>OY829327.1:32921369-35607077 GCA_963691655.1 Toxonevra muliebris | reverse complement strand
TAACAACAGGGCAAATGCACTTTTATTGTATCCACACAATGCACAAGCAGCTGATGAAAAAGAAAACAAGGAGTTGAATTTCAAAGTTTACTTCATAGTATTGTAGCTCCACTAAAAAGACGAGCATATCAATTTACACTACTTCATCCAGTGTGTACTTTGTACGTGTGAGTGTATTTCTTTTAGAGGAATACACAATGGAGCAATATTATAAATTAGCACTTTATCTTTACATCGCTTCTTTTATTTTCATTATTTGTGGTTTTTGGTTTTGGTCATAAAAAAAAAATCATTTCAAAAAACCACCGCCTTCTTTGTAGTTTTCAAGTTGAAAATGCTCTTTCAAGCGCATAAGTTTACACTGCAAAAAAAAATAAAAAAATATTCAAGTTTTATAAAAAGTTAAACGTCAAATCTTAAACCAAAAGTTAAACAAATGCTGGTTTCTGCCATTTTATACCGTCCATAAAATGTAGAAAGAGTTCTCCATAATTTTTTTACTACTTTCACTATAAACTTACAATATTTTTTTTTCGGTCCAAATTGTAATGAATTTCAAGATCGAATCCGAAAGTTTCAAATATTTTATAAACAGTAGAATATGAGAAAAATTGGTGTTTTTACATTTTTTGTGTGAGAACTTTAAAAAATTTGGGTGATTGTTATGATCGGATCAAAAACTGACAGTATGTACCGAGTGAAATATTACCAGGTTCAGTAAAACTAGTAAAAAAAAATGTTGGAAAATAGTTTATACCGACCTTTATCACACTTTTGAGTTCATATTTCTGGAAATCCTGATGTGATAGAGAAATGCTAATGTTACTAATCTAAAAAGTCGCAATCCTGTGTACTTGACACAACTAATCAGAATTATTTAGGGTACAAAGATCACCTCGAATCGGCAGTACAGAAGCCTTCAGTTTATGGCCAACGTCTTGCATGTACTGTTACATCTGCTACCCATTGACTTAAAGACACTTTTAAGATTACTGCAGACAGACTCAAGGAGCCATAGTAAAATCTTTACGCAGTTGCCGGCCACCAAGTTCTACTCATATTACTGAACCGATGGATCCAAATAAATTGCAGAGTCGGTGTAAATTTCTAGTCAAAGCATCTCAAATTTTTTAAATCTCTACACCCACCTAATTCGGCTATTGTATTTCAGGTTGATATATATGCAATATGGGAGGTATATAGGCGACAAGTAACCCCATTCAAAGTAGATTAAAGATGGCTATCTTTTTAAACATTCAAGCTGCAATCAAGACTTTTAATATCTTGTTGATGGATTAATATAGGGAAAAACTCGTAGGCACATTGAGAATAATGGGAAAGCGAATGAATTAGCTTGAATCTACGACAGATACTCCCAAGTGCAATCAGTCCCGATACGCCTGGGCAAAGTTATTTTCTCACTTCTTGGTATCCACAAATATTAGATTGACTTATACCACAGTAAGAAAAACTTAGGTGATTGGCGTAGCCTAATGGTTAGTGTACAGGACATAGGACGCCCGAGTTCAATGCTCGGCACAGTCAAAAATTGGGAATACAACTTTTTCCACACGGTACCACTTCTTGACTGGCAATGGAAACCTTCAAGAGTAAAAATTGCCTTAAAAAAAAGCTTTTCACTTCGCCGTTCGGACTCGACATAAAACTGTAAGTTCCTTCCATTCTTGTATAAATATAACTCACAACATGACTGAATGAGAAAAGCTCGGTCTAGGCGCTCCATGGGGTGCTGTTCTATAAAAGATAAAAGCTTAGCCAATATATAACCTTACTGGACCCATTAACCAAGATTACAGTCAATGTTTCCAGGTTTGTGCCAGTCATCACGCGGCACTGTCTGGTCGGCGTGTACGCAGCCATGCTTTGTATTCCCCACTCTGTTGAAGATGCAAAAACTTTGGCGAGGAAGATACAGTTTCTTTCTTTTTCTATACATCTATTCAGTTCTAACTCTAACTACAGCAAGGACTTGCTTTTTATAATCGCCATTTTCGAATGAGATCGATGAGATCTCATACCTAGTTTGAACTCATTTTCGTCATGCTTCGCTTCGAGGAATATCAAATTTACATTGTGTTACAAAGTCACTTGAATTGCAAAGAGTTTTATGAAAAATGTTCTCGTTCCAAAGAAAATTAAAAAAAAATTTTTTGTTGCTATTTATATGACCTTTGTTTTCACGCGAACTTAAGGTTGAATCTAGATCAATGCTAAAACCGAAGTCATGCTAGCAATTGGAGTCAAATAAAATTCTAATTTGCTTGGTCGAAAATTGGATAGGTTAAAGTAAGTGTTCAGTATGATACTAGATTAAATTTTAGTTATAATTTCCAAACATTCTGTCAATGGTCGGACACTAAGTTTTTTATGGGGGGAATTTCGTAATGGAATCAATAAAAATAAAAATATATTTTTATAGAAAATCTTTCCACCATATTTGTGCTCAGTGACATTGCAATTCGTCTTGGCATATTAAACACTAATTTTATGAGCCTTTTAACACATTTTTATTATGCATACATACTCTCAACAACACGAGCAGTTAATGATTGTTAAAGTTAAAGAGTTATTGGTGCTTCTCACAATAAGCAGACTGCCATTGATTTGCGTAGTTTGCATTGAAATTATGAATGCATTGATTAGATCAGCGTTAAAAGCGCACTAAAAACTAAAAATAAAAAAATAATGAAAAATTAATTCGCTAATGTTGGTCATAATATTTAATAGATTGCATGTTTGCACTTATATGTATGTAGGTAAAATTATTTATAGGTAACTGAAATGTTCATGTTTATTTGAAAAACGAGAGCTAATAAAAATGTTTCACTTTTCTTTTACTTTTTTAATATTTCTTATTTTTTTACTTTTCTTATGTTTTTCAGTTTGGCATAACTATTAGTTATGATCGTGATTTAATAAAAGTTAAATTGATGATCATAAAAATGTCTGTCTGAAAATGTTATAAATCATATGCAACTAACTTAAAAAAAATTTATTTATTAAAAAATTTTATTTTTATTTTCGTTTACGATTCAACTTTCTACTTAAGACTCGAACCCACGGAAATCGTCCTACAATTAAGAACTTCTTCAATGAGCTACCGAAGTGGGTTTTTTTTATATATATAAAAAAAATTGATTGATTGAGTAATTATTCTTAATCTAGGAATCGAACATCTGTATTTCTTGGGACGTTTTTCGTCCCTTTGGAAATATATAGTATGTTTTACATCAAGTGGCTTAATGCACATAACTTGTTCTTCTACGAAACTAAAAAGTAATTTAAATTTCTGAAACTGTTGGTTTCTTTGATTTGGATTGCTGGTCTCTTAGTTAGTTGAATTTTTATTTTCCCAGTTTCTCGGTTTTATGGTCTGCTGGTTGGTTGCTTCCTCGGTTTCTTAGTCTGTTTAGTTTTTTGATTGGTTTCATAGTTTCTTTGTCTCTTACTTCGAGGTTCCTTTGTTTGATGTTTTTGTTCTTGGCGCGTGTGTTTTTGGATTCGTCGAATTCTCGGTTTATTGATTGTTTAATTATCTGGATTGCAAATTATTTTTATAGATTTTTGGTTGTTTAGTTTCTTAGTGTAATGGTTTTTTGGATTTTGATTTGTTGATTACTTGGTTGCTAAATTTCCTAGTCTATTAACTTCTTGGTTTCGTAATTGATTTCTTAGCTTCGTTGTTTCTAAGTTTAATGATTTGTTTGTTTATGAATTAAGTGGTTCTTTGCTCTTTTTATTTCCGGTATTTTGATTTTTTGAAGTCGTAGTTTTGTGGTTCTTCGATTCTTTAATTTTTAGGTTTTCTAGTTAGTTTTCTAGTTAGTTTTTCGGTTTCTTGATGAGTCTGTCTGTCGGAGGCGTGGTGCTTTTGTTTTTTAAATGGATTAATTGAATTCTCTGATTTTCAGTTTCATGGTTTCTTGATTACTCGATCTGGTCCTTTCTGTATTAAACGGTTCTTTGATTTTTGTGTTTTTTGATATTTTAGATTTTTGAAGCCCTCGTTTTTTTTTATTTCTGAGTTTTTAAATTTGTTTGTTTCCTGCATTCTTGGTTTTTTAGTTTAATCATGGGTTGGCTTCACTGTTGACTTCATTAGTTTCTGAATTTCCCAATTTCTCGATTTTCACATAAGGGCCGAATTACAATAGAACTAAGCAATTGCTTAATCTAAGAAGAAAACAAATCCGAATTGCCACAGGGTTCTACACAGGGCATTTCAGGGTCAACAAATACTTATCAACCTTGGGTTTAGTAAAGGACGATAAGTGTCGAATATGTAACGAGGAGGAAGAAACAGCAGAGCATATCTTATACCACTGTGAAAGTCTAATGAGGACCCGAATTCGTTACTTAGGAAACTCTTTTTTACAACCGCAAGACATAGCGGATAGTTCTCCTAAAGAGATAATAAATTTCCTCAAGGGAAATAAACTCATAGGAGAGCTATAAAATTTGCACAGTGCAAATTGAATATCAACCAGACGCCATGTTAAACTCAAGCATCCTTTTTTGGCTTTGTATGCTTATAATTAATGCACCCAAAAACAAAATACCTTAACGAATTATGAGATTTGCTCTTGCACTTATTCTAGTAAATACTTCAGTCAAATTGTATTTATGAAAAAACCGAACGTCAAAATTAACAATCTTTCTGCAGTAGTTCAAGTTGAAAGTGTGTTGTGCCAAAGTTGGCTTTGTTATCATATGCTTTTATTCCACTTTCATTCTAACCTAGTTCTCTGAACTCTTTAGATTTGTATTATATTCTAGATTTGAGCAAGTACGTGTTTGTTTCACAGCAATTTAGCTTTATTGCACATAAAATAATCGATAAGCTTCAACATTATTAAAAACAACCACCGCAAAAGCGAGCAAAAGAAAAGAAAACTGATCTGCTTGAAATAGTAATAGCAGCAACAACAACACCAATTACTATGGCAGAGCAACATCAATATCAAATGCACATTAGAAACATGCATTAAATGCAAACAGGGCAATGATGTTGCCAGCAGATTCAACCAACATACTAGACGCATAGACCAAGGAATGCTATGCATGCGCATTCTTCATACTTCAACGATGCAACAGTAGTAGCAAAAATAGCAAAAACAACAAGAGCAGCATTAATAACAACAACAACAGCATCAGCGATATCAGCAACGCCATCATCAACATCAATGATTGGCGTAAGTTTAATATAATAAAAAGTAAAGCAGAAAATTGCAGCTCAAAATCAACACTCAAGCGGCGAATATAAATAATAATAATAAAATAATAGCAAGAAAAATAAATTGTAGCAAAAATTATATTTAATTAAACTATATACACAGAAATACACACAGACACCAAACAGAGCACCAGATGCAAACAGCAAGCATCAAAGACAATAAAACTGAGTTGCATACTACGTAAAGCATTTAGTCGGCATTGAATTGTGCAATAAAACGCGCGCGCGTTCTACTGGACAACGCGTTCCAAATTTCACCACTTCTTAGAAATCTAAATTTTGTATAATTATAAAAAAGAAACGAAACGAAACGATCGAATCGCATCGATCGATATAAAACAAATCAAATGTAAAGGATACAAATTTTTAACATATAACATCAACAACATCAACAATTCGTTTGAGATCCTTTTGTGATCAATACATTACAACCACAACAATAACAATCACAATGTCACTTTCAATTCATCTAACATTATTTTGCATTTTTTTGGCTTGCTCACAAATACCCAAAGTGCAACCAGCAATACATTCGCGTTCTGCTGCCGTCAGCAGCAGCAATAACATTATCGATGATATTGATAATTCCATTGGAATGGAAGAGGATGCTGCTGCTAATTCAGCAGCTGCAGTATCTCCACCTTCAACATCGAACGTCGTAAATTCACTTTTAATGGATAAAATGTCATGGGCGTGTGCAAATAATGCCAGTTGCTTGTATGCAATCGCATCCGGTATGCTAAAATCATATAAACGCGGCGATACTGTCAAATTTGGCATATTCGATTTAGTGAAATTACCTCCGGCAAATGCTAAATCGAAAAAATTAAATGTGACGTCGAGCGGTCGTGGTATGTCGACATTTGTCGATTTTATCAGTGGCAATGCCATACGCGTTCCAATTGGTCCCATGGTGTTCAGTGTGCAACGTGCCGAGGATGATGGCAATTACATTGAGGTTGCGCTGCTGAAAAAGGCTGTCAGTCAAGGTATCACACTCAGCTCAAACTTACACATCTCAGGTCTTGTAGACATGTAAATAGATGAATACATGAGTATCTAAAGTTATTCGAAGAAATAAATTGATTAAATTTTTTGATTGCTTTACCTGCTTCGTTGCAGTTGCAATTTAAATGCAAATCAAATCAATTTCAATTCGTCATTTCTATCAAATCAAATATTAATATTTAGGTAGTTATGTGACACTCAAAACTTTGAGAGATTAAATAGCAGTGAATATTAAACGGGCGCAAATATTTTAAAAGTTATTTTAGCTTCCCGCGAATTCAATGCGGGCCTAGAAATCAATAAAATTTTCCAAGGGTAAATTTGATTTTAAAAAAATTTTAAACTTTAAATAATTAGCTGAAGTGTTTTCGCGTCACTCATTTTTAGAAAATGATGATTAATTAATTAATTAAAGCTACTCTATGATTCAGTCTAGAAAATAAATTTGGTACAAAACCAAATCGAACATTGAAATTCGAAGTTCCAGGAGCTAAAGAATTTTTCTGCAGCGTATATTCATAAGATCACGACACAAAGTTATTGCAGAACTTAATTCTCTTAAATATAGTAAAATTTTGAATTAAATCTATTACAAAAGCCAAAAATGTCGGGAGGCACGCGGTAAAAGTCAAACTTTCGGAAAAATTCAGCAACTTTCTAGAAATCTGTATCAGAAAATGTCCACAGAACAAACTAAACATTTATTAGCATTCAGTTTTCGGGTTTTCGTCATTCTGCTTACAAAAAAATTTATAGTAATCATAATTTTCTTATAGGGACTGTGACGGTTACCACAGGCCAATTTTAAACTGTTTTAAACTAAAATACATGAACAGATTAATTTAATGTACTTGTATAAAGCAATATAGAAATATAAAAAGTAAAGTCAAGGCGTTTTTTTGCAATTCCTTTGGTAATCCATTCAATCCCGGGACTTCGAAATCCTGGAATCGCGAATCTTGTTGAAGCCCAGAAACCTCAGAGCTAAGGCCAGGGATTCATACTTACTAAAATTCAAACTACAGTTTACCAAGAAGTAAGATTTTTCTCAATTTATTAAAAGATTTTCTAATGGATGTTTAAACTGATCTTTATTTAGACTCATGAAATGTAATTGCAATTAATATAAGCTAAATTTTTATTCACATTGACGCCTAATCATAGTCCCATATTAAAGTATACTTTAAAATATTAAACTATACTCTATTCATTAATTTACCATTGCTGAATTAGTGCCTGTGCTTTGTCTAGCTATCTATTACAGTTTGCCATTACGTTCAACTAAAGAATGTGTCAAGTCGCCAAACTTATTCGTGTTAGCTCACGTGTCTAATGTGGAGGTTTATCAATCTTTATGAAATTGTGAGTTTAAGTCCAGCTTCCTTTTTCCAGTTTCCAAAATTGCAAACATTCAAACAAGAACCAGAATATTCATTTAGAACTCTAAAAAGACTCTCAAAAACACATTAAACCCTTTCACTCCGAAGTTTTTTGTCAAAATCTGGTTAAGCTTCTTCAACATTTTATGAAAATTATAATAAAAAATAAAAAAGTTCATATCCATATTTCCTATTTTACTTTAGTTTTCGAACATTACTAAAACATATAATCCCAGAAGGGTAGATGAAATAATTTCAATGCAAAATTCTTAAGCGAAATTCTTTTTGACCAAGTACTTATATTTTAGAGAGACTTATACATAAACCTAAAATTAAAAGACGAGTGGAAATGATACTGTCTTGTTTACACTAGGTATTGACTGCTGATTCAATTTCTAGTCATTTATTTTTCGGTAATTTTTTGAACCACAGGCGATTTGCTATGTTAAAATTCAGTCACAGTGTTTCATACCAAATGTGCACATGTTGTATCGTGCTCCACAGTTTTAGCTTTCTTCGTCGTTTTACTCCTCGCAATTCTATGTTTTGAATTATTTTGAATGTTACATTGATTCTATGATATTACGCCTACCTAAAAAATTTGACTTTAGGAAGAATATCAAAACAATTTTCCTAAAATTAAGTAAATTATTAAAAATTTTCAAGGAACATCTGAGGCCATCAAATTTAATCAGATATAGTCAAAGATCCGAACATTCCATCAAACGCAATCAGAAACCGGCAGTTTAAGACTATAAGAATCAGCCAAAGACTCTGTACAGAAGTCGAAGGTAATCCGAGGTAGTAAATTGGAATTAAAAGGTTCCAGAGTAAGTCAGAAGCAGTTAGCGACAGCCAGAGTTAAAGACAGGTAGGCAAAAGTAAACAGTCAGGTTACAACTGGCACAGTCAAACTCTAAAGCACAATTAAATGCACTCATACACAGGGAGTTGACAATCATAATATTTTCAAGAAAGATACATGTACCACTAATCCATCAGTTAGATATAGCAAATGGTAGTCACACTAAATGAGAGGCTGAGAGGAAAATATATATGGTATAATTTCTACGTTCAGAAAAAAGTGGAATAATTTTACTTAAGAGCAAAAGCAAAACGAAATATGTTCAGAGCGAAAACGGAATAAAAAACTATACTGTTCTTGCTCTGAAAGAATTGTTATACCAATTTTGCTCTTACTTTTAAGGCGTTTCATTTTCACTCTAAACCGTATTACTTATGCCATTCTTGCACTGACACTCTAAATTATTTCACTTTTGCTCTTATATAAATTTTAGCCCGCTTTTCCTCTCAGCCTGTCAAATTAAGCTCTGTGAAAATCAAATCCAATAAAAGGCAGACAGTGCTCATTTCATTGATATTTTTTCTGTAATTTGTACAAAGTAAATATAAAAATATTTGAAGCTGATTTCAAACATCAATTAACACCAACTAATTTCATAACATTGAAAGTGACTTCAAATTTCAGTTGACGCTAAATGACTTTAAGTAACTGCAAGTATATTTTTTGCATTATCATGACTTCAAAAAAAGATTCCACTTCTCTTACTCCCAAAGAGATTTTACTACAATAACAGAATAACCAATCAGTGACTTAAAAAAAGACTTCTAACTTTGCTGTATTTTTTATTCTGGAGTTAAATATGCTATTTAATAATTACAATCGTAATGTGTGCTTCATTTGTGACTTATTGCCTCAATTGATTGTATTCTTTTGCAGCTCTGATTAAAATTAATTAATGTAAGTGACTCTAATTTGTATTTAGGAAAAAAGTTTTTCAACTTTAAATTATTATAAGTCGTAGGTTTTCATTTTGTTGTTTTTAAATTTGTTCTGAGAAAAGAACTGAAAATAGGTGTTTTCCTTTTTTTTTGAAAGGTTTACAAAAATATGTCAATAGCCGTTATTTTGAAAAATTTTTAAAAAGTCGAAAGGTTTTTATTTTTGAAAAATTGGCATTGTAATCGAAAAAGTAAAGGATTTTATTTACATATGTAATATAACCGGCAGTACAAATTCTGCTCACACTTAAGCTACGGTTAGATTATTAGACTCAAAATCAAACGCTTGACATTTTCAGTATCAGCAACTATTTGACAAAAATATGTATTCACTGAAAAATGTCGACCGTTTGCGTTTGTGATCAATAATCTAACGCAATTCTAAAAAATCAGCTGTTATCAAGAGTAAAAAGATGTACACCCCAGTGAACCAAGCAGCGAATGTTGAGCGAACGTTCGTTTAAATTATCGCAAACGGGCTCAGAAATGAATGTTTTACGATCAAAAATACGAGCGTCGCATGAACATTCTCTCAGTGTTCGCAAATATGCTTGCAAAAAATAAAAATAATAAGCAAGAGAGACAACAAACGGTTTCTTTGGCACACAACACATCAAAAACGGAAGTGGCAAGATCATTCGATTCGATTTCACTTGGTGGTTTTGCCATATTTGAAAGTCTAGTACACTACCTACTAGACTAGAGAGGTCGTAAGTATTAATTAAAATTAGTAATTTTCGTGACTTTAGTAAAAAGCGAAATGAATGAAAAACTCGCAAAAAATGTCGCAAAAGGCTCGTTACCGATATCATAACAGACTCGTTAAAATATCTCTAAATGCTCTCAATTGATATCAGAAACGATTCGTAACGAATGTCGTAAACGAAACTTTTGCTGCCACGAACTTAATCCAATTATATTGAAAAAAATATATACAGTAACTATCAAAACTGTTCACAAGAAGAAGAAATTACTGAGAAACATTAAAGAACCGTAAATGTTGAAAAGCTGAAAAGTGGTAGAGCAGATAAGCCACAAGTGAAAATGGGGTTGAGAATCGAATGACACTCGAAGTTCCGAAATTTTTACAAATCTGAAGATTTTATATTATTTTTCAGCAGGCAATTTTTCAAGTATCGAAGTTCGGTTATTATAAATGCAATTATAAAACCGCATGATGGTTAAAGTTTAGAAGTTTCCACCAATATTTTCAACTTTCACACGAAACTTTAACCTTTTTCGGGAGCAATTAAATTTATTGTATTGATAAACAGTAATAGCAAACCTTCGGGAAAGTATTGCATTTTGCTGTTGCCAAGTGCAACCTAAATCACATTTAACTTTTCCTATGTTAATTTGCACAAGTAGTAACTTTTTCGAACTATTGTTTTCAGTTTCCAACAATTTTGATTAAATATTTCCTGTATCCCATAGTTTCCTTGTCCTTATGAATGAGTAGTTTTGACTGTCACTGTATGTGCAAAATATTTCATTATCATCTTTGTTATTTATGTGCCAAATTTGTGCTTATATTATATGCCTATATAGATGTGCGTATTATGTGAAAATGAAACTCATAGCTAAAATACAAGACATAAGTAAATATGTAGGTCGATAGTAATGCTATGAAAATAACATGGCAAATATTTGTCACATCATCATGTAGAAATATGATACAAAGTCTGTTTCTAGTTAATTTGAGTAGCTCTAAAATTAGATATTTAGAAAGCAATAGCACGTGCTACCAAAAACATGAGTATGTCTAACTATTGTTGATTATGTGCTGACGTCAAATTGCTATAGATGCATTTAAAACAATAGAATTAAATTATATTATCAAAAACACAAATTTGTAATAACAATAATCAAGCATGTAGTGAAGAGCAGCAATAAGAAAGAGAGCGAGAGTATGATAGAGAGAGAGATTTGGAATGTACTTGTTTATTTTTAAAAATATTTCTGTACAATTCGAGGTGATAACATTGTTAGTGTTTTTATCCATCTCTTCCGACGTAAAGCTCCTCCCGGAACCACCGTTAAATTTTTCGTCGGGAGGCCGTCTAGAGCAGTACTGCTCACTCATCTGTGTTTTTTTCGGTCTGGTCCGTTACCGTCCGCTGTGGGGCAGGGTCACTGATAGCCTGGTTTCTGCGTTCCACGCGTAAATGCTGCTGCTTTCCAGCCGCCAACTTCGATTAACCGTGACAGACACTGTTGATCTGGCAGCGGGGTGAAGAGTCCGCTGGAATAAGCGCGGGAGCAAGTTTTTTTATAGGCTGGAATGGAATGGAATCGTTTTTCATGAACGCGATAGACGTATAGGTCTCCTTGGCGGTTATTTTTTTCCAACTGCACCTTATTGCTTCAACCGATCTGGTGAGACGGAAGTGTTCTTACTGCAGTCGGGAACACTGTTTCGTGTAAACGCGGGAGACGCCTAGGTCTCCTTGGTGTTTATTTTCCTTTTAGGTCACGCTCTCCACCTCTGTGGAGTATTTTAGTCGCCTCTTACGACAGGCATATCCTACCACGGGAATATTCAGGCTCTCTTCCCGAAGGGGCGACAGTGTTAGTGTCTATACATATATGTATGTGTGTACTTATGTTTTTTTTTTGTTGTACTGTAGACTTACATTTTAATTTTCATTCATTCATATGCAGTGTCAATTTTATAACACCCATCAACCATCAATCATTACACATAAGAGTGTGTAGACACACATTTACAATACTTACATACACACATGCACATAAGAGTTTTTTTTTTTGTATTTATGTCTGTATAACTGATTCTAAGTTTTCTTTTCTTTTTTTTTGTTTCACATATTTTCCCCCTCTCAGGGCGTCTAAATGATGGCAGACTTGGTGATGGCAGACTTGGTGATGGCGGTGGGGGAGGTGGTGGCGGCCTACTAGGAGGTGACAGTGGTGGCGGAGGCTTTCTGGGTGGCGGTGGTGGTGGCAATGGTGGTGGTGGAGGTGGTGGCTTAGGTGGCGGTGGAGGAGGTGGAGGCTTGCGTGGACGACGCAAACAACATCAGGATAAAAAACAATTTCAAATGTACATTCCCATATATTTGGCAGCCACCACTTTCGGCTGGACTATGGTCGCTGCAAAGGCGGTGGGTTTGCTAACGCTAAAAGCATTAGCTATTTCGAAATTAGCTTTTATTGTGGCAGCTATGGTTATAGTTAAAAAGATGATGGATAATGCTAACGATAAGTAAGTTGTTGTATTTTTTTTTTTTTTTTTGGAAAAAAAAAACACATATTATTCCTTTCCTTTATTATTTCACTTTCAACTACACTTACTGTTACACGCATTGCACGCAAATATTTATTTACAGAATGATGTATCAATACCCCGAACACACACCATATATGATGCCCTATGGAATGGATTATCCGATGCATCCTGAAATGGCTGGTGGTGAAATGTATCCTGCTGCATTGCAATTGGCCGCTGCTGCTGGTCCCTTGGGTCATCAAGGAGGACATCCGGGTTTGGAAAGCTTAACTGCTGAAAGTAATTTACATCATAATATTGCCGATGTTCATAATAATACACAAGTGCTTGCAGCATTGAATGCAGCCGGTTTGGGACAGAAGGTGAAGCGTGAGGACTCTTGGATTGGCAAAAGTAAGTGTTTTCAGTGTTTTTTATTTTTATTTTTTTTTGTTTTTAAATAATTCTAAGCTTCTTAATTGATGTGATCATTAGTATGGAAAATTCCATCGTTTCAACGTTTTTTGATGGCTCGTAAGCGTAAACGTTTGAAAAAGTTTCCATTTTTAAATTTTAATCAGCATAAATATGAAAATGCTGGTGAACCTTTTGTATTGGCAGCAGCTGCTGCAGTTGCTGAAGGGATCAGCTCTAATGAGGAGGAAAATGACATAATGGAAGAGCGCGATGATATTTTTAATGAAGAAGAGAGCATTAAAGAGACATTAGAATTTTTTGGTATGAAATTACGCAAAAAGAAAAAATAATAAAATTGGCAAATGAACAAAAAAAAGAAAAATGTTTGTAAATGCTGTTTTTAAGAGTGATGATGCTTTAAAGTACATTGAAAATATGAGGCATACTTTTAGGCAGGACATTAAAAATTATTGAACTCACCACATATTTGATTAGGTTGTCATTGAGAAATAGGAAGAGACGAGACTGGAACTTACAATTTTCGTTGAAAAACGTTGATTGAATAAAGATTATATAATGCACAGAGGTAAACAAAACGACCTTGTCTCCGTTGAAAAGTTCAAGCACAAGGAGACTTGACAGCACTTAATAGCTTGCACTAGTGTTTTTATAGCAGAGACGACATTGTATTATGTCACGTGAAAGAGTATTGCTCAAAAAGTATTCATAATACTCTATATGAAAAGAGAGGGCCTAGTCTAGGTGTTGGATGAAACCTCTTTTATTCGAAAACAGACATTATAGTTTATAAGATATGAAAGGTTTACTGTTCTCTTTAAGGGATAGCTTCCTGAACGGTAACCTAGAAATGAAATTGGAGGTAACTTGATAAATAATTTACATCTATAAGTTTGTGGGTACGGGGAATTAATTTTTGATATATCTTTTTCACCTACAAAACCTACGAAAATGCTAGGAGTGCTGTTAAGCAATTGTACAATGGGAAACCTCCCATTGTAAAGTGAAGCATAAAATTTCCTAGAGAAAAGAGTTGTCGCTGTTACTTGCTGACTGCAGCGATGTAGCCGAGTACGCACAAGAGCTGTAGCTTACGCACACAGTCAAAATCAAATTGGCTTTAAGACCAAAACGATGTCTCCTTTCCTTTAGTAAATTTTATGCTTCACTTTTTCTCTGAGCGCGTCATATATAAGTTATAAAATATTTAATACATAAATAAAAGTTTCGAAATAACCTTTTGTATCTGACTTTTACGGTAAAAGTCAAAACCGGTACAGAAATACTGATACTAACACTTTGATCTGAATTTAGTATTGTGGATTGCAGAAAATATTAAAATAAAGTAAAACAGTTTTCCCTTAATTTGTTATGGCTAACCCTTTTCTCCTAGACCCTATTCCCTTATCCGGCAACCCCAACCGACCCCTCTTAGATCCACTAGTACACCCAACTAGTTATTTAGTGCTTACTAATGGCTGATTTCAATCAACTCTAACAAAAATCGATAAATATGAAACATAAAGAACGCATATCGTGACAGATAAAACAATGACTATTCATCAGCGCTTCACGGCGTGAGCGGGAAGACGAAATAAGAGCAACGGAAATATTGAGGATGGATAGGAATAAAAGCTGGGTCTTTAGTTCTGTATAGGCTAAAGATTAGAGCACGTGCACAAGACCATTCAAAATTTCACACGCAAAGGGCTTTATATTTTCTATGCGATAAAGTATGAATAACAGTGAGAAACCAAAGTAATGATGAGAGCTAAAGCATATGGAGGCAATGATGAGAGAAAAACGATCAAGAAAATACAATATCATCAACTGCGTTGCAACTCCCATACAAGATTGTTCTTAATCTGGGATGCGCCTTCTCTATGTTTTATAATCTTCACCGAAATTTATCATTAAATTATATAAAAACTTTGCATTTTTAAACATTTGCTAACAATTTCCAGCAGCGGCACCTTCATCTTCGATAAGACGTCCGCTCATGTATAATTACCTGCAGCAGCATCATCCTTATTATCGTACATAAAATGGATTGGATTATAATGCAAATACAGATTTCAAATAAACTCATCTACAATACAATATAATTATAAATATTTATAATAATAATAATTAAAAATATATTATTTTAAGATACAAGAAGTCAATTGGTTACAAATAGCAAATAATTACTTAATCATTTAGCATAATATCGACGAATATCGAAGCATATTAAAAATATTTCTAAGCATTGTTATTTATTTATTTATTTATTTTTATTCTATATAGAGCAATCAAAACATAAAATAATTTATGCAAAAATACAAAAAAAAAAAAATTATATATTTTAATTTATAGTTAGCTGAATAGAAAACTACAAAACACACACATTTGTTATTATTTATTCGTAGATATATTCAACCATATATATAGTTAAATTATATAAGGAGCAAAAAATTGCTACAAAATAATAATAAAAAAAAATACGTATACTTACAATATCTAGCAAATAAAAAACGAGAAATATTTTTTAAAGATTTATTTAGTAATTCATTGTTATTGTTATTATTTATATTTATAATAAAAATAAAACTAAATGGTACAATAAAAACAAAGCATAAACTAATAAGAAAATAAATATTAAAAATAATTTTTTTTATTACGCTAAGTTTTTTGTTTTTTTTTTATTATTTATTTGTTTTATTTTTTTTTATTTAATTTTAATATTTGCATAGAAAAGAAAACTATATTTAATTTTAAAGTCTATACAAAAAAGTTTTTAATGGAAAATTTAAGCATGTAACAATAAACATGAGAGTGAGAAATAGAGAAAAAAAAGTAACGCAAACAATAGACCAAGCCATGAAATTCAAAGAGTAGAGAGCATAGGATAATAAATATTTAATTTATAGCAAATAGTACACAAACAACAATAATATTTTTTTTATTCACTATACTAACAAAATAGAGGCAGCAGTGAAGACATTAAGCGGAATGGGATGAGAACTTAATATGGGTAGGAAAAAGTAGAATATGAATGGTAAAACATGCATAAATAAAACATGAGAGAGTGAAACATCAGTAAGTAGATCATGAGAGAGTCTAGCAAAGTCAATAAAGTATGAAAGTTGGAGGCATATAATAAAAACACTAAAACACAAAGAAGATGTAAACTAAAGAGAATTGAAGGACTTAAACTTATGCATCATATACTTAGAGAAGTGAAGATTATAGTTGTTGCTATTAGTATAAGCCAATGGGAAAACTGTTGTAACAATAGTACAAGTTTAAAAGAAAACAATTGAATTAATAAGATACTCTTATTAAATATTTGAACTGTTGAAATAATATTCATGCTATGAGGCAATTTATATGCAGCACGTTTTTCTCTAACTACACTGATGATCTATTTTCTTTTACCTAGAGGACTACAGACGAGATGCTGTGCAAAGTAAATCTTTGTCATGCTGCTTGCTATAAATTGCTAATTTCCGTACCCGATTCTAAGCACTTACAGCGCCCAAATTTATTTGGAATTTTTCTTACAACAAATATACCCTAAAGCACCCATACACCCCTAAAACTTCTGCCAGCTACTACGACACTATGCTAATTGGAAAAGAAAAGTACTAAACAAGTGAAGTGAAGAAAAAAAAATCAATGTTATCTAATATGAAAAAATAAAATAAATAATCTATTGTGTAGTTTGTACGTTTGGTTGTTGCGCCGCATATGCCATATCTTGTGCCATCAGATTCGCTGGTACTTCTGCAATACCCTCAATGAAACCGTCTAAAGCACGCGCCCATCCTGAATTATATGAATCATGATGTGGTATCTCAACGACGTGTTTCTTTTGCGACAACAGCTTCTTTAGCGCAATAATTACGGATAGCAGTAATGCAATCTTTGATACGATCAACGCTTTGCCCGCCAACAAAAATAGACCTTTGAGGAGAATAGCGCCAACCATGCCAGCTTTTGCCATCATCATCATCATGAGTGGTGCCATATTTTTCATTTTGCCACGTCCCTCTTCGAAAGCCTCAGCCGGACTAATTGACACACCGAAATTGAGATTACCTTTCGGTTCAGTGGTAAGCACGAAGTCAGCATTATCAGAGAATTTATAACGTAGCATACGTGAGCGTATAAATTTCCATATTTTACCAGCTACCAGTAGACCCAAAGTTTCATCATCTGAATCGATGGAGCGTGCTAGCAACATATCATCCTCGGGATCATCGGGAATTTCATCAATTTCCCTAGATATGAAAGACGGAGAGAGAGAAATAAAGAAAAAGAGAGAGAGAACGGTGGAAAAGTTTGTGACATTTAGTTTTCCGCTGGATTTTTACTACTTTTTACTCACCTATTTTGTGTAACTTTAACATTCTCATTGATTTCGATTGATGATTTCTTAAATATTCGATTCATGTACACAATCAATTTTAGCATCATACATGAATGATTATCCCTTTGACTACATTTGGTATTTAGTTTTCGCAGAAAGCCTTCTTCCAGTTGATTACGATTTACTGCAGGAATCTGTATAAACGATTCGAATTTGAAGATGTTGGTGATAATTAGTAGTGATATTAGTGGTCTTAATTTCAGACTGAGCTACGTAATATCTCTGATTTCGAAACGATAGACAGAATAAATTTTAGAAGGACTCGGGCCAATCCAGGTCGAAGTTACCCTAATTGTAGCCTTATTAGATAACAATTTGGGAAAAATAAATGTTTATTTTAAACAGTTTTGGAATCTTGAAGAAAAACATCTTCATCAAGTGCGCAATACATTTTCATTATGTTTTTTGTGATTAGGTTTCTGAAAAGGTCAAAAAGTTAGTTCTATTTATGAAATTAAAAAACTAATGTTCTCACGCATGAACCTAAAGTATTAAACTTTTTAAAAGAATGTATTCAGAAAGCTGAGATTTTTCGTCTAATGCAAATCAGGTGAAAACATACATAGCCACATAAAGAAATCAGAAACGGCATTCCACATGGTCCATCCAATTCAGAATTCTTTAAAAATCCCACAGCGCCATGTAGTTCATGACATATGGGATGGATGGTTTCTTATGAATCTAAATCCGGTCACAAAATTTTTATAGCACATTTAGATTACAGGAAAATTCCCGAATATCAAAATCTATGCAAAATCGTTTTACGATAACGACTGATATTTTAAAGACTCTTGATCGCTAAGCCGTATAATTTTTCTATCAGCTCATGGTTTTAAGACAAATTGTGTTAAGAATGCCCAAATTTCTTAAGCCATGTTTGAATCTTGAGAACTTTCAGATATAACTTAGACACAACTAAAAATTTTGGTTTTAAATTAAAATGAAGTCCTCGGTATGCTTAAACGCATGGTCTATTTTAACGTTTTTCGAACCTCCCAAATCTCTAAATCCCAAATCATATAATAAAATCGCGCTTTATTCTTGCTTTGGTTCCTCAGCCCTACCGTTTAAAGTATTTTCTTTGTATGATAACTGCCGTGCCCACTTGCCAAAAAAAAATCACACAAAACTTTGTGCCACTCCGTCTCTTTTCAATTTCACACACATGTTTCCTGGTCGACCAACCCCTATGCATCAAATCTCAGAACTATAATATGTGTGGTTTCGGAGAAATACTCAAAATAGCATTAAGATTGCATGGAAGATGCCACGCCCATTTGAACGCAAATTCAGATCTGAAACTCCAGTTTAAGCTCAACAAATAATATATTCAGACAAAAAATGGTACTTGAGATATCCCATAATAAATATTCAGGTTATATGGTAGGTGCCACGCCCCTTTTTCCAACCCCATCCACATTTTTACTGTGGCATGGTATAGTCAGCCAGTGTCCTTGCATGCAGGACGCAGTAAACTGCAGTACTGTACTATAAATGGTATACTAAAAAAAAGTATAAGGTTTGGGAGGTACCCCGCCCACTTGTAATTACAAACTTTTACCAAGTGTTATATAAACGTTTATGTCATTCTGGAAGTATAGCCGGACATACAAATAGATTTTCACTCATATAAATATTGTTAGATTATTTTCTTCATCGTCTTGAAAGGACGTGAAATTTTTTAAAGATTAAAAGACATATTTTCTCAATAAATGTATATATAAGTACATTATTCTTACATAATATGTAGTGTTTTCGTACAGTTTTCATTGAAAATTCAGATAAATGCAGTATAAATATATGACGGTCTGGCTGGACCGTGGGTGGTGGGAGCAATGTGACATATAAAACTGGTGCCAACATAAGGGTTAAAGAGGGTAAACTTATAAACATTTTTTTTTTGAAGAAGAGAAAAGAGATCAAGGAGAAAGTAAATGTGGATGTACAATATGAGCTTTGGTCTACTGCTTGACTCAATATCATTGTATGATATTTGGTAAAATATCGGTAAAATATGTTATAAAAATAAGTATATTTTAAAGAAGTAGAATAAATGGTCGGGACTATTACTATCTGCAGATATTGAAAAGTATCTAAGTACAAACGCACCATGCCTAAGAGTTAGAAAAATTATGATTTCCGACCGATTCAAACAAAAAACAATTCTTTTTATCTGAAGTTATAATAAACAGGTTAATGAACAAAGGTAGTCATCACAACAACAATGTATATATAGAGACGGGCAAATCAGACGGCCGTTTCGAAATCCGCCACAATTCCTCATCAGTGATCTTAGTGATAATTCTTAATCTTTCAATATCCTATATAAGCTACTAATATTTGAAATCATAACCCAGAATTACGGATTTGATTCCAAATATCTTCACTGAATAGAGATATTGAAAGAAACTACCACTACCGTTCTATACACTTATGTTGTTGTTTTTTCCCATTGTAGCTAGTCTGCATAACAGTTCGTTATTTGAAAGTCTAGTACATGTTTATATATAACTTCAAATAACGAAATTGACATGAACTTAAGTCATGACTTTGAAAATTAACCTCTAGATTTAGTTTTCATAGTTTCCTAAAATTCTTTTCATCGTTAGCAAAAATACAGGAAAGGGTGGTAGAGCCACGAGCTATTTCATTCAATTCAGCTACTAATGATCAAAAGTAGACAGGAGAGTGGCGAAAATTAATGTTTGCTTCATACTATCAAAACAAAACTGAAAGACATTATGTTTCAGATCATCCCAATAGTGTGGGTTCCGAAACCTGATCATTATTATTTACTTCTCCTAAAATCGACCCATCAATTCCATTGTAAATTTTCATTTTTGCCTTCTATTACTTTATTTTGGCTTATTTTCACATTTGGGAAATTTTATCCAACTCGTTTTCGATAGATTTTTCTTCAATCTCTTGAAAATCGGGAGAAAAAATTAAAAAAAATTCTTGCTGAAAATTGTTGAGTTTAAGCTTAGCGTTTTTTTTTTTTTAAACCCTGCGACATCGATTACTTTACAGTCATGGTTAGGTTGGAGTGGCTGTCGAGACATACACTTAAGCCTTAATGGCCCATTGTGATACCACATAGTTGGACCCACAGTTTAACGCAGATTCCGAATGGCGGTGTGGCAATTTTTTATCAGCTTGGTGGTTTTACCATTGTCAACCAAGATGTGTACTTGTACACTTTCTTATAATTCTCATACACTTCATATTGATAGTGAATATAAGAAGTTCAAGAATATTAACCATCAGACGAAGACGGGAATTGAACCTGAACCTCCCGAATGAAAGTCTTGTGCACTACCCACTAGACTATCGAGGTCGTCAGTCGTCAGTTTCCCAAATTTCCCTTCATTGCTTTGTATATTTTTTCAAGGTCATTACATAGTTTGTCCAGATGCCTATATTTGACTATTTTTCAGATAAATGATGTTGAAATTTTCAATGATTTTTGCTACAGAAAATACAGCTCCGCTATAAGAAAATAAAGAAAGTGAAGTGGTTTTTCATTTCCGTTCACATTGACAATTTTCTTTCAATTGTCTTTTTGAAATTTGAGTGGTAAAAATGAGCTATTTCACAATTGTTAAGTATTCCTATATAGTTTACATTTGCATATGGTAATATCAGTTCTACATAAAAAATATTAAATATTGAATATAATTAAATTGAAAATTTTTTATGTATTTTTAATGTTATACATTGATATTTCAATGTAAAATGAATTATTATCATGTTGATAGTTGCAATGTAAATTCAACATGAAACATATCAATGTGACATTTTTTAACGTAAAAATAATATTGTTGTTTCTGCATTGAAAATTTTATTACAAAATAATAATTTTACATTGCATTTTCTTAGAGTGCACTAATTATTACTATTGCTTTTAAAATATGCAATAAATTTTTGATAATCTTTTTGAGTGCTGATTGCTAAATCTCCAATATAACATATAAAAATAAAATTCCACATATTTTCATGATTGCATTGCGAGTTATGGTACCTTTTCAAAATGGGTTAAACTATCAAGCTTACAGTTTTATCTCTGAGCTGACGATATATAAAGTAAAAAGTTGGGTATTTAATTCATCATATATGTCAATCCATAAATCAATTTTTCAGTGTTTTTGAAAATCATTCACTGTTTGTTTTTATGCTTTTTTAAACTATTCATATATTGGCATATAAAAAATCCTTTTGTAATTAAAGGCTAACAATTAATTTTAATCTCAGCTTACGAACACTTTCAGATACACGTATGTACATAAAGGAGCAAAATACTTTATTAATTCGTTGGAAATTGTTTTTCTTTTACGCTTTTTTACTGTGCAATTCAATTATATTAAAAAAAAAAAAACATTTTAATTAATTACCGCATTTTCACTGGAACTGATGGCGGGCGTTGCGAACACCGCTATAACAATAGTGAAGGTGAATGCAACAAAAAATATTAACGTTTTCATTGTTATAGTTTTTGATTTTTATTTTTCGACGAAAGTTAATGCACAAGAAAACTTAAATAAACAAAAAATTTAATAAATATAAATTAGCTTTAAGCGTATTTGGTATTGAGCGTATAATGTTAACTGGTCACGTAGGGTTGGTTTTTTTTTTGTGCTTTTAAATTTTTTTATACAAATTCCGGGAATTTTTAATTGATCCTTGTTCGTGTCACTCCCACACACTTTCACATATATATGGATTATTGTTAGTTTTTATATTCAACGTATTTATTTACGAGTGTGAAACTATGCAAATAAAGTGCACTTTGAACAGGATAATAACCACACCTAGAGCAAAAATAACGAACTTATATCCTGCACGTACACGCACACACAAAAATTGCTATTAAAAGGCAAAATTTGAAACTGACAAATCCTTTTCTCCTTTTTTTTATTGTAATCCTAATGGCGTGGTTTTGTGTATTAGTTTTGTTTTTCGTTAGTTTGTTTGTATTTATTTCCGATTTTCTTTCGATAAGTCACTGTGACACTTGTAGAATATGATCACATCGTCGTCGTGATATTAGAAAACCTAATGCGAATTTTTCGCCAGTGATTAAGATTTTATATGAACTTCACCACTCGCATCCACTGGCAGCGCCACAACAACAACAACATTGCCAAACTGGGAATCCAACCATTGCTGCTACTATAACTACCTACCTACTATGCTTGATGGCAAACAAGCTCTCGACGTGCATATGTATGTATGTATGAATGTAAGTGGCTTATAGAGAGTCCCAGTTAGATTAACATTGGCAATATATACCATCATCAACCATCTGCATCAGCAACACCAAATACAAAAACAAAAAGAAGAAACCAACAAGCTCATACCCAACTCCAGTATCTCGATGATGATGATGATGATGATGGTGATGTTGGCGACGACTTCAGCGATTCAATGCCATTGTGGACTTGTTTTTCAAGTTCAAGGAGCTGTTAACTGTCTTGACTAACCGTTGTTGTTGTAACCGCATTAATGTTATTCTGCCATTGTGAGTATATTTTTCGGTATTTTCATCATTGCATGCTATCAAAGAAGATGAAATTGCAACTATGTAGTATAGCAATTGTAATGATTTTAACCAACTTAAGACGACATCGAACCATACATATTACTTGGGTATGTGTGTGTGCGTGAATGCACTGTTACTATAGCAGAAAGTAAACAGGAAACCTAATTCCCAAAAGCCCATTTCCATAGTGAAAACTTTTGTTGTTGTTGCTTCTTATGTGGTTCTTGTTGTTTATTATCATTGCTACTAGCATGTCATGAATGATTTTCCCCAACATTGTGAATTATTTCTTCTTTTTTACAGCATTTTATCATATGTTGATGTGTGTTGCCATTCGCATTAACTAAAAGTATGAAAATCTAATTGAATGAGATTAAAAAATACACTGTGAAATATAATAACAATGGGTAAAGACACCTCGTTCTTATGTATGTAGAAATTATAGACAAATATTCAATGCTGTATACATGCAATAAAAATAATTGAAATGCATACTTAAGTACAAGACGAAATAATTGAAATAAGGTTTTGATGAGAAAATTACAAAGAAAGACAGACGTGTGTACCATTTATTATTTACATATGTATCTCAAAAATCACCCAATCAAAACTAATGGTCGAATGTAAGAGACACCTTGTTGACTAAAAAACCAATTTAGTTAATCAGTCATGAGAATTGTGGGCATAGTGGAAAAGGGAATGCTGATGCCTTGGCTAGACTTGAATTCTCTGCAGACATATCAGCACCAAGCTCCCTTAAATTTGGTTAGGCGAGCAATTTCGTTGCATTTTTTACGATAATCTAACATCAGATTGAGTGGCATAACTCGCTGTGTCATCTCAAGAAATATAGTTCTCAATATAATCTCTTAAAAACTAAACTCTTTTCATATATTTTTAAAGTGAATATAAGGGCAATTGTCCATTGACTCGCAGCTATCATGTCATCCCAACGGGCCCGATTGTCAACAGCTCGCCTGAGGAGTAAAAGGTCAGCACTTGCTGTTGAAATACAATCGTTTCCGAATCAAACGACAACAAGATAATCGCTATTTTAAAGGTGACCAAATTTTACTTTTCTCTCATTTTCAAGCCAAAATATTCAATAAACGTACCGTTTTGATTTTTTGAGGCGACGACTACCGTCGGCAATATCTGCAAAATTATTTGTGGTGAAAATAATAAAAAAAAAAAGTGTAAACGTACATGCATATAAATTAAAAAAATTTAAAAAATATGGTGTGTGTATATCTTTTATATTTGCAGGTGCTGTTGAAAGTGAAAGCTTTGACTTCAACAAAATTAGAAGAGTGATGAAAGATGGCGTCCATATCCCATGACGAAAGATGCTGCCACAAGAAGTTCCGCCGAAATAAACCTAAAATCTTATATTAAATAATTTTAAGTAGATTTTATATAATTTGTTTATTAAAAATATTAAATATTAAAAAAAAAAATAATGAACAGCTGACGCAAAGATTTCGTGAAAAGTGTTCCGAAGCATTTTAAAAAGAATGAAGAAGATTATTATAGAGCAGAGCAGAAAAAAACGAACGAACTGCTGACGCAAACATCTCGTAATAGGTATTTCGATGCATTCCAGAAAGAGCGTAAAAAAGTAGTGCTTTTTTCAATGACATGTAATGTTAACAATGTAATGTTCTATCATATGGAAAGTTAGCGCCTACACCTCCGAAAGATCTTTTGGGGTGCTTTTTCTCTCTTTGGAATAGAAGAGAAAACAACTCTTAAACACTTACTTTGTAGTTGGCTGGCTTCGAAAAACCATTTCCAGGAGGAGTAGAGGAGAACTCAGATGTCAACATTTGTGGTCTGACTAAATGGTTTTGGAGGTTGGATACGCCGGAACAACGTTTAAGTATTCTTGTTAAGATTATAAACAAAAAATTTTAAATACTTCAATTCATCAATATGAGTATCAAATGAAGAAGAAAATCTCTAGAAATAAAAAAAAAATGTTTATTTGATTTGCCAGACCAAAAAATATAACAAAAATGCTCTTTTAAAATTTTATATTTGAATATCCTCTTAAGGTTTTTGTTGTCAAACAAATATATGTTTAGGACTAAAGTATGTATACCTACACAAATTTCATCCTTCTGGCTTTATTGGTTCCGGATAATACAAACCTTAAATTTAAAAATAAGAGGACGATAAATTAAAAAACACTTTTTTCATAATTATGAAATTGACAACCCCAGGATGAGTTGAAATATTTAAATAATGCTGATGTTCTAGAGAAAAAATTAAAATGCTGTTTTACTACATGTGAGCTCTAAATTTGCGACATAATGGATTTTTCCGTGTGTGAAAAATGCTGTCACACGGTGTAATTTAACACCACTGTTATAACAATTTCCCCTTAAATTTCTTCTTATATTTTATTTAGAAAACAAAACTGATAATTGTGTGAAATTGTCCTGGTTGTAATCATTCAGGCAAAAATCTTCCAACATATTTGCCCGAAAGATACTGACCGAATTTAACTCATAAATTTAAATAAAAAAATATTTTTAATATACCACGTTTTTAAAATGGACTAAAAAGTATAAAATAATTTCTCCTAACCCCATACAGATTCACAACCACATAGATTCCTAATCCCATACAGATTGTCTTGAAAATTTGTAACTGTGAATTTTAGTAGGACGAAAATACTTGTATGATTTAAAACAACAAACGTGGTTCGCATGCAATAGGAAATTGATGGATGAATAGTTCACCTAAATGGCTAGCAATTTTATCTCTATCCATATGCGTCCCACGTTTTTCGTTTTAAATCATACAATTTGCACTAAATTGGAGTGACTTGAAGCCAATTGAGACTTTGAAGTCACTTGAACTCAATTGGAATTTGAAATTGTTGACACATTGAAGCAAAACCAATTGTCTAAGCAATGTCAAAATTAATTATTGGACTCGTGCAAGATCATTTCCCCCAGATTGCGAATAGCCCTATTTATTAAATATAACGGAATTCAAATTATATCTTCTCACATAAATGGGTACTCAATAAATACTGTTTTTACATTGCACTTCGTTGTGATTCTACATTTTGAAACAGAAATGAAATAAAGGCATTTGCAAATACATAGTAAGAAGAAGATTTGTTGTTATGGATGTAAAAATGTACAAGAAGAATAATTTATTTATATATTAAAATATAAAATATGAAAAGTTCTAACATTTTAGCTAAATATACTTATTTACATACATATATTTGGGTACAATGTTAAAAATAGTGATAATATTTCTTCGCATTTTGATTTCATGAAATCAGTAGAAAAGATTTAAAAGTACTTATATAAAATTCATAAAATCAAAACAAACCGTTTACATATTTGTAAATAAAGAATATATAAATACTGTAAATGTTGAAAGTTATTTTCTAAAAGAAATGTTAAATATTTACTTCATCAAACACGTCAAACTCATCCATTCAAACATTTCTGTCTGCTGGATATGTTGACAACCGTCGCTGTCACACCATCGGTATTGCACCTCGCTGCTGTTTCTACGATCTTTTGTTTCGATTTCAGCAAGAGCAAATTGCGATCTCTTTACAATCTATACTCTTTGTAAGCGGAACAAAACGAAAAGAAAAGTTCGTTATTGTTTGTTTTTGTTCTCTCTCTCATTTGTCTTTGAATTTGTGTATGTATACGCATATACATATATTCTACTCCCGCTAAAGCAATGATTTTAACAACGATGAATTCAATGCTTTGATCTATGAAAAAAATGGAAAAACTTCCGACGCTAATATTTTAAATATTATTATATTTATATATATATTTTAGATACTTCATATTGCATTGTCTTCCAGTTCTGAACTATATTTAAAATTTCAAGTCTCTAGCTCATCGGGAAGTTAGTTTAAAATCGATTGAAAAATTTGTACCGAACAGACTGACAGACAGACAGACAGACACCATTAAAAGCGAGTTGATATAAACGTGGTAAAAAATGGAACGAATTTATAGAAAATCAATCAGAGATCGAAAAATCTCCGTTGGGTAATTTTCTTAACAAATCTCGAAATTCAGATTCACGGATGTTGCGATGTCTCGGATAAAGGTTGAAATAAAATGCTGCCAGGCTAAACAATATCTGAGATTGAATTCATTCTATCATCTATGGTTTTCGAAGATAATATTGTATTTCACCCTAATTTTCATGAAAACCCATCGTGATGGAGATTTCTGAAAGAGATTTTATTTCATTTAATTTAATTGTCATACAAGGATAACTATCCTTTTTCTTATTTTGAACTAAACAAATTTATACTTCGGTTTCTTTTCTTACAGTTTACAGTTCAGTGCTTATTCAAGTATTCAATCAAAGCACATGAATATAAATTATAAATCACATAAAATAGCATTGAGTTTTAAGTTTAATTGAAAAATCCTTCCGAAGTCGAATCAAAATTATTCAAAACAAGTAGCCAAAGACTAGGGTATTGAAAAATTGCAATATGAGAATGAATCGAAATCAATGGAAGTTTTCTTTTATTTTTAGAGGAAAAAAGAATTACTCGGAATATGGAGCTGTGCAATTGTTTTCTATGCTTGAAAGCGCTATAAAGTAGGTGGTTTTTTCAACAGTTTGAGCTGTTGTATTATCTTGGTGTAAAAACTAACGACGCAATTCCTCTTTTTTCTGGTTTCCCAATAAATTTTTTAAAATTTGTGGTAATCAATTTTTTGAACAACACTTAGTAGTTACCGTGTGACCGGAAAAAAAATCACATTAGGCGGTACATCATAGAGCAAGCTCTTCTTATTATTCACATATCAACTTAAAAGCCTCTCCGACCATCCGAGATTAAAGCCGCTTTACCTTACAACATATACCAAAAAAAAAAAAAAACAGTAAATAGAGAAACTTTAAATATGCCCTATACAGTTTTGTTGTCATCATCTAAGCCGATTATGCCACCAAAATTTTGCATGTGGAATAGAAAATTTAAATTACAGAAAGTTGTATGTGCTGATTGAATTATAATCTGGAAAATTATTTTCGTGCAATGCTTTGATGAAACTCATGCGAATTCAATTTGAAAATTCCAGCATATCAAACAATCATTTTCGTTCCATTAGTGCTTATTTGCAATTTGAATGTTCAAATTTTGAAAACCGTCAACAAACGGTAGCCTTAGCAGCAACAATATCAATTTCGGCAGTCATAGCAACTAAACACACATCACCACCAGCTTCCACTTCATTGGCAATGATCATCAAAATTGTTGTTAATTTTAACATGCAACACTCAAACTAAAACTCACGCCCCGTGCTTAAATGAGTGGCAATCATGCATGAGACAGGCAGGCTCAAATGGCAGGCTGCATATCGTACATTTATAACACTAGAAATATGCACTGCATCATTGTTGCATGTAGTCCATTGTGTGTGAATAAAAACTAGGCTAACTTTAAAAAACAAAACAAGAAAGTAGCGAACGAACAACATCAAAACAGCATCATCAAAAAGCATACGCCAACACGCAAATCCAAATTTGCAGCATGCAGTGCATATGTATATGTGCAGAGATACTGGGGGATGTGTGGAAATTGGTGCAACAACAATCACTGAAAACACTACACTGAAAACCATAAACACAAAAAAGTTTCTTTTAATTGCCATTCAAAGTTTTCTGCCATATAAGTTTTCTGCCATAAGTACAGAGTGTTAATATCAACGGGAGGAAATTGAACCGCTTCTAATGAAGAGCGCTTTTCAACAACGCACTCTCAAAAAGGTCCAGACAAGTCGGTTTTCACATCTGTCAAGAGAAGACACGTTTCTATACATATTTAGGAATTAGTTGGGCAGGGTAGGTTCGCAACCCCAATCTTTCGGCTCTTAGCAAAATTTCGATAATACTACAATAACAAAAATATGCAAAAGAAATTGTCATATGAGCGTGGCAAGCTTTGATCTTAATTTAATTATTGCATTTTTCATTCATACAAAGACGACCGCGATAGTCTAGTGGATAGAGCACTAGACTTTTATCCAGAAGGTTGAGCATTCGATTCCCGTCTCGGTCTGGTGGTTAATTCTCATAAATTTCTTATATTCACTATCGATATGAAGTGGATGAGAATTCTAAGAATGTGTACAAGTACACACCTTGGTTGGTAATGGCAAAACCACCGAGCTGATAGAAAATTGCCACACAGCCATTCAGAATTGGCGTTAAACTGTAGGTCCTACCATCGCCACTGTGATCTAGTGGCAGAGTTCCAGACTCTTGTCTCTGGAGACCCGAGTTCGATTCTCGGCTTGGGTATGTTTCTTATCTATTTTTCTTTCTCTCTTCCTTTCTTTCTTTCTTGGGGCTTTGGTACAATAGATCTTATAGGTGGCAGTGCCTAACTTCCGAGTCGTCCTTCCTTCAAATAATAATAATTCTTAAAAATCGTTTGCATGGATGGTTTTATTCCCTTTTGCCCAATAGCGTCAATTATTCTCAGTAAATACTACTAACATCAGATCTTAACATACAAGCCTTCATATATTTTTTGCTATAATTCCCTTGATACACCGTGTGAACTACTTCCTTTGTATGGGAAGTACCACGTCCACTTGTTCAAAGCATTTCATATTCATATTCACAATGATTACCACTAATATCCCGCTTTCACACACAAATTTTGAATATCTTCCCATGCTTTCCAGTTACGTCGATTCAACAATTCGTTTGTATGGTATGCGTTCTTAGACTAGAACATAGTTTTGTCTTGCCCAAACCTCTTAAACTAACATAAGGAAGAGAGTACACCAGTGGCGGATACAAAAACAATTTTCTGGGGGGATCATAAATATTAAAAATTTTCCATATATTTAGAATTTTTATATCAGATATTACCATTTTATGTATTTGAAAATTTTTGGGGGAGGGGCGGGGAAGTGGGAAATAGCCCCATTTAGCCCCTTGCAACTGCTACTGGCCTAACCAATTGTGAAGCAGAGTGACCTGGTTATATTAAAATAACCCGCATTCTTCTTTTAAATTTAGCGACCAAAATATGTCAGATTTACACATTTATATTACCATTACCAAAAGCCAATCAGCTTTCAATTTATAAAACATATCTTGTGAGATAGAAAAGAACAATTAAAAAAACAAAAATAGCTCGAATAACCATAAATTGTTAACTTGGCCACACTAATGTGGAGAGTGAGTGAATATAACTGAGAGCGCCCTGGCTACTGCCAGAACGCCGAAGAAATGTGAGCTTTGGCAGTAGGAATGCCAACTTATAAGGAATTCCTCGAATTGTTGGGAATCGACTTAAATTTTAGTTAGTTGTAGGGAATTGGGGAGTGAGATCGTTTTAGTGGGCGACTGAAAATTTTAATTTTTTGTCAATTTGTAGATATGAAAAGTATAAATTTTTTGTGTAAAACCTTTTATTAATTTTTTATTTTTATTATTCTTTAATTTTTGTTAAAATTATTTACATACATTACATACATGCATAAAAGTTGTAATCGTAAACAAAAATATTCTTTACTTTTTGTGTTAATTATTAATTTGATCTAAAATATAGAGTTGACATCCCTGATCAGCACGCAGCAGTGCGTTTGCTGCTTCTCTTTTTTCGATCTCTCAAAGTAACAACCAAGCAGGAAAATTACATATGCATTCAATAATATAATTAAAAAGTTCCAAAATACAAAGGTAATTGAAAAATGCTTTCTTTTTCTGGTAACGTAATTACTAGGTTTATGAAATCAATCCAAAAAGCATGAGTAAAGTATAGCTAAGTACGAAGTTTCTTATGCATTCACGTTCACACTCTCTACAGGGACGAAATCAATAAATTCATATACATATACATACGCAAAAGAAATCACATTTGTTCTCTCATACTAGTTTCTCTTCCACTTAGCACAGCGTTACCCCTCGTCTAGCCCTTATAAGTATAGCATCAGCTCATATGTGTTTATTGCCCATATGTGTCGAAGTGCACATCGCTACCGTAAAAGATAGTTCAAAGATTTGTAAAATATAGGAGCAAAGATTCATCGAAACAACGAACACCAATTATAATTTAATTATTTTTCAGCTACAAAATTTTTTCATTGACATTTTTTTGAGGGAAACTAATACGCAAACTAACTCTCGAGGCAATATTAAGAATAAGATTCATATGAGCTTATTTGTCGAACCAACGGTGGACCCAAAATTTGGATTCGGAAGGAGCTGACTTTGTTAAATAAAAGTTCATAAATGCTGTTCATATTTTTAAAAACAAGCGATCCAGGAAATACTTTACAGTATAATACATAGTAGTGGCAGATCTAGGATTTGACTATTGAACAGCATTTTTCTCTAACACACCAAGCGGATTCCTATAAACTCGTAAAAGCCTCGTAAAGTAAACATGACAAAATTTATATGAAATTTGGCAGTAAGTTTACGTGCTTTTAGAGTTTACAACATTTACGAGGCATTTACTAGTTTAAAAGAATTCGCTTACCATTTTTTATTGCTGTTTTTACACAAAAACCATGGTTGAAAACTATTGATACAGAGCTAAAAGATAGCATCAATAACTTTTTGTCTGTACCTTAACCTTGCTGTACCTTGATAGAATTTATATGTGCAAAGGACAATTATGACTAACTTTTTTTTCCAAAAAGTTTTTATTTTAAGAGCAAATGGTGAATATACTTTTTTCGTGTAACGATCCCATACGTTAAAAGGGTGTTGCCATATGACAACACGGGAACAATTCGGGTTAACTCATTTTGAAAAATAATGTTATAAAATTATAAATTATAAAAATTAAAGTTGAAAAATTATACCAAAATCTAAATGAAAATCCAGATTTTTAACCCCAGGTTAAAAATCACCAAATTCCTGACAAAACTCCAAGGGTATTCAAGCAAACCCCAAACAAAAAATCAGACCAAATTGTAGATTGAAAACCAAATGTTAAATTTAAACAAGAACCCAGGACAAAAATCAAACCAAAAACCGAACTGAACCCAGGCCATTAATGACAGTCAACAATTCATATCAAAATCCAAATCAAAAACCACACCGAACAAAAAACAAAATCATGCAAGCAGCAGTCACTGTGTGAAAAACATTTTCTTTCCTTTTAATGGAACATGAACATTTCATTTCAGCGAACTTACTAAGTTCATGAACAATTCATCATGTGAAAGAAAACATCCGACACAAGGATGTGCATCAGTACTGCAATATAAAATGTTGCTAAGTGCATTATTTCTGCTGGGTAGCTGCACCTTTTCGTATACTAGAAATGTGCATATGTGTATTCATGAGTATGCACACAAATATGTGCATATGTATGCATGAGTGTGCATGTGTGTGTTTGTTTGTGGTATTTTGCGCTAGACTACATTTCACATTTGCGTGACTGCTTTCTTTTGGAAAATGTGGTCTAGTCCAGCTTATCTATAAGTCACCAGCGACCAGTAACCAGCAGTCATCATCAACCAACAATGTGTTGGGAATGGCAATAGATGGTGGAATGTTGTTGTTGTTGCTATTATTGTGATACTGACTGACGATATTTTTAAACATCTAACAACCTCTTTTAACACACAGCCTCTTTTAACAGCTCTTTTGTATTGCAAACATATCCACATATCCATTCATACAGTGTGAGAGTGTATGTGTGTGTGCTGCATCTATGGCGCTACGGTGGAGGAGACCAATTTTCTTACTGCTGTGCACGATAGAAAAATTATATTTTCGCTTGTGGAATTTTCGCCATTCACAATTAACTACAAGTTTAATTAAATGTTAATTCATTTATAAAATCATCAACACATAAATACTTACAACATACCACTAAACGAATTCAATTGCAGCTATTTCGCACAAACTTATTATTAATAAAAAGAAAATTGCAACCACAGAATAATAAATTTACTAACTTTGGTGGTGTTTGGTGAAATGGTGTGGATGGGTGTGTACACATACATACATGAAAAAAAATTAAAAAAAAATACTTATGACTTTTGGTTGGTACTTTATGTTTATTTGTTTACTTATTTGTACCGCTAATTAGTTATGTTGAATTTTTATTGAAATTTATTAACATTTTAATCACTTGCTTGTTTAGATGTTTTCTTTTATTGAAGAAATTTATTAAGCAGTTGAATTGCAAGTGAAATGGTCATAATCCTCATTTTTAATATGCAAATAAAAAGATTTTCAATTGATAATGGGTAATTTTAAGAGATGAGTAGTTACTCATTCATATACAATCAGCATCCTCATCTCCTTTAAAGTATTTATGCCTACGCTTTAATTTTGCTTTGTTAACATCAGGGGCCAGCTTGGTTGAGTTCATAAAGTCACTGCACGTTGGGAGGCGAAGGGACTTTTCAATTTTGAGCTTTAGGCACACAATCAGGCCATCTCTGCTCAAATATATTATCGATATCTGCAAAGGCTGAAGTAAGCACAGAAACGACCATCAATCGGAAAAGTATTTTAACTACATCAAACTTTTTTATTTTTTAAATGGAATAAGGAATTTTGTCTTGGGTCTCACCTAACTCTTTAAGCTACCCCTCATGGTCCAGGAGCTAAGCTTATTCAAAGACTTTTCTTTAATATCTCACATTTTCATATCTGGTTGTTCTCAATACTGTTGAACACTACCAGGATCTCGTCCAATTCTGGGAACAATCGTACCTTGTGATATTCACCTCCCACGCAGTGGCGTGCCTAGCATTTACTAATGAGCCCAGTGCATTTTTTTTATCAAACCAAAAAGGCTAAAATTGGCAATAAGGATGGAATGCTCTAGATCCCGATTGAAGCATTGAAGAAGGAATATGGGAGCTCTGTTTGGACTTTACCAACGTTTTTAGACGTGAGAAAATATTGACATTAAAAATACAAAATGAGCATATAAATTCAGGAGGTGAACGTAGAAAGGGCATTTTTGGACTTAAATTGATATAGGCTCCGCAAAAGTATCATTTAAAAAACAAATCGTTGAGTGATATACAATTTTGTAAACTAAACGATAATTTCTCTTAATATAAACCTTATTAATAAAACTGCAAATTGTCAAATATAAGAAAATGTCAACGGAATGAAAAAATCCAAATTGCAAAGTAACTAAATGTATGGGTGTAAATAAGTAAAACTATTATTTGAAAAACCTTGTTTTGCTTCATTTTTATTTGGACCTGAACCGGAACACACTGTTATTTTTTGCTTGAACCTGAACACGAACCCAAATTTAACCGCTTCGAAACTCTGCTTAAAACTAATGGCGCAAATAGGAGTAATAGGAGTAAAAGAAAGTGGAGTAAATACTTTCCAAATGCCAAACAAAAACTGAAAACCATCTTTTAAGTTCTATATGAAATCATACATAGTAGTCGAAAATTGGTATGCTGCTACTTTTTATGGAACCCCACATACTAAAAAAGCTATTGAACTTCCTATAAATATAAAAATAAGCGAGATAGCATGTTATGAAAACATACATTTTCAAATTTTAAAAGCCTCGTAAAAGCCAACTTGATGAACTGCGATAGCATGAATGCTTGTGTGTATTTTATATAATCCACATTTAATTTTTTTTAGTGCATATACGAGCTATTGAAAAACAGGGTAATACATATACAAAATTTTAAAAGAAAATTATTCTTTCAGTTAAAACAAAAGTAGTACTTTTGTAAGTACATATTGTACAAATTTTCAGTTAACAATTTATAGGCAAGCCCGGCTTTTGGGCTTATATGGACGTACCGCCACTGCTCCCACGTACACTGAACACTGAAGTATGTCTTATTCTTCAATCAGCATCGATAAAATTCACTGTAAGAGAGCCTCCTTGGGAAAATTAATGGCATTGGTTGAAAAATTAATGACCTATCAAAAAACACACCCAAAATTTACAAATCCGACAAGAGTTGGTGGAGCGTAAATGCAGTAATCACCCTCCGGTTCAGGATTTGTCCAAAAATAAGTACAACCTGAAAACGCATACAAATATTATTTTTACAAACCATACCAATTACTTTTTTTCATAAAACTCAAAAATCTCAAGCCGAGGGATAAGAATCACATATATATTTTTGGAATCCAGGCGCCATTTTCAAATTGGGACAATTTATCTGTTATTTTTTTTTTAACGAACCACTCAACTCTGCATTGTTTTGAGTAACTCGACGCGTTAGTTCGAATTTCGGAAATTCGATCCACAGTAATTGCCATTAAAATGGTGGTCGGTATCGCATCGGATGCTATAGAAGGCATAAAATGGAGAGAGGAACAAAACAATATTGTATAGTGGTTCACTAGATGTAAAAAATGCAATCGTTGGCTAAGGCTGTCATTCCCGTCTGGTGTGAAAATTGTAAAAGTAGTTGATTATGATATTGCGATAGTTACAGTGACGAAACATATCCATGAAATTGAATTCGTTACGAACGAAGCAGCGACCAAAATAATACAATGTCTAAAATCAACATATCTTCAGACCAAAAGTTAAGGTGGTACTAATTAGCAACAGAAAGGTTTCCAAGTATGTATATAAAGATACAAGTAGGCAGCAAAATAATCAAATTGAAATTTGGAGTGATGATAGATAATAGTAGCCTATGGCGTCTAATATACAAACCTCGTTGCCCAGAATTCTGCCAAATGTAGGTAGGCCAATATAAGGTCGAAGGGTTTTCCTATCCAGAGTACGCTGCCCCAATCTGGGCTGGAGATGGTAAAATTCGTCGAAAGGAAGTTTTACGTACACGATTGAAACACGGATAAATAAAAACGAGGAGAAACGAACTACTATATAACACAATTTTTAACAGATAACGAAAGCTACATAAAGTACATAGATTTGGGCATAGGTATTCTCCCCCCTCTGTTCTACCTATAGCGACCAGGAGGAAAATATGTAACACGCAATCTTTAACTGCCAGCATTTCAAGCAAACAAATATAGTGTTGCCGAATCAATTGAGCATAATTGAACATATGGTATGCCCCTGTTGGAGGAAGCCCGGTCTAAAATAATTGGATTTATTTCGAAAAATCAAAAAGATTTAAGGAGAGTAGAACATATCAGATGAAAAGATTCGATTAATAAAGCCTAAGAGCAAACCAGTCCCACACAGTAATACCTAACGACAGTACCGCGAAGATGGTGCTGGACCAACACGGGGGCAGCGTGGCCGTTGATAAATTTCAAAAAGTTGCAAAATCTTACAGTTCATTTCAATAACATAGCCATAGTTGTCACTGAGAGTAAAAAAGTTTCATTCCATTTTTTTAATAAAAGGAACATTTATTTCATTTCGCAGCAGTTTGCATATAAAAAAAGTATTAATGTATTGAAAGTAAAAAAAATCAATTGTCCCATGTAATTGATACATTGTATTGTATTGTATTATAGAGGTTTCTGTCGTTGTACCGCGACCTATAAGATCTATTGTACGTCCCTCTTTTCTATCTAGTCTAATCTGCCTAGAGTGCCTCATCCAGTCCAGTCTCCCTCAAGAATTTGAGTATTGCGCGCGGATCTATGGATGCTAGTTCGATACTGGGCACTTGGTGCACGCCCAGACATTTCCTTCTTTTATGGATCAGTGCTCCACATTGAGCTAAAATATGTTCTGATGATTCGTCTTACTCATTACAAAACCTACAAATTGAGCTTTGCTCAACCCCTATCTTGCAAAGGAGTTCTCTGAGCCCGCAATGCCCAGTCAGAATACCAGCGCCAACTGTTTTTGTTGAGACCAATGCAGCTTGCGTATCTACTCTTATTAAAATTACCTAAAAGCGCTTTGGTTTGCCTCAGTCCCGTAAGATTGGTAAAGAGTTCTTGCCTCTTGTTCCTCTCTTCTTGCCTGAGTAATTCCCTGATTACGCTATCTCCTATTCCACAGAAGGGTTCAGGTCCCACGAAAGTGGTTACTGCCCCCTTTCTTGCAAGCTCGTCTGCCTGCTCATTACCCCCAATTCCTGCGTGTCCAGGGACCCAACATAGAGCGACTTTGTTGTTCTTGCCCAGTTGATTGAGCTTGCTCAAACAGTCCCACACCAACTTAGAGGTGATCTCAAGGGAACATAATGCTCGAATAGCTGCCTGGCTGTCCGACATGATAGCGATATCTTGCCGTTTGTACTTTCTATCCAGGTTGAATCGCACACATATGCTAATTGCATGAATTTCAGCTTGGAAGATGCTAGGATACTTCCCCATCGGCTTAGAGTGTTTGATTCTTGGCCCAATTAATTAATACATAAAGGTGCTTCACAAAAAAAAAATTGTTTTACACCTCCAAAAATTAACCTCGGTTTATTTTATGATGATTCCCAAAATATTCAGCTCTACCGATTACCGTTCCATTTAAAAAAAAAAACCGCATCTTGAGTCTTCTAGCAGATTTAAAAAATTTGTATGCAGAGCCCTAGCATTTTTTAGTATCTATCATTTGTGAACTTTTAATTGTTCAAACAATTTTTCGTAAGTCAGTATGGCAAATTTGAAAATAGCAACAAGTTTGTAAAAAATCTTATAAAACGACAGTGCTGCAACTAAAAACTATGTATGTATGTAATTAGTGTTGTATAATTTCATGTAAATATCACATTTTTTGCAAAAAAGGCTCAAAAGTTGTAAGGATTTGAAAAATGTCCCAAATCTTGGGTATTTTCGGAAAGTCGTGTCAAAGTCTCCAAGCTGTCAAAAAGGTTACAAATTGCAACTTTAGTCTCATAACGGCAACTCTGCATGGGGGTGATTTTTAGTGCGTAGGTGCATTATTAGGAAGGTCTTGTCAGTATGCAAGTTTTACATGCCAATAGCAGGTACTACTGGTATCTTTAAAGAATTCTCACCTCCAGGGTGCAACCAAAAATAAAACAAAAAAATTGGTTGAGGCCCTTTGTAGATACCATGCGGAAAATTTAGCAATTAGGGAAAAATAAATATCATACCTAATAGCCAGGCTGCAATTAGGGCTCTTAATTCGGCGGTCGCATTTCTGCAGCCAAATTCGGAACTAGGACAAAAAAGTTTAAAGGAAATGGTTCCGACTCAATTTTGAGTTTTAAAAACTTCCAAAACTGTAAATAAGGAGTTGTGATAACTAAGGGAAATATTTTTTTTTGGGTTATTTGGGCTAGCAGAACTAAAAATTTTTCAAGCCTTGTATCAATACACAATAAATAAAATGAAATGCTTATATCTTCCTTCCCTAATTCAACAAAATACTTACTAAAAGCTATGTGGCTGAACATAAAGAAACTTCCAAATCTTAAGTGCTATTCGTTTTGCTATGAATAGAAAATCATAAAATTCCCTTAGCTACTTTGATGATTTCCCCTTTCATTCAATAATCTCTTTATGTGAACTATTTTGTTGTAACTTTTGCTATTATATATGTGACTATATGTAAGTAAGTTGAGTATTAAATAAATTTTCTTAAAGACATAACTAACAGACAACATTTTAATAAAAAAAACTTTACGATTTTGCTAATAAATTAACCCATCACACAACTGTCTGACAAAAAATTACAAAACTTAATTACATAATCATTTCTGAATGCACACGCCCACGACGCCCCGCACTCAAAATCAATAAAGGTAAAAGTTTTTCATCAAAGAGGGATGGCAAACGTAGCAACAGAAGCGGTGTAGGAAAGCGGATGAAAGCGGATACTTGTTAACAGCACTTAATCAAATAAAACGACCGGAAGATACGAAACTTTCAATGTCCGTAGGGAGAAATTAGAAAGGAAAAAAGGATAGTAGCGACAGTTGTTGATTAAGAAGCAACAGTAGAAATCAGTAAAATTGTAAGTGAAACAGTGGAATTTCAAAGTAGTAACGAAGTCGTGCATAATTGAAATAAGTATAGGGTTACCACCTCTTAAGTTTTGCGTACACATAAATGACATTTGCAGCAACATTAAATGGATTAAATACTTTATAAGTTGTTGCTCTAAGCTATGAAGAGCTTAGACGGAATGAATATTACATCATATTTATGAGCATAGCTGATGGATTTCACTACACATAAATTATACAACATATTTTAAATTTGTTTTAACACTAACTTATTTATTTATTAATAATAATAATATTTATTCATTCTTTTAAGAAAATAAATAATTAATTTATGTGAAAATGAAGTAACAATTAAATAACAGATTAAAAACAAAATGAAAGTAGTATCGAGTAAAATGGCAGCAGATTACATAATATACCGGACATTCAGTACATACACTTAACTCTTCTGTGCACTCTGAATATCCTTGCCGGTATTTCTGCCATAATAACCATTATAAGCAGCATCGTGCGCGTCACCGAAACTTACAGCGTTGCTATTACCGCCAGCAGCTGATGTCTGATAGTTTTTGCTGTAGTAATCGGTGTATGGCTTTGAGAATGAGGGATCCTGATGATAGTATTGACCGCCTCCATTAGAGCCCCCTGCATGATCATAATGATCATGATGATGATAATATGTTGCAGCACCAACACCTTGTGGCGAATATTCGGGGAATGTACTCTTACTGCCGAAAAGTCCCGATAAAATACCGCTGCCACCCGAACCATAAGGACCAATACCACCCGGTGGACGACATAATTTGAAGTAGGCAAATACGCCGGGCAAAATAATCGCCGCCAAACCAAGTATCTTCTTAAGTCCAACAATACCCAAAATGAAAGGCAGGAAGAGCAACAATTTCAGCTTGAAGATTTTCAACACCAACAACAATGGAATAATCATTTTCTTCAACTTCTTGCGTTCTGTTTTGGTGAAAAACGAGAGGAAACTTTTAATATATTTTTCCAAATATGCATTCCGCTTGAATTTGACTTACTGAATAGAGATCCTTGTTTATCTTCAATAACATCCAATTCGCTATCAATGTCACTGCCAATGAAACGTGCTTGATAACGTCCAGCTTCAGTGAGTTCTTCGGGTACTTCAACCTCTAAAGCGGTGGATTTTATGAATCTGAAAGCAAAAAATCATAAAGCAATAAGTATTTGAATTTTCATAAAGGAACTAATTAAAATCAATGGAGTCAAAAGAATGATTTGTATAGTTCCAAGTTTACTGTCAGGATTTTTTGAAGATATTTCTGAGATCATGGTTTTCGAAATAGTTTTGACAAGGGTTTCGGATTACCAAATAAAAGGTTATGGGATGGGAAATCGATTTTTTTGTATAAAACAACTTCGTCTGGTTCAACTGATCAAATTTACACTGGTCATACTTTTACATATTTTCATCATGAAGTTAATTGCTTCTGCTGAGTTTGAAACTATAGTTTGACTTAACGAATGCTTAAACAACTAGCGAAGCCAGATATTGGGGAACATAAGATTTAAATTCTGTTGCTTCTTTCATTAGAGCTTGTGGGTAAATGTCAATGTGGCACCACAAATGCCATAAATCTGCAACAAATTAAAGCATGGCAAGAGCTAGATCATGCTTTATGCAGATACAAAACTTTTGACTTACTCTAGATCTCGAATTAACTGAGGCGTAGGAAGAGGAAAAGTAGGTTTTATTATGGGTCAATGAAAATGTAAAATGGCAAGAGGAAGAATTGGCTATGTTATTGAAATGAACTGTGATATGGCAAGGCCCATTTTAGATATATATTTTAAGGTAGGCATGAAAAAAACCAGCACAAGCTTAATAACAGATATGGAATAAACTCTAACATGGAAAGAGATGTGAAATTAAGGCCTTAATGTTAAAAGTAACTTAGTAAAGAACTTCGTTTGAGTGTTTTAGATCTTCGGTGGAAAAAACTTACGTCATCTCCTCATCGTCTCATAAGCCAATAGATTTCTAGGGTTACTACTATACTATGTATAGATCTGGGGTATATTGAAAATAAGACTGCACCAAACTTTAGTATGGCACGACCCAGACAAGAGTGAGAGCCAGCAATAAAGCCGATTTTGTTCAAATTATTACGAAATTCAAAGATTTCAATTTGAGAGAGACACTACGAAGCAGTATTTCACTATAAATAAAACAACTATACGGATTGACTAATTACTGTCTCTATTTAGAGATGAAAAGTTCTTGAATTTTAAAAATTAAAAATATCTACACAGTCGCCAATCTCGGATTTTGGCTTAGTCTTAACGGTTAGTTAATAAGAAATTATAATCAAATAACTTTCTCACCTTTCAGCGCGTCTCAAAGCATATTTCAACATTTGATCCCAATCAGTATCCTCATTAAGCGGTTCCTGTGAATATTCAAAAGGTTCTTGCAGTAAAGAACGTTGCTGTGTCTCAGGCAGACGAACAATGCGCGCCAAATCCGACAAACTACAAAAAAAAAAAAACAAAAAACCAATAAATAAATATAAGAGAAATATAAATACTTCATTGTGTATCAAGCATAATTATTTGAAAACGTACCGATAGCTATCTCTAAAAAAGATTTCATCGAAGCTATTCAATGCCTGTGTCTTGAAACATTCAGATAAATCACCGGTCAAGCAATTCGAGTTAGAGCGTGCTAAATATGGATCATTATCTTGATTGCCCAAACCGAACAGGCTCAAGATGGACGAATGACCGCGTCCTTCAGCAAAACTTTGTGGTTGTTGTTGTTGCTGTTGTTGTAATTGGGGTTGCTGTTGTTGTAATAGCTGTGGCTGCTGCTGTTGTAGTAGCTGTTGCTGCTGCTGTTGTTGCTGATAGATTTGTTGTACATTCTGTTGCTGTTGGATAGGTTGTTGTTGTTGTTGTTGTGGTTGTTGATCTGGCAAACGTAAACCTTCACCCGCAATTAGGGAAACCGATAGAGCTGTGACTAAGAATACGGTCGAAATCAGGTGTTGATTTACTCTCAATTCCATCTCTGTAATGAAAAAAAAAAAAATAATAATAATTTGAATTAGTAAAGTAGAAAAAATAAATTAAAAAAATTGCGAAAACAAAAGAAAATATTTTTTTTGTGATTTTAACACCAACACACATTAAAATTCAAAAATTGTACGCTCCGTTAACACGCTCCCCAAATTTTTGTTTCCTTCTATTAAAAACAAGCGAAAAAATAATATTCAAAAATTTAATATTGACTTTTTACAAGCTTAACTCAGCAGCAAGCAGGAGCAGCATCAACAACTGCAAAGCAAACTGCAATCTAATGTGAGTATTTAATATGAACTAGCAATTGCTGTTGTCGTTTGCTGCTGGTAAGCTAACAACAGCAACAAACGTATGTTTGTATCATGAATTTGTCGTCAACGTTTTCACTTTGCAGTTTTGGCTCCAGCAATCTTTATGAATTCAATTGTGCGCCTTGATATGTGCTGCCTCACTCGCACTTACTCATACACGCAAATCGCTCTCTCACTGTGGCACACACTCTCTCCTCTCTCTCTCTCTCTCTGAGTTGCTGGAATGCTTGAAAATTTGGTCACATTTCTTTTAAGAAAAAAAAAATAACAACAATAACAGCTGCAGTAAAAACATGGTTGCCTTTTGTTTTGTATTGTATGTATCTCTCTATCTCTTTGGGTTTTTTTGCGATTTTGTTTTATTGTGTAGTTAGTTGTTTTTGTTGATTGGCTTTTAAAATGCCTTTTTCACTCAATCATTTTTATATTATTTTCTTTTTTCCCCTCTAAAGATCTCAGCATTGACACACTTTCTTTCAATATAAATACAAGAACAACAAGGCAGATGAAGACGATGACGACTACGCATACGCTACCACACACACACATACTTAGATATACGCACGTTTACTACCCACGTTGCCTTCATCGTTTCCACCTTCTATGCCAACAATATTACAATATACCTCGATTAGTCTTGGTTGCTTTTCTTATGGTAGTGCAATTGCACTTGTACTTGCACTCAGACACACACTCACACACACATCCACGCATGTATAGCAATAATAAAAATTATACCAAAGCTGCATTACTAAGTCTTTAAGAAAACAGCAACAAAATGATTTTACACTGTGCGCTATAGCATTCAACTTGACCGTAACCGTAGGTTAATAAATAAATAACAACACCATCAGCAACAACAATGAGTTTCACTTTAGCAACCAAAGTATCGTTAGCGAGAAAATACTCTACAGTTGTTGTTGCTGTTGTTAATGCTTACTCACACACATTGTTTCAAGTTATGGCTGGCTCAAATGTGGGGCCGGCTATAAAGTCCAATTCATTTTTTACATGCGTGCAAATGATCGTGTGAGCATGCGCAGCAGCGGCATTTGCAGAAATGAAAAACGAACAATGTAATCATGGTATGAAGATGCTTTCACGTGGAACCAATTCGTGGGATTTTTTTTAACGCTTCAAGCATTTGAATTATTTTTAATATATTAATACTTGAACAAATATGCACAAAAACTGTGAAATAATTATGCAAATCAGGCAATTAATTTACTATAAGAGAGTTGAACTATTAGCAAAATTTACGGCGTTACAATTTTTTAATTACGATCGAAAGTGAATTTCAAGATATAACTATATATTGATTGTAAAGAACTTTTATTCTCCTGGCATTCAAAAATTAAACTAGTTACTCATAGAATTCGTTATATCCATGAAATGCTGAATATTTAACAGAAGCTGATTGAAACGATAATAAGATATGACCCAAAGAATACTTTGGCAATGGATATATGTAAACCCAGACAGATGCAGACAAACACATTAGTCATCTGAAATATGTCAACACATTTGACGCATGGCGAAAATTAAGGCTTGTCTGGGGCTACCAAATGTATCCAATTGAAGAGATTATGTGCTTTTCTTTTTTGTCCACTCTATTTTTTAAATTCTTGGGCCAAAATTAAAAACTTTCAGTATTCCAGCATGGCCATTTAGCTTAGGACTGAAAAGAGTCAATCAATAGTTAAATATTATAAAGTGCTGGGATTTTCAGGATAAAAATCTGAAGTAGATTTTTCTAATGGAATTTTTTAAGAGTAGGTATATTTTTTTCATATCTCAAAAATAAATTAACTTTAAGCTTGCCCACTTTACTCAGCATTATCCTGGAGACCACTCACACACAGTACTTTTATATTAAATGTATTTGCTTAAGTATTTTCTTACAGTTTTAATGCAATATATTTTCGTAATTTCATACACTCCATTTACTTCATGTAAATTATTTACGATTACGATTTTTAATACCAACAAACTATGAGAGACACTTTTGTACTGATCACTCACAAAGGCAGATAGTCCAACTATTATAAACAGCTTTTGATATACTGTGGAATTGTGGCGTACTATGGCGCAGGCGCTCATAACTACAACTAAACAAATATACAGACAGACAGACAGACAAAATAAACATGAATTTAAAAAAAAAAAATGAACAAAAGAAGTAATACAAAAAAAGTAATATTTATAAAGAAAACAAACAAATAAAAAAAAAAACTTAAACAGAGAATACCAAAAAAAGAGAGAAAGAAATACCTTAAAGTTGCAACGAAAAAACAAAAAAGAAACAATCAATTGTAATTTGAGAAATAAAAAACCATGTACATATGTATGTAGTTATAAAAAACTGAACCATTTCTTTCTATATTTGGTAAAAACAGCAGAAAATCATTTAACGCAGCTGCTACTATTGCTGGGCGATTGCTTTTAGCCAACTCACAAATTACATTTGTGTATTTTAAATTGTTTTGGGGCTTTAAAGTAAATGCATTTTTAACCTTTTTAACGGACGAAAACAAACAACATTTAAGTTTATTTTTTTTTATTATTTCTACACTTGTGAATAAAACAATGAAACTGCTATGCAATATTTAATGTAAAAATTTTGTATTTTATATATTAAATTTATTTTCAATAATTTGTCGAAACAAAACTAATTTATATAATTTATGTAATGTAAATATATTTTTAGTTATTTGTCGAAATAAAAAAACGTATTTCCATTTTATATATTTAAGAGAGTTGTTTTCTTTTTTAATGCAAATTAAATTATTATTATTTTATTCAAATTAGTTTTAAATATTCAATTTTTTTTTTTGCCGCAAATACGAAATAGTTCTGGTTAAACGTTTGATACAACATCCGTGATTGATGGTACAAAACGAACTTAAACATTTGTGAATTATATTTCTAGTTCCCATAGTTTTGATTGATTTAAATAAAAAATGGGATTATTTAATTTTAATGTAAAAAGAATAAATCTGATCTCAAAACCCTAAAAAAATGGAATGGTAGTAGTTTTATGAAGCCGGAAAGGTTGAATGCCTAAAAGTATTTGTTGTTGAATAAATTTTTTATCAATTGGTTTCAAGTAATAAAAAATTTTGAACAAAAAATTCAGGTTCCTAACTACTCCCAGCTGGTTATTATGACCTATTATCTCAAATTCAAACAAAATTATTAATTTTCCGATTTTTCATGAATTTTTTACTTTGACTGTCGGTAACTTCTGTAATACGCATCATAACTAACGCTCATATCTATACAGTTTTTAGCAGTATTATACAGTTTTTTAGACTCAAAAACCGCATAAAATATAAAATTTTTGAACGCTACGAAATTTAAATTTATCAATCGCAATTGCAACTCGTGAGTATACTTTGATAGAAGTGCAAACATTGAAGGCGATTCTGATCGTCAAATGTAACTTGAAATATCAATGCGTTGATTTCTATAAATACCTCATTGCAAATCCGGAATCGCCTCCTCAAATTTTTTTTTTTTTTAAACGACGCATCCCACGCCCACCTTCCGCCCAGCCGTCCGAGGGGCGCTCCCAACTACTAATGGGTTACCGTTTGTAGAGTGACCCGGATCACACAACAGAAGCGCATACGGTAGCAAAAACGCGAGGGGAAAGAGCTCCACTAATCACAAAATAGCTTTCAGAAAGAATTTTATGTTTAATCAAAATTAGTGAATCAGAAAAATTTATTAAGTTATTTATTAAAAGGTTAAAATTTTAAGTAATTACTATTGTAAGTTTTCAAACGTAATAAAGTATGTTATGTTTTTTGTAGACTATGGAAAATTAAATCTAGTTGTTAATTTTCAAAGTCTTGACTACTGTTCCATGTATGTGCTTCATTAAATAATGTGTAACAGGCTTAAAGAACGTTCTTTCTCATGTACTAGACTTTGAAATAACGAACTGTTATGCGGACTAGTAGAAAAGAGACAAACACAACAACAAATAAGTATACAGAACGGTAGTGGTAGTTTTCTTTCAAAATCTCTATTCAGTGAAGATATTTGGAATCAAATCTGTAATTCTTGGTTATGATTTCGAATATTAGTAGCTTATATATAATAGGATGTTGAAAGATTAAGAACTATCACTAAGATCACTGATGAGGAATCGTGGCGGATTCTGAAACGGCCGTCTGATTTGCCCGTCTCTGTAAACACTGTTGTTGTGATGACTACACATACACGTTCTTTAAGCCCTGTTACACGTACTAAAGCATAGTTCCTTGTAGAGTGCTTAGGTATATTGATATTTAACCTGCTTAAATGATAATTGCTATTTATATTGCCCTGAAAAAGTTTAAGTATGAATGTTGAATTTAATTTAGCTCTACGCGATTTTAAAGACGGTAATGCAATAAGTTTCAAACGATTTTTTTAAATTCTGGTTCCAAGGTAAACCACGTAAACAGAAAAGTAGAAATTGTTTTTGGACCGATTCTAAGGCATCTTCGTGGCACTTATAATATGGACACCAAACTATTGACGCATACTCTAATATTGGGCGTACTGACGAAACAAATAATAGTTCGGTAACATATGGGTCATCAAATTCTTTCGCCCAGCGTTTAATAATGAAACCGAGTACACTCTAACCTTTTTAACCTTATTAATAATTTTGTTAATGTGTGTAATAAAACATAGCTTGGGGTCCATAGTAACACCAAGATCTACAAATGCTGAAACAATTTCAAGCTTATAATTATCAATAAAGGAGGCTTACGCGAAAAGGACATTTGCTTACATTTATTTAAATTCAGCTTAATTAAGTTTAAGCTACACCAACTATACAGTTGATTTAAGTCATTTTGAAGTAACTTAGTGTCATCAATATTCGTCAAAACATAAAATAATTAACATCATCAGCGTACAATAAAATTGTACAGTGCTGAAAAATATTAGGTAAATCGTTAATGAAGAGTAAGAAAAGAATGTGACCAAGGTGATCCCCTGAGGGACGCCTGAAGTAACAGGAAAGCTATTAGATTTACAACCATTGAACAAAACACTCTGTGTTCGATTTGCAAGGTAAGCACAAATTCAATACAACTACAGAAGAATATATTAAAATGTAGAACGAAGACGATTCAGATAGTAGAAAAAATTAATACCGCGAAATTTACAGTTTTTTCAATTCGATTTACAGTTTTTTTAAATTTTTTGCTAGAAATATACAGTTTTTGGTCCGAAAAAAGATACGAGCGTTACTCATAACTGATGCATTTTTTTGAAAGTTTGGGAAATTCCGTAAGCGATATGATAAAATGTAGCATCAAAAAACTATTAAGGAGGTAATTACACCCGTTTTGGTGAAGGCTGCCTAGAGGTACGCTTGGGAACTAGAGGAATAATGTAGGAAAGAGTGGGAAATCTAGCCTGGCCATCTCTCTTATATGTATTATTTTCTGTTTTTATTTTATTATAATATTTCATCAGCCTCCTGGTGAAATTAGAAGGCAAGGCAAATATTACAAGAGCAAATAAATATGTGACACTCAAAAGTACAACCGTTCTTTTGAGTGCCATAAAATAAGAGTACTAGAACAGAGTGGCGTCAGCTCGTTAATGCTTCCATTTAAGGTAAACGTATATTTATAGAATGTGACTGTCATCGTTGTATATTTCGCTCCTTACTGATGATTACACAAAATTCTTATCTGTTTGTTGCACACAAACTTATTTTCACCAACACTCTAATATATGACCATCAATATGGCGGGCATATGTGTTTACATCTTTTGCATTAGGATTAAAATTTTTAAATTTACATTACCTTTTGGCATGAAATATAGGCATGAACTTTATACCGAATGTAAACAAATTTCAGCTCATTAGTTGAAAAATCCTCTTAAAATTTAATTTTTAATTGCATAGTAGATTTAGCATTGTAAAAACTCTTAACATCAGCAACACTACTTGCTTATTATTTGTTTATTCACTTACAGGTATCTATAATATTTCACAGCAAATTGCTAGCTAGCTATTCAAGTTTACATATACATCATTATATTTCTTTTCTCTTTATTTGCATTTATTATTCACAAGATACCTACTATTTTTTCTTACGTAGTTGTGTGTCTCTGGCGTATGTGAATGTGCTAACTTTTACTTTCATTTTTTCCATCATCATCAACTTCATCAACATCAGCAACAAAAATAGCAACAGCACATTATCATGATCAAGCAAGACCAACACAACATTGATTGATGTTGATAATAATGAAGTTTGTTTTCTTTTTCTTTTGGCGTTTCTTCATGTTTATACAATTTCTTGGATCTTAAAACGCTTAAAGCTTGTGAGGTTTCTGTTGCTGTTGGTGCTGTCGCTATTTCTCTCGAACATCTTCGCTTTTTTTTTCGTTGATATTGAATGCAGGCATTGAAGTCGTGTGCGCGTGCGCTTTCTTCTTTTATGCGCTTGAAAGCAAAAGGCTAAACTGTGATATTTGAACTTGTGTATATAGTATATACGTGAATATGAATTTATATGAATATTCACTTATTTTCTCCCAGTTATTCACCTTGAAAATGCATATGCGCCTCAAGTTTGCAATGTTTTTGGAAAATATTTTTCCATCATAAATACGTGCGCTTACGAAAACGAATAAATATGTATATATATAACTGTGTATAAAATATGTGGTATACACATAGCTAATAAATCTTACAAAGTTCATGAAAAATATTTATTTTTAACAATAAAATTTTTTTATTAAATACATGTTCATTTACAGTCAGATTATATTTTTATAATTGTGTTTTAAAAGAGAGCAGCCACCTTTGTGCACAGTTGCTATTTGTTGTTGTGATTTTCAAAAGATCTCATCGACTTTTGAAACAGTTCTTTGACTTCGCTAAGAGGTCGTTTACCTGCACAATTTCTCTATTTTCATATGTGTAATTATGAGAAATATATAAATAGATAAACGACGCAGACGCTCTATTTTAGGTAGTGAAGTCCAGAGTAGAAATGCAACAAAAACTTGTACGACACCTAAATGCTCATCTCGCTTGACGTTGATAACTTGCCATTAAGAACTCTTGCATTTTTTTGTTGTTGCGATTTCTTCATGGAAGTCAAGTAAAGGCGAATTCACTTACCGGGTACTTCGCTCTCTTTTCGCTTTTTCTAATGAAGTTACCCCCCCCCCCCCCTCCTTTCAATTGAGAGCGTAAAAACTTCAAATAAAAAGAGTGTGCGGCACTCGGTCGGTCTTTATTTCAATGAGCACAAAAGGGAGAACTAAATTTTTTTCCGGAACTAATCTCTCTTATCAATGTAACTACAACAACAAAGTAGCGTTTTGTTTTGTTGTGTTTGTGTAGTGCATGCTACTTTTTCAAAACAGGCTAGCCTTCGTCGTTTGTTGTTTTATTTTCATATAAATGATGAAACAGACAAGAAAAACTAAAAATATTTTTGAAGGATTCTTTCCATTTATTGAAATCCTGTACTATATTGAAAATTAATTGCTAACACATTTCATTTAATATAATTTTGTATTAAATTAAGCTCTAAATTATTTAACTTAAATTAATTTTAATATTTTTTAACATCAGAAATTGAGAAACTGCTTCCGCATAGGAATTTATTGTCACACTGTTTTCAATATTTTGCATCATTTATTACTTTAACCTCATTTTCATTTAAATTCATGGCCATATATACATTTTCATACATCAATTTTGGCAATCAATTTGTGATTTTATCTCACCTTAATTTTTTTCGGTTTTGCTATTTCATTTTCGTCATTTTTTATTTTGTAATACATTTTACACTTTCATTTTCATTTAAATTCACAAAAAATTGTCAACATATTTTGTAAATATGTATATACCAACGTATGTCTGTAATTCTCTTTGAACTAAATATGAAATATGTATGTTAAATGTATGATCACATGGATATACAAATTATCTGCTTAAAGCACCCTATATTAGTTAGCTGCTAAACGGATTATGCAAATGCTTTTTAAGTATAAAGATTTTTGTATAATATGTAGAAAGTTTATAAAGCATCAACTACTTAATTAAAAATTAAACAAACATCAACAAAAACTTTTAAGCCAAAAGATTTAAAAATTGTGTATCAAGAGATTGTTATAAATGGCAAACAATTCTTTAAGAAATATGTTGGAAATTAATACTTTAATTCGAAGTAAAACTCATTTATATGTTATGTGATATGATAACATACCCTAACAAATTTTAAACATTTTGCACTTTTGCACTTTATTTTTATATTTTGGAATAAATTATTTCCTTTTCGCTATCTAGCTCATATGTACCTACGAATTATTACATATGTATAATTTCGTGTGTGTGTGCATTGCTTGTGAATAAGGAAATATTTATTAAAGTTTTTAATAAAGCACTCAAAAGCAGCAAGCAATACAGCAAAACATTGCAAATTATTAACTTCCCACCACACTCAAATAAACATTACCGCATGAAAGTATGCTTCAAAAGTGAAGAAAAACAAAAGTAATTGCATATGTTCGGTTGAATTTCATTTCACCATCGCTGTGTATGAAATGAAAGTGAGAAAATTCGGAATGAAAAGTTGAAATTATTTTTAACCTAAAAGTATGCCAAGCATTTTTGAAATAATTAACAAATTTATGTACATACACATGTGACTCTGTAGGTACTAATGTACACAAACAAAAAAGATTTACACCAATTGAAATTAAAATTTTTCATATTGCAGTGGCGTTATAAAAAATAGCCCTAAGAAAACTTGATCGAAAAAAGAATGGGCGCATGCACAGTTTCAACTAAGTTGATAACTTTTTTTAAATGGATATAGCTGTTTGTTATTGAGACCCAAATTGAATGGAAACCCAAAAACTGTTAAGAAAAATTTACATATTTTCATTAACAACTTTTTTAAAACGAATTAATTTCATTACATTAGTTGTGTTTAGAGCTCTCTCTCTCTCTCTCTTTTTCTCATATAATGTTTTGAATTAGCTTCGATGATTAAATTGTGAGGTTCCTTATCTAAATAATTAAACTCATAATTTGCAAAAAGTACAACAAAAAATACATGTTATTGAAGGGACCATATGAGTCCTAGTGAAAGCTCTCTTTGGCAAAGCTCCAGACAATTTAAATTTCATATCAGCCGTTATAAATAATAGCCCATGCTAATAATGGGTGCGTTTCCCGGGTGCAAAATCAGAAAATCTGCTTTCAAAGTGTCGCTGAGGGCTTCTGATTAGCAAAGCGTATGCCATTTTTATAATCAAATTATTTTTCTGATTTTTCATGTCAGCATGATTTCTCAAAACTTTGACAGTTGACTAACTCGACAAATATAAAAATATCATGCAATGACTACTAAATCGTCAGTATACAAAATTTGTCAAATTTTAATTTTAAACGCCACTTATGTACTAAGAGTTAGGCAAAAACGTCTTTTCGTATAAGGCAGCAGTTATTTCGCCTTATCTGTTGTATAAAAACTTAAAGCCTTTGAATGTTTAAAACTAAAAAGTGCAAACTTTCCACTTTAGATTTATAGTAAATTTGAAAAAATTGAAATGATTATAACAATACACAAAAAATTACCGTTAATTAAAAAATAGAAACATTTTATTCCTTCAAATTGATTATCTACCATCGCAAAAGTAAAAACTAAATTGAAATTGACTATTGTTTCTCTTTCTCGGAAATGCAATCACATCAAACTAAACCCGACAATTTATCGTAAGCGCTTTAGCTTACATTCTCAGAAATTAGAAAATTCTTAAAGAGAAAACTTCAAGAGAAAGAAATTTGGTAAATTAAGCACGCTTGTACTGGTAAATAGCACATATTTTTCTTGAAATGGTAAAGTAAACTCTATACAAATTAACTAGAACCATTTCACTTAATTTTTGCGTTGGCATTTTATTGGGTTAGTTGCGCTATGTTTCATATTGATACAGTAGATTACAAGGCAACAGCCGACTTTTGAGACTCTTAATTGTGTCAAATTGACACCAACGCAGAAATTGGGTTAAATTTAGTAACGCTAAACAGAAGAATTATTCCAAAAAATTTTATTTTAGTTTCTGTTGTGTAATTTTTAATGCTGTTCTAAAAATAAAAATTCAACTACTCTTCTATTTTTTGACTAATTATAAATATTAAAAATCAATTAATTCAAATCTTAACCTTATTGAACTCACACAATTATCAGTTAAGCTAAAACCGCCAATAATAACAGCAGCAACCAAAAAAAAAAAATTCATAGGAAATTTATTCCAAGCTTCGATTGCTATTTTTTATTTGTTTTGATTTTTTCTTTTGTGCAAAATGTATTTGTTAATCATATTCACATAAAAATTATATGGCACTTTATGTTGAAGGTCAATGAAATGTTTGCATTTTATTAAAAAATTAAATATGTAGGTGCACGTATTTATGCGTGTATTGCATAATTGACATATATATTTATAGTTTTTTTTACACTATCATCGAGCCATAAACCTGAATGAATCTGATAGCTGATATTGCTGTTGTAGTTGCTCATGTTGTTTTTGTATTATTTAAATGTATTGCTGTTGCTACTGCTGTATCACGTTTTTATTGCGTATATTTTCAATCTTTTTCCACTTGTTTTTTCTTTTTCTTTTACTTGTATTGATGTTTTCTTTTTAGTGTCAATAAATTTTATAGAGAAGATATGATTTTACAATAGTTTATAACTTTATTATTCATACTTCAACTTCAATATGGTTATAAAATTTAAAATTGCAAGTTGAGTCTGTTTCTACTTCTACCAAACACATAAATGTATACAATTTAATAAAAAATAGTAATGATGACTTATAATTTCTCTACATATGTTAAAGTTGAATGAAATCTTTAAACAAAAAAAAAAAAAAACAAAAACGCTTTTAGTTGAACCACTTTTATGTGCGCATATTTACGACTTCCAGGAAAGTAGAGGTTACATAAATCGAACTGTGTGTGGTTTGAGGTTACTACACTTTTTTTTCTTTTTGGTAATATAACATATAAACGAATATATGCAATAATGACAAATTATTGTCTTTTTCCCTGTTTTTGGTGTTATTTATTTTTTTGTATTGTTACATTGCACAATATTTTTAAATTTTCGTTGTTTAAAAAAAGTGAAAGATTTGCCACACTTGGAAATTTTTTTTGTATTTGCAAATTTTTATTTTTCGTAAAGTCATAATTTGTAAACACAGTGTGACAACTGCATATGATTACAACAATATTTTGAAAACATAGTGATTAGCACTTCGAAAATTAGCAATTACTTTAAATTATATGTTTTCTGAAAGTTTATATTGAATAACGATTAGTAGTTGGAGTTGTGTATCAAACTTTTTTGAATCACTAATGGAATATTGTGCCCAACAATTTCTCTCTGATATATTGTAGCAAGTGGGTTAAATTCATTACTACAAACCAGTACTAAAAATCAGGATATATCCATATGTAACAACCGAGAAAACTTTTTGTTCGAAACTTTACGGAAAGTAGCTACAGAATCAACAGACTAACTCTCATTACTTTTGCTCCTTTCCAGATGTGGCAGGTTAGGTTAGGTTAGGTTGGAGTGGCTGTCGAGAGACACACTTAGGTCTGAACGACCCATTGTGATACCACATAGTTGGACCTACAGTTTAACGCCGATTCCGAACAGCGGTCTGGCAATTTTTTATCGGCTTGCCATTTGTTTTGCCATTGTCAACCAAGATGTGTACTTGTGCACGTTCTTATAATTCTCATACACTTCATTTTGATAATGAATATATGAAGGTCAAGAATATTAACCATCAGACGAAGAAGGGAATCGAACCCAAACCTCCCAGATGAAAGTCTAGTGCACTATCCACTAAGCTATCGAGGTCGTCTAGATGTGGCAAACTGTAGAAAAAATACCTTACGATAATATTTCTAGAGTGACCAGTCTGATTTGGAGTCAGTTAAACCAGGGATCTACTAAAATGCATAAAAAGTCTGAATGGTTTATAAAGGGAGTGGATAAACTCTCACGTTGTACTAATACATTGAGTTGATATTCCAGTGAGTGCTCTCAGTAATGAATTGAGTATATCTTGTCGTTGGAATTTTCTACCTAATATTGAATTGTTTGTATGCTCTCAAAGGTTTGAGGCTTAACCCCAAACAAAAAAGTGCACCGATAAAAATTTGAAAACTGCGAAAAAATTGTTTACTCACTCGAAAGATAACCACAGTAAAAAGTTTGGAAATTTTTTTGTTCCTTTCTTTGCTTTCTCTTGCTTTTATTTAACTCTTTTTCCTTTTGAAACTAAATCTTTGATGTTAGTTCATCCAAAAAGATTATCGTGTAACCCAGTTTCGAAAAGTTTGTGCATTTGTTATTTGTTTAAGTTATTGCAAGATTAAGACAACCGAATTTTTCTCAAAGAAGGCAATCATGTGATTTAAATACAAAAGAGATTGACCTATGATCGTTTAAGTATGTATGTGTTACAAACACCATGAAAAATCTTTGTAAAGGAGCGAAATAAAAGTAATTTTCCTAACTTCCTTATATATTATTCTAGAGCAGTAAATTTATATTTTTTTTTCAATTCGATCAGAACAACTGATTTCTTAATAATATCACCAGGAAAACCAAGCTATGAAAATTAATTTGCTTTCTAAAAAAATTAATTTCTTCCTCTTTTATTTGAATGCATAATAATATATAATAAAGCTAAAAATCGCACATTTGCGACTATACCGACAAGACTCAAAATTTTAAATTTTCTAGAAGTTTTAAATTTAACCTCTTCAGTAGCAATCATATTAAAACTAAAGCGTCATCGTTCCTGAGCCAGGTTCAAAAACAATTTTTTTCTCAAGTTACTTTTTTGATCTATCTGCTTTGGTTCCCCGCTCGTCCGCTCGTCTTTGATGGGTTAATAACTCAGAATTTCACTTTAAATGAGTCCAAAATTTAATGAAAAATAATAAAAATTGAGAACCAATTGAATGTTCCCGTTTATCAACTCCTTTGAAACGAGCTCTTCAATTGCTGCCGTGAAAGATCACATGAGAATGATAATACGAACATAAGAAGTTTGACCTTGTATTTACGTTTTTTATTAACGCTGCAGTTACCCACTACAATCAGTAATTGAAAACTGTAAAGTTTTTCTTCAGCCTTAAGGTGAATTCACCGGCCGAGTGCCGCACTCTCTTTTCGTTTTTGACATGAAATATGACATAATGAAAACCAGGCATAAAATTAATTTAACCCAAATTTCAAAAGTCAACAATTTTTCAATTCATTAAAAATAATAATCAAAAATAAAACCGCACAAAATTTATAAACTTTTTCACAAAACTTTACCTGCTGATATTGCTTATAAACACTTAATTTCTTTTAGTTATCCTTATGGTTTCTACTTCACTTAACTTCACTGCTTTCAAAGTTGGTTTTAACTGAACTGGTGCACGAATTGCCGGTTGCAAACGTTTTATATGAAAATCAAAAAAAGTATCTCTTTAGTTATAAAGAGACGAATGAATGAATATCAAAAATAAAAATAAATAAACCAAAAACAAAAACCCAAAAACAAAACAAAAAAAATTTGCTATTGGTAAAACCAAAAGTTGTTAAGTTGAGAAGAGCAAGCAGAAATTTCAAAGAAATGCAAACAATGGCCCACAAAAAATAAATGCAACAACAACAAATTCAAGTACCCAATGTAAAAAAAAAAAAAAAAAAAAACAAAATATTGAGCCACACTATCATCTAAAATCACTGCAAACCTATAGAAGAGTTCAAAAACACACGCACACACACATACAAACTTCAACGACGAACGCGCTTAAACGTAGCCATAATGGATATTAATAAGTTTATTATTGCGGTAGGTTGTTGCGCTCATGCTGTTGCCTGCTGCTGGTTACGGTTTGGTTTTCTTTGAAGTAAGTAAGTATGTAGGTCTCAACTATGATGGCATTAAGCCTTAATGCTTGGACGACGCGTGGCATTCGTGGTGAGTTCGTGAGACAACGAGACTGCCTGAGAGTGCCTTGAGAAAACCCCAGAAAAAACCAACTTCATTTACTACGTACTTTGAAGCCTTGATACATAGCAGAAGCAGCTAATGCAGTGTGTTTGTGTAAATTTAATTTTAATCGCTGATTAATATCTTCTAGCGTGTGAATCATCAGCGCCTAGTGGGAAATGTTGCACACAAATAAATAAATAAATACATAAATGTAAAATAATAAAAATAACAACAACAACGAACGACACTCATGCTATAAAAAATTATGCAATATTTGTACAAATACAAATTATTCATATGTACGTACCTATTCGTGCATATGTAAGTATGTAGTATGTTAACTGGTTACTATAATAACAATTGTTATTACAGCATCTTAGCCTTTCATTTGTTTGCAGTTAAAATTTAAATCTGGTTTGCTCTTATACGCTCGAAATTTCATGCACACACTGGTATCTTTCCTTATTGGCTATTGTTGTTATTGTTGTTAGTTTCCGTTAATTGCTGTTTTCCTCTGTGCTCATCGATGATCGGTTATTTCCCGTCTCACTCTTGTCTTGCTTTTTTGTTTTATTTATGTGTGCATCACACTCTCATTATTACATATTACAACACCACCCACTCGCATTACTCACTCACTGTTTCGCTGTTTTGTTGGCAACATCTGATTTTTTAGGTTATGGTTAATTTGTTATTCATTTTTTTTTTTTTTTTTTAATTTTGTTTTAGTTTGTTTTTGCATTAATAAATACAACGGCATAATAATTGTTCCTTGCGTGTTTGAGTTTTTTTGGGTCTTCGTATGTTGGCATAACTTTGAAGCGAATGAACTTTCTTTGCGTAGTTATACAGTGGTGGTGAATTACTATAAACAAATAACTTGTTTAAGGTTTTAGCAAATTAAGAGATATTATTATGAAATTTAGTTCTAGTCTGAGAAAGAATAAAAACATAAGTACATTGGGATGGTATTTATATTATGGAATACCTTAGACACCGTTAATATTGAAAATTAGACATAACATAAAATAACATAAAAATTCCTTCTATTAACATTAAAATTTAGATTTCGGGAAGGGTGGAATATTTTTATAATTTCAGTACAGGATCTTCTAAAACTGCAATATTATGTTACATCTTTTAGAAAATTACAAACAAATTTTTTTTTTAGCTTTTCCCAAAAGTTTCCGCCGCAAAACCTTCAAAAATACTAGTCAAATTTTTCAGTTGATAGGAGCATGGAATTTTAAAACAATATAAGAAAGTTAGAGATTTTGATGCCTCTGAAGCACAAATGTCTCATTTGGGGTATTGCAGAACTCTTAATACAAAAATGTAGAGCGCAGTGGAGGTTCTAGGATTTGGGTTTGGGGGGGGGGGGGGTGTGCGCTGATTTTACTCTTTTAATTTAAAGATAAATATCAGACTCACTATCGACCGAGACCCAGACCTAGACCAAAAACTAGTGAAAACATTTTATTAAATACAGGTCAAGAATTAAAGGATAACTAGAACAAAACTGAGACCAAAACTCAAACTAAAATCGGATAGAAATTTAGGCGGAAATTTCGATCAAATTTCAAACTAAAATTCAAATCCTTTTGATCGAAAATCTAGAAACATGTAGCTATTGTAAAAAAAGAATGAGGTCAAAGTTGTTGTATTTAACAAATTTTCCCAAAAATCCATGTATGAAATCGTGTTAAAAATTTTTCTCTCTCGCTCTGCTACATCATAATATTAAAAGTAGACACACACAGAATTTTTTTTTTAATTCCAACCATGATTAGACCAATGAATCCGTAACCATTTCATTAAACTCTCTAAGTTCTCACAAATTTATAGTTTTTATAATTGTTTTTTTACCAACACTGTAAATATTTGCTTTTTTAAAATCATGGAAAACTTCTGGAAAATCCAAAACATTGTTGAATGCATGTTGCATAAGTTATTGTGAGTAGTTATTGTGGCAACAAGCAAAACGAGTTTAATCCAATTTTTACACCCAAACATCACTCAAGGTCTACTGTATTCATATGCAAGTGGAAGTAAACGATGAATGCGTGTGTGACGTTGACATAAATTGCTTGCAGCAACAATGTCGAAAATAATTTGAAGAAATTTTACAAATTTTCATAGCTAGAATAAGAGCATTGTAGTAACAAAAGCTTACAATCGCGAAAGGTTAAATAAAAACTAATTTTCTCACACAAAATTGCAAAGTAAATGAAAATAAAAGATGTAAGAAAAGTTGTAAATAAGTAGATTTCAATCAATCTTGCTTCATATGTGAAACTTTTAATTAGGTTTAAAGAGTAAGCATTTAGATTGTTTCGGTTATTGAAATTTCATCCATTGGGATTGCAAGACCTGAATTTTGTTTGTTTATTGTAATTGGAAAATAGATTTACCTTGATCAAAAAGTTCCCGGAATTTATTCAGACAATTAAAAATACAAGTTTATTCATCTAAATCTATATTGTCCCCTTCAAAGTAATCCCCATCGACTGCATCACACTTATGCCAGCGCTTGATCTAATCCTCGAAACATTTTTATATTCGGTTATCGGTATGTCCATCAGTGTTTCCTGCGATTTTTCCATTACATCCTCTCGGCTACTGAAACGCGTTCTCCGTAATGGTTTTTTAGCTCAGTTGAACAGAAAGAAGTCACAGGGAGCCAAATCATGTGAATTCGGTGGCTGTTGGATGGTATTTGTTGCATTTTTCGTCAAAAAATTACGAATAATGATGGCACTGTGAGACGGTGCGTTATCATGGTGCAAAATCCAAGAGTTTTCTGTCCACAATTCTGGTTTCTTTCGGCGAAGTGCTTCACGCAAACGTCTCATAACGCCCAAATTATACCCTCTGATGGTTAATTTGCGGTTATTGACCAAAATTTCTTTTACTCTATCAACGTTTTCGTCGGTTTTCGATGTCGATGGTCTGCCACTGCGTTCATCATCTTCGATTGACTCACGATCACTTTTGAACAGCTCGTGACACTGGTAAACGACCGTTTTCTTCAGAGAATCGTTGCCGAAACGCTTTTCCAACATTTCCAACGTTCGCGCACCATTAAATCCGTTTTTGACGCAAAATTTAATACAATACAATTTAATAAAATTGTAAAAAATCGCCAACACACACAGAGATAGATGTACTCTTGGCTAGGTAACTTTTGCAAATGTCAAGCTATGATGCTAAGATTTAGAGGGAATATCAACAACAGATGTACCAACTTAACAAAAAAAACATAACGCAAAATTGCAGCATCTTACATTTCATGATAGAAGAATTTTAATGTACCGAATATTTACCTCTATTTACTTAACACCAACTTCTGGTAATTTTCTATTCAATTGAAAATACCTTACTTTCAATATCACAAGAAGATTTCGTAAATCTTATAAAAATTATAACGAGACATAAAAAGAATTTACATGAAAGATGATTTACATGTAAATTTTCGTTTTCAGCAAAAAAAATCTTTCGACCTTGTCGTCAAAAATCGCCTGGTATTATGAAATAAATATGTAAATAAATATTTCCCAGAAAATTTTCTCTCATAAAAACCTTCTACTTGCATATTGCATATTTTTAGTATTGTAAATGAACTAAAAGTCTGTTAAGTGAGGACAATTAGCAACAAAATTACTGTTGCATTAAATTATGTATTACGAAAATAGTACAAAATATAAAGCTCTGGCTACTGCCCAACGGGAAAGAAATCGCTCCAAAAGCGCTTTTTTACCTACAATGGAGTGCTCCTCTGTCAGCACTAAGCGCTCCCTCTTTATAGTACAGCTCATATACTTTTTACATTGCATACCATAGGAAGTAAGCGTTGACATCAAGCTTTCTGGAAGTGCTGAAAGAGCGCGGCTAGGAAACGCAAAAAAAGCACTGGAAAACCTTTTGGGAAGCCTTTTGGGAAGTACAATTTTTTGAGCTCTTTCATTTTTTTTATTAACATACATTTATTATTTTTATTTATTATATTTACATATATATATGCAAATATTATAAAAATAGAATCCAAAATTATGCCTCACAAAAATATTGATATTTGGTGAAACACGAAAATGTATAAATACCAAATCAACTTATATTTACATTCATATTAACCATATGAGAATTACAAAGTACAAAAATCATTCAATATTTTTTCTATTCGTATGAATGCTTCTCCTAACCTTTCCTGGAAACGCTCTTTTGCATACTTGAAAGCGCTTCCGGGAAGCTCAATGTCAGCGTTTTTTACTAGCTTCCACGAGAGCTCAAAAAGAGCGCCATAAATTTTCCCGTAGGCTGGTAGTGCAACAATTCAATTGTTGAATTTTCAGTGTGTGTGTGTGTGTGAGAGAGAGATAGAGAGAGAAAAAACTTACAGTTTGAAAAAGGCTTCAGACTTTACTGCAATCGTAGTAAATTTACTACGTTTTCCGCAAAATTTTAAAATCTACTCCGTCACTCCGCTTCAGCTAAAATCTACTACAATTTTTTTTTCGTTGCATACTACTTGCGCAAAACGGACTGATACCACTGTTTTTCAAAAATCCACACATGTCAAATGCATGAAAATTGTAACTCTTTTACTTAATGAGATTGCCAAAAAAGAGAACACAAATATGTGCATTTTTTTCATTTTTTTTTTTATGTTTTGTGTCCTTTCATATACTCTTCTATTAAAAATTTATTTATTTTCTTACATTAGGGAGGTTTAATTTCTTCGCCCATTCAAAATTTTCATAACCAACGAAAGGTATAAAATCTCCATCAGTAAGGGGGTGGAGGGGGTTTAACCCCCACCTTGTATCCGCTACTGCTCATATATATTTTTGAGATGCGGACAATATTTAATTGTATGTGTATGTGTCTCTGTATTAATTCCAAGAAAATAAATTATTATAAATGCCAACAAAAAGCAATTGAAGCATATGCACACATAAAGAAGGTGAACAAAAACTTTTGATTAAGTTTGAATAAGTGTGTCTCCGTTTTATTTTGTTTTTTGTCTGTGTGCATAGCAATTTCACAAAATACAAGTGACAATAAAACGATACACATTTTTTTTTTCGATGCTTAATCCAAATTAAATTGTGAAATTTCGTTGTTTTTGATTGATGAATGATTTTTTTCTTTAGACATTTCGATCAATTTGTGTAAATGAGTAAACAAAATTGCCATAACTTAATTGTGCTATGTAGCGTTTGTGATTATTTTTTAAAACAAAAATTTTAATTAGAATTTATGCATCAATTGTTTATGAAACGATAATTGGAAATTGACCTTGTCAATGACAATGGCAGTGCGACACTTAAAATAAAAATGGATTTGAACTAACAGTAAGGAAAGTAGAGCTAACATAAAAATGCAACATCAGGGATGGAATGAAAGATTAATTTGTTGAAATTTTAGTAAACGTGAATAATTTTAATTTTAATTTAAAAAATATATAGGTATCTTTTTCATCAATTTTTTGATTCTATTTGGAATGAATTATAAATACATGCAATAACAATTTATAAACTCTCTTCTAAGGTAGGGTTACCAGTCGTACTCTTTTTTAACTCTTATCATTTGTGCTCTCTCTTTTTTTCATGTGGTTATGTTCACAACATCAAAGGCTTCATGAAAATATTATTTTTCGTTCCCGGATCTGCCAAAAGCTTTGTTTTATCTAATGATTTTTAAATTTTCCATAAGTTCACTTTCTTGATAAACAGGTATGTCGCACTATTTTGTTCTCATTTTCTATCTACAAAATTTGGTAGGGCTATCCTAAGCAATCCTTCTTACCTTAAAATGATCTACTATTTGCGAGTAGGGGAAGGTTGTCAGGGTTGGGCACTTGCGATTTGACAGTGTTGTTACACGAAATCTGTTAATGCGCGTCCGTGGCAAAACTTCTCTTTAAGAGTACACTTTGAATGTCATTTTGATTTCTGTGAGCGAAAGCGGTAGGTACATGTATTCTGTGCACAGTGTTTCAAAATGTTCCAAATGTTCAGTATTTCCGCGTGAGTCAATTTTATTGGGAATAAGTGATGAAAAACCACTGCATTTTCAAAGTAAGCTATGTGTGTGTGTATAAGTGCACTTTGAAATGCCGAAAGAAAAAATTTAATTGTAAAATTTTAATTGACTTTTTTTTTTGTTTAATTCAGCTGTAAATCTCGATATGTTCGAACTACCGATCGCGGTAATGTTGATGCGGAAAATATTTTTCGCATTTTTCAGTGGCTGGTGCGGGTTTTCAAAATTCGTGAAACACAGGACTTGAGCGAACTTAATCACGATTATCAATAGATATACGCATACTGCATACACTGTTAGTTAAGTAAGTTACTTATGATAAACTTTTGTATTCCAATGGCTAATTATATGTATTTATCAATCAATGACGAAATTCATTAAATGTGAATTTTTATTTCATTAAATTTTGTTTCCCAAGTACCATTACCATTTCAGTACATTTTTAGTCGATTTATATTGGGTGCCCAGCCCTGAAAAATTTTCCAAACTATTTTCTGTCTCGCAGAAACATAATTAGAGAATCCCCAAAAGTTGAAAATAACAACAAAAAATTTGAAAAAAAATAATATCTTAATATACTACGTTTTTAAAACGGACTAAAAATAAAATGTATAAATAAATTTCTCCTAGTCCCATAGAGATTTATAACCTCATACAGATTCCTAACCCCATATAGATTGTGCTGAAAATTTGTAATGGTGAATTTTAGTAAGTATGAAAATACTAGCATGACTTGAAACAAAAAACGCGGGATGCATGTGGATAGAGATAAAATTGATGGCGAATTAGGTGAACTATTCATGGAGATGAGGAGTAACGTACCGACTAATGTATTTGAAAATCTAAATGTATTAGAATGTGTTGCTGAGGAACAAAAATGGATGAGTGTAATCCAAACTGAAACTACTGATTATCTTAAATAAAATTGGAAAAAATATCATTATTTCATAAATCGAAGGTTTTCTATAGAAGTTTTTTCCTTTGAAACCCTCTTTAATTAAAAACTGTGATACAGTACATTAAGAATATATTTTAGAATTGAGGTATATTAACCATATTTCTGTAAATTGTGCGATAACATAAGTTTTATTACCTTCTAAAATAAATAAATAATAACTAGTCGGTAAGGCCCCAGTAACTGGAGCTATTTTTTTTTTTGCTCAAGAAATCTCTTTATGAAAAAACAAATATCAAAAGAGAACCAAACTACTCGTTGGTGTTTGTTTTGTTATTTGTGTATGCAGATAATTCGTTAGATAATTCTGAGAGATGCCGTTACTCATGTCTTCTCTCTCTCTCTCATTTGTTATTTACTACTTCTGAAGCAATGATTTTTACAACGATGAATGCAATGCTTTGTTCAATGAGATAATTTTAAAGAACTTCCGACGCTAATATTTTGGAATTGGCTAAACCGATTTGAAATCTGATAATTTTTGGCTAACCTGCTCGTCAAGCTCTTTAAATTGATATATAATATATATATATGATATTGTAGTACTTCTGGATCTTCTGGAATAAAATTGTAGTTACACTAATAAATGTATAGATATCATGATTTCTGTATAATGAAATTTTTATGAGTTATTTTCTGGTCTCGTGCGAATTCACTATAGAGAAATTTGACTGTACAATAAATAATTCCGAATTCTAAGGGAAGTTATTAACCAGTAACTCTGCACAACCGTGACAACCTTCTCCTACTAAAATTTATTTGATATTCCTACTTTATTGTTTTTTCTTGAAGTTGTGCATTAACGTACTCACAGAGCAACGTTTAATTAAAAAAAGTAGTAATAATTCTACAAAACCTTATCGTAATTTTATTAAGGGGTTACATATGTAAGGGAAACTTAAGGCATATTTGTGATTTTTTTGGACTATTTGAAATAATTTATTTGAAACTAGCATAACAGGTATATATAGTACATATTCCTCCGAAAAAAAAGAGTAGTCGGATATGAAAAAATATTGAAAATTGTAGAAGTTGTAGCTCTTGTCCTGATGCTCGTTTCTGCAGAGTCTGGCGATGACGACGATTGAATGCCAACCACAGTTGAGTTGTCAAAAAAACACAAAAAATTTACAGTTGTGTACTACAGCGCCGAGTACTTGAACGAAAAATTTTGAAAAAAAAACTTTTTCCTCATACGGAAACCATGATGAAAAAAAAAATCGATTTTTAAATCTCAAAAATGTATTTAAAAAAAATTATTAGTTAAGACAAATACTGCACATGAAAAATGATCGTTCAAGTGCTCCGTATTGTAACTAGGAAAAAAATTAAAAAAAAAAAAATTAAATGAATTGGTCAAGTAGTTTTTGAGATATCACGGTCACCGCAAAAATATTTTTCAAAAAACTTCATTCGGAGAAAATCACGTTTAAAGTTTTGAGTGCACTTTATTCATGAACAGTAGCGCGCTACAAATCGACTTGCTACTTACTCGGATTGACTTGAAATTTTGAACATAAACTCTTGAAAGTATGTTTGTTCGAAATAAGTCATAAAAGTTTTTTCGATTTTTTTACTCATGAAAACGTAATTACCCCTTAAAAGATGCTCTTGGAGCCAAAGTGCAACATGTGACCATAAGCCAATTGAGCTTTTTGTAAATTGGCAGTTATTGCTCGATAAGGGCAAATAAATAAAACTGGATTCCATATCTTCACTAGATCTTTATAATGGCAACGATCATTGAAATCCGCTGCACAGTTTAGGTGGAGTAGTGCCCACAAAAGTTTTCAAACAAATTTAAGGTAATGGGATATGATTGCTAAGACAAAACTGACGGCAAAAAAAAAAAAAAACTTCGTTGAGATGGTTTTTTTTTATAAAAAAGAGCTGAAATTTTTAATTAAAAATTTTATTATATGTTCTTCATTTTGATCTACTTAATACAAAATAAAAACAATAAACAATATACATACATTAAATATTTGTTATTTGTTTTGACTATAAAAACCGCATAATTCTTTTTAAAAAGCACACACACAATTAAATAAAAACAACAAATATGCGAAACATGTTACTTTAATAAATAGTAGAAACTAAAAAAAAAATATTATAAATATAAATACGCCTACAGAAAATAATATGTTAAGTAGATTAAATAAAATAAACGCCAATCAATTAATTATTTGAATTAGCCAGAAAAACGTATAAATAAATTGAATTACTCAACTATGAATTATAACAATAATTAAGTAAAGTTTTCACATAACAAAAATTGGTGCATACATACTATCCCACAAAATTTCATTTCGGGATGTTCTCACTTCGTGTGAGTATCATAAAGTTTTTTATTGAATATTTTCTGGCTTTATAGGCATATTAATTTATATTTAAGAAGTTTTTGCATCAAATCAGCTAATTTTTTCATCTTTTTAAAAAGGAGGTGTATAGGTGTATTAGTAGATCTGCCCCTAAACGCTAATTGCTGTACGAAAACTAAATATGTTACGATTGCTTGATGAAAGACTGAAACCAGATTGTGTAATGAATGGGAAAAAGTTTAAAAACAGTATCGACTCTGTAATTCAGCAATGTATTATTATTATTAAATTTATTATATTAATTTATATTTTCTTCGTTGTAAGCTTTATAGCCGTTTTTCTATACATTCTGTCAAATAAGTACCCGGAAATTCTCATTTTAAATTTTCCCTCTGAGAATATTTCAAACAAATTTTTTTCCCAGGTTGGCACAACTGTCAACCACTATTCTGTGAATTTTTATTGCTATGTGTCATTTAGTTTGGTTACGGCGTCATTAAGAACAAGTCAACCTTTTGTGTGCGTTGCGATTTCGGTTTCGGCTCATTTTTGGCGCGCCATTCCGATGATTGTTGACTTGTTTGCATGTCGTACTCGAAAACCCATGTCTCGTCACCAGTTATGATGCGTTCGATGAACGTTGGATCGGAATTTACGCGTTCAAGCATGTCTTCAGCCACCTTATTGCGATTCACTTTTTAAAGAAAATTCAGATCTTTTGGCACCAATCGCGCTGAGACTTTCCGCATACCCAAAACATCAACCAAAATATGACGAGCGGTCTCATGAGACATGTTCATTTCTTGGGCTATCTCTCGCAAACTATAATGACGATTTTCGAGCACCATTTCCTTTATTTTGTCGACGTTTTCTTCAGTTGAAGAGGTCGAAGGCCGTCCTGAACGTGGCAAATCGTTCACTTCTTCTCGCCCCTCTTTGAACGATTTATACCAATCGTAAACTTGAGTTTTCGACATGGTTGAATCACCAAATGTTTTTTTCAACATTTCCAACGTTTTGGCACAAGAAATTTCGTTTGAAACACAAAATTTCACACAAACTCTTTGTTCGATATTTTTATCCATAGTAAAAATCGCAACGCACACAAAAGGTTGACTTGTACGGCTCCGCCTATTATTGTAGCTGAAAATCTTGATGAAAAATAGTATAAACTTACTTTAAGAAGCCATGAAAATGCTATGTTAACCACTGAAGACCATAGCTATTAGCGCCTAGTAATTTAAGTTTATTTATAAAATTAATTTATATAAATATATATATTACAAATCAGGCGCGTACGCAGAAAAAAGTTTCCTATCTCAAATTTCTATTTTATGTCGTCTACCATTTTATTTTTCAATCATTTAAAAATTTGTATAGGTTTTGATTTAGAATTTGGCTTTTTTATTTATTTATTTTTTATATCAGAAAAATATCATTACAGTGCCCGAATCAGAACTAGGTACATGCCCAGACATTTTAATGCTCTATATTGTGCTTCCCTCGGTTCCTATTTTACAGAAGTATTCGCTGAGTCCGCACTGGCCAGTTAATATGAGCAAACTATTTTTGTTAAGACTAATATAGTATGCCTATCTGCTTTTATTACAGTCCCACGAATGCGGACACTGCTCCCTTTTCTGGAAAGCTCGTCTGCTTATTCCCCTCTAATCCTACGTGTCCAGAGACCCAACATAGAGCGACTTTATTGTCCTTGCCCAGTTGATTGAGTGTGAACAAACTTTCATGTAGTAATATTTAGACTTGAATCGATAACTTAATAAATAAATATGTATATTCAAGTTTTTTAAAAAACGTTGATTTAACAAATCATATGGGTTTGAACCCCCATGAATTGTAAATTTAGCCATTGACGGCTAGAGCATGTCGTTTTTTTTTAATTTTTTCCTAACATTTCGGACAATTTCAATTTAAATTTATAAAAAATAAAAAGAAATTATCAATGAATACATAACTGATGGTAATTTTTCTACTCCAACTTTTAAAATTTGTAATCAAAAACACTCTGAAAATTTTTGTGTTTTTTTGTCTCACGTGTGAGCAGAGCAAAAACTAAAATATTAATTTTCGACCGATTTCGGGGGGTATTTGAACCCCCAAAACTCCCCCTCTGCATACGCGCATGTTATAAATACATAAAAAATATATAATTTTTTATGAATAAACTTCATCAGAAAATAGCATACTCATAATTTCAAAACAGATTAAGTTGATTGGAGTCATTATTTTATTTAAATCAATGTACTAACTAAATGAAATAAATTATTAAAAATTATAAACTGTTTATCTAACAAAATAGTGTAATGTCATAAAATAAAATAAATTACAGAAATGAAAAAAAAAAATCAAATAAATATTCACTTAATTTAACTAAACTATTTTTACTTTCGATTAAGCAGAAATTTGCAATATAATTGTATTAAATTTTTGTTTTAATTGGTTTTAAAATATTCAACAACCAATTTTAAGTATTTTATTTTAGTTTTATGAATGAATACACATACAAATTAAAAACTCACATAAACGCACACACACACACACACACACCTGTTTACATTATAATTTTTCCTTCTGCTCATTTTTCAAGAATAATAAATTTAATTCTGCGCGTTCTTATGGAGGGACTAACCAAAGTTCGATTAGATTGTAAGAAAGAAACAGAAAAAAGAATGAAATTGCACATCTAAAATTTTCATAATTTTTAAAAACTTCTGGTTAGCAATTCTGTGGTAAAAATGAATGCCAGTCGAGTTTGAAGCTTTGAATATAAGTATTATGAAAACTATAACACTGTTTCGAAAAAAAAACCCTGGGTTCAAATGAGTGATATACATGAAATGATAAATAATTCCAAAAAATATTCGAAAATTCGCACCACATTATTATCAAAAATATATTCCATTTTAAGTTGAGTTAAGCTATTTTTTCCTTTTACCACAGAATTTTCTATATACCACTTAAGAATTACCGTCTGACAAGTTTTCTGGGGAATAGCTGCCACAATTTTCGCCCTAATGAAGTAAATCGATAACACTTTTGTTGTTTTCCTCTAACGGATTGCTATTTGGTTTTCCACTCGTTCTTACACAGTTCTCTTTGTGTATCCCAGATGATTTCCTAATATTCGTTACAAATCCTTTATCAGGTTTGATTTTTTCTAAACCTAATTAACTACCATCAATTTAGCGAATTTTTGTTAGTTCCCTCTTTAGAGAACAAGTACGAAAATTTCTTCATTCAAGTATTTAGTTTCGTTTTTATTTAACAAGCAATAATAAATATTTACTTGCGTTAATTAAAAGTTGGCGCTAAATTTTTTGTATACAAAAAAAAAGTAAAATAATAATAATAAACAGAGAACTCTTTACGTTTTGAATTTATTATATCTTCTTTTTATCACGAGGGGAAAGCTAGTGGGAAAGTGTAAAAAATGATACAAATTTAGCGGAAAAATTTTTTTTCCCCCGTTGACCTAATCAAATATTTACACAATTTTGCACTCAGTAAATTATTTGCTGAAGAAAATTGAAAATAAATATTATAAATAAAATAAAAGTACAAAAAAAGATAGAGAAAATAAACAATGAAAAACAAACAAAGAGGTGAAAGACACTTGGAAAACAAAAACAAAGAAAGGTAACGTAAACAATACGCATCCTCAAATCAAACACTAATTTTACTTTTTCAAAAGATTATACTTTCACTTGAAATGTTTGCGTCCTTTAATTATTTATTAAAAAAATTGTGCGCTATTTTTAACTTTAAGAAATTTTCATTACTTTAAACGCATTCAAATACATACACACTCGCAAACAAACACACACACACACACACATATTCATTCATTTACACTCTGCTCATTGTACATATGTCATTTCCTTTTTCAAACACTATGGCTAATTTATTTATTTTTATTTTTTTTATTTCACACGCCACGCCTGTCTGCACTTTGATGCTTTGGCGTTAATCTGCTTCCATTTCTTTTTCTTCTTCTTCTTTGCTGTTTGTGTTCCTCTACGCATTTATCTATGTGCCACCTTCTGGCTTTTATGTCATTTTGCGCGCTTGTACCAATTTGTTGATATCATGATAAGTCGAGACCATTGCCGGATTTTCGAAATCCTTAAATTCTTTGCATCTATCAAATGACTTTTCACACTCAACCCCGTCTTGTCCATCCTTGGCGGCGCGCATATATTTGAAGAAGCGTAAAATGTCTGCATTATCTGAAGTTGGCTTACGCAACTCGTTCAGTTCACTGCAAATAAATATAAAAATGAGCAAAAGATAAAATAAATGTAAAAGCAAATGTAACAAAAATAAATAACAAATAAAATATTTATACTGGCATAAAGGATTTCCGTGCGAAAAGCGTTGCGTAATTTTTGCGTTGTCATTTCAGCTCAAACGTATATACATAGAAGCAACATGAAAATGTAATAAAATTGCGTTTAAAGCATTAAAGAATGAGTTTCTACGTATGAATTCATTGATTTTTTTTTTTTTTTTTTTGTAGATATACTTTTAGGCTTGTGTCAAATTTCGATATAGTCAGTGAGAGTATTAGGAAAGAAATGTTCAGGAAAAAGAGGAAGACAACATGTTAGGACCTACATTTATTTCAAAAGTATTTCTAAAGTCTAAAAGTGGTTCCAAAAATCCTGGGATTAAAAGAAGAAAATTCCGGAATTTTTGAGATTCGTATAATGTAATGTGCCCTATGTTCGGATAGCTAAGGCCGCACCATATTTTTTTAATGGACTAAGCTACTGATAAAGTAAAACTTCAAAATAAATGCACTAATGGTTCCATATATCAATGCATAGAAATAGACTAAATTTTCGAATATTTTCTCAATAGTACTATTTATAAATTATTTTAATAGTGGTGACATTCAAAACGCTAAAAATGCCCTAAGTCCGAAAGTCCGGACACTCAGTTGCCTAAGTCCGGACACTATGGTTTATTACAGAAAATTACACTTTTCATTTATTTAAAAATGTTAGTATAATCAATGTTTTTTGACAGACATTAGTAGAACAATTATATAGTAATATTTCTGTAACCAAATAATGTGCAATATTTAACATTTTTTGTTTTAATCTTGCTTATATAGTTTGACCTATTTTCTTTCTATATATATTATAAATAAAAAATTTGAATGAGAATTTTTTAAGTTTTTCCATCGTCCTCCATAATTAATTTTTCAAGAAAAATTAGCTATGATATTCGGGTTCCCCGTATCAAAAAACTCTGAAATAGGTATCAAATACATAAATTACAAGAATGCAAATACAATAAATTGAAACGATTTTGGAAGACTCTATCACCCTCTATCTTTTTCTCTTGATCTTTATGGTTTTCCAAAATAAAAAAATAGTTCACAATTTATTTGCGATTGCAATTATTGAACAACATATTTGAATTCTTTTTTGGAGTCACCGATTGGTTATGCATTTAACAAAGTTTCTCTTTGAGTCAGGACAATTAAATAATTTTTTTTTTGAATTGGTTGATTCGCTCGTTGAAATAGTGAAAAACGTTGGAAAATCGGAGTCCAGCACACTAACCAGCGACAACTTTACTTATAAAAATAAGTCAAATCAAAAAACAAAAAGTTTATGTAAGTAAGTAGGTGATATAAAAAGATTCTAGAAAAAGCAAATAATTTCCCTAGGACGAAATGAGAGCCAGAGTTGATTGCGCTCATATATGTTTACACAGTGTCGGAACTTAGGGAAATACTTATTTTGCAGTTTCCCTAATTCCGAACACCATCTATACATTTATTAGTGTAACTACAATTTTATTCCAGAAGATCCAGTAATGCTACAATATCATATTATATATAAATTTAAAGAGCTTGATGAGTAGGTTAGCCAATTAATAGGTTAGAGTAGAGTAGGTTAGAAATTATCAGATTTCAAATCGGTTTAGCCAGTTCCAAAATATTAGTGTCGGAAGTTCTTTGAAATTCATTCATTGAACAAAGCATTGCATTCATCGTTGTAAAAATCATTGCTTAAGAGGTAGTATATAACAAATGAGAGAGAGAGAGAAGATATGAGTAACGGCATTTCTCAGAATAATCTAACGAATTATTTGCATACACAAATAACAAAACAAACACCAAAGAGTAGTTTGGTTCTCTTTTGATATTTGTTTTTTCATAAAGAGATTTCTTGAGCAAAAAAAATAACCCCAGTTACTTACCGACTAGTAATTTCTTATTTCAAATAAAAACCAAACATAAATTTTAATGGAAAAAAGTAAGATATTTACCGTAAAAAATCCAGTTTTTTTTATAAAACTAAAAAACTAAAAACACAAATTTAAGGATTTTACCTTGAAAAAATCGTCAAATATGACTTTGCACCACAAATTGTTTTCACAAGCTAAGCACATAAAATGAAACCTTTATGCGTTTATGGCGATTTAAACACAAGAAATGCCGCTGCACACTGGAAAAAGTCTCAAGATTCTTATGTAAGTTGTCAACAAGATATTCGTTAAAATTTAAAGTGTCCGGACTTAGGAAGTGCCCGAAGATAGGGCACTTTACGTTACATGAGTATCTACACAAACAAATTAAAACTCAAATTTTTATTATTTCTTTTATGGAATCTTCTCAAATCAAATTTTTTTATAATTCTTAAATGGTACAAATCTTAAAAGCCAGTCAAGGATGTGATACAGTACATTTTGTGATATATTATTTTCGTTATTCTATCAAATTTTAACTCAAATATCCAAAAATTAAAATCGACATCATATAAACTTAAAATAAATAAACTTCACGCTCTCTGTACAATCTTTGATTTCAACACTGTAAACTGAACAATATGAAATAAATTTGGAGGAAATTTGCAAATATATTTTCCAAATAAAAAAAAAAAAAAAAGTACAAAGTACAAAGTATCGGAAAAGGGAATTTTTAAATTTATGGGAGAAATTTTTTTGCACTCAGCATGAAATTCTCCTTCAAAAATATCTGAAGTGCTTAGTTCTTCAGTATACAAGCAAACATTTCATATTTTGCCTTCGTTTGAAAACTGTAATAAATTTGGAAAAATATAAATGTTTGTAGATGGTTAAATAATTAACGGTAGGTTTAAATCAACCGAAAAGCTATTCTTATAAATTTCGTAAGTAGCAGGTCGAAAAACTTCTATAGTTTTTTCCAGAATTCTTCATATTAGTTTTTTTTCAATTCATATTAATCCGAAAGCACACCAAAAACCTCAAATAAAAGGTAAAAACTCAGAAATGTTAAAAATACAATAACGAATACATGGGAAACAAACAAAACGTAAACAAATATTTTGATAGTTCTGAATCTCTTTATACAAAAAAAATTTAAAGAAGAGGAAGACAGAGTTGACGCTACTTTTACTCTGCTTTAATTCCACCATGGTTCAATATGCTGTATTCCTCTTTGTGCACTTTAGGAAACAGCCAATGAAAGTTAACTGATCCTGATTATTATCCTTATAACAGCAATCTTACTGCATAATATATAATTGGCATGTATGTGTGTTTAAAGAAACTTATGCAAATCGTTTAAATTTCAACAGCAACGACCTTAATAAATTTAAAAATTTATAGCTTTAATAAAATTGAATATCTTTTGCTACTAAGAATTATATTTAAATGTTGGATATTATCAAAAATATGTTATTTCATTGGAAAATCTCAAATAAAGCCGAATAGAAAATACTGTCACAATTCTGAGAACAAAACGAAAAACATTTTCTGGGTTTTCTTTTTGTATTATAACATTTAAGTAGATTTTATAGTTATCCTTTAATCTTTTAATAATGCCACAACAAGATTTTTATCAGCCACAAGAATTTCATTGGAATTTCAATTTGGTTTCAAATTGTTTTGAAGAAAACTTAAGGTATGTCATAGAATTATGTGAAATTATGTTTATGTGTTAGGATAGCATATTTTTATAAATGCATATGTATGTAAGTGTGGTATACTAGAATGTGTAGCTCATGTAGCTTAAGAAAAACCGTTAATCATGCAGAAATATTTTTAAGGCACTTCATTGATATGACTATTTATATACTAGGCTACGGTGACCACACATTATGAATAATTAATAACGTATTTAGAAATCATAAAATTAAATGAAACGTAAATATTTCAAAGCATATGTAATTTATATCAATTAGTGCAGAAAATAGAATTTTATAAGAATTTTTATTTTTCACAGTTTGTTTTTGATATTGCAATACAAAAGAAGTACTAGTACTTGTTAGTGGCAGGTGCACGAGTTAGGAGTTTTTAATAGAAAACCTCTTTCTTCTCCTCCCTTTTCATTGACGGAAATCAATATTTAATGAATGAGTGTTCTTCCCTCTTTTGTCAAGCTCTTGATCCACAACTATTTCGTTTTCACATTTTAATATTTGCTCCATACACACCATTATTGCGATTTTTTTTTGGCGAAAAGAAGAGTTTTTGAGTGAGGAGTGCCAAAGATGGCTTCAAAGTATAAATAGTCATCGCTCCACCAAAGGTTAGATAGGTTAGAATAGAGTGGCTGTCAAGTGACACCCTTAAGCCTGAACGGCCCATTGTGATACCATATAGTTGGACCTGCAGTTTAACGCCGATTCCGAATGGTGGTGTGACAATTTTTATCAGCTCGGTGATTTTGCCATTACCAACCAAGATGAATACTTGTACACTTTCTTATAATTCTCATACACTTTATACTGAAAGCGAATATAAGAAGATTATGAGAATTAACCACCAAACGAAGACGGGAATCGAACCCGAACTTCCCGGATGAAAGTCTAGTGCGCTACCCACTAGACTATCGAGGTCACTTAACGCGCCACCAAAAGGCCGACATTTTTGTGCCAGTCAGCACTAATTAAAAAGAAATGAATGAATTTGTGTGTAATGCTTGGTTTCCACTATGACATATTCTCTGTCAAAATGAAAGAAAGAGAGAATTTCCTATATATGGCATGTTGGCAAATTTGATTGAATTTGGCATATTGAAAACTAGGCATAAGTATGGTGTTTTTCCCGCAATTGTAATTTATATCCATTAGTGCAGAAAATAGAATTTTATAAGAATTTTTATTTTTCACAGTTTGTTTTTGAAATTGCAATACAAAAGAAGTCCTAGTACTTGTTAGTGGCATTTGCACGAGTGGATAAAAGCATTCTTTAAAACAAAATCAGGTTTAGTAGGTCCCCATTATAAACGATTTTCTTGAAATTGGTGCCTTGCGCGATTTTCATGACCACCAGTGTAGCTATTCAAAAGCTTGAGCCGTAAGTAATTCGCATATAAAAAAATTCATTGCCTACTTTTAGGCTTAAACTTTTCAATATCCACACTACCGAGCCGTTTCTACTTACCGGCTTAATTGCGCCGACACTAGATTACTATATGGTGCATATTTTGCTGGACTAGCATACATTAGACAAATAACTTTTTCGCGGCAATCTTCATTCTCTGAATTGAGTTTCAGTTGCGCAAATACCGAATCCAAACGTGACAGCAACGGACTATAAAATGGATCGTAGTTGGAGAGTAACAGCGAAGACGCGGGCACTTTTTGGAAAGTTTGAAATGTATTCATATTCGCAGGTGCTGCTGGTTTAGTGCGCATGGGAGCGCCTTGTCCCCCACCACCACCACCACCTAAACCACCAGCCGAAGAGCTGCCCGAAATGGAATTGGAATTCTTGAATGAAGCTGAGCTTATACTCTGCAATGCGCTCAAATAGGAGTCGGGCATTTTTTGTTGTTCATTCATGCCATAACGCGAGAGCGCCTGCTGATTTAATGCTGCCGCATTATACAAATACTGATTGTGCTGCTGTGATGCTTCTATAAATATTTAGAGAAATTTATTATATACTTATGGTACTTATGTACATAAAAAAAATTTGTAAAATGATATTTGTTGTTGTTTGTTGCTGTTGACTTACCTGGATGATTGTATGCGTAACCATCATCTTTGGTTGGTTCGTCAGTCATTCCAAATTTGTTATCATCATCGAAATTGAATGTATTATCTCTGAAGTCTAAGTCTTGTGGTGCTTCAGCGGGTCGTATAAAAAGTGGTGCCGAGCCAGAGACGATGCCTGCAAAATATTTATTATTTGTGTTATTCAAATTGGAAATTATTTGAGAAGCCAAAAAGAGTCGATTAAATTAAACGTTTAATATGTATTTTTGTATCTATATTTTTTTTTTTGCTGCGGCTGAGGGCATCCAAGTTTATTTTCAGTGTCGTTTCAATTTTCTGAGTCGCCTAAATTAAGCGGAAGTTATAGTTTAACTAATTTGCAGTTGGTGGTACATTCTCAAATTAAACACTTTGCTTTAAATAATAAGTACCTAATCTAGTAATATAAATTCTTTTTTATTAAATAGTATATGTTATTTAACATAATCTGCAATAAACTTAGTACTTTTCATTGCAATATTTCGGAATCCAATATAGAAATATGTTCGGTTTTGGTTCAAGCTAATTGAAATTTCCTGACTTTGATGCGGGTTCAATGTTTGTTCGAAGCACTGCCTAAAACTAGTTTACAGCTCTCTCTACTCACTGTTGGTATAATTTCTCTGACTGATTTTTTATTTGTAGGCAAGGGAAGGGAGATTATGATTAATATCAGAGTTAGAGAGATGAAATAGAAAAAGAGAGAAGGGTTGGAATTTTCTTTACATTTTCTCTAGTAGGTGAAGCTAAACATAATTTCATCCTTGAAAGTTATATTTTGATTACAATTACACACAGTTATATTGGTGTATTTATCATGGAGCCTAATGGGTTTCTAATGTTGCCTAGGCCGTACTTTGGACCTTATTATTATTTTTGGGGTAGCGCACTGCGTTCTTTAAGATCTATTGTGCCCCTTCATGAAGTTGTAGTATTTTCATAAGTCCAACCTGCAATAGAAATTTTACTATGGATCCTACTTCTATGGAGTTAAGATTATCATCTGGTATTTGGTGGTCAGTCAAATTTCCTTTACGAATATGCATATTTATGTTTGTTTTAAAATAAATAATGAGGTCGGATACTATATTGGATCTGTATGTTAAAATTTACAACTATCCATATAACTTTAATAGAACATCCAAGATCCCAATTTGTCTCGGATATCTAAGTCTACAATGGCTAGGATTTGCTATTCATTTTGCTATGGGAGTTTCCAGGATCTCGGCGAGAAGGGAGCCCTGCAGACCCAGTTTTCTTAACCTTATGCTCATTTATTAGTAAAATTTTGTGCATGTGATATTTGCTGGGAGGGGTGAAGGGGGACGGAAGGAAATTGCCCACCCCACTTCTTATAAAGTTTGTGTAAAATATGAATTGATTAAGAAATACCATTTTTTTCCCCTCTAAATTGTCCAGCTTCTTTTTATCTCTACTATTATGTAATTACTACTATTATGGCACTAAATAGCCCCTGGAGGGCCGAGCGTTCCGCATCCATTCAAGTTGTTTGAGTTATATTTATACCCGAATGGAAGGTACCTACAATTTTCTGCCGAATTCGAACAGCGAAGTGAAAAACTTTTCATAGGGACTGTTTTTACTCTTTGAGGTTTGCCATTGCCAGCCAAGAGGTTGTGCCATGTAGAAAATTTTTGTATCTTCTTTTTTAATTTTTTGAGCGTGCCGAAGTATGAACCCGGGCACCTCTGCATAGCAGTTCAACACACTAACCACTAGGCTAGGGCGACCACTTACTATTATATAATTCCTTATCATTATTTTAAAACTTGCTTTGATTTGAATCAATTTTCTCTCGATTCAATGGCATTTATATACCGGTAACTTTAGCAACTCGGCCTTAAAGTTACTATATGTATGAAAGGCAAAAAATATAATTTACAAGAAATATAGTAGCTTTATATTAACCTGTTGGAAGTTCTGTAGCAACAAAAAACTATTGCAACCTTACTGACAGTTTACACTAAAAAAGATTCAAGCTTTGCTTTATCAATTACACAGATCTAAGAGGTTTTATATAATTGAAAGCAAGGGGTGGTTTCATGATCCTGATCTATTACGTCAGGGTTTCGAGAAATCTTAACCAAAGGGTACATTTATTTTATTAGTTTTGCTAGAAACTTGAAATCTTTTCCTTCCAGCACATTCTCAGATTTGGATCCGATCATTATCAGATTTTTCGAAAGTTCTGACTTATTTAAAAATATAAAAATGTCAGTTTTGGTAATTTTTTAAGGTCTCCCAATTTAAAACCAAATTCTAAATTTTTTTTTATAAGTTTCGTTATAAACTGATATTTACCTTTTGAACCGTTCTTGAAATTCATTAAAGTTTCATTAAAATGTCAAATGCCAACTTTGGTGTTACTTGGATTTATAAAACCTGTTTTTGTTTTACTTTTCATTTCTAAGAAATTATTATCACCCATTAATATTTTTCTGTTTAAGGTTTCTTTTTTAAATTTAAAGAAATTTTTCAAAATTCTTATGATCGAATCAAACACTGATCTAGTATTAGTTGAAAGAAAAATAGTAAGAAAAGCGAATGAATACATATAGTGGTGAAACTATTTGCACTTTTAGTTGCTTTAAGCTGGCCTTGCTTTAAGTTAAATAATTTCGGAACAATTTTTCCACATGTTTTACACATTTTCTTTGTTCCTGTATAAAATAAATAAGCTTAAGAGCCTATAAGTATACCTTAAACGACACTGATACTAAATAAATTGCTTTTTTTATTTCACATATTTATTTAACCTCAACCTCAAATATAAGTACGTCTGTGTGTCTGTTTTCATATTACCCCCCCATACTTTTAGTCTCAATTGGAGTCTGACACCATGACAATTTGCTACACTTCTGCTGCTGCTTCTACTAATATCAAATCCAGACGCATTTAATGTTTCTAAAATAATTTCAATCTTATATGCTTTTATCTACTTTAACTTTTTCTACAGCGATTATACTTACTTTTATTTGCAGCGCACTCAAAAGCAAAGTAATACAAATTTTCTTTTTAACTTTAAATAAAAAAAAATAATAATAATAATAATCAAACAGCTTTAGGATATTGAAGAAATTTCATGTCATTTTATAATAGAAAAGTTTTTCCCTCAAGTATATTGAATGGCGCCAGTAAATCTTTGAAAACTTTTTCTTTTTTTGTATACTAACTCAAATTTTGAAATAATTTCAATGCATTAACAGTACCCTATCTATCTACCCTACAAAACAAAAAAAAAGGTAGTTAGCTAACACAATTGGTCAGAGTACTTTTCTTTTCGATATTTTTATATATTTTTTTTTTAATTTTTCTACATACCTTTACCCAAAAGTTTGCCAAAAGAACCAATTATAGTTGGCAAAAACATGGCAAACAAAAGCGATTTTAATATATTTAAGCCCATCCAAATGGGCCACATAATTTTTTTTAAGCCTGTAGAAAGAAAAGAAAATGAATATGACTAAATTTTTAATTAAGAAGTTTAGCAAAAAAAAAAAAATAACAAAAGCAGAGAAGAAAAGAAATAAGTATTAATAGTAGACAAAAGCAGCTAGTTTGTACAGTCAACGACAGAAATATGTTTCCACTCGATGTTTGCTTGTTTATGGAGAAGAAAATGGTTTAAAAATTATAGATTAGATAGATTTGTAAGAAATAATAGTAAGTAATAACTACATAGTGCAGCCGAAAGATGACAAAAGAATAATTTTTTAAAAGTAATTCAGGTCGCTTACTTCCATACGCAAAAAGCATCTCGTGAAAATATGTTTATGTCGTTGACCGTATAAAAAAGTTTGTAAAATTATCTATTGTACAAACCTGTAAAAAACAATAGTCTGCCAGACTCTAGTGCTCGTGGAATATTAACACTAATGCTACTATCTGCTGCTGATGTTGCTGACGAATCATCAATTTCATTTTTTCCATCTTCTCCTATGGCATGACGCCGTTTTTTATTATTTGTAGGGTAATGAAGTCCACCATCTCCCGATGTGCTCGTGCGATTCTTTTGTAATTGAAAAACCAAACCCGGCAAAGGTTCATATTGTCCTTTGTTAAAGAAATTTTCAGCATATTCCACTAGCAAATCCTCAAGTCCTTTCATCTCAGTGTTTGCCATGTTATTAAAACTCCCAGCAGGGGGTGAGGGAGCTGGCGGCGGTAGCGGCAATGAGGATGAATATGGGGATGTTGCAGTTATTAGTGATTTATGCTTTGGAGGGAGATGATTCGTCTTATGTGGTGTTCCATTTAGGACATCATGTTGTTCTTGTAGATTTTGTCTATTCTCACGTACTGTTGCTGCAAATGTTTCCGTTGTGGTTGTCGTATTATCCCCTATTTGTTTATGTTTTTCGGTACTTGTTGCTATTTTTTGTTTTGCTGTTGTTGCCAAAGTTTGTGCTGTTGTTGTTGTTACTGTTGTTAGTTCCTCCTCCTTCAACAGTTTTTCTTCATTTACTCGTACTTTATTATTATTATTATTATTTGTATTATGACCTATGACCTTATGCTTTTGTTGTTGTTGTTGCTGTTGTCCCACTGACACAGCTACAGCTCCTCTCAAATCGCTACTCACTGGCTGAAAAACACGATATTGTCCTGTTTCAGTAAAAACATTTCGTGAAATATATTCCGGACTAATATCCTTGGGAATAATCGGACGGAAACTATCGTTATCTGTGTTGTCTAATGTTAATGGTTGACTGTATTTAGCTTTTGCCGTTGTCGCTATTCTATGGCTTTGCTGTTGCTGTTGTTCTTTTTGTTGTTGCTGTTGTGTAATATCTGTAGCATGTATCGTCTCTATTGTCAAAAATAACAAAAACATCGCCAATGTCATCCACAGCGATTTTGTTATACCCATACATGAGATTCGTAGTGGCTGCTGCCATCGTATATTTCGTTGCTTTCTGTGTATTATTGTATTTGTTGTTGTTGATGTTTCTATTGTTGTTGTTTTTACATATTTCAAGGCAGATGGTTCTGCTGCTCTTTTTGCCGTCGCATCGATTTGTTTATTTCTACTTTTGTTGTTGTTGTAGTTGTAGTTGCTACTGCCCCCCATATTATATTTGCTGGTTTTGTTTTTGTTCTGGTTTTTGTTGTTGATTTTGGCCATTTTCATTTGTTTTCCTTTTGTTATCCTATGGGAGTTTCATTTGTTTTGGTGTTGTGTTTGCATATCCTTGACAAAAAATACTTAGCTTTTTTGAAGAATGGCTTTTTATCTTCTCTTATTTACTTGTTTTTTCTTCACTTTTCAGCAGTGTCCTTTCTCTATTGTATTTATTTACTCGTTGTATTCCAAAGAGGATATATATATTTTCAAATATTATTTTTTTTATTGCATAGCACCTGCAAATAAAAATAACGAAAGTTAATAATAATTGTAAAGTAAATTTATCAGATTTTTTGTTGAATTAAAAAGACAACAAATTATAAAAGGTTTATTTTTAACAGTTTACATTTTATTTATCAAAATAAATAAAACAATTTAATATAAAAAATTTAATATTGACTCATTAAGTCTGGGAATATTTTTTTATCGAGAACTTCTAAGAATGGAGTCGTTCAGTAGGCAAAACTATTGCACTATCGATAATAATAAATTTCAAAGATTCTAAAAACCAAAACGGAAAGTTGTTCATCGTACCAATACCAATTTTTAATGCCAGTTAAGGGGTTATATACGTTTTTATGAGTCAAAAAATCGAAAAAATGTTTATGACTTATTTCGAACAAACATACTTTCAAGAGTTTATGTTCAAAATTTCAAGTCAATCCGAGTAGTAGATCGTAAGTAGCAACTCGATTTGTAGCGCGCTACTGTTCATGAATAAAGTGCACTCAAAACTTTAAACGTGATTTTTCCGAATGAAGTTTTGAAAAATGTTTTTGCGGTGACCGCGATATCTCAAAAACTACTTGACCAATTCATTTAATTTTTTTTTTAAATTTTTTTCCTAGTTACAATACGGAGTACTTGAACTATCATTTTTCATGTGCAATGTTTGTCTTAACTAATAATTTTTTTAAATACATTTTTGAGACCCAAAAAATCAACTTTTTTTTGTATCATGGTTTCCGTATGAGAAAAAAGTTTTTTTTTCAAAATTTTTAGTTCTAGTATTCGGCGCAGTAGTGCTGTAGTTGATTTGTTGTCATTCAATCGTGGTCACCGTCAGACTCTACAGAAAAAACGCGCATCAGAACAAGAGCTACAACTTCTACAATTTTCAATATTTTTCCACTCTTTTTTTTCGTAAGAATATGTAGTATGTATACCTGTTATGCTAGTTTCAAATAAATTATTTCAAATAGTCCAAAAAAAAATCACAAATATGCCCTAAGTTTCCCGTAACAAAACGTATATAACCCCTTAAAGGATCAATTGTATACAACTAAGAATTAGGAGACAAAAATAAGGAAACGGAAGTTGATATGCCACACAAACCCAATAACGAATTTTGTCACCAGGGACTTGATTGGAAGCTGCAAGGTAGTAGAAAACGAGGGAGACGAAATGAGATAAGGTGAAGAATAATACTTAAAGTAAAACTATATGTATCTAGTCTCTTTCCATTAACAAATATTGGAAATGTTTGTACAGTCGGTACTCACAGCCAAAAAGTCATACAAATTTGGTTCAGGATGTATGGATTGTAACTTACGCACACTTACAAAATCAAATAAGCAAAGCAAAACGAGATTTCGTTTTGGCTTTATGAAATTGTCTATTTCACCTTTCCTCTAGTAAATTTTTTGCTTCAATTTTCCTCAGAGCGCGTCATATATTATATAATCTTATAGTATATATTATAATAATAGTTGTTCGGAGTAAATCAATACTTCATATGGAACTCATTTAAAGGAGATTTAACTTCCCAACCCAGAAGTCTACCTTGCATTGGCTCAAAGCTTGCAGGGTTGCTTCTAGAGCGACTCTGCTTTTTTGATTGCCGACTCTTCTAATAACGACCTGCAGGAAGTATACGACTTCACAATATTGAGCTTACGATTTTTAAAGAAAAAATTATCTGTAAAGGTTTTCATTTCGTAGTTCTTCTTCAAAGTCAAATATAAAAAAAAAATGGATGTGTGCACGCAAAATATTTGATGTGTAAACAGTTAAGCCAACTGAATGCCATATACATAAGCTAACATATGTGTAGCCATATCGCATATATTTATTGTTGTGATAGCAGAAATATTTTGCACTTGCACCAAATGGTGAATAGGGCTGATATGTTGTAGTTGCATTATTTTTACTCAATGCATCAGGATCTATATGCTCGCATATACGCAGCTGCAATTGCAAACTTTTTTCCGCGCTTTAAGTTTTTCTTCCTGTCGATTTGAAATTTTATTAGATGTGAACATTTTACATAACGTAGCATGAGAATTGATTTGGCGTATAGGTATATGAATTTGTACACACATACGCCAAATCAATCCTCAGGCGACTATAAGTGCTTTCCGCATTTAACCTTGGAAAGGCAAAAGGGATGACTAGTCACCCCACTACTTTTTAAAAGCACCGCAAAGAGAGTTGTCTTAACTGCATTTAATAAAAATAAGAAACAATTCATTTTTATTGAAGTAAATAAGTGATTTTATAATAAGTTTGATTTTTTCTGCTTAACATTTTTGCTATTTACATAGATAAAAAAATGGTTGCCTTTCTAAGTTTAATGTACAAAGCAAAATTTGTATAATGCCGTGGTTTGCTATCATTATTACTACAATTTGTTTATACATTTATTGAAACCTATATTCTTTATTATTATCATTTTGTATTGTTTTTATATTTTAAAAAATATTTAATTTTAATGCAACCTAACTAACCGAATGCAAAACCTATCAAACGCTTGTGTTTGCTACGGCGACTTCTCCGCTTGTACAGTCGATCTCCACACGTTTAACACCAACAAATAATTCTGCCACGAATAAATGTACACACACATTTTGTTTTCGTATGCACATATATGTGTGAGTATTTTAATTTCTCCCTCTCTCCTTTTTTTCTCTCTTCTCTTTGTTGTTTAGAGTAGCACAGTCATGCCGCGCAGTAGTGCGATCGAGACGGGAACTGGACGTTACAGTTATCTTACATCTTACGTTACAGTTATTCTTACATTTTACACATTTGAAATTTTTGCCCATACCGTGAGCTAAAATATTTACACATCAAAAGCTGAAAACCTCACCCTAATCACCTTTTGTTTAAAACTTTAGTATTAATTCTATTGCAATAAAAAAAAACATTCTTCCTATAAAAATTTCGAATTATTTGCAAATTTAACTTAAAATATATTTTATGTTGACATTAAATACACGTTTCAGCTTTCTGAAAGTTTTGCAAAAAATTTTAAATTTCAAATTCAATTTGCCCATAAAATATTGAGATGCACGAGTGATTTAAGTGCATTAAATACTTTTTTCTTATAATAGCATTACTAGTATTAAAATTGGCTTGTGGAAATTTTTAGAATATATTTTTACACATCCATATATTTATTTATTTTTTTGTATAGATATTTGTGTAAATTTATATATAAATATTTAACTTTATATTTCCGTATAAACATTTTTTCTTTTTTTTTTGTGTTTGAAAAAGTATAAATCCACTGATTTCCATCTTATCTTTTTTGGTATAAAGAATAAGAAAACTTTTTACATTAACATGTAAATAAATTTTCAAACTACGCGTAAAAGTTTTTCATGTCCCATTGACAGCTTCTCAAAACATTTCTCCATCTGCTTCCTTAATATTCACCGAGATTTTACATTGTTTTTTATATTTTCTTTTTTAGCTTTTCCTTTCATTTTGTTAAGGTACAAGTTTCTACTTCTACTCCTACTTTTACTGCCTGCTAATATTGTTTTTTTTTTTTTAGCTTATAAGTAGAAAAGGAACAGCTAAAGTGTTTTATGAAAGTGCAAATTATTTTACTGACAACTTTTTTCTTTGTTTTTTGTGTAAACAATATTGTTAGTTTTTAGAAGTATGTAGTAACTATTTTTTTGTATATGAGAAATTGTGCATATTTCGTGATTTTATTTTCTTTTTTTACCCTGATTGATTTAAAAGTTAATTTTTTGATGCAAAACAGAGTTTCTTTCATAATTGAGTTTGGTTCAAAGTTGAACGTTTTTTTTACTTCTTCTTTTCGAAGTAGCTAAAAATAAATAGGATGCACTTTGTGTAATCATGTTATTTTTTGCAACAGCAAGATACTTTGCAAATATTTTTTTCTTTTTCTATATATTTTTTTACATATCGTAAATTTTTTTTACTTTGATATTGATTCTTTATCTGCCATTTGAGCTCTTCATTTAAAATTTATTTTCTTCTTTGTAAAATATTTTTGCATACTTCATTTAATAATATTGTTGATGACTTTCAGGAAAACTGCATTCCTAGGCAAATATTTATCTGTCATTTTTAATAAAAATTTAAAAAGGAATATCATGAACCCTTTCTTGCCTGAATTTTAAAACCATTCATTTACAGTTTTTCTGCTGAAATTATGATTGAATAGTACCTTACAATCGTGTTACAAAATATTATTTCTTTAAACAAGAACATTTTTAGTTGGGTTTTGGTGATTCTGACCCCATCCCGAAATGTAGAAACTTTCTTTTAATTTTCGATATTAATTGCCAGTGCAGGGAAAAAATTATAATAAAATTTGTAATCATAGTATACAGCGATTTTTAAATATTTTTCATTTCTATCTTTGCTTACTTACACATAAGTTAGAAATACAAAAAAAAATTGGAATTTGCTATTTTAATTACACCATGCGCAAAATTAGATATGGGGCTTGCCTTTAGATTCTAAAAGAGGAAGTTATACTGTGCAATTCTGTATTTACAGTTTTTCTATGTTCTACAATCAATTTCAAGCCAAATATGATTATTTCAAGGTTAAGATTGTGACTATTTTCGCCGTGTTGCAGTACCGCAACCACTTCGTCCCTGATAGTGATGTTGCTGTTTCATCCATTTTATTCAACATTTAACTCTTTAATGAATACTACTGGAAAACAGTAAAAAGTGAACGAAAATATTTTTTATTGTAATCCATTTACTTACTTTAATAATTGAATTGAAACAAAAAAAAATCCTTGAAGCGGTTTGCGCTGCACCACTGCACCACTGCACACAATATGCACATTTTATTCACGAAATTCATTGAAGCATGCAGAAAAACATTAGGTCAAAAGTCTTCTATCAATTTTTTAAGAAAAAATCACAATATATTTTCTTTACTCAAAATTTGTTGTACCTAAATATGTGGTAAAAAAATTATATTTATGTATCGTTGCAAATTGAAGCAGGAAAAAATCTTGGTATGTAATTTTCACCATTGGTGCAGAATGAGTTATAGAAGCTTTCTCCTCGTTAATATTAAAAAGTGTCTCAACATTTTGTCGATTGCAAAATTTTTTATAGTTTAACATCAAATAAATGATTCATGAAAACTTTTGCACCAAAGAGCGATGGAATACATCCATGTTTATTATAGCAAGATGTGGAAAATCTAACGCCTGTTCTGGTAAGAACTTACAGATTAGCTTTACCCCAGGTTATATTCCAAGTAACTGGACTGAGGTGAGTATGGTGTTCATACCGAAGATGGCCAGGAGGGCGGAGAACACGCTTAAGCCCTATCAACCCTAAAGTTTCAACATTTTTCTTCTTTAAAGAATGGAGAAAACCTTTAATCAATATATCAGAAGGGAATATTTTAACAAATTTCTCATACAGATATACCAGGAAACTGCCATAATTACACAAACGAAATCAGTCGAGAGGGCTTTGGGGATTTAAAAAATTACTCTATTAGTCATTATTTGCATTCAAGGAGCATTTAAAATTACGTCGATTACTGTGATCAGATCAGAGAGGGAATATCGCCTATGATCGTAAGGTAGATAATCGCAATGTGGGCAACAAGAAAATTTCGCAATGATCAGGGCATATCGGAAACTAAGAGATGCTATAGCAAAGGGGAGCCCTATCATCCATATTGTGGACCACAGACATAGAAGAACTGCTTGAAAGATTTGTAAACCCAGGTTTTTACACCCAAGTAATTACAATTAGGGGCGCCCGTAGTCCCACTATATCAGACCGGACGCAAGAAGAAGATCTGTATACCACACTAAAGTGGTGTTCCAAAAAAGGTTTAATAGTTAACCTAAATAAAACACTACTGGATCTTTTGACATGAACCTGAATTAGTCCAGCGTGACCATATCGCTCATTTACTAAAAGATTGTCACAAGTAAAAAAACACGATTTTTGAGTTAATGATGCAGAATTATTCATTTTATCACGCTTCATATTGTGTAAAAATTTCATATTAATAACTTGTATACTCTGTGCGTGAGAATTATAAGATTTCTTCTTTTTTCTGCAAAGTGGGAGTCAATTGAAAACTTTAAACGTGTTTTCTGCAAAATCGCGTTTTTTGAGTTATGACAGTCTTTTAGTAAATGAGCGATATGTCAACGCAAACATTTTATGTCGATCCTTTTTTATGCTATTTTTTTTGGTAGACCAAGAAAATTAAATCTAGGTATTAATTTTCAAAGTCTTGATTATTGTTCCATATTTAGTTTAATTTTAAGTAATATATTACAGGCTTAAAGAACGTATACATTTATTTATTTTTTATTTTTGTTAACGGTTAATGTATGAAACATTTCTGAAAAATCCGAAAAAAAAGTCCTGGGCTTATTCGGGTTAAAGACAAATCTTAATCTCAGAGTAATTATAATAAATGGATAGGACCTGTTACTTTCAGATGAAGCTAAATATTTTTGGGTGACCCTTGATAAAAACTCACCAGTAATTAAAATTTAGCTAATACTGTTGAAAAGGAGACAAGGCTAAAACATGGAACCTGAGACCAAAAAAATAACGAACAAATTAACCTGAGACCAAAAAATTGCAACAAAAATGTAGCAATTGCATAGGTTTAATCTGAGTTAAACAATCCTATAATGTTTAGGTATTTCATAAGCAATCAGGCAATGATTGGGCTTTCTTTATTACACTTGGCTGTATATAGTGAAAACAGTTTAAGTTCCCTTCGACTGCCTATTCGAAACCTGATCAAAAATGGAGACCTTACAGGACACTTAATAATTTTTAATATATTTCAGGCAAGCCCTTGTTTGCAATTCACTGATTTGTGTGTAAAATGAACCGAATAAAAATTGTATAATCAAACCCGGTGCACAAGTTTAATGCACTGATGGATCAAAAATGAAAGATGGCAGTGCTAGGACTGCAGTCTACGCTGTAGAGATCTGCAGCCAAGAATGTGTCCACAACTATAGTCTGCCAAATAGCTAAAAAAAAACTCTGAACTTAAACACCACTAAATTTAAAAAATTTAGAAGAAGAATCATCAAGAATTTAGTAGAAATTAAAGAGTAAAAAAACTTAGGTCTCGAACTTTTGGTGGTGTTATCGAATCACATCTAAACAATAATAAGGGATTTGGAACAAAAGATCCTTACGATTAAAAGAGAAGACTTGATAAGTTAAACAGAGATATAAATTCCTACTCTTAAATGGTTTCTTGCAGATCAATGTCTTCTTAAGTGTCATTGTAAGAAGTTGGGTATATAGCAATGCGATTCGTGTTGACTATGCAATGAAGACATGGAAACAGCTGACCACGTACAATGCTAATGAACGACTGCCGCAAGGCGTAGAACGTCTTACGTTGAAAATGGTCTCCTGAAACCTTTCGAGATGCAGAGATGCTATAGTCAAAATTTACGATTGTGTTAGAGACAAAGGCTGCACAAAAGATCAACTATGGTCGCAGTGCATTATAGCCTATTAAATAATAACAACTACTCCGATTTTATACCTTTACACCTACGTAACGACCATTAACTTTACATCGAAATAATAACTGGACAACTCTCCTTATTCTTATTTTCCGCATTCTGTAGCTAAATCAAACTTTTTGATAGAACGTATGGGAAAACTGACAAAAATTTGGCAGGAGTGTAGGTATACATATTTTCAATGTTTTGTTGTCAAGTATAAAGTAAGTCTGACTATTTTACCTGAGCTTATTGCTAATGGTTTTTGTGTATACGTCACATAGTCACAATTTTTTTATAATTTTTATGAGTGTCAAAATGTCAGATTGGAAATATAATATGGAAGAATTGCGTATTACTTTCTTATTGTAATCGAATTACAAAACAAAAGAAATCGAAAATTTCTCAGACCATGAGAAAGCATGAAAAAAGCCAAGGTGAGAAGTAACAATCATAAAGTACATTTTATGTATAAAGCGAAACTTTTCATTCATATTTCAAATTCAATGCCATTAGTTACAAAAGTTTGAAAAAGTTTCTGCTATTACAGCAGAGCATTTTCAGCTTTAAAAAATAGTTTAATGTCATTACACTTACGTAAATTATAATAATGTTAAATTTTCTTTAGTTTCAACAGAGACGAAAATAAATGCCTTTAATAAAGTTGAAAAAGTTTCAGTTTCGTTGCAGCTATTACAATTTTATAAATTTAATGACGAGTGCATGACATTTAAATCAACAAATCTTTCTAAAAATTAAATGTGAAAAGCATACAAAATTATAGCTAAAAATTAAAATTACATAAGTTACACATTTAACAATTTGCTTATGTTATTCGGAACTTATTTTAAATTATTAAGCTAAATTAACAACAAATTTAACTATGCACCACTCCTCCCGCAATGATGACGGCAACGGCGACGTAAAAGTGAAATTGCAAACATTTAATTTAGTACAGACATAAATAAATATACAAACAAATAAAAACAAAAACACTACACTACACACTTAATTTCAATTTATTTATAAACCAAACATTGAATTGTGCATTTTGTTAAGTAAATTTATCATGTACAAGTTACGAGCGATCATGAGTATTTATTTTCACTTTCTTTAAGTTGCGTGCAGCAGCAGCAGCAGCAATAGCAATAAACTCGCCGCAGAAGACCAAGAAGAAGAAGAAGAAGAAGAAATTATTAAAAACATGAAAGATAATAAAATTTTTTTTCGGAATTTGATTTATTATGGCAGGTAATTAAAATGTTAACGAAATGAAAATGTGTGTCTACTTGTCATAGTGGGCGCGATAAACCAACAGCAGCCACATCATCAGCATCAGGAGAAGATTGCTGCAGCTACGCCTCACAAGCGAACGCATTCACGCCGCGAACTATAGACACCTACTGGCGATGCGCACAGGTACTTGGGTACTTGAAGCTTCATTAAAGTTTATGAAATGCTTAAATATTCACAAAGAAACCTCAAATCATGGATGTCCAACCTTTTTCATTTATGGCGTCGTATTGAGTGAAATCAAATTCTGACGGGCTACACCTAAAAGTTTGTATCTCAATTCACTTAAGAAAAGCTAAATAAAAATTTTGTTGTTTAAAGTTTTTTCGATGAAAGCCCTTCTCGACAAAAATTCTAGAATTAAATTTATTCTTCGTCTACTTTTTCTTTGCAGACCATTTTTAAAAGCCCAGTTAGGAAAATACCGGTTTTTAAAGAATTTTTATTTTTAACTCTATGTACTCTACTTGACTATTAGGATTTACATTTATGTTGACTGAAATCAGTAATACAATGTATTTCATTCTTCCCTTTTTTTGTTGTTGTTGAAGATTCTATTGATATTGATGTTACACCAGGTCTGTACTTTTGTGGAAGAAAATAACTTGGTAAATTTTTTGTAAAAGTTTATAAAGATTCAAATTAGATTTTTTGCGAAAACTTGGTAACAAATTTTACTGAAAACGATTGGCAGGTCGCATTAGGATATCTCGCGGGCCACATGTTGGCCACCCGTGACTTAAATGGTGACAGGTAGCTGGAAAAACAGGTAAGGCAATGCAAGAAAGTAAGACATTTTTGGCAACATAATAAAAAAAACTTCAAGTATGTATGTTGCCAAAATAAACAACAAATAAAATTTTTAGGTAGGTAGGTGCCTAATAAAATTTAATTAGCTCAAAAATGTGCCGCTTTTCTTATTTATTTGTTTTCGTCTTCTTTTGTCTTTTTCTTTTCTTTCATTTTTTTGATTTTTTTTTTTTTGATGTTCAATTTTAATGTTCTTCTTCAAAGAGAAATGTAGAAATTATGTCATAAAAATAAAACTTAAGCAATCATTTGAAGCCATATTAAACTCAATTCGTCCTTTTTTATGAAGTCTGTGCAAAAGACAAGGCAAGGAAGCAGATGCTGGTAAGTGCATTGTTATATTGGTGCTCGGTGTTCGACGAATACAAAAAATTTTCTTCCGTGCTCGGTCATGGTGGTTACATTCAGCTCTTTGCAGAGTTGCTTTCTGTTAAATAATATTTTGCTTGTTTAATACTATTTTGTATGTAATGATACTGTTTTGTAAAATAATTCATTGCCACCCTGAATACTTGGCGTGCATATCGTGTTCGGTGTGAGTATGAGTGAAGACTCTGTCTTTGTGTTCGGTTCAACAACAATTTCATGGTATTCGCCGAGCATACTCCCAATGTAACCACAGCTTAAGAAATATTCGCAACGGAAGTTCGTCTGGTGTAAACGGTTGCATTGGCAAATAAACGAAAAAATAGCCATAAACTGAAACTTGAAAATGTCCTCAAAAGTGGGGTATGTTTTCATAACAAAATATAGCCCAAATTTTTAAAATAAAAGTCAAAAATGGCAAAAATGTACTTCAGACATGTAGAGCCCTAAGAATAAATGAAAAAAGGCTCCAAAAAGTTACTCATCATTTACTTTGTACTTTTTATTTAGAAAAATGAGAATAAAATTCTGATACATTTTTATAGCTCCGAGAGTCAGAAAATAAAATAAAGGTCTTAATTTACTAAAAATAATTAAAAATTGTTTATTTGCAATTCATCAGGAAATTTTGTCTTTGACTTTGATAGCTATCAGTCAGTCGGAACTTTTAATAAGAAACTTCAGTATTATAGTAGTTACATATTTTTTATATATTTAGCAATACTATTTGTATGCACGGTGTAATCTATATATTTATTTGTGTAACTACATCCTTATTCCAGAAGATCTAAAAGTGCTACAATATCATATTATATATCAATGTAAAGAGCTTGACGAGTAGATTAGCCAAAGATTTAAAATTGGTTTAGCTAATTCCAAAATATTAGCGTCGGAAGTTTTTTAAAATTCGCCCATTGAACAAAGCATTGCATTCATCGTTGTATAAATCATTACTTAACCCATTATGGACGAGCGGGAACCAAAGTAGATAGATCAAGAGAGTAACTTGAGAAAAAGAATGTTTTTGAACCTGGTTAAGGAACTGCTCAGCGATAAGGTGTCATACGCAACCGCTAAGCATTACAGGGTTAAGGCCACCTTCTGGTCTAGATTTTTCAAAAAAATTATTTTTGTTTTTTATATTTCAAAAGTATAGGCTTTTATAAGTATACTGTAAAATTTTCGTATCAATATTTCCAGTATTTCGACTTCTGCAGCCTATTTAGCAGGTGAGCGTAGAAGCAGGTAAAAGGGCCGACTGAAGTTTAAACTTATTTATCTCGAAACTATATTTTTCTGCACGGTGGGAGACAAAAAACAAAAACTACTCGGCCGATTCGTCTCAAATTTTACTACATTACTCATTATATTACCAATGCTTATCGCAGGAACTAAAAAAAAAATTTCTACGTTGAATACTTCTTACTTTTTACATACAAAAAGTAATGAAAAAACGTTCTATTTTCGTAACGTAAATTTCAACAACGCGCCATTTTGAAGTTATATATAAACAGGTTAATGAACAAATGTAGTCATCACAACAACAATGTATATAGAGACGGGCAAATCAGACGGCCGTTTCGGAATCCGCCACAATTCCTCATCAGTGATCTTAGTGGTAGTTCTTAATCTTTCAATATCCCATATAAGCTACTAATATTTGAAATCATAACCCAGAATTATGGATTTGATTCCAAATATCTTCACTGAATAGTGATATTGAAAGAAACTACCACTACCGTTCTATACACTTATGTTGTTGTTTTTTTCCCATCGTAGCTAGTCTGCATAACAGTTCGTTATTTGAAAGTCTAGTACATGGGAGAGTGTGTGTGTGTGAGAAAATGATTCTAGGTGTCATTTTTTCTGAACGGTCCCCATTCGATCAGTTCATGATAGTTTTTTAGGAGACTATGAAAATTAAATCTAGAGGTTAATTTTCAAAGTCATGACTTAAGTTCATGTTAATTTCGTTATTTGAAGTTATATATAAACAGGTTAATGAACAAATGTAGTCATCACAACAACAATGTATATAGAGACGGGCAAATCAGACGGCCGTTTCGGAATCCGCCACAATTCCTCATCAGTGATCTTAGTGGTAGTTCTTAATCTTTCAATATCCCATATAAGCTACTAATATTTGAAATCATAACCCAGAATTATGGATTTGATTCCAAATATCTTCACTGAATAGTGATATTGAAAGAAACTACCACTACCGTTCTATACACTTATGTTGTTGTTTTTTTCCCATCGTAGCTAGTCTGCATAACAGTTCGTTATTTGAAAGTCTAGTACATGGGAGAGTGTGTGTGTGTGAGAAAATGATTCTAGGTGTCATTTTTTCTGAACGGTCCCCATTCGATCAGTTCATGATAGTTTTTTAGGAGACTATGAAAATTAAATCTAGAGGTTAATTTTCAAAGTCATGACTTAAGTTCATGTTAATTTCGTTATTTGAAGTTATATATAAACAGGTTAATGAACAAATGTAGTCATCACAACAACAATGTATATAGAGACGGGCAAATCAGACGGCCGTTTCGGAATCCGCCACAATTCCTCATCAGTGATCTTAGTGGTAGTTCTTAATCTTTCAATATCCCATATAAGCTACTAATATTTGAAATCATAACCCAGAATTATGGATTTGATTCCAAATATCTTCACTGAATAGTGATATTGAAAGAAACTACCACTACCGTTCTATACACTTATGTTGTTGTTTTTTTCCCATCGTAGCTAGTCTGCATAACAGTTCGTTATTTGAAAGTCTAGTACATGGGAGAGTGTGTGTGTGTGAGAAAATGATTCTAGGTGTCATTTTTTCTGAACGGTCCCCATTCGATCAGTTCATGATAGTTTTTTAGGAGACTATGAAAATTAAATCTAGAGGTTAATTTTCAAAGTCATGACTTAAGTTCATGTTAATTTCGTTATTTGAAGTTATATATAAACAGGTTAATGAACAAATGTAGTCATCACAACAACAATGTATATAGAGACGGGCAAATCAGACGGCCGTTTCGGAATCCGCCACAATTCCTCATCAGTGATCTTAGTGGTAGTTCTTAATCTTTCAATATCCCATATAAGCTACTAATATTTGAAATCATAACCCAGAATTATGGATTTGATTCCAAATATCTTCACTGAATAGTGATATTGAAAGAAACTACCACTACCGTTCTATACACTTATGTTGTTGTTTTTTTCCCATCGTAGCTAGTCTGCATAACAGTTCGTTATTTGAAAGTCTAGTACATGGGAGAGTGTGTGTGTGTGAGAAAATGATTCTAGGTGTCATTTTTTCTGAACGGTCCCCATTCGATCATTAACCTGTTTATATATAACTTCAAATAACGAAATTAACATGAACTTAAGTCATGACTTTGAAAATTAACCTCTAGATTTAATTTTCATAGTCTCCTAAAAAACGCGCCATTTTGTCGAATTTTGTTTTGTTTTTTTTTTTCTTTTAGTTCCTGCGATAACTAGTTACACTCATACTGATTGCAATTTTTTTTTTTAGATCATGACTCACCAGCAAGATTCGTTTTTTTGAAGAGAGCAACTGTAATACCAATTTTAGTTTACTTAAGGTTATAATTTTTTTTAATATTTTTGTATATTGTTAAAGTAATAAAATATATCTTTAAAGTTTAAATACTTTTTCTCATTATTTCATTTCAAAAAAGATCCTAAAAACTCGTAAAATTCAAGGGCGCTAGACCAGAAGGGAGTAAATAATAAATAAGAGACAGAGAGAAGACATGAGTAACGGTATCTCTCAGAATTATCTAACGAATTATTTGCATACGCAAATAAAACAAAGCCCAACGTTTTGTTCCCTTTTGATATTAGTTTTTTCATAAAGAGATTTCTTCCGCAAAAAAATAGCCCTGGGGCCTTACCGACTAGTTCAATATATTTACTGTCACTTCTTCTCCAAATGTGCTTCTTTCGAAATAATCACCCCTATTGCAGATTACGATCAGGGTTGCCGTTTCGCTTATTTGTAAGCAAATTTGCTTACTTTTTTTACGGTTTTCTCATTTTGTTTATTTTTTTTTTTTTAATTTAATTTGAACTAAAATTTGCAAGAAAATTTTGATATATTGGCAAAATTTTTTTTTATTACTCCCTTATTCCACAAATTTTAAACCTAATTTTCAAAAGATTTTTCAAAGGTTTTATAGTAATTTGGGGTCTCTGATCACGACTGCGTACACAGTTTTTCTCCATCACATCTAGTTCTCCCACAATGACCGGAAGTCGGAAAAATGGGATCTTCAGGGGCTATTAAGAAATTTATTTATTTCAGCAGATACGAATTTTATGTCTGATGCAAAATTGTTAATCAAAAAGAAATAAACAATATACACTTTTCCTCCAACTCTTACCCTTCCTCTTGAAAATGGGATTTTATTTAAACCCTCTTTTCCCATAAATGGCAGATAAAAAAACATCGTTGAGAAAACTATTGTACTGTTTTTGGAGAAAATGTGTCTTTTTAAAAATTATGAAGGGCCCTAGAACAGTAGAATGACCTACTAGGAACATATTTCCCAGAATAATGCATACAGAATTTTTACATTAGAACTAAGTCATTAACACTACATAAGTAAATAATGGAATCGTTTGTTGTTGTAATTACATAAGTTTTCTTTGTGAAGCCAAAAAAGTTTAAAAAAAAAATATTTGATTTTAAAAAAATTTTTTTTTGGCTCCGAATGGGATTAAACCACGGGTCAATTTTTTTTTTAAATCACCCCTACATAAGCATTCCCTGTCTTGTTACTACTATATATGGTTGTTTACTTTTTTTTTCAAATTGTTGACATTTTTAGAAGAATTTGATTACAAAATTTTTAAGGCCCTGGCAACTCTGATTACGATAGAAATTGAATCTCTATTTCTATTGCCGTCTCTATTCTTACAATAAATGGTATTGCTAGTTCTGATAGAGATGATTTAGGACAAAAACGAACAAATTTCGAATTTAATACATAACAGCTGATGCCAGTAAATGACAACAGCAAAATTTGCAAACAGAAACAAATGAAATAAAATAAAAGAGTTAAATTCAAAATATATAAAAAAAAATTAAATAAAATGGTTAATGCGGCAATTTTAGTAATTGAAAAGGAGCATCTGAAGTGCTGAAGTACTTTCACTTAAAGTGGAACTAAAATTTTTGAGGGACTTCAGTAAGCCCATGGAAATAGATGATAGTGAAATTTCATTACTATTTAAATTAGTGTTATAAAAAATTTAAGGCTGAGAAGGCCTACTTTCATATTTACTATGTTCTTTTAAAACCTAGAAAATATTGTATATTTTGAAATTTTTTTTTATTACTAAGTGAACATAATTTTATTGCGTTTTGGGAATCCGCGCTTTAGTGATCAATATAGTTTTCTCAGAAAATCTTACCCAGTATTGTTAATGCTGTTTTTTGGAGCCAAAGTTTTAATTTCAATATATTTCTTAAATATCATCTTAGGCATTTTTTATAATTTTCCCATTGAAATAAAATGTTTTTTGTTCGTTCAAAACCTAATAATTTTAATAAAATTTTTAATATTATCTGCTTTGCCACCTTATAAAAATATCCTGATTTCTGATTTTTCTTCCACAATCCATAATATTCTTCCAGTGTTCGTATCGTTTTCTATAGTACTGTAAACTAAGCGAAGCACCGAATGTATTCGAGCTCACCCAGTGGGAATGTTCAATGGTATTCAGTATCAACTTTATTTTAAAAACAACAACCAATTTTTAATGTCGCTCAAATGAATCCACATGCAAGCTCAGCCATTGATTGATTGTAAAAAAAAAGAATAAAAAGCAAAAGAAATAATGGTAAATAATTGCTTTGTAAATTTCAGTTTTAAAATTAAAATTTAAGTGTCTACATATACAAGTACTTGGGTTATATTGTGGATAATTCTTATTAAAAATGAAAAAGGCGGTAATTGTTTTTTTTTTTTTACATGCATATGAATTTAAATTGTGGAGCAACAGCCACAACAGTAGCAACAACATCAACAACATTTTGGCCCAGCCACATAATATATATATATATATATATGCAACAAATGCAAATGAATTAAAATTAAGCGCTGTAGAATAAAGAAGAAGAAGAACGCAACCAAGCTGAGCGATTTTTACGCGTATCTTTTTTGAATCTGCCATCAGGCAATATTTAAGACTCTTCCACTTTGCTGAGCGTCTAAAGTGCTTCAGTTTTTTTTTTTTTTTTTTTTAAAGCAGATTTAATTTGCCATATGCAAATGAACGAAATTATTCACTTATTCGAAAAGCAACTCAAAAAATAGGCTAAATTAAGTTTTTAGTGTGTAGTTAAAAAAGGGAGGATTAATTTTAAAAAAGAATTGATCTTTCATTATTCATAAAATACAAAAAAATAGATACATAGACCACTTACATAAAACATTGTTTACCAACAGACCTGCATATTAATCGCTTATTGAGTAATACCAGGGTACGGAAAAATTCGGATTGCGATCAAAAAAATAAAGTCATTCTTCATTTAATTACTTAGCTCGCAACTCGAACTTGACAAAAGGAAATTTGCGAGCCAACATAATCTTTTCAAATTTTGTGCAAACGAACAATAATAAAAAGTTAATTCGTTCTATCGTGATCGATTCAAAAATGTTTGAAGAGCAAATAAGAACGAACCAAAACGAACCGATTGTCTGCATGCTTTACATTTTGCTTTTCTTTTCGTAGTTATGTTTATAGTATTTCTGCATTGCGTTAGGGCGATGTTGCACGATCAATGTTTTGCTGTCAAACAATGCAATTGTCAATGACAATGAAATTGACATGAACTTAAGTCAGGACTTTGAAAATTAACCACTAGATTTAATTTTCATAGTCTCCTAAAAAACTACAATGCAATTGTTGTTGCTTTGAAAAATGAATACTGAGCAAAAGAGAGGATGAACACATTTCACTTCAAATTTTTTTACTGTCGAAAAAAACCTGCATCACTTCAAATAAAATGGGGTTGCTGAAGATGCACTGTTGTATTTTATTGGAATATACTAATATTTTATGAAAAATGCTGGACTTTTTACTAACTTATAAATAAATTTTTTTTTTCTTTGCCACCCTTTGCGTTGTTTGGCTTTTGTTTGTTTGTAAAAATGAGTGCTGTTTAAAAAATTACTTAATATTTTTTATAAAAACATAAAAACATGGTAATTCAATGGCCACGTAACAAAGTGGCGGAGCTTATTTTAATAGTTCGCAAATTTTAAAGATTATTTTTCTGCGTTTTTCATATATAAATGCAATTTTTTTGTATAATTTGTTGCTATGTCCACCAACATTATCTCATATTGTCATTATAATTAGTTTCCATCCAATTGTTGAATTTTCATTCACTTCGAAATACAATTAAATACTTTTTAGTTGGAAAAACATAGTTGCAGATAAAAGTATTAAGAAATAACATTCAGCAAAAAACTGATAGTGTAACAGGGCATCAAACAAAACGATGAAAAGAGAGTAAAAACAGAAAACATTAACAGCAAAACATTGACCGTGTAACATCAGCCATAGTCAAACAAACAAACTGGTTGCATTCATTTTATATAAATGAACATACATTTGTACATAGTAGTGGCGGATACAAGGCAGAGGGACGTGGGAGGTTTGGGGAAAATCCTATTTTAGGTTCTCTAAATTTTCAATTCGGATCACTAATCCAAAAATTATCAAAAAAAAAAAAAACGTATGCGAATGAATCGCAAGCGAACGAATCAAAATGAATGGTTCTACGTACCCGGATTAATAATGAAGTTGAAATGCATTAAAGTTTCAACTTATGTATATAAAATCCGTATCTTTTCCCGAAAATAATAAGTTCTGATGCGCGACTAACCACTGTTGGGTATCTATTTTTATTGTATATAAATGATTATGTATGTATCTACATAGTAACTACATAGTATATATTTTGGTATCTGTGTAAATGAAACAGTTTCTTTACTTCATGCTCTGATATTTAAGTTGGGTGAATTATAACATGAAGGCCATCAGATAAATTTCTGAATTTGTTTTTTTTTTTTTTTTTGGGTGGGTAAACTTAAGCTTCTAAGTAATTATTATGTAGGTACTCTTATATTGAAAATCGGTTATGACAACACATTTTTATTTTAATATTTAAGTTTATATGGAAAAAATAAATGAGGCACTTTCCAGAAACATGGCGTAGTTGATACTTTTTATTCATGCAGGGTATTTCCTTTTTACCGTAGTAATATAGACATTTTCGGGTATCTACGGAAATTTTATAGAAACATATTTTCAAGGTTAATTTTTTTCTGCTAGTTTCAGGAATAAGGGCCATAATGATCACAAATGACTAGGACAATAGTTGCCGCCAACAATGCAATGTGCTCATTTTTTTTTTTTTTATATTTGCTACAACAGAGTTGAAGCTGTTATTGCAGTAGTTTTATTAATTTGAACTCAGTTTTAATTCCAATTATTTTTTAAATTAATATTTAAGAGAAAGTTATTTAATAAATATATATGTCCTTGATATTATCGCTTTCACTTGAACACACAAGTGCATATGTGTGTGTAATTATCGCAATCAACTGAAAACTTATAGTAACTATTCAAATTTACTTGAAATTGGCAAACAAGACCAATTTTAAGCAGTTTAATTTAATGAATTTATTCACTTGAAAAATAAACTTTCCATAATTATAAATATTTCCTTTACGTATGTTAGTTGCGTACACATTTAAGTGTTTATGTATGAATTGCACATTAGAAAAAAAAACATGCATATAAACTCAAATATTTTGTATTATAAATTCATATTACATTTTTATGATCCCTATTAAAATTGTATGGATAAAATTGTTTTGTCAACTGAAATATGAATAGTTAATGAAATTATTTCATTGTTTAAATTTTTGCGCTTTTTGCATAAAAATTACTTCATTAAATCATTATGTCTATCAATAAAATTCTATATGTCATTCCAGCGCAAAAAGAAATTTAAAACTTTATTTGAACACAAGTTTAAAATGCATTTGAGCCGTTGCGTGCAAAAGTGATGTAAGTCGTTTTTTTGGTGTAAATCACTGATCAGGAATTTTATGGTTTTAAAACCAAACGCGTGGTAAAATATGATAGAGGAATCCAATGTTACAATATATTATAAAATAAACAAAATTTTAAATCTTTATTTTGTTATCTCATTTAACTCAGTATCTGATTCAAAATGCATGTAATATGTAACATAAATAAAAACTTTGAACTAATTATGGCAAAAGTCAACAACTTATTAATGAAAAATCAGCACTTGAATGTTAGAACAACATTGGCCTACATACTTAAATACCTACTAAATTATGTACAAACCAGCATTAGTGTGGTGCGTTTTAATTGTGTGAGAAAACTATCCCCAGTAGAAAAAACGACCAGTACAATTTGGGCCTGAAAAAAAAAAATCAGGTCTCCCTTAACCAAGACTGAAATTCAGCATTGAATTTAATATTCAAACTTTAACACTCAATTCGCCAATGAGCATGGATGAAAACAAAATTAAAGTATCAAACACAGATTCTTAAAATTTTTTTATTGACATTCAGCACTGAAATTTTAGTACTGGAGGGTTACTCTGTAGTTCGATTCGAAAGGTAGTTCTATTCGAATGCCAAATTCAATTCGAAAAGGCACAAAATTAAATCTGAACATCGAACAAATATTATTCGCAAATGTTTTCTAGAGTACCAATCGTTCGAATTCAGAGAAACCCCCTAGAATTCTCCAATGAACCCAACCCACTATCTTTGGATTGATAGCCTGTGTATGCAATATTCCACTCTTTTGCATATTAACCTTTCTAGGTACATCATCGAGAAAAATCGACTTAACTTTAGTTTTATAATCAAAAAGTGTCGTCACAAGTCGTCCAAATACCTATATGAAGTTCTGTAAAACAAGACACAAATTTAATCCAAATACGAGAAAAGTTAATTTTCGGCAAAGTATAGGGAGAAAAATAATAATTCTGTGCTGAAATACCTTAATTTGAAAGTAACATTTATCAATCAAAGGGATGAGAAAAACCTGTAATATAATATCTAAATTCATATAACTTTACCTTTATGTACAATTCATCAATAATTTTAAGAATGAGTAATGCTTAAGAATTTCTTTGTAATTTTTAGACTGAAAAATTTCATAATTTGTATGAAAAAGTTATCAATTTCATTCACCCCATAATTTTTCGATATAATTCATCAATGTTTTCAAGGAAGAGTAATGTGAAGAGTAATTTGTATGAAAAATTTATCAGTGTTTTCAGGGATAGGCAACGCCTAAAATTTTACATATAAATTCAGGGCTAAAAAGTCTCAACTTTATTTAAAAAACTCAGCAATGTTTTCAGGGTTCAAAATTCAAAGCTGAAAAACTTCTATGCAAACAGTTTACCAATATTTTCACCAGTAGATAGGGCTTGGTTATCGCTTTCAAGGCTAATTCCAGACCTAAATAGCCACTTCTTTTTCAACTGGGCCAGAACTCAACAAGTTCTTAATGTGTATATGTACACATAAACAAATACAAACTGTTATGTTTTGTTATGTCATGAATGTAGTTAAATGTTAAAGACGACGAAATAGAAAGAGCAACAAAGTAGCAACTGCTGGTATCTTTTATTGTTATTCATGAGTATTTCCTCTTTATAACATTAAAAAAAAAAAAAAAAAAAAATATTTAACTTTATGCAGTAAACATTTGTCATAGCTTCACATAGTGGTCAACATTAAAAAAAAAAACTGGTTCCTATGTTACTGGGTATTTACAAAATAAACCATCACAGATTGCTCGCGGTCGGTCAAAGTTGAAAGACTCACACATTGTTGTTGTTTAATACCAGCACATTTACAATGTATCTGCATTTGTATCCACACTGGTATGGTGATATGTAGCTTACAGTTATGCAATTTTCTAGTCAGATACCAGTAAGGTGCTGTGTGTGATTTTAAATGGAGATTTTTGGAATTTTCTAGCGTATTTTTGTTTGTTGTATATTTTTCAATGTTCTTTTCTTTTTTTGGTTTAGCTGAGTATTAAATTTTCGTAAGAATCTATAACTTTTCAAAGATGCCATTCAAAACGGAATTTTAGCTTGTTGCTTTTTAGATGTTAAATAACAGCACTGTTAAGTAACACATTTAATGTCTTGGTAACTGTTTTATTTAGTTTGGTGAGTGTGATGAACTATAAACTGTTATTAATTTTAACCACACAATTTAAAAAACAATAAATGTTCAATTCATAGAATTTATTCCAAATTACTATTTAAAATTGTTCACAGCAAGTTAAAAATGATTACCTAATTCCATTTTAATTCAAAAAATTTGTTAGTGTGATTGTTAGTTAAATTTGAATTGGTTTATTGTAATGCTGTGACTCTCTTCAGCTACTACTAAGTATACTACTTTTAAGTATACGTAGTTGTAGCGGATATTCACGCAACTCTATGCAACTTTCGTGATCCGCCTCTTTATCGCCATTTGTATTTCTATAGTAATGAAATCAACAGTGGCGGATACAGGAAACAAACAGGGGGAGAAATAAAAATTCTCCATATGAACCAAAATGCGAAAACGCCCAGCCCGCGTTTTTTTTTCTCGTTCGTGTATCGTTTTTTTGTTTTTTTTTTTTTGCTTATTCATAAACTTTATTTCAATGACTAACAATTTCAAAGGCATGTGAAAACTTACTAGTAAGTTACGCATTTTGGGGAAACCCTGTTCTTGTAGGAAAGCATTTCACAATTTTTTGCGTTCCAGAAAGTCAGTGACAATATTCACAATGTGATGCTATTGCTTAGGAGTACCGTGCTTGTGACGATTGGAACTATATTCTTATTAATATTGCCAGCAAACTTATAGGTCTATAAGAAGGCACTGAGTTTTCAGGTTTATTTGGTTTAGGTATCATTATTATTTCAGCACATTTCCATAGAGAAGAAAAGTGGTTTAATGAGCAAGATTATTCATTATGTAAAGTAAATCGTAATAACTAAAAACAACAATAACTAATTAAAGCGGGGTTCACGCCAAATTGGCACGATTTTGTTGTGGTCACCACGTCGCCCCTAGTCATAAGAACAACAAATTTTTTACCGTTAGTTGATAAATTTTTCATATTAATTGATCGCAAGTTGGCGATTGTGTGCACAATGGAAGCTGCAAATAGAAAATTGATTGTGAACAAATTTATTGAAAATCCGTCGTGGTCTGGTTCAAAGATTGCGAAAGTGTTAAATATCTCCAAAAGAACGGTATGTAGAGTTATAAAATGATATAAAGAAACTCTTAGTGTTGAAAGAGCTAAAAAAGTTGTGAACAAATTGGGAACCACCAACCTAAAATTAAAGGCAAAGATTTTGAGGTCCATCAAAAGCAATCCCGGACTATCGGATAGTGATCGTGCCAAAAAATTCAATATCAGCAAAAGTATTGCTAGACGAATACGCATAAAAGCTGGGCTAAAGTGCTATCGTGCTATAAAATATCCAAATAGAACAGACAAACAGAATTTGCTGGCCAAAAAACGTGCTCGTCTTCTTTATAATAATGTTTTGACCAAATTCAATGGATGCATTATTGTGGATGACGAATCATACGTAAAATTTGATCTTAAACAGCTTCCAGGTCAAAAATTTTATATGGCAACGAATCGTGGTAATGTACCCTCAAAATTCAAGTATATAAAAATGGATAAATTTGCAAAGAAAGCAATGGTGTGGCAGGCTATTTGCAGCTGTGGTCTCAAATCCAGGGCATTTGTGACATCCTCTTCTATGACGTCTGATATTTACATTAAAGAGTGCCTTTCGAAACGACTATTGCCATTTGTTCATTACCACCATTCGCCAGTGAAGTTTTGGTCGCCACTACTCTAACAAAACCATGGATTGGTATCAGACAAATAAAGTAGATGTAGTGCCTAAATATATGAATCCACCCAATTGCCCCCAGCTTCGACCGATCGAAAAATACTGGGCTATTACAAAATATACGTTGAAGAAAAATGCAGGTATTGTCAAAAATGTGAATTCAATGTTACTAAAATGGAACCAAATAGCCGCAAAAGTATCCAGAGCGGATGTTCAAAGGTTGATGGGGTCCATTAAAAGGAATACCCGGAACTTTTTGCACAACAAAGAAATTTAAATCTTTTAATATTATAGTATTAAAACACAATATTAAACTTATCATTTAATGCATTATTAGTTATTCTAAGTGTTCTGGTTAAAAAGATACAGTGCGTATATTTTTTAATTAAACGGATAGAAGTATTCGAAATATGTGCGGGGACGTCATTACAATGTTCGACAAAAATCAGCTTTTTCAAAAATAACAATATTTTGAAAGCGGATTCTGGTAGAGTTCAAAAAAATATGATAATTATATTCATAAAGAGCTCATATAAGAAATTTCGAATTTTTCAGGAGAAGCAAAAAGCCGAATTCGGCCAAAAGTACTAGAGATAATACGTTATTTTTAATGAGATTATCTGGGACGTATTCCATTATGTGTTGACCCAAAATTTAAAATTAAAAAATTTTTTTTTTTTTGATTTGAGATATTCCCAAAAATATTTTTCCAAGATGGGTTCTTTTCGAAATAAAATGGTTGAAATGGTTTTTAATCAAAATAAAAAATTTATTTGATGATGAACATAAACGCTATTTTTCAAAAGTCTGCTACAAGAATTTCTGCCGAATGTATTAATCCATTTATGGGAATATATAGAATATACAAATATATATTTTATAAAGTCCAGAAGAATCGGTAAAAATTTAATGTTCATTGAAATTTGTATTAAGTTATTGTTGTATATCTATCACCTGTATTTTAAAGCAATAACAAACCTATACAGGGTGACAATCGTAAAGTGACGCACACATTTCAGCAGTTATTTTCAAAAGGACGTACTTCCATTAAGTACAATTAAGTGTTAACATTGCTGAATATATAAGCATTCATTTGAACCCCACCTCATTCAATATAACCTCCTTTAGCCTGCACACATGCCTTCAATCGATCCGGAAATCGTAGGACTGTTCGCCGCAGGACTTCCTGATCAATTTCAGTCCAGGCTTTCTCTAATGAATTTGTCAGCGACTCCAGACTGTGGTGTTGAGATGCACAAGCCTTACTCTCTAAAATACTCCAAATAGAGTAGTCCATTGGATTCAAGTCTGGGGAGTATGGTGGCCATTCTTGAGATGTTATGAATCCAGAAAAATTGTCTTTTATCCATGTTTGCGTTAATTTTGCCATGTGGGAAGGTGCAGAATCTTGCTGGAAAGTCCAGTTTTCATTTCCAAATGTATCTTGGGCCCAGGGAAGAACATGTTCATTTAAAATGCTCCGATAAACAACCTGGTCAATTTTAACACCCTCTTCAACGAATATTAGAGGGGTTCTGGCATTAGCGGAAACTCCAGCCCATACCATAACGGAAGCTGGCTTTTGAACTCGGCCAACAGTCCTATTTTGTTGTGATGATGATGTTAGCCACATTCGGTAATTTTGCGCATTGAAATGTTGTTCAACCGTGAAAATTTTTTCATCTGTAAACAAGATATTTTCAACATTTTTTAACACGGAGGAGCGTAGCAACGCCTTGCATCTTTGCAGTCGCAAATCTTTCTTTTTATGTGTCAGATCTTGAGCTTTTCGGAGCTTGTACGGCTTAAGATTAAGCTTTGATTTTGCAATGATTCGCACTGTTTCACGGTTTACTCCCACTTCCTTAGCGATTTTTCTCATTGAGCGCCTTGGATTTCGCTTGATTCGTTTACGAATTTTTTCTGTTAAACCAGTAGTGGCAACTGTTGAAAATTTTCCCCGGTCTCTATCTCCAAAACCCCCAGTTTCATTATATCGAATAATAGCTCGGTCTACTGTACGACTTGACAAATTTAAAGCCTTTGCAATTTGACGGCTACTATAATTTGCCAAATGAAATTTCATAATTTCACGACGAATATTTTCCTTGTCCATTTTTATGGAAATTTCAAAATGTAATAACAAAAATTCAAATGAAATTAAAAGCAAAGCCAATGATGAATGAATTTGCTTTTTAAATTAAAGTAACGGTAAATGGCAAAGCTTGCTGCAGAGTATTAAACTTGCGTCACTTTACAATTGTCACCCTGTATATGAGCCCTTATCGCATTTACACGATAGATCTACATCGCTTTGTCAATGTTTTAGAATTTTTTCATGCACATTGCACTGTGGTCCATAGTGCATTGGAGCAAAATATTTTAAGTTTATTTATAAAATAAATTTTGTAAATAAATAAGTAAATAATAAAAATGATTGATTCGCCTCGTTTCCATCAAATATGTTCACATGAATGTGTCCATAATTTTCTTATTGCCACATACCCAATCAAGTTGATTACACTTTTTTCTAATCTGGCGTATAAAAAGTAATAAACTTTTAAAATAAAAAAAAAAGCAAAGTCCGAGAAAAGTTTAAAAATAATTTCATGCTTCAAAAAGTGAATTTAAATTAAATGCTTTAACAAAAAACAAGAAAAAATAAAAAAAAAAATTACTAAAGAGCAGCTGAAAAATAAAACAAAATTAAGCTGCAAATTCGACAAATCTGCGGTAAATTGCTAAAAAAAAATAGCAACTCAAGACAGGAACAACAACCAAAAAGCAACAACAAAATAGCGACAACCAACAAAAGAATTTCAAATCAAGTTTAGGGTCACAAAACTTCATGGTAAATTTAAACAAAAAATTGAAAAGTTTAAATGAAATTCGAATGCGCAAAAAAAACAAACAAAAAAATAAAAAAAAAATTAAAAGTGAAATGATTTTGTTTAAGCAAATTTTATAATATGAAATGAGACAAAAAGCAAAGTGCCGGCATAATGCAAAGTAAATAATACAATAACAAATATAATAGATATTTGGATAGATATATATGGATAAATTGAGGTACTTGTAAATAAAGATGTAGTGAGGTACATAGATATTATACAATGCCAAAGTGATTCAATATGGGTGAATGTCTATTGAAGAAGCTTATAAAGCTTGTGAGCTTGTGTGTTGTGTGCATTAAAGCAAAACAAAAATAAAAACAAAGAATTTTTTATACTTATTTGATTTAAATTTGTATATAAAACACATGAAAATAAAAGCAGAAACAATAATAAAAGAGAATGTCTAAGAGCAAAATCCACCACTAAAGAAAGAGCGAAAAAGTACCGAAGAAAAGGTTGTTGAAAAAAAACTTTCACTTATCACTTCATAATGAAAATTATCACGTTTTTATTATCAGTTATTTCTTTTTATTATTGAAAATTGTATTAAATATTTGCGTGAGACCGGAATGGACAAATAACTAAATTGGAATCAATGAATACTTAAAATGTTTAAAAATTAATTATACTTAAAGTTTAGTTGGTAACATATATAGACTCGTATGCAGGCAAAAATTTCTGGATCCAAAAAAAAAATAAAAATAATAAAAAACTAGTGAAATTATATTTATGAAATTTCAACAAAAATATACATTTACATTAAGACATTAAATAAATAATTTAATTTTATTAAAATAAGCATTTAAATTTATATGTGAAATTGAAAGTGAACGCATAGTTTTTGTGCTATGGAAGTAGGCTTGTGTAAAATTATAAGTGCAAAAATATAGCAATAAAAAAGAGAGTTAGTATATTTTATAAATTGATAAAAATATATTTTCACTTAAGTTCAACAAGATGGCATTGATTGAATGATCAAATTTGTAGTTTAAGTTTTTTAACAATAAAATGTTTAGTTTCGTTACTTAAAGTCCCGCTACGCACCACTACGCCTAAATAATTAATTGAATATGAATTGAAAGTTATGGTTACACTCTATAACTAAATAATTTTTTTTTTATTTAACTTTCTTTATTAATAATAGTAAAGTAGTAATGCGTCTGCAAAATGTCCCTGATTTTTTATCAGAAACGGAGTTAATTGCGTTGGTGCGCACTTCCAATACCATCGCAATGTCAAGTTACGAATCAGGTGGTTAACAATCGCAACCAACTTTATTTTCTTCTCATGCTTTAGATTTTAATAGAGTAACGACGTTTAAAAATTGTTTGATTTTTCTTTTGCCAAAGTGTGTTTTAAGTAATACTGTGCAACAATTTGACATCTCACAAATCAAAAATTTCCAATGGTAATTTGGGATCGGGTGTCCAACCCTTTAGTCAAAATTTCTCTATCACATATGGAGCCCTCGTTATGGTTGCTCGAACCCTATCATTTTGGTATAAACATTAGAACTAGTCAAATTTTTTGACTTCAAAGCAAATAGTAAAAAAAGAAACAATATGACTAAAATAAATTTCGAACCTTCGCATTTTAAAAAAAAAAAGTTATTGCTATACATATACGATTTCATTAAAAAATATTTGATTCTTTTCATAAAAATCAGCATATGGTCCGGAAAAAAGTGTAGCAAATCGGTAATTTTATCATCTTTTGAGAGAAGTTTTCATCAGTTTTTCGAATTCATACTACCTAGACCTTTTTCTGAAAATTTGAAGAATATTCTCATAAATTATAAAATTTATTTATCACTTTTTATGGAAATCAATTATTTCTTTTTAACTCACAAAGAAATATAAAATATTTTCTTTTAATTATAATTAATAAATCTAAAATAAGTTTGCATTATAAAATCGGACTTTTCTTTATTAAAATAACAAAACATTATTCGGAACGTAAGCCGTAAAAACCAAAATGTTGACTCCAACGTTTCTTGAAATTATTCAGACAATAAACTAGACCCGTGCAAGTGTACCGCTATACGACCCGGATACAAAAAACGCATGTTCTCTTTTCTAAATCAAACGAGTCTACCGCTAATCAAATCTGTTCCACAAATTTTAATTTTTTTTATTTTTCAATATGGATACCGACAACGGTGTTTCTTCGCCAACCGTGGATACGCTACTATAACCTGTTGCTTGCAGTTCAACGAAGCACCCCGCTACAAATGACAAGAAATGTGCGGTCGTTTATGCGCGCATACCTGTTCCTGCAATGTCCAGCATCAACATAGGGGCATGTTCATTTCAATGGACTTTTGGTTTACTGCCTCTGGAATTACCTCAGACAAGCAGAAAGCGGCAACCGTCTTTGCAGCACTTGATCCCACCGTCATCAGTCAATTGGCTGACATAACCGCCTTGATGCCACAATTATACTTGATGGCTCGTTAGACGTCAAGGCAAAAATAATCGAACGTTTCACGGATAGTGAACAACGACGCCTCAACTGACTCCTATCCACTTAGAGATAAAAAGTCATCGGAACTATACTTTGAAATAAAGCGCCTTGCTGGCACTACTCTTCGTGAAGCGGCCCTTAAAGACCTATGGGTGAAACGTTTGCCTGAGTTTGCCCAATCAATCGTTGTTGCTTCATCTGGTACCGTCCCAGAGTTTACTAAAATTGCTATATTTGATGCAGTTACACCAAATCAAGTACATCGAGTACGTTCTCGTTCCCAATCCCGCATGCCATCTTTTCTACGCAATCGTACTCCAAACCAAAACCATGCTGAAACACCTGAGCACGGTTGCCACTTACTCATTTTATTTTGTACCAATATTTACCAAAAAATGTACCAAATGGGGAAAAAATTTACCAAAATAATAAGTAACATTGAATGTTATTTATTAAGGATGTAGTCTGGTGTTCGAGTTTAAAATAATCGAGTATTTTTTTAAATGTATTTCGAAAGTACAATATTTTGAAAGTAAACTTTATCTCTCGTTAAAACTTTGAAAGCGTTTTTCTCGAAACAACGTTTTTTTGACCGGCCATCGAACGCCATCATGTAGAGTCCCGAAAATTAAGTTAAAGGAAACCAGAAGATAGCTTCACAAAAATGACTCATGAGTTGAGAGTCTTGTAATATGATTTCCGGCGGAGTAAAAATTTATCTTTTTAAATCAATAACAGTTATAATGTTTTCATCAGACTACGATATGTGATTCGGTTTCCATATAAGAGAATTCTATCGAATTAATTGGGCTGAACTTTTAAAATATTATTTTACACGCCAATGGCTCTCGCAGGTAGTAGAATTGTTCATTTTTAATCATTATTTTTTACAACGATTTTCAACAAAAAACAAAGCGATTTTGAAAAAATTTTGGAAGTCCGCAGTTTTGTTGTTTTTTAATCAAAATGTTTAAACCTGGGCCAGCCCCACACTTTTTTTTAGGTGTCCACTTTGGACGTAAAAAAACGCTAAAAAATATCGTAAAATAAACTCCCAAAATTTTTTTTGTACAGTTGAAGATGTCAATAACAACAAATAAAAAAAATGAAATAATTGTATTTTATTTTGTTATAATAAAAAATTCCCGAAATAACCTTAAAAATTAGGCCGGAACACCAGACTACATCCTTAATAAAAAGTAACACATTAATTAAAATATATTTTGTATTTTAAAAATAGTCTTTGGCCGACTAGATATAATGAGACTCTTACCGCCCGACATACCGTATTATGTATATTTAAATTTTACTCTTTTCAAAAAAAAATGTTTTGGAAATAAGCTTACAATTCTTAATTATTATTAAAAGCTAACTTTTCCCACAGAATGTACCAGATTTTAAAAACATATACCAATGTACCAAGCGCAGAAAAATGGAAAAAAATGTACCAGTTTTGGTAGAATTGTACCAAAGTGGCAACCGTGCATCTGAGGATAAACTTGAAACACCGGCCAGCTATCTATATAAGTGAAAGTACTGTAAAGTAAATGAGAATTATAAAGACAGTGAACAGTATTATTGAAAGAAACTACCACTACCGTTCTATACAAGTGTCAAAGAAGAATGGTAAAAAGTATATAGAACGGTAGTAGTAGTTCCCTTCAATCCTACTATTCAGTGAAAATAACTGTCTTTATAATTTTCATTTACTTTACAGTAATTTCACTTATATAGATTATTGAAATGAGGGAACTATCACAAAGATCACTGATGGGGAACCGTAGCGGGTTCCGAAACGATCGTCTAGTCCGCTAGTTCTATGAAATTTTCAACATTCTTCTGGCATCATTGTTCTTTCAAAGCCTATTAATTTTATTAATTCATTTTGTTTTTGGTTTTATAGCAAAATAAAAAATAGTGCATTACAGGGTTAAGAAAATAATAATATTTCTATGACATAGCAAACTTTTATAAGAAGAGATGAAAAAATCATTAAGCATGTCTGTATTTTAGTATTTATGATATAGCAAAGTAAAACTGAACTGTAAAATTAACTGCAATAGCAAATTGTATAGATTTTCGCTTTAAAATAAAATGCAACAAAAGACAAATAGCGCCTCTCGTTCATTAAATGCTCACACTTCACAAAGTGCAGTAATTTTAGTTTCTCCTGAAATTCACATAATGAATGTCAATCAATTATAAAAAAAATTGAAATGAAAGTCATAACCAGAAAGTAAAAATGCCATCTTCACCGTCATTGCTAGTAACAGCAAGAATAATAATAACAACAACAACAAAGGCAATAACAAAAACAACAGCCATAACGAAGACAAACGACTACAAACATGCAACAAGGAATAACAGACTGAACACCAGTTTTTTTGTTGTTAGAAATGTAGTACACGCAGCTCCAATAACAGCAGCAGCAGCAATTTACAAGTTTCAACAGCAATTTCATATCTTTCTCAGTTTAACAAAAAAGGCAGTGTAAGTAAAATACAAAAAAATAAAAATAAAAGAAGAACCTGCTAAAAAATCAAATACAATTTCAAGTTTGCAAGAAAAATATGTTGCTGCTGTTGCTTTCAACGAACATTGCTGTTGCTGTTACTTCCTTCAACCATATTTGTATGGAGAATGCATTAAACTGTTACCATTTATATCTACACAAAGACATATACAACTGTATATTCATACATATGTATATATATCTGACAGTAACAAATGTGTGTCTGTTGCTAAACAAAAAGTCAAATTCCAGCGAAAAGAGCCAGGAAGAAAGTAACCAACCATAACAATTTGCAACCAAAAAAAGAAAACAGCAACAAGAAATAACTACAGCAACAAATGGCAGCAGCAATAACAGTAATAAAAAAAATAACAACAACAATATTGTATAAGCGAAAACAAATCAACAAGAGTGATTAGCGTTTAATCCAGTTTATCATGTCAGCGCTTTTAATGCGAAAATCTACGCATGATGCTATTGATGGCAACACAGAAGACAATAACGATGAGGATCAGTGATGCCAACTTGCGGGGAGTTCCCCGACTTGCGGGGAATTCTACTGGATGCGGGGAATCGGGGAATGAGCTGTTTTTCCGCGGGGAATTTGAAGTCGTTCAGCTTTTAGTCATAAAAGTTTGTAGAATATTTTTTGTCAAATTTTATGTAATATAAAATGTTTAACTTACGCAATATTTCATACTTTGGGTCTTAAAATCTTCGTCTTTTCTTAGTGCTTTGGAGAAATTGACTTTTAAAAAAGAATGCTATTTGAAAGTATTATATTTCTAAAGTATTTTGTGATAATTTCAAAGAGAGACCCGGAGTGCTTTCGTAGATATAGACGATTATAGTGCCGAGTGTCAGTCAGGCCAAAACAGTCGCTCGACGCTTCGACTTCCCTTTCGACCGTTCAGAAAGCTATGCCTACGTCCAGCACCTACTGATTAATAACTCTTAATCCTTGCTGACTAATCAGCCATCATAAAGTGGATGAAATATATTTTATATGTTATAAACAGATAGTCAAAACTTTGAACCCGTTTTTCTCAAAGCAAGGTTTTTGCCATTTTTTATTTTAATCAAAGGAGAGCCCATGTCTTCTCCTTTGAGAACTTTGATATCCAAAAGTGAATTGAGGCTTGTTTATATATCAAAATGAACGTCTAGTAACTCGAAACACCCCATTTCGTTCAAATTTGATGTGGCAAATACTACCCAATAGGATTAAAGTTTGTGCCCTTGAAGTGAACTCTCCCATGAGCCAAAAGAATTCCGGAGTCAGAAAGTACATTTCTATTAATCTACCAGACCCGTTAAAATTGGACCGAGAAAGTTCAGGGTCGCCTTAATATAACACTTATTGAGGTCAATTTCAGGTAATTTTACGCTCTTGTAAAATGTTTATATGGAAAGTGTGTGTCGTGCTGTTATAATATGAAATTATATCGATGCGGGGAATTCGATCGTAAATCGAGGAATTTCTTGAGGGCTATCGGGGAGAAAGAAAAAATGAGTTGGCATCCCTGATGAGGATGCCAATGGCAAGACACACACACACACTCACACGAAATGCTGTTAGCTCTCTCAGTACTTTTAATGAACGCTTCTTTTTTCACACAATTTTATCGTCAATTTTGCTCTGTTTGTATTTTGCGGTTTTTAATTTATTACAATCTCGTATATACGCGAAATTGATCGATTACTTGATTTCTTGTTGTGGTTTTCATCTGTAACGAATATGGTTAACCATTTTACCCTTTGTAAATGAAAATGATATTTTTCCAGGCCATTGAAAGGGAAAACATTTTAAATTTTATTTTCAAACCATTTACAATATTTTTCTGTTATTAATTAACAAAGTGAAGAAATGAAGACTTGACAGAAATGATGAAAACTGTCTGGTTTAAATCAAATAAAATTTAATTTTTTATTGATTTTTTCACGACATTGAAATTATTTTTTTTAATTTTATTTATTATTAAGTTTTATAGCATAGAAGATACACTTTTAAGTTTCAATAAGTTTCAATGATATGTGAACCAGTTCGTTCCTGATCTACACGTATCTAGTGATCTAACATGGTCAACAATGACGAGCTACATACAGTGTGCCCCAAAATTGTTTACACCTCAACGAATTTTTAAAATAAACCGTAAAAAGTTTCTCAAAAAACCTACCCCTACATAGGTAGGGGAAGATGAGGTGAACCCGACAACCTCTTTTATCTCAAGAACAGTAAGACTCACTAAGGTGTTGTATGTCTTTAAGTATTTATAACTTCGTTTGAAAAAATTTAATGTCCAAAAATGGTCAGCAGTTTTGATTACGGTGAGTTAAATTAAAGAAGCAATGAAATTATTGGGTTTTTTTTTAAAGCAATAATTTAAAATAAGTGAAAGTGGGACGGACCTATGTTTACTCATAGATAATATAGCTAAACAACAAAAAGATAAAATGATTCTTTTTCTCTTTTTTTATTTAATTTTTTTTTTGGAAAACTTTAAAAAAGGAGTGGATGCCAGAATCAGTCAATCGGATTAGCATCATATTTTTACTTTCAGAAAAATTATTATAGCGAAAAAACGGTAAGATATAAATCAAAGATTCAGAAGTTTCATTTTTATTTAAAAATTTTATGAATCAAATTATAAAAGAGTGTCACTTTAACCTCATCTTCCGATATATATTTATTTTTCGAATTATCTATTTTAATCCAAACATGAAGGCAAAAAAAAAAACAGTTCACAGCCTATCACAATTTTCATATCTCAAGATGATAAACTTATAGATATTTTTATAAAATAAAAAAAAGGTTCAAGCAGAAAGTAAATATGAATAAAAAACACTAGTTTAAACCTAAACAAAAAAAAAAAAAATTTAGTCTGATAAGGAATGCAATTTTCCCTCTAAACCGATTCGAATTGTAATAATTTCCAAATCATGCGTGGTGGATTTTGTGCCTTATCCTGCGATTTCCTATTATTCTTCCTTGCCTTCATCATTTGATTGTGACTCCCCAGTAAATTCTTTAAAATTTTGAAGAAGTGATATCTCAACCTAATTTGAGGAATCTTCAGAGCCAGAAAAACTTTCCAAATTTTCCTCTAAATCTCATTCGTTGCTCAAAAATAATTTTATTTTTTTTTTTTTTTTTTTTGAGAACCAACGAAATGTATGGAATGCGTCAGCGCCGCCTCAACACTTTCGGGGCCCTGAGGAAAAATTATTCCGGGTCCCTAAAATTTGTATCGATTGAACATGAAATTTTGAATAATTTGAACTTCAATGAAATCATTGATGATTTTGTCCACGATAAAAACGACATAATTGTCCCGCACATCATCTGTAAACAGCAAACATACCACAAAAATTTTAAAAAATTCAAAGAATTGTTCTTTTCTTATTTGTTTTTTTTTTTCTATTTTTTCCTTGCAAAATGTATTCTCGCCTCCAGGCCAAGTTGGCTCTGAGTGTTGGCTAACACAATTGTGTGATAGTAAACGCGAATAAATTTTTCCTCCTAGAGAATGAAATTTCAAATGAAAGAAGTTTTTTCAGTAACATAGTAATTGAACATTTATGACTTCAAAATTGAAAAAATTTTAAATGAAAATTTAAAAATAGCTAATAACAACTGTACTTACGATGAGTTCCTCTCGGTATTTCAGATATTTTGTCTTTTTTATTTCAAGTTATAAACAAAATTAACTTTCAGCAGTAAGGTAAAAGTTCTTCCCGAGAAAAAGGGGCGGATAATGATCTTTTTGAATAAAAATGGGCTATAAAAAAGTAGAATATGGAAAAAACTCATGCAAGCAATAGTAAAGATCACGGAAAAGAATATAGAAAAATTTAAAAAACTTGTTGTGACACAAAAGCTATAAATAATTCGGAATGCATGCAAAAAAGTGGCAGATTGCCTAAAAGGGAAATATTTAAAGAAAAAGAATAACGGAACGGTTTCGAGCCCAAACTATATGCAAATATCGAATATTAGATTAGTTTATAGGCAAACTTAATACAAGGAATCAGGGCCGTAGCCAGAAATTTTTGTCGGGGGGGTTTTCATTCGATGATGGACCCTATAAAATTATAATTTTAGGAAAAATTTTCCGATTTTTTTAATCTTAACCTCAAAAAAATGGCCAAAAGTGACAAAAAATTCCCAGAATAATCAAATTAAATTTTTTCAAATAAATATTATTCAATGTGCATTCTAGTGCATTTTTTTTTTATCGTGAGGGACATAATTTCATTAACTCATTGACTCCCCACTACTGATGATGTACCCAACCTCAAAAAAATTAACAAAAATAGTAGAGGCTCATTTTTTTCAAATGATCATCATTGGGAATTTGAGCCATTATCAATGATAAGGAACCCGGATGAGGTTGGTTTATATTCCATAAATTCGTGAAGTCACAGCATTGAAAGAGATTTTTCTAGTCGTGGTGCTCTGAGCAATAATGCGTTATAAAATTAATTTTAAGATGGGTTTTGCTAATAAGATGGAGTTTTTGCGAAAGAATTTTTCAAGTTGAACACGAATCTGAGGTCAAAAACTTCCCATCACGTAACGTTTTAGGAAAAAAATTATTAATTAATTAATTAATTTTTAAACTTTTCAAACTGATTCAGGACGATACTTTAAATCAAAAACAGTTACTGACCTAGAAAAACTATGAATGCAGGAGTGCTCAGTATCAACTTCTCTTTTTGAATCCGTAGTCAAACCTCATGTCGAAGAAAACAAATCGGAATTGATCGCTTAGTGTAACTAAGATTTCAAATTAATTTTTTATATTTGACTTTTTAGATAAAAAACCGATGGAAGTAAAAAATATCGCTAAATAGATTTTATTTTAATCTAAAAAATTAGAATAAAGTTTCCGCATTTCGGGGGGGGGGGGGGGCGGGGTCAGAACCCCAAAATCCCCCCACCCCCCCTAAATACGGCCTTGCAAGGAATGAATATTGTCATAATTAGAGGTCAAATTTAAATCTCTTACTTTAATGTATTGAAAACATCGATGTTTTTCCCCAATACATCGAAGATTATACAATCTTCAAGCCAAAAATAAATAAAAAAATAATATTTAGCAATTTTCTCAAAGTTCTTGTATTCTGGTATATCGTAGGTACAATAGAAGAAAGTTTTTGAACAGGTTGTATATTTTTTATGTCAGATATCTATTTGGGAGTTTTCTTGAAAAACTTATTACAAGGTTGTTATATCCCAAACAAATAATCGTAGGTGAACGCAATGTTACACATAAATATTCCCTAGAAAAAAATAGGTGGGGTTACAGAACAGCAAAAGTCAAGAAGTGAGGCATTACAAATTTTTTCTATTTTTCAGTTTTCCCCTAGAAGCAATGGTATTGTTTTGTTGTTCACTGACCCAATTTTTGTCTAAGGAGCATTTATGTTACACATTGCTTTTGAATATGTTTTAAGGATGTAGTTTTCCCAAAAAACCGTGATTTTTTTTAAGTTTTTCCACCGAAGCGTCGCTGTACCAAAAAAATTCCAAATAGAAATCTAACACACAAATTTTTTATAACTTGAGCTTTTTGATACAAGCTAGTTTACTTTAACTACACCACAATACAAAAATACACATAAAAAAATAAAACGATTCTGAAAAAATTCAGGAAACTAGTTTTCTATTTATATCGGCCTCCAACTTTTTAGCTTGAAAGGATTCCATTTGCATTTTGGATGGTGCACTGGATGTTTGACTGAGGTGGACCACGCACGATGCATCATATCGAAAAAATCATAAATGTTTTTTCCCATGTGCATCGCTACTTTCAAACATTTTTAAAAATTCGATCAGAAATACATAGTAATAACTCATCGTCGAAACTATGGCATTGAAATGGCTCTGAACTAAACTAACTGTTAGTCATCCAAGCAAACCACCAAAACTATTGAGTACATATACAAATAACTGAGTAAATTGTTAGGCGGTGAAAAATGTACATATGCACATACCTCCCTCATGAATCCACATGCTGAAATAGCGTAAAAGTTGTTAAATTTCACTGTCAAACCAACACACACATACATACAATATGCGTGTGCTACCAATAATGACAATTTGCATATAACAAAAATTTTCACTTTGGTATTTGGTATTCGAAAAAAAAAAAAAAAATTATAAAAATAACATGTTGTTGGGAGTTGAACGCCGCGGAATAACCGATGAGAAATACCCAAAAGTTTTGATGATGATGATGACTCGTTCAATGATTTTTCGAAATGTCATCTTCTTCTTTATTTGTTTTTTTTTTTTTGTTTTCACTGTTAATGAAGAGTTTTCTGATAAAAGAAAGTGTCATAAAAAAAAAATGCGGATACATACAAACACAAGAAAAATAAATAAAAAATAAGAAAAATCTACAACCGCATATACGAAGAAAACAAATAGTTGGATTTGATTGTGGTTGGTAGTGAACGAGTAAGCGAGTGTCATCATTCGCTTACGATTGTTAATTTGAAAAGTTTTATAATTAAAAATTAATGTTTACTTTATTTTATTTTAGTTTACTTATTTATTTATTTATTTCTTTTAATAGCTGTGTTTAAGCATCTTTGAGAGCAAGCAAGTATTGATGCATTCCATTCGAAATGTAGTGTGGGAATGTCTTTCACAAGCATAGCATAAGTTGCTTGCTTACATAACAGCGGAAGCTTACATTTTTTTTTTTTTTTTTAGTTGAAAACTAAATTAAAGTAAAAAGTAAATAACGAAATTTAAAACTCATTAAAGTACAAACTAACTAGCTTATTACTTAATATTAACTCATAATGACGTAAGTCAATCAAATATATGCTCAACGAAATTAAACAAACCAAAAAACATAATTAGTTAATAAAAATGTTACAGCTTTTAGACTGTGAATAATAACAACAGCACTGCATTTCTATTGCCAAGAAACAGTAACATCTATGACAATACCAATGATAGTAAGCCAGCAATTCATTGTGACAATATTGTCAAGACGTCACATGGATGTGATTAGTTAGTTACCAGGAAACATTCATTCATTTCATTGTTTTTTTCTTCCTCTTCTTTTTTTGCTGCCTTCCACTTTTGTTCGTTACCACATCTAATAAACATTTCAACAATTTTGTTTCATTTTTATTTTTTTTCTTATCTTTATTTTCTCTGGCAATCTAGCAATTTTTTGTGTTTGCTTTTATTTCACTTTTTGTTTTTTTTTTTTATTTTAACACGCATAGTTTTTTGTTTTTATTTTTGTTTTTTTTTTTTTAATTTAATTGAAAATGTCATGCAATGAAGCGTTGTTGTGGAAAATGTTGTTGAAATGGAATCGTCATCAGTGCCGCTTTCAATCAGCGGGCGGTCCAGATTTAATGCTGCACCACTGTCTCCATCAACGATAAGTTCCCAGCTGGCAATATATGTATGTTAACAAACAAATAAAGCAGCAACATTAACAACAAAAACTATAAGTTTTAATGAAAAAATTTTAAATTCAATTTTAGCAATTTTAACCTTTTATTGTCATTGTCTATCAGAGGCCATAGCTACACAAGCGATTAAGGCGATTAGATGTAATTGATTAATTGAAATAAAAATAAAATTATGGTATAAGATTTTAATAAAAAATTGTAGTTCGTATATAAATTAATACTATATAATACAATAGAAAAATGAACCATAAATGGACCAACATAATGCTACTACTATTTTAACGAAATAATTAGGCTAACTGCTGAGCAATCAGACAAGTTATCTAGAAAATATTTTACCAAAAAGCTATACCTTTCCCAAAATGATACATTTAAAAAAAAAAAAAAAAATGGGTCAGTGTTTCTTTTTCTACCAAGTTTCCCCAATTAAGGAGAATACGCAATTCCTCAGAATGAGTATTTTTATTCTAATGGCCAGTGTAAACTGCAGTAAGCCTAGAAATATCGGTGCGATCATTATTAATAAACTCGAGAATCATATCGCATGTGAATTGACATAGACTTCTAAATAGTTCCATCTCCAGTTAACCATTAGTTGAAGACAGTGCAGATAAGTACTGCTCTTGATAACTTCCAGGGAAACTGAAACCAATACCTCTAAGGGCTTGTCTAGAGAAGTTCTCAAGTGCGCCAATTCATCAACTTTCTTATTCTCTTCAATGTTTCTATGGCCGCGAACCCAGACGAGAGTGATGTCAGTATACTGTGCACATTTCTGCTCTCTTTAACCAGCTTTGATTTAGATGGTGGTGGAATGAATGAAGAAATTAATCTTTCTGCAACAACAAAATTTGAAAATGTTGTTCATTTGTAACCATCCGTTACCACAGTGACTGAATACTTCGGTTCTTGAATCTGGTTCGAGTCCCAGTTTTGCAGGCCTGTGTTATTTTTTTTTTCTTGATTTCAAGATCTATGAAATATCTTCTAAGCTCCTCAATCATAGTTGATATTTTGTACACAAATGAAATACTAAAAAATTTGGTTCAATAATGGGTTAATCGTATATTTTTGAAAGCGAAATGATTTCATCTATCACATTGATTTTTATTTTGTTTTTGTTTTATTATGTTCATTTGATAAACTTAATTAGAGAGTATTAGGAAAAACCTTCAATTTAATACTTGCGCTTAAAATCTTTTGATGAAATTAATAGTTTAATTGAATTACATAATTATTTTTCTTTCTACAGTACTTTTCTTTTATAAATATATCTATGCACATATATGTACATTTACTTTTGTGCATATTCACCTAAATGCTTTTAATTTTTTATAAGAAAAAAAAAATAATATTTCTTTCGGTTTTCATATTAACCTAATTTTTTATGAACCAGAGGTAAGAAAATCATTCAGATACAAAATAAAAATATCACATAACCTTAATGATTCTGAATTTTATTAATATTCTGTTGTAGACTCAATTCCAGTTTACCTTTATAATGTTTAATGCAGACTCGATTAACTCTAGGCAGATATATGAATACAAACTGCTTACTTTCAGGAATGACACAGATAATTTTACACCGAAACTTAAGGATATGAAAATTTTTTTCATGGCAAATCGCTAATTTGTTAAGTCAAACATGAGGACGTTCTGGAATCTTTTTACCTTTCTCATTTTATCTGATTTAGTAGATGACAGAAAACAAAAAATTATAATTTGTTGATTTCCATAACTATGAAAGGATGATTTTTTGAAAGATGATACTGGTCTACTCCGAAGCTCTCACTATATTTTATATAAAGAGTTCAAGATAAAGAAGGAATCAAAATTACCACCTGGCCCACCGAACTTTAAAATTTGTGGACACAGTTTTATCAAAAATGCTCAAATAGAAGAATGCGGAGAGGGATAGATAATCTCATATTGTTTTACTTTTTATAGCAAACAACTTTCCCTTAGACATCAAAGATGTAAGGCTTCAAAATTAAAATTTTTCAAAAACTCATCCATTTATTACCGAATATAATGTAACCAGAGATGAATGGCTGTGTCCCTGATGACTTTTATTAGAGGGCAAATCAATTTGCTCCCTCTTTTTAATGGCATTCTTTCAGTCAATTCTTGCATGTGTCCAATGGCTTTCCCTATAGAAGGTGTTGAGCATCATTCTTGTCAATTTGCTCAGATCAAAAATGCTCTCAGTACACTCAGAGATAAAAGGAAATTCGTTGTTGTAATTTACAAAGAAAACTTATTTTAAGACAATCTACATACAAGGCACGCTTCAATATTTTGCCATTCGTCTCGATTTTAGCGATAGAGTCTAATGTTAGGACTTATTTCAACGTATTTACTTCGAACCTGCACCCATGTCCTGTCATTTTTCTATGAATTCTGAAGGGGTGAGTACCCCAATAATATTAATACTAAAAAAGACTCCATAATTCTCCAATTTACTGAACACTAAAATATTAAATGCAAATATCGATTAGCATAATCCGGAAAGAATTTCGTAGAATACGAAAAGAGATACAGCCGAATAATTGATTTTTCAATGTAAATGTCTGACTTGTTTCAGACTTGCATATCGTCGCCTGAAAATTGATTTGGCGTATAGGCATAGGAATACTTATACACATACGCCAAATCAATTTTCAGGCGACGATATGTAACTGAATACCTCAATAGCTCACAAACAGTGTGCCAGATTTACACTTAAAAAATTATAACCAAAGAAGGTTGTTACAACAGAAGCCATTGAAGTTATTTTGAATAGAGCAGAAATCTTTGCTCCCTAAATATTTAATACCTACTGAAAGTATTTTCCGACAGAATAATAGAAATTTTATTTTTAAAATATAGTTTTTATTGTTGCTTTAAAAACAGCAACGTGCTTCTATTAGAATTGCGTTCAGTGTATTTTTGAAAAAAAAAATATAGCACGGCACTTCAGTGATTTGCAAACAGCAATTAATTTTGATAACTTAATAGCAAAATAAATAAATTTGTTTGTGTCTTTGGGGCATACCTAAAAATAAATCATTTAATTAACTACGCTTAATTTTTAAAGAGTAACTAATGTATTTATTTAGTTCCAATGCTTGTTAGTTTTAAATTTTTGTTAGTTTCAAAAGTATAAAAGCTAACAGTCGCTACTCAATGGAGCTAACAGTCGCTGCTCAATGGAGCAAAAATGAGGATATATCAGGGGTGCGGCAACAAAAAGAAGTACGTTTATTTCTGAAAAGGAAATTCCATTTGGTGCAAAAAATATCTTCCTGAGGTAAAAGTCCAATTTGGAACCATTTGCTCTTACCCTTTTAGGTTGAGATTTCTCAAAATCAGAGCAGGTGATAGAACAACTCTGCTGCCAGATTCCGATTCAGTGCATAACATTGTCAATGGAACCACTACTCATTTAAAAAATGAAGTATAATTTCGAAGGTCTGTGTTTAATCAGGTTTCAAAATTAATAATTAATTAACCATTAAACCTATCTATCGCTACTTTTATTCCGGATGATCTACTTCTGGCATATGGTATATATAGAGGTCCTATAATTAGGCATCGTCGGTATATGAATTCAGAATTTGAGTAATTCCGACCAATCTGAGTATTAAGATATTAAGTTCTATAATGGGCAAAATAATTCAAACTGTCGTGGTACCTTCCAGCATACTTATTTGAAGTTTATTCTAGAACACTGGCGGATTCAAGAAGAGGATTTCAAAGATAAGACTTGCCTTTCTTATAAATATCCCAGGTATTTTGATTCCTAATTAAAAAAAAAATTGGAAAACGAGAAATCTAAGTCCTCCGGCCTGTATTTTTATTCGATGGTGGCTTGAGTATTTTAGGTTCGGCCGACTAAAATTCGAACAAAAACTCAAACCAAACATAGAAAAAAAATTAGTGAAAAAATCAGACTCAAATTTCAACTAAAAATTAGGTTAAATCTAAGATCATAATTCAGATCAAAACTTATGCCAAAAATAGAGCTAATTCAGAGGAAAATTCAAACCGGAATTCGGTCAAAATTAGGCATAACATAATCTTCAAAACTAGACTATAAAATTATGCCTGAAAACAGATCAAAAAAACAGTCCAATAACCATTATCTAGCACTCCGAAGGTAAGGCATCTATAAACTGATTCAAAAATTTCAGATTTAATATAGTCCACTTAAAATATAACAGACTTTTCAGCTGTAGAAATAACGATCTCTCACGTCACCTATGAATGTCCTTTATCGAGTAACCGCTCAACGAATTGATGGACTCCAGCAAAAAGGAAACTATAAAAACGTTATACGACAAGATAAGAAAACATTAACCATGAAATCTAATATTTCTCACCTCAGCTATGATTTTTGTCTTCCAACCAAATAACTAGAATATATCATCACACATTGGTGTAATATGGCTCCGTCGCCCTGCACCTACCCTACACTTTTAAAATTTATTTGTGATGTATGATCTTATAGGTCGCAGTGCCTGACTTTCGAGTCGTCCTCTTTCAAATAATAATGATGAAATAAGTACATAAAAAAAAATTTATGAAAGATATAAGCATTAACATTTTTGGAAGGTGTTGCTAACATTTGAGGATGAAAAGCAAAGTTATTGGTCTTCCGTACTACTCAATTTTTAAGACCATTGTAGCCCATTCTAATGCAAATTAAAATCTGTAGTGTTTCTTTTCTAATAAGAGATGTATTCTATTAGTTTCACGCAAATATGTGGAGTAGAATTGTTCCGACCTAAGAACAAAATGACCGTTAAGTTTAGATTTCAGCGTATAATAAAAATAGTTCAAATAAAAGATATGAATTCACCATAAAGTGTCAAATCATGTGCATCATGCTATAGTATAAAATAATTGTAACTTACCCTTTTAAAAAAGTTTTCCTCTTTAATTTCAGCTCTCCTTGATAGTGTTGCTTGTTGATTCTCTGTTGTGTCTACTTCACTTTCAAAAAAATTCTTTTCTCTCTTAACGGCAAAATTTCACTTTTTCACAATTCCGGTATCTGCTATTTTAAAAATTGCTTTTTTATTGCTGTACAAAAATATAAAATTCATTGCATTTAAATTGGAAGAAAAACTACAGCATCTACATACATACAAACACGCATATTTATATATTTGCTATGTGTATATACGGACAAAAGATACATTTACAAGATAAGGATGGAACAGACAGTTTTTTTTTTATTTTTTATTTTTGCATTTCACTCCTTTCACTTGCGTTGCACACTCACAAACCAAAAGAAAAATAATACAAAAAGAAACGAAACCAAAATATATTTATATGTATATATGTATATGTGTATATAAATTTACATATATACACACATACATAAATAAATTTTAAAGGCTTTCGTTATGCTTTAGCCAACTGAATGTGGTCAAAATAAAATGAAGTTACAAGTTCAAAATTAAAAACCCAAAATTAACAACACTCAAGCGATAAATTTTGAAAATCAAATCTCATTTGAAAATACACACAAATCAAATTATAACTCAAGCAAAAAAATTTGAGAAAATTTAGAGATCCAACACTTTAAAGTTGCAATTTAACATTTCTTAATCGGTCGAACGTGGCTCAAATGCAACCACAACTAAAGCGAAATCAGCACATAAACACAAACTGCAGCAACAAAATTTTAATCTAAGATACGCGACGCGGCGCACGTTGATTTCGGCTTACTGTAGCACTACTTAGTTTCTAGGTATCTGCAAATTTTTAGCAAGTTTTCGTTTACCGCTACTACTTAGTTACTACCACCACACAAGTTTGCAAGTTAAATTCATGTAAAATTTGAATAATGTTTTAAACAACTTTCACACATTTTTCCGTCATCAACGACAAATCACAACCGTCTTAATGCAGACAAATTTGTTAACTGAATTTGCAGCAAACCAAAAGTAAGTGGCACGTACTACGTGTCCGTTACCGCCAACAAATACGAACTTGAAATAAAAACTTGGCTTAAACAACGCGCGCGCTTGGCTTAAAGCGACGATCATTGTTGGTGTATTGTGCTGTTACGTTAAAGAGAAACTGCAAACTTTATGCGTGACTTATGTTGTATGCCCGGAAGAGCAAGTTGATGAAAGAGAAAGCTGAGCTGAGCTGAGTCAGTGTCTTCTTATTTTAGTTCTCTTTGCGTTTGTTTTTTTGTGCTCTTTGATTGCTGCGCAGCATTTAACATTTTGGCCTATCTATTTATTAATGTTTGGAAGCGACGAAGTGACAAAGTACGCTTGCTTGTCGCCCTGTCTATTTGTCTGCCTTGACTTTAGTTGGCATTTTTTTGTTCGCATGCGTTGCATAGAAAATAAACTGTTAATATAAAATTGGTTGTTGTCAGATTTTTAACAATAATGGAAAATATCCCTAGCAGCACATTTTGCAATAAAATCATTGTAGAGTTTAACTTTTGTTTATGAAATATTTTATTGGCATTGTGTGAATAGATGAAAAGAAGGTCAAAGAAGCTATGGGTAAATAATAAATGCGTTAAAACATCAAACTTGATGACTAGTAGAATATTTTCCCCAGAAGATTTATCCAAATTGAATTGTTGTCACAAAGCAATTCAAAATTAAAGATTCGAAACATATTTTAAACATCACAAATATTTTTATTAATCTCAAATAAGTTTCCTTTGCCATTCAAACTCTTTAAAAGGTCTCAAAATGGTTAGTTCCAAAATTAATGTCTTTCCTGAATCAAAAAAAAAATGTTAATTTCAGAAATTGAATCTTTTTGCGATGCGATAGTTTTTTTTTGACAATGATCAATAAAAATAAAATAGGGTTAAAAATGAAGCAATTTTTGCACAACAATTCAACTTTAAAACGAGTAAAGCGCTAACAGCCGCTGGGTCCACAGTTAAGAAGTTAATCAGACTTATCAGTCCAAGTCAATCAAAAGTTTGATGTCAATTTAACATTTAACATTTTAATTTGGGGAATTGTGTTAATAAATAAATAAATAAAAAAAAGCACTTTAAAAATATCTCTATACTCAAATACAACATCTTCATTTTTTAGTTCTCAAATAAATGATCAAAAGTCTTCAGGTAGATTATTGTAAACAAAATAAAATAAAAAAATATTCGAAACTGATGCAAAAAAAAAGTTTTAAAAATAAGCCAAAAAATAGTGAAATAGTTTTGAAAAGTTGAACGATAAATAAAAAGTCTTAATAATTAGACAGAAAGCAAATAATTTCTTTGGATTAGAATTTTTTTTTCGTTCAACCTATAACTTTACTAGTCTGTTCTCTGTCTATAGTACAACCTCGATTATCATAACTAATAAAAACTGGTCCGGTTTGCATTTAGTTGCGCTTATGAACAATTTGCTCTTATCAAGTTTCATAGCAGTAATTTTTTGTTTTGCCTCATTTTTATTAAATTATAAATTTTTTCCTCTTTTTCTTGACTCATTTTTGTTTTTTTTTTTTTTACCTATATTATTTTTCGATTTCGTCGCATTTTCGCATTGTCCATTCTGTAGGTTTTTTGAGAAAATTTGGTTCAAAAAGTCAAATCCCTATCAATTTTACTAACGCATTCCGAATAGACTTTAACTTTCTTACTGGGGGTTTCCATTCGCTCCACATGACTTAGCCATTGGTGTAGCTAGGATTACTATCTGGGAAGTGGGGTTTGAGAATAGATCTTGCAAAATACATTCCTTAGATTAGAGGGATGGCCATAATGATATCCGATCATTGCAGCTAAATACCTCAATAAAAAATTGATACCTCTCAAAAAAATCAGTTTTTTTGTAGTCCCCTTGTGAGTTAATTTCTTGCGCGAAAATCCTGTAACAATCCAGATTTGTTGGTTCAGCAGTTGTTTTATCCTGCATTGAGAAACCTTTACCAGGGGGTTTCCTCTTGTAATGTATTATTATTATTATTTAACTATATTTTCCGATTAACTCCATAGTAAGCCAAAAGCAATCGTGGTCTAATGAAGTCACTGGATAATCCTTTTCCAGCCAGTTCGTTTGTTGTAAAATTTCTCCCATTTAGATACGCCAGGGCTTATGATAATATGATAATAAATTGAAATACAGCATTTTTTATATCAGTCCAAATTTATAAAAAAAACGCAAACTATTATATTTACGCTGGCCATCCGTATAGGAAAGTGTAGAAATTTCCTGGTTATAGGGACTATGTTCTGCTCTTTTGCGCAACGCCTCAAATTTTTGCTTTTCAAATCCAAATATGTATATGTATACATATAGCTCATTTACTAAAAGACTGTCATAAGTCAAAAAACACTATTTTTGAGTTAATGGGGCAGAATAATTCATTATGTCATGCTTCATATTATGTAAACATTTCATACTAATATCTTGTATACTCTGCGCGTAAGAATCATAAGATTTCTTCTTTTTTCAGCAAAGTGGGAGTCAATTGAAAACTTTAAACGCGTTTTCTGTTAAATCGCGTTTTTTGAGTTATGACAGTCTTTTAGTAAATGAGCGATATGTAGTTATATATGTTAAGTTATGTACAATTAGAAACGATATTTGTATGGAAAACAACAGATAATAGATAATTTTTTGTAAAGAATAAAAACAATTTATTTCGCTTTTTATTTCTTTATAAAAATTCCTGCTTTTAATGTCCATTTGAGGTTTTCCTACTAATTATTTTGTATTATATAATAGTGCTTTTTTAGAAAAACTATCTCACTATAACCAATATAAATCACAAATTAATTACTCTGTGGCCTGTCATTAGGGAACATTAAAATATTTTAATTATTTGCTAAAGAAAAAATGTTTAGCAGAGATGCTCAAAAAACGAAACTCAGTGATACACATAATAAAAACTTTCATACAGCTGACTAGTGACACTCAACTAATAGTGACTCGAGCATTAGAATTATCAAATTGCTCAATACTACCATCTCTGGTTTGTTGTGGGAGGTCGGAGTTGGAACTTGGCTGGATTTGGAATACTTACCCTACATTGATTATACTAAGTTGAGCTTAGGTAGGAAATCGTAAGAAAGGTAATCAAACACAATAATGTAAATAAATACTGAATTATGTATATTCAATTTACTGCCAGTGAAAGTAATAAAATGAAATTAAAATATTAAAATAATTTGACATTAAGAATTCTAAGTGAATGTTGAAGACTGATTAAATGCTGATATAAAATATAGATATTATTCATATCTACTCAAAAAAAAAGACTTGAAAAAATGTGTGAGTAATTTGTTGTAATTTGCAAGTCATTCACACAAATCATTGAGTTCACACAATATAGAAATGCACGAATGCTGCAAGTCACTAAGGCCCAGTTTACATTTCAATGAACTCTGAAGTAGGATAAAAATTCTTTGTATTTTTTGGCAAAAAAACCAAAAATTAAAATTTTTTATCTGAGAAAATTGAAGTGATGCCGCGAAAATCCGAGTTTGATTATTGTATTCATATGCTGAAAATAAAAATGATTGAAATCGCTAATTAGTTTCAAATTTTCCAACTTTGGCTTCTGCGGTAAAATTTATTTTAAATACTAATTTTGCATTATTTTAATAGTAAACCAAAGTGGATTATAAAAGTTGCAAACAGCAATCGTATTTGAATTCAAATCAAACGTTCGCAATCAAACAGTGTATAAAATTCATTTTTCTACGATTTTGATTCTTGAATCAATTGATTGAAATGTAAACTGGGCCTAACGAATCAAAACACAAAACAGAAACCAAACGCACACACACGCTCAATGAGCATGTTTTGCAAAGTGATGCATGCATCACATAGATGCATAGTCATATGCAAGGTGATGCATGCATCACATAGATGCATAGTCGTAGCAAACATTTTTGAAGTTTAATTGTATTTCAAATGACGTGTGCTGCTTCTGTTGCGGCATTAGCTTTGAGTTTAGCTGCTCTTAGGATGCCCCACTGAGCAGCTGAGACTGAGAAACACGCGCACATAGTGCGAGTATGTGAAATGAAATGTAGATACACGTGAATATGTATGCATAAGGTGACCACGTCTGTTTTAGTAAAATTCGGTATATATTGCGAAACGTCGATGCTATTGAATGGCTGCTGTACTTGGAATATAATGTAAGCAATACTCAGACGCGTGCTGCTCTTTGTGAACCTATTTTTCAATTTGTATGCACTATGGATTTTCTAGTCTAATACAATACAAAAAAATTAGTTCCTCTGAAAAACAAATATGAAGCACTTAGACTTCCGAATCATAAGTGGATAGGCCACATTCATCGTAAATACGACGGAAAATTTTTCTGGAAAAGATATTTAGTGATATTTAGTCTACTCAGTGAAAGCTTAAAGGAGCTAAAAGCAACCAAGAAGATCTAAGAACACCTGGAGGTGCATCTAAAGCTGGCAAAAATACAACCGCAGCTTGAACTAAATCAAGAGCTGTAAACTGAATACGTTGGAAGAAACCTGTGGAAGTCCTATACTTCTAAGTGAAGCATAAAATGAAAAAAACGAGTAATATTTAAAAATTCTATGGTATTATGAGATGCAAAATCGACCCCAATATTTCAAATATGCTCGAAGATGTAGCTTTTTAATTTTTTTGTTTATATAGGAGGTGGGCGTGGCCGTGGTCGAATTAAGTTAATTTTTTGACAATATATTTTTAAAGGCAAAATAGCTTTATGTGCAAATTTTTTTCGCTCTATAACAGTTTTTCTAGTTTTGGCCACCGATTGTATGGTGGTGTTACACTGTGCGGCGCGCTAATACCGGTCGATTTTTTTTGCATCCCATATATGAAAAAAAATGTTTGGGGCGATTTAAATTTTAAATTGTAAATATGATATAGAATGACCCATATAAATTAATTATGAAATACTCAATTATTTCAGAGTTAAAAGATTTACGTTTCGTTTTAATAATAATAAGAAAAAAACAAATATTGCCGTACTTTTTAGAAGAAATCAAACAATTCTATAACAACAAATTATTATTGAGCAGTTTATTATAACAGTAAAAATATTAGAATACAAACTTTTTTCAATTAAATTTCGATATATTTTGTTATATTTTCATGTTTTACAAATTTTTTTCGCCATTCTTATTTCGGAATTGTACCAACACTATAAAATTCGGTACAGTTGGTCAGCTTATGTACATGTATGCACTATGTACCTGTGCCATTCAGCCCAGCCAGACCGACAGAGCTCAATGCACTAAGACTGCAGCAATTCAACAATTTACCACAACACTGCAACAGTACAAGTTTTTGGCCTACAGCGTTTTTTCGAGTCATGCTATGAACGGCATAAATGAGGCGCCTTGATTTTTCAGTCAAACTTGGAGTTGACTTGAGTAAGGCAGTAGGTTGCTGTAAATAAATTCGTCTTTCTTATTTTTTCTTGTTGTCTTGTCGCTTTTCTCTATTTTATTTTATAATTTTACGTTTAGCGCAGTCAGTGAGTTCAACACGTTCAAGTTTACGTTGTTTTGCGTTTCTTACGTTTTTTTTTTTTCTTGGAAAAATAAAGAGATTAGATTAATAACTTCATAAGAGATACTTTACAAAGTGAACTTAAGAGTACGTTTTAGTACAAATTTTATATCAATTAGAGAAAAAGAGAGAGAGAAAAAAAGAAATAGTTCGGTATCATTTTTAATGACGCACGTTGAGCAGCTTAGTTAGGTTGAGCATTTAAAATGCACAACATGCACTTCAGTTTTTTATGGAATTTTTAATATTGCATCCTAAGCAAATATCAAATGCAAGTTTTTTAATTGCTGTAATTCTTAGTATATTGCAGTAAGCGGCATGCCCTTTTTTCATTACATACATTCCTGATAGCTGGATGCTGTAAATGCTTCTTTCTCAAACTATGCAGTTATTTTTTATTAAATTTTCATTTAGATTAGAAAAGTTAGTAGTAGTTAGTTAGCAACTTTCATTTGTGTAAAATAATGCAAGTGAATTACTGTATACTCTGAGAATTTCGTCCTAAAATTACACGGTATAGTATTGTATTCATTCTAAAGCATAACCTTTTCATTATATTACCCTAAATTAGTATGAAAGTAATTCAACAGTTACTACGATATTAAATTCATTTACGCAAAATCATATATCTATGGAAATGTGCACATTAAAATTTTTCCAAACGCAATTTATTATTTTTACTTAATTTAAAAATGTAATTTCAGCACCTACACGTTGACATTATTATTTGGTAATCTAACAAAATACCTTTAATGTTTTCTACTCTTCTTTACACTGTATAGCAGGATTTATTAAGCGCATAGACTTCATTGCCGCATTAATTTGACAAAAAGTCCTCCTAGCTGAAAATTCGGCAGCAATACAAGTGACATCAGGAAACTTATACCAATTCTGGACCAATACTGAAACTGCACTGAGGTTGGATGGCAGTGCTGAGTTTGCGTAAATTGGCGTTATTATTCAGAAATTTAGTTATCAATCGATCATAACCAAGAGAGTTTTTGATCTATTGACAATTCCGTAGAGGCCAATGGTATTTGGATAACAGATAGTCAAGGTCTCTCACGTTTATTTGTTACAGCATATAACATTAATATAACATTATATAACATAACATTATATATATATACGATTCTGTTAGGTATACTCCCTGATTTTTGATTGCCAAATATTTGAAATTTTGTGCTTATGCTATTTTTAAAAGAGTTTTGTCCTTGAAGTCAATCTATGTGCAAAAATTGATCATCAAATCTGTTTGCATTATTTTAATAAAAACATCTGTAATTTATTGCTAAATGGAAATATGTTTGCAAAAGATAAGAGAATATAAAAATCTAAAAATTGAGGAGAAAGTGTTAACCCATTTTTGTCTATAGCTTCAGAAGTTTAATTTTTCAACCTTTAATAACGGACAAACAAGGATATGAAGAGGAGTGAAACTTTTTTTAATTTGTTGTAGAAGTTGTGGGTAATCATAAATTTAATACAAAAGTTATCTTTCGAGCTCGATCAAAAATATGTACTGAAAGGGTTAGTGTAGTTTTTAAAATTTTCTAAATATCACAATTAGATGCATAACTACCTGATGGTTGCATGAACTGGACATAGTTTCCTAATTTTTGTTTCAATATCTTTACTACACTCAATAAAAATACAATTTCAACCCTATTCCGTTTGGCACTGTGTGTGAAATCTCAAATTTTGTATACATTTAGTTCCAGAAACTCCCGCTTTCTTCATGAAGATATTAACTTACCGCTAAGAAAAATTATCTAAGCGTAATCTAGCAAATTCTCTTCCAATTCAATCCAAGACTTAGCAAAATTTCTTAGCACGATAGTCCGCCAGCTTAAGTCTAGAAATACTGAAATACTGGTTTTATTTGGATTCGATCGGATTTTTAGTCTGGGTTTTGGTTTGAAATCAATCTGAATTTCGGACTTATCTCGACCTGGTATATTCTCTGATTTTTGCCGGAATTGTAGCCTGATTTTTGTTTCAATTTTAGCTTGAGTATAATCTGAATTTTACATTGCATATTGGTCTGAGTTTTGATGAAATTTCGGTCTGAATGCGGTCTGAATTTCGAATTTGGTTTGAACTTTAGTATGGCTTGGTCTAAATTTTATCTGAATTTTGATAAAAAATTTTATCGAATTTTTAGACTGACTTTGGTCTGTGTTTAAGTCATATTTTTACTCTGTTTATTGGTATGCATAATGGTCTAGTTATTTGTCTGATAACACTGTTCAACAAATGGAAACTTTTGAAAACAAGCAGAGACGGGACAAATGTACTTAGGATAATGGGGGGTCGCTGAGTCTGAATCCGTTTTGTTCTGCTTTTTTTTTTTTTTTTTGACATCAAAAATTTTAAAATGCAGTTCATATTTTTTTTCATCAAAACATCCATTTTTACAAAAAAAAATTTTTAGATTTTTTTTATTTTTTTACTTTAAAAATTTAAAAAAAAAAAAATTTTTTAAATTAATTTATTTTTTCGTAATTTTTTTTATCCTCGTTATTATAGTTCACTTTTATCTCGTTGTTAGCTTAACCCAGTAATGCCTAACGGTGCCATATGGCACCTTGTCGCTGAGCCGTTCCTGAGCCAAGTTAAATAAAATTTTTTGCTCAAGTTACTTTCTATCAAGCGGAAAATTTTGTTCATGAAATGTTGAAGGATTTTAATTTTTTTTCCTGCGAATCTGAATCTAGTCACATGATGAATGATGAAAAATCCTACCAGGCTTGAATTGACAGTTTCTAACCTGGGCGATTTTTTTCGATACAGACATTCTCGAAAATAAATTAGCAAATATTCGAAACCACTGTATTAAGAGCATTTTTCAGAACGAAATACAGAAAAATTTGTAACACACATTTTAATTAGATCTGTGAATTCTCGAATGTTCTCTACAGTAAGTTTTTCAAAATTACCCTGAATTTTTTGCAATAATTACCATAAATATTTATTATATCTAAGTATATGTAGCGCAGTGTATGTAATATTGTTGTCTTGAACTCATATTCATATATACGTTTATATATAAGTGCATGAGGGACTTAAGTATGTGTGAAATTTGAATACCTTTGCATGAGTTATTTTTATGATTATTATTATGTGCATATGTATGTATCAACGGAAATGATTGTGAGCAGTGTCACAATATGATAACTAATTAAAGTTATCCATTAACTTTAGCCTTGGTAACGTTTCGGTACAACAAAATTCATATATGGAATGTAGGTACCTACATAAATTTTTTATTACATAATTCTTTAAGTGACTGCTTGACGCACTTTAGCGTACATACTTCAGCCAAAAAATATTCCATTCAGTAAGTTCAGTAAATCATTTCTTCTCAGATCCCTGTTTGAAAGTAAAAATGCCAAAATTTAAATTTATTTTTAACTTTTTAATATTTCTCTTTTGCCATTTTACGGAATTTACACACAATTGTTACTGTCTGTCATTTAAAAGCGAAAACTTTTTTACACTGTAGGCAAGAACGTACCATTTTTTTTAGCTTTCGGCGAAACGGCAAACAGAAATCCATTCAATACAATAAAAATAAAAAATGGAGAAAACGAAAATGGCTCAAATTCACGCAACGCAAACTTTTCTTTATAATTTATTCATTTCTTGAATATGCATTTCACCTCGAAAGTTTTGCAACAAAGTCAAGTAACTGCAGTTGGAAATTGTAATCTAGTGGCAGCTCCACAAATGCAATCATGGATGCCTGTTGTCCCTCCCCATCATCTTTTAAATGGTCTATGTTAAAAAATATCAAGATCGCAGCTGCTGAGTGGTTTGAGACCATTATATTTTGTGTTCAATTGTAAAGTCCTTGTAAAGTGTAGCATCTCCATACATCGAGTGGGCAAAAATAGAAAAAGTTATAGTAGAATAATGAAATTGAGCGTAAACATTTAGAAAACAAATATTAGGAAATATTGTGAATTTAAGCGAAATTGGGCAAGGATTGGGACCCATGTAATAACAATCACAATAATATCAAAAGTTATTAATATCTTCAAAGCTACCTCAGAAATCAAGTTGAAATTTTGTACTGAATTATAATAGAGTAAAATAAATCGTGTCTAAGTTATGTAACCGTAAGCCAATGGCTTATTAATAGTAAAGTATAATAATAAGTACTTTTGGAAAACTTTCGTTATAAGTAGTACAACATGGTCTTGGTTCAAAGTATCCACATAAAGCAAATGTTAAACCACCTTCTTCGTCTTATGTACTACTCTCCTGAGGCTGGCGAACCATTTATCGTGATATATCCTCATCTTCTGTTGCTTGGAACTATTTGTTCTGAACCACTGAACGATCAGGTAAATGCTAATCATTCGTTCTCATCGTCTCCTGCATTTGCGAAATTTCATTCCGAACGTTGGGATTTACATGTGCATTCCATATTCCCGCCATCTTGCCTGCTGCATCCTACTTCTCCAAAAAGTCGCACATCTCCGATGTCAAATTAGGTTCCCTTATTGAGCTCTCCATATCTGTGTAGATGCTATGACCGGTGAACATTTGGGTCGTGCATTTTCTTAATATCCAGTAGCACATCGTCGGCTTTTCGGGCTGCCAACACTAATTTCAAGGTATTCAGCTTACTTCTTACCCTTGCAATTGCACTGTTGCGTATAGCCCGTAGTAAGTCCAGGTGTTTTGTAACTACAACCATAGCGATGTTATTAGCATATCTGTCAAAGGTGGTTCATTCGGGAAGATCCCAAAAAAAAATCCGAAAAAATAAAAAGTTGGCATTTCATTCTTAGTTCAGAAAGTGTTACAGAATGTTTTTAATATTCTGATCAGAAACGCTTTTCGGAACTAAAGACAGAGTTAAGACTGAATTAATACGGCACGTCGAGCAGTGACATTAAGAAGGAAATAAGCTGTTCATTGACAGTAAATTCATCATGGTTTACGTCCCATAATAATGGACCGATCAAGAAGCTTTCACGCCATCGTCCGTGTCATAAAAGAGTACTCTGTTTTTAAAGAGGTCTGAGATTATTTGTAGCGGCTATTCAAACATTTCATAATTTAAAATATTGTGCCTATATATCCAGACCATTGTTTGCCACTATCGGCCTCACGAGCAAAGCTAACTACCGTATGTTTAGCGAACTGGCATGCTGAACGTATTCCCGATTTTTCAGGTGATTGCTAATGACCTGTTGCACATAACACGTTTCACAATTTTGCCAAGTGTACCCAATATATAAAAGGGGTGGTATTATGGGTCTAAAAACTTTTAGGTAGATATCGAAGCTCTTGGCTAATACCTTTGGTTTCATATTGATCGCAGATTTAATTGCAATATTATTTTATTTTTTTATTTTGTTTCTCAATTCAAATATATATCTAATTTTTGGCAATACATAATAATTACGATCATAAATCAAATGCCGGGGCTTTGATGCCCTTCGCAGTTTTGCAAACTCCTCACTGGTGGTAATGTCCAAAGAGTATCCACTAATCGTTTGGCTTCCATATGAGGCTAATGCTCTTGAGAGGCGGAAATATTGGCTCCCACTATTCGCATTAATTGTGATATTTTATTGACCTATCACTATTAATAACAACAAACATACATATATGCCAACATTTTATTGAAATTATAGGACAAGTTTTTCTTTTCGTCTGAACAATTTAAATGAATGGTTTCATATTTAAGACCTGCATTTGGCACAGACACACACTCAAACAAAAAAAAATAAAACTATTTTACTTATACTAAAGTGAACAATAACTGAACATGTTTTGTCACTTGTACATACATATGTACAAGTAATACATCAACCCAATTGTGCAGAGAAGCGCATAAAAGTCAATGCCAACAATTTTGCATATATACCCAATTTCACTAAAAAGGAAATTAAGTGCTATAGGTATGTATTTTCCAATAATTCCTATTCATATTTTATGCAGTTAATTGTTATGGTCACATGAATAAATTGCGCATGGAGAATAGCACAGTGACTTTATAAAATAATGAAAAGTTTTTGTTGTTGCCGTCATTGTAATTGTGGATATCGCCGTCATTTATGATAAGTCATTTTCGAAACTTGAACTATATTTCTTGTCTTTCTATATGTGCATGGATGGATGGATTGATTAATACAAGTTTCTTTATATATTTCTTGTTGTTTTTTTTTTTTTTTGCAATATAATTATAATATTTTTTTTATGCTCGACTTGATGAATTGTGGGAACTATAAAGGTACAATTTACTCAAGCTTGTGTATTTACTAACAAAAACAACAAATAGAACTACAAGAAAAACAGAAAATATTTACAAGCGCGTGAAAAAAAAAAAACTTAAACAAGTTTCACTTCCTTCGCTTGGCGTTCTGTCAAAACGAAGAGGAAAGAAATTAAGGATGTTCCCCTCTTTTGAAAGTGAAGTGACAGAAAAAGTAGTGAATTAAAAGTAAAAATTGCATTTCGTATGCTAATTGCACGAGCACTGAAGCAGTGAGTGGGAGAATAGAAAGTTGCATGCATTACATTTCTTATTTCTGTAAATTTTCTGTTTGGAAATCAAATTTTGTTTTTGAGTCGAGATCACTCTTAAATTCTTCTATCCAGCATGTTCGTAGAATTAAATTGTAAGGATAAATTAAACACATGCTTCCTCTTTTGTGGATCTAAATGCATTTATGTAAAATATTCATCTTTTTTTTCTCATATGATAAATATTCTATCTAGAATCAAATGCAGTCACCAAAATTTATTTGCAGTCCGAAATTCACAGAAAACTTAAAATGAAATGTAAATGAAGAAAATTCTATTTGAAAAAGGGACATAATAACAAAAGTAGTGAGTCCTGTGGCAGGGCCGTAGCCAGCAATTTTTTTCGGGGGGGGGGTTTTCATTCGAAGAAAATATTCATAAATAATTTTTATCAAACTGATTTTTAAATACAATAAATAAATTAAATCAATGATACATTTGATGGACCCTATAAAATTAAAATTTTAGGAAAAATTTTCCGATTTTTTTTTATTCTTAACCTCAAAAAAATGGCCAAAAGTAACAAAAAATTCCCAGAATAATCAAATTAAATTTTTTCAAATAAATATTATTCAATTTGCATTCTAGTGCATTTTTTTTATCGTGAGGGACATAATTTCATTAACTCATTGACTTCCCACTACTGATGATGTACCCAACCTCAAAAAAATTACCAAAAATAGTAGAGGCTCATTTTTTTCAAATGATCGTTATTGGGAATTTGAGCCATTATCAATGATAAGGAACCCGGATGAGATTGGCTTATATTCCCTGAATTCGTGAAGTCACAGCATTGAAAGAGATCTTTCTAGTCGTGGTGCTCTGAGCAGTAATGCGTTAAAAAATTAATTTTAAGATGGGTTTTGCTAATAAGATGGAGTTTTTGCGAAAGAGTTTTTCACATTGAACACAAATCTGAGGTCAAAAACTTTCCATCACGTCACGTTTTAGGAAAAAATGGGGTTCAAGCAGGTCTTATTTTACATGGAACCAATAATTTTTTGTATTTTCATTAATTTTTAAACTTTTCAAACTGATTCAGGACGAAACCTTAAATCAAAAACAGTTACTGACCTAGAAAAACTATGAATGCAGAAGTGCTCAGTATCACCTTCTCTTTTTGAATCCGTAGTCAAACCTCATGTCGAAGAAAACAAATCGGATTTGATCGCTTAGTGTAACTAAGATTTCAAATTTATTTTTTATATTTGACTTTTTAGAAAAAAAAAACCGATGGAAATAAAAAATTTCGTTAAATAGATTTTATATTGACTTTTTTTCCATCCATTGGCAGTTAATCTCAAAAATTAGAATAAAGTTTCCACATTTCGGGGGAGGGGGGTCAGAACCCCCAAACCTCCCCCCCCCCCCTAAATACGGCCTTGTCCTGTGGCATCAAAGAAGGTATTGTTTTGCATTTTAATTTTGAAGAAATGTAAAATAAGGATAAATATGATTGATATGATTTTTGAGTTGAAGCATCGTATTGGTTTTCAAATAAATAAAAATTATTTCGATTTCCTATAGACTTTCATCTCTTAATTAAACTCCAGTAGAAGGATCTACTATGTATACAATACCAAGAATGAAAAATTTAGATAGAATTTGTAAATTACTGAAAAAAGTTATACAAAATTGAGGAAAAAATTTTCCAAATCAAATACACAGGCACATGATTGAAAAAAAGCAGTGTCCTCGTATGTATATTTATTTTGTACGTTAAATCCAAATCGAGATACAGCATTTTTAACCCAAAGTTACGAGAAGGGCCAATTAGTTAAGCTAGTTTTTCTTTTGGCTCATACTAATTCAGTTTTTAATTCAAAAAGTTTAACCAAAAAATGTACAAATGCCAATTTTGATCAGTTTCTACCGTCTATAAAATCATGAAACAGATTTCTATAATTTTTTATAGCAATCAAATTTTAAAAAGAAAAATTTTTTAAATATTTTTCGGAACATTTATATATTTTTAAAAGCTTTAAATTGGAACTTATGTTGCAATAGTAAGTACTGAAAAATTATGTACATACAGTGTGTAACAAAACTGAGCACATAAAGTGGAATTTTTGGGACGCGAAAAATAGTCAAAAATGGTGTCAAATTAAAAAGTAACAGCATAGTTCAATTTCTACACATCCAAATGAAAAAAAGTGGAAACAAATTTTTGAAATCCGTTTCCAAATTTTGGCCATGAATTAAGATTTTTTAAATTTTTTGGTAAACATTTTTTTCAAATTCCACAGCTCTGTTGTTGGTATTGGGAGTATGAATGTATAAACTCGTATTTTTTCGTAATTTGGACATTTATTGTGAAAAAGTGATTATAAATTAATTCTTTAAAGTATTGTCCATCGTTACCCACAACCTTTTCCCATCTTTCTGGTAGCATACGGATTCCGCGTCGCAAGAACTCCTCATCCTTTTAGGCTATCGTCGAATCGATCCATTTTTTGAGTTCTTCGAAAGAACGGAGGTGCTGTTCAGCAAGGCCATGTTTCATCGATCGGAACAAGTGGTAATCAGAAGGAGCAATGTCTGGAGAATACGGCGGGTGGGGTAGCACTTCCCATTTCAGCGTTTCCAAGTATGTTTTTACTTGCCTTGCAACATGCGGCCGAGCATTGTCGTGCTGAAGAATAACTTCCTCGTGTCTATTTTCATATTCTAGCCTCTTATCCTTTAATGCTCGGCTCAAACGCATCAATTGTAGTCGGTAGCGGTCGCCAGTGATCGTTTCATTCGGTTTCAACAGCTCATAATACGCGACACCTTTCATATCCCACCAAATACACAGCATGAACTGGGATCCATGGATGTTCGGCTTTGCCGTTGATGTTGATGCATGTCCGGGCGGTCCCCATGATTTTTACGCTTTGGGTTATCGTAACGTATCCACTTTTCATCGCCAGTCCCAATACGATGCAGAAAACCCTTTTTTTCTGTCGTTCAATCAGCAGTTCACAGTGAAAAATCGTCGTTCGACGTCTCTCGGCTTCAATTTGTACGGCACCCAGTGTCCTTGCTTTTGAATCATTCCCAATGCTTTTAATCGTTTAGAAATGGTTGATTAATCAACTCCTAATGATTCTGCAAGTTCTTGTTGCGTTTCACATGAATATTCTGCGAGTAATGCCTTCAATTCTTCATCTTCGAACTTTTTCGGGCCGCCTGAACGTTCCCTGTCTTCAACATAAAAATCACCACTTTTGAAACAGGCACACCACACCTGACACATTCTAACGTCTATAGCACAGTCAGGATAAGCTTCAGTGAGTAAACGATGTGCTTCAGTTGCGTTTTTCTTTAAATGGAAGAAGCAAATTAAAACTTCCCGCAAATGTTTTTTGTTGGCACGAAATTCGACATTTTCAGCTATAGTAAAACACTTTTGTACAATTTTGAAAACTATTTGACAGATCAATTCTTATAGTCTTTTTGGCGCTCTTCGAGATAGAATAGCTGTCAATGTCAAAAAAATGGCGCGTATGATAGATATGAAATTAGTCACAATTACGAGTTTATACATTCATACTCCCAATATTTATAAATACAAACGTAATGCAAAAATAATTTTCTAAATCGAATAATGTTTATTGGTTCAGCACGATGTTCATAATTTACATTCATACAACTTCTGCTCAATTTCTAGGAGATCCTGGGATCCCATCCCTCCCGAAAATTTATATTTTTATGGAAGTAGAAAGGATAAAAAAGTCTCTACGGTGCCGGAAAACAATGATGCATTCATTATATAATAAGTGATTTTACATTTGATTATTATTATTATTATTATTATTATTTTTAAAGCAATACAATTTTTTGAAAGTCAAGTGGGATAAAATTATACCAGCCATCCCGAAACGATTAAAGCAATTTTAGTTAGAATTTAAATAATTTAAAAATGGATTAAATTAATTTATGAATTTTATACAGAATTGTTAGTGTCGATGGGAGATACATATATATCGGCCTTACAGCTCATTGACCTAAAATATGACCTTTGTCCTCCAGACACATAATGACATTTTTGATTGTGTTTTGCACAAATGCAAAGTATCGAAAACTATTTTTTATAATTCGAGCGCCTAATTAATTTTCTATCAACGAAACAAAAGGCCACTTCGTTTGATATAAGTCAGTAAATCCAAGAGGCCAAGGGGGATCCTCTTTTCTTTCGAAACAAAGACGTGAGTATGGGAATATCTCATAGAATGAAATGTGATGAAAAACTCTATTATCTCTCCAACAACACCTTGCTTGCCAAAACTGAAATAAATTTGGCGGATATATACTTATTTGAAGTCCAACCTTTTTCCGCTTTCTTTGAGTTTCGAAAATTGAAATAAATATTCTTCAAAATTAATTATTTCGTTCAGAATAAGTTTATTATTTAACCAGACGAAACCATTCTCGTATTCTCAAGAAAATCTGAGGTGACCCGCAGGCCATATTTTAACTAAAAATGAAATGGCTGGTCTTTCAAAATATTCTGATATTTTCTTAGAAATTTTATTCAATTCGATCACACTCACTTGACTTTAACTGTTATTCCTTCTTACCACAGAATTATTTGATTTGATTCACAAAAAAAGAAGCAAAATACCAATAAAAAATTACAAAGTCATACAAATTTAAATTGGTAATAATAACAAATCCATACAAATTCTTCAGAAAAAATTTCAACGCTTCAAATTTCACTTTTTAAAATTAATTGAATCCAAAAGTAATTTTGAAATATTTTCAATTCCAATATGTCATACTTAAATACCTCATTAACCCTTCTTTTCCAATCTTAACTACATGTGAGAATATAAAGAAAGTTTATGACCCTATTCTATAACCAGAAATATAAACAAATTACACTTAAAAGTGGTTTAAATTATAACAACAAAACCACATATCGAACCACATATCTATGGTCAATTGGTACTTAAAAACTGATAAATTTTCGGGTTAATGGAGCACTAAGTAATAACCACAAATAAATCATAATAATAATAATCAATTGTAGGCATTCAAAAAAAATAAAATAAATAAATAAATGAGAAAAAAACAAGTCAAGCTGCTTCTTTCTTTATTTATATCTTTGAAATTCAATGTGTTCATTATTTAACAATCATTTGCTTTTATGCTGAAAGATGAAAGCCAATTTAAAAATTGTTGAATGAGCGACCGCAAAAAAAAGATAAATTACAAGCAACCAGCAACAACAATAATCAACAATTCAAATACCAATAATCAGAAAATACAAAATAATAATCAATAATTACGGGTGTGAGCTACTAGCTCCAAAAAATTAAACGAAGCGTAAACATTTTTTTAGTAAATAAGAAAAACTAATAACAAAGAAGAAATTAATGCAAAAAGAAATAAAAAAAAAAAAAAAAAAAAAACTAGAGCAAAAAATGTGACAAAAATATTTAGAATGGAACATAAAGTACTTAAGTAAAAATAGAAAAACAAGTTTCATATTTATGAAAGAACTCAGCTTTTGAGTCTTTAATTTATCTATAAATATAGATAAGTAAAGTAGAGTATACATCTGCGATATATTAGTCTAGATTTCAATGAACTCAAGTTCTCTCCCACGCAATGTATAGATATACCAAAGTACCTAAAGTAGCGTGCTCGCCCTACAGTAGATACCACCTAAAAGTAACTTTCATTTCTAACTAAATGAAATTATTATTTCAATAACAACAGCAACCAAAATATTTATTTCATATTATGTATTATTTTGCTTGCTGTTGTTGTTGTTGGTATTAGCACAACAACTTCAAAAACTGATATGTGAAAGTATTTTGCTGAAGCATAGCACGTTTCATCAAAACTATTTAGCATCCACTGTTAAGTGTCCAAAAAAAAAAAAAAAATAACAAAAACAGAAAGAAAAAAAAAAACAGAAACAGCTAAGCGATTAAAACATTCGATGATCCATACTTTAGTCATTCAGTCATTTAGTCATTCATTCAGTTCATGCATTCAGACCATACAATTACTCCATCAACACAATACATATACATATACATAGGTATGTGTACTATTTGCTGCTGCTGCTGCCGGCCTGCAAAGCTTTTTATTTGCACTCTAACAATATTTGCTATTAAGTATTTTAAATGTTTTGTTTTCAAAATAAAATAAAAATAAAATGCTTTCATTTGTTAACAACATAAAATTTCGCTTGATGACTCTGTCAGTCGTTTCGTCAATGTTAGTGTTTTTTTTTTTATAAAGGCCTCTTTTGTTGTTGGCTAAATGTGCATATTATCATTGTTGTGAATCAATTATTCAACGCTCTCATCTTCAACGTCAAGAGCGAGGTATGTGCCACTGCACAGTGTGGCAAATGCTTAAGATTCTTGCCAATTGGCATTTTTTCACATGAAGCACTGTAATCCTACCTTAAAGATAATGTAAATGTGAAATATTTGTCATTGTCGTGCCCACTCTTCATAAAATCAAAAACTAATTATAATTTATATAGAATATTCAGAAAATTAATTATCAACGAAATTTCTATAAAAATTTTACTATATTTTAAGTATTTTTATCATACTGTAACTGCGTTTAGACAACAAAGTCAATGAAGTCAAACCCACTGGTGTTATTTATCCACGTACAAAAGCAGCAGTGTTTTAGTTTATAACAAAAACAAAAAAAGACAACAGGTAGTTAGTTATTTATGTTCATCAAAACTTCATCATCACATCATCTAAATCTTCATCGTATGTAAGTATGTAAATAAAATCGGATTTGGAAATAGATTCATCTTTCTTTGAAATCACGTTCTCTGTATTGCTGCTGCTGCTGCTGCTGCTTTAGTGAAAACAAAACGAAAAACCAAAAATATGAAAAGCGACATTGAATTATGGAATCATTAATAAATAAATACAAAAACATATCACCATGAAAATCAAAATTTGAAAATTTCGCCCAGCATCTCAACTTCTTAGTTTCTGTTCCAGCGCGAAATTCAGATCTGTAATATTCAATGACATGGTAGTTTTTTTTTGTTTGTTTTTGTTTTTCTACTTGTATACGTTTCTAGTAAAAATATAAGGTAAATATTTGCAAAAGTTTTTATATTGATTTCACTTTTACTCATAAATATGCTAATAAAATGTTCATGCTTAAGCGGCAGCACCAACACACAGCCACACATATGTTGGTGGTAGCAGCAGCAGCAATTCAATTTCATTTTCGTTGTATACAAATCTACCACATAAAATAAAATCAGAGTTTTTGTTATTGTTGTTTTTGTTGTTGACCCACAGTTTAATATTTTGATTTTAGAATACAAATTGATTACGTAAGTAGGTAAATATTACGAGAAGAAAGAAAGTTTTGTGTTCGTGCAGAAGTTTTTTGATTTCATGTATGCATTTGTGTGTGTGTGTGTGTGAGTATGATTGGTTAGGGAATTGCATTGAAATTGATAGAAGTGATTTATATCTGTATGCGTAATCAAGTATATGATAATATAATTCGAATATTATCAAAATTTTATATTGTGGTAAGGCATGTGTTTATCATTTTGTCAAATCCTTTAAAACTGCATTATTGCTTAAACTTCTTAAATTTTTGTAGCATAATTGCGAATTTTTAGAATGTTCACAAAGTTATCTTTACATAGTAATAACCCAAAAGAAAAACGGAAAACAGAAATAAATGCGTTTTTTAAAACATACAAACAAACAAGAGATGATTTATTATATGCAACCAATGGAAAAGCATAACGAACGTATACAAAACTAAGTAACTACAGATAAGTAAACAAAATGAAAACATTAATTTTAAGTACCTTAACAGCGTACTATGGGTCGGATGAAAAATCTATCCCGGCAAAATTAAAAAATTCGACTATCTCAAGTTGCATCCAAAAATATGTAGACTTACTCTCCATAGAGCCTTCATCATATTCCACACACAGGATATCCTAATTGGTCGAAGGATCTGGTTGTACGAGCATCGAAAGTGGCAAAATCCTGTCGATAGTAAAATTAGTCTAACAGTTTAGCGAATACTAAAGTTAGACCTTTATTTTTAGCCGCATATTAAAAGAAAGTTACACACAGTTAATAGATATGATAAAAACTCGCCGGTAAAATGAAACTTCTCACGGTCAACTTGCTTTCTTTTCGTAACCACGCATTTTATAGGACTTTCGGTACTGGTGTTTATATTTCTATATTCGCTCATGTGCAACGTCCTCTTATTTCGTTTAGTGTTAAATCAAATTCGTATTTTTTAAAAAAAACTTATTTAGGATATATTGATCAAATTTTAAATGCGAATAAAATATTATTCCATTATTTTTGTCCGACATTTCGACATTATTTTTCAGAATTTTCAGATAATTTTTTTTTTTATTTCTTTGTATTTTCCTTCTTCCATTTGGGCTCACTGTAAAAATGCAAACTAAACATGATGGGAAAAATCAGCACGAGTGAAAAAAAATCAACACGAATGAAAAAAAAACAACAACAGAACCATAGCGATGAGAAAACTGATTAAATTACTACGAAAAACTTGTGCATATTTTTAGGATTGAAGGGGATTACGCGTAACATTTCAGTTTCACTCTTAACGCTAAAAATTCGCGAAAATATAATGAAAAAATAATTGTTTTTTTTAAGGATTTTGTTTTTTTATGGGTAAGAAAAAACTCCGATATGCTCTGGGTGAAAATAAAAGCAGTTATATTCTAAAGTATTTACTTTAAAAAAATGCATAAATATTTTGCCGCTGTTTGCAACAACCGTAAAAAAGCAACAAATATGGCAGCATCATATGGAATATGCCAAAATCATAAGTAATTATTTAAAGTGCTATTTTTATTCCGTTTAAAATTGTAATCAGACAACAATTGGTATACGGAGCCAGTCTAAGACCTTATTTACTCCTGATATATGAATATGTTTATTAATTAGCATACGCAATTTTATGACTATATCTGCAATTTGTTCCAAGTTATAGTGCTTTATTTAAATTTCACATATATGAAAGGTATACATAGTAATACTCTGATCGAACTTATTTTTGGCCAGATACATATATAGCAATAATAACGTTAATACGTAAATTAAATTTCATGATCATATCTACAGTATATAGCAAGTTATTCCCTTTCGCGGTTTCATTTGTATGAGAGGTAGGTGTGGTAATAGTCCGATCGTTATAATTTTTCATGTAATGATGACCAATTACCCCATAAACAATTAATCTAAGTTTCAGAATTTTGGCTTGCTCAAATGGATTTAGTCCCATAGTGCAAAGTAAGTAGAAATTTATTTATAAATTCTCTGAGTTTATATTTATGGTAAAATTATACACAAAAAGGAAGAGCTTGGAATTTAATAACCATTGCAAATATTAATACATATTTTTAAGAAAAACAGAGCTGATAGCCCTGGAAGCTAGTGTTTAACTTTAAGTTAATTTTAAAATCGATTTTACGATTAAATAAATAATAATAAGAAAAACAACAATCATATTACCTGACTTTTCTCTTCTTTTTTCTGATTGCCATATGTTTTCGAATTATTGGTTCTCTCTCTAAATTAAAATTTATGGGTCCAAAAAAATTCAAAGATTTATTTTTTGGCTATTGTTTCAAACAGAGTACAACAGTAAATTTCAGATAGCAAATGGATAAGTTTTGAAAAGTAATTCGAGGTCGCTGATTTCAACCCAGTTTAATATTTTCTCTGTTAGGTACATCCGGATTTTTCGCCATAGAGAGCCAAAAACCTATCATTTTGGATTATGCGGAGGTTATTTAAAAATTATTTTATTTTAAAACGCTCATTTTGGGGTATTAAATAAACCACAATTCGGTATATGACTAAACTGAATAATCATTCGCTTAACCTGTCATAAGGTCTTTGAGAGATTATTCCCCATCGAAAAATAGTCGGGATCGCTGAAGGCCAAACCAACTAAATCCAACTTCTATAAAAAATTAATACCTTTTTTTAATAATGCTTTTATCTGGATAAAATGCTCGTAAATTTAATCATCAAAGGCTGGACTAAAAATAAACACTCGAAAAACCGAATCAATACGCATTAAGACAAAGAACCATAAGCAGCTTTACATACCTAGACAGCGTCCTTTCAATAGACAGAGAAACTAGATAAAACCTTAAAAGTAGGATTCAAAAGGCACGTATTGCGTTTGGAACATTGAATAAAGTGTGGCGCGCGAACAAAATACCTACTAATCAAAACGAAAATCAAAACTTTCACCGCATGTATAATATCGGTCCGCCTGTATGTTTTGGGCACATGGATTGTCACAAATGACATAAAATCTAAGTTGCAAATATTCATGAATATATGTATTAGAAACATACTATGTATATGGTGGCCGGAAACAATAAGCAATGACGAACTATGGAGGAGGGCAAATCAAAGGAGCATAAACCCTGAAATCAGAATTAGGAAATATGGTTGGATAGGTCATACCAAGGCCTTATTTAGGGGGAGATTTTGGGGGTTCCGACCCCCTCCTCCCCCCCCCCCCCCCCCCCGAAATGTGGAAACTTTCTTCTAATTTTTTATATTAATTTCCAGTGGATGGAAAAAAGGAGAAAATAAAATCTATTGGAAGATATTTTTGAATATTTTTTTCTTCCATCGGTTTTTTTTTTCTAAAAAAAACAAGTAAATTTGAAATCTTAGTTACACTATACGACCAAATCTGATTTATTTTCTTTGACATGAGGCTTGATTTCGGATTCAAAAAGAGATGGTGATGCTGAGCAATCCTGCATTCATAGTTTTTCTATGTCAGTAACTGTTTTTGATTTAAAGCTTCGTCGTGAAACATTTTGAAAAGTTTAAAAATTAATAAAAAATAGAAAAACTGCAGATTTGTAACCAGCGCCCCTTAAAACACTGCAGACCACTGCACCTTTCATTATGTCTGGCTGTGAGTGTGAGTAAGATAAAATTCGTTCTTTGTAAATTTTTTCCTGCACCCGTAGGCATAAACACATCCCCTGCTTTAAGGGCGCATGAAAACAATATGACTTAGGGTTCATTTGAAAGGGCATGATTTAGCCTTTAATTCCTAATTTTCGAAGTTTCTAGCACGTCAGGGTTCAGCTCTACAATTTCTCAAAAATGGCCAAAAACGGTATTTTTAGGGATTTCAGTCCCAATTTTTCTAAAACGTGACGTAATGCGAAGTTTCTGACCTCAGATTTATTTTCAGCATGAAAAATTAATGCTAGGAACCATATTAATCGCCAAACCCATGCAGGGCAGTGTTATTGGATCAGCTTCAAAGTTTTTGGAGGCAATCTTAAAATGTAATTAATTCTTTAACCCATTATTGCTCAGAGCACCCCGACTCGGAAGATCACTTTTACTGCTGTGACTGCACGAATTTAGGGCATATATTGCCAACTTCATCCGGGTTCCTCATAATTGATAATGGCCCGAATTCCCACTGATAATCATTTGAAAAAATTAGCTTCTGAATATTTTTAGCATTATTGGTCATTATTTTAACTTTGGGTAATGGAAAGTCAAGGAGTTATCGAAATAATGTCCTTGACGTTAAAAAAAAATGCATAGGAATTCACATTGAATAATATTTATTTGAAAAAATTGAAATGGATTATTCTGTAAATTTTTTGTAATTTTCGGCCATTTTTTTAGATTAAGATTCAAAAAAAAAAACTCGAAAAGAACAATTCCTAAAGCTTCAAGGCATTTATCCACTTTTGTCCCTTGACTGATAGGGTCCATCAAATGCAACATCGATCTAATTTATTTATTTAAACATCAGTTTCATAAAAAATATTTTCTTCGAATGAAACCCCACCACCCCCCCCCCCCCCCGAAAAAAAATCCTGGCAACGGCCCTGGGTCATACTATGCGTAAAGATTTCAGCGAAGTGCCACATACGGCTTTAACATGTAATCTACAAGGAACTAGGCGCAGAGGCACAACTTAAAGACGAACTGTGTTATCAGGAACTGGAAAATCTTTTTAAAAATCAAGACTGCTAGCTAGAAATAGATCTAGATGAAAAAATTGTGTAGAAATCTTACGCTCTTAATGAAGTATGGAAACTAATAAGAATCCACAATCTTGCAAAAAAATATTTTCTATCAAAAAGTAGTAAGGGTAATTAAACTTAATGATCATTTTCGTCCCTCCATGGTCAGGTTCTTAGACGTGATAAGAAAAATTTAAGTGCAGGGTTGGAATCTTAAAAAGTTATCCATTCAAATTGCTGCACAGTGTCTTTTTTTTCCTGCAAGCTTTCTCAGATCATTTACATGCAGAAAAATTGTTAGTAGGTATTAATTCTCATCTGTTGTAAATATTTTTCAAAATTCTCTTTAAAAAATTTTATTTTTCGAAATTTCGGCCTTAACTCTAAACCTCACAATTTAAAATGAAATAAATTCAATAATTATGCGATTATTAAGTTTTGAACCTCAATATGTAAGAGTCTCCTTTATAACTCTTAATAAGATAAAGGAACGATGCAATATAAAATATGTGATGTACTGTTCCGTTACCTTGAATTTTTTCGAGTTTATCTCTAAAGCTAGTTTAGAGAACCCACTATGTTTTCAGAATCTGCAAGAAATTTTACTTGAAGTTAGTTATTTAATTTAAAATTAGATCAGGTTCTTCGAGTATTTTTTTGTAAACTAGTATTATCGTTATGACTCGAATTTTTTTAACAGCTTTAAACAGTTTCTTATTATAAAAAAAATATTAAAATATTTGTATGAAATCTTAAAAGTGTTTGGCTACCATTTCCCTTAGAACCACACCTGGTTTACATAATTTAAAATTTCAGGGCAAACCAATCTCAGTTACTATAATCAGATTAAATTTCTCAATATTATTAAATAAATGGATAGTTTTGTTTTTGAAAGTCAAACAGAAAAGTACTTAAATATTAAATCATTTAATGTTAGTGCGATTCTTTCAGCGAAAAATAAAATCATTCGCGAAATGGTTTTAAATGACTAATTATGCATTAACATTTGATAAGTCTTAAAATAAATATTTGTTAAAAATAAGTGCAGAATCAATAAATCATATTCGGATATGTTTATGCGTGTGATGAGTTGTTTTACGGTCAATTAATCGCAAATTGTATGTTTCCACAAAATATCAAAATATAAAATTTCACTTTCATTCATCACTGGAGTGTAAAAGAAATTTCAATTTAAATTCAAATTTCACTTTCACCATTTACACTCTTGATTTCGAAAATCAAAAAAAAAAAAAAACCCAAAAAAGCACAAAACAAACCATCAAAAAATTCTTTAATATAAAAGTCATAATTTTGTCAAAAACAAAAAAAAAAGTAATGCATATATAACTGCTGCTGTGCTGCAGCAATTGGACCATACCCAACAAATGAACACGAATACCAAACTGTCATCTAAAAATATCATCAGCAAAATATTTCTATGTATGTAGAGAAGAATGTAAAGGCTCTATTATAATAACTTAACGCAACGCAACGTACATAGACAAATGTCGCATAGAAATCTCCATAACTTAACGAAACTTAGAAGTCTGCTGAATTTAGATTTTTTGCTGCCATGATATGTGACATTTTACAAAATCAGCTAACATCTGCTTACTTTTTTTATCGAAGCAAAAGAATGTAAGTATTTACATATCAAGATATCATTTTATTTATTAAATTGCTTTATTTATTATTTTTGAATGATTTCTACTTCTGAGGTTGAAAAACTCCAAATGATTTTTTTTAATGCAAACCGTGAGAAAAGCTGATTTTTTTGCCCGCTGTGCTATGTTCTTATAAACAGCATTCAGTTTTGCTGTGCGCTCCTATGCTACGTTAAGTTTCTATAATTATACCTTAATTCACACTCAAAGTACCTTCACATGCAGCAATCTCCATAGAAATTAAAGGAATGACACAGCAACAACAGGAAACTACAGAAGAACAGCAGTAAATTTTGTTATACAGTCAAATTTCGATTATGTGAACAAATTTTTTCTTCCATTGACTATTCTAAAATGTGAATAAAGTCAGAAAGCTTTAAAACGTGAACATAATTTCTTAGAAATTGTGTATCAATTTTCATGATTTTAATAGTTTCGAGAATCTTCTAGATATTTTTACTAAAAGAACTTTAGAGAAACGATAATATTTAAGGTGAAGATAATTCTGTAGTAAGATCATAAAGTTTCCGTTATTTTCTTCAACAATCATAAACGTGAACAGTCTGTTAAACGTGAACAACCTTGGTTTTTATTAGTTCACGATTTCGAACGTTGACTGTATCTTCTTTGTTGATGCTACTGCTACAAGTTCATCGTTTTGCAATTTAATTGTAAGTAATGCTTCACACAAGCAGTTTTTGTGTTTGTAACGAGCAGTATCTCTGAAAATCTTAGATGTTACTGCAGTTGCACAGATTAGGTGTATACAAAAATGTTGTTACTACATCCCTACACGCTGGTGTTGTGTAGCAACAGCAGTAGCAATTATATTCATCAATACGATATAGATGTATATAAAACCAACCCACACTTCATACGCTTAAAAATTCTGCTTTAATATGACATTCAGTTGCATTTGGAGATAGTAACTTCTTCTTTTTGCACAAGTTGTAGGAAATTGAGAAAAGTATTAAATTAAATATGTATTTACCATTTAACATTCATACTTACATTTACAGATAAGTTGCCTTTAAATTAGTGGCATTAGTCAGCCTAATCGTCTGCTGTTTTGAAACAAATTATCAGTTTATTTTTTTTAATTACTACGACGACAATAAATTAATGATTTTTGAAAAGAAGCCACTGTCTTGAAAAATTATTTTTAAAATTTTAAAGCAACATAAACATCCCAATTATAAATACATCCGGAGAGTTAAGTTCCTTTTCTTTTTTCTTTTTTTGAGAGATAAGCCCTCAAATCCAGCATCCTGTGAGAAATTATTTCTCTCTTTGAATACGGAAGTGAAATTTTCTAGTTTTCGAAATTGATTGAGTGCATGGCGTTGAATGGCATTTCCAAATGTATTCAAAAACAAAAAATATACATAAATAAAATCGAATTCAGAAGAAAAAGAATTGCTCTGAAAAGTTTTAGTGATGGCTAAAATTTTCGATTTCTAAACGAGAAACCCAAAACCATCTAACGTAAAATGACTAACACGTGAAGAGCAACTGGTATAGTGTATATTGAATAGCTTTGAAGGCAGATATTCGCATTGATGCTTCTAAAATAAACGAACGTAAAATTTAAACCGCAAAATACCGATCAATTATTAAAAAAATTTTGTATCGGCGCAATAAGCAATCTTAATTTAGAGCTCACCTACCTTAAGCATGGTCCAGAAGTTAGGCTTAGTTAAAGCACTGGCATATTTAACACTAGCATGATCTCCTCCATTTCTTGTCATAGCACGTCCCTAATCTGTTTGTAATCATTTAAGTCACCGCTTATCTTATAGCAGCATCGTTACACATTACACATTACAATGCTGAAAAATATCATGATCCAGCAAACACATCCGACCGTTACGATTTTACACCCACACAAATTATATACATTTCATAAAAAATTTTAAAACACACAAAGTTGTGATGATGAGTGATAATTCAGTCTTTTTTAGGGAAATGGTATCGGGGGAAAGTATCTATACAATACTCATTTGAAGTATCGGCGGAAAAGTATCGTGTACTCAAAAGTATCAACATAAATGTACTCGATGCCTAAAGTATCGGGTTTCGATACCTAATGTAAAAAAAATCATAAAATGAGCTTAAAAAATTTGCGATTAAATTTTTGGTTTTTATTAATTTTTTGAAATATATACATAAGTACATATATAAATAGTAAAATCGTATACCTATGTATATAAAAAATATATAAAAAATATATAAAAAATATATAAAAAAATGTAGATATTTATTTAATATAGATACATATCGCACCCTCACTTCAATAGGGGCACAACCTTTGTTCAACCGACCGATCCTCTGTTCAACAATTTCACTACCTCTACTCTTCAAGCACATATCTCCAAAACTACCATTTCTCAAAAAACGGAAAAAGCTAAAGGTTTGAAAAGCAACTTTCGTGTTCAAGTAGAGATACGAGGTTGAAAAACTGGCTCAAATACTTTTTTTTTCATACAAACTCGCTGAGAACTTGATTCTTAGGTGATTTAATGCAATGTAAGCAAAAACTCAATTTCGCCAAAAATTGAGATAAGTGGGTGAAGAATAGAGGTAGCAATTTGTAGTATGTATTTCTAAATATAAATTAGCATCATCTGATTATACATATATTCAAAAAAGTACAAGTCGTACTGTTTAATTTCGATTGCATTCGCATTTTCATTTTTTAGTACTATTTTTTGTGCTAGAAGTTTTGAAAACTATCAAATTTCTATGCCAGCATCAATATACTCAATGAGTACAAGTACTCATAATTTAAGCCCCATTTACAATGGAGCGACGACGCGAGGCGATTTCGGAAACGAGAGCACTCGTCGCTATTCTCGTTGTTCAATTTACAATTAAGCGAGGAACGATTAATATGAAAATTAAGAGTTGCCATTATTCATTGTCAAAAATTATGTATACTTATATTTTAAAATCAAGTTATTTTCAGGAAAATTTAATAATAAAAATTATTTACTGGTTCAATAATTGCTGCACTAAGGATTAGTCCGTTTTTCCACAGTTTTCTACCAATACACTATATATTTTATTTCATTTCAACAGAATGTAATACATCTGGTAGCTCTAAATGTATCAACATCGCGTCTTGTTCGCGAGGTTTTTTCAAATTTTCGAAATTCACTGGCGAGATAAGAGCTCGCCTCTTTTCATTATATATGCGCACATTAAAACACATTAAATGAAAATTTGTCGACGTGATGCTTTCGAACATCGCCTCGCGTTCTCGCTCCATTGTAAATGGGGCTTTAAGTATCGAGCATCGGGATAAATGTATCGAGTACCAAAACCATTTCCCTTGTCTTTCTACGTTGCTCAACTTTCTCGTTGAAAAATAATTAGCTGAACTAAGTACATCTTTTCGCTTTTTTTCTGAAGTCGTCGATCAATATTGGCGCTGAACAACACCACCAAAATTGTTAAAATTGTTTGCTTAAGTGATAGACGTCTCGCAAAAGTGATTGTGCCTACAGTGGATAATCATGAGTAAGACTGCAAGTGAGAGAAAGAAGATTATATTTCCTAATTTGTTTTCGTCCAAAAAACTTTTTTTTATAACCAAAATTTAATACATTATTCAAACTGAGTTCCCTTACACAACCGCTAGGAGAAACTTCTCGAGAAATTCCATTACATTCTCCTTTTTTATTAACTTCAGAATAAATATTTTTTTCTTGTGAATTTTTCAGTTTTTCGTAGTTTATTTAGAATAGGGAAATAACAAAATGGGGGGTGAAAATCTTAATTATTCATTACAAAACCGACGTCAAATTGTAGGACTTCCAGCTAATCAAGTTACCCACCGATTCACATCAACACACCGCCTTAACCTTGAACTCCCGGATGAAAATTATGATAATCTTAGCAGTCTATATAATCGAGTCCTTAGAAAAATTAATCAGTCTATACAACAGACGATTTTTAAAGATTTCCCAAAACGACACAACTTACCTTAAGAACCAAATAACTATGGGGATAATCATAAAATAAAATAAAAAATATGTTTGAGGGGGTAGGAACAACTTATTTTTTTTTTGTATGGAACTTCATATCTACTATATATAATTTACTCAATAGTTTTGGCTGGGTTTAAGTGCCTGTATTATTTAAGTACGTGTGTTTAAGTTTCTAAATCTCTGATGTTGGGAATGCTGCTACCACATATTGCCAAAGGGCATGTAAAAATAGAACGCAACATAAAACAACAACAATAAAATGTTATACTTTTTTGCAACATTTTTAGATTTGGTTTTTTCTTGCTGTTATTTTCTTTATTGGGGCAAATGGGAAGAAGTTAACTAAATAAGCTTTTTTCCTTTATGTTTCCGCTATTTTAATACATATGAGAATAAGTTACTCAGCTTCTCCTTATTCTTCATCAATTACTACAATTGTACGTTAACAAAAAAATGTCTAGCTTTGTGTGTGTGCATGTATTTATGTAATTTTTCTATGGCTTTAACTAAGCCCGAAAATAGAAATACATACAAAAAAAAATAAAATAAAAAATACATACCTATGTATTTCTTTGTCTATATACTTACATACTTATTTTGACACTTTAGATGTCAGCAAGCCGGCAAGTCGTTGTTGACTACGTTATAAATCAATTAATCTTACTTTTGTTTTTATACACAGTTTTTTTTTGTGGGTGGAGTAAGAGTAGAAGTTTAGAGGAACGGAATGTTTGAAGGTTAATTCATGAAAACTCGTGAAGTTGTTGTCTTCACTCTGGGGAAGTAAAAAGTTCAATTAATTTTTTTTGTATGTATATAAATATTTTGTTTATAGTTTTTTTTGTGTACTGTACAGGCTGCTGCTGGGGTATATTGTAGTGTCCGACCGAAACCGACTTTTTCGGCCAAAACCGAAACCGAATTTCGGCCATTTTTCTAATATTCGGCCAAAACCGAAACCGAAACTTTTTAATGTATATGTATATATCTGTGGTCACAAGGCATAAGAGCATAAGTGTGTTTTTTGTATTTTACAGGAGAGCACTTCAAAGGTTCAAGTGCTAAGAGTAATCAGGTTGAGTTGTGCTATTTTCCCGCCATAATGTCTCGTAAACCACTGACACGATATGAAAACGGATATGAAGATTCAAATTATGATAATAACTCAAATTCGACAAAACTCGAGTTGTGTTGTTATTGCTTTTGACCACAGATATGTTAAAAACAAAATTCAAATCATTTTATTTTTTAATTAAAGCTCAAAAAAAAAAAAAAATCCATGTACATTCGGGCGTACAAATTTTTTTTTTTTTTTTGAAAAGTACGTCGACAGGAAAATTCTATATTCGATTCTGATCAACTTTGACGAAGAAAGTATGGCAAAAAAATGGATCCTACCCCCCCTTAAATTTCGAAGAAGTTTCAGTACTACGTACTGTAGTTGTTTGAATAAAAACCGATAGATACTTTTAATATTACTTTAACTTCTACGAATTTTACGGGGGGTAAGCTCCATTTTGTCATAGAATATGGAACTCTTCTGTTGGTACTCCAAAATAAATTCATCCATACAAATTGGTACGCCCTAATATACATACTTATAAAATATAAAATATATAATAATATATAAAATAACAAAAATATTATTTTAACAATAAAGAAAATACATATTAAAGGCACTAAAAAATATACATTTTGTGGTATAGGTACAAATGAAATTCACATTTTTATTTTATTATTCAAAATTGAATAACTTTATGTTATATGCTGAAAATAAAAACAGCCCTTTGCGTACTGAACTGCAATTTACAGTAAAATTTATAAAGTTTCGGTTTCGGCCATATTTTTTGCCGAAACCGAAACCGAATATTCGGTCGAACACTAGTATATTGACTTTGGTGATGATATCGAAATTGCGTTTTAAAAATTTTCAATATTGGATTACGGATTCTGATACTTGTTCGAAATAAGTTAAACAAATTTGTTTTTACCAAAGATTACTGAAGTGTATTACAAAGAGCAGGGTGAAACTAAATCGTTGCCGACCGGTTGAAATCTTTTCTATTTGTTTTTCTTTACCTTAGCGAGTTAAATGATAAATTGCATGTCTGTTTTTGTTTGTTTTGTTTTGTCGTAGGCAGTCAAGAAGGTGGGCAATGGAAAACAAATAATGATTTAATTTTGGTAGGTGATTTTAACACAGAATTACAACAATACGGCAAGTGTATTAATGTTAAATACATTGTCAAATTATAAAGAAAAAAAAAAAACAAAAGTGTTTTAATTATATATTTAAAAAAATATATTACAAGCAAAAGATTTATATAAGTGTTGTGTTTTTGATTTGAATTTTCCCATCATTCCCATAAATTTTCTAAATAACAAAGAAGCGGTCATAAAAAATAATCAAAAGGTGTTATGTAGTTACTGCCACTTGCCTTTGAACTTTGGTTTATGCCAAATTCTAGGAAATTTATTTTATAAGAAAATACTTCACAATTACAAACATATCATACAAGAAAGTAAATAAATATTCCCAATGCTCATTATGGGCGGAAATCATTTATGTTAACAATATAAATTTCTTTATGTCTGATGTACATACCCTCAACATCAATACAAACATACGTATTTATGTTGTGTATACAAATTTATAACTGTAACAAAAGGAAGGTCCCTATGAGCCCGTTAAGAAATTCTCACACTCATACATATATAAATATTTCTCCATCTTGTTAATCTTTTTGCATGCTCCTTCCTATTCTTTCTTTACTCGTTTTTTTTTTCTTTCTTTTTTCCTTTATATTCCCATAATATTCGCCAAATGTATAAATAAGAATGAAAATGAATGAATAAAATAAAAGAAAGTGTGGCAACTTTTGGTTTTTTTTTTTCTTTTTTGGGTTTATTCTTTTTTACCCCATGGGGAACGAACACCATTTTTTACATACTTATGCAACATAAAAATTTTAGGAGTTAATTTTTAAGTAAAGTTAAAGCGAAAAGTTGAAATTCAGAAATATATTTAAAGCGACATAAAATATATCAAGGGCGCATTCTAAACTTAACCAAAAAGGGGTTTTGATATGAAAATTAATGATTCTTATTTTTAAGTTCTTGCTGTTTCTATTATTACGTGTAGGCAGTTCCCTTTAAAATTTGATCCATCTTCCAGTTTTGCTACGCCCATGAAACATGCCACGTTTTAATATATTCCTAAATATTTATGTACTTATGTAAAGATGGCAAGTAACACATTGTATTTACTTTACAAACAATAATGATTTATTTACAAACAAGTATATGAATTTTGTAACAAATTATTAATAAAACAAATATAAGCAACATAGGCCGGAAAGAAAAGCTTATGAGTTTGCAAGAAAAAATCTTCCGGGGAAACTTAAAGGATTTACTTTTTGCTTTGTTCATTTCAGTGTGCGAAAATTTCAGTTTTACGCAAAATATAATATGAAAAATTTTAAAAATTAACAATGAAAAAAAGGTTTCGGTATCCAGAGGCTAACATCAAAATATTGATTGATAGTTGAACAAAATTGATGTGGATATATAAAAATTAAATTTGTCGTTTGTTTTACTCCATTATTTCAATTTCTTTTTTAAACAATGTTTAAATAACACTGGGTTTTAAAATATAAAAATTTAATTTTGAGGCTATAGTTCAAAATATACCGTCAATTACTTATTTATAACAAACCCTTTTCACCAAAACCTCGATTTGCGGCATTAATTAGAACCAGAGAAACCCGACATAATTCACTACAAAGCAAATCGAAATAATTTTTCCTCTGTCATCAAGCTATTTTTTAATTGATACCAAGATCAAATATTTAATCTGGCGTTAGTGTGGTGTATTAGTATAATTTTTAGTGACAACTTTGCACTCGGCCTGGAGCAGGGAACAACGAAACCAATCAGTATTATGTGCAGAATTTCAATAAAAAATGTTTTTCTGACAATTCTTTGACTCTGCAGTTATTTACTTGATTTATTTCAGTTCAGTTAGTATAATGGTCACCGTAGCATAGTGGTGCTGGACTGCTAAGCAGAGGGTGCCAGAACATAACGCCCACGGCCATAACGCCCAAAAAAAATTTTTTGTGTTATGAGCGCCATAGGAATGGCAATAACACCCTAAATCATTTTAGGCGCTATTTTGTCGCAACGCTTAATTTTTTAGGCTTTATGACCATCTTAGAAGGGACCATAGGTTAGGTTAGGTTGGAGTGGCAGCCTTCTATTTGAAAGCACACTTAAGCACATAATTAGGTTCATTGTGATACCACTAGAGAGGACCATAAGGTCCAACAATCATTTCTTGTTATGTTTTGTTTTCAATAATGAGAATCGTGTTTTGATTAAAAATCAATTAATTTTAGAAATTAGCATTACGTTTAAAACGTCTTGCTAAAATTTTGCTTGGCATCGTGTCAGTCGTATATACCAAGGCCGTATTTAGGGGGGAGGTTTTGGGGGTTCTAACGCCCCGAAATGTGGAAACTTTCTTCTATTTCTTTGATATTAATTGCCAGTGGATGAAAAAAAATTCAAAATAAAATCTATTGAACAGTTTTTAATTATTTTTTACTTCCATCGGTTTCTTTCTAAAAAGTCAAATATAAAAAAATAAACTTGAAATCTTAGTTACACTATGCGACCAGATCCGATTTGTTTTCTTTGACATGAGGTTTGACTTTGGATACAAAAAGAGAAGGTGATGCAGAGCAATTCTGCATTTATAGTTTTTCTAGGTCAGTAACTGTTTTTGATTTACAGTTTCGGGTTTAGGGCTCATTTGGAAGGGCATAATTCAACCTATAATTTCTGGATTTCGAAGTTTGTAGCACGCCAGTGTTCAGCTCTCCAATTTTTAAAAATGGCCAAAAATTCTATTTTAGGGTTTTCCTTCCCGCTTTTTCTTTTTCTTGGCGTGTTGGGAAATTTTGAAACTCAGATTCGTGTTCAGTATAAAAAATTCATTCATAAGCACTAGGAACCATTTTATTCGCAAAGCCCATGTAGGGCAATAGTAGTGGATCAGCTCCAAAGTTCTAGGAAACAAATTTTAAATTGTAATTAATTCTTTAACTTATTATTTCTCAGAGCATCCCGACTCGGCAGACCTCTTTCAATGCAGTAACTGCACGAATTTCGGGAATATAAGCCAACCTCATCCGGATTCCTTATCATAGCCCGAATTCTCACTGATAATCATTTGAAAAAAATTAACCGCCGACTATTTTTAGTATTTTTGGTAATTGTTTTGAGGTCGGGCTCATCATCAATAATGGCAAGTCAATGTCAACTTTCTTCGAATCAAAACCCCTTTCCCCCCCGAAAAAAATCTTGGCTACGGCCCTGGTATATACGCTTTTGTTTTCAGTGCCAATTGCGAATATAAAAAAGAACTATATTGATAATCGTCATTATTTAATTGACGCTACATTCTTAGTCGTACCATCTTGTGGGTATAAGTCTCAATTATATTTTGCCCGTCAAATATTTAATATTATTAAATATAAATGTAAGATTGAAACAAGCGCCGGAGGCGAACATTTTTTATAAAAATAAAGAAAAAATGGAAATATTAAAAAAAATTTCGCGATTTTTTAAAATATTTTTAGTATTTTTTTTCAACGATCAAAATTAATACGATTTTCATCGGTAAGGTAGGGTTCTCATTCCCAAAAGTCCCGTCTGATAATGAAGTCAATAGAATTCATGTTACACTCGGAAGCATGGAATGACCAGGTTAAAAAAGTTCAATGGAGAATTATGAATTTTTTTTATTGTGACCAGACTATTGTCTTCCAAGTTGCAATCCAATATATAATTCATCTTACATAAAAACTTGGTATCTTGTTAAAATTCACCATAAAATGCAAAAATATATTATAATATGGGAAATCTCTGAAAAGTATCAAAATAGGTAAATTCATATTTAATATGCGTTTGCATATTTTTGTCTTTCCTGTTGATGATGAATGAAAAAACATGAATAACCGTTTAAATAATCGTTAATCCAGTCTACTGATGAGAAAGCTCAAACATCGGCACCCTTGAATTTTATAAACAAAATGACGTTGTGAATAAATTTCACCAAATGCGAAATAAGTAAAATAGTTAAATATAAACAATAAAATTTGTTCTTACAACCACAAAAAAATCGTTAGCCATTTGAAATTCATCTACACATTCACAGTTTGAATTATAGAGTAACATTGCTTGAGGGTAATAAAAATCATTTAAAGTAATCAAGATTCAGCTCACACAGCTTCAAGCCATTGAAAACATATTTGATATTATAAATCAAAATTGTTTTAAAATATTGCCAGTTATTTGTTCAAGTTGTTAAAGCTTATGTATGCAACATTAAAAAGACTTATGGCTGCTCTTTAGCAATTTATCGATTAAATTCTTCTTTAAACATTTACATATGTGCATATGTGAAATTGAATACAATTTCTTTTATATTCAAATATTTACAAATGTCAAACTTTGATGTGGGTGTGAGATGAACGAAGATTCACAATAAAGTCAATGTGCGTGCGAGCAAACTTTTACTTTTATTTGTTTGGATTTATACACGCTTAGCATATTCTATTGTTTTTCTCCTGCTTTGCTACATTTTACACATAATAAATCAATTGGCACGCTAAAAATAGTTGCTTGTGTTTTTATCGAAAATTAAACATTAAGTTTCATAGGTACTTTCGTTTCTTTTTTTTATTTTATTAACACAAAGAGACACGAAATTTCATAGATTATTTTATTCTACCTGTGTGTGTCTATTAAGGTGTATCAAAAAATCTGTCCGTTTATAATTTTCTTAAAAAAAAATTAAATTTTTCATAACTGTTTAAAATGAAGAATGAAATGAGTATTTTTCTCAATTGAAAAAATGTTAGCAATATGGTATGATATAAAAAAAAAAATAATACTCTAACGCAACATTTAGACCTCTCGCAATTTACAAAAACCCAACGAATTTTTAGAAAAATTTGGTATTTATTCTAATTATTAAAAAATTTTGATAAATTTGTTTTTTACCATTAAATGTTTTATTATTTACGTCTTAGTTTATTTGTTTTAATGCCACTTTCTGGTCTAGATTTTCAAAAAAATAATTTTTTGTATTTATATTTCAAAAGTATAGGCTTTTAAAAATATAATGTAAAATTTTCGTATCAATATTTGCAGTATTTCGACTTCTACAGCCAATTTAGCAGGTGAGCGTAGAAGCAGATAAAAGAGCCGACTGAAGTTTAAACTCATTTATCTCGAAACTACATTTTTCTGCACGGTGGGAGACAAAAAACAAAAACTGCTCGGCCGATTCGTCTCAAATTTTACTATATTATTCAGTAAATCAGTGCTTATCGCAGGAACTAAAAAAAAACTTTCTACGTTGAATACTTCTTACTTTTTAAATACAAAATAAATTAAATTTCAACAACGCGCCATTTTGTCAATTTTTTTTTTTTTTTCGTTTTAGTTCCTGCAATAACTACACTCATACTGATTGTAACCTCTTTCATTTTTTTTTTTTAGATCAGTGGAAAATCCAAAACATATCCCATCAGTAAGATCCGTTTTTTTGAGCAGGGAAACTGTAACACCAATTTTAGTTTACTTAAAATTTTAATTTTTTTTATTATTTTTGTATATTGTTAAGTAATAAAATATATCTACAAAGTTTAAATACTATTTATGAAAAAAATCCTAAAAATTCGTCAATTTCAAGGGCGCTAGACCAGAAGGTCCCCTTAATATAAACCAATTGCATTCAAAAAATTTGGAAATTTAAATTTAAAAAAAAAATAAGAAGTTTTAGGCCCCCTGCCGAAGACCTAAAATTTTTTCAGTTGGACCAAATTTTTTTGTGGTATACTTATACAACTTTTTATTGACTTGAACTTTTGAATTTCGGGAAAAAAAAATTTTCGATACACCCTAATGTCTATCAATAACTTTTATCCAATGATCTTTCCTACGCATGTACATGCTTAAAATCGCATTTGTGTTTGTTTCGTGTTATGCAAGCATAAATTTTTTAAATCATTACTAGTTTCCTCCTGCCTCAGCGTTCTTATTCTTGTGTATTTTATTTAGTTTTACTATTATAGAAATAAAAACAAATTATGCTTGCGAATTCTCATAAAATCAAGAATAAATGCAGAAAGACAAAAATAATATAAAATTCATTTATATTTATTATTAACTATTATTGTTATTGTCATAAAAGTCGAAAAGTTCATGCATACTTCGACTAAAAAACGAAAGGAAAAAAACAATGTGCGTTTGCGTTTCTAAAATGTAGATGAAAAAGTTTCGCACGTTCGTGTACACCTGTATAGCGTTGTAACTATAGACAGGTCCGTATGGCTGTATACAAACCCAAATTACAATCTCAGCCAAACTTAGTCACAGATCAATTTTTAAAATGGGAAAAATCTACGTAAGTGAAACGAACCGTGGTGTAAAATCTAAATTCAGCTGAATACTTCACGAAAATACCTGCTACAATAACTGTAGTAAAAATTTCTCATGCAAGCGAATTCTATAAAGCTCAATATCAAAGAAACTATTGATACGAATACAACAAAATCGTTGAAGTTATTTATGTTAACAAGCAAAATAATTCATGAAAAAACTTTTAAAATCAAATAATCACTACTTCCACCTATCTATATCAATGCAAAAATTTATTTTTATTTGAGGAAGTTAAGAGTATTTAAAGTTCGACCGCTTCCGAACATAACATTCGATTTATTCCGAAAATATTTTCAATACTCTTTTATTGTTATTTACAAATATTGCATCTTTACTAAGATTTTTGATCCAAACTAAAACTCAATTTTAACCCTTAAACGCCCAATACGTCCGATTTCAATTAAAAACATACCCAGATGTAGTATTTGTGATTCCGAACAACGTTTGTTCTACGTGTTTTCAAATAAATTAGTTTAAGGTGCAGTTATTTTAATTTAAATGGTTGGCCTCTGTAGTAACCTTTGGCGATTACCTGGAGAATAAATTAAAATACATTCGCAATAATTTTTAAAAACAGTTATTCGGTGTTATCCCATACCGTCTGACACAAATCTGTCCACACGGCAATATATTTATTACACAAAATTCGAAAATAAAAACACCTTCTTTTCAGTTATTTGTTTAAATTTTTTGCAAAACATGCTTTTCGAGCTAAAAATAACTGTAACTGTACGACAGTTGTCATTTTCCCATTCTTATTTATACGTATCGATAAAGAAAACTTTAGACAGTAAGATCAGATGTTTATTTTAAATGGCGAACGTGAAATGGCGGCACCGGCAGGCGCAGAAGTGGTTGGTCACTGCAGTGACCAGTGGGTATTTAAGGGTTAAACCGGACCAACGGTTTGAAGGTGCGAAATTCCCTGTTTTTTGAGCAGAATCATTGATTTATACAGATCATAAATCGCTGTAACGTGAAATCGGAAAAATCAAAACTATTTAATTTTCATCTTTAAAACAAAATAAAATTCTCCTGTGAAAAATCACAAGAATTTACTAAAGGATAACGAGTTAAACTAACAAAATCTACTGCCTTCCATCAAGTAACAAATACACAAAAAAATTAAATTTATTTTCATTATAATTTTTAAATACATTTATTATTTAATTTATACATACTTAGAATTAAGTTAAAAAATTAATGCAACGGTTACACCAAAATTTTTGAATTTTTTTAAGTTTTCCCCTTTTTCAATTACATTTATATGTACATAATACAAATAGTTGGCTTATTTTTAATTAAATTTCGCCTACAACTTGAAAGTAATAAATTTACACTTAAAAATTTAATTTATTGAATATGAAATTGTATTTTAATTAAATCTATTAGATTGGTATTTTATGAATGCAGGTTAATAATTATTTATGTACAAATATGTGGAAAACTGCAATTATTAAAAAACATAAGTTTTCCATGTAACTCTTTTTTCAAATATATTTCATTTTTAATATGAATAATTTAAAAATAATCGCAGTACCAACAGGTACATCTGAAGGAATTAATTACTGGTTTTGCATCTATGATTTTATTTCTTTATAAATTGAAATATGCCTAACAATTTTATTTCATTTCCGAAAAATGTTCTTTGTAAATTAATGCAATTACGAAGCCCAGGAAAAATATTGAATGCTTCCGAGAAAAATAAGGTATTATTTAAATTTGTTGCAATTCGTTCATAAGAAATTCTTTTATAAATAAATAAATAATTTGCTTTTAAATATAATCAACTTAATTAGTTTTTTAGTTCTATAGCACATGCACACAAATTATTTAAAATTCAACTTTTTTTTATTTCTTTACATTTTATTGTTTTAATTATTTTTTTAAAACTTAAGTACTTACTTATTAATATGCTGTTTTATAAAATCACTCAAATTCTTGTTATATTCATATTTACATACTTGTAAAATTTTTCTTTTTCAAATCCTAGGATTTGGATTTCGTTAGTTTTTAAGTCCCTATGTTTGTATTTTTCAATCCATACTTAGACCTCGGATCAGCTCAGACTTGACCTAAGTATCATTAATGTTCCGAATGAAAAGAGAGAGAGGGAGAGAAAAATTCAAATTTATTTAAGTTTTATTAAATTTTACTATCTATACAATTTTGAAATACATTTTTATACTATTTATTTATTTATATACATACTTAGTTAAATAAGTCATAGGCTACTAGTAAAATATATATAAAATATGTTTAATAACACTACTATACCATATTCAAATACTACAAAAATAATTGAATAAAATGTGTGGTTAATTAAATTTCTTGGAATCCTTTCCTTAATTTTTCCCGCATTTTTTCTTTTTATATTTAAAAAAAAAAAAAAACTAAAAAAATTGCGATTTATGTTTTTGAGATTATTAAGACTAACTAAAATTTGATTTGGTATTTTTTTTTTTACTTTAAAATGACATATATTACATTACAATTTGATGATGATTGAACCCTCTGCGATGGTTCTCGGAAAATGCAAATATATGAACATTTTTAAGTGCTACCCGAGTGCCTATCTAAACATATTTATTAAATAATCACTAACAATAAGAACTCAATAACAAATCAAATATTTTCCAGATTTTTAATCGCAAAATATAAGACATTGAAAGAATATACATTAGGGTGGGTCAAATTGTATGGGTAAAAAAAGTTGGTATTTGGTACCCCCTAGTTGTGTGCTATGGATCATTCTAAGCAACTTTTCCAACGAAGTATAGTTCTATTTTGAATTTCGAGGCCCCCCCCCCCCCCCAATTTTTTAAAATAGGTATTTTTTCAACATTTTCAAGATTCGACTTGGACGGCATTAAAAAATATAGAAACAGCATTACAATATTTTGCTATGGGGGTTTTTTGGTACGAGAAAACCGAATCTGACATTGATTTGCCGATAAAATTATATTTTGATACTCAATTTGAACAAAAAAGGCTTAAAATGTACAAAAATGGTAAAAAAAAAATTGGATTATTTTTAATAGTAATGACTTGAAATATCGCACAAATTTTTTTTTTTTACAAAAAGAAAGATCCTGAAAGTTACAGTACAATATAATAAAAAATAAGGGTACCTCCCATACTAAATTTTCGATTTTTGGCCTTTTTTTGGCCAAAAACTTAAAATTTGGTATGGAAAATATATTTGTTTTCCATCGTAATGATTTCAAACTTACTGAGATTGAGTTCAGTCAAAAAATAAAATTCACAAGTTCTCGTCATGATATTGCAACTACTACTGTAGATTTCAGATAAAAAACGGATATTTAGATATTTCTCTATCTACTCGCTAAATGAACAAAGCATTATTTTTCCATTTCAATATTATTATTTTTTACAATTTCAACATTATAGATAAAACATATATAAATTAAAAAAATTCAATTGAATATTGTAAGAAGCGAGAAGGAGTTATTTTTGAAAGTCTTTCTTGCTGTCAAGTTTAGGAAATTTTTTACGGCTTTCTAATGTCACTGCCATAACTTCTTCTCGGTTCTGTTCTAAAACTCGTTTGGACACGCTAGCTAGCAATTGAAAATGTCTTTCCGTTGCTTGTATGTGTAACGGAATTTTCGGATCGACCGCTACGATCATGATTTTCTAGATATTGTTCTAGATGTTCTTAAGGAATGCTTAGAGTAAATGGTGGTTCGAATATGATTGAATTATCATTCATATTAATCATATTCGTATAATCCGTGCAATTGAAGTTCACGATAGGTTTTTTATAAGCTCTCAGTTGCATCGGATTATCCACATGATTGCGGTAGTGTACAATTTTTTTAGAGCTAAGTCGCGTATGTTTTTTTCATCGTCAAACAACATTGCTAATAAAACGTGAGCATAATACGCGTTTTCTTTAACAACATTATTTACAATTTTTCTTAAATTCGAATCCAAATATTGAGTCCAACATATGAATTAACAAAGTAATACACTGCTGTAAACGACAGAGTTATAATACTTAATTTGAAAAAAGACGTTATTTGTTTTTGTTTAGGGATTAAAATATTAGAAAATGCTTTTCTGCTTATTTTATTTTTTGACTGAAATTTCAAGTCATTACGATTAAAAATAAGGGTACTTCCCATACAAATAATCCGATTTTTTTTGCCATTTTTGTACATTTTAAGCCTTTTTTGTTCAAATTGAGTATGAAAACATAATTTTATCGGCAAATCAATGTCAGATTCGGTTTTCTCGTACCAAAAAACCCCCATAGCGAAATGTTCTAATGCTGTTTCTATTTTTTTTAATGCTGTCCAAGTCGAATCTTGAAAATGTTGAAAAAATACCAATTTTAAAAAATTGGGGGGCCGGAATTCAAAATAGAACTATATTTTCATTGGAAAACTTGCTTAGAATGATTCATAGAAACCAATTAGGGGGTACCAAATATCGACCAAAAATTTGACCAACTCTAATATACATACATATGTACATTAGGGTGGTCATTTTTTGCAAAAGTTCGTTTTTTTTTTTTGTCTCACAGTCTAAAAATATTCGTTTCGATAAAAACTAAGAAATATAAAGTTTCATGCCCATCGCAGAAAATTTAGAGGTCCTTCACGAGCCCTAAAGTTGAAGTTGAATAAAGAGTTTTTCAACATTTTTCTTATTATAAAGCGATAAAAATAATTTTAATCTCTCTTAAAACTAAAATAGCTAAGTTGGTATAAAACTGTAATTTCACCTTTCCCAAATGGGGCTTAACCTTTTTCTACCAGTAATATTTATCATTTTATTGCTAATAAAAAACAATTGTCTCTCTTTAAAGATGAAAAAAAATATATAATTTTTTTTTTCATGTAACACTGTGTGACAGTGAAAAAATACTTCCCTCGAGACATAGCTCAAATTGTAGGTATAGTCAAGCAGAAAAAAACTGCATACTCAGAATTTTGAATTGACCCTCAAAATCTGGACTTAGGGCAGAAAAATCCTTTTTTGATAGGTTAAAGCATATACTTGCCCGTAACTTTATTTGTATTTATCCCATGAGTAAGTTTTTTAATGTAATTTAAAAGAGGATATTTAGCTGCTTACAGCGATATACAAATTGGTAATATGTCTTAAGGAATACCGGAGTTAGAGGGAAAATATACGGAAAATAGAAAAAAATTTTATATGTTTTCATTTTGAATGGCGTTTTAAAGGAATATTTTGTTTACCAGTGTATAAATAAAAGAAAATAAAAATAAACTACATCTAATTCTGTTTACAATCAGCTATAAATTTTTAAAACCCATTGAGACATTTTAGACAGAGAAACTCCGATTCTAACTAATTTGAGATTATCACTAACATGCAAATATTGTATACAATTAGATAAAAATATATGAATATGTATATATATTTTTATGTTACTATTAACTACAGCAAATATAAGTGTTAAAAAAAGGAAAAAAACAGTTACAAATACTACATGCAGCTTAAACGCATCGAAGTTAGAAAACCAAGTGGTAATATTTAGATTTTACTACTAGTAAGTACTTATGCGTATTTTAAAATTAATAATGCAATAACTAGTTTGTTTTTGTAAATACTACAAATAGTGACAGGAAAATATTAAAGCTGTTTCGAAAATCAAATATTTTCTAAAAAATTGTGCGAAATTTTGTTATGTAACCGATTATAAAACGTTTTTTTTTTTTTTTTATCTAATCAAATACCTTAACAACAGATAATATTCTAACAAGAAAGCTCAATTTAATTGGTAAAGGTGAGAGCCACAAAATTCGAGGCGCAAGTGTTTATTAAAGAAAGCATGATAAATAATCAGTAGCGAACTTGAGGAATTGTTATCAGACATGAAACATAACTGCTAACACCTCTTGAAAATTAACCTTGGCTTGTTTTATGAAGATTCGCAAAATGTTTTGGCTCTAGCGATAAGCTGTCGTGAACTAGATCGTTTAGGAAAACCTCTGAGAATCATCGTTTTTATGGAACAAGTTTTCATTATCACAAATAATAGAAATTAACTTGAAAAAATAAATTTATCTAGTATGTCTTTTAGTGAAGTTTTTTAAGCGATTACCATCAAATCGGCCAAAAATTAAAATAAAAGAATTGAAATTGCATAGAACTATAAAACATGTTTACATATATCCGAAGAGTTAAAAATCTCTCGAATCGGACAGAAACTAAAAGTGATATGCATGAATAAAATGACTGAATTATTTCAATTTTCACAGAGTGCTACTAAAATTTCAAAAATGTTTTGATGATAAACTTTATTATTTTTGAATTTCTATTATTTGTGATTGCGTGAGTCCAAATTTATATTAGGAATTTTCATTAAACAAAGCAAGGTTTATTTTTAAGAGGAGGTAGGACAGGCACTTTAATATGTATCTACAACATTTGATGAGTCGGTGGCAATACCGATGGGAGCTCTTATTTTGGAAAATAAGTTAAAGACGTAATCCTGTAGTTCTGTGCTTCGTACTGAATGAAATGGTTTGTATATAAAAATGGAGCAAGGAATTGTATACTTGGATTTACCGCTAAACTGCTACTCGGGGCCCAGGCGCCAAGCTTTGTGGACAAATAAAATCTTACAGTTTTGTATACATAATTAGTTAGTTAATTAACTCTCCTATTAAATTTATAACTGTACATTGTACAACCCCATCAAGACATCGTATTTTAAGAAGAGGAGATACCATCTTGATCAAAAGGTTCCCGGAACTTATTCAGAAAATTAAAAATACAAGTTTATTCATCTAAATCTATATTGTCCCCTTCAAAGTAATCCCCATCGACTGCAACACACTTATGCCAGCGCTTGATCCAATACTCGAAACATTTTTAATATTCGGTTTTCTGTATGTCCATCAGTGCTTCCTGCGATTTTTCCATTACATCCTCTCGGCTACTGAAACGCGTTCCCCGTAATTGTTTTTTAACTCGATTGAACAGAAAGAAGTCACAGGGAGCCAAATCAGGTGAATTCGGTGGCTGTTGGTTGGTATTTGTTGCATTTTTCGTCAAAAAATTATGAATAATGATGGCACTGTGAGACGGTGCGTTATCACGGTGCAAAATCCAAGAGTTTTCTGTCCACAATTCTGGTTTCTTTCGGCGAAGTGCTTCACGCAAACGTCTCATAACGCCCAAATTATACCCTCTGATGGTTAATTTGCGGTTATTGACCAAAATTTCTTTTACTTTATCAACGTTTTCGTCGGTTTTCGATGTCGATGGTCTGCCACTGCGTTCATCATCTTCGATTGACTCACGATCACTTTTGAACAGCTCGTGCCACTGGTAAACGACCGTTTTCTGTAGAGCATCGTTGCCAAAACACTTTTCCAACATTTTCAACTTTCGCGCACCATTAAATCGGTTTTTTACGCAAAATTTAAATACAATACAAAATTTAATAAAATTGTAAAAAATCGCCACCACACACAGAGATAGATGCACTCTTGGCTAGGTAACTTTTGCAAATGTCAAGCTATGATGCTAAGATTTAGAGGGAATATCAACAATAGATGTACCAACTTAAAAAAAAAAGAACTCAAATCGGAAAGATGGTAGCGCCACACGGTGGTTATTCCGAGAACTTTTTGATCAGGGTGGTAAATGCAAGATCTCCGGCATAATTTTTCTTCTTTTTTTTAAAAAAAAAAAAAAAACGTACCGCCCTTCATTTTTAGTTTTATACAATATTACTTGGATATTTATATATAACTGGTGAATTTTTTATGAGATTTTTGTTTGGCCTTGAGCTCATCAAAAATTCACAAGTTTTATACAATATGTACTGACTTTTGCTTCGAAGCCCCCTTTGAAATATTTTTTAAATAAAAATAAACGCCAAAAATAGATTTCTTAGTAAAATCAATCGGTAGGTCTATAGATGGCGTTCTAATGCAAGGATAAATTTCACTTTCCCTTCGAGCCATCTATTGACCGGTCTATTTGGTTAAAATTTTGTAATCCAGAGTTTTTTAATCAAGAACCACCCAATTTTGAATCGAAAAATATTCCAAAGGCGAGTCCGAAGCAGAACCTAGTAAAAATTTAATGCAACTAAAAGCGCGAAGGAAATATTTTTTTTCATATTTTTTGTGTTTACCCCCTCTTCTCAGAAAACCCTGTCATGATGGGAGTTACAAAATCGATCCACTCAACTGTACATATAACATAATCATTAGTCCCATGGGTCCAGCCACTGCCGGGTTCAAGGCAGTTTTTGAATATGAATTACCTTTCGATAAATATCTTAGTACAGATCTTAGAACTAACAAACAAACCTAAGCTTCTACCTTCTTTTTTTTACAACTGCATGATCTACCAGTGGTTCCAATATCAAACTTTAAAAATTAATATTTTTATGAATCGTTCGTTTTTCCTCGCTCTACCTTGGATAATTTTAACGTTATATAATCGGTTAACATTTTTATAGTGTTATTTTTTAATAAAATATTTGCATTTGTGCTTTTACTTTGAAATAATTTACCGCGGCATCAATGTCATTATTTCCGTGGTTGACATTGGATTTTCGGTGAGCGCATAAGATTCTGTCACCACGCTACGCAACCCATTCGTACCAGCATAATCGTCACCGCCACATTCGCCGCCGTCATCGCCACCATTACAGCCAGCACCGCAACCACTGCCGCTACCAAGTAATTTTAAATCACCCTTAGCAATGTCGGCATGTTTTCGTCTTCGACGCGTCTGTCCACTGCCTGTCGTATGACCATTAAGAGCAACATTAGTGGTTTCTTTAGAACAACAGCAAAAAAATATTTCATAAAATTCTTTACGGAAATTATCATTCAGCCATCCATACAGGAACGGATTAGTGCAGGCCGAAGTCATGGCGAACATATGACAGAAGGCATACCAAACGCGCAGGCTTTCGGTAACCTCTGAACGTTTTATATCCGCATACAGATTAATGAAATTCAGCGGTAACCATGAAATACCAAAAATCACAGCTATACTAATTAATAAGCAATTAGTACGTTTCATGCGTCGTCCGCGCTCTGCTTTGCGATTTGATGTTTGCACCGTTACGACAGTAATGCGATTTTTCAATTTATTATAGATGCCAAAGTATGAACCTGACACTAGCAAAATAGGTACCAAATATTGAATGCATAGCGAAAATGCTGAATAATAAATACGTCCATGTGTCATTGGCCAATCTTCGATGCAGAATGCAACACCATGAATACCGAGCTCCTCAAGCATTTGCGGTAAGTCAGCGTATATCAACCGTTTGTAGATGAAGAGCGGTGAGGCGAACGCAAATGCCAATAGCCAAATTAAAAGGAGTATGTAAATGACACCTTTGAAAGTTAAACTATCACGTGTAGGATTCACAATCACCTAATGGAAGAGATAGGAAAAGAGAGAGAGAGAAAAATAAACGAAATATTAGAAATTGGTAAATTTAAATAAGAAATTAAATTCCAACTGTGGCAATTTATCTGTTGAAGAAAATATGCAGTAAAATTTCTTTAACAATTTTATATAACATCATGGCAAAATGCACACAGTTATTGGGCAAAAAACAAAAATTTTCCTTTCGTATTTGGTAAATCGTTTTACCAGTTTATGCTTCATAAAATAGAGCATACGTGAAATATTCAACAATGTTGCAACAAGTTTTTTTTATGAATTTTTGGTGTTAACCCAACAGAAAAATGAGCGCTTTCGAAGGCCTGAGGGAAACACTTCCTATTTGTATAATAATGTGACCTTAATCTTAAAACTATGAGAGCAATACCAATGAGAGCTTTCAAACTGAAACTTTTTCGCTTGTGAGCAATGAAAACTTTATGAAGCTTCATTGCCCTAAACTCTCTCAAAATAAATTGTATAGCTTTTTTGTACTTCCATTTAGTTCTATAGGACTAATGCCTGCACTCGCATTCTGTTACATGCAATATATGTTTCTTTCATGGACACAATTATAGAAATGATGAAGCTTACAAACTTTCTGGAAGCCCCAAAAACCACATACACAGTGCTTCTTTGAAAGTCGATTCAAATATTTTCCGCTGGGAAAACACAAAACATTTTTATATATTTTTGCCCTTTGCATTTTTTCTTGTTTGTTCTTAAACTTTCAGCTTTATTTTTCATACAAACTATGAATATACATATTGTATGAACATGAAGCAGCAGGAAGGTGAGTTTCTGCTCCAAAATTCGCTTTTGGGCTGCACTAAAATGCAATGTTGCGTTCTACGGGTATTTTTTTACATTGTTACTTATTGCATTTCATTTTTGGAAAATTAGTGGAAAAATATTCAGTTTTTCATAAGCTTTAATTATAATATAAATTTATATATTTCAATCAAATTTAAATACTAAGGTAAGATCATTTGCAAAAAGAGCTTCCAACTCTTTAATGTGTATGCTAGCGTGCTTGCATCAAGCTTTTTTGTCGCTATCTTATTTTTTCGCACATATTTCAGTGCGAAAGCATTTTGTAAAAAAAAACATTAATATCTTAATCTGAATCGCGCATCGTTTCAAAATTTGGCGACTCAAATCGAAACCTCCGACGTTAATAAAAGTATAGCAATTTAACGACGTAAACAGGAAAATAGTATATTTGACTTATATCGAAATGAAATTCATAGAGATGATATAAATAATGGCATTACTGTTATCTATTTTGTCAAAAAAAAAAACAAAAAAATAGCTGTCACTAGTTTAACCCTTTTAGGCCTGCTGGTAGATTAATCTACTAAAGACTTTGAAAATTCGTCAAAAATATATTTATAAATATTTTCCAAAAGAAATCACTGTATTAAGATAATTTAAAAATACTAGATTTCATCTGACTCAAAGGCCATATGACGGTTTAATACTATTACTTACTATTACTATTAATACTAATTATTTTGCATATAAAATGAAAATTCGTTTAGATAAAACAGCAAGCTTGATGTAGAAATTATAATTATGCAGGTCTTTAAATATTTTTAAGAGACAACAGCTGACGAAACTTTTCTAAAAAACCATATGGAAAAATAGGCAAAACTGAATAAAAATTCATATGTTCCACATTTCGATGTCTTTCACTTATAACATCTTTTTAAATGCTGTTGATACATTTGATCCCAGGGAATACATATTACTCATTACACTGTGCAACACATTTTTCTAACGGAAAATCGGCCAAAACAGGTCGATAGTACTGGTCCACCCAGGGTGGAAGGGTTTTGCAAAGTTAGATCGCTTTTAAAAGATATAGGCATTCAAAGTTTGTCTCTTGAAGCTTATTTTGAAATGCTAATTTTTTACTACTTTCTTCATCGAAATAAGAACAAAAAAGATTAAAAGAAATTTTCCATATTAAGAAGTTTAAACTATCTATTACATAACTTTTGCAAAAAATAAGCAATAATACTTGTTGTGTTTTATTCGCCAGCTAGTTTAATATGTGCGAATAAAACAACCAAGTTGTTAAGTCTATTCTTCGTTATACTGTTATTCACAATGAAACTGCTCAACAGCTAGAGCTGAAACATTTTAATGGATCCCAGTCATTGCGGTTAATCGTGGGCATACTTAAATAAGATAAATTTTATATTTCTTTGTGCTAAAGTTACTTCTTTCTTAAATAAATAAAATAAAATAAGAACATTTAACCATGATTTTAACTTATTTTCACCGGCATGGCTGCCGGTCGAATATTTTAATTTTTTTATTTTTTTTGCAAACTGTCTCGCTTCTTCTTGCATTATTGGCAGTTCACAATAGAATTTGATGTAGTTAAACTACTTGTTAAGTATACATAATAGATATAATTATACGTGTTATCTCTGCCTCTTTGTTGTTGCTTTCCCATACAATTATCGCTGCTAGTTATACATAACTAAAAGCAAGTGGCGAATAAAACGCAGCTGCTAAGTATTAACAAAAATGTATAGAATTTAATAATGTTTGGTTTTTCAAATTTTTGTTTTCAAGGAGTGAGATCGAAAAAATCTTAACACACGTTTTACCTAATAATTTTTTTTTGGGTGTAAAATTTGAAAATTTCTTTGATCTAGTTATCTATGAAAAATATGTCAGTTGTTATTTTTAATGACAAACATGTTGATTTATTGTGAGTTTGATCAAAATGAGTGAAGAAAAAGAAAAACGTCTTAAAATTAATAAAAAATTTCCAAAAAATCCAAATTGGTCCTACAAAAAATTGGCCAAAGAATATTAAACAGTTTCAGGAGAATTTGACCATCGATAGGAAACCTGGTTCGGGAAGAAAACAAGGACCACATGATATTGGGAAAGCCAAGAAAATAGAAAGCATATTGAAAAGATCTCCAAACACATCTGGTAGAAAAGCTGCCCGGTTATCCCAGTGCTCTGACTATTTGGTGCGAAAACTTAAAGCTAATGCAGGTTTGAAAACATACAAAGACCAAAAAGTTCCAGACAGGAATGCTGCAAAAAATTTAGACGCCAAAAGTAGGGCTCAGAAATTAAAATCGAATTTCATACAAAAATAATCATGTTGTAAAATGGATGACGAAAGAAAGACGTATGTACTGGCAGATTTTACGCAGCTTCCGGGTCAAAATTTGTATGTTGCTGGTGCTCGAGGAAATGTCGAAGAACAATTTAGAATCCAACAGCAGACAAAATTACCTAAAAAATTCCTGGTATGGCAAGCTATATGGAGTTGCGGCAAAAGAAGCAAGTCATTTGTTACAGTGGATTCTATAAATACCGAAATATACATCAAAGAATGTTTGACAAAAAGTACTTCTTCCTTTCATAAGAGAGCACAATGTGTCCACATATTTTTGGCCCGATTTAGCATCATGTCACTACGGCAAGAAAGCTCTGGAGTGGTACCAAAGTAATAACATAGTTTTTGTACCAAGAGAGGCCAATCCTCCAAATTTTCCGGAGCTAAGACCAGTGGAGAGATATTGGGCTCTTGTGAAAAGAAACTTAAAGAGCACAAAAAAGGTGTCGCAAAATATCGAAGATTTTAAAAGGAGATGGGCAAACTGTTCTAAAAAGGTTTTTGAAACAACTATCAAATCTTTAATGGAAGGTTTACCAGAAAAGGTCCACGAGTTCATAAATAGTGGTTAGAACTATAAAAGTTATATTTTGCTGTAATTTGTAAAATATTATCAATTAGATAAAAAAAAAAATCAAAACTCTGAGATCAACCGTTTAAAAATTATTGAATTTTATATATGTTAAGATTTTTTCGATCTCACTCCTTATTATAAACAGAAAATTTAATTGAAAAATACACTAAAACAGCTCAACTTTGAAAGGCTATAACATTTAATATTTGAAAACCCTCTTAGGATTTTGTTACTCTAGACTTGTACTACAGGGCGTGTTGGTCGTTTTTCCCTTAGATTCCATGACCCTAAAATTGTTGCACAGTGTTATGTAGCGTGAAATTATTTTTAATTTCTTTTACATCTGGTACTGTATTTCTTGAGTTAAGCTAAAAACTTCTTCTAAAATCCAGAACAAAAATAATTCTTTTATTTTTTTAATATTTAAATCTTCTATTATATATTTATATTATATATGGAAATTGCATTTCAAAAATTTCATGATCGTGGTATCTAGTATCAGGCCACAATGAGTTAGAGAGAAACCTATTTAGGGTTTTAAGCAGAAAAACTTTACTGGCCGCATTATTCTCATCTAATTTCACTATCCCTTAACCTTGTTATCAAAATCCACAAAATTTCCAATTTCAAAATCTTATATCTATATTTAATAGAGCTGTTCTCTCAAAGCTCTTAAATATTTCTATACTGAAGTTGCCGATGGCGCACTTGTTAAATAGAACAAAAAAAGATGGTAAAAATTAAAAAAAAAAAACGCAAAAACTCCACCCATTCCTCATCAAATAAATTAAGAAAATTGTCACTTAAGATTGTAAAAAAATAGGAATATAAAATAGATTTTCCTCAACCTTTGGTCGCTCTTGTCACACCGTGTGTTTAGTATTCACAAATTACTTCAAAATAAGTATAAAAAATTTCCAACAACTCTGTGTATACTTTGCAATAAACAAAAAAAAACTCTCATTAAATTGTATATAAAAGAAAAATATCACAAACCCAAATGAAGTCGTTAGCAAGATTGTTGCAGAGTAATAGTTTTTATATAAAATGTACTCAAGTCAACTAAAGTATCTGCATAATAATCTATGTAAAATATACGTGTTTTAAGAATTTTTGTTACATTTTATGCAAATGTAAAACTTGGTATAACTTCGTTATGTAAATATCCACTAAATCTTCTTACATATAAAAAATAGCAATTTGTAATAAATAATTATACTGAAGGAGTTTGAGATGTATGGAAATTAATAATATTATATTGAAATTCTTTTGCCACTGAAATTCTCAGAAGAAGAAATTTTATTCATTGAATTTATATAAATATGTACATATTTCTTTTTTCAATTCTTATTCGCAGCGAATATTTCAATGCAGTTTTTAATGTCTGATGCTATGAAACACAATTGAAAGTTGTGTATGGGTCTGTGATTTTGTTGCATTTTGCACATCATTAAGTAAACAATTTTAGTTATTTTCCATTGATGCTGCAGGATTTTCTCCTTTGCTTTTTACTTGTGCACGGCAATTGAGAGCAGAAATTTAATACTGAAATTTGAATTTGCTAAAGTTAACTTATTGGTAGATATCAATTTTTATTCTTACTTTCCTAGAAAGTAATTTCTTTATTGAGTTGAACTGATTTTAAATAATATAGACAAGGACAAATTTTACTCATTCTCAGTAAATTTGTTTAGACAATTTTCTCAATTTTCCTTATACAAGCATTCAATTTGTAATAATATTACGATTTTTTTTTAAATTGAGACTAAAAAAATAAATAAAATTCCTGAGGTAAAGTCGGTATTAATCCCACCCGCAATACAGAAAGAAATTAGATTTCTAATTCTCTAAGAACTTCCACGTCAACTCAAATTAGTGTAAATTTTCCAAAAAATCAATTGCATACCAAAATGCATATGTAGTGACTGATTTAAAAGATTTTAGACCAGACATTTTTCTGTGGAAGACAAGCCTCGTGAAGGCCACCCGAAATTTTCGACCCACGACACAAATAAGGCCCTGGTGAAAACTAAAATTAACAAAAGATTACAGGATTGACCCAAGAAATGATAGCCATGGCCGTTCCACGCCCATTAGAAGATCATCTAGGCAACACGAAGAAATTTGATCGATCGATTTTACAAATTTGGAATAACGATTAAAACAAGGGACCAGTTCATTTTCCCCAGCATATTCTTACAAAATGTAATAAAATCATAACAGGTTGTGAAGCTTAGTTCTGTAAGTACAGATGGGGAACCAAACAGTATGGTATGGAGCCGAAAAGATGCAAATCTACCCATTAAAGCAAGACAATAAAAATCAGCAACAAAAGTTAGGGTGTCCATTTTCTTCTTCTTCTTTTATGGTACAACAGCCTACAAAGAGGCTAGACCGAGTTCTTGCCATAGATTCGGATTGTGCAAGTTCCATTTGTAGAGGAATGGAAGGTACCTATAGTTCTTTGTCGTATCCGAATGGTGAAGTGAAAAGCTTTTTTTACACAATTTTTACTCTTAGAGTTTACCATTGCGAAGCAAAAGATTATAGCATGTAGAAAAATTTGTATTTTCGAAATATTTCGGATTCCGGAACGAGTATATGCTGAACGATAACAAAATAAGAAGCCGACATGGAACATGTTCGACGACTGGCTGCAGTAGCTATATACGAGCAGCTTTTTCTATACCGAGGAAAAACACCTTGTATATTTTGCAAGTATGACACCAAGGTGTGGTGGTCATACGAAGGATTAAACAGCTGTCAGAAGGTATATTGTACACAGGTAAGGGACAAAATCAGTCTTGGGAAGCCCACCAAAATGAAGAATTTTAAAGGATATACATTTTATATAAGACTGATCAGACCTTGATGTGGCGTTGATTTGATATAATTTATCCATTAAACTAAGTATTGAAAGAAATGAAAATTAGAAAGAGAAGACACAAAATAAAAATTAAAGACGGATCGTCCTCCACAGAAAATATGTTTGATTTGAAATTTCTGAAACAGTCACAAGGGATGGAGCATTAGTAAAAAATTCACTGGCTTGAGATAACGTCAAAATTAAAAAAAGAATGGCAAAACAAGAATTTCTCCTGTATCGGTGATGGGATTTCAACTGATTTACCTTTTACTTGTCTTGCAAAAAGATGATATAGGCATAACGCTGGAAAATGTCAGAGTACTAGAGAAAGTGAAAAATTGTATGGTATTGGATCGACTCAGGGCCGTAGCCAGGATGGGGGGGGCGGGTTTCATTCGAAGAAAATTGACATTGACTTGCCATTACTGATGATGAGCCCGACCTGAAAACAATTACCAAAAATACTAAAAATAGTCAGAGGCTCATTTTTTCAAATGATTATCAGTGGGAATTCGGGCCATGATAAGGAATCCGGATGAGGTTGGCTTATATTCCCGAAATTCGTGCAGTTACTGCATTGAAAGAGGTCTTCCGAGTCGGGGTGCTCTGAGCAATAATGGGTTAAAGGATTAATTACATTTTAAGATTGTTTCCTAGAACTTTGGAGCTGATCCACTACTACTGCCCTACATGGGCTTTGCGAATAAAATGGTTCCTAGTGTTTATGAATACATTTTTATAATGAACACGAATCTGAGGAGTTCAATTCCATCTCGCCACGTTTTAGAAAAAATTGGATTGAAAACCATAAAATAGAATTTTTAGCCATTTTTTTAAATTGGAGAGCTGAACACTGGCGTGCTACAAACTTCGAAATCCAGAAATTATAGGCTGAATCATGCCCTTCCAAATGAGCCCTAAGCCCGAAACTGTAAATCAAAAACAGTTACTGACCTAGAAAAACTATAAATGCAGAATTGCTCAGCATCACCTTCTCTTTTTGTATCCAAAGTCAAACCTCATGTCAAAGAAAACAAATCGGATCAGGTCGCATAGTGTAACTAAGATTTAAAGTTTATTTTTTTATATTTGACTTTTTAGAAAGAAACCGATTAAAATAAAAAATATTTAAAAATTGTTCAATAGATTTTATTTTGACTTTTTTTTCATCCACTGGTAATTAATATCAAAAAATAGAAGAAAGTTCCCGCATTTCGGGGGGGGGAGGCTCAGAACCCTCAAAACCTCCCCCTGACTACGGCCTTGGATCGACTAACTATATATATGGCAATCCACTTATATATACAATATTAACTTAAGCGTACCTAAAAAATAAAATTTCCCAGATGGACTAACCCGAATGTTTAAACAGCGTCGGAATGTTGAGGCTCAGGTAAGAATTATTAACCAAAATATTCGAGATACTAGCTTGTTCTCTTAATATTGTAGACGAAAAGAACGCTACCTCATAGTATAGTGAGCATAGGTCTTAAAAAAAGGCACGGAAAATTTTTAATCTACAAATAACGAGATCTGAAAAAACGCTCCTTCGACGAAAAAGACAGGAAAATTCTGTTGTAGTTTGAGGAAGACATGTAATATACGTATGAAAACTACAGAGGATTATACTCAAAAATCCGGTTTCAATATGAATTTAACCTGTAAAAGGAGTGGGGGAGAGGTGGGAGTTGGGGGACATCTAAGGTAATCTATATGGGCACTGTGTAGACTTCGTGCTATGACACTGGACAGTTTATTTGCAAATGAGAGGTAAAGCTTAAGAAGAAGGGTTGTAGAAGATGTCCGTAAAGAGAGATGGATATAATTTCTGGGTAAAATTAATTTACTACATTTTTTTCCTTTATTTAATTTAATTTTTTTCTTATACTTTGTCACTTTTTCATAAATTCTGAAATATGCATAATAATTTCTCAATGTTGACAAATGAATCGATCGATTGCTCTTCCTACAATCAAGTTGCATTCCACCAGATTAAATAAAAAAAAGCGAAGCTTATTTCAACTAAAACTGCCACGGTCATACTGTCATCCATCACTCAATCACTCACCTGATATCTATCGAATGCAATCGCCGTTATGGACATTGTCGAAACGAATATGCTCACCGCCTGCATCATAGCAATCATTTTACACAAAAAGGAGCACGTACCAAATGGCCAATATTTGGCGAGGATTTCCATCATCGTTAGTGGCATTGTTACCAAACATAAAAGTAAATCTGCAAAATTCATACACAGATAAACAAGAAAAAAAAATTTGTTTCAGGGGGAATGGAAAAAGAAGAAAATAAATTTGTAAATATATGCACATCAATGAGCGAAAATAAAAACTAAACTAAAACGCGTAAAAGCGGATTTCATTAAGAAAGAAAACAAAATATACAAAGAAAAATAATATCGAATACAAAAACAATAAGCAATATACAAAAAAACAAACAAAAAACAAACAATCACATAAACTAAAACTCACCTGAAAATGCCAAGTTCAAGATGAATAAATTACGTGCAGTGCGCATTAGGGGCTTCCGCACCACAGCTATAACAACCAGAATGCTCCCAAAGGTGCCAACACCAATAATAATCAGATATGAAAGAAACAATATTGTATACCAAGAGCCATCAATGCTGCGATTTTGTGTGAAACGTTCTATTAGCACCGGATCCAATTGGTAACTCCTATTCCCATCGGCTGTCGTATAATTTCCGAGGTGTGCCGTATTTGCCGTCTCCAAATAATCCATTGTATTTGATTCTTTTGATTCAAAAGCAACAGCATTGGCAAATGAATTCAATGCTTCCATAGATGAGCTGGCGGCGGTAAGACTCAGTGAAATATCTACTGTTTGATTCATATTGTTATCTGCAAAAGAAAATGTAGCAAAGAAAAGGAAAATTATGTAAAAAATTAAGTTATATAATTTATTTTATTTACATAACAGTAGGTTAAAAAATTATTCGCTAGTTATTTGTTGTGCATCGCATATCACCGTGGAATCACATATGTATGATGTCGATGATACTACAATACGGATTAAATAGTATTCGCAGTTCACGGAATAAATATAAAAAAACGACAGTAGTTACAAAAGCAGCATTCCAGTATTTCATACAGTCTTTCATTTGATAAATGATACAAAATTTTGCTTTTTGGATTTGGTTAAAATTTCTCAAAATTCTGACATAATAGAAACATTTTCAGCATCTAATCATGTAACTGTAAAAACCGCAGAGAATATTTTAAACAAACATATTTAGTTTTGCAAAGAGATTTAATCTGTTAAATTCTACAAATGGCGCAAACAAATTTTAATTTTGGTTTTTCCACTCCAGCAAAATTTCTTTGAATTTCGGTCGATTAAAAAAGAACATATAAATAGCAATCTCTGCTCAAAATCTCATTGGAGCTTAAATTATTTTCTTATTAAATTTAAAATTTCATCAACATTTTCGCTTTGGAAATATATTTAATAAAAGAAGGTTTCAGGTTCCAAAAAGAAGTGATTTTTATTTAAAGAATATAAAAATATCACTCCGATCAGAATAAAAAGTTCAAATCCCGATAAGGAATCTTGAAGCTTCCAATTTTTTCATTCCGGATGAAGCGGAGCACTTCAAAAATGGCTATGTAAGGTTCTGCTTCAATTCGTTCCGCTTACGAGAACCGGTAGACTAGCTTTGTTCACTTTTTTTGATAGTTTCTGTTAAAATTGTAATACTTAGTTTTGTATTGTGTGGCCAGACACAATAATGGAATTGATCAATTAAATTAATTAAATAGCACAAAATTATAGGGTTGCAGATGGCGTTTTCAGTATTTGTCTACATTGTCCATCTTTTTAGTCTCATTTACCAAGCTTTGATTTTTAGAAATTTGCCCGGACCAAAATTTAATTGATAAGTTTGTGTAAAAAATCGTAGTGTAAGGTATTGAAAATATTTATTCTTATAATCTTAAATAGCTTATGTGTACTCTAAGCGAAGAAAGTGAACGACACTTGATCTCATAAAATAAAACTAATTACACAGTGACTATCAAAAATATAGTCACCACAGCTATAGTATACATTTATCGGATTTATTCTAATGCAGAAAAATGTAATTTACTGGGACAACCCAAAATTCAACTTCACAAGTTTTTTCCGAAAGCTTACTCCGAAACATTAGCCAGAACTAATTTTTTGAGACTTGTCAACACTCCGAAAGGCCTTTTGGAGTGTTTTTCCCCCCGAGGGGCAGGTTTTTTTTATTAGGCCGTATTCCATTAGGAACAAAGGCTGTTTACATAGAATCTCCATCTATTTCTATCTAAAGCTATAAGTCTAAGTTCATTAAAAGATTTGCCGGTTTCATTGTTTACTGTCCTTCGCCAAGTAATGCGGGGTCGTCCACGTCTTTGATAGCCTTGCGGGTTCCACTGCAGGGTTGCATGACAGATTTCGTCGTCTGGCTTTCTGAGAGTATGCCCCAGCCAGTTGTATTTACGTCGCTTAATTTGGTTGTTAATGTTTTCTTGGTTGGCAAGTTGCAGCAAGTCCACGTTGGTAACTGTGCGGGGCCACCATATTCTGAATATATTACGTAAGCATCTGTTGGTGAACACTTGCAGCAAGCGAGATATTTCAGTGTTCACCAGCCATGTTTCAGACCCATATAGTAGCACCGATTTAACACAGGCATTATACACGTTCACTTTTGTTGTTGGTGATAATTCGCTAGAGTTCCAGATGTTTCAAAGCTTGGCGAACGCAGAACGTGCTTTATTTATTCTGCTGCGTACATCGTTCAGAGCACCACCTGCTGGTGTTATTATGCTGGCAAGATAGCAGAAGTCTTCAACATTTTCTATGGCGATATTATTTACCGTGAAAGAGGGCGTTTGATCAGACTTGACTGCGCAAGCTTTAGTTTTTGCAATGTTGATACGAAGGCCAACAAGCTCAGCTGTAGATGTTAGCGTGTCAATTTTTGCCTGCATGTGCTCCTTATTCGAGGCTAGGAAAACCAAGTGATCGGCGTAATCAAGATCCTCGAGATGCTGATTAACTCTCCATAATATACCTATATTGTCCTTGGTGGCTCTTTCTAACACAGCATCGAGTGTAATAGCAAAAAGTAGGGGTGACAATAAGCAGCCTTGTTTAACACCGGTTAAAGACGAGAACGGCTCGCTAACATTGCCGCAATGCACCAATCTCGCATTAGTGTTGCAGTATTGTGCTCTGATAAGTTTAATGATTTTTCCGAGAACACCTATAATTTCCAGAGCAGACCAAATGGCGTTGCGATCAATTGAGTCGAAGGCTTTTTCAAAGTCAATGAATACTAAAAACAATTTAGCATTATATTCATTACTCTGTTCTATAATCAAGCGTAAGCTATTAGTGTGGTCGACACACGACCTGTTGGGGCGAAAACCTGCCTGTTGTTTTCGAAGTTGACAATCAATTGGCTCCAGGATACGGTTAAGTATGATTTTATTAAATATCTTGCAGACGGCAGGCATAAGAGTAATACCACGCCAGTTTTTGCAGTCGTTCTTATCACCTTTTTTTGGTACTTTAACTATTAGACTTTCTTTCTACTCTTGTGGTATTTCTTCACGGTTCCAAATTTCCCTGAAAAGTGGTTTTAGAGATTCAGCAAGAACTATAGGATCGGTTTTATATAGTTCAGCAGGAAGGTTAGATAACCTCCCCCCCCCCCCCCCTCCCGCGGCCTTGCCATTTTTCAACAGTATTATTGCTTCAAGGCTCCAGAAATTTTGAGTCAGCCATTCCTTGTTCTCTCGCTCAGCCACACCAATCACCTCGTCGGCTGTAGCGCTCAGCGTATGCTTGATGGTTTTCCACATCTCATTTATGTCAGCTGTGAATGTTGCATTATTTTGTTGCCGTTTACCTACAATATTACTGACAAAAGTTTATTTGATGGTGGCACAATTTTCTCTTTATTGCTGATGCTTGGGATTGTCTCTTTCTCAAAGCAAGTTGGGTAGGTTCATAGTTCAAAATAGTTATTTAATAAACTCAAAAACTAATTAGATTTCATTATCTTTTATACATGATACGTTGTAGTTGCATTATTTTTCTTTTACTCAATGCATCGGACACGACATGCTCGCATATACGCAACTGCAATAGCATCCTTTTTTTGGGCTTTAAGTTTTTCCTCCTGTCGATTGGAAATTTTATCAGATGTGAAAAATTTTACATAAGTGCTTTCACCTTTTAACTTTAGAAAGGCAATATGGGTGACCAGTCACCCCACTACTTTTTAAAAGCACCGCAAAGATATTTGCCCTAAGTGCATTTAATAAAAAAAAAAAGCCCTATTCACGATTTGGTGCAGCTTGTCTTGCATTATTGCAAGTGCAAAATATTTCTGCTATCACAACAACAAATATATGCGATATGCAATGAAAATTTGCATAGGGCTAATGCATTAAAATTATAGAAATGAATAAAATAAATGTTTTTTTATTGAAGTAAATAAGTTTAATTCTTTCTGTTTACTAATTTTGCCAGTATCACCAATAATAATTATGTAAGCCCGAAACTAAATTGTAGCAAATGACACATATGCTATCTTTACATTTATGTTTATTTGCGTAAGTATATTTATTTTTGTAAAATTTTCATGAAAATAAGATTTAGAGTGCTTTGCAAATAGATTATGTTGATTTTGAACTTATGTATGGATAAAGTCCTATGGACAATTATATTTATATTTCATATTAAAACACTTATTTAAACATTTTATTTCTATGTAGTTATTATATTAAAATGTAAACTATCTCTTACTTATACATACACACGAAAAGACCGTGCAGCTGCATTAAATATTTTTAATAACTTTTTGCAATCTCTTTGGAATTACCATAAAATTTCAATGGAATTTCGTCCTTTGCTTAGAGTATTACATTAAATTAAATACGCATGAATTCTACACTATGGTGCATAACTATAGTCGCATTTTAATTCAACACATTCACTGGTTTTATAAGGTTGCAAAATAAATCCAAAAATTTTTATGAAGGACCACTAAAAATAAGCTAATTCCAAATCAAAATTATTTTAGAAGTATTTTGGTGCATGACTATAGCCGCGTATAAAGAATAAACATAAACAATTACAAAAATTGCATGAAATAAAAAAAGGGTAACTCAATAATGTGTTGAGTCCCCTAAATTTTTGATTAGCTTAAAAATCTGATTTAACCATGGTCTGTATCAAGGTTGTTCTGAATAATTGATTCTCCTGCCGCAACTCTGAAACATTTTCGCATGCCCAAATTGTTTTATGTTTGGTTGTGATCTGGAGAACATACTAGCCATTTTAAAACTTCAACGTTGTGACTACACCATTGGCTTTGTTCCTTGACTACTAGGAGTTGAAGCGTTGTCATGCCAGAAAATCCATTAGTGGGCCCAGTATAACTGCAGAAATGGAAGCAGTGTGGTCCTCAACATTGTTATGCCTTCAACTACTATTCATTCAACTACTTGGAAAAGCAATTTCTCTGAAATTACTAATTTTGCATAAACTCTTGTTATTTAAATAAATGCCACGTGGCATTGAAATAAATGAATACTAAAATCTGAAGAAACGATCCATGCCTGACCAAAACTTTGGGCAAACTAAAAAGTTTACAATACGGCTATAGTTATGTAGCAATAAAAAACAAAGATTGAATTTTAACGGTGCATTCGCAAATACTTCTAGAATAATTTTAATCTTAAGTTATATTATTTTTAGTTCTCTTTTATAAAAATTTAATGAAAATATTATATAATCTTTAAGAATCATCTACGTATTGAAACATAGGTGCTGCTATAGTTATGCACCATAGTGTATTATTGCATATTCAAGTAATATGTATGTTACTGTAAATATCATGTACATACACTCTACATATGGTTTAATTTTCTAAGAAAACTTTTATTATTTAGCAACATATGGCAAGAAAATAAAAGAAATAATACGTTTTTAAAACGGACTAAAAAGTATAAAATAATTTTTCCTACCCCCTACAGAGGTTTATAAACTCTAACCCCATACAGATTGTCCTCAAAATTTGAAATTGAGAATTTTAGTAGGTATGAAAATACTTGTAAGATTTAAAACAAAAAGCGTGGGTTGCATGTAATAGGAAATTGCTGGATGAATAGTTCACCCAAGTCGCTAGCAATTTTATCTCTACCCATATGCGTCTTAGGTTTTTTGTTTTAAATCATGCAAGTATTTTAATACCTACTAAAATTCACAAAATTTTCAGGACAATCTGTATGGGGCTTGGAAACTGTATGAGTTTATAAATCTCTGTGGGGCTAGGAGAAATTATTTTATACTTTTTAGTCCGTTTTAAAAACGTAATATATTTAAAAAATTTTTTTATTTAAATTATTATGTTTTGTATGTGTGAAATTTTTTACTGGCGATCCAACTACTATATAGGCTTAAGCACTGTATAATCGATAACAACCAAATAAGAAAAGCAGCACAGTTATATTTTTCTTTGAAATAATATCACATAAAAAAATCTTGTTTATGTACTGACGTATTTCCGAACCTTAAATGTACTGAAAAAACTACGATCGTATCGAATAATTTTTTTTAAAGAGATGAATATCTAATATCTAAAATATACCGCCAAACCATTAGAAACACCACAAATTTCCTTTAATTTTGTTCGTAAAAGTAGAAGGTTTTAACAGTTTTAAAAAGATTTTGCCAAACTTTTTTTTCAGAAACTGTTTTCTAGTGACAATTTGAGACCGATTAGTCAAATAATTTCATATTTTATGAGTTAAAGCAGTTTGCAGTTGCCCTCTGGTGACATGTCATAAAAAAAAACTACATGTATGGTACAGATGGTCAAAAATTGCCCAATACAACCTTCATATAGACACACTTCATATAGACACACTTCAAGTGAAAATGAGCATGAACCGATATTGGTTCACTTTTTCATCTAAATTTTCCAGAAGGTAAAAGCATGTCAAATCGAAGTCACAGGTGCACATCTATGAACCAAAATCAGAAACTTCCAAAACCTTAAAAAAAAATATATTTTGTGTAGCATTTTATAAATACCAAAAAATAAATGAAAGTCGGCCTCGTTAAAAATTTTCATATTTTTACAATTTCCGAGAAAATGCATAACTTTGGGTTACCCATTTTTATCGGATTATTAAGGTTATAAGTACTCCTTATTTTGAAGTAAAAAACAAAGTTTACGTACATATAAATGAAAGTATTTTTACACCAAAAATGGTCACAGGGAATTAAAGTATAAGCGACGTGAAATAAGGAATTTAAAAACCGGTTTTCAGGTTATGATGGAATCTTATTTGAAATTGCACACTCTTTTCAATTGGACTAGTAACACACACTTTCGAATAATTTGAGAATGAGATATTTCTTAGATTATAAAATTATAATGTAGTTGGCTTTTATATGCATACAAATAAATTTTCTATGCTTTCGAATAGGAGTAGTAACAATTTAATATTCCTGATTAGAGTGAGAAGATTTCTAGATATAAATCAATCACAAAGTGTTTAGTTTCACTTAAGATATTCAAATATAGTATATTTGTATGTATGCACGTACTTTCATTATTATAACATTTACACTAATCAACGCGAAATTTTCACCTGACACCAATCCTATGCAACCATAGGACACCAGTTACGCTATTCTTGATTTTGTAAAGTTTTTTGAGATAACTTGGAAAATTTCAATCAATTTGTATATTTCTTATAAAATTTGTATATTCGTTACATCTATTTGAAATATGTTATCTATCGTATATTTCCAATATTTCTTATGTTGAATTATTTAAAAATTGTTTACTTATTGAATTACATAGAGAGCAGCTAATATATATAATTTTTAAAAACTTGGAATTTTGTTGTTTTGAAATATTTTTTCAAAATTACCGTTAGTAAAATATTTATGATGGCATATTGCCGCTTGTTGAGTAGTGTAATTTTAATCCACAAGTGCTTGTAAATATCAAACACTTAAATGTTATGCGTGAACAATAAAACTTAGTAATTTATTAGTGTGTATACAAGGACATAAACAGGAGTGGCATGACGACGCACTTGACCATTTAGCTAGTGGTAGACTTAAGGGGACCTATCCATTGTTCAAGTCGAAAGAAATGAAAACTTCGAAGTTGTATAAAAAAAAAATATAATAGAGAGAGACTTGATTTTTTTTTTATTTTATAAAACATCTAAATATCTTTAAATTAATTTTTTTGTTTTCAATTCGGTTCAATAGTTTTCTTGTAGATGGCCATTTTTAACGGCGTGTGTTATTAGAAGTCTTTTGGGTGCTCCAAATAAAAAGCATCAATAAAAACCTGTAAACTATTACAAAGCTATTATAATAAACAAAAACTACCCTTTGGCAAAGCTTTAATTAAAAAAATTTAGCTAAAAAAAAACTAAACAACGTACGATCGTAATGGTCTATCTTATAAAAACAAATTATTTCTTAACAAAATGAACCGAGGTAAAACAAAATCCATCAAGTATTTCTAGGGTTAGAACACCCGCAAATTTGAAAAATTATGTTTCGAGAAAACGTGTTTAAAAATCGTTCAGCTGTCGTGCGACTATGAAATTCATATAGCATATATAACGCTCGTATCTATACAGTTTTTTGCGGTAGTATACCGTTTTTTAAACTCCAAAACCGCATATCGCGTTTTTTACCAAAATACCGCGTTTATACTAAGAAAAAATGTAAAATTTTTGAACACTACGAAATTCAAATATATCAATCACAATGCAAAACGTGTCAGAGAACAAAGGCAACTCGTTGCAAGTATACCTTTGAAAGAAGTGGAAACATTGAAGGCCATTCTTATCGTCAAATGTAACTTGAAATATCCATGCAATGATTTCTATAAATACCTCATAACAAAACCAGAATCGCTTCGTCAAATTTCTTCAAAGCATAAAATCAATACAACTACAAAAGGAGACATGAAAATGGAGAACGAAGACGATTTTGATGATGGATAAATTGCTTTCCTGGTTAATTTTCATTGAAAAAAATTGATACCGCAAAATATACAGTTTTTTTCAAATTGATTTACAGTTTTTTAAAAATTTTTGGTAGAAATATACAGTTTTTGGTCGGATAAAAGATACGAGCGTTAAGCATATACTATAAGGAACATTTTTATGCAAAAAAAAAAAAAAAATAAAATTTTTGTAGCCGTGCAATTGACATGTCCCCTTAATAATTTTGTAAGTAGAGAAACAAGCAGTGGCTTGTGTATATATTTCATAATCACTATATATACAGCGTGCATTAATATTAAGTTTACCAGTCTTAAGAGAATGTCATACATACCCCACCAAGCTATACCCTACCCTTCGGTGGTGGAATGGTAAATTTATAGTTGCGTAGATTGTATGTATGTAACTCACCCATATGGAATTAAATTTCAACAACAAGTTTAATAATGAATAAGTATCAAAAGAAACATTTGTAAACAATGCATATTGTTTTATTGCAAAATTATGCTTTCTTCTGTTGTCCCAATTCTACTTATTCTAATGGTTATCCACATAAATACATTTTTTGTATTAAACAATTAATTGTTGATGTGTAAACATTTTAGCTCACGGTATGGGCAAAATTTCAAATGTGTAAAATGTAAGAATAACTGTAAAGATGTAAGATAACTGTAACATCCAGCTCCCCTCTCGCTCTCACTACTGCGCGGCATGACTGTGCTACTCTAAACAACAAAGAGAAGAAGAGAGGGAGAAATTAAAATACGAGCGGAGTTTGTTTGTTTATGTTTTGATGAATTTTCTCACACATATATGTACATACGAAAACAAAATGTGCGTGTACATTTATTCGTGGCAGAATTATTTGTTGGTATTAAAAGTATGAAGATCGACTGTACACCCAACGGGCCCGATTGTCAGCAGCTCGCCTGAGGAGTATAAGGTCAGCACTGGTTGTTTTTGTTTTGTTAACGAACACTTGCTGCCGAAAAGCAATTGTTTCCGAATCAAACGACGACAAAGTAATTTAAAATAGCAAAACTGTTGACGCAAAGATTTCATGAGAGGTGTTTCGAAGCATTTCGAAAAGAAGAAGAAGAATATTGTAGAACAGGGCAGTGGAAAAAAGCGAACGAACTGCTGACGCAAAGATCTCATGAGATGTCTTTCGAAGCACTCCATAAGGAGCGTAAAACGGAGTGCTTTTTCCAATGACATGCAACGTTAAAAACGTAATGGTGTATCATACGGAGAGAAATCGCCTACAGCTGATTTGTCAACACTTTTGTTGAGTGCTTTTTTCCCCATTGGGCAAGCAGAGAAGTCGCCGTAGCAAACACAGGCGTTTGATAGGTTTTGCATTCGGATAGTTAGATTGGATTAAAATTAAATATCTTTTAAAATATAAAAATAATACAAAATGATAAGTAATAAGGAATCTAGGTTTCAATAAATGTATAAACAAAATGTAGTGATAATGATAGCAAACCACGGCATTATACAAATTTTGCTTTGTGCATTAACCTTAGAAAGGCAACACTTTTTTATCTATGTAAATAGCAAATATGTTAAACAGAAAAATTCAAACTTATTTATTATAAAATCGCTTATTTACTTCAATAAAAATACATTGTTTCTTATTTTTATTAAATGCAGTTGAGGTAAATCTCTTTGCGGTGCTTTTAAAAAGTAGTGGGGTGACTGGTCACCCCTGTTGCCTTTCTAATGTTAAATGCGGAAAGCACTTATCGTCGCCTGAGAATTGATTTGGCGTATGTGTGAACAAATTCATGCACTTATACGCCAAATCAATTCTCAGGCGACGGTATGTAAAATTTTCACATCTAATAAAATTTCAAATCGACAATAAGAAAAACTTAAAGCACGGAAAAAAAGATGCAATTACAGCTGCGTATATGCGAACATATCGTGCCCGATGCATTGAGTAAAAAAAAGTAATGCAACTACGATTTGGAGAAATTGCAAAATATTTTTGCTATCACAACAACAAATATATGCTATATGGAATAAAAATTTGCATTTGCAATGATGCAAGACCATTTGCATTTTATAGTGAATTGGCCATTACATATATATAAAAGATAATGATATCTAATAAATTTTTAACTTTATAAAATAATTATTTTAATTTAAATTATTTACCTAGCATATATATTATACATCAAATCCCTATATATGGCTATACATATGTGAGCTTATGTACATGGCATTCAGTTGGCTTAACTGTTTACACATCAAATATCTTGCGTGCCTTGCACACATCCATTGTTTTTATACTTTTCACTGTGATTTCATATATAGTTATACATATGATACTTCAACTACATACACGTTTCTATTAACAAATAATTAATAATATATTTCGAGCATATTTTTTTTTATTTATTTTTTTTTTTTTTTTTTTTTTTGCTTCATAAATTTGAGTTCCGTCATTAGCAATTCAGCGCAAGTTTAATTATTATGTTTCAAGTCGAGAAATCCTGTCAATTGTTTGGAGTTTCTTCATCAACCCTCCCAATGACGAGATCAAATAAATTATGGTATAATGAATTATGGTGAAAAATGCTTTTACAAGAAAAGTCTCCTGTCTCTTAAATAAATACGTATTATATACTGCTATGTATTTCTGTTAATTAAAGAAAATTTCATTCCAGGAAATGCCTTTTGCTTTTGATATCACTATTTGATATATTAGCTTTATTCACGATAAATTGCAAATGGTCTTGCATCATTGCAAATGCACATTTTTATTGCATATCACATATATTTGTTGTTGTGATAGCAGAAATTTTTTGCATTTACAAGGATGCAAGACCATTTGCACCAAATCGTGAATAAGGCTATAAGATCTGCCATACGTATGAGTAATATTTATCTCAAATATTTCTGGGGGCATATTTTAAATCATATGTGTAAGTGTATAAAACTTTCATTTGGAAAACTAATATAATATTGTATTATGTCAGTTGATTGTTTCATAGCTATACTAAATAAATACAATTAAAGAGAAAATTGGTTTGAGTTGAGTAGGAACGATTACACCGAGAAACTTTTAAAAACCAGATGAGAATTCAAGAGTATTTCAGATTAATTTGGAGCTACTGATCATGAATCTGAGGTTGTGTTTTTAAAGCAGGTTCTTAAGTGTTCAAAATACCAGTGATTAAAGTTAGATACTAGTACATCCAGAAAACTAACCAGGTCTAAAATTATAAAAAAATTTAATATTACATGTTTGGTGTCTGAGTGAAACTTATTTGCTATAAAACTCTAAAAATTTATAACTCCCACATCATGAAGTTCAATATCCTCTTTCTCTTTAATTTTTGGGCTTCTTTGATAAGCAGTTTTTTAGTACAAAAAAAGGATTTTCCCATGAACTAAAATTTTAAATCTTCTTTTTTTCCCAATAAAATTGTTTTTCTCTATATATATACACAAATTTAAATATAAAGTAAGGCCGATTACGGCCTGGATAAGCAACTAGTGGAGAATATCGGATATTTTTTTTATAAACCGCTGAATATATTTTGGTATATATAAAAAAATAAGGTATAATTAAGAAAGGTTGAGCAGAAATTATAATGTGTATTTATAATGGTCCCGAACAGACAAGAGACTAAATTAAATAGGCTTACAAGCAAGATAGAAATCTTACCAAAAATCCAAACAAAATTTTAGGAAAAAAACGGACCAAAACTCAGTTCAACAATGGGAACAAATTTTAGTCAAAAATCAAATCAAAAACAGCCGAAGACTGACTGAAACTAAGGCCGAACTCAGACCCAAAATCAGATCGAAACTAAATCTCAACCAAATGCACTTCAAAAATGAGACCAAAATAAAGTCCAAAAATGAGACAAAAATTCAGTACAAAACTGAGACCAAAAATAAATCTGATATCAGTTTCAAATTCCAACCAAACGCACACTAAATATGAAATTAAATGAAAATCAAAATCAAACTAAATTGAGACTAAATTCAGACCACACATCAAAAGTTAAACCAAATGAAGATCAAAAAGTAAACCAAAAATGAGAGAAAATACAAACCAAAGTTAGGTAAAAAATTTAAACCAAATACAAATCCAAAATGAAACCAAACAGAGATCAGTAGTGGGACCAAGATGCAGACTAAAAATATAACTCAAGCCAAAAGCAGACCCAAAACCAAATCCAAACGAAAACTGAAAGTAAATTCAGTCTAAAAATCAAAAAGATCTTTTATCTTAAATTCAAACTAAATACAGGCCAAAATGCAGGCCAAAAATGAGACCTGAATTTGAGAAAAAATTAGGCGTAGATTCAACCATAGATGAAACCAAACTCAGTCAAAATTTTAATCCTAAGTTTAAACCAAATGCAGTCCCAAATGTAGACCAAATTCAGAAAAAAAATTGGATTAAAATTAAATCCGAAAATAAAATCAAAGGCAGTTCAATAATGAAACCTAGTTCAAACCAACAATTAGACGAAAATTTAATCAAAATTTTAACCGAATTCAGATAAAAAATTAGAACAAAACTGAGACAAAATCCAAACCAAATCTGAAAATTAAACTAAATTCAAAACGACATATTTAACCAAATTTGAACCTAATACAACCAAAAATGATACCGAAATGCAAAATGAGGCCAAAAATCAGACCGTAATTAAGTTTTAGTTTCAAACAAAGTGTAGACTCAAAATGAGATTAAACCGAAATTCGAAATTTAGTCCGGATTTCAATCAAATGCGGATGTAATTGTGAAGGTTTAGTATCTCGAAAAGATACAAATATTTTGTTTCCTTTTCCATTCAAGTGTGTAAATACGCATATTTTCTTATTAAATTCATGTATTTGTAGTTACTGCTTTTTGAATTTTATTAATAAAACCGTAATTTTTGGGCATAGAAGTTTAAAATTGCAGAAGCAAGTAGTTTGGCCAAGTGCATCATAGTTAGTCAAAAAGTCTATTTTGAAAATTTGTGTAGTTACGTTTTTTTAAATTTTAGATGACGATATAATAGAATAGAAAATAATAGTATATACAGTTGTAGACTTACAATTTGACTACGTTCCAGTACTTGTAAAGAAGCCAAATATTATCATCCTTCAGAATTGGTATTTCCATGCTAAACAGAAATATTTATCTGTTATTTTAAACTAAGTATATCGAAATACCACCACACGAATAAAGTATTGAGCTCTGGTATCGGCGAGTTACACAAGGCCAGCTTTTGAACCTTGTTCCTATCATTTTAACTTTAAAATAAATTTATACATTCACAAAAGTTTTTTTTTTTTTTGAATTTCCTCCCATACAAAAAGTAAAACCGTTTGCAATTTATCATTACGAGAAAAAACAGAAAACATTAAAATTAAGAATACTGTTTTCGTATTTTGGTATTTACGTAAATCCTTTGCGAAACATACTCATCTGTCACAAAACCTACTCATTTCATTGCTGGACTTAAAGGATTTTTCTGCTTGCATAATTTGAAACCGCATGGCCTTAAAATAAATTATCTGCATATATGTACGAGTACAAACTCGAACATGCGAGTATGAATTTATATACAAATTAAGTAGCTACTTAATTCTTTTCATTAATGTAAATGCTGGTATTTATACAGCATTTTGTTAAACGACATCAGCATTTTTATTTAAATATCATTAACGTTTAACGTTTAAGTTTTTCAGTTTCCATGATTTTATAAGTAAGCACATATAATTATTTTAATTAAATCATTAAGGGAAATAATTATACAGAACACTACATAGTGTACTTAGATTCCCTAATTTTAGTGTCGAGAAAGCGGGATACCGGGATTGACATTCATAATGTACATCTACTATAAAGCTTAAACTTTAATATTTTTATGTAAGACATAAACTGCATGACGTAAAAAGTCATAAATGAAGTTATATATAAAAGCATAAATCAAGGTTGCGTAGTTGGCCCAAAAATGTAAAGACTCCGACTTGTGACTTCCAAACCAAAAAACCCCCCCTACCGCCCTCCCCTCCTTGCCAATGAGAATTTCATACATTTCGATCTTTGGCCATGAATCAAAAAACAAATTTTACAGGAAAGAAAATTTCAGAGTATACATTAGAAATTGCCTTTGTATTCCTTAACCACACAAATCAGACCTGAAACAAATAAGCAAAATCCACCCACGCGTTGTGGTCTTATCAAAGCGCAAAACTTTAAATTAGTTTGGTTTCTGAAAACCACTAAACCATCAACCAAGAATAACCAAAACTAAGTAAAAACTGAATACTACAATTAAATCTGTTAATGCAGCCAAAACTTATAATCAGTACGTGCTTTCAAAAATGCACAAAAACTACGAGTTTAAAATTTACTACAACAAGCAGCATGTATGTACGTAACTATAAAATTCATCCAACACAGCCGCCTCATTTCAAAGTAGATACTTTTGCAAGCGAAAACTTAAACAGAATTACGTCTGCTATTTAAACTCAACGTGGCATGGCATGAAAAGTGTAATTACAAATACACAAAACTTTCGCTGCTGTCCAACTGAAGATAACTCTTCCACACTTCCTTTTTTTTCGTGCCGGAAAATGTACGTAAGCCTTTTATGTTTTATACTATTGCAAAGTACGCGATTGTCGCATTAAAAATGTGTTTTAAAAATTTTGCATGTGAAAACTGTGAATTAAAAAAAAAAAGGATTTCTGGGTTATAAAACTCTGCGTAAAAGGTAATTATTAAATAAGTCAACGGTTTCAATATTTTATACTACAAATGTGTATATGTATACAGCAGTAAGAACAGACTGATGCTGATTTTATAAATGTGATTATATTATTGCACGTTAACAATCCGGAATTAAGTAATAATTATATATTTACATAAGACTGAGTTAAAATTTATTTTGTTATGCAAATTTTACTCACGGCAGGCAGATAGTGACAGAAATGCAGATAATTTAATTAAATCACTATTATAATTGCAAAAATTTGTATTTCGTATTTTTCTTGATTCCTTCGTAATATAATTAAGTAAAATAAGTTGTGATCAGAAATTAAAACTTATATATAAGCAATATAAAGCAACAGGGAATTGTATTTTGTAATTAAAAAATATGGAGTTGCTTAAAGGAATTTAAAAAGTTTTTAAATTTAATGGACATTTTTCTAAAGACTGTATCACGTAATTGAACTAAATTTGAAGTAGGAAATAAATTTAAATTGACTATTCATGTTGTTCGACTCAAAAAACAGGAAAATATTGCCGTAGAACTAAATGCCAACTAAATTTCCTGGAAAAATTCTTTCTATTTCCTTCTTCAAACTAAAGCTCTCAAAACTTTTCCAACTATTTTATTAAGAAACTAAAACAATAATTACAAATTGAAATTTCTTGGATTTGGAATAGAGGTGCTAATTTAGTTAACAATGTTAAAATGTACGAAAGCATATTATGTTATATTTTTTAAAGCTAAAAGATAAAGTAATATTTTCCTCTCATTTGCAGACAAATTTGTTAATACTGTGAGACACATTCATTTTATTGACATGAATTTTGACTTCGTATTCAATAAGTGAAAGTCTCACTGATCACTCCTGCATTCATAGTTTTTCTAGATTCCTAAAATTAAGAATTTTTTGTTTAATTAAAAAAGTTAAAAATAAAAAAACTAAATTGTGTATTAACGAACATAAGGCTGAAGTGAAACTTCTTGTGAACTAAACGAAACACAAGCAAATAACAAGCAAATGAAATTTTTCAATCGCTAAATTTTTTACTTCATTGGCTTGTGTTTTTTAATTTCATTTGCTTGTTTCGTTTATTTCACAAGAAATTTCACTTCTGCCTTATGTTCGTTAATACACACCTAATTTTTTTTTTTTTTTTTGGATTAATTCTAGAACAAAAATTGCAACTCTGTACCGGTAATGTCGATGACAATTGTACATGAACTCTTTTTGTGTGCGGCATCTTCATGTGATTCCTTGGACATTTGCGCCATCTGTATGTGAAATGTATAACTGTCATTAACTTTAAGATGGCGACGCTACACATTATTCTTTCTGCCATAGGCGTGGGTGTGTGTATGTTATCAATATGTTTTATTGAATTAAAACTATTTATGAATCGTTTTTACATAGTTTACTCGTGAATTCAGTTACGGAATATTGATTTTTGGCCCCTCATGCACATTGGTCGACAAAATTATGTCGCATTGCAAACTTACGCGCTGACGTCACATCCGGTTGGTTTTACTCTAGGACAAGAGAAAAGAAGTTTCACTTCAAAAAAAAAAAAAACGATACTCGTGAGCTCGCAAAATTTTGGTATCAATAATTGCAGGTTTATGGATTTCACACAAACAAACTTTCTCTCGATCTTGTTCTACCTCTCTTCATCTTTAATGGAAACATGGACGTGGTTATAGATTACTAGTCTGCCATGCCTGTTATTATTTCTTGTATAGAATGTAATTGATTTTAGATAAGTTACATATTACGAAATGCACACTTACAAAATTGACGACCTCGACAGTCTAATGGGTAGTGCTCTAGAATTTCATCCGAGAGGTTCATGTTCGATTCCCGTCTTCGTCTGATTGTTAATTCTCATAACCTTCTTATATTCACTATCAATATGAAGTGTATGAGAATTATAAGAAAGTGTACAAGTACACATCTTAGGTGGTAATGAGCGAACCCACCAAGCCGATGAAAAATTTCGGCATTAAACTGTAGGTCTAACTATGTGATATCACAATGGGCCGTTCATGCCTAACCTAACCTACAAAATTTTAACATATCGAGCCCAAGAAAAAACGTTTTTATCAACTAACGTTATATAGGAAGTGCCCACCTCTCACCACCCGCTCTCTATACAATAAAATTTAGTGATTGTTCCGTAATAAGGTTCCAAGAATATTAAGTGTTTTGGTTGCATTATGGTTGCGGGTTTGGTACCAACCAACCCCGCCCGCTTTCCGTATAGTGATTGGTATAAAATAGTTCCCAAATACAAATTTTAAAATTCCCGCACACTTTCAAACTTAGACTCAATCATCAACACATACGAAACTTTGGTACTTACAGAAACAAATCTAAGTTTTTCTCATACCGCAAGTTAAGTTATTGTCACATCAACAATTTAAAACTTTTCTCTTTAGAAACAAATTTTCAAGAGAAATGTTGATATACTTATGGTATGTCTAATGTAATATTATGTACAAATAAAAACAAAAAAAAAATATAAAAATAAAATTTAAAAAAAAAAAAAATTACTCTTTGCTATTTCTAAATTTATGCTAGATTTTGAAATTGAACCAGAAACCTTCAAAAAAATTGTCTATGCACTTGTCAGTAGAGTCATGGTGACTACTTATTTTTTGTATATTTAAATTTTTATAACTACTGTGTGCGTATCACATAGAGAGTATATCGTCATCTAAAATCAAAAAAGCCGTAACTACACAAATTTTCAAAATCGATTTTTTGATTAATTATGATGCACTTGCCCAAACTACATACCCCTACACTAAGCTTCTACGCCCATAAATAAAAGTTTTATTAACGAAATCCAAAAGGCCGTAACTACAAGTAGCAGGCGGGCCCGGGCCCCATATTAAAAAAGAATAAAAAACTTCCATTGATCCTGCTCAACTCAAACTAGAGTGTCAAGTTTACCCACTCTACGCCTGGAAGCGAAATTAGCAAGAAAATTAAATTTTGAAGAGATTATCAATTCCTTCGCATCAGCCAAAGCAAGAAAGGATAAGAAAAACTTTTAATGTAATTAAAGTAAAATGGAAACTTATTATACAGATATTCATACTTAAAGTACAGAATAAATTTTGTTTTTTGATATTTGTCTTTGCATTTTTATATATTCCGAATTCTGAAACACATTCCTTAGTGAGCAGTACGAAGATTCCATATTTATTGTATTATTTGTGGTAGGAAGAGATAAGGGCCCACAGTTTATCACCACCGGACTTGAATTTTCTCTCGACGACCCTGAGTAAGTGATACTAAACCTACACAATTACATTCTTCTTAAATCTATAATATTTTTCGTTCATCAAATTTTTTTATCCTCCTGTATTTATAAATAAAATGTGAAGTTACGGCTTTTTGGATTTTAGAAGACAATATGAATTTTGGGTTACTCCTTTATTAATAAAGTGGTGAAAATCAATACAAATTTAGAAAAAACAAAAAAAAAAAAACAAAAAACACATCCATACATGCCCAATAAATAAGTTCATAAATTAAATAAATGTCATGTTTACATTTCATCAAATATTTACACAGCTGAAAATAATATATGTACATTAATATTTGTCATACAAATAATAATGAATTAAAATATTCCACAACGGTGAATTCTTGAAAGTTTGATGAAAATAAAACATATTCAATATTATTTATTTATTCTTAGTTTATATTAAAAGCTAACCAAAAATATGTCATTAAAAATTGAAATAACACTAGTTTACAAAATTGAACTCTTATTTTTTTTTTTTTGCACAGACATTTTTTTTAAAGTAATTTTGCGATCTTCACACAAATTCTCGAAATATGACACATTTGCTTTTCTTAATTTTTAGTATTGAATAAAAATCTAATTTAGTCAAAATTAGAAACATTCATTACTTAATCGTTATTATGTATAATTTGTAATCGGTTTCTCTTTTCAAAGTGCAACAGTAGTTACCCATCATTTGTTCATCTTAAACTTCTTCATAATCAACATATTCTGTTGAAATCGCTTTCTTAATTTTCGGTACTCAGATTTTGTGGGAAGATAACAAAGTGAGAAGGCAAAAAATTGAGTTTCAATTAACCATTCAAATAGTAAGCGAACTTTGTCCAAGAAGTACGTGACAAAATTCACAAGCAGCACATTCAACTGATAAATATTAAAAATTCACCTTTCTCAATCTGTTCATACATAGACGGCATACTTACGTAGTGCAATTCACCACCCTTCACTTCGCGGACCGAAAGTTTTATATAACCACCACTATATTTACATACAAAATAATAAAAGTGCAGCATACTTTCAGGGTTCTATTTTTAATATTAAAAATTCACCTTTCTGAATCTGTATATAACAATAATAAGACAGCATACTTTCGGTATGCGATTTACCACCCTCCACCTGGAGGTACGAAAGCTTAACATAATCACCGCTACATTTATTTATTTATACACAAACTTATAAACTCCCACATACCATGAAACCTCACACGACACCGACGTGACATTTGATTTTAATTCCTATTAATTCACTCCACTATAAATTTGCCTTCAATCCCGAGTAAAGATGTTATCACATCAAAAACGCAAACAAACTATACTTAATTGGCAAACGAAATTTTAATTAATAAATCTTATTTTGTTGATTTTTTTCTTTTTTCCCAATGCATTGTTCTTAAAGAAGTTGCTGTAAATTTTCCGCATGTGTGAATTCAAAACGAAAATAATTATGACTCACAAACATCTTGAAATTTCATACAAAAACAGAAGAAATTATTATAAAGCAATTAAATTAGGCGCATGTATTAATAAATATGGTAAATTTGAGCTAAATTAAAAGACATGAACATTACCCATGAAATCGCCATCGCAACTATATAAAAATTTAAAAATATCTTAAAAACTACTTGAAGAATTAAGTTGAAATTTAGTTTTTTACAAAACCTACTTATATAAATACCTACTTTACGTAAAAAAGATCTTGCAGCTCTCGGTACAATCAACAGTAACTTCTCTAAGAACTTAATTGAACAAAAAGGCAAAGCACATCAGGGTGACCGTGATTCAAACTGCCCGTACAATGAAAATATTTTATTCCACAATAGTCGTAAGAAATTCAGTATATTATAAACATATAAGAAAATAATATTATTTTGGAAAGCTCTGCAAAATTGAACAATAAGGGGTGGCATCTAAATCAACAGTTATAAGGACTTAAAATTTGTTTGATAATCAGATAAACAAATAATCATTTTCTGTTAAAATCATCAATATTGAACTAGTTGGGGAGGTACCTTCCATATAAAAAACGTGCATAAAAAACTCAAATAAATTAAACGCCCAATTGAAATCAAATCATTTCTTTTAATTCTAAATTGTCTTGCTTTTCCTCGTAATATGTCAATTAAGAGTTGCGAATTTAAGCAAAAAAGCGAACAAAGTTCTTTATTGTAATATATTTCTTGTATCGGTGCTAACCACATATACACCAACAGATCTATTCTGCGGGGAATTTTCGCTAATTTATTTTTTTGGGTTTTTGGCCACCTCTGCGACACTGTGCGATGGAAAAACACGCAAAGAAAAAAAAATAGGAAAGTTCAATGCATTCAAAATGTCGTTTCCACAAATTTTGTGTGTATTTAAATTGAATGTGCTGTGTGTGTGCGTGTAAATGTTTCTGTGTACGTTTGTGTTATCTCCCAGTTGAACTTTGGATGATCGTAGGAGTAATCATTGAGCACTACAAAGCGAGCAATCGATTACTCCCTATTGCTCCAGAGCTCTTGCATTTTGTACTCCTTTTTAACATTGCATGTCCTAGGGCATGGAGTACTCGTTTTAGCCTCCAAGAGGAGCAATAAAGGAGGACACGATTACGAGCATGAGCTCACTTGCATCTCATAGAAAAACAAAACTCCGAAATAGTTCCTTACAAAATTTATGACGCCATAGACTAGTTGTCTAAACCGCCAGTAAGCACTTGTGTGTGCCTAGGTTCAAATCCCACATTTTTTTTTTTTTTAATTGTAATGTTATATTCATTTTTGTTCATTATTTTTTTATTATTTTTTATTATTTACTATTATCGTTTTATAATTTTATTATTTTCTTGAGTTGCCTTTTTCCAGGCTCGAACCTGTGGCTGAAAAATTCGCATCGCGAATATTAATCGACGCGCTTACCAACTGAACCACACAAGCAGTTTTGTTGTAGTTGAATTTTGTTTCTTTTACTCTTGCAATGATTTTGGTACTAGTTACTGATTTTTAACTCTTTGATGCACACGATTTTAAAGAAAATAAAAACACCAGTTGCACAGAAATTTTTTTGGTTTATATCATTATCAGCAGAATGAGAAATTGAATAAAATATGAAACTTTGTGATTATAAGTAGTTTCAACTTTTCGAGGTGGGTTAAAATATATCACACTATGCATAAAAAAATAAGCGGGGCAGTTTTTACCCTACCTACCGTAAAGGGTTAACTGGGCAAAAGAGATTAAGATATACAATTTTGAACTACTCAATCAGGCTGTCTTTGTTTATCATTATTTCTAAAAATAGACCATATAAAATTATGAAATTATGTTAGTGAAATTCAATAATTTTGTTACTGTACAGGAGTTGCTCGTTTATCCCTCCTTTTGGAGTAATGAAATCATTAATCGTTTGAGGAGTACTCACTGTTTGTGCAACTGGGCTTGTATGTACCTACACATACGTATTTCAGTATAGTAGAATATAATTTATATAAACTATTCTAGTAGAAACTTTCTCCTTAATCTTTGCGTGTCATTATTTGTTAAAAGTTAATTTTCAACCTTATATTTGAACAGTGATTTTAATTAGAGATTTGCTGTGTAGAGCAGCAGCATCCTCATCTGTAGTAGGTGCTTGGTCATGAAGACATAAGACAAGTATACGATAAAAAAAGTGTTGCATAAAACATTTAAGAATTTTAAATACAACGATAACAATACATGGATGAATGGTTGATTAAACAGCGAAATGACGCATAAAAATACCGCTATTACCTGAAATTAAGTAAATATCAACAACATCAACCCTGTTGATATTTACTACAACAAGAAGAATAGTATATAAATTTAAATTTTTTGAGGTGTTAACAAATGTCACATTGTCAAACACATTGTACCGTGCCGCATTTGTTTACATGATTCGATTCCATGTACATACATATGTACATAAAAGTACGTACAGTGTATTGAAAAAGTAAGTTATCGAAAATTGAAACAAAACTTGAGTACTAACAAACTTCCCAATAATAAATATCTTTAAAAAATTTAACTAAACTTCAATAAACGCGAGAGCAAAATGGACGAGAACTTGGAGAAGCAGCTAATCTATCTATGTAAATTTCATGACCAAAACAATAAATTATACAGCTTTATATAGTAAATTGAATTAAAGGAGTTTAAATCCCATACGCTAGCAGAGAAATATCTTGGCTTTACGCAGGAGTTAAAGTAATACAAATGTACAATAGTTCAATGATTCTAAAGTAAATTGCTTAAAAACATCGTCAACGCTTGTGGATGGTTGGAAAAGTTTATGTTCATCGATACCTTAATATTACTAAAGAGGCTGATGAAATTAAAAAACAAGCTGAAACCCATTCCAAAAAACTTCAAAAGCATGTGATCAAGGAAGGCGACAAGCTTCTTGATTTCTTAGAAATATCCAGATGATAACAACGCAAAAAATATACATTATCTCCTTCGTATCTAATTTAAAACAGGCATTTTAAAAATCTCCTTGTAATTTTAAAAATATCTAGAATATTATCTTTTATCATTTTCTCAAAATTTGACTTAAGAAATTTTAAATTCAATTAATTTTAAAGAGGTCTAGAAACCTCTCTTCTTAAATTTAATTTTTTTTTTTTTTTTTTTGTTCAAATAGCTTTCTGGATGGTTCCAACATATGAGCTTGATAAAAACAGATAAGCCATTACAGAAAAAAAAGGTTTTTAAGTTTTTCTTTAACCCTTGATAGCTCCCACAAAACAAAAGTTTCAGTATTGTTCTTTGGTGGATTTTCATTTCATATAAATACCCTTATATGATGTTAACTTGAGCTGGTGATTTTTTTACGTTTTTTTCTCAAAATCAGCTGTAGCTTCTAAAAAATGTAGGAATGCCTACTTAAGGCGGTATTCTACCCGAGATGGTGCGAAATATCGATGTTTTCAAATCTTTGTAAATAAAAAGCTTTTCAATATTTTTATTCGAAAGTTTTTGTACAGGCTTTGAACAATAATTTTCGTTTTTAATGTTAAAAATATCTTTGTTAATAATGGTTCATTCGACGCCTCGAACTTGAGCCTGCCGAAAATAGTTGCTCCATGGTGGACATGATATCTCCGGTTTATATATTCTGAAACACAAAATGTAACCCATTTTGTAATTGTGAGACTTCCTGCTATTGCCTCATTTAGGGAATAAGAAAAAAACTTTCTTCAATTTAAATCAGACGTTTGAAAAAAAATTACAATTTTTTGCCCTGTTTTTGTTTATATTTTGCTTTATAAACATTAGTTAAACAAATGCTTTCGCCATAATCCTAGATAAAGCCATACTTATACATTTGCTTAGTAGCCTTGTAAAATTTCAAGTCAATTGAACAAGTGGTTTTTTTGTGAATCGTGTCCACTGTCCCAAAAAAATGGTTTCGAGAAAAACGAGTTTAAAGATTTACAAACATGGTACTTACAAATGATGTAACTTACGGTTAACCAGCGATTCCCGGACCATACATTGCCCCCTCTTCTTTCTCATAAAACTCGTTGTCTACATCAAAAATATTAAACAACAAAAAAATCGTTTTTTCGAACCATCTCAGGTAGAATACCCCCTTAATTAATTATAACTAGTCGGTAAGGCCTCAGTAACTGGGGCTATTTTTTTTTTTTTTTTTTTTTGTTCAAGAAATCTCTTTATGAAAAAACAAATATCAAAAGAGAACCAAACTACTCGTTGGTGTTTATTTTGTTATTTGTGTATGCAGATAATTCGTTAGATAATTCTGAGAGATGCCGTTACTCATGTCTTCTCTCTCTCTCTCTCATTTGTTATTAATCCCGCTTAAGCAATGATTTCTACAACGATGAATGCAATGCTTTGTTCAATGTGTGAATTTTAAAGAACTTACGACGCTAATATTTTGGAATTGGCTTAACCGATTTTAAATCTGATAATTTTTGGCGACCTACTCGTCAAGCTCTTTAAATTGATATATAATATGATAATGTAGTCTGGAATAAAATTGTAGTTATACTAATAAATGTATAGATTTCTACATTTCTACTAGAAGTTAGTATTTTATTTAAATGAATTTACATTTTCAAATGCAAAATAAATTTATCTATTATATTTTATAATTTTTCTTAAGCTCCTTCAACAGTGTGTAAAAAGATTTAGTCAGGTACAACCTCAAACTTTTAAATTACATATAAGATGCAGTTTTAAGGCCTGTATACGTAATTAAGCCGCCATTACTTTTCAAATTCGTTCCGAAATGTATTTTTGACGAATTTTTATATTTAAATTAGAAGAGATTTCAAACTATCTATTAACTTTTTGGGCAGATTTGGAACTAAATTCTTTTTACTACTTACTTTTTCAAAATACTGTATATTGAATTTAATATTTACAAAGTATATGCTCACATGCATAAGTTCACACTTTTATGAATTTAATATGGCCTACGTAGTACATACAGTGGCGGCCGTTAAATATCAATTTTTTTTTTTCTGTTTTTGAATTAATCTAATTCCATTCTACTTATTTGATTTTTGAATAATGTTATTTTTTAATTAATCCTTTTTTAGCGTACAATAAACTTAAAGAATTTGTGTAAAAAAAAAGGAAATTTTTACTTATACTAAAATACAAGTAAACTCTAATTTTGAGGAGACGTCAGCAATCTTTCCGATCCCACAAAATCAAATAACTTTTTTCATCATATCGTAAAAAAAAAGCTGTTAACACTTTTCGATGGTGATGGCAAGGGTGTGACCGGGAAGTGCTGAGTCACCGCAGGAATCACCCTCTTGAGCATGTTAAGATCGCTTTATTCAATTTGAAAATATGTCAGTGGAATTAGTTTATATCTTGGTTTGACAGCTTTTAGGATGGCTGCTTAGATGCACCGGTGAAAAATGCGGGTAAATGTAGATTCTTTTTATTCTATATTAAAGCTCCATTAGAATATCGCATAATTCAACTCTTCCCATATGCTTCTTTACCATCATCATAGTTTCAATTGTCTCCCTAAGCTAGTATTCAATGATTTCTGATTCCTCTGATTGTCTATAAAGTCTGGATAACATTCATCCTCAACAGTTTTATCTTCATTTAAATGCTAGTTACAACCAAAGCTTGCTAGAGCTTCAATATCTTTTATTGGAAGTATGAATGTATAAACTCGTAATTGTGACTAACTTCATATCTATCATACGCGCCATTTTTTTTTTTTACATTGACAGCTATTCTATCTCGAAGAGCGCCAAAAATACTATAAGAATTGATCTGTCAAATAATTTTCATAATTCTACAAAAGTGTTTTACTATAGCTGAAAATGTCGAATTTCGTGCCAACAAAACAACATTTGCGGGAAGTTTTAATTTGCTTCTTCCATTTAAAGAAAAACGCAACTGAAGCACATCGTTTACTCACTGAAGCTTATCCTGACTGTGCTATAGACGTTAGAATGTGTCAGGTGTGGTGTGCCTGTTTCAAAAGTGGTGATTTTTAAGTTGAAGACAGGGAACGTTCAGGCGCCCCGAAAAAGTTCGAAGATGAAGAATTGAAGGCATTACTCGAAGAAGATTCATGTCAAACGCAACAAGAACTTGCAGAATCTTTAGGAGTTGATCAATCAACCATTTCTAAACGATTAAAAGCATTGGGAATGATTCAAAAGCTAGGAAATTGGGTGCCGTACGAATAGAAGCCGAGATACGTCGAACGACGATTTTTCACATATGAACTGCTGATTGAACGACAGAAAAGAAAGGGTTTGCTGCATCGTATTGTGACTGGCGATGAAAAGTGGATACGTTACAATAACCCAAAGCGTAAAAAATCATGGGGACCGCCCGGACATGCATCAACATCAACGGCAAAGACGAACATCCATGGATCCAAGCTCACGCTGTGTATTTGGTGGGATATGAAAGGTGTCGTGTATTATGAGCTGTTGGAACCTAAAGAAACGATCACTGGCGACCGCTACCGACTACAATTGATGCGTTTGAGCCGAGCATTAAAGGATAAGAGGCCAGAATATGAGAATAGACACGACGAAGTTATTCTTCAGCACGACAATGCTCGGCCGCATGTTGCAGGGCAAGTAAAAACATACTTGGAAACGCTGAAATGGGAAGTGTTACCCCACCCGCCGTATCCTCCAGACATTGCTCCTTCTGATTACCAGTTGTTCCGATCGATGACACATGGCCTTGCTGAACAGCACTTCCGTTCTTTCGAAGAACTCAAAAAATGGGTCGATTCGTCGATAGCCTCAAAAGATGAGAAGTTCTTGCGGCGCGGAATCCGTATGCTACCAGAAAGATGGGAAAAGGTTGTGGCTAACGATGGACAATACTTTAAAGAATAAATTTATAGTCACTTTTTCACAATAAATGTCCAAATTACGAAAAAAATACGAGTTTATACATTCATACTCCCAATATAAAAGTGTTCCTACTTATCAATTTTATTTATATTCCTTGATATCTACTGTCGATTAAAGTTGCTTATAAGCAACTTCGGTTCTCAAAAAATTATATCAGTTATATATAATTTTTTTTAACTAAACACATAAATAACATAGTATTTTGTTCCCTTCAGATTTATCAGTTATTTAGAAATATTTAAGAACATTATTTTTATTAGCAATTTTTTATGATCTCGCATTGAATAACTTTGTAAAGCATAAAATAAAAATACATTTTCTTATTTATTTCTCTCTTCTTCTACATATACAATATCAGTCTGTTTTCCCATATAAGAATATAATAGTTTGAAGTTGCTTACTATTGCCCTGAAGGGGCATTGAAAGATGCGCACCATAATCACTTTTGATAAGCAAGTACTTGGCACAGCTGGGATCTGGCATTGACCATATCTGAATCGCAAACCAAAGCCTAAATAAATTCTGTATATAACAGAAAACGGAATCAAAGCCCAAGTTACCAAGTCAATGTTCACGAATTCTATTAGTGAAGCATTAAATTCGGCCGAATGTACATATACATATACTCCGATGTGAAAAAAGCACTAAATAACACCACTGCGATTCGAAATTCTGTCAAAAATAGTAATGAAATTTCTAGCGATAATTCAATTGACATGTCAATGCTATTTGTCACCAATTTCTATTTGTCGCGTATTTCTATTTATCGCATATTTCTATTTGATAAAATTTTCTATTTGTTGCCAATTTCGATTTGTTGTTATTTGTATTTGTATGTTGTATTCTGTATTCATCAGTTTTGATATTGATAGAGTGTAAGTATGAAAAATCAACCATCTAATATTACTGCGCAGTAATGTGAAATTGATCAAAATTTACATATTCACATGCACAGAACTTTTATTTACATAAATTCTAAAATTCCGACAATGTGAGTTTAACAGCTTCAACTTTCAAATTTTTGTAGAAGAATTGAAAAAGTTTTATACAAATCATTGCTTTCATAAATTTGCAAAATCATTTCATAAATTCAATTTGTTATATGGCATAAAGTTTGTTACTCATGAAACACATTCAATATTTTGTTTTTCTCTTTTATATTTTTTTATCAAAATGTTTATATTACTCGACTATATGTATTAAAATGTTTTCCTTCAAAAATAAGTTGTATGCTTTATAAAATTATCACACGTGTTTCGTTCATGAAGACCTTCTTTTTAAAGTGCAAAGAAAAACAGAAATAAGCTCCATAATAATTTTTATTTTCACGGTAAAAATGTTAATTTACTTGTAGGAAAAGGTTATTGACATATTAAATGTAAGTAGAATGTCGTCTGCATTGCGTTAGAGACTAAGTAAAAATACTTAGAAATTGTGACGAAATTTAATTTTCATTTTAAATCATTTGCACACATTCATCATCTAACGCATGGTGAACGAAGACGGAACACGAATAAGGCGTGCAACTTTTTTCAAAAACTTTCAAAATACTTTTAAGTTTGTCATAAAAATTTAGTTGCGAAAATGTCACTAAACAAGGGACAAGGTTTTCACCATTTTAAAGAAATAGGTTTAAGAAATTTTAATATATGTGCTAGAAAATAAAGAAATGACAGAAAGAAAAAAGATTCTTGGAAAATATGTGTGTTTAATGACTTGAAAGTTCGCACTCTTCTCAAAGCAAAAAAAGTCTTATAGACCGTTTACAAAAAAACAAATGCAATGTTTCCAAAAACACAATTCACACATTCGCAGAATTACAGAAAAAGGTGTTGGCCGGTGCTTGAAGAGTCATCACCAATGAGATAAAATAATTTTTTGGTCAGACTTGATGACTTCACATTACGCCATCACCAAGGCCGTATTTAGAGGTGGGGCTGTTTGGGGGTTCTGACCCTCCCCCCCCCCCCCCGAAATGTGGAAACTTTATTCTAATTTTAGAGATTAATTGCCAATGGATGGAAAAAAGTCAAAATAAAATCTATTTAACGATATTTTTATTTCCATCGTTTTTTTTTCTAAAAAGTCAAATATAAAAAAAAAATAAATTTGAAATCTTACTTACACTATGCGATCAAATTCGATTCAAAAAGAGAAGTTGATACTGAGCAGTCCCGCATTCATAGTTTTTCTAGGTCAGTAACTGTTTTTGATTTAAAGTATCGTCCTGAATCAGTTTGAAAAGTTTAAAAATTAATTAATTAATTAATAATTTTTTTCCTAAAACGTGACGTGATGGGAAGTTTTTGACCTCAGATTCGTGTTCAACGTGAAAAGTTCTTTCGCAAAAACTCCATCTTATTAGCAAAACCAATGCAGTTTAGGAGGTAATCTTAAAATATAATTATTTTTTAACGCATTATAGGTCAGAGCACCACGAAAGATCTCAACCTCATTCCTTATCATTGATAATGGCTCAAATTCCCAATGATGAGCATTTGAAAAAAATGAGCCTCTACTATTTTTGGTAATTTTTTTGAGGTTAGGTACATCATCACTAGTGGGAAGTCAATGAGTTAATGAAATTATGTCCTTCACGATAAAAAAAAATGCATTTGAATGCACATTGAATAATATTTATTTCAAAAATTTAATTCTGTGAATTTTTTGTCACTTTTGGCCATTTTTTTGAGGTTAAGATTAAAAAAAATCGGAAAATTTTTCTTAAAATTCTAATTTTATAAGATTCATCAAATGTATCATATATTTAATTTAATGTATATAAAAATTATTTATGAATATTTTGTTCGAATGAAAACCTCCCCCGAAAAAAATTTCTGGCTACGATCCTGGCCAGCACAATTGCCAAAGCTTTATCCTTAAATATGTGCCGCAGAACTTTAACCAGTCAAAAGTCCCAGAATTAACCAATTCACCAATTAACTTTTAATGAACTGATATAAAAAGAAAGATCTAAGGCAATGAACATTCACCAAAAATTAGAAATTGCTTAATTGAAAAACTAAAAAACAGTTGAAACCATTGACTGAACAACAACTGTAATTCAAAAGGTTATGAAGAAAGTACCAAAAAAGTCCTGAATTGAAACCACAACGGAATTAAAACTTATTTGTAAATTTTAAGTAAATATTATTGCTTTTTTAAAAAAAACAACAAAAAAACGTGTATAAATTTTTTTAACCATTTTGTGTCCGTCCAGATTTTATGCACCACACGTTAGTAAAAACAACAACCCAACGAATATTTTTGCAAAAAACGTATTTTTAATTATTGTTTTTGTTACTTACATATATGTATGTAATTTTCTATTTTTCATCAGATATAAAAATATTGAGAATATATTTTATTTTTATAACAGATTTCTGTGAAAAGTTCAGCAGAGTACTGTAAACGTAATGGCTTGATTGTTATTTTTAATATCACAATACACAATTTAACAAATTGCAACTAAATCGTTTTTATTGCTTATATATGGGGGCTCAATAATACTAAGAAATAATTTAAATACTCGTACAGTCGAAAGAGCTGGCTGTGAGACCCAACCACCCATGACGGAATTATTAAAGATGATGTTAATAGTGACAGGCGAGTTTTAACACTCCATTAGCTCAATGTTGTATTTTGGAATTACAGAAATTGGGGAATAAATTAAGGCCTTTTCGTGAAAACGTACGAAAAAATATCAACAAAATTTACACGCGAATAAAACATGCATAAACGACATTTTCAGTATTAAAAATATAAAGATATCATATAATGTAAAAAAGCTGACAGTTTAATGTTTTGAAATAAAAAACACAAGTATTTTTTCATCGTTTTATTTTTCATGCACTTATTTAAATGCTTAATCCGAAAGTGCATTCGGCATTTAAAGAATCATTTTTTTACATCATCATGTATGTTAAAATTTTCAGTGCATTTCAATAATTTTGGCAACTCTTAATAGTTTTACCATTGAATTTTGAAAAAAAATTTTCTAAAGATTTAATTTGAGTAACAAATTCTGTTGAAGGTTTTAGTAAACCTCCTTTAGAAATTTCGTTAATCCACTTGTATGTAAGTTCTTTTGACAAATACTCTCTTAATCCTAATTTTCGTATAATATATCCTGATTTATATTCTAATGCATCCTCATGGAGGCACTCAAAATCTTCATGCTCATTCATAACATCGCCGGAAAATGTTACATCCTCTAAAACCATCTCATCCTCAGTGAGAAAACTTTTAAGTTCTTCCACTGAGTTGAGACGGAGCCACTCGGTTTCATCGGCTTCTTGATTTCCGCGAGCCGCAAGAGTTTCCGTATTTCGTGCTGTGAACAAAACATATTATTTAATTAAGCATATCCTCACATATATATTGCTAGTTTAGAATGAAAAAGTGCTAAGTCCACTTTTTCAAATTTTACAAGAGAGACAAATAACTTTCTCTACTTAGCGTCATTTCACTCTAAGCTATGTATTTCACTCTAAGCTAAGTATGTGCATATGTCAATAAATAACATATTTATCTAGCAAGTACTTTCGCAATCTGTATTTAAACTGGAAATTCTGACAACGAATAAATTAAAATTTTTAGGAAAAGAGAAACAACAAACGATTAAAAAAGGGACCGTATTGCTTACTTTTTTTTGTTAATAAAAGAAAATATTTAAGTGCTTTTTAAAAACATTCTTGCAAAAAAAAACGTATGTTTTTAAAGAAGCATTGCTGATTTGCTAAGGGAGCGAATGTTGTCAAAATAGAAAGAGATGGCTGTTTACGTACATCACCTTTAATAATTCCGTCATGCAAACCACCCATCATAAATTACAAATCGTTCATTTACTAAAAGACTGTTATAAGTCAAAAAACACGATTTTTGAGTTAATGATGCAGAACTATTCATTATGCCACGCTTCATATTGTGTGATCATATTAATATCTTGTTTACTCTGCGCGTGAGAACTAAAAGATTTCTACTTTTTTCTGCAAAGTGGGAGTCAATTGAAAACTTTAAACGCGTTTTCTGTAAAATCGCGTTTTTTGAGTTATGACAGTCTTTTAGTAAATGAGCGAAATGTAAAAAATCGCATTTGGGGCAAAATACAATGGCGTTGGAAAATATTTATGAAAGTATGTATAAATTCCGTTTTTAATATTCAATATGCTATAATTTAATAATATTAAATAAAAACCTTTGAAAGTCAACAACTTTAAAAAAATATATTTTTTTGACATGTAAAAATATTTTAAATGTGAAACCACGCACAGTGAGAGTCATTAAGTTGTTGTTATATCAAATTTTCAATGTTATTTATTATGCCAGTTTACAAAAAGGATCATTAAAGTAATCATTAAATGCTTATAAACAAACAACACATTTCTCCATAGTGCTTCAAAGCCAATGCGTTTTATAGTTATTTTTAATATTAGTACATGTGATTGGGGAGGTAGTAGTAGATCTACTATGTAAAATTTTTCCAGAATCTTAATTCGATCTGCACCAAATCGAGGACGTATATATCTGTTGGTCTTCGAAGGGTGTCACAAGCTGGATATGAAAAGTCTCGGACAAGTGATTATCGCACCTCCCATACAACTGAAAAGTTTTATTGGATAAATTTGCAGTGCAGTACTGGCCACACAAATAAATGTTGCTGGAATTGGAAAAGAGGGCATGGCATCTTCCATATAAGCTTGGATCAATGGGCGTGGGACACCGTAACTGGAGAAACACTGAAAAACATTGTTAATTAGTGTATGGGAATGTTGTTGGTAGTCATTGGTAAGAATTTGTATGTTTTTGGGCAAGAGAGCGTGGTAACTCCCATACAAACGAAAGGTCGAAACGATATATGTAGAAAAAAATAGTAAGGGGAACAATTACCCAATTCACAAGCTGTCTTATTCGGTGTCGTATCCTCTCACTTGTCTTGAGTTCTCTCATTTTCCATATAAAATTATACGGCATTATATGTTGGCAGTAGATATTTGCCAGCATGTTGTTATTGTTGGACAGTGGGCGGGATTGGAAATGTTTTAAACGGTGTATGGTATGTGGGAAACAACAGCAACAATAATTATTAAGGTTTGTTTGTTAAGACGTGAGGTTACTTGAAAACATCGTTGACACTATTTGACAATGAATGAATAGTGAAATAATTTAATTCCCGAGCTTATATGGTCATTTCTTTTGCATATGTTTTTTTTGTTCAATTTTCGAATTACTGAAAGTGTGCTAGGGCTTCTTGATACTGCTATGTACTTTAACATTAAAGCATGAACAAAAAAGAGGAAAAATATATATAGAAGAAAACATTTTTCTTTTCAGTCCTGCCAATTAAATTAAACCATAATCAATTGTCAACGAAACCCCTTAAATTTTGTCTCTGCGTTTGAAAAACATAGAAGAAGAGATTGTGAAAAATTATACAAAACTGTAATGGGATGCACGGCAAGCGTAAAACTGTGGAGAGTATTCATAAATATTTTTTTTATTATTTCAACATTTTAAAGAAGACCTGGAGAAATCTAAATATAGAGAAAGTTCACAAAAGAAATAAAACATTTGATGGCACTGAATTTTTGGGATTTTTTAATTTTTTTTACAAATATTTTTGTGAAAATTTTGAATGACAGTCTAAAAAGGTCACTAGTACCAAAAAGGGATACTTAGCACCGTAATAACTATTCTATTTCGGTTCTAAATACATACATGACATATAGTCCAGAAGGTAGAAATCCCCCGCTATATAGATGATTTCGAAGAATTTTTTAAAAATATTTTAACCGACCTAAGAAATGTATTGAAGATAATAAGAATATATTTCAATTTATAATTAAAAATCAAAAAAAGTAAGCTCATTTTTTGCTTGTCGTCCCTTTTACCCATAATCAGTCCATCTCTTATATCAAATCGAACCTTAGGTTGCTAGTAAGTACTCAGATATTACTTAAGACTGTCCAGTAAAAAAGAGTCCCGTATACGTATAGAAGATGACGAGATGATAACTCACATTCTGTGTGAATGTCCAGCTCTGACTCGGCTCAGAAGTGGAATTTTCAGGAAGTAATTCCTCCAGGTTAATGCTGTAAAATCTGGACTTGCTGGCCATCAATAGGTCAGTGAGCGGCTTTTGTCCTAAATTGGGGAGTGGCATATAAAATCTTTTAGGTCAGAGTGCCTGAAATTTAATAAAATAAATAACCGTAAAAAACAATAAAAAATCTTCAATAAAAATTAATCTTCATCGAAAAAAACTCAGAATCGTTTAACCCATTTTGAACAAGTAGCAAAAATAGTGTTTCAATTTTGAAACACAACTTTTGAATGTCTCTACTATATTTCACCACTCACAAAAATTATAAAAAATTTATTGTGTATTTTAAAATATGTAGTAGTAATTGAGGTAGTCAACTTTCATAAAAAAAAAAAAATTTTGCTTAGCCATTTTGGCCAGTTAAAGCCAAATAGCATTCAATTATGAAATGCAGTTTTAAGACCAGCATATGTAAAAATAGTAAACAGTCATTAGTTTTGAAAAAAAAATTTTAAATATAATTTTGAAAAATTTTCAAAGTTGATGAAAAAAAAAAATCGTACAGATATACAGAATATAGGTTAAGGAAAATCCATCCAAATCTTCTTCTTCTTCAGGAAAGCTACCCAAAAAATGTAAAGTTACACTATTAACATTAACCCTTCGGTGACCATAGTAACGGCGAATCATTATTTTTTGTTCTGCAGATTTTAAACGGTAATGCAATTGCAATAGTTTCGCAAAATATTACTTATAAGTAAAGTTGATAGTTAAGATTTTCACACTGTGATATTGTCAAAAAAATATGATCTAACTGGAAACGCAGTTAGCTTTAGATCTATATTGTTGTCTTTTTTATCAGTAAGATATTAACACATTTCATCAGTATTATCAAAAAAATATATTTTTAGAATAATGACCATAAGGTTAGATATTAATCGGAGTCGCCGCACCTCTCTCGTAGATACGCCTCTTCCCTCGAATGCACCAGTACTCTCACCATGTATGACTTTTTCTATAATATTGCTGGAGTTTATATACTTGTTATATACAGGTTTCGAATAATGAAAAACATACCATATGGTATATTGAATTTGTTTGCCTTCGTCCTTTCAAATATCAATAAAAACTAAATAAAATATCAAAATACATCTCAATAAAATAAACTTATGGCAGCAAAGGAATCGGCATCATAGCTCTAAAATCGCAACAAAAAATTATATTGAAAAAGAAATAATTTTTTTGTGCATTTCAAAGAAATAAATCGAGCAACTAATGCATGCATTATAATAAAATCAATAAATCAAATAAATAACAAATGTATAAAAGATGCATTCCAATACAAAACCACATAAAACTACTTTTTACTATTATGACACAATAGCTTGTTAAGGGTTCTAGGCTAAGCTTTTCGCATCCATTCATGGCCATCCATATTTTATTGTTTTCCGATTGTGCTGAGTATCAAACTGAGGCATTCAGTTCAGTAGATACAACTTACGACATGGCAACCACACACAAACACATACATAAATCACATAACCATGTATGTATTAAAGTATGAAATCCATTTTCACACTATTATTGTTACATAACTAAAAGCATTTCGAGAAATTGAAAGATATATGAGTTTGTGCAAGACCACAATATGTAGTACATACAAAGTTGACAGAAGAACATTTGGAGAATATAAATTGAGCAGCTGCAGTAACGAATTCAATATAATATTTTATAGATGGCGAGAGAGAGAGATAGAGAGAGAGAGGAAAAGCGAGAAGGAATAGGAAGGAGATGCTATTAAAACATTTTACGAACACCACAATTCAAGTGAGCAATCACCACAAAAGTATTATTCGATACCGATGTTCTCATACAGCACAATGCATACTTATTTACCGCCACAATGAAATATAGAAAATGTTTGCCAAATTTTGCTAGCATTGCAGCAAGAAGTCATCGCTGCCATCTAAATTATACCAACTTTAATAGTGATATTGGCAGAAAAGTACATTAAATTAATAAACTTTTCTTGAACGAATAGGTTAAATGAATCATAAATTACACAAATAAAATTTTTCCAGTCAGCTTAAAAATTTTTAATTTACTTAAATTGGCAAGTCCATAAAATTCTTAACAACTCATAACTTTATAAATATTAAAACAAATATCAATTATAAATGTTAAAGTATTAACAATTTTAATTACGCAAACTTATCGAACTCATTTACAGAAACCATCAAAATACAGTAACTAGTCGTGGCGTAATTAAATATTTCAATAAATACACATACATATCTTTGCGCTTGGTATTAAGAACAAAACTATTGCAATAATCTGTACAGCGTAATATTATCCTACTGCGTTTAATTTCAGCGTTGCAGCGTTCATATTCAGGCCTTGACGTTGCAAATGTTGAAATACAAAAACTTTATCTTGCAGAAGTATACAGAAGTATACAGTATTCATTTCCCAGTACTAATTGAAAGAAAATAAGTAGTCAGCAAATCGAACGTTGAACTAGTAAATGATTCTCTAGGCAACAACTACCGAAAATTCTAAGTTTTTTTTTTAATTTGAAATATTTCACATTCATTATCATGTACACGTACATAGCTACACTGTGTCTAATTAATTCAACAAAATTCGATTGAATTACAAATCCCATTAACAAACTTGCATGCGATCATACATAAAATGATGCAATAAGTATTTCCACTTTTGTGGAATCTAAAATTTAATTTAAATTATATATGTCTGTAGCACATTTTCGGATTATTTTGAATTTATGCATTCAGAAAAAAAAAATGAAAATGTATGAGATTTTCATCGGTCAGAGGGAGAACAAGTTAACCCAAATCTCCTTCTCCCCCTAGGATCCTCTAATAGTGTGAAGTAATGCACTAGCACAATCGATTAGAATAATTTCTACTTTGGTATATTAAAAGAGTCGAAAAGTACACAAAAAAGTATACAATTTTTGATAGTTCGTTTAAAACATCCACAGACTAACCAAATAACAAATTGTGGTCGAAAAACTTTTTGGAGGTAATAGTGTCTAGAACGACGAAAAGCAAATGAATTTTTTTACTTTTTTTTTATTTCTGCTTCCCTTTTTTTTTTGAAGAGAATGTAGGTTAATAATGCTTTAGTTGAATGCTGGCTAATTATTGGGTCAAAATCACTAGTGTTTGTAAATGTCTCGCATTGATCACGCAAAAACCATAGAGTTTCCACATCTTTCTAGGCTCAATCAGAACTCTGACACTATCTCCGGTTTGAGAGCACAAAATGTGTAATATACCTGTGACTGCTGCTATTAGGTAATAATGATAACTGTAGTAGTTGGATTTCTCCTCAATTCCAATTCCTTATAATTGGTAATTATCGTTCCCGATTTCTTGTCATGAATGAAATTATTATTTTTGTCCTTTCCAATTCTATGCAATGGAATTAATTTTTTATGCCTAAAATAACTGTGTTCCTTAAGATCAAACAACAACTTTTTGTTTTTACATTTCTTTTCATACCGTAATCATTTTCTACCAATTTTAAGTGATTTGATATGAAACAAATTTCCTTACTGGGTCAAATAGTGATAAAATTCCACTAGAAATATGTTGCCAGAAAAGCCAGAAGAAGGTAAATTCAGTATAATGCTTTGAAATACTCTCCAAAAAATCTTGTTGTAAAAATTGTAAATATTGAATAATAGCCACCCTCACATACCAAATTTGTTGAACAAAAAAAAAAAAATTCAAAATTAACCAAAAAATGCCTAAAATCGATGGCTAATGTCTTGCAGACGGATATAAATTTTTAACGTAAATAGTTTTTAGTATTCGGATTCTACAAAACTGATCTTTCTATTGCATTAAAATAAAAACTTAGCAGTATTGTTTTGAAAAGTGAACGAAAAAGGATTTTTCCCAATCTCAAATATCTGAAAATTTCGAACTCCACCAGCCAAACTAAATACACGTAGATCCGAAATTTACGCAATAAAACTAAGTTGACGTGTTTATTGAAAAATATAAAAAAAAAAAATCTTTAATGAAACAAAGTATTAAAATAAAGAAGTATTTTAAACTAAAACCTCTTAAAACGCAAAAACTTAAATATAGGTTTCGTCACGTACCAAACCTTAAACTAAAATTTAAATTTGTTCTAAAATTAAATAATTCAGCTTTCATAAGCTAACAATACTGAAAGTTGTTTTTAAATTAACATTACGTAATCAATATTTTGCTTGTCAATCAAATTAAATCGTTTTCGTGCCTGAAAACAACAACAATTTCACTAATTTTATGATATGAAACTGCGAGTTTTGCAAATTAATACAATTTCTACATACATATATGCATCTATATTAAAAAAAAAAAACAAAATATTAAAACGCCTTCATTTCTTTAAAAAAAAAATCTGAACCAGGCTGTTGCAACGCAGAACTGCTCCAGGAAATACAGAACAGCTGGTCACTGTACTTACGTATCGTACAACAATTAGAAAATTATTCTGCATTGTACTTGTTTCATTGTAATTTAAAATGAAATCAGTTAATTTTTAACGAACAAAACCAATACAAATATATAGGGGAAAGGCATGCAGGTTGAAACGAGTTTTGTTTTTATGATTAAAATTTTGTACTAACAAAAAATATCACGTAATGTCTTGGGCTACACCTTTGCTGCAGAAAATAGTTGCATTGACTGAAAAATTAAAAAGTTATGGCCAGTTTTCCACACATATATTTTTTGGCAAAGCAAATTATTGACATGCAAGTTGAGACAGTCATAGAAATTGAGAAAATGTTGGAAAAAAAAAAATTATTACGATTAATTTTAAAGTATTATTGTTTATTTATTTATCATAAAGGCCTCAGCCATAAAGAAGATAAGAAATTTCATTAATTTTCATCAGAAAGATCAGCATCAGAGTCGCAATTTCGGCACGTGAAATAACTTCGTGTTATGGTATACTTTAAATGGAATGGTTGTTGACACTTGTCGCATTCCACGAAATTTGTGCTTGTTAGTTTGGCTGGTAAATTCTTCATACATATCATACAGAAATCAACATTTTCATCTGAAGACGACATTTTATTTTTTTTTTCGACTGCCCGTGTTCGCTTATTATAAAAGTTCAATAGCAATTCCGAACATAAACAAGCATTAAAATGAGGCCTCTTACGTTTCCCCTCTAAAACATATAACGGCACATAGTGTTTCAACCTGCTTGCCTTCATGTGTCTCAATTTGCAAGCATCGCCGATATTTTGAAATGATGTAATATTTTTTATTTGTAGAGATAAAAGCGGGAATCTGGTTACGGATACGCAGTGTGTACTGGGATTATGGAGGGAGAGTTTCTCTAAACTGGCGAAGACCCCAACAATGCCGCTTCTGGAATGTTGGAACAAACAAAATTATTACGATTAATTTTAAAGTATTATTGTTTATTTATTTATCATAACGGCCTCAGCCATGAAGAAGATAAGAAATTTCATTAATTTTCATCAGAAAGATCAGCATCAGAGTCGCAATTTCAGCACGTGAAATAACTTCGTGTTATGGCATACATTAAATGGAATTGTTGTTGACACTTGTCGCATTCCACGAAATTTGTGCTTGTTAGTTTGGCTGGTAAATTCTTCATATATATCATACAGAAATCAACATTTTCATCTGAAGACGACATTTTATTTTTTTTTTTCGACTGCCCGTGTTCGCTTATTATAAAAGTTCAATAGCAATTACGAACATAAACAAGCATTAAAATAAGGTCTCTTACGTTTCCCCTCTAAAACATATAACGGCACATAGTGTTTCAACCTGCTTGCCTTCATGTGCCTCAATCTGCAAGCATCGCCGATATTTTGAAATGATGTAATATTTTTTATTTGTAGAGATAAAAGCGGGAATCTGGTTACGGATACGCAGTGTGTACTGGGATTATGGAGGGAGAGTTTCTCTAAACTGGCGAAGACCCCAACAATGCCGCTTCTGGAGAAAACAACCCGATACCACCAATCGATGACGACGGTGTAGATATTTCACCACCTAGCCATGACGAGGTCCAAGTTGCGATCCAGCGACTCAAGAACAATAAAGCAGCTGGCGCTGATGGGCTGCCTGCGGAACTGTTTAAGGCCGGTGGCGACGAGTTGATAGGGTGCATGCATCAACTCCTCTGCAAAATTTGGCTAGCAGAAAGCATGCCTGCAGATTGGAATCTCAGTGTCCTTTGTCCTGTACTGAAGAAAGGTGACCCGACAATATGCGCCAACTACCGGGGAATCAGTCTCATGGCCATCTCATATAAGGTCCTGTCGAGCGTACTGTGTGATAGACTAAAGCCATTTACCAACACACTGATTGGACCTTATCAGTGCGGCTTTAGACCTGGAAAGTCAACCATCGACCAGATCTTCACACTGCGCCAATTCCTGGAGAAAAGCCACGAAAAACAGATCGACACCCATCACCTCTTTGTCGATTATAAAGCTGCTTTCGATAGCCCGATAAGAGATTGCCTGTATGCCACCATGTCTGAGTTCGGTATTCCTGCAAAGCTACTACGGCTCTGCAGAATGACATTGAGCAGTACGTTCAGCTCTGTCAAGGTAGGAACAGACCTCTCCGAGCCTTTCAATACCGTGCGAGGTTTCAGACAAGGCGATCCATTATCGTGCGACCTCTTCAATTTTGTCATGGAAGGGGTACTGCGGAAGGCCGGTGTACATCGGAATGGCACTATTTTCTACAAAAGTGTCCAGCTCCTCGCATATGCTGATGACATCGACATCATTGAACGTTGCAAGCGAGATGTTACTGCTGCATTTTACGCTATTGAAAAAGAATCAGGAAAAGTGGGTATGACGGTGAACGAGGGTAAGACAAAGTATATGCTGTCCACAAGCAGGGACGCGCGGCGTTTAGGCTCCCATGTTACAGCGGACACCTATGCTTTCGAAGTTGTCAAGGAATTCACATACCTTGGCACCACCATTAACACCAAAAATGGGCTTAGTAAGCAAATGTGTAGTAGGGCCCTCTCTCGATCAACAAAACTAACGCTCTACAAGACGCTCATCCGGCCCGTGCTGCTCTATGGCGCAGAAGCATGGGTCGTGTCGCAGACTGATGCAGCCGCTCTTGGGGTGTTTGAGAGAAAAATTTCTTCGTAAAATCTTCGGTCCTGTTTGTGTCGGCGACGACTATCGCATACGGATGAACCACGAACTGTACGAGCTCTACGCTGATATTGACATAGTCAGGCGGATCACTATGCAACGTCTGCGCTGGCTTGGACATGTTGTGCGTATGAACCAAGAAGCTCCAGTGAAGAAGGTGTTCGAAGCGGAAGTTCCTGGGCGACGACGAAGAGGGCGACCATGCCTCCGATGGAAGGACCAAGTCGAGGAAAATCTTGCCACGCTTGGGATAACGAATTGGAGAAGACGCGCGCAAAACAGAGGCGTTCAATGTTCAAAATTCCTTCGGAACATTAAAATAGAGCAAAAACTGTGGTTCAAATGTTATATTAACCTTTTTGTACGGCTTCAATAACTACACTTTTTTTACGTTTAGAAAATTCTCAAATTCACTTTTTCCACAAAAATTGTTTGGATATTCTGTTTGAAACATAAGGAATGGCAACAAATAGGTCTCTCTGTAATGAAAAATTTACTACTGATGTTATATCAACGTGACAGCAGAAACATTCATACAGTTAGTGGAAAAAAATAAAAATATTGGACTGTGTCAACCTGCATGCCATCTCAACCTACATGCCTTTCCCCTACAATGTACATTAGCGTGGAGCGTTAATGTATAGAGAAGCAAAGGCATCGAATCGCTTTTGAATACCTGCACAAAGTTGCATTTGGCTAAAATATATGTAAATATATTTTGTTTATTTTTTGACATTTCTTTAGCCTATCTACCTTAGCTCAAAGTTAAATTAAAATCCTGTTATATTTTAGCGTACCGTTAACACTGAAAAACTAATTTTGCAAACTAAAATCTTTATTTAGTAAAAACATGAAAATTGGGACATAAAATTTAAAACCAAAAATGTTGCAAAATTTTGCGAAATTCTGTAAATTACGTCTAACAGTCAATTGACCTTTTATATTGTATATAAAATTAATGATATTTAGGGTATTATGAGTTACAATTACAATAAAAGAATTTTTTTCTTATTAAATACCTAATGTTTTATTAAAAATTGGATTTGTAGAGGGTTTCAATATTTTTCTTTTTATTTTTTTTTATGTAATTGAGAATGCAATGACATGTTCCAGTGGTTTTCAATATTGAAAATAAAAAAAAAAATTTGACACTCCACCCTAATGTACATATAATTATAAATCCTAATTTCTATTACTGATTTTAATAGCAACAATACCACAACACATTAATAAATTTATGTATAAATTCCTACATACACTATCCAAGGGGGGTTCCGCGTCCTAAAACATTTTTTTTTTCAGTCTACAATTTAAGGCAAAATACGCTGAACTGACCTAACGAAAGCCAACACGTCTTTTATAGAAGAGGATTTTACATCACTAACCAGGAGAAATGACCTCCTGCAAATTCTCCTTCTGTGCCAAGCCAAAGCTGGATATTCACACAAAATATAAGTTGTAGTCTCGTATATCTGATTTAGGAGATATCTGAGCACACAATGCCCAGGCATGTAGACCACTAGCAGTGTGAAGTCCGTGTTTTTATAAGAAATGTTCTGTTTATGAGTAAAAGAGACGACGAGCGCTTTCGCTTGTCGGAGACTTGGAATTACATTCCAATACTTAAGCACTACTGTAGTGCATTGGCTTGTTCTGATCGCCATTCATGTGTTAGAAAACATATATTTCTGTGTTGAAATCCCCACCCTGAATCCGCCAGTGTCTACATACATTCTGTCAAATAAGTACCCGGAAATTCTCATTTTAAATTTTCCCTCTGAGAGTATTTCAAAAAAATTTTTTTCCCAGGTTGGCACAACTGTCAACCACTATTCTGTGAATTTTTATTGCTATGTGTCATTTAGTTTGGTTACGGCGTCATTAAGAACAAGTCAACCTTTTGTGTGCGTTGCGATTTCGGTTTCGGCTCATTTTTGGCGCGCCATTCCGATGATTGTTGACTTGTTTGCATGTCGTACTCGAAAACCCATGATGCGTTCGATGAATGTTGGATCGGAATTTACGCGTTCAAGCATGTCTTCAGCCACCTTACTGCGATTCACTTTTTGAAGAAAATTCAGATCTTTTGGCACCAATCGCGCTGAGACTTTCCGCATACCCAAAACATCAACCAAAATATGACGAGCGGTCTCATGAGACATGTGCTATCTCTCGCAAACTATAATGACGATTTTCGAGCACCATTTCCTTTATTGAACTTTAGCAACGCACACAAAAGGTTGACTTGTTCTTAATGACGCCGTAATAGCAATAAAAATTCACAGAATAGTGGTTGACAGTTGTGCCAACGTGGGAAAAAATTTTTTTTGAAATATTCTCAGAGGGAAAATTTAAAATGAGAATTTCCGGGTACTTATTTGACAGAATGTATACATAGATGTATTTATAAATATACATAGGTGCATATTCATATAAGCATGTTGTTAATAACAATAAAATGGCTAAGGTGACTAAACTCCCATCAACATAATTATGTTATAACACATTTATATGTTAATAATTATGGTTATATTAAATCAAAAAAAAAAGGTGGAACTGATGGAATTATTCTGTTGGCATGGAAATTAATAGCATTCAATTATAACGAGTAAAGATAACAAAATACAAATATATTTTCCTTTTGGCAAATTAATTGTATTACATTTCTCTATATATATATATATTTGCGTACCAGTGTTTTAGTTTATGCCCGGTTGTAAATTACTCTCAATTAATATTGTCACCACATATGCCCATATGCCAAATGATTGGCAATGAATTGTTAACCTGTTCAGTAGAAAAGATAAAATATATAAAATAAATTAAATAAAAATATAATAAAATTTATTATTCATGTATGCATATAAGCATTAAATTGAATATAGTTTCTGTAGAAGAAATTCAATGAATTTTAATAAAATATTGTAAACTTTTTAAATAATATCTAAAAATTCAGGCAGCATTTATTTTGCTTCTATTTTCTATTGATATTTAATTTAAGATGCTTATTTATTTACATTTTCTTAATGATTTTCATAGTACATACATTTAATTTATATGCTCTCTTTAGCATATTTTTTGAATAAAAATTTTCTGAATGCAAATTCATATGGACATTCAATTTCTATAAATGGTAATTAGTTCTCTAACACACAAGTATGTAATCAAAAAGGAAATTGGTGTTTTTTTCTAATTGGAAATAAGCGTTGAAATGGAATGTAGTAAATAAATAAACTTTGAGAAATAAAATCAGTTTAAATACCAACGATAGCAATTTCTTTAGAGTCCTTCAGTGCGTATGAGTAACAAAAATAGAGATAGTACATATGTCTGACTTGCCTCAAGCCATCGTTGAGTTAACGTAAACTGCTTAAACTGTAGTTTTAGTGGGGAAGGTTCTTATAATTATATATTCGCGTGAAGAGAGATCTGAACGTCGGTTCCGAATTTATGCAGATCACTTTCGCTATTTCTTTGTTAGCGTTAGTTTGGCTTAGATCTTTTAGAAGTAGACTAATAGAACGATGTAAGACTTTTAGTGGAAAGGCCGAACTGTTATTTTTTGGTTTAGATTTTTATTTAGGTATGAAATATACATAAATAAATGGGTTTCCACCGAAATAAAATAATTTATTAAATCTATATTATGTAGAATATTTGTAAGCATATTTTCTCTGCCTCAAAAAATGTAATATAAACTCATGAAACATATTTTTAATAACTCAATAATGACAATTAAGATATAGTAAAATCATTTAAATTTATCCACAGCGAGGCCAATAACCTTGTACAAAAAAAACAAAAAAAAAAACAAGTACACAAAAACTCAATATTTGAAAATATAAATTTATATTTATTACATGTCTGGAAACGAAATTCTTATACTTATACACACAAGGACACTCTGCATTTTTGCCACTCATTCAAATTCATAAAAATAACAAATAAGTACCACAAAGATACAAAAACACAAAAACAAAAAAGCAAAAATAAACCTAAACACAAAAGATTTATTTTGTTTCAACTTGACTGAAGGCGTAAAATCCCCCAAAGAATGAAAAATCCTTTACAAATATTTTACTTTATCTCGTGAGATTTTTGTTTTCGAAAATCTTACAGCAAACAAAAAAAAAGAGAATATGAAATAAAAACAATAACAAAAAAAACCATATTAAAATTACAATTTTTAAAAATAAAAAGTGTTTTGACAAAGAAATGATGGCTTTATGATATTAAGGTATTTGCATTTTAAATCAAAAGTGGGTTTCATATTAAATGTACGCATGTCTTTTCTTTTGAATGTAGGGCACATATAAATTGCACCTTTTTATTTTTGTGTTTTAGCTAAAATTTATTACTTTCCATTAGTGCTGATTAATGGTGTAAACGAAGCTTTGTTATTCCACTTTAATGTTTGCTTTTTCTTTGTTTTTTTTTTTTTTTTTGGGCTACTCTCATTTATTTGAAATTCTATTTTTAAATTGAATATTTTCACCTTTTTTATTGTTACTTTTTTCCTTCTAAAATTTTCCAATTTTGCAGTAGAAATTTGTAATTCGTTTGCGGTTAGATTTTCACGCTTCAACAATTTACAAAATTGTATACAAATTTTATCATGATAGTTTTGGTATTTGATTAGATCCCCAGAGAGAGCATAAAATACACAAAAAGAAAAGCTGTACACATAATCGATAATACATATTTAGATTGTGTTGTGTTATTTTGTATAGTATATTGTCAATAATTTTGTATACAAAATGACATTGGCCTGACACTGACATTGCTACTACATAGACTTAATTAAAAACTACTGCAACCACTTTGTAATATAACAATTTCACAGCAGGTATATAGTGTAATAAATTTTTAATACAAAAATAGCTCTCAATTACTTTCTTGGAATTAAATTACAATTTAGTTGGAATGATTTCTCGAAAAAAAAGGCAAATAAAAAACTTTTTCGAAAAATATTCTAAAATGCTTCTAATAAGCCGTTACGAGAGAGGGGATACGCATTTTATACTGATTTTTCTCCGATTCGCACTTCACAATATTTTCCGAAAAATTTTTTTTTTATTTGCTTTTTTGGAATTGAACTAAAAGAGAATTAATTTCTTTCGAGGAATCATTCCAATTAAATTGGAATTTAATTCCAAGAAAGTGATTTCTATTAAATCACATTTTCAATTTCTTTAAGGAATTGATATATTTTTAATTACAAAATACAATTCCGTGTAATGGAATCAACAATGTTTTTAATTCCATTACCTAGGAATTTAAAAATTTTAATTTCTGATCGAATTGAAACTTTTATCAATTCCATTACCAAGGAATTGAAAACAAAAAGTACCAATTACAAATTCCCTGAAATTGGAATTGGGATTGTAATGTAATTGCATTTACCCAGCTCTGGGTACTAGTTACCTACATGCAGTGCCTGTCATATCATTTACAACCAAAATCTCTTGTACTTTAAATGACTTGTTACGCTAACTTAAATAATATTTATCAACAATTTTTTTTTATTCAAAACAAAGATAAAATTCTGTAGTAAATTAAAAAAGAAATAAGAAATATTGAATTATAGTTTGAATTGAAGAGGTCAAAATATTTGCAACTAGAAAAAGTTAATGTGAAAATTTTTCTGATGTTCGTGATGCTGATCTATATGTAACTAGTTATACGATAAGTTATAAAAACTACTGAAAGATGATTTTAATGAAACATTGAACAGAGAGACAAAAATGGTTGCTAAGCTGGAGCTATTAATCTTGTAAAATTTATGAACAGATTCGTAAAAAAGTTCTTTCGACGGTTGTCTAATTCATCGCTCTTGCATAAAATAATTTGCCTCCTCTATAGTCAAATATTTAAAACTAAACATAAAACAACAACAAAAACCAAATACAGCATTCATTACTTTTATTAAAAACGAAAACCTAAAATGGCCCGGTGCTCCGCCATCAAATCGAAACTATAGAAAATATCCCAATCAAAAAAAATATCGCACATTATTTTTAAACATTTTTTTGTCCAATGTGCTGACATATCAATATAGTATCCAGTTACCACAATTTTGAGTAATTTCGTGGTAACGCGAGGTCATAATATTTCTAGCTTTTCGGCATACGATTGCGTCAAACTCCGCCATTTTGATTTAAGCTGTCGTTTCTATTAAGCAATGCTCTTAGCATTTTTTCTGCTTATCTTAAGCTTAATAGTTGCTCAAAAATTTTCAATGTGGTTAGCATCTGGAGATTTAGAGGCGCATTCCAAAATTTTTGCCCTTTTTTCTTATTTTTACTTACTGACTTTGATTTTTAGGGTTCTGCGTTCTTAAAGCACTCAATTTCGATTTCCTTTCCCAAACCAGTTATTGGCAAAATTATTGAATGGATGATGTACTGGATATGTAAATTTCTCGTAAACATGATTATCCTGTCGAAATTTTGTTTTAAAAACCATCCCCTAAACATGAACTCTTCCTAGATACTTAACTTATCTCAGAACCACTTTACTGCCTTTAATAGACAAGGCTCGTTTTATGGTATCGACCATCCCAAAAAAAAAAAGATTCGTCTGTAAAGACCACATCGATCCAATTATTATCCATATGTTTGACAGTCCACACCTGACATTTTTTTGCTTATTTCATCGTCAGTAAGGGTTTGGTTAAGGTAGCTCCGATTTCAATTTGGAATTCACTTAAACGACTTTGGATTGTACTAACGGATATATTAATGACCTTCAGCGCCAGTTTTTGTTGGGCTGCTTCAAGTGTAATGATAGAATTGGCTTCAAAAACTCATGCTATCACCGAATCCTACTGCTTTGATGTTGCTCTAGAAGCACATGATTTTGTAAGTTGTAAACATTCTGGTGTCTTGAAAAAGCAGGCTCCATTTCTTTACGAATGCCTTCAACTTCTAAAGGTATTTGCAGCACCTCCCTATGACATTTCGGATTCCCTTGGGTGTGAGCAAATAATGATAGCTTAAAGACGTTTTGCACATACGGAGGGCGATTTGAAAAATTGCTTATACAACGAAATTATAGTTGCGATTGTTTGAAAGGTGATACAGCGGCAATTGTAATGAAACGTTGAATGTTAAAAATGGAGTCCAACTTGATACTTAAACTTTTTTGTACAATTAAGCCGAAAACGCTCTTGTTGAAAAGACTGTATACTCCAAATTTTAAAACAGGGATAATCACCAAAAATAACTTCGGACTCAAACAACAACGACCACAACGTCAGCATCACTTATTAATGCGTATTATTTTTCTAACAACACGATAAAATAAGTTAAATCTTATCAAAAATACCGAAAAAAATTACTTTCTTTTCTTTGAGTTCTATAACTTAATACACAACAACAAATGTTGCCCTGGAATTTTCTAAATTAATACGAAACAAAAATCAGTGACTGACTCCAGCGCCGCATAGCCGACTTTACTTCGAGCTAATTGTTTACATTTTCAAGCAAATTTTAAAAATATTATTATTCAAACTAAAAAACATACCTTAAAACACAAAACTTTCCCAGCCAAATTTAACTCCGAAATTAATGTTTAAAAATAAAAAATAAAAAAAATTAAATAAAACTTAAAATAACCTGACTCAATTTTGCATTAATGAAACGTCACATCATTTTGTTGCTAGTTATGATATGTCTTATATTCTGAAACTCAGTATTTTATTGTACTGGTATTGAATTCCCCAATGTGAGGAGTAGTTAAGCTCATTGTATTCTAACATAGTTAAGCTTTAAATATTTTTATAGTTTTAAATCTACCCGAAACTTTTGCAAAGTTGCTAGCCTAATGGACTAAATATTTTTTTATAAAGAAATGTTTTCTTAGGATCGCACATCTCGTCGTAGGGAAAGTAAGACCTACACAGATGAACATCCTGCAGTTTCATCAGCTTCTAAGCATCCGCTGCATAGACCCAATTACCTCATAGTGATTTTTCTTAGAACATCGTTGACTGTAACTAGATTTAGGATTTGGATTTGTGAGGGCTAGCTTTATTAAAATTGCCGGGGGTGCTTGTTAACCTCCAACTGGAAAAAAAAATGCTGAAGCTGTGTGTGTTTTGGCAATTTCACCATATAAAATCGAAATCTCAACCAATATTTCTTAGCTAGACTATGCTATCCCGGTAGATTTTTATGAGAGGAGAGAAGTAATGCTGACCTTAATGATGAATAAAAAAAAATGTAGAAAAAAGTGACTACTACGTGGAAGGTCAGGTCAAGTTCAGTTTCTCGAACAGGCCACGTAATACCCTGCCTCTGAAATTAAAAAAGTTTTTAAAAAAAGACTTTTTATTTTGTTGTAAATATATCGAGACAAAAAATTTTTCCATTCCCCATTTAATGTATTTTTCACCAAAGCTTGTTCATTAATGATATAATAACTTAATGTACAGAGATTGAACTCTTAAATACTTATTACTTGTTCAGAAATCAGTGCTTGAAGCACAACTTAAATTTACAATGTAAATTTTATTTATAGAATTTTATTTTAAACCAACAATTTTTTAAACATAAGACCTCGTAGGTAGCTGCTTTTAAAATCACAAGTACCCATTCATACATACATAAACAAGTTAATAATAATATATATAAAAGCGTGTATATGAAGGTATCAAAAGGAATCAGTGAAAAGAAAAATTGCCATTAAATGTCTTCAATATGTCAATTTGCCAATGGCGCACAGAGAAAGTAAAGAGAAACAGAGAATATTTCAAGGATGGACGCCTACAATTTTTTTCACAATAATTTATGCCAAATTCACAGAAGTAAAACAAATTTTTCCACAACAACGCCATTTAGGTTCATAATTTATGCATTGGAAAAATGTTAATTATAATGAACGCGAACGCACACATACACAAACAAAGAGAAACTTAATACAAACTGACTGCCTGCCATGCCTTATATTGATGATAACCCCTCAACCAAACAAGGTACCAAAAGTAAATTGTGATAATGTCACTTAATGTTTTGCGGTGTTCTTCTAAACGCTATACAAATTAACTGAAATTAAAATTACACACACACATACAAACAGAGACAAATACCAAATAAACTGAAGAAAATGATTTAATCCTGTGCGTGGCAACAGTAAAGTTTTATTTTATTTATTTATTTACTTTGTATGAGAAAAATTTTGCTTAAAATTTTATGTTGCTAAAATGAGAATATGAGAACCAACCAATTTGGGACTTAATTAAAATTTGAAAATCTCTTTTGGTTGGTTGCATTTAAGAGCATTTGCATTTTACGGCCACAGTAACAATGAAATTTTACGCAAAATTTACTATAAAAGATTTGACATTGGTATTTATTGCTAAAATTTGTTGAAGTACTATATTTACTAATCATTTCTTTTCAGGATTTGCTTTTTTTGTAACAAAAAAATACATATTTTTATTAACCCATCATAAGTGCGTACCGGAAATCAGAGAAAGTTTTTAATGAAGCTTTCAGAGTTTGATTTTGAGGCAATTTATACCAATTAAAACAAAAAAAAAAGTTTCAGATTTTTTTCTGTGTCACTTTTCATAATTTCGCACAAAACGCTACAGAAATGTCTACTAATTCGAAAAGTTCTATAAACTCCTAAAATTTTATAGTAATCTAAATTTATAGTAATATTTATAGTAATATTTTAAGTAATATAAATTTATAGTAATATTGTAAGCTCGGGAAAATTAAGGCTTTTTTTGATTTTTTTTCAGGTATGTAATAATAACTTTATTTAAACCGAGTATAAAGTATTGAATAGTATATATATTGATCCGTTTAGAAAAAATGTTTCATTTGCAAAATTGTGGAAACTACGTCCCCTACCCCAAATGGCCTTTTTTTATTGTTTGCGGTTACCATGATACAGGACCGTAGCCAGGATTTTTTTTCGGGGGGAGGGGGGTTTTCATTCGAAGAAAATATTCATATAAAATTTTTATGAAACTGATGTTTAAATACGATGAAGCATTTGATGGACCCTATCAGACTAGGGAGAAAAGTGGTTAAATGTCTTAAAGCTTTAGGAAAAAATGTTTGTTTCCGAGTTTTCTTAATCTTAACCTAAAAAAATTACCGAAAATGACAAAAGAATAATCAGTTTAAATTTTTTCAAATAAATATTATTTAATGTGGATTCCAATATATTTTTTATCGTGCAAGACATAATTTCGATAACTCATTTACTTGCCATTGCTGATAATGTACCCAACCTAAAAAAAAATAATTAAAAATGCCAAAAATAGTCAGAGACTAATTTTTTCCAAATGAATATCAGTGGCAATTTGGGCCATTATCAATGATGAGAAGCCCGGATGAGGTTGGCATATATTTCCTAAGCTCGTGCCGTCACAGCATTGAAAAAGATCTTCCGAGTCAGGGTGCTCTGAGCAATAATCGGTTAAAGGATTAATTATATTTTAAGATTAAGAACTTTAAAGCTGAATCAATAAGACTGCCCTGCATGGGTTTGGTGAACAATATGGTTCCCAGTGTTTGCGAATGAATTTTTCATGCTGAACACGAATTTGAGGTCAAAAACTTCCCATCACGTTACGTTTTAGAAAAAATGGGGTTGAAAGCCCTGAAAATACCGTTTTTGGCTATGACGTGCTACAAACTTCGTACGATTTCAATTCAAATTTATTTTTCCATTCTTTTTTTTAATTTTTGACTTTTTAGAAAGAAACCGATTGAAGTAAAGATTTTATTTTGACTTCGATATCAAAAATTAGAAAAAAGCTTTCACAATTCGGGGGAAGGAGGAGAGGGGAGGGTGTCATAACCCCCAAAACCTCCCCCATAAACACGGCCTTGCCATGATATATCGGAAGCGGCTCAACTGAAATATAAAAAATTAACATGTTAATATGAACTATTTCCTTGTTCATGGACGAAGGGTTTAACAAAAAAGAATTTACGTAAAAAGCGATGAGTTTTTCGGAAAAAAAATTGATGCTCAATGTTCTAAAATTTGAATTTTCAAGCCACAACAATTGAAATTTTCGTCCAAATAAAAATCCCGGAAGACGCCTCCGCTCCGCCACTGCAACCTGTGTGTCTTATGAACGAAAATTGATCACTTTATGATCAGCAAAAATTATATTTTTCTGATACTTCAGCTCAACATGTTTCTGAACAGAAGTCGTTTTCTAAACGCAACCAATGTCTCAAAATTTTAGTTTGATCGATAATCTGGTTTTCGAGAAATCGTGGTCGCCACAATGTCACTTGTTAAAAAAAAAAACAATTCCGAGATAATTAACTTGAGAAAATTTTACATTTGTGTTTTCACAAAAGTTTTTTTTCCTCCATTTTTTTCGAACACTTTTCAAGTATACAAAAATGGATAAACTCAAATATTTGTGCTTTGAGAAATTTTACTATTTTTCAACGTTCTTACCTCATGATTTGTGGTAAAAGAGGAAAAATGTTCTTTTGCTAAAAAAAAATTTCTGTTACTAGCTCGTGGCATTGACATTTTGTGCGCAGCTGTTACTCAGAAAACTGCTAAATTTGTTGTTATTGTTGTTGTACCTAGAAGAATTTTGATGGCATTAAAGCAGCAATAAAAACGAAAACTTTACAAAATAAGAAGAAAAATGAGCTAAGAAATACGAAAGTGATTTTATTATGTCGGCAAAATTGTTTGTAGATTACAATTTTAAACGTAATGTAAACATTTCAATTGCTTTCCCTTTACTTTTTCTGTTGCATACTTATGCGTTGCCTTTGATTTCCTTTCAGTTCCTTTTACTTTTTCAAGCATCTACCTACTTTATTGTTGCTGTAATTTTTTATTAGTTTCTTTCTTTGCAACTTTCAAAGCCTTTTTGACTTTGAAGAATAATCATTAGTAGAAAAACTATCGCGTAAATCCATTCAATCCAAAGCAGATGGAAAGAGTTCAAGGACATTATTTCATTCTTTGTCCTTCACTCTCACTTTTTCACATCATTTGCTTACCGTTCGGTATGAACAAATAAACATTTTTAATTTAAATTCTTTGCGAAGTCATGACGTGTAAGATTTTTTTTTGCTTACAATCGAAACTAACGTACTCCCTGGTTGCCTTCTTAGACATATTCAAGCTAGGTACAAAGGAGTGATAATTCCTACAGAAAACCTGGAAATAGTATTAACATCGTAGCAAATAGAGATGTTGCAGCCCAGGAAACAATATAACAAGAACACCTCCAATCGTCAACGGTGTGTTGTATGAGTGTGTTTTATTATCTACATGTAGATAGTTACAAAGTGAAGTCATAAATATAAATAAATACCATTACAACTTACTTATTTGTTTTCTGACCGCTAACGTTTCCTGGAATGAATTCAAATATTAAAACGATTACTTTAAGACACATTCATGATTACTTTTGAAACTTGTTTCATTCCAAGATCGTTCACATTTTGTCAGGCACTTACATATTAACATTAAAATTGATATAATGAAACAGAACAAAGATATGCATAGGGTGTTTACACAAAAACAGAATAAAGAAAATAATGGAACAAACAAAAAGTACAAATTCATTTCAATTGAACATAGTAATAAAAATATTATATAGATTAATGCGAATTAATTTCTAACATCCCACCGCCCGTGAGTCGATGACGGCTTGAGACTCACCAACTACGTCGAGTACTGCCAACTTTGATGCAGGTCTACGCAGTGTGCCAATTGAAGTTTTTACCAATGCCGAACGTACTTGACCGTCCGGCGCCGGGAATGTTTGAAGCACAATTCCACGTTTCCATTCTCCTCTCGTTTCGTTGTCGTCACATATGACTACTACGTCACCAATACGTATCGGCTCAACTCGCTTGTGCCATTTAGTGCGTCGTGTAAGTTCTGGAAGATATTCCAGGACCCACCTTTTCCAAAAACTTTGCTTCAGTTGTTGAAGGATATGCCACTGTTTTCGAAGACATATTTTGTTATCAACGGCTGGCGTTTGTACGAAATTAGGACATCCAAGCAAAAAGTGGTTTGGGGTTAATGGTTCGTCTTCACTGCTTTCCAACGGTAAATGTGTGAGAGGTCGCGAATTGACCAAGTTTTCGGCCTCGATTAATAAGCCGATGAGTGTTTCAATTTGTGGTGCCTTTTCCTTCAACGTAAACAACAATACACGCTTAACTGAACGAACCATTCGTTCCCAAACTCCTCCAGCAGATGGATTCGCTGGCACATTGAAAACCCATTCCACTCCTCGACGTGTGCATTCGTTAGCAATATGCTCTTCGATTATTGCAATTTCCTCTTTGCTGGCACCGACGAAATTGGTTCCTCTGTCGCTCCTCAAACGTATGGGTACACTTCTACGATTCATAAAATTACGTAAACAAACAATTGCAGCATCAGCCGACAAATCCTTTGCCAGTTCCAAATGTACTGCTCTCACAGAAAGGCAAGTAAAGAGAGCAACCCATCTCTTTTCATGGCGGCGCCCAATAGTAATCGTAATCGGGCCAAAATAATCAATGCCTGTATATGTAAAAGGCCTAACAAATGGCGTTAGTCGGTCTTCCGGAAGTTGTCCCATAAGGGGCGGATGTGGTGCAGCTGATAAATTTTTACAAAGTTGACATGACGATTTAGCTGATCGAATCAGTTGTCGTATAGAAGGTATCCAAAATTTTCAACGAATGGCACAACAAATAGCCTCCTGATTTTGGTGTTGATAAAGTTCGTGGTAGTGTTTCGCGATCAATCTAGATAGCGCATGATTCTTTGGTAGGATAATAGGTCGCTTGGTATTTTCAGAAACGCATTTGCTATTATCAATGCGTCCGCATAGGCGTATAACTTTATCTTCATCCAATATTGGCGTTAAACTGTATATTGAACTACTTTTTGGTAATGGTTTATCAGCTGCTAACAAACGTATCTCCTCGTAGAATACGTTTTCTTGGACCAAGCGACAAATAAAAATTTCAGTGTTTTTAATCTCATTTGCAGTTAACGGCAAATCTGCACTCAACGTGAAATGGTATTTTTGCTTTCCCTTTGCTTTGAAAGTATCTACCGCTCGACGAACCCATGCCATAATTTTCAATAATTTGTAATAATTTGAATATTTTTCAAACGGAACAACAGATAAATTAGCGGAAATGGCAAATATAAATTTAAACGTTTTTCTAATTTACTCTCGTTGTCAGTTAAATCTTTCGGCGTTTGCGGCTATTCCATTTCACAGCGCTTTAAAAATGGAGGACCGTTTATCCAACGTGAATTCGAAGAAATTTCTTGTTTTTTCTGAGGCCTTGTTGCAGCGTCAGCTGGGTTCTGAGAGCCAGGAACCCACCTCCATTGTCCAATTTTAGATGAATCGAGAATTTCCGTAATTCGATGCGCAACGAACGGCTTGTAACAGCGACTGTCAGATCTGATGCAGCTAATAACTGTTTTAGAGTCTGACCAAAATATTATATTATGTGGCTTTACATCATGGCTGCTTACAATCGCATCTTTCAATCTCACACCCAATATAGCGGCTTGAAGCTCTAGCCGTGGCACGGAAAGAGCCTTTAATGGACTACATCTTGACTTGGCGACAGCGAACGATATGGCTATATTATCCGAACAGTTTATACGCCAGTATCCGACGGCAGCAAATGCGAGTTCACTCGCATCAACGAATATGTGTAATTCAATTTTTGTAGATGCATTTGTAAATTGTCTGTGATAACATCTATCCACCTTTAAATTTTCTACCCGGTGAAGCTCCATATACCATGCATACCATTTATTGTAAATTTCTTCCGGAATTGGACTGTTCCAATCTACATTTGCTCTCCACAACTCTTGAAGTAATATTTTTGACTGTATAACAACGTTAGCCAAAAAACCATACGGATCAAAAATAGACATGGTCAAACTTAACACTTTGATTGCCTCATCGAATTGCGTGGTCAGCTCATTGCACTACATTTACATTGCATTATATTTTCACAGCAATGTTAAATGTGTGCCAAATAAAATGCAGCATTTATGACTTGCCATAGAATCTGTGCAATACTTATGGGAATGAATAGTAAAGAGTTTGTGTGTGTGTACGTATGTACGGTTACACTACACTAAAACAAACTTTCTGTTATAACAAACCACTTTAGCGTTCAAAATGTTAATAACAAACTATTTTGCCAATTCCTTGAAGTTAGTTATACTTTATGTGCAGTCATTAAGTTGGTAGGTATTAAGGTAGGTACTAAAAGTTTCCAAAGAAAATTATAAAAAGAAAATTTGAATGTTTCACAAAAGATTAACTATTTTTCTTCCTGGTATAAAGCCAAGGGTGAATTCTTAATTATTTCTCATCTCATTTTCACAAAACAGAAACCACATTAGCACTTCATGTAATGCCAAGAAAACGAAATAAAACTAACAAATTTTCATACATAAAATTTTGGGGGGGAAAAGAATTGTAACTAAAACCTAATGACGCAATAAAGAAAATGCTTAGCATTTTTTCTGCTTGTTTGTTTGTTCGTTTGTTTCTTTTAATTCTGATGAAAATATCATGCTAGGCATAAAGATGAAAATGTCATCTTAAATATAACCTAAAGCAGAAGCAAAAGAAAAGAAGCCTGCTTGATCTTGATCTCTTTCCCAAAACCAAAAAAAAAAAAGAAAAGAAAAACCCAATTTACTTCCGTCAGCGTGTGTTATAATATAAAATTCATTCAAATAAAAGTAATTTTGGTCTCGTTTTTTTTTTTTTTTTTTTTTTGGAGGAAGAAAAAAAAGTCATAGGCCCAAATGCCAACAAAATAAATTTTATTAAAGAAACAGCTGCCGAATCTAGAGAATGAATTTACAAGGATGTGTTATTTTACATATATGTAAGAAATAAATGCAAATATGTAAGTATGATAATAGGTATCTACCCACCTATGTACACATACTTGTATGATACTAAAAACGAAGCGCACATCATCAGAGCGTCATCATTCGAAACGTACGACACAACGACGCATAAAAATGTCAAGGGTCATTAGCGTACGGAAATGATTTGGTATGTACTTATTTGTTATTGTTAAAATAAAAATAATAATCATATATATATGAATTTATACTTAAAAAATAAGATAAAACATTAAATTAACAAAAATGTATATTAGCTTTATTAATTACCATGAGCTTTAAAAAAAAGAACGGACTTATAACACTAACATTTCACAATAAAAATAATAAAAAAAGCTCAAGTTGTCCTAATTAAATTTAATTTCAACACCATTTTAGCTTCTTTTTTTGTTTCATAAATTTTTTTTTAGCTTATAAATTCATGCACATACAAACAAAAATCAAATGTGTACGTAGCGAAGCAGCAACAATAGGAGGCATGCATACTTACACATACACACACGAGAGATTGATTTACAATATTTAATACACGTGCGCACGTAAGTATGCTATATAAAATTATAGCAAGACAGCAACAACGGCAACTGTGAAGAGAAGAAAAACGACCATTAAAAAAAATAAATAAGAAAAACGTTTATATTGCTGCTTTTTCGATAAAATACTGTCGAACAACAGCAGCAGTCAGCAGCAGCAGACAGACAACAGCCTCATAAAATAGTGGGTATATCTTGATGCTGTGCTAAAGGTGATGTACAATATAATAAATTTAAAATTTCGCTTGAAGATAAGTAAATATTCCCGTATGAGCTATACATACACATGTATATGTATATAGGGATTAATGAATACATAATATATGAGATGTGTTTATGTACGATGTTCATACACCGGAAGTGTTCGGCTAGAAGAACACAGCATTGCTTGCTGACTGGCTGAAGACGACATTGTCATTTGCTGTGTAATTGAATTTATTAAATATTTTCTCTGTGACACAGTGTGAAAAAAGTGCTCTTTCTCTTTTTCACTCTCTTTGGTAATACAGTAAAATTCAGTTACAGCGAAAAGAATATTTCATCGGTATACTCTTAATATCTGCGCGGAAGATCTGCCCTCTCCGTATGACTTTCTAGAGGCTTCAATCAGCAGTCAACAATCAGCGAAAATTAAATGGTTACTGAAATCACAAAAAATATAAACAGAAGGAGCCTATGCTCTTTATTGGAGCAAAAACAATAAACACAAATAAAAATTACTCATTTGATCATAAAAAAAATCCGATCTTACCCCCCCCCCCCCCCAAAAAAAAAAATCTATAATACAGTTCTACCAAAATTGGAGTGATTTTGATAGATTTTCCACATTTTTTATTCGTTAAGTTCTAAAATTGTAACTTTTTTGTCCTTTTATAGGGAAACTGACTCTTATTTCGAACACATCTGTGTTCCCTCTTTTTAGATTTTTGCCTATTTTTTTCAGGATACCAGTGTCCCATAAAATTATTAATATTTGCAGAAAAAAACAGATTGTTGTATCGTAGAACTCAAATTCAGAGTGGTGTCCAAGTAAAGCCTCTCTGAAAAAGTTATGGTCTCAAAATGATTAAAAAATCTGAATTCTTCCCAAGCTAATAATCTTTTAAAAAAGATTAAGGGAAATTAAATTTTATTCTATTGAAATTTTGTCATTTTAAATAAATACGCTATAAGCGAATTTTACTGCAATTGAAGATATCTTCCTCTGCTTTGATTACTTCTTTCTTTTTCTACCATGACATTTCAATTAAATAGTTAATATAACAGATTAAATGTTGCCACTGTAAGTTAGTTGAATATATCGTGAAGGTTGTGAATGATGTGATTTAGTTGCTGTACACTATGAAAAAAGAGGCTACATACAATGAAAGTTTAAAGAATATATTGTGGTTAAGTAGTGATATCTCGGAAAAAGAAACCGGCTTACACACTGGAGGGCATGCAAGGCAATCATTTTGCTGAACAAAAAAAATTGCGTTCCACATACTTGTTTTAAATTTATGTATTTATTCTTTAAGTAATTGAAACATGTGACATACCAAATTCAATAAGCACAGAGAATCAAAAAAAAAAACAAAAGATTTAAATTTTTTTAAAAAAGTTTGTACGTCCGAAAGTCCTAAAATTACGGAATTCGAGTAGGAAAAAGGCTAGCAATGGCTATCCTTCACGAGTAAAAATTTCCTAAAAAAATATTTTTTCTTTGCCGTTCGAATTCGGTATAAAACTGTGCGTCTCTTCATTCATATTTGTAAATTTACATATCTTTTCACTAATTAGAAAACTTTGTTATTTATATTGAGTTTATAAAGTTGATAAAAGCTGCATATTACTGCTTGTTGGCCTCTTTCTGTTCAAGTAGAGAGGAGGCTCGTATTAGATACATTTTTTGTACGCAATTTAAAGCCTTGAAGTCTCCCAATTTCATCATTAATGATCAATTTTCAGTAGAACTGGATTTTTCATTTTTAGATAATTGCTTAAGTCGTGAGCACAAAAAATTTTCATTTTACTCGATGTTCAAAAAATGTAGATACAGCAAAAACACTTTCTTGCTTAAAAGTAGTAAAAAAAAACGTTTTAACCCTAAACAAAAAGAAAGAAAGAGCACATGGGAAAAATTAATACTTGGAAGCAAACGAATACATGTTGCGACATGAACACAAGGTTGCCGTAATACAAAATTTAACTCAATCTGTACCGAGTTCACAGGCTATAAACAATGCAAAAACAATCACTAGCTAAAAGAAAGTAAAAAGTTTGCTTAAAAGTATTTTTCAATATAGCGACACTTTGGTAATCAATGCACTATTTTTCGAGTGATGAACTGAAGGTAAAAAAAAAAAAACAGTAACAACCAAAAAGTGTTAAATCGTATTCGCGAAAGGATATTTTGCAAGAAAAGGTATGTTTTTACAGAAAAATTTCAGTGCGTTTTTTAATGCTTGTTAAAATAGAGTCTCTTTTTTCTTACTGTCGGATATAAGCTCAAAAACATGACGAAATTTGCAGCGTATAAAAAAAATATGTTTTTTATAACTACAGCGTGCGCTTTTCGTTTAGTCGAATGAAATTGTAATTACAATTTTTAGTAAAATTGAATTGATGATTTGTTCAATAATAGAAGAAATATTTAATGAGTTAACACCTCTACATGAGTTATCGGTCAAGTAAAGCTAAGAAAAATGGTATAGGAGAAATTTCCCATACACCTCCAAAATCTTATTTTATGGGTAGGTTCATGTAAACACGTTGGTTTGCAAGGAGAGAAAAAAAAGCCCTTTCTGACAGTGTATTGTTTATTTTGACGTGTATAAAAACTGACGAGCGTGCAGTTGAAAGTATTTCGAGTTTTTTTTTTTTTTAATATTTTCAGTTTGGACGATGTTTTTACTATATTATGAAAGCAGTGGCGAGTAAAGGAAACATAAAATATAAAAATTCTCCATATGAACCAAAACGCCAAAACCCGGGCTGGAGCGTTTTTTTTTTTTTGTTTTGCTTATGCATAAACTTTTTTTCGATGACTAACAATTTCAAAGGTATAGCCATGTGAAATCTTATTGGTACGTTACGCATTTTGGGAAAACCCTGTTCTTGTAGCAAAGCACTTCACAATTTCTATGATCTATTTCTAAGGTAAAGGATCATGGAAAATCTAACAATTGGATACATTTATTCAGTTTTCAGCTTTAGATTGGCTTATAATGGGTAGAGAATTAGTAGAATTTTAAGAATAATTTAAGGTCGCTGTTTCCTACCCTGTATTCGAATTTTCTCTCTCCCATCTTGAATGTTCTTTATATCGACCCGAAACCTATAGTTCTGTTTTGTTTTTTTTTTTTTTGTGGATTCAATTCTCTACCTAAGAATAGAACCCGTTAAACTGGTACTTGAGTCACGTATTTTAGAACTAAATCCATTTTATTAGAACAATCCATTTGGACATTTTTTTAAAATTTAACCGCATCTGGGAATCGAATCTGAGACAGATGGAACTCCAGTCAAGCCCTCATCCACGAAATAACCATTGTTGAACGTCGTCGAGCTGTTTCTGAATTAGATTAGCAGCTTCTGTAGTAGTTTAATTTGACGATAAAATGGCAGTAACGTCTGGATAAGTAGCTATAGTAACACCATCCGTTTCAGGCAAGTCGCAGGTAAAAATCGAATAAAGAGCAGAACACTGCCCTGTAGTACTCCGGCTTTCACTTGACATTTGGCTGATGTTTCATTATTTACTTTGTCATAGAATGATAGGACTTTAAGACCAAATGAAATGAAGCTGGTAGTAAATTTTTTAATTTGTATAATAGCCCTTGATGCCAAACTTTTTCGAACGCTTCTTGAATGTCCAAAAATATGGCAGAGCAATATTTTTCGCATTCCAGAAAGTCAGTGACAATATTGATGATATTGCTCGGGAGTACCGTGCTTATGACGATTGGTGATTCGGAACTATATTCTTATTTTCTTGTATTATTAGTAATCTACTACATCGAATATTTTCGAGAATATTGCCAGCAAACTTATAGGTCTATATGCGAGTTGTGTGAATTTTAAGATTTTAGGATTTTTTAGGCATCGATTAGATGCGACGTACTTTAATTATTTACAGTCATTCAATTACCTATAGGTAGTCATTCAGTAAAGTAAAAAGAAGGTTTAAAGAGAAAGTGATTTTTTTCCGAAAAGATCAATAAAAAGATAATTTTTTATCAATTCAATTGAAAGAATCAGGAAATGACAACTATAGTATAGTTACAGTTATTTTTAACTCGAATTTTATATAAAAAACAGTATGGGATATCAACTAGTAATTGTTCTTAAGAATCAGAGCAGTAAAAGAATGCAATCAATTTAATTTCAATACCTTGAAATGACATTTAATAACAATTCATGATTGCAGTTACTAAATAACGTATTTGACTCCAGAATAAAAAATTCAGTTGGAAGTCTTTTTGGAGTCCCCAATTGGTTATTCATTTAGAAAAGTATTTTTTAGAGTCAAGGGAGTGCACTCTTTTTTTTTTAAATCATGAGACTGCAAATCTTATGACTCCAAAATCATGACTGCTTCACTTGGAGTCACTTGGTGTCACTTGAAGTCACTTGGAGTCTCTTGGAGTCACTTGAGTAACCTTGAACTCAAATGCAGTCATTTGGAATCAATTGCAATTTGCAGTTAATTGGAGTTACTTGAAGTCTTTTGGAGTCAATTGGGATTTTGAAGTCAATTGGAGTTAGTTGAAGTCTTTTGGAGTCAATTGGAAATTTGAAGTTAATTGGACTCACTTGGAGTCTTTTGAAGTCAATTGGGGATTTGAAGTCAATTGGAGTCACTGTTTTTACGAGTTATAGCTTAGATATTGTTAATACCTACATTTTTAGGGTAATACACCTTGTTATTTCATTTACAATATTCGAATATCAGTTTCGCAGAAATTATTGTCAAAACATTTTCTTCTTAATATTAAATAAATTAGTAAAAAGGATTAATTATTATATTGAAACGAGAGTTGCATGGAATTACCGCAAAAAGTGCAAACCTTTTTGAAGTGAATAATTTGTGATATCGTTATATTATTTGTGGCGTGTGTTTTGTGGAAAACTGAGTATTTATGAAAGAATCAGTATGAGAGACCTGAGTATTTATGAGAGACTATAAATTAAATATTAAATAACACATATATTAAAATTGACTTAAAATCCCAATTAACTTCAAAAGACTCCAAGTGACTCCAACTGACTTCAAATTCACAATTGACTCCAAAAGCCTTTAACTGACTCCAATTGACTTCAAAATCCCAATTGATTCCAAAAGACTGCATTTGAGTTCAAGATTACTCACGTGACTCCAAGCGACTTCAAAGCAGTTATGATTTTGGAGTCATAAGATTTGCAGTCTAATGATTTAAAAAAAAAAAGAGTGCACTCCCTTGACTCTAAAAAAGACTTTTCTAAATGAATAATCAATCGGCGACTGCAAAAAAGACTTCCAACTGCAGTTTTTATTCTGGAGTCAAATATATTATTCAATAACTGCAATCAAAAATTATTATTCATTTGTGACTTATATCCTCAATTGATTGCACTCTTTTACAGCTCTGTTAAAAATAATTATATATATATTTTAGTTTATTATCCAGATACTCCTCAAAGTTTACTACAGTGGCTAACCATGAAATTACGGCACCTTAAACTAATTTATTTGAAAACCCGTCGAACAAACATTGTTCGAGGTCACAAATATTACCTGTAAGTATGTTTTTAATTGAAATCGGACGTATTACGCATTTAAGGGTTAATCACTCGTTTCTCGTTTTAACAACCAGCAGTAATCAACAAGCATGTTGATAGAGCACTTCCGTTAGAAAAATTTTTCAATGGCTCCTATTTACTGGTGGAATCGTCCAACTTGTTCGTCACTCATTTGGATTTTTATCGACATGTTTCAGTCCGTTTTCTCGTATGCACGACTTCAAAATGATCAGGGCACTTGTTATTTCCACGAAAGTTCTCACACACTGATGTAAAATTCTCCGATGCTCGTATTTCCACTGCATTCAACTTGCTCTCGGACACTGTCATAAGGATTTGTTTGTAAATAAAATGTCAATTCCTTATATTTGGCAAGCTATAGTAGAAGAATGGGAGGTTTGGTGTTCAAAAAAATTAATTATTTAATTATGTTGATATGTGACTTTTCAGAAGGTTAAACAAATTTTTTTTTTTAATCCTTTAATGTAAGAATAAAAGTGATATTAATGAATGCAAGTTTTGACTTTTTGCATATTCCGATAAAGAAAGGTGCCTTTTTTAGAAATTTTTTAGATTAACTTTCCCAAAATTCGTGAAATTTCAGTTTTCGTATTTTCAAAAATACTTAATTTTAGAAAAAATGCACAATTTTTAGATTTCTAAGTCTTGATTGTTTGGTTTTGACATTGGCTGCGTTCAAAACACACAACTGTTGGTTAACAGAGAAGAGCGTGTTTCTGAACGCGTAGTTGTGTGTGTTTGATCAGCACCAACTGTTGGTATTTGGACGCCATTTTTCCCATCATATTAGTTTTCCTCTCTTTCCTCTTGGTGTTTCCCAAAAATTGGACAGACGATACATCGTGCCGTTCAGAAGACACAACAGTTTAAAAACAACTGTTGGCAATTTACAAGCAACAGCTTAAATTTTTGTGTATCTTCTAAACGCAACCATTATGAATTTTATAAATTTTGTCGCATCTAGTCGATTGTTCGATGCAATAAATTACTAAAATCTAAAAATACAAAAACTCCGTCAATTTTCATCCAATTTCATTCAAAAAAAGGTCATTCAATGCGGCATTTGCAATTTCCTTTCAGAATAAAAAAAATTTCAATATCGAATAATATCGTAAAATCATCGTCCAAGCTGAAAAAATTAAAAAAAAAATTAAAAATCGCATACGGCAGTCTCGTAAGTTTTTATTCCAACAAAATAAACAATACACTATCAGAAAAAATTTATGAAATATCTCCCATATCATTTTCCTTAACTTTATTAGACCTACAATTTGTGCAAGGTTTCCCTAAAAGTGTCAGATCACTATCACATTTCACATGTAATCACATTTCTGATACAAATCTTCTTCGAATATTTTGTACCACTTGTATGCTCGTATTTCCGATAAAGCTGACCCACTATAGGCCTTTACAACATCTTTAACGATTTAGCACAAGAAATTTTATTAGCAACACAAAATCCAAAAGCCAAGCCCTTTTATTCATTCAAGTTCGTATCCATTTTGAAAATCATAAAGCACTAGAAAGTTTGGTGAGCCAGTTGCAACTTACAGCAAAACACAATATTTAAATGAACAGAATATTGTGTATTCCAAGGCTGCAGATGAGCAAACTCCAATGTTTGAGGTCGCGCTTTTTCAATAGTCCAACCGAGATAACGAAAGTGGAACTATCGGATCTTCTTACCTTCATCCGGAGAACCAAATGGTTCAATAAAGACATTACCTGGACAGCTGACGGAAACCGTGGTTAGAGATGTGCCTCATCCGGGCAATCACAATGGACAATTAAGTCTCCGAGTGGAAGTGCGGGTTTATACATATATATACATACATGTATATATATATATATATATATATATATATATGTATACATTCGCACACGCCTTCCAAAACTAACCCAACCTTGTGTATTCGAATGAATTCCATATTTGGGGCCTGGAGTCTGAAAGGATCAAAGGAGTCAAAGTTGAGCCTCTAAAGGCTGCAACACTCTGCAACAGATTTTCGTCCGGTATAGGAATAAAATTATTTTTATACTTAATTAAATTTCATAATAAAAGCAGTTAATAAATTTATATAGTATGTACTTATGTATGTATGTGTATTTTACAACTTATGAAAAGTGTAAAACTAGTACGTATAAAAAGTTTTAAAATTCTTAACTTTTCAAAACATTAAAGTAAAAATAGAAACAACCAACATATGAAGTGTGCATGTACATACATATGTGCATACATTTACAGCCATCATTCATTATCTTCATGTTCAGATATACACGACTACTAATTATTTTAGCTTATACTTTCAAAAACTCATGTATGTTCAAAAGTTTTAAACTTTCGTTTGTATTTTTTAGTTTTACATATCTTTTTCTAATCCTCTTTGGGCTCTAATACCTAACATATATTGCATATTATGTGAATGTTGTATATGTTGATGGTGGAAAACCATAAAAAACACATACCAAGAAATTTGTAACTAAAAATAATACCAACAAAGCAACGATTGCTCGTTAAAAATTCTAGGAGAAGTTTATAAATACAAAATAAATACCCTTCCCTTTAGTAATGCAAATCTCATACATTTTGATCGTTGGTCATACCTCAACAAAAAAATGTATAGACAAAAAAAAATATTGAAGTCCCCTCCTTCCTAAATTTCTAGATCTGTTAGTGGTTAGGTGCGTATATCATGTGTATCTATGGTAGTAATATGGTTGGTATGAGATTTTTTGGAAAAATATTTGTACGCATTTTTGTGGTAGTTGAAAATATAAAGCATTGAAATCTTCATATTTACATAGAAAAATTCTAAAAGGTTCTACTATAATTTTGTGTAAAAACAAAATAAAAATACATGAGTAGGATGAAGTAAAACAACATTATTATCTAAACGACTAAGTTATATTTATTTTAACCCAATACCCACCCAAGGTGACCTCAGACTTTTTTATATTATATTTATTCATGTAACATTGCCAAATATGATAATCTAATTTCCCGAAATTGAATCTGAAAAACTAGAAATAGTTTTTTGAATATAATCCGTACTTTATTTTAATATTTTTTTACTCAAATGAGATGAATTTTCAAGAAATTTTGCGCAGAAAACCTTGGTATGCAAAATTTAAATTAAATCGGTAGCTGTATAGATGACGTTTCAATACAAGGATATATTCAACTTTTTTCAATTCAATTTTGGACATTGGTATATGTATGGGCAACCTCGACAGTCTAGTGGGTGGTGGACTAAACTTATACACAGGAAATTGGGGGTTACGTTCCTGTCTTGGTCTGGTGATTGATTCTCATAATCGTATATTCGTATTGATATGAAGGGATTGGGAATTATTAGAAAGGTGAACAGGAGCACCCCTTAGTAGGCTAAACACCAAGTAATAAGAAATTGCCATATCGCCGCTCGACCCCAACCACCGATGGTCTAGTGGCAGCGTGCTAGACTCTTGTCTCTGGGGGTCTCGGGTTTGATTCTTAGCTGGAGTATTTCTTATCTTCCGTTCTTCCTTTCATCCTTTCTTCCTTTCTTCCTTTCTTCCTTTCTTCCTTTCTTCCTTTCTTCCTTTCTTCCTTTCTTCCTTTCTTCCTTTCTTCCTTTCTTCCTTTCTTCCTTTCTTCCTTTCTTCCTTTCTTCCTTTCTTCCTTTCTTCCTTTCTTCCTTTCTTCCTTTCTTCCTTTCTTCCTTTCTTCCTTTCTTCCTTTCTTCCTTTCTTCCTTTCTTCCTTTCTTCCTTTCTTCCTTTCTTCCTTTCTTCCTTTCTTCCTTTCTTCCTTTCTTCCTTTCTTCCTTTCTTCCTTTCTTCCTTTCTTCCTTTCTTCCTTTCTTCCTTTCTTCCTTTCTTCCTTTCTTCCTTTCTTCCTTTCTTCCTTTCTTCCTTTCTTCCTTTCTTCCTTTCTTCCTTTCTTCCTTTCTTCCTTTCTTCCTTTCTTCCTTTCTTCCTTTCTTCCTTTCTTCCTTTCTTCCTTTCTTCCTTTCTTCCTTTCTTCCTTTCTTCCTTTCTTCCTTTCTTCCTTTCTTCCTTTCTTCCTTTCTTCCTTTCTTCCTTTCTTCCTTTCTTCCTTTCTTCCTTTCTTCCTTTCTTCCTTTCTTCCTTTCTTCCTTTCTTCCTTTCTTCCTTTCTTCCTTTCTTCCTTTCTTCCTTTCTTCCTTTCTTCCTTTCTTCCTTTCTTCCTTTCTTCCTTTCTTCCTTTCTTCCTTTCTTCCTTTCTTCCTTTCTTCCTTTCTTCCTTTCTTCCTTTCTTCCTTTCTTCCTTTCTTCCTTTCTTCCTTTCTTCCTTTCTTCCTTTCTTCCTTTCTTCCTTTCTTCCTTTCTTCCTTTCTTCCTTTCTTCCTTTTTTCCTTTCTTCCTTTCTTCCTTTCTTCCTTTCTTCCTTTCTTCCTTTCTTCCTTTCTTCCTTTCTTCCTTTCTTCCTTTCTTCCTTTCTTCCTTTCTTCCTTTCTTCCTTTCTTCCTTTCTTCCTTTCTTCCTTTCTTCCTTTCTTCCTTTCTTCCTTTCTTCCTTCTTCTTTTCTTCCTTTCAAAATTAATTTGAAACTATGATATGAAGTTAGCTTAGAAATGTTTTCTTGAGTATCATTGTCAAAGATGCTGTACGGAAAATCGTACAGATGTTCTAAATGCTACTATATTTAAAGCAATAAATTTGAAAATATTTCTGGATGAACAAAGTTTTTTATATACTTAATCTTGAAGTAATTTAAATTATTTTCTAACTTTGAGCAGAAATATTTATTTATTTAAATAATTTTTGCAACGTACCGAATGAAACAATGAATATTTTAAACCTCAAAATAACTCATTTTAGATATAGTAATAAAGTAATAAAGTAATTTCCATACCAAGTTTTAATTTTTCAAGAACTTTCTACGCATGTTATTATTCGCAAACTACCTATATACGAATCTGCTAAAACTATGCAACAACTCAATTTCTAAACTTCTATTAACTGTGTTGAGGTTTCATATGAAAACAGAGAAATGCAAGCATGTCAAGACTAATAAATGACAATATTGACGTATGACTGAGGTGTAACTTTGCTCATGTATAAAAAATGTGTTATCTTTTTTCAAAAACAACAAGTACCAGAGCTTCTAAACAATCCTTCACTCTTCTTGTCAAAAAAAAATTAACTTAAAGAAAAAAAATAAACGTAAAGCTAAAAGTGATTGATTATTGCAGTAAAGTTTTGCTAATAAAACATAAAATGAGGAAAAGGAAGGTTCAACAAAAAATAAGCTTAATCTTATAAAAGAAAAAAATCTTCACACGCTGTGGTCGATTTTCATTAACTACGCACAAAGTTTTCTGCTGCTCATTTCTCTTTCTCGAAGGCGAAAATTTTTTGTTTTTTTGCTTTCTTCACTTTGACAACATTATTTTGAACGAAATCTTGTTAATAAACTTGGATGGTATATACGTTTAAATACATACCTATGTATGGCAAAATGTAACTAAAAATACTAAACAACAATAACAACAAATCTGCAGGCAAGCATATTAATTATGAGACTCTTATCATCTTCGCAACAGTAAACTGTAAATGAAAATCCTATTCTCAGGATAATATCACAAGTACTTACGTTCTCCTACTGTAAGTTTTACTTGCCGTTGATGTTATATTGCCAAAAATTTACTTGGACATTGTTTATGGCTGGGGGTCGTCGCTATATATGGTTCCTGTTGTTGGTGCTTTTTGCTATAAATTGGCATTGACTGGTATTGTGAGCTTGTGAGCAGCTGCCAACTTCAATAAAAAACTAATTTATTAGAAAATTAAGTTTATTGAGCCTGTGTGCCACGCAACACGCTCATTCACACAAACTCTCACACGCAGACACTTACAAAACTATAGCCATAATAAATTTGATTATAATTTGCAGATAAATGACGCAGTAATCATCGAAGTAAATACATTTTTTTTTTCTAACCTTCTGCATCGATGAGAAATTTTAATCCCTTTAGAATTGACATTGAAACGTTTCCTCTCGTTGAAATTCAAGGAGCCATAAAAGCTGTCGCTGCTGATGATATCATACTCGTAACTACCAAATGTCGTAAATGGCAAAGTTGCGCATATAATTTTTTCCAATATGAATCTGTTTTGCTTTTTTAATGCGAAGTTGAATAAATATTAACCATTATAAGTATTTATTACACTAGGACACACAATTTAACATCGAAGGTAATTGTAAAGTTAAAGACATTGTAATATACTCTAATGGTGAAGCCAGAATCAGAGTTCTACAGATCTTTTCCGATATCCTTAATTCAGTGAGCATAAAGAAATGCATGAAAGTGAAATAGCCGATCGTATGGCAAAGAAGGCAGCGGTCAAAATCTCATTGACTACGAACTCTTTCTAGGTATAGAAACTCACATTATAAAAGATAAACCAAGAAGAGAAGAAAGAAACGGTGAATCATCTTTCTTACCTCAAATTGTTAAGCTGTCTGTGCTTTAAAACTACTTATTAAGGAGTACAACCCAAATATAGCTGCTTCATCTCTCAAGCTAAGCTAAAACGAACCCCATAATAATAACGGGTTTCCTTTAGGGGCATTGCAAACTGAAAGAAAACATGAATTCCCAATGTGTTTCTTGCAACTCAAGGGCTATTTGTTGCTTTTCGTACAACATTTATGCTTAACTTATGTACTCCCATTAATGCATTTTTGCTCATGAGTTGAGATTTTAGTGACCTTCTGAATTTTGCCTAGCTCACTCCGTTGATTTAAATATTTCCCGCGTCAAAAGTTTAGAAGTGAACAAAGGATACATCGGCAAGAACATGATGTTTAGAGAAAGCAAATTAAACGAAATATCATATGCCCAAACACTCATTTCGTTCAAATGAGTCTGAAATGAAGAAAGTAACAAGCAATCCTCCAAAACATGGTTGTAAAAAACAGGAAAAATTTAAGATCTATTACATTTTTTAAGACATTTTGGATTTTGCTTTCATAACAGCTGCCCTTGTAATATTTATTAAGTGAAAAAATAAAATAATTGAATCGGAGAGTAACTCTCTGCCATTCTTCCAATTATACATAATTGTTATATAAATTCTTGATGTCCAAATCCAATTGAAAGGAAAAACTTTTATTTATTTTTATTTACACAAGTTACACACAAAAATTCTTCTTATTCTCCAAACTTATAATCTATCAAAAAACGAATTTGAAATTCTTTCTTTGTCGTGTGTCCACCTAAATTTGAAATGCAGAATTTCAACGAAATGCACTCTCGTGCGTCCGCACTATAAGTTTACACTTAAATCAATTAGATATTCACATTGGCCACAACCACTGTTCACAGTGCTACCACAAGTTTCAACCTCAAACGACCAAAAACTACTATAATTTGATCAAGTTATTTGCTAATGACTTAATGTCACATACTACAACAATGTGTTATTATTTATGATATACATATGTAGTTATGTACATAATTACCTACTTACTTTCTTATTTGCTTCAAAACTTTGGTATTTTCTTCTATTTAGTATTTTCTGCGGTTGACAATATCCACTAAAGTATCTCTCCATATTATATTTACTTGTGGGTGTTGTTTATTCCAAGCAATAAAAACAATAATATCTTGCTTTTACTGAACTGCATATATATGGCATTTACATTATTTGAGAAATTAAATCAAATATTTGTACTGACCGGATATTGTTTGCGCATGGTATAACAATGCTTTTGTTAGTTAGTATATATGTATATGCATATACTTAACTATATATAATTATATCTGAACTTATATATTTCTACGTTTGTACGTATAATAATTTCGACAATTTTACCACTTAATGCCTATACGTATGTGGCAATATGTTCTAAAGGTTTATTACTTCAGTGATTTAGGCACACAAAAACAACGGATACAACAAAGTAAGATACATGGGGTCTAATTAAATGTTCTTAACTTCAAGTTAAATCTGTGCCAAAGCGAAGCTCAATTTAATATTAACACTATTAACACTTCCTTATAAAAATAGGAAAAATTATATTTTGTTAAAAAATTCAGAACTTTCAAAATATTTCAGCAAACATTTTGACTCTCTCCAAATGTCTAAAAGCTTAAAACCAGCCACCGTTAGAAGTTTTAGTATTGGTCCTACTTCTAGACTAACTTTTAGTATTTGATGATGACCCAGATTTTTTTACGAAGATAGATAAATTTGCTCGCAGATACCCTATCTTTCTTTCAAATTCGTATTCTCTACTTACAGCAGTTAACTTGCACATGTGGCCAAAGGGTTATTTATATTAAAAAGAAAATTAATTAGTATTTTTAAAGTTTTTAATTCACAGTATTTCTAAACTATACAATCACAAGAAAAACTAAAATAAAATAATGGAAAAAGAGTATTTCATACACTTTGATCACAAAACAATATACAGAATAATAATTTATAATTATAAGCACATATTTATTAACAAATATTTTAAAATCACATATCGATGTATTCCCTTCATTACTATCTGCTTCTTCTAGCCATATCACACTCTTAAAGCCCCATTTACAATGGAGCGAGAACGCGACAAATTTTCATTCAATGTGTTTCAATGTCCGCATATACAATGAAGCGAGGCAAGCTCTCGTCTCGCCAGTGAATTTCGAAAATTTGAAAAAAACCTCGCGAGCGAGACGCGATATTGATACATGTAGAGCTGCCAGACACATCATACAAAAAAAAAATCAATGTAATAAATTTACATTAAATTTAATATTCAACTTTAGTGCAAGCTAATTTGTGTTTGCATTAATTTTATGTAAGTTCCACCTATACATTACAAATACACTTGAACTCAACTCTATGTATAATGACTTTTCTGAAAAAAGTTATGGACTTCGTTTTATTAAATGTCACTTTTGAATTAATTTCGTTAGCTTATGTTAATTTATGTATATTAGAACAGCGGCATATTGTACCTACATATATAATTAATCCATTATCTTGAATATAGCGATAGTGTTGTCAGCAAGAAAAAAAGCATTTAATTGAATTTAACCATAAATATCGTCATAATCTTTATCATCGAAATTACTAAAATATAAACATACTTTAATATATATCCTAATATTAGTATATAACAACAGAAAAACATGTTCGCAGTTTATAAATCATCAAATCCTCACATATGATAACAGCAAGAAAAACATTTGCAAAAATAGACTGATATATTCATACATTTGGCTGATTTATGATATTGGTTTATTAATATTTATTGTCGCAGTGCGTCGCTTTTGTGAGAACAATAAAAACAAGTTGCACTTGAATTGCTATAATTCAAAATAGCAACAAGCAGAAGAACAAGAAAAAACAATGCAATAAAAACAAATGCTCCTTGGGGAAATATTTTATGATTTTTAGAAAGAGTTTTATATAAATATAGCTACAACTGCAAATGTATAATCCAACATATACCTTTACATTATACTTAAATTGTTAATGGATTATCCTCGAAAATAACTGACACAAGTCTAATATATTGCTTTTTACTGATCTAACTCACAATATTATTTTCATCCAATGACATTCATAATATGACCAATTCAATAATAGCCGTAAGATGCCGAATGCTTTGTTAGTAGTGTTCCAACTGGCCATTAGCTTCCACCACCTAACTATACCCCATTTAAAAATGTATTAAAAATAATCGAAAATTATTGCTAGATGTTCTGAAAAATTCAAAATCAATCTACTCTTCCATATTTATTCAATAATACTAGTGAAATACCTGATCACTTGTTGGAAGTATTATAAATGGTCACCAGGTTCCTTCACCTGACTGCTCCCAATATGTAAATTTTCAAAAATGGATTATTCAGAATGGAAAACTATTGCTAGATGTTTTGAAAATTCAGTATTAAACTACGCCTGAATACCTGTTCATTAATTTTCATAAGATAGCTAATGCTTCGTTGAAAATGTTCCTACTGGCCATCATGCTCCCCCACCTGACTATACCCCACATATTAATTTTTAAAAATTTATTAAAAATAATCGCAAATTATTGCTAGATGTTCTGAAAATGCAAGAAAAGTAGATATTTCTCACTACCTATTCAATAATATCCATAAGATTCCTGGTACTATGTTGCAAGTGTTTCAACTAGCCATCAGCTTTTCTAAATGTTAATTATTATAATCAAATTATCAATAGTATTTAATATAAGCTACACTCTTTTGATATAGTTTCATCAATTACAATATATTGTCAATTAATTTTATATATTGTTAAACTATTCACCAGTTTAGAAATTGCATTTTCTGTTTGGCTATGCCACCTGCGGCACTAAATACGAGATTAGGGTTAAAATAAAGCAATTTCCTCTACATTTTATTTTTAATTAATCAATCAGAAGTATTTCTGGCGCTAAAAGTAATTAAATTGCTTCATCTTCATCATAAAATTAAAACTATTTTGCACACACTGTACACATAAAAGTTTATACCAATGGAAAAACTTACCATATTGTGCTCATACAATCAGCAAATGTAGTTAGAACTTGTGTGGCTTCCACAACTGCCACCACTTTCCACTCTTTTCACACTGTGTGAGTCACAAAACACACAAGTCGATACTAACTAAGAAGCAGCAGCTTCAGGGTTTTACGAATTTTCACTGTCAAATATTGGAATGTGTTATTTTTGGTATTATTTTCACTGATTCAATCGTTACACAAAATTATGTTTTTATACAATTGTGAATGCACTATTAAATTCAAATTTTTAGTCATCATTTAGTTATTAAACACGAATTCAACTAACACATAAATACTAAATCCACACAGCTCGAGATTACATGTCATATGAGCTATTATTAAATGCTTATGCATACATTTTTCATAACGCATCAATGGTTTTTATAATACACATACACACACACACCACATATACTGGTAAGCAGATATTTTGCTGCAATTGGCAGGAAATTATTATGAAATTTTAGGGAAATTTTTACCACCGAGTATCGTTTGGTATCGAAAATAAAGCGTAACTGCTAAAATTTTAATTATTGAAATATTTGATAATGTTTATATAGATTTTGTTTGTTTTGCTATTGTTGCTGTTAGTTTTAGTAAACCATCTAAATTAATTAGACAAAGTAGAATACAAAAAAAAAATAAATTTAGTTATTTTAATTTGAATTTCTGCTGAATATATTGAATAAATATTTTAACAAAACTTTTATTTAATTTTAAAATTCCGTTAACAGTGTTTACTTTCTTGCAGCTATTCCTGCACATAATAAATTGTTAGGTTTATTTGTTATACGCTTGAATTAAATTCAAATTAAATACGAAATAATGCAATTAAATCTTATCCTCAAATAGAAAAGTGTTGAAGCGCTTTCATTGAAGTTGTTTTTGTGTTTTTTATTAAAGCAATTATTATATGGTATAATACGATAGTTTTAATATTTTTATATAATTTGAACACATCATTGTGTAATAAAATATAATTTAAGCACATTTCTGTTGTATATTTATTATTTTTTTATAATGAGCTAGTATAAATTTAAATAACATACACTAATTGAATAAAAAAATAGTGAAGGGTTATTCGAAACTGCCAGGGACTTTAATTATGTGTCTATGCTGAAAATACATGTTTCATGTCTAAACAACATTTATTTACTGTAAAAAGAAAGGTTACAAAAATTTCGTTGGAAACCAAAAAGCCACCTCTTCTTACTGTTTTGCGTGTTATATGTAGAGTCATCACCTGATTTATTGGGAGTATGAATGTATAAACTCGTAATTGTGACTAACTTCATATCTATCATACGCGCCATTTTTTTGACATTGACAGCTATTCTATCTCGAAGAGCGCAAAAAATACTATAAGAATTGATCTGTCAAATAGTTTTCATAATTTTACAAAAGTGTTTTACTATAGCTGAAAATGTCGAATTTCGTGCCAACAAAACAACATTTGCGGGAAGTTTTAATTTGCTTCTTCCATTTAAAGAAAAACGCAACTGAAGCACATCGTTTCCTCACTGAAGCTTATCCTGACTGTGCTATAGACGTTAGAATGTGTCAGGTGTGGTATGCCCGTTTCAAAAGTGGTGATTTTGATGTTGAAGACAGGGAACGTTCATGCGGCCCGAAAAAGTTCGAAGATGAAGAATTGAAGGCATTACTCGAAGAAGATTAATGTCAAACGCAACAAGAACTTGCAGAATCTTTAGGAGTTGATCAATCAACCATTTCTAAACGATTAAAAGCATTGGAAATGATTCAAAAGCAAGGAAATTGAACGACGATTTTTCACATGTGAACTGCTGATTGAATGACAAAAAAGAAAAGGTTTTCTGCATCGTATTGTGACTAGCGATGAAAAGTGGATACGTTACAATAACCCAAAGCGTAAAAAATCATGGGGACCGCCCGGACATGCATCAACATCAACGGCAAAGCCGAACATCCTTGGATCCAAGCTTATGCTGTGTATTTGGTGGGAGGGATATGAAAGGAGTCGTGTATTATGAGCTGTTGAAACCGAATGAAACGATCACTGGCGACCGCTACCGACTACAATTGATGCGTTTGAGCCGAGCATTAAAGGATAAGAGGCCAGAATATGAGAATAGACACGACGAAGTTATTCTTCAGCACGACAATGCTCGGCCGCATGTTGCAAGGCAAGTAAAAACATACTTGGAAACGCTGAAATGGGAAGTGCTACCCCACCCGCCATATTCTCCATACATTGCTCCTTCTGATTACCACTTGTTCCGATCGATGACACATGGCCTGGCTGAACAGCACTTCCGTTCTTTCGAAGAACTCAAAAAATGGGTCGATTCGTGGATAGCCTCAAAAGATGAGGAGTTCTTGCGACGCGGAATCCGTATGCTACCAGAAAGATGGGAAAAGGTTGTGGCTAACGATGGATAATACTTTAAAGAATAAATTTATAGTCACTTTTTCACAATAAATGTCCAAATTACGAAAAAATACGAGTTTATACATTCATTCTCCCAATATAATCATTCAGGGCAAACAGTTGCGAAACCTATTGTAATGTTTTCAAGAGACATACTTCTCATTAAAGAATAAGTTCAAGTTTTCTTATGAAACTAACCCTAGAAAGAAAAATAGAAATATGGAATAACTGGAAAACAAATTTTTCATAGCTTCTGATTTTTGACCCATTTTCTTAAATATTGAAGATCAAAACAATAGAATTATAAAAAAATTAAAATTTTCCGTTATAAATGAACACAATCAACACCACAGATAGTAAAATATGGAAATTGTTTTGTATTGAATGATGGCACATTGCTAGCAAGAATTTTAACAGTCTCACATATGGCGTAGATCAAACAACTAATTCATCAGTGTACAATAAATGTTCAATTAATAAATTAATTTTTTTTATTTAACTTATTTTGCTTTGAATTCATATAAATTTTTTGACCTTAACTAATACATGAAGTCGTTTTTCCTTGTTCATATTTAATTATTTCCTCTTATTTTTTCTAGCTCATGAAATGCTCTTAAAATTGCATGTGTATTCTCAATGTCAATTGTCAATATAGAATTTACACGCGATATATTCGCTGGCAGAATTGTTTGTAAAAACTAATAGTAATGGAAACGAATGCATTAAAAAATAAATAATTCAGAAACATTAAAGAATAAATTTTACTTCTAAGAAATAAACCAATAAACGTATTTTCTTCATCTATTACTGGCATAAAGTGGCTAGGAGATAGTTTCATTAACGCAAGTGCAACATGTCGTATAAGTAATACGCGTTTATTTTACATGAAAAAGTTATATTTAAAAACTTACTTAGAATTAACTCTAAACACAATATTAAAGTTGAACAAAAAATCTGAGTTTGCAGTAGTAGAATTTCACTTGAACACATTAAATTTTAAGTAATCGTTTTTATCACAGCTGTCTACAAACTTAAACTAAATCATCATAAGCTCTAATGTTCTAATGCAAACTTGAATATAAATAAATTGCCATTTTTTCTTCTTTGTAATAAATATTTGCATTATCTTTTGCATTTTTATATTTGTTTGTGCTGCTCTATTCTTTACTCCTATGTAATCATCATTCACATAAAATTTAATATTGCATGAAAAAAGCCAACATTATTTTTATCGAATTTCATTTTTATTCTCCAACTCCTCTCCCTGCCCCCCTTCCAATGCACACTTGTCTAAAGGAAATTGTAAGCGTTATATAGCAATAAAATTTATTGTCTTAGATTACTCAATGTTGAGATGCTGATTCGATAGATTGCGTAAAATACAACACCAACATATATACATAGCACCAAAAGAATGAAGAACCGGCTATGTAATAATAACGGAAAACAACGGCCCAGTAGATAAAGTTATTCATACATACACACACTTTATGCCAGTAAGCCAATAACAAAGATAATTGAGTTCAACATGACGTATGAGTAACATTCTCAATGCTATGCAATCAATTTTTTGCAGTTTTTTTCTTTTTGATGATTTAACGATTTCTCTTTCTTATTCGTTTGTATATAAAACATGAAGTTTATATATTTTTTTATTATTTATTTGAGTTATTATCTTTAAATCATTTGCCTAAAAAATATGATAATCAATTAATTTCCAGATAAGCTGTGAAAAATCGTCTTAGATACATGAATACTATTTTTTTATATTTTAATTCAAACTAACTTTTTCTTTAACTAATTCAATTTGGGTAAATTCTGTTTGTTTTAGTTATTTTTTCTTTCATTTTGGAATCTATGTATATTAGTCCTTCCCTTTAAATAGGACAAATTCTATGAATTTTTTATTTATTTTTTTTTTTCTTTTGTTAAGAAATAAAATATTCTTTATTTGAACTAGAATATGGACTCATTTTGAAGTAGCTTTGTAATAATCTTTTAATAAAATATAATAACGCTTTATAACGCTTTTTTCTCAATTCATTTCATTAATAAATTCCTTTAACATTATTTAATTTGAATAATTTTCAGATCGCGAATTAGTTGTTGACCTAAATGCACATCATTCTTTATTTAAGCATTAAAAGTTTACCAACAAAAAGCAACTTTGTATTATTGAATATGCCATGGTAATATTAAGTTAATTAGAGAAAAAAAAGAAGTGAATTATGAATTTTTTTTTTTAAATATTTATAAGCCAAATATCTTTTCCGGTGGAATTTCAAGTTATTTTTCAACTTAATGGTTTCCGCAATTATCTGCAGCCATTCAATGTACTGTCACAACAATTCTAATATGTAAATTATTTAGAAGGCAGCATTCAGTAATGAATGTTTGGAGCTGGCTTAACAAAAACAAAAAAATTACAATGACATAAAATTCATAAGAATAAGTCAAGTCGTGTTTCAAATATATAAAGAAAGTATTAATGTTTTACGTGTTTGAATTGTTCCTAGTACTAATGGTTTCTTGAACCCATATGTAATAAAATTCACTTTCATTTGAAAAATATTTTTAATGATGCGGAATTCTTGGAAATCGTTAAGTAATCTACGCAATTTTAAAATTTACTTTCTGGTAGTTTGGGGAGTGATACAGAGGATTGGGGAAAGAGAAGAAACGACGTATATTCAAGACTAAAAAAATAGAGGCTGGAAGACGTGATTGTAATGATATCGAGTTGCTTGATGACAGGAATAAGATCTCTAACAAATGGGTTGAAGAGCAAGCCATTTTCCTTTAAGGGCCAAGACAGAAATCTATTAAAGAAAAACTCATTATTTTAACTTAATGTAGTTTAAATTTTTTATGTAACTTTTGAAAAAGAATCTTCTTTTGAAAGCAAAAAGAAGCATGTTTTAAATATATTGGTGAGTCTTGCAAATAACAATTCATGTTATTTTTACACTTTTTTAGAACAACTACTTAAAATTTATTAATTTTTTGAATATAGATTTTAAAATATAAAATGATAACTCAAAATACAGAAGAAACTCAAGAACCTTCAAAATTGATTTAAAATTCCTAGTTCTTGAACCTATAGAAATCAAAATTAAATAATTTTTCATAAAAACTTAAAGATTGCTGGCACTTTTCATAGAAAATTTTTTAATACTAATTTGTTTATGTTGTTGTTGTTGTCATGAAATTTTTCTGAATTCTTCTTATTTCTTTTTTAGTCTATGAACCAAGTGTTTTAATAAACGTTTTAATTTTTTTTTTATTACTATTACCGAATGTGAAATAAACACATGCATAAAATGCATATAAAAATGTCAATTATCATTTTTACAACTGCTGTACTTACACTCTTCAGAATGTAGTATGTATATGTAGGTACCATCATCATAAAAATGTATATGGGTGCGTATGAGTAACATTAATTATACTAAAACAAACAATAAACAATAAATTATAAATAAACAAATAATATGTTAATATTTCGTGATTAATAGAATGATATATGTATGTACTACTAACATTTGATAGCTGGTAGAAAAAAAACACATTCAGAATTATAAGAACTATAAGAATTTAAATTTAATTTTCCAGCACTTGGCTCAATATTTTTATAAAAATTATTTTCTTATTTAAATTAAATTATTTGAACACGTTTAAATTAATTTTTTTTATTGGAAAATATTTCAATAAAAATACTCCTACATATATTTATGAATGGAGCAAGACATCAGTGGCACAGTGGAACATCTACATCAACAGCACATCGAATCATCATGTCGCAACATGTCAATCACAACTAATCAAAATGTCTGATATGAAAAATGCGTTACAATTTATTTTATTATTTTTTTTGTTTGGTGCTTTGCTGCTTGAGTGCATTTCTTATATCTTTTAACACCATTTCATTTTTAAATGAATTGAATTCCTTAATTTAATTGAATTTTTATTTTAGTATGTTTTTTTTTTTTTTTTGCTTTGGAAATTTCTTCAACTTTGTTGCATGAAAGGAAAACTCAAAATTTTAACAAAATATTTTTTTGTCTGGTTTTATACAAATAAACACTTAAAATTTTTGATTCCCATGAAAATCACTTTGTTTAGCTTTGAGAAGATCGAACACTTTTTCATCTCATTTCACAGATTATTAAAAATTTCCGCTTATTTAGTTATTTATTTGAGGCATGCGGTAGCAGAAAATTCTACACAGCAGTAGTCATCAGCAACTACAAATCAAATCAAAACAAAATCAAAAAAAATTAAGTTCACAAGAGATCTATAAATTTAAAAGCCAGAGATCATAAAAAAGTTATATTTGTTTCGTTGTATGTGCATACTGTATGAAATTTATATGGATTCACTCACTTAAACTTTATGAACAACGCCGACTTGAATTAATCAAATAAGTTTTATTTACTTTTCAATTCTTTGTTAGTATGTATATTACGAAGAAACCATTTAAAAAAAAAAATTAAAATGAAATGATTTTATTATCTTTTGTTTCCAAACTTTTCGTCGCGTAAACATTAAACACATTAATGAACTTTATTAAGAAAAACATCAGTAAAAATCTAACCGTACACGTTCGTATCCGGCGACCATCTGTTGGTAACTCTACTATGAACATTTACTTTTATATACATCAAGTAAATTTTATTTACTCTTTACAATTCTAATGTTCCTTTTTTGCTTTGCCTGCACTTCTTTAAGCTTAAATTACTTTTGATGCAACAAACATATGGCAGCAAATAGTAGTTGCAACAAGAGTGGAGGACAGCAGCAGCAACAACACAATTGTTTTGCTTGTTTTTTTTTTATTTTACTACCGGAAATTACTACACAATGTTCACTTTTCCATGTTTGTTATTAAAGACGGCGCGCGCGCATTAAATTTAATAAATGTCTTCCCGTTTTTATATTTATTTAGTTTTTCTATTTAATACCATTTCTACTTTACACTACAAGCAATATGTACGCGTTATCAGCGGACATGGATACGTGTAAATTAATGCGCTCACACGTTGTTCGCCACGTTCGGTCTTCGTCACACTGAATTTTCGACACATTTGCAAGAAGCCAAATACCGAAATTTTGCTTTCGTTTTTTTCTTTTCTTTTTTTTGGTTTTGTTTACTCGTATAACGTAGGAAAATCAGCTGTTTTTCATACGTCTTCGAGAGCTTTCTTATCAGTGCTAAAGCTGTAAAATATGTATATATGTATGTGAGAAAAGCTTTTAATTTTTGCCGGCTACTGTGGGCTAAAATTATTTCTATTAATTTACTTTTGCTTGAAGATCTCTCAAAAGTAATAAGGTTTTTATTATTTGGTTTTATTATTACCAATACGCAGGGATAGGATTCATGGAAAGTTTTGGCAAGGAAATGGGAAATAGATTAGTAGATAACATAAGTTAAAACTGCGTGAAGTACCTCATACATCATTTCAATATAGTTTACTTGGCTCTCTTCAAGATTCATTGCGATAGCGTAATCAGTTTTTCACCATCATTTAAGGTTTGTCAGATATTTGCATTTGATAACTTCTAACAATTTTTTCAAAAATATCAAATGTTTAAATTAACAGCAGAGTTCTTGAAATACATTTGTACACAATTTAACTCACAATATATTTTGACATGACACTACACGCAAAGAAAAAATTCGTTTCTCAGAAACGAAATTTTCACTAAACGAACTTCGTTCATGGAATGTTTTCATGATGAACGAACATTTATTTATCATAAACGACTGTATTCGGTTGCCATGAACGAACATTTATTCATCATAAACGGTTCAATTCTTTTACGATGAACTCAAAACGTTTGCAATAAAATGCAATCTTTCCCTGAAAAAATATAAAAAAGAAAGCAAAAACAATTTTCATATGTACATTGGCATTTTATTGTGGCTTATGTTTAAATAAAATTTTCTGATTAAAAACTAGAAAAAGTGTATGAAATTTACATAAAATTATATTATTACAATTTTATCATTATTTATTATAAATCATACACTTTTATTTGTTTTTTATAAACACCACGCACTTTTTTATAGACAAAACGAAATGTGATGAAATAATTTCAATGCACAATCAAAATTCTTCAATAATGCGTTGACAAATGATACTTCCCGTTATGTTGTGTTGATTTGTTGTTGTGTGGAGTTTGAATATAAGCGTCGCTGCTGCTTCTTTCTGCGACGAGAGCGAGATGAGAGGAAAACGAAAATAAAAAGAGAAGAGAGTTGTGGACTTTTGTTTTTGCAGAAACGTTTTCTTCATTTGCCAGAAAAGAAAATTGCCTTAATTTTATCGTGTACGAATTTTCGTTCATCATAAAATTGTTAATCTTTTGCAGAAAACGGTTTTGGTTTCGGCAAACACGGCAACGTTCCTCATAAACGTTTTTGTTCAGCGTAAAAGTAATATATTCTCCACAAACGGGCGATAAACGTTTTTTTTCTTTGCATGTACTACTACTATTACGGCAGAGCAGCCCCTGGAGGGCCAAAGCCGAGCTTTTCCCATTCATTCATTCATTCGGCGAAGTGAAAAGCTTTTCATAGTCCAAGAGGTGGTGCCGTGTAGAAAGATTTTTATTTTCTATTTGATTTTTTAGCGTGCTGAGATACGAACCCGGGCACTTCTGCGTAGCAGTCCAACACACTAACCACTAGGCTACGGCAACCATCCCCCATGACACTCACAGACTTTATTTCATCTAGTTTACCAGATATCCTGATGTATGTCAAAAAATTTAGATTTTTTTCTAAAAGATATCAAAACTAAAAAGCCGAATAAAGAGCACAAATTTACACTATTTGCCTTCAAAAATGTTTATACTTTACGCATATATAGCAAAGTCTGCTTTAGCTCATCTAGGTTAGCTTAGGTTAGGTTTAGTGGCTGTCCATCAGGACACACTTAGGCCAAATATGGGCCGTTGTGCTACCACGTGGGTGCTAATATCCATCCACCCTCTTTAACACTGAAAAACCAAGCTTAATCGAACCACTTGGACTTAGTTACATAATTAAGTAGGTTCCCCAGGCTTGGGGTCAAGACGAACAGGTCGTCTAGAAAATATTCACCCAGAGCATTTTTCCTACAGATAGCCAAGGCTGGGCAAAAGCATAAGAAGTGTGTAAGGGATTCCTTCTCCTCTTCATCCCTGCAACTTCTGCAAAAGTCGTGCGAGGACACACCCAATCTAGCTGCGTGCGCACCTTTTTTGAAAGATATTAGCTTCTTAGAGCGTTTGGGGTTGTACTCTGACCATACCTGCTTGGTTATTTTGCATGTGTGTCCTGTCTGCTATCTAACCTTCTCCTGGTTCAAGAACTCTTGTTGAACGTTAAGTTTGCAGGTTGCCAGTCAGATACCCGGATAGTTTTTAAATTGTAATAGCGGAATTTTCGTGCCTAATTTAGCTAGTTCATCAGCTTTATTATTTCCAACTATGTCACTGTGACCTGGAACCCAAGCAAGGTGTACGTTGAGTTCATCGGCTACTTCATTGAGTAATCGCCGACTATCAAAAGCCACCTTGGAAATCAGTGATATACTGGCTACGGATTTGATAGCAAGTTGGCTGTCGCTGAAAATGAAAATTTCATGGGCTGGTACTTTATTACATTTCAGCCAGTTCGCTACTACCTGTATAGCCATGACCTCAGCTTGGAAGACGCTGCAGTGGTCAGGCAGACGAAAGGATAAGCTTAACCCTAACTGCTTAGAGAAAACCCCTCCCCCTACCCTTCCATCCAGTTTGGATCCATCGGTGTAAAAGTACACTGCATTCTTCTGCTGGCATCGACTCTAAATCATGTTCTCTCTCGAAGGAATGGAAGTGATGAAGCAATTATCGAAGAAGGGTGTGGGTAGAGTGGTGAATTCCGACAGAATTTTTAAATGTCCTACAAATGGTTCAGACCAGGAACTGACTGAATTTAACAGAATAGAAAAAGTGATTTGAACTTTCCGAAATTTTCTACTTTAGAATTATCATAATCAGAGCTAAATTATATAGAACTGATGTGTGAGGAGCCTGACTTAAATTTTGTGTTGACTTGTTTTATTTGTTTGGAGCAGTGAACAGCAAATACAACAGATGATTCGGTATATAATTCATATAATACATTTGAGCGGGCATTCTTATGTGATTTGTGGAATCCCAAAACCTAAATAGGTTTTAGAGAAATTTTGTAGTATACTATTGACTTTCCGCACTATTAATTTTTGATTTGAACAATAAAAGATTAAGCTTTCGTTTCTGATTTAAATATCGCTTATCAATGAGCTGGAATTAAGGGAGTATCAGGTTTTTATATGAATCTAAGCGGAAGTTGTTCCCAGGTCATTGAACTTCAAATAGAAAAATAACAAATTACATGTGAAATTCTACTGCTCACAAAAACTGCTCTATGGATGATGTCACATTCTTTCACATATTTTAAGTATCCCGTAACATATCACAAATTGAATGTATTTTAGTTTATTGAACTTCTGCTCGCTCAATAGCACTTCATTTTTTATTTACTTTTTGTAAACACATTTTATAAGGAATTTAAAGATTTCAAAGATTTCAAAACCACTACAAAAAAATAAAAATTATTTTATCATCAATCTTAGCTTAAAATTCCATACTTGAAAAAAAAATGTAATTTGTCTCTACAACTCACAGTGAAATGAATAAATTCTTCATTCACTACGAAAAATGTTAAGCTTTACACTTCATACGAGACTAACATAAACAAATTATGGTAATCAAAATTTCATTGACCCTATTGTATACCTACGCACACAAAGATGCATATATAAATATGCAAACATAGTATAAACACAAGCAAAGACACATGTATTTTTAGCATAGCGCATAGTAAACATGAACTTCTCCACGCTATATCCTTATAGAAAGCACTAACTCTAGCATAACAAAGGAAAATCTTAAAGCAAAATGCTTATGAAAAAATAAAAAGGCAAATTTTGTGCATATTTTTATGCAGCCCATCACGTGCGACTCATAAAAGGAAAACGCAAACAATTTCCGTTTCCGCTTTTTTTTTTGCGGGACACACAGCGGCATCTTTGTGTATTGGGATTTCCAGCAACTACTTGCAACATACTTGTGTACTCTCGCACAACAATAACTCACACAACAGTGAAAGAAGCAAGCAGTAGTTAGCTGCAACAAGAATAGCGGCAAATGTTGGCAATACTCTCTGTCACCCAGCCAACAGGCAGCTAATGTCCTCACGCTGTTATATGAGTACATTTTTCAAAATTATTATTTAAACATTAACGTCTAATGAAGCAGTTGCGTACTCCACTTCCTTCCTTCAGCTAATGGTGCACTTCTCCACACACTCCCGCTCTCTCTTAAGGTTAAAGTGCCTTGCCAGGGACGGCTCTACCATATGGTGGACGATTTTTTTTTTTTTTTTTCAAGTAAAAAATAAAACTTTGATAGTTTGGTAAAAAATAAAAGATAACTAGGGTCCTTAAGTAATGGTTATTTTGAAAGAAAATCATGAGAAATTCAAGAGTTATGGTTTAAATTCATTTTTAACCACTAAGCACAACCACAATATATTTTAACTACCATTATAACTACCCAAAGCTCGTTTTGGTTGCCAATTAATCTTGACGAAGCAAAACTCATTTTGATTATTAATTACCAATTTCCATCGACCCGAAATATAAAGTTAGGGTAAGTGGCATTTCCAACCATTTTATTGATTCTGTTTTGGAGAGAAATTTTGACCGGAATTCACAGCACTACAACTCTGGGTAGTTTTTGTTGAAATTTTTTAATTAACCCAATAAAATTTGATCGAGTTACGCGGCCTCAACTATATTTTCATTTACTGTCAGGGTCAAGACCGTATTTAAAGGGGGGGGGGGGCAAAACCCATCTTAAAATTAATTTTTTAACGCATTATTGCTCAGAGCACCACGACTAGAAAGATCTCTTTCAATGCTGTGACTTCACGAATTTAGAGAATGTAAGGCAACCTCATCTGGGTTCCTTATCATTGATAATGGCTCAAATTCCTAATGATGATCATTTAAAAAAAATGAGCCTCTACAATTTTTGGTAATTTTTTTGAGGTTGGGTACATTATCAGTAGTGGGAAGTCAAAGTGTTAATGAAATTATGTCCCTCACGATAAAAAAAAAATACACTAGAATGCACATTGAATAATATTTATTTGAAAAAATTTAATTTGATTATTCTGGGAATTTTTAGCTACTTTTGGCCATTTGTTTGAGGTTAAAGTTAAAAAAAATCGGAAAATTTTAACTGTATCATTGATTTAATTTATTGTATTTAAAAATCAGTTTGATAAAAATTATTTATGAATATTTTCTTCGAATGAAAACCCCCTCCCCCCCCCGAAAAAAATTTCTGGCTACGTCCCTGGTCAGGGTCGTCTCTACCTTATAGGCAAACTACATTTTCACAAAAAGATGGTTATATTACATACATGTAGGTCATAATGCGAAATGTTAATTGGTTTTTAGATTATTATTGGTGAATTTGCAGAAGAACTTGTATCAGAGCAGTATTTTGGTTTGAAAGCATTACGTTTATTCAAAACTCTTTCCATAACTGTTTAGGACTAATAGGACTCAGGCGAATTCTTGTAGCCATAGCAGGTATTATTATATTCCATCCTGGGGAGTTTTCCTTTTCACAAACTTAACAATTTTTGTATCACCAAAGTCTAATCTTCTGCTATCATCGCACAGTGGTCGGACTTGTATGGAGTCAGCGACCAAAAATACTTTCAATTGAGATATATACATGAAACTTTAGTTACAGCTTTAAAACAATGTGAGAGTTAATATATGATAAAATGGGCATGGTTAACACCTGCACACTTTAAAACGTTGACTAATATTAAGAAAAAAATGTCCATAGGGGAATCAGAAGGAAAAACAACTAAAACTCTAGCTGAAATTTAATTATATGGTCAAAAAAACACTAGTAATGGTATTGGCACAACATTAATTTTATAAAAAGTATACAACAAGTTAAGAACATTAGAATTATTTAAAAATTAAGCTAATATCTTTCTTTTTAATATTCATTTTGATTTATTTCAATACAAAATTGATTAATATTTATTAAATTTTCCACTTTACTTTCAACCTTCTCACACTGCAAGAACCAACTAATGGCATGAGCTCTCTATTCTATTCTTAAAGAGTACGGTTATAATAAAACAATAACTACTATACTTTTGAAAACACATAACACATTTGATTCCAAACTTTTGACTTCGATTTTTTTTATTTTTGGCCTATGGCAGCGACCAGTGTTCATCGATAAAATACACCCTCCGAGCTGTTCCTCTACATTGCTTTGGTAAAAAAAAAATCATGATCTAGTAAACAAACACATCCTACATTTGCCCATGTTACACTCATGAAAAATACATGCAAAAATTACAAAATTGTATTAAGGAGTAATAAATTTTAATTTTTTCTCATGTTTAGTTAAAGTTTTGATTTATTAATATGACTTCCTCTACTGTACGTAAGCCCCCTTGCTTCGACTTCAAACTTTAAAATCGGTATTCTAACGAATTTAGAAATGAATTTAATATGAAATAAGAAATGCATGTATGTACTTTAATATCCATACCGAAAGAATATCCTAACCAACATTTTCGCCTTTTTTATTGCATTGGTTATATAAAAATATATAACAACAACTTTTAGCTTTATACCAGAATTTCAAATATAGTTTTTTATATTCTTTCTAGGGTGACAAAATACATTGAACCGACCCTGACCAGTGTCACTGTTGCCTTATTCCATAGAAAATTGTACAAACGCAGCACGTATTTGACAATAGCATTAGGAATAATAAAAATACAAAAAAGATACAGATCCTGCATGATATAGTATTTTGAAAGTGATTAAAAAAGGGGCAAATCTATGTGTGTGATATTATAATTGCTAATGCTCTAATTCTGCCTGGTATCTCCCTACTCTACTTCATATTTAAACACATTTGCTTCCAGTGTGTTTTCCCATTAAATTGAGATTGTTTTACCAGTTGCTTCGGTAATCGTTTTTATCATTTATGTAGATACAACGTTTGCACGCACTCGGAGCAAATGTGTAGGTATTTTCTTTTCACACATACACAAATCCATATATACATATATTTACATTAATGTATGCTACTTTTAGGATGAATCTACCTTTCCAACGATTTTTTGATATATTTTTTAAAGCATTAAATTTATGATAAAACAAAATTTGCCTGCATGTTGTAGCATGCTAAAAATCCAATATATGTTGCAGCTGTTTCAGATTTATGTGTTTGTATGTAACTTTATTACACAAGGCTTCTTCATCATCTTTATCTTCTTTCTCTTAATTTTCTTCTAACTAGGCGTATGTGTTAACGTGTAAACTATTATTTTATTTTATTATTGAATTTCGTGTGTAAGTAGTAAACATTTTGCCATATATTAATAATAATTTATTTGTTAATATATTTTTGTTAGTTTTTGACATATTGCATGATATATTTTCTTCTGATAGACTGTTATCTATATCTATAGCATGTCATAAAAGTTTATTTAATTTCCACAAACGCAACCGATGGTGCTAATCTGATTTTTGTTATTTTATTGTAATTGGTAATTTATTTCTTTGTTCACACACTAAAATGATTTTTTGAAAAGGTGGCCAGGTAATTATTGGTGATTTTTAAGTTAATATCGTTGATATAAAATTAAGAAGTCAAGATAAGTAAAAAATCTTATGTTTTGGGAGCCTGCTTGCAAACTGTAACGGATTAAAGATGTTTGTATAGAATATATGAAATAATGAATGAAAGTTTTGATGATCGGTATTTACAATTTCGTGAGCTTCTATTGACTTTCCTATAGACGAGTAAGCTTCAAAGTTTATTTTGAATAACTAAAATTCTAACATTGGGGCTATAAAGCCTTCACCTTACATATGCAATTGATTGAGAAAAAACTAGCATCCATAGTTAGAAAGGCCATTTTAAGTATTAGCTTTCAAATAAGTAATTTTGTTTCTTAGTTGTCAATTTTTAGAGGAATCTGCGCTAAATTTATATTTAATTAACAAATGTAATTCTGTAACGACGTCGCTCGACAAGGAATTAGAGATAGATCTAAATCGACGTGAAATCGTTGGGGTAAAATAGTCAATAGCTACAATTCTGTTCCATCTCTAAGGATTATGAGCGTTTTAATTGCGACAGCGATTTCGTAATCACGTAATCACCGTCGATACGCCGTAATTTTGTTTAAAGCTCATTACTTATTGTCGCATAGTGCTGCAACCATATGAAACGATGAAGCAATTTTCTCAAAAATTCAAATAAATACGTTGAACTCGTTTCAAAAAATCGGCATAAATATTACATTTTTTTTTTTTTTGGTTTTTCTTTTTATTTGACATAACGCACGACCAGACTCCAACCCTCTGCCCACATACCACACGCCACACTTCGTCTTTTTTTTTAGATATTAACATTTATTACTTTTTACATTAATACTTTCTGAACAAATTATCTAAATATTTTTTATTATTTTTTCGATGATTTTCAAAGTAACCCAAAATGATAAAACTTTGCACTCGTCAAAGCGGCGGAGCGCAATCGCCAAGAATTGAAATTCAAGACTTTTAATAAATGCCTACCATCATTATTAACGATTCTCTTTCTGCAGAAATCAACTGAGCTACAGTATATTTTCTTTCCGTTAAAATTACCTGTAAAAACTAGATTGTGTATTAACGAACACAAGGCGAAGTGAAACTTCTGTAAACTAAACGAAACACAAGCAAATAACAAGCAAATGAAATTTTTCAATCGCTAAATTTTTTACTTCTTTGGCTTGTGCTTTTTAATTTCATTTGCTTGTGTTTCGTTTAGTTCACAAGAAGTTTCACTTCTGCCTTGTGTTCGTTAATACACAACCAATTTTTTTTTTTTGGCATTAATGCTAGAACAAAAATTGCAACTCTGTACCGGTAATGTCGATGACAATTGTAGACGAACTCTTTTTGTGTTCGACATCTTCATGTAATTCCTTGTATGTGAAATGTATAACTGTCATAAACTTTAAGATGGCGACGCTACACATTGTTCTTTCTGCCATAGGCGTGTGTATGTGTAATTAATATGTTATATTGAATTAAAACTATTTATGAATCGTTTATTATATAGTTTGCTCGTGATTTCAGTTACGGAGTATTGATATTTAGCCCCTCATGCACATTGCTCGACAAAATTATGTCGCATTGCTAACTTACGCGTGACGTCACAACGTTTCCCAATTTCTCCAGGTGGATCTTTGCTTGCAATACTTGGAAACACTCACCCTATCTACCGAAGTTTTTCGTATTATAGTTCAATAAATTTATACATATTTCAAAACCAATGACTTTTTAAACACCAATCGTGTTTTGAATATTTTTAACATATTGGTCACCCACAACAATCACTAACTAATTTAGAGATTTTTATGCAACAATCTACCATCTAAGAACCGTATCAATCAATCATCGATATTTGTTCAAGCGTGAAACCTTTTCAAAATGAAATAAATTTGCTATGGTAATATATCAATATGAATTAAATTGCTGAAAGCATTTTACAGATAAAAGAAAATGAAAAATCTTTGAAAAACTAATATTTAATAAATGTATGTATGCACCTACAGCTATGTTCGCAATAATATTAACCCTTATGTTGGCACCACTTTTGTTTGTCACATTGCTACCACCACGGTCCAGCCAGACCGTCATACATTTATACTGCATTTATTTGAATTTTCAATGAAAACTGTACGAATAATGAACTTATATGAACTTTATTTAAAAAAATATGTTTTTAATTTTAAAAAAATTTCACGTTTTGAAACAGCAATGCAGAAAATAATCTAACTATACTTCCTAAATGACATAAAAGTTTATATAATACTACTTTATGTCTCTGACCTTACTATTGACTTGGTAAAAGTTTGTAATTACAAGTGGGCGGGATACCTCCCATACAAACCTTATACTTTTTTTAGTATACATACGATTCATAGTACTGTACTGCAGTTTAGTGCGTCCTGTGTGCAAGGACGTAGTAAACTGGCTGACAATACCATGCTACAGTAAAAATGTGGATGAAGTTGCAAAAAAGGGTGTGACCTGAATATTTATTATGGTATATCTCATCTTTAGCTTATACTGGAGTTTCTGATCTGGATTTGTCTTCAAATGGGCGTGGCACCTCCCATGCAATCTTAATGCTATTTTGAGTATATGTAGCACAAATATTATAGTACTGAGATTTGGTGCAAAAGGGTTGGTTGACAACGACATGCTCCAGGAAACATGTAAATGAAAAAAAAAAAAGACGGAGTGGCTTAAAGTTTTGTGTGATATTTTTTAGGCAAGTGGGCACGGCAGCTTTCATACAAAGAGAATACATTAAACTATATATATGAGGAACCAAAGCAAGAAGATGATAAAGGTTTTCTTTTCTATAATCATTTGTTGTTTCTAATTATCAATTAAAATTCCAATTGTCTTTTGTGTAATGTTGTGTTTTGATTCAAAACTTTTGTTTTCATAGTTTTTATATTTCAAAAAGAAAGGATGATAATGTTTAGTAAAGTAAAAATATCGGAAAAACTATAAGAAAATGCATACGGTCTCTCCAGACTGTGGTGGTACTAATATGACTAAAATTTTTAAATCATCAAAATCTCACCCCCTTCATATCTCAGGACTCCGATTTTTTCATAAATCTGTTTAGAAATAGTTATTTAAGGATATCATGGATTTTGGAGATCATAGTGATATTACAAATAATAAAAAAATGTCAACAAAGTTGAAAAAGGTCTGACCATACCGTGGTGCTAATATAAGGGTTAATGTCATAAAGAAAATCTCTCAAATTACCTATCTAATATTTTCAGCGATATATCAAATTACAGTTGTGCACTACATTCTGAAATTCTGAGTATAAATTAAAAAAAAAGAAAAAAAAAAAGATTAAACTTAAACCGATTTACCCGTTCATAAAAATTTAGCAATTTGGAGATATTATAATGTGAAAGAGTGGATGAAATCGAAAGTGGTTGAATCTAAAACTTCTTCCACATAAGATGTTCTAGCCTTAATCAGTATAGCAGATCGTTTTTTATCTTAATCCGGGGCTTTGGTATAGAAGTTCTTCTAGGTCACAGTGCCTGATTTTGGAAAAACAAAAAAAAAAAAGATTAAACTTAATCCGATTTACCCGTTCATAAAAATTTAGCAATTTTTATAGTGTGAAAGAGTGGATGAAATCGAAAGTGGTTGAATCTAAAACTTCTTCCACATAAGATGTTCTAGCCTTAATCAGTATAGCAGATCGTTTTTTATCTTAATCCGAGGCTTTGGTATAGAAGTTCTTCTAGGTCACAGTGCCTGATTTTGGAAAAACAAAAAAAAAAAGATTAAACTTAAACCGATTTACCCGTTCATAAAAATTTAGCAATTGGGAGATATTATAATGTGAAAGAGTGGATGAAATCGAAAGTGGTTGAATCTAAAACTTCTTCCACATAAGATGTTCTAGCCTTAATCAGGATAGCAGATCGTTTTTTATCTTAATCCGGGGCTTTAGTCTAAAAGTTCTTCTAGGTCACAGTGCCTGATTTTGGGATCGTCCTAACTGCATTAAATAGTAATCTTTAATAAAATCATAACAAACGGGAAAGCTTGGTTTTTTAAGTACGACCAGAAAACCAAACAGCAGTCTATGTTTTGAGCCCAAAACGAGTAAATCTTAAATAAACAAAATTCAGCAACATAAGTAATGAAACCGATTACCGAATGATGCCAAAATTGTAGCTGATAAGTTGTATACAGAAAGATGTGTACCACAAGTTTTCAAGCAGTTGTGCTGGAAAACCAGAAAAAAGGAACTGTATCGCTATTTTTTAGACAACGTTAATGCACCAACTTACACTTCTGAAAATATGAAAAATATTATTACGCCCTAGATCTAGCGCTATTTGGTTTCTGGTTGTTTCCAATAATAAAAAGAAGAAAGAGTAGTCTAACCCGAAAATAATTAATGTAGTAAATGCCATAATTGAAAAGTGTCAAAGAAAGCTTTTGAGAAATGCTTTGAATGTAGATCTGCCGGCTTAAGATTTGTATAGAAGTTAATGGAAACTATATAAAGAAGAAAAATTAAAAGATATTGAAATTTTTTTTTTTTAATGTTTAAAATTATGAAACCTAAAAAAAAGGAAAACCATTTTTTCTGTATTTTTCCAACCACACACTTTTGTTAGTTCCTTCGTATGACATTCTCTTATGTCGTTCTTCGTATAAAAGAAAAACACTGATTGAGCCTTTCTGATTTTCTTATATCCGTCATGTACTTTATATTTACAGTCTTTGTTAAAAATTATAAATACCTACACTATTAAAATATATTAGATTTTGTAAATTGAAACTTTTTACTTATGGTGTACTATTTTTATGAGTTCAACAGTATGTATTTTTCGGCAATATCACAGTATCCATTATACTTGAATGCAATAATTTTAACCTTGCGACTGAAAATAAGTTCCGAAGGAATACATATATTAAAACTTTTTCGAACTTTTTCAATGAAAGTTAGTACAATACGTTCCTACATAAATTAAATGTTTGCAATTGCCTTCGGGTTATATTTTTATTAATGCATGCAAATGAAAACTTAGAAAAGTTTATGTTTGCTTTATTCAAAAAATTGGAAAAACAGTTTATTTAAAAATTAAGTTGAAATAAAGCAAAAAAAATCAAAGTTATCTAAACTTTAAAACTTTCAAAGATTGTTGAGGAATTAATTATTTGAATACCATTGATGTGATCAATTTATTAAGCTGTCAAAAAAATTTGAAATTATATACATAATGATGAATAAAAGAAAGTTTAAGTTATTTAAATTTATTCTGGTGTCGCTCCAAAAATGGTCAAAATATTTATTTTCTTTTTCTCAAATACAAGGCGTTATGCATAAATTCTAGAATTTATTATGGTTTCAGCGTTAAAAAGTCTACCGAAAATACCATACAAATATATTTTATATTGCAATATTCTCGTAACAAAAAATCAAAGATATATTATAACTACATATTACCATTAAAAACTTATCTAATTTTTTTATTGCACCACAAATATTTGCTAAGTACAAAATCTATTCCTCTGTCGTTGAATTTATAAACACTCTAAAATTAATGGAAATATTTTTTTTTTTTTTCATTTTTATTTGTAGTGATAACATTTTCAAGCTCTATTTGTATACTTAACTAAATGTTTAAAATATTTACATATGATTTGAATGAAAACAAAAGTTTATGTTTTAATTTTCTTTACTCACATAACATTCATTAATATTTACCTTTGCTTAAATTCCATTTCGAATAAAAAAAAAGGCAAGACTGCCTGCCTTTACAACAACAACAGCAAATAGAAAAATAAACGTGTGGTTGCCTTTGCTCTCACCACCCATCCATAAACATATGCTGTAAACATTGAAAATGAAATCTAAACAAATATTTGTAAACAATTTGTTGCACGCTCAGCATGCGGTACCAACAATACCCAACATTATCAACAACAACAACTGGCAGGCAAATACTTTATTGAAAAAACAACAATGGCAAAGCAGCAACAGCATTTGAAAGTAGCAGCAGCAACGCAAGCAATATCAAAAGTGGTAAAAGCGCCACCACCAACAACACCATCACTACCACCACCACCACCACCACCTGCTAACATTTTTCGATTCAAACTCTTTGCTAACAACAAAAATGGTAGCACAAGTATTTAGGTGAATCGGAGAAGCGGTGCGGAGAATGGCAAAGCGATGAAACAGTGTATAAGAATCCTACATTTTCAACATTATCATCGCAATATGTGCATATCACGTTGTGACGCTTTGAGTGTTTTATTTGCCATTTTGGTTATGCAAACATTTCGTTGTTGTCGGATAAAAAAGCAAAAACATGTTGTCAGCCAATTTATAAAGAACCTTCAGCAAATGCAAATTCGTAATTGTCGCTTAAGTAATATTTATATAAAATTAAATGAGTTTTCATGTTTTGCTTTTATTTTTAATGCTGGCTTATTAGAATGTCGCAGATTTTCAAAGATTTGGCTTATTAGAAAAAAATAAATGCAAGAAATTGGTACTAATTTAAATTTTAAAAATGCCGTTTTACAGTAATGATGTTGGACAATTTTTAATGTTGAATAAGTTACTCAAAGGCGAGGATGTCTGGCTACATTAGCCAAGAAACACTGGGATTAAAAGAAAATAAACTTGTAATTCTTTTCAAACATTTTTATTTATCTATATGTAAATTTGACACAAGAAAACTATAAAATGCAATTATTAAAAACTTATAAAAAAAATTCTTCTAACGATTAATTTGGTGTGAAATAAATTAACTACAAATAAATTCAATTACATAAATATAAATTCTTATTAAATCTACTTAAGTAGTAAACTGCGTATGCTAAACTTTATACTCAAAAGTGTGGCACTTTATGATTATTCCCGAAGACACCAACATAAGCACGATAAAATCGAACATAATAACTGCGCAAAACGCGATAAATGCGTCGCCATGCCATCGTTCTTAGCTATTGCAAACGTTTACTTATGGTGTCCAAGTAATTGTGTCCATGGTAAGCCTTGCTTGTGCCCCAGTCTTTGCCGTACCCATTGACGCTAACCTCATGAGGACTAGAGCCAGCACCGCTGTAATAGGAGCCAGGAAAGCTACTGCCAACGAATGAGGAGTACTCTGTGATTGTGTTTTGTCACCATCAACATGATTATTTATTGAAATACGAGAATAAGTTGTAAGTGAGTGAAAATTAAATATGAAAAATTTTAAGTATTTAATTGTAAATAAATTTTAGAAATAATAAAATGTGTATTTATCAACTCACCAGCTGGATCGGAATCATAGACATGAGAGTGTGAATGCACTAGATGCGGATGAATTTTGCAGAGCGTTTTAAATTTCAAATAATGTATTAGCCAACCAACACCACCCACCAAGAGCACATTTAGCCCAAGTACACCCAGTAGCAGTGTGACTACAGTCATTTTCAAATGCGCTATTTTCATTAATATAACAAGTGGCAGTATTATAAGCCATTTACGTCGTTTCTTTTCAGCATGATGTCCACGTGATTCTGCAATAGATCGTAAGTGGAAGAGAGCAGTATATAAAAATTTCTTAATGGTTTTTCTCTTTTGCATTTATACCAACCAACATCTGAGCTAGTAATACGCGCTCCTGTATCACTTGACAGCATCAATTGTATGCCGTGATTACGTCCGAAGGTTTCTGCTGCACGCTTCAGAAATTTTATTATTCCCATCAGTTCACTTTCACCTGTGGCAGGGGAAAAGAAAAACATTCTATAAATCAACAATAAAGATAATTGCAAAAGGTGAAGACTTGGAGCTTAACTTTTAATTCTCTTAAGACTTATTGCGCATTACAGTGACTATAATGAGCTTAAACATAAACAAAAATGTTCAATACATAATTTATGAGTAGAGGTCAAACATTTGTGGGAAGAAACACAAAAGCTCCCAAACAAAGATTTGTAACATTTTAATTATATCTATTGAATTAGATGAACTAATAAACATAGGTACAATTTAAAAATGGCAAAATACATAAATAAATAATATACAATTCTTAATGCTACTTAACTTAGTGGCTAAAGAGTTCATGACCTTGTCCTTTTCTACTTTATTATTAGTTATATGGATTATCAGTTATTTTTAACATATTTTTAGTATAATAATGAAGGTGAAGTTTCAAAATACCTATGTGAAAATTAACTTATAAATAAGGGAGGGTGGTCCCAAACCGACCCCCCCTCCTATGGTAATGGCCATAAATGCTTTAAAAATCATTGTTTTTGTAATTTAACAGTTGTAGAGGGGCTTTCACTCTATATTTCCTCTCGGTTGATGAGGTTGGGAGATTACAAAGAGTAAAAGTCCACGTTTTCGACATTCTCAAAAATGCTGTTCCGAAACCGACCTGCAATTTTAAAAACACTATTTTCTAAACTTTCGCTAAACCCAAAAATTAAATTATATGTTGACAAAAAACAAAATAGCGCTAAAAGTCATTTCAAAATGAGAAGCGAAGATGGCTACATATGTCCAATTTGTCAGTGTTATGAGTGCGTTCAATTGACGCTATTGACAATTCGGCCGCCAACGCCATCTCTGAGAAAAGTGGGGGTCGGTTTCGTTCGCACGGTCGGGATGGAAATACGTTCCCTTACATTTGCTAAACTAAATCTAACAATGCTTAACCCATTCGTGACCAAGGTATAATAAATCTCTCTAAGACTCTTCCACCAAACTCGTTTGACCATATTTTTAAGTAAGTTTTATATAATTTAACGCATTGGTGCCCAAGATAAGCAGACGAAGACCGTGAAGTCTATCTCTAACCTCGCATTCTGAATTTTCAACACTAAACATTTTTCTATTAATATCTACTATACTATTTTACCAATGGCATATTTTTTTTTTTTTTTTATATTTTGGTGTTATTTTTTTCTCAAAACATTGCTCAAAAATTGATGCTGTTTTTTCTACGAAAAAAAAATGTGAAAAGGCACCTTTTTACCGGCTCAAGAGGGACTGACACTTTTAAAAGAGATGTTGTATTAACCCATTAAGGACGAGCGGGAACCAAAGTAAATAGATCAAGAAAGTAATTTAAGAAAACAAATTTTTTTGAACCTGGCTCAGGAACGGCTCAGCGACAAGATGCCATATGGCACCGCTAGGCATTACTGGGTTAACTCTAAATGCCTATTATTTTAATAAACTTCATATAGAGTGTGAGAAATAAAAATAGACTCAAATATTTTTTCAATATTCTAGGCACACATGTGGATAACGGTTAATTTTTATTATGATTATTCACAATCACGGTTGCCACATCAAAACTTTTTTTGGGGCCAAAAACAAAAGCAAAAAGGACCAAAATGGAAAAAAATGGACCAAATTTGTTTTAAATTATTTTGTTTATTTAACAAGTAAATATAGCACATTATAAAATGTTTATAACAATTTTATAATATTTTTTTAGCGATTGCTAGAGAATACATTCATATATCACATCAAACTAAAACAAAAAAACAAAAAAAAGTGCTCAGAAATTCATACAGCACATATGTAATGAAAGGTATATTAAAATTACTTATAATATTTTAAGTGATTATTATATAGTACAAACATAAGTATATCACATTATATATTAGCAGAAAAAACAAAAAAAGAAGTGCTTACAAGTTCATATAGCATATATGTATTAAAAAGTGTATAAAATGTAAAAACTACTTATAATATTTTAAGAGATTGTTATATAGTAAAAACATATATCACATTAAACAATATCAAAAACAACAACAAAAAAATGGTTAGCAATTCAGATACAAAGAACATTTTTGGGACTGGAAATAAATCAAGTATATCGACAAATCAAAAAATAACAAGGCAGAAAGTATATTCTTTTATAGATGAATACAACTGTAAAGTCATTTTTGAAATCAGATATCAAAGAAAAAATTTAGAAAAAAACGGTATTCAAAACCAAAAAACAGTGCCATATACTCCTCAACAGAATGGCGTTGCTAAATCTTTACTACTCAGTAGTATCGAAACCAAAGTAGATTTCGTCAGCAACTTAGATGCTCTTACATCGACCGGGTCTGTGTTTACATCTTTATCAGAAGCATGCAAAGACTTGGTGTGACTTCGGCGAATTTTGAGTGGATTTAATCAACAAATGAGCGCACCAAAGTTGTACGAAGACAAAGTTGCTTGAGACCGATTGAAGGAGAGAAGTTTTCAGGTTTCTGGCCAATAAAAGCACAAAGACGCGCGAGTTTGTTTTCAAAAGGACTAAGTAGATAAAAAGTTGCACTTACTGTCCGACCGAAAACATGATGGCAGACTTACTGATGAAGCCATTGCCAGCAAGGCGGATTCAATTAGGCAGACGTATTGAAAAAAAGTTATTTTATTGTTTTCAAATTATTGGTAAATGTTCAGATTACACTTCTGATTGGGATTAAAAATCACTTTTTGACTCAAATTTTGTTTATATGAATTGGGGCGTGCCGCCCTTTCCCGGTTCGGGTTCTTGTCGCTAACATTTTTTCAAAAAATAGTACAAATAATTAAAAAAAAGATATAACTAAAAATGAATACATCATGCATAAATTGCACTTATGTCGCCCAAATTAAAAGGTCAAGGTATTTGTATTCAAATCATACTTAAAAAAAGTAAAAAATTCGCGCGAAAAAGGACCAAAATGGCCACCGAATTTAGTGCGTCATGTATCCATTTAGTTTCTTTTATTTGTTATTTTACTATTTATTAAATACATTTTAATGCCAAAAATCCGTTTTTCGGGAAGGGCCTGCTCTCCCTAATTCAAATAAACAAAATTTGGGTCAAAAAAGTGATTTTTAAAAAAATTCTCATCAAGTGTGTTCTGAAAAATTCCAAATAATTTTACTGCATTGAATAAAGACACTAGTTTGCTTAATATAACATTTCATTACTACAACTTTCTTACACTGATTTTTTTAACATTACATTTTTTTAGTCACAGAGTGACTCATACATTACATATGAAAGTTAATTACTTAATATTTTTGAAAAAGGACCAATTCCTAAAAAAAAGGACCAGCGGACCAAACGAAATTAAAAGGACCACTTTTGGTCCAAAAGGACCAAAGTGGCAACCGTGTTCACAATATTAATTTGATATAATTTCCCCAATCAAGTATGAGTTGTTGATTTAATAATATCAATTTGCAATGAGTGCCTAATTTAAGAAGAGATTTGAAGTTGTATTTTTAGTTTAATACCCAAAAGGTTCAAAAATGAGTTTCATTCGTTAAATTTTGGATAAAGTGATATAAAGAATTCAAAAATGTTGACGACGGTTAGGGCAGGGGCAGGAAGAGAGTCACTTCGACTTGAAAAGAAAAAACCGACGCTTTACCTTAGAAGACTCCAACAAGAACTATCCAAAGGAGATACCAACGTATCAACATGTAGAAATAGGCAAAGATTTTTGGAACCAGGCATGTCTAACTATACACTAACCCAAAACTATATTGACTGAAAAGCACATTGCATAATGTTTGACATGAGCCCATAAGAATTTGAATCGAGATTGGAGCGAGGTTTCGGAGGACCCGGAAACAAGGATTGGATATTACAAGAGGACAATGATCAAAAGAATATTAGTCACCTCTATACGGCATGGAAGCAAGAACATGGTCCTTGATTGGCCATCCCAGATTCCTGATGCAAACCTTATGGAATATGTGAAGTCTTTAACGAAGTAAAAAGTCTGGATAAAACAATTTTCAATAAAAAAGCAGCTAATTTCAACGTTGAAGCGTATATAGAAGGCATTTATTGAGGAGTATACCAAACAATCGAGCCTAAGTTGCACCAAGAGATGCCAAGCAATTATTGACAACAAAGGCAACTGGACAAAATATTAAAAATAACCCAAAAATGTGGAATATATCGATTTTCTTTTGAATAAAAAAATTAATTAATACATTGATGTGAATTTAATGCGAGTTTATTTTATCCACACATTGTAATTTGTTATTTGCATATGATTCGATTTAATTTGCATTTCTTAAAAGAAAGAAAACAAAAATTATTATAATTTTTCCTAAAGGGACTCACAATTAAAGTAAACTATGTCCAGGCAATTATCGAAATGAATAGACATAATACTTAATTATTAATTAATATAAATATGTTAATTGTGGGAAAAAAGTCACAGCTGGGTATTGTTAAAAAAAAGTAGCATAATTAACTATTCATGAGAAGCTACAAACGTTAACTACACAGCAGGATGTTATTATTGATAGGCTTAGCGAATTTAATTAATATAGTGCATGTACATATAATTAAATCTTAAAACATTAATGAATAGAATAACTCGTTTACTTAATGGACATTTTTTTTATTGTTGCATATCAAAGTATGTGGTAAAATTGAAAAAAAAAAATTTAAGCGTATTTTTGTGTCGAGAGACTTAACTTTTTTATTGTTTCCGTTTTGCTATCGCCATCATATTTTTTTAATATCCCCAAACTACTATTTTCGAGTAGATTTATAAAAAAAAATTTAAAATACAAGGTGAGTTTTTCTAATCTAGTCTAATCATATTCGTAACACACGGGACTGGCCAGACCCCATGTAGTTTCAGTAGTTAATAACTCGAACAATATTGCGCTTTGAATAAAATGACAAAGGAAAAATCCTTTTAGAATATTGCGAGGAAGTTATAGTTTCTGCAAAAGCGTTAATTTTGGGACATGATATTTTATTTTTGCAAATCGAGTTATGCAATTAATTCCTATTCCCACACTAGTAATGAACTCAATTAGTACACAAGAAACATCGACTAGAATGTTGCCTCTGCCTAAATTACTTTAGTTAAAGATTTGAGTTCTTCAGGGTTAGTTAAAAAGCCTTTTTCAGGGTAGCTGAGATTGTTCAAAATATTGTTGGTGATCTGGTGTTTGGATTGTAAGTACTTAGATACTTCGACTTGAAAGGCGATGTTTGGGAGCTGGCTTTGAAAAGCGATGTTCAGATGATCCGTTTTGGCAGCTTTCTTTCTTCAATCTGGCTGGTATTGTAAGGATGACTGGTCGTTGGAGAGTAATATTTAAGCAGATAACTGTAGTATGATTACTATTGGGTACAAAGTGATTACCTACAACTAATTTGAGTTGCAATCGGCTAGTGAGAGTTAACGAATTTACATATTACAGCGGGATGACGAGCATGCATAGTAGCAAAAATGTATTACTTTCGATATCGAGGAGCCACAATAGTTCATCATTACCAAAGAATAGTAGGACTTCGAATAATATTTCTGGAACATAAATGGTGCATTTTTTTTATTTGAGTCGATACAAAATTTTCAAATGGTTGTGAAAACTCAAAAAAATTATTCTTTTGTTCAACCTAGTACGAAAAAAGCTAAAAGGGCACATTTCCCAACAGGAAAATTTGGAGTACTATCCAAAAAAATAACAAATCTATGTAATGAATAAAAAAAGGAAAGAGCACTTATTTTGCTCTTCCTATGAGCGCTCCACAGTGTAACGAGGCGGCCAAAAATAAGAAAAAGTAATGTTGGAGATTTTTAAAAGTTTTAATGATATGTTAGAGATAATATTTCAAATAAAAAGTAACTAAATTTTCTTTCCAATTAACCTATGGGTTTAGGCACACGACAACCACAAAACCGAACTTTTATGAAAACGTTTACTTTGCGTAGAAAAGGAAGGTCATATCTTTTATTACAAATATAATTGTCATATTTCACTTATTAACAAATAAATGTAGGCAAAATGGATATGTGGGAATAATATAAAATCTGCTCAATATGGTAACACTATTTTTTGGCTCTATGTTTAATCATGTGATTTTAACCGTTATTTGAAAAAAAGTATTTTTTCACATCAAAACATAGTGATTTCGATGACTTTTAAACAGATTTAAAAAAATATATATCAAAATATATTTCCAATTTTAACATATAATAACACCACAAGTATGCTTTCACTAAATCAAGAAAGATTGTCTGCGGAGATCTGCGATTTTTAAAGTTTTTTGCATTTTTCCGTGAAATCAATAATATGCCAATAATAGTTTACAAGGTTCTTGTTTATGGCACCGACATAGTCAAGCACTTCAGTTGGCCAATTGGAGTCCTATCTGAGGAAGTCTTAGAATCGGCCCACAAAAATATAAGAAAATTTTGATTAAATTTTACAAGAAAAACTTCTTCTGAAGCATCAAATCGTGATCTGATTGTTTCTTTTCTCATGTTATCAGAGCAAATCACCAAGATAAAAAGTACAAGATTACCTTTTAGATGAAATTTTGTATGGAGAACAGACAAAAGTATCGAATATCGGTTAATATTGATGATAAGGAAAACATTTCCTGCTCTTTCTTAATAGCACTGTGCCACAAAATTGAGTTTATTCCATCGGACTGCTGATTTGACAAGCAATCTAGAGAAATTTGGGGCCGCTGGGCTCGAATCTGAAGATCATTTTGCTCCATCATTTCAGGTTTTTGATATAACGGGTATATGAAGTCATGAAAATGGCTTTATTAAGACTGTACCAGGACATTATTAATTTATGTTTTATCGTTTTTAGTGTCTATAGAAAAGTTGTTAAGAAGAAAAAGGAGCACACTTTTTGCAAACACATGAATCCTACATTAAAGTTCCATACTCCGAGTTTTGGGAGTTTTTGAGGGAGTTTTTGAAGGATAGGAAAACTGCTTTATAAATTAAGAAGTTCAGTTTCATTCTTATGGAGCTTCTATTTCTGACATTTTAGCAATTTTCTTAAGTAGGCGTGGCAGCACATCCATTTTTTTTTTTTCATTGAACAAAGAAGTTCTTATAGATCTACACACCAAATTCTGTCGTTATGCAACAGATATTTAAAAAGTTATTGCAATTTAAGTGTTTGATTTATATGGGAGGTGGGCGTGGTAGTAGTCCAATTGGTACCATTTTTGGCACACGACTTTTCTTTAATTAGACTGTCTCGACTACCAAATATTATTAATATTAAACTACGTTTACTATTTTTGGCCGCAGTTTATATGGGATCGTTACACTGTGCGCTCTTTCAGCGGTTCTTGATGTCAGCGCTTACTTCCTATGATATGCAAAGTAAAAAGAATATGAGCTGCACTGCTGGCAGAGGAGCGCTCCAGAGTAGGTAAAAACGCGCTTTCTTTCCCGTTGGGTTGATTCAAACATCACTACCCTGAACTTTGGGAATGTTTAATTTTCTGTTTTTTAAATACGTTTTAAAAGAAAAAATATGCCATGTTTAATTTTACAGCATAATTCGAGAGGTTCTGAAAGAAAATACTCAGTCCCAAAATCATACAATTCGTATGGTCTTGCGGTCAGGTTGGTTAAGTGATCACTACTAAATAATAAAAAATAAAATTTCACAAATTCACTGCGTGCATAGTATGTGCGTAACAAGAAATACTGCACTTTGAACTTTGGCAACAATTTAATCTCACACTTTCTTTATCAACAAAATAGATATTGTTATAAATAGATACTGCTCTACGTTAATACGTGGTTTCAATCTAAAAAAAACATACGAACGTAAATCACTTTCACTTAAAAATATTAATTTCAAATTTCCAACAGTGCACAACAAATTGCAAAACGCTACTACATGGTAGGTATAATAAATTATATTACAACAAGCACAACTTAAACAATTAAAAAAAAAAATTCACTACACAAATGTGCGCACCTTGTAAACTTCTGGCATCGTTGTCTTTGAAGATCACGACATCGGATGGTTCGCCTAATTGTATGAAGCGTATGCGTCGCTTATCCTCACGCAATTCGCGGCTGTATTCATTGGGGAAGTAGCCCATGCTGTTAGTGGCTAACATCCAAATAATTTTCGATGCTTTATACTTTATACAAGACACCAAATTACGCTTCTCGAAACAGCGTTTCTGATTACGTGCCACATACTCATCGCTATGTGTGAGTAAAACACGTGGTTCTGAAGAGCGAGGTTGATTTAAGGAGTCGTTAGTAGTGGCATTATTACTGCTACCACTGTTATTGCTAATATTATCATTAATGTTACTCGCCGTGTCAGCAACAGCGACTGCAGCATTGATTGCAGTTAAAAGCGCTAGCAATATGAATGTAACTGAATTAAAGATGCACATTTTTGGCAAAAAAGTAGTAGTAGAAGAAGAAGAAGACATTTTTTAATACACACGCGCACTGCTGGACTTTTTTTAACACTTTTTTGTATTTACTATATTTGGACACGTTTGCGATCAGAAGTGCGAAACACAAATGGCAAATAACCACGCCGAACAATTCCTTTTATTTAAAAAGAGTAAACGTTGTGATGCTGTGCTGTGATACTATTTTACTCACACAAAAACACACAGGCATTTAAGACATGCACCGGAACCGGAATCCTCAGCAGCATTTTTATATACTATACGAACTCTGCAATTCATTGTTTTTAGCTATTCATATTTATTGGTGTAATACATGTAAGTACATATATCTATATAATATTGTAATTAATTTTATTATTGTTGTTGTAATTGTGGCTTTTGTAGTTGCTATGATTTTCTAGGTCAGTAATGCGATCAAGTTTTTGAAAACAATCAACAGCAACAAAACACAAGATATCAAATCGAATCACATCACATTGCAACGTTGCATGCCCGCAACAAACACAATAAATTGTTTGTCTGCAGACAGCAGACTGCAGCCAAGGCATTATAAACGCAGCTGAGAGATCACACTATACAGCATAAGTGTGTAGAAGATCATGATCGCCAGCCACAAACAGCATCATAGCTGCAGCATCACAGTATGACTAGTTAATATTGTTGTAGCTACAATAGCATTTACTGGGAGTGAACTGTAAGCGGTGTGCAATGTAAATTTATGTTTATACCCGCATGTGCAGAGCCAAGTGCAACATTTACCGCAAGGAAATGAAAGTAAAATTAAAATAATAATAATAAAGACAGTGACAACAAATGCGAATCTGAAAAAAAAGGAAAAAATATTGATTGTGTTTTTTTTTTCGTTTTCGATTTTGTTGTTAATGATGCTACTGTAGTAGAGGAGTAGCTGTTGTTGTTATTTCTAGTTGCGATTAATGCAAGAATTCAAAAAGTACGTCATGCAACTATGTGCAGATATGTGTATTGAATAAATTCTTCATTGGCGCCAATATTCAATGACAACGTTACTGCGGCTACTATCGAATCTGATGTTATTGAATCTACTACCTGTTATTGCATCTGCTGTCGCAGATGGTAGTCCATTTGACTACTGCTGCTAGTTAAATTTGCTACAATTTGGCAGCCACACACTCTCTAACTATGCGCTAATAACACTAATTACAATAATTGTAAATATTTTGATTAAATTTGTTTTATTATTTTAAGTTTCGTTATATATTTTCAGTATATGCGGTATAATTATTTAGTTAGAAAAAGTATGTTTATACTACATACATACTACTACTATTTGTTTGCGAAAGTTTTGGTTTTAAAGTGAAAATGTGATAGAGTATTAAATAGATATGTTTGTTTAATAGCTTAATTTTAAACAAACAGCAACAAATTTCATATTTGTGGATATGCGATCTTCACAATTAAAAAAAAATCTAAAAATTTCGATTAATATTAAATTATTAAATTTCAAAAACAAAAAAATAACTAAATTTTTAACGACATTCATTAAAGAATATCCGCAACACTTAGAGAAAGTCTTCGCAATTATCGCTATCCATGTATACATAAATATGCATATATCCGATCGCAATCTTTCTGGAGGCGACAAGTAGGTAGCAATAAGGACAGCAGAGAGGAGAACTTGAATTAAGTGCAAACATAGATTTTGCAAAAGTAAAAGCCCGCGTTGAAATTCTCTTGACTTTTTAAGTTTATATATCGCTCATTTACTAAAAGACTGTCATAAGTCAAAAAACACGATTTTTGAGTCAATGATGCAGAATTATTCATTATGTCACGCTTTATGTTGTGTAAAAATTTCATATTAATATCTTGTATACTCTGCGCGTGAGAATTAAAAGATTTCTTCTTTTTTCTGCAAAGTGGGGAGTCAATTGAAAACTTTAAACGCGTTTTCTGCAGAATCGCTTTTTTTTAGTTATGACAGTCTTTTAGTAAATTAGCGATATATGTATGTAGCATCAGTTAAAAATAATAAAACACTACTAAATTGACGCATTGGTTTTTTTCAGTAATTTGCTGAAACTTCATTTTTTGTATACATTTTATGTTTTAAAAAATAAAAATGAATGAATAATCTAAAAATTGATGTCACGGGGTATTTAGTATAGTATTTTAATGCTTAAATCACCTCCTTGACATGCTTTCAAATTTAAATATATCGTCATTAATATTTAGAAAGGCTCTAATTCATATATTTGTTTTTTTTTTTACAGAAGTAGTTTAGCTACATAACTTTGCTAAAAATAAAAAATCTTAAAATTGTATTTCAGAATTGAATTGTTGGTGCCTTTGTAGTTTAAAAAATGTTTAGAACAATATGTTTGTGCATTTTAGAAAGAGTTTTTCTTCTTCTATAAAAAGAAAACCAAAAGTGTCAATTAGGGTCTTTCTAAATATTGATGACGATATGCACTTTTTGTAACGAAATTTAGGCAGTGAAAATTCAAAATTTGTGAGTGACTTTTAGATATCAATTTTCAGCTTTCAGCAATATTCTTTCTAGTTATGTTTTCGCGATCGTTTAAACAATAGTGCTTTCTAATTTATTGTTTTTTGTTTTTTTTTTCATAAAAGAATAGCGACAAAGAGAAAATTGCACCTGCATTAATAATATGAAACGCAAAAAAGTTCTTTCTTTGTTTCAAAGAAAATCATAGAACAACTAATGTCATGATCGCTTAATTAGATATAAGCGATAATGACATTTTTTTCGGCACATATGTATATCATATCATTACAACGCTCGGAATAATAAGTTTGTTGCCGCTGCGAACTATGATAATGTAAGTAGATCATTTTGTTAACCGTTTCTTATGATAAATTCAGTTTAAAAACTAAATTGAAATATAAAGGTTGTTTGTGAAACTGTATTTTTTTACTCAAAAATAAAATTTTGACCATTCGAGAGTAAATGTTAACAGTGAGGTGAATATGGATTTTTGCGTTTCTTTACCTCACTTGGTTTAAATACTTAAAGCTAATTTAATTATTTTATTTAAATTTTACTTTTCAATTTTACAACTGAAAATATGTATGCAAAACAGCTGTCACTAGATTGTTATCTCCTTATTGACAAGTTACAATATTTCTAACAGTATCTTGTAACACGAATTCACTCTTAAAAATTTTAGTATTTGACCTACTTCTAGAGATTTCAATATTCCATCTGGTTTTTGGTGATTACCTAGATATTTTCTTCTATTAGTGCAGGACACTGCCCTGAAATATGTTCTGAAATGTCTACATAAAACATCAAAACGTATTTTCAACCTTGTCAGGTGATAATTCAACCTGCAATGTCCTGTAAGAATACCTGCTATGATTCTTAGATTATTTTCTTATTAAATTCATACATTCTTTGAAGCGTTTTAGCTGTTAGTTCCCTATTTTAGTTTTCGATTGTCTCAGGCCTGGTTGGGTGGTCCAGTATAACATCTTACTCCTTAATTATAACGAATAGAGGTTCTATTCCCATTACACAGAATGGTGTGTCCCGACCGAGTTTCCGTCCTTTCTTTTCCAGTTTGTCTGTTGCTTCATTACCTTCTAGCCCAGTGTGGCCTGAAACCCTGAGGCCCAAACTCGATTTTGTAAGCCAAGCATATTTAATTACTCAGTTTAGAGTTCAACTGATACATATTAATACCATGAATGCGCTTGATTGTTAGTTAGAATCGCAAAGTTTTGCGGTCGGTAGTTCCGCTTGAGATTGAAGTAAGCACACCCATCAATGTCGTATATTTCCGCCTAAAAGATACTGATATACTTACCCATAGGCTGCGAGTGCTAGGGCCACGGCCCATTGAAACCTACTCCTGTGCCCTTTTCTGTAAGAGAACCTTCTGTATACCAAGTTATCATTCGTCAGTTTATTTTGTTTGTTTCAGACATACCCTCCCAATTCTCTTTATTACTGAGTCCAGATTTAAACCTTGAAATTGTATTGAAATTTCAGGATATTGCCTAGTAAGAATTCCAATCTTCTTTTGGTTTAAGGAACATCCTTACATCCTCTTCGCCTGTGTCTGGGTATAAATGTGAATATATGTTAGTTTTAAAAAAATTATTTTGTGTTTTTAGGATTACCCAAATTAACGAACACAAGGCAGAAGTGAAACTTCTTGTGAACTAAACGAAACACAAGCAAATGAAATTTTACAATCGCAAAATTTTTTACTTCATTGGCTTGTGTTTTTTTATTTCGTTTGCTTGTTATTTGCTTGTGTTTCGATGACAATTATAGACGAACTCTTTTTGTGAGCGACATCTTCATGTAATTCCTTGGACATTTGCGCCATCTGGGTGTGAAAAGTATAACTGTCATAAACTTTAAGATGGCGACGCTACACATTGTTCTTTCTGCCATATGCGCGTGTGTGTGTGTGTAATTAAAATTTTATATTGAATTAAAACTATTTATGAATCGTTTATTATATAGTTTGTTCGTGAATTCAGTTACGGAATATTGATATTTAGCCCCTCATGCACATTGCTCGACAAAATTATGTCGCATTGCAAACTTACGCGCGACGTCACATCCGGTTGGTTTTACCCTAGGACAAGAGAAAAGAAGTTTCACTTCAAAAGACTTTCCGTAACGCCGTTTGACATCCCTTCATAGCTCCAGTTATGCACACACAAGCTAATTTCTAAATTTTGCTCAATTCATTGACAACTGTCTGTCACGATTTGTCACTTTTGACACAAAAATATTCAATTTTAACTGTGATGACTATTGTAACCACATCAGGGTAGCCTTGTAAAAGCCTTTTGGTGTGCACTGTTTTACATACTTCCAAATGGAGTTAGTTTTTTTACCAATCGGAATACTACAAATCAGCAGTCACAAGGATTTATTCAAACACGGCATTGGCACTGAAAATTCTATTTTTTAATTCACCAATACTCAGCAAAGATTCATTGAGAGGTGATGCAGCAAAGGCACATCTTCTTTGAAGAAAATTTATAAAATCATCAAATCATAAAACAAAAATTACTAAATAACTTTCTCATATTAAATTTGCAAGCTAAAGAATATGAAGCGAGTCAAGAAAATATTATTGTACATAGTAAAAACATTGCCAACAAAATCATATTCAATCATAATGAGCACGCATGTCCATAGTAAAAAATGCGTTATACACATGTATAAATAAATATATTGCTGCAATATACAGAAGTAGTTACTAGCAACAATAAGTGATTATGATGATGGCGGTCGGAAATGCATGCGACATGAGCAATTAAGTCAGCAATGACATGCTGTGCGGTGTTTTATATGTTGCGTTGTGCTGATATTCAGTAATAATAAACAATAAAATTATTTGCAATTCATATTAAAGTGAGTTGTTTTGAACATTTTCTTTCATAGCTTCATCAAAGCGACAGCATTGCAAATTTCTCTTTCATTTGTAACAATTATTTTCCGCTTCAATTGCGGATTATTTGTAATAGACAAATATGTATTTTTAATAATAACACAATATTTGTTAGGGACTTTTTAATGTGTGTGACTAGTTAAGTACAGTATTTAAATGATATTAAAAATCGTGTTTGTACTAGGAAATCAAATTTAATAGTAAATGAAATAAAAATTAGAGCTTCTTAAAATCAATTGATTGCAATTATAAATTAATGTATAATAGTGCGGACACACAAGAGTGCATTTCGTTGGAATTTAGGTGAACACACGACAAAAAAGAAATTTCAAATTCGTTGTTTGACAGATTATAAGTTTGGAGAACAAGATGAATTTTTGTGTGTGTTTTGTGTAAATAAAAATATTGCTTTTCAAGTGGATTTAGACACCAATAATTTATATAATAATTATGGATAATTAGAGGAATGCCAATCAGTTACTCCCCGACTCCATTATTTTATTTTTTCACTTAATAAATATTACAAGAGCAGCTGTTATGAGAACAAAATCCAAAATGCCTAAAAAATGTAATATATCTTAAATTTTTCCTGTTTTTTACAACCCTGTGTTTGAGGGTTGCTAGTTACTTTCTTCATTTCAGGCGCATTTCAACGAAATGAGTCTGAAATGCAAAATTTAATTTCACAATTTTTGTATGGCGAAATTCTGCATTTCAAACGTATTTCAATGCACTCTCGTGTGGCTGCACTATAAGTTAAGAAAAATTCAGTGAAAAATTATTTCGTGGAAATCTTGACGCTGTTATACTATTTTCAAGAACTGATGGGATTTTCCTTAAGGTTGATACATTTCAAAGTATAATAGATGACACTTATGTAAACAAAAGTTTCCATTAAGTCATAATAAACCAAAATTTCAGCATATCCTCATCTTAAAGTTTAAATATATTCTTTTGGCTCATATTTATCTAAAAAATCAGATCAACCGATTTTTGCCAACATTTATATCAATTTCGCAATAAATGTGGGTTTTCTCGAACTGCGTTATGGGAATACATAAAAATTGTTTCTTATTTACCAAGCAAAATTTACATGACAGTTCGCTGTACTTATAACAAATATTGCAAAATTCCTGTTATTTACAAAAAAAAAAGATGAATCATTCAATGACTGCATTCAACATTTATATTCAAATGATTTAAAAAATGTGACTTAAAAAATTAGTAATTACACTAGCCTGCAAATTTCAACTTTTCTTATGCGAATAAGATGGCTTCTAGTGGTCAAAAACTTTCCATCACGTCACGTTTTCGAGAAAAAAGGGGTTGAAATCCCTGAAAACTGTGTTTTTGTCCATTTTTGAACAATTGTGGAGCTGAACCTTGACGTGCCAATATCAGAAATTAAGGACTGAACCATGCCCTTTCAAATGAGCCCTAAGCCAAATTGTTCGCATGTGCTTTTGAAGCTATAGACTATAGAAAATACAAAAACAAAAAAAGCATGTTTGAATGAACGGAAGTAGCCTGGCTCAATAATGAAGTTTTGTCACCAGCACAGCTCTCTTCTTCTTCCCGATTTTTTCGTCTAATTCTTATGTCAAATAAATCAAACAAAAATATATGAGTGCAAAATAAATCAGCTGTTTCGTTATGAATTTGACAGAAGAAAGGATTTCCAACACTGCATACAAAAATAAAATATAGGTCGATTTTGTTTTTGAAGCGCTGCTATAACCTTATTATTGAGCCATAGTAAGTAATTGGATTCGTCGAAACTTCTAAAGTGGGAGAAATTTCGCTCCCCGCCCTCTCCCCCCAAAAAAGTGTAATAGCTTAAACAGGCAAAAAAAAACGCATAATTAGTTATTGTTGTTTTTAGTCAGTTTTGGGTCTGATTTATGCAAAAATTTAAAATTTTTAACTTTTATTGTTTGTAATGGTCAAACAAGCTACCAAACATGCCTTACGTTCCAGCATTTTTTCAGTAACAAAAAAACATGTTATATCTCCTGCCTTAATTCGTTGGTTGAAGCTCAGAAAAATAAAAATTATATTGTTATTTTGAAGAAAATGACAAATATGAAAATTACAAACGAAAAAAGCCAAGATTCAAACGTCCATCGGCCAAAAGTCCGAGCTTTCGTATTCACAGGTTTTGTTTTTTGTTATCACATTTGTTAGTGCATTAGTACTTTTAATGTAGCGCAATATATTAATGAATATCGCTTTTGGGAGCATATTTTTTTATATTTCCTCCCAGCTTCTGTTTGCATACCTTTTGAAGTTTTAATAATCTTATTACAATTGGTTTTTCTTTATTTTATGAATAGATATATCAGTTATATTAGGTCAAACAATTATAGCTCTCCTGTTTCTGGTACTAATGTAATCCGAGGTTTATGAAATTCCTTTTTTATACTATTATCAATTTTGGAAGTGAAGAGCTTTTGTAAGGTAGCCTCGGTCAAGGATAAATTATTTTCAGGTCATAGCTGAAAGCATTTTCTTTTTCTCTTTACTGCTCCTAAACAAATTGAAAATTTTTACGTATTCCATGTTATAATACTAGAAAAAACTGAGTCGTGATCAGCGACCTTAAATTACTATTGAACCGTTCGAAAATCTTGTGCATAAGATAAAAGTTGGAAATTTGTTGCACTGTGCTATTACCGAAGGATATTTGCGTTTTGAAAATTTTCAAATTCGAATATAATATTGCTACATACGACACAAAATTCTGGCACAAGCATAAAAATATCAAAATCGATTTCATTTTGCACAACGGCTTGTACAAACACTTCGAACAACACTACACAAAAATTGCTTGAACAAGCACGATTTTGCGCCCAATTTTATACCGTGCGTAGGCCCTATAACCACGGTTGCCACATCAAAACTTTTTTTGGGGCCAAAAACAAAAGCAAAAAGGACCAAAATGGAAAAAAATGGACCAAATTTGTTTTAAATTATTTTGTTTATTTAACAAGTAAATATAGCACATTATAAAATGTTTATAACAATTTTATAATATTTTTTTAGCGATTGCTAGAGAATACATTCATATATCACATCAAACTAAAACAAAAAAACAAAAAAAAGTGCTCAGAAATTCATACAGCACATATGTAATGAAAGGTATATTAAAATTACTTATAATATTTTAAGTGATTATTATATAGTACAAACATAAGTATATCACATTATATATTAGCAGAAAAAACAAAAAAAGAAGTGCTTACAAGTTCATATAGCATATATGTATTAAAAAGTGTATAAAATGTAAAAACTACTTATAATATTTTAAGAGATTGTTATATAGTAAAAACATATATCACATTAAACAATATCAAAAACAACAACAAAAAAATGGTTAGCAATTCAGATACAAAGAACATTTTTGGGACTGGAAATAAATCAAGTATATCGACAAATCAAAAAATAACAAGGCAGAAAGTATATTCTTTTATAGATGAATACAACTGTAAAGTCATTTTTGAAATCAGATATCAAAGAAAAAATTTAGAAAAAAACGGTATTCAAAACCAAAAAACAGTGCCATATACTCCTCAACAGAATGGCGTTGCTAAATCTTTACTACTCAGTAGTATCGAAACCAAAGTAGATTTCGTCAGCAACTTAGATGCTCTTACATCGACCGGGTCTGTGTTTACATCTTTATCAGAAGCATGCAAAGACTTGGTGTGACTTCGGCGAATTTTGAGTGGATTTAATCAACAAATGAGCGCACCAAAGTTGTACGAAGACAAAGTTGCTTGAGACCGATTGAAGGAGAGAAGTTTTCAGGTTTCTGGCCAATAAAAGCACAAAGACGCGCGAGTTTGTTTTCAAAAGGACTAAGTAGATAAAAAGTTGCACTTACTGTCCGACCGAAAACATGATGGCAGACTTACTGATGAAGCCATTGCCAGCAAGGCGGATTCAATTAGGCAGACGTATTGAAAAAAAGTTATTTTATTGTTTTCAAATTATTGGTAAATGTTCAGATTACACTTCTGATTGGGATTAAAAATCACTTTTTGACTCAAATTTTGTTTATATGAATTGGGGCGTGCCGCCCTTTCCCGGTTCGGGTTCTTGTCGCTAACATTTTTTCAAAAAATAGTACAAATAATTAAAAAAAAGATATAACTAAAAATGAATACATCATGCATAAATTGCACTTATGTCGCCCAAATTAAAAGGTCAAGGTATTTGTATTCAAATCATACTTAAAAAAAGTAAAAAATTCGCGCGAAAAAGGACCAAAATGGCCACCGAATTTAGTGCGTCATGTATCCATTTAGTTTCTTTTATTTGTTATTTTACTATTTATTAAATACATTTTAATGCCAAAAATCCGTTTTTCGGGAAGGGCCTGCTCTCCCTAATTCAAATAAACAAAATTTGGGTCAAAAAAGTGATTTTTAAAAAAATTCTCATCAAGTGTGTTCTGAAAAATTCCAAATAATTTTACTGCATTGAATAAAGACACTAGTTTGCTTAATATAACATTTCATTACTACAACTTTCTTACACTGATTTTTTTAACATTACATTTTTTTAGTCACAGAGTGACTCATACATTACATATGAAAGTTAATTACTTAATATTTTTGAAAAAGGACCAATTCCTAAAAAAAAGGACCAGCGGACCAAACGAAATTAAAAGGACCACTTTTGGTCCAAAAGGACCAAAGTGGCAACCGTGCCTATAACCCATCCTATATGCCTTCTCCATAAGCGCACGTATTTAATACTTTATCCTTGTAGTTGGCAACTCTTTCGCGGAATGTGTTCAAAAAGTGCATAAAATCATAAATGTATAGTGGTCTCTTTCGCACATATGCTGTTGTTATTTTTATTTTAATCATCTTGACAGCTCATACGAAAGATATACACAAAGAGAATTGAACAAAGAAGAGTCCAGTGAAGCAGAGAAGAAAATAAATTTGACACAAATTTCGCAGAAAATTTGTTAAATATTTCACAAAGGAAAAAATAAAAACGAAAAACTTTGTAAATTTCTACTGTAAAAACTCTAGGTTTGTAGCAAAACTCAAAATTACTTGAAAGTAAACAAATATTTATCAAAGGGAAAAATAAAAATTTCATTTTGTCGCTGTAGCAAGAAAGTGAAAAAAGAAGAAGACCTAAAATGTTTACCATGTATTTCTATTGCATTATTCAATTCATTTATTGTTATTTATGAAATATAATTTTATTTGATGGTTAAGTTGAAATTTTTTAATATTCATATATTCTAAATTTCAATATGCAGGCGAAAAATAATGTCGCAAGGCGCTACTACATCGCTGCAGGGAGGCTCCAACAAGGTGTTTATCCAACGCGATTATAGCGAGGGCACCTCTGTGAAATTCCATACACGATTGCCCAGCGAACTGGAGGGTTTGGTGTGTATTTGATATTTAGTGCAAAGTTTTTTTTACTTATTGCTTCTAATTTTTTTTTTTTTTTATTAATATTCGTTATTTGTTTTAGGTTGAACGCCAAGTTTTCGAATCAACTATTAACAGACTTAATGAATTCTTCGCTGAGGCAGAGAAGGGTTCCTGCAGTACATATTGTGGAGGTTGCATTGGTTGTATTACTGCATATTTGATATATATGTGCTCAGAGACTCATTATGAAAAAGTAAGTACACACTTTATATTTTATTAAATATGTTCTATAAAAAATTCGTTCAGGGGGTTAGAAATGCAAAAAATTACAATTGCAATCCATCATTTTTTTAATGCATTCAGTGAGTAATTTTTTCACATATCTCCACTGCGGAGCTTTGATTACAGTCTTATTCATTAATAACTTTATTGATTTAGTTAAAGCCAACTGAAACTAAACTCATATTACGATTACGCATTACGATTTAGCCTTTTGTGCAAGATTTTTTGAAGAACTAAAATATCAGTAGCAGATAAATAGTTAATAATACGTATCAGTATAGATAGCTCAGTAATCATTGTAAGATTCGAACGTCATTAGGCTCTAAATCGAATACACACGGTCACAGCACAAAGTTTAAAATTGAACCATATAAATTTGAGAAATACTTTGTTGCACGACTGAGTAGTAAGAATAAAGGGACAGCTTTAAAATATAGAATATACAATGAAATACAATAATACACAGTTGGTCAAGAACCGCAAATGAAACTGGGGCTGGAATTTTTAAACCAAAAACCAAGTTCTTTTAGTCCATTTTGTCAAGCAAATGCTCAAGCAATTGATAAATGTGTTGAATTTATCTTAGGAAGTACACAAGATGCCATTATGCCGAACCATTGAGCAGCAATTCAAGGATTATGCTTGGTTGGCATCTGTTCTTAATTAGTGTGGTTCTGTTTGAACAATCTCAATGGCCTAGGCAAATGCAACAAAGTCATCTTGTTTTAGGTGAAATAAAGATGTACGAACAAGAAAATGAGCTTGAGAAAAGAGGGCAGAGTTCGTATTAATAAGATCTCTGCCTTTTTTAAAATAGAAAGAGTACCCACGCAGGAAAAAATAAACATAAAGCAAGAAATATAAACTAAACTTATTACGCTTAAACGTAACTATAACAGGCAACTGCGTTAGCCTTAACAAAAAGCGGCTTCCTATATTACCTAGTATTCTAAGTGTGCATGCTTAGAGTGCATCTCTATAAAATAGGTATAGAGGGAAGCACAATATGGAGCTTCATTGTCTACACTATTTCCATATTGAATACAAAAAAAAGTGGCGAACTCAGAATAGTTAAATTGTTTTTAATAAAAACTTATTTTAGATTTCAAAAACTAATACATAATTTTTTTAACTTTTTAGACGCTTCGAAAGATTTCCAAATTCATCGCTTCCCAGAATGAACGCATTTACAATCCCAAAGGTTTGCAGGTAATCGATCCAACATATCGTGGATTACGTGTCATAGAAATATCGGTATTAGATCGACCAGGACGAACGTGACTTCCGCTCTCCCATTCGACAGAAGAGTTTTTTATGTAAAACGATTCAATAAAAAAAGAACAACATTGTAAAGTTTGAGTTCAGTGGATCAAGCAATAATTCACACTTTGTCCTGTTGTTCGTTTATCTTATTATTATTTTTTTATATATTTCTGTCATAACTTATAAGTTCACAAATGTGTCGAAAGCATATTACAAATATTTATAAAATTGAAAGTGCCAAGATCACTTGAAAGAAAAAAATTAAAAAAGAAAAATGTTTAAACAAAATGCGTTATTAATTTTTTTATTTAAACTTTAATTAAGTACCTTAAGCAAGTATGTTAGGTATTATTAATATTGAAATCTATTTTATTAATTTATATTATTTTATATTTTTTATTTATTTATTGTTTTGTTTGTTGTCTAAAGAGGAATTTGTCAGTCAATCATGTTCTACAATTAAATTTCAACAAAAATTTCAAATTTCCATTGAAATTTTATTACAGAACATTGCTTGATTATTTTTTTCAGAAAACTTGTCTTAGTATACAAAAAAATAAAATTGTACACGCAATTTTAAATACATATTACAAAAAATAAAACAAAATATACCGTTACCTTAATTTATAAAGGCTCGAAAATAAAACATTTCAAAATTAAATTTTGGTTGCATTCACATAAAGCACATCCACCTGCATCTCTACGCAAAATTTTTGAACAATTGATTTATTTCCGATTTAAACAACATTGCAATGCATGCACCCAGTTTTGGAAATATATATATATATACTTTTTTTTGTTGCTTCTAAACAATTTGAAAAATGGAATATTAAGCCTTTCTAAATTAAGACAGGCAACGATATAGAAACAATAGTAAGTGTATGCGTATCAAATGAATTACAATACAACCATTTAATATAAATACATACATATATACAAATATAATCACGATTCCGAACAAAATTCTTATAATAAATGATAAAAATGTCAACTTAATAGAATGTATTGATGTAAAAAAAGAAAATGAGAGAAATATAAAATTATAAATGTAGCATAGTTGTTATTTAAAAAAATTGTTTACTTAAAAACGTTGAACAACTAAGAGTTAAAGAAAATTTAAAATTTTAATAAATATGTAACTAATGGTACATGACACAGGAATTGTATTTTATAAGTTCTGAAATATTTCCAATATTGAATAATCAAGGAATGTTGTCACACGCCTCACATTTAGTCAAAAGATCAAAAATCCTACTTTTGGGTCAGTACTCACTGGTACCCAACGGAGTTAATATATGCTTGAAAATCAGAACTTATGCCAATCTGTATATACAGTACCGGTCATATCATTTGCAAATAAAATCACTTGTACTTTAAATGACTTCTTAAGTTCACTAAAACAATTTTTATCAAAAATCTTTTTTATTCAAAATAAAGTGTATTTATTGCCATTTATTATAAAAAGTTAAAAGTTCAAAATTATGTTGCAAATAAAAAAATAAAGACGTAATATTAAATTAAAGTCTGAATTGAAGAGGTCAAAACATTTGCAACTAGAAAAAGTTAATGTGAAAATTGAAGAAAAATCAAAAAAGTTTTCAAAACTTTGTCGCTGATTCTCTAGTTTCTTAAACGTATTCGTGCCAATCTCGCTTCACGAGCATTCAATGGCTGTCAATTGGGCTCAGACTGAAAGGGGGAGAAATATTTTATCGCAAAAAGAAATTTTGAAAAAATATTCAATACGCAAGTCAACGATTTCGCGAATTGTTAACAGCGGAACTCGTAAAGAAGCGTGTAGAAACGTGTTTTGACCTCTTCAACTCAGTCTTTGTTTTAATATAACTTCTTTCTTTTTTTATTTGCAACATAATTTTGAACTTTTAATTTTTTATAATAAATGGCAATAAATACACTTTATTTTGAATAAAAAAGATTTTTGATAAAAATTATTTTAGTGAACTTAAGAAATCATTTAAAGTACAAGTGATTTTAGTTGCAAATGATATGACCGGCACTGTAAGTCCATCTGTTGTACAAAAATTTGGTCTCGTACAACAGCATATTGATAACTTCGATTTCAAATTATACTTTTCTGAATTCACTTCGATCATTCCGAATTCTTAAATCAATTTGTCGATCCTAGATACTTTCTGAACTTAATTGGACTATTCCGAATTAATTCCACCAATTTTAGGAATCAATTTACTCTGGATTCAATGTTTTGAAAAGTTTTTGAACTCAATGTAACCACTCCGAATTTAGTAAAAACTTTCATTACTCGATTCTATACTGAGTTAAATACATATACCTTATTTCGCTTTGCTCCGAATTGGATTTGATGTTCAAAATTTATTCGACCTTTTCGGAATTAAATTTATGACTTTAATGCTACTATTCTGTTTTTTATTTAACGCTTTCTAAACTCAATTTGGATATTTTAAATTAAAGTTAACTAATCTGAATTCAATTTGGCGCCTTTTGAATTTCCGATATTAATTCAATATACCATAATGCCTCTGATCTCTATATAACCATTTTTATTTTAATTAAACGCTTTTTGAAGATTTCGGACATAAAAATGTCTCCTTTTGAATTCAATTTAATTACTCTGAATTTTATTCAGAGCTTCTTCCCGAAATTAATTTAATTTGACGCTTTTTGTATTAAATTTGACTAGAACATCTCAAAATAAATTCGAGATTTAGTAAACGCTTTGCGATTGTCTAACTTCAATTTGACTACTCCGAACTTAATTTGACGATTCAGAACTAACTAACTAACTTTCACATTCAAATTCTTCACTCCGAATTCAATTTTACACTTTTTGAGCTCAGTTTAGTAAAGCCAAATTCAATGAGAGAATAAGCTGAACTAGCTGTCTACTCCGAATTTTATCTAACGTTTTCGGAATTAAAATTGACTTCTCGCAATTCAATGTCAAATTTTCTGAATTTAATTTAACCTCTTCGAGTTTGAATATGACGCTTTCTGAACTCAAATAGTGTTTTAATTGATTTTGATTATTCTCCACTAATTTAATGCTTTCTAAATTTAACTTGTCTCTTTCTGAATTCAATCTGACTACTCTGAATTTATTTTGACGCTTTATGAATTAATTTGGCTAATTCGAAGTAGTCGACCGGAATTTAATTTGATGCTTTTTAGAATTCATTAAGACAACTGCGACTTTAGTTTGACTACTTCTAACTAGCATTGGCATATTCCGAACTAAATTCGTCTATGAATCAACTTTAACTACTCCGAATTCAATTTGACGCTTTATGAACCCTGCCCAATTTGACTACTTTGAATTTATGTTGGCACTCTGAATTTAATTTGGCGTTTTTTCGACTTTAAAAATCACTTCGAGCATTCCGTATTAAATTTGTCTCTTTTTGAACTGACTTTGACTATTTCGAATTCAGTTTGACACTTTTTGAACTCATTTCCGAATTTGATGTGAGACTTTCGCAATCAATTTTGACTATTCTTATTTTAATACAAAGTTTTCTTATATAATTCCACCGCTGAACACAATTCGGAATTCAAATTGTTTCTTTCTTAAATAAATTTAGTAATTATACTTTCTGAATTTTATTTGTATTTTGCTGAATTCAAATTGACTACTTTGAATTTACTGTGACGGTTTATGAATTCAATTTGACTACTTCGGATCGAAAGTTAATTACCCCGTATTTAATTTAACGCTATTTTAATTCAATTTCACTGAATCTTATCCTCTTTCTGAACTTTAATTTACTACACTTCATTTAATATGGTCTTGTCTGACTCAATTTAACTAATCCAACTTGAAATTTGGTGCTTTCAGAATTCAATCTGGATATGATTTGGATTATCAGAGTAAATAGGTTTTTAGCATAATATCAACTTACCATTTTTAAAGATATCCTACTAATACATATAACCTTACATATAGCCAATTCAAAAACTAATGAACTCACATGCGATTACCAGTTAGCCCATCACTGCTTACAGAATCTTAATAAATACTTGAAACCTTAGAAAAAACTTCCGCGTTTTTTCTTATATTCATAAGGGACAGCTGTTGTTGAAGAATAATTAAATAGGTTAGCCTAAAAAGCGAAACCAGAAAAAACTTTTACTTAAATTCTTCTAATTCTAGCCACACATTATCCGACCACAACTTATACTAAATAAAAAACGTTTTGCTGATGTTTTCGAATGTGATTTATTTCTTTTCGTTTTTGTTTGTTTACTTAAGTATTTTTGAAATCTTTATTAAATTTTTTATGCAAAAACAAAAAGAAAAATACGTGTATGAATAAAAAAATTTTGCTCAAATATTTTTTTTATTAAATCTAAACAACAAATAGTGTTTCAAAAATAGGAAAAAAAATTGTTACAATTATTCAGTTGATCTAAAAATTTACAATTAATTTTGATTCGACAACAAATGCGACTGATTTCGTATCTGGCGTAAAGGTAAATTGTGCCAAAAAGTGTGTGTGGTGTATGTATTTGTATGTGTGTGTCAAAATAATAGGCAAAACTTTGTATCTTTGTAAGATATACTTACAATATTTGTACAATATATTTAATAATATTTTGATGATTTGATTTCAATAATTTATGATTACAATTATTTTGATTTATGTTTTTTGAGATTTTTTATTTCAGAGATTTATTATTAGTATACCGAAAGTAATGCTGTCTTTATTATAATAGATTTTTTCTGTTGGTTAATTTTTGTATCAGTATGTTTGAAAGTTATAGCATCATTAATTATTTTTCATAAGATTCCAAATCTTAAAACATTCGTTTTTTAAAGAATCAGAGTCTAATCTCACTTGTGTAGTGTTAAGCCAAAAATAATGCCAGAAGTTATGCATTTACTTAAACCGAAGTTATAGCGAAGGCTGAAAAACTGGCACTTTAAGTGACATACATATAACAATCTCATATTAATTTGGGTGGTAAACTGTAATATTGTATTGCATTTAGCACCCAACCCCCCCAGTGGGATCCGGGTAAAAATTGTTGTATACAGGTTATCCTCTTTAAATGCTCACAATGTGAAAATACACATGTTTTGTGGAAACACAGTTGCAGATTAGCTTCATAAACCTTTTAAATATACCAGTGTATTTTAAGGTGCTTCGAGCCCAATACACAAAAAAATCAGTCATTTTGTACACCTCTAAAAATGAACCTCAGTTTATTTTATGATGATTCTAAAAACATTTCAGCTCTAGCGATTGCCGTTCTTGAAAAAACCTCCTAAAATCTCATCATCTCGAGTCTGCTAGCAGTTTTAAAAAAAATGTTTGTGCAGAACCCTAGGATTTTTTAGTATCTATAATTTGTAAAGTTTTAATTGGTCATAAGAAGACTACCATAAAATTTTCCCGTGCAATTCGATTTTTAGAAGTTCTTTCAAGATGGTCCGACTCACGAACTAATAGCTAGAGCTGAAATATTTTGGTAATCGTAATAAAATAAACAGAGGTTCCTTTTCAGGGGTGTACACCAACAACTGTTTTTCGTGAGACACTTTAGTGTACATATGTATGTATCGGAAAATAAATCGCAAGTTTTTAATCAAAGCGAGTATTCTTATACAAATTATGAATTTCCAGAAAGAATAACCGGCTTTGAGTACGCAAGACAATGGCGTTTCAAACAAGCCCAATAATTGTCACAAAAGTATATATCAACCAATCAAATACATTTATGCAAGGCAAGTAGCGTTTATGAGTAGCAGCATTTAGAAAAAATGTTTCAGAAGTTGTGTTAATTAATAAGTTCTTCAACTCTATGTGCTGTCTTCTATCAGCTTTATCGCTCCGCATTAAACTCGGTTAAGAAGTTACAGTTGAGTTTGAAAAAATTCAAGGCAGTTAGCTAGCATTTTTCGCCTCGCCAAAATGTGGGTATTATCACCGAACCTCACACATTGAATGGAAATTCCAAAAACATCAAGAACCACTGACTCCTTCATTAGGTCGTTCACGCATTTAATTCAACTGTGAGGCTTCATTCTAATGTTGATTGTCATTCGTAATATAAGATAGAAGTGGGGAAGTGGATTGAGCCCGGCTGAACTTCAGCGCTTATACAATTCCATGATAAACTATACTCGTCACTGTTTGCTTTGGGAAAGATTTTTTCCAATATTGAAAAGGAATAATATAAGCCGCCTTCATTGGGTTTTATTTAATGGTATTTAAAAATAATATTGGCATATATCACGAATTCGGAACCAACTCAAAGATATTGAACAAGACTTATACAATCCCAATGTGAAATGTTGAAAGTGGCCGCGACAATTTTCATGTGCCTTAACTTATCACATGGGCAGCGATTTTATCGGTCCCCGAAGCCAGAAGAGTCGATGGCCACTTTTATGTAAATACGGTGAATTTAAGGTAAACTCTTTTTTTTTTTTTGAGAACAGCCTTAGATAACACTGGCCTGAGAATTGTTTCCTATTTATTGAGGTTGAGGACAAAGAATGGTTTTCTATGCAATTTTGTGCACTGAATTTGAACTTTGCAGCAGATTCGAATTAAAGATTTCGAGAAACTTTAAGGTAAGAAGTCCAATTGTTTTTTTTTTACTGATACTTATTTTCGACTACATCAAGCATTGAACCCTACGTAACGTAATGTAACCAAACGTAAAGGCAACCATAGCCTAAAAAGTATGCATCAAGCAGTGATGCCATCTCATTTTTTCTTTCTCCCCTATAACTCTCGCGAAATTCCCCGATTTTCGACCAAATTCCCCGCTCCGGTATAATTTCATATTATAAACATTTTATACAAACGAAAAATAACATTTTCGTAGGCTTAGAGTTACTCTCGGTCAGAGTTATTTTAAGGTGCCCTGCACTTTCTTGGTTAACATTTTTTTATCAATTTTTCTTGGATTGATAAATTGATAAAAAAAATTTTCTGACATCTATTTAAAGGCTTCAACTACAAGAAAAATTATGTAATAATTAAAAACAAAATTATATAAAGGGTTTTTTTTTGCAGCTACATGGAAGACGTTTTGAAAATCGTCAAACGCAATGCGTGCGTGATTGCAGCTCACTGGAACATCTAAAAAAAATACCATTAGAAAAATTATAACTGTACTCTCAGGACATACTAAGATTATTTTGTTTGACCAACAATTCACAAAATGGCAGAATGCAAAAATTAGTTTTTTAAAAAGTTGGACTTTTTTCGTAAAAACAAAGTTCCAAATTGAGGAAAGAATTAACCAAACTTACATCTTGGTGCCATTGTAATGTAGAAGAACATATTTAAATTTCAGTTATAGTGCACGCCAATGGAAAAAACCTTGTTTTGAGAAAAACTGGTTTAAAGTTTTGACTATCGGTTTTAAACATACTTCTTCTTCTTCTTTATAATAGCTGACCATAATTTGCAAGTTTATAGGTTACAGCCACCAAGAACTAACAGTTATTAATTAGTAGGTGCTGAATAAAGGCACAGCTAAGCCTTTCTAAGCGGAAATAGAAATCGAAGCACTGCGCGATCGCGTTGGACTGCCTGAATACTAAACATAAACTGTGTTGCATGTGCCAGAATTGTATTTAGGAATATAAAATTTGGCAAAAAATATTCTACAGACTGTTTGAGGTATTTTAATATTAAAAGCTGAACTATTTCAAATTCCCCGCAAAAAACAGCTCATTCCCCAATTCCCCGCACTAAGTAAAATTCCCCGCAAATCGGAGAGTTCCCCGTAAGTTGGCATCGCTGGCACCAAGTTTCAACTGAAGTTCGAAAAATTTCAGCCATTATGTTTCGAGCAACTTTTTCGCGACTGGTTTACACGATATCTCTGAAACCAGTTTAACGATTGATTTTTACTACAAGCCGATAAAATACCCGTTTGCCGTTTGGTGAACCGAAAAAGCGAGACATATAATATTTTTATTTCACGGTATAAAATTCGGCTGATCAGTTCCTCAATTTTCAGTTTTTCGTTCATAATGAGTAAAATGCCATTTTTATCATTTTTTGTCTACCAAGATATTAACGAAAATTCGAAAAATTCTCATCGAGGATGCCGTTCACTTCGTAGAAACTAGTTTTTCTGCTTTGTAATTAGTGACTAAAATTCAGTCTATTGTCGCCTTGCGTCGAACGCTCCAGAATGACAAAAACACTTTTGGTATTCAAAAATTCACTAAAAATCAACCACTTGATAGATTACAATTCCTGAAAACAGATTTAACTCGTGAAAGTATGCACAATTATAGAAAACTAAAAATCATAGTTGTAAACAAATGACAGATTTTGTGAAAATAGTGGAATAATGCAGTGAAAATTATATTCACTCATAAAAGAAGCTAACTGTTCTACAGTGTTCTGTTCAATAATTTCTATAAGACTGCTATGCACCTATCCTTAATTAAAAATCGAAAACTACTGCAGAGAACTACGGTCAAAGCGTTTATCCATGTTTTCCAGTTTTAGAGAAATTTCAATTGAAATTACCAATCAGCAAAACCAGATTTTTCCGTTCGCGAACGAAGAACGTATTCATTTTTAGTCACTCACGAATGTAAAGTATGTTGCTCACCGACCTGTGTATGGTTTGTGTATGTTCGATCGAACCAAACGTGAACTACCGATGTATGCGAACGAAACCAAATATTAAAACGATACACATACACGATCGTGTATGACACCGAACAAAATTTGGATACAAACAAAATTGATATGAAAATAAAAGTATGTGTTGGTTATTTTTCAACAATACATTGTGTGTATGGTGTGTGTACTTTCTGAACCCTGATTTAAATACTAAAACTATCATACTTCAACAATATAAGCTGAAAAAAAATAAACATTAACCATACTGAAGAGAGAATTTTTTGATGCTGGACAGTGGTATACATTTTAACAATTTTATATGATTAATTTAAATTTTATTTCTCTAATAAATACTTAGTAATTTTTTTTCTTTTGTTTTTACTTTGTGTTCAAATTGACATGCATATCATTTTACTGTAAATTTAAGAGATAGTCACTCTTATTCATAATCTCTTTTTTGTTTTTAATTAAACAATTATTAATTAAATTATATATTATATGTTTTCATTTAAAACTAAATATGTATAAGTGTATGTTTATAGCATATCATAGCATTTTTTCTACTTTAATTAGTTCAATTAAAAATATTCACAAAAAAAAGTTCTAGGTTCTAGTAGTTCGAAAGAAGTTTGTCGCATTTTTTTTTTTTTTTTTGCTTTTTTTATTTGTTTTTGTTTTTTGCCTATAATGCACATTTATAAAGATTTATATTAATATTATATATTATAAAGTAAAGGGGTTTTTTTTCGAAATATCATATAATATTGCTATAGATTTCGTTACTAGCTTTCAAGTAGATTTTTAAGATAGCAATAGTTTAGATAAGATTTATGCTTCATTGCTTATTATTTAATACTTACTACATACATATTAGAATAAATGTATTGTATACCTACATATTTCTAGCTACAATACATATTTACATACATAAAAATATGCAGCTTTCTCAAACCAAATCTCTTTCTATCATAAATATATTAGCCTAAAAATAATTACACTAAAGACTGTGCGTTGTAATCTAAATATTATAGATTTACAAATCTTTTAGTGCGACGAGTACAGAAATTGCATTTCATTTATATTCACAATGCATTTTACAAAATAACCGTCGCAATGAAGGCTAAAATTTAACAAGTTCCAATATTGACCCACGAAATAGTAACTGATGAACTGAATGCCATGGCTGTGTCATTAATATTGGGCAATCATCTGGGATACACGAAGAATTCTACACGATTGACGTGACGCTATTTAATTAAAAAGATTGTATTAACTTACCGACTAAAAATGGGCACGGTATTAGCGATCAACAATCGACTGCCATGGTTTATCCAGTACTAGAGTAAATGTAAATTGACAAACATTCTAATACCGGCCATTTATCACTTTTTAGCCATTACCATCTCAAGTTATAAGATCGATTTTTAAAACAAGTTTTTGAAACAATGATCGTATACCAAATGCTTGATCTATAGGGGATCTGTATCAAATTCCCTTACTTAAAACATTTACTGAGTTTTAAAGTTAAACCGCACCAACTTTTGTCCACATTTTTCTAGTGCGACAGAGAAAATTTTGCTCATCGGTTAATGAAGCTGACTGGTGACTAATTTAAATTTGTGTAGTCAGTACATGAAACAACTTCAATTTACAAATCAATTGAAATACTGAAACAGAATTGGCAAGAACTATTGGGTCCTGGTTAAATGTGGTGTTATCTTTTCGGTCCAGTATCAATAGTTGATGTACCAACAATCAAATTATGAAACAATATGAGCAATATGATACTGATATGAAATTTGTGTTTGTAAAATCAACATCATTCATCTTTAGCAAGATATGCCATCATTGGAAAGGATTTCTTGATAAAAGAAAGATTTAATCATTGGCCCAGTATTAGAAAATATGTTGAAGAATTTGAAGCGAAACTAATTTAGAGTACAATTTTTTAAATATTTTGGAAATCACTCAAGCTTTTTTTTTTTTTGTAGTAAGTGATATTTGATATTTCCGACGGTTAACCAGTTATTAGTAAAAAAAAACCGGCATTTTTCACCAAAGGGAGATTTGAAACCCTAGAACTGATTTTTGCGGTTTTTTCATCTATCATAACCCCACTAACAATTACTGAAGAAAAATCTCATAAGATTTTTTATGAACTTTTGTGCATTTAACTGGACTATGTTTTGGGTCTGGCATAATTTAAACGATGGCTTGTGTTATTCAAAAACTCTAGAACTTTATTCCAAACTATTTTACTTTTTGTTTGAATTAAACATTTTGGTAAACTGTGCCCGCCGCTTTGCTTAAAGCTCTTAAAAATATATATAAGCTAATAGTTTATGTAAGTAGTTAATTTAATTTACGTTAGTAAGGTTCAACATAATATGTCTTTGAATTTAATTTCAAATAATTTGACTAGTTTATTTGGTTGCTACTACTTCATACTTTATATAGTTTTAGTATACTATAATTTCTAAGCTACATGTATATATATATACATATATTTTTCTATACATATAGATGTATAATATACATATGTATGTATAAATAGTAAAGATCAAAGTTTTTCAAAAATGTCTACTATCATATTTAAGACATTCAAATAATGATAATAACACCTTTCCATCTTAAGTAAATCACATATTTTGACATTCACTTACACAATAATTATTGCAGAATTTTAAAATTTGCATTATTTTTTTTTTGTTTTTTTGTTTTAATAGCAACAAACACAGCATGCGTTTTAAAGACGGGCTAGATGTATAAGAGAGAGATAGATTTTGGGACAGCGAGTTATTTTAGAAGAAGTTTTCACTACACTGGGCTATTAATAATCGCCGATTATCTCTCAATTACATACATGGTTATGTAAATTAATATTTTTCATATTCTTATATACAATTAGTGTTTTTAAACCTTAAAATTTTTGATTTTTCCATTAATGGTTTCTTTCATTGTTTTGATTTGATTTTTTACTTTTGATTTTCAAATCCAATTAGACATCGGTCATCCCCCCTCCGGTTTTGCTGCTACTACCAGAAGAGGTCGACATATTCTAATTGGATGGTTTTCGTCACAAAAGCGCACATAGCTTGGAACGTTTCTTTGTCTTGTCAGTGGAGCCAGCTCCAATACCAGCAGAAGAAGTTGACGATGATGCGGACATATGTCCACTGGCACCAGCACCACCACCACTACTACTTGTAGCGCCAGCTACCGATTGCATTGGACTGGTTGGACTTTTGTCATCTAAATCTTCGCTAACATGAGATTCGAGCAATTTCAATGATGTTTTCGGTTTGACACCATCCATACTATTGTATAGGGTTTTTGTTAATTTAGAGCGTACAACTTTACCCAGAGCACCGGTTTTTTTAATACTAAGACGAGAACCGAGGCGATGATGTTCTGGTGTTGATGTATCATCACCATGCTGATGCTGTTGTTGCTGGTGCTGCTGCTGTTGCTGTTGATGACAGTTCAGGGTGGTGACGGTGAATTCAATATCTTTGATTTCTTCATCAGCACAAGCTGAAAAATTAAAGGGATTTTGAAGCGTTTCAGTTTAAGCTACAAAAAAAAAAACCAAGACCATTTTTTAGTTTTACACACCTGCAAACTCTTCAACCGGCTTATCTATAGTATCGTGGTCAATCCAAGTCAAACCCATTTCCACCTTTTCAGCGAGATCTTGCCAGTTTCGCCGATTTTCTATGGTACCCTCATATAGTGGCGTAATCCATGGAAATGTATCGCAAAGCACACGGTACAATGGCAAACAGATGACATCTATGAAACCCACTTGCATTTTGGGCAATTCATCTTTGCGCTCTCTGAAACAAAAGCAAGAAACACATATATTTAAAAATGTTAAATAATTTATCTCTTAAGCTTAATTCATTCACCTATCCATCATTGCCACCGGCTGTGTATTCAATTGCAATTTCTCCAAGTCACCCTGATCGAAAAACTCATCAGCCACCAATTTGGCTACACGGTGTTGCACCTCCCATGGTTTAGCAATAGCACTAACATCACATGCAGTCATCATCATGCCACAAAGAACTGCAAAATATACGTAGTTAAGTATATCATAATATCTATTGGAAACAAAATTGAACCGACCCTAATTTATATAGGCACGTAGAAAAAAGGAAAAGAAAGTTGAGGAGAGCTCGAAAATTATAGAGAGCCCGAAAATTATAGAGAGCCCTAAGTTGGATGTTCACATAACTTTTATTTTTAATTTTCGAATTTGATATTCATCCTGCTTAACCGGCTGAAAGTTTTCCGAACATCTGTTAGGCAGACATTCCGTAAATATGTGTTGAATTGACTCCTTTTCTCTCTCTCCTTTAGCTCCTGGCGGGCCTTAATAGAAGTCATTCATCCTACCGGGACATTGCTATTGAAGTGTCCGATAAATAAGCTTCAACACTCTCAGAAAGGCTAAATCATTCACTTAGTATTCTATTCCGCTGGTAGCATGAATTCGGTCTTAATAATACTTCAAAAGTATAGATCATGCTTAAGTGCAAGATAAGATCTCCAACCTATAATCATTGCCTTGATCTATACATCAGTGGTAAAGGCGAATATTTTATGGGGCCGCCATCTGATGCTCAACTGCTGTTTAAGGTCAGAAAAACTTCGGCCATATTAATTACAGGGACTCTCCGCACTACCTCTACATAATTATTTTTGTAATCCTTAACTGGGTGCCAACTGCACTTCTGATGAAGCAAGAAACTAAGTGCTTAGCCGCCAGACACAGTGCCAGGTCAGACCTAAGACATGCCAAGATACTTATTCAAGATATGCTTGTATCGACAAATATAGACTATATCAGCTCTACTCCGATAAGCTTTCCACCCAAATCCCCAGTACAGAGGATTGGATCGAAGACAATAGATAGTTCAAAACTAGAGGATAAGATGCTGACCATTGCATCCAGCATCTACCGAGTTCGAAGTAATTGCAATATCTCAACCGTCTAAGTAGCTTATTTGTAACGATTTATTCTACACGAACATTTGCATCTGCACTGACCGGCAAGCAATAGTCAAAGATCCTTGTGAACACGTTGAATGGAGTGGAAAGCGTCATAATGACCCTAAAGTTTTTACAAAGGGATAAGTTTTATTTTTAAAAATTTTTTGTCAGTGTGTGAAAAAACCAGTCTTCGGGGGTGTTCCTCTTCAGTTAATATTGGCAGCTTTGTTGATTTTTAACTTTGTTATAACCTCAATCTATTCTTTCTTCCACTTATTTTTAAGTTAGAAGAAAGAATAAAGTTGGTAGCTAATGCAGAAATAAATTTATGAATCGGAAAACCTATAAAATTCATTTCCTCATATGTTTGTTGTGGAGAAAGCTCGAAGATTCTGTTAACAATTATATGAATTTTTAATAATGCCCTTTAACTATTGCGACATACGCTTTCAGAAAAAAAAAACTTACGATCTTTCTTCTCTTCACTCTGCCAATCGAATTCACCATTTTCCACTAGTTCCAAGAATGCATTTCGTTTCTTAAAATACATTGCCAAATCTGTAGAGAGAATAGCATTTTCAACTGTTTTCATCACTGAACGATAATCGTCCGTAGATAACGCCTAAAAAAAGATATGAAAATACAATATTTAATAACTGTAGAATAATTAATTTTTTTTTATAGCCAATGTGACTTGATGACGATGTGAGAAAAATCTCATCACAGACCAGGTTTATAACAAGCTAATAGTAAATTTATTGACTAACACATCACACAAAAAAAACTACATGTCGATGGTTAAGCTTGAAATCTTCCTCTCATAATCCAAATGAAGGAGTTTTAAAAATTTCAAATGGAATAATATTAACTGGGTCCCACAAAATTTAGAACTTTTTCAAAAGATAAAATTTTCACTGCGGAGTTTGAAAGTTATAGCAAAACTGAGGAGTAACTTCACAAAACGAGACGAATCCATGTCTAAATTTGCTGGCAAATCGAGAAAGTTTTTAAACACCATATTAATGAAAGGTTTTAGTTTCTTAACAGTATGCAGTTATTAGATTGTACTGTTTAACATTAACCCTTTGACGCCCGAATTATAATGGGGCTTGATAGAAACAGTTTGTTTTGAAATTATCATTACTTAGGTCTTCCACAATCATGAAACCAAATTTTTTACTTCTACATTGATTTGTTTGTACTTTATTAAAGGTTAAAAAACATAGCTATGAAGCTGTAGATAACTCTTTTTCTCCAATTTTTTTACTTTCATATTCTCTTATCTTTTACAAACATATCTGATAAGCAAAATTTCTGCTTAGTAATAATTAAAAATTTTTTTTTTTCAAAAAATGGGGCACTTAAGTTTTTTGCTGGACTTCAAAGACAAAACATTAAAAAAAAAAATAATATAAACAAGAAATTTCAAATGTTCGGCAATCAGCAAATATGAAGAATACCTTACAGAACTGAATGCATATATAATTATTGGTGAAATTTGTTAAATACCTATTTAATGCCACATTAAAGTGAATGTTGTATATACGCAACATTGGACATGAAAGAGTTAAATGATTCATATAATGGTAATTAATATTTAGGGATATGAAAGGTAGAAGGATTTGAAATTTGGAATGTGTCGTTTGAAAAATTGGAATTATCAGTTTTTGGTACGCACATTTTTCAAATAACCACGCTGTGTCGGCCGCAAGGGCAAGGGGGCCTTTTGAGTTTTTCGCCTCTATTGAAACTGGAATAAACTGGAAACTGGAGAGATTCTGATGTTGCCCTGGATAGGCTTTTCTTTTTTTTCCTTTTACTCACAGTTATGTGTGAGCGTGGGGGATTTGGCTGTTTCATGTCATTACTCTCAAGATGGCACTTTTTGTATATTTTATTCGTCACAATGGACGTCGCTACTGCATTTTTGTTCTTTTATACAGTCAACTGGCGATACGCAGAAGGAATTATTTTTATACGAGATAGCTTTTTGGCTATTCGGGCTATTGGTTGTACTTGAAAAATTTTAAATAACATGAAAAGTATTTTTTTAAGAAAAGCGTACGGTCGTGCCCTTGTCGGGAATCGAACACGAGACCCCTGAGATGATAGTCTAGCACGCTGCCACAAGACCACCGAGGCGGCAATGGATAGATGTAAATATCATAGTTTTTAACAAATTATCGTAAATATTTTTTCTTTCTAAACTACTTATTCGTTTTTCTTTTTATACAGCCTATTTACAATGTTGGCGCTAAAATAACAATCGTTCCAATACGTGCGTGTTAAACGCAGTAGTGTTTTTTAGTTTAATTTTATTATGTAAATTATTTTTTCTGTATTTATTCAATGTATGTATAATATTCTGATAGATTTCAGTCTGACTAATTCAAAAACTACAAAAAAAAAAAAAAACAAAGCAAAAAAAATGGAATTTTCCTGTTTTTTAAGTTACTTCTCAATTATTATGTTTCTATATATCGAGACAAGGACAAAGTTTATAAATTTTAATTTAGATTTCGTATAGGCATCAAAACCCCGACTCCATAGCGAAATTTTTTGGTAATTTATTTATGCTTATAAAGATCAGTCTCACTACCAAATGATGTCTGTTTACTATTTAAACATTTTCATAAATAATTCCCCGGTTGTTCAAGTATTCTAAATGAAAAATACGAGAAATAATAAACGAGCAAACATAACAAAACTATATGAGAAATTCGCACGTTTTATGTAGTGTCAACAAATGAACAAATATCGAAAGCTGTATCTAATAAAGTTCATCAGTTCAACCTTCAAATTTCAGGTGAAATTCGCTTTTGAATTTATTTTCAGTCACGATACAAAAAAAAAATTTTGCTATATAATGAGTTAAAAAATTGTGAAAGTTATCAATCAAACGAGTATTTCAAATCATCTATCAACTTCAAGCTATTTTAATAAATTTAATCAAAATGAAAATAACATTTCTATTATTTGCCGCTCTGCTAATCGCATTTGATATTAGAGAAAGTGAGGCACAAGACAACACCACTGTAGCTCCGACAACTTCTCCAGCTAGCCCAACTTCTCCAACTTCTCCAAGTTCTCCAACATCACCATCTGCCGCCGGAAGAAGAAGAGTATACGTTAGCAATTTCAATTATCGAGCTGTACGCAGAATTCGCCGTGGAAGTGGTGGCGGTAGCGCTGGAAGTGGTAGTGGTGCCGGTGCCACTGCCACTAATGGCTTAGGACGACGCCGAAATCGCAGACGCAACAGACGTCGCAGAAATAATGTCAGAGGTAGAAATGCCGCCAAAAATAAGAAAAGAAACCGAAGGAGGAAAGGAAATGGGAGAGTGCAAGTTATTAACCGTCGGGGTTAAAATAAAAATAAAATAATTTAAAATGTAAATTTTAAAAATATTTATAATAAATATAAATTTAAATTTCGAAAAATATGAAATTTTACTTTTATTTCATATATGTATGTATGTATTGTAAATATGTGTATATAACACTGTGCAGCACCAAAACTCAAACCGCACCGGACTATTTTTTTTTTTTTTTTTTTGAAAATATTCCTATCCAAAATCAAAACCCTCGCTGGATTTGTAAAAGTTAGCTCGATTTTTTTTTTATAATTTTTCGAATTTTTCGAGTCTTAGGCCATTTTGAGGCTTTTCATATACCCCAATTTTAACTTATAAATCGATTTTTTTAGAGTAATAAATTTCAAAAAATTACCATTTTTCTAACATTTGGTCTCAGGATATAGGTTCTTAACAAAATGGGTTTATTTGTACATTAACGAAATTTTTAAGAAGAATCATGATGACATACATCGGATACAGCCGAAAAAATCGTTCTATGAGCCAAAATTGGGGCATATGAAAAACGCCAAAATTGCTTGAAACTCGAAAAATTATAAAAAAAAATCGAGCTAACTTTTGCAAACCCAGCGAGGCTTTTGCTATTGGATAGGTATATTTAAAAAAAAATATATTCCGGTGAGGTTTGATTTCGATGACCCGAAAATTGTCGCATAGTGTAATGAAAGTTCATTAACCCTCACATAACATGACTAAATCGTAATTAAAACTTCTTGCAAAATCTCAAAGATAAAGAAAAAAAAATCAGCTGTCATTCGGGATGTGCTAATATTATTCATTCCTAATAACTTAATGATAATTTTTTGTAAGCCCATGACATTTTGCAATCGAATGCCATTTAATACTTTTTGACTATTTTACGCGATCAAATATTTGGAATTATTTCTATTCCCATCGTTAAATATTCTTATAAAGAGTAGGTTAGGTTGGAGTGGCTGTCGAGAGACACACTTAGGCCTGAACGACCCATTGTGATACCACATAGTTGGACCTACAGTTTAACGCCGATTCCGAACGGCGGTGTGGCAATTTTTTATCGGCTTGGTGGTTTTGCCATTACCAACCAATGTGTGTACTTGTACACTATCTTATAATTCTCATACACTTCATATTGATAGTGAATATAAGAAAGTAATGAAAATTAACCACCAGACGAAGACGGGAATCGAACCCGAACCTCCCAGATGAAAGTCTAGTGCACTATCCACTAGGCTATCGAGGTCGTCAGTATAAAGAGTAAAAACTAAAAACAACTGCTGAGCAATTGCAGCTGCTGAAGAAATGACTTAACAACTTCGCTTCATTTGCACTCGTTAAACTAGCTAGCGAATTATTTCCTCAGATATCACCTATTAATAACCTGAGATTACTGGTGGATGTCATCACAGGGCATAATACATGTGGTCAGCATATGACTAACATGGGCGTCATCATCGATCCAATTTGCCAATCGTGTCTTGAGGACAAGAATACTACGGAGCATTATCTTTGTAGCTGTCCGGCGTTCGCGAGAATCAAATTAAGGCTGTTGGGTAGTGATGTCTTGAGTATGAATAATATCCATATTCTCCCTCTTCCTGAGCTTCCAAGGTTCATCAGTGAAACAAGGAAGTATGAGGTTGAGAGACCCTAGACCTTTCTTCTTCCCATTTATCCCCGCACATAACTTTCCTCTTTTTCTACTCTCTTGTACTGGGTCTATCTTTGGGTATAGTACAATGGTCCTCGTGACTGAGTACTTTGGTTTAGTCAAGCCCACCTTCAACTCTTAACTCTAAACCTATTAATAAACTGTTTGTATCAGTATCAAATAATCATAATATGTTAATATTAAGGCCTCTAAAGTTGTGGAAATCAAGAAAATACCTTCTTCTGTTGCACCCTCTCAAGGGTTCGCTTCTCCCAATCTCGTATTACAATAAAAATTTAAAAAAAAATGTGTTTTTCTTCGTTGGTTCCTATGGCGTCCAACTTTAAGAGATCGTACTTTGGTTCTAAACCTGTATATTATAAACGTTAATTGCACTATTTGAAAATTGAGACATTTTTTTCCAGTAAGAAAACTCTTTGTATTTTTCGAAAATCGGGCTTGTAATGCAGTGGAAAAACCTGGCGTATTAAATAAGTACTAATATAATAGTGGAACTCAAGTTTTATATACTGAAAACTCGAAGGTAAAATTTGATGTTTAAAGTTTCATTAATTGCTTCGTAATCTCAAAACGAATTTCGAAAGAATTCCGACAATATAGAAACATGAATGCTTTCGTGACAGCACCTTACACGCAGTCGTTTAAAACATTTTAGAATTTTTCATTCCTTGTATAATTAACACAGTAAAGGGGATTTTTTTTTTTGTATCTTAAATTAAATTATATTCAAAAATATGTGTACAAAATTTCAATTCAAAATTACAAAAATTGCCTGAGTTACAGCCATTTTAGTGCTAGTAAGCGACCGACCGAAGTAAACGAAACGACGAAACTTTAAACGCGTTTTTCACGAAACGACTTTTTTCGAACTGGTCGCGTTGATAACTCGATCAAATATTGTTTGTCTTTGCAGTGGCTATCGTTGAGCGTAGCCGATTCTCAAATTTTTGATTATTACTATTTTTTTAAGCTCTTTTGACTCACATTTGATCAGCAGGATAGAAATAACAACGTGACAGCAAAGAGAAGTGTTCAGTTCACACTTACCCTAACGTATAACCGATATCAATATCCTTATTAATTCACAGTTTCGGCTATGTCGCAGTTAGGCCGTTCTCCCGCTGCTAGCCGTTCTCCCACTGCTAGTCGTTCTCAACGCAACTGCTAGTCGGTACGATGCCTTAGAAAATGAAAATCGTTGATATTGCTTGAGAGCGATTAGCATCGCCAATCTTTCCTTTGTGTTGGATCGCAGTTGGGTTGCCTTTAGTGGGAGAACGGCCTTAGTGTGAATCAGCACAATTATTTATTTATCGTTCCATGTTGATCGAATCATTCCGATAATTTTCAAGAAACATGTTAATTTTTTAGTTAGAATAATGTATCATTCATATACACACATACAACCATATATGAAATAAAAACAAATTTTGTATTTATCGAAATTTAAATTTATATTTATTATAAATATTTTTAAAATTTACATTTTATGTGTACATAATTTTTTTATTTCAACCGCGAACTTTAAGAACTTTCCCATTCACTTTTCCTGCCCTGCTTCTTCCTTTGACATTATTTCTGCGCCGTCTATTTCTAAGCTTTTGTTTTCGAACATTGTTGCGTCTGCGAGTTCGGCGTCGTCCTAAGCCATTAGTGGCAGTGGCACCGACACCACTACCACTTCCAGCGCTACCGCCACCACTTCCACGGCGAATTCTGCGTACAGCTCGATAATTGAAATTGCTAACGTATACTCTTCTTCTCCCGGCGGCAGATGGTGATGTTGGAGAACTTGGAGAAGTTGGAGAAGTTGGGCTAGCTGGAGAAGTTGTCGGAGCTACAGTGGTGTTGTCTTGTGCCTCACTTTCTCTAATATTAAATGCGATTAGCAGAGCGGCAAATAATAGAAATGTTATTTTCATTTTGATTAAATTTATTAAAATAGCTTGAAGTTGATAGATGATTTGAAATTCTCGTTTGATTGATAACTTTCACAATTTTTTAACTCTTTATATAGCAAAATTTGGTTTGTATTCTAAGTAAATAGTTTTAAAAGCGAATTTCATTTGATTTCGATTTCAACTGATGTATTTTTTCATTTAACTCTAATATTTGCATACCCACATATTTTCTTTGTATTGTATTGTATTATTTATTTAAGAATATTAATAGTTGCGCAAATTCTTTTGTTGTCTTAGAACGTACATGCTCTGTAAAAGCTTCATACCTATGAATAATAAACAGATTTGTTGTCATTGAACACAACTTTATAGAATATAGTATTTGATTAAGAATAGGAATAAAGATAAGGGAAAATAAAAAATTGGTTCCACGTCCTAGATAGTGGCCTCACTTAGGTTATCTATGACTTTCGACTTTGTAAAAAATCTGGAAGCCTCTGTGAGTGAACAGTGCGTTTGTGTGGATTTGAATTTTTGCATGCAAGTCCTCACTATAACTTTATCGTATAGTTGAAATAGGAGAAAATTTAATACACCCTAATGTACTATAGATATAAATACTCAATAGAAGTAGGGTCAATACAAAAATTTCTAAGATAGTTTGAACTTATTTCAGTTGAACTTATAGGTCGCAGGACATTCACCACTAAAAATAATAATAATATATGTGAAGAAACTAACAAAAGTTTGCTAAATTGGTTGAAAAAAACAGACACAAATTATTTTCATCAGTTTTTTCTCAACATAATTTCCATTCATTTCAATTAATTTCTTAAGTCGGTAGATCCCCGAAATGGTTTGATCGATGGATTTGGACATCTTGGGTTTTGTCACTTGTTATGATTTTACTAAAAATACTAAAACCTCCGTCGGTAGGATGTTTCGGGCGATCTTTACACGGGTCGTTCTCCGCAGAAAAATAATCAGGCTGTGGTTTCTACCGACCTTCCATCAGCAATTGTACTATTTCTAGTCTCCTCTTCAACCGGGTTTCTTCGGGTTTTAAATGATCATAATAATCAACTTTGAATATTTCAAAAACCAAATAGCGCCAACTTAGCTAACTTTAGTTTCCTCAAAAAAATAACAGGCTATATTAAACGTGTGTTTGTTGTTGTTTTGGCTTTAAAATTTTCTTTTTATATGACCAATTGTGGAACGGGAAAGTCGGGACAAGTGATAAATGTAAAACTATAAGTGTTCGTCATGTGCAAATACATCGCAAACCATAAAAATCATATAAATTTATTAACTCATACATATACTGTCACTATTTGTAGTGAAATTTATGTGAAAGTCACAGCTGATTTGCTTTGCTAAAAAAAATTGATAAAAGAATTGATCAATAGACAGCGTTTTGAAGGTTATGCAAATATGAGTTTTAAAAACTAATCAGTTTTAAAGTTTTATTAAAACCCTTTTTGTAATTAACTTTTAAATCTAGTACAGACCAAATAGGACTGACTCACAGGTTTACTGTTTTCCTTGGTTTTTACTACAGAAGTTATTATTATTGGATTTAGTGAATTTGTGCTATAAGTCAATAGAAATCCAACGTTGGCAATCGGTTTTAATGAATCTTACAATTTTATGTATTTCCAGTTCAAAATATTTGTAGGTATGATTTTTCCTTGAAAATTGCACAAGCATGACTTTTTTAAGTTTAAGTTCACATCATTCCGAAACATTCGTATTTTTATCAGGAAAGTATTAAGTAAATAAAAATAAGTGTAAACAGAAACAGATACCACATTTATTTCTACCTATAGCTGCATATATATTTATTTGTTTTTGTGCGACTGTTTGGTTGTCATTGATAAGAAACATTATTTATTTTTTTTTTGTTGCTATTTCCAAACATACATAAGTTAATGATCCAAAAACACCTTCTGAAAATCCGTTTTCAAACTATCATCAAATTTCTTGAACCAAGGATATTGTCGATGTCGTAGTCTATGCTAAAAGAAAACTTTCTAGCATTTTATATATTTGAGTACAGAATTCTGTGGAAGGAAGTTCAAGAACTTTAAAATATTTTATAATTTATGAGACCGATTTATAAGCGAGCTGTGAATAGCCCTATTATTTATATGATTCATTAAATTCGGTTGTTTTTTTCTCTAAATTCGATCAAAAACTTACCAAAGATCTCCTAATTATTTCCCTCTACATGATGCCACAACTATTATAATGGTGTAAATTCGGTGTGGCTACTACTGTTTTAATGTTGCCTCCGTCTTTTTGTGGTAACGCCATTTCAGGGGTTCCAGGTAAGACCCCCATACGTTTCTTTAAGATAATTTTTTTTATTATTTCTAATTTCAACTATCTGCAATAACCACAAAATAGCCTAAAAAACCTTATCCTATAAATATATTAAATATTCCTCCTTTTGTAAGGAGTAAAAAACTGACTAAAATACAAACAGCAAAAAACAAAGAAAGAGTTAGCAGAGTTGCCTATCTCGTTCTTACTACCTATTTTTCTACCTCTCTCTTTCTGACAGGCTTTCATGCTTGCCCGCGTCTGAGCAGCCACATATGAATGCATACAAGGTGGCTATGCCACGCAACAAAGATGACTCAAACCATCTCTATTAACTGTAAACTAAACGCCAGTTCCTTGGCATAGATAATGCAATCATGGAGAACCGCTAATTGTAAACCAGTCAGCTACTCTAACATTAACAAACAGATTAATAAATCCGAAACTATTTGATGTGCCTCTCTATAGGAATTAAAAGTATAATCTTAATATAAACCTAATATTGAAAACGAGTTCTGATTAAAAACAAACTTTTATGAATCTGTCACTACCCTGCAAACAATTTGAGTCCAAAAATACTCTTTTACTCTCTTATTTCGAAGCTTTTGCACTCACAATGAGTTCATAAAACGCTCATTATAGAATGCGGAAAGACAGTTTTTTCCAATGAAAGCTTTATAAGCTGTAAAAATGAGTCGAAATTAGAAAAACCGCACAGAAAAGTCATAAAAGAGAGGAAATGGAACTAAAAAAGATTCCCAAAAGACAATATAAAGAATCAATACTAAAGTAAAAACATTGTCATAAGAGAGGGTAAAAGACTAAAAAAGATTGTAAAAAAGATAAAACAGGGAAAAATTATCAAAAAAGAATGTCAAAAGTGACAATAAGGAAGATTATAAGAGTCGAAAAAGACGAATAAAGTGGCCAATAAAGAGGTCAAAAGAGTCAAATAAGAGCCAGGACTGCCAAATATTTAAAAACCATGATGAATTGTAGTTTTTTCATTTATCTAAGCAATGCATAAATAAATATATACCCATGTAAAGAATTTTGAAATATAAAACAGAAATTTTTTTTATGTTAAATTGAATATTCAGATATGTAAATATTTTTTTCCGTAGATCACCACTGCATTTAAAAACTCCAAATAGTAATTACTCGCAAGCAAATAGAGATCATTTGTCATTGATCCTTCGAAAATGCTTCTCAGAAAGACAATGTTATGATTATTTTCGAAAGAGCAGAAATTATCATAAAACTTACATATGTATATATGAGGGTGCTCAAAAACCGCTCTTTAAAAAGGGTTTTTTAAGACTCAGAATTATGTGTCCTAGAAATATTGCTTGCTGGGTAAATATGTTTGATGTGTACTATTTAGTAAATTACAGTTATTTTATATTTACTGACTAAATATGTTTCATGACTCAATATGTTTTTACTAATACTAAACGCCAATTAAGCTTTCCGATATAACTTCTTACTTACCTGAAATATATTATTGCCTTCTGAATTCAATATCATTACACACTGATCGAAATGATGATGCTCCATTGTGCTTGTCGTATATAGTATCGCTAGCGGTGATTCGGTTTTTGTTTGGAATGCATTATTTGTGCCACGATGATCTAAATCGTGGCACAAGCATGCCACTAGTAAACCTAAAATATCCAAATCAGTCATGAAACGTTCCATTTTTCCAGTTTTCAACATGGCGAACATAGTTTGGGCAACATTGAGGGCATGACGCCAATTGTGATATTTGACAGGACGGTAATTTTTACGCACGCTCAGCACCCAACGACAGAGTACCTGCATAACGTTTTTGTCAAATTATAATTGTGAAATTATTTCGAATGTTTAGATAAAGCTAACTAAAACTTACATCATAAGGTATTTGAAATTGTGATACCAAATTGCATTGCATAAACATCCGAAGTACAGCACGATTAGTATCATCATCACATAGATCAAAATCTAAATAAGTAATTATTTTAATGTGAAGCTGAAGTAAAAACGACGCTCTAAAACTTACCAATAAATTTAAAACTATACAAATTGTATGTCTCAGCCGATGCTATAGTATCCTGTATCAATTTATCTGTTTGATCTTGACCAGCAGTTGCATGGTACGATAGACATTCCAATGCAACCTTTTGTTTGGCCATTAATTTGCATGCGTTCTCGTACATTTGCGTATTGTGAATGCCGAGACCACAAAATATGGCAAATGCTTCAAATATCGATACATCGGAATCGGTGAATGGTATTCCATTACCCTAGACGGCATTATTAGTAATAAGAAAGATATATAAATAATGAATTTAATGCAAACTGAAAAGCTTTTACCTTATTGATTAATTGCGCCACGCCTATTACTGTCTTTTGGGCATTTGCAATTGGCATGCAAAGCAATGAGTGTGCTGAAATTAAAATGAGATATATATTAGAGAGGTTAGATCTGAGGAATTTTCATTAAAATCAAAATTAAATTTGTACTGATTTTTTTTTATATATGTATATTTGATTCATTTTGGGGGACTTGAGAAACAAACAACAACATAACGAACGAGAGGAAGATCGGAGGTGATTTTTTTCAAAGTTCAAAGTTTTCAAGCAACCCTGTTTTCCTCCTAAAATCTGGTAAAACTCAATGCATTTTTTTTAAAGATCATACCAATTTCCCCCGGTTTGATATCTAATTATTGAAAAATAATATTCTGAAGAAGGGTCCGATCTCCTAGTAAAATTTTGCGTTACATATTATCGTCCGTACAGCTATATTTCACTGAACCTTCAATGAAAGAACCATTCAGACTCTCTTACAGAAATTGCTCTTTCGGGACCAGGAAGGTAGACGGTCAAATTCCTCTAAATGTAAAATATTAAATAGCGCATTAAGCTAATTTCGGTAGAAGAGGCAACTGTTCGAAAAAACTCTTTTCAGGATTCAGATGGTGGTAGAAGAAATAAAACCTATAGCGACTAACACTAACAAGCATTAAAATTCTCAAGTCTAGACAGTTCATCCCCGATCTTAAAATGATCAAAGCAATTCGGACTGTAATATGGTATGGTTAACGCTCATATCTTTTTTCGGACCAAAAACTGTATATTTCTTACAAACATTTTTAAAAAACTGTAAATCGATTTCAAAAAAACTGTATATTTCGCGGTATCAATTTTTTCAATGGAAATTAACAAGTAAAATAATTTATCCATCATCTAAATCGTCTTCGTTCTCCATTTTCATATCTCCTTCTGTAGTTGTATTGAATTTGTGCTTTGAAGAAATTTGACGAAGCGATTCCGGCTTTGCTATGAGATATTTATAGAAATCAACGCGTGGATATCAAGTTACATTTGACGACAAGAATCGCCTTCAATGTTTCCACTTCTTTCAAAAGTATACTCACAACGAGTTGCCATTGTTCTTTCAGACGTGGCTCTAAAAATTGTATTTATTTTTCTCAGTATAAACGCGGTATTTTGGTAAAAAAAAAGGCGGTATGCGGTTTTGGAGTTGAACAAAACCGCTTAAATATACTTAACAAGCGTTAAGTATGGTAGGTATATTTCTTAAAAAAGTTTGACTTAGGTGGTTTTAACTTTCAGTAACCTCAGCAACTTTTTGAGAGGTAATATTTTCTTCGAAGATGATTTCATCAATTTTCTAACGAAAAGAGAGTATTGCAAAAAATAAAATGAATAAAATGAATCTTTCAAGGATTAATTTCTTAACAAAAAGACTAAAACCGCTTTGAACTTCAGTGACCCCAACTATTTTTTGATGGGAAATATTTTTCTCAACGGTTTACCCCGTATGGTAATATATGTGTTAATGACTTCATATACTTGTAGTATACCGAATTGCTGTTTAACGAATATTCATTCACCATTTTCGCAAAAATCATAAATTGAACTCATTTACAAGTGAAATTCCAGTTTTCAATACTGGTAATAGGCAATAAAACCAACTACAATAAGGCTATTGTACTTGTGACCTTGAAATAAATTTTCTAGGGTTTTGTAATCCTTTCTTTTTAGTTCAATGAATATAAAAGCTAGACCTTTCATCAATTCTTGGACTTAAAAAGGCAAAAGAAAAATTGTAATCCCTTGGTTCAAATTTGACATGCTCCTTGATGCAATATAATCGTTCAAAGCTATGGTAATCATATCACGCAGTAAATAAAATCGAATATATTAGAAAAATTGTTTGAAGAGATATTTCACCTTCTTCTTTTGCTTACCTGCTTTATTGTGATCAATTTCATTCTCAGCATGTATTTGATTATGTTCGCGCACCCATTCACGGACATCGCAAATGTTCACCGTTTGCCCAGTTGTGGCAACAAATTGCGCAATTTGCGCTAATGTCGAGTTATTGAGATCACTGCTTGATGGGCGTGATATATTGGCAGATTGATTTGCTGCGCCTAATTCAAAAAGTACCGCAAAACGTGTACGTATCTTTTGCTAAAAAAAAAAGTAAAATAAATAAGCAAGTGCTTAACATAAAAGCGCATTTTTTCCGCGGCGAATTCGCAGCGTCTGTAGTTATCGAAATACAAGTACCTCACACTCACTCATTTTTATTTATATATGTATCTATAGAATTCAAACGCCTTTTGAAAGCAGCCGCGAAATATAAAATCGAAATATGTACTCGCACATAAGTATGCGAGGTAACTTGCGTTTTCGAATTGTTACTATATGCGCCAGTATATATAGCACAATATTTCTGTGGTAAAAAGAAATAACATTTTGCTAGCTGAGTTTGATACCTTTGAATATAAATATTATATAAACTATAGCATTGTTTCAAAAGACTCTATGATCAAATCAAAGATTAGGAAATTCGCAACAGTTTAATATTTATAATCAAAGATAAATGGTAAAATATTTCCCTTTTTATTCGGGTTAGGCTGTTTTTTCTTTTTACCAAAGATTTTATTGTTGATATTAACCTTTTCTTCGAAACTATCGCCACCTTTCATCGCTGAACGACTTAGACGTCTTTGAATTTCATTTGGTTTTTCTATAATTTTTTCCAAATGACTCTGTTGCATTCACAAAAATACAATAACATGTTTATATATTAAGGCATTTTGCATATCTTAATATAAAAAGTTCTACTAACCGCTTCGCAGCAATCCAAATCCACCAGAAACACCGAGCAACGTTCACATTTGAGCAACTCACGCGCCTCTGTCATTATTTTGGTTACTAGACATTCTAAATTGTTTTGCTCTTCGAAAATGCTTCGCGCCAAATTCAATAATATTTGATTACGTCTATATTCCTGGACGGACATTTCAAATAATTGTGCATTTTGTATGCCAATACCGCAAAAGGTTAAATAACGACGAAATATTTCGACATCGTGTTCATCGAATTCCATTGAACCTACAAATTTTTTTTTGGGAAATATTTATATATGGCATTTAAAATATGTATGTATAATTATTTTTGTTTTACATTTTTTACCATTTGTTTTGTTAATAATTTGTGCCACGCCTATTATATCACCTTCATAATTACTAATCGGCATAGAGAGTATTGTATTGGTTTTGTAGCCAGTCTTTAAGTCAATTTCACAATTGAAACGTGCATCCTTATAGGCTTCCTTAATATTGATCATCTCTTTTGTTGATGCAACCATACCGGCAATGCCGACACCGAACGGTATAACAATTTCTTCTAATTTTGCTTTTTTTACAGCATCTTTAAGTGCTGAAATTAAAAAGGAAATACAAAATAAACATGCATTTATTTATAAATAGTCATATAATTAAAAACAGACATAATTATTTATAAAACTGGATGTTTTTATACAGTCTCACAGTTTAACGCTTTCTAACGCTTTACTAACAATGAAAAAATGTTGCTAATGCACTATAAAATTACATGATTTTATATCAATTAGCAAATTGTGCATACCCACACACCCAAGCACGTATTCATGTATGTAAGAATACTGTAAACTTAATTTAAAAAGGAAGAACCATTAAAAAAGTATACTACACGCTTAACCCAATTGGAAATATAATCAATTTGTCTAAGCGAAAATTGGGGAAACCTGTTACTTTTAATCTCTGCTATTAATTTTAGGCGATGTTTTAAATTAGCCAATAAATTGTGATAGAAAATTTAATATTTTAGAGCAACGCTACAAATATTTTCAACCAAAATCACAGTGTCTCCTTATCATAATCAGAACGATGCAAGCTAGATAAACTCTTTACTTTTTCATCCAAATTATGCTAAAAAAAAAACTTTGATTTTCTGTTATTATCTCAATAATTTCGGTATCAGTTTGAAACATTTATATTTGTAACCAAAATCACAGTGAATCCTTGTTCACAATTACAACTTACAATAGGCAACATTTAAGAATCAATGCTATATATTCAATCGCTACTATATTATCACTATATTATCATTCTGCTGCCATTTTTATAACTACTCACAGTAGCTCCTGTTACTTAGCACACATTGCTATTTTTCACTCTTTTTTTTAAATTAAACTTTTTTATGCGCGATAGAAATGGCACATGGGAAAAAACATCTTTGATTTGTATACAGAGAGCGTAAAGTTCTACTACTACTATTATGGCACAACAGCCCATGGAGGGCCAAGGCGGAGCTTTTCGCATCCATTCATGTTGTGTGAGTTATATTTATACACGAATGGAAGGGATCTACAGTTTTATGCCGAATCCTCTCCGAATACTCTTGGAGGTTTGCCATTGCCAGCCAAGAGGTGGTGCCATGTAGAACAATTTTTATTTTCTATTTTTAATTTTTGAGCGTGCCGAGATATGAACCCGGGCACCTCTGCGTAGCAGTCCAACACACTAACCACTAGGCTACAGCGACCACCAAGCGTAAAGTTCATCTCAAATAAAAACTCAAATTCCTATAAGTTTGCGTAGTTACAAACGAATTCCACAAAATTTTGGAACTTTTTCTTTCCAACCATAGGATTTTTGGGCTAATTTTAGAAAAAATTCTGGGATCCCGGAATTGGCATCCCTATTTGAAACCCATTATTTTTCGGAATCATTTGAAAATAGCTAAAAAAATTAATATATTTAGAGCGGTTTTTAATAAAATATCAAACAACGTAACTCATGACATCGCCTTTTGATGGCATAATTTCCTACTGAGTATTTAGTTGTAAAGGGTTTTCCATTAAGGACATAACAATTTTATCTATTAATAAAACACAAAATTTTTTGAGATATTGAGTTCAAATTTATTGTGGGTGTAGTGCAAGCACCACCACCACCACCACGAGCCCGTTTACAGCGAAAACTACCGTCAATGGAAACCGCTATCGTGTTATGTTGGAAGATTATTTGTGGCCAGAATTGGATGAACTTGACATCAACGATATGTGGTTTTAACAAAACGGTGCCACTAGCCACACAGCACGCGTCTCAATCGATTTATTGAAAGGCAAATTCGGTGAACGTGTTATCTCGAGAAATGGTCCGGTGGAATGGCCACTCGTTCATGCGATCTAACGCCATTGGAATTCTTTTTATGAAGCTATATCAAGTCACTAGTCTATGCCAACAAGCCAGCAACTTTAGACGAGCTCAAAGACAATATCAAACGCGAAATTGCCAACGTTACGGTCAAAATATGTGCGAGAGTGGTAGAAAATTGGGTCCAAAGAATCGATCGCTGTAAACGGGCTCATAGTGGTCATATGACCGAAATCGAATTTCATTCATAAAATGTAATGTTTGCACTACACCCACAATAAATTTGAACTCAATATCTCAAAAAATTCTGTGTTTTATTAATAAATAAAATTGTTATGTCCCAAATGGAAAACCCTTTATATGCATACAAGTACAAGCCAGCAAATTCTTAATTAATGAACTTGTGTGCCTGCATTCATGTTTGAATGTATGTGGAGTTGTATGTTTTTCTGTTTCTATATGTGCTGTGTATTAATGTTAAGATGCTGCTCAGGATTACTCTTATTTTTGTTCTCCGCCTTCACCCTTATGCTGATTCTAATTAAAATGTCAACATAAAATTTTTCAGTCTCTCTTAATGTCTTTAGTAATATGAGAAGAATCAAGTTGGCAAAGATTTTATTTGAATTAAAGTTTAACGAATTTATATTTTTTCAATATTTGGAAATAAAAGTCGAGCAGTTAAACTTTATGGTTTCATTCTGTTAAGTATTTTAAAATCAAAGTAACTTAAACAAAATCAATTTGCTAAATCACTTTGTTATTTGAACCTGCTTAGAATCTGTAGAGAGTAAAAGATTTTTGTATCTTGCTTCAGTATTCTTGCTATAACATGTAAAATGAGAAATTTAAAGTCTAGTCTAGTCTAGTTTTTTTTTTTTTTTTTTTTTTTTGTTCATTAGTAGTTGTAAACCTTCATATGTACAGCAGAACTTCAGTTTTACGATTATGCCGGGTTCTTATTGCCAAATAAAACCACTTGCTTTCTCTTCGTACACTCTCCCTGCGGGACTACCTCTTAGTATTTCGTGTCGCGGGGATAGATCAGTTTTAACTGCTCGTTGTTTGTTGATGGCCTTGCACTGTTTTTCTAATGCTCTCTTCATTCCTTAAACAGTGTTGTATACTCGTAATTGTATTTTTTGCTGCCTTCCAGTTTTCCCGCGTGTATAGTAGCAAAGACTACCAATGTACTCGGTTATTTACTTTAATTTCAGTGAATAGTGTGGCATCAAGCCTTTTTTTATGTGTTGAAAACCTGGGAAGCAATACATGCTCAGGGTCCTCCAGTATGACTCGTATTAAACAATTTGATGATTCGTCGAGACCAAAGCGGTCAAGATATTTGCTATAACTACCGCGAAAGGTTAAGAACAGCAATATATCATAGTAAACTGACCCATGTTTTCTCTTCACCCACGTATCGATCCGTTGAATAAGTTTAAATACCCAGCGATAATTAAGCGATTTTTTCAACCATTCTGGTCGCCATTTCTTGAATTCCTATCTTTCTTTCACACTTTGAAATTGATGAATCAATGTGTGATGCTAGTTAGTTATATTTATCCTCATTTCAACTGCTATAGTAATAATGCCTGCACCCAGAAAAATACCCATCTCTAGAACAAAGAACAAGTTTCCTCAATTTAAATCTACGAAAATTTCTCTCGTTTATGTAAATTTTCCTCAAAATGAAGAAAAATGTGCTCCTTTCATGCAACCATGGTGTTCAATTTGAAGTAAGTTTTTTCTTCATTTTTGGAAATTTAATTGCGGTGCTGCCCACTAATTGAAATCAAATCCCAAGTTTCAATGAAATTGTTAAAACTAAAATTAAAGAAAAGTAAGATAAAAAAGTAAATAAAACACAAGAAAATTTGGGTGTGGTAAATGGGCATCTTCAAATATAATTTTTTTTCTAAAACTTAGTCCTTACAACGCGTCTCTGCATAAAATTTTAACTCAAAAGCTTTTATGAATTACTTGGTCTATTGTAAACATAAATGCGCATGGAACAATAGACGTTTCTATAAACCTGTTTTTTCCAAAATTTAATCGCACCAGCACATAAAAATTCAAGCACCATTTGGCTGCAAAACAAAAGTATCAAAATACCATAAAAGAACAAATTACCTTATTTAGAAAAAGGTAATTAAACTTACATACTATTTTTGCATAAAAAATGAAAATTTAAGAAAGAGACGAATATACCAAAAATGTTCTCCATACAAAATTTTTGTATATACAAAAAACTAGCTTTACTCTTTTGGCCTTAGCAGATAATCGCGTACGCTTTGTTTTTCTTTTGAATTTTTAAGTCGGTGTCTCTATTTCAAGCGAAGTGGTTTGTGGCTATTGATATAATTTTTGAAAAAAAAAAATATATATATATATTGTGAAAAAAATAAAATATATTCAAAAGATATAAATTTCAATTAAGTTCAATTTATAATATTTTGGTGGCCATAAGGATCTTTTGATCATTTCAAGGAGACGATGCCTGTAGTGTTTTTAAAAATACATATGAATGTAAACCTTAATTCTTAATAAAAATAAAATAATAAATGAATACAAGTAAAAAAAAACATGATCTCTATGCCTTTTTATTAAAACAACATTGTAGAAAATATTCCATAATTTGAGGATTTCTTTTCCAAACAGTAAATTGACTTTAATCTATGGAAAATTATTCCTCAAACTGAGAAAAGTTTTACCTAAATTATATACAATTTCTCATATTTGAAAAATATTTCCTCATTTCAAAGAAATTTTGTATATCCAAATGAGGAAACCGTTTCTATGGCGCCAAATCATTGCCATTTTTCCTCAATTTTATAGGCGTTTTTCTTCGAACCAAGTAAGTATTTCTCTGGGTGTGCAACCACAGACTCTTCTAGTTCCGACGTAGTCCAATATGCAGATTCTCAAAGCACTTAAACAGTTTATAACTAAAACTTTCTTCTGGTTCCCTTTGGTGTTTAGCGCATCAGCCCAAACTGAAGCCACATAAAGCAAGACAAAGTTTACTACTCTGAATATAATGCATTCCAAGACGCAATAAACTCAAAATAAGAGGACTTATAAAGTTTCATTGCTCTACTTTCTTTAGTTTCGGGTGCAAGCTAATGAGTTAAGTCACTTTTTTCTTGTTTATGTACTGTTTTATGAATGAAATTCAAATATACATACATATTCAAAGTAAATCTGCATGCATTTATTTATTAATTTTATTTCGTGGAAGATTTCGCTTTATTTAGCTCACAGACCATTTTATCCGTGTTGCATTTAACCGGACATCGGATAAATGATTCCTCTGGATAATTGCACCAAAATAGTTCATTTTTACACGTTGAACCAATAGGAAACTACTATCTACTACTATCTATCTATCCATAAGACTTGTAGAATGTTCTATGTATTAACGTAAATATATATGAACGTATGAAAATCATAAATTGATTAAAAACTGACCATTCAGAGATAGATTTTTTTTTAAATTATCTGCTATTATTGTTTCACACACACACATAACCTACTAACTTACACTCCTTACAAAACATGAAAGAAAATAAGCTCTCAATCGAAAATGAAGAAGAAATTGCATTGAATTTGAATTGCATTTTCAATTTCATTTTCGTTTTGTAGCTTTTGATTTATTGTTCGTGAATTTGTGTGCTGAACACCTTTACCTGTCTTTTGTGTTACATCGAAGAGCTTAGCAACTAAATATCTATTGTTCGGTGGTCCTTTTGCCAGAAACAATGAACCACGGTCTGCATGAGTGAGCAAACCAACATTTACAAGTATTTTATGACATAAGACATCAATATCCAATTCATTGGCCACATCACGTATCAATTCCATGAATAGTTCACCTTCATCTAATTCCATTAAATGACGTCGACTGTCAAGTAGCGAATTGCCAGAGGATGAGGAAAGTGAGCGACTTTTCTGTAAATAGTTAAAATAGAACAAGAAGAGGAAACATTTTGTTAGTTGAAAATTTGAAATATGTAAGTATCTGTGTTTATATGTAGTAAGAAAGATAAATAGATAGAGATTGAAAATCTTCAATTTTTTTGTATAAATGATATAAAACATTTTTACTTATTACTTTTTATTGTAATGGACAGAATTATTTTTGGTTTTAATTGATTGCAAATGTTTACTGATAGATGCATCCCAGAGTAGGGCGTAATCAACAAAAATTTTTTTTTTCAATTAACTGATTAGTCATGGCTAACAAATCAGGACTAAATTTAGTCATAATTTATTAGTTAGTCATAACCATCACCAAACGAATAAGCCATTTAAACATTAGTTTTGGTCATATTGAGGGTGCAATAAAAAATTTTAAGCTGAAAGTTATAAAGAAGTGTTACATATATACAGTATGTCCAAAAATTGTTCACATCCTTATGCATTTTTTAAGACAACGAGTGAAAACAAGCAATAAATGATTTGCTCAAGATCTGAAAATAATGTATATATTTCAACACTATGTCCTGAATTAAACACACAAATTTTTGCTTTTGGAAAATAACTTAAATATATTTTATTTTTTCATTTTCAACTCAAATATAAACGCACAAAAATTGTTCACACCCCTTACTCAATATTTCGTATGGCCACCTTTTACATCGATAACTTCCTGACATCTTCTGGGCATGGATTCAACCAAATTCTTAGTAACATCTGGAGATATTTTTCCCCATTCGTTTTTTACAATCTGCTTTAAATTAAAGAGGTTGGATGGGTTTGCCAATGCCACTTTCTTTTTTAAAATAAATTTTATCGGATTAAGATCCGATGATTGTGCGGACCAATCCATGATATTTATTTTGTTCGTTTGAAACCATTTGGAAACAATTTTGGCCGTATGTTTGGGATCTCCATCTTGTTGAAACAGGAAATCATGTGGAATTCCTAAACACGCTGCACTTAGAAGAAGATTTGTTTATAAAATTTTAGTGTAGTCCTCCTTTTTCATGATTCCATACATCATGAGTTTATCTGAAGAAATTTAAATATTATTAGTATTGACAATCAATCAAATAAATTGACATTGCCGGCTTAAAATGTTAATTTTCTTACCTCCTCCATGTTAAACAGTAGGTAGTAGGCATTCCTTTTTTAACCGCTCTCCTGTCTTCCTCCATACTTTGGTTATCCCGTCAGATCCATAAATCACCACTTTCGTTTAATTGGGCCAAATCACACACTTCCAGTCTTTTAGGGACCAATTCACTTTTTCCTTTGCCCACTGTAACCTGTGCTTTTCGTTTTTTTCGATATGTATGGCTTCTTAATTGCAGTTTTTCCTGTGAAACCAACGGAATGAATTCTATTTAGAATAGTTGAATGAGACACTTTTATATTTAAACGATTTTGAATGTCGGCAGCTATTTTTGGCGCTAACATCCGACGATATTTCTCCACTTCTCGTATGATTGCCTTGTCAACTCTTTCACTAGTTTTCTTTTTGCGACCATTCCCAGATTTGTTTTCAATTTTTTCGGTTTTTTTAAACTTTTTTATTATTGACACAACTGTACTGCGATTAATTTTTAGGTTCTGGCTGATTTTTTTTATAACCCAGACCATCATTATGAAACTTTATAACCTTTTCTCACAAGTCGCATGATGACTCCTTTCTTTTCTCTATTGCGGATGAAAGCGCGGTGCACAACTATTTCTAAATTAAATTATTTGTGTTTTATTTTTTTCACCAAATCGTAAAAGTACCGCTAGTCTAAAAGTTCAAAAATTACAATATTCTTTCAGGATGTGTACAATTTTTCGGGAACTAAGAAATTTACTTATTTATTTCATAAAATAATGTAGAAATACATACTAAATTTTCAGGCTTTAAAAAAAGAACTAGACTTTATATTACGTTTTGTTTTAAAAAAAACATTGGGGTGTGAACAATTTTTGGGCATATTGTAGGTCTATGCTAAAACCATGAATGTGCAAAAGTTATGTAGTGATAAAACTCGATTTTCATGTTTAGCCATTCGTTTTAAATACATATTTCAGTAATTCCGCTATAGGAAACAAAAACAAAAATGGGGTTACGCATGCCTCACTTAGGTGTCAGGTCAGGTACTTCATATAGAAAACAAATAAAATTGTAATCATAATTTCAATCATGGTTAAAGCTAAAATTATTTGTCATTAGTAAACGAGACATGACTAAATGACTAATAATAATAGATCATTAATTAGATTGAATTTTTACGAACACTAATAACTACCCTGGAAAAATTGCTTATAAATATAGAGGATTAAAATGAAAATTTTGAATTTTTATAATTATTTCTAGAAGGTGAAAAAGTTTCAATAAATTGGGAGTTGTTATACCATGGAAAAAAAAATATTCAGGAATATGGCTTTAACCTATTTTGAACATCTGTGCGACAATTCGAATGCATGTACAGCATCTTTAAATATTCAAAAAAAGAAAAAAGAAACATTTATAAGCTTATTCCAAATGGAATGTAAAAATGAAAGAGGACTTAGCACATACAAATATACACTTCCGTATATTTACATATTTATTGCTGTACATTTTCAATCATTTAATTGTTTTAATTACATACGTACATACGTATGTATGTACTTGTTGTGTTTTCATTTTACTGTTATTATTATTGCTGCCATTACTCTGCGATAAGCTGCAATTTCATATTCATAAGTTTAAGCATGCAACAAAGTACTTCACTCAGAAAGTAGAAAAAACATTTAAAAATAAAAATATATTGCATATGACGAGTATAAATTCGGAACAATACCTACATGGTCGTAGACTGCCATTAATATCATGAAATGGTGTAGTATGTCATTTACAATCCATAAGTATGTGCATTTATAAACCTCTGGCAAAACTTAATGCGCTAAAGCTTTGCTGCGCATCTAACGCTCCTTGTTTGAAAGTAAATTGAAAAAAGTTTGAGGTTGCCTTAGACAAGTGAGTTAAGATGTTAAATTTTATTTTTAACGTCAATTGTATTCCGAAAATGAGCAAATAAGAAAATAATTGTTATTTGATTCAATTGACCAAAGTTCTCAAAGTGGTTCAAATATGTAGATTTTATCCTGCGAAATGCTGAAAATTGGATAACGCTGTTTTCAGAGAAAGCATTATAGGCAGAGCGGTGCTATGACGCTATGTCACGCTACAAATCACAAGTACAATTAACTGATAAATTTGAAAACATTTTGAGCGAAAAGCGAATAATTTCTGAAGCAATAACACGTTAACATAATTTTGCGCTGGTCAATTTAACGATGATTACTGTATAGGGTAACGACTAATGCCAGATCGAATCGGATTTTCGAACCTAACCTAACCCGAATCTGAACTTCAGTTCTTTTTTAAAATTCGGCCAAAACCGAACCGAACCATAAACTTTTCATATAATAAAAAATTTGAACAGTATTAACAGTTTATTTGTAAAAACAATTCGTAAAGTTTAACGTGTTTACAAAAACATAAATGATATGTATGTAATGCCTATTAGATATTGGGAGTATGAATGTATAAACTCTTCTTTTTTTCGTAATTTGGACATTTATTGTTAAAAATCGACTATAAATTTATTTTTTAAAGTATTGTCCATCGTTAACCACAATCTTTTTCTATATTTCTGGTAGCATACGGTTTCCGCGTCGCAAGAACTCCTCATCTTTTGAGGCTATCCACGAATCGACCCGACCGACGAAAGAACGGAAGTGCTGTTCAGCCAGGCCATGTGTCATCGATCGGAACAAGTGGTAATCAGAAGAAGCAATGTCTGGAGAATACGGCGGGTGGGGTAGCACTTCCCATTTCAGCGTTTCCAAGTATGTTTTTACTTGCCTTGCAACATGCGGCCGAGCATTGTCGTGCTGAAGAATAACTTCGTCGTGTCTATTCTCATATTCTGGCCTCTTATCCTTTAATGCTCGGCTCAAACGCATCAATTGTAGTTGGTAGCGGTAGCCAGTGGTAGTTTCATTCGGTTTCAGCAGCTCATAATACACGATACCTTTTATATCCCACCAAATACACAGCATGAGCTTGGATCCAAGGATGTTCGGTTTTGCCGTTGATGTTGATGCATGTCCGGGCGGTCCCCATGATTTTTTACGCTTTGGGTTATCGTAACGTATCCACTTTTCATCGCCAGTCCCAATACGATGCAGAAAACCCTTTTTTTCTGTCGTTCAATCAGCAGTTCACAGTGAAAAATCGTCGTTCGACGTCTCTCGGCTTCAATTCGTACGGCACCCAATTTCCTTGCTTTTGAATCATTCCCAATGCTTTTAATCGTTTAGAAATGGTTGATTGATCAACTCCTAAAGATTCTGCAAGTTCTTGTTGCGTTTGACATGAATCTTCTTCGAGTAATGCCTTCAATTCTTCATCTTCGAACTTTTTCGGGCCGCCTGAACTTTCCCTGTCTTCAACATCAAAATCACCACTTTTGAAACGGGCATACCACACCTGACACATTCTAACGTCTATAGCACAGTCAGGATAAGCTTCAGTGAGTAAACGATGTGTTTCAGTTGCGTTTTTCTTTAAATGGAACAAATTAAAACTTCCCGCAAATTTTGTTTTGTTGGCACGAAATTCGACATTTTCAGCTATAGTAAAACACTTTTGTAAAATTATGAAAATTATTTGACAGATCAATTCTTATAGTCTTTTTGGCGCTCTTCGAGATAGAATAGCTGTCAATGTCAAAAAAATGGCGCGTATGATAGATATGAAGTTAGTCACAATTACGAGTTTATACATTCATACTCCCATACAAAAACAATACTGCACGCCTAAATAGTTCATCTAGGATGTTGTCAAGCTTCCTTTGCATGCCGGAATGTTTCGATGATAGCAAATCAATATGGTTCGCATAGTCGAAATTCTCTAGGTGCTCTTGGAAAGTCTTTTGGAAATTTTTACATGATCTGCCCACTAAGTTTTAAAGTATTTCATCAAGAATGACTACAATTATCTTTTTAACCGATTTTAATGAAATTTTTCCTATTATTCTATCATATCATTACATTTTTTTTTCACATAACTTTTTGAATTTTCTTTTTTCCAGTTTTTTGAAGTTATTAAATATTTTAAACTAAAATCTTTTTACCAATATAGAAAAAACACATTTCCCCCGAATTCACCACTCCCGTGTTTATCCATCGAAAAAATTCCGACTATTTGAACTTGTAAATGCATTTGTTTAGCTTAGATTATGTATTAATAAATGACAATGTTACAAATGTGTTAAAAAATCATTAATTTGTGGCCTCCTAATTGTATCGCCCTCCCCTTAATCAAAATCCGAAATAAAAATGAATGGGCTAGAAAGCAAAAAAGTCAAATGAAAACGTAATGTGCTCCTCTTTTCCCCCTGCTAAAATCCTCACTGCAACTACCGTTGTGACTGTTGATTTCTTACAAGTTTTCAAGCTCTTTGAATAACACACTATGCCAAAAACTGAGGCTTGTCGGTCCAATTATAAAAACGGTGATATCTCGGAACAAATTTAGGATCTTGTAAATTAAATCAAAATTTAACTTCCAAAGTTTTTTTTTTTAAATTCCGATTTCAGGTGCCCGATAAGACCCGATAACAACAGCTGTCAATTCTACCTGTGATGTTAAGGTACCGTCTGTAGTTTCTGATTATCTAAAGTCCCAGCAATTATAAATCTTGGAAGGCGAATCCCAACTAACTGGCAACTCTAGATCCAACATGTTAAATTAATAAATTTTAAATATTAATATTTTTTTTTTTTTGGATAATTATTGCGAGTTCATTCATTTTCATTTATGATGAGTGAATAAATTTTACTTATAAATAGTCAATTCTATACCCAGTACTACTGAAACCGAAATTGCTAATTTAAGAATAATTTAAAAGTTATCAGTTCGATTCTCTCAAATTTGTGAGAACTCCTTGTTCCTTTGGCTTAAACTGGTTACGTGTAAAGGCTAAGTCTGGTTTGTTTTATTTTCTGTTAGAAAAATGTCTGAAAATAACTGTTTGTATACATTTATATTTGTGGATGCTTTTATTTTATATCTTATTTGTTATAAACTTTTAAAGTTTTAAGTATGCATTTCTCTTCATAGAAGTGAAAATGATATTTACAATTAACCTCTACGCACATTAAGCTTTTTACCGTTCACATTTTTCGGTTTTCTCACATTTCCCATTTTTCCAACTTTACGAACATTCCCGAATCTTCTCCTTAGTTTTTTGCCATTACGTAATTTACGTATTCTTCGTGATCTTAGCTTTCGTGGAGCTGTTCGCTGAGCCGTTCCAGCATTGGCACTCGTTGGACTAGATGGTGATGAACCAGTTGGAGATGCAGCGGCTCCAGTACCAGCGCCAGCACCTGAACCTGAACCAGCACCTGCACCAGCACCTGCACCAATACCTGCCCCAGCACCACCACCAGCCCCAGCTCCTGCACCACTTCCACGTCTAATACGTCGTACAGCCCGATAGTTGAAATTTGTTACATACACTTTTCTTCTGACTGGCGTTGCCGCTGCTGATGGAGACGAGGGTGACGATGGTGATGATTGTCCTGATGGTGTTTGTGGTGATGTGCCTGCAGGCGTCTGTCCATATACCACTCCAAGTGATACAAAGACTAAAAGAACACAAGTGATTTTCATTGCGAGATAAAAAGTTGCACTTCTGTTTGTTTTGATTTAACTTAAAATTTATAATATTTGTCGAATTCTATAATTTCTATAAATATTTTCAGTCTTATATACGCGAATCTTCAGCATTTTAATCTTAAAAATTGTCGTTTGAATTGTTTTGGGTTTTATGTTATATAGTACACTAAAAGAAAAACAGAGGGTCTAAAGTCAAGACCGACAAATATTAAATTACTAACTGTCTTAAATCAAAACTGAAATTCTTAAATGTAACACAGTATTCTTGATTAAAAAACAGAAAATTTTATTTCAAAACTTTTCGGTTGTAATTGAAAATTTCGGTTTTGAAATTAAACCGGAGCAATCTTAAAACAAGAACGAATTTAAGAATTAATCGTAAAAAAAATAAAAAAAATTATAAGAATGCTTCATTTCCATTACTGCCAAACGTTTTTTATGTTTCAAAATAATTGAAGGTGAAGCAAGTTCGGTTCCACAATTGTACTGCGCCACCAAATTTATTTAAAAAACTTTAATAATCATGTTCCTAAAAGTTCTAGGAGATAAGTTCTAGCAATGATATCACATATATTAAAAATTATATTCCCTGATTCTGTAAGTCTTCCATTGCATTTATTTTCTTTTTCTTTTCAGAAATAAGTATATCTAATAATTAATAATATCAGTATTAAAATTAAAATTACGTTCTTATTTTAAAAATTTCAAGCTTAACAGATTTCATTAACGCATGAGCTTGATTTAAAACCGTGTTTCTCGATTTTAAACTGATTTTTCTCTGAGTGTAGGTAATTATTTATTTAGTTTTTTTTTTTGCAGTTGTGAAAATATTAATGGAATGAATTTATTATCACAATACTCGTAATATTTGCTTCCCAAAATAAAGAGGTCAATGCTACGTCTTCGAGTTCAATTTGAATGAAACTTTTTGCACGTTTGATGAATAGAAAGAAATTCTCGCTAGTATGACGATATTATAGCGTTTCAACTTACTAAAACTTCAATGCGAGAAAATAGTTGACAACATATACTTAGTTTGTAGATGAGAAATATTATTCATGAAATACATTAGTCTACATCACGCAATGTTCTTTAGCGCCATATGCTCCAATAGGGATTAAAGCGGCAAATTATCGTGTCTAAATAGATAATCATGGTTTAAATATGCGTAGTGGAGTTGAAAGAATTTAATTGATATTGGAGTATGTATACACTTTCTATAATTAAATTTCTGAAAGTTGTCGTTGTATAGATTTGTTACTTCACTTATATCTAAAAAAAAATGCGGGTTCTCGTGTACAACTGAATGGACTTTGTTGTAGGCAAAACTTACTATGGTAGAATTAGCGACTATAAATTAAGTCCTAATAGCGCTAAAGCTCTATTCGGTGCTACATAGTAAGCGCACATTCATAAGAAGCGTAAACTAAACAATTTCAACTGAGTCATACTCATTTACTTATATCTTTTGATAGGATTTTAATAATAATTGAGAGTAGTGACGGATCTAAGGGGGTTGCATTTACATTTATACAAGACAGTGTACCATGGCAAACTGAAAAATCTGTGAAAAGGCATCTATAATCTCAAAATATTGCACTTTTACCCTGGTTAGACAATTTGCCAGACTTAAGGATAGTTTTTGATCCGATCTTGAAATTTATTACAATTTGTAAAATCTCTTGCCTTAAAATGTAAAAGTTCTATTTTCAAGTCATCATTAAAATATTTTGTTATGTTTTTTGTAGACTATGGAAAATTAAATCTAGTTATTAATTTTCAAAGTCTTGACTACTGTTCTATGTATGTAAATTAAAACTAGATTTAATTTTCCATAGTCTACAAAAAACATAACAAATTAATTTAATATGACCTGATTCAACACACACTCTTTCTCATGTACTAGACTTTGAAATAACGAACTGTTAGGCAGACAAGCTACAATGGGAAAAAACAACAACATAAGTGTATAGAACGGTAGTGGTAGTTTTCTTTCAATATCTCAATTCAGTGAAGATATTTGGAATCAAATCTGTAATTCTTAGTTATGATTTCAAATATTAGTATTAAAGATAAATATCCTATTAATGATATTAAAAGATTAAGAACTATCACTAAGATCACTGATGAGGAATCGTGGCGGATTCCAAAACGGCCGTCTGATTTTCCCGTCTCTGTATACACTGTTGTTGTGATGACTACACATACACGTTCTTTAAGCCTGTTACACATTATTTAATGAAAAATATTTTTTAGTTTATCCCGTTCCGGTGATTTTTCGCTGAGATTTTAACAAATTTAATTTCAAATTCGTTTTTACATTTTCAGGTTAGGATTTGTTTGATGCTTTTAAGGGGTACTATTATTGTTAAAAGAAATAGAAGTTAAAAAAAAACAAATCCTCTCGTTAAGGACTACTTTTTTATGTTTTCAATAAGCTGTATGTATTTCATTCAAATCCGTCGAGTGGTTTTTGAATAAGTCGGTGACCACGACTTAGAAAACATATTTTGGAGAAAAACGTGATAACTTCGTCACCAATTAGTTTTTTTCTTTTTTTGAAATTTCGGTCAAGTAAAGATAAAACATGGTATAATAACTCTGTACTTATAGTTTTCAGAAATAAATGTAATTACTGTCAAAATATTTTTTTTTTAAATACTCATACTCTGACTAGACTTAAAAACTCAACTAATAAAAGACTAAAAAATAGTATTACAAATTTCTAAAGAAACTAGTAAAAAGAAAATGTAGAAAATTGTTTTTAGATCGTGTTTAAGATTTCTCGAAATACTGCCGTGATGCAAAATTCTGCAAATAGGAAACCACTTTTTTTCAATCATCTTAAAATCTACACATCAAAAGGTCTTTCACAGGAGAGAGGATGGAGATAATGCGAAAAACTTAGTAGTTTTTATAAAAATAAATCATTGAGATGCATTCAAATTCAAAAATTTTTCTATGTCTATATTAGTTATATTATATCAGATAAGAAGCTACAATTTTTTTTTCTAGAAACAAATTAACCCATTAAGGACGAACGAGAACCAAAATAGGTAGATCAAGAAAGTAACTTGAGAATAAAATTGTTTTTGAACCTGGCTCAGGAGCGGCTCAGCGACAAGTTGTCATATGGCACCACTAGGCATTACTGTGTTAACACTTTTGTTCATATATGTTCCAGTTTATAATTCTCTGGAAGCACCCATCTATGAAATATGTGTATCTAGTGAAAATTAGCATCGAAATGGCATACAAATGTTGACACCCAATGTAAAGATAACAACGAATAAGAACCAAATTGATAACGTTATGCATAAAGCGCTCGTATTAAATTGGTATTAAATATTTAACCCTAGGCAAATCACAAACCACAAAAAATTTGAAGCAAATGCACTACAATATTAATCGAATTGTTTCATCGTAAAATTAACAACACCATGTTTTCTTAGAAAGTGTAAAGCCATTAAGGAAAACTAACGGCACAAAATATAGAATAAATGCAATCATTTCGAAACTAAAGCATATTTATAATTACTTTATTTGTTTTATAAATTAATTTTTACTTCATTGAAGTTATACATAAATCATAATTAATAAATTTTCTTAATTTTATTTATCGGTTTCATCTTCCCGCTGTTTTCCTTCCACCAAAACTATGCAGCTTTTTTTTATTATTGATTCTTTTGTTAAGACGTGGTAGACGCGGAGCTCTAGTGGTGCTACTATCTTGACCACCAACGCGATTAGCTTCAGGCACATTTCCGATTGCGCTTTTGCTTCCACTTCCCTCGTCATTTCGTCCGAAGCCTTCATCAAAGTTATGCGGCGCCTTCATCTTGCTTTTTGTGTTTTTTCGAGGATTGTTTTTTTCTGGTGCATTATTTTCACCACTACCATCATGACCGCCATTATTATCCGGTGCTGGGGGTGCACCACCTGAACCTTCATCAATACTGCGAGTCTTTTTTTTATTTCTTCTTTTTTTCTTGCCAGGAATGCTTCTTGCTTGTTCATTTGTAGAAGTACCACCATCATTGCCACCCCCAGCATCGCGCGCATTCCCGCCAGAGCCATCACCACGTTTTATACGACGATAAGCGCGATATCTAAAATCACTCACGAACACTCTTCTTTTGGATGGAGATGCTGGTGCTGTAGTAGGTGCTGTTGCAGTGGGAGGTGCTGGGAGAGTAATAATAGGTGGTCCAGGTACAGTTCCATTTCCCGATTGCCCATAAACATAGGCCACTTCCAGTAATATCAATATTAAAAACACACAAATTATTTTCATTTTATTATCAAATTTTTAGTTGTTGTATAGTCTATTAATGTTAAAAAATTAATTATGAATAATTAGTATGAAGCATTTTTGCCTTATATATAGCATTAAAATTGTGAAATTTGCTTTTATTTATTTACTATTATTATCATTTAAGGGGAGATTCCAATTTTTGGGACTGAACAAATTTTATTAATTTTTTTTTTTACTGATTCCTTTAGTTTATGAATCACAAAATATTCTAAATTTGCTAGCGAATTTTTCACGCATATAGATACTTTGAATTTGAAACTTTAAACGTGTTTTTGCTGAATCACCTTTTCGCTATCGGTTTGCTTGCACGATATCCCTGAAACTACTGTATCGATTGATCTCAAATTATCGATAAATCATTCCTTTATTGCTCGATAAACCAAAAAAGGGAAGATAAAAATTAAATTTTTCACTAATTCGTCAATTTATATTATTTTGCACGTTTTGCTCATAAGACGATATTTTATTTGTATTTGGGCGTTACCCATTATGAAAAAACACCAACATTTTGTTATAATTTTCCAAATAATAGGCAATTCTGATTAATTTAATAAATACTTTCCCCCAATAGCAATATTCAAAGAAAGAGATATTTTCAAACAATAAAACTAGAATCACCCCTTAATATTTGTTTGTTTTCTTTCTTTTTTTCATTTCATTTATCAACTTTGTTTACATTAGCTGTGTAAATATTATCAAAATATTAAATGGGTTAATAATATTTCTATTAAAATGAGGCTTAATTGGTTTTTATATCCATAAACTAAAATATTCACAGACTTCATAAACGATAATAACAGGTGGAATTTATTCATGTATAAATTGCATTTTATAAAACAATAACAGAGGTTAAAATAATATTACACTGTTGGTTCAAGTAGGGAAGTATAACTTGATTCCAATTCTTATAGTATCATTTGTTTCAATTATCCTAGGCATGAGTAGGCCGAGTAGATTTTCTTCCTACCTCCGCCAATCGAGAATGAAATAGGCTCTCTAATGGCGCCACAGCAACGAAACTATCCCAAATATAATCATACCCGAATCAGTTAAATCTTCTTCTTCTTTTATGGAACAACAGCCCATTGATGCCCTATACCGAGATTTTTGTCATTATTCAGGCATCAAATCTACTGAAAAAACGTACTATTTAAATACCGTGAAATAAAATTTAGTGTTTTTCTAAACAATCACAGGCTCGACATTCTAGGGTTAACTTTTCAAAAGTAAATAGAAAACGGTTGACATAAACATACTAGAGTTTTTAAATAAATTGTTATTTCTGAGAAATTTGCAATCTATGTACTTAGAAATCGCAAACGGTTCTTCATGTTCAGGTTAAGCAAGGTATTCCATCTTACAATTTTTTTCATTGCACATTCCAAAATTTCTTGTAGTTTAGATTATATTGAGAAAAAACCGGTTAGTCTACAGACAGCTGTAATGGAAATTATTTTCCACACCTGATGCTATGTTATTTTTGAAAGTTTTATTTTGGGATAAATTCACTCAGTATCCCACCGTACGATGAATTGAAGTTTTGTGCTTCTGATCAATGCCAAGTCTGATTTCGCATAGATAACACTGCCCTGCAAATTTCAACTTTTCTTATGCGATTTGCAAATAATTTTTCATGCTTAACACGAATCTGTGGTCAATCACGTCACGTTTCCGAGAAAATCGGGGTTGAAATTCCTGAAATCAGCGTTTTTGGCCATTTTTGTAAAATTGTGGAGCTGAACCCTGACGTGTTACAAACTTCGCTAATATCAGAGATTAAAGACTGAAACATGCCCTTTCAAATGAGCCCTAAGCCAAATTGTTCGCACGCTCCCTTATAGCGAGGGGTGAGATTATATCTAGAGGCGCACAAAAAAAATGTACACAGAGCTGATTTTATCTTACATCTTAATTCGTCCGCCATATTTAATCTACCATTTTGAATTTTTAAAACCTGACTGCAGATTTGTAATCAGTGACCCTTAAAACACTTCGGACCACTGCATTTTTCATTATATTTCGTTGGTATGAGTAAGATAAAATCCGCCCACCATATTTGATCCGCCATTTTGAATGTTTGAAATCTGACTGCAGATGTGTAACCAACGACCCTTAAAACATTTCGGACAGCTACACTTCTTATTATATCTGGCCGTGAGTGTAAGTTAGATAAAATCCATTCTGTGTACATTTCTTTCCTGCACCCCTAGACATATGTACACCTCCTGCTCCAAGGGCGTATGCGAACAATTTGAAAGGGCATGGTTCAGTCTTTAATTTCTGATATTAGCAAAGTTTGTAGCACGTCAGGGTTCAGCTCCACAGTTGTTCAAAAATGGCCAAAAACGCAGTTTTCAGGGGTTTCAACCCTCGAAATCGTGGCGTGATGGGAAGTTTTTTACCCCAGATTCGTGCTCAGCATGAAAAATTTATTCGGAAACACACTAATCATCTTATTCGCAAAACCCATGCAGAGCAATGTAATCATGCCTTATAAGTATGCCCCTTAAATAAAAATACGTAAATGTTTGATTAGAAATCCTACGAGTTGAGTGATAGTATTAGGATAGGATAGTTTTTTCTTAAACCTACCAGAATATTAATTTCAAATTAAAAATTCAATTCATGTTTTGTTTTAAATAAAAAGCGGAGAAAATTTTGCTATTTTTGACCTACCTACCTGAACTTTGTGTAATTTCATTAGTGTTTAATTTAAATGGTCAAGGGTGTATTAAGCATTGTAGCAAAGTTCAGGGAATATCGCTCAAGTCATTATTGTTAAGCCAACTGTGCTAGCGATAGCAGGGTAGAAGGGGAACCATTCGTCATTGTGGCACATTTGCCATCCCCCCCCCCCCCCCCCCCCTCCCTCCTTATCTCCTTCTAGTTTAAGAAAGTTTTGTAATTGAAACAATCAATAATTTGTGCTTTTTATCGATCATCTCTCATCCCTTCTACTTTGACAGATGAGCTTTTTAAGTGATCGTGGGCAGACGTATTTTTGTGTTTTAAGGGTGGCTGCAAAAATATTTGATAGTAAGTAAAACTTGCAATAACTTTTGTATTTATTGAGTGAGAAAAAAGTTGTTCAATTATGTTATTCCGGTGTTATGTAATTAAAGAATAAGCAATAGTTTTATAAATGTTGACAAAAATCATGTTTTTATGAAAGTGGTTGCTCCTAAGACACATTCACCAGAATGCGGATGGGGCGGTTTCGACGGCATCTGATATGAATTTTAGACAGTATAATATTAAGTTAAGTGATATCTAAATAAATTCCTCTGGATCAGTACTATCCACTTTTATACATGTATATACAAATGCTTATTTTTGAAGTGAAACTTCTTTAGCGAGAGTAAATCGAAAATTTCGCAACGGAAGTCGCGTTGTTGTTGCACTCATACGAAACCAATAAGAAACGAAGTTATGCTGTTGTTAGTATTTAGCGAACGAGGTCATATGGGGATCGGCTGCATTCAATCATGCAGAGAGTCGATTTTTTGCAGTTTTATCTCATTTATTGCAGTAAGAGAGCTTGATTCTATATAGCTGAATTTCCCATGTAGAGAGAATGAACAGAAAAACAGCTCTATAAAGTAGAAAGAGGAAGAGTACAAAAGTTTCAACAACAACAGTCTCGTGAAAAATCGCGTTTTTGTTGCATTCTAACAAAACTAGTTAAAAACGGAGTTATGCAGTTGTTATTCGGCAACATACAATCAAGCAGAGAGACGACTTCTTGCTTTGTTCAATGAGCGAATTTTAAAAAACTTCCGACTCTAATATTTTGGAATTGGCTTAACCGATTTTAAATGCCTAACCTACTCATCAAGCTCTTCAAATTGATATACAATATGATAGTGTAACTCTTCTGGATCTTCTGGAATAAAATTGTAGTTTACACTAATAAATGTATAGATTTCTAATTAAAAAATAATTTATTAAAAAAAAAAATGATTAGTTTAGTCTAGACAACACTTTTAAAACAAAAGTGGCGAATGCTCTCCCTTCTACCCTATTATTCTATAGGCATTATAGATATGAATATTTCTTTAGGCATTCGGTCATTCAGCTAAATCATTCAGGTCCATCTTTTGTAAGTTCAATTTCAATATAATACATTTTTTAAATGTTAATATTAGGGTTAATAACAATAATAAGAAACTAAATTTATAGTTTTGTTTGGGAAAAAAAAAATCCATATTTTTTTTACCGCCAAGGTTAAATACCGCCATAAATATCTCTAACTTATTTATTAATGAATATGAGTTATAACTGTGGGAAGGTACTTTAACCTTGACATAATTTCATTTCAAAAGATTATAACATTTTGAAAAAAGAAACAATGACAAATACTACAAACAAAGTGAAATCATCCACAGCTTTTATTGAAACAAGTGTTAAAAAAAAAATTATATATATTCGACTTTGTTCCATTAAATGCCATTTAATTTAACCCTGAAAAGCATATTAACCCTATTAACCCTAACTTTATTTAACTAATTTTTTTTTTTTTTATTTTTGTATGCATTAGAAAAATAAACGCAATTTACCAAAACATGTACACAAAATTAATAACAATTCCATCACGCAAGATTCAATCGACGAAAAGGAAAAATACCTTAATTTTGGCTTGCTTGAGTTATTTCTTTTTGACCTTTTTCGCAGACATTAACACGCGTTTCCTGTATCAAAATAGAAAAACTAAAAACAAAAACAACCAAATTAAATTTCTACAATTACTCCCGGTAGCATGTCGAAGGTGACTTTTAACGTTTTTGCTCATATTTGATTCAACCTGAAGCCATGAATGTGAATTGTATTTGTCTTGCGTGCGCATTCAACATTTTATATTTCTTAGGAAATACTTTCATTTTTTTATTTTTTATTATTGTGAATTTAAATTGAGAAGCAAACAATTTCATAATAAAATGTTACGCATATTTTGCTACTGTGTAGTTCAGTAACTACCGTGTAGCAAATCAGATATATGTCAATAAAATTTATGAGTTTTCAGACTAGGAAAAGTAAAATCAATGTCATTGATGCAATCAAAGGTGCACAAAAATGAAATCAAAAGAGAAAAATTAGTTCTTTCCACGCAAAAACTCACAAAAAGGATCTTTTAATCATCCTTCAGCTCTTTTGGGACGTTGTTACAATTGCTCATCCAAATAAAACTTTTGATAATTCCATAATAAAAATATCCAAAATCTGAGCAACCTTTCCATATCCTTTATCCCATTTGATGCTCATAATAGTGCATCTCAGGTTCAACAAACGCTGTCTAGGGATGGATCGGTCACGTTTTCCGAAGACCGCATGATAACTAATACCACAAGAGCCTCAAGCGACTGGAATCAGAAAAAGAATCAGCGGAAAAGAAGGCCTGCGAATACTTGGAGTAGACTTGTAGAGAACAAAAAGTAAAACGTGTAACGGACTCAAGCGAATAGTATTAGACAGAACTGAATGAAGGAAAATTGTTTGTGGTTCTTTGTTCTCTGTAGAAAATTAAAAATAAATTTTAAATAGCGAGGGAAATAGACACCCTCATGAGGTTCGGAGAACAAAGAAAAGTTAACCATAATTTCCACATTTTCGGATTGATTTATCAAGCCCAAAATTCTCTTGCTTTATTAATAAAATTACGTCGCACTGTGCCAACTAGGTGGCAATTTGTAAGTAGGTACTCGTAAATATAAGTTGGATTCACACGCTAGCAGAAGGAAGTTACATTTTATGATGGATGCATGACAAAATGAAATTATTAAAGAAAAGTGTAAATAAAATACAAAAAGACATATTTATTTTCATACCATATTAATTATATTAACGCCAAAAAAAAAATAAAAATAAAAATCAATTTAGATAAAGTTCATTTGAGCACAATATGTAGACTAGCACTTGTAGAAACAAGATTAGTTGTAGGTAAATATTACTTATTATAAAAAATAGAAACAAAAAAATAAGTTTAAGTGTACTATCTTAAATCTGAGATTGTGTAACCAAAACAAATTGCGTCTGTCAAAGTGAAACTTTGGGGAATATGCGTGTAAATGCAAATCTTATATTTTTTCAAATTTTAAAAGCAACAGTGGAAAAATCCAGACTAGAAGAAAATTCAGAAAGCAAATGAAATATTTTTTAACATTAGTTTTTCGGGTTATCGTCATTTTTTTTACAAAAATATTTATGGAAAATTTTATGGTGCTCATAACAGTATACAACAAAATGGAAAAAATTGCAATACCCATCTCCAAAGTTGATAGTAGATACCTAATGTCTGTTGGTCCGCTGAATCCAAATCTGTCAGAATCAGTTTTGACGTAGCAACTCAGATATTTGAGATATAGCTAATTGATTTTGATTTTCCGGATTTCCGGTCGCCATTTTTATTAAAATTACAATTTTTTCGAAATGAAAAGTAGAGCATCTATATCTTTTCAAAAAGGCAATCAAATTATCTTTAATTTAAGAGTTTATTTGATTCTCTGTTCGGTTTTTGTCAAAGCTTATAGTGATTCGAAGTTGAAATTCAGGCCAAAAAAACGCATTTTATTTTGAATTACCTATTTTTTTTGCCATTATTAAGTGCTAAAAACGAAATATCCCATCGCTGATCCCATCTCTACTACTACAATTATAGCACAACAGCCCATGAAGGGTCAAGGCCGAGCTTTTCGCATCCATTTAAGTTGTGTGAGTTAAAATCCATCGCTGAATAATTAAATTTTGCGCAAGAATTTACGCTATCGATTCATACCTCAATAAAGTTTTTGAAAAGGCCCAGTTTTATATGAAGTGGGAGCAAAAAGACTTTTGAACTCTCAAATAATGGAGTGTGAGTAATATTACAGATTCCTGGAACAAAACTCTTTCATTCAACAAACTTGGGTGAAGTGAGCGATGAACAGGGTGAACGGTTTCACCAAGACATAAAATCATGGTTTATGCACGCAAAGAAAAAATTCGTTTCTCAGAAACGAAATTTTCACTAAACGAACATCGTTCATGGAATGTTTTCATGATGAACGAACATTTATTTATCATAAACGACTGTATTCGGTTGCCATGAATGAATATTTATTCATCATAAACGGTTCAATTCTTTTACGATGAACTCAAAACGTTTGCAATAAAATGCAATATTTCCCTGAAAAATATAAAAACGAAAGTAAAAACAATTTTCATATGTACATTAGCATTTTATTGTGTTTTTTGTTTAAATAAAATTTTCATATTAAAAACTAGAAAAAGTGTATGAAATTTACATAAAATTATATTATTACAATTTTATCATTATTTATTATAAATCATACACTTTTATTTGTTTTTTATAAACACCACGCACTTTTTTATAGACAAAAAGAAATTTGATGAAATAATTTCAATGCACAATTAAAATTCTTCAATAATGCGTTGACAAATGATACTTCCCGTTATGTTGTGTTGATTTGTTGTTGTGTGGAGTTTGAATGTAAGCGTCGCTGCTGCTTCTTTTTGCAACGAGAGCGAGAAGAGAGGAAAACGAAAATAAAAAGAGAAGAGAGTTGTGGACTTTCGTTTAGCAGAAACTTTTTTTCATTAGCCAGAAAGGAAAATTGTCTTAATTTTATCGTGAACGAATTTTCGTTCATCATAAAATTGTTAATCTTTTGCAGAAAACGGTTGTGGTTTCTGCAAACACGGCCACGTTTCACAGAAACGTTTTTGCTCAGCGTAAAAGTAATATATTCTCCACAAACGGGCGATAAACGTTTTTTTTCTTTGCGTGGGGAATGAGGAAATGCTAGCCGATTATTGTTGGGTGACCATTAGAGACACAAATCTCAAAACACACTACAGACAAAATGTGAACACTACTGATTTCTTTGTTTAATTAAAAGCAATGTTGTGCATTAAAATGAATGAAAACTAGAGTTCGGAAACTCATCGCTGAGTACATAAATTTTGCGCAAGAATTTACGCTATCGATTTATAAAAAATTCAGCTGTGGAATATTTCATTTTCAGCACTTAATAATGGTAAAAAAAATAGGTAATTCGAAAAAAAGGTTTTTTTTGGCCTGAATTTAACTTCGACTCTCTATAAGTTTTAACAGAAATGGAACAGAAAATCAAACAAACTCTTAAATTAAAGATTTTTTAATTGCCTTTTTGAAAAAATATAGAAGCTCTCTTTTCATTTCGAAAAATTGTAATTTTTATAAAAATGGCGACCCATATCCGGAAAATCAAAAAATTAGCTATATCTCGAAAACCTGAATGTCTACGACAAAACTGATGGCAGATTCGGATTCAGCGATCCAAAAAAATATCAAGAACCATCCACTTTGGAGATGGGTAAAAAACAGCATTGTAAAGTGTAATTTTTCTAAGGGTAGATACCCACAACCTAATTTTGAATTGTTCCAAATTAAAATAAAGGGTCAATAAATAGAAAACAGACGCATTAAAATACTCTTACCGCTTTAGATTAGTTGTTTTTTGCGCAATTTCTTTTCAAATTTGATACTTTGAATATTAACGATATATGTGGGGAAGAAGGCAGGACAACCAATTCCATCAGAATACTTTATAAATGATTACACCTTGGAAACTGTACATAACTTCACTGACTTGGGCATTGTCATGGAACCAAAATTGCGCTTTAATTTACATATTAACATGTACATAAATAAAACTAAGAGAAAATTTGATTTTATTAAAAGATGGGCAAAAGAATTTAATGATCCGTACGTAACAAAAACACTTTTTAAATCTCTGGTAAAACTAATTTTGGAGTATGGATCTCCAGTTAGGAGCCCCCCAATATAACATCTATAGGAACAGATTGGAATCTGTTCAAGAACAGTTTCTTTTGTTTGCATTCAGAAATTTTCGATAGGATACTTCGAAAGCCTCCCTCCTTACAAATACCGTCTCAAACTGTTAGACTTACCAACTCTAGAAAGCACAAGAGTAATGTTAAATATAATGTTCTTGACCAAACTGCTAAATGGTGATACTGATTCTGATTTTTTGCTAAATGAAGTTAACCTCAGCATTCCGAACCGTTGTACAAGGTATCCAGTCTTGATTAAATTGAATGCTTGCGCGAACTAATTATGCCGAAAATTACCCTTTTCGTTGTTTGTGTAATGGCTTCAACAACCTGCATGGCTTATTTGACTTATCCGCTTCTCAATTTTACATATAAAATTCTCTTTTGAAGTTTCTAATGAATAACCAGCTGATGATTTTTTAATCTGTAGCTGTTGTTCGAAAACCATTTGGATATTTAACTTAACTTAACCACTTATCGCGCTATACAAAACAGTCCGGTTTGTGTCTATTTCGGATGCGGGTAAGTGAGTCCGTTGGTATTTCGTCGTTAACAAAAATGCACGGAGCAATAACAGAACTGTGAAATTTGAAATTTTTGGCCAAAGAAATTTGGAAAAATCATAATTTATTTTCGAAATTTGTGAAACTTTCAAGACCCTTTTTAAACTGTACCTGTAGAAACTTAGCTATGCTGATTCTTTTAAATTTGATGCCATTTTGGGTATTTTTTATGCCCCAAAAAAGTCGCTTTATTTGCTCAATTTTGTTATATACTGTTAATTTAAAGTTTTTAAATTTATTTATTAATTTTAGTCTGTGGAAATTTTCGCTTTAATGAAATCTCAACAAAATTAAGGACGATTTTTTTTTAATTGCGCTAGTTTTACATTTAACCAGGTATCAGGTAAATGATTTCTCTGAATAATTGCACCGAAAACTATGCATTTTTGTCGGCTAAATTAAACGAAAACTACTGTATTTTTATTAAATTCATTTCAATGCAAATTTAATTCAACTGATAACTCACTGCACCCATAAATATGCAACAGCTATCAAAAGTGGACATATATGGTCACTGCAGTTGAAATATAATTGAATTTCAATATTGATTTGACAATAAATAAAAATTCCATAATCAATCTATCAGATTTTACAGCGTGCATGAAAGAATACACGAACATGCCACGAACCCAGTAGAAAACGTAATAGCTGCTCACGCATGAATTTCCCATTCTGGAATTTCAGTACTACATGAATTTCCCCTCTAAGAATCAGATAGGCCTAACCAATTTTTCTACTAGGATTGAAAAATACTTGAATACAAACGCATAAACTCAAACATATGTACATTCCAACAGATATTCATATTCCTACGGTGTTATATTAAAAAATAAAACAAATATATCAAAATCGAAATCATATTGAAAATAAAAATATTTTTATATACTAAAATTCATACATACTTTTTGTAACAACATGCCACTTACATGCACACACATATGTATTTATTCATGCTATTTTTTTGCAGTGTAATATATTGAAAATTGATTTCAGAAATTCATGGAAATATAAAATAAAATTATAAATTTTCATACAAAGAAAAAAAAAAAACAGAAAAGTTTATTTCATATACATATTTATGTGTGCAATTCGAAAAATGTAATAAATTCCTCGTAATATAATAAAGTGTTCTGGAATTCATGAAAAATGTAATTTAATAAAATAATAAGTTAATAAATATGTTCACATATGTGCTATACTTGTGTTTGTATTGTGGAATTTAAACTCTTTTAAAATTCCTAGATTTCTTTTTTTATTAGCTTCAAGGTTAACAACTCAACAGTATTTGGTATCAATACAAATAAAATATTGCAATGCATTGACATGATGCCAGCAAAATATTTAAGTATTGATATAAGCGAGTAAATGTATTTCTAACGTAATAAAAGAGCTCTCTTTTTACAAATTCGCTCGAAGATTTTGAGAGATTGTATCAGATTGAACAATATTTATTAATTGTTCATCTACAAAATCAATTAAATTTCAAAATTGTACTTAGGAAATCGAATCTGTTTGAGTAAATTTTAACTCAGTATGAAATTCGAAATATTCCTCTACAATTTCTTATGAAAAAATCTTTAGAGCCTTATGTTTTTCAGTCGATTTCAACCGATCAGTGTATACTTAATTCCCACATTAGTAACAACGAGCGAATAGCTATAGATTTTTAGTTTCTATACTAGGGAACACTAGCAGATCTAAGAATTGAGCTTGGGGTTAAACCTCCCCCCTTCCCCCACACAATTGCTTGCCGATGAACATTTCATATATTTTGATAGTTTGCCATGAATAATTAAAAAAAATTAAAGAGGCAAAAAATTAAAATTCCTTCCTTACGAAATCTCTGGTTCCGCTGGTGCAAGGGAATTTTCTGCTGGTTGAACCGCTATGAATATCTCAATTAAATATGATGACATCACCGTTGCTCTTTGTGCCTTTGGTTAGTTTCATTAACAGCTTACTATTCAGTTTGCTTCAAAAAGAAAAAAACGCTTGTCTATTTTTTTTTTTGCCCCAATATATAATATTTTGGCATTTGTACATATGTTTTGGTAGAAATTTCAATGCTCTTTAAAATGAAAAAAGAATTAAGCGCATATTGCTATTTTGAACAATTCACAACCCCCTTCCCCCCACCCTTCGCCCCCTCCCCTTTTTAGTGATTTATAGGAGTGGTCCAACCTGCACACAAAAGTTTGTTGCTCCAATTTTTTACGCTTCAGAAAATTTGTAATTTTTTTGTTTTGAGCAACTCAACTATTTGCTACTTAAACAATTTTTATGACATAGGCTATCTAACGGTTTATATATATGACAACGGTAATTTTCGATATCTTCTTCCAGTGAAAAGTTATGACTGAAAAATAAAATACTGTTCAACCTACACACAAATCCACTATACTTAGGTTAGGTTAGATTGGAGTGGCAGCCTTCTACTTGAGAGTACACTTAAGCACATAACGGCGCGACTCTCCTATTTACGGAGTGGAGAACCATGAGGATTCCATAATGAGTCTGGCTGTGTCCTTAATATTTATTGATGATAGTTCGGACAGAGCCCAGGAGTTTTAATCTCCTCCTGGCCAAGGATAGGTCGCTGTAGCCTAGTGGTTAGTGTGTTGGACTGCTACGCAGAGGTGCCCGGGTTCATATCTCGGCACGCTCAAAAATTAAAAATAGAAAATAAAAATTTGTCTACATGGCACAACCTCTTGGCTGGCAATAACAAATCTCCAAGAGTAAAAAAATGCCAATGCCGTTCGGATTCGGCATAAAACTGTCGATCCCTTCCATTCGTGTATAAATATAACTCACACAACATGAATGGATTGGAAAAGCCCGGCCTTGGCCCTCCATGGGCTGTTGGGCCATAAAAGTAGTAGTAGTAGTAGTAGTAGTGGCCAAGGATAGTAATTCGTACATGAATGGAGAACTGTTTCTTCCTCCTTTTCAGAGCCGTAGCCCCGACAAAAGTCATTGAATGGCAGTCCAAGTCTTGCAGCATGTCTCGTGAGCACCGTGAACACCGAAGTCGTAATGCAGATGGAGTTTCTGCTAAGGTTGAGTAGCTGCCTAGTCCGTCTATTATCCATAGTGGTCCATGTTAGCCTGGTAATACCACAGGTATGCTCCGCTACCCAGGATCTATTTGCTTCCTCAAGGTAGTTTTGCTTAATGGCTAATTTAATAGATGTAAAAGGGACACCTATGGTGCAGGAAAGTGATATATCTGTAAGCTGCGAGCCCTGTTTTGCTAACTCATCGGCATTGCAGTTACATGTAGTTAATTATATGTCTGGGCACCCAATATAGGTGGACCTGCGAGTGACTCGACAAAAATTTGAGTGATGATCAGCAGTCAAGAACAAGGTTTGATGTAATGAAAACACCGGCAAGGGACTTGATTGCTGCTTAGCTGTCCGTGTAGATGAAGATATTCGTATCGAATGAATCGTTGCAAATAAGCCACTTGTACACTTAATAAATGGCCATTACTCCCGCTTAAAACACACTGCAATGGTCACTATGATAGTGGACTACTTAGATAATATAATATATAAGAGGCATACAGAAAAAATCCAACTCGGATTTGTATGCATGAAAACTATTTTAAAGAAATATTTACATATACTCAATAGATGAAGAAAGGACAAAAGAATTGTTTCCATTATTTAATATAACAAAAAAAAATTGTTTTATATTACAAAAACCAAAATAAAATCACCAAACACAAGAATACAAAAACGTTAAGGATAAACGTTGAAGGTAAGTGTACATACATATAAGAACTTTTGAGCATACATTTAGTTATGTAACATACGAAAAATAATAGATACATAGGTTTGTAAATCTGTGGGCTACTTCAAACGTAAAAATGGAGCAAGGAAAATAGAAATCAAAAACTATAATGTACATATTCTTTTTATATAATCTCTTAAAATTTATTTATTTGTTTATATAAATAATTCTAAATAAGACGTTTTCAGTGCCAATCTGTAGCAAAATTCATCATAAATGAAGTGCTCATAATCTTCGGCTTTGACAAAAATCTAAAACTTCGTCTATTTTTGGGCGAAGATTCTTTTTTAGGCCGAAGAACCGGAGCCGAATATTCGATCTGAGACTAATGTACAATATTGTATTTATTTTTGTTGTATTTAGTAGAACATACCATATATTCACTATTACTACAATAGTGATTCCATTGAGTAATTTTAATAGGAAACACTATCGGATTAAATGGAAACCTCTTTTAATTTAATGATAAATTTCTCTCAGTGTTTCTACCAACTTACTTTAGTTGGCACGTTCTCATGGCTGGGAGAAATGTGAACAAATAATATCGAGGCCATTGCTGAGATATTGTTCATTGAAATAATCGTAAATTTGTATGTAGCAAACTCCAAAAAAAAAGGACACAAGCAAAAAATATAAGTTGAAAACAATGTAAGTTATCCAAGCTACCATTAGTAGTTAGAATGCACAGGAAACATACGTACAGCTACGGTCAACGATATAGACATGAGGGATGAAAAATGTTTCATTTTACGTATTTTAAAAATCTCTGCTCTAAAGTTTCTTGCATAATTCACACACACACATTTTATTCAAACTTTTCGGTTTTCAAGATAATACCAATAACTTTAGAGGATCTATGAGCTGAAGTGATAACAAAATGGCAGGCGATTCCTGTAGGGAGATGCAGCGGCTTAGTTAACTATATGCTCCGCCGATGTGTCAATGTTTTTTCTAAAATACTGTTTTTAGCCCTATTTTTATACTAAGCACAGCTATTTTGTTGGCTGTTAAAATCATGTGTTGTGAGAGTTTTTTATTGTTAATAATTTTTTCAAAACCTTTGAGGTACATAATATTTTTGTTACAAGTATAAAGACTTCAAGCTATTATTCATATTAAAGCATTATATAAATATATGATATGAAACATTTTTCATCCGACACTGCTATTTCATTAACCGGAGCTGTACGTATGTATGTATGTGAGCTTTCGTTGAACTACAATAACAACAGTGCTTTGAACTATATACAAGTCGAAATTCAAAAAACTAATAATTATAATGGATACTGCGGTTGCTGTTCAATAGTTGGTAATTGGTATATTTTGTTGCATTCCTGCTGATTGTGGTTTGCTGTTTGTGACCTGCTGATTGTGTGTAAGGTCACAAGTTCAAGCTCCAACCCAATGAGCGATAGGAATTAAAATTAAATTCTTTTGAAATTTTAATGTATATCAAAATGCATTCCAAAATTTAATATTCTTTATTTTTTCCGGTAACAACACAGTTTAATTGTAAAGCATTTATAATATCCTGAGTGTTCAAACGTTCATTAAGTTCATTTCTTTAATTTCGAGATGAAGTTACACTAACAAAAAACTCACCAATTCAACAGATTGATATATATATGGGAAATTCTCTGTCAATGGGAGACCCCCTCCCCCCTGTCCAAAATTGGTTAAGGTATTTTAGGGCATGTTTAGGCTCAAATGCAACAAGGCCTTTTTTGATTTTGCACGACGACGGTAAAAGCTTATTTTTATGTAGTTTCAGCTAATAAACATGAATCCAATATTATTTTACACGGAAAATGTTACATGTCGTCCCTAACCTCAAAAAATGAAAAATCGCAAAAAATTTTTTTCGTGTCTTATGTGTCCCAAATCACCAGAAAACTTCCCAAAAAACTTATTCTTCATTATTAATTTTGTTTTCACTCTAATAAAGCAGCGCAAAGAAAACAGAGACTTACTAAGTTCACGTCATTGTTTCTGGATAACGCTAAAAGTATGTTACAGCCAAGTGAAGGAATGAAAATTGAAAAATAAGTCATTTGGGAAGTTTTCTAATGACTTGGGATACGTGAGACACGAAAAAAAAATTTTTGGGATATTTCATTTTTTGAGGTTAGGGACGACACATAACATTTCCTGTAGAAAATAATATTAGATTCATGTTCATCAACTGAAATTACACGAAAATAGGCTTTTCCCGTCGTTTTATGATGACTTGAATAAGCGTAAGACCCGAAAAACAGCCTTTTTGAACCTTTTTTGAGGTTAGGGACAACACGTAACATTTCTTGTGAAAAATAACATTATCTGTTTTTTTATGATGACTTGAGTAAGTGTACGCTTGATAAAACTATTATTTTAAAGTGAGGTGGTAGACTTGCAGCCGCCATATTGGCCCGCCATCTTGCAAAATCAAAAAAGGCCTTGTTGCATTAGAAACTAGAGATAAAAAGCTTTCATTTGAGCCCAAACATGCTTTAAAATACCTTAACCAATTTTGGACAGAGGGGGGTCTCCCATTGACAGAGAATGTCCCATATACATACTCTTTTCAACTGTATCATCAAAAATGTAAGTTAGAATGCTGTTTGAATTTTAACGGTCAATTGTTAGCGACCGAACTGAGAGCTGCGGAAAACCATTAAGATATCTATTTTAGTGTCGATAGAAAATGCGACTACCCGCTAAGTGACATTACATGCCGAATAGTTATAATGGACGCAAGGCTTGCAGAGAACCTACTTTGCCTGTCTTCGTTGACAACATATCTGACTCGCCTGCTGAAGTCAGTAAAAAGGGAAGGGATAACTTGATAGAAATGGACTTACATAGATATCCCTACAAGTATCTTTATAGTGCGAAGATAAACCTATTGAAGTGTGACTTCGTTATAAACTTTGAACAACCGAAAGTTAATAATAATAGCCCACAAAACCTTTAGCAAGAAATATGTAACTATTAACCATGAGCGTTAGCAGGCGGCAACAGGGGGCGAATTCTACTAAGATTTCAAGAAAACACTAACTAGCGCTATTTTCAGATATTTAATCAATTGTGCTAGAATTTTTAATATCATATCATTTTGCATTTAATTAAGATTTTCGCAAATATCATTAATATTCTTTTCTATTCAACTGTAAATAACTATAAAATAAGCAATGTATTCAGAAACAATACCTTTCAATTACACAATTCCTTGACAAGATGACAAGCTAAAGTGATCAGATTGTGGCATGCCATATAAAATTGAAATGAAGATTCTTCGTGCAAAGAACGGAAATACAGCAAAGTAATAAACTGAAAGCTGTCAATTGGAAAAAATCAAGACAAAAGCTACGAATTGTGAAAATATTGACTAACTTAAATATGAACAATATGCATCCACCTACACATACTACAAGAAAATAAATGCGGATATGATTGCTGCTGTTAGAACTACGGATATACGAACATTCGTAAACGTTCAAGTACAGTTGATGTAATCAGTACGACACCTCAGGAAAATTGAGTAGAAAAATATTTTTTTTTTTTGCATACCTATGAAAATGTTTTAAAAGTAAATTTACAAATTTGCATTGCAAGTTGTAAACAGGTGGTACTGGGAAGGGAGGTTGAGAGAAGGAGTGAAAATATGCAATGTTTAAGAAAATATTTGCAGAAAGTGCAAACGACTTTTTTGCAGTTACGTACTGTTTATTTTTGTGGCAGAAAAAATGCAAATGTGTGCAGCACTTAAGTGAACAAACACACTCTCGCACACACACATACAAAATATTGTACCTATACTGACATGCATGTATGCATAGCACATTTATGTAAATGATTTTGATCTCAGAGTGTATATGTAATTTTCAAGTATTTCTTCCAAACGCAAAAATATTTACTCTTTGATTTTTTTTTTTTAGGAAAATATGTTAAGCAATTTAATTGTCAGTAATTTCTGTAAATAAGTTTAATTACAAAATAATTTAAAAAATGTCCATACACACAAACGACTTCATTAAAATGAAAACCAATGCAACTTAATGCACTGCATAAGTATTTGAAATCATTTGAAGCTTAATGGCAACAGCGTGAATGTCAGATAAGTATTTCATAAGAATAAAAAAACGTTTACGTTTCAGCAACAGCAACACTTTGCATGCAATTGTGTAAGTGTCACTTTTACTTAAAATTTTACCCTAGCGCTCGAATGAAAAGGACGACGAAGAAACAGAGTAAAGAAAGTGATGAAAGAATTAAAAATGTACGTGCAAATGGTTTGCATAATCTTTAAGGATGAAGTTTTAGTAATAATGGGAGTAGATGAGAAAAGTATTTGTTGCTTGGATATTTTTGCAAATTTTCCATCTACATAGGAGCCTGGGGTGGATAGAGAAGAGATTGACAACACTTAAGTGTAAATTTAAAATAAGTGAAAGTGACTACGGTCAGTCTTAGTCGAAGTGTTTTATATTTTGCGCTTTGTGTAAAGCTCACAATGTATCACATTTAATTTATATAAATAAATTATTTGTAAATTTGTTCAATTCAAGTCAATTTTGCTAAGTTTTACAGATTTTTTAGATTCACAATGTATCGAAAATTAATTCCTATTGATCAAGCCCCTTCTTGCAACATCTCTTTGCTATTACTTAAAAAATAGTGATTGCCTGAATATGTATTTATCGTTTTGTCAATGCTAGAAGAAGATTATTTTTGAGTCATCCGACCAATGATACTAGTGCTGCTTTATGTTATGTGATGTCGAATTTTGCTATCATATCAGAATTTCGAGAAATCTATCCGCAGTTTGAGTAGGTGGAACCGAATCATACAGCAAATCGTTTCTGTTTTATTTCACTTGAAGAAAACCGAAAAAAGGACAAGAATCGAACCCTGGACTTTGATGGGAGGGAGAGTCTAACAAGCTGCCTCGGTATGGCCACCTCGGTAATATGAAAACCCAGTTACAAGAAAATATAATAATTTAAGTGCCAATCAGTTGTTTAAAAACACAGGAATAGCTCTGTAAATGTATTGGCCTAAAAGGATAATTCGTTGAGAAATAAAAATAAAAGCACACACTAAATTTCTTGCTTCCTAAGTTTTCAGTGTATACTCGTACCACAAAGTACAACGATTTATATAAAAATGTTGGACTGTGTTTTTTGAAGTTTCTCCATATTTGAGTGCAATGTCGTTCCCCAGATCCCATATGTCCATTAAGGAGCTTCAAATCCTATATAAAAAACAATTACTGCTGCCCCTCCTATAAATGAACGTTGATTTATTTTATGATTATACCCAAAATATTCCGAACTCTAGTGTTAAGCTATCGTGAGCTGATTTATTTAAAAAAAATACTTCAAAAGCTGAATTTTGTATGGACAAAGATTTTGTTTTTCTACTTTATGCCAAATAAAAGGTCACAACTAAAACAAATTAAAAAATGTTTAGTATTTGCTCAATGAATCCTGATTATGATTTACGTTATATCTTTTTTCGAAACACATATTTTGCAGTTATTCGATAACGGCACGACATCAAAATAGTTTTCGCTGTGAAAACGGTACGCGTTGTTTGGTTGGAAATATTTCTAAATCCTGTAATTCGACTTCAAATATAAAATCGGTGTTGTGAAGACTTTAAAAAGACCATTCTTTAAATTCTAAACATTTTTCTCTCATTGCATTTACATAGTCAAAACATTCAAAATCAGCATGCCGTACTTAATTAACTAAATCATATAAAAATATTTTCTTGCAATGCTTTGCATTCCGAATTTAAAATTTTTTGTTAAAATGATTTTAACTTTTTGAGCAAAATTGCAAATGCCAACAACAACAATAACTAACAATACCAAACAACGTGGTATTTATGTTGAACTGCTAGTGGCAACAACAAAGAGCAAGTAAGCAAGCAACGTTGATGTTGATATTAAAACCAAGCTGAAGGATGAAGTTGTTGGAATAGTTATGCACACCGAAAAGTTTTGTTGGTCGATTTGGTAAAAAAAAAACATTTCATTGCTGCATTGTTGCTATCTTGTTATTATACTAGCTTCATGCTGCTAGCTGCAGTTTTAGTTGATATCAGTGGCGGATCCAAATTAGGATCTACAGCCTCTTCCTCCCCTGAATATTTTAAATTTCTAGATTTATTTTAGCTTCTCATTTTCTGTCTAAATTATATTCTACTTTGGTCTCAATTTTGGTTTGAGTTTTTGTGTAAATTTATTTCTTCATTTGGTCTTTTTTTGGTTTGATTTTGGTCTGAATTTCGGCCTTGATTTTAGTTTAATTCTGGTCTGAGTTTAAGCTCAATTTTCATTTTACTCTTGGTCAAATTTTTTATCTAAAATTTGGTCTCATTTTAAGATTTATTTTGCTACTTTTGGTTTGAACTTCGGTGTGATTTTTAGCTTAATTTTTGTTCCACTTTTGATCTAAATTTTCGTCCGATTTTTTATCTAATTTGTCTTACTTTTACTTTGAATTTTATTTTAAGTTATAGTCTAAACTTTTGGTATGAATTTATGTAAGTCTGAAGTTCTAAGTTCTGCTTTACATTCGGTCTGGATTTTGGATGAGTTTTGATCTGAATTTGGGTTTGAATTGTGATCTGCTTTTAGTTTAATTTTTGATATTTTTAATTTGTTTTTCGTTGAATTTTTGTAAAATTTTTGGTCTTATTTATTTTTTACTTTTAATTTGATTTTCGGGCTAAGCTTCAATCTGATTTCGGTCTGCTTTTGCTCTGAGTTTTCTCCTAAGTTTAATTTAAGTTCTGTTCTAATTTTTTACTTTAGGTAGAAATTTTTGCCTGTTTGAATTTCGGTTTGAATTTCGAATTAAATTCCACTTCGAATTTTGGTTTAAATTTTAGTATTAGTTTTGGTTTAGTTTTTAGTCAAAAAAAAAAAAAACAATATCTGATTTCCTGTCTGATTTTATCTCTGAATTTTGATTTAGATCTTAATTTTGGTCAACTTATTGTCTGAATTTTAATCTGCTTTTGTAGCGTATTTTGATCTGCTTTTGTAGCGTACTTTGGTCTGCTTTTGGTCTGTTTTTTAAACTGATTTCTTTCCCGAATTTAGATCTGATTTTTGACTTTAGTCTTGGCCTGAATTTTTTACCGAATTTTAGTCTGATATTTGATTAGCTTTTGATCTGAATTTTGATTTGCTGTAAGTTTTTTTACAATTTTGGACCAGTTTCCAATTTTGTCTCTAGTCTGCTTTGAGGCATCACAATCATATTTCTTCTGTTCTTAGCTCTTAAGCCAACTGTTGCAAAAACCAGTTTTTCTGTTGCAAAACTTTTGAAAACATATTTGAGATCCAAGACAAAAAAAATCCATTTAATCTATTATTTAGAAGGGCTATAATCTAACCAAAACTATTCAATGTTGAATGCTTTTTCTTTATTTGGCAAAACCACCTCACCCCCAAATTCAAAGAACCGCCGCTGGCTGTTATTTTTTTTTTTTTTTGTTGCTACTGTCTGCTGCATGTTTTTGATTATATTTCCTAAAGTTCATTTTTACTCATGCACTGTAGCATTGAAGTTCTGTGTTTGGCTTCTTTTTGGAAAAGTATTTTGGTATCCACCTATTTTTAAATTTCAAAGTTTTATGTTTTCTTTTGAATGGTTATATGTGTAAGTATAGATGGAAAGACTACAAGTTTTAATAGAAAAAAGTTTAGTTTCCTTTAAAAAATAAAGGAACAAGAGAGTTTTAGTCACTCCCAAACATTGTATACACACCCATTTTTCATTAAATTACATATGAATTAAAGATGAGGTTTCTTAAAAACCATTACAGTGCTATGCATTATTTGAGAGAGATTGAATTTAAAATAAAGGAACGTGATAAGATTTTAAAGTTTTAAAAAGCATTCAATGTCACTTTTGGTTCAGGATCTATTAGTTACCTACCAGAGGTTGTTATTTGCCTATTAATCAACCGCTTGTTATTTTCAATTCACCCCCAACTGGGTACAGAGGTACTATTAAAGAGCACTAATTAAAAGCACTGATTTGCAATAGCTCTTTTTGTGTGTAAAAATCTTATACTAATGAGAAAAATCACATTGGAAACAAATTTGACACTGACCTGTATGGGTGACGATGCCATCCACTGATGAAATAAGTCCGATGTAACCGATGGCCGCTTCGGTAGCTGCTTACGGCTGTCGATGAACTCATGCAGTCGATACAGTGCCTCCGGTGGGGCACGTTCCGTTAACCACTTCTCAAATGCCTCCGGTTTCTCTTCATACAAACGTGCCACTTCATCGACATCCTGCTGTGTAACATCACGCGCACTCACCGGTGATTTCATTGCCTTGCTACCACAAATATTCAACGATGGACTGGCGCAGCTAACTGGCGAATTTAGTGCTGTGTTGCCAGCGCTAACGCTAGTATTACTGCTGACCGTTGTCGTTGATATTATCAGATTTGTAGTTGTTGCTATCATTTCGGGCATCGAAGAGACGCTCGCACTGTGCAGTGGCGGAGTTATGAAAGCTGATGTTGGTGTAGTGGCGGGTGAGCGTTTACTTGTTGTGGCTGTTGTTGTGATGGCTGCAGCTGACAACGTAATGGAGGTGGTAGAGGGGAGCGTGCTGCTGGCTGGCTGGCTGGTTATACTGTGATTGTTATTGCTTTGTAAATGCTGTGCATCTTTGGTGATTTTAGGTATTTTTGTTGTTGTTGCTATTGTTGTTTTTAAACTGTCGACGATGTTGCCACCAACATCATCAACGATGTTGCTGCCACCATTTGTAATAGTTCTACTTGCAGCATCTTGTGTTAATGTGGGTGTGACTGTAGGGCTGCTTGTTGCTGCTGCCACACCAACAGCAGCTGTTGCTGTCACATCTGTCATTTTGTTGTCCTCGTGGAAATAACAATTCCTTGTGCTCGTCGTGTTTGTGCATGAAATCACTTGTCGATGAGTGCAACAACAAGAAAGCCAACAACATTGACAGCAACTACAACAACGAAAGAAGTTGAATGTCCTGCGATGCTGGAGGCGGCACAAACTTTCTACTTGTGCCGTTGCTGTTGCTGCTACTGGCGAATCTGGCAGAAGACCGTCATCAATCGCCTGTCAAAATCTTGACTAATGTGAAATCTTTACACAACAGCGTCACTTGAGTTTGTAACTGATTTAAACCCCAGCTCAAGTACTTGATGTTGTAGTACCAAAAAAATCAAAACGAAACACAACCTTGTTGCTGAGGTTTCACTATTTTCTAATACCGGCTTCCGTCACGTCCAGATTTTCGATTCCCGCTAGTCGTCGCCGTCGTCCTCGTTGTTCTTGTTGTCGTATTATATTCACTTAATACAATGAACGTTGATGTTGCTATTGCTGTCGCCTTTTTGCAAGCTAACAACCTGTTGTTAGTCTTTCTCTTCTTTCGCCCCAACTCTTATCCACCCAACTGGTTGACTGCCTGCCTGGCTGTCTACGACCCTGCTTGAATGCTGCCTGCCTTCTTTTCTTTCTACTTTACTATATACTCGAACTCGTACTCGTTTACTCCAAACCACTTTCTACTATTGTGCACACATGCCGAAACATCAAATTGGTATTGGTAGGTGGTACCTGGAGCGGGTAATTGATGATGTTCCTTTTGTATTTGTTGTTCCTAGCTATTGTTGTTGTTATTTGTGTTTTGCTGCTGTAATTTTGTAATGTTGATAACCTCTTTTTCGGGGTATTTTATTTCGTCTGCTGGTTTGCTTTTCTGTTTTTTGTTTTTCTTTTTTTGGTTTTTTCTGCGTCGTCGTCGTCGTCTCTACTCAAATTAACTTGGTTGTTTTACTTATGTACTGCCAGCATGAGTGCATAAATTTGTTTGCTTCTATTTGTTCTTATGTTTTTTTCGTTTTTTCTCGAAATAAACACAATCATTATCCTGGCAGCCACTTGAAATAATTTTGCCATTTAACAGTTCATCATTTGTGTATCGCTCGAGTGGTGTTCAAGTGATTTAACTGTCGATGTGGTGCTCCTCTTCTTTCATTGCTTATGTTCATGAGCTGCCAACAAGCGGAGGTGGAGTTATTTGAATTGCTCTTAAATTGTTAATTGAAATCCGTTGAATGTAGAGACGATTTTGTAGATTTTATGTTTTTTTTTTTAACCTGTTGTAAAAGTAAAGTAGAGAAAAAGGAAGAGGAATGAGAAAGGGCTTTTAATTTAATACATACTTTCAGTTTAATTGTTTGTTAATGTTTTATGGGTGGTTTTAATTGATGTAGTATAGAATGAATGAATGGTTGAATGAATTCAATACAGATAGATAAAGAAGCAAGAATCAGAAAGAGGTAAATAAATTAAAAAATAATATAATATCAACTGAAAACGAAACGCAGTTTAGAAAACAAAAAACTCAATTTCTTATTAAGATGAAATTTTGCGGTTTTATTCATAATATTAGGACCATTTTTTTAATGAAAATATCATGGCTTATTGCATTTACTTTTTCATCACCCCTTTCTCACTTTTCTCGTAAATTTATCCACATCTAACGTACCATCTGGTGGTAGCCGCACTTTATTATCTTTCCAATAAGTTTAAGTTCTCAAAGATTCAATAATGTTTTATATTTTGTATAAATATTTAAGCTGACAATGGCCAAGGCAAAAATTTCAAATAAAGAAGACCTTAACTTTGCTAACTTTAAAAACCGTAAATGCTGGATTACTCAGAAGAACCAGAAAGAGTGTGTTGCACTTTCGAAAAAGCTTACTTCATTTTACGTCTAGCCCCCTCTTATGCTCGTCCCTTGAAGGAGTACTTATCCAAACCACAATTTGTAAAGAAAAAAACGAGATTCTGAATTCCAGTATGTCATATCCAAAGTTTTTGCAAAATATATTAAGGGATAACAGTTATGACCTAAATCTAAAGAAAATCCAAAGAAGTTGCAATCAGTAGGTGCCGATATGGTGGATACTGAAGAACTTCCAATTCCAGCTTCTAGAGCTTTGTTATCGTCTTTTAGTCTGTTTGTGGACGAGCATTGTCATCCAGAAGTAGTTTTTACCTTTCTAATTTCCCTTAAATGTCACAATATGATTTTGAGCCGGGTTACCCTCCCCAACTGCTTTCAGTCTACTATTGCTTGTCTTAGTTTCAAATCAACCCCACCGTGAGATTGGCAGGTAAAAATCCCCGTTTCGGAATTTGGAAAACCAACAAGACACCGTCTGCTATGATATCTGCTCATTTTATATGCTACAGCCCAATATTATTGACCATTGAAACAACATATATTCCCTTTTTTGACTGAAAACGATTAAGCACTCCTAATGTGTTGTTTTTTTTTTTTGTTTTTTTTTTATATATGGTCTGCGCTGTAATACACAATTTTAAGAATTAATAAATAAATCTATGGAATTTTTTCACAAATTTTAGGATGAAAATGTTTGGCATGAAAAACACATCCTCTATCAAAATTCACTACAATTTCACGTATTCCTGAAATACAATTTTTCAACATATTTAAAAAAAAGGTATTCTGTAGCATTAAGAAATTTAGATATTTATTTTTGAAAAAAAAGTTTGGAAATTATTGAGTTTTGATAGACAAAGAGTTTAAAATGGTGTGAAATTATATGGCGATTTATTATTTTAGCATTTAGTATGTATTTTCTCTTATCAAAATATTTGTATAAAAATTTCCTTATTTTTTTTTTTAAATAAATCATTTTTAAAACTAGCCTATGATATTTTCGAACTTATTTGATTGAAGTTATTTTGGTCAATCCTGAAAGTATGCAAAGCTTTCCTAAATTGTAAAAAATTTTAAAACTCAAAAGTTGCACGCATAAGAAAACTTTTTCTACCAAAATTTCAAAAAAATTTTAAGCTTTTTGATATTTTTAACGTTAAGTTCATCAAACAAAATAAATTTATTGTAAATCTTTAAACCTAATGCAATTTAAACCTAGTTTATGGCGAAACTATTAGAGTTATGTACATTTTAACTATATATATTTTTTTTTTTTTTTTAGGGAATTATTACAAAGATCACTGAAGAGAAACCGTAGCACAGTGTAATGATCCCATACAAACCGCGGCCACAAATAGTAAGCTTTATTTAATATTAATAATATTTGGTAGTCGAAATAATCTAATTAAAGTAAAGTCGTATGTCAAAAATAGTACCGATTGGACTACTGCCACGCCCACCTCCCATATAAATCAAACACTTCAATAATTTTTTAAACATCTGTCGCATAATGACGGAATAAGAACTTCCTTGTTCAATGAAGAAAAAATTCGTCTGCTGCCACGCCTACTTAAGAAAATTGCTAAAGTGTCAGAAAAAGAAGCTCCATAAGAATGAAACTGAACATTTTAATTTATAAATCAGTTTTCCTATCTTTCAATATAATAAAGCTGCCGCATGCCACTTAAAAAACTCCCAAAATTCTAAACAGCTTTTCTATAGACACTAAAAACGATAAAACATAAATTAATAATGTCCTGGTACAGTCTTAATAAAGCCATTTTCATGATTTCATATACCGTTATATCAAAAACCTGTTGTTATTGAACAAAATAGTCAGATTCAGTCAGTTCAGATTCGAGCTCAGCGGCCCCAAATTATTCTAGACTATATTTAAAATCCCCAGTCCGATGGAAAAAGCTCAATTTTGGTGGCACAGTGTTATTAAGAAAGTGCAAGGCATTTTTTCGCTTAGTCGCTATCATCAATATTATTCGATATTCAATACTTGATACTGCTCTCCGCTGCTCTACTGCTGATAACATGAGAAGAGAAACCATCAGATCACGATTTGATGCTTGAGGGGAAGTTTTTCTTGTAAAATTTAATCAAAATTTTCTTATATCTTTGTGGCACGATTCTAAGGCTTCCTCAGATAAGGCTCCAATTGGCAAGCTAAAGTGCTTGACTATGTCGGTGCCATGAACAAGGACCTTGTGGACTGTTATTGGCATATTATTGGTTTAATTTTTATTATTGGTTTCAGGGAAAAATGTAAAAAACTTGAAAAATCGCAGCTCTCTTTTAAATCTCTTTTAAAGTCATCGAAAGCACTATGTTTTGAATTGAAAAAATACTTTTTTCAAATAACGGTAAAAATCACATGGTTTAACAAAGAGCCAAATAAAATAGCGTTACCACATTGTGAAGATTTTATATTTTTCCCACATATGCATTTTGCCTACATTTATTTGTTAATAAGTGAAATATGGCAATTAAATTAGTAATAAAAGATAAAACCTTTTCTACGCATACTTAGTAAACGTTTTCATAAAAGTTCGGCTTTGTGGTTGCCGTGTGCCTGAACCCATAGGTTTATCGGAAAGAAAATTTAATTATTTTTTGTTTCAAATATTATCTCTTACATATCATTAAAGTTTTTAAAAATCTTCAACATGACTTTTTCTTATTTTTGGCCGCCTCGTTAGACTGTGGCGTAACTGGTTCCAAAACGATCTTGTGATCTGCTAGTTCTATGAACTTTTTGATATTCTTCTGGCATCATTGTTCATTCAAAGTCTAATAATTTTAATAATTATTAAATTAGCAATGTGAACTGCCAAATTTAGAAGAAATTTGCAAAAAATTTTCCCAAATTAAAAATATTAATATATGATTTAATTTTTGTTCTGGGAATCAGTTCCTCGTTGAATATTATGTCAGTCCAGTAAATCCGAAATGCTATTCGAAGACAACGGATCAGAAAGACCTTGAGTATTCCAAGTACAGCAAACAATAATTTTTTTTAAAGATAGGCTGCCAACGATGGAAAAATGAAAGGAAACTTCACGCATCTATTTAAAATTGTCCTTGATGAAGTTTGGGTAATAAGAAAATAAATCTTTGTCAATATTTTAGTTTGAAAATTATTTTTTTCAAAATTTGTCATATTTTTTGGACTAATTGTTTAAATTAATAGGCTTTAATTTTGCCTGAAGGATAAGAAAAAGTCATAGAACAAGCAGATAAATAATAAATTCACCATCACTAAAATATTAATTGACTGATATCATAGAGTATTGCGTTAGACTGTCTGGCACGAGTCATGCTCACAAGGGATTGAGAGGCATTATTCCTAGAAGACAAATAGTAGCTATTCGTTTTGCAAATTAGATTTTTCTACCTTGCTAAAGTTCAAGTTTTTTTTTTTTAAGTGAAACTTCTTTTCTCTTGTCCTAGAGTAAAACCAACCGGATGTGACGTCGCGCGTAAGTTTGCAATGCGACATAATTTTATCGAGCAATGTGCATGAGGGGCTAAATATCAATATTCCGTAACTGAATTCACGAACAAACTATATAATAAACGATTCATAAATAGTTTTAATTTAATATAAAATTTTAATTACACATATACACACACGCCTATGGCCATCTTAAAGTTTATGACAGTTATACATTTCACATACAGATGGCGCAAATGTCCAAGGAATTACATGAAGATGTCGCACACAGAAAGAGTTCGCTACAATTGTCGTCGAAGTTACCATTCTAGCATTAATCCCAAAAAAATTGGTTGTGTATTAACGGACATAAGGCAGAAGTGAAACTTCTTGTGAACTAAACGAAACACAAGCAAATGAAATGTGTTTCATTTAGCTCACAAGAAGTTTAATTTCTGCCTTGTGTTCGTTAATTTGAGAAATCCAAACTAAAAACACAAAATAATTTTTTTGCTTCTATCACCTCACATTTTTCTGGATATAGAATAGTAATTGAAGCATCAGAATTTATAAATAAAGACCCTCAACCTCCCCTTGGGCATAAACTAGACAAAATTGTTAGGATAGAGTTATTGGGAAGACTTTGAAGAATTTGTATTTATTTTAATATTCTCCTCTAGTGAGCAGTTCTTATAAATATAAATAAAGTGCTGAATGAGCTGATGTGAATACCACAAGCACCTGCAGCTAGTAGGTAATAAATTTATAAATCGACATGATAAATTGACATTTAATTTAAAAGTCTACGGGGTATAAATTAATTTTCTATGTTCTATGAATATGAAGTTTGCTGTTGTATCTCGCATTAAAATTTTAACTACCTACTTTTCTAGAAAACAAAAAAAAAAAACTAAAAAAAAACCTACGAACTATTAAATTATGCAAATGCCAAAGTGCCAAGTGCACACCATAAAATATATATGTAAATTTGTAACAAGGATTAAATGTGAAATGTAATATTGAAAATAACAAAAAAAAATATATATATGTGCACACATATACCACAAAAGCAATTTCGCCAGCACACACACGTACACATTTATACGCATACACCAATAAATGTAACAACAATGCGCCTGTGTGTGTATGTATGCAGAATGCTCTCAAAAATTTATTACCCAATTTAAAATTACAAACGAGAATGCGTGTTGCAAAAATAAAAGTATCTACTCCAACTCCACGGATACTTTATTTCTTTATTTTTTGTTGTATTTTTCTCTTTCGAGTGCCTTTTTTAAATGTAGTTTATTATCAGCGATAGCGGCGGCAGCGTTACAAAAGTTACCATCAACGCAATGCACTACATTACATGAGAACAATTGCAAAAGTGTTGAAGCACCAAAAGCCAAGCACCTAGAACCAAGCAACAACACTACACTTCCATCAGAGTAACACCTACAACATCAACAAGCGATACTAGCGCATAAACTCAAAGTTTAATACATTACATTAAAGTATGTGAGTATGAGGATTCGTATATATATGTATGTTTGTGTGTAAGTGTGTATATGTGTGGGTTGAGAGCGAACGGTACTTAACTGCAACTGCAGCACAAAAACGAAAAGCAATTGTGGTTAAAACTTTATGGTTATTGCATGCACGCTATCGCTATTGTTGCTGCTGCTGTTACTGTTACTATTATACCAAAGTCAAGTCACCAGAGAAACTACACTAACAATGTTGAATACAAAAAAAAAAAAAAGAAACAAAATTAGATTTATGCAAATATGAAAGGGCGGTGGTGGTTGAATCTGGATGGAGTTGAAACTCATGCTGGAAATATTAACATATCTGTAATGTATTTTTATGATACCTAGTTACTTGAAATATGCTTAAATTTTACATTTTCTTGTTGTTATTACCACTTCATACGCAGCGTTAAATAAATAAATAAAGTGTTAATAACTTTTTTTGTTTGAATAAATTTTTTGGAATAATTACCTACAATGTCATGCTCCATGTACCTAATAGCATTATTAGCTGCATAAATTTTAAGATCTTTAAAAGCTCAGTCATTTATTAAAGTGCTCAGTGCTTACACCTACACACACATAGATATATACATCCAAACACACGCATTCATGCATACATACATATTTATATACAAAACTCATATTGTTAGTTAGAATCAAACAGTTTTTATTGTTATTGCTTCATTTGTATGTAAGTTTGTAAATATGTATGTATGCTTCAGCACAATGTAATTCACTCAGCACAATTTGCTACTTGCTCCTTATACAATCACACTGCCAGTGTAACTCTGAACATAGAATCAAAAAAGGATATTCGCATTTTGTATTCTGCTATTTTTCAATTCAATTGTACACTATTATTTCGTTTTATTTTATTTTTTGGTAAATTTGCATTGTTTGCATTTAATGGATTAAATAAAAGCTCCTTCGAGTTCAATAAAAACTACTCGTAATTATTCTACAAACAAAAAAACGAAGAAGGATTTTCTATTTATTTATTTATCTTTGTAATTTTATGATGCGTTCTATTCTGTGGTATTTGATTTGCAAAAATGAATTTATAAAAGCTTTAAAGATTACAACTTATTTATTTTATACAAAATCTATTTAATTTATTTAATGGCATTTCTAGTTAAGTAAGTTATTATCAAGAATAATTCTAAAATTCAAATTGCGAAAAGAGTTTCTCTAAAAGACTTGAATAAGATTAGACTGAAAAATTTCGCTTTTTTGGTGGAATTTTATTTGTTTTGGAAAAATCCAAAATTTATAGAAGATTTATTATAATATTACGTTACGATATTATATTTAAAATAACAGAAAAATCAGTACCAACGGAGGCGAGAAAAGGAAAAGTTATTGATGTAAGCTAGACAAAAATCTCGCTCCCAATACATTAAGAAATTTGATTTGTCTTTCTTTATGGATTCGACGTCAACTCAGTGTGTATGTTTTCCACAAAATGCATATGAAGTGAATGCTTCATTTATTTTCACTGTTTCCAAGTGGTTTCATATGGAGCACGATCTTCGAGACGGCCGTCCGAAATCTTCACCCAACGATATAAATACAGACAAAAATGGCGAAGATCCAAGCTTGACTCACAAAATGATAGCTGGTGAAATAAGTTTCAATGTCATGGTTATGTCACGTGTTAGAAAAATGTGGAATACAAGAAGAAAGATAAGTTCCATGAACTTTGACGGTCAAAAAAAGGCATTTATTAGTTTCGCCCTATTTCTCCTTACAAAATTTGAAAACGGAGGATCTGACACTTTTACCAAAATCGTTACAGGTGATGAAGCTTGATTCCATAAGTATGAATCGGAAAATAAACAGCTCTCCATGGTATTGAGCTGAAATGGTGAATCCGTTAAAATAAAATAAAAAAGTCAGAAACGAAAAGTCAGGATGAAAATTGTAGTTGGTATTCGCTTGGAAACTGGTCTAACGGTAACTGCTAAGAAGAGCTGTAAAATTTCAAGTACCTGTACATGTACTACTACCATAACGTGTTATGGTACTTGTAATCAGTATTTTGGTATTGGTGTTTGAAAAAACTCAAGTACCAAAACTTTTTCAAGTACTGGTACTTTGTATTTCAATTTCAAGTGCTTCCAAGTACTTTCAAGTATTTCATATACTTTCAAGTATTGCAAGTTGATCCAAGTATTTCAGATACTTTCTAATACTATCAAGTACTTTCAAGTACATAGTTTCAAATATTTCAAGTATTCCAAGTACATTTAAACGTTTTTATGTTTTTTAGTATACAAATTTAAACATTATACAACAATGCTCAAAGGACCATCGCATTCTCGACAAGGACCGTTTGATTTTCTTAAAAATAAATACTTGAAAGTACTTGAAAGTAGTTAAAATTAAAATACTGAGTATCAGTATAAATGCTGGTACTTATACTGGTACTTGTACTGATACTTGTACTGGTACTTGTACTCGTATTTGTACTGGTACTTGCACTGGTACTTGTTCTGGTATTTGTACTGGTAATTGTACAGGTTCTTTTACTGGTAATTGTACTGGTTCTTGTACTGGTACTTGTACTGGTATTTGTACTGGTACTTATACTGGTACTTGTAGTGGTACTTGTACTGATACTTGTACTGGTACTTGTACTGGTACTTGTACTCGTACTTGTACTGATACTTGTAGTGGTACTTGTACTGGTACTTGTACTGGTAATTGTACTGGTACTTGTACTGGTACGTGTTCTGGTACTTGCACTAGTACTTGTACTTGTACTGGTACTGGTACTTGTACTGGTGGATGTACTGGTACTTTTGCTGGTACTTGTACTGATACTTGTACTGATACTTGTACTGGTAACTCACTGGTTCTTGTACTGGTAATTGTACTGGTTCTTGTACTGGTAATTGTACTGCTTCTTGTGCTGGTAATTGTACTGAAAATACTTGAAAATACTCAAGCACTTTACAGCTCTACCGCTAAGTGTATGCAGAAAACAAAATAAAATTCTAAAATTAAATTTTAAAAATAAATTTTTATCAACCAGTTTAGCGAACTTTTATTAGTCCCATCGTACTATCGCTAACAGCTAGTGCTGAGTGAAAATTTTATATATATATTCTAAAACAACACAAATTTGGTATTAATAACTACGGTAGTCTGGTCTGAAAAATAGAGTAAGTCTTCAAACAAATTGTACACAAAAATAGGCAAAAATAAACCGATTCAGACATGTTTGATATTGAAAAATCAAGTAATTTGGTTAAAACTTATTCGTATTTTATACGACGTTTCGCATAAGGAGGAAAATATTAGAAAAAAGACAAAAATTGGAATGAGATTGACTCGACTGGAATGAGCTGAAATCGTACCATAATTTTTATTTAAATATATATATTTAATAGATAAATTTAGAAAATAAAAGGAAAACCAGCTGTTGCGATTTGAATGCGTTTCGCTTTCGAAATTGAGAGCTCTGCCCCATAGAAACTCGTGCGAATCCGTAACGTAATAAACGCATATGTATGCGCATACCTAAAATAATTTTTAGTCATATAATGTAAAAGTTAACAATAAAGATATCGTAACAATGTGGGGAGTATTGCGTATTGCTTCTTTGTAAATTCAATTTAAATTAAAATAGTTTCCTTTTTACTAATTCGTAATGAATAACTTCAACTTCAAATCTCTATGGGGCTAGAAAAAATCATTTTACTCTCCGTTTTAAAAACGTAGTATATTAAAATTTTTTTGTATGTAAATTATTTTAGATTTCCGTCCACTGTGCGCCGGCGGCCAGATATGAACTGCAATATTCAATTATTAAAGCACATAAATAAACAAAAGCACATTCCAGCTTTTATAAAATAGTGTAAATTAGATCAAAGATCCGTTTGTTTATAATAATGCAATACAATTTACTATTGAAAGAGGGGAAACACATTTTCAGCCGTCACAGCTCAAGATAGCTTAATTGCCAACAACAGCAAAGTGATATGCATGCAATGACCTATCAGGTGACCAGGTGCGGATTCTTTGACGATCCCTATGTTTAACAGCTACAAAGAAAATCAGTTTTCTTGAGACTAAAAATCTATTGGTGAAAAGTAGCCGTTATATATTATTTCGTGGGTACATCTGAGTCCATATTGTTGTGTATTTCTATGCTCATGCTCACAAACCTGTAACTTTTTTTAATTTTTTGCAATACTTCTGTGCCTTGGAAACTACATGGAATTAATATTAAACTGCTTTATTTTCTTGTTAAGTAATATTATTTACTAGTAGAGGGTTGATTTCGATTTATAAATTATGTGCATACATATGTAGATACATTTTGTACATGGATAGTCATGTAATTTCATTGATGGATAATTTTTCCACATGGAAATGTGCGAATAGAGACTACCCAAGTTGTTTGGGTGGGAAATTAAATCTGGTTTGTATAGCTACATCTATTTTTTAATTTGCAGTACATTAAATAAATTACTAGAATGTTTAAAGTAGAATTTTTCCTAATGCATGTCTCTACTTGTGTCAGCATTAAACAACATCAATAATCAATAAAGGTATGAATTGAATATTAAACCAAATAATACTTTAAAAATTCATTTTACACACAACTTTATGCTTCAAAAGCTATGCAAATCATAGCAAATAGTTTCTAAAAGAATACAAAATTCTTAAGTGTATACACAAATTTATACAAATGTATACCACAATACCAAAGAAAACAAAAGAAAATTGCATTTTAATCTTTTGCTACGTACCTACTATAAACTTACTGCACTCAACCGCGAACATCTGCAAGGAAAGAGTTGCATGCTAGTGATCGAGATGAAAGTAAAATGGAATGATTGAATGAATGAATGTCAGAATTATGTATGCAATATTAGCAATGCCATTAGACAAACATAACCTCGAATACACATATTCATAAGTATTCACACACACGTTCTCACAATCTCACCCCAAGCGGAAAGTGTACGGAAAGCAAATTTTGAAAATGCTTGTCAAACAGTTTTTGTTGTTTTTACTCTTAGTAACTTTCTTTTTATTGTATTTGGATGTGTACTTACGTTTTTAACTCAATGCTTCAAGCTTGAAAACAAAAAAAAAAGAGGAAGCAAAACAAACCAAAGAAAATGGTAAGAAAATATAAGCTTCTAGTAGCAGAAAGCAAGCAGCAGGCAGCAGCTGGCAAATTTGCTAAGGGTACTTTACATACCTAAGAGAAGAGCGAGCGCACAAATGTGTTAGCAGCTTTGATGTTAAAATGTAAAACAAGTAAAGGGAACAGAAGCAGCAGGGGTAAGTGTCATTGATGCATTAAGTAGAATAGCAGAAGCAGTAACACGACAAATGAAGACACAGGAGAATATATATTATAGAAGTTTGAGTTTTGTGGCAGTAAAAATAATATGCATGTATGTATGTAATATGTTGATAGGTACGTGACTGTATTGTCAATGAAATGATTTGCACCGCAAACAAACAAACTAACACTATTCCTACCTATTGCAATATATATTATATTTGACATACTTGCAACTGCAGCAACAGCATCGAGATGAGCAACATAATTCTCATCACCATCAAGAGCTATGAATATGAATGTTTTACTCCAAAATACCACACTTATGCCACATTTGTTTAGAGTAAACACACACTCGTTTTTGTGTAGTCTGTCTTAAAAATAATGAGTAGTTTATTTTAGCATGAAGCTTGACAATTTGCTTCACACAAACAAAAATCATTGCAAGCTAAACTAAATATGTAAGCTTCATGAATATTGTTGTATCCTTCAGGTAAATGTTATGCCAAATAGAAAATCGTGCTGAGCCATACATAAACTCACCTTGGTTAGAAGGTAAAAATGTAATATGCATACAATACATTTATGTATGACAGCTAAATGGCGATCAAAGCAACTACTAAATTCAAACTTTTCAGGCAATGCAAGAAGCACTAAACAAACAAATTCCTTATTTTGTATTTATTCAGTCGCATATGTAAACAAGTTCAAATAAAACATAAAAAGTTCTGCTTTCATTAAAAGGATCACAAAAGAATGTGCAAGAGAAATTCTTATAAAAAGCTAAACACTAATGGACTAACATCAATGCTAAAAGTTAAAACCAAGAATTTTCGACTGCAAGCATCTATGGCATTTTTATCAGCACTCAGACCTATGTAATAATCAGGGAGCGGATTTTGTAGACCTACAAACTAAGAAAAAGTCAAACAAAATTGCAAAAAATGCAGAAGAAAAGTTGCTATAAAGTACAAAAAAGGCACACAAAAATTGAAAGTCAGATGAATTTAAATTTTTTATTATTATAAAAAATGTATTAAGGGGGAAGGCCACTGTGATGGCTGGAAAAATGAGTGATTTTCGGGAATTTTTTTGAGATCAGTCAAAAAAAAGAATATGGGGATCGTTTTATATTCATTTTATTAAGTGCACTTCCAACAATATTTCGGCTTTTTTTTTTATTTTCCACAAAATGGCGACTGATAGAAAATTTTTTCATGTTTTCGACCCTTTTTTTTTTTGTTTCAAGAGCTTAAAAAATAGTAAAAATCAAAAATTTGAAAATCGGCTACGCTTAACGATAGCAACTGCAAAGACGAACAAAACGAATAACGAAATCTGAAAATTGGTTAATATTTGATCGCGTTATCGACGCGACCAGTTCGAAAAAAGTCGTTTCGAGAAAAACGCGTTTAAAGTTTTCAGTCCATTAAGTTTTCAGTCTACTTACTATCACTAAAATGGCTGTAACTCAAGCTGTTGAAGACATGGATTTAATAGTTTTGTGATGCGTCTAATGTGCGGCGTACTTCATTTTTTTTTTTTTTTTCCTTTATAAATTTTTGAATTGTGGCAACTCCAGAGCCCAAATATGTAAAAATGTATAGTATTACTACTTTTTTTTGAATTTATGTAATTATAGGTACCGATAAGTATATACGAATTTGATATTTTTTTTATTCTTTTTGGAATCTTACAAGCGTTAAGTCGCATTCTCTCTCATTTCTTACTTGAATTTTCTTTCATATATAAAATTATTTCTACCATTTAAAATTTGTTCTTGTACTGAATTTATTCACAATTAATAAATTATAATTGAAAATTGTTCCTGAACAATTACATTCAACTCGCGCAGTTTTCATTTATCTCATCGAGCAAGTATCACATACTTGCACACAGGCAATTTTTGGAATTTTGACTTGCAAATTTGTACACATATTTTTGAACTTTAATTTTTTGACCCGTCACAGCGGCCTTCCCATGTATATGTATGTATATTTTGAAACTGAGGTATTGTGGGTCACGGAGAATTGTGCAGCTGTGTCATATTTTGCCCCTAGTAGTGGTTGACAGCTGCTAATAACTATCATCAGCTCGCCTCACGTTAAGCTCATTTTCCCTACAGTACTCGACTTGTGTACACGTACTGTTACCTCACTTCGATAGCAAATACTTCGAAACATTTTTTTCAGATAAATATGTAAAAAAAAAAGAGCATTCGGAGCATTATGGACCACTTTTGTCGGGGAATTATGGACCACTCAGTTCATGACATTTGACAGTATAACTTCGTGTATGTGATGCATACATATAAGTGACTTTTCATGCAAAATTTCAACAGAGCATGATTTTTTCGGCAATTTCTAATAGTTTTTTGGTACGAAAATAATTTTTCAAATATAAGTATATAATGTTGAGGTTAGGTTCTCTTCTGTAGAGAATTTCGGTTACATTTAAAAAAAAGCGAACATATTTATTATTCACATTTGTAATTTCGAACAAAAATTAATCGGTTCGCTCTCAAGAAGAATAAACGCTAGCTCGAAAAAGCAAAAAGGTAGTGGCAAGGCACCACAGAACAACAGTATTTAACCCATTAAGACCTCAGCATATAACCGCTGGTGCAAAATCGACGAAACTTCACATGGAGTTTACATTTCACCTAACTAAAAATCTAAAATTGGGTTTTAAATCATTTTAAACAAGAAAAAATATTTTTGGAACTATTTTTTATTATTTAAATCTTATTTTTATACATTGCTTATAGAAATATATTGCTATATTGTCTAGTTGTCCAAGAGTGATGAAAAAGTACTTACGAGTGGTCAACGTATGACCATAAATATTGTTATTAGTACATGGACGGACAGGAGTGGAGAGTAATTTTAAGCTTTTATTTCATTTGTTAGCGGTTATTAAAGCCAATAAATAGTCGTATTTCGCTAGTATTTGTGGAAGACGATGAATCACTGCAATCAATTTATGAGTACACATTGGTTCTTTGTGCCATGAGATCAATCCCCTCCTTCATTAACAAACTGCTCACACAATTCATAGGGGTCCAGAGATCAATAAGCATACACCAGTAATAATGCGAATTTCAAAATTGGTTAACTATTTTTGTAAATAAATTGTCTTAGTTATCTTTTGATACATCTCATGGTTGCTTCGAAAATTCGAATTGCCGATTCAACTTCTTTGTTGGATCCATTTATCACTTCTTCGATTTCTTTTTTAGTCAAAAAATGTTTTATAAACATTGCAAAAACGGTAGCACATATTATATAAATAAGTCATAATAAAAATAATGGAAATGACTTATACAGAGCTGCCACACAAGCAAAATTAGCAGCACTTAGGCGCAGCGTTGCGTTTTCGCGTTTTTAAATAAATTGTTGACGAAAATAAATTAAAAAATGAATTTATATCAAATATAGGATTGTAAAAAAGCAACACCAAAAGAAATTTTGAATTTAAAGTGTTTTAAAATTTTTGCCATAATTTTGAAAATTGGGGAAAAAAATTGGTCCACTTTGGATATAAATATATATTAATAAAATAAAGAAATCGAATCAAATCAAGCATAGCATAATCTAAAGACATTCAATATGAATAAATATCAACTGCATTAAGTTCAGATTTTTTAATTATTTGCTCAGAATATGAAAAATTACCAACGTTACGTTACGGGTTAACCGATTGTGAGGTGGAAAAAGACATTGATTTCTGCATAGCTGCTAAGAAAAATATCTCCAAAATACCATCCATTGCAAAGTGTGTGACCGAGCTGTTTACTTGTCATGTGCCGGAATGACTACATGTTACTGGACTTACGAATGTTGTGTTTCTGACTGATTTTCATTGCCATTTTTCACTTCATTTCACTTTGTTTCTCTTTAATAATGAATCTTTTGTCATTTGAAATCAAAAATAAAGTTTTCCTTCCACATTTTTCCACTTTTACTCGATTTAAAAAGTGGTCCATAGTTCCCCGAGATTTTTCAAAATCGCAAAACACCATTTTTGAGCAAACTGATATAACTTGTATAATTTAATACAATTTGGCCGAACTGCTGCGACTAAAAAAAGCTGTTTTCTCATACTACAAATTTAAGCTTTAAAAAATCAATTTTTTGCGGGTTTTTAGCCAAAATGTAAATGCGATCCATAATACCACAGTTTCCCCTACTTATTTACATAAAATTTTTGTTCAGTAAAAGGCATTAAAATGCTTAAAAAAAAGGTATGAACTCTTAAACCAAAGAAAATATGTAAGGATTCGTCAAATAAAGTTTCAGGTACGCTCATTATTTCCGAAATTTCTACAGCGAAAGTATACCCAATACCAAATGTTTTCATGTGAAATAAAATTAGTAAAGGATTAAAAAGGTACAACGGCGAGAGAATCCCAAAAATGGCATTGAAATGATATCGCTCGATCCAGTTAAAAAGGCAGTTCCGGTGTACACACTTTTGTTTGCTCAAAAAGTTCTATCGCTTGTTAATTCTCATTACATACATCATTGAAAATGTTGTTGACATTTATCACGAACGTTACAGAAATGTGCAGAATTTATTTTAACCACATACATACAAACATGGCGGCAAAAGCTCATTTGCTGCACTGAAGTTATAAGAACCATTGCTGCCATTACTGCTCCTACATCATATGCATACAACTGCATTCTATAGCATGTGATGGCATGAGGTTAATTGTTGATTATGTAAACAACATTCAGACTAAACATACAAAAATACAAAAACGGTGTTGGTCACGTAAGTTGAGCTACTAATTTTATAATTTAAAACGGAAATGCATGCGACACCAGCAAAAAGAACATGAACGAACGACAGAAGGGTTAACAGCAGCAACTGATGTGGGTACATAGTAGTGATGTTGCTGGTAATGGTACACTCTAGTGGCAACATCAAACCACAATAGCTGCGACAACATTTACCTTACATTACGGGTGCCTAACTATTTAATGTGTGCAACATGCCACGCACATTAAGGACAACAACAAAATAACAACAACAACAACAAAAAATGAAGAAATATTTACACATTCACATCCGTTGCGCTTTTCTCTTTTTTTATTCGCTCACCAATGTTGGTTGATGTTAGCGTTCATTGGTGCCATAATGTCATGTATACAAAATGATATTTAACACGTTAATGTGTGTGTGCGTGTGTGTGCGCATAGTGTAAATGTTTATGCAACTATGCCGGATCTCATATATTTATGTGTATGTGTGCTTTAGCTACAAGTAAGTACACTATGAGTGTATAGAGAACTTTATGCTACTTTTCCTTGGGTAATCGATAAAATTTTATGTTCCTTCTATGCGATGTGTGTATGTGTGTATACATAGGTTTGCGTGTATTTCTGTTCGTCTAGAGAGTAATTGAATGTTCTAAAAATTGTCTATCATTGCTTGTTAATGTCATTTGCTCACTTTGTGGTCACTCATGTTAACATAATCATTTTGTACTGCATCTGTTTGACATGTTATAAACTTTATTGTATAACAACTAAGTATGCAACCATTACAGCATCAGCTACAACAACAACAACACCAGCAGCAGCAACAACTACATCAGCAACATCAACTTGCTGAAGAGGAAGAAATAGAAATGTGTAGCATGTTGTCAATTACACAAGTTAGTGTGCAACACTGTTGGTGTTTCTTTCTTTAAAAATTTTTTTTCAAAAACCTTAAATGTTGTTTGCAATTTTTCTTGATAGAATACAATTTTGCAAAATATTGTGGATTTTAAATTTTCTTTTCTTTTTTTTCACTTCACGAGTTTTCTCTTTATTCCATAACTTTATACAGTATACCTTCAGTATGCATTGTTTCTTACTTTGTTTCCGGTAGTATTTTCTTATTTTATTTTTTATATTTTCACTGCACAGCATGATACTCGTATACTAGTATGAATGCACACGTTGCGAGTTCAACTTCAATAAAAATATTTTACAATATAAAAAGTACGAGTATCTACTACATTCTTGGAAAAGTTTCACTTAAATGAAATGAATGTAAAGTGACATTTCTGTTTTTAGAATTGAGTGCTGAAGTATTTTCCATTAAACAAAAAAGAAATGTGAAATAAATGCTGCGTTAAAACGCACTAGAGTAAATATACATAAAATACATTCGAGTCTAGAAAATTTCAAAAAAAAAATATATAATGGTTGAAATATTAAATGAAGTTTCTGTCTGTCTGAATACATTTCATTTTCATGGTGTATTAATGTTTAGGTGGCATATAATCAACTTTATTTATACTTATGTATACTGAGAGCGAAATCGAAGTGGAAAGTGAACTCACAAATGATTAGCTATGTAATGATATCATTGAAATACAACTTGATTTTACTTTTAGTTTTGTGCAAATCATTAGACTGAGAGTAGTGTCTGATCAAACTTCTAGTTTTGGCTAAAACCGAATTTGAACCTGAACTTTGGTTTTTTTTAAAGCTCGACCGAAACTAAACCCAAACTTTTATTAAACCCAGAGTAGAGATTTTCAAAAAGTTTCAGATTGCTATGAATGAAAATCGTTGTGCTGATTGAGAAGGCATGATAGGTACGAGGAAGGAGGAAAAGAAAAACTATCGGTGAACCCTCACTTTCAATCATAAATTTATGGTCATAAATGTGATAAACGAGAGGTATGACAGACAAATGAACTATCGCGTTAATGAGTAGTGTGTTGGAGTATTGTTTTCACATGGAATGCGTGAGTGACGCATGCAGTTTGCGTAGTTCTGGCGAGTGCACGAACTGGTGGCATCAAGCCGTGCATTTCTGAACAGCATCTACTATAGAAGCAACGGTAGAATAAAGTAATGCAGTTCCGTGATGAATCCGGGAGCTCCAATTCCACTCGTAAAGTTCCTGCCCATAGCTGCGAATTAAACTCAATTTTTGGACAAATATAGGTGGTATAGATTAAGCAGAGACCAGTCGAAGTGAAATATTTTTTAGCCACTTTAGAAAGTCGAGACACTTGCCTGATACTTTCGGCAATCGAAATATTTGATTACTTCATTGAATATCACCGTAGATGGACATACTTAAACCAACGACATCCGATGCAATGTCAGCTTCAGCCACTTAATCAGTAGGTTGATTAGGGATTGGGGACTCCACTTGTGGGATAACAGGCAACACTGCGTCTTACGCGCGTTCAACTTAATTCTATTTGCGAGACCCAACTCGTAGAATAATTTGAGATCATTGTTGAGTGAGTCATTCATTACATGCCAAAGAGCCAGGATGTTTTGTGCAGATGTATGAATGGCAAATGTTACTATCGTCCGCTACTTGACCAAACGCCCTTCGAAATATTCACAGCAACCGTTTTACTCTTAACTAAGCCATGAACACTATGGTTCCATTTCTTAGTGATGATCGTCATAAGATCGCTCGTAGATCGAGTTGATCATCAAGCAATTCGTTTTGCTCTCGATGTTCAAAAGTGTATCTCAGGCATAGCAAAAGATACAGGAATGATAACGAGTAGTGGCTGGCAGAGAAGAATTCTCTGCGAAAATTTTAGCTAACTGGTACACTTAAGCAACTAGGCAAGTGACGAGATGACCATTTGTAAAAAGAGTTGGAATTAACAAAGACCTCTGGTTCTTTACTGTTCCGAATTTGCATTCTTGTTAAATTACCAGTTTCTAAAAGCGACCTCTTTAGACCTCAGTGCTGATCTGCTAGTCTCGTTACTCGCTCTAAGCATATTATTAGGAATGAAGGACCGTATTTTTAACAAAACAATTTCTTGGACCATTTTAGCACCAGCTTCTACGTTTATGTCCAAGAAACGCAATTCCCAATTGAAATGGTCAAAAAAAATTATTTAGACTATTCGAATTTACTTTTCCGTAAAGTCGCAGTAATCGTTTGGTGCTAACGGTAAAGCGTTGAAAATATTAGCGTCCAGATCAGATGCTAAAATGGTATAATGATCCGAATTTTCCAAATGCTGTGTGGACTCTAGCATTATATTTTTCATGATGAGTAATGAGGAATAGGTCAAGTTTGTTGTGCGCTTGCCCTGCTTCGCATGAATTATACGTCGGTTCAGCCACTAATTGAGTCAGATTGTTCGACTCGACAAATAGCTACACATATAAGTCCGAATGGCTCTGTCTCTGTCTTCTGAACATTGTAGTAAAAGAAAATAGATGTGCAGTAGATCCGACTGGTTACTAAACTTAACCCACTAGGAGCAAAATTTGGCATCCATCATGTCAAGTTGTTGCTGGCACTGGTACGCAACATGCTCGGTAATAAAAAATGGTGAAACCCTTGTAGGCAGAGAATAATATCACAAGCTGGTACCCAGGTATATGAAAATCCAGTAGATCTGCACGGTCACAGACTAGTGTCATTATATGAGGTTTATAGGGTTTTAAGTATATACCCGTAAGGAACTCGTTCTGAGGCCCCAGATGTTAGAGAAACCAAATAAAAGTGAAAAAGACATATCGCTCATTTATTAAAAGACTGTCATAAGTCAAAAAACACGATTTTTGAGTTGATGATGCAGAATTATTTATTATGCCACGCTACATATTGTGTAAAAATTTCAAATTAATATCTTGTATACTCTGCGCGTGAGAATTAAAAGAATTCTTCTTTTTTCTGCAAAGTAAGAGTCAATTGAAAACTTTAAACGCGTTTTCTGCGAAATTGCGTTTTTTGAGTTATGACAGTCTTTTAGTAAATGAGCGATATATAATAATTATTAGACGTTTGAAGTATCCGAATTAGAGAGGAAATCGGTAGGCAGAAACCTTAACCATAAAAATAAATCTGATATGTTTTAAGTCTGTAAACTGAGTATCACTTGCTCATAACCTGTAAGATAATTTAGGAGAAAGTTTGTCTGATTAGAATAATCATTCTTCGACTACAATTTATCACTTTCCATGGACTAAATACTCTGCGCTAGCGACTTTTGTTAAAAAATAATAAAAAAAAATATATCTAGTCGACTGCAAATTTAAAAAGTTTGTTCTCGAATTAGTTAACTTCAGATCGATTAAGAATATTATTAGTTTTTTACTAACTTACATTAACCAAGAAACGAAATTCCTCAAATACCATATATATTCTCTTGTTATTTTAATTTTTTGTTTATAAATTCAAAATTATGAATTTAAATATTTTTTTTTTATTTTGAGGGTCTCCGTGCGTAGTTTATGGGAACATATAATTTGGAAAAACACATATGACGTATTATACATTTCATGCATCCAAAACCTTATTGCAACTACTACCAAGTACGTTTTTAGTTAAACTAATGGAAAAATCGACATGCCCGTGGCATGTGGCATTGACGTGATTGATCGTAATTGGTTTTCGTTTCAACTGTTGGAGCTTATCAACTAGTCAAAACAAATCGTTAAGAATATATATTAACTTATCGTAGAATACTGTTACTTTAAGGAAATTCCAATTCAATGGAATTTTGGGAAAAGATTTGCTCCAATGCTTCAGAGGGATAAACTTCGTTAAACAGAAGCGACAAGTATTGTCTTGTACTATGCCTAAGTGCTGCATTCAACATCCGTATACAACTTTAAAGCACATTGTATATATGAATCTGTGCTATCTAGCAGAGATTTCTTAAACAATTTTTCATGTCTTTATATGATTCAAATGTAGAATGAGACAAAAACAAATCAAAAATTGACGGGATTATTACATGTATTATTTATACTATATGATTCCAGCAAAAAGATTCAACTTTTTGTTGATTTGAGTTGTTTTCAAATTAAATTACTGCTCTTTATTTATTTACGGGAATATGCTGAAATGAATTCATCAAATATGCAATACGCAAATATCAACAAATCAACGAGTTTCACATGCAAACATACATACAAACATATCAAACGTCAACCAGTCAACCAACCAATCAGTCAAAAAGCCAGATTACTTTCGCTAATACAATCAAACTGTGAATATATCAGCTTCTCATATTTACATATGGATGTGTGCATATCTCTGTTAATATATACAAAAGTCCCGTTATACTTTGCTGATATTGGTTATTATTGCTGCATATGTTATTAACATGGCTCAATTTGCAATCAACAATATTTGTTGTTGCATACAAACGTATGTACTTAGTATAAAACCAACAGCAAGAACAACAGCAACAATAATAATAATAAAGCTAAAACAAAAACATATAATTCCATGCATAATGTGCCATGTACTTGAATGTAATGATTATGCTGCATGCTGCTGTTCCTGTTACTAGCTCTGAGTACGCTTCTTATAGCGGGGCAACCAGGCAACAGCGAAAACCATAACAATAGCAATACATACTTAGAAGCAGTGGCAATGAATGGCAATATTTGTTAATATTTTACTTGTATTTATGCGAGCATAAATGATGGCTTAATTTGCAACTGCTGCTGCTGTTGCTGCTACAATTTGCTAACATTGCGGCTGCTGGGGTTGGTGTTGTTATCGCTGCCAACATGCAGATCAATTGTTGCAGACTATGTTTGTGTTTAATGACAGTTATTATTAATAATGTCATAGGATTTTTTTTATTATTTTCAAAACGATTTATTTGCATTTGTTTATTATTGATTGATTTGAAATATTTGCACTTGGTTTTTATTATTTGCAGTGTGATTTTTGTACAATATTTTACACTCATTTAAGAATGTTTTGAAAAATTTAAAAGTTACAGCTGACGTTGAAATTGAAAGAAGTAAAAGTTTTCAACTCGATTTGATTTCAAAAAGTGGTTTTGCGACCAAAGATTATCGTTTTATAAATTTACTACTAAGCCATGGAACCTCAGCCTATTGCCACAGTAAAATTTTTAGAAGGAAGGAGAAGAGATTATGCGCTCGGAACTCAAAAAAGGGTAGCATTGTCCACGTACTCAGAACATTGAGTTTTTTCTGAACAGTGAGATCGTCAAACAATATAACCTCAACATTTTGAGATTAACAACCAAATATATCAGTTGAAATTATTGGCATTTTTACCCCTCTAGAATAAAAAATTTAGGAGACCCTCAGTTGTCCAGCAAAAAAAAACTAGCAGGACAAAAGCCAAAGGTATCGAAAATTGACCAATAGGTAATAATTCAAATTTTTTTAATAATAACTAAAGCACTATCAGAAAAAACAGAAAAAACTTATTTTGTGTCCTTAAAAGATAACATACGAATATTTTTCCCAACAAATATTTCTTTCAAGCACTTTTTTTTCTTCTTTCAAAAATGCTGTATACAATTTCTATTATGAAGCAATAGTCTATTTGTCTCCGAAAGCGGGGAGGATTAGTTCGACAGTTTCGCAGCGTAACTGGTTTGTTGCCAGGAGAGTGGCGAATGAAGATGCGATTAGGTTTGCTATTACTTCCTTTGACGGCTTTAAATCGTCGGGTTCGGTTGGTACACTACCAGTTGCTATGAAAGAGGGTATGGTGCAATTGCTAACTGTTTTGAAGAAGATCTTCATCTCCAGCTTAACTCTCGCTCACATACCCCAACAATGGAGGTTGGTAAAAGTTATATTTATTCCAAAAATTGGAAAGAACAACTATACCAATCCCAAAAGCTTTAGACCAATCAGTATGATGTCTTTCTTACTAAAATGTCTTGCGCGCTGTGTTGAACACCGCATACGTAGTGAGTCGTTATTGTTATATCCTCTCTCTTCATTTCAGCATGCTTACCAATGTGACAAATCTTGTGAGACGGCCCTGCAAAATCCAAAAGGTAAGATTGAGCGGACCCTCAACAGGAAAGAATACACTATTGGTATTTTTGTTGATATTGAGGGAGCATTTGACAACGCGACTTTTGACGGTATGTGCAAAGCAGCAGGTCAGCATGGAGTGGATCCGGTTCTTGTTAACTGGATACGCTCAATGCTGTCACATAGACTTATGATGGTTCAAGCTGATAGTGGTCAATCCGTGACTTGTGGCGTGAATAGAGGATGTCCCCAAGGGGACGTACTCTCTTCACTGCTGTGGTGTCTGCTGATTGACTCTCTGCTTGTTTTCTTCCCTAAATGATTCGGGTATCTGCACACAGGCCTGCTTAATCACGGGCCAATCGGTCGGGTATGTTTGCAGGAAGGCCCAAACTACCTACCTACCCTAAATTGATAGTCTCGTTTTACCAGTACTTAGAGGAATCACTATTCAGCTATTCCAAGAAGTGAAATATCTAGGAGTCATTCTAAATACCAAACTTCTATGACGTTCTCATGTCGAGCTAAAGGTATCCAAAGCGCCTGCAGCCTTTTGTCAATGCAGGGCTATTTCTTGGCAAAACATGGGGTCTATCACCTTATAAAGTCTTATGGCCTTATAAGGCAATGATTCGACCCATTATCACCTATGCATCCATAGTCTGGTGGAGCAGACTTAATGTTGACAGCGTTGGGAAAGTTCTTGCCGGATTTCAAAGGACTGTGGCCATCTGTTTTACGGGAGCTTTTCCTACAACACCTGGCCAGCTCTTCGATGCATTGCTCAACTTACCACCCCTTTATATTTTTGCTAAAGGAGAGGCTGTCAATGCCATCTGTAGGCTTAAACGCAATGGGTATATGGTATGAAGATACTGACTTGGATCTAACAGTTCTATCAATGCCAACCGATACAATGCCAACAATTCCAGTTTTAAGACAGAGTTGTACAATACAAATTCCAGAGGACCAAACTTGGTTTTTACCGGCACCTGGGCTGGGAGTTGATTGTAAGCTCATATCCACTGACTGCTCCAAAATAGAATTCGGTTCGGGTTCTGTGGTCTTTATTGAAAAATATGGAGTGCACCTTCACAAATACCATGTTACCTGTTATCTCGAAGCGTCTAACAGCTGTGGGCACAGATCACTTTTCTTGGGCCAAACATTTGAATATGATTGGCCTGGGAGCTAGTGCCTTCTGTGTTTCCTGTGGTTTGGAAAAAGAATGTGAAGAGACGGCAGACCACTTTCTTAGTGTCTGCCCGCTTTCTGCTAGATCAGAGTAAGCATATTTGGCACTGGAATGTTGGAAGACGAACACCTGAGCTCTCAAAAAGGAACACAGGATATAGTACAATGGACGTTAAACTTGTCTGAGTGCTGTATTCTTGAATACTTTTTTTGCGTGGAAGAACCAACAACTTTATTGCACTTTCAGACATAAAAGAAATCTCCTAGATCTAGCACCGTGTGATTTCTGGTTATTTCCAAAATTTAAAAAAGAAGGGAAGAGTATTTAATAGACTATTTTGAGGGGGATCTACTAACCTAAAAAATGTATTGAAATTAATACAAATTATGTAGAGAAGTTAAAAAATAATTAAAATTTAATAAATTTTTGTTGCTCTTTTTTCTTAACCAACTTAGCAAAATTTAGTACGTCACTCCTTGCATAAATCCGTATGCAGTTCCAAAAAGTTGGCTATGGTATAAATAAAGAGGCATAAATGTTGGCGTCGTTTACACCATACAGTGTGCTGCAGTGCATTCAACTCGAAATTGTCAAGTTTTGAACAGCTCTGTGCAAATGTATTACATCAGCGGGGTATCGGTAATGCCCCATGCGTAAAAATATATGTGGGTTCGTTAAAAATATATGCCAGTATTCGCAATAATATATACGTACATGTGTGTGAGCATACAACTACATACAATCTTTATATATAAAGATTATATAAAATGCTTTTAACGTGACCCTTATTACCATTTTGAATTAATCACATTTAATAAATTTTCTTCTAAACTAAACGAATTCGGGCCACTAGTGTGTCATTATAATATTTTTATTTATTTCTTTTTTTTTTTTTTTTTTGTGTTTCGTAGACAATGAGTTTTTCTTTTTTATTCTTCAGCGTTGCTATTTTTGCTAACTATTGTTGTTTTTTAGCAGCAAAATGTTATGTGATAATATTGTACTGCGGCACTTTAAGTCAAACCAGTACAAAGAGAAAAACAAAGAAATAAAACAAAAACGAACGAAAGGGGGAAAGAAGAAACAAAGAAAGCAAATAAAAGAAAAATAAAAAATTCGCCAACATTTCGCAGCTAATTCCGCATATAAAATTCCCTAATGAAGCTTATGTTTTTTGTATCCATGTATGCATGTATGTGAATGTATGTGTATTTGTATGTGTTCAATATGCTTGTAGATAGATGTTCATATGTGTATGGTGGATTTGTAAGAGACATGACTTGGAATCTCAAATACGCTAGAAATGAAATGCACACACATACACGCAGACGCTAATACGCTTATATTAAAAATGTATGTATATGGGTATATGTGCGTGTTTGTAATCGGTTAAAATTACTTGCAAGAAAATAATCAAAATAAAGAAATGACATCAGTCATTGGGGACATTTTAACTTGCAAACTTTAATGTACTTGTGCATGTTCTCTATGTGTATTACATTTGCTCTCTCACTCTATTTCTTATTAAACACATTCATATGTGCATGTGTATGTATATTTAGTGTATGCTGCATAAAATATTAGTTGGAATATGTCATGTCTGCCATAGAGAAACTAACTACTACCACAAATTAAATTATATAAAATAAAATTAATGTGCTCCTATACAATTTGTTGAATTACTTTGGGACTTAGTTTTTTATTTTAATTTTTGTTTTTTTCTGCTTTTGCTTTTACTACTTACTTATTTGTATGTGACTTGAATTATAATATTTTAATTGGAATTGTTATCGTAAAAGGTTTGCATATTATTTTCAATGAGTGATTGCATCTTCTGTGTAATTTACGGGTTACTGTCTGTCTCTTTCACTTTCTCTCTCTCTCTCTCTCTCTGTTTCACTACTCAATTAAAAGATTAAAATCATGAAATTCCTGTTTGTAACTTTAGACGACGTTTTACATTTTAAGCGGATTTAAATTTATTCAGAAATCAAAACTCATACATGTGTATGTATGCATATTCTCCTTTTATATGCCGTTTAATGTGAAAATGTCATAGTATGACACAATAATCGATATTAATCTCAGTATTAATTAAAATCAAAAGAAATGATATCGAAAGATACTGAAGTTGAAGCACAATCGGAAATGTGCTTTTATGTAAGTAAAGTAATATCACACTTAACGACTAAAATCAAATAAATTATATACATTTAAAAAAATAAATCGATATGTTTTTGCAAATATTGAAAGAGTCAATGAGGTTGAGCACGCAGTACGATTTTTTGGTCTGGGTTTTATGTGAGTGGTTCTTATAATCAAGAATATATAAATGATGCTTTTTGCTTTTGATTTTGAATAAAGTTTCTTCCATAATTCTAGGGTAACTGTGAGTAGGGTCCTGCTCTGCTGCCGTCAATTTATAAAAAAAATTTCCATACCACCGCCAAGTGGCAAAAGAGTAAGTAAAACCACCGCCGTCATCACCGACCGCCTGTTCAGTGCACTGGGACATACCATAGTCCCAAATTCGAAAAACTGTCTAAAAGTAAAAATTAAGTTATTTTGTAAATAGTTTAGACCACTAGAATCGATAAATAGGGTTTGGTAAGCTTTCCTTTTGCTTTTTGAGAAATATGTCCGCCATTTTCTTTTTTAAACTTTATTTGACCTCAAGTTCTTAAATAGCAATCTCTGAAACTCTCTTTCTGAAGCGAACTGGCGGAGAAGATCGGCTTGCAAGCTAGCAGGAGATAGCGGAGGCACTAAACATCAACCACATGACAGTTTGAAATCGTTTAAAAAAGGCTGGCTACTCAAAGAAGCTCGATGTTTGGATGACACATGAATTAACACAAAGAAATTTGATTGACCGAATTACTATCAGTGAAACGCTGCAGAAACGCAACAAAATCGAACCATTTTTGAATCAAATCATTACGGGCGATGAAAAAAAATCATGGTCAAAGGCCGGTGATCCTCCACAAACGACTTTAAAACCTGGCTTGACGGCAAACAAGGTTATGCTGAATGTTTGGTGGGTTTGGAAGAGAATTATCTATGAGCTGCTACATCCTGAACAAACGATCAATTCTGATCTCTACTGCTCACATCTCGATCGTTTGAATGAAGCAATCAAGAAAGAGCGACCAGAATTGGTAAAAAAAACAGAAAAGGTGATGTGTTTCACCAAGATAATGCCAAGCCACTTCCTTTTTTCATGACCCGCTAAAAATTTACTGCGCTTGGCTGTGAAATTTTGATACACCTACCGTGTTACCCGGACATTGCACCGTCTGACTACCATTTGTTTCGGTCTCTGCAAAATTCTCTTGGATGGAAAAAAATTGGCTGACAGAAGAGCCGCCGAAAATCACTTAGCCAAGTTTTTCGCCGATAATCCACAGAAGTTTTACATCGATGGAATAATGAAGGTACGCGAAAAATGACAAAAATCATAGATAATAATGGCTAATATGTACTCATTTAAAATTTATTTTTAATAAACACAATTTTTGTTCAAACATTGACAAAAAAAACCGAAAATACTTTTTATATGACCAAAAATTTTACTTTTTCTCATCTCCATCCTCTCTTTATTTTTATAAAATTTTAAATAAAATATCGTAATATTAAAAAAAATACCACCAGCTTATCGAACTTATGTTAGTTCCCTCTTACATGTTTCACAGAAAGACCAATAACGATCGAAGTTTGACTATTATTTTCACTGTACTAGCAGGTTAGTTTAAGTGGCTCTTCACGGACACACTTAGATCAGAACGGTCCATTGTGGTACCACATGGTTGGACCTACAGCTTAATGCTGGTTCCGAAAACCGGTGTGGCAATTTTTTATCACTTGGTGGTTTTGCCATTGCCTACCAAAAGAGGTGTACTGGCTGACCTTTCAAACACTTCATATGGATAGTAAATATAAAAAGGTTATGAGAATTAACTACCAGAGCATGACGGGAATCAAATCCGCAATCTCCCGGGTGAAAGTCTAGTCCGATAAACACTAGACTATCGGTATCACCAACTAGCGGATTAATTGCATGCGATTTTTTAAAAAAGCTTCAATCTGAGACGTACGAAATAAAAGTATGAAAAATATTCATTATATTTATTATATATTTGACATGAGAAACGAAACTACCATGACTTAACCCTATGAGAAAATTTCACTGAAAAAGCTTAGTAAGTTAAAATCATATATTTTACTTTTTTAATTTAATTAAATGTTGAATTAATAAGAAATACATCATACATGCGTATATATATATATATGCTTTTCATTTTAATTACTTCTTTTGTCCTTGCATGTACAATATTCTGTATTCACTTAAATGTGTCGCCATTTATTTACAATGAATATTTCTTTTGTCCTTTGTATGTATGGGAATACAGACAGCTGTCATTGAACAATTAAATATATACACACATGCGCGTGCTTACTGTCACTCTTTTTATCTCTACCTCTCCCTAGCCTTATCCTTCATTATTTCGAGCAGAAAGCGTCAACGGAGCTGAGCAAGGACATTTAGTGTGAAACCGCATAATACAACAATACTAATTAACATTTGTATGGTTTTAGTTTAAAATTATTTTAATCTCATATAATAATGTGTTTAATTTTGCTCAAAATCTGAAACTGTTTGGGGTTTTGATGTTGCTGCAACAAATGGGATTAGTTGTTTAATTAGTTATGAAAAGGTGGGATATGCAGGTAAATTTAGAGAAAATATTTGCTAAAATCGAAATACAAAGAATTTTGTATTTGTTTTTATTGTGTTATAGCTAAAAAGGTGTAGGTATAATATGTGGAACCAAAGCATTGCAGTGATTTTATGTTAATTCTTTGAAATTTTATTTAGAATTGTCATAGAAGTAGTAGTATTGCAGAGTGGGTGGCATTCAACACGCTCTGTTGCATATATAAAATTAAAAAGCATGAAATTTGGGGTTAAATAATGGGTTGGGGAGGACAACGTCATTTTTTTTTTTTTTTTTAATTAGCCTAAAAACTTTCTTTTAAATTAAATTCTATTATTATGAAATAAAAGAAAAAGAAGCTGTCTTAGTATATAGACCAGTTGTGCTAGTTTCTTTCAACATCTGTAATCAGTGACGATGATTTTAAATCAAAACCTTGTAATTCTGGGTTACGATTTCAAATATCTTCACTAAATACAGAAGTTAAAAGAAACTAGCAATGAGGAATAGTAGCGGATTCTGATTTGCCTGTCTCTATATACAATGTTGTTGTTTTGACTACAAACGTTCATTAAGTCTATAAAAACCTAACCGAGAACTGAAATCATGACTTTGAAAAATAAACGCTTAGATATAATTTTCATAGTTTCCTAAAAAACACAAAAATAAATATAGTTTCGTAAAAATTCATTAAAAAAATTACCCACGAGTAGAAAAATATTTTAAAATTATTTCATACAAAAAAAAAATAAAAACAAAGGTTAAAATGACCACTTTGGTCTTTCTATTAACCATAATCACAACAATTATTTCTAGTCTTGGTAGACCAAGCATCATTCGATTTCTTATAAGTTCCTAGCCGCAATCGTTTGGTTCCAACGATTTAATGCTTATGATTTTTGAGTGGGGATTAAAACTTTTCATTTGGCACTTAATTTGAGTACTTACGCTATTTATTGTAATCGGTAATTAAATAATTGGCGGTAGTGCCGAGGAGACCCTGCTGTACCTCATTGCATTAACAATAAAAGGCAGGCATATATTGGTTGTTGGACTGAGTTAGAATCAGGTAAGAATCAATTTCCATATACTATGTATGAAGGAAATTATAAAGACATAAAATTTACTTCAAATATTATATTATATTTATAAATGCAATAAATTTTAATGATTTTGAATAAAGCTAGGTCACCTCTTTTTACGAGTATGGTTTCTACTTAATAGTTTCCCAACTACTTTTCAAAACAATTAAAACTTAATTAGTTAACAAAATATTTAGAGAAAATTTATAGTGTTTATAAGTTTTAAATTATTTCTTATTTCAAAACTGATTATGCACTTTCTAACTACTTAAATAAATAAAAACATAAAGTTTTATCTCTTAATGTCTCTACTGTATTTTTACATTTCTTAGCAATCCAAATTGGGTTCTATTGTCAATCATTAGTATTAGTTTATTTGCTTTCAACTCACATACATAAAATACAATTTTGAGTTTTCATGTAAGATTTTCAAACATTTTAGCCAATAAGGTTTGTTGCGAAATTTCCATGAAAAGCAATTTATATTCGTATATTTCTAACAACATTTCTCCTTTGGGTGCAGACAAAAAAAAAATATATAATAAAGATAATAGTTTTTTATTAGACCCTATGGTAAATGCAAACATTTTTCTTGTTGGCTTGTCATAAATTTTACATTTTCCCTGAACAAAACAAAAAAAGAAAGTAAACAAAGTAAATGCAAAAAAAATAATAAAAAAAAAACAAGCAGAAAAGTTCAAATTAATTGTTACTCATACGACAGGAAGAGCGGCTCTCATACCGAAATTGAATACACCTCCATATATGTATGTATGAACATGGGTGTGTATATGTTCATGTGGAGAAAGATATGCATATAAACTAAAATAAATTTCAACTATGCTGTATATTCTTACATATATAAAAAGGAAACAGGAAAACGTTCAGTATTTCCCAGGTGCAAGAAAAAAGAACGCTCCCATCTCACCATTGTGTGAACATTAAACGAACAATGAAACAGCAAGTACTGCAAACGGAAATGTGGACACACTCAAACATACAAGTATAAAATGAATGCATATATTTATATGAAATATAATAATAAAAAAAAAATATTTATAAATTTTTAATTTTTTATAAGCACGCACACGCACTCAGCACATACTTATACACGCACACACGAGTATACGACTATGTATACGACTATGTATACAAACAAACAAATGCTTAAAGTGTTTACCTAATAGTGGCTCAAAAAAAAAAGGTCAAATTTAAAACTTTTTGTTGGTAGTTGCTGTTTTTTATTTTTCTATTTTCAACTTTAAGTACCTCCACTTTAATTTAGTCTTCAAATTTCCGCTTGAAATGTGCAAAGTCTTTATTTTTTCGTCTCTTTTGTTTTTTTTTCGGCTTGAGCGTTAGAAAAACATTTTTCCATTAATTAAATGCGTTAATAATAGTAGACAACAGCAAAAAAAAAGTCTAAAAAAAAGAAACAAAAAACAACAAGAGTGAGCTGTGCTGCGACAGCTACGAGCAACTAACTTTGGACTTGCCAGTGACAGTTCTGTTGACGTTTGTAGTAGTGAGTAAGAAAACCCACAACTGAAATAACAGCAACTAAAACAGCAGCAACTAAAACAACAGCAACGAAAACAATAACAACAACAGCAATAAGAACGATATAACGCGGACATTTGTCACTCAGTCTTGTCTCGTTTTTCCACTTCTATCTTAAATTTTTTTTTTTTCGTTGCATTCATTTGGGAAATATCAACATTTTAAATTTCTTTTTTCTTTCTATTCTTTCGTGAAATTATGTGAAACGAATTGTAGACGACTTTGAAATGAACACAAATTAACTTAAAGCACTTTTTTATGGTTGGAAATTATTTAAATGTTTTTAATGTCAGACTATTTTGTACACTTTCAAAAGAATCTTCACAAAGTTACATTTTTTTTTTTTAACTAAAAGTAATACGAGTGTAATTCACGTTGAAGGGCTGTAATTAAAGTGGGCGAGTTTCAGTTACTTATTCCAACTCATAAAACAATGAACGAATATAATGAGTATGTATTTGACGTGACAATTAAATCCAATTTAGACATTTGCAAAAGAAAGAGGAACCATTATGCGGACTCATCTAAGCGCGAAAAACTCGCGTAAGGTGTAAATTTTCCTATAAAACTTATATTAAGTATTTATTAATAAGACACCCAATGGAAAGAAATTGGCTTGAAAATAAAATAAATGACTCCGGCATCAACTCTAACTTTCAAACCTCTCTTAAACGAGATCATAACGCCAATTGTGGCTCTGACTCTAACTAGTAAAAATCTAGCTGTCGAAACTCTAAAAAACAAATTTCTGATCCAATAAAATCGTTGTCTAAGTATTAGCCTAGGTATGAGGCTGGATAGAGAACGATAAAATCGCATTATCCCTGGCACTAAAAAAAGATAGATCGAGAGAGAAACTTGAGAAAAAAATTTATTTTTGAACCTGGCTCAAGAACGGCTCAGTGACAAGGTGCCATATGGCACCACTAGGCATTACTGGGTTAAGCTAACAACGAGATAAAAGTGAACGATGATAACGGATGAAAAAAATTACGGAAAAATTAATTAATTAAAAAAAAAAAAATTTTTAATTTTTTTAGGTTTAGTTAAGCTAACAACGAGGATGAAAAAAATTACGAAAAAATGAATTAATTAAAAAAAAAATTTTTTTAATAATTTTTAAAGTTAAAAAATAAAAAAAAATCGAAAAAATGTTTTTTGTAAAAATTGATGTTTTGATGAAAAAAATATGAAAAAAATTACGAAATCATTAATTAATTAAAAAAATATATTTTTTTAATAATTTTTAAAGTTAAAAAATAAAAAAAAAATCGAAAAAATGTTTTTAATTTTTTTTTTTCAATTTTAAAAATTTTTATGTCAATAATGTGACGTTGCAGAGCAAAACGGACCACGGATTCGGACTCAGCGACCCCCCATTACTGTGCTTAACACTTGTCCCATCTCTGCTCATTTTTGGCTGTTGAACAGTGTAATTGAACAATATTATACCTTACTATTTTCAAAAGGTTTCTTTTTCTGCTTTCTGCCACAATTCATACCAGATTGCCATACATCAAATATGGTTTAGTGGTTTTTATAATAGCTTGTGATTTGCAAATTTTAAATCTAGTTACTAACATGCGAATGCTAAATTTTTCATTTTTATTACTATAATTACATTTACTTTTTCCTTAATCGTCAATATTTTCATTTTCTTTGATATATTGTCTGTTTTCAAATATGTAAATGACATAGAAAGAGAGCCAATAAGTAACTGTCACATTTTACTCAAACGAGCATAGTTACAAACAACGTTGCATATGTATTTATTACACCTTTATTGAGAAAAAAAGACTTGAAATAAAAGTAGTTATGCGCAGTGCGACTAGTGGATAGTGCACAAGACTTTCACCCAGAAGGTTGCAGGTTTGATTCCGGTCTCGGTCTGGTGGTTAATTCTCATAAACTTCTTATATTCACTATCAATATGAAGTGAAAGTTTAGTTAAATTGTAGGTCCAACCATCACCACTGTGATCTAGTGACAGAGTGACAGACTTTTGTCTCTGGAGACCCGAGTTCGATTCTCAGCTCTGGTATGTTTCTTATCTATCTTTCTTTCTCTCTTCCTTTCTCTCTTTTATAACTTGAGGCTTTGGTACAATAGATCTTATTGGTCGCAATGCCTGACTTTTGAGTCGTCTTTTCCTCATATAATAATAATGAGCAGTGCAGTTAGGTAGAATAATAACAAACCCGGTGTTGTTAACTGTTGGCCTATGAAAGAGTGAAATATTCCGAAATTTTGTGAGTAGAACTGAAAAAAATGGGTACATCTTGCTAAGAGAGAATTGCTCGTATATGGCAGAAATTACGAAAAAAAACACCAGGAGGTTTTTGTTCTTCAAAAAGCTAAAAAAGAAGTCCAGGAGCAGAGAGTGCACTGTATAAGTGGATAAACAAAGATACCACACTCATATAAAAATGGAAAATTGGTTCCAGAAGTGATTATTTTGTCAAAATCATTCACTGAAAGTACAAGAATTCATCATTCATCAAGGGGATCATACTGGTTAATTTCAATTTTAATTAGTTGAGAGTAGGAAAAAGGTCCGTAAGTTGGATTGGATAAAAGTTTCAACATTGTTTTGTAAAAGAAATTTTGAATCTATCAAAAACAAAATGTTATTCTTGTTATTTTTTTATTTTATACATCTATTTATTCGTAAACAAACTTAAAAATATAATACAACTTCATTTGTTTGAATTTTACGTACAGACTTTCACTGCACTCGCACTCAAAGTATGTAAACGACTAGAAGCATTCTGCTTTCGCATTTCTGTTTACATAAAAATACTCAATGGAAGTACTGCGGGTGTTGGGTATCATTAGAGCATCGCACACTTGTGCAATCACAATTTGAATAATAACTATACGTAAAATTTACGTGCCTTATGGTTCTAGGCTTAAAAATAAACTACAAACCAGATTTTTATTGTTTATTAAATCCTTATTTGCTCTTTTACAAAATCCAACATGAAAATACTTTAAACTTAATTAACTATAATTTTATGCTTTAGAATCTACATTGAGGTCTAAGTTCCGAGTTTTTGGACGCAAATTAGCTTCCGCACATATATTTCAAATTAACAGAATCCCAGACCAATTTCTGTATCTACCACACGAGAACATTCTCAAGGTGGAGTGCTTTACTGCTTTGTTTGATCTTTTGTTGTTGACAGCCTTTTTAGCTGCATAAAAACTCATAGAGCTAAAACAGTCAGTTATTGACTCTCGCGTATGACAAGCGGTTGAATTTTTTAAAGAATTAAAATATTTGAGGACCATACTTATCAGAAAATTGACCTTAAACCTGCAATTACATTGTTTATGGAACTTTGAACTTGGCGCATCAATCCCACAAAGGTTTACCGACTAACTGTCTGGCCAATGATGAGCTACGCAGCACTTAGAACTTAGTTTTCTAAACCCAAGAAGATCTCAACTCTAAATCGACCAGCAGGGGTCCAAAATTTTGCCGCTTGTGTGAAAGTTTCAAATCTATTTCTGCAGAATCCCTTCCAACATTTATCCAGAAACCATTTTTGAATAACTAAACTCTAACTACAGGAATAAAACAGATTCTTTTTTAATTCAATTTGACACAATAGGATATAAGTACATATGTCTACCCGCAGTGCCTGTGCTTATGATATAGCCGATTCTAACTTAATTGTCTATGAATATATCACAGAAATATTTGCTGGAAATAAAAGTCACACAGCTAGGAGTGGTTAAATAAACTGCATAGCCGGATAAATATAAATAAATTTATAAAATACAAACACACAACTATGTATTTACTACTTGTCTCTAAGGCAAAATTAAAAGATGCAAATCATTCGATGAACAGCACACGCCCATTGGTTACTGGAAATAAAGTACAAATATAAATATCAAGATACTTAAATGCTCAAGCAACAAGCTATAAATATAGATATTTATTCAAGGTAACACAGACACACCATACTCACACACACTCACGCACACACTCACCCACTTACACCCATGCATAAAAGTGTCTACAAATGTTTATGGAATATAAAGACATATACTAAAAGTGAGCACGTAATAAATTAATGAACATAATCTATGGTGCATATTTATAACAAATCCCAACAACTAGTACGCCCATTTTTCTCGTCGTCACACCATATAATTATGTAAAGATGGATGTAAAAAAAAAAAAAACAAAAATCACAACAACACAAAATGTAAAGAAAACTTTATTTTTGTATTTATTACTGTTAATGAATAAAGATGTAGCCACCAGCAGTTTCTATCAGGGGGCGGGGGGGGGGGGCGTCTGATTTCGGGATTAAGCCCCCTTCCTTCCTGATAAAAATCTTATACATTGGTCATGAATATAAACAAAAACCTTAAGGGACATGACAATTAAACCCCTTTTCTGGGTCCGCTAGTGTATCCAGCTATACATACATTCACATAGACCTACATATCTAGTAATTAAGCGATAACGCACGTTTTATGCATAACTACAGCAAAATTATTTGTTAGATAAAATATGCACACAACACTCAAGGTAAAAATATTTGATCTTCCACAATCTGAACGTCTCAATTAGAAAACTTTGGCAAGAGAAAGTTACAAATTTAAAGCATACTTTTATTAAAGGTGCATTTATGGTTTTCAGATATCTAAAGTGGCATTAAATCAATTTGTTATGTTTATATTTTCAGCTATCTTAGAAAAAATGTAGAATATACTGGATGTATACCTGGAAACAATTTAAAGCCATTGGTGTGATATTAAAAAGCGATTTCTATTATAAGATTAATATTTTTAAGAAATTTATGGGCTTAGTTGGCTTTAGATATCATTGGTTTTCCAGCAAGAATATGCAAAGAAGAATATTCATTCCACTTTTAATTAAGATACTTGAGAAAAAACATTTAATTTTTTCAATGGTTTCAGCTACTTATATTTATCATATGGGACAAAAAAGGTACATTCCTAGGATCAAAATTCTAGCTAGAATTTTTAGTGGTAGCTAAGTTAAGCAACTTTTTTGCCATTGAAGTACGCTTTTTTCATTCATTTAAAAAAAAAGAAAAACAAAAGTATAATAACGTTTGGTGATAAGCCAAAGGCGTGATATAGTAGCATATTGTCGGAGAGGAACATAATAATGAATCGATTAAATCATTTCCGTATTTTTTCGTTACAAGTTATTTCAATTTTACATTCCGACATTGGAGAATTGATTATTACAATTTAAAGTGTGAGAATTTAAAATTTCGAGGTTGTTTTCGAATTCATTTATTCTTTATAAGCATTTAATGATAACTTGGGGTTAAAGCAAATGCCTATTTCTTAACTATTTCAATTCTGCAACTAACTAGTTAAAATCAAGAATAGTAAAAGTAATCCAGCAAAGCTGAAACTTGAAAATGAAAAATATTTAAACTCATTCCCCTGCCCCTGATGGTTTTTAGCGACCATGAACTAAAGGTGATTTTTATGAAAAAGAACATTGCTCTAATTAATTTTCCTGAGAACACATATACAATGCAGACTTCCAGTTTATAAGCTAAGTTAATTTGTCATGAAATTCTACAACTTTGATGTTTGAGACAATAAGTTTTTGTTTTTACACTAACTCTCCGTCTTTTTCTGTTCCCTTTTTCCTGAGTTTCTGGTACAAATTTCTTTAAAATGCTATCTTTAGTAAAAATGTGCCTCATAAGAACGTCACAAGCATCAGTTGAACTGAAAAATTTTGTTATGAAATAAAAATACAAATTTTGAAAAATTTTGTTATTCAAGAGAAATACAAATTTGTGTGGTTTCCGTTCTCGGTAGCGTATGAGTAACAAAAAATTAATTAATTTTTTGTTTGATTTTCATTTAATTTCTTTTATACGTATTTGGAACAGATAATCCAGAGCATTTTGTATTAGATTAAATATTGCAAGGACCGCGTTGCAGGCGGTTACATTCCGATCATGGGCACGAGCTGTTGTTGTTTCCGTACAAAATGGAAAAAGGAGAGAAATAGAGCGAGTGAGCGAAAAAAATTTGGCCAACATAATTACAGAAGATAGTACACATCCGTAGTCTGGTGAAGCGATCTTAAGGTTGACAGCTTTTGCCGGAATTCAAAGGACTGTGGCCATTTGTTGTACAGGAGCTTTTCCGGCAGCATCTGCCCATCCCTGGATGCATTGCTCATCTTACCACCCCCTAATATTTTTGCTAAAGGAGAGGCTGTCAAAGCCATCTGAAGGCTTAAACGGTATGGATATTGGATGATACTTGCTGGGATGATGGTGACATTGTTGAAGATACTGATTTGGATCTAACTCTTAACATCCGCCAATGCCAACAATTTCAATTTAAAAACAACGCTATACAATTAAAATTCCAGAGGCCCAAACTTGTTTTTTTTCCCGGTATCTGGGCCGAAAGTTGAATACAGTTCAGATTCTAGGGTTGGCTTGTATGCTTCGGTTTTTCAAGCAGAAATTTTTGCAATCATCAAGGCAATGGACCATGCCATTGATAATGGTTGGAGAGAAAGGGGCTTCTGTGTATTTAGTGACAGTACGGCTGCGCTTTAGTCCTTGCTTAATCTTCTAACCACATCCAGGTTTGATTGTGTTGGAAAACACAGTAGCCTATTGGTGATATGGGTTCCTGACAGGAATTTCAGGAATAAATCTGCTGACCTTCTGGCCAAAAGGGTTCGGAAACTGTTTCTTGGGCCAATCATTTAAATATGATTGGCCTGGCAGCTAGTGCATTCTGTGCTGCCTTTGGTTTGGAGGAAGAATGTGAAGAGATGCCAGACCACTTTCTTAGTGTCTGCACCGCTTTCTGTCGGATCAGCGTAAGCATATTTGGCACTGGTAGATTTAAAGAATACCAAAAGGGAATACAGGATAAAGTACAATGGACATAAAACTTGCTCAAGTGATGTATTCTTAAATACTCCATTTGCAAAAATAAAACAAAAACATTCCTTTTGGATTTTGATCGAAGTTATTTCGTGGTGACCATTCTAGTTTGAATTTGATGGATCCTGAGTAAACAAATTAAGCATCATAATTATTTTAAATACTGAATAATTCAAAGTTGGATGTTCCCATTTAAACGTAATTTTGTATGAAAAGGTCACTGAAATAAAAACAACCACAAGTTTTTCCTGGGTGAAAAATATAAAAAAATTTCAAGTAATTTGATACAGTAGTACTCGAGATATCATGGTCACAGTTCTGAAAATATGATTCTGAGAGAAATACGTTTAAATACTTGAATTCATTTGTATTCCTGCTGACGCGCCAATGCAAAAATCGTTATAACTTAACTAATTTTTGTCGGATCAACTGAAAGATAACCAAAAATTGAGATTTTCAAAAGATTTCAAAAAGATAGAAAAAGAACTTCTAGAATTAGTAGGTAGTTTTCAAGACATTATTAATTTCCGATATTATTTGGAAAGTGATTACTTATAGGGGAAGTGGGCGGTTAATATTTATGTCATAAATTATTGTACCGAATGTCATTGTTCTACGAAAGCTTCGTCTATTTTTGACCACGCGTTTCGATTAATTCAAACTTATAACTCCAAAATTACAGTAGATGACGCAAAACTGTTTTTAGTTTTGAAAACAAAACACTAAAATAAATCGAAAGCGATAAAAATATCAAGTAAAGAATTTACAAACATAGTTAATTTTTGGGGGGAAAGAAGTGGATATAGTTCAACCACGCTTCTCTCCATCCGATTACATTTAAGTTGTTTAAAGTTTACATTGAACTTACCAATTCTCTTGCTGAAAGACAGAACAGCAAATATCGAGTTATGCTGAAAAATAAAAAAATAATAACAGTTTTTATAACAGAATTCTTAAATAATTTCTTGAGCTATGTATTGTATATAATTTCAAAAATTAATAAAAATAAATTCCCTTTATCTCTAAGCCCGTTAAAAATGGTGGCATAGTTGTTTAGATATTTCTAGGCAAAGCTATAAAACTCACGCCACAAAAAAAGCAATTTGGACTTCTGTAGAAAAGCTGTTTGTCAGCTTTCTTCAGTAATATATAATTAGATATAACTACCGGCATTTACCAACAATTTTTTCACTTGGCTATAAAGAGAAAGCAAAAAATTTTGTTTTGAAACTCTAAAGCAGCAGCATTTTATTTAGCATTAATTTTGATTGAGATAAATTACAAAATAAATACAAAAAATGAGATTTTTTTATTGTTATTTAATTTTGTTGTTGCTCTTTTGTTACTTATTATTGTAGGTATGTGTGTCTTAATACAATATAAGAAACAACAACTACAAGGATAGTGACGATAATAGCAGCCAAGAAGCAATAATAGTAATAATAATAATAACAACAACATTAACTATGTATCCTGCCGTGCTCACCACTAATTGTATTTCATTCGAGCCGCAGGATATTTTTTGCCTAATGTCTATAACAAGAGCAATAATAAACCAGGAATAAAACAACAGTCTAACAAACTAGAAACCAACAAATAGTACATAATGATGTTAACGAATTTATGTACCTACATATGAATATACTTATGTATATGAAATGATTTTGTGAAAATTAAGCGTTAATTGTCGAGTGAACTATGAACTTTTTATCTATGAATTTATAAGTATGCATATTTGTGTTAGCGGATCCAAGGTTATAGATTAGTGAAGGATAAGAAGAAGAGGGTGTTGGAAAGGAAACATAAGAGGAAAGAAAGAGGGCAGAAAAGCTAAGAAAATGAAGAAAGGAGAGACATGAAAGTATGAGGGGAAAATACGAAAGACGTAGAGAATAAGAAAGCGAGAGAGAAGAAAAGGAAGAAGACTGGAAGAAAAAAGAAAGCGGGGGTACAGAAGTAGTGAAGAGAGAGAGAGAGAGAGAAGTTGAGAGGAAGGACGTAGAGTGAGAGGTGAAAAGAGGAAGGCTGGAAAAGACAGAAAGAGGAGTGAGAAAGAGAGGAAATGGTGAAATAGAGGAAGAAGCATGAGAAGGGTGACTGAAAAATAAAAGTAAGAGAGAGAGAGAGAAAGGAAGGCAAGAAAGAGGTAAGGAGGTTGATGAGAGATTAAAGGGAGTAAAGAATGGAAGAAGCTGGAGAGGGAACTAGCTGAATTGGTACTCCAGCGAAGCATTGAAGCACTACATAGGCCACCGAAGTGACTTATTTTATAAGAACAAACCAGTATGGGAATCGAACTTGAAGCAGTTGGAACTCAAGTTTGGCACTCATTCACGAGGTGGCTTGTTCCTTGTCCACAAATTTACGTAAATGATTTTTCTACATGCACTAAGAGTAGCTCAACTTCACATTTTTCTTCTTCTTTTTCTTCATTTTTTCTTTTTCTTTCAACCCATCCATATAAACTCAATCAACTTAAAAAACTTTACCGTGGTTTAGACTGCCTGTTCGCTATTGCTTTTATTCGATCCTTCAACGTTTTCTGCTGCCTTCGTGTTCCATTCTAGCGCCTGTCTCCAAACTGCATTGGGCGTTTGAGGAGTGTATAACATATCCATTTTAACTTTCTTCTCTTTGTTTTCTGTACATAAAAACCGATTTTATGTTGGAATTAAAGCAGCGCAATTTTATGTTTGTGTATGAAGATCGTAGATAAGCTCCTCGCCTCAAGCTTTTGCCATCATACAACTGCAACAACTCCAGCAGTAGAAGAAATTTTACCAATATAAATGAAGTCGTCAGCATTTGCGTTGACTTCAGTGTTCGGTGAGAAAATGTTTTGGATCACCCATCGTAACCAATCAACCAACTCTACAGTTTCGCACTCACCTTTATTTAATTTTCATTTATTTATTCTGAAATATGAACAAAAACTTTTGTTCAATTAATTTCCAATTTTGATTTATTTGTGCAAACTCAATGCCAAACTTTTTTACACAATGCATAGTCCCTGTTCGGGTAGTTGTGTGCATGAGAAAGTTGACTACAGTGAAATCGCGTCTGGCACTATTGTAACCAATTAATTCACTTTTCGTTACTAATTAATATTCCTTACTGGGTTAAGATACCTACTCATAACTCCAACCCTTCTAGCTATTTCACCATCCCACCTCATCCTTTTGTTAATAGGTTAAGGCTAATTTAATTGCAAATAATAAATTTCGAGAAATTTGATGCAAATTAGAAAATTTTCATACACACTTTTTCTCATAAATCACTTGATTTATATGCACAAGTTTATGATTTACGATTACGTTCACGTTTGCGTTTACAATGTTGCTGCTGCTATGTCTGCCATTTGACGTTTACTTATCATCTTTCTTGTTGTTGCTGTTCCTGCTGCTATTATTGCTGCGGCTCCTTGAAAAATACATTCTCACTTTCTCATATTTCATGAGGCAACAACAAAATAATGAAAACAAAACAAACAAAATAAAAATCATTTCATCCATCACTACCACAACTCACTAGTATGAATAACTGCAGGAGGCAAGTAAAAACAAACAGGCAAATAAATAACTAAAAACAAACAAACAAAACAAAAGCGAAGCAAATGAACAAATTGTTATATGGCAACCCTAACTAACTTTGACCTATGCCGTCTGTATGCATTAATTTATCATTTCTGGAGAGGTGCGTTTATTATCAAAAAGCAAAGACCAACAAACAAACGAACGCTCGAGAGTATCTATTATTCTATCTATCTATCTGTCTAACTGTCAATGTAAGTAGCTATCGGTTCATTCATCCATCTAACTATCTAACAGTCTATTTGTTTATTTGTCCTCACTGTTTGTTTGTATATTTAACAAAATTACAAAAATTTGTTGCTTTGTTTTTGTTCTCCTGTTATTTTTTTTTCACTGCTTTTATGTCCAAAAAAAATTTCATTTAAGAAATCAAATTTTCTCGCATAACTTTATTTCCACCCTTAAGTTTAGCGTACGTTTTCTCGGCCAGCTACCAATATGATCGATGTATTTTGCCTTTACCATACCCTAAAATAGTCGCTTCCACTCTCCTCGTCTCACCAAACTATTCACCTACCGATACATTCACCACTGCATTCATACATTGATACCTACAGTTTTTTATTGTTGTTGTAGGTCGAAGTTGTTTTTTTGTATTGGTTTTTTATTATTTTTTCTTAGGTTTTTTACATATTTTATTATTGTTTCAGTTACGTCAAGTGGATTTGCTGTTGTTGGTGATGTTGTTGTTGTTTCTGTTAGTGCCTTACGCTTTTTGCTATTGCTGCTGTTATTTTTTGTTACTGGCATTATTATTATTACTATTAAGTCTGTAAGTTATCGTTATTTAGCTTATAACTAGGTCAGAACATGCATACATATATATATATGCACCTATATATAGACATGTACACTAGCGGATCCATAGATTTTTTAAGAAGGGATTTTAAAATTGCCTTAACATTATTTATGGCCAGCGATCAAAATTATTGGAATTTCCATCGAACAGAGGAGGAGAGGGTCAAACTACCCTCTTTGATACGCTAGTGTATAGATATATGCACGTACGTATTACATTTAAGTAGCTTATTTTACTGATAAGTTTACAAATACTTGATCACGTTTTTCATGCTATTAATATTTTATATATAATTGAAACCGACATAAATTTGAGTACCTCTTCTCACTTCGTTTTTTTTTTTCTCTAACTATCGAGATATCAGTTCATATTTTCAAGATAATGCATGAGTTGTTTACTTATACTAGTTAGTCTAAATTAATTTATAGTACCTTCATTTTTTTTTTAATTTAGCAAACTGAGCTGAATAGATATCGCGGTGTTATCTTCACTGCTTCAAAAATTTATTTTTATCTTGCAATAATTTATTAAAAATATTGTAAATACTTAAAAGTCAATTGCATGTTCGGCACGCAAAACTCGTAAGCTTTTAACTGTAGTGGCAAGCAAATGGCACTACACAGAACGAGATATCGCATACTTTGGCTAAACAAATAACAAGTATAGAGATATGCGATTTGGAACCGAGAATTGCATTGAACAATGGTATAGTTGAAGCTAAGATAACTAATTGAATAAGTTCAAAGCATCTGCCAAAATAGAGTGAGGCAGCGAAGCAAAAATGGTTCACAATATTGAACGGGAAACTCTCAGCTTGCTTCACTAATGAATGGGCATGGTTACTTCAAGAATTGGCAAATTTGGTGGTAGTGAAATGTACTAATTTAGTTTCAAGGAGATGCTTGCATTGATAATTATGAAGAAGGAGATCGAAGATCTTTCATGTAATATAAAAAAAATAATTAAAGTAAAATTCGGAAAAGGTTGGGTCCTTCAGCGATTTTTTTGGAAAATTTTCGGCAAGCCTCATAATCTCATTTATAGGAAAAATATGCATTGCCTTGAAATTAAGTTATATTTCGGAACGATACACGGGAAGGTCAGAAGAGTACCCTTGCGAAGCTAATCTTCAACGACCAGGAATGCAAAAGTAAAGCGATTTCATAAAAATTCAATCCATTTCTCAAATCTTTGGGACAAACCCGTATCGCAGAGTTGATGCTGGTGTTTTTTCTGAAAAGCTTTTAATGCAGAAAGTCTTTATTCAAGAAGTCTGATCTACAATTGATTTATTTGCAGCGGGACAGAGAAATCAGTTAGCGAGAAAACTGACTTTCGCACATCACCCCTCAAAAGAAAAGCACAGATGTTACTTATGTTACTTCTAAGCTGTCATTGCCATCTGTTGCAATAAAATAAAACGATCGCTGGAAACCACTTGTAAAATAACGATACTTACACGTAGAAAGACTAGATCGTCCATATATAAGAAAGCAGTACAGAAACCTGTAACTCATATTTTATGTGAGTGGCTATTACTTCGACTATGAAAATAGACTAAAACTCTTATTCCGTATATGAAATTTCATCCCTTCATGTGCTCGACAATATTCTAAGAATTTCGTTGCATTCAAATTGTAGAGAAATCCATTGAAATGTTTAGGAGCACTTGGACTTGGATTACGTGGATGACATATGTTTACTTTTATCTAAGCCCAAAGATCCAAAATAGATTGAATGACTTTTTTGAAGAATACAAAACAAAAAATTATGTATCTGCAAGCACTCACAGTAGAAGTGAAACTATATTGTTTATTAGAAAATTGTTAGAAAGCATTTATAAAATATTCTGTTGAAGTTTTTGCAGTTCTCTTCTTTCTATTTTTTTGTTGCTTTTCCTCTGTTGATACTCTCTACACTTATCGGCACAAACACGACTTAGTACATGTATATAACACATGAAAGGGAAGTTCAGTTATATGCAATCAAACGGAGACTTGTATATCGACTCTCTCACTAAAGCACATGCAATAAAACTGCGAGAAGTCGTCTCTCTGCTTGATTGTACGTAGCCGGATAACAACTGCATAACTTCGTTTCTTACTGATTTTATTAGTGTGCAACAAAAACGCGATTTTTCACATGATCGATATTGTTGAAGCTTTTTCACTCTTCCTCTTTCTATTTTCTAAAGCTTTTTTCTGTTGATACTCTTTACATTTATCTGCACAAACATGACGCAGCACACATATATAACACATAAAAGGAAAATTCGCCTAATTGGAGTCAAGCTCTCTCACTAAAGCACATGAGATAAAACTGAGGGAACTCGACTCTCTGCATGATTTTATGTAACCGATCCCCATTTGACTTCGTTCGCTAAACATTAACAACAGCATAACTTCGTTTCTTATTAGTTGAGTGCAACAACAACACGACTTCCATTGCAAAATTTTCGATTTACCCTCGCTAAAGAAGTTTCACTTCAAAATGTTGAAAAATTCATTTGATTAAAATAAAAAATATATTATCAGTTCGATCTGTTTCCACCTTTCGTAGAAAAATCGCGGCGCACGCATCAAAAACGATGAATCCTTCACTTGCCGATGAAGTTTTATCACAATTATATCCTCAATAAAAGTCTTTGAAATTTTGCTCCATATACACTAGGACAAAACTGCGGTATTAAATCCGAATGAGATCCGAAAATTTTCTTAGTATTTTTTAATGTATGCATCTGCCAGTGCTTGGTGAGTACCGTTTTTACCACCAGGGACCATATAAATTAAAATTAAGTATTTTATTATCTTGAACTTTACGTTTTAAGGCAAAATAAGGTATTTTTGATTTGAATTCTCGTTATTAGAAATGAAAGTTATTATTAATTTTTAGTTTTTTCATCATTTGCGATTTATTGCTTTGCCAAAATAAAATTTATTTAAAAATTTTATTTCATCGATTAAGACTAAAAACCAAGATTTTTAAATTTTATTTTTGACTTATATATTTTTGGTCATAAAAAATAGTTTGTTTTTTTGGCTTTAGTTTGCTCAACGAAAAATAAAAATTTGTTTGTCATTATTTCCAACCAAAAATTTATTTTAAAATGAACGAAAAATGAATTTTCCAATTTTAATTTTATATTATATTTTGTGGTCGTAAATAAAAGTTATTGTTGACTTTTATTTTTTCGGTCAAAACATTATTTTTGATTTATATATGGGTCATTCTCTGTCAGTGGGTGACCCCCCCCCCCGCCCCCTCCTGTCCAAAATTGGTTAAGGTATTTCAGGGCATGTTTCAACTCAAATGAAAGCTCTAGTTTCGAATGATTTTTTGATTTTGCATGATAGCGGGCCAATATGGCTACTGCAATTCTATCACCTCACCATAAAATAATAGTTTTATCAAGCGTACGTTTACCCAAGTCATGATTAAAAAACAGATAAAGCCTTTTTTCGTATATATTTTTTTTTTTTTGCTGAATACGAATCTAATATTAGTTTTCACGGGAAATGTGACGTGTTGCCCCTAATCTCAAAAAAGGCTGTTTTCGGGTCTTACACTTACCCAAGTCATCATAAAACGACGGAAAAGCCTATTTTTGTGTAATTTTAGTTGATGAACATGAATCTAATATTATTTTCCACATGAAATGTTATGTGTCGTCCCTAATCTCAAAAAATGAAAAATCTCAAAAAACAGTTTTTCGTGTCTCACGTGTCCCAAATCACCAGAAAACTTCCTAAAAAACTTACTCTTCAATTTGCATTTCTTAACTTGGCTGCAACGTACTTTTAGCGTTACCCAGAAATAACGACGTGAACTTAGTAGGTCTGCTTCCTTTGCGGTGCTTTATTAGAGTGAAAACAAAATTAATAATGAAAAATAAGTTTTTTGGGATGTTTTCTGGTGATTTGGGACACGTGAGACTCGAAAAACAGTTTTTTGGGATTTTTAATTTTTTGAGGTTGGGGACGACATGTCACATTTCCCGTGGAAAATAATATGAGATTCATGTTCATCAGCTGAAACTACATAAAAATAAGCTTTCCCCCTCGTTGCATTCGAAACTAGAGATAATAAGCTTTCATTTGAGCCCAAACATGCCCTAAAATACCTTAACCAATTTTGGACAGGAGGAGAGGTCTCCCACTGACAGAGAATGTCCAATTTTGGACAGAGGGGGGGATCTTCCATTGACAGAGAATGTCCCATATACATATTTTTTTTTTGTTGTAAATGAAAGTATTTTTTGACTTTTATTTTTTTGAACAAAAATAAAAGTAATTTTTGACTTTTATTTTTTTGACCAAGAATAACTGTAATTTTTGACTTTTATTTTTTGATCAAAAATACAAGTCACTTTTGTCATTTATTTCTCGAGCCGAATTTCTTCTGCCCATTGCTGTTTTTGCGTTTTTTCGTTTTGAAAAGCTGTTGTTGTTTACGGTCCCTGGTAGTCTTTCTTTCTTAGAATATGCAAAATTTTTTTTTACTTTTAACATCAGCATCAGCTTGATTCTTGAATTAAAAAGTATTCAAAGGACACATTTAACTGTCAGATTAAATTCGCAGGGCATAATTTTTTATCCTTGGTAACCATCAAACAATATTAAGAATCTCGAAATCTGATTTATCAGCACTACGGTTTAGCAACTGATCTTATATGAATGCATGTTAAATTACCAAAAACGATATCCAATCTAACCAAATGAAAGCCTTAACCTGAATATATCAGAAAAATATTTGTACACTATTTTTAAACTGAGAGTAATATTGTGATTATTCGTGCCACATAACTCGCTTAAATTTGTATGCTCCACAAACAAATTTCAATTTACTTCTACTTTAAAAGATCAAAGAGAATATTAAACAGATTCCTGAAAAATCACAACTCATATTAGAAAATATTCAAAAGCTATTACTCAAACTAAAAATTTTCATACTGACTAAAATTGGTAGAAAAATACAAATATTTTCTATTTCTCTTCGACCTTTTTTTCTTCATATCTAATATAAATAAATTAATATAGTAAATTGTTCATTTAAGTACATAAATTCCTTTGAGCTTACAATATATTTATATCAAGCAGCAATTCACACACATAAGTACACATTTACACACACATTCAATCAGAAATATATGAAACTAGCAATAAAAATCAAACGCACATACCAATTCTCATACCAACTATGTAGTTAATAGCACGATGCCGTTTAAATAAATGGAAAAAAGAAATGAAGGAAAAAATGTAGAGTCATAACTTTCCAATTCGATATTAAATGGAAAAACTAAAAATATCACATACATGTACATATATTGAAGTTTATGTGAATATATGTATGTATATATGTGTTTGTAAGCTTGCAAGTTTTCTGGAAATTTATAGATTTTTTTTTTCCTTCCATCTGTATCTAACGCATCGTTATGTTCTGCTCCTACAACGTACTCCTGGGAATGTCGATTGTTGTAACGTAAACGTCACACACGTGTATATAATTACATGAGAATTTTTAATACAGACATACAAACAGAACAGGCCAGTGGCATTGCTCAACGGCAACTAACATTTAATAGCCACAAAGTGCCAGTGTCATTGCCAGTGTTGCTTCTGCTGTCAATAAATAACTGTACGAGTTATTGCGTCCCAAAGAAAAAACGAAGAAAAACTGACGTTGGTTATAACTTACACATTGTTAAAATTAATTAAGATTTTATCATGGTGCACTTTATAGGGTCATAATTGCTTTTAATAAGGCGCACAAAAGTGCCCAAAAATAAAGATGTGTTTGCTCACACATACAAACATACCTACATTTAATTACATGTGTGTGGGTTTGTTTATTTATATACACAACTCAGATTCTTATTTTGACAGAAAAATCAATTTTCAAAGAAAATGTGAAACCTCAAAAAAAGCTACAACGCAATAAATGAAAATTGTAAGTAACATGAGAATTCCTATACACGCACACATAGTCAGATAAAAGTATTGTACATATACATACGTACTAGTATAATAAACTTCAGAAAAATATATCGCAATCGCAATAAAAGCAATTTAAACGTCATTATAAGCAACGCGCAAAACCTACTCGAGTGCATATAAAACATCTGACAAGTTGTATAAAAGTTATGGCGCTGTTGCTGTTGCTGCAATTGTTGTTGTCATTGCAACTGACTGGCATTGTTAGTAAAGCTAAATATACCAGCAGCAGCTACACGGTAATACTAAGAACAGCAGGCAGTATTCTCTTCACATTCTCTTATACCTACCAGAATACTCATTGAAGGCACCGTGTCGTATGAGTGACAATAATATGCCAAACTATAGGCATGAAATGCAAGAACACATGCAGCGCAAAAAATGCAAATACTTCAGGATAAAAAGTGAAAAAAGAAAAGGAACTTGTTACTTGATCATCACTGAAAAAAAAGGGAGAGTCATGTTTGTTTCAAAAGAAAAGAGAAAAATTTAAATAAACACCAAACATACATATTTATTTTCATTTCACTGTGCACATTTTCATGTGTGTGTCTGCAGTGGCAGATGTTAGCTTTGATTTTAGGGGAAACTTCTGGATTTTGAGACATAAGGATGTAAAAAGCATGAGATCAAAATTGAGACTGAAATTGAAACCAAACGCAGACCACAATTCAGGCAAAAACACCGACAAATCAACTACTGAACTAAAAACTAGACCAGAAACCATTAGCCTAAGTAGTTCATTTATAAACTGATCCTAAAATTCCTGATTTAATGTAGACTACTGTAGAGTATGTAATAAACAGTTCCGCTGGAGAAAGATTTTAACTAGACGATATACAAACATCAGAAATTTTAATACAGTTTTAATTACTTTATTATTATAAGATAAAGTATTCAGCCCCCATTCATTGGATCCGTCCCCTGTCACTGTATCAATACTCCCATTTGCTTACCTTTTATTTTTTTCTTTCAATTCTTTGATATTTCATTTATTTATTTCAAAGTTCGTAATGTAGTTGTTAGTAAATTAAAACAAAAAGTTTCAATTAAAAAAAAAAAATCAAAATCATTAAGCTCTGCGAATCTTTAGCAAACTTTTTTATACATTTACATATGCATTTACTGTTTATTTAAATAGAGACTGAAATAGTGCAAAGTGTAGAAAACTTTTTAATTACAAACCAGATATTTGAGATTTTAATTCTCTGATAAGCTGCAAATATCTGTTAAATGCAGTTCTTAGTAAAGACTTTTGATATTCATAGATTTCAGGAAGAGTAAAATAAACTATAAGAAAAGTCAAAAAAGAAGTTAAATACAATGGTTATGGTGCAATGAGTAGTTTTTGAAATTACTATGAACTTTTTCAAAGAGCATGAGCAGTATATGACACTAGAGAAAGTCTAGGAAGGAAGAACTGGGAATCTCTCAATGTGACCATATATAACTGCTGGGGGAAAATAAAAAAACGCAAGGCAAAATCAGTGACTAACTGCCTCTGTAATACAACACCCTCTACGATACTTAAAACATTACTGAACCTACCATTTTTACATTTATTTATCAAATAAGAGGCACACCTCTGAACAACAACATTCACACAGACTTTATTCGAGAAAACAATAGAGATAATAGAGTTAACTTTTATAATTTCTGCCACAGCTTCAGATCACCTTCCTGGATAGGAATAGAAGAGGCTGGTGTTGAAAAGTTGCTGACTTATTCAGTTATAGTGTAGTGTATAACAATATGTATCTGATAATTAACGTGGAGGAAGAATTAAAAGAACATATCTAATGCGAATATAAAGGCTTAATGAGTCCTCTACTTAGTTACATAGAAGATTGTGACTTAAGTGTCCTGTCATGAAGAAATGTACTACTTAAACCTAACCTATTTAAAAAATTTATATTCTGCAACCGCGCACCTTATTTCCTATAGGAGATACCACAGTAGACCCCAGTTGGCCGCAGTGTTCTAGGATCATTACGCCCACCACCATTATTCACCGTCATCTAAACACTCTAGACCAAATATTCTTCAAAGTTAATTTCAATTTCTTTAATATGATGCTATTCTGCTAGCTTATGTAAAACTGCAAACTAACGAATTAGCAAATCGAACTAAAACTAGCAAGCTGTAGCTTTCAGCTTCCTTGTTTTAATTGACTTGGAAAACTGTGATAATAATTTCTGATAATTTAATGCCAAATTTTTCTCTGAATGTCATCATGTTTTTTTAGACCTAGAGGAGCATAGAACCTTCACAAAACGACATAAATGATTACAGTCTGTAGCGATGTTTTTGATTTCATTCCATAATTTTTTTGATAATTTCTCTAATTGGCCATTGAATTGACTCACAGCAGCTTCGACTGAATTTCACTCTTAACTATCATTTAAATTTCAACAGAAATTTTGCTTATTTTCATAAGCCCATCTGATCTTGTCAAAAGCAATCAGAGGTAAATAGAAAAATTAGCAGTATTACATTAATTAGAGAGATAAAAAGATCATAGCCCTGGCGTCATGGTCCGTGTGATGAACTCATTAAAAAAATTTATATAATTAAATGCATAAAATAAAAATTTTCTACATTACTAACATTGCCTAGCATTGTCTTTCAATGACCAAAGTGAAAATTGGGCTTGAAAAAAATTTTACTTCGCCTTTCAAATTCGGCATTAAGCAGTAGATCTCCTTACTTCCACAACATGAATGGACCCGAAAATCTCTCTCTATGCTCTCCATATGCTGCTGTACATTCAAAAAAAAAAGGAAAAGAGAAAACAAATAAATCGGATCTTTGCGACCAGCTGAGTCTATTGTGATATCTCCCGGGGAAATAAATTATTTTATGGTTTGCCCGTTAGTTAGTTTCTTGTAAGGGAATTTAATCTTTTTTAGGAGAATTATCTGCTGTATAGTGCGGCTGTACAATAGAACTACGAAATAGAGTCTTCATTAGACCTTCACAGCGCTATAAGATATACTCTTTCTGTTCCTTCCCCTACATATTCAACAAACATTGTTATTTGCTATATCCACAGATTTTAAGTATTTATTTGACCCATAATGCCTTGTGCAGAAATCTGTGATAACTATTAAATTATTTCTGCTCTGCAGTATTAAATATCAATGTTAGTCAAAGAGTACTTAGGGGCATCAAGAGCCAACCAGAGATAGAGAAATCAGAGATCTGAACAGTTTGAAACTTTCAGAGATAGTATGAGAAAATGAGCGACTGTCTGAAGCAACGTAAAATTATTAGGGACTTTAATATGTTTTCATGGCATTTTATCTAATTAGAGAACATCAGATGAAACAAGTCAGATATATTCATTAAATCAATATGAGATAATTAGTTGCAACTTTAATTTTAATGTTAAATTTTAATTTATTTTTAAGTTCTTCCACTTGTTTGTACTGCTTGCTATTGTTGTGCAGCAAAAGACTAGTTTCTTATTGTACTAATTTGTGATACCCAATAAATAAACAAATAAATAAACAAATATAACCTATTCAAGTGAATCCAAATTCAATCAAAGGTAATAAAGAAGCAGTCAAAATATTATCAAACCCATGAAGTGAGGTGAGATGAAAACTTTCCATATGAAAAAACTTAATAGTTCAATTCCTTTGAGTCATAGACCAACCGAATTCACAGTTTATTGGTTGCTTTCAGTGTGCGTCTCATTTACCGACTAGAGACAAATTCGTACTGTAGTTTACAATTTTCATGCTATAGTTAGTTGAGTTTAAGAAGTATAACAGCTACTAAACCTAAGCCTACTATCAGCTGTTTCTTTCAAAATACTTGAAGAAGGTGCTCTCCTTCAACCAAGGAAAATTCAACAAAAAAAAATATTAAAGTATGCCTACTAACGCGAGTCAAATTTCAGATCAGTCTGGCTCACAGAAAATCGAAAATTTAAAATTAAAAATATAAAAATATATTTTTACTAAATATAAATCTGAAACTTTAGATCAATTTTTCTACGCTCGATTATTTTCTTATGCTATAGTAAAAAAAAATTAACTGATAGGAAAAGCCACAGAAAATTTGCAATTTCCACATAACTTTTTCCACCTTAACATTAAATATTTCTAAATGCCCATAAAACCCTCATAAAAGTCAGATGTCAATGCTGGTCCTAAAAGCCGGTCATTACCTTATCCAATAATACAAAAATATAATTCTACTATAATTTTTTCAGAATCTATGACGATTTATTTGAAAATTTTTATCGTTTACAATTCACCAAAAATATAAACATTCGTTGCAAACATTTTTTAAATAATAATAAACTGCAAAAAAAAAAATACGTTGAACAATTTGACCTGTCTGAATGCACACAAGCGCAAATTCACAAAGCCAGAAGTTTAGAAAGGAATTCAGTTATATTCGCTACGGAAAATGTTTCAAGGGATCCACTTCCCTGATATGAAATGAAAAAAAAAAAAAAAGCAAACAAATATTTAATTTTATTACCGTTTAAAAATTCCATTAAAAATAAAGTGTTCTGTTTTCAATATTTCCATACAGTTATTTCTATAGCATAGAATCTGTCAAGGGATTTCGAAAAATGTTTGCTAGATATCAAACATTGCAGTTATTTTGCTTGTGCTACATAAACAAAATCTGAATTCATTTCACTCTAGAGTATACTGCAGATATGCATTAAAAATATAAAAGTAATTGTGAAAGTGTAGCGACTTTATGAATTCGTTTACAATTCACTTTTATACTTTTATACTATATATGTGCATACACGGCAACTTGAGCCAATTTTATTAACAACAAACTGCAACCAACTTGTTTATATGTATTTATGTTGCACTCTATATGTATGCATGTATGCATGCATATTATATGTAAGCCGTATAATTTTACACATACTCATGCATTTTATTGCATTGTTCATTGTGTTTTTCATTTAATTATGTGTCTGAGTATATATTAAGTATATATTACAAACATGAAAATGTAAACTTCTCATCAATTAAAATAACTAATTAAAACATTATTTACATTTAAGATTACCACCAAGTACATGAGAAATTAATTGATATGAACAACAATGTGCTAATGGACGAGTATGTATAAATTTATTGTTTGCATTTTAAGACAAGATGCATTAATATATACTATGAACTGGGAGTATTCATCAACACTTGCAAAAAATTGTAAACCCTTTTAAAAGTATTTATTAACAAACAAAACATATCCTCTCTTAGGCCTTTGATTAAATGGTGGCTCAAAGTCATATGACTGACAAAATTTAAAATGATTTTAAACACTGATAGTTTTAATAACTCAACAAAGAACTCAGCTATCAATCAAGCTGATTCAGCTACCTTCTGTGCGTGCTAGAAGTGGCAAGTCTACATATTGTGTGGTTATTAGCAAAAGAGTAAATGTGTTACTTTTTGTCTAAAATTGTATTTATTTTAAGAGGGAGTACCCCAACTTAAAGTGAAGTAAAATCATCGTACAGAGATCAACTTTATTCTTATCCAAAAGTTGCAGTCACAGAGTACTCAGGTCATTTTATTAATGTAGGGAATATCATGGTCCAGATTGGGTTAGTGTTACTTAAAAACAGCAATCACAGGCTGCAATTAAACTATAAACATAACAGTGACTAAAAGAAATTTGTAAAAAAAAAATTCCAAATTAAAATTTCCAAAGCAACAATCGAATGCGATTTCTTATTTGAAGAGTTAGCATATTTGATTAGAAATCAGGTTTTCTTTAAAATAGCAGATTCTCTTTAAAGTCATGGAATGTAGAGTTAAAGTAATGGCAACTGATATCAAAATAAATGCAATTATTTTATTAATGAAGTGAAGATCATGACGAAAATCCTAATTTTTTAGTGATACATAACAGGTTGCAGTCAGATATTAAAAGTAGCTGCGACTGATAGGAGATCCAATTGGTTTTTAAGTGTGCATATAACGTATGCGGAATGAAATACGAACTAACGCATCAACAGTAACAAAAACTTTAATTCATGTTTTACAAACATAGAGTTAATAATGGTTAATGTACATAACTTAAACTAATTTTACAAAAAATATTCATTACCACATCGGTTAGCCTTTCTTGTATTTTGTGGCACCTTACGCATTGCCTCCTGAATTCCCTCTGTATTTATTTTAGCTAGCTCTCTTTTAATTTTTATGATTAGGCAGCCCACATTTTTTGGTTTATAACCCTTTCCATAAACATTTCTTTTTAAATTTGCCCAAAAAGTCTCAATGGGTCTTAGCTGTGGAACGTTTGGTGGATTTTGCAGCTTTGATACAAATTCTATATTTAAATTTTTGAAAGCAGACTGGGTGGTTTTGGCATAATGGGCAGACGCCAAATCAGGCCAAAATATTGTTTTGTCATTCTTATGATATTTATTGATAAAATTTTTCAGAACAGGAAGACATTTATTAATATATACATTGGCGTTTACAGCCAAGGCCGATTTTATGAATACAGGCTCGCTGATGCCACATTCACTTATCGCCAGCCACAATAAAACTTTTTTGGGGAACTTTGTTTTGGTAATACTAGTTACATTATCAGGTGGTTTAGTATTACGAAGCTTGAAATAATATTTTGGAGTCCATTCATGGCCTTCCACAGTAAACTAACTCTATTCATCCATTATGCAAATGTAAGGTGAATTTGCAGCAAACAAATTTTGGGACAGTGCACGTAATCGATGTTTAATTATCGCCGACTGGTTTTCAGAGACGGTTGGAACAGTTTTTTTTTTTGCACATTTGATGATTCCCATGTCTGATATATGTATATTTTTTTATAGTTTTGTCGTCGACATTATACTTTTTCGCCAACGCACGATATGACTTCGCTGACTGACCCACATTTTTTTTTTTTTTCATTCGATTTTCCACTCCTGAAAGCTTTAATAGTATTATAAATAAAAGTTTTTTTGAATTGCATTTCAGAAAAATTACGAAATATCTCATATTTAGTTTTTAGTGGATTATTTTTACAAAATTTACAAATCAATTTGTGACGTTCTAACTCCGCCAATGACATGTTTGCGACTATTTATTATCTATCGAACTGATCTCTAGTCGAATAATTGCAGGAATAGTACCGTTAGTTCTCTCATATTTTGTTTTGCTATTGCTATTTGTTTTGCATTTGAAATTATGGTTGGAAATCAGTTCATATTTCATTCCGCATACGTTAATATTGTTCAAAATTTAATTTTTTTAATGTTACTTTTAAATAACTGCTACAGCTTGTTCTAGTCTTAAGAGAAACTGTGACGGATAACTGTTATTTTGTGCCTTTTTAGCTTTTAAGTGCAGAAATCAAAATTTGTCAGTTTTACTTGAAAGTAGCGGTCACAGATTGTAACCAAATATTAAGAGTAACTGTAACTGACTGTTAACGGAATTAATGAGGTTATATTATTAGTGGAATGTACATTGCATCTAGATATAAAAAGTTGCAATAAAAATTTTTCAGCATTACCCTAAAGTAACAAATACAGGCTGCTCAAGTATTTAGAGTAGCTATGACCATTAACAGAAATTATGTGATTTTTTAGTTTCAGAGTCTAGAAATCAGATTTGATCACCCTTTCTTGAAAGTAACAACCCCAAATTATTCAACTACTTAAAAAAGCTATATGTTAAAGAGTAATAGTAATATTTCAATTGCAGAGAATTGTTCAAAAGTTAAACTTTATCACTCTTATAAAAGTATCAGTCAATATAATATATTAAAAGTAGCAGTGACGCATTACTAAGTAGATTCTACATCATTATGTAAAATAGAATTTCTTCACTGTTGCTGAAAAATAACTCTGACTGACAACACAGATGATATGACTTTTTAGTAGCCTGTGTAAAATCAGTTTTTTTCTACAAAGCTTGAAAATAACAGTGACTTTTTAGTAGTTTGGTAATTTGCATTTAAAGTCAAATAGAATAATCCTCTGTTACTTTAAAACTAATAGTCACAGTAACTACCTTTGAGATTCAAAAATTAGTATCGGTCTTGCACAACTCACTGGCTTCCATTAGTTTTAAGAATGAAGAGTTAGAAGAAATTTAACACTCAAAGAAGGAAGTAAAATTCCGATAATATTTACAAATTGTTACGAAGCTGAAAATAAAGCGAGTCGCTTCGCTATAAAAAACAAAATCGCTGTTTCATTAAATCGTTCCAAATTTTACAACTTTTCTGTTGCAGCTTTAACTACTCATAACTTTCAGAAAAATTGTTAGAAAATTTGGCAATAGTTACTAAGAAACATTCATTCTCCATTTTTCTCACCTGATATTTAACTAAATTTAGCGAATCTTTAATAGACATCATTTTTATGATGCAGTTTAAAGAAGCTGGCTCAATCACTGTCGTTTTAATACATATTTACATATCAACAGCGAGTAAAAAACAGCAAAGTAGACTTGAATAAGCCACTGCAACTTCAAAATATCAATAATAAATTGTAACATAAAATGAAAAAATAAAAATGGAATAAAAAATAAAAATCATAATTTTTGCAACTAATTTTCTCAAATATCAGCAAATTAAGCAAAAAAGTTCCAGAAAGTAAATGTTTTCAATCATTACCATTAAATAAAATAAAAGAGGTTAGAGCCCCAATTAGAGAATGCGTCACGGTCGTGACTTGTTTATGTAACAATTTTAAAGTTCTCCCTTTATTTATTTATTTTTTTTTTTGTTATAAATTAAAATCAGAAAAATTTTTGTAGTCATACGTACATAGAGGTACAATAAAAAACCCAAAGTTTTAAAAATTTATTATAATTCTCGAATTATAAAGCAAAGTCATACATTATTGTCGTCGTTTTCAGCATTAAATATTAAATAACAAAAGCAATTTGAAATGCCCATAGCTGCTACCAAAATCAATATGTGTTCATGAGTGTGTGAATGTGTGGCTCTATAATAATGGCTTTAAGCTAAACATGCTCGTTGTGTTGTATATCTACTTGACTGTATTTTAGTTGAAAAAGAAAATATCAAGTGAATGGGAAAAGTAAAGAGCAAGGAAAAAAAAATCGAGAAAAATCCTATAAAAACTAAACTACAAACACCATAAAACTGAAAAATTACTTTCTGCTTTGCTTGGTTCGATTTTTTTTTCTCTTTTTTTTATTTTCGTTTTCCTTTTTTTTTTTGTAGGCAACAACATTGGCAATTTATGCAGCCATTGGCAATATTTTTCCCCATATCACTAGCTTTAATGTATGTATGTGTGTGTGTATAACGACAGCAACAGTCAAAAAATGTGTGCCATAACATCGTCATCGTCACCGCCATCGCCACAACCAGAAACCATCAATAAAAAATTCAACCAAAAATTTGTATAAAACCTAAAAAGAAAATTGACTTAAGGGTGAGTGTTTCACCCCCCCTACATACATAGGGGTATATGATTATGCAATATATGCGCACGAAGAAAATACTTTAATAATAATAATACTCGTAAAATGTCAATATGTAATTTTTTATTTCATTTTGTTGCTAGGTAATAAAATATTTTAGTTGCTAAATTGAAAATTCAAACAATTGACGTAAATTGTTATATGTCATTTTGTTTATCATTCTCCCCCTTCCTTTTCAGTTTCGGAAATTTTTTTCGGCAATCAATCATTTTTCATTCTCCATTTTTCTCACTTAATCGTTCTTTTTTTTTTTTTTTTTTTTTTTTGAAAGTCATTAATGGAAAGTAACTAAATTTTACGTATCTTCAATAGACAGCATTTTTTAGGGTGGTTAGTTTATTACAAGAAAATGAAAAAAAATAGGATCGAGAAACTCTCCCGAAATTGAATTAATCAGTTAATTTTGAATTTTTGGGGGAAAAATTCTCTTCTCTATGAAAATATGAAAACAAAAAAAGAATTATTCAAGAACATTGAACAATTTGTTATTTTGTAAATTTGCTGTAAATGATATTCATCTGTTGAAATGCAACGGAAAATGTCGAAGTTGCATATCTAAAAAAAAATTTGGATTTTAGGGACGGTTGTTCGAGGTAGATCTACCGGCTTCAAAAATGTATTAATGGCAATTATGTGGAAAAATTAAATTAAAAATAAAATAAAAATTAAAACGACGAAGATTCAAGTTATGAAATTGAAATTGCTTCCGGCCTTTTCCTTGTGGCCAACTAAGCGAACTTTTGTTAGGTCCTCCGTGATAGTATAAAAATATTAGTACAATCGACTGCGTGGACAGAAAAGTGGTCGGGGAGGAGCACAAATTAACAGACAACCAAGGTGATATCGCTTGCATACATATTAAACAACGCATACGCATATGTGTGTTCATACAAATTTGATTAGGTGGAGAATAAAGTAGAGTATAGGCAATGCAATATAAAGCGCGGTTCACGCCAAATTGGCACGCTTTTTTGTGGTCACCACGTCGAACAACAAATTTTTTACTGGGATTTGTTTACAATACCATTACCGTTAGTTGATAAATTTTTCATATTAATTGATCGCAAGTTGGTGATTGTGTGCACAATGGAAGCTGCAAATAGAAAATTGATTGTGAACAAATTTATTGAAAATCCGTCGTGATCTGGTTCAAAGATTGCGAAAGTGTTAAATATCTCCAAAAGAACGGTATGTAGAGTTATAAAACGATATAAAGAAACTCTTAGTGTTGAAAGTGCTTAAAAAAGTTGTGAACAAAACGGGAACCACCAACCTAAAATTAAAGGCAAAGATCTTGAGGTCCATCACTGGACTATCGCATAACGATCGTGCCAAAAAATTCAATACCAGCAAAAGTACTGCTAGACGAATACGCATAAAAGCTGGCCTTAAGTGCTATCGTTCCATAAAATATCCAAATAGAACAGACAAACAGAATTTGCTGGCCAAAAAACGTGCTCGTCTTCTTTATAATAATGTTTTGACCAAATTCAATGGATGGATGCATTATTGTGGATGCCGAATCATACGTAAAATTTGATCTTAAACAGCTTCCAGGTCAAAAATTTTATATGACAACGAATCGTGGTAATGTACCCTCAAAATTCAAGTACATAAAAATGGATAAATTTGCTAAGAAAGCAATGGTGTGGCAGGCTATTTGCAGCTGTGGTCTCAAATCCAGGGTATTTGTGACATCCTCTTCTATGACGTCTGATATTTACATCAACGAGTGCCTTTCGAAACGACTATTGCCATTTGTTTGTCACCACCATTCGCCAGTGAAGTTTTGGCCTGATTTAGCCAGTTGTCACTACTCTAAGAAAACCATGGATTGGTATCAGACAAATAAAATAGATGTAGTGCCCAAATATATGAATCCACCCAATTGCCCGCAGCTTCGACCGATCGAAAAATACTGGGCTATTACAAAATATAAGTTGAAGAAAAATGTAGGTATTGTCAAAAATGTGAATTCAATGTTACTAAAATAGAACAAAATAGCCGCAAAAGTATCCAGAGCGGATGTTCAAAGGTTGATGGGGTCCATTAAAATGAATACCCGGAACTTTTTGCACAACAAAGAAATTTAAATCTTTTAATATTATAGTATTAAAACAAAATATTAAACTTATCATTTAATGCATTATTTGTTATTCTAAATGTTCTGGTTAAAAAGATACAGCAACTTTCCTGCGTGCCAATTTTGCGTGAACCGCGCTTTATGCACACATTTTGTCCGATTGAAACTAAGTTGTATTGTGTATAAAGCAAGTACACATACTCAATTTCTGTACAAAAGTCATGTGATACAATATGTGTGAAAGAGTATATCAAGGTTTGCTCATTACAAAGTGCTCACATGTTGTATAGTCCCCATCTGATTCGACTATCATTTTCCTCCTTATCGCTCTATGTGTTTCTGTTAAAAAAGTCTCACATAAAAAACAAAATATTATATTTCTTTGGCTTGAAAGTTCTTGCGACCTTGGCATATAAAATAAAACAAGTTTAATAACATTAAATGTTCAACGTGGGTCTTCGAAACCACATTTTGCCATTATTTAAAGAATGGAACACGTTAATTTTAATATATAAACATACATACATAAATCAGTTGAAATCATTAATTAATATGTTTTTTTTTTTTTTTTTTGGTTCGTTAAATTGTATGTTCCTATGTATGTAGTAAATAATTCACAAAAACACATACAGACTCATACATTTATACAAGCTCCTACACATTCAAACATATACTTTTTTCATGCATATGAACGTGTTTAGAAATTCTTCATATTTGTACGGGTATAAGCAAATTCCCAGCAAGAAAAACCAGAAACAATGACATTGTAAGTATTGAACTAATGCTAATCTAAACTTCATAGAAATATTTTTTTAATTAAATTGTATGTATATATATATTGTTGATTTTCTACTGGAAATTCAATTTGTTATTAAACAAATGCTGCTTTTTCTAGCATATCGTGCATAGACGAAAGTAAAAGAGATAAAAGAATCAAACTTTATGAAACTTTTTGTGTCGGATTAAATAAAACACTTTTCAAATTTAGGAAAATTTTTTCAATTCCATTTCGGAACAAAATCAATCCTAATAAACCAAGTAAATTTGAGAAACAATTATTGTTTGGTATAGCAAAATTAATAACATAAATTTAACATAGATTGTGTTCATCGTCGGTTTCTTTAAGCGAAAATATGAATGCAAGATTATATTTGCTCTTGTCAAAAATTCGTAAAGATTAGTTGAGCTAAAAAAACATTTATACTTCATACTTTAAACAGAGAATATTATTTTCATGTAGATATTGTTGTTGTGCTTTGTCCCTTTAAGAATTTTACAAGTCTTTGCAACGCCCACAAGCGTGAACAATTTTCTGTAATGTATTTTAAATAGCACCAATTCTTTGCATATTATTTCAAGAATTATTGCTAGGAAAAATTTTATTAAATTTTTTTTTTTTTGTAAAATTTTAGATTTTTGTCTAATCTTGTAGCTGAACTATGACTTTTCCGGTTTCTACTTACGCCACGATGGAGCAGTTGAATTAAAAAATCTCAACCCACTATTCCAATGGTCCTAGTTTCTAATGGGCAGATGCTTCTTATGACATACAAACATACACAATTTTTATTAGTAGAAAAAAAAAAGAAGTGGAAGTAATTCAATAAATAAAAGTATTCACTCTCAACATTTTAGTCACATAGCGCGCACAAGCTCAAGTATACACTCAAAGAAAAATATAAGAAGTGTGTAGAAAATTAATCACTCAGGCCACTTGCTATATATCTTCAAGGCTAAATATAAATGGAGATAAGAATACAGACATGCATATATTTCGAGACAGTCAATAGACTCTATTCTCATATATTGAAGTATACATACATATGGATATGATTGTTAAAAGCTTTTTAAAAAACTAATTGAAAAATATGACGAAGAAGAAAACTTGAAAAAAGGGTTCAACGGAAACTTGAATAAATATATCCCATATAGGAAACAATTTTCGTAATGAGAATTGGAAATTACAGGAGTGTTGTTTGCTATTTACTATACATATATCGATGAAAACAAAATTTCATTAACTTCTGATAAAATCTGCGTGAAAATAAACTGCACTTTTTGCAGTATTTATAAGAGAAACAGAGATCTGAGCAATTATGAGAGAGATACAATTTAAAATTTGTTATATTTAATGAATAAGGCTATTCACGATCTGGTGAAAATTATCCTGCATGAGTCCAATAAATTATTGTAGCATTGCTTAGGCAATTGGTTTGATTAAATGTATGAACTACTTCCAATCGCAATTGTCTCCAAGTGACTTCAAGTGACTCCAATTGACTTCAAAATCCCAATTGACTCCAAGTAACTTCAAGTGGCTGCAATTGACTTCGAAATCCCAAGTGACTCCAAAAGACTTTAAATGAAACCAATTGACTTCAAATTCCAATTGACTCCAAGTGACTGCATGTGACTTCAAGTGATTCTAAGGGTATTCAAGTGACTCCAAGTGGCAGTCATGATTTTGAGGTCATAAGATTTCATTCCCATGATTTAAAAACAAAGATTGCATTCCCTTGACTATAAAAAATACTTTTATAAATGAATAACCGATCGGCGACTCCGAAAAAGACTTCTAACTTAATTTTTTATTCTCGAGTCAAATATATTATTCAATAATTGACAGGCTGAGAGGAAAAGCGAGCTAAAATTTATATAAGAGCAAAAGTGAAATAATTGTGTGTGTCAGTGCACGAATGGCATAAGTAATACGGTTTAGAGTGAAAATGAAACGCCTTAAAAGTAAGAACAAGAATGGTATAACAATTCTTTCAGAGCAAGAACAGCATTTTTTTTTTTTTATTCCGTTTTCACTGTGAACATATTTCGTTTCATTTTTGCTCTGAACATATTTCGTTTTGCTTTTGCTCTTAAGTAAAATTATTCTACTTTTTTCTGAACGTAGAAGTTATACCACTTTTCCTATCAGCCTCTCAATTGCAATCATGAATTGTCGGTTATAAACTATGATCTAAAGCTATTTCAAATAAATTGAATGCATTCTATTACAGCTCTGGTTTGGATATAGAGAACCTAAAATATTTCAACGTTTTCCATTGGAATCAAGCGAAATACAAGTCGCTCAATGAAAAAATCGCTGATAAAGTTTACATCCACTATAGTCGAAAAGCAGTACGAAACTAACTAGCAAACTCGAAACTAAATCTTAAGTCCGTAAAGCTCATGAACTTACTCGTTAAAAGGAGAGCTATTTTATTTATTTATAGAGGAAGGCTTGTGCTTCTCAACACTATAATCTGGACTCAATAAAACGTTCATTAGAGGAAATCAGGATTGCGATTGATTAAGAAGTCCATCGGCGAAACGCTCGGATTGATTAAAGGCAAATGTTATGACTAAGAGAGGTTATGTTGAATAGGGCTGCATTTATATGAAAGGATATATTCAGCAATGATACGATCTAATTTGTTTTTATTTCATTGAGGTACTTTTGAAAGTAACTGCAAAACTGTGTGCATCAATTAAAGTTTAATTTTTACTCTGCTATATTTAAAAAATTATCAGAAATTTATCAAGTATTCAAAACATTCAAAGATTCTTACAAAAAAAACAATAACAACATTTCGTTTAAGTCATATCCAATGTGAAAACATACAAATCTCCAAGAGATTGCTGCTAAATCTCTTAACCTTTTCAAACATTTTTTCGCTTATGTTTAAATCATGTACATATATGTCACACAATCACATGTAAATTAGGGCGGAGTGAACATTTTTTTTTCGCTGAACCACCTAAGAAATATAGCATCTGATGTCAGTAAAACGTGGGTAAACTTCTTTTTTTAAATTTTGTGAACTTTTAAAGTTGGCATTATCGAGCTAAAGTTGACCTTTGAAAAACCGGGTTATAACTTTGAAAAATATCCTCAGCATCCAGAGAAACACTTTTGTACCAGATTCTTTTGTATTAAATTCGATCAAAGCAAATCAAACAATCCACAAAAATCAAAAAAAATTACTCACTATTTACTACTGGCAACAGATGCCAAACAAAAAAATTTTATTCTACCCTAATGTATACATATATACATTCATATCTACAAATTTTATTTCTTCTCTTTTTTTTCTCATGCATACATACAAACGCAAAAAATGCAGATTCTTGTCATTCTGTTATCGTCGTCAGCTTGTTTAGATTTTTTCCTATACACGTTGGCACATATTTGCAATTTTTACTTCATTCAATATCTCAAATTCTGAAATTTTTGTTTTGTAATCACTGCCAGCAGCGAGTAAAAAAGTAAAAAAAAAAGAAAGAAATTCTTGTTTTGTCCTCTTCATTTTTTACACATCACTTAACAATTCACTGATTGTGATAAAAAACATTTTTACGACTTTGTCCTTCGTATTTTCTATTTCGAATTCCCAAAATCATCTTCATCTCGTTGTAGATTACTTGAGATTATTTTTAGATTTACTTTTTTGTGTGCATTTGATATCAATATTATTGAGTAAATTTGAGGAAATGTAAATTTAAAATATGAATTCTTTCAATAATTACATCAAGCTACTGCCTTGGATAGTTAGTCTTTGTCTATGGCTTTGTGTTTAGGTATGTACATTTATGATATAATTTGCGTGTTTCTGTGATTGAAGCTTTTCCTTTGCATTGTTTGAATTTTGAATTTCTAAGAAAAATGACAAAGTATTTGCTTACAAATTTATTTTTGCATACTTTGTTACGTAGAAGAAAAAAAGGAAAGAAAAGAGAAAGTAGGAATTCTACATAATTCTCAAACAAATTAAATCCAATATGCTAGGGCATAGTAAATTGAGAAGTTATGTAGGTTCTTATGGAATATCAAAGCTATTTAACGTTACAAGTTTTTATATAAATACATTTATAGAATTTTTAGGAAAGGTAAAGTGATTTGCTTCGATATAAATTTTTGGATAGTAGCCGGCATTGCACGTGAAGCTAATCAAAATTTTATTCCCGGTAGTCAATGATGAATGAATGATATACTGTTTTTTTTTTAATTTAAATTTCAAATATAAACAAAATCTCTTAGGTTTTAAATGTTTTACATTTTTCTCGAAAGTAAAGCAGTGGGGAACTTTTTGATGTGATAACATCAAGGAAAATTTATAGTGGAGTAAATTGATATAAATTAAAGTCAAATGTCACGTCGGTGTCGTGTGAGATTTCATAGTATGTGTGAGAGTATAAGTGTGTGTATAAATAAATATAATGGTGGTTATCTTAAACCAGGTGAAGTGTGGTGAGTTGCACCCCGAAAGTATTATGTCTTGTTATTAGAATAAATTAATTAAGATAGTTGAATTTTTAATATTAAAAATAAGACCATAAAAGTATACCGCACATTTATTATTTTGTATGGAAATATAGTGCCGGTTATGTTAAGTTTTCGTACCACTAGGTGAAGGCTGGCAAATCACACCCCGAAAGTATGCTGTCTTACTATAAGTACAAACAGATTAAGAAAGACGAATTTTTAATATTAAAAATAGAACCCTGAAAATATACCGCACTTTTATTATTTTGCATGTAAGTATAGTGGTGGTTATGTTAAACTTTTCTACCGCCAGTTGAAGGTTGATGAATTGACTCCAGAAATTACGGTTTCTTGTCATTCGAATAAACAGATTAAGACAGGTGAACTTTTAATTTCAAAAATAGGACACAACCAACCCAAAAGTATGCAACACATAATTTATGCACCAAAAATGGTTGTGGAATATACTTACATATATATCAATGGAATTTGTGGAATATATCAAAAATCGTTTTTATTTATTATATTTTTTATTGTAAAGTTTATTTTAGTATATAGATTTAGACTTTGCACTTTTTGGAATATAAAAACGAAAACTTTTAAAATAAAGTAAACAATAATACGTAAAGTATGTTATCACATCCTGTGACGAGTGCAGAAGGAACTCATGTTAGTTTTTTTTTTTTTTTTGTGTTCTAAACTCCCTTTCATATATATATTAAATAAGTACAATGTCAAAACTAAAGAAAATTTGGTGTAGAAGAGAGGTTTACTTTTTGTATATAATTTTGTAAAATATAATGTATATAAAAATCTATATATATGTATAAAAATGAATCAATAAATACTTACAATAAAGAAACTAAAAAATAACTAACTTAGGTAAAGTTGAGCTCCGCCACTATGCATTAATAAAAAAAATAGTGAAAGTCGATACCTCTGAATTATTTCACTCTCTTTACCTTTCCTTTCCTTCCATCCACTTACTTTCTCTTCCACTATTATTCTCGCTTTCATTAGATTAAATTATATCTATACCGCTCATGAGACCATTGTAGTTTACTCAGACGATTTAATTTTCTGGCTGTAGCGTGCTGCACTATCATCTAGCAAGGATATGACCATTATTTTTCTTTTAAAAATAATTTTTCTTAGTATTTATAATTTTTAAATAGCATCAACGGCCACAAATAACCCAGAAAGCCTCTCTTATAGTCAATTATCAATAACGAGATCTTCTCAGTTGCTAATTCGACATCAACATACAAAACAGTAACATCAGGTGGCAATGTCATGAAACAGCAAAAACAAACCCTTCTCAACACAATAACCAAATATCAGACTTTATGCAAATCCGGAATTATGGTAGGGTGACCACTGATGCTCTATAGTAGATTTCCTACTCAAGGAACGATCCTCTTGTTGATCATATGTTAACCCTGCTCTCCAGACTAAGTATAAAGTTAGCTATACTCCCATTCTATTCTAAAAAAAACCATATAACGTCAAGAGAGGCATGTACCTGCACTGTCTTCAACTGGCTAATCAGAGGTGGAAGTCACTAACAGCCTGCACTACCTCACGGGCCACATGGCCCTCATATAATGAGGGTCGGTCTCGCGAGCTTTTAACCAGGGATCGTACCGGCACTGCTAGGTTAACAGCAGTCTACACCGGTCACAAAAAAACTGCGTATCCCTTTTAACACCCATTGCAGAAGTTGCGGAAACTTAGATGAAAAAGAAACAATCTCCCATTTTCTTTGTGAATGTCCAGCCTTGGCGAAGACAAGATATAGGTTTCTGGGGAGGTATTTCCTCGCTTATCTGATTGCTCGGCAGTCAATCCAAATAATCTGCTAGGATACCTAAACTCTACGGGGTGGGTTTAGTAAGAGTACATCATTAATTACAGTTCGGTGAGGAAGCGGTTCCAAAACGACGCTACAGCGCTAATTGTGGGTCTTCTGTGGATCAGCCGCCTAAACCAACCAACCAATCTTAATCACGTGTAAATCAAAAATTAGATCTAAACTTTAAAATGCTGAAGCACGCATGATTTTTTTTCGGGGTTTTATCAAAATCAGAACCTTGTTATTTTTTTGTGTTGAACTGTGTGATTCGTTATCTCACAATCATATTAGCATTGTTTTTCGCATTGGCTACTTCCCTGCTGAGTGGAAGTTTTCCCAAATAATAATGGTACCCAAGCCTGGCAAATACCCTACAATGGTTTGCTCATATAGACCAATAAGCCTGCTAAACTAAAAAAACTTTTAATTAATTTAAAGTGTTCGACAAAAACTAGACACAAAACACACAACATCCACTCATCAATTTGGGTTTAGAGAAAAACACGTAACTGTGGAACAAGTGCACAGAATTGTTTCAAAAGTGCGTAAAGCATTTGAGGAAAAACAGTATTGCTCTGATATTTTCCTTAAACTTATTAATAAACTATAACCCAAAAATACCCATGCAATACTAAAGAACTACCTGACAAGCATGGCATTCTCTGTCAAATGCAAAAACTTTAACTCAAAAAGTTATCCAATCGCCGCCGGTGTTCCACAAGAAAGTGTCCTAGGCCCGCTACTGTACCTGATATACACCTCAGATTTGCCTAAAACAACATAAATTACTCACTTGCAGATAACACAATTTTAAGTAACCGTACTGACCCTACAACAGCCATCGAAAATCTCCAGGAACACCTTGGTACTATAGAAGATTAGAAGGCAACCTGGAGAATTATTCATCTTACTTTTGCATTGAGAAGAGAAACTTGTCCACCTCTAATCCTTAACAACTGCTCTATTCCCCAAAACGAGTATGTTAACTATCTTGGTATAAACATCGATAGAAGATTGACCTGGAAAAGACATATTGAGGGAAAAAAACACAAGCAAATCTAAAAGCATCGAAACTACACTGGAAGTTAAAAAAAACTCCAAGTTGACCCTAGAAAATAAATTGTTATTCTATTGAATAGTTAGTAAGCCAATTTGGGAATACGGCATCCAACTATGAGGAACGGCGTCGTCATCAAACGTTGAAAAGCTGCAAAGAATGCAATCCAAAATGCTAAGAACCATTACAAGTACCCCATGGTACATAAAAAATACCAATATCCACAAAGATTTAGAAATACCCATGGTCGCTGAAGAAGAAATATGTAACCCACACAAAAAGTTTGACAAGGAACTTATTGCAGCAAATATTGCAAATACCACAAGCGGCTAAAAGGCAAAGATACCATAGATCTTGCCATATTATAATTGGCACAATTAGTCTGAGCCTACACTGAGCAGGAGGGGAGTGGGGGACTATATCTTCACATGAAGTTATTCCCTCACCTTTTCTGCTGTTTCGTGTGAATTCAGCCTAATAAGATATACGTGAGACCCTCTTATCCTTTACTACAACACTAATCCCACGCAATAGCATGGAAACTTAATTTTTATTTAATTTTTAAGATTTGAAGTACTTATTTTTAGTTTCAATAAATTAATGAGAATATAAAAAAAAAATGTTTTTTCAACTATTTACGCAATTAAAAAAAAACCTAATATAATTTTACTTATATTGGAAATGAAATATAAAATTACCAAAAAATATACGCATAACATGAATACATATGTTGGGCACACCAGTGCGTATGAGTGATATGAAATCAAGTTAATTTAATTCAGATCACGTATACGCCATGTGACACTTACAACATTTAATTGAAATTATTATTGTGATTGAAAAAACAGACAGACAGACTGGCAGGCAATCAGCTATTTCGATTTGACAATAACAAAAACAACAAATGAAACGACCACAATGACAGTAAATGTAATTACAAATGTGTACAAAATTTGACACCAAATACTTAAACCATTTTAATACTTACATCTACATGTTAATATGCATGCAATTTGTGTGTGCATACAAATTTACATATATATATGTTTATATGTGAATTTCATTTCATGTTTATTACAAATTTGAAAACTTAATTTGTCGCAAAAACACAAAATAAAGAGTAATTAAATACTTTCTATAGCAATTATATAAATGATGGGAGTCATAGTGTTAGACAGGGCGTTGAATTAGGCATAATTGCATTCAGGCATGAATGTATTAAAATTAAAACCACACTGATTTGATTTCCATTCAAATATGCATAAACATTCGAAAGTTACGCGCCATTAAATATGCTTTATTGCTTGAATATGCACTCTAAGCTGTGATAATTTTAAATACTTGAACACATGCACACACACACACAAAAGTGTAAAACACGAAAATGTAGTGTATGTATGTGTGTGTACATTGAAATTTGAAAATAGGAACACATTTAAACGCTTCTATTAGCTTCTTCGTTTACTTCTGCTTGACTTCCTTTTTGAATAAGAAATATTTTATATCCTTTGCCAATTTGCTATATATATCAGAAACGCATAAAAAATACACATATCTGTATGTATATATTTAGATATTTGTATGTAGGTTTTATATGCGTTTGCCATAAGTGTGGTATATGCCTGCAGCTATTGGCAGTAGCTCACGTATTGCCAGACATAATTTTTAGCCTAAAAATATATTGGCTTTATTTAAACAAAAAAAAACGGAAACGAATAAATATAAAGAAGCTAATGTTGGGTTATATACGCATTTAAGATACCCTATCTGCAAATAAGCAAAAAATCAGACGATTATATCGATATTTTGTATTAAAAGGTTTAGCATGAAAGCAGCAAATTGATGTTCCTTCAATCAGAGGCGGCGGTAAGTGATACGTGGTAAGATCAGTGGCTAAATTTTTTTAAAATAAAATAAAGCTATTAAATTTAGATATAGGTACCATACTTAGGCAAGGGGAGCCGCTCTTAAAGTAAAAAAAAAATCCTTAAATATTCACTGCTGAAAAAAAACAGAAAAATGAGAAAACGTGTACCTGCATGTGGCAACTAACAAATTCAATGCAAAGCAATACCGATTAAGGCAGGCAATGTAATGAAAAACCAGACTAATGGTTTTCCCGCTAACTAAAACAAGGAAATCGTTGTGTTTTTTAAATGAAAATCTGTTGCGAGATGATGACAAGCGAGAAGTTAGAAAGCGAGAAGTTGTGAAACAGTGCAAGAGTTAAGTTCCAGCGTTAGAAGATGAAACGCACATCGTAAATCAAAAAGTATGAAACAAAATATGCATGTGTATGGAAATGACATAGAACCCCTAAAAAATCGAAGAAAATAAAACACATAGCAGCAGAACAAATAAAAAAAAAGTGTTGCGTTTGCCGCATACTATATACGATAACAGATGATAGTATGAAGGTAGTTGAAAAAATTTCTAGGTATTTATTATAAGAAAAACTCTGCATAAAGCAGCAAAAAAAATTAATATAACCTTCGCATCTTACTAACCTAAATATATGTACATACAGACTTGCGTACATATATATATTGTACATTCATATATCTGTATGTGTAGCAAACGTGTATAACCTTGTATGCTTGCATGCATGCTTGAATTGTATTGTAGCAGGATGTGTTGGCGGATATGTGTTTACCTTCTTCTTATTCCTTTTTATTTTTTCGAATTGTTATTGTTGTTATAACGTGTTATTTTTCATGGCATTTCCTTGCAACATAACAGCAAAAACAACAATATTCGAGTTATTGTTGCTGTCGACACTTTCGGTATCAATCAAATTTAACAGAAAAATATTAAAATTGAAATTGAAAAATTGATTACATAAGCAAAATTTTTTCAAATAAGATTTATATGTGCGCACACGTAATTTTGGAAATGAAAATTAATTTAATTTTTTTTTACTAATAATTTATTTTGGTGATTCCATAGATTAATCTATGGATGATTCCAGCCGGGAGCGATCAAGAAACATTAAATTTGTCTGCTTCTCATCTCTCATTTTAATGAGTTTTTGTATAATGAAAATTTTATGGGGTATAAAATTATGGGTTAAACGACCGTCTCCTCTCGCTTCCCAATGAAAATTTCATACACATTTACCATTGGTCATGGAATTAAAAAAAAATTATAAAGGGACAAAAAAAGGTACTCAGCAACTTGCTAGGTTCGTTACATACAATAAATCATAATTTCTTAGCTCAAGCCTTTATTGACTGGTTTTGTTTGGAAAAAATGATTATTCTTAAATTATTTGATGGGGAAAACGTTTTGTCGAAATTGGGAAAACATTTGTCATAAACAGAAAGTACTTGTTAATTAAGGGGAAAATGTTTGTCAAAAAGTGGAAAAATGCTTGTCAAAAATGGGAAAACGCTTGTCAAAGTTATTTTCATAATTTTTTCAATTTTCTTCAATACAGATATTTGTGCGAAAGGAATCCCATTCCTTTTCAGAAGAAAGAACTTTGTAAATATTATTCAAAGAAAATTAAAAAAAAATGGAATTGACAACTGAACAAAAAAAAAACTCTGAGCAATCATTTTGTCATTTTGGCAAGTAGTTATTTCTCACTATTTGACAAGCATTTCCCCTTTTTTGTTAATCATTTCCCTCGTCCATTTTGTTTACAATGTAAAATTTGGTTGGGCCAACGGCCAGCCCGGTAGGTAACGATGTAGTATCGATGCTAACGATATTGCAGATGTAATATTGAAGTTGACTATTGGTGCAGTACCGACGCTGCCCCTGTTTTCAAAATAGTACCGATGCTGTTGCTAATGTAGTATCGATTTCGGCCTATGATATAGTACCGTTACCTGGGGGCAGAAGATAGCACTGTGGCTAGCCATTGGAGCAATTTCGGTGGAGTCGACTGACATGGACGGTAGTGAGAGAGCCCGTTCAAGACTGAAATCCTAACCCTCATGCATGAGTTTCATCCAGGTGACAAGGTAATTGAAGAAAACTGTTTACGTATCACAGACTTGAGCCACCTGATATTCCTTGATGGTACCACGAATTTATGATCGCAAAACTAAACAAGGTTAATTACAACAGGTGATATCTGGTTCAAGTACCTCTAATGATGTAGCATTAATTTACTTCCGGATATTTTCTTCCGAGCTTACCCGAAATGCCAGTTTTTAACGTTGTCCAAATCCCCCTATAGTTGACAACTTAACTAGAATTTTATGTGTAGCAGAAGTAGGTAATGTTAGGTTAGGTTGTAGGGGCTATTTCAAAGTGAACACATTAAGACCTACTGGTTCATTGTGATACCCAGGGGTGAATAGTTGCCTTCCAATCCCTCCTAATCAAACCATTTTGTGCTTTCTATGTAGCGTAGTAAGTTCCTTGATTTCAGAGAGGTGGAAGATTGTTTCGTCCTCTTCTTCATTTCTGCAGCTTTTGCAATAGTCATTGTAGGATAGACCTAGTCTATGGGCATGATTATCAATAAAGCCAGTTTCCAGTGAGAATAGAGATTACCCTGCTAATGTGAATTCGGCCCAAGTTTATGAGTGCTTTTGTGCATTTCAGGTTTGGCGTAGGCCATAACTGCCTAGCAATGAAGCATGTAGGTAGGTAAAGTAGATTCACAACAAAAGAAGATGCAATTGCTTTTATCGCTGCATTCACTTGTATTTGTTTTATCGTTTAGTTGTTTTGTCGCTCGTAGCAAAGTAACGGTTTATAGCGTAACGAAATCATTGTTATTGATACTTGTAGTAAAGTCTCAGATCTTAGTATCAAGACCGGCTCAAGATATTTTATCGCCCTAAGCAAACTGTCAATGCTTGTGTTTGCATTTTCAAAATAAACAACTTTCTCTTGATCATAAAATATATAGGAGTCAAAAATATGCTAAAATTATGAGTTAAGAATGGGAGTGCCAGAAATGATTGAGACAAAAAAAGGAGAGTCGAAATCTATGATCTCGAATTACCCTTAAAAAGGTATAAACTCGCTATTTGATCTTGTAAGGTGTCAAATTGTCGCACTGTTATTTAAAAAAATATTAAAGAATTTAAGTTCGAAATTAAAATTTGAGGGGCATTGAAAGAATATTGAAAAATTCTAAATATAAGTTTTCCTTAAAAATTTGTGTCACTGTTAATAAGATTTTTGGCAACATTTTTTCTTTCATTTATATACTGATGCAAAAACACTTTGCCCGGTTAAAAATATCACGGAACCTTATCTCAATCAATGGAATATTTTTGCGCTACACGTGTATACTAAAATTTATCTAAAAATAGTCCGTACAAAGAGAAAATATAACCGTACTTTAATCAATCCTAAATAAATAAAAATAAATTATATCCTAAAAACAAATTTAAATTTCCTTAATATTCCCATACCGAAATGAAACACCAAATTAACAGTGAAAAGTTTTTAAAGAAAATATCACATCAACAATAAACTCAAAACTCAAATCAACACTTTCGCGCTGTGTATATGCATTAAAATATCTACATAAATACATATTTGCCTACACAACTCAATCACTCGGCAAGAATTGACATATTATCTTATTAGCTCATAATCTACACTTCAAAAACGAGAAGACGAAAAAGATGAAAATGAAGATGATGCTGAAGAAGAAGTCGAAAGTCTTGTAATAACAATACAAATAGAATAGCACGCTTACACATATGCATGCATACATATACGCTGGCTGGCAAACATACACCTACATCATGTTATCAATGTAAAAATAAAAGCTAAATAAAGGGGAAAGAAGGAAACAAATTTTAAGAAAGAAAATATACAAAAATATTGAATATCAAAAACAAGCATGTGCTATGCTCTCCTTTTTTTTGTAATTTATGTATGTATATTGGTTTTTTTTTTCTTTTTGGTATTCTTATATGACATGTAACGCTTACAACTACAACTAATAAAAGCAGTGAAAGTGAAAAAGAAAGGACACAACAAAAATCAAAAAAGAATTTCAATATTCCCACAGTTATCATACACACATACACACACACACACTGCTATATATGTACACAAGTATAAACTCACGTATATACCCAGTAAAAAATTTATAACCATTCTGAAAAGAAATAATGAAATTTCCTCGATAACGCTGTACCAAATAAGTTTAATTCATAGCATTTACAGTAATATTGCATACTTTTGGGCTTATGGTTTATTTATTTTGTTGATGCAGCTTTTTTTATTTTATTGAAAGCAGTGGCTGTTTTTTTTTTTTTTTTTTGAGATGAGTTACAAATTTCTTACACTGGGCAATACTACCAACACACATCAAACACATGTGCAGAATATTATAAATAATGGAAAAATTTTAATATTCATATTTATTCAGACGAAACAGACATACACAATCCCTCTCATACATACTTCCAGATAAACACACACAGACATTTATACTGGTACATTGAAGCTTAAGGACTAAAATCAAATGCAACAACAATAAGTGGCATTTGTTGTATGTGTTATTGGGAGAGGGCAGCTTGTGAAAAAAATATAAATGTATTTATATAAAATGTTTGTGGTTATGTACCCGATTGCTGCTAACGGGCCATTTTACTTTCACGTAAAGTGTGGGAAGAAAAAAATCAGCAGCCAAGCAAGGCAAGGCAGCAGCTCACATAATTTTCTTATCTTGCTCATGTAAGAGAATCCTTGAAAGAAAACCAAAATGCCTTTTCTGTGCGTGTGTATACAATTATTGAAAATAAATTTTCCATAAATCATTTAAAATGATAAAATGTACATTTGGTGGTAGGTAGGTAGATAGCGTGACGTGTCGTGTTGTGTACACTTTTATTTTAATTGAGATATTATGTTAATGAAATATTTATGTTTTAATGCGTATTATTTTTCTGGGCGCATACTTTGAGTATGAACAGTTATGGTTTAACAGGTGGTACTGAGTGAAGTAAATGTTGTTCACTTAGTCTTTAGAGCAATGTTATCAGTTATCATAGCTAAAATATTACGACATTATAGCAAATTGAGAAAGAAAACTTTCAACAGGTAGAAAACAAACTACAATTCAAATAACTCAAGCTTGACTTGGATTATTCTGGTTCTTATTCTTACATATACTAATATGCATAGATCTGCCCCGCAGAACCAAAGAGATTAAGCTTCTCTTCCGTGAAATTAAAAAGGCATCAATTCTAATTCCAAATGTATCTAAATTGCAAAAATTGTTATTGATCAAATATAATCCTCAACCTCAAGATAGCAGCAGAAGAAATAAGCTGTAAGTGGCAAGTGGTAAGTATCAAAGAATTTGCGTTGATGAAAAAACTTAAACTCATAATAAGACAATACACTCCTTGAAGATGATTCTTTGAGCGGTTATGCTCTCTTATGATGCTGCATTATAGAGATGTGGCAAACCAACATTTATCACTTCTAAATTAGAAATGATTTTTGTATAACCCAAAAACTTAAATCGAATTCATAGTAAAAATTTCGAGATTTCATATTTTGAAATAGATATTACACCACAAAACCTAGGTTTAGAATTTGAGACAAAACGTTAAACGTTTAACATTTTTCAGTGCTAAAAGATATCAAATAGTGAATTTGTCAAGTTCTCAGCATCATCGACCATTTAATAACGTTTGACATCAAATGAAAATTTGACAATTTCTTAAACAATTGTATACAAAATATTAGTTTCAAAGATTTTGACAGAGTTTAGTTAATTCAACTGTTTGATATTTGCTGAAATAATGCAAAGTCAAATAATTTTGTTTGATAAAATTTTGATGTTTCCGTTGAAAAAAATAAAGCTAGAAAGAAAATAAAAAACAACAGTAATAATTTTGAAGTACGAACAGAAACACGGAAATCTAAATTTGAAACACTAAAAGTACTTACTAGATGCAGAAGAAATTCCTTGGAGTTTGGACTATGGGGTGGTAACAAATGAACAAACTGCTTCAGAAAACCCGTCTCAGCATATCAAAAACTGATACAAAAAATTGAAGTTTCGTTCTTATTCAAGATCCTCCAACTTTTCCGGTTGTCACCAAATCACAAATCAACTTGACCGCTCAAAACCTCAAGTCCTGACTGAATACTGAATCGAGTGTAGTCAAATGTTAAAGTCGACAAATCATCGGTACATGAAATTTCATTGTAATTGTCAAATAGAAAGAAACTAAAAATTGATTGTAAGATTTGAATTAAAAAATCCGAAAATTTAAATTAAAAAAAAATGTTTGGGCACCAATGGGTTAATATGTCAATATTTTAGTATATTTCAGTTAATGTGTTATCAGTATGCAAAATTTTATTGTAATTGACTGACAGTTGGTGTTCTAAAAATTGATTCTATATTTAACATATTGATCCGCCATTTCGAATTGCCCAATTCTGGTCAAAGATTTTTACACCGCTTTCTTTTAAAAATGAGTATGTAAAATTTCACGATTATTTGCAAATATTAATTGAATTTAAGGATCAGAAACTGTTTCGTTAATTTTTGTCACTCACATTTTTGTAGTATAGTGTAATTAAACCATACAAACAGTCTGAATTAAGTTTAACTCGGTAGGCGTAACACTGGTGAAATAGAAAGCGTAGATGGTTTTGGAAAAAGGTTTTAGAGGTGGGAAAGCTAACTTTAGAGACTACGAAATTTCGACAAACACGGCTATTAAATAATTAGTATTATAATATATACAAGGCTATTACTGGAAAGGCAGCCATGATGATACGCTGGTTAGCTGATTAACACGAGAGGCCCTAGACAGAGATAATGACAGCTGATTAGCTGATTATAAGTATCGTTGAATCCATATTATTATTATATTATGTTATATAATATTTTCATACGCTGGACACATCAACTAATATTTGAGGCGCTGAGAAGAAAAGTGGCATAATTTCTACGAAAACAGAGCGAAAACGGAATAAAAAACTATGCTGTTCTTGCTCTGAAAGAATTGTTATACCATTTTTGTTCTTACTTTTAAGGCGTTTCATTTTCACTCTAAACCGTATTACTTATGCCATTCTTGCACTGACACACTAAATTACTTCACTTTTGCTCTTATATAAATTTTAGCCCGCTTTTCCTCGCAGCCTGTCATTTATCATTCGAAAGTGATATAAAACCGAATCGTCCTCATTTGAGAAACTGAGAGGAAAAGTGGTATAACTTCTACGTTCAGAAAAAAATGGAATAATTTTACTTAAAAGCAAAAGCAAAACGAAATATGTTCAGAGCGAAAATGGAATAAAAAACTATGCTGTTCTTGCTCTGAAAGAATTGTTACACCATTTTTGTTCTTACTTTTAAGGCGATTCATTTTCTCTCTAAACCGTATTACTTATGCCATTCTTGCACTGACACTCTAAATTATTTCACTTTTGCTTTTACACAAATTTTAGCCCGCTTTTCCTCTCAGCCTGTCATTTGACGTTCGATTGTGGTTCGCAGGATAGGAATTATTTGGCTTAATCCATGTAACTGGAGTTCTACATTATGTAAAAACTTTTAATACAATTTTCGGGAAACTATATTTTTGAATCATATTAACCCTTAAAACCTTTTTTTTTTGTTTTTTTTTTTTAAGAAATCGTCAAAGATATTGTAAGACTTAATATCAAAACTCCCTAAGTCCAAAATAAAAATTGATTTATTTTAAATTTAGTTTAGTTTCCCATTGTTTTTTCTATGCGCAGTGATGGTTAGGTTAGGTTCGAGTGGCTGTCGAGAGACACACTTAGGCCTGATACCACATAGTTGGACCTACAGTTTAACGCCGATTCCGAACGGCGGTGTGGCAATTTTTTTATCGGCTTGGTGGTTTTGCCATTACCAACCCTGGTGTGTACTTGTACACTATCTTATACTTAGACTATCGAGGTCGTCATGCGCAATGATTCTAAAAACAATTTTCTAAATATTCTGGAGCTATGTGGGCTGCTACATTGAATGGACTGCTAGAAAAGTAAGAATCTGAATTTTCCGAAATTTTTTTATGGTGGACTTAAGCGGTTTTAATTTATATCTAGACAAATCCGGACCTGCTGTAACCTATAGAAAATTCTATAACAAATATTTTTTTCAAACACCTTAGTTATTTTGCCAATAAGTAAAAAAAATCCTATTAATAAAAGTTAATGTATTTCAAAACAAATATTCCCTTAAAATTCACAATTTTCTTAGACTTGATTTGGGATATTAAACGAATTTTATAATTATAATTATATAATTTTATCACTTTAAATGCCAACACCCCTAAGTGAACTCCTATTTTCAAAACTTTTACTTCCCTAATCAATATCTTAAAATAATTATGTATACCAAAATTTAAGTCATTTTGGACAACTTCTTATATTTTTTTAAATTTTTTATATGATATCAAACCACTGCCAAATTTGACTAAAGCTTGACTCCAGATGATTTTTTTTACTGACAATTTGTCTAGTAAAAAAAAAGATCCAATTACAACTGTAGTAGATTCATAAATATTTTTTCCCAATAATTACAAATATTTTTTCCGACTCTATGCATAAGTATACAATACAAACAATCACAGTCGTGAGAAAACTAACACATGCGCAAATTTTTTGAATTCTACTTATCCCAAAAATAAGATGGTAAAATTATTAAAATGATTGATTGTATAGTTTAGAATGTATTATTAGTTTATGACAAATGGGCGTCCTCACAAGTTTCTGGTTTTTCTTTCTTTTTTGTATTTATAATCACTAACTAACAAGTAAATTTTTACAGCTGAACACCAATCAAGCTATGATTTATTGAATTCATAGAAAATATAAAAATTTTATTTTAAGGTTTACCATTTAACTATTCCACATTTAACGTTTGAATCTATTACAAGACTTGGGGGGGGTTTACTTGACCTCAATCTATATAACTGTATATGTATGTACAAACATATATTCTATTGCGTTCTATTATTACAACAATAGATAAGTAATTGAATTTTGTCTCTCTATCTTTCGTGTATTTATTTTCCTATAATTGTTTATTCCTTAGAATGAGGTAAATGGAACTATTGAGTGTACATAAGTACAAAAAATACTGTCATAACTTTAGTTCCTTAAAATTTCATTAAACAAGATATAAAATAAATTCTTTGAACTCAAATTGCAATGGAAAACTAATTTTGGACAAGAAGTTATATATTTTACATATTGAAAAAAATTCTTAGGAAAGATAATGTTTTAACTAAAATTCAAATACTTTTATCAGATCGAAATTCAAACCAAGAAAAGGACCAAATTCAGATCAAAAATCTAGATCAAAATGAGACCAAATTCAGATCAAAATCTTGATTAGGATTTTTCTGATGGATTTATATTGTTAAATGATCTATTTTGAGAAAACAATTTGAAGGAAATTTTAATTTGAATCATTTTTGGTCGAAACAAAAACCCGAAAAAAAAATTAAATTAAGATAATTGTTGATTTGGATAGTACTTTAAACGAATTTTTAAAATATATATTCATATCACTCTTAGCATCGACTTAATTTGACCAAAAAACCAATACATTTTAAACTTTAACGAGATCCGTACACGCTTTCGGGTACCGGGCAACAACCGATTAAAAAAAAACAATGTTCAGACCACGAATCGGAATCGGAAATCAAATTCAGGTCAAAACTCAGACAAAAAACCCAAAATTCAGACCGTATCAAATCCAAAATCAGTTTTAAAATTCATTCCAAAATTCAAAAAAAAATTAGACCTCAACTGAGACAAAACTTTAGGCCAAAAGGACACCAAATACCGAACGAAAGTAACCCGAATTCAGACCAAATTTTAAAACAAAATTCAGACCGATTTCGGACCGAAATTCAGACCAAAATAGTATCAAAATCAAGCCCAATTCAGACAAAAATATTAACAAATATTAACCACAATTCAAACTAATAGTTAGATTAAAACTGAGGCTAAAAAGACTCCAAATACAATATAAAGCAAACTAAAATTTAGACCTGAAGTCAGATCAAACGCTGGTCTGCAAACGCTGGAAAGCAAATCAAAATTTAGACCAAACATGGATTAAAACTCAAACAAAATTCAGATTAAAATGCAAACTAAAATAAAACAAAATTCTTAATTACAATCAAACCAGAATTCAGATCAAAAACGGACAAAAACGGAAAAGTTAAACCAATATCAGACTAAAGTTCAGTACCAAATTCAATCCAAAAACTAGACCATTATCAAGCTTTCTAAAAGTAAGACTGGCATTGAAATTGTAGATTCAATGTAGTCTGAATGTATTTAATAATCAGTTGCACTGTAAGGTGAATCCTATTGGCATCCGCCCAGTATGGCGGCTAATCAAAATTGATACAAATATGTGACCCCATTTTAATATTTATATTAAATTATTATTATTAAAATAAAATCAATATCTATATTCTATATTTAATATATATAATTGGTTTGGCACATAAAATTCACTTTTTTAAAAAATTTTTCGATTTTTTAAGGCTTTCACTTCACAAAAAAATTTCTGTTTTCATTTCACGATATACAACAACAAGTAAATTATATGAATAAAAAAATAAATCAAAAAACATTCAAAATAAAATATTTTAATTTTGATAAATTGGTTGTAATTTTCGTATTACTCCTACGTTGCCAGGAGCGGTCAGCGAAGCTGGACAAAGCCCAGCTAGTATAATATAAAATAATATTTTAAATCCTAAAGTTTTTCATTTGCTGAAAGTATATACTTTTCACTGTTGACGGGTTTTTTCGGGAAAATCTAAATATGGTATTTTTGATTTCTCAAAAATTAATGTTTACTATAAGATTGTCGGATACGCTACTGGATACAGGTTTCGCTTCAAAACTCAAATCTCATAATTTTTTTGATTATCTGACTATACGATATTTTACACTAGATCACTAGTGGGTCCCAGGTAGGGATTTTGGGTATAATAGGAGTTATGGCGAATTTATTCACTCAATGCTTCTGAATTTAAGAGATAGTCACTGATCGGGATCATAGCAATATGAAACCAGCTCTGATAATCAACTATCTCAGTCAGTAAGAGAGTATATTTGATGTTTGGCGACCTTCAATATTAATTTCCCTTATCTACGCATCCTAAGCTTTATGGAATTTCGCTTCGTTAGCCTTAACAAATGGCTCCAATGGCAGCCAACTATGATAAGTAAACGTAAATATTACTAATGAATATCAAACGAGCTCTGGCAGTCAGTCTGAATCTTTTAGTGTAAAATCTCTGAAACCAGAATTGCCAGCACTTTAGGTCCCTGAAGGATCAAAACATTTTCAATTCGAAAAAAAAACAACAATGAACTCTGCGTTATATTGAAAAAAGCATACAGGTGCTGATCAGACGTATCTAAAATGAATCAGTTGAAAGTATTGAGCTTGACAATAAAGCGTTGCCACTTTTTAGGTCTATGAAATATACTGACAAATGACGACGTTAATACGGAAATTTGCCAGCAGAACTGCCAAAAAGAACTAGGCATAATCAGTTTCCCTTGATCAAGATTGGCTTCGAACTATGGGATTGCGCCAATAGAATTTCCAGTTGTCCACTTTGAAATTTAACAGGAAACAGCAACGGAAGATTCCATTTCTGAGTTCTCCGAAGATGGCTCACAAATTCGATTTCTGTGCTGCTCGTTCAAACTAAGAGTAACGATCACGCCCGAAATCGCTCATTGGGAAAACGCGAGACTGCATACGGCGAAAGAAAATGATCTCCCTATACGACGCGTGATCACAGCTTGCTTTCCTGATCCAGTAGAGTGAAAAAATGCTCGCTATCTACCTAGTTTTGGACAGTTTTTCGAAAGTTATCAAATGAACAAGGCTATGTTTTAACTATTTCAATGGCTGGTTCTCCTGAATCTTTGAACTTTCAAGCCTTCTTTAAGGGATTATATCACTCAGCTTTGCTAAAAATTAAGCCTTTTTGAAAAATTTTTTCATTCATATTAATAAAGCAATCAAAATAGAATTTTGTACCTACAGTTTTTTCTTATTTTATATGAATTTTTCTTTGAAAGTATCGTGGAATTACAAAATTGGCATACATCTAAAAACTTTTTTGTTTATAAAATAGTCATTAGTCGCAAAATGGTTTGGTTGTTCAATAGATTACATATGTAAAAAGCTGCAGTCAAATTTTCAAGTTAGTCGAATAGAAATTGTTCGGGTTATGTTGCACACCATTTTGAAAAACAAAACATGGTTTTGAGATAATAGTGTTTAAAGTTCATTTCATTCATGTCAGAGTGCTTGGAGGGGCCTCGAAAAATGAGTTATACAACTTTTAAAAATTTTCATCACCGTAATGTAATATGATTTTTATACAGCTTATATATGTTTTAAGCCAATAAAAAAAAAATCTGCTGAGTAATATAACCCCCTAAGATGACCCAGGAACAGTTCAGGATGAAGAAGATTCTCGACTTCGGATCGATCACCTTCTTCGAAAAAGAGCAACAATCAAATTAGAAAATAATAATAATTATAATGGTTTAGTAAAATATTTAACGATTTTCAACACTAAACTTCACATTTTACATACGAACATCACGAACTGCAAGCTAGGTAAAATCAGTTTTAAGAACACTAAATTACTAAAGTCCTAAAAGCATACAATCTAATTTTACACGAGAAAACTTTTCCACGTTTCTCGTGTATTCTAAGTATTTAACTTCAGTCACTTTAAAGCACTTACTTGAATTTTAAATGATGAATCTTAAGCCTTCACAATTTCAACAGCTAACGTCTTAACTTTAAATAGCAACAAATTAGCACTTAATTTCTCAATTCAGCAGTGCTCAACACAATAACAACAACAACAAACTCCCCATGTACAATTAGGGTATTATATTTCGAATCAAATTTATTGAAGATAATGTTTTTTCATGGTCAAAAGCAAAGATAATTCCTTTTCATTGATAGCTACACAGCTACACACTCGTGCATAATAAAACCAAAAAAAAAAAAAAAGTTTAACTGAAACATTGCTACACTTAAAAACTTCTCTTTCATACTTCCACGGCTACTGCAGTTTCCCATTGAAAGCAATCAAAGAATTATGTGTTGAATTTACAACAAAATAACTTTTTATTATTTTTCATTTTACAACAAGTACAAATATTGATTTTTCTACATCAAAACTTTTTCTTTTTGTTGTTGTTGGAATTTTTGGCGCTCCAAACTCTTCGAATCCATTTAACTTTTGCTTTGTTGCTTTGCTGCTTGCTGAATACTACCGAAAAAATCTCATGATATCAATATTAAATTTTAACTGAAGCAAGCATAAGCCAAAGTAAATAATATAAATTTTTAACGAAGCTAGCGTATTACTAGGGCATATAAATACATTTATACAAATAGATATATGTACCCAGCTAGCAAAAAGAAGATTATTGAACGAGCAAAAGGTTATTGGGTACGCGATCAATTCGCGGCTGTTCCATCTGATTGTTAGAAGATATGCACTTAAAAATTGCCTACACTTCGAATTTTACTCCCGCAGAATTCTTCTTGGTGCGCGTTTGAAAAAAGATTTCGTATTTTCCCATTCTTTAATCGTTGCAGATATGTAACTGTAGCGTATAAAGAGTGAAAAAAAATTTGTAATAATCGGCATTCCAAAAAAAAAACTTGGAAAAATCGTTAAAACAAATAAAAAAAACACCTAAGAATTTTTTGTAGCACACTTTTAGGCATTGGTACTTTTAAGCAGTAAAAAAAAAACCTTCTAACGAACCTTTTACGCCTCGCCTTTAACACTTCTACAGTCTTCCTTGGAAATTGATTACTAGCTGGGATCGAAAATACTAGCTGGGTATATATAAGTGTACATTTTTGTATATGTGTTTGTATATGAATGTGTATGTGGCTGTGAATTTCTTAGCGCTGAAAAGTATACTTAATGCTTTTGATTTTTGTGACAAATGGCGAACTGATTTTCAAAGAAAGCTTATTAAGAATGTGCGGATTTGGGAAATTCATAAGCAAAACAGCAGAGGAGCAAGGAACAGAGGAACAACGAACAAAATGTATGTGTGTAGGATGAATGATTATAAATCCCAAAAGAAGTGAAAAATTTTTAAGAAGAACGCAAATCAAAAAAAAAAAAGCAAAAGCGACACAAACAGAAATTCTATAAAAAGGAAGCTCGTACACCAACATACACACATAAACTAAGATAAACACACAGCCTGCTACAACGTTTGTAGCTTAGTAAAGTAATAAGAGAAGTCGAAAAGGCAACGACAGCGGCTGAGCACCAAAAATAGGCATAATTGTTGCGCATTCAAGGCAGAATCTCATGTAGCAATTTAGCGACATTGAAATGGAAACCAATTTTTTCTCTTCTTTCTTTAGGCATTTCATTTTTTTTTTTTTTTTTTTCCCTAATCATTTTCATTTTTCTTTTTTTTTTATTAAATTTTAATATTTTTCTTGCATAAATTAGTGCGTGATTGACATGACTTTTAAATTTACGTTTGCTGCCATAATTGATGCTTTCTTTTTCTTCATACTCTTTTTCTTCTAGTCTGTTACGCTCTCTATTATATTCTCTCTTGAGTATGCGACTGTGTTTGATTTTCAGTTTCTCCTTGCCTTTGCAACAGTGTTTTGAAATTTTTTGAAAGTGCCGAAATTATGTAACAAAAGTACCTTTTAAAGTATGATTGTACCTAAAAGAGATATGATGTATATTATGATGATTAAATAATTTAATATCCCCATGAGTGATTTGGATAAAAAATTTTTAATCTAATAGCTGATTAGTATCCAAGCCTTTGTTCGGTAAACAAAAATTGTTAGGATAAATCGAAATCGTAAAAAATCGATTTTGATTAGATTCCTAGTTTGTTTAGCAGCGTAGTTTTAAGCAAGTTTGTGTAGATTTTAAAAAAAAAGCGCTCCATACTTGCTCAAATTTCAAAAAAATAAAACGGAATGTTTGAAAATTGTACCTAAAATGCTTCGGTACCTAGAAGACCAAAAATGTCGGAAAAAAGTACAATTGTATCTAAAGTATCAAAATATCTCTCGGTGTTACTGTAGGTGTGTGCATGTGTGTCTGAGTGTTGACTGTCAGTTTGTTTCTTTTTTTTTTACTCGTTTCTTTCCTTGTTTCATCTACCTGTTACACTTGCGGTTCTCTATTTTAAAATGTTGTTTTTGTTGTATTTGTTGCCTGCTTTTGCTTTTGAGTGTGAAATAAAAAGTTTGCATACATATCAATCAAATGTCAAAATTTATGTCACTTCTCCTATTTGCTTAATGTCGCCGGCAGCAAAGTCTCAAATAATAGATAGAAATATTAAATTGTTAACTTAAACGTACTTTTTGTTGTTGTGGTTGGTGTCGCTTTATTTTTGTTATTACTTTGACAAGATAAATTCATAACATTTATTATTATTATTATTAATATTAATATTATTTTTTGACATTATGTTTTAAAGAGTTTATTAATTTATGTTCATGCAAAACAAATTCTAAAAGCTTTGAATGTTAAAATCAAGTTAGTTTAAAATAGTTGCCCTATTAAAAATAAACATGCATTAATATTTAAAAAGATAGTTTAGTATTATTTTAAGCTTCAGTTTTATTAAATGTCCAATTGCGGGTTGTGGTTTTCAAGTTTTAATCCAGAGTTTCACTAACACAAAAGCAAATTTCATTATGTAGTTGAAGCTCAAAAAATCTACTCAAATCAATCGCAGGGCATCAAAGAATTAAAAAGGAATAAATTGAGAAAGTAAGATGCCCAAGAAAAGGTGCACGCATTGCAAAGATGATGAGGGGTTTTGAATCCCAAATTGACCCACCGGATCTTCGCTTTATAGTACTGATTGATTCGTATTAAACTCCAACTTCAAAAATTCATCAAAATATGCGTTTATAAAGTTTTTCCGAAAGTAATCACGGTTTAACACTTCTATGTGTACTGACTTCAAGGATGGATTTAGATAATTGAAAAATATTGGATTTTACCTGACTTCACAAGGAAGGTAGTTTTGAAAGTCAACAAAAAATAGTAAAATTAATTAAGGAGTGAGATCGAAAAAATCTTAACACACGTTTTACCTAATAATTTTTTTTGGGTGTAAAATTTAAAAATTTCTTTGATCTAGTTATCTTTGAAAAATATGTCAGTTGTTATTTTTAATGACAAACATGTTGATTTATTGTGAGTTTGATCAAAATGAGTGAAAAAAAAGAAGTACGTCTTAAAATTATTAAAAATTTTCAAAAAAATTCCAAATTGGTCCTACAAAAAATTGGCCAACGAATTGAAGGTCTGCCGTCAAACTGTTTCCAATGTTATTAAACAGTTTCAGGAGAATTTGACCATCGATAGGAAACCTGGTTCGGGAAGAAAACAAGAACCACATGATATTGGGAAAGCCAAGAAAACAGAAAGCATATTGAAAAGATCTCCAAACACATCTGGTAGAAAAGCTGCCCGGTTATCCCAGTGCTCTGACTATTTAGTGCGAAAAGTTAAAGCCAATGCAGGTTTGAAAATATACAAAGTCCAAAAAGTTCCAGACAGGAATGCTGCAAAAAATCTAGACTCCAAAAGTGGGGCTCGGAAATTAAAATCGAATTTCATACAAAAATATTCATGTTGTATAATAGACGACGAAACGTATGTACTGGCAGATTTTACGCAGCTTCCGGGTCAAAACTTTTATGTGCTGATGCTCGAGGAAATGTCGAAAAACAATTTAGAATCCAAAAGCAGACAAAATTTCTTAAAAAATTCTTAGTATGGCAAGCTATATGCAGTTGCGGCAAAAGAAGCAAGTCATTTGTTACAGTGGGCTCTATAAATACCGAAATATACATCAAAGAATGTTTGAAAAAAAGATTTTTCCTTTCATAAGAGAGCACAATGTGTCGACATATTTTTGGCCCGATTTGGCATCATGTCACTACGGCAATAAAGGTCTGGAGTGGTACCAAAGTAATAACATAGTTTTTGTACCAAGAGAGGCCAATCCTCCAAATTGTCCGGAGCTAAGACCAGTAGAGAGATATTGGGCTCTTGTGAAAAGAAATGTAAAGAGCACAAAAAAGGTGTCCCAAAATATCGAAAATTTTAAAAGGAGATGGGCAAACTGTTCCAAAAAGGTGTCTGAAACAACTATCAAATCTCTAATGGGAGGCTTACCAAAAAAGGTCCACGAGTTCATAAATAGGTGTTAGAACTATCAAAGTTGTGTGTGTGTAAAATCAACCGTTTAAAAATTATTGAATTTTATATATGTTAATATTTTTTCGATCTCACTCCTTATTTCGTAATTGAAATGAAAAATTCAACAAGATAAAATAACAAACTTGATGTAGAAATTATAGCTTCACTGTGTGTGAAGTTATAATTGTGGAGAACGCTAAGGTAAAAAAAATTTTTTTTTAAATAAGGGATTTTATTTTGGCTCAGATCCCTATATTTGTTAGGAGTGGCATATATTACAGTTTTTTTCATATTTAGTTCATGACAAATAACCAATTTAAATAACCAATTGCATGATAGCACCATAAGCCGCTGCGTAACCCCTTGGTGTCCTTTAAACAGGTCGGAAAACTGTGCATTATTATTTTTCCCATATGGACAAAACATCATAGTTCGGAAATAATTTCTTACTATAATTTAATATGAAACAAACTTACACAAATGCATTTAAAAAAAAAAAACAAAAAACAAACACCGCAGTGACAAAGTTTTCTTTAATAGATTTTCTTACATAACTTATTCATTTTTCACATTTCATATAATATGTGAAAATTAAATTAAATGCTTGCAACAAAACGATTTTGCAAATCTTCTTAAGAATCATTAAGACAACGTGCGGTAGGTGTAATAAATGCTTGTGTGTCTGCCTGAATATGTATCACCCATATTAATAATTTATGAGCTATAAACATTCACTTCAAATATTACAACCTCAAAATGAAACAACGACAAAATAAAATTACAAAAAATTAGAAAGCAAGAAAGTTGCATATACATAGAACAAAGAAAGCAGAAAAGCAAAGAAATAAAAAAAAATGAAAATTTCATTTTGACATTAATGGCAACCAAAACAATTGCACTCAATTATTCAGTACTAGCAGCAGCAACAATAAACGCAGAAGAAATAACAGCAAAACGAACAAGAGTGTAAGAACTTTATACTAAAATGATTTGAAATGACACAAACACATACGTGTATACCTAAATCCTTAAGTACACACACACACAGACACACACACACATACCAACATAAACATAATTACATGTACAACTTACATAATGCAATTACGTTTCTGACTGTCTGGCTGCCTAACTTTTTGCCTGGCTGGCTGTCTATCTATCTGTCTCTCTCTGTTCGTCTGCTTGTCTCTGTATGATTGCCTAAGTACACTTAGCCGCAGGATGAGATGCATAAGTACAATGCCACCAACAAACAACCGCAACAACAACACCAAAATGAACAACAATAATATACACAAAATCAAAAAGGCGAACACTAACAGCAACAAACAACAACAAACAACCGCAATAACAACAACAACAACAACAAGAATGAATAAGACACTATGACCAAAAGTATTGCAACATTTTGCATGAATGCCACTTATGTTTGATATAACACATACGCCACCGCTGCCTGCCTGCCTGCTTGCTTGCCACTTGTATTTATGTATGTATTTGTAAGATTTTAACCATTCACACAAGTGTTAGTGTATATTTCAAGTATGCTATGCTTCTTTTTTCTTCTTCCCCTAATCCTTTATCTTATTTCTTTGGAAACCTCTTTCTCTTGTAATTGTACTTGCACTTGAATATATATATATATATATATATATATATATATTAGAAAACTTGTATGTACACTGGCGGTCGAAAAAACCGCACCACCCACCAATTTCAAGAAAATCGTTTAAAATGGGACCTAAACCTGATTTTGTTTTAGTGAATGTCATTTTTTTTTTTTGGGAACAAAATGAACAAAATTGCAAAAGAAACATCATACATACACACAAATTTTATTACTTTTTAAAACTAAAATATGGAAGAAATTTCACGTTTTTGAGGGTATTGATTGAAAGTATGTAAAAATAAAAATATTTGTTATTTTTTGAAGGTGTAAACTAAGATTAATTTCTTTCACAATAAGCAAAATTGTTTAGTTTGATGGTGCCCGTCTCTTAGCCTTTCTTATAGCCGTTATCTTGAATGACATAGAGTCGACAAGCACTTTAAGGATATAATTCGTTATTTTTTTAATACCAAACTTTTTTCAGAACTCCAACAAAGATTTTTTTATTCTTTGGCATGTTTTGAGCAACATTCCGTTTCATTATATGACAGAGGTGCCTTATCGGACTTAAACCGCGCGAGCTACCTGATCATTCACGCCAGTAAATTCCAATATCATCGAAAACATTTTAAATCTGCAAACAAATAAGGATCATTAATCTAACTTTTTTACTATTTCTAAAGTTATCAAACATCAGGCATTAATTACTAACTAAACCTTGCCAATTTGACGTGATAATATGCCGCAAAAGTCGTCCGGAAAAATAACGTCATTAATGAGCGAACGCGTACCATAATTGGCTTACAGCAATTGCTCCATAAATTTTTAGCCATATTTTTGGGCGTTCACAGTCCCTTCAATATAGTATAAGGGACCCATCCAAACTATCTGACTTTGTGGGAATTTGACTATTTTCACTACAGAGTTAACCTTCTATTGCTCTATACCTGAGCAACGCAAGTAATGAAGATTAAATGCGCATAAAAAATTTAGTTTAATTTGCCCGATCATATAACTTTTCTCGAGTCTGTCATAGTTCAATTGGTGTAGTTTTTAGTCCATGCCAGGCGATTTGTTTCCATCCATTTCGTCAACAACGACTTTTTGGCTGATCGTCTTCCATACAGACCGAACTTTCGTTTCTTTCTTCGTAAGTTTTCGACATTTATATTCACGTTGTAATAGCTCTTTAGCTCAGTCCTTAGCAGTCACACTACACTTTTAAATCGATAATTTATGGTTCTCTTTCAGGTTATGCCATTTTCTCTTATATTTGTCTTCCATAGTCTTCTTGATCCTTTTTGTCCTTTCAAGCGGGTACAAATTCCCTTTTTTCTGGATCAGTTCAACAGCAGTCGAATGTAGGCATCAGATTTCTTCAGGTATTTAACTTTATGACACTCCTTGATACCTAAGAACAAAAATTTCGACGTTTTGAAGGTGCGACACTTGTTTATACTTGTTGTTTTTGGCACTTTTTCAAAAATTCTTCTTTTCGCCAAACATGGTACATTCCGCTTAAATACATTCTTAACCCGTAAGGCCACCCTGAGGCAGCCTTCATTATATTTTAATTAATGGACAAGTGCAAATTTATTCTTTTTTTATTAATTGGCAGACCTGAAGGAAAAATAAACACACAATTAATGGTCAGTTTGCATTTTCTGCGATCACACGATTGTTGTTTATAGTTATTTTTATGTACAAAGTGTTGTTTTGTAATGAAAAATTATCGCGCACATGTTTTTTATAAAAATCTAAAAAAAAAATATTTCTAAGTCTCCTCATATACTGTCATATAATCATATTTCGTAAAATTTTGTATGCAAAATGAGAATTTATGAAAAATGAGAGGAAACAACACCAAATAAGACACCTTGTGAATTGCCCACATATATCTTTATTTTTTGGCTTAAACCCGCAAGGCCGCATCAGGGCAGCCTTCGTTTTTCTCACCTAACTGCTAAACTCAAAAACTAATCAAAAAATGCACTTTATATTCATTTTTCTTTCATCAATGTTAACTGGAAACAAAAATTCTGGTATTTGTTTTATTATTATTATTTCAACCTTGCAGGTTAGAGGGTTAAAACATAAACAAAGGAATCTCCTTTACAAAGGAAGGGAAATTTGGGAAAAAGTTAGGAAATATTACCGAAATTGCAGCAGTATTGCAAGTGATGCGGTTTTTGTGACTGCCAGTGTATATATGTGTGTGTATTTACTTCTGTATTTAGATACATTTGCCAAATAAAATATTCATTCTTGTGCATTTACTTAAGCGGATATTTGTATTTGGTTTTTTGCTACTTACAGCAGGCAACAATGGTGTAGTTTTCTTATGCATTGTTGTTATCTTTACTTTGTTGTAGTTTCAAGCGCAAAAATTAGGAAACCTTTTCAGATTTTTCTATTATAATTCTGTGTATAAATACTTTTAAATTACACAATCTTTAATTTTCTTATATACTAGCATTTGTATACAGTGGTAAGAGATCGCAGATATTTTTCAGGAATGAAATGATACCAGGATATCAAATACTTACATGCAAACGATAAAACTTTCCTTAAGTGAAGAAGTACCAATCAAAACTTATGTCTCCGAAAACATTTTTTTCTTATTTTTTGTTGAAATCAGAACATTTTTAGTTTTGCCAATTTTTCTTCATAAGCTTTCTCGGGATACGGGAGCTCAAGTGAAAACTGGGGAAGATAATTAAAACTGCAAACATTGACACTTCCGTCATTTTCTTGGGGTCATGCTGATGACATAGACATTATTGGTCTCGAAACGCGAATGAGACCAAAACAAAATACATATATTCTAGGTGAGAGTAAATAAATCACAATATCTTGAACAAAATTGTTTACAAGTATAGCTTCAAAATAGTTCTCAAGAATTAATTTCGATGAAGAAGAATAATTCTTAACTCCTTGTCCTAATAATGTGTGGTGTTGAGACATGGAAGATAACGCCGAATAACAAGAGATTGTTTGCAGTACTCGAGTTAAAGATTTATTAATACATACGTGCGTCGATAACGTGTATCAAATATGATGAAACCATATGGTGTATACCAGTGCAGACAAATGCAAAGATTTCGCTGGCTAGATCATGTTGAGTTCAGCAAATGGAAGAAAACGTTCCAGCTTGGAAATATTATATTCAAAACATGGTAATGAAATTTGTAGTTAGAAGAGAGCGCTCCAATCTCCCGTAAGAAGACTAGGTACAAGGAGAACTGCCAAGATTTTTAGAAGTGGCAAATACATTAACATATTGCGTAGCATACTTTTAGGATCTCATTGAAAATATACATAAGGGTGTTTCCATATAAAATTTGAAAAAAAAAATTAATTGCAAAAAATTGAATTTTCTTATTTTTGTAGCCGAAATACGTGTTTCTTTATTTTAAGTGCTTCTCAATTCTTGAATGATATGACGTCACAAAATCAAAAGTAAGAAACCTTCAGCTGGTCTCTAACCAGAAACAAAATTTTGTTAAGGAATAAAACTTTCCGATTGTATTAAGCATTTACACAAAATATTTAAAAAAAAATAGGGTTATTATTCTAATTTCAAAATAATGAACTTTTAATATAACTGAGTTTTCTTTTATCTCTATACAACCAAATTAGCCGACGACCACTGTGACGACATAAAATTATCAGTAATTTTAATCGCACAACCCTAAACCACTAGCACATATATGCCTGAAGATGAATTGAAGATGAAATTGATATAAAAGGGCATGCATCGCACAGAAGAAGACACTCAGACTTAGATTGTGGCACAGGTCATTTCTTCTTCTCTTGGGTAGATTATATGAAATACTCCTTACGGTTGCGTCAGCACGGAAGGATAAGACTTAGAATTTGGTAGCTAATATCAAACGAAGCGACAGCACGTTTGATTCATCTTTAATTCTCAGAAATCGGTCAGGTATTCATTGGACCTTGCGAGTGAGACATCACACCAAGGTATATAAAGATCAGGTATTCATTAGACGCCAGGGTGTGCGACAGCCTCACTGGTGTAGTACAAACAAAGTTGCCACTGACCATACAGCAAACAACGAAAACTTAGCCATCGTGTCACGAGGACACGCATCGTAAACGAGCGGCAACGAAGCCACACGAGCGCAAAGAAAGGCAAACAAAGGGAAACGAACACCAACGAAGACGAACGAACAAACATACGAGGTACAAAAGATAAAATACTAACGAATCAAGTGTAAATAAAATGACAGTGAAGAATATCAATAAACAAGTGAGCCGAAATAAATCGTGAGTTATTATTTACGCACCCTGGTTACTCGCTGAGTATACCCTGACAAAAAGAAAAGGAACCAGGAAGGTTCGTTACACCACATGGATAATAAATCGACTCTAGTTGTTTCAAAATTAATTCTTAAGAAATACCTCTGGTTCTGGTCTGCCAATAACAATTTAAAATTTCAATCTATATGGATCCAAGTCAAACCTTGGTGGAAATATAAAGGAATACACCAAAGCCTCGATTTGTATCATTTATTGGGATCAGAAAGAGACGAAGCAACTCGTAACGACTCAAATCGCAATAATTTTTCCTATCAGGTTGTTTTTTAATTGCTTTGTCAACTCAAATTTATCATTGATAAAAACGGATCACCCAAATTGGATGAAATTATAAATCGTTAATTTAGTTCGTCAATAGTATCTATGCATGCACATTACCAAGATATATCCAGATGTGCAAGGAAAACAATGAAAGTTTTTTTTTGTGAAGGCGGTAGTATTCGACCTGACGTGGGCGTTTTTGGGGCAAATGAGCTTGTCAACTTCTATACAAACGAAGTGCTTAGAAATACCATATGTGTGGAAAGATAGCAAGAAAAATTATAAGGATTTGTATGTTCGCAACCCCGCTCAGCTAATGTTGAATACATCCTAGCTATTTTTAGGAGTGAAAAATTCTCTTCCCCTCTCTCGTTCCCATTGGTTTTCTAAGAAGAAAACCTGTAAACAAAACTGCAGAATATATTGACCTACGTCTCAAGCACCTCTTCATTGTAACAAGTTTGGCCGCCTATAAATACAAAATAATTAGTGTATCCATCATATTAAAGCATAAATGAAGCATAAGTGCTTTTTATGAAAATCCAAAAAAAAATATATGTTTTCAATTGCGATGCTGTGGATTTGAAAAATTTTTTCATCTTTTCTTTTAAATATAATTTTCCTTCACAAACAAAAATTCCTTGCTGTGTTATTTACGCTTAAATAGAATGGAATGGAATTTCTCGTCATGCTTTTTCGCCTTTTTTCTCTTCTGTATAAATAGAAAAAACTAGATGAATGTTTTTCCCAAAGTAAAATACCTTTTTTAATTTATGCTGGTATACTTTTATTTAAATATAACATTTTGAAATACATTTTTGTTTCGCAAAACACTGCTAAAATGGGCGAAAAGGATACACAAAAAAAAGTTTTAACTAGCATGCAAAAGTATAAAATTAAATAAATTAAAGCTAATATTATATTAAAACTAAACAAACAAACAAAAAAAAAACTTTTAACTTTTATTAAATTTATATGAAAAATGTGTAAAAAGTATTCCAGCTCTAATTGAAAGAAATTAAATTAAAAATTCAAATTTATGTAAATTCAGATAAAATAGGAAGATGAAGGCGCCAAAACCGCATACACAGCAACCTAATCAGATATTCATATAAAAACTGAAGAAAAGAAAAAGGAAGAAAGAGCAGCAGCAACAACAGCAGCAGCAGCAGCTGGCGGGGAATGGTATCGAAGCCTACAGCCTACCAAATAAATGTATTAAATCTTTGCCATAGCAATGAGGCTCTATCATAATTTAATTATTGCGCGACAATGGCAACCCTTAAAGAGTTAATTTGTCGCAATTTTGTGAGTAGAAAGGCTTGTTTATGAACAACCCATAAACATAAACACACACATCCACAATCACATAGAATAACACTTAATTTCATGCACGCACACACACACATACACACCCCGAAATATACACAGACAGAGAATTACTGACGCCACTCCAACAGACTGCGCTCTTATAATGAAAATGAAAGGGATTAATTAGAATTTCATTCATTTTTCGGTTTGGTTTTCAACTTTTTTTTTTTTTTGTTTTTTGTTGTTTTGTTTAAACAAAAAGCAAACACAAACACAATTGAGCATACTAAGTACGGGTATGTGAGGGCATACACTCCGCGAAATTGCTTTCAATTTACTTCAGTTTTATTGAACGCTCATTTGAAGCAAGTGAAAAGCTTAAAGCAAATATGCTTTCACTATTTTACAAATAGTTTCTAATTACGGCATACTGCTTAACTACTACCTTCTATCAATATACATGACCCTAATAACATTTCACGTACTGTATGCTTGTACTATGTAAATATGTATATGCCATAGTAGTACAACCACAAAATATGCATTAATTCTCCTCATTCACCACTTCACTTGAGTGCGCTTTACAACATTTTCAAATTTTACATTTCACTTCCGTTTTCATTTTAATTTTCTTTCTTCTTGTTTCTTCTTTGTAGCGCGCCTTAAAAAAAAAATTCCAACTGAAAATAATAATACATAATTACGCAATTCAATTTGAAAAATTTTTAATTAATTTTAAAACTTTTTTCATTTTTGTGTGTTTATTTCTTTGAATTTTAGCATAAAATTAAATGTTAATTTATTATTTTGGTAGAAGAATTTCTGAATTGTCTGAATTGTTCTATTGTACGTACATACATATTTACAATGCTGCCAGTATTTAAGAGCAGAAGATTGTAGAGATTAATCAAAATGAAGTATTTTAAATCCTTTCATTGTTATTATTAACAAGTGGATCAGTACAAAGAGAGAATATATGGTATTTGGAAAATGAATAGAAGGGTTTTTAAATTGATTTACTCACTGTACACAGACCAATTAATTTGTTAGTTGGAAAGGAGATGAGTCACGTTCCACAGTAAGGCTGCGACCAACGTGTACGATAATAGCTAAGCGGGAAAAGCTTAGCATTTACTCTGGCCACTTACATTTAATTGTATGTGTACTGTCTTTTAGCTTTATTTTCCCTTAGCTATTAGCGTTCACTTTGGACGCAACCTTAATATAATCCAGATGAAAAATTAATGAGCAAAAATTGTATCGGCTCTTTGGTAAATTCGAATCTTTAGGATTGGTATATACCAGGGACACAACAGTTTTTTTTACGTTGCCAGTAATTTCTATTTTATAAGAAATAATTTTAACGTTGCCGGTGAGGAAAAGATAAATATCGGGTAAGAAAGAGGCAGACATTTTGACAGAATGACAATTGGCTGGCGCTTGAGTTTTAATGCTCACAACGGCCTCCTGACGTAGTTGCAGTAGGTGCCCTTTCGATGCTTCCTCCTTGTATATAAAAAAGTTAATACAATAAATTGAAATACAGGGTAGGGAAGCATTTGTTTCTGAAAAAAAAAAATCTTCAAAAAAACATTTTTTTGTTGTTCATTTGGATAATCATTTATTTTAGTTAAAGATTTGTTCCAGCTAATTTTTAGAAAATGTTATCGCGCAAATGGCCATTTTTGGCCTTGACGGCCAAATGTGCTCTTTTTCCGCATTTCCCATCGTTTTGGCCAATGATTCGGCCAATATATCGGATATTTTCTGGCGAATGTTAGCTTTAAGTTCATCTAGGGTCCTTGGCTTGTTGATATAAACCTTTGACTACAACTAGCCCCAGAAAAAAAAAGTCCGGCGGAGTAAAATCGAGCTGTTTGAGGTGGTGCGCCGTCTTCTTTAAACCAGAAGTACGCATGTCATTATGTCGATCTGACAGTGCTATCAAAAGGTATAGGGTTGCCAGATATTTACACTTTAAATGGCCCTCCTTGTAAAACAATTTGTTCACTCTTAAAATTAATATGCAACAACAATTTTTTTTTCAATAAAAGTTTTCTGGCAATGAGAAAAATATTTTTCAATTAAAACGTAATGTAAAAAATATTTCTTACAAAATAAAAGTTGCCGGCAACGTAAAAAATTATTCTTATTCGTAATACTTATTTATCAATAAAAAAATATTTCCTACCAAATAATAGTCATCGGCAACAAATAAAATTGTTCTTGCTCATAATTATTGTGAAGCAATTCTTATTAAAATTTGTTAATTTTGGGCAACTTTTTCCATCACAAAAAATTTCATAACAGTTAAAATCCCTGGTATATACATACATACCTGTACATAATTTTTGGGTATATCTGTTGGCATACAGCAGAATATACGATAAATCTACCATGAAACAAAACAGTTTTTTGGTTATCTATTTAAATAAAAAAAATATTGTTTTCCTATTTATAATTTAGAATACTCAGAATTGTGACGTGAAACAATATTTTTCAAAGTCGAAACATCTATAGAAATCAAATATTTTCATTTTTATAACTAGTAGTCTATGCGTCACTGTGTCATCAAAAATATGTTTTGGTGGCGATAATTGTCATGGGCAAACAAAAGAGAAATTTTGGTTTGGTGATGTTGGTTATGGATAACCAAAATAAAATTGTGGTTGCGATAGTGTTTATGGGACACCAAAAATTGTTATCGGGAACTAAAAAAAACACATAATTTGGTATTTTCATCAATATTAATACTGCCACTAGGATATCGCAAGTTTCGACGCCCACACAGCCAGATCTTTCGTCTAATTATAATATTCTTTCTTCGAAATATAATGAACCTGAAAAAAGTAGAGCATAAAACTCTTATAACTTTTATCAAAAACTCTTCAAAATAAGAGTTATTATAAACTTTCATTTCATAAAAGTTTTGAAATAATTTTTTTTAACTTTTAATTTAAACTCTTACTCAATAACTTTTATTTTATTAGTAAAGAGCCTTTAAAGAATTTTATTTTTTAAATTATTTTTACAGGTCTTTATAAATATTTTTTTTATTTCTACTACTTTTTTCAAGTACTTTTTTATACTGCTATTTTCTACCACTATTTTCTATTCCTATAATCTTTCACTAATCTCAAATTGTTTGTGTAATTTTTAAATTTTATAGGGTAGGTAGTAGAAAGTAGTAGAAAAAGTGGTTAGAAAAGCAGTAAAAAATACAAGTAGAAAAGGTAGTATTAAAAGTAGTTGAAAAAGTAGCAAAAAAGTAGTTAAACAATAATAGTGATAAAAGGTAGTAGCAGAAAATAGTAAGAAATATGTATGTAAAATCTTTCAAAGACTTTTACAAATAAGAGTCTTCAAAGTAGGGTGGCCAGACGTACTGATTTAATAGGACATGTGTTCCGATTATTTTTTTAAATACTGATTTTTTAATTCACAAAATTAGTATGAAAATGTACTGATTTTTGTATTGTGTACTGATTTTCAACTGATTTTTTTAAATTAATATCTTAAAAATTTGTGTGCTTAACCTTAATGATCGTAAAATCGTTTTTGCAAACAGTCTGACCCTATTTGTTTCTTTTTTTGATTGTTGCTGCTATCGAGAAGAGAAAAGCAGTATTTGCTTGAAGAGAAGTCGGTCAAAGTAAGTTTTTAAATGAGTGAAAGGAATTTGACATTAATTGAATTTGATTATTGTCCTTAGATCTCACAATTCTCTAAATATGGAAACTGATACGTAACCAACATTGTCTATTGACGAAGAAAAAAATATAAAAGGAACACACAGATTTAGAGAGAAAGTTTCAGGGCGTTTATATCACTATATTACATTGAAATTACTAGGTAATAAAACGTGTAATGTACTGATTTTATGGTTCAAAAATCTGTCTACCCTACTTCAAAGACTTTTAAAAATAGCATTTTTGAAGAACTCTTAACCCTTTCTTCTCCACTTTTTTATGGGGGGGTAAAAAAAATTTTTGTTGTTTTATATTCATAGATTCGCACTTTGTTAAAAATAAAAACCAAAAAAATTATGTTAGAAGTTTTTGGGAAAGGCTGTAGAGCTTTTGGAATTTTGTGCATTACAATGACCAAAATGTTCAGCAGTAAAAGTTTGAGAAAAAACACTAAGGTTTATTTTGTAATGCAAAATAAACTTTTAGTTTAGAAAATACTTTTAAAAACACACTTGTTCACTAAGTATAAGAGGTGAAAATTTGAAGCATTTTTGGAATTTGGGTTTATTTTTACTAAAGTCAAGTATACAGATTTTTGTTGTTTAGTGATCTATAGTAAAATTTCATGGGCAGCATATTTCTTGAACATATTAACCCTCTATCAACCCTCATAATAAGTCAAAAAGGAAACTTTTTCGAAAAAGGCAAAAAAGACCCATAATGGTGGGTGCCAAAGGGTTAATATGTAGGAAGAAAATATTCTATAAAAAATTCTACTATAAGTTTCTGAACATAAAAACAAGCTCTGATGCAAAACTAACAAGTTTTGGGCCCACGTAAAAAAAAATTAGACGTATACTTTTAAAACGCAGAGACCCGTATAATTTTGTTCTTGAGTTCTATCAGTATCCACTTTCAGAACCTTGTTATTTTTTAGTTTGTTGAACAAAAAACAAATCCACACTATCACAATTTTTTTAACACCCGCAGAAAATAATTCAAAAATCATCAACCTTTCATGTCTTTTGTACACAATAGTAACCAAATTATTTATTGTACATTAGAATTGCGTGAATTTGTACATTATAGTTGTACATTGCAATTTTTTTAAGCTTTTTTTTAACAACATTTTTTTTAAGTGATTAATTTTGAATTATGAAATGGAGTTTTAACTTTCATTTTAAACTATTATAATTAAAATAAAGTTTATATACTTGCTCAGAATTTTAAACTTAGTACCTTCACTTCGTAAATTCACACAAATGTAATTTGGACTGTTTTTCAAACTCAAATAAAAAAAAAACTGTACTCCCGTTTTTACTCAAACTTAAATTATAAAGAGAAAAAACATGCTTGATTTATTTTTTTATTTTTAAAATTCCCGATAGGTTTGAAAAGAGAAGTAGTGAAGTATGAACATTTTTTTTACAATATACTAGCCAAAAACAACGAAAGGGTTAAATGCTAACTTTTATAGACTTACAGTCTGACTTAACATAAAAAAGAATAATTAATAATTAATTATTTTCAGACTGTGGTGAAGAGAGGGCTGGCAACAGAGTTAACTTATTTGGAACTGAAGTATTCAAAAACGAGCACCTGAGTTCCTTGACACCGCAGGATCTACTCAAGTTTATTAATAAATCTAGTAAATTTAAAAAATTTTTCTGAGCGTTGAGCGTATTCTTGAACACTGCTTGTAGCCATTCCAAAAAAAAAAAAATACGACTGAATATGCGACAATGTATTTATGTTTTACCAATACAAACACACTGAATTAATTACTTTAGGATACAATGTCTAAATGATTGATTAATAAAATAAAATTACAGGATTTGTATTTATTAAAAAGAATTTAAATTACATTTTCGCACGACTACACGTCGACTCTTTAAATCAACTGACGCTACACAAATTAAAGCTTGTCTGTTCGTATTCGTCTAGTCCGGGTTGCTTTTCTAGCAGGATCTTAGTACATTCGTCCAGTCCGGGTTGCCTTTCTAGCAGGGTCGTTATGCTCCCTTCCCACATTACTGTTTACGTAAACCCTATTTACGCTTTGGAGTAATCAATGTAAACTAAAAAGTGTTCACGTTATCGCAAGTGCACTGTATATTTTATATGTGGCAACATATTAAAGGAGCTTAAGTCGGGATATAAGCTTCATTTAAAATTTTTTATTCTTATTTTGATTTCAATTTTTTTAACTCTCTGCTTATATTAAAATTATATTTAATAAAAACATACATAAGTAATATAAGTAACATTTTAACTTTTTTACTATTTTTTGATAAAACTTTTACCAACTTGTGCATTTTTAGGTAAATTAGAAATTATTTCTAGAATACAATTTTAGGCATAAGCTACTGTAATATGTTGGTACAAATATTATAAATCTTCGTTTCTCATTTCCAGATTTTGTTAAACGTACAACTTCAGAATAAATTTTTTTTTGTTTTATGTAATTTTTTTGTTTATACTGTGGCATGTCATTTTCCAAGGGTTTTAAAAGTTTTCCCTCCCCCTTTTCTTGTCTCTTTCCATTAGCTTTCAGCACACATAATTACATTGAGTCAAGAATGCCTTCATCTATTGTTCTTATGGTTTATGCTTCTGCTGCTTTTTGCTTCCCGCTACTGCATGTGTTTAACATGACTTTCCAAGCACAAAAAGTTCAACTGAGTTGGTGAAGGAGGAAGAAAAATAAAACTTTGTCATCTGACTTTGTCTCTTCTTTTTCATCTCATCCATCGTAACTAACTCAAGTAGGTATGTAATTTTCAAAGCCTTTTGCTCGATAGCAAGTAGTAATGCTTTTTATTCAATCATTTTATTGATCTCTTTTGTTTTTCTTCTTTACTTTTTTTTTTTGTTTGGTTTTTTTTTCGTTTGGTTAATGTCTTTTTCTTAAAAACTTTTACAAATTTTTCTTTTCTTATGCTTCATTTATCACTCTTTGCTTTTTAACTTTTTTACTTCAGCGCAGCATTTTTCCTCTATCAACTTACAAATTTTTTTAAGTACTTTTAGCGGTTTTCCGGCAAAGTGTCAACATTTTTCTTTCTATATCTTTAGTTTTCTTTTTTCATTATTTTTACTAAAGAAACAAAAATAAGTTTACTGTCTGAGGTTGTTTTGAGCTATGTACATATTTGTGTGTGTATGTGTTCTAAATATAGTACTCATTCCCATGTGTATGCTCACACACACTCATAAGCCATTTTCTTCCTAGCTCTGTTTTATCTCTTTGATATCCTTATTTTTTTTTTTTGTTCTATTTTATTAGCTTAGCTAGTATAATTTCTTTCAGCGTTTATTTTTAGCATTTACCAATTTTCGTTACTATTTTTGCCGACCTTCTCTCGTGTTTCAATTTCTCTTTCTGTTTGTTCAGCAATTTTTGCTTCAGTGTTCTACGTGCCCTAGTTTTTGTATTTTCTAACTATAATTTTATCCTTTTGCTCTTTATCACTTTGCTTTTTAAAGACTTTCGATTTTTGTCGGATTAAGTGGAATGCATAAATTTACAAATAAACTGTTTGGCTCAAATAGTTTTCCATGTAAAGCGAATGGTACCGCTTTGATGTTCTCTGATGTGTGCCGCACAATTTTAAAAGCAGCTATTTTACAGAGATTGCTACAAACATTTCATTAGGGTAAAAGTCGAAAAATGAAAGAAACACTTAGTGGTTGTTCAGACGAGTGCAGGCATGAATCATGCCAACATGCTGGCAAATTTGATTGAATTTGACATAGTGAAAACCAGGCATTACATAAGTATGGTGCGCTCAGAGGGCAAGTGCATCGTAAATTTACTAGAGGAAAGAGTTGTGGCTGTTACTTGCCGACTACAGCGAAATAGCAAAGTACGCACGAAGAGTTGTAACTTACGCACACATACAAAATCAAATAAGCAAACCAGAACGAGACTTCGTTTTAGGCTTATGCAATTTTCTATTTCATTTTTCCTCTAATAAATTTTGCAAAATTGAAGCTATTTCAACGAAATTTCACGAAAATTTAAGATTGAAAACGATATTTCTTAAATTTGGGTAAGCCATATTCATATCAGAGCATATTTCCTAAGTAATAAATGTCTAAAGATAACGAGTTTTGAAACTTGTAAATATAGTTTGCGTGAACTTAAGAAAAAATGCATTCACACCTTTTTTCAAAGGTAAAAATGTCAGATGATCTTTTAAATGCCTTCTCCTCTAACCTTTTAATCAAAATTTCTACAACAACATTAAAAATATTGTAAGCAAAGTTCGAGAAAGTTTTCAAGGTGTAAACAAAATTACAATTTTTCTAAAATATGGTTAATTTAGATCCTTGTATTTTCCTAAAGTAAATATGGAATGACCCAAAATTTCAGGTCTGTAATAGATATATCCTTGGCATTAAGACTGCATCAAGCGGCATTAGAAACTGAAAAATTTACATTTCTTGCTGCTAGTTTTTATCGCTATTCGTATTTGCAGGAAAGCAATTCGTGTTTAGGAAAAAAAAAAATATTCCTTTATTTGAGTTCAAACATCAAAAGGTATAGTTTTGTTGTTTTTGACTCTGATTTTTTTTTTATACTCTACAGTTCTCCACTTTCATTTTAAAAACTTTAATTGAGATTTTTTGGAGATATCGGAATATCCTATATATCTGTGATAAAAAGGAAAATTTTTTATTTAAATTTTTCTAAATTATATATTATTTCAAGCATGGTCTTTGATTTGCACAGTGGATCTTTTGAAACAGTGGTAGAATTTCTATAATATTTATATTCAAAGCTATCAAACTTGGCTGACAAGAAAATTAACTTAAAATGTGTTTTCTTTTTTAACCGAAATCCAGTTTCAGATTTGAATAATGGTTTAATTTTTCTTACGTTTTTTTTACATATGACCATTGAAATATGTATCTTTTAAAGAAATCCAAAAATCCTTATCCATTAACCCATATAATACTTATTCATATGTGTCTAAATATCAAATAGTATTTATGTATATGCGAACTTACCTTTTATTTTATTGCCAATTGTATAAGCAGCAACGCGTATGTGTATTTCAAACTCGCACTTCACTTGAACTTATTTTTTCTTAGGTATTAAATTTTTGTTCTACACAAAACTTTAACATTACACTAGTTTTTTTTTTAAGTTTAATTACATTAATTGTTGTAGTTGTATGTAAGTTGTAAGTTCTATAATTTTTATTTTATTTTTTATGAAAGAGCTACAATATATTTTTTTTTTAAGTTTATGATCTAATAATGCAAATACATAATTGTTGTAATAATAATTATAGAACTTATGTATTCTGTTTATAAACTCATATTTAAGTTTTGAGCTCAAGAGTTTCTTTTGAAGCTTTTATGCGTTATTTTATTTTTATTTGTGTTGCAAACATCCAATCAAACTACAAAGTGAAAACAACTGTATTTATGTAGATGCATAGAGAATGAAAGCAATTAGAATGATAAAGGCATGGTGAAATTATAATAGGTGATAGCAGCGTCAGCTCTGTCTTCTTCTTCTCTAATTTTTTTATATGAAGATAATCTTAACTGTCAAAATCTTTGTTTTTTTTTTTTGTTTTCCACGCATTTGTTCTTGTGCTTTTGACAATTACGATTTTTAGCAACAACAAAGTAGCGTGTTGTTATTGTTACGTTGTACTTGTTGTAATGCTGCTACCACCATGTTAAATCCGCCTTGGATAAAAGTATTAAAAATCGAAAACTAAAATATCTCTTCTGATTCAACATGCATTATTAAAGAAAATTGCATATGTATATTAAAGTGCATCAAGTCTAATACAAAAACAAATTATGTGTCTGCAGGCACTCACAGTAGAAGAAAAACTTTGTTGTTTATTTGAAAATTATTAGAAAACATTTATAACAAATTCTATTGAAGTTTTTGCAGTCTTCTTCTCTCTATTTTGTTGTTGCTTTTCTTCTCTTAATACTTTCTGCATTTATCGGCACAAATACTACGTGGTATACGTATATAACACAAGAGAGAAAAGTTCCGCTATATACAATCAAACAGAGGCAATTTGGTCTGCTCCCAGATAAAACTGCACATCAGATAAAACTGCGAAAAAAATAGACTCTCTGGTAGATTGTATGTAGGCAAATAATAACTGCTTATCTTCCTTTCTTACTGGTTTCGTATTAGTGCAAAAAAAAACGCAATTTTTCACGTGACCGTTGTTATTGTCTTTTTATGTTCTGACGCTTTTTTTCTGTTGATACTCTCTACACTTATCGGCACAATTGCCACGTAGTACACGTATATTACACATGAGAGGAAAGCAGCTATATGGAATCGAGCTCTCTCACTAAAGCACATGAGATAAAACTGCGAGAACTCGACTCTCTGCATTATTTTATGTAGCCGATCCCCATATGACCTCGTTTGCTAAACACTAACAAGAGCATAACATCGTTTCTTATTAGATTCATATGAGTGCAACAACAACGCAATTTCCGTTGCAAAATTTTCGATTTACCCTCGTTAAAGAGTTTCACTTAAAAAAATATTTGGTTGTCCCCTCTTAAAATGAACCATGGTTTATTTTGTGATGATTCAAATTGGCATATTAAGCTTTAGCCCATTAAAGTCGAGCGGGAACCAAAGTAGATAGATCAAGAACGTAACTTGAGAAAAAATTGGTTTTAAACCTGGCTCAAGAACGGCTCAGCGACAACGTGCGCTAAGCTGGGTTTAAGCTGCTTCATTACACTTAAAAAAAAAACATCTTGAAAATTGCATTTTTGACAAGTTTACCCCAGTGTATGCCATGGCGACCATGACAAAAACTGCTAGTTATAGTACAAAAATGAAGAAAAATTTAATTTTTCATTCAGAGTTTTGAAAGTCGATTTCGATAGATTTTGAGCAATATTTTCATGAATGATGACGAAACCCAGCAGATCGGTCTTATTTCGTTGCATGTATGTATACAGGGCCGTAGCCAGAAATTTTTTTCGGGGGGAGGGTTTTCATTCGAAGAAAATATTCATAAATAATTTTTATCAAACTGATTTTTGAATACAATAAATTAAATCGATGATACATTTGATAGAACCTGTGACCATATGTGTAGCCATAAGTGACAAAAAATTCACAGAATGATCAAATTAAATTTTTTTTCAAATAAATATTATTCAATGTGTATTCTAATGCATTTTTTTTATCGTGAAGGACATATTTTCGTTAACTCATTGACTTCCCACCACCAACCTCAAAAAAATTACCAAAAATAGTAGAGGCTCATTTTTTTCAAATGATCATCATTGGGAACTCGGACCATTATCAATGATAAGGAACCCAGATGAGGTTGGCTTATACTCCCTAAATTCGTGAAGTCACAGCATTGAAAGAGATCTTTCTAGTCGTGGTGCTCTGAGCAATAATGGGTTAAAAATTAATTACATTTTAAGATTGTCTCCTAAAACTGCTTGCTAATAAGATGGTTCCTAGTTATTGCGAAAGAATTTTTCACGTTGAGCACGAATCTGAGGTCAAAAATTTCCCATCACTGCACGTTTTAGGAAAAGAAAGGGTTTACAAGGATCCGATAATTTTTTCTATTTTTTATTAATTTTTAAACTTTTCAAACTGATTCAGGACGGAACTTTAAATCAAAAACAGTTACTGACCTAGAAAAACTATGAATGCAGGAGTGCTCAGTATCACCTTATCTTTTTGAATCCGTAGTTAAACCTCATGTCGAAGAAAACAAATCGGATTTGATCGCATAGTGTAACTAAGATTTCAAATTTATTTTTTATATTAGACTTTTTAGAAAAAAAAACCGATGGAAGTAAAAACTATTCTTAAATAGATTTTATTTTGACTTTTTTTTCATCCATTGGCAATTAATCTTAAAAATTTGAATAAAGTTTCCACATTTCGAGGGGGGGGGCCGGGGTCAAAACCTTAAAACCTATATACGAACAAACAAGGCCCATTCATATACCATAAAATACTTTTGAGCCCGGTCTAACTAACGCACTATACTATTACCGTCGATATCGACAAAGGAGCACGATATTTAAAAAAGTTCTGTCAGATATTCTTAAATCAAACTATTTTTATAAGAATTCAGAGCTTGGAGCCACGATTTTCTCTGAATGACCCGACTAAAGAGCAGGCCTGATTTAATAAGGGAATTAAATTATACCAGAATATAGTAAATTTTAATGTTAACTGTGTTATTAAAGAACAACCTATTGCATTATATAACAATTATAACACTATAAACAGTTTATAATTAGCATATTAAGGGGAATAACTAAAATAAAATAAGTTTCAACATTCGCATGAATAAAAAGCTTATAAAGTGTATACAAATGAACTAAAATGGAAAAATACATAATAACTTATTAATTTTCTACTGATAAAACTTGCGTTGCTAGATGGCAATTCTATGAAAATTTTAATCGTCTTACTTATATCGAACAAAAAAGTAAATCTTTTTCAAACTAAGTAATAAAATTACTGCTAATTGGTACTATAGCTGTTTTTTTTCTATTTTAAGAAATAATTAACAATAATACGTATGTGCTAATGAAAAGGGGTTTTTTAAAAATATTATTATTGAAATTGTTCTATTTTAATATTATTCAAAACAGAAATATTGTGAAAATTATTTCATTACAGCTTGAACTGAAATCAAGACCTATTTCTTTTGCGTGACCGTTAAATCGCCTATTGTAAAAGCGAACATAATTTTAGATTACACAGTACAATGAGAGTAGATATTATTATGATATTATTCGGTAACACAAAATTTCTCAAAATTTAGAAAATTCAATCATTTTTTTAAATATGAATCGAATATGTAAATATAAAAATTTTATAGCATCTATGACCCCATAGTGCCTTATAAAAGTTCATTAATAAGTGTTTCGTATAAAAATCTCAATCCGAACCATAATATATAGCTCAAACCTGGAACTCTCATCTGATCATTCCTCAGTTGTCATAATATTGAGCAATGTTTCACAAAAAATATCTCAGAAATGTCAATGCATAATAAGAATACGAACTGAAACTTATTTCGTGCAATAGTGACTTCATCCCTGAGCACGAAACTATCACTTAAAACAGAACACAATATTGTAAAGACATTACTATAATGACTGTATCCAACAAGCGGCATGGAATACAACCCCAAAGATTGGCTGCACACATAATTTTAGCAACTCACAACCAATCCAAAATAAATTGGCAACAACGAAGATTTGCTAACGACGAAATGACGCTTAATGCTATTACAATAAAACTCAAAACAATTCCTAGAGCAGAAAAAAATACAAAAATGAAAACATATTTAGCTGAACTTAATGCTACGGAATATTCCCTCTGAAAAGCTGCGAAAAGTTATAACAAGCCTGTATTGCATTACGAAGAAGCGAAAACTCGTAGCCAAAAAACGAACAGCTTCTGCATTTGCATGCTATCTTAAAAATGTATTTGCTCCAAATGTCAGTAAGGATCCAACCAATGCAGCTGAAGAAATACAACGGTACCTAAACTGCATATACAAAGATTCTCAAAGAATGAAATTGTGTCGGCTACAAAGTAACTTAATGTTAAAAAAGTGGCCGGTATTGACTGCAGAAGGAATAAATTTTCATATTCATCTCTTTTATGTATCCCTCATTAAACTCATTTTCCCATCGCAATGAAAATTATTAAACCTGAAAAAGTCCTGAAGCAGTCCTGCTTCCGAGTTGTTCCTGAAGCGACTAATTTAAGTTATTAAAGCAAAGAGCATAAAAGAAATATGCATCGCGTTCGACAGCAAAATGTTCGGAACAGTAACCTTTCTTGACATCTCGCAGGCATTCGACCGAGTATGGGCCCTTATCTAAACTAAAAAATAAGCTACCAACAAATTTATATATTTTCATCAAGTCCTATCTTTCCGATAGTCCCTTTCTTGTAAACCAGGGTGACGTCTTTACAAACCTTCACCAATTTCAAGCAGGTGTGCCCCAAGGTAGTGTCATTGTCCCTATTCTTTACTTACTTTTTACTTCAGGCTTGCCCATAACAGAAGGAGTGATAACTGGAACCTTTACTGATGACACAGCAGTACTCTCAATTGGCAGGCATCATCGTCAAGTGTCCGAAAAACTACAAAATAGTCTTCTGTGGCTGACGAAATGGCGCATACAACCTAATAAAAATAAATTTGAACAAGTTACCTTCACCACTCGCCGTAATACTTGTCCTCAAGTTAACCTAAATTTAAAACAAATACCACAATCCAACGAAAAAAAAAAACTTAGGAGTGTATCTAGATCAGCAGCTGACATGAAAAAATCGAAAATAAGTCAAAACTGAACTTTACTATTTTCAAATTCTATCAATAACCCCAAATACTTAGCTCATTTGGAAAATCAACAACAAGAAAGCCTGCAGTACAAGAGTTATCTCTTTATGTCCAACAGATGCTTTAAAGTTTAAACGAACTAGTTCATCTGTGCCTATAGAAATAAATACTTGAGCCACCATAGTCTCAAGTGCAGTCAGCTATAGAGAAATAAAGTACCAGACTACCAAAAACTAAGAGCATAGTAGAAATCTATCACAAGTACTGAATGTAAATTACCACAGAAAATCGAATACCCAAACTCAAAGGTTTCGGCACATTTTCCCCAGCAAGAGAAGATTGGAGATAAAATCGTGTGAGAACTAGCTTCAAGACCGAAATCCCTCTACACTGACGATCCCAAAATGAACCTCGAAGTCGGTGCAGGAGACTATTTAGAGCACCTCATTATTGAAGAATCACCTCCAATTCCGAACGAAGCCAGTGCTTTCCAGCCTTCATTTTGGCAGGCAGAGAAGCGCTTGCAGTTGACTGGCAAAACTTGAAGGTAGAACTAAGATTGTTTTTTAAGCTCTAGACTCTGACTTAACATCCTATAAGTTAATTAAGCAATGCAGAGAGTTACTCCCACTCTAAGTCTTAACCAAACTGCAAGTACTCCATGAACTCTTGTTGAAACAATCTAACCGAGATTTCCAGAATAAAGATTAAGAAACTTCTCCGAATCTTTAACCTCAATAATGTGGAACTAAAACGGTGTTTAATTGCTAATTGTAAAATTATTAGAAATAATACTCACCTATTTAATTATACTCTATTACATTGGCTTGCAAGCTTTTTCTTTGCGTACCATCAATGTACCACGTGGATAAAAACGCGTACCACGGAACTAAAAAAAACGGTGCTTTGTGTTCTTTATGTCTACCACAACCAAAACAGATTGTAAAATATAAAAAATGTACGAAAATACAGATTTTTAATTAAATTCAGCCATCGCTTACTTCGTTTACCGTCTATTATCTACTGACGTACCACCTTTGGAGGCCTCACGCACCACCGGTGATACGCGTACCACAGTTTAAGAAACCCTGCTCTATTACAGAACATGCAAGCACTACAGTTTATTGCAATTGTTGATTTGGTGGGCGAGAAACTTGATCTATTTTTGTGCGATATTAATTTAACTACTGTTTATCTAAGGCCGACGTAGCACACTTTATTTACTTTAACTTTAACAGCAATAGAAATTTTCACACATTGCTTTCATGCTATTTCATACTTCAGTAGGCGTATTGATTGCCTAGACAAATTATTATGAATATTTGAAACTATTTACTGGTAGCGCCCATTTTCCCATAACTATAAACTTTTAATACCACACGCTACCACAGAGTAAGAAGAAAGAGCTCATACTTCTAAGCTAAGTGAATAATACTCAGATTACTAAACAAAAATTTACATAAAACTTCAATTTGTTTAAAATTAACTTAACTAATAGAGAATATGTATGGTTAGAATATTTTCTAAAGCTTAAGAAAACAAATAAACGAAATCTTAAAATAAACAAATTGCATATAAATATATGATAATAATATAAAATACACTGTAGGTAAATAATGAAAGAAAACCCGCGAAAAAGAATATGATACACAAAATGATACTCGCACACACACACATACACACATCCCCACAGAAACAGAAAATAAAAGAAACGAATATAATAGAAAATGTAACAGAATATTGTAAAAATAAAGCATAGGGCAATAACAAAAACATACAAACAATAATAATAAAACTTGAATATGGCAAAAATATCTATCCAAAATAAAGTTACAATAAAACCAAAGAAAGATGGAACGGCTGCGAAAACAAAAACAAACAAACAACGAAAACAACAAAACTGCGAGGATAACACAAACTTAATCTGAGTGTGGAAGGCACTGTGCATACTCTCGTAAACTTACGCTGGAAAATATACAACAGCAGACAACAACAAGAATAGCACAATTCATTAAAACAACAACAACAATAACAATAGCAGCCAATGAAGGAAATTCTGATGCGGGACGCGGAGATAAAAAGTTATAAAAAAAGAAGAAAATTGTAGGGAAAACGGTTGAAAAAACGTAGGGCGAATAAATTTAACCGAGTGAGACCGTGACAGAGAGGGAAAGAGAGAGCGATAGAAAGAGAGAAAGAGATGATAAAAATGGGAGAGAGAACAGCAGCAGTAGGGCATAAAAAGCACGGGGATACGCACTGTTAGCGATATGTAGGTGTGTGTGTGCGTGTGCAGGATTGTATGTGATAGCGACAACGTTGAACCAAAAAAAAGAAACATACAACAATAACAGCAGAGAAAACAAGAAACGCGAACTTTAAGTAAAGAAAAACAAAAACAACACAAAATAAGTCAATAAATTTTGACAGTGAAAAAGAAGAAGCAAGCAAACAAAAAACGCAAATTTAATAGTTTTTGAACGCAGCAAACTTTTCTCTAAAAATATATAATATTAAAATTTGTTATTTTACAGCCAAACTTTACACTGTTACGACAGTGTAATAACGCTACTGCGGGAACTATGGGGAGCGTGAAAGGGGGAGGCTGCTATATGAAATTATCAAAGTTAAATTGAATATTAAATTTACACTCAAGCAGTTGTTTATTTTTATTTATTTTTGTTTTTGTTTTTTTTTTGTCTCGCACTGTGTTTATTTGTCTCACAACTGTTTGTTTGCTTTGACGCTGCTGGTGTTGCTGTATTGCGTTAACTGTGATAACGCGTAGCGCTTTATAAATCGTTGTTGTTTTTTTTTACTTTTGTTTATTTTAAAACTTTAAATTTAAAAGCTACGATTTTAAGAATGTTATTGTTTTGTAATCACCATAATTTTGATTTTATGCAATCTATTGTTATTTTCATAAATATCACTTTATATTGTTGTTTTATTTTTATTTATTTTTTTTTTTTGATTATTTTTGATTATGCAAAAATTTCACTTCAGCCGGCGGGACAATTCCGCATCCGATATTTTATTTCCGGCACGACATTTTTAGACAACGGCAACTTTTGCACTGAATTTCACTCTCAGAATCGCCATCTACATAACGTCACATACTCAGTATGTAATTTAACCTATTAAGCTATTTTGTTGCATGCAACTTTCGTTCGCCTCTCTCAATACTGTGTGCTTGAAGGGCAAACTTGTGCTCTATTATTTTATTACACTCACGTACGTTCTCTCGCTCTGTCATTTTATTGCTCTGGCTTTCTTTGAAAAGCTGTGCTTTTCTGCCTTGTTTTTTATCCAACACTTGTCATTGCGGGGGTTGTACTCTTTTCTTTTATTGTTGTTATTTGTATCGTATGTTGTTTTTGTATTTTCTTTCTCTCCATTTACCCCCATTAATAGGTGGTCAATAAGGTATTTGTGTGGCTGTATGTGTGTTTGAGCTGCTACTGATAATAACTTAGAAGGACAGCTGCTTTTATCATGTACTGTGGGTGCAAATTAATAAACATAAAATTTAATTTTGGTATTTTATTGTTAAAATGAAATATGGTAATCTGCTTTTAAGTAGTAAAGTAGTCTACTGTCTTATTTATCTACAACTTACAATTTTACCAAGCACTCTTTAGCAGTACCTGATATTTGATTCTGCCTTTTACCAATTGTCGCTGTCGAAAGACACAAATGTTACGCTACTTTTCACTCACTGATACCCGAGTGTCTTATGAACTCAAATTGATCTCTTTATGATCAACAGAAATTATCTTGAGCGGTCACCATTTAATTGAGCGTATTATTTTTCTTCTAATTTAGTTTAAGTTAAGTAAGGTTGAAAGAGTTTAACAATGTGCTTAATTCATTTGCTTCCAAATAATATGCAAAATCACTTTTAACATTGATGTTCGTTGGCGTTCAAGCCGAAATCACAAGCAATAATAATAGAACTAATTAATAAACTTTTATTATTCAAATGATAAATGATATTTTCCATGGTGCAAAAAGGTATAATGATTAAACACATTAACTATATGCGATGCTACATTTTATCTCCTAGGCTTCCAACAACTTGAATTTGTTTAGTAACTGGTTGTTAATCATTCAATCAGGCACGTCATATTTATATACGTACAATTTTGGTAAGTAGTGCTTCTATATGTAATATGCGTAAATGCAAACTCAGTTATGATCTTTTTTGAAATATTTTTAAATTTCTATGCAAATATTGAAGCAATTTCGTACACTGTGCACAACACATGCCGCCAAACCGGAACAACATACATATGCAGAGCGAAGTGAGACGAGGCGAGTGCGCACAGCACACATACAAAGAAAAGTACTATTTTCTCATACTTTACATTTGATTTTTTCTCTCTCTCTCTCTCTTTCTTCGCATTCGCATTCTCTCTTTCTCTCTGAATTATTATCTTTTATTTGCATTTCAATACAATGCGTTAATTTGAAACAGAAACAGCAACAACAACAGTAGCAATAACAACGACAACAAGTTAGGGGTCCGTTCTACATTAAAACCAAATAATTATTTACGATTTTCATTACTATTACTATCTTAATGTGTTCAATGTGAGTGGAAATGTATGGGAAAAGGAGTAGAAGAGGAAAATGTGGAACAAAAGCCGACAATGTTTGTAGTATATATTAGCACAAAATGGAATTCAGTTTATATGAGAGTACGAACAGAATTGAGACGACAACCGTCGCCAACAAGAGTGCCATACATTTTCAAACTCAAATTTATTTGAAAAAATAGCAAATGTCAATTACTCGATCCTGCTATAAAATTCCAATTTTTCTGTTGAAAACTGGGTATCGTTTCATAAGTTTTGTAAAAATATAGCATCAAAATAAAAATATTTGAAGGAGTTTATTTTTCAGACCTTATTATATAAAATGACGACCTCGATAGTCTAGTGGGTAGTGCACTAGACTTTCTTAAGGGAGGTTCGGGTTCGATTCCCGTCTTCGTCTGCTGGTTAATTTCCATAGCTTTCTTGTATTCACTATCAATATGAAGTGTATGAGAATTATAAGATAGTGTACAATTCCAAACCAAAACCACCAAGCTGATAAAAAATTGCCACACCGCTATTCGGAATCGGCGTTAAACTGTGGGTCCAACTATGTGGTATCACAATGAGCCGTTCAGGCCTAAGTATGTCTCTCGACAGCCACTCCAACCTAACCTAACCTAATCTGTTATATAAAATTATATAAATGCGCTTATATATCTATTTCAATGTTTGATAGTCATAAAACAAAAAGCGCAAAAGAGATTCGTGCATTCTAAAGCTTAAACACACTACACACGTAGTGCTTGTTTACACTGACGCAAGCACGAGCGCCTGTCTGAAAGAGAAATGTAGAAAAAATAGGTAGTAAGAAAGGTATAGAAACTTTTTTCCAACTGCCTATTTTTTCTACCTCTCTTTCTCAGACAGGCGTTCATGCTTGCACCAATGTAAACAACCACATAAAAAGATTCTATTTCTACGATGCATTGTGTTTTTATGTTTTTGTTTATGTGTATAAAAAATAAATTGTCGTCGCTGTCGCCCCAATTCTGTTCGATCTCTCTTAAAAGCTTTAAGCTTTTTTAAAAAATGAAACATTTATGAAATGAAACAAATAGAGTGTGTGTATATAATTTTTTGATTTTTATATTGATAAAGAAAAGCTCTTTTACTGTCAGCATGCACTCTACATCGGATATATCGGTTCCATTCAGCCATGTTTTGCAACTTGATTTCGATTGAAATAACTAATTTCCATATTTCTTCTTTATTTCAAAAGTTTCATTACTTAATTCATATATTTTCACTATTATTCTTGATGTCTCTTGGCTCAGCTTCTTCTTGTTGTACTGTGCTTTCTGTTGGTTGTGATTTTGCGGTATTCTCATCATCTTCGCATATATTTAAATCTTCTCTTGCCAATAGTGGGCGTGGTGTTATTGGCAAATATGTATTACATATAGTATTAATGGTCTCACAGTCGCCCGGTCTTCGAATCAACACAAAGACACAATTCTGTATTATATCGTTGGGTGTGTTATCAATATATTTAAATGCTATATGTAACTCCTCAGCATCGCCATATGTAATACGTTTGCCGTGTACTCTAAAAATAGTTATTAATTAATATTTAATGTTTTTTTATTCAACTTTTCTAAAATGATTAAATTTTTCATTTACCCAATTGGTTTTCCAATAATTTTCATTTCAACTTCTTCATATTTACTCAGTGCATAATTTAACTTCTCAGTGGTCTCTTCTTCGTCCATCTAGAAATATATAAATGAAATTTAGAAATTAGTTGATTTGCATAGAAGTGTAGAATTGTTATTTTTTTATCATACATTATCAAGGCATGTGACTCGTTCCGATCCTACACAAATACCATTCTGCAAAAACGAAAAGATTAAATTTATTATTATTGACGGAGTTAATAAAAATATTTGAAAGAGTTTATTCTGCAGACCTCATTATATACAATTGTATATCTATGTCTGTGTTTAATAGTTGTAAGGCCAAAAGTTCAACAGAGAGAGTGCATTTTTAATATATTCTGAATGAAACTAAAGATGAAAACATACTAATAAACACTACATATGTGTAAAACGAAATTTATGGATAAAATTTGCATGCTCCCATCTTTAAAACTGTCAGTCGGGCGCACTCTTGTATATTAATAATTTTGATGGCACGGTGTGAATAATGCCATTATTAGCCAACAAAAGCTTTCAAAAATCAGTTACAATAACAAGCAAATCAGTTAAGGGGCCGTTCACATATTACGTAACGCAATTTTTCACAAATTTTGACCCCTCCCCCTTGGTCGTAACACATAGTAACAAAATGCCGCCCCCCCCCCCCCCTCCCTAGCCACGTAACAAATTTTTATTAATGAAATTTGCTTTTTTTTTAATTTGACCTATTTATATCGATATCTTTTGAATCAGTTAACCAATTAAAAATCCGAGTATAAATGTTTCCTATCACAATACCTTTCATTTGGTTTCAAGAACAACCGGACATCTAGCCCGATATATAATTTTTAAATTTTAAAAAAGTTGAAAAAATTACAAAATCTCACAAAATGATCCATAAAAAATTATAGCTATAATTTTCGAATTCAGCGGGAGTGAATTTTTGAAGTCATCTGTATTTGATAGTATAAAATCGACGTTATGTAACGCAGTTGATGTCTCCCCCCTCCCCCAAGCAACACTTCGTAACAAATTTTCAGACCCCCCTCCCCCCTCTCGCCTTCTTGTTGTACATACATACATATGTAAGCCTATCCGTATACTCAATTTCTGGTATGTATATATGTAGGGGAGTGTCGTCATAGTCGGGGCGCTGTCTGGGTCTTGACAGTGTGTTTACTCCATTATATCTCACTGGCGTGCATTAAGTTAATATACAGTATTGTTTGTCATGACGAAAGCAAACTTTTCATGTCATTTCGAGTTAAGAGCGTGAAGTGTATATAAGTGTTACGTGACCGAGTGTTGAAAGAAGAGTAAAAAACTTTTTAATAGCGCCAGAAAAAATGTATAAATTTAAAAAATAACATTTAATGCTGCGCTAAATAACGTGTGTTGTCAGGGTCGAAGCAGTGCTTCCATTCAAGGTCGGAACACCGAAAATGTTATTGTAATGATGCGTTTTGACTCCGGAAATACATTTTTTTACCCATGCGTGTCTTTTTTCTTTAATTTTCATGTTATTTTCAATCATATTTCTACATTTCTTATTGATTTTCTACAGTGTTTTGACCCTGACTAAAATTTTTGTGTTTTGTAAATGTCGATAACTCCAGAAATATTAATCCAATTATATTTTAATGTTTAGCAAAAATATTGCAATTTTTAAGATCTTCCCAACGATATGCAACATTCGGCATTCAACGGAAGTTATAAGCAAAAGTCAAAACATGGTCCAACCCGGACGACACTTCCCTACTTATGTTTTAGGAACAAAAGATAAAAGTATTACTTTAAAATTGCATGGAATTATATAAGAACTAGATGCGTACGTTGCACTTGGTTTGCTTTAACCAAAAGTTAGTTTAAAGGGGGTACGTTATAAGCGAAAAGTACTGTCATTTAATTTTCTCTCTCTTTTGTAAGGCTAATACTTTCTGATTTTTCATCAACAAATCTACTTAGAAGTTATTAGCAGAAAAATAATCTTAATTCTAATAAAAGTTTCAATTAAGGAAACTTAAATATTTGCTTACAGTATTGGAAATAACTAAACTGAGTAATAATAAAATGAACAAATTTAAAATTACTATGAAATTTATGTGAAGAATCATTTTTTTTTTTTTAACACACTGACACTTGCGCTCGAAACTACAAAAAGTTTTTAACTGATTCGACGATGCCAATATTTAATTTTTGTTAACTTCATTTACTAACAAAAACCAAATGCAAGCAATTAATAGAAGCGAGTAATTCCGGCGTACCATGTGAACACTTTTAAACCCTACAATTGTAAATTTTTTATGAAAATTTCATTTATAAAGCTTCAAATGGTGTATAATTTTTATTTATTTAATGCGTTATTAAATTTTTTGTATTCAACACTCAGAAAATCTGTTTCATGATTTTAAAAACATGTTTACAATATTGTCTTAATTGACACTAATAAGCTTACATATTTTATGTAGCTTTTAACAACAAAAAATAAAAATATTAATCTTCTTTCTCACCGGATATTAAACAATAAAAAAAAAAACTTCACACGATTAATTATAAAATTTAATTGAATTACTTTATTTATTCACACGTTATTCACATAGTTTTAGTGTACACACATAAATAGTATACAAAGAGAAACAAATTTTAACTTTAAAGTGAATAATTAGATATAAAAACAGTTAATTTTAAAAACTTTATTTATACATGTTTGACCACTGCGCGCTTGTAGGGTTTTGCAGGGATAGCCAGGCCGGCCCTGATCACCTGATCAATCCTCTCACTACTTCTAACTAGTATTACTCCGAAAGTTCAAACTTAATTCAGTCGACCCATGAAGTCACAGTCTGCAAAGAATATATACTTCACACCATTTATGTAAAGCATATCAGGTAATGAAACCAATATAAGTTAGGAATAAGATGGGGTTATATGCTTCTTGCTCTAGCTCTTTCTAACAATCATACCTTTTGCTAGTTTAAGGTTACTTTTTGAAACTTTGCCAAGCAAAACAGGCATACTCATAAATCATATATATTTTATGTGCTAGGTACTTATTTAAGGGTTTTATAATACCGAGAATCTAGATCTCATGACCGTTTCATGAAAAACTGATTTTTGAGCAAATAAACATAAAAATTTAAAAGAACATCACGGGGTGTTCAGAGAAACTACGCCCGCATCATAAATAACACTGCTCTGCATGGGTTTTGCGAATAAGATGATTCCTAGTGTTTCCAAATGAATTTTTATTACTGAGCACGAATCATGTCACGTTTTCGAGAAAAAAGGGGTTGAAACTCCAGAAAACTGCTTTTTTAACCATTTTTGAACAATTGTGGAGCTAAACCTTGACTTGCTACAAACTTTGCTAATATCAGAAATTAAAGACAGAACCATGCCCTTTCATTTGGTTCGCATGCGCCCTTGGAGCAGGAAGTGTGCATGTGTCTAGGAGTGCAGGAAAGAAATGTATACAGAACGGATTTTTCTAATTTACACCCACGACCAGACATAATGAGAAGTGCAGCGGTCCGAAAAGTTTTAAGGGTCGTTGGTTACATATCAGCAGTCAGATTTCAATTCAAAATGGCGGATAAAATATGGTGGGCGGATTTTGTCTTACTCATACCAACGAAATATAATGAAAAATGCAGTGGTCCGAAATGTTTTAAGGGTCACTGATTACAAATCTGGAGTCTGTAAGATAAAATCAGCTCTGTGTACATTTTTTTCGCGCACCCCTAGGCATAATCTCACCCCCTGCTCTCAGTGTAATTAGTCGAGGGTAAAACCAACGTTCCACATAAATGTTAGGCGAAATAAATGAACAAATAAAGCAATCGTAACCCTTAGGTTCTAGGGGAGAATAGTTCTCCAAAAAAAAAGGTAACTGTTAGTTTCTATGGCTCAATTCTTCAGTTCGAGTTTCACTCAGTTTCTAGCTTGAACCTATTTTAAACTCATAATAATATCGGCGGTAACTTAGCTACCGGTAAGGCCTCTGGTTTGGGTAAGGTCGAAGTTCAGCATCGTAGCTAAAAACGTCCACAATATTCTACCTTATGGTAGGAAGTAGCGTCAAGCCACACGTTAGTGGCGGCTACAGCGGCTATCTTTAGATAGACAATTGCAGCGCTCATTCATAAGGTAGCAAGCAGCTCTTTCATAGAACTAAGAAACTTGGGCTAATCTATCTAAAAACTACTTGATTACTGAAATCAAAAAGAAACTTATCCGAAACTCACCCAATCGAAGGGGTAGGCTTACTGATGAACAAACAATTGGCAAAAGCAATAATTAAGTGGAGGCTAATATCTTCTGGATTTATGCTAGCATGCTTCAATTCCCGCGTGTCAATAATTCGAGCTTACCCCCTGACAGAAGTGAGCGACCTTCAAAAAAAGCGCAATTTTTACAGCCAATCTAATGCGATTTTCGCTCCTGTTATATTAATGTGTGAGTTTAATGTTCAAATTGGCAGCAGTGATGCTGGCCTTCACCGTAATATAGTGAAATATGAAACCGGCCTCTTAAATGAAAATAGAACTACTGATGCGCGCTTAATCTTTCCCCATAAACTTTAGCTTAAAAAACCTAGCGATCCCCAAACAAATAGGCCACCTTTGCATCATCAGAGCCCTTTTCAACGTCCCCACCTTTAAAAGTCTTGATTTTGAATCAGCTCCTGGCTGTAGTAAAAATCAGAATGCAACTTATGGCTTTTGATAGACATACGAAAGTGCTCCAGCTATATTGACTATCTGAAAAGCCATTTGGCAGAAAACAACAACACCATGCAAAACGTCCACACCCTGTGGCGGAGTGCTAAGCAGCCGTTTCTTGACACGTGTGAAACAATGTTGAAATACAAACATAAGAAGAACAAATTCTGGATATGTGACACCACCATCTCTGGGTGGTTCAAACACCTCTCTAAAGTCCTTAATCCTCCAAATGCAAGACTTTTTCCAGCTAGTGATACCGGGCATATGATTACTAGATCTAGCGGGTGTTCATCTATCTTCATCTCCACCCAGCCTGAGCGAAATCGAGTGTGCCATTAAACAACTTAAGCCTAGCAAAGCTTCAGGCGGCGACATGATTCCACCTATAGCTCTCAAAACAGACACCGCCATTACTTCGCTTTATTACGCTAACCTCTTTGAAACGATTTGGCTCGGCAAAAAACTGCCAAACGAGTGGTTTTCAGTTATTCTGGGGTAAATTCCCAAATCTTTCCGTATGTAATAACTTTTGAGAGATCACTTTAATCAGCATTGTATCCAGAATTCTGGCTAAACTTATACTAAATAGAATCAAAACCCACCTTGAAAGATCGCTGCGTAAGCAACAAGCTCAAATCATATTGTCATGCTTCATATCATATTTGAGCAAATCAACTAATGTCAGTCAAATATGCACACGTGCTTTGTAGACTTTGGAACTTGGACTTTGGGTCAACGAGCTTCTAATCGAGCTAATTATAGAATGCAGGCGGTTTGGGTGGATAGGCCACACCTTACGGAAAGATGACAACGAAGTCTGCAAAGCAGCTCTTTGATGTAATGTACAAGGTTCGAGAAGTTGTGGTAGTCGTAAAACCTTTTGGCGACGCATAGTGGACGCTGACTTAAGTGACTCCAATACTAGCTGGAATAATTTAGAGAAACAAGAGTTAAAGGAAATTATATTTAATAATATTATATTCAGTAAGATTTTTACAGTAGCTTCAAAAAATTTACAAAAGATTAATTGATTGTAATTTTTAATAAAATGGAAAATGAATTTTTTCTGTTGAAGAGGACATAAGTGGCACTGAAATGTGGGAAATTTTGAATAATATGTAATTAAGATCTCGATTAAACCATTTTCACATGTTTATAGAAAAGCAATTTAACGAAAGATTTCTGTTTCCATGGCATCCGCATGTTTGTTACATGCCTGCCATCAGTTAGACAATTATACAATGTGATTGATAATACAGTGGAATCTTTGTTCAACAGCGCTTAGAGTAACATGAATAGCTGTTCCACAGCTCGGTCGTTATGACAGGAGCTAAATAAAACAAAGAGTCTCTTGACTCTAGACAGGCCATCAATCCGTAAAGTGGCTGGAGTGATCACGGAACAAACTGCCAACTAGAGTTCAACGATTACTGCTGAAGCAATTTGTCTCCGAGTAGAAATGATCAATCTGATCCAACGCCCTTCTAAACCTAACCTAAAACGAGTTTATTGACCCGCATATTAATGCTAGCTAACTGTTTTAATAGAGCAAAACTAGCTCTGAAAAACAGGCGCTAACAGTATTACCTTTATTTAGAACTATTTTACTCTAGACCCGATAAGCTACAAAATATCGCAATTGAAACATTTTACCACTCCTTTTTTTGCACGCATCATATAAAATTCTACTCTATGCTAAGAAATAAAAATATTAGCAAATTTTGACATTCAATTTAATTAAATAAACATACATACATATATGTATACTCGTAGTTACGTATATTTGAATAATAAAATGAATACAGAATAATAACTACACACAAGTTCGAGGAAAGAAATTCGCAACCGATTTTTGCTGAACAAACATATTTATGTATTTGCTGTATATTTCCGAGCAAGCACAGATGTGCATACATTTATTTATACCCAGCGGTACCATATTGACAGATTTATCTGTAAATTACAGTTTTTTCGGTTGGAATGCAATCTTACAGATTTCCCTCAAATATTATAGTTTATTCCCAATTTTACAGTTTTTGCAATAATATGCAAAATATGTTTTGGTTATCATAAAAATGTAATTGTATTTCAGGGTAGCACTTGCAGGTAGCGAATGTGGAAAGAATATTCCCCCAAAATAATACTAACAAAACTGAAATTCAAAAATTAGCTGAAAAGAACAAAAGATTTATTTAAAAAAATTATTAAATTTGACATCAAGAGAAATGTACAAGAAATTTGATGAAACTATTTTGAGGGCTTTTAAAATTGTTGTATTGATTACTGGTGAGCTATGACTACTCAAAAAATCGGACCCAGGAATGTGTATTTAATTTTTTAAGTGGTCATAACAAGAATGTTATTTCGTGTTTCTTATAAATAATAATAATAACATATATTTGTTTTATTATTTATTTCTTTTTTTATTGACTTATTTTACTTAATTTTAAAGGAATCAGTTTTTATTTTTATTAATATTATTACATATTTATTTCAATAAATTAATTTTAACTATTTCACCACCAGTTAAACGCTAGTTTTTTCAAACAAAAACAGTCTGATGGCTGATTGTTGTTGTCGTTATGATAAATAACGCAAATCAAATAACTTAATTTTTTTTTTTTTGGGTGAAATTGTTATAAGAATTGGTTTAATATACATACAACATTTGTATGAGCGAACTTTTTTTTTCCAAATTTTGCACCATTATTGTAAAAGGTTTCCCAAAAGTTATAGGATTTTAAATTCAAGAAAGCATAGCATCTCCCAAACATGCGGAAACTATTATATTATTGGACCTATTAAATTTTGAATGTGTAGTGGAATGATGGGCAAGTGACTGAAAAACTATTCAAATTATAAACTCTAGTTTTTATAGGTTATAGTTTTTTTTCCAAAATACAGTTTTTGTTTTTACTTTTTACAGTTTTTGCCCAAAAAAATATGGCAACACTGTTTGTACCCAATAAATCAGACGAATTCGTTTATAATTCAAAACGAATTCGTTATGACGATAAAATGTTTCGAAAACGAATATCATTAACGATTCATTGACGAGTTCGTTTTTTTGAGGAATTGCCTCTTCATTAACGAATTCGTTTTTGATTTCGTTTATGAATTCTTTCGCCAACGAGCATCATTAGCGAAGCATTTACGAAACTTTTTTTTTCGTTTTTTAACGAACTTATCTCAAATACCAAAATTTATTTTATTAAAACATTTAAAAAGATTTTCAACAAATTTTTGTTCAATAATATTACCAAGAAACAAAAGGAACATGTATTTATGTTAATTTTTTTTCCATTACTCGACTCAGAAGATTGTTTGTGTTACGTAAATTTGATTCTTGAATAAGGTTAAAATTCTGCAAATACATATATAAATATTGATTTATTTATTTACCTGATAGGCATCCAGATAAAGTCTTGAGAATTCATGTTCTTATGAATTAATCTGAAAAAGATTATTCTTATCAAACAAATTTTTGACAAATACATTTTTATTTTGAATTTTTGACTCATTTCTACTTTTACTAAAACGAACCCTTTTCGAATGCTATAGCGACCGGGTTCATTTCCGAATCCGTTTTAAATGCTAAAATGATGGCATTAATTTTTATGGTTTGTTGGGTAGATACATAGATATTGTCATTAAGGTTAAAAAATAAATTAAAATAGCAGAGAGTTGTGTAAGTGTAAAACTTCGAAATGAAGCAAAACATTTTAACTTTTCATTCAAAAATGTAAAACTGGACATTCATTTAAGGGGGGACGTCAACTTAGAAGATGCGAAAAACATGATGTTGAAGAAATAGTTTTAATTATGTGAGTGCATATATTTTAGAAATTTTATATACGTTTGATAATATAAGTGTTTTAGAAGTATTAAAAAAAATGGTTGAAAAAGATGGAGTCCTATTGGAGTTATAAACATTTCCGGTGGAAAATCTTTTTTTAAATGCATTAAAAGCGGTGATCATAGTAACACGAAAATAAATCATCTAAAAACAGAAATAAAAATATATTCCGGTAGTTAGTAAGTTATTTTGACGAATGTTCGAGACGATTAATTAATTAAAAACTTATTTTTTACAAAATGGCAACTTTCAAATCTGAATAATGCAAAAACTGAACTTAAATTGCATACCTTGTTCATCTACGACTTTATTTTATCAAAACAATATGCACCGTTTTTAAAACGAGATCAGTTAAATGTTTATTTTCAGGTACAATGAATTTTCATATAAATTCTGCAATGTTGTAGAAAGTTGCGACTATGGAACTCGAAAAACAGTTATTCTTTAACAATATGGTAAAATAATTTTAAACATTTCTAAGGTAAAATCAGATGTAGAGGTTACAATTATGGAAACCCTTTTGGAAACTAAACTTCGTTTCATACTCCTAAATAAAGTGCCGGCAATCAATACAAAGTGGCAGGTAAATAAATGTATGCAGAATATACATAAGTAGATTAAGATCACAAGCGGATCCAGACATTTCCGAAGCAAAGAATATGTAATTTATTTATATTTTATTATTACATTTAATTTTTTGCTTTTTAAAATTTTGTAATTTTATGAACGTTTCTTTCCTGCTCGCATACAATCAAAGCCATTCATATTCGTCAATAAAAAAAAATTTTACATAATCTACTTTCAGCAATTATATCAAAATTTAATAAATACAATACGCGTTCATTAAAATAACACGGTTGTTCCCTACTTGACATTGATTTCACTTCTCGAAACACGAAGTCTTGAAATTAGTTCCCGACAGATTTTGATACTGATTTTGATTATGTATTAAGTCAGTACATTCGTAACATGTCAAATTTTCTATAAAAGTGGAGTAATAGTGGTCGACATGGTTATGAGTTGGACTGATATGTAGTGTGCCCAGGTTCGATACTCGACACGATCAAAAAAATAAAAAATTAAATAAGAATTTTTCTGCACGGGCACCACCGAAAAAATTGGCTACGAAAAGCTTTTCGGAAGCCGTTCTATTGATGTAGAAATTTAACTCGCTCAACACGAATATGTGGAAAAGTTCAGCATTGCACCTCCATTAAGCTATAAGAACGGGTGATGACAGAAATATGTGAATAATTTTGAAACTCTTCAAATTTAAGTTCATCCCAAGATTTTATTTGCACTGACTTAAATTAGTTAGTTTAATCTCCATTAATTTTCATGAAAAAAAACGTAGAAAAAATACTGAAAAAATAAAGACAATTTGGCTGCAGAATTTTAATTCTTGTGACCATGTGATTTCCCTTCTAAACCAAGATCATTCCAGGTAAAATAACTTTTTTGATTATGTAAATTATCATCGCCTTATACAAAAAAGATGAAAACTTCTTAAAGATGAAAACATATTTTAAAAAATGTGGTTTGCAACTCAAAGGAAGAATAAAGGTATTTATGCGATAAAGTTCCATGAATGCTGTCTCACATACCTACAAACTGTAAACCATTCAAAACAATATTTTTATATAATCATCTTAACTCGTTCCCATTTTCTTCTACAGCATCTGTTAGATTGTAAGACCAATGATTTTCTTCATCTCTATTCACAGTCTCATGCTACAGAATCTTTATTTTTGGAGGGCATGATTTCGACAGGTACTTTTTTCGCTTTCTATGTATTAATGTGGATAAAAAATATTTTTATTTAATATTTTTCTTTAACTTAAACACATGTGCGTCAATTAGAGTTAAATAATTGTGTAAAAATGAGTTTTTAGCAAAATCCTAATAGATTGCGAAAAGTATTTGCATAAGAATATTGGCAAATAACTAAAACAAACGCAAATTTTATGAATATTCATACTAACAAAGAAATTTGATATGCAAGTATTTATTTAGCTGAAATTTTCTTTGCGAAAAAATTTTAAAATTGTTTTTGTTTTTTTAGTTAATTTCTGCAGGTGTCAAGACTTTGGACATATGAATTAAAAGACATAAATATTCCTCTACCTCTACTATACTGGTATGTAAATATCAGGTGTTAAACCGTGGCCAATATAAGTAAATAATGAATGAATTTTTTTTCTGGTATAAAAATTTTCCATTAAATTTCACTCCCTATAAATAAGGATTGATCTGTTGAATGATGTTAGTTGTGAGTCTGATCTTGTGAATATACTCTATATAAAACATGGGAAAGCTAAATTTATTACTAATTTTTGCATTACTTGGATTATGTGTGATTTGTGTACCAAGAACTGTTCAAGCTGCAGATGATGATGGAAGTGGCGAAGGAAGTGGTGAAGGAAGCGGCGAAGGAAGTGGTGAAGGAAGTGGAGAAGGAAGTGGGGAAGGAAGCAGTGATGGAAGTGGTGATGGAAGTGGTGATGGAAGTGGTGATGGAAGTGGTGATGGAAGTGGTGGTGGAAGCGGTGATGGTAGTGGAGATGTTGATCCCACATCTACTTCTTCACTTTCTTCCCCACCTCCAAAAAAGATCTACATATCAAATCTTAGATACACAGCCATTCGAAAAATAAGAAGAAATCAAAATAGAAATAGTAATCGCAACGGAAACCGAAGGGTGAGAAGAAGAAATAATGGAAATGGTAATCGCAGAAGAAGAAATGGAAATATAAAAAGAGGAAATGGAAACGGCAGACGACGAAGACCAATTGTCAGAGTCGGCTAATTGAATATTTGATCTTTTTGTTTTGTCATAAAATAAAAATTAATTAAAAAAACGTGTTTTCACAAATGATTATTTTGTTCATACCTGGACACAGATGTATGTAGGTGCCTTAAAATATTTTTAAACCCTACATTTTTTTAAGTTAATCAACATCATAAAGTGAATTTTGAGGTTTAAAATTTTGTTTCATTGAAGTCAAGTTTTAGTCTGCTTTTAGACACAATGATGATTTTTCGTAACGATTTTACATATTTTCTTTTGTAACACTATTCTATCGTCGTAACCATTTAGATTATTGACGTATATTCGTATTTAATCTTTTGTAAATCTATCTTATACATGCTTGCATACTAGTTGCATTTGTTGATTGTTTAAAGAAATGGTTTGATCAACGAACGCAATTAGCGCTAGTACACCGTTTTGATACCACATCCTCACTTGATTATGGGTGTAGGTGGTTTTTAAGCCTAAAGTAAGAATAATATCCCGATAGGTTTAAGAAATTTGTTAAAACGTTCGAACATATTTCAGATAGCTCCGCAAGATTGCTAAAGTATGATCTTCCTACGGTTTTTATACTAAAGCCTAGCATTCGCGGAAAAACTAGAATATAGTTTCTTTTTCCTTCGAGTATTTAAAGTTATAACAGTAGATTCTAAATTGAATTTCCATTTTGGCCGCTTGCTCACCAATAAACCAGAAACCAGTAATAACTGCCGTTAGTGTTCAGATATTCTTTTGGATGCTTGTATATTGAATTGTGAAGAAATTTTGTATTTGAAGTTGGAGTTTATAATACTCTTTTAACCCAAGCATGGGCACCTGAGCCTAATTAGGCCTATTTTGAGTTTAAACACGTATATCTTTTTTGTTTCTTGACAAATCGATCTGAAACTCCATGACTTCTTACGCCCATGTTTTCTGAGCACAAAGAAACAAAATTTGTTTCAATCGGAATAAGTTGGTTGAACAACTTCGAAAGTTACCCCCTGGGTCTAAATAGGCCCAGGTGTTTATTTTGTGTATTGGTAAAATTAATAACAAATTATTTCGAATTCGAGGTTTATATGCAATAGGTAATTTTGGGGTTTAAGGAAAATATATATAAAAAAATGTATGTATGTATGCGTAAATACATATACGCACATACATGCAAATTATTGTCACATCTATGTGTTTTCCATATGTAATCATAAACGGTTTGTCTGATCTTAGTCAAATTTGGTGTAGAGATGACCGGATCTCAAAGTGGGCGTAGCATTTTCGCTAAAATCAAATATCATATCAACCTGAAGTAAAAAAAATTTGGATTCGCTAGTCCATGAACTTGTGAACAATGAAATATATAAAAAAATCATTTCTTCGAATCATTCTAAGCAATTTCTGAATTAAAATTTATAAATATGTTGACATAGTCAAAATTTAAAATCACTTAACACAAACTGATTCTTAAAAATATATTTCATATTGAATTTAACTAAAAATTACTTGTTTGTTCCAAAATTGGTATAACACTTAGAAACGCTATTAATTGCAATTAATATTTCAATAAAAAAAAAATTTTTTGGATTTTAAAATGCAAAATTTTAAACCAAAATTAAAAAAAAAAATTCCAAGTTTATTTAAACATAGAACTCAAATTCCACAAAAACTCTCTAACCAAAGGGTCTATCCAAATTACCTCCAAACATCACCTTTTATATCTAAATTACAACCAAATAACTTTCATTAATTAAAACTATACAGTTTTTCTAAATTTTGTAATTATGCAAGCACCTCATTTGCTTGTAATTCGGATCAAGTAGAGAAACGCATGTTGGTATTTTGGATCGATTTTAAAAGTTAATTTTTTCTTAGTATGCTTTCCAAAAAGGTGTTTATTTTTACCAAACTATAGCAGAATATTTAGTAAACAAAATCCTATATAACTCTTGCGCAATAACATGATGTAATATGCCATAACTATCGTTTTATTTACCTGGGCCTAATTACGCTCTGGAGATTATGTTAGCGCATCTTAAAAAGGTGCCCATCAAAGGGTTAAATAACATTTATTCATAAATTAAATGTTTACCAACACTTACTTAGAAAGAAAAATTGTAAAACGTAAACATGCGTCGTCGACTTGACATCGATTCGACGAAGAATGTCCTTCCAGGGTTAAGGATTTAAAATATCCGGGTCAGTTTATTTTTTTTTTTTTTTTTGTTAACGAAAAAGCTTAATTTTAATTCATTTTGCATTGAAAGTTTAGTGAAAATTCCATATTAAAACGACACTGAAACAGCCAACTTCATGGGTCGAGTTTTTTTCATATGAACATATCTGGATCGGGTTCATGCAAATAAGCAGATGCGTTGACGCCGGCTCTCTCAGTGTCGTCTCATGGATTCTATGATTGTTATTAATTGTGTTTAATACTGTCAATCCTGGGATCCTGGGATTCGGTCTAAAAATGGTTCCAAAAATCCCGAGACTGAAAAAACAAAATACCGAAAATTTCGAGATCCATGTGCATCTACCCAAATTATTGGAGTTCAGTTTTTCTTTTTATATACAATATAAAATCGGCATTCTTATGTCAAGAGAAAATATTTCTCATCCAAATTGTTTCTAAATCGTTCATGTTACGACCCTCAGAAGCCGACCAAGTGTGTGACAGTATATTCTGTGATACTTCATTTTCTATGAAATAAACAAACATTAGTTTGGGGAAATTGAAAACCCTGCCATCATTGCTATGAGTACACTACTTGACCCTAGATTTAAAAAATGCTAATAATGCAACAAATGAAAGGGGCTCCAAGGATTGCTTTTCCTTGCTTCACGGCAAGAAGAAAAGCGGTTTTTCGAAAAACAAAGCGTCAGTGTGTTCTACTGCTTGTAATTGTGTTGCGCAGTAAGATAAAAAATTTTCTTCCGAACAATTCAGTTGTAAAACACACTGATGCTTTGTATTAACCCTTAAATGGGTTTGATGCATATTTGCATCGTCTGAAAAAAGTCTCATATCAAAAAAGTTTTACTGTTTTTCAAATTAAAAAGTAGGTAATTTTTTTCCGAAAAGATCATGGGGATCAAAAAATGGGGAAATGACAACTACCGTATAGTTACAGTTATTTTTAACTCAGCATTTTTTGCAAAAATTTTGAACCACAAACTGAAGAAAAGATTTTTTATTTCCGAATTTTTATATAACAAATATATATTGCCATGATAAAAAATTTGGACCATTCGGTTAGAGATAATACCAAATTATTGTTTTTAAAAGTTATTACATATATATTTTAATTTATTCTGAAGATAATCCCCAAAGGTTACTACAGAGGTCATGTAAATGTAAATCGAAATAACGGCACTTTAAACTAATTTACTTGAAAACTCGTAGAACAAACGAGAGAGTGAGAGAGTGTGTGTGTTTGTGAGAAAATGATTCTAGGTGTCATTTTTTCTGCACAGGCCTCATTTTTTTTTTTTTTTTGGAAATGAACCTTTTTCAACTGAATAAATTTGTTTTGTGTAAAAAATTATTAATACTGAATTTTTTATATGTATTTTATTAAATAAAAATAACAGTTACATACATACTTAGGTTAGATATATAGAAATTTTATTTTTTTCAAAATAAAATTGCAAAGTTTTTTATCAAAACTTTTTTCTCGATAATCTGGGTTACCAGACGAATATTTTGAACCCTGATTGAGGGTAATGTTACAGGTGGTGTTGAGGGTGATGTTACAGATGGGGTTAGGGGTGATGTTGCTGGTTGCTTTGTGGGTTGGATTGTGGGTGAAGTTGTTTACGAGGTTGTTGGTGGGTTTGTTGTTGTTGTTACAGGTGTGTTGTTGTGGGTGGAGATGTTGTGGGTGGAGATGTTGTGGGTGGAGTTGTTGTGGGTGGAGTTGTTGTAGGTGGAGTTGTTGTGGGTGGAGTTGTTGTGGGTGGAGTTGTTGTGGGTGGAGATGTTGTGGGTGGAGTTCTTGTGGGTGGAGTCGTTGTGGGTCGAGTTGTTGTAGGTGGTGTTGTTCGAGGGGTTGTGGATGGGGTTGTGGGCGGAGTTGTGGTTGGGGATATTGTTAGAGGTGTGATAAGTGGTGTGGCGTCTACTGGTAAGGCTTTGGGAATTGAATCTGAAGATATTTTATTAGCTGCGTCAAAGTATATTCCATAATCCAAACTGAATTCTGTTGGCCAAATATTCTCCACTACGATTCCGTTATGTATATCGCCTTCGCTGTCAATTTCGTTAATGGTTTCAAACTTAATTGGAATTGGCTTAATATTCACTACGGTTCCGCTTTCCGCATCATTTACTTTGGCAATTTTATTGGTTGTTCCAAGTTTAATAGGAATTAGCCTATTCTCCACAACAATTCCGTTGCCTTCACTGCCAATTTCGTTGGTGATTTCAATTCTGCGAAGTTTAAGAGCTTGTATACTTCTGGGCATACAAACCAAGAACACTCCAAGTAATGTAAAAACTGATAGTAACTTATATATTTTCATTTTAACTGTAACTCGTTTTGCAAATTACATTCATTTATATACTGACAGAATTCATCAAACCCATCAATATTATACCCAGCGAAATGAGTTATTTTATTAACGAGTTTATTTGTTCAAGTGGTTGAGGAGGAACTTAGTTTAGAAATATTTAACTATTAAATAAAATAAACTAATTTATGTAGTTACAACTTTATTTATAAAGTATGAAATAGTTTACTATTTGCGTATTAACAATATCAACCAAAAATCTTGTTTTTTATAAATGTTTTTGAGAATGGGCATTATTACTTCTACGTCTTTGTTTTTGTACACATATTTGTGCTCTAAGTCTAACCGTCACAAACAGTAGAGGTTCTAGAAAATTTCAATATGGGGCCGTGATTTAAAAAATTTCTTATTCTAATTTTTTGCATCATTCGACATCTGGAGTTACCCAGGTGTCTTAAAACTCTCTAAATTTGATTTTTTAAATAACACGTAACTACCACAGTAGCTATTTTCCATGGAATTTTTGACATTGAATTAGTGTTTTGAGTTGGTTTTTTGGTAATTTTCAACACATACGAACAACAAATATGAAGTTTTCAATCGAACAATAAACACGCTACAAACGATTTAATAAGCGAGAAACGAGTCGAGTTAGTTTAAAGTAAAAAAAATAAAACAATGCAGCATGGATGCAGCAAGAAAGAAATAAAAATGTTTGAATCAATACTCAATATTTTTTTCTCTCCCCTTTCGCTTTCTTTACTAAAGTAAACACGAAGCAGTGAACGAACGAGAGGAAGTGCCTATCTAACGCACTCAGTGTTGTACTTTTTTAACGCTCAAAGCACTGTACTAAACAATTAAAATTAATATGGAATGTCTGTGCTAATAGAGCAGTTAAGTGCTTGTACTCTTTTTGAGCTCAATTTACCGCTGGGTGGTGGTATATGAAACGGTAAGTTCTTACAGCCCAACCTAAATAAGTGCGTAATGCGTATGCGCAAAATTACGCAGCGCACTCATACGCAATATCTGACTGAAACAGAACGTAGCGTACTGTCAGTTACTAGGTGTCAAACATATTAAAATTGGAAGTTACTCATTTATATTATTTGCTGTGTTCTATGAAAAAAAACTCTCCCCTCTCGAATTTCTCTCTTTACGCAATGTCAAAATAGAAAATAGAAATAGGTTTGCGTAAGTGCGCTGCGTATTTCAATCAGCTCCATACAAAATGTATGGGCATGAGCGATTTTGACAGAAATTTTACGACTTACGCACTTATTTAGGTTGTGCTGTTAACTGATGAAAATAGCGGTGGAGAAAAATTTTTAATTTTGCTGTGAAAATTTTAGACCTTGATCGGAGTTTAGAATTAAGATATTTAATTATTTATTGTATGTTTTCATGTCGTTATTATTGCAATGAGATATGTATCGTTTGTTTCATTATTAATCGCGATAATTACACAAAGTTATATAACAACAATCTAATTAATTTACTTACTTTTAGACTTTGTTGGCATCCACATTTTCCCCTGCCCATACCATCTACAGCTATATTTTTTCTATAAGATTTTAAATGAAAAAAATATAACGTAAATGAGGGTAATTCGGATCGATTTTGTTTTGCTAATAACTTTTCTTTGGTATTTTTCACAATTACGTCCTAAACAAACGAAAGTTATTTCCCCTTTCTAATGGTATACAACACTTATTTCAAATTAATCGGTTGTGAGCGTAGAAACAAAGAGTGAGTGTATTTTCATTCAAAGCCTTAGCAAATAATATAAGAAACCCAGAAATTTTATAACAATAACAACTTCTGTGCTGGTAAGTATATTTATTTAATTTAAATAGGGTTTTGTTCACTAAACATTCTGCTATAGTTTGGTAAAAATAAGCACCATTTTAGAAAACATACTAAGAAAAAATTTGACTTTTAAAATCGATCCGAAATGCCAGCATGCGTTTTTCTACTTGCATATAATTCGGATCGATGATCCAAATTACCAGCAAATGAGGTGTTTGCATAATTACAAAATTTAGAAAAACTATATAGTTTTAACTAATGAAAGTTTTTTAGTTGTGATTTAGACATAATAGGTGATGTTTGGAGGTAATTCGGATCGACCCTTTGTTTAGAGAGTTTTTGTGGAATTTGAGTTCAAAGTTTAGATAAACTTGAAAAATATTTTGAATTTTAGTCAAAAATTTTGCATTTTAAAATTGAAAAATATTTTTTTTTATTGAAATATTAATTGAAATTAGTAGTAATATGAAATATATTTTTAAAAACTAGTTTGCGTTAAATGATTAGTTTTTTTTTTATTCCAGACCACATTTAAATTTTTGTTTATGTCAATATACTTATAAATTTTAATTCAGAAATTTCTTAGAATGATTCGAAGAAATGATTTTTTATATATTTCATTGTTCATCAACACATGGGCGTGGCCACCGACTAGCGGATTCAGTGATTTACTTTAAGGGGGTTAACATTTGTTCATCCCTTTAAATTTTTTTTTATTTGTGGCCAACGATCAAATATATGAAATTCTTTCCAGTAAGGAAGGGGGGGAGTTAGGGAGGCGTTGGGGGGGAGTTGGGAGAGGCGGTTAAGGTGGAGTTGAGGGGAGGTTAGGGGAAAGTTGAGAGGGAGATCAGGGGTACTTAACCCCAAATCTTTCCCCTTTCCTACGCCCCTTAGATCCGCAATTGCTCCTACATAAGATTGCAAAGTCTCATAATTTTGTTTTTAATATATTCGCATCTATCGCCCAGCCACAGTCTTTTCCCCTAATTCTGATACTCCCATAAGTAGACCCATAATTGAGAATTAGTTTGGTGTGGAACAAGTAAGTCTCCATATCAAATTTTATTAATTTAGCTCGATATGATTTTCGAAGATGTTGGATTTTTACGAAAATGCCACGCCCACTTTGAGATATGGTCGAATTTTATAGCTCACAACTTGACATACACATAAATGCATCTCTACACCAAATTTCACTTAGATCGGTCAAACGGTATATGATTACATAAGGAAAATACATAGATTTGGACAACAATTTTTATGTATGTGTGTGTATGTATTTACGCATACATACACAATTTTTTTTTTATATACATATTTTCTTCAAACATTAAATTTACCTTTTGCATCTAAATAAATCTCAAATTAAAGATAATTTACTATAAATTTTGCTGATCCGAATTACATGCAATCCATTTTTTTTCGAAGTGATGTTACCTAAGTAACAAAAAGTTAAGTTTTTTTTTTTTTGTAGTTAACAACTTTAAAATAGGAAGAAATATGCTTTAACATTTTTTTTCATAAATCTGTAATCCTTATTTTTAGCGCTCAAAGTTTCCCTTGCATAAATCGAACCGAATTACCAACACTTACGTTATATTTGTTTTACGTGCATTACTTATGATAATCTAATCTTATTGGTTTCCTGACTCTTTTAGATAGATTTTGCATTTATTTTATTTTTGAAAATTTTTAGGAAAATGCAACTGGGCATATTAATATACAAAAAGGATATTGAATTGTCCAAATTTACAGTAGCCTTCGAGTAAAATGTTACGGTTTCACACCGTATTTACTATATTTGATGCTAAAAGGTAAGAGCTAAAACGATTATTATGTATATTTTACATGCGTATTAGGGCTGTCAATTCCGGGATACCTAATGCAACCACAAAAATTCTTGACGCCAAACAATTTTTTAAGCGTGAAACAAATTTGACGTCAAATAAACATAGTTGATGCGTAAAATGCCATCACTAGTTATATTAAAAAATATAAATATACTTTTAGGCATATCTGCTTAGTTAGTCCTAACTTTATTAAAAAAGTAAATATATGAGAGTGCATATTTATTTAATAAATAGCAACTGGATTCAAAGAGTATATGTATGCTGTAATTTGCACAGAAAAAAAGAAATAAGGTGCATGTTCGAAAATATCTCTGAAATATTTATTTATTTTTCAAGTTAAGTTTATTTGTTAAGTTAAGTTTGCAAATATTTTAGAGTCGCTGACGTTTTATTGCATACTGACATCTAAACGTTAATTCACATCATGAATGAATTTTAATTAGAATACCTGCATACTACTCCCTATTTGAAAAATTGGTTTTCTTATTCACAACATTAATCTAAGTAAATTCATAAAATTGCAAAAATGTTTTGCAAATATTCCAAACTAAAACAAATACATATTCTATGTATGTGCGTAGAAGGCAATATGTGCATGTGCGAAAATAAAATTTATTATGAAACACAATTTATTTAAATAGGTGATATGAAGGCTAAAATAAGTAAACAATAAATCCAACTAACTTCTTCGTAGGTTGTACACAAAAACAAGAATGTACAAAATTTTAACTGAGACGTATAAATAGAAAACGATTTGCAAAATATTATCAGTTTTATTTTTTTGATCAGAACGTGTGAACAGGAGCTCAATTCAATATGAGAAAACTAAATTTATTATTATATTTGGCGTTACTTGGAATATGTTTGATTTGCTTGACAAGAAAAGCTGAAGCTCAAAATACCACCGTTGCACCAACCACTACATCACCGACTAGTACTTCACCAACCGCTTCTCCACCTCCTCCTCAGAAATTCTATATTTCAAATTTTAGATACACAGCCGTTCGCAGAATAAGAAGAAATCAAAATGGTGTTGGAAATGGAAACGGTATCGGAAGTAATAGAAGAGTGAGAAGAAGAAATAATAGAAATCGTAATCGTAGAAGAAATGGAAATAGAAATAGAAGAAGAAGAGGAAATAACAGACGCCAAGGACCAATTGTGAGAGTTGGATAAATAATAAATCTTTGATCATTTTTTGTTCCAATAAAATTTAAAAAAAAAATGCTAACATTGTATTTATTTTTAACAAAGTAGAAATTATTTAATGAAGAAACTTGATGTGTCTTCAACTTCAAAAAAACTTTAGTAATTCCATCTATTCATCGTTGGTAATTCTATAATTTTTAAAGCGGAAACAAACGCTCTGCTCGACATTTCTTAAATTCACATAGCTTTTAATATTTCTTTAGATAGTACAAGGAAACATTGGAATTGAAGAATCAATATAAATAAGTGGAGTTCTTGTGAGTGCTAAAAACTTATTTTTTTTATTATTATGCAAACGAGATTTTGAACTTAATCATTTCTGGTAATAAGTAAAAATTAAATAGTTTAAATTAAAAATTATTCAATTAAAATTCACATGCCTATATTTTTTGGCACTAAATGTCCACTAAACTAAATCACTCGTATCATCAGCGTTGTCAAACTTTCCGTTTTTATCGGGATATCCCGGATTTTTCGTGAGCACTAGAACCAAAGTTAAATCTATCAATAGCGCGCTACCTCCGACTAACTGAACATGGTGCCGAAAGTTTAAACACGATTATCTCGAAATGTTGTGTTTCAAAAAGTTCCGTTGCGGTGAGAAAGGCTCCTCAAGAACCATTTCACTAATCGATCTGAATTTTTACTGGCTAGTTTTACCTGTAGTTAGTTAGTTAGTAAACGAAGGAATTTTTATTTGGAACAAACCTGTTTTTTCTGGCTACCAAAACCAAATTTCCAGACCCTCGAAAATCAAGAATTTAAAAAAAAAACATCACCAATTTTGTAAAAATTTAAATTTAACAAAATCCTTCATTCACTAAGAGCGTGGCGACGGAAACTAAAACATGTTCTGGTTTTTTTTTTTTTTTTTTTCATTTCAAATAAACCGTTCTTTATTTATCGTTCTCACGACAAAAGATGTTTTGCACAACGGCCGTATCGTCCCCAGTTGTCAACATTTTTTGTTGAAAAAATTCATGAAATACCTCGCGATATCTACAAATAAATATACAATGACTTATTCTGATAAAATTGTAAAAAAGAAATACCCGTTCTTCCGACAACAAATGTATACAAACCATTAATTTTAGAGTTGAAGGTAGGCTGGACTAAACCACAGCAATCATCCTCAAAGACCATTGGACTATACCTAAGATAGAGCCTGTAGAAGAGAGTAGAAAGTCAGGAAAGATATGTAAGGTGATAAATGGGAAGAGGAAAGGCCTAAGGTCTCTCAACCTCGAACTTCTTTGTTCCACTGATGAACATTTGCTGCATTCACGACACTCGTCAATAGCTAAACAGTTGCAGCTCATCAATTTTCGTGTCGTGAACATGCTGCTACTTTTACCGTTAACTATTCTATTGTGCTATTTTTCCTCTTTAACAAAACCAAAAATTTAAATAATATGTATAAATAATTTAATATTTTTGCAAAGGATGCTTGACGATGGCGTTAATACGAATATGTTTTGTCAAATATGGCAGCCATAATAAAAAAATGAATATAAATAGAAAAAATAGATAAACATAAGCCGCTGTACAAAAATCAACCGATGAAAAGTATCATACAAATTTTTCGCTACCAAAAATGGTGCTTTCTTACTAAAAGTGGTGCCATTCACAATAGAATTTTACAACTGTTTAGGAATTGATGAGTGTCGTGAATGCAGCCATTATAAGCTCAGAAAGACATGCGCTCATAAAAGTGTTACAATTTCTTTACTTGTTACTTATTTTTTAAAGGCAACACTGATTAAATATTGTAATAGAATAAATAATCGAAAGCAACAGACAAATTTTAGTAGATATTACAAACGGAACGAAATAAAACGAAAAAAATATAACGCCTGTTGGTTTTGTTTTGTGTAAATTAGATATTTTTGTTTAATTTTATTAAAAAAAAAAACAGAACAAAAATGTGTCTATCCTGAGTCCCGGAGGAAAACTGAAAATACCGGCTATTACAATTATTGGTCTCGGGATTAGATGAAAATAAAATGGCAACTCTAACCATCATTATTATTGCCCTCACCGATTGCTTTTTCTATACTGACCCTCTGGAAAATTTCAGTAGTGCAGCGTTTTTCTACCAATTAACGCTAAATTGCTTTTTTAGCAAGGTTAGTTTGCATTTTTTTTTAATATTTCACTCATATGGGAGGTAAACGGCATATCTGCTTAGTTAGTCCTAACTTTATTATGAAAATAAATATATGACGGTGCATATTTATTTAATAAATAGCAAATGGATTGAAAGTGTATATTATATAATTTGCACAAAAACGAGAAATAATATGCATATCTATTTATTTTTCAAGTTTAGTTTATTTGTTAAGTTAAGTTTGCTAATATTTTAGAGTCGATGACGTTTTATTGCATACCGACATCTAAACGCTGATTCACATCATTTGTTCTCTGTGTTTAAAAAATTGGTTTTCTTATTCAGAACATTAATCTAAGTAAATTCATAAAATTGCAAAAACGTTTTGCAAATATTCCAAACTAAAACAAATACATATTCTATGTATGTGCGTAGAAGGCAATATGTGCATGTGCGAAAATAAAATTTATTATGAAACACAATTTATTTAAATAGGTGATATGAAGGCTAAAATAAGTAAACAATAAATCCAATTGACTTCTTCGTAGCTTGTACACAAAAACAAGAATGTACTAAATTTTAAACTAATACCTATAAATAGAAAACGACTTGCAAAATATTGTCAGTTTTATTTTTTAATCCGAGCGTGTGAACAGGAGCTCAATTCAAAATGAGAAAACTAAATATATTATTATATTTGGCGTTACTTGGAATATGTTTGATTTGCTTGACAAATAAAGCTGAAGCTCAAAATACTACCAGTGCATCACCCTCTTCACCTACTTCACCAACCGCTTCTCCACCTCCTCCTCAGAAAGTTTATATTTCAAATTTTAGATACACAGCCGTTCGCAGAATAAGAAGAAATCAAAATGGGGTTGGAAATGGAAACAGTATCGGAAGGAATAGAAGAGTGAGAAGAAGAAATAATAGAAATCGTAATCGTAGAAGAAATGGAAATAGAAATAGAAATAGAAGAAGAAGAAGAGGAAATAACAGACGTCGAGGACCAATTGTGAGAGTTGGATAAATAATAAATCTTTGATAATTTTTTATTTTAATAAAATTTTAAACAAAAAATACTAACATTGTATTTTTACCAAAGTAAAGGGTTTTCCATTAAGGACATAACAATTTTATCTATTAATAAAACACAGAATTTTTTGAGATATTGAGTTCAAATTTAGTGTGGGTGTAGTGCAAGCTTTACATTTTATGAAGTCATATGACCACCACTAGCCCGTTTACAGCGAAAACGACCATCATGTTACTTATTATGCGTCCTTTCGCTTATCAATAAAAAGATAATTTTGAATTATTACTGATTAGGCACACGAGGATAAAAACACGTCCGAACGGTTTGACTGTTGCACTTTATATCCCCTTGAAACCCCATTTTGATTTTTCTTCCTAGCTTATTTGGTTTTCGAGTAAGTCAATTTTTCCTATATGCTTCACGTGCTAAAATTAAAATAAACAAAGATGCGTGCGCATCCACGCGCGGAAATCTCGAAAACTATGACATATACGATAAAATTACTGGATACCTTTTTTTTAGAAAATCACTCAAGCTTTCTTTTACTAGGAAATTTTCTGATATCTCTAACGGTTAACCAGTTATTAGTAAAAAAAAAGGCTTTTTTCACCAAAGGGGGGAGGGGGGTTGCTCTGCAACTCCAGAACTAATTTTTGTGGTTTTTTCATCTATACCCCCACTAACAATTACTGAAGAAAAAATTCAGATAAGAATTATTGTGAATAAAGTCTTTATAATGACTGGACTAATAGTGAATTACAACCAAATCATCGTCAAAAGTAACTTATACTCACGCATTTTCACGTCGAATTGCTGTCAAATGCTCACGTAGAAATTAAGTAACGTACGTGCGTGCTCACGCGTGTAGTAGACACTGAAAGAACCAAAATCAGATTCAAGCTTTTTCCATATGAAGAATTTTTTTGTATGCGGATTGGACATATATAATACAAACAGGGACGTCGACTCAGTATCATGTCATGTCTCCTTTAATATAAAACAATCATTTTGTTCAGAAAATACACAGACAATGTAATGTCAATTTAAAATTTAAAACTATACACTGCAGAATAAGTAGGTAGCCTCATGAGAACACTGAGCGTTGTAATCGGTCAGCTGGTAATTGTCAAACTAAGGGTGTGTGAAACGGTAACTTTTTGCTGGGAAAAGAAAATTTTGACAGTTCGAAAGAAAATATTGACACTATTAAGGTGGATATGGACTGCCAAAATTTTCACTAGCTCAAGGACTACTGTAAATTCAGGAAGAAATGTTTAGAACTACAAAATAAGCATTTTGTATGTTAACATACACAGTTGCATTTTACTTAAAAAAATTCAAAACTAAATATAATGCAAATCCAAAAAAAAAAAAAATGCTAGTTTCAATAACTAAAACAAATATTTACTGTACTCATATAATAGAAAAGAAAATATCTTGTAGAGAAAAGGATAGCTATGGACGATATGAACAGAGAAAATGTGAATGCCTACAAAACCTGCAAGTAAATGATTTAATTAAATTTTTGTTATATTTATTTTTTCAATCACATTTCTGTTTACATTTAGTTCATATTTTTCTTTTTGCGTAATTATCGCAATGAATAAATAAAAAATATATATGTAGGTATACTTATTTCTCATTGCAATAATAATAACAGGAAAATACACAAAAATTTAATATTTTTAGTCCACACAGTTTATTTGTTTACAACCTCAACCGGAAATGTCTAAATTTTCTCTGCCAAAATTTTAACTCAATTTCGCACAGCAAAATTACAAATTTTTCTCACCATAGAAAATTTTTTTTCACCACTATTTTCACCGAGTAAAAAGTTACCGTTTCACATCACCCTAACTTGTCAAATTATATATAAAAAAAAGTTGCAAGCATGGTGAAATCATGTAGACGATGATAGCAAGATTACAACAATTTCACCATGGCAAAAACAGCACATCTTTGTTGTTGCGGCCAAAATGGCTTCGTGAAGAGAATGTAAAAATGGGGAACAAACGTAAACAAACAATCAAAAGTATGCAATGATTTTGATAGCCTATGATATTGACCACGAAAAAAGAAGTAGAATGAGTTGCTGGTAACTTCACCTGGTATAAATTCACCTTGGCTGCAAGTATAATTTTACAAAAGAATTTAACGATTTGAGCTTATCGGAGTTTATCAATGCATCATGCCCTACAATAAACGGTTGCATTAATTCTCATTCACATGCAACGTGATAGTCCCTAACTCTTAGACTTGCTCTTGATTGTGTTGAATTCAGAAGACAATACCAACAGCAATTGGTGGCATTGCATCTATCACTGAGCTACATGTAAGAGTTCTAATGGCCACCAAAGTCACTGCGTCTATCTGAGAAGGCAGAAATTCTTGGAAGAGAGAAATTCTTATATTTTTGTCAAGGCCCCCAAAACCAAATACAAATACGAATTCGTAATTACGGGCCCAGATTTAGGAATTCGACTCCCATACGCAGTTTACAAAATAACAAAACGTTGATAGATCACGGGTCAGACGATTCGACCCCAGATCTAAATCGATTGATTTAAATACGCTCTTTTTCTTTGACAAATATCAGTAAGAAAACTTTTGAGCAATTATCCAAACTGCCTACGAGAAGAGTAGAGTAGAATATTTCATTATAGCGGTGAGCCGAGATCGCCGTTATTAATAAATGAATGGCTATCTCTAACCCAACTAATATTGCGGTTTGAAAAAAAATTATAAAATATCTTAAAATCTATGATTTCCGCGAATGTCGTCAGTTTTAAGGCACCATGTATAGTACAAAATATAATATGTATAAAAATGTTATTGATGTAATAACATCTTTAAATTTATAGTGGAGTGAATTGATAGGAATTAAAATTAAATGTCACGTCGGTGTCGTGTGAGGTTTCATATATGTGTGTGTTTTAATCTATATTTTACTTTAAGCACAAAAGTATGCAACACATAATTCCTATATTAAAAACGGTTATCGAATATATTTACATATCAATGGAATAGTGAAACATATCAAACATTTTTTTTTATTTATTGTATTGTTTTATTGCATAGTTTATTTAAGTTTATAGTTTTCTTTCCTAATTGAAATTGTAAAATAATATCAACATTAGGTGATGTAGACGTTCAAAAAGCAAAGAACGTGGATTGAAAAGAGAAAATGAAAAATTTAAAATGCCCATGGTTGCACTTTTTGGAAAATAAAAACGAAAAATATTATAGTTAAGTAAACAACAATTCTTAAAGTATGTTATCACATCATGTAACGAGTGCAGAAGGGACTTATTTTAGTTTTTTCTTACAATTTTTTCTTCTTTCTTTTTGCTACAATTTCAATTGCTTTAATTTCTAATAATAAACAAGGATATACTTAATATGGTATAATTTGCGAACTTTTCTTGAATTACGGCCCTTTTTCAGGTTAAGATATGTTTTTGGTCCTTTGCTGAATTTGTAGTGTTTTTTTCTGCACTGTTTCCTTCACCATTTTCTTCATCACTTACATCACCGCTCCCTTCGCCATTTTCTTCATCACCTTCACCATCGCTTCCTTCGCCACTTTCTTCATCACTTACGTCATCGCTTCCTTCTTCACTTTCTGTACTCCTGACTTTGCCTCTCTCTTCGACATTTTCTACTCGAATTTCAGCTTGGGCACAAAATGGCAAGCATACTCCAAGTAATGCACAAATTAATAATAAAGTAAATGTTTTCATTTCAATTGTAGTTCGTTTGCAAAATGCAATTAAATACTAACAAAACCACAGATCGGTCTTTACTTTTATATCGAACGAAATTTTTTCATATTTTACTTATTTTATTTAGACTTTGTTTAGGAGATAAACTCGTGAAATACACATGAACCTATATGTTAACAAAGACGTTCCTTATGTATTTAATTTGGGGGGGAGAAATAAAAAAAAAATTCTCCATGTGAACCTAAACGCCAAAACGCGGGCTGGGGCGTTTTTTTCTCGTTCGTGTATATATTTTTCTTTTGCTTATTCATAAACTTTATTTCGATACCTAACAATTTCAAAGGTATGGCTATGTGAATGGGTCGAGAATTAGTAGAATTTTAAGAATAATTTAAGGTCGCTGATTCCTACCCTGTATTCAAATTTTCTCTTTCCCATCTGGGATTTTCTTTATACCGACCCGAAACCTATAGTTTTGTTTTTTTTTGCTGTCATTTTTTGATGAATTCAATTTTCTACCTGAGAATCGAACCCATTGAACTGTACTCGAGTCACGTATTTAAGAACTAAATCACCGAAATTATCCATTTTATTAAAACAATCCATTTGAACATTTTTTAAGAATTTAAACCCATCTGGGAATCGAACCTGAGACAGATGGAAGTCCAGTCAAGCACTCATCCACGAAGTAACCATTGTTGAACGTCGTCGAGCTATTTCTGAACTAGATTAGCAGCTTCTGTAGGAGATTAATTTGGCGCTAAAATGGCAGTATCCTCTGGATAAGTAGCTATAGTAACATCATCAGTTTCAGGCAAGTCGCAGGTAAAAATTAAACAAAGAGCAGGACTCAGAACACTGCCCTGTGGTACTCCGGCTTTCACTTTACATTTGGCTGATGTTTCATCATTTACTTTGACATAGAATGATAGGACTTTAAGACAAAATAAAATGGGGCTGGAAGTAAAGTTTTTAATTTGTTTAACAGCCCTTGATGCCAAACTTTTTCGAACGCTTCTTGAATGTCCAAAAATATGGCAGAGCAATATTTTTTGCATTCCAGAAAGTCAGTGATAATATTGATGATATTGCACAGGAGTACCGTGCTTATGACGATTGGTGATTCGGAACTACATTCTTATTTTCTTGTATTATTAGCAATCTACTACTTCGGATATTTTCGAGAATATTTGCCAGCAAACGTATAGGTATAAATGAGTGCACTGAGTTTTCAGGTTTATTTGGTTTAGGTATCATTATTATTTCAGCACATTTCCATAGAGAAGGAAAGTGGTTTAATGAGAAAGATTATTCATTATTCTTATAATCGAAAGTAAATCGTAATAACTAAAAACAACTATAACTAATTATGTTCACCTTTTTACCTGTTTAAGTTATTAAGTTTTTAAGTATTTGAAAATCTTTTGGGGGAGATTTCCCCCTATTTCCCTCTGTTCCCCCCTTCCTTCCCCCTTGTATCCGCCCCTGAATATTGTATGAATATTTTTAAGTATTATTTACCTACATCTGTGTTGTGGTAAACATACATATTTATTTGCAAAATGGTTTTTGAACTTTAAAATAATTTTTTTTTTTTGCAGATGCGTCAAATCTAGTCCACTAATATAAAACAGCATACTAGGAATTTACAATAAACCTATTTTTGCCTATAACTTCATGAAGGATTGCTCAATTTCAAATATTTATAACATTGAACTTTTCGCTCTTATAGCTAATAAGCTGGATCTAAACACCCCCAGTTGTAACTTTCAAAAACTTGATTTTCTGGGCATTTTCTTAAAGTATATGTTTAAATGTGTCTATAAATTTTTAAGTTGATAAGGTGAAAATGGATGAATCTTTATGACTGCCAAAAAAAAAAAAATTTCTTCTTGTCATTAAAGTAAGTTGAAACTTTAAACGCATTTCTCAAAATGACATTTCTGAAATCAGTTACCATGATTACTCAACAACTACTGAACCGATTACCTTCAAACTTAATCCTAATATACGCAACAAGCCCGATTTTAATTAAAAACATACTTATAGGTAGTATTTGTAATTCCGAAAAATGTTTATTCTACGAGTTTTTAAATAAATTAGCTTACGGTGCCGAAATTTCGATTTACATGGTAGGCCGCTGTAGTAACCTTTGGGGATTATTTGGGGAATAAATTAAAATATGTATGTAATCATTTTTAAAAACAATTATTTGGTGTTATCCCATACCGTTTTGTACAAATCTTTTATCACGGCAATACTTTTATTATATAAAAATTCGAAAATAAAAAAACCTTATTTTCAGTTTGTGGTTTAAATTTTTGCAAAAAATGCTTTCGTGTTAGAAATAACTGTAACTACACGGTAGTTGTCATTTTCCCATTCTTTGTATTGAATTTATAAAAAATGTTCTTTTCGGAAAAATCACTTACTTTTTAATTTGAAAAACAGTAAAACTTTTTTTATAAGAGACCTTTTTCAGACCATGCAAATATGCATCAAAAAACAATTAAGGGTTAATATGCTTTTTCAATCCAGTGATTAATCGAAGGATATTTTTTTAGGCAAAACTATTTCTTATACTGCTGAAAAACCATCGTTTTTTTAATGAGAATCGAACTCTCAACTTTGGCAGGTCGCCATTTTATTTTTTCAAATCATTCGATTAGTCACTAGATAGTCTTATAATAAAAGTAAATCCATTTTATTATTGCATTTAAATTGATCAAAATTTGCGAAATGTTTGTCACCTCAAAACATGTTTTCCGGAAAGACTTCGACTGGATCGCTCATTACTCATAAAGTTTTAAAGTTAGGTTCAATACATGTTCCTTTAGATATAAAATAGTTTTTTTTTTTAACTTGGAACAAATTTCTGGAAACAGGCCCATTTTTTCACTCCACAACCTGGGGTGTCCCCTTAAATAAATTTAAAACAGAATTAAATTTAATTTAGATTTTTAATATATATTGGTATGGCATTGTATAAAAAGTAGTCTGAAATCGAAGTTAAGTATAAAAACAATTTTTTGAGACATATAGTGCTAATACTCCGTCGGCTTTAACCAGTTCTTAAAAGACTATAAACCGTTTTAAGCGCCTATATTTCTACTTTCAGATGAGTCATAAAAATTTTAAATCGAACAACACTTAAACCTAGACGGCACTTCTTATTTTTTATATACTATGGTCCATCTTCGTCGAATCGATGACTCTTTTTTTAACTCGATGCAAAAAAACTTTGGTTTTGTTATTGTATTTTTTTAAACACATTATTTATTCAAAATTATTAATTGTTCAATTTTTTTAATGATTTTTATTGCTTTAAAAAAAAAATTAATCAATTCATTGTTTTTTCTGTTAACTAAGCAAGAAAAATTGGCTTCGTCGATTCGACGAAGAAGTGCCGTCTACGATTAGTTGGAGTGAGTTGCAGGCAAAAATAACATTATTAGCTTATATAGGATATTGAAAGATGAGAAATCGTGGTGGATTCCGGCCGTCTGATTTGCCCGTCTCTATATACATTGTTGTTGTGATGACTACATTTGTTCATTAACCTGTTTATATATAACTTCAAATAACGAAATTGACTTAAGTCATGACTTTGAAAAATTAACATCTAGATTTAATTTTCATAGTCTCCTAAAAAAAACTATCAAAAAATAACATTAACCTATGTAGTCCAGATTTTACGGGTGTATTATGAATTCTTGGCATGCAGTTTTTTTACTTGACTAGACTACAATATGCATACTGTACCTCTCTAAGTATACTTACTTCTTTTATTTTGTAGAGTAATGTTATTATAAATATTATAGATTCTCACTCTTCGAAAAATTTGGTCTAGTATACTGGAAAGTTGTAAATTTTTTTTGTGGTACACCCGAAATGCTATGAAGAGTGAAAACCTATATTGAGCGCGTATCGTTCACAATTTTCCAATGACTTAAAACAAGTCTACGTATATCGATTTGAAATTTTTTTTTTACTTTTTGCCAGCTCTTTGTAATTCCGAATCACTGTGCGACGGTGCCAATGGCAATTGCATCTGCAAAACAAACTTCTTCAAAAACGAAAAGGGTTCGTGTCACAAAAAATACACCTACTTTTAAGTAGAGTTCAAAAACCATTTTGCAATCATTTTTGCTAATGAAGTTGTTAGTACTTATCGTATAAGTGCATATACATAAATAAATATATGTACATATTCATACTCAAATAAATGGGCTTTTGTAATTATCAAATTTCTTCCAAATTAAGTACATATTTATTAACATATGGATCGACCACCTGAACAAAGTCTGAATAAAACAAGTAAGCAATAAATAAACTCGTGCGAGGTTAAATTTCACTCGATATAAATAAGAATCGATTTTTTAAAATATGTTAGTCTTGAATTGCATCTTACAAACGAGCTCGAATTAAAATGAAAACATTTAATTTATTATTAATTTCCATATTACTAGGAATTCTCTTGGTTTATCTGCCCAGAAGTACACAAGCTGCTTCAATACAAGTGGATGACATTAAAGTTATAGTTGACAGCGGCGAAATCCTAATTCTACCCAACAACTATGAAAACGGACTCAATATTCCGATATCATATAATCAAAGCTCTACAACCAGAGCTCCAAGAATTTTATAAAACCAACAGGCACAACCATTTCACCCTATCCACCCACTTCATCAAGCTGACCACCTTCTTCATCAGGACCTTCTACTTACGAAGAGAAATTCAAATAACAGAGCTTGTAAGCGTAACTAAGTGCACAATAGTGATAGCGATGAAAGTGATAAAGAAAGCGGTGACGGCAATGGTATCAGAAGAAACACGAAAATAAGATGAAATATTACAAAATTATAATAAATAAAAAATATGCTTGTTTTTAAAACTATCAATTTCAGTGTTAACTTTAAACATGATTTAATCTTCAAGTTTAGGAAGGTCCAACGAGAACTGGGCTGAAAGTTGATCACATAGCTTCCTAAGCCGTTCTTCCATTTTTCGCAATTCTCTGTGAATTGAATTGACAGGGCCAGAGCTGCTATCAGTTTTTGGAGAGAACTCTCCCATGATCGTGGCAGCACGAGTAGTAGCCAGGTTCAGCGCAGAAAAAATGTCAAAAAATTTGAAAATTTCAAATAGATAATAGGTAACACTATTTATTATTATTATATTTGTGAAATTTTCGCGATGAGGTGGACGCCATTGCTGATGTTGTAGACCACAAGTTAGTAAAAGCTTTCGGAATAAACGGGTGTTGTCCTCGCTAAGCTTTATTTTAAGGGGCTATACGCACTTAGGAAGACGAAAAAAGCGGTATTTCAAGCATTTTTTCTGAAAAGGTATTTTATTGCATTAATATACAATTTTACATACATATTGTTTAATTGTTTAACTTTATTTAAAAATTTTCTTTTGCTCCTGTAAATGATCTCCAGGAAGTCCTCTAAAAAAAGGCGTCTTGCGGTGAGCTCGATATCTCTAGTTCGGAACATCCAAAATAAAAAACTAAAAAGATTTAGTTAATGATAAGTATTATCTAGTAATTGATCGAAGGAATAATCAAAATATCCATTTTTAATGAAATGGCAGCTTTAAAAAAAAAAAAATTATTTTATTTTTACAATGCCTTTTTTGACAACTCGTGCTCTGCTCAGGGGTGGGATTCTGTAACTTTCTTAGCGACCGACAATCGCTATGGCAATTTTCGATTTCGTATGGCCCCGAATAGCAACAAAGCTACAGTTAATTGAACAAGAGGGCATATTCGAAAGGACTGCGCTTTGGTATACATTTATCTTTGGCAGCATGTCTCATGGGCATACGAACATTCTCCCGGATCATATTTTTTTTGATTGCGTCTGTTACCCCATGGATGCTTCGACCTATCAACTGCTGACTTGTGGAAATGTGGAAACTTTATTCTAATTTTTGAGATTAATTGTCAATGGATGGAAAAAAAGTCAAAATAAAATCTATTTAACGATATTTTTTACTTCCATCGGTTTTTTTTTTTCTAAAAAGTCAAATATAAAAAATAAATTTGAAATCTTAGTTACACTATGCGATCAAATCCGATTTGTTTTCTTCGACATGAAGTTTGACTACGGATTCGAAAAGAGAAGGTGATACTGAGCACTCCTGCATTCATAGTTTTTCTAGGTCAGTAATTGTTTTTGATTTAAAGTTTCGTCCTGAATCAGTTTGAAAAGTTTAAAAATTAATAAAAATAGAAAAAATTTTCGGATCTTTGTAAAATTAGACTTGCTTGAACCCCATTTTTTTCTTAAAACGTGACGTAATGGGAAGTTTTTGACCTCAGATTCGTGTTCAACATGAAAAATTCTTTCGCAAAAACTCCATCTTATTAGCAAAACCCATGCAGTTTAGGAGGCAATATTAAATTATAATTAATTTTCTAATGCATTATTGCTCAGCCACCACGGTTAAGGTTGGTTTATCTCTTTTTTGAACTCGCTTGGTTTCGATAAATTATATTTATGGTCCGATTTAGCTCATATTTAAAATATATGTTAATTACATGCAAGCAAATATTTTTGCAAATGGACCAGGTAGGTGGCGCTGGAGCCAAAATATTTTGATAAATTCTATTTATGGTCCGATATACATAATTCATATTCCAAATATATGGTAGCTATTTAGCTTCATTAACCCGAATTCTCCTAGCGTGTCCATAAAAATCGTTTTACAAAATCGCTACTAAATGTCAGTTCAAGTGCGTTTCGATTATTGTCGCAAAGCTTAACAACAACAAATTTTTCATCGCAAAGTTAACGACAATTGACCTAAACGAAATGTCAAATTTTGCGACAAATATTGTTAAGCATTTGTTACAGAATCGCAGTATCGTTAAAATTGTCGTTAACTTCACTTAGCGATCCGAAAATTGTCGCTAACGAGTTACAGAATCGCCACCCAGAGCTAATAACCTAAAACTTTAAATCACTCGTTAGTTTTTATCACTACTAACTAATTCGATTAAATGAGTGGATAAAAAAATCGTTTGATAGTCCAAATCGTTCAAGAGACAAAATCATTCAGTTACTAACTGTCGATAGTTGAAATTACACGATAGTTCCCATCACTACTATAAATGTTAACCGGAATTCGAATAGCGTGTCCATATGGACATGCCAGACATGCCCTATCTGAAAAACCAGTTTATAGATCACAGGCAAAAGTTAAATTTATGTTATTTAGAACCATTTTAAAAAGTAATATTCTGGGAGAATTCGGGTTAAATTCCAGTTTTTGTCACAAAGAAAGGAAAGACGTATTTTCACCTTGCCAGATTTACCGATATTTTTCGTTTGTCAAAGTGTCAGCGGAACAACAATAAGATCACACAGAATTGCAGCTGTCGACGATTTTACGTCGATTTTGTGTTTTTATGGTGACAGCTTTTTGCGATACACCGCAATTCTGTTTATAGGCCCTTATTATGAACTGCGTTCGATCTTCGACTGTAGTCGAATGCCCTGATCGAACGAATTTGAGTTTGGTATTATGACGTGCTTTCGACAGAGAATAGCGTTATTGTGAGCTTCACTCATTTTGGCTTGTTTACGATAAAATATTTCTATCAGCTGATCGTCATTTTGAAAAATAAATACGATTTGTTTAAAAATGAAGTAGAAAAAATAAGGGCAAAGTAGAAATAATGGTTCAACGATTCATCGCAAGAGGATTAGAGCTTGATGGAACTGGCCAGAAGTAGAAAACGATTAAGGGCAGCCTTTCGAAAAAGCTTTGGCATTTACGAAATTCGTATACAGATTTCTACAGAACTTACGACTAACCAAGGAGGCGTTTGTGGACTTGATGACTATTATAGATGAACTGCTCAAGCAATGCACATGAGCAAGATCAATTCCAAACCTATTAAAATTAGCAACAGTTCTGCGATTTTGTGCTCAGAGATCACTCCAACTAAACATTGGGAATGAGAATATTCTTGGACTTGCTCAGCCCACGGTGTCTGTGGTGTTGTCAGAAGCTTTAGATGTCCTAAAAAACTGTATTTGCCAAAGATGAATAAAATTCAATAAGGGGAATGCCGGGAATTATTGAGGAAATACCCTTTGCAATCAGAGGATTTGCTTTCCAACAATGATACAAGTTTCTATAACTGCAATGTGTTGCTCACCACTTTAAACCTGCAAAAAATTTGCAAAAACTGTTTAAAACTCATTTTTAGTCCTCAAAAAGTAAAAAGAAATAGCAAAATACTTAAATTTTTAACAATTAGTACTCAGTATGCAATGTATCGAAAGCAAAATTGCTTTCGACAGAAAATTCGATGCGCAACGAAAATTTCGACAGGGTTGCACTGCTCATAATAGGAATTTTACATTCGATATTCGATCTTCGATAAACAGCGAAGATCGAACTCGAAAGCAGCTCATAATAAGGTCCATTGATCGTATAACATCGCCCTTACAGTAGCACCATCGCTCAAGCCAATGGAACTGCGTTGTATTGTTGGTGTTGTGTGATTTATTTTTCCCGCACTCGCCTCTATATAGATTACAGAAAAATCTATATTTTTCACATGAATTGCATAAATTTTCTTTTTTGAATTGTATGAAATTTCGGTACAGCTATTTTCTGTTTTCCAATTTCGGTATATTTTCTCCTATTTTTAATTTGCTTCGGTATACGGTATTTGGCATGAAATTTTGATACATCTGGCCACTTAAGCAATAAACAAAAATTTCCATGAATCCGCTTTTTTTAATTGAGGATTATCCATGGTGAAACCCACCTTGGGATTACCTTTGTTATTCTTTTTGTTTTGTGTATTTACAATTTGTGTTTCTCTATTCCGAAAAATAAGTTATGATCTAACAAATTGCTTAAAAATTTTTTAATTTTTAATAGATTTTAATGCATTTCATATGTAAATATGTATGTATGTATATATAGCTCGCAGGAAATAAAAAAAATTATTTATATGTATATGTGCAGATAAGAAACTAAAATTATTTCGAAAAAACAAACTTGTGTGGTTATATTGTTTACAAAATAATTTATGAATAGATGTGCAGATACCATATGAATGTATATTGTAAATTTGTGACTCAGAGAGACAAGAATTTCAAACCATTTGCATTTATTATTTTTCAAAAATTTCAAATATTTTAAGGGCTGTGCTTCTTTACAACTTTCTCTTCGCCTTCACAATCGAATGTAACTTCAATGCCATCATCCTTTATCCATGGTTGAGACCAGATTGAGCAATGACACTTCTTGACCGCTTTGTTGCTATCGATAAATTCAACTTCATACTTATAAAGTGATCCGGAAACAACTTGACGTGTGGCGGAAATTACCTTAGAGACTCTGAAAAGTAAAATAAAATCGTTATAATTTTGTATATAAAGTGTAGAGGTAAATATTACAAAATGCCAAAAGTTAACCAAACAAAGAAACCATAAAAGAAAGAACATAAGAAATTGTGCATGTACCAGGCTCTTTTCTACAGTCGATCATTTTTCAATCACTGCGTTTTTAAACTAAATTTTAAAATTAATTTTAAAATTTTGTTTTAGACGAGCACACTAGTTATTTGTGACTGCCAAATGTGGTGGTAAGACGAGAAGAGGGAGGAGAAGAGGGAGGAGGGGAGGGGGAGCAACTTCTCTCTTACCTCCTCTTTCCAACACAATTCGGCAATCCCAAGCAACTAATACTCCATACGAAATTAACTCATTCTCTTTTGTTTTGGGCAGAGTGACCAGAGTTCATATTGAGAATTGAAAACACAATTTCTACCTCTAGGCTAATTACCATCTATTTTAAATATTTCTCATATATTCCCATTGCCGTCCGGTAAGTTCGCTTTTACATTTGTCAATTATTGAAAACAATTTTCACATTGAAACTAAACTGTCAGTATACAAATTTAAATAAAATACTATAGATAAACCAATAAGTACATGAATAGAAACTAAAAAAATGTTCATAAATTTTAATAAGATAATACCAAAACTAATTATAAATCATAGTTGCAATTTCTTATTCCTTTACTCATGTGAAGTGCAATTAGAAATAGTTCTAGAGGAGTAACCCAATAATATAATAATATTAGTTGGGGGCATCATCTTGTGAAAAAAATGAGAAATTCTGTCTCAACTCATCTACTTACGCAACAAATTTGCATGTCTCTACCATGGCAGAATTATAACAGGTGATAACTGCGTCAACTCACTCTTCCCCTTTTTTGTTGTTTTTTTATATGAAGAGACTCAAAACTATCAAAAATCTTTTGTTTTATCTGTTCCCCACGCATTTGTTCTTGTATATTTGACATTTGTAAGTCTTCACAGCAAGAAAACAGTGTGTGTTAGGTCAGTTCACATACAAAAAATTGTTACAATTTTTTGCAAGTTTCTATTAGTAAAGTGTTCACGTACTCAAAAAACTTGCAACGAAAGAGAAAAACGAGAGCGTAAAAATGTGAGAGACAAAAAAATAGCTGCAAATTCCTACTAGTAAAATTTTTACTTGCAAGAATTTTCAGCTGCAAAAAAAAAAAGAATTGTCAAAAATCTAAAGTCAACAAAAATGTGTCTGGCTAATTTTGTTAATTTTAGAGAATTTGTTGTGGTTTTTTGATAAAAATGAATGAAAAAAGTAATATTGGTAATGTTGTGAAAGATTTAAGTATTTGTGAATACTGGTGCGCCACAAAAAACTATTTTCACAAATTTTAAAAATTGATCAGCTATTTACTTGCAAGTTTCTACTAGTTTTCTATTCATGTACTTTTTCTACTATTTTGCCTGGTTTCACTATGTCAAGTTCAATCAAATTTGCCAGCATGTTGGCAAATTTCATATGGGAAATTCTCTCTTCTTCTCTCTTTGATTATTTACTATCAATAGTGAAAACCAAGCATTTGTCTCTTTGCTAGAATTTTTTCTCAATCTTTCTTTTCCTCTCTCATGCAAATGTTTACTGGGAAAGTATGTGAACAGGCCGATTGTCTTGTTATACTTGATCTGCATTGATCTCTACTTTTAATCTGAAGCATTTTATGAGTAAAAGAGAGAACGGAGTTTACCTTTCCTTCTATATTCCAATCCTCTTTTGAACTTGCCACTCGCTTTTCTACACAGCAAGATTTCGTGTTGTGAAAAACATTTTATTTACATTTTATTAAATAAAAATAAATTAATGAAAAGCGAAATCAGCTTATTGAACAAAAATAAATGGAATAATAGAAGAAAAGTGAAATTTTAAATGAAAACTATTTATTTTTTCCAATAAGAAACCAAAATCAATGCACATCCAACTTAAAATGACAAATAAGAATAAAGAGAAATATCAAAGAACGAACAGCACAAAAGAAAACTTGCCGGTACGAGCAAGTCTGTACTCGTTTTTCCTCTCTTGCCTACAAACTCGACTTGCCGACAAGAAAACTTTCCGTGTAGAAAAGGGGACTATGAAAATATTTAACTCAAAAGAATTTTTTATTTAGTGACGGTCTGGCAATCACAAATGCGAATTTTTTGAGTTTCTTTCCGAGTAAGGAAATAAATTCAAAGTCTTCCTCTCTATTCTTCCTGCTCTCATCAATAAACTCAAACAAGTATTTTTAAGAATTGACAAATATAAAACCTAAACCAACAATAACCAATATAAAATAATAAAAAACTGAAAACTGCCTAGTAGGTTTACTACTTTGAAATAGTATTGATATTTGATATATGCGCTTTCTCCTAACGTATTCTAAGGATAGTCACTTGAATTTACTAAAACGATACAGACAATTAGTTATAGTTGGCGGCTACATTTTCAGCACTAATGACAGTATCTGATTGGCGGATTACAGGAGATATAGATTTCTTCACTATTTCATCAGACCTGATGTTCATACATCAATAGATACTGGCAGCAGTATTTACGCTAGAAATTATTGGTGGTGTATCCACCATACAGTGTTACTCTCTCCCTCATAGACATTAATTTCACTTTTTGTATTACTTTGATTTTAGAAAACTACCTACTCTACGGTCTTATATTTTCTGTGGGCAATGCTACTCATTCATATTTCACGTCTACCGTCAAATAATTGCCTTGAAGCTTTTTTCTAGTACTACACAACTTTCACTTTTCATTTTTGAACACTGTCACACTAATTTAACAATAAATTTCAACCACTGAAACACTTTTTCACGCACAAATACTAAAAGTTTTCACTGCATACAAACTTTTCTGCTTTTTGTGTGCAAAAGAGAGGAAATATTTACGTGTAGTTGGGTCCATCTCCAGCTGCCAATTTAGTCAATGATGTGTTTAAAGTTTCCACGGCTTCTTTTAAATCGTCACCTTCCAGTTTGGAAACACCACCAACTAGACCCTATTTGCAAAGTAAAATATTTTTTGTTTTCGTTTATTTTATTGACATTTTTTCCACAAATACTTACGTCATTTGCCATGACAGCAGCAATTGAGAGAGCAAAAGTGAATAAGAATACCAACTTTGCGTTAAACATTTTGTAGCTTTTTCTTTTTTATTTATTTATGTATTCAGCGAAATATGAAACGAGCGATTTTATGATAAAATACAGGGAGCTAACACCAATTCAAATGAAACAAGAATCACAACTGAAATAGTTTGACTTAACGACACATCTTTTATACTGTGGTAGTTGCTCTTTAAATGAGAGACTTCAACTTGCATATAAATAACTATGAATGTTTGTTTTTGTTTTTCCCCTCTTGATTTTTTCCCCTGATTTTGTTGTTGTTAAATATTTAATTAATGAAATCAAAATAAAGTACTTATGAACTAAAGAATATCTCTCTTTTATTTGAATAATATTTCTTCTATACTTTTCACCCCCCCTCCCTCCCTCGTACCCCTCCTTCCAAAGAATATATGGTGTGGAATTATTGAAATCACTTCAAGTTGTGTCAATTAAACTAAGCAAATTGATTGTACAAATAATGAATGACTTTGACACTGTCACTCTTCTATCTTTAAATTTCTACAGAAAGATATCGTTATTAAATTTTGAACAGGGGCGTAATGTTAACGGGAGCAAGTAATAAAAATAATAGCAGAAGTTACCAGCAGTCTTCAATTATATTACAGGTATTCACTGATTTTTAGCGGTATCGAGCATTAAACCCAGGCACCCTATGTGGGAGTCCGGTGCGCCTCTGCGACACAAAACAAATACTTTTGCGGGTTTATTGCACTTGGACCCATCGACTTTATTTAGCTATGAAATGCTTCAGCTTTATTGAGTTGAGATGGAATGTGTGCGCTGTGACGAAATAAGATAGAATGGAGCAAGAGGAATGAGTTACGATGAGATGCACGCACTAGTGACGAGATAAGATAAACTCGCTTGGACCCATCGATAGAACAATTCGTATTGAAAGTACAACAACCTTAAAGCGAAATAAAAACATTTTTAAGGATCGTCTAATAAGTTTAACCTTTTTTTAAATTCATTCAAAAAGTAATTATACTTTTAAAAAATCAAAACAAGAAATTGTGGTTGAAGCATTGTAAAATTTGAGAAATATAGCCAACTTTCCCTGAATGGGATTTTTGCAAATAAAAATAAATAAAAATATAGTCATTCAATGAATTACTCTCCGACTCCATTATTTTTTTTTTTCCACTTAATAAATATTACAAGCCAGCTGTATTTTGGAACCTTGTGTTTGGGGGTTGCTAGTTACGGTCGGCATTTCAAGTGCATTTCGTTGCAATTCTTCTGTAATTCAGAATTTCATTTGACAGTTTTTGTATGGAAAAACTTTTATTTTCGGATAAACACGATGCTAAAAACATTTTTTTTGATAGAGGTAAGCAGGCGTTTAGTAATTTTCTGGAAATTAATTCAAAAGAGTTTTTTTCCTTTTAACCGATATCATTCATATGTTTATATGTTCTTCATCCGGGTCTATAGCATTATTGATGAAATATAAAAGTTAAATTTTCAGAAAATTTTTCTGTGAATCAAAGTTCCTTAATCGACAATATTAGCCTTGTATCGTACTTCAATAACACTAGTTTACAAATAATTATTTTTTTTCTGGGCAATGAACACCACTATCCAATTCCAATGTAAAATTGGTCGCTGAGCCCGAAAATCAACTCTATTTTAAATTCTACGGTGTGGAGCTCGATTAAAACAAGCAGTATATGAAATTAAAAATATTAAAATTTCTCATCTTACATTTATACTTTTTGATTCGACTTGATAAATAGTTTTGGCACAAGTGAGAAAATTGTCAAGAAATTTGGAGTTTTTTTCAAAACATTTTTGAATAAAATTTTAGATTACAAATAAATTTAAGAAAACGCAATAACCTGCTCTGTTTTAAATTTTTTTCTTAAAGCCTGTACTTTTACAAACAAAATGAGATATAAAAGATAAAAATCAATGTATAAATGTAAAAGTTACATGCCATTGAGTATAAATAACTAGTTTTAAAACAGAGCAAATTATTGCGTATTTTTAATTTTATTTGTAATCTAAAATTTTGTTTAAAAATATTTAAAAAGAAAAACTCTAAATTTATTGGCAATTTACTTAATTGTGCCAAAACTATTTCTTCAATCGAATCTTTAATTTTGTATCCTGTTTGTTCAAAGCGAATTCCTAGTTTCCAAGATATTTGTAATTGTGTGGGCAAACCGTTTTTGCTCCTAGAAAAAAATTCAGCTGGCAATATCTCCAAAACCACCCTATAGATTTAAAAATAGAGTTGATTTTCGTGCTCAGCGACCAATTTTACATAGGAATTGGATAGTGGTGTTCATTGGTAATTTTGGCTGTAAACTAGTATAACAGGCAAGCACTTATGTAAAATCGAATTGTTTACCTAATTTGATCCTAGCACCTTCCTATATAAAAAGTGACCTAGATGTACAGTTTTAAATACTTTCTTGAGGAGTAATAAAGAGCAATATACGAGGTTTTGATAAATTTCGTCTTCAAGTACCCAACCGTTGCTTTACTTCACCAAAGCAGGTGGAAAAACAAAAGGCGACGTGTACGGACTTGCTCGAACTCGGAACTACTCTTGCTATTATTTGTCAATTTAAGTTGGCAGCGCATTAATTTTGGTTATTTAAATACAATTTGAGTTTTTCTTACTGCAGATTTTTATTTTCCAAAATAATTTAAATTTCAATTTCTATATTTTGTTTAACAAAAAGTATTTAAGAACACGAATATTAGAAAAACTAAAAACAGAATTATTCAATAAATCTTTCTGTGTGGAAGTGCTAATGGCAATACCAAGTCAGAAGCGATAAGAAACAAGCAAGAAAACTTGTCTAGCTAGTGAAAGAGGAGACTAAAGCTTAAAACACAATTGCGTCGTACGACGGTAAAGGCACGTGAACATCTGCCGTCGGCGGTATAAACGCCGGCGCCGGCGCCGCAATTCTGTACTATTTCATACGAGGATGTGCATTTTAATTTTGACAGCGGGTAGCCGTATTAACTGTTTGATTTTAAAAAAATGGCTGAGGCTTTTCGACATCGACTTTATTTTATCCTACTGCCCTTCCACCATTAAAGCTATCGTAACTAGAGTCTGCTAAACACGCAACGATAAGGCATTGTTGAATTCAGATGTTTTAATTAATGCCATAAAAACTAGATGGGACGATTAGTTCGGAAGAGGACGAATATTAGATACCCTACATATTTTACAAAAAAAATATTTTATTGCTTGAAGTACTTAATATTCTTGCCCGATCTTGTTAATTTCAGAATTTAAACTCTTACTGGCTATAAGGAATATCTGTACCAATTTTGATCGGCATTGCCCATGTTTTATTCGAGTTAACGCTAATACAAATAAACCAGCGAATTTAGCTAGATTGTCACAGTTCGGCTGTGCAAGCTATGCACCGAGTTGGTATAAGTATACCCTCGTTTTTAAGGTCAAATAAAATTTGAGAGCTAAAGGGTCAAGTTTGCGTATTTTTAGGTCTTTTCCCGTGCTTAACTAGTTAAATTTTACTAGTAACAAATTTTAAGAGCGTAAGAAAAATGCTTTCTTAAAAACAGAATAATCTGAAAAAGTGCGCGAATTGGAAACTAGTAAAATTTGTAAGTATTTGTATTTAACTGATATGTAAAAACAGTTGTTTAAAAAAAAAATTACATTTTCAAATATTTAAAAAATAATGAAATACTCAGGAATGCTAGTGGTTAATTGTTTGCTGATAACTTTCAATCGGGTGAAAAATGGTAAACATTAAAAATTATTGAGTAATTAACAATATGCAAACAAAATTCTATTAATTTTGCAGATAAAGCATACAGAAAGAATTTGGTGCAAATTGTTGAAATTGAATCCGCTCATATAAGAGTTGCATTTGTACTTTATACTATTTTTAAACAAATTCCCAAAAATGTTTGATTAAAACTAAAAAATTACTTTGACAGTTTGGCAGTCAAATAAGTGTTTTCTTTACTTGCTATTTTTATTAGTAGAAATATATCCAGTAAAATATTGGGGAAAATTATCAAGGGAGAAGGTTCTCGCTCTCCTTTACTATTTTTTTGTATAAGCGAATGGATTTCCTGTAAAAATATAAATTATTGTGATTATTGTTTACGCAAACAAACCAATTTACAGTACTATATGATATAATATGTTCAGTCATCATCAACCAGGTTTCTCAATATTTATTTGTTTTGCATACTCACTTATGTATTTCTCATTTATTCTTTCAATTATTACAATGTAATTTGCAATCTATTATCTTGATATTTGCTTTAAATATTTGCATGTAAGCTTATCATTATAGTTGAAAAAAATAGAATTTTTTCGCTATCAAGTTTTCAACGCATAATTACGTCATTTTATTGTTGAAACTTTCATTACCTGTTGTAATATCTTCTTTCTTATGCAAATATAAACCGCTTTACCTAAAAATGTACTGAAAAAAAAAACAAGTATTTTATTGAAACTACCTCAAAACAGCTTTTTATCAATTTGTAGTGTTATTGATATTCAGCTTAGACTGTCATCATTTTGACATGAATCTCTTGAACTTTTCTATTAAAAAAAAACAGCTAAAAAAACAACAAAAACTTGAAATTGTGTTCTCTTATTTGGTATAATTTTATAATTATTTGCTATTCAACTAATTTTTATAGTTCAACTAATAGTTTGTATATCAATTAATAGAATTTTATGACTCTGAGTGTTTTTAAAAGTACAATGTATAAATATTTCCTCTGCTCCAAATACTGGCCTATATTTCTATGTACTTGTTATAATCAAATATGGATAACACAGTGTTACAAAATTTAGTGAAGTAGATATAACTGGGATACTGTCATACTATTTTTCTTGTTGGTCTTGTCGAGTAAAACAATAGTCTGTACTTGAAATTCCAAACAACCCCAAAATCTTGATTTACCGTTAAAAACCGGTTTTGGGTACCTTTGGTCACTTATAAGCCTGTAACTTGGTTGATTATCAACATATTTTCAGTTTCTTACCGGTTTTAGAAGAAAAAACTTTGACCTTTCGAAAAATATATATTTTATTTAAGAAAACTTGAGAAATCTGTATGTATTTGTATAGTAAACACAATTTTCTTGCCTTTTCTCAATTTTGACGGTGTTTGTACACAATATTTTATAAGAGAGCTATACTACTTATAGATTTATTCTAAAAGCACGTTTATTAACAAGTAAAACGTAAGTTTGTTTTTAAAAATTAAACTTTTTATGAAAACAAAATTTTTGCAAAAATAAAATTTTTGGCCATTCAACTCAAAAATGTGTGATCAACCGTTATTTTTTTTAAATTCAGCACAATCAGTTTCTTGTTGAAGTGATCAACAATATTCTGAAATCATTTTTATTTTATTTCTTCCTTCGGAGCGCTTTTCAATTTTAGCCATTTCTTAGTAATAATGTTCGCCTTGTTCACCGCTGAACTGGCCCAGGTTATCTGAGAAGAAGTCCAAATGCGAATGGAAGAAATTAATTTTCAAGGACATGTTCCAGCTCATTTTACTATACGCACTTAAAAATTCATTAACAACCGTGACATAGTCGTCACTTCCGTGATTACCAAGAAAATTATCGTATAGCGCTACAAAATTCTTCCATGCACGTTTTTCAGTTCTATTGAAAAACTGTTCATAAAGTTCACATCGCTCATAATTTTACGAATTTGAGATCCAATGAAAATACTCAAAAACTCATCAAAGATTCGTGTATCCTAACTTTAGATGCAATGGTGGCAGAAAAACATTTTCAGCTTTAACTAATAGTAGGTTTAAAATATTTTTCTTGCCTATTAATGCGACTCACGAGATGGCCGTACTTTGCGATCATAGCGAATCGGTGCACGACTATCCCATTCACAAAGATGAGCTATGCAATAATTTCCATGGTAATCACAGAAGCGACGACTATTTCACTTTTTTTAATAAATTTTTAAGTGCGTATGCTGCAACATGGCCATAAAAATTCATTTCCTGCATTCGCATTTGGACTTCTTCTCAGATAACCTGGGCCAGTTCAGCGATGAACAAGCCGAACTTTTTCATCAAGAAATAGCTACAATTGAAAAGCGCTTCGAAGGAAAAAATAAAATAAAAATGATTTCAGAATATTATTAGTCACTCAACGAGAAACTGATAGTGCTGAATTTACTCGTTAATAAACGTTTTTTTTTAAATATATCCATAAGTAGTATAGCTCCTTTATAAAATAATGTGTACAAACATCGCCAAAGGTGAGAAAAGGCGAAAAAAGTGAAAAAAAAATTGTGTTTACTGGACAAATACACACAAGTTTCTCAAGTTTTCCTTAATAAAAAATATATCATTCGAAAGGTCGAAGTTTTTTCTTCTAAAACCAATGACAGACACTAAGAAATCAGAGGATATACAAAAATCTATGTTATTTTGTGAATAATAATATTGAAATGCATCGCCCGAAAAATACAATTTCAAACTTAAGCTTATGTTGTTGGAGCTAAAGCCAATGAAAGTTATTACGAAGCAGCTGGTACTGGCATTAAAATGTCAATTGAAAGCAGCGTGATTTCTGTTTAATTTTTTATTCTTCTGATTCAGAATGGTGTGTCCATATTTTTCCCCATCAATAATTGGTAGCCTTATTATGGATAAAATGGCGAATACAACGTTGACGTTAACTAGCTTAGACTATAGCTTAGTAGAACATTCTGGTTAGATTCCACATCAACGGCATATATTTAAAAAAAAAAACATATAATTTGTTGTGGCTTACTTAATGTAATGTATTTTCCCCTACTTAGCAAAACAATAACCAAAGAACCAACTATATTTTTAGGTCCGTTGTCGTATTTTACTGTGGAACCACCAATTTACCCAAAACAGCCCAAAAGCCTTCCCGTATTCGAATAATTGTCTTCTTCTTCTTTCACGAAACAACCCATACTTTTTCTTTGAGTAAAAATTTTAAAAGTGACAAACAATCAGCTGTTTTGTATTTATTTATATATATTTAATTTATAAACAAATTAGGATTTTTTAGAAAAATAAGTGTTATTTAAAATGGAAAATATCAAAAAATATATCAAAATGTATTAATTGTATATTCGTTAATTATTTAACTACATACTCCACAGATTAATGACGCAAGTGTTTACTCAACTTTTGATGTTGTAAAACCTTCTGCTATTTCTGAATAATGCAAGTGGTGGCTGTGAACCAGAAGATTCTACAGAAAATGCCTAGCGAACAATTTGTGTTTAATTTTTTCATTTTTTATTTATTGTCTTGTAAGATTTAACAATTTTTATTATATTAATTATCACAGACTTAAAGTTGGAACGATTCTAACCTATTTTTTCATTTAGATTTACCTACAAATTTATTTGCGTACATACATGAATCGAGTAACAAAGTAAAAAAAAGAAAAACAAAATTTAGCACTTTTATATTACAGTTTTAATTATCTCCTCACATGAGAATATTTGTAATGTTAATTATAATTATTAATATTATAAATATACAAAATGTAATAAATACATGTATGCATATGCAGGTACTTCTGATATATATAAGCAGGGCCGTCGAGAGAAAATTCGGGCCTGTGGTGATAACCTCTGGGGCCCCCCTCCCCCGCCTTTATCTTTTGCCACCACAAATGATACAATAAATATCTATGTATGGGGCAATTTAAAAACGTGGTATGTTAAAATTTTTTTTTTATTTTAACTTTTATCAACGACTCATATATATTTATGAAACTTCTTGAATTCAGTCCGATATTCTGAAGCTTTTCAAACAAATCTGGCATCAGCAAATTCGTTGTATAAAGTTTTTTTCCTATTCTACATAACAAACATTTTTCGAATATAGGGCTCGGACCCGTCTGCAAATTGTCTTCATGATTGATAGATGATTAACCCAATAATAATAATTTTCATGGTTTGTAATTCAATTTTCAGATGCATAGACGCTTGTTAAGGTTTAGGGAATCCCACCCGACCCACCACCCTCTCGTCGGGCCTGTATATAAGTATATATGCTATATATGCATGTATGTGCTTATGTATGTACATATTTATTTCAATAATTATTTGTGCTCTGATTGTTCTTGTTGTATGAATGTTGTTTGAAGATGAAAATAACACAATTAAATCAAATAGAATTTTAGTGTAAATACCCGCACTTGTTATCATGTTGTTCATACATTTGTGCATATGTAGAAACAATGAATCAACTTTTCCTTTGTTGTCGTTATGAAAGCAATAATTTTATTCTTTTGTTGAAAGTGAAATTTTGAGATAAGTAAATGACCTTTATTTAATAGAGGAGTAATGTTTATATTTACAAATATTTGAAAATAATTTTTAAAAATTTTCCTTTACAATACTAATTAATTTGATGAACTGTGTTACATTATGAACACAGGCAAGCTGTGAGCTATGTACGAATCAAATAAAGATTACCAATACTGGAAATCTACCACAATGCTATGACATTCAAATATAAAGCTATAATCACCTAATTTCAATATTATTTATGTTTACAAGCATGTAAGATAACCTATGTAGATTTGTTGGCCTAACTAATATAATAAAAAAAATACACCGGCCACTTTTCGACTGGGCATAATCCAAATATAATTTTAAAATCTTTTAACCGTATTTCATAGCCAATAGGTAGAGCTTACAGTGGGTGCCATATAATTAGGTACAGTATAAAAAAATGAGTTTTTCAAAACACTACTTTAAAATCAGAAACCTAAATTTCCAAAAGTATATAAACTAGGGCATGGTCGCCGTAGACTAGTGTTTAGTGTGTTGGACAGCAACACTTCTTTACTGGCAATGACAAACCTCTAAGAGTGAAAATTGCCTATTAAAAGCTTTTCACTTCGTTGTATTCAGCATAAAACTCTCCTTTCCATTCGTGTATATATCTAACTCACACAACATGAATGGATACGAAAAGTTCAGCTTAGGCTCTACATGGGTTCCTGTGCCATAATAGAAAATATATATTATGGCAGAAATTACTAAGCATGTATACATAAATTTTGAAATTTTTTTAATGCCATTTTTTTCATCCTTTTGGCAAAAACAAATAAACATTTTTCGACTTTGCATCAGAACATCTCGTAAACTGCAAAAATTACAGTCCGTTTTTGTCATGTTTTTCTTAACTTATGTAATTTATTGTGAAACCGTGTATATACATTTTTTTTTCTAGAATGCTGCTGTGAATTTAGAATTTTTTTGTTGTTTTTTAAGTTGGTTGGAACTTTCTAAAACTTTCAGACGTAAATAACTCAAAAACCTGACATTATTATTTTTTTTAATAGTTTTTATTGCAATCGGTACATATTTTAGATTCATTCTACAATATTTGGTTCTGCAATGATAGAATGTTTGAAGACATTGGAGATCTTTTGTTGGCTTTCTCTTGAGTAGAGTGAAAGTGACTGAATTCAATTCCGATATGATACGGCTGAGTAGTTTTTGTCAGTTAATAATTTCGTCTTATGTATGTGTAGGTTTCTGAAACTTATACCGAGCTCATTCCGTTTGGTAAATATATTTACTCTCATTGCATTTGGGGTATGTTTACCTCGTTGAGTTTAACGGATGGACAGATATTTCGATTGAAAGGGATTGTAGCCTGAACTGCCCTTGTTTCATTAGACTTGATTTGTATTGAGTAATTACTCTACTCATGAAAAGAAAAATAAATAAAGGCTAAAAATTTTTTCTTATCTTATTTATTTTTTTGTTAAAATAATAATAATATAAATATTTGGTGATGGCTCATTTTGCTCTTGTGACGGCTTCCACGCGACTGGATGTACTTTCAATGGTTTTTTTTTCCTCTTGTTTTGTTATCTCTTCTTTGGCAGCTTCTCTCTTGGTGAACTCCCAAAGATTTTCAATGAGATTCAAGTCAATCGAATTACCTGACCATGGCAAAACCATCACATTTTCTTCAGTTAGGAACGCGGTTATACTCCTTATTTATTGGTCTTGTCTTGACTTTTATTGGATGTTTCACTCTTCCCACTAAACCATCTTAATGGAATTTCTCTTCTGAGCCAAAATTTAAAATGTTGACTCATCAGAGAATAATATGTTAAAAAAATGCACGTATAGTTTCGGTTCGTGAATATTTTAGGTTTTTCCTTCCCTCTCTATATAGCTTATATAAGTAGAGATAAGCAAAACATATCTTAAATTAATTCTCGTCACAGTTTTTAGCTGCGTAGATTATAAATTACGTAAGCTTCAACGAAAAGTTTCTCTGGTGGTAAGCCAAAATTTTTTTTTCAATTAATTGTAATTCTTTACAAGGATCTAGTTATTTAAAGTTCTTCTCGATTCAAGTTTGGTTTCACATATTAAGATGGTGAGTAATCAACTGGATATTGCAAAATTTTGCTCTAATCAAAGTTTCAGTATAAAATTTATGGATTAATTAAATATTAAAAAACATTGTGTAATCACATTTTGAGGGCATACGTTTCACCGGGAGAGAACGCATGAATATGGAAGTAAGCAACCACAATCTTATTTTTTAACTGGAATGTTAAATGATGTAATTAATATATATAGACCAAAAACCAAATTCAAATACCGATTTTAAAATCAATTTACTTCTGAATGTAATTAGATGCTTTTTTGCTCGCCTTTGCCAGTAGAATATAAAAATATGATGTCCAAAACCTAACACAATGAACAAAAAATTAATAATTACAAAAACTAGATGAGCTACTCTGAGGATAGTGATTTAAAAGGGTGCTTTACGTTAAGTTTAGGATTTTTTATGGCGGCATAAAACCGAAAATTATAAAGCTAAAATGTCAAAATATCAAGTGAAGTTTTTCAAGCATATCTTAAAAATGGAAAATAATAATTAAGGTATGCACTAAAATCATCCAAAAAAAACATTTGTTGCAATTGTTGCAGTTACTGCGAAATATCTGTGTAAACAAGTATGAGTTTTTGCGGTAAAATGAATAAATAGTCATATTCACGATATGATGCAAACGGTCTTGCATCATTGCAAGCTTTTATTGGATATCGCATATATTTGTTGTTGTGATAGCAGAAATATTTCTTGCATTTACAATGATGTAAGACCATTTACTCCATATCGTGAAGAGGGCTATTTATTGGTGTTCTATGGAATATATTGTCCAGTATTGCCTTTCGTATTGAAATTCGATAATGTGTATTTTAATGTGGCACCATTTTAATTGCACATTTGAAGAAATCTGAATTTTTCAGAATCAGTAAACGTTAAAAATGCTGATATGCTAATGATGTGGAAGGAAAATTAAATACATTTATTGGAGTTAGATGTTGATGATAATGATTGAAAATCATGGTTTTAATTCTTTCAACCCTTTAACCCATTTTAAATAGCAAAATTTTGATTAATTTCTCTTGTTATTTGGATACCTTGGAATTTTTTTTGTACCTATTTTTTTTTTATTTGCTTTGTCTTTGGCATTGACAACTTGCTTGATTTTTTTTTACCGATATACACAAATACAAATTTTGGTTGTATGAGAGGTGGGCTTGGTAGTTCCCCGATTTCGCCCATTTTTACCACGTTTATATTTAATATATATTTTTGGTTTACATCAGAAGAAGATTTAATATCGCCAAATCGGCTTTGTGAACCATATAAAGTTCGCTGAAGCCAATGACGTACAGTGTTGCCAGATGAAACGATTTATCGCCGACTGGACGATTTTTTATGGTCTTGCGGCTACTAAATGTTTGCCTGGGAAACTTTCACCAATCAAATAAATTTTTAAAATAACACTGCACAACGGAATTTACCAAAAAAAAAAGCTCAAGAGTTTTGAAAGTTGATCTTTTATAATTCGAGTACGCGTTTTCAGTTCAGTTTTCAGCCATCATATTCAGCGTACTCGAATTATAAAAGATCCACTTTCAAAACTCTTGAGCTTTTTTGGTCGTTGTAATTTGTATAAATGTGTAATTTGTGGGCTGACTGTCGATCTTGTTTTCTGGTTTTCACTATACATAAAATATTAAAGTTTTCGGAAACTTACTTGGCAATATTAAACTTTATGAAAAAATCAGAAATAAATTTGCATTCTTTATAATATTATTGCTATTTCAGCAATTTTCTATGTAGCTTTTTAGTAACGTAAAAACAAATTAAGACATATCTATTATTGAAAAGATTTTTGGCGATAGTTTTTTTTTTTTTGGTAATTGCAAACTATTTTTTTTTTTGGTATACTGTACATGAATATTTTTGAAGAAGCTTATATTTCTATTTTTTTTTTTTTGTTTGCTTTAGTATTTTGTAGGTACAAGAATAACAATTAAACACTGAAAAAATGGAATTTTGAAATTGAAATCCTGTTGTGCTTTTCGGTGTATTCGAAAAATCCAAAAACGATTTTCAAGCAAAATAAAAAAGCTTAGACTCAACATCAACACATACTAAGCTTTGACACTCACACAAATGTTATATCACACTGATACTGTCAGTAAAGCTGTTATTACTGGCAAATTTCAAGCGCGAAAAAACCCGATAACATGCTTTTTAATTCCAAAACAAAATCTGAAATTGTCTTGTTTTGTTGAGCAAAATTGAAATTATTACTTTTTGGTATGTGTTAATATAATTATTGTCAAAATTGACATAAAAACATATAATGGATTAATTAAACTCAGTTTAAAGTGTAGATATTTTAAGTATTATAACTATTATAAATAAAATACATGTATTTTATTAAAATTGAAAAAAATCTTAAGAACGTTTAACCCCAAAAAAATCAGCAGAAAATTTTAAATTATTTATGATTAAATCGATAATCACACAATTACCTGATACCAACTCGTATTTTTTGTCAAGGAATAATAACAGTTTTGGTCAGTATTGCCAACCACGCTAAACCTGATTACCGTACGGATGGGAGCTGAGTCGCCCGCATAGAGGACTTTTGAGTTTTTCACCTCTATTGAAACTGGAAGTTTATTCTTTTTTCTAATATATCAATATATCGATGGTCATACGTTGACCCCTCGTAAGTATTTTTTCACCACTTTTGGAAGACAAGACAATAACGCAATAAATTTCTATAAACAATGTATAAAAATATGTTTAAAATAAGAAAAAAAAATAATTCCAAAAATATTTTGTTCTTATTTAAAATGATTTAAAATCACATTATACATATTCTTTATGCATATTTATTGGTTTTTTGTTGTCTCTTCCAAAAGTGGTGAAAAACTACATACGAGGTGTCAACGTATGACCATCAATATCTACTTATAAGTTGAAAAACTGAAACTGGAATTCTCTCCATAGGGAATCTTGCAGCTGCCCTGGCTGGGTGAAAATACCGTAATTTTTGGCAAATTACACTATACAACAATTTTAGGGTCATGGAATCTAACGGAGAAGCGACCAACACAGGTCAAGAGTAAAAAACCCTAAAAAGGATTTAAAAAGTTAGCTCGCTTATATGTTATAGTCTTTCAAAATTGAGCTGTTTTAGTATATTTTTCAATGAATATGAACAAATTTAATTTGAAAACCCAAACTTATTAAATTCTATACCTTTTTGTTAATAGAATTATTTTTTATTATTTTTTTACAAGTCTTGTAATGGATAGTTTAAACTTCTTAGTATGGAAAACAAAAACAAAACTTTGAATATATATCTAATATATCTATATGTATATATATATGGGACATTCTGTCAATGGGAGACCCCTCCCCCCCCCCCCCGCCCCCTGTCTAAAATTGGTTAATGTATTTTAGGGAATGTTTGGGCTCAAATGAAAGCTTATTATCTCTAGTTTCGAATGCAACAAGACCTTTTTTGATTTTGCATGATGGCGGACCAATATGGCGGATGCAAGTTTACCACCACGTCATCATAAAAAACAGATAAAGCGTTTTTTTGTATATTTCTTTTCGCTGAAAATGAATCTAATATTAATTTAATTTCCATGGGAAATGTCACGTGTTGTCCCTAACCTCAAAAAAGGTCCAAAAAGGCTGTTTTCGAGTCTTACGCTTACCCAAGTCATCATAAAACGACGGGAAAAGCCTATTTTGGTGTAATTTCAGTTGATAAACATGAATCTATATTATTCCCTAATCTCAAAAAATGAAAAATCTCAAGTCATCAGAAAACTTTTCAAAAAACTTCCCATTGTCAAAGAATGTCCCATATATATATAAATATCAATGAATTCAAAAACAACAAAAATAGTACAAAACGGAAAAAAGCAAAAAAAAAACAACAAAAACTAAGCAAATGCTTAGGATTTTTCTCTCTAGTTATTACATCAAAAACTTTGGTTCCAGATCTTATAAGTATGGGTTTATAAATTTTAAAAACAGTTTATTCTTATTAAATTGCTTATATAGGGAGAATTTAGAGTATATTTTTACAAAACCCCAAAGCTATCGTACAATATCCTTTTAAATCACTCTTTTCTGAGTAGTTTATCCAGTTTTTGCCATTTTGTTTTGTTTCGGACACTATATTTTCATATTTTGTTAACGGAGGGAGAATCTAAAATACTTTTGAAAAAAAAAAAAAAGATTTTTTTTTACGAGAAGAGTTAATTTTATTGCTCATTTCATTTCACAGAAGATTATACATAATAGTCTGATTAAGGATACTTTTATTTTATATCAACAAGTATAAAATTATATGTGTCTATATACGAAATTCTCTATCTACAAAATACAATTAGTTGTTTATTAATACAAATAATACAAAAGAAACTACGAAATACTTTGCATAACGTTTTGAAATGCGTATATGCATAGTGTAATAAGAAAGTAACTACGTAATATGATTATTAACAATTTTAAAACTAAAATTCACTTTTTATTTGATAGTTACGTATGTATGTGTAAGTATAAGAACGATGAAAGGCGCAGATGTGAAATGTTTGAAAATTACTTACAGCTTATAAGACTTAGGACATAAGTATTGCTGACATAGCAAGCGAGTAAGTGCTGCTTAAGGATAAGGATTTGTGTAAATAAACAATTATTTTTATTTGGCACTTTTGGAAAAGGAAAAAAATTGGAAATTGGATATATTTTTGCACCCATTAAATATGTATGGGCACATGATCGAGCAATTGTGCACGATCGGGGAATATCGCTGAGCACATTTCGCATTCGAAATAACGCTGTTTTCGCTCCGGTTGTGTTGATACCGCTCCAGCAGCAGCAGCGGCGGCAGCTGCCGCGGCCGCATTTGCATCAGCAGCAGAAACAACTGCAGATATTGATGCAAAGGAAGATGAGGGTGATACTGAATCATGAGCATCATTCAAATATGATTTCGAAGGCGATGATGGCAATGCTGTTGGTGGTGAAATAGTTTTAATGTTGTCCTTCTTCGGATTTTTGACAGCTTTACTTTTACTTGTTGTCGCCGCATTTCGTTTTTGTTGCTGTTGATGCGCTGTGCTGGGTGCATTTGTTTTGGTGTTATTTGAGGTAATATCGGTTTCGAATTCTAAATACTTGCGATTGGCAGTGATGAGACGATTGCGTGTTGAACGTGTAGAACGACGTTCAGCAGAGTTGCTGCTGTTGTTATTCTTTCTATTTCTGCCCGCGCTACTACCGACAACAATCTCACGCAAATCAGGTGAGGTTGGTTCGATCTTAATTAAATGCTGTTCCTCTTCTGCGGGCTCGACAAGATATTGACTTGACGACTCGCTGGTAAAGCGATGTCGTTCACCACGATCCGATTTGATAGGCGAACGTAGGATTTCTTCCAAGTCATTAACTATGCTTGGATTGAATTTTTCATATACCGCCTTACGTAGTGTCGAGGCTTCGAGTAATAATTGCGCATCATACAAATCGCCATTTCGCGATGAGAGTGCATGCGACTGATGCTGCGAATGTTGCTGGTGCTGGTCATTCTCTTGTTTGATATGCAATGGACTGGAACTTATTTGATTTGGCGGCTTGGTATCGGGTGAGATAATCTCATAATCATCAACCATTGTGGTGGATGATGATTTCGGAAGCAATTCTATGCTGGCAGGTTCAGTGCGTGTAATGAATGTTTTCGAGCGTTTCCGACTACCGTCCGAGTTGGAAATGCGCGACTTCTCCGTGTGTATCATACGTGGGCGGGTCAATTTTGGCGACTTTTCAGGCTTTTTTCGCGTTTTCGTCGATAATGATGACGACGTCGTGGCTGTTGTCGTTACATCTGCGGTGTATTTCGTTTCCATTTTGATAATTTGTACTTGCTGTGTGCGTTGGGCTGTGCTGCTGCTGTCAGCCACATTGTCGTTATTATTATTGTTGTTAGTTCTATGTCTTGATTTTTTTTCTTCCACAATATGTTTAGTGGCAATACTGCTAACTACCAAGGTATCAATGCTTTGCAGTGTATTCTCCAAATTTGATAGCATTGATTTATAACTCTCATCATTTGAATTTATCAATTTTGTTTGCCATAATTTATCTGAATTACTGCTGGCAGAATTGTAACGCTCCTTTTTAGAAACTGTACCTGCATCTCTTGCTACCTCATCGTCGTCATCGTTCTCATCTTCTTCATCTTCTTCGGTAGATCGTTTGCCACTGTTGTTGTGGCTGTTATTATTATTATTATTGTTATTGGGGTTATTTCTAACAGCATCTCCTCCAGCACTTTTCATATTACTTTTACAATTTGTTGTACTATTAGTATTTGATGTTGTTACTCCTATTCCTAACAAGTCATCTACGGTATCCATATCGAAATCTGATATATCAATGTCACTGCCATTCTGTTGACCTTCGCTGCGTAAACGTGCAATCTCATGTGGCTTCAGCTTTCTACGACGTTTATATTTACGCGGGCCAGTCTGAAAGAGAGGGAGTAAATTTTTTAATTAATGGATGAAAATGTTTACTTATTACTTTTCTCAATTCTGTACTACACTTGTATATATCAATTAAGGCTTATGGAAACATAACGTAGAGTCTCGTAACGTTACCAACTGCCACGTATCGATTCTATGATATCTGGAGTGCGTTTTTGCCGAAAACGCAGCGTAAAGTTCTATCCATGGTACGTTTGCATAATCGACTCTTTCCAGTATAAGTCAAATTCATTTCAAACGAGATGATAATTCTTCTGGAAGAATGGGCGGGAAGCAATGAGATAAAGAAATAAATTATTGAAAACAGTGCATTATTCTCAATCGACTTTTGCTTCGAATTTTTACTTGGGATCTAACTAGAAAGTACTTAACTGAGCGATCCAGAACGAACTAATGACATTTGATCACTGGCGAGAATTTTAAACCAACATTAATACATACTCTCCTATATTTATTTACAAATTTAATTCGTCATTTGACATAAGAGATAATATTTAACGGTGAGTTTTACTATTGCGTTCTGTGCAGAGAGGAGTGACGGTTTCTCGATATAAAAAAAATGTTAGGAAGTGACAACAGCCACGCCAATTGTCCAATTCACTTAATTTTTTATGTGAATATTCCCAAGAAAATCGTAATTTAAACCCTATACCCAAATTTATTTATTAATGCCTTTTAGCCCCCATATAAGCTAAGTCCCTGAAACACAACTAGGGTAGACGGTAGAATTGTGTTTTATAACACTTTTTATTTAAATATGCAATCTAAAATTGACAAGTTCAGTTGAAGAAACCCCCAAAATGTTATGTACCATTATTAAATGATTTATACGGAATTTTGAAAAACTCAAATACTCAAATACTCAAGCCTCTCTCTCTCTTTTGGTAGGCTTTTAAATTATCTCTTAATTATTCTTTTGCCACAAACTGTATTTATAGTGCTATACTTTATATAACTTACAACTGGTTGTCTCTGCATGGCAGTATTCATGTCACTGTGTTGTATTAAATGTTGAATTAAATCGTTAGACGATGACAAATCTGCAGTGCAAACCGTACAAAAGTATGTGCCACGTTTAGCATCCAAGCCAGAATGATGTGAACGTATATGCTCACGCAGCACAACACGTTGATTGAAGGCACGCGGGCACACTGCACATGCATATGGTTTTTCGCCCGTATGTATGCGTTCATGCTTGCGCAATGTGCCACCATCGGCGAATGCCTTCCAGCAGAAACGGCAACCATACGGACGCTCACCGGTGTGTATGCGGACATGAATCTGTTGCGAACTGCGTGAACCAAAAGTTTTACCACACTCATGACAAGGAAACAGCTTTCCAGAAGCGGTTGCGCTGTGTGAGTGCCGGTGATTCGAGAGCGTGCGACCATCGGGGAACTCCTCATGGCAGACATCACAAATAACCGATTTGTCGCGATGTGATGCCATGTGGCGCTTGAGACGTGCTTTATTATGGAAGTTCTTGCCACATTTCGAACAAGAGTGGCATTTCTCGCGCGAATGATCCCAAGCATGTTTAATCAATGCCTTGCGATCGCGACATTCTTTACCGCAAAGGATGCACGAGTTTTGTGTCATTTCGCCAACATGCTGACTCTGTAAATGCCGTTTGATGGTGTGTTCTTCAAAGAAGGTTTCACCGCATAGAACACATCTGTAAAAAGTAAACAAACAAAATAAGATATATATAGAGCATTTCTATCAATGTTTCAGTGTAAAGTTTAAAACATCTCACTTGAAAGGTGGGTAGCGTGCATGAATTTCTGCATGCGCCAATAAATCTAAAGCTTCGGCAAATGTTTCGCCGCAAGTATTGCAGCAATGCTGATCATGAGTGTTGTCCACTTCTACGCCGGTTGCTGTCGTTACTGCATCTGCAGTAGTAGTTTTGTGATGGGCACGTGCATGTCTACGCAAAACATCCTGCCGATGAAATGACATGCCGCACTCGCTACAATAAAACTCGCCATACAAACGTTCAGATTCAGATTCACTTTGGGTATCTTCGGCCTCTTCGGGGTCGTACTCCGAATTGCTCTCTTCAAAGTGATGTGATTTTTGGTGTTCCTGCAGTGTGGCAGTATCCCAAAACACTTCATTGCATTGGTTGCATTCGTAGGGTGAATCGTTGCGATGATTCTGAAATATTGTAAAAATTTGTGCATTTCAGTTTTTTCTATAAGAGAATGTTTATTATTTTGGTTTTGGACAGGATCAGATTGTTTCACGATTACTCAATTGTGTCGTAACATTTTCGAGGTTGAGCGAGCAATCTTCATGTAATGCAACATGCTGAAACTCAATCATCATTTCCAGAAGGGTTTTTCATCCAATTGAAGTTTTATTCTAAATGAAATATTCTGGGAATTCTTTTTTTTTTTTCTATTCTATTTTTTTTTAGTAATTTCTTTTTTTTCGTCAAACAAAAAAACTGTAATCTAAATATCAGGAAATAAGCGCAATGATTCTCATAGTCAAAGGCTTTGCACCAGAACGCAGTTGCGTAGTCTCCAGTGGGAGAATGGCCTTAGTTCTAGTAATGCTAGCTTTAGTAACACTAGTTTTCAACAAGAAAGCGCAAAAACGAATTAGAAGGGGAAAATCATTTCCCACAAACATTCTGAATTGGACAACATATCTTTCAGAAAACTGAAATCCTAGGTAGTAAAATTCTCCGAAAGTATTTATAATTGGGATATTGTTTTTTTTTGTGCCACGGGCGGGGAAAAAAAACTTATCCATATCATTTTTTCTTACTTTAGCATGCGACAGCAAAGCTTTCTCTCGTGCAAACGCCAAACCGCACTGCTGACACACAAACGGTTTGCTATCGTCTATAATCGGATAATGTCGCTGATGCGCAGGTGAATGATCCTGTGAAAGTTTAACAGCTGCTGTTGAAGCCTGCAACTCTTGGCACTCTTCAACATAGTCCATATCGCTTGCGACGTTAGCATACTGCTCGCACTGCTGCTGTTGATTAGAGTGCGAATGAGACTGCACGAGGGATTCATTAATCGTATAGTTCTCCTCTTTCGGCTTAAGACGACTAATACGTCCACGACGTGCCACAGTCGTAGATGTTGACGTAGATGAGCTGTTACCACTGGCATTATGAGATTTACGACTAGATTTACCGGGATGATGATAACCACCTGTAATTGCATCAGTATTAACGCTCCAATCTTGATCGTAGTAATGATCGTTGGCATGATGATGACGCTGTTGATGATGTTCTCGTTCCACAAAACTTATAACTATAGGAGGATATAATAATAATAATAATAATAATTATTATTATTTTAATATGAGATACAACTCACAATCTCCATCAACTTCGGGTGCCTCGGCATGCGCCTTCAAATGATTTATCAAATCGCCACGTCGAAAAAAGCGCGCACCACATAATTTACAAAGATTTGGACGATCATGTTGATGTGCCACCATGTGATTGTTGAGACTAGCCTTCTTACGAAAGCGACGACTGCAAAAGTCGCAAGGATAAGGACGCAGCGCAGTGTACTCATCCTGCATAGTGGGGAGTGGTACTTCAATATCCAGAAGAACGTGTGAATTTGAACCAATTATTTGCTCCGCTGGAATTTCCACACTAAAGTAAAATAAAAATGAAAATTTTAGTCATTCATTCTTATAACAACCAATAATTTTCTCACCGTTCTTCACCCTGATGCTGCACCCAATCATCTGTAATCACTTCTTCTGTAACCATTTGGGGTGTAGTCTCCGTATACTCTTCTGAATACTCGCAACCACCACCTCCCGCATCATCATGTTGTTCGGTCGCGTCATTCGATGACATATCTGCAGCTTGTTGCATCACAGCTTCACAATCTATTGTGGTACCATCGCTGGCCGATACCACAACAGCACCGTTTTCATCAGTGCCTATTATCTCGGTGACCATTTGACCATCTCTTGCCATAAATATAAGATTCTCAGCGGCAATTTGATCAATGTCGGCCGCCGTGGCCCGCACATGTACATTTCCATCGTGCTCATCATCATCTACCAAATATTGCACACCATCATCGGTGTCACCACTACTCGCCAAAATATCTTCCTCATGCGGTGGCTGTGCATCTATAATCATTTGACCAGCTGTTTTCATGTCATGCTGTATCCATTGAATTCCATACGATTGCCCATCCATCTTTAGGGTTTTTAAGTTTACTTAGCAAACGATGATTTCTACAATGTAAATTTATATAATAAATAACAATCATAAAATATTTTTCCGCCCACTTGGAATAAATACCGAACTACAATAAAAATAAGCAATAATTTGCAACAAATGCAACAGATATATTGCCAGACTGTTTTAGGCAATTACAACCGTTTAACAATAACCAAAAGTAAATGCATAAAAAAAAGTTACGTTTTTCACAATTAACAACAATTTTAATTATATACAACTAAACAATATTGTCTAGAACTGTAAAAGTTTTAATTCTACTAAATTTGCAATATGATACTTTAGTATGTTACAGTCTGGCAACATTTGGGAATTTCCAGTAAATGTCACATGAATAATTTCAACAATCTAGTCATCTCATTCACACAGAGCGCACTGCATTATCGATAATGGCCGTCGATAGAACGAAGTACAGAATACTACCAACATGAATTATTCCAATTAATTAGAATTGCACAGTGAAATCTCCAAACTCCATGCAATCTAGGTTATGTCCAAATGAGGTTAAGGTGATTTATTTATAATTTCCGAAGTGAATACACTTAACCTCAAGACCAAAACAAAACTGAAAATATGCGTAAATTAAGCACAAATTCTGACGAGCAGAAAAATTTGGAGCACACACGAAATCACATTGCTGATTACATCACAACGTGCACAAATCAAAGTGGCAGAGACTTTCACACTTTGTCGTTTTCCATTTTACACAATTAATTTGTACCACTTGTCTACGGTAACACAAAAGTTGAGGTTAAAATTTAAGGTTAACTCAAATTTTTTTGTTAACTTTATTTGAACTTACTTAAAACATTTCAAAGTACAACCCGGCCAAATATTTTCTTGAATTTCTGGAAGAACTTTAAAATCGGAACGTACTTCAGTCGTCTTCAGACAATGAAACACCATTTTACGAATATGAGAATCAGAGATGCCAACCCCAACTTTATTTAGAATTCTGTTATAGTATGCATTAATATAAAAATATGAGAAGGCATGTAACTATTTACTGACTGTATTCATCTGAGAAAATTGTTTTATGCTATAAAATTTCTATCTTAACTATACTGATATTATTGATTAGATATTTATTACATTAAAAGGATTATATGTCGGAACATGGCAATCATAGTAATAAATTAGGAATTCAAGATAGATTCATTATTCGTTTATGTCGGCAATAAAGTTCTCTAGTATTCGTTGTAAAAAGTCGAATGATACCAGATGGAAAAAAGCGGAGCAGCTATGAAATTAGAAAGGGAAAATTTTTTTGTATACATATTTATTTTTAAAAAATAACACTTCTTAGTAAATTTCTATTCAATTTTGCCCCAAAGACCTTACGTATAATTTTCAGAGAGCTCGCAGAAGGTCATCAAGTACGCCATTTTAATATGATTTTTAAAAACAAATGAATTTACATATTTTCTAGTTTTCAATTAAGTTAGTTAATGCTTGCGTTTCTCGGACGTAAAAAAAATCGAAAAGCTAATTCAAAGTGATTAATCAAAAATCAGCAATCAGTGTTTGCGTCTTAGAAACGGCATGATGCATTAGTTGTAAAATTTTTCGAAATCATTAAATTCTAGTTTGTAAAATGTTTTGATGTTCTTCTAAAAATAAAATTATGGACGATTTCGAGTTTTTTGTAGAGTTTGTCAACTGTCAAAGTTCTAAGAAATCTTGCTGACCTGAAAAATCAGAAAAATAAGATGATTACAAAAGTGGTGCCCGAATGGCAGCAGCTTTGCTTATCAGAAACACTCAGCGACGTGTTTCTAACACACTCTGAAATCAACTTTTCGAATTTTACGTCTGAGAAACGCAGCCAATGAGTTTTACTCTGAACCAACTATTCCAAGCACTTTTTCGCTTTGAAAGTTTTAATATTCCATTCTGAGTTTTAATGTAATAAAACGAAATTGTAAAATAAGGAGCAAATAGCTATCTAACTAAAGGTTTTAATTAAAAAAAAAAACATTACAAGAGCCACAAGTTATATGTCTGACCAGACATGGTGTGTCTATAAATATGGCATGCCATCTGGTGCTCCATTAGGACATTTTGATGACAAGGTATGAAGATTAGTACGAATTATGGATAGTGAAGCCACTAACCTAGTGTTTACATCAGTAAACATTTTGTTATTTAGAGTAATGTTTCGAGAATTTTTAATTTAAACTAAAAGAAAAGATCGTAAGTTTTCGATGCAGGTCTCTAAAATTTTCAGCACAGACGAAATGAACACGCTTCACTATAATCCATCAAAAACTTGAAATTGAAAAATTGTATGTTAGGGACTTAGCAAATTAAGGCAGTGAAATAATTAATGAAAAAATTGCAACCGTGAGTGTTCGATTATTTTGTTTACTTTTTTTTTTGCAGAAAACTTGTATTTTTACATATATTGTAGCAATTGAATTTATAAAAAAGTAGAAATAATGTCAAAGCACATTCTCCGAATTATATGAACTGTCGATAAAATTTACATTTCACTAATGTAAAAGTGACTATATCCTTGAAGGTCTTATAGTTTTTTAAGGTGCTCATCTGCTGAACATGGGTTTAAAATGGACTCACAAAATGACCAAATTGGTAATCTATTTACTGCGCCATGAAGTATGTCTGTGGGATGTCAACAACCCACACTATACCAATAAGATAATCCGCGAACAGGCAATTAAGTCCATTGCTATGGGAATATCTCAACTAAATCCTTTAGTGACCGCTAGTGATGTTCGTTCAAAACTTCATTCCTTGCGGACACAGTACCGTAAGGAATATAATATAATTGATCAAAGCAAACGTTATGCAGCCGCTTCAGATAAAAGTAATAAAATTCGGAAAAGCACATTGTGGTGCTATGATCTGCTCAATTTCTGGTTACCAGCCATGAAAAGGACAAGATACAAGGTTCCTCAGAATGTAAGTTGCTTAAAAATATTACAGTATTTAATTTTACTATCAATTTGTGTGTTTTATAAAAGAATTCCAATTTTTCATCGTGTGCTAAAGACGCCTCAGTAAGTATACTGCCACTTATTGGCACAAACACGACGTAGTACACGTATGTATATAACGCAAGCTCTCACACTAAAGCACATGAGATTAAACTGCGAGGAATCTACTGTCTGCTTGATTGTATGTAGCCGATCCCCATATGACCTCGTTCGCTAAACAACTGCATTGCTTCGTTTCTTATTAGTTTCGTTTGAGTGTAATGAAAGCTTGTTTCCGTTGCAAAATTTTCAATTCACAGCCCTCTAAAGAAGTTTCACTTTAAAAATAAAATAATTGGAATTTTTGGTATTCATTTTACACGCACCTCAGAAGATTCAACAATGTATAACCTCTGCAAATTTTGGGGTGTAATAAAAAACATCAATATAGCGGTAGTCCAATATAACGAATGATGTTCCCGGTCGTAAGTTATATCAAAAATTCATTCTTTCGAATATGTAATTTTATTTGAAAAAAAAAAAAACAAACCAGAACATCAGAATTCAATAAAAACAAAACAAAAATGTTTATTAATATTTAGCTCTTGTTAGAAAAAATAAAAATTATTAGAAAGAGCTTGTTTCTTTGTGTGAATAATGGTGAAGTCAACAGCTTTTTTTCCAGGTACAAAATTAACCATGAAAAACAAAAATTCTTCTTTAGAATTAGAGTTATCAATGTATTTGAAAAAAAAAAACGTTCATAATATCGGGCAGTGGATTCCCACTGTACTTGTTTAATCACCGTCAGATTACTGTGTTCAATTACAAAGTAGTTAAAATTGATGCTGAATTAAAACATGATGAGGTTTTATAAAAAATCATTTGGCGGAATCGTTTGAAAAGCATCAACAAGAGTTGACCTTAGCTGTACCCTGGAATTCAATTCTAAAGGTTTTTCGGTTTAGTTTTCCCTCTAGAGTTACTACCCCATTGCCTAACTGCTTGAAGTGTCAGCTAGTTAGGATCTCAGAGATTTCAACTTTTCATTTTAGTTTATTTCTTAGCTTAGCAGGCATTAAATTCTCTGGTGAAAGCACAATGTAGATTCATTAGCAAATAGTTTTAATGGAAATTTTTTTATAAGCATTTCATACCATACAAAATTTTAATTTATTTAACACACAGCAAATTTCGAATACAGACTTAATTTTCGATCCACTAGAAATCGTGAAAAATGAAGACGGAATCGAAATATATGATTATTGCATTGATGCTGACACAGAGCAATACTCTCTCGATGAGGAAATGGTATGTAAATATGTTTATATTTGGTCAATTTACAAGCTGTCTTATTTGGCGTCGAATCATTTCATTTGTCATAAATTCTCTCATTTTTCATACAAAATTATACAACAGTATATGATAGTTTGTGAATTGGCCAATTATATATCGGTATCCAATGGATCTTATCTGTATTATTTGTAAGTTTCTTTGCAGTCACAAAATTCACTAACTAAAATTCAAATAGCAACGTTTAATGAAGCTCCATTAGAAGAACCATCTTCGAATAATGTAGATGATATAGAATACACAAATACAGAATATCAAGAGGTAGAGGCTGCAGCCAGATCATCACAAGATAATGCAGAAGAATCCCGACATCAGTTGCTTAAGCTGAACGCTGAAACTCGTTACTACAATGAAATGGCGGATTTGGCGCATACCAAACGCATAATGATTAATTTACAAAGCGAAAAATTAAGGCTAGAACTAACTAAAATACATAATAGCTGTTTAACTATTAACAGATTTTGATACCGCTGCGGATAGGAAATGTAGCCATTGTAAAAGTAGGAAATTCTATCTTCAAAATATAAAAAATTTCGAGGAAATTCTTGTCTACCAAGCCAGACAATAAATGGATTTTTTTTGTTTTTTTACAAACTTCTTCACTTTCTGCTTGGCCATAAAACTGTAGTAATAGAAAATAGAAGAAAATTTCAAAATAAAAAATTAATTTTAAGACATTTGTTAAATTAATATAGTTTATAGTTTTTTATATGTAGGTATATACATACATTTATAATCTATTTATTGTGACAAACATTAGATTTATCACTCCAACATATTAATTAAAAGTAACATAAGTAAAATAAAGTAAAAAAAATAAAACGGAAAATCTTATTTCTATTGTGTATGTGAATTATCTGGTATCCCTCCAACATCAACTGCATATTCACCATTTAAATCGCTCGCACTTAAACGCTCTAACTCAACGCGCACCTTTTTTGCTTGTAACGCCGTTAAATATTTTTGCATGCGATAATATCCAGCCTTTTCACGAAAGTATTCAGTTTCCATGCGGAGACGTTCTTCATTTAATTTTTTCATTTTTCTGCTATTACCACTAATAATCTTTTGTGGAGAACGTTCCGGAGAGGCGTCACAACTTGATTGCGGTGATAGCGGATTTGCTACAGGATATTCATGCAATAACTGAAAAAATAAAAAATTTAGGTATTTAAAAAAATTGCTTTTCAAATACATAAAATATCAGCTGGTATGTATATTTGTCTTATAAATAACTGGTTAATTAAATTGTAAATTGCAGCTAGTCGCTATAGCTAGGCATAGTTATCCCTAAGCTATATTGTTAGAAAACCGGCTGGCTGGATCAAAGATTGTTATACTTACGTTTGGATCAAAAGGATCTTCATCAAAATTATTTTGATCATGCTCCTCAACAATAATATCGTCATAGAAAGAATCGTCTTTTTTAATGCTGGAATCGTCATATTCGGGAACATAATCAGCATCATCGTTTTTGCTCCAATCGTCATTGTCATAATCATTGGAATCACCGCTAGACTCCTATGAAAATTTGTAATTTTATAATTTTTTAACATAAGAAAATCGGAAGAACATCGTCGTGTAGGAATACCAGAACCCTGAATATGAAAAACCGGTTCTAGCATAACCCTTACGATATACAAAAAGTAAACAAAAGAAAAAGTAAGTGAAAAAGCATACATCCTGTGACCGTCGACGCTTTCGTCGTCGTCCTACTGGCTGCGAAGGCAAAATGGCATGTGTAATAGACAAATGTTTGCTCATTTCTTCAGTATCCTTGCTGTCAAAGTTTGCATCACACAAATTACATTTGCTATGATCTTCATCGATTACTGAGCAATATTCCCATATAAAACTGCTGTCAAGATGTTTATACTGCTGAGCTTGTTGTTCGGCTATTTCTGCTTTGAAGCCACGTCCCTGTGTGACAATACCATGCATTCGATGCAGATGGCGTTGTAGATTACTTGTGCCTTGATAGGATAAATTTTTCTTACAAAAAACGCAATTAACAACATCTTTGCCGACGCGTGTACAGTACTTCCAAACAATGCTCGTCGATGCGGCCGAACGTCTACGACGTTTAACGTTCAACTCACTGTCATCTAATTGTTCGATAGTGCAAGATGTCTCTTCGGCGGCATTATTATCCATGGATAAAGCACGCTGTGAAATTAAACATAAATTAGTTTTACATTATTTAATTTGAATAGACACTGCAACAGACATGTGTATTGTGTCGCTGACTGGTGGTATAGAATTTTACAAAAGTTGATAAAAAAAATAAAAATTATTGAATTTAATTTGTACCTCCTACTGAAGGAAACAAGGACTGCTTTTTTAGGGCTGAACGATAAGTTCTCTGTAACGCATAAATGCAGAACTAATTGAATAGCTTATTTCATTACTTCTTTAATAGTTGACTTTGTTCTAGTGACTATGATCGCAACACCATCTGAAAACTATACTCGTCTAGCCCCCGTTAAAGATAATCAATTACCAAGGACTACAGTATATATAATAAAACACAACCCCGTGGACAGCCTTTTATGGTTTTAATACATTATGTAGCATTGTCAAGTGTTGACGTAATTCATGTTTTTTTTAGCATAGCGTTCACATAAGCAATGGTTAAGGAATCAAGATCCATACGTCCAAGAATTCGAGAAACAGAAGAAACCCTCAATGTAAAGGAAGATGCATTGTGGGAAACTTAAAATTATAAAACGTTAAGTCAGTTACGTTACTGAGTATGTTTAATCAGGTACCATTTAAAGTATTGTTATGGTTGATTATATTACACATACCAATGGAAAAAATTTTGGACTTTGGAGTTGGGTTCTTTTCGTTAGTACAACAATGGCGCTATTTCGTCTGCTATAATCGCCCTGTATGCTACATCAAAAAAAATTATTCACACTCTAATTATGCAAGAAATGAGACTTACATTATCACTGTCTATTTTGCCGACGATATTGTGTCTACGTTGCAGATGGGTAATCACATTTGCTGTGCCATGAAAGCTCATCACTTTGTTGCATAACTTGCAGCGTATAGTGTGCCGGGAAAGTTTGTCACAATAACTCCAAACGTAACTACCACCTTTGCGTTCTCTACGAGCACGTGATATATCCTGAATACTTCTGCTAATATTCTCGGATTTTATTGTGGTTACAGCAGCATTAGTATCATCTGTAATACCGTCATCACCATTTTCATTAATGGATGCAATGGCTTCAATGGTTTCTTTCGATTCGTCCATATTACTGTTTTCTTTATTTTTATTCCCAAACAAATGCGAATGCTTCCTGCGTAAATGCTTCGATATATTTGATGTATTACCACCACCGCAGTATAGAACCTTTTGGCATAGGTGGCAACGCGCGTGGCTTGCGTCCTCTTTGGTACAATACTTCCAAATAAAACTGCGACTTGGTCGCCCTCTTGTAGCGTGTTCGAGCCCCTATTAAAGAGAAGAAAAATAAGTAAATAGAATTAGACAATAAATAATTGCCTTACCTCTCTATTTATATTGTGTGTTACTAAGTGGCGCGCTAAATTACTTGTCTGATTGCCAACACAACCATTACAAAATATACACTCGAAGAGTTTTTGTTCTCCAACTCCAACAACAGGACGAAAATACTTCCAAACAAAACTATTCTTCCGTTTGATAACGTTGGGGCTATAAGTTTCCTCCCCTCCTTCAGCGTCGTCGTATGTTTCCTCTTGCTGTGGTTGGTCTTCTTCCTCTGCTGCAGAACAATCCGTATCAGTTTCGTCGGCTGGGATTTGATATTCCATTTGTTTACAGCTACTGTTTTGCTTTTTTTGTTTTTTCCCCTTTTTCGTTTATCAATAGTCGGTATTTAAATTAAAAAATAAAAAGTAATCGCAGACCAATGGAGATGTAGATGTCATAGTGACGACGAGTATTTGAAATTAACCAAAAATTACTTTAATTTTATCTCTGCTGCCTGCTACCGCTGACGCTATGGTTATTTTTGATAAAATGTGGGTACAGTTCCATACAAAAGTTAGAGTTGTCAAAAATATGTAACAGAACAAATGTCAAAAAGATACCGAGTAATTGAACTTTAGACAGGGTTGCGCCGAAATATGGAATGTAAAAATTGTAATATTATCTACATGCAAACAAACAACAGATAATTTTGTGGTTAAATTAAACATTTTTTTGTTGTTTCTTCAGCAGATAAAATTATTTTTTTTATTTTTAAATTTTTTATCCAAAGTATTTAATATTGTGATCTAGATATTAGCAAAAATACACTAATGACAATTGTTAGCATTCAATTATTCTGGCACAAACAAAAATGCTCTTAATTTTGTTCATTATGTGTGTGTTTTCATTAGTTGATGTCAATATCTATTCAGAAAAATCCTATAGCAACAAAAATTTGTAAAAGCCAAGGATATAAAAAAAATGTTTTGACATTTCGAGTTGAAACAAATAAACTGTGGATTTTGAGAATAAAAATACTTAAATGTTGTGTATTTTCATGTTATTATTATTGCAACGAGAAATATATATAAATTTTTTCCTTATTAATTGCGATAATTACGCAAGTAGAAAAATATTAACTAAATACAACCAGAAATATGATTGAAAAAATTAAATATAATAAAAATTTAATTAACTTATTTACCTCCAGGTGTTTTTGGAATCCACATTTTTCCTGTCCATAGCTATTTTTTTTCTATGTTTAATATTTGTTTTATATGCATTAGTCATCATAACTTGCTGGTTTTCTTTGGATTAACATCATATTTATTTTTGAAATGTTTAGTAAAATGCAACTGTGCATGTTAGCATTCAAAATACTTATTGTGTTGTTCTAAACATTTCATCCTGAATTGTCAAAATTTACAGTAGCCCTTGAGGTAGTGAACATTTTGGCACTTTATATCCACCTCAATAGTGTCAATATCGAACTATCAAAATTTTCTTTTCCGAGTAAAAAGTTTCAGTTTCATACACACACAGATTTTTTTGGTTTTGTATTATTCTCCATATAGTTAAATTTGAATGAACGAACGCTAAGTTTACACATTTTTGTGAAATAAGAAAACAAAATCAGGATAAATATGGCGCCATACACTTCCATAGAAGGTATTTTTCGTTTTTGGGACTTTATTTTATTTGGAAACTCAATTTTTATTTCAAAACGAAATAAGCCTCCAATTTGCAAAACGGAATGGTCCAAACTATTTTCAGGGTTTTAGTTAATTTTCCATAAATGGAGAATTTAAATTAAGCAATTCTCTTAAAACAGTTCTTCTAACCATACAAAGTCCCTCACTCATAAACAATTAAAAATTGTAAACGAAAAATATATGTATGTATAATAATCCCAGTTGCGCAGTTTAGGATTACTCCTCAAAGGAGCAATAAATTACTGCTCCTTTAATACTCCAAAAGAAGTAATGAAGGAGGAACAAAATTACTAAAAATAAAAGTTAAACTCTCTTTTAATCGACCACCCGTCAAATTGAGACTTTTTTCCATATTTATATCGTTAGAAATTCTCAAAAAAAATTTCAAAATTTGAAAAACTCCACAAAATTACTATGGAGAAATAATACGACTTAACTCAATAAATACGAATTCGTCTGTCAAAGTACATAAAAATGTTCACTCAAATGTAAATGTTTTACGCTTTTGTTAACACTGTACAAAGAACATTCTTAGACAAATTTCTGGTCTTGTAACAGAGTTCGAACAATAATTTCGCAAGAACTGAAATTTAAAAAAAAAAAAAAATTAGTTCCTTCTGCACTCGTCACATGATGTGATAACATACCTCACGCATTACATACTTTGTGCTATTTATAGGCAAAATTACAGACAAATGCAAGTGTGCACAGTTTTTTCAATACTATAAAAATATTCCACAACCAGTTTCGACACATTCCACAATAAATCATGTGTTGCACACTCTTGGGATTAAAGTATATTGATAAATAAAATTGTGTGTAAGTGCACTGTTATGCTTGGTTTTCATTATGGCCCTTATTATGAGCTGCTTTCGATCTTCGATAACCATGTAAAACTTTTATTATGAGCAGTGCAATCCAGTCGAAATTTTAGTTACGCATCGAATTTTTGTCGAACACAATTTTGCTTTCAATACGTGCATGCTGAGTAATAATTGTTAAAAATGTAAGTATTTTGCATTTTTTTTTTAGCTTTTTGAGGGCTAAAAACTAATTTTAAACGGTTTTTGTAAATTTTATGCAGATCTGAAGTGGTGAGCAACAAATTGCAAATCCTTTGATTGCAGAACTGTTGCCAGTTTTAATATGTTTGGAATTGATATTGCTCATGTGCATTGCTTCAGCAGTTCATCTGTAATGGTCATCAAGTGCACAAACGTATCCTTGGACAGTCGCAAGTTCTGTAGAAATCTGTACACAAAACCAGACACTTGGCTGATGTTACACGGTCAATGTTTTGCTGTCAATGTTTTCTGTTTTTACTCTCTTTTCATTATTATGTTTGATGCCCTGTTACACTATCAGTTTTTTGCTGAATGTTATTTCTTAATACTTTTATCTGCAACAATGTTTTACCAACTAAAAAGTATTTTGGAGTGAATGAAAATTCAACAATTGGAATGGAATTGGATGGAAAATAATTATAATGACAATATAACACAATGTTGGTGGAAATAGCAACAAATTATACAAAAAATATTGCATTTATATATGAAAAACTACTGTTTAAAATTTGCAAACTATTAAAATAAGTCATTGAATTACCATGTTTTTATAAAAAATTTTAAGTAATTTTTTAAACAGCACTCATTTTCATAAACAAACAAAAGCCAAACAGCGCAAAGGGTGGCAAAGAAAAAACATGTATTTAAAAGTTAGTAAAAAGTCTAGTATTTTTCAGTGCATCTTCAGCAAACCCATTTTATTTGAAGTGATGCAGATTTTTTTTTTGTCAGTAAAAAAATTTGAAGTGAAATGTGTTCATTCTCTCTTTAGCTCTGTGTTAATTTTTCAAAACAACAACAATTTCATTGTTTGACAGCAAAACATTGATCGTGTAACATCGCCCTTAGGCTGTGGTTATATTGCGAGTATACTCGGCAAACACCATGAAATTGTTGTTGCACCGAACACAAAGAGAGAGTCTGTACTCACTCTCACACCGAAAATTATATGTTCGGTGTATTGTACACCGAGCACGCCGAGTATTCAGGGTTGCAATGAGTTATTTTTCACAACAGTATCATTACATGTAAAATACTATTAAACAAACGAGTATATTTTGACAAAAAACAACTCTGCAACGAGCTGCATGTAACCACCTCGACCAATCTCGAGAGAAAATGTTTTGTGTTTGTCGAACACCGAGCACCAACATAACCAGGCGCTTATGCAGAGGGTCACGGTCACGTCATGGGCACTAGTTATTGTTGTTTCAATATAAAACGAAAGTTTGAGAGAGAGAGAGCGGGAGAGTAAAATTGACTACCAGGTCACCAAAAGATTTGGCTTTTGATGCCGAATCATGAGACCGAAACAGGGTTACGTTGTAAAATTATTAGCAATAATTCACTTTTAGGAGCAAAATAGTACACTTTTGATAAAAATTTATGCAAAGAACAATAAAAAATTCTTAATAGCAACACCAACATTTGTTTACATTTATATTTGCTTAGTTTTTAAAGAAAAACAAATTTACGTAAACATATAAAAATATACGTTTTTTAATAGTTATACTTGCAAATAAAATTGAATATGTAAGTAATTATTATAATATTTGTCATGAATTATTATAATTTAATTCCGAAATGTATTTTTTAGCACTTTCTTATAACTTGTCTGTGTTTATCCCTCGAAAATATAATTTTTTTTGCATATGCAAATTTTATTTATTATTTATTAAAAATTTTATGAACTTATTTCATAAAGTGTTGATAGTAGCAACCAAATGTTACTGTTTTAATAACTATGAATTCATAATAAAATAGTAACAAAGAAGTACTAAAACTATACAAAAACGTACTAGTGACCGACGATCAAATGACCGTCTGCACAACATACTTTGGGCACAGAAATGAAGAATCAAAGAGAGAGCGTGAAAAGTGATGTAACCGTCGATCATTTGACCGTCTGCATAACATCGCCCTAAATCCCGTTTTCTTATCGGCAAGTCGAGTTTGTCGGCAAGAGAGATAAGACGAGAAAAGACGAGTATTGTATCATAGTACTGTAGTATTGAATAAAAATAAATTGATGAACAGATGAAAAATGAAATTTCAAATGAAAAGTGTTTCTTTTTTCCAATAAGAAGTCAAAGTCAATGCGCATCCAACTTAAAATGACAAATAAGAATGAAAAGAAATATCAAAGAACGGACAGTAAAAAAGAAAACTTGCCGGTACGAGCAAGTCTGTATTCGACTCCCTCGTCTCTCCTCTCTTGCCCACAAACTCGACTTGCCGGCAAGAAAACTTGCCGTGTGGAAAAGGGGATATAGTAAAAAATATTTGGTTTCGTTTCAAATTGCAATTAATTGTGGATTCAATTTTAACGCGTAATTAACTAGTAATTATTTAAATAACAAATTAAATATTAAATACATTTTTAGTACATTTCAAAATATGTATTAATAAGTATATAAATTGCTGAAATTGTAAACATACGGTAACGCTGACTCTCTTTTACATTGCTTTTTTGTTTAAAGTAATCGCTTAAGAACCGGTTTAACGCATAAAAAGGTAGTGAGTAGACATCTTGTGAAAACTCGAATCATAAATTACTAAAGAAATTCGGATTATTTTGCAGCAGATACGAGTCAGTTTGTTTCGGTTTTTTCGAATTCAATAATAAATTAGGATACTTATTAGATCGTAAAGAATAGCAACATAAACATTACTCTGACAATGGAAAACGGAGAACTGAAAGACGGAATAAGTGCGCCAAACGGAGATTTAGGTGCTGGAACAGGCGTGAGGAAGCGGGTCAGTGTAGTCTGGCGCTACTTTGAAAAGCTAGACCGCTTCCGTGTGCGATGTAGATTATGCCGCCATATTCAAAATTATCAGGTAACAAACATTAAAAAAACAAATTGTGTATTTAAACTTTGTAAAAACATATCATTGGCATAGGGCACAACAGGCAATATTTTGCGTCACCTTAAAAATAAACATGCAATAGATGCTACGCTTAGAGGTCAACAGGATTCTCCGGGTCAACTACAAAAGTTGAATGATGACCTATCTCAATTTCATCAGGAAGAGGATGATCTTAAAAGCAAAGATGATGAGGTTTGCTTCAACTAATCTTAATGTATAAATGAAATTAATTTGACGTTGATTTCTTTCACAGAATGAATTCCAACCTATTGTGAAAGCTGACGAAAGCCGTCTCAACATTGAAACTATACAGCCGCGTCAGCATAGATTATCGCGATCGAAAGTGCAATCGTATTCCGAAGAAACAATCGAAGATCCTTATGGGGATGCTGTCATAGTAAGTTAGGGATATGGTTAATAACATTTTTTATTTATAATAATTATAATATATTTAAAACTTATCTTTTCAGTTTGATGATTATATCGGTTCAAATACTGTTGTCAAAGAGACATCTGTAAACACGACGACAACCGCTCTGCCAGCTGAAGCAACAGATCAAAATCATGCACCAGCCCCTAAAAGTAAAGAAAATAATTCTGTGGAAGAAGAACGTATTTTAGCTGAAACCGAGTACTTTCGTGAAAAAGCCGCTTATTATAGAATGCAAAAAAATTTAACAGCTCTGCAAGCAAAGAAAATTAAGTATGAACTGGATCAAATGGGTTAGATTTATTTAGATCAATTAAAATTAAACATACATGCAATAGAATATGACACCTAATGACAAACTATGAATCGTCGAAATAATAGAAAGTTGTCACAGTACACTAATTTTGAAGAACAAAGGTCACAGTGTCAGGATTTTGTATTAAAAAGGGTTAGAACTTTATTTTCTTTTAAACCTACTGCATAATGTAACTTGCTGAAGTTATTTAGTATTTTAGATATAATTTTAATTTGTTGCACTATCATAAATAATATTAGAAAATAAACTTTCTTGGTAATCTTATATTTATTTAATTTTATTATTTATTTAATTTTTATTCCTAGGAATTGAAAATGCTAATATTCTGTCAATTCTAATCCTGGGAATTGTAATATGAACTATGCATTTATTCAAGGGAATTGAAATTACTCGAAAGCTTGAAAATTTCTTTATTTTTGTGCTGTTGAGGTCAATTTTATGGATTTATTGTGCTTTCACTTCTAAAAATGTGCAGGACTCTCGCTATTGCTACCCGATTTTTGATAATGGTGACAACAGCACATCATTAGGTTAGGTTGGAGTGACTGTCGAGAGACACACTTAACGCCGATTCCGAACGGCGGTGTGACAATTTTTTATCGGCTTGGTGTTTTCCCCTTACCAACCAATGTGTGTACTTGTGCACCATGGCAGAAGAATTAAGAAGGTAGATGCATTTTGAAAAATGAGAGAAACTTTGACAATTGGGAAAATATTTGTTTTGATACTATTCTTCTTTGCGTTGTATTTTCATATTTAAATTTTTAAGTGAGAATTTATAAGAAATTAATTTGCATAGTATTACATGTACACAGGGAGAATTAGTTGCTGCTTTTTATATTATTTTTTAACTCTTAACATGTTCAAGGTATTTGCTAATAAAGAAAAGAAATTTAAATAACATTATTTATACTTTTTTTATTATAAATAAAATTTATAATTTAGCACTAAGTAATAAAAGTAGTATTAATAATTTACTACTAACTCTCTTTTTTGTACCCATTTAAAAAATTCATTCAAAATTCAATACTTCTACCATGCTTGTGCACTATCTTATAATTCTCATACATTTCATATTGATAGTGAATATAAGAAAGTTATGAAAATTAACCACCAGACGAAGACGGGAATCGAACCCGAACCTCCCAGATGAAAGTTTAGTGCACTACCCACTAGACTATCGAGGTCGTCAGCACATCATTGGCTTTCAAAAATAGTCTTTCTGCATTTGCTTTTGATTTTTCAGCAAACCGTCGTAGGAAGACAACCTTGATAGTCTAGTGGGCAATGCACTAGACTTTCGCCCGGGAGGATGCGGTTTCGATTTCCGTCTTGGTCTGGTATAAAATGAATTAGAATTATAAGAAAGTATATAAGTATACTTCTTGGTATGATAACAAATTGCTACACCGCAATTCGGAACCGGTGTTAAACTGTTAGTCCAACTATGTGGTATCATAATGGGCCGATTTGGCCTGAGTGTGTTCCTCGACAGCCACTTAAAAAAAGTCGTAGCAATAGGTAATCATCATTGGCTTCCTCAAAATCTGCTATTACTATTGCTTCCCATTTTTTTATTGCTAAAGTGCGTTTCGCGGGGCAAAATCAGGAAAACTGATCAGCAAAGCAACAGCATATGAGTTTGTTTCGATGCCATTTTTGGCAGCACATAGCAAATCATAATACGTATTCTCTACTTGCAGCAGTTCACTTGCACGTATGGCCGCAGGGCTAGGGATTTCCATTGACATCCAAGAGTTAGTGCCGTGTAGACAAATGCAACATGGGTACGAAATTTTTCAAAGCGATAATTTTGGTTGTGTGAATACTTCCACTTCATAGTTTGAGAGCAACTGTAGTGATAATACGTGAATTCGTATCATATGAAAGTTGAATTGTCAAATTGACGCTTCGAATTCCAAAACATACAAAAATAAAACAAAGGCGGATTTGTTGTGAATAATATTTTGTTTTCAATTAGTTAATTAACTCAGTATTTCGTGTGCATTATTTTAAACGCAACAAAGAAAATAAAATAAATAATAGAGAAACAAAAAGTTTAATTTGTCTCTTTAGCAAAACAACAAGAAAGTGTAAGTGTATAGTGAAATGAGTAACTTAATAGTGCGTAGCCAGGAGAATTCTGAAGAAACTTCTTCAAACAGCATTCTCTCTAGCTCACCGTCGTTAAATCGTTTGCGCGATACATTTCGACGATCTGAAAGCCTTACCTCACAGATCAGTGCAATAGTTTCTAATGTAGTATCAGGTAACGCCAGCGTAGGCACAGCGGCGCCAGCATCTGAAGCATCGTCTGCCTCATCACAAGCTGGTACACCAAAAAAAAAGAAGGCCGGTGAGTTGTTTCATTGTATAGTATTTTATATGGAGATTATAACCACCGTACATACTGATAAGTATTCATGCTAATAAACTCTCATTATTTTATATTTGAATATTTACCGGTTAGACTTGGTATTATTTACAAATAAATATGTATGAATATAATTCAAAACCATAATATAACGTTACAGATAAACTACTAGCATATATGTTAAAATCGACTGCGCAATAGTTGGTTCATTTGGCCAATTAAAACAAAAATTCCTTGAGACATCACGTCGCATGCAAACATATGCTTGCCTAATCAGAGTCTTAACCATATGGAGCTATTTTTATTTGAATTTGTTCTATAGCTTTGCAGAATGCTACTACTACTATCTCCTAACTATAAATATATTATATTCAAAATACATTTAAGGGATTTTCTTATCAATGAAATGAATTAGTTACACTGATTGAAATTTATAAAGTTTCAGTCACATAATTAGAAAAAAAGAGTTCATGTACCGTAGATCATAGTTTTCAAAACAGTTACATTGTTGGCATTATAATCGATGATAGGTCTTATCCGCCTGAATGAAGCTTCTCCAATCGCCTCTGTTATGCGCGCGCTGGCCTCAGTTCATAAAAGTGCAGTCAGATCCCCCTGTACCTGGTCTTTCCAATAGAGATTTGGACGTCTCCTGCACGTTCCACCACCGTCGCTCGAAGAGAACACTTTCTTAGCTGGAGCTTTTTCTTGGATTTGTTCAACATTCTCTAGCTCATTAGGGCGCGAAGGATAAAAGGCTTATAGAGCGTTATTTTTGTCCGTTGAGAGAGGGCTCTGCTTCTCAATTGAATCCGTAGTATCATCTGTTAGCAAGAGGTGCTACTATGCATGATCTCAAGGTTGACATTATTGTTTTGTTGTTGTAGCGAATGTGGGGCAGGTTAAATTTGATAGAAAGTAGAAGGAGAACAAACACAATAATTCGATTTGTGAACCTAAATCCAGTCCAAGGTAGTTAGCGACCGTTACTGGTTCCGTCCACAGTGATGGCGGTAGGATCAGCCGGACATCGAAATAGATGCAGCGTGTCATGCAAACTGTTACCGCACTTTGGGCATGTATTTGCTGTGCCGGGATTGATCACCGAGATCACGACGTTGTGAGAGTGTTGGTCGCGTGTTTCTTGGCAATGAGGCTCAGAACTGCAGATTGGGGGACGGGCACCGTTTAGTACGTGATTTGGTCTGTATTTCGTTATTGCGTTGTGTACAGAGTGGGTGTGAATGTCATTCAAGGCGTTGGTGTAGAAAAGTCTCGGATGATTTCTTGAATTTTAGGCAGTTCATCACGAAGGTCGTGACGAACTGCTCGGTAGAGAGAAGGATCGTGAATGTATGACTGACTCGAATGATCTTCACAGTGACAGCTAGGCACGAACTGCCATGTAAGCATCTCGCAGTGTCTTTCCACTGGTATGATCTCTATCTCTCTGTGTAAATCATCCGGGTGAGTCATAAAGTGACAACCGGTGACGGCACGCAAGACGGAGTTTTGTGCGGCCTGTAGATTTTGCCATTGCGTGTCACTGATACATGGGGTCCAACAGACAGAAGCAGCGTAATTTATTGCTGGACGGCCTATCGCTTGTAGGTTGTATTGAGAGTCTCCTTGTTTTTACCCCAGGTACTCACAGGTTTCAGTCTGTGAGGAGCTTTGAGAGGATTCTCAGGTAGCCCTTTAATCCATCGACAAGCTCACTCACATTCCTGCCTGTAGTTATAATCGTGCAGTCATCGGCGTAGGTGGCAATCTTTATGTCAGGCGGAGGAGCCGCTATGTTTGAAATATATAGGTTGAAAAGAAGTGGCGAAAGTACTGGATCCGAAATAGACGTGACTCATTTTGTTTCGTTTTGTCTTTCTTCACCACTAGACCCAGTTCTCTTACCAACTTTGAGAATGCTGCACTGACGGCTCGTCCGTTGGTGTCAATGGTGTCAATATCATTAGCGTATGCTAGAGACTCTTGTAGAAAATAGTGATGTATTTAACCGCTGCAATCTCACCTTCAATACATGCACGATTGACTTCGGGAAAAAGAACAAATGTACATGAACTGTAATAAAATGTAATATGCCTGCTGCTCTTTCGGACCACACACTTTTTTCTGCACTTCCTTTTCTGCATTTAAAATAAATAAAATTGTTTATATTTGAGAATTTCGGAAATGAGATTGAAAATGAGGTTGAAAAGTTTACGAACCTCATTCTTGAAGCTGCCTTCTTGTCAACACCAACACAGCTACCTAAAAGCCACAATAACGTAACAATATCTGCGGAGATTGGAACATTAATAAGGAACAAAAGAAAGCTAAGAAAGAAATGGCAAATAAGTAGAAACCCAAACGACAAAAAGACTTTTAATACAGCGTGCAGCTATCTCAAGGAACGACTTGCTGAATACAAAAACGATTCCATCAGTAAATTTCTCAAAAGCTTAAATCCTGCAAAAAATAATGAGTATTGCTTATGAAAAGCAACAAAGTATTTTAAGCGCCCTACTAAAAGAGCCACTCAAGTAAAAAACTCTTTCGGCTCCTGGTGTCGAAGCAACAAAGAAATATCAAATGCATTTGCTACCCCTCTAGAACAAACATTTCCACCCTATAAGTTAAACAATACATCGGACGAAGTGGATGTGAACGAAATTCTCAATACAGCTTGTCAGTTGGACTTGCCGATAAAACACATTAGACCGAATGAAGTAAAAACTGAAATTGACCAGCGAAACAGGTGATAACGATTTTAAAATCTAAAAAAACAAGAAAATGAATTATCATCGTATCGTCCAATAAGCTTATTTGTCACATTCTCCAAAGTATTTGAGAAGATATTTCTGAGACGCATGTCATTAGTTATGGACGAACTCAGCATCATACCGGATCACCAATTCGGATTCCGCTATCAACATGGAACACCTGAACAGTGCCACAGAATTATAAATACTATTAGAGAAGGACTAAAACAGAAAAAATATTCATCAGGCGTGTTTCTTAACGTGCAGCAAGCCTTTGATCGCGTATGGCTACCGGGCCTCTTATATAAAATTAAAAAGATGCTCCCAGTGCCATATTATCTTCTTTTTTTTAAATCGTACCTTACAGATAGACATTTTTATGTAAAAACACGACACGAAACCTCGCAAATCCATGAAATCAAAGCTAGTATCCCGCAGGGCAGTGTTCTAGGGCCATTTCTTTACACAATATACACTTCAGATATGCCTACCTCCGAAGATGTAACAGTTGCTACTTATGCAGACGATACCACGATAATTGCATCAAACAATTCTGCAACAGAAGCCTCTGAAAGCGTGCAAAAGCAATTAACCAAAATGGTTAAACAAGTGAAATAAAGATCATCACTGAAAAGTCAGCGCATGTCACGTTCACACTAAGGAGAGGGGACTGCCCAAATTTAACACTTAATAGTACTACAATACCAAAATCAGACCATGTAAAATACCTAGGTATGCATATCGACTGCAGACTCACATAGAAAATACACATTAAAGCTAAACTACAGCAACTTAAAATAAAAACTTGAAAACTTTACTGGCTGCTCGACTCAAAATCCGAACTCAGTCTAGAAAACAAAGTGCGCCTATACAAAGCTATTTTGAAACCAGTGTGGACCTATGGAGTGTAGATTTGGGGAACAGCCAGCCACAGAAATATACAGATACTTCAGAGATATCAATCCAAAACCTTGCGAATGATTGCCAACGCTCTTTGGTTTGTCTCGAACGACACTATTCATTGTGATCTTAATATTCCAAAAGCGAAAGAAGAAATCGCCCTATTTAGGGAAAGATACCTACGAAGACTAAGCAATCATACCAATACATTAGCCATTTGTCTTTTAGACAGTACCAATGAAACCAAAAGATTAAAAACAAAACATATATTAGACTTGCCATTCACACTTAAAAAATATATATATATATATATATATCTCACATTTGTAAGCATTTATGTAAATAATGAAAGCAAATCTCTAATTTAATATGTAAGTGTATATATTAATATATGTTCATATTAATTATATATATAGGTGTAACCAAAGCGATACATCTATGTAACTCAATATTTTTGTCAAATATCTCATTAGCTGAATATCTATGGATAGATTGCAAATTTATTTGAAAAAAAAAATATTTGGGAGTTGTTTTTCTGATTGTGATGTGTTTTCGGTTTTTCTTGAAATTGTTATCGAACAGAGTTACAGTTCGATATCAGAACAATTTCAATAAAGTTTCAAAGAAATTGAGCAGGAAACTTAATTGCGTTTAGCATTAACTAAATTTTAGAATTTATAATTAACATTATATGTATTTAAAGCAGAGAGGGCCAAAAGGTAGCCCGCGTGCACAAAAACTGAAGAAATTTAACACGTACAGGGCTCATTTCTATAGAAAAAGAGCTCAGTCGATCAGTGTGTATGTATATGTGACCACTGATTGAAAGTAATCAAAATAATTTTAGTCCCAGACTATTGCTGTTGTTGTTTTTCAGAGCTGACCTTAATAAGTCAATAACGGTGGGATTGGCTTATTAATTCACTCATCAACACGCAGCTCAAGTTAAGAGCTAACTACATAGATGAGAAGGGAGAAACCTGAGAACTCAGTTGCTCAGTATCGGATTACTCCTCAAAGAAGCAATAAATGATTACTTCTGTAACACTTCAAAAGGAGTAATACAGGAGATTTCTTTTCTAACCTCAAAAAAAAAAAAAAAAAACAATAATAGTCGATATAACCCATGCAACAACGAAATTACTAAAAATAATAGTCGATTTATCTTTGAATCGACCACCAGTTTTTGCTTTCCGTGTTCACGTCTAGTGTTGATTAGATACCCACATTGTATCGATACTTTTACTTATTACTTGTATCGAATAAAATTGTCGATGCTACCGAAAATATCAGAAAAAAGTATGGAATATATACTTGTATCGAATACTCGTTTAAAGAGACAAATTACACTTTTTTTTAAGTGGCTGTCGAGTAGAACATTCAGGCCAGAACGGCCCATTGTGATACAACAGCCTACAGTTTACACTACTCAACAGGAGTCTTTCGCCTACACATCATGGTTTTAAGATATTTCCACTGGAAACACTGCTAGAAAATTTATAATAGAAGGAAAACTAATAAACAGATTAAAGCTTGTTAAAAATATTTTATTTTAATGAAAAGATAATGTTTATTATGTTTTACATGCATGGACGGCAATATTTTCTAGAACTTCAATACTGTAGTGCAATATTTTCATACATTGGAATATTGCAATATGGACTGAAATATTTTGAATATGGATATTGAATAATTCTGGAGTAGCATTTTGAAATATATTATTGATTGTTCTAAAATATTGTAAAACTATCATCAATCTTAAATATAGTATAGCAATATTTCAGTTGTTTAAATAAATATTTTCCAAAGTATCGAGTATCCGATACTGACCCTTTTTCCCCGATACCAAGTAAAATACTTATGGAATAGAATCGAGAATAAAAGTACTTGAATCGAATGAAAAATATAGAGTATCTACTTGTATTTACTTGTATCGAATCATCACTATTCACGTCAACCACGTAAAAATATTGTAATTATGTATGAACACAAATTTACATTTATTTGCTTTGGAATTATTTTGCAAAAATTCATATTTTATAAATATGAATAATAAAAACACTTACTGTATTTGTTTATAAAACAGTAACTAAAACAGTAACATGATAGTTTTTTAGGAGACTATGAAAATTAAATCTAGAGGTTAATTTTCAAAGTCATGACTTAAGTTCATGTCAATTTCGTTATTTGAAGTTATATATAAACAGGCTTAATGAACAAATGTAGTCATCACAACAACAATGTATACAGAGACGGGCAAATCAGACGGCCGTTTCGGAATCCGCCAGTAACAGTAACAGTCTATAAAAACGAAAAAAAAAGAGAGGGCTCCTAGCAATCGTACCATCCTCTAGGACACGCAATGTTAAAGAAGCTCTGGAGTAATAGAGATTAATCCATTGCTCGTTTTGGAGCGCTCAATGAAAATGGGAAGTTAGTTTTCTCTTTTTAACTACATAAATTCAGATACATACGAATAAAGAAATTTCATCCAATATCCACATCTTTTTTATGAATTATGGAACAGGACAACAACTACAAAGCTTAAAACTCTTACTATTAACCGCTATTTTTAATTTAAAAAAAAAAATAAATATTCTTCACTGTTTTTACTTTTAATTTCATATAATTTTTGTCATTGTACTTTAAATATCATTAAAAATGAACAAAAAAATTAATCGTCGAGAAATTATTTCTATGCACAAAATTTTCCAGTAAGGTTCTGCAATTTTTGCCCTCATGGCAAAAATGATGCAAACGTTGATAGAAGACAATTTTCCTGGATTCATAACTTTTCAATCCAATAGACTATTCTCGATTCGATTAAAGGCAAGTGTGAAAGCTAAAGGAGGTTATAATTAGTGATGCACCGATACGGCTTTTACGATTACGATTATAGTTTTTAATAACAATGGCGGTTACGATTATTGTCTTTAAATAAATAAGCAATAGCTTCAGAATGAATTTGCTATATTTTATGCAAAAATACTCTATTCAATAATTTAGTTGATCACATTTGTGTAATTGAAAAGAAAAAGAGAAAAGTGGTAAGGAAAATGCCCTATTTGTTTTTAACCCAGTACTGTCTAGCGGTGTCATATGGCACCTTGTCGCTGAGTCGCTTCTGAGCCAGGTTAAAAACAATTTTTTTCTCAAGTTACTTTCTTGATCTAGAAAATATTTATATTCAAAATTATCAACTGTAAAATTGTTGTGTGAGAAGCACATATGGTATATTTCTCAGTTAAGTTTATATAAACGCTGCGGTAGAAAATATTCTTTCTGAAGGCACTGTTGCTGGAGCTAATCAAAAACATTTAAGAGTGATTTCAAGTGTGAAAACAATACGCTTCAAGGAACCCACTTGCAAAATTGATCGTACTCAAACTTGCACCAAATCTAGTCCTATTAGGTAGTAGTTACCACACCAAATTCGAACGAGATCATTCAAAAACTGGCCGAGTTGGAGGGAGTAGAATTTTAACATTTTGGTCAAACAGCCCCGGTTTCGAATCCATGTAACCTTTTTTTCAAAAAGTTCAATCTAATAAAAAAATTTTCAATAACCGCATTGTACGATTACTGTAATAATCGCCGGTTACGATTAACCGCAAAATAGCTATTAACCTGCGGTTAGATTACACAAAGCAAACAAAATTTTATGCACGAGATTTTCCAACGGTTTTATAGTAAATTAGGATCGCTGATCACGACTGCTTACTCATTTTTTTTCATCACATCAACTTCTCCCACAATATGGACTTGAAATGGGGAAAATGGGATCATCAGTGGCTATTAAGAAATTCCTTTATTCTCGCGCATAGGACAAAAGTTGAAAATTTGTTGCACTGTGTTATCACTACAACATATGGTTTGTTCGAATTGAATATGACCAGCAGTTACAGGGTGTTCCATTTCGAAAATTGTTTTATGTAAATAACATGACACATTACGCCTACACATTACATATTGCTTTGGTGAAAAATCGATAATTTCAGAAGTTCACCACACGAAACGACACAGTATTGCACAATACGAAAAGCGCATAAGCAGGATATAATACAATGAGGCCGATGCAAAGTGTGTAATGTTGTGGTGCAGTAACAGTAAAAGTCTTACTCAGCATTGAAAAACGGAACGCATTACGACGAACATAGAGCACTCTTACACATCCCATAAAAATTGGTAAATCTTCTGGAAACAAAGAAAAGTAATATAAGAAAATTAAAAAAATTCATTTTTATTCGACTAATGTTACAAATTTCAAATATTACCATTCATCGCGAATAAAGAATTGAATTAAAAGTAAAAGAGAAGAATAGGTGAAAACGACGACTTCGATTTTTCGCAAGTGTATCGAGAATTATTGAACATCTGCGTTATTTTTATAATAAGGTACTTAAAAGGACATTGTGTTCACATTTTCTGCTTGTTTTTAACTATTAATACGTTTTCTATTCTTTAAAAAGGAAAACTGAAAACAGTGAATAATAAAAAGTCAAAAGGGCAAAATATAAAAGTATACACGTAAATAGTGAATTTTGGCACAATATTGCTGGAAAGTAACATGCGTGCCCTTGTTGAAGATACAAAAAAGCACACATTAAACAATAATAATAATAATAATAATAAAATTAGCACTACTAGCACTGGTATTGACAATAAGAGTGCTACTAAAACCGAAACTGCAAAACCGCTGAAAAATAATTTTAATAAACCTTACAAAATGCAACAACAACAGCAGCCACCACCATCACAATCGACAACATCCAGCACTGGTGGCGCCTTGCAAAAACAACAAAAACAACAGCAACCCCATATTAATAATAATTCAACAACAATAACACTACCAAAAGCCTCTCATGCCAATACTAGCGAAGAAATATCCGGTGGCGTACAGGACACAATATATTTATGCAATTTTCGTGTATCTGTCGATGGTGAATGGTTGTGTCTGAAAGAATTACAGGATCTTGATATTGGTCAACAAAATACTGGCAGCGGTGCTGCAACTACAGCTACAATCGGACAACGTCATCACTCACAATTTGGGCAAAAGAATAAACGTTATTCGGGAGTGTCGTCAAATGGGCTCGATGATAATGGTACTATATTGGCAATACAAAATATAATCGGTCGTCGTTTGAACAATGAGACAGATAATCCGCACTTGCTTACCACTACTACTACTACAACTACACGACATGCACACGCACAAGACCATGGCTTAATTGGTGTGATTGGTGGTTCTACCTCCTCTAGTGAATGGTCAAATCACCGTATGTTGCTTTGTTTTTCCAATTATTTCCTCTTGAGTTTTAACATTTTACCTTTTTTTGCATTTTTATATATTTATTCGTTTCACTGACTGTTGGACGAACGGTTTTTGTTTTTGTTTCAATAGATTTGTTGTTTATTGGATCACCATCAATTGAGTTGGAAGAAACTCGGGGCTGAATTCGTATATGTATCAAAAGTCCTTATGTAGCACAAGATGTGACTTATTTTGAGTTACAATGAGAAAGACCTAAATAACTAAGTCTTGACCATTTGTTTTGATGCCACATCCTCATTATGGTTTGGTCTGTTGCTGATAATTTCATATACATTCTCGTGAGGTTTAGCTATGATCATTGACAAATACAGGAAGGGGTGCTTATCACGAAAAGCTCGATGCTTGTTACTACCAAAAATAAAAATAAATATTTTTTTCTCTTTTGGCTGACAATGGGAAACCTCCAATAGTAAAAATCGCATAAGAGAAGCTTTTTACTGCGCCATTTGAATTCGGCATACATCCGTGTGCATAACTTGTACAACATGAATGACTGCGAAAAGCTCGGCCTATACAACAATCAGGCTAAAATATATGCAGTCACTAGTGAAGCAATGGCAGCTTAGAAATAAGACCCTCTCTTAGATCCGCTAGTGGCTATGATAAGTCTCGTTAGCTTAATTTGATTGAAACTAATGAAGAACGATCAGTTCAAAGAGCGAAGAAAGTGAGCGAGTGCTACTTTCTTTCCCAGATTTCTGCAGCTGCAGCAGTATTGCGAATGTAATAACAGCTGTCAGTCTACAGTCCGATCGACTGAAATCCAGCAAATTTCTGGTACTGCTTGTATTTTTTTTCTATAGAACGGTTCGTGAGTTCGGTTAGTGAGTTCCGGTTAGTGAGTTCCGGTTAGTGAGATAATAGATTTGTTCGATCCTTAGAAACTTTGTGAATTAACTAACTCTATAGAGCTAACTATCCTTGTCCTTTTCTGTTGCTCTACATTCTTCTTTTATTGCTTGATATGCACTGTTGAACAGAAATTCGGAATTCCTTCTTAATTCATCAGTATATTTCCACGCTGTAGCCTCTCTTAGCCCGATACCTTCTCTAATCGCTCTAGCTGAAAAAGATACAATAAGATATTTTTTAAAATACAATCTGAAAATTAAGTAATCGGTATTGTGGTTGATGTGAAATGTTTTTAATTTAATTTTGATTGTTTTCATTACATATCCAGGGATCCATTTCCAGGGGTTCTTCAACATATCCCTATACATATATATTTGTATATATGTAAGAGAAAGATAAAATCGCTGAGATGTCTCGCCATTGTAACGCAATCCATTCAGACAAAAGCATTTAAACCTCTTATTTTATATTCTTTTCATACACACAATAACATTTTGAGATGCTGTTGTCACTTGCTTATAAAGTATTTTTATCTAAAGCGCACCTTGTGGGCAGAAAAACCCTTACACTTTCGTTTACAGTCATTATACTATATGTACATATGTTTGTGGCAAAACAATGTAGAAAAAAGCTAAAGATTTTCACATCCAAGCCTTTCAATGCAAACAAGAGGTACTTATATATAAAGTATAGCTGTGTAAGGGTAGATACATACCTATTACAAGTGAATAGATAAGTGATAGTGTCTACCAATTGCATAACTACAACAGTTAAAAAAATTTGTTGAGTTCTACACTATAAATACATAAATCTTTATTCATAGATTTTATGTTGATATCTTTTTCGAGTTACTTATATTTATTAAGTCTTTTCCATATACAAAATATAACCAATTATTATTTATAAAAAATGAATTTAGGATTCTTTATAAATACAGTTCATTAATGAAATATATACAATAGATACACAAAGTGTTCAAACATATTAGTAAAAGAAAAAATAAATAAAACATCAAAAGAATAATCTACGAAATAAAAGAGTAGTTGGTAATTGGTAGTGGTGGATAGCGACTATGATCCGTACATAGTCTCCCAGCTTTCCTTTGATTTGCGATCCTTTGATTTTTTTCGTTTTCCAGTGCCTTTTTTCGAATCGGTCTCACTCTGAAAAATGCAAATACATTTAAATGAAACAATTTGAACTAATGTACTTTCGCCTATACACTACTCTTAGCGTCTGATTTTCCTAAATGCATGCGATTAAGTCCGAATTTCTTCTTGACATTATCAGTGCTTGTTGAATCCGTGGTGGTTTTATTAATTTTTAGTAGAGAACGTTTCTGGCCTGGCGAAGAGCTTGGACTTTTGCTCTTGCCTCTTTTCTTTTCATCAATGGTGACAACTTTTTGTTTCCCTTTTTTCTTTTTGGATTTACTTTCCGGTTCAGATGATGAATAATCTAACGATGTCGTTTCGATAATGGGCGCATCAGATTTTTCTGAATTGCCTCTTTTTCCGTAAGGAATGCATTTGACTTTGGGTTGACAGGCTAACGAGGATGTAGATGTTGATGAGCGACGTACTGCAAAGTTATAAATATGTTATATTAGTTTTGTATCAATTCAATTTTGTTTGATTCATTTCATTCATATTATTTATTTTGTAGAAACACTAACGTGGTGCTATCACAGACTTACTGTCTGGCTTAATCATGATTTCTTCATCTGGTGGCGGTTTCTTTTTACACAGAAATCGATCGCACAGTTTATTTAGATCTTTGAATCGTTTGCGTTTTTTCTTCGGTGGCTTTTCCTTGTCCTGCTTCGGTTTCTTCTTTCTTCGTGACAGGCATGCACAGCATAGCACCAATAGTAGTATGAAGAGGATTAGCGCAACCAAACAGCAAATATATTTGAGATAATGCCGTTGCTCTGAGTAGTCCTCATCGACTGCAATAGGATTAGGTTTAGGTTTACATTTAGGCTTTTTAGGTTTAGCGCAAATTTTTCTGCTCTTCAATTGTTTGGCATCTCTCAACTGCATATATTCTTTTGACAGTTGTCCCGCATCCATTAAACTACCTTCAACCTTACCGTCGTTAGTCTCCTGCTCTTCGTCGCCTTCGCCGCCGCCACCGCCATTTTCATCTGTGTGCTCATCATCAAAAAATGCAGCTTGCCTTCCTCTACGTAGATTTTCAAAAATTCTCAATATTGCACCCAAACCAGGATAAAATTGCTCATCAGACAGATGCATTTGAAGGTTTTCACTAATCCATTGCTTGAACTTGTGATTATAAGCGTCTTGGCAAAGCGACTGCGATTTATAACAACGTGTAACTGTCTCGTAAAACTTGACAATAATGAATGTTGATTTAGGCGATTGCAAATTGAAAGAGCGTTTCTTTTTGAATGGCAGCCATATATTGCTTAAAGAGCCATCATTGCATTCAGTTTCTAGTTTTGGAAGTGCCACAATCATTTGATTATCCTCGGCATTACAATTTTTCGATGATAATTCCAAACGTGTGCAACTTGATGGTACACCACCACCATCGCCACCACCATCGCCACCGCCACCCTGGCAACTACTGGCAGGCGATATCTTTAAAGGTTCAATATGGACACCTTTGAGTTCGGCAAGTATATTCGAAGGAGGTGCCTTCCACCCATTGCCGTTTGTGTTCAAAAACGCCTTACATTGGTGATATAGAGCATTGACACTATTGACTGTTTTCAAACTAGCTTGACCGGCATAAAATGAGTATTTCGTTACTGGCAACATATAAGATCGCAAATAACCGCCAAGCATATCGTAATAGGCCTTTTCAACAAGACGTTTCGAAGGATCGTCAGGCATATGTTGTATTATTTGGTTACCACCATAAAAATAGTTCATTAAAACGCTAACCATCTGATCATTTAATAGACACTTTGGCAAATCTTTCGGTATAAGAAACTGCAAATTAATTGAAAGGCATTGAAATTGTGATAATACATACAGTGATAATGTGCACCCGGTCACTTACCTCAAAATCCCTTCTTGCCGCTAGTAATGCCATGTCTTCCGATGAAAAACATTTCTTTCGATTACCATCAAAGAGATTTGAACCAACAAAATGTTCTATTCGTGGGCACGATGCTGCCCTTCCTCCTCCTCCTCCCCCTCCTCCTCCTCCTCCTCCCTCGTTAGCTTCACGATGTAATTTTGTGCTATCTTTTTTTGCAGCTTCTGCTTCTGATGGATTAGATACACTAGCAACATATTGTGCATCGAATTTGTATGTATTCCCTGTTGATTGTGTGTTATCTTTGTTGGTATTCAAATTCATCAAATCCTGCTCATATTCCGAGTTTAATTCTGCTGCCAGATTTAGATCATTTGAGAAATCTGTAGGCTTCTCCACGGTTTTCAAATTAAAGTCGTACACTGGGCATCCGCCTGGACAAAGAATAGTCAGCAGTATAAGAGTTCCACATATTTTCATTTTTTCATGTTATTATGTTATGATTTATGTGATTTTGACAAATGAAAATCAAAAGCAATCTTCTTTTTCAATCGAATAGTGTAAAGTTTTTTCGTTTTCATTCCTATAATTTTTTTTAAATGCATTTTCAAAGAACTTTTGTATTTTTCCCCTTATACAGATAATGAATGAAAGATCTCCCATTATCGTTATGACTGTAATTAAACTAAGTACTTAATACTATTTACTAACAAGTACCTATAATAATGGCATTCTATTCTACACTACTAATATGTAATATTGTTAAAACTCTTTTAGCACGCGATCCCGCCGAAATAGAGCGCAGTAATTTAGTTAACATATGTAAACTTGTGGTCAAAGAGTTGCTGGAACAATCTTTGCGTTATGGCCGCATGCTAGACTCTGATCATTTACCTTTACAACATTTCTTTATTGTAATTGAACATGTGCTCGGGCATGGCTTGCGCCCAAAAAAGGTGTGACTCATGTGCTTATGTATAATATATTTCGTTTATAAACAATTTTCCTTGGTCTCTGATACAGGGTCTTTTGGGGCCACGCAAAGAATTATGGGACTTACTGCAAAGTGTTGAAAATTATTGTCCCGAAGCTCAAGACATAACAGCAAGTGTACGTGATTTACCCACGGTGCGTACACATATTGGACGTGCTAGAGCCTGGTTGCGTATTGCTTTAATGCAGAAAAAATTATCCGACTATTTGCAAGCTCTTATAGAACATAGAGAAGATTCACTTTATGAATACTATGAGCAACATGCTCTGATGATGAGCGATGAGGTTGGTGTAAAAGCAATCTATAGACATGGTACAGAAAACACACACCTATACACATATATTTTGAATATTACAGATTGTAGTTATTATGGGCATACTGGTTGGTCTTAATGTAATCGATTGTAATTTATGTGTTAAAGAGGAAGATCTCGACTCACAGCAAGGTGTTATTGATTTTTCACTTTATTTACGTTCGAGTTCACGTAACAATGATAACGATGATGATGTTAATCAGTCCTTGGATATTAATGGACAGGGAAATATGATTGCTGTCTTGGATCAAAAGAATTATATTGAGGAATTAAATCGACATTTAAAGTGGGTATTTTGATTATAATAGGCAGTAATGCAGAGTTGTAAAATTCGCAATCTAAGGCCTTGAATTGGGTATTGTAGGGTCAACAAGCACTTAGCTACCTTGAGTATAGGACAAGACGATATGTATTGAATATATAGCGAGGAGAAGGAAACACCTAACGCCTAACTTATGTTTCACGAACAGTTCCCCAAAACATATAAGAAATTTCCTTAACAGTGAACTGTAAAATAACTCATTTTTTCGTGGAATAACACAATAGGCCTTAGTTAGCTATAGTGATCTGGAGTTATCATGCTAACCCATCTCTAATGACCTGATCCTAGACAGATGCTAGTTAAGATTAGGTGCTTTAATTGTGATTTCTTTAGTCGAAGTGTAATCAAAAGTTCGCTTACCTTCTGATAACTTTAAAATATTTAGAATCCTGATCCCAAGGATTATGAAAGAATTTAATAGAAAATGTAGGAATATAAAATGAGAACTAATTATAATATGAAACAACTATAAACAAAGTAATAGCAACTTTTACAGCTCTGTATTAATGCACCCACATAATCAGTCTAACTAACAGACGAAGTAATGTCGACTTTAGTGATAGTAACGACGTTTTGTTACTTTTTTTTTGTATTGAATAAATTTCAAGTCAGGTATACATTATCGATAAAGTTGACATTATTTTGTCTTTAGATAGAGACTCAATGTTAAAACGTATGAAATATTTTTTATTATAGTGCAACCGTTGGCAATTTGCAAGCTAAAGTTGAGTCTCTGACTACTACAAATGCCCTAATGAAAGAAGATTTAGCTATTGCACGAAATAGTTTGCTAGCACTACAAGCTGAAAATCAAGCATTACGTCAAAATACCAGTGGTCCCAGTATGTAGATACTTTTTATTATATTTCTTGATGCAAATACATATTCATAATTTAATATTTTTATACAAAAAAAAAAAAAAAAAATAAAAGATAGCATAGTTGCAGTTCAATCATTGAATTCTGTACACAGTGATAATAGCTCCAATAATTCGAATGAAAATGATAAAACATCCATTGAATCATTGACAACTGAGTTAGCTGAGGAGAGGAAAAAATATACAGAATTGGATAAAGAGTTAAAATTACAAGTATCGCTTAAAGCGGAATCGGATATGGCGATGAAATTACTCGAGAAAGATATACATGAAAAACAAGATACAATTATATCGCTGCGGCGACAATTGGACGATATTAAGCAGATCAATTTGGAAATGTATCGTAAACTTCAGGTTGGTATATTACAAAAAACAAACAAATGTCAGCGTACTCCATTAAAATTGTGCAAATAAGCTAATTTAACTGCATCAACAATAACAAGATTCATCTACATCTACTCACATTAAAATTACATTATTCACAAAAAATTGAAACCCCAATCGCTTTTAGTTTATTGTTTAGATCTTTAACTTCAGTTTTTAATTTATTATGCATCCATCGTTTGTTATTTTATCGAAATTAATTTATTATTAATTTATGTTGTGTACAAATTGGTTGTTGATAATTCCTAATCAATTCAAATCAGGAATGTGAAGATGAACTAACGCAAAAAGGCGAAATGGTATCGCGTTTACAAACGAAAGCCTCACAAATTGGTAATATTTTACAATCATTAGAAAGAAAGTATGATTCCAAAATGGATCAACAACAAGTCACTAGCACATCAGCCGAAAAATCTCCGGGAACGCGTCGGCAACAAAATCTACAAAAATTCGAAGCACTTACAAAAAAACATAAACAAGACATTGGACCACCAATGAAACGTTTACATTTAAAAGTTGACGGTATACCACCATTCAATCCGAATAACTATCGGAAATCACCATCAGCTGCAAATGCTACTGTAACTGTTATCGAGAAAATGGACACTATAATTACACCTACACCTGTAGCGGAATCAAAAACACCAACATCTGCAAAATCACTGAATGACGGAGAAGAAAATTTTGAAACATCTGTTGATACATCTAAAAGTGATTACGCTTTGTCCAGCAATAAAGCGTCAAATTGAATTAGTTAATGTAATCTATTTTTAATTAGTTATTTATTGTACTTATTAAATGAACAATTATGTGTTGTAGGTATTATTGCATTTACCATTGTATTTATATAAAAAAAAGAAAATTGTAATACTTCAATTGAAGACAATGTGTGTTTGAAGACCGGTCTTAGAACTGAAGGGTAGATATACATCTACCAAACATATGCAGATTTTTTACTTCCAAAAACAATGATAAAACAATTTGTGGATTAGACTTAAAAAACTTAATTTATACAAAATGTTGTATAATTTGAACTATCGAAATAAGTTTCTAGCAAAAGCTGCTACTGAAATAGTGGCCCTCGATTAAATTGGATAGATAAATGTCAACCAGAAGCTATAGTGAAAAAATGGAGAAAGTTGATGCAGACGTCAAGATTTCAACAAGAAACTAAAATCATATTTGGGAGTAAAAATTATCTGATATGTATATAGGTATACGAGAAGTAACTCCTTATTCCACACACAGTGTAATAGTGCGTGTTAAAATATTCCTCTATTGACTACCGAAAAACCAAAAACTAACAGAGAATAAACTAAAAAATAATGTTACTATTTAATACAAAATTGAAGCTTTACAATAAATAAAAATAAATTTAATTAATAAAAAACCTTTAACATTGTATTCATCTTAGAATATATTTACATACATAAATATATATTTAGTTATAAAATAATTTTTATGTAATGCCTTTTACCAATAAATAGAAACATGAGATAAAAGCTAATAATATTATTATGTATTATGAAAAGTGAAAATTATTACTAAAATAAAACAAAACCAAATAAGATAAAATATATAAAGAAGAATATACAAAGATAAAAATTAATGTTTAATATATTCCATTATAATGTAACAATATATATACACTAAATAACAAAAAGTATTGTAATTTTATGTTAGACATTTCATTTTGATTGTATATCTACCTATACTCGTATAATATAAAGTCTGTCTTCATTCTATCACTATATCTATAGTTTTATTTGCTTATATTATAATAATTTTCTTGTGCAATGTGCACTCATTAATTCATTACCTATAACTATTAACTAACTACTAGCTACAATAATATTTAATTATTATTTGTAAGAATCAAAATATATTAATATTTTCAATAAAAATTATCTATATTTGAAATTAGCATTTATGTGTCCTTCTTATACTTATTTTTCTACAGGAATGTGATGCTTCGCTAAAACATAAAACCGAACTGCTTACTAAACTAGAAAATCAGAAAGAAGATATGGCCAATACTATATCACAGTTAGAAAATAAGTAAGCACCATTTATGAAATTTTTTCTCTTTCATTCTTGAAGAGGTTAGTTAGTAAATTTATTGTGTGTCTGTTAAAGTGACTTAGAAGCTATACCCCATTAATCGCATAATATAGATATATAGATCCGGCCATTCCCTGAACTTAAAAAGTAGTATGTTCTTCCAAGAAAACAAAACGGAAAGGGTGCAAGAATTATAGAGTTTCATAACTCAATTTTAGGTGGTATTTTTCTTTTTTCAATTTAAATTGGAAAATGAAATCGACATTTTTTTTTTATCAATTGAACTGAAGAAAATAGAGGCGTGAATCTGACTGGATACAGACTTTCGAAAGATATTGAAGCTCAAACATTGTCCTTTCTATTGGTTGTACCATAGCGCGCATTCATATATTGCGATGTGGAGAATTAAAAAAAGAAAAGAGGACAGTGTAAATTAGAAACGTCCAGGACCAGCATTAAAGTTCAAGATAGAATTTTTTTAATTACAGTTCTTCCAAAGTCTTTAGTACGTTAGATTTTCAAGAAAGGAAGCTTAAAAATGACGAATTAATTTTTGTAGAACTTTTATAGCATTAACGGAATCAATATATTTAAAGTTGGATTTAATTTTCTCCAGTACTTCTTACGTTGTGCAATATTTTTTCCCTATTGAACCATATTCTTACACCGATGCTACATTAACTTCATCTTAAAAATCATTTCAAAAAGTATTTGAAAATAGGCTTAGAACTAATATCTGAGCAAACAGTGGTAGAAATTTATATGAAAAAGCTTTTCACATGAGCTATGAAATGAAAAGCTAAGCTTTGGTCCACAAAGTACTGTTTGTTCAATCCAATGAATTTAAAATATGAAAAATAAAATTGGTTGTAAGACATCGTGACAAAACATCGAATTCAGCGGGAGAAAATTCATTTTATGAACTGTTTGATAGTATAAAATCGAAGTTACGTAACACATCGATGACCCCCCCCTCCCCCTCCATTGAAATTCATTTTATAAACTATTTGATAGTGTAAAATCAACGTTACGTAACACATCGTTGACCCTTCCCCCCCCCCCCCTTGCGTTACGTAATATGTGAACGGCCCCTAACCGATAATTCAGAATTTTTGGATTAGGTTTATATTTAAATTGCTTGAAATATTCTCGTTCAGACTATTAGTGTGTAAGCTTAAAAACCAGTTTTTGAGTTTAAATTATATATATTTCAGAGCGCGAGCGTAATTCAGGGGTTTGCTTCTAGTTTTTAGTTAGTAGAATTCGTCAGCAGCTTAAACTCTTCAGGAATGAAAACATACTTAAGAATTTAATACAAACCTAAATACATCATTATAATACCTAATTATCTGCACATATTTTTTCCTTTTCTTCTCTCTGTCTCTCTCTCTCTCAAAACAGATGGAGCAATGATAAGTCCAATTTGGGCGAAATCCTAAAAAATACCTCACAAACCTTATCGACACAAGTTACTGCATCCGAAGAGCGAGCTGCTAGAGCAGAAGCAGAATCTCGAATAGAAAGGGAATGGAGAGTCTCCTTGCAAGAGAAAGAAATAAAACTAAAAGAGCAAATCGGAATGTTGCAGAATTGTATTAAAGAACTTACCGAAGAAATGAAGCATAATGAGAAGCTGAAAAACGAACTCGAGAAAGTGCGTACACAATGGTCAGAAGCACAAACAACATTAGAAGAACTGGGAATTCAGCTGAGCGTTAATAAATTGAAAGTGTCCGAATTGGAGGAGCGAGAAAAACGTCAACAACAGCTGAGATCATCAAATTCTTCACTGCAAACGCCTATTGGTGATGGGGCTAGTGCTGGTATATGGGCGCCAGATTCGATAGTAACGCATTGTACTGCTTGCACAAAGGAATTCAATTTGACTAGACGAAAGCATCACTGTCGCAGTTGTGGTGATATATTCTGTAAGGCATGTTCTGAGCATACGCTTGCGCTACTCAATGAACATGGTCAACTGGGAAAACCAGTACGTGTATGTGATGGCTGTTTTGCATCAAAGAAATGACCTTGATTAAAGAAGCCACTATATTTTTAAGCCGCATCGTTAGTGTTGTGCTAATGTAGCTGAAAAAAAAAAATTAATATTGTATGAGACATTTATATTTCGATACTTACTAACATTTTTGTAAATATTTTGTTTATAAAATATTTGAGGCCACTATAATTAGATTTGTAACGCAAGTGTTATAAAATTATTTACATTATACATTTATACATATTTTTTAGAATGAATAAAGAATAAATATATTTATTGTCTAATCTGATATTTGTTTTTTTTGAAGTGGTAGCCAAGGAGTAAATGGTATGTGTGGAGGCAACTACTACATAGAAAATAATAATTCTTGACTGGCGATGACAAATATCTAAGAGTTAAAATTCGGTATTAAACTGTAGGTCCCTTCCATCCGTGTGCATTAGGGTGGGTTAAATTTATTTTCTATATTGGCAAAATGTCGGCTACGTAGTTAGTTAATCCGTGTGAAATGGAACCTCACCTGAATTTTCATTTTTGGTAGCGTTTCTCATTAAACTCTGAAGCTGAAGTATTTTCCCGGGTGAAATGAATTAAGTTGTTTTCGGATATCGTTATTTGACGATTCAGTTTGACATTGTATGTAGTTTATATGCTGAAATTTTTCACCTATGTCGGATCAACCATTATAATTATATAGCCATTAGAAAAAGAAGTTGCAGACTTAATGAAATAATAGAGAGCGAAATTCAAAATCATGCCTAAGGAGCAAAGTATTATATTCGGATCCTTTTAATACTCCGAATGTCGATCTATCGACATATTGACCTAGTTTTCAGTTGCCAAAATAACTGCCAACCTGCTAAATGCACAATAAAACACTCGAGAAAATTACTCTGCATCATGTTTTGGAGGGCTCAGTTTACGAATTTATTGTAAGAACGTATATTTTGGCAGTTGACAGGCACCAAATTGTCTGTCAAGATGTGAAAATAATCATAAATAATATCGGACCATCATTTCATATGCTTTAAGGTCGCGATTATTACGATTCCTATTTTGGAATTACGAAAACCAAAAAGACGATATAATCATGTTATTTTGATAGCTAACAGAGCTGACATCGGAATATTATTGTGATGTATAATCGCAGGTTTTTCAATTTTTGTTTGTTTATGACTAAGTGTGAATAGAGAATAAATTGCTAAATTCCATTGAAATGGCTTCAAGAGCACCTCAGTACTGTTAAAGAAAAAATATGACCCATAAAACGTTTAAGATATATAAAATAATAAGATTGAAACGAAAAAAAAGTTGACATCTTTATGTATCACCGCCCCTGAAAAGGTTAAAAAAAAATTCATCCATACAAAATGATACGCCCTAATATATATATTGTATTTTTATTATTATGTATAATTTATTTATTTATTATTATATTTAATTCAAGAAAAAATAGAATTTTAGGCTCCATTGCACTAGAGTCTGTAAAGGAGCAAATAAATCGAGTTGGCTTCACTAATCAATTATGATCAGTTCGATACTATTTATATTATACTAAGAAAAAAAGAAATTACAAAAAACTGAAACTTAGTTAACAGATTAATCATATACAATTATTTAACAAATAATATCCTTTATGATTTAAAGATGCCCGTTGTGCGTGCAATTTTGCAATATGTTGGTAATGCATTATTGTATTATTGGACCGGCATACAAATAACTTTGTTTTGTCATCCCAAGACAGCAACTCATTAGATTTTAAATATTAGCTCGATCCCCACCCTTGTATAGCGGTATAATCTTCTGCATCTTTAACGAACGTGAATATACACCGGAGTTTATCACTGTAAAAATGAGAAGGATCATTGCTGTAGCTAACTCCGTCGTACGTTAAGCAAAAAATTTGTCTTGATATTGCGAAAAATAGGGGAACCCTTCAGAGTATTGCCCGAGTAGATTCAAAGTGTTGCCGCTGAAACCAAGGTTAACTCGATTTCAAAGATCTTTTGGGCCTCAAAAATCTTACTAAATATTATTTTGCAGAGTGGTAGCACCGAGTTACAGTTTTGAAAGCACTGAACAATATTAATGCAGTGTTGCATGCAAAAAAAAAAAAATTATTGTACTATTTTAATTGAGCTATGAATGAAAGTGAGAAATTTAACTTATAAAATATTTAAGTTTTATATAATTAAATTTATTTCATTTATGTAAACAGAAAATAAAAAATTTACCAACAACGAAAGTATATATTGAGATTTTCACATATAATATAGGACTATTTTCAATTAGAACATAAATTGTGCTTCTTAAAACGTATCATTTAAATTTGATTTAAAAGGGCAGCACTGTCTGTCAATTTCACTTTTGCAGAAACATTTTCTGTCTAAAATTAGATGCGAATTGAGAGAAGTTTTTATTCGAATTTTTTGTGTGTGCATTGTTTTAGGAAGAAAATGATTTAATTAAGATTTTAAAGTAGGAAAAAGAAATACTATTTGCTATTAAATAATTTATTTTATATTTATAAAAAGTATTTCAGTGCAAAAATTAATGAATTATAAAATGTTTCAAACATAAAAAGAACGAAATCGATTTTAGATTTTACATGCGTAGCATTTGCCTTGGCTGAATTATTTCATTGAAGCATCAGCACAGCCAGTCAGCATTGAAGTTAGTTGAAGTATTGTTAACCTTGTGTCAGCGGAGCGTTATGGAGAAAAGTGGTCATATCTCAGTGACGCTGCCTGCTATTGCAGTAGGAGGTATAGCTGAAGCAAGCACAACATCGACACAACTTACAAGGCGAAAATTTAATCTGCGCCGGGTACGTTGGCACTATTCCCACATCACATCATGTATAACTTTTAAATTGTTTACTCTCTTTTAACGTAGTCATGGAATCAACTTCCGCGTTGTCAGCGTAATCTCATTATACTTGGCATTACAGTCGTATGCATAACATTGTTATTCTTTTTGCCTGGTGATCTGATTGTTGCAGAAAATGGCAAAACATTTTCTGCTGGCGGTGTATTTCCATATCAAACCGGTCGCGAAAGTATTAGTGAATTAGATGGCGGTGGCTTAAATGTTGCTGCTGGTGCGGAAGTGCTAGTGGATGCGAGAATTGTGCAACGAAATAGTCTTAGCAATAGTCTTGGTTTTAGTAATGATGAAAGTGCTGTTGCTGCTGCTGCCGCTAATAAAAATCATGTACCACAATTTAAAGAGGTAAGTAGTAATAATTTTAGCTCAGGTTATGGACCTCAGCACACATGTTTAGCTTAACAAAATCTTATAAATCGTGTCGCCATATAACTTAAGTATTAGAAATTAAGTAGTGTATTTCAGTAAAGTTTTTAAAATCTGCGTAGTATTACTTGGTCATGTCGAATGCCAAAAAATAATTAGCGCTAAAATTGCCCAAATGGTATTACCTCAAGCAAAAGGTTAATAATATTAAAATCCTAGGTCTTATATAGTGTAGCGACGCCAATAAAAATTTTGCGAAATTTTACAATAGCTTAACTTTATTGTTTGCTATCACATTAAAACTGAGATTTGCAAAGTTATTACATTTCAACTGCGTTACTGTGCCATATTTTAAATGATAAAAAATTCCACCGTTTAGTCGGTTACTTTTAAATTATTTAATATTTAAAGGTATTTACACATAAAACAAAAATCAAAATGTATGGAATTGCCCTCACTCAACACTGATAAAAATTAAGTAGTTTATACTCATCCACTTGAAGGTATGTTGACTTTAGATTGATAAGAAACTTTCCCACGTTGCTCAGTGGTTGTTCGTGTGTAGCACACGCTTGTTTGCCAACATTTATTTATGAGGTGCAATTGGTTAATTGCTTATGTGATTTATTGATGAATTGGAGGCGTATTAATACTACTTGTATAATTCTACATATTTATATACATTTGCACATAACAGAGAGATAAGAATACTTGTGGTTAATATTTAGTTTTCAGTTATACATTGTCATTAAGATTATCGAAACTTATTTTCCAAGAAATATTAACAATTACACGTAGAATGGTTCGCGATCTTTTTTAAAAAATAAAGATAAGAAATAAAAAATGTTGAATGTTAACAAACTGATAGTACTCATTTTTCATTACGATCCAATTAGTGTCGTTGTAAATTAATATCGGAATGCCTGGCAAATCAAATTATTTTACCGAGCAAAACTTGTTATTGTTGTATTTCAGTACACTTGTTGCTAAAGAAAGTAGTTAGAAAAGTAGTAGTAGTAAATATCTAGTGATCAGCAGCCCATCTAAAGAATCTTGGTATTGATTATTAGGCTATATTACATGTAATAATCGTGGTTCCTGGTCAGTAGTACCCCTGATACATTTTACGCCTTCTCAGCTAACCCTCCCAGAGATTTTGTTCTTATCCTTGTACCAAATCTCCGCAATCATATATAGTACAGTACTAAGGCTTAGTACACGGATGCTAATGATATGAATCATTAATGCAATAATTAGAATTTGAGGCTGGCAAGCTCATATGGCCATTTTCTTTTCAAAAGTTTTTTGTTGTAATTTTGCCAGGAGCAGATAGCGGAGTTGGGTAAAGCCCAGCTAGTAAATGGATATACATTATTTTAGATCCTTTCACCCCTTGCGGGGCATAGGGCGCTAACCACGCTTGCTCGACATCTTGTTCAATTTTCTGCTGTTCGCTTCATCTCACTGCATCCCATGCCGATCGAGTTTGCTTCAGCTTCAACAGTTCTGTGCCACGTCAACTTGGGACGGCCAACTATCCTTCCAGACTGCGTCAGCGGATTCCATTGCATGGCGTATTTTGCGGTGTTATTGTCGTCACGTGTAAGGTGTGGCCAATCCACTGCCATTTTCTACGTCTTATTGTGCAATCGATTGGTTCCTGACCTGTCCTCCCGAAAAGTTCTTCATTTGAGAAGCGGTTTGGCCAGAAAACTTGGAGAATACTGCGAAAACATCTGTTAGATTTTAGATTTTAGAGAGCATACCAAACGCCGCCTTAGCCTTGCTGATCCTGCTGCTCAAATCTGCCTCGGTGTCACCATCTGCCGTCACTATACTACCTAGGTATAGGAAACTGTCAACCTGCTCAACTGGTTTGCCTGCGATACGAGGTGGCATTGACTGTTTTTGTTGTAAGCCACGCTAAGTATTTTCGTCTTGCCTACATTGATGTTCCGACCCACTTGGTTTGCTTCTGCTTCCGTGTTGAATGCCATCTGATGCAGATCCAAAACTCTGTGTGCCAGGAGGCATATATCGTCAGCGTAGTCGAGATGTCGCTGCTGCGATGTCATCGTCCACCTAATTCCCTTTGTGTCATAGGTGAGCGCCGCAGGTAAGACGTCACTGATAACGACCAGGAAAAGAAGCGGAGATAGTAAGCAGCCCTGTCGAATGCCGCTGAGTACTTCGAATTCTTCCGAAACTTTGTTGTGAAAAACATGGCACTTAGCGCCCTCGTACGTACGTAATTATTTTGAGAAATTCTTGCAGTGGTCCCATTTCGCCACATTCTGTTCCCAAAAGTTCTTCATACCAAACACTTTAAAAATGAATTTCTATTCGCTAAATCGTATAGCTGCAGATTCTGCAATACGTTTTGATCAATTTTTGGTCATACTTCTCACACCTTGAGTTAGGGTCCACTTTAAAAATCATATCTCGAGCTAGAAATATTCGTTCTTGAAAACATATAAGAACAATTTTTAAAAGCTTGAAAAAGTACGTAAGAGGTAAAATTGCAAATCGGTCATTTGAGGCTATTCCGTCATAACTCAAAATTGGAAAGTCTTGAGCTGTCGATGTAGAATGAACCGTTTAAAGGTAATGCTTCAACTGGCAAAATTTCAGTAATCTAGTGCAGACAAAATATATACAATTTTTCTCCTGAAAAATTGAAAATTTGAGTTATAGGATAATGATACACGGTCAATGTTTTGTGGTCGAACAATGAAATTGTACTTTAGAGAAATGGACAATGAGCAAAAGAGAGAATGAACACGTTTCACTTCAAACTTTTTCGCTGACGAAAAAACCTGCAACACTTCTAATAAATTGGGGTTACTGAATATACACAGTTGTAATTTATTAGAAAAAATGAACCAAGGAAGTCAGAGAGTACTTGATATCCAAATCGACGGTTCACCAGCGGTGAAAACCCCCAAAATATTGTGACTGTCTTCATATCTTTGCTACATACGCTGCTAACAGGCTTAATAACATCAGCAAGCGCAGCAACGTAGTTAAGGCGATAGCAGGATGCACATATAGGGTAAAAACAGAAACGCACCTCACAGTGTATAAAACAATCTGGACTTTAATAATAAGCGACTCGCAATAGTGAAGACTTTATGAATCTCAAAATGCAACACTACGCATCTGAATGGAGAAACAAGAATGCTGAAAGTCAGACAACATAACGAGCTGCTGGCCAAACAATTTCTGCTAGCCTGTTGCACTGACGAACACCCGAACAATACCCTCACTCACTCACACCTCCACGACACATTTGAAACAACCTGATAATTTAAAATGGAGACAGTACAAAATCTGATGAATAATAATTCTCTGGAGCACAACTCATATTCTGCCGTTTTTAAGTGTTTGCGACTTACTTGTGCATACAAGGCAAATGTAATCCCTAATGGAAGACTCCCACCTGTTGCTGTTGCGGAAAAGTCGCTGCCCAGGAAAACCAGGTGCACATTGGCACAGTTTAAGTCAAGATATAGCAAATTACTACCTATCGAAAATCAATGACAATCTTCAGGACATATGTGGCGATTGTGGCCAATTCTCGCAGAACACACTCTACTTGTTTAACCGTTCCCTACATATAACTTGACCCCAGTACAACTCTGAACACACTCAATAGAGGTGGCTATATTCTTTGTATTGGAGCTTACTGTAAACTCGACCAAACCATAAATTTACAACAACAACAACAATATTGGAAAAAAGGGTTTTTGTTTACAAAACATACTAAACTTCTTACTAGATTAGGTTCTTACCAACTTTTGAAAAAAATGTCCGTTGTTCATTTGTGAAAAATAGTTTTGTTTAAAAAACTAATAAATTTTATAAAAACATGGCCATTCAATGGCCAAGAAACAAAATGGCGGAACTTATATACCTTTTGTTTTTTTTTTAATTTTAATAATTCAAATAAAAATAAGCGAAACCTAACCCATTAATGTCAGCACCCAGATCCCATTGAACGAATGTATTGAAACTTCCAGCACTTCTTAATATGAGTCCTAAATAGAAAACTTCAAATTTTCAGAAAAACATCTAAGGTTTGTGGGCGGGGTGAAACATATGAACGTATAAAGGGAACTGGCAAGGAAAGAAACACTAAAAGAATTAATATGAAAGAAGGCAAGACAATAAATTACCATATATTGTGATTTCTGTGCAGGTACTCCTGGCCGCTTTGAGTGGTATTCTTGTCCACTTTTGACTATTTCGGTACCTTAATTTGCTAAGGCCCTAACATCAAATTTTTCAATATCGAGTTTTTTATGGAGTGTGCCCACTTTCATCTGTTCTGAAAATTTTAGAGGCCTATACCGAAAACTTACGATCTTTTCTATTAGTTTAAATTCTAAATTCTTGAAACAGTACTTCAAATACAAAAATGTTTTTTTGCTTTAAAATTGCTGTAAAATTTTAAAACCGCGTATTAGGGCGTTAGCAAATTAAGGCAGCGATTTGTAGTTTTTTCTTATGTGGAACCCTCTGATTTCTGGTAGGTGTACAGATTCATAAATTATGTTGCTGTTCCTCTCACAAACTGTGGTTCGTTAATTTCTCAGTTCGCATTTTTAACTCCGCATGCTTTTTTTAGCGGTCCGCATTCCAAATAACTTAGTACTCCTTCTGCGTCCTCATCTGTATCATTACAGTTGAACAATTCGGCCTCCCTAAATCCCTAAATGGAAACAAAGTTATATCAATTAAGCTGGCATTATAGATACCTTATATAGCACCCGCATCGTCATCATCATTCAAATTGTCAAGTCTGCCAACAAATTCTTCAGTTATTACTGTTCGGAAACAAAATAATACTTCGATTCTGTTCCCATAACATCAAAACTGTGTTTTTATATGATTAAAAAAAAACCTTTAAAGTTAAATACCTTACTCGAATTTATATCCATGTAGTAACTTAGACTTTAAATTTTAAGTTAAGGGCAATATTTTAATATTACTTAACTTCGTGGCATTTTGTTTTTTTGGTTAAACACTCAAAAATTCATTTGGAAATTCAGCTAAATAATTTTTGGCATGCAATTTTTGGTGTGTGCTTGGTGCAGTGATATAAGGCCATAGGCAATAAAGCCATATTACTTTATTTCACTTCACATAGAGAAATAGGATCATATGCTTTGTTCCATGGCGCCCCGAGAAGACCAATAAACTAGACAAATGAAACAGTTATTACGCATTCTATCGTTTATAAACAATTAAAATTTTAATCAGAAATTTGTACCAAACATACATATGTTGGTTTTTGAGAATTTAAAAGAATAATAAGCAGTGAGATCGAAAAAGTCTTAACATATATAAAATTCAATAATTTTTAAGCGGTTGATCTTAGAGTTTTGAATTTAATTGATAATATTTTACAAATTACAGAAAAATATAACTTTTATAGTTCTAACCACTATTTATGAACTCGTGGACCTTTTTTTGGTAAGCCTTCCATTAGAGATTTGATAGTTGTTTCCGACACCTTTTAAAATCTTCGATATTTTGGGACACCTTTTTTGTGCTCTTTAAGTTTCTTTTCACTAGAGCCCAATTTCTATCCACTGGTCTTAGCTCCAGACAATTTGGAGGACTGGCCTCTCTTGGTACAAAAACTATATTATTACTTTGGTACCACTCCAGAGCTTTCTTGACGTAATGACATGATGCCAAATCGGGCCAAAAATATATGGACACATTGTGCTCTCTTATGAAAAAAAGAAGTCTTTTTTTCAAACATTCTTTGATGCATATTTCGGTATTTATAGAGCCCACTGTAACAAATGACTTGCTTCTTTTGCCGCAACTGCATATAGCTTGCCATACCAGGAATTTTTAGGTAATTTTGTCTGCTTTTGGATTCTAAATTGTTCTTCGACATTTCCTCGAGCATCAGCAACATAAAAATTTTGACCCGGAAGCTGCGTAAAATCTGCTAGTACATACGTCTTTCTTTCGTCGTCCATTATATGACATGAATATTTTTGTATGAAATTCGATTTTAATTTGCAAGCCCTACTTTTGGCGTCTAAATTTTTTGCAGCATTCCTGTCTGGAACTTTTTGGACTTTGTATGTTTTCAAACCTGCATTAGCTTTAACTTTTCGCACCAAATAGTCAGCACTGGGCTAACCGTGCAGCTTTTCTACCAGATGTTTTTGGAGATCTTTTTAATATGCTTTCTATATTCTTGGCTTTCCCAATATCATGTGGTCCTTGTTTTCTTCCCGAACCAGGTTTCTTATCGATGGCCAAATTCTCCTGAAACTGTTTAATAACATTGGCAGACCTTCAGTTCTTTGGCCAATTTTTTGTAGGACCAATTTAGATTTTTTTGAAAATTTTTAATATATTTAAGACGTACTTCTTTTTCTTCACTCATTTTGATCAAACTCACAATAAATCAACATGTAAAATTATTAGGTAAAACGTGTGTTAAGTTTTTTCGATCTCACTCCTTAGTACAAAATTCGTACGAATTTTTACTAACAAAAAAAAAAAAAGGAACTTAATTTGATACAATTTTTTTTTTTCAAAGTCAAAATCATTTACCTTAATTGAAAAATTATTTTCTGTAACTACCGTTGTATACATCATATGGTTGTTGCTCATGTCATAAAAAATCTAAATTTCCTTTTCTTATAGAAAATAAGCCAAAACTAAATAGGAATTTAAGCCGAAAAGATTTTTGGTTGCATTCCCTTTTCAAAAATGCATTTCAACCAAAATTTAAAAAAAATTCCGACCAAAAAGTTTTGGCCCAAATTCCTTGTCTGAGTTCCCAAAAAAAAAGAGGGAAATTTGGCCCAAACGTATATTGGCCCAAATTCCCACCTTTTTTTTTTGGTTGAAATTCCTTTTTGACTTTGGTCGAATTTCACAGAGCCAGAAATTTTAATTGGATTGTGAAAGCTTTTATGGAAAAAGCTATCCTTTGGACGCTTATGCTGTTAATACCCAAAGCAAATACGTGAACTCTGAATTTTGAAAAATTTATCAAAAACACTTGCGTATGATATATCATACGTAAACATTAATAAAATCAGCAGCTTTCAAATCAAGAGAATGAATTTATTGAAATCTCGTTTATCGTACTACAGCAACAATTAACAACGGAGACTAATACTAATCAAAAACTAATTGCAAATATATTCCCATATTTATTGAACAAATATATGTACTTAATATTAAAACTTGTTTTAAATTTATTCAAATTATTTTTATAGAACGCAGTTATAATTACACTGTGCAACACAATTGCGGATCCAGCGTAACAACAATGATAGCTGAAAAGTACTTGACCTAACAATAAAAACAATAGATAGGATTTTGCCAAAAGTCTGGGTTGGGCGTTCGGTACAGCCCATTGAAGCTGGCCGAGTTTTGGTGCTCTGAGTTTTTAGGATATAACCGTGCATTTCTCGATGTTTCCAACTTTAACGGGCCGTACCGAACGCCCAATCAAGATTTTTGGCAAAATCTTATATAGGGTTTTTATTGTTATTTGAAGTTATATATAAACAGGTTAATGAACAAAATGTAGTCATCACAACAACAATGTATATAGAGACGGGCAAATCAGACGGCCGTTTCGGAATCCGCCACAATTCCTCATCAGTGATCTTAGTGGTAGTTCTTAATCTTTCAATATCCTATATAAGCTACTAATATTTGAAATCATAACCCAGAATTATGGATTTGATTCCAAATATCTTCACTGAATAGAGATATTGAAAGAAACTAACACTACCGCTCTATACACTTATGTTGTTGTTTTTTTCCCATTTTTATTGTTAGGTCAAGTACTTTTCAGTTATCATACTCGTTACGCTGGATCCAAACATAACCCCATATATTGTTGCACAATGTTATTACTAGTTGCTAGAAGCTGAAAAAGTTGAATATCAAAAGTACAAATCAAAAGTATTTTTCTTTCGTTATTTAAATTAGCTAAATCAGCAAGATTTACTACGTGAACAACCAAATGTTGAAAATGTTGTTAAACTACCAGAAACTCAACGTTCCGATTATGTACAGGATGCATACGAAGAAAATATTAACAATAATAAAATTAATATACATGAAGCTATTGTAAATGATAACAATATTGAAGCCCCAGCAGCTGAACCCAATGATGATCGTTCCATATTGGAGTTGGCAGTACAAGCACCGTTAAATGTGCCCGATAACAGTGGCATATCAATAGATAATTATCTCAGTCGTATGAAAACTATTGGAGATGCTCAAAAACAACATTTTCATGGAGCGACCAATGAACGACAAATTGCTGTGGTTACAGCATTTAAACATTCATGGACTGGATATAAAAAATATGCATGGGGTCATGATAATCTTAAACCAATAACACAAACATCACATGATTGGTTTGGTTTGGGTTTAACCATAGTCGATTCAATGGATACGATGTATATAATGGGCTTGGAAGATGGTAAATTTGATGCATATAAAATGTGACAAGAAATTTGAATGTAATTATGTTTTTTTTTTTTTTTAGAATTTCAAGAAGCACGCAATTGGGTCAACGAATTCCTAACATTTGATATTAATCGTGATATTAATTTATTTGAAGTTACTATACGCATAATGGGCGGTTTATTATCAGCTTATCATTTGAGTGCTGATCAAATGCTTTTACAGAAATCGGTCTGTTTTTGCACATTAATAAATTATACATTTCATATTTTATTGTTTGTATTATTTTTATTATTATAGATTGAACTGGGCAATCGCATGTTACCTTGTTTTCTTTCATCTTCTGGTATACCGTATTCAGATGTAAATCTTGCTTCGATGTCGGCGCATTCACCAAAATGGTCGCCTGATAGTTCTACCAGTGAAGTAACAACAATTCAATTAGAATTTCGTGATTTGAGTCGTTCAACAAACATACCAATATATGAGAGAGTAAGTGTCTATGTTTGAATAACTACATCTGTGTCAACACATGTTTTCAATTATTATTTAATTGCATGCTTAGTAGACTTTTGCTTACATTTTCAATTCATCTGAAAGTTAGTGTAGTGTATGTGTAGTATTAAAAGCGAAAGCAATTATAAATTTATAGGAAATTTATCGGTAACACAATCTCATGTGTTTTATAAATAAGCATGTATGTACAGTTGATATCAAGATAACGTTAAAATTATTCGTTTTTGATACGACGAATTTATTTCGATATTTTTATTTTGCAGAGGATGGAAGTTTTTCATTATTTCACCCGCCTCCCCCCTCAGGAAATTTACAATGAGCTGTGGTTTTGGTGGGTGTATTCTTTACAATATTTGCCAATAGACATGATGTTCGGCTTTCTTATGCTCAAATTCCTGATGTAGGGGAGGCTGGGGCAAATTCAGTCACGGAGTAAGGCTGGGTAATAGCTTTTTTATGTTGTGAATACGTTCTAAGAGGAAAAGATTGTTTCTAAGCATTTGGTAACACTATAATAACGTTTCATTAATGCAAAATTGGGTCCGGTTTTTTAAAGTGATTTTTAAAATGCTTCAGTGTTAAATTTGAAGGATTTTCTGTGCTTTAAGGTGTGCTTTTCGATGTAATAATAGGGAAAGTGCGTGTGGGTTGGACCAGTAGGACTGAAGAAAGCTTGATAATGGTCTAGTTTTTGAATTTTGTACTGAATTTTAGTCTGATATTGGTATAATTTTTCCATTTTTGATCTGAATTGTGGTTTGATTGTAAGTCAGAATTTTGTTTTATTTTAGTTTGAATTTTAATCTGAATTTGGTTTGAGTTTTGATCCATGTTTGGTCTAAGTTTGGATTTGCTTTTAATTTGTATTTGGCGTCTTTTTAGCCTCAGTTTTAATCTAACTCTTAGTTTGAGTTGTGGTTAATATTTTCGTCTGAATTGGCTTGATTTTGATACTATTTTGGTCTGAGTTTCGGCCCGAAATCGGTCTGAATTTTGTTTTAAAATTTGGTCTGAATTCGTCTGGAATTTTGAGTCTAGTTTTTGTTTAATTTAAGTTAAAATTTTTTGATGTAAATATTTATCAGATATTCCCACTAGTTTTTTGTCTGAATTTCGGGTTACTTTCGTTTGGTATTTGGTGTCTTTTTGCCTAAAGTTTTGTCTAATTATTGGTCTGAGTTGTGGTCAATTTTTTTTTTTTTTTTTGTATTTTGGAATGAATTTTGGCTTTGATTCGGCCTGAATTTTGGGTTTTTAGTCTGAGTTTTGACCCGAATTTGATCTCCGATTCCGGTTGTTGCCCGGTACCCGAAAACGTGTACGGATCTCGTTGAAATTTAAATTGTATTGGTTTTTTGGTCAAATTAAGACATGTTTACATTTTAAGTAATGTATAACAGGCTTAAAGAACGTATTTAATTTTTCATAAAAATGAAGTGCTTGACTATGGAGTTGTGAGATCACAAACTCACCACCAGGCCGACATTAATAGTGATATCGATGCTAAGGGTGATATAAGTATATATTATAGGAATTCGTTTAAAGTATATCCAAATCAACTGTTATCTCAATTTAATTTTTTTTCGGGTTTTTGTTTCGACCAAAAATGACTCAAAAAATGTAGAGATGTATCAAATTGTTTCATCGAAATTTTTTCTCAAAGGAAATTAAAATTTGCTTCAAATTGTTTTCTCAAAATAGATCATTTAACAATATAAATCCATCAGAAAAGTCATAATCAAGATTTTGATCTGAATCTGGTCTCATTTTGATCTAGATTTTTGAACTGAATTTGGTTCTTTTCTTGGTTTGAACTTCGATCTGAAAAAAGTATTTGAATTTCAGTTTGAAATTTCCGCCTAAATTTCTATTCGATTTTAGTTTGAATTTTGGTCTCAGTTTTGTTCCAGTTATCTTTTAATTTTTGACCTGTTTTTGATAAAATATTTGCACTAGTTTTTGGTCTAGGTCTGGGTTTTGGTCGATAGTGAGTCTGATATTTATCTTTTAATTTTATAAAATCAGCCCCCTCCCCCCCACCCCCCAAACCCAAATCCTAGAACCGCCACTGGGTTGGACATAGTTTTGTCTGACCTCAAAAAATCAATTTTTTCTCATAAAATATACAAAAATGGGAAATATAATGTACAAAAGCATTAAAATGCTGATAGCACGAATGAAAATCATTTTCACATAGTTTCCAAAAAGTGGCCCTACTTATACGCATTACCCCTACAGTAAAGTCGATCACCGATTTGAGGCTGCGTATTAATTTAGGAAATTCCGAGGTAAAGTTGGCCACCGATTTTTTTTTTGTGTATCAAGCTATAAATAAGCGAAGCAAAGTCAGTCACTGTGTTTTTTTTTTCGTTATTTTTGATCATTTTTCACACAGTTTGAGCATAGCTGCGTATTTTTATCACTAAAAATTAATAAAATTATTACTTCTAATTAATTATTCATTTAACTTCAGGTTGCACATAGCGTCAATGAAAAAGTACATGCGCTTGATAAAAATAATGGATTGGTACCGATATTTATTAATGCCAATACTGGTACGTTCCGTAATTATGCAACTATCTCATTAGGAGCACGTGGGGACTCCTATTATGAATATTTGTTGAAACAATGGATACAAACTGGGCGCAAAGAAAACGATTTGTAAGTATTATGCATACATGCCATTCCATTTCAAATAAATATGATTTTCTTCAATTTCCTCACAGTCTTGTACACGATTATATACGCGCCATTGATGGTGTATTAACAAAACTAATGCGTCGCACACCAAAAGAGCAACACGTTTACATTGGCGAATTAATTAATGGCAAAGATTTCAAACCCAAAATGGATCATCTAACTTGCTACTTACCGGGCACTCTACTCTTGGGCCACAAATATGGCATGCCCGATTCGCATTTGCTATTGGCGCGCGATCTACTTGAAACATGCTACCAGACTTATATGAAACAACCGACACAACTCGCCCCAGAAATTTCATATTTCGCGGTGAAGAACGACGAAGAGCAGGACATTTATGTGAAACCAAATGATGCACACAATCTGCTACGTCCCGAGTTTATTGAGAGTTTGTATTATTTTTATGCGTTAACCGGCAATCGGACGTATCAGGATATGGGTTGGACAATATTCCAGGCATTTGAGAAGCATACCAAAGTAGCCAATGGCTATACCTCGATTGGTAATGTTAAAAATATCTTCAATACAAGACTGCGTGATTTTATGGAAAGTTTTTGGCTTAGCGAAACACTCAAATATTTTTACTTGCTATTTAGCGATAATCGCAAAGAAATGGATTTAGATAAATGGGTTTTCAATTCGGAAGCACATCCGCTACCCATTCGAAATCATTAAAGTTCAATGATTGATCAGAAAAATATCGAGTGAAATTTAAATCTAAATCTTTTTTTGTAAATATTAACTTGAAACTTTTATTTGTAGCGGATATGTACCGCTGATTATGAACTCGAAATCATTTTTAAGGGGGGGAAAAGAAAAAAAATCTTTCGTTGTTGTTAAGCATGTTTTGAACTTTAGTCACTTTCATAATCTCCGGCACATCAATGTACAAATGTGCTGTGCATGTAAAATATTTGATAAGTACATTTTGTTTTCTGAACTTCGTTAATCAGCGATGTGCATTAATTACATACTATGTACACTAGTGTAATAATCGCAAATGCCAAAACACTCTTTTTTGATAAGCGATAATCATCATGATAGAAATACACATTCATACATATATACATAAATGATAATGATATTATTAATGAGCTAGTAATTTAAATACGAAAAAAAAAATCAAAGAACTACTTGAGCAGCTCTACGCTTTGCCTGTAGCTAAGCAAAATGATATTTATTTCGAGAATATTCTGCGTACACACACTCATACAACGTACGTATGTAATAAATAGTTTTAAGTAGGTACTTTCTATCTCCTCTCTCTCTATCTCACATGTTAAAAAGCGAGCTCATCCTCTTTATAAGCAACAATCATCATCTGAATCTCAATGGCACTGTTTACTTGTAATTTTCGTTTTTGTTATTTTTTTATTATTATTATTATTATTGTTAGCTTTATTAGTTAGTTGCTCATTAGGAAAACTATTTTGTATTATTTAAATTAGCTTATGTTCTATAATACATAATTGTGTTTTTAATTTGTGTGTTTTTTGTTTTATTTTAATTAACTGACTAATATAATATATTTATGTAATAAACGAGAACCTCAATGCACTTAAATTCTTATATGTAGCTATTAGCACAAAATCATATTTAGATGTTCGTTATAGTGTCAATAATAAAATATAAAAAATATTTCAAGTAAAAATACAAAGTCTACAATGTGTTTTTCTTTCTTTCATTAACGTTACGATGACTAATGGTGAGTTAGTTCTGGAAGGAGAGCTTAATTCCAAAAAAAAATTAAGTTTATATTAGCTCTTTTTTTTTGCATTCACAAGATGATTTAAGTTTAAACTTATTACAGGATTATGGGTTTCACCATTATTAACGTGGTCGAGTTCTGAAAAAATATCTTAGATTGGTGAGAGCGTCACCTGAGGACGGAGGACACAAGAAAATTTGTATGACAGCCTCCTAAGCGGGTGAGTCAATATTCGAGCTTTGCGCTCCTCTATCTCTAGTCGACACACAGCCCCCTCGTGGCGCCCCCTAAATATTGATCTGGCACCCGTTAGAGAGCGAAGTAATATGTGTAGCCTAATGTGACCCTTGGCCTTGAATCAATGGCTGGACGATGAGTTTGGAAACCACTGACGTCAGTGGTATTCAGGGAATGAGGTGGACGGGGCAGGGTTGTTCCAAAAGAACATTTTGTGATATCTATTACAGCTCATAGATCGGAGACACGATTTTGGTGTTGGATTTGTGGTTGGAAATAGACTGCGCCATCTGGTCCCGAGATTCTCTCCACAATTCTCATCAAGGCGCGACGGATAAGATAGACGAAGTGACCAAAGATGATTTCTACAAGCTCCTCAATAAAACTTATGTGCACTGCCCCGCCACAATATTAAAATCGTACTAAGCGACTTCAAAGCTAATGTGGGAAAAAATAGTCTCCTTGGTTCAACGATCAGAAAATTCAGTCTCCACGACGAAACCAACGAAAACGGTATGAAATTAATTGACTTCGCCGCGGCAAGAAATATGACAGTTGCACTAAATTCGAACATCACTACGTACGTTACGTGATGCAAACAACAACTTGGACTACTACTTGGTTGCAGCCAAGGTTCGCACATGCTTCTGTGTATTGAGACGAGCACGTATATGTAGAATTATTAATATTACAATTATTATATTATATATATTTTGTATTTCGGTCACACTTATTTGCAAATTCGTCAGCAGTGACATTCCATCTGTAGCGTTTCCAACTACTTTACAGCGAAGCGTAAGAGACGAAAGCGAACTTCATACCAAAATACCAAAATTCATTTCCGTCCTTACGTATGATCCGCCGCGCTTTGCATAATCGGCCTACTGAATATCGAAAAACTGCAACATAACAGACAGCCAAAGCCTTTGCCAATCGGTTCTTGCCCCTCACCTTGATGGCATATGCATGTAGTGGATACTCGTCTCCCGCTCTATGCGTACTGCTGCCGAAGAGATACAGAAGCAAAAATTTGTGATATCTGCGGTGCAGCATTAACAATAGCAACGATGCCAGTCTTGAGATCAAGCGAATAATAATTCTTGCCAACAGGTGCTGCAACGATCCCATTAAGTAGTTGAGAAGTAAAACCCATTGCCGACGAACAAGAATATCACTCTGTAATTTCACGTCACAATGATGAGACGCTGTTGATATTATTCAAGAGGAAGATACTTCGGAGAATCGATGGTCCAACATGTAAGGATGACAAGTACAAAAGAAGATGGAACCATGGCCTTTACGCTGGTACTGATGTAAAAAATCCGGAATTATCACAGTGGTAGAATTCGAAGAAGAGAACTACATAATTTCCATTAGAAAGACCAGATATAAAGGGAACTGACTGCATTTGGCTTTACCAACTGACGCCAGTGCCGTATAGCAGAAGCGGCTGACGTAGATTTTCTTGTGGCAGGCAAGAATGATCATCCTTTGTAGTGCCAACTAAAAAAATAAGCCAAAACATGTCGCTGCAAGTTCCTTTCTCAACTTTCTACGATTGCTCTATGGTCCAGAAACCAAACCAATTTGATTTTGTGAGGTTATTTTTCCAAGAATAAAGCAGTGGAGTTTTTTGATGTTCTAGGACCCCTCAAACTTTTTCCCAAACACATTTCTTTAGCCAGTAGGCAATATTGTTCTAAGCTGCACTTAAAAAACTTCCAAAATTTGGGGTATGGAGCTTAGATGGAGGATTCTTGTGTTCATAAAAAATGTGCTCCTTTTTCTACCAAACAACTTTTTTATAGACGCCAAAACCGATAAGACATAAATTAAGAATGTCTTGATAAAGCCATTTTCATGATTTCATGTACCGTTATCTCGAAAACCTGACGTGATGAAGCAAACTGATCTTCAGATTCGAGCTCAGCGACCTCAAATCACTCAAAACTATACGTCCAAGCGCCAGTCCGATGCAAAAAACTCAATTTTGTGGCACAGTGTTATTATTTTCAACTTTTAAAAACTAAATTTTTAAGAAATGTTAAGAAAATTTCACTTGTTGAAAATCACAAACTTTTCCGGTTATCAACAAGAATTACAGTTCTTATTTGAAAAAGAAGGAGAGTTGCCAGCCGAGCAGAAAAAATATAATAATAATAATTTTCAATTTTATGCCCCCAAATCCAGTTTCTGACACGTAGAGGATTCATGTAGTTTTCAAATAATTTTAACATCTCGTATGCCATTTTTTTTTTTAGCAATTTGATTTTAATGTGTAAAACTCGGAAATGAACTCGAAAATCAAATGGGAGTCAATCTATTTTGTTCGAGGTGTGAAAATAGGTGGTCTATTAAAAAGCCTGTAGTCTCGATAAATGGAAAAGTTAAAAATCATTATGTATTCAAATTGCATTAATGTAAAATATAGACCCTTATTATGAACTGCGTTCGATCTTCGACTGTAGTCGAATGCCCTCATCGAACGAATTTGAGTTTGGTATTATGACGTGCTTTCGATAGAGAATAGCGCTATTGTGAATTTCGCTCATTTTGGCTTGTTGACAATAGTATATTTCTATCAGCTGATCGTCATTTTGAAAAATAGATACGATTAGTTTAAAAATGAAGGGGAAAAGTTAAGAACAAAATAGTTGACTTTAAGGGAATTATGGTTCAACAATTCATCGGAAGAGGATGAGAGGTTGATGGAACTGGCCAGAAGTAGAAAACGATTAAGTGAAGCCTTTCGAAGGAGCTTTGCCATCTATAAAATTTGTGTTCATATTTCTATAGAACTTGCGACTGTCCAAGGAAACGTTTGTGCACTTGATGACCATTAAAAATGAACTGCTGAAGCAATGCACGTGAGCAAGATCAATTCCAAACATACTAAAATTGGCAACAGTTCTGTGATTGAAGAAATATCCTTTGCAATCAAAGGATTTGCTAACTGCAATTTGTTGCTCTCCACTTTTGACCTGCATAAAATTTACAAAAACCGTTTAAAATTAGTTTTTAGTCCTCCAAAAAGCTAAAAAAAAATTGCAAAATACTTACATTTTTAACAATTATTACTCAGAAAGCACGTATCGAAAGCAAAATTGTCTTCGACAAAAAATTCGATGCGCAACAAAAATTTCGACAGGGTTGCACTGCTCATAATAAGAATTTTACATTCGATAACCAGCGAAGATCGAACGTCGAAAGCTGTTCATAATAAGGGCCATAATCAATTCCTTACTTCCTAATACTTTTTCAACTCCAAAAAACAACTATAAATATTTTTTATTAATAATTAAAGTTATCGCAAATAATTTTAATATCACCCAAAATAATTTTTTTGTCGTTAATTACTCGAAATCTGATCTTCAACTGGAGATAAATTACAATCAAAACGAAACAACGCACAGAGTACTAAAGCTGCCCAATGTGTAGCTCCGGTATTCATCTATCGACTGAGTGGTATGAATATGAAAAATTTTTAAAATTATTTTAAACTGTATTAATCGGTTGCCCGTCTGGAGACCGTATTGCCTACTAGAGGGTTAAGCCTAAAACACAATTGCGACGTACGACCGATTTACCACCGTTCGACGCTATTGTTTTGAGCTTTATCTCCGGGGTCTTCGTCATGTCTTCTAAACCGACGGATGCAAAACCTCAAACGGTATTGGATCCAGTTGGTACTTGGACGATGAGACCAAGTACTCTTTTTCCACTGGACAGATGGCGTCCGTCTTCCTAACGGAGGTTTTCGCTATACTAGACGTGGTGAGCTGGATAATTGAGAAATTGGTCAGCGAGTGTAAGGCAAAACTAAATAGTGTTGTAAAACACGACAAGTTATGCCTTATATGGGTTACAGGACACTGTGGTATTGCAGGGAATGAACTAGCTGATAAACTAGCTAATGAAGGCTCTGCAATTACACCATGGGGTCCGGAACCTTTTCTTGGCGTAAGTTCTGTGGAGATCATGCATTACATCAACGATTTTGTGGGTTCTTTCCATAGAGAAAGATAGTCCGAGCTTGACTCCTGGAGAACCGCAAAGTGCTTCGTGAGACAACCAAACAGGAAATCAGCGGAATTTCTTCTCAAACTGAGAAGAAAGAACCTGAGATTACTGGTGGGTGTCATCACAGGGCACAATACATGTGGTCAGCATATGACTAACATGGGCGTCGTCACCGATCCAATTTGCCAATCGTGTCTTGAGGACGACGATACTACGGAGCATTATCTTTGTAGCTGTCCGGCGTTCGGGAGAATCAGATTAAGGCTGTCGGGTAGTGATGTCTTGAGTATGAATAATGTCCATACTCTCCCTCTTCCTGAGCTTCTAATGTTCATCAGTGAAACAAAGAAGTTCGAGATTAAGAGACCCTAGGACCTTTCTTCTTCCCATTTATCCCCACATAATTTTTTTTTTCTCTCTACTCTCTTCTACTGGTTCTATCCTTGGGTATAGCACAATGGTCCTCGTTGACTGAGTGCTTTAGTTAAGTCCAGCCCACCCACAACTCTAAACTCTAAGCTTTATCTAGTAGTATTAGCTTGGTCACTGCCGTATAAAGTCAGAGAGCTTTGTCTGCATATGTACATAAACTTACGTTTCGTCAAGTAGTTATTACTGACCGATTTTTCCTGTTTCTTTTCTTCGAAATAAAACCAATTGAAAATTTAATTTAATAATTTCTTTATTAAATATTTTTATACGAACAACACACTTTGTAGCAGTGTATGTCACTATTTTTGTAAATGTGTTGTAGGTGTGTGTGTTTGTCTATTTGTTGGTTTGTTTGTGTTTAAATGTAGGCGTATGAAATTGTTATGTGTATGAGATGCACATACTACGAGTATGTAAGAAATCTACAATTTAAATACGCTCATGATGTATGGTAGTAATCATTTTGTTTTGTTTTCTTACTTCTTTTTTTGTTACACAATTCTGTTTGTTATTTTATATATTTATAAATTAAATTATTTATGCTTTAGGTTTTACTTAAATTGTACGACGATATTTAGTTTATTTATTTCAGTATCTTATCAATTATGAAAGTTTTATAAAACATTTGTTTTCACTTTTTCTTTTTTTCATTTAAAAATTATACAATTTTTATATATACACACATATTCACGTATGTATGTATGTATATATCAATGTGTACTTTTATGTTGTCATTAAATACATTTATTTTTAATTATTAAAATTTTAATTTGTAATTACATATAATAATAATAACTATAATTTAGCTTAAAAATTACAAAAAATATTTAATAATTTAATTTTTTAAGTGTTTACGTTTTATTTTATTTAATTTTTATTTATTTTAAGTGCTAAGTTTTCAGTTAAGATTTTCTGTTTCTATTTCAGATGTAGTTTCTTTCTTTTCTTCTTTCTATATACTAAATTTATTTATTTATTTCTTTGTTTATTTAATTAATTATTACGTTTATATTGATTGGTATCGTATTCGTATTTGTCTTTGAATAAAACAACTAGAAAGAGTTACAAACTGTTGTTGTATTGTAGTAGGAGCAAAAAGGGGCGGGGAATAGATAAGGATATTAGTGTGTGTTGCGGGATCAGAGATTTGGGATAGTAAAATTGTTTTGATATCGATATTATAAATATCATTCACATAAATTGAATTACATTTTTTTATTTTCTTTTTGTTTGTCTGTTTTTTTTTTTTCGTAATTACATTTTCAATTTTTTTGTTTGTTTTATTTTTTAATTATACATACATTTAATTCTTTATCAATTCACTTACATATATAATAATTGGTATGCCATAATACAGGAGAGTTTAATAAAATTTCAAAAAACTTTTTTTGTATTTTATTTTTATTTATTTATTATTATTATTATTTTATACATTTGGACTTTCGATTTACAAACTAATCAGACATCAATCTTTTGTGTAGTATTCTCGTTCACTTGCACACATAAAAATTAAATTATTAGTTGTATTAAAAATTAATATAGAATTTGCTAAAACATAAAAAAGGAAAATAAAACATAAAACAACAAATATGTGTTGAAAGTTCTCAAGGTTATCTCAAATTATATTTAAAAACTCTGAATTCAACTATGTAAAGATATTCATAATTTGTATCGCAGCAAAATTAAATTGAAAACAATAGCTTGACTCTTGATATTTAGCTGTGCTGATTGACTAACTGACTTGGGATGCTATACGAAACAATTTCCAGCAAAAAAAATAAAAAATATTTGTCGGTATGTGCCTTTTGCCAAAAACTGCATTGCTTATATCAGAGGAACAAGCTCTGTTTTGATGTATCCTTTTCTTTGAAATGTTTTGGGTCATTTCCCTCAATATATGTAGTAAGACCACTAAAATGTTTTTTCCATGCCTTAAAATGATTTCGATCTGACTTCTAATAAGAAGTGTCTGAAATAAAGATCGGTAAAGTGTAGTCATCACTATGAGTATGCCTGAATTAGACTTGTTTTTCATTGTACTTGTATAAATTCATAGTCATCGAACATATTACTAGGCACCATATCCCCTAAATACATATACATATTTTTTTTTTAATTTTTTGCCTGCTGAAATGTTATACTTGGTAACTGTCTGAAATGGGTTAATGAATGTACAAAATACGAATTCAACTTCAATTGAAGTCCTTGTCGTATATATCCATTTCGTTTTCATTCGCCATCAATGAGTTGGATCGAGGTCTAGGGAACAAGCTGTGTCTATTGGGTATGTCCATATTACCAGTGGTATCAGCTTTCGACTAGAGATTATTTAGAGAGTTTTTTCTTTTTCAAATCATCTAATGAGATGGTCGAACATCTAATAAAATATATAATTTGCTACTTTAAATCTAATTTTTAATCCCATTTGTGATATAATTACGCCATATTTCGTATAACATTCTATGCCAGTCATTTATAATAGTATCAAAAAGTGTAGGTATTCTTCTTTATCTTTGAAGTACATTTTGTTAATTTCATTTATCTTGTTTGTCTTTGCAATTGCTGCCTCAATTTGTTTAATTGTTATTACAATTATGTAGATTTAATAATTACAATTATTGATTCCTGTGCTATGTAATCAACTTTTCAATGACTTTTCATTGAAAGTTAATTTCAGCACTTTCTTTTAAATTAAGATTTCGTATTAATTAAAAAAGGAACTTTTTTTTTTTTTTTTTTTTTTTTTTGACACGCAGAGTTTAAAACAAAATACACCACCAATAATAATAAAAATAGGGGGGAAAAAACCAAATAGAACAACACTGATGCCACTGATTTGTTTTGCATTATAAATGTTTCAATTAACACTAATTTATTAAAATAAAAAACATTTCACATTTAGATGTAGAATATTTTACACATTTTCGCTAAGCAAGATTCTTTTCGATTATATACAATACAAAAAATATATAAAATGAGAAGAAATATGATTTCTTCTTTAAGTAATTGGTTTTTGTTTTTTTCTTTTTTGTAGTTTTAACTAAAATTGGCAACGTTCTTTCTATTTTTATTTCAATATAATTTTTTTTTTTTTAGTTTTTAAGAAAGCCACACATGAATTTTTTTTCAACATAATTGCAAAATTTACAACCAATTTGTTTGCAATAACATACATTAATTTAATTATAATGTAGCATTTGTGAATTGCGATTGTTTTTAGATTTAGCTATTAGTGTTTATTAAATATCGATTTTTTTTATGTATTACAATTCGTATTACTTCTTTAGTAAATTTTGTGTATTTTTTTTTTTTTTTAATTTGGTTTGTTTGTTTTCCGGTTTACGCACAATTATTGTTCTTTTTTTTTTTTTTGTTTTTAGATAAACGATTTTTTGCCTTTATTGCTTTTTGTATTTTGTTGTTTGTGCTGTTTTTTATTTTGAAAAATTATTGCTTTTGTTTACACAAATTTTGCTTGAATTTGAAATTATTTATTTAGAATGTAAAACAAAACACAACTAAGTAAATAAATGAGAACAAATTTACTAAAATATAGAACAAAATAAATTTATACTATTATGTATTTTGAACTTATGTGCCTAATCAAAAATAAAAATATTAAATAATATTTAATAGAATTGGCATATAATTTGAGGTTTCAACAGCGCAATAAATCTGTTGGCATTTTAGTATAACTGGAATAATATTTATGCATTTATGTTTCGTAAACGGTAAATGAGTTTGCTTTTGCTGCAGGTGTGAATCACTCGTCACACAAGAAATTTAATAAATTCTTAACTAATTTTAATCGAATATATACAATTTTTAACTTTTCATTTTTAAAATTCATTTATCTTCAATATTTGTGACTGAATGCTTTCTCATATATTTCAATAGTTCGTAATTTCAGAAATAAAGTTTTCCATTGCATATTTTGCGGTGGTAGCTTATAAGTATAATATACATTTTTTATTGCATATTTGTCGGTATTAGTTGAAAACCCCTAATACCGATAGTTATAATAATGTTGACTATAACGTTTGATATGTTTGAAAAATTAGAGAGCTATTTTGTCAAACAAATCAGCAGCCATTTTCGTTTCACCTGTTCATATCAGGAATAGTTGAAAGAAAATTGGTACAAACTTTATACTTTGGCCATATTCAGTGAGTGAACAATAAATTCTAGTCAAACTAACCTTGACTTTACCCTGGCCTAATTATAATAATGATCCAAAAATAATAATCTTATTGAAGAAATGCCAAGCCAAAATTGCATTCACTTAATGAGTTTTCTTTCCATTTCATTGGACTTTAATCGTTTTTTTTCATAAAATTGAATGGACACGGAAAGTTTTCTTCTAAAACACGAACACTTTTCTATTAGTCTCGTTGTCAGTCAAATATATCGTTTAGTACTTCTAGAATTACCAGCCGATTCAAGGTAGGGTAAATTTTAAATTAAGTAAACAATTGAAATTTTCTGATGTAGATTTAATTATTCTGAGCAGCAAATGGAATATTCTGAAATCAATTTGGAATAATCTGAAGCCGATTTGATTATCTTGAGAACTATATGGTACCTATATTATGAAGTACCATATATCTGAATTATCTGAAGTACTGTTGAAAGAGGTGTAGATTTATTAGAAGACTCCACTGATTGTTTGTAAAATAAGTTATAAGTTGAAAATTTAATTTAGTGGCCAATATACATTTATTTGTCTCTGCCAGGCTAGTTTTTCTTATGGAGCTCCTGAGGGATTGTTTCAAGCTGTTTTTAATGCGGGAAAACTCTGTGGCCATGAATACAATAAATTGAAAGTTATATGAAATAAACAAATTCAGAAATGATTGTATTTTTCGCTATAAACCAGGGACCGTAATCATTATAAGACATAAGAAAAAAATATAAATTTAATAATTTTTACTTGATATTTTGATTTTTCTTTTTAGCTCAAAAATAATAATAACATTTAGATTTTTATTTCTTTGCACTGACTTTTTTCCGTGCTCTGAAAAAAATAATTTTTTGATTTTTATATTTTGAATCGAAAGGAAAAAAATAATTTTTTGATTTTTATAAAGGAAAAAATTAAAATGTTACAAACCTTTGTGGTTTTAAGCTAGGCTGAACAATCTACAAAACAACGACAACAAAATCAACACTGTTGACAAAAGTCGCTCCCGTAATAAATTTGTTTTTACCTGCAGTTCGATACTACGCACAGATTAACGGTGGTTTGTGCAAATTACACAAAGATATGTAATGCTCTGATTTTTTCCTTTCGATCTAAAATCAAAAAAAGATTTGTTTTGAAATTGTCGATTTTGTTGTAGTTGTTTTGTAGTTTGTTCAGCCTAGCTCAAAACCACAAATATGTGTAACGTTTTGATTTTTTTCCTTTGGATCCAAAATATAAAAATAAAAAAAAGATTTTTTTTCATGAGCAAAGAAAAAAGAAATTATTATTTTTGAGAAAAAAAAGAACTGAAAAAATTTTTTAAATTTTTAGTGGTAATGCTAAAAAAAAATAGTTGAGTGATTTCAAAAGAGTATGCAATTAATATCATTTTGATGCACTGGACATTGCTGTTCAATATTTAGAACATGCTGATTTTTTCATTTAAGTAATTCAAAATTATTACACTGCACAACGGAATTTACAAAAAAAAAAAGCTCTAGAGTTTTGAAAGTGGATCTTATGTAATTCGAGTACGCTGAACATGATGGCATTTTTAGTTTTTTTTCATCACATCTAATTTCTTTTTTATAACGGTTTAAAAAAGAATCATATATGGATAAAAACACTGCACAATGGAATTGACCAAAAAGAAAAGCTCAAGAGTTTTGAAAGTGGATCTTATATATTTCGAGTATGCTGAACATATTGGCGTTTTTAGTTTTTCTCTATATCTCTATATATATTTAACGGGTTGAAAAAAAAATATAACATTAAAAATTTTGTTTGTAGATTTTTATTTTGTTTAAAAATCTACAAACAATTTTTTATGGAGGTTTCTTTTTTAACCCATTATAAAAAAATATGAAAACGCCATTATGTTTAGCATACTCGAAATATATAAGATCCACTCTCAAAACTCTTAAGCTTTTCTTTTTGGTCAATTCCATTGTGCACTGTTTTTATACATATATGATTTTTTTTATACCGTTATAACGTTAGACGTGATAGAAAAAAACTAAAACGCCATCATGTTCAGCATACTCGAATTATATAAGATCCACTTTCAAAACTCTTGAGCTTTTTTGGCCGTTGTACAGTGTTATTATTTCCGGCCCCTGTTGTAAACTAAAAATCTAGAAATCAATTATGCCAAAACTTAAATATATCTAATAAATAAAATTTGAATGCTGTACCAGAAAAAATAGTATTTTTTAAAGAACAACCTGTTTTGATATTTTTTTTACAAAAAGTATTTTTGAAATTCGGGCAATTGAACTCTGAATAATGCTCTATTCCGTCTCTACTTACAAAAATTTTCAAAGTATTCAAGATTATAACAAAATTGTTGTAAGACTCGAAAAATATGCAATAGAAAAACGTCTATACTACGCAACAATAATTTAGAATCTAATGCTTTATAGTGCAATAATTTAAAGAAAATATAATTAATTAAGCACCTTGTCAAATAAAAAGGTTTAAAATTAGATGAAAAATAACAAACATTAGCACATTACATTCTTAAAACCATTGCAAGTATGGAGTAATAGAAAAAAAAAGATAAAATAAAAAACTAAATATTTCATTTTCTATTGTTGTTGTGCCATTGTTAGACAGATAAATTAATTCACCGCCAAACAGCATACAACAGCAGCGGCACCATCTACGTCTCATAACGTAGTTGCAGCGTTAAATTCCAAAATCAAACCATTCGTTGCTGGTATTGTTGCTGTAGCAGCAGTACCAGCTGATTGTTGCTGTTGTTTTTCCGTTGAAGAGTTGGTAGTCGTAAGTTGTCAGGATGTCATAATTGATTTAACAGCATCATCGATGGTGGCGGCAACACAACTGAAATCATTCAAGACCGCAGAAGCGTTTGTCGACTGTGTCGATTGTTGCTGATGCGATGAGTGCGAATGACTAGCGCCATGTAAATTATGATGCGTATGGTGATGATTATTCATTACGTGGTGCTGTTGTTGATGATGTGCATCGAGCAATATGCTGCTGGCATTATCACCACCAACAACACCGCTTGGCACAGTTATACCTACACCGCCGCCACCACCGCTAATCAGGCAATCACCAAGTTCATCGACTAGATGGCGTCGTTTTAGCGCTTCCTGACAACTGGGTAACGATGTGGCCTGTTGGCGATCGTCGAGTATGCTGTCACCAAGAAATGAACCGATTGAATGATCCAACGAGAATGTTGGATCATGTTGGAATGAGTCGGATTCACTATTTTGCAAATTCAAAATACTATCAATGGCATTCTGTACATGGCGACTGATGTCATCATCGAATTCGGCAATATGATTGTTGCCAAGATGCTGCAAGTGATGCTGCTGTTGCAGATGGTGATGATGATGCTGCTGCTGCAAGTCATGATGATTGTGTTGAGCAAAGTTTTGCTGATGGTGATCCATACTAGCGTTCGCATCTAACATATTACCGAATTGTGGATGTGATTGCGCAAAAGAATGCTGCTGTTGTTGATGTTGTAGCAAAATTTGTGTGAAACCTGAAGGACCACCACCCGCGTTATTGTGCACTGTTGACGTGGGTTCAACACCAATGCCATCGTGCAGCGACAATAAATCGGCATCCATGATGTCATGACGTTGCGCCGCATGCTGCTGTGAAAGCGGCGACGATGATGTGGACGAACCTGAGGTGGTGCAAAGTTTTTTGCTTTGTGTGTCATCATCTAAGTCACTGGACGACATCATTTGATCATTCCACTGACGTTTGCGTCCAACAACGCTGCTGTGGTCACTTGCGGTGCTGTGATTGTTGCCATTGATGCCATTCGTTGTTGAAGACATAAAATCGTTGAATTGTGCTTCCATCGATTGCATCCAACGTGGATTGTTATTGCAACTTAATTCAATGTGGTGTTGTTGCTGTTGTGTGCCTGTTGACGGGACAAATTGCTGTTGATCGCCATTTTCATACAGCATATTTATATCCTGCTGCGCCGACAATTGGCTTGTTGTTGCTGCACCAGTTGCTTCACGGATAAATGAATTGACTGCTGTCAATTCTTGTTCCCAAGAGCGTTTATTCTTGACACCACCTACGATGACACCGGGTGATTTATCTGCTGCACCGAAAATCTCCTCCAGTCCAGATGCAATGTCATGTGAATTTCCGCCGTTCTTGCCCAAATGAACAGGCGATTCACCGAACATAGCCTCGAGCCGAGTCTCAACCGATTTATTTACATCTGAATCTGTACTGAAGAACTCACTGATGGCTGCAACATGATGACTATGCAGATGCTGCTCTGATGTGGGCTGAAGACGTTGTCCACTGCAGCTATTGTTGCTATTGTTACTGCTGCCGCTTGTGTTAAGCGCGTCTTTGCTAATGCAACCATTGGGAAAGAGATCAACCATGTTGGTGTGATGGTTTGGTGTAGCATCACCATCCAAATTGGTGGATGTGGCAGCAGTAATGGGGTTTGAATTGGAGTTTTCAAAAATATCAAGTGATGATTTCATTGATTGTTGCTGTTGTTGCAATTTATTTTCACTATTAATCAAATTCAATTCTTTTTGTATACAGAGCCAATCATCATCTTGCGGCTGATGTTGTTGTTGTTGTGGCTGTTGCTGATGTTGTTGTTGCGGTTGTTGCAGATGTTGTTGTTGTGGCTGTTGCTGATGATGGTGTTGTGGCTGCTGTTGATGATGATGATGCTGTTTTGTATTCTTATTCGAATCCGCGTGATGCAAATCGAAATCATTTGCAGCTGCAGCAGGCGGTGTTCTTGCCTTTTCTCGTTGTTGCTGTTGTTGTTGCTGTACATGTCTCTCATATATGGAATTGCAGGTTGTTTTTTCACCACTGATGACAGTTTTTACTTGCTGTGATGTTGTTGTTGTCGTCTGTGTTGTAGTTTGTGTTGTTGACATCTTAGGATTCAATATTTGCGTCTCTTTCGGTTCAACTTTTTTCATAATAAAACTAGTTATTTCCGATTCAATATCAAAGTTCTCAAACTCCCTCTTCACCGATATCGCCGCACTAGCAGCTCCATCTGATTTAGGTAAATCGTTCGTAACAGTATCTTTCTTGATGGTTCCATTTAATTGCTTATTACTATAACTTGCAGAAGCATTTGCTGATAACTTTGATTTAGTATCAATGTCAGCAGCATATGATGTTGCAGTCGTTGTTGTGGTTGTTGGTGTGCTGCTGTGCGTTACTGATGCAGCTGATGCATTTGTATGCCAATTGTATTTTTCCTTTTTCATTTCCTGCTGTTGCTCCACCTGTTTTTTGTTGATAGTGGTGTTAGCAACAAAAGAACGGTTGATATTTGTACTATTCTTGAGTAAATCAAATTTATCAACAATATTTGGTGCTGTGTTATTACAATCCAATGGCTCAGTTTTAATTTCATTTTTAATAAGATCTTCCTCTATTATTACATTATTTTTGCTGTTGCTGCTGCTATTGCTTTGTTCAGTACTGTTGCTGCTGTTAAAATTTTCGCTGAGAGTTTCACTTTTAAAATGCTGCTTGAAATCATTTTTCAAATCAGTATTTAGTTGATTTGGTTGTAGTGATTCGATATTTTGATTTTGATTAATCAGTTGTTGTTGCTGTTGATTATCTTCTTCTTGTGGTTGTAATTCAAAATCTTTCGGTTCCTTTTCAAAATTGCGCAAGTCATCGATTTCATTCTTAAGGTCGTCGATCATCAATTGCTGCATTTGACATAATTCAGAGGTACGATGTGGTAGCTAAATATAGAGGTAAGAACAAATCGAATTGGTTAGAGAAAATGTTAAAAAGATAAACGGAAATAAATAAGTAAATATTTTTCAGCGTTTTATTATCTGGAAAGCTAGACACCATTACTATTTACCCGTTAGTTTTATCAATTGTACTATAAATTCTAGGCTCTAGCCGGGCTGAAAAACATAGATGATGCGAGCGAGTACATACCCATAGTGATGACCCACAAAAAGCACGATCGATTTTCGTCAATTCGGATAATTCTTTTTAATATCTTGTATGTGATTATATCGAGCCCATTGTGGGACCTATTGAAGTCCATCGTGAATGAGGTGATAGGACCTTACGAATGTGACTTCAAGCCACTATTCTATTCGCCAATTATAAAGCTGTTTTCATATATAGCTTTTACTTAGTAATGTCTGGTTGTTATACCAGCAAAAGGCTTTAGAATTTACAAAATCACACTGATTGTTACCAATTGTGTAGTGAAATTTGCAATAGATCTCTCTCTGCGGCCTGATACTTCCAAAATATAGAACAGCAAATTGAAATTAGTTGAATTCCGCAACGATAATCGATAGGCTTTAAAAGAGGACACTGTACAGATCAATTCTTTCGAAGTAAACTGTTACGCCGCAATTTTTTGTGTGTATGGAAAGTTCAAGATCAGCAAACTAAGGGAGAGGACTGATGGGAATCGATGGGTAATTTTAACATTTTGAAATTCTGCAACTTGGACGTTTTAGGCCAGTTTTAGTTTCTTGTTATGAAAAGTTAAAATTTGTTTCTTGACCCATTTCTTCGCTAGATTTTTCATTTCGCGAGTTATATATAGATTTTATTAGTTTAGTGTTCATAGAAGGTAAACGACTTAAATAACAAATTACCTGTTCAGTTCCTATTGTAATTATGAGCTACTCAAAAAAGCTGCCACATAACTATATTTTCCTTAAGAGGAATCTAGGCGTTGCCCTGATCGATGATCGATTCATCGACGAGAAAAGGGTGGGTTTGTACTGTGTAATTCAAGCTGCAAATCTCGACATCAGCGGTATTATCATTTACAAGTGTACCCGGATGTTTGCATACGTCAATTATCTCGATATCAAGGTTACAATACGCAAGCAGTCGGCACAGCATTCTTCAACCCGGGAAAAAATCCCATCAAACTAAACACCTAGTGTTAACGAAGTCACAGAGACTTGGGGAAAATGTTAATGTTGATCTTCGAGATTGCCAAGGATGTCGTCTACCAGATTCCAATATTATTATGTGCAAAAATCATAGCCTAGAGATCAATCTAAGAATGACTTTTGCTAATATACGCTAGTACGGATTCAGTAAGGAATTGAGAAGTAGAGTTGTCTCACGACGCACAAAAGTAAAGAACACATTGCCATGCTAATTAGCAATGAGAAGTAATTTAAAGCAATCGATAGCGAGATTATTTGCAGGGTTACATAGGGAGGGTTTTCCGATTCCAGCTCTCGCCTTCACGTGAAACAGCTTGGGTAGACTAAACAACGTAGACGAAGGTGAAGCACCCGAAATTCGTGGGATTTAATGTATCGAGATAAACACTAATGGGCAGCAGCTCCATTAGTGTTTATCTGAGGCCTACGATTGCCACAAGGGAGGTAGCGCTATAAGCGAAACACAGCGTTTGTACTCAAAACGAGTGACTGCAAAAAGCATCTGTTTCTCCATGTTGTTGCGGCTAGTCACTAAATGATTAACAGTGCAAATCGGATTCAGCCTTAGGCTTATAATTCACAGATCGGAAACAAGTAGCGAGCTATTTAGTGGGGTCTTTCTGCAGCTCAATAAAATCTAAAAGTATTCGGCCATATCCACTAGGACAAAATTTCCCTTTTCAACTAGAATATCAAACCTGTGTTGTTATATATATAGCTGCGAAACATGAGGCGCATTCTGAAAATCAGATGGCCGACTACTAATTCAAATGAATCTCTACAAAGTTGTTAATCGGGAATCTCAATCGGAAATAAAATAAAAATGCGAAAATGGATATGAATCCGTCACATTCTCAGAAACCTAACGAGCTATGCCGACAAACCCTATTGTTTCTAAATAGGAGATGAAAGGTTTAGGCTATAACAAATTGGCTTTCGGTAGCTTTTTAGCTTTTTGTTCTGTAAACTAAAGCTTACCGTGGATTCTTGCAGCAGAATCTCTTGAAATTTGCATGACAGCAAACGATATTTCTCTTTAAATTTCAATGCAGTTTTCTCGAATTCTCCCTCCTCTTCGGTTGGTATCTTTTCGTCATTTTCGTACATACAGTGATATCTGAAATGACATAAAAATGCAATATTTCAGACCAAAATTCCAACTTATTCTCACTCATTTGAATGGTACCAGATAGGTACTTACCTAATGAGACGCTTTACCGCCTCCTCTTTGCTGTGGAATGGATTAACATAATCAGGTTTAATGCAACTTTGCTGATCGACTTCCAGTTGACGTATGAATCTGTAAAAATTAAGTACACGTAAATATTTCATTTCTAAATATTCGAATATAAGATTCGAAAAATTTCGAAAAAATGTTCGAAATGTTTTAAAAAGAAAAATCGAAAAATTCTCATATGTATTTCTCAACCAACTACTCACAAAGAAAGGCGTGCAAGTTTAGGTTTTGGAGATAGACTCTCTTCGGATTTGACAATGGCGGCAACAGGAGCAGCAACCGATGCAGATGATGATAATGTGAACGATGTGCTGTGGTTATTGTTGTGGCTGTTGTTGCTGGTATTGCTTGCATCGATGTATGTTAATGTTGGTGGTGCAGTTGTTGTTACTGTTGGTATTGTCATGCACGCACGAGTGGTTGTTGTTGTTGTTGCTGAGGCTGCTGCTGATGGAGCAGCTGCTGTTGTTGTTGGGACCACAGTTGAACTCAGTAAGTTGGATGAAGAAGCAACAGATGACGAGGCAACTAATTGTGGTGGCATGCCATGTGGTTGCTGCTGCAATTGTTGCTGCTGTTGTACATGGAGCTGCTGTTGTGGTTGTTGCTGAATGGCAGTGTTGTTTGCAACGACTGTTGCTGCTGCTGATGATGAAGTTGTAGCAATTGCCGAAGACATCGATGTCGATGCAGCGGCGTTGCTAAGCATCAAATTGGGGAATACCAATGGCGGTGGTCCATTGTTGGTCATTGAATATTGAATATTCTTATGCTGCGAATGAGATTGATGCTGTTGTTGTTGGTGCTGCTGCAAATGTGTATTTGCTAGATGTTTTTGCGACATTAGCAACATATTGTTGGAGACATTTTGGGGTTGCTGCTGTTGTGCTGCAGCAATAAGTTTTATTTTGGCAGCAGTCTCTTTTGCTTTTGTTTGTTGCTGATGGTGCTGTTGTTGTTGCTGAGTAGTGGCAGTGCTGGAAGATTGCTGCTGCTGCTGATGTTGTTGTTGTTGCTGCTGCTGCTGTTGTTGCTGCTGATGTTGTTGTTGCTGCTGTTGTTGCTGCTGCTGCAATTGTTTCTGCTGTAGCTGTTTATTTTGTTGGACATTTTGGTGATGCTGCATTGGATAAATATGTATGTGTTGTGACATATTTTGCTGCTGTTGTGACTGTATCTGTTGTTGTTGCTGTTGCGTGTTTGCACCACCACCAGTAGCAGCGTTTGTTGTTGAATGATTATTTGGTTGCACAACATTTGCAGGTATATTTGCACCATTTGATTTAGATGCATCTGTTTGTTGTTGTTGTTGTTGCTGCTGCTGTATTATTGTGAAGCCACCGTTACCATTTGGTGCCGGCATTAGACCCTCCGGGGTGGGAATTTCCTTGCCCGCTGCTAAAATGCGCTGCTGTTCCCTGAAGAGACGTTGCAGCGCCATATTAATCTCAGCTTCCGTCATTGTCTTGGCGAATGAAGCAATTACTGCTGGGTCAATGTCAGGCGGCAGTTGTTGCATCTTTTCAATAAGCCCTTTGTGTTGCAGATAATATATTTGCATTGATACCTGTTTAAATATCTGTTGCTGTTGAACCGTCAGCTGTATCGTTTGTACACGTTGAACCGTGTGTTGCTGCTGGGGCTGAGTGGATGCCGATGTTGATGCCGATTGAGAGGGCGGTTGTTGCTGTTGTGCTGAATTATTATTATTTGATGAGGACGATGAGCTGCTCAATGAAGTGAGCACCGGTGGCTGTGGTAATGACAACGACAACTGTTGATGTTCATGAGCAACATTTGCTGAAGTCGTTGCTGAGGGTAGCGAGAGGCTGTTGCTATTTGCGAATGAATTATTACTACTGCTATTGCTGTTGTTGCTGCTGCTGCTATTTGATGGTATGATATTGCACTGTAAGTTATTGTTATTGCTTTGATTGCGCTGTTGATTTGTGTTCGGCAGCATATTTGTGACACTACTTTGTTGCTGATGTTGCAACTGCAGTTGCATTGTTTGTTGTTGCTGTGCAGATGGTTGATGTTGTTGTTGCATAGGCGCAGTAACACCCACCAATTTCGTGCCATTTGTTGTTTGCTGTTGCAGGCTTTGAAAAGGTTGAATGCTTGATGTGGTTGTCGTTGTGGTCAAACTATTGCTAGCTGAAGTGACGGCAACCTGCTTGCCGCTGGCGATGTTTGGCTGCACAATTTGTACTGGATTGTTGTTGGGTTTCTGCGAGAGTGGATCCAGTTTGGGCATCGGTTTGACAACGCTTGCATTTTTAACAATACCGCCACCACCCGCACTTGCTACGTTACTTCCGGCAACATCAGCTGCTGTTGTTGTTGCTTTCGGCTTGCGTACTACAGGCTTCCTTTTAGGTGGTTTAGCCGGCTCCAATTTTGCTTTACTCTGATCAATGATGGGCGCCACGTTCGCCACTTGCTTTGTTGTAATTGTTGTTGTGCTAGTGCTGGTATTCGCTGATGCAGATGATGAGTTGCTACTGCTGCTCAGCGGTTGTATTGGTTGAGGATGCACAATCTGCTGCTGTGGCGCTTGATGTAGACGTGGTGGCGCTTGGTTGGAGTTGACTGTGGTATTTAAACCTGCCGGCGTCGATAGAGACGGTGTCGTTTGCAACGGATTCACATCGGTGAAATGTATTTGTCCTTGCTGCAGACAGTTTTTCAATTCCTGTGCATCGATTCCTGCGGGGGCGATTAGCAACCGCTCCGAGGGACCAATTGAGGCTGCGGTTTGCGTCGGACTAAGCGCCGTTATTCTATTATTCACTGAATTGAGGCAGAATAGTTGCTGCACTGTAGGATCAATTGGTGGTAACGCAACATAACGTTGTTGACTTTGTGCAGCGGCGGCAGCAGCAGCAGCTGCAGCTGCCGCCATAGCCGCAGAATTGAGCAGTGACGCATTGTTGGTTTGACTTTGATTAATTTGGGGCAACAACTGTGGTGGCTGTGACTGATGTTGTTGTTGCTGCTGTTGTGTTTGCTGCTGCTGCTGCTGTTGCTGCAATGTGTGTTCTTGTATGGTAGCGAAAGTCACCAATTGCTGACTTTGCTGCTGTTGCTGCTGCCGTTGCAAATCATGTGCTTTTGATGCTGCCGCACTGCGTTTGCTCAGTGGTGCGTAGGCGTTGATGGATTCAAAATGAAGCGGCTGTTGTTGCAGTGTAGTCGCGTTTCTTCCCTGTGTGTTGCCGGTGGAGGATGATGGAGCTGTATTTAGCTGCAACTGTATTGTTGCTGTTGCTGGCTTTGTTGCTGGTGTCGAGTTCTTACTGATCGCGCCTGTGCTTGGTGCAGTCACAGTTTTTGGGCCATTCAGCAATTGTTGTTGCGTTGCCAGAGTCGGGGGTTGTTGCTGTTGTAATTGGTTTACCTGAACATGTTTATTGGTGTTGTGGCTGCTGCTGGCATCAACTTTGGTAGGCTCCGTTATTATTGTCAATTGAGGCAACGCGCCTTTCACCAGCGCCTGCAATATTAACTGCGATTGGTGATCTTGCGGCTGATTGGGATCGTGACGCAGTATTAAACGCTCGCAATGCTCAGACACGGCAAGCGTTAAGCTGCCAGTTAGTTGTGGTATAATTGTTGAGGCGGCTGCTGGTGAGCCAACCGAGATGGAAAGATTGCTCGGCATTCCCGTTAGTTGTGGCGGCAATATTGTCGTTGTTGTCGTTGGGATATTGATGTTGGTTTGTTGTTGCTGCTGGTGCTGTTGCGGTGGTACATGATGATGAGTTCCTCCAGATGTTTGCGGTATCGCAACCAATTGCACTTGTCTGCCATCAGCAGACATTTTAATTGTTGTAGTCTCGTGATGCTGCTGCTGCTGCTGTTGTTGTTGTCCAGCCGTTTGTGTTGCTGGTTGAAATACAAGTTGGCTGTGGTGTTGCTGCTGTTGCGATAGTTGCTGTTGTTGTTGTTGCTGCTGTTGCTGCTGATGCTGTTGTTGCAACTGTTGCAATTGCGCAGCAGCAACACTATGGTTAGTATTGGCTGATGTTGTAGTGATCGAGTGAGATCCGATTTTATGTCCAGCATTATCTAGAATTGGCATAATTTGTATTTTATTTTCGACAATGTTGCTCAAGCCTGTTGGCAATGCGTTGTGATTTGGCATTCTTGTTGTGTCCACTTGCGATATTTGAATATTGCCGATTTGGCTAGGAACTTGCGCCGGTGTTGTGGTTGTTGTATTCATCATTGTTGATGTTGTTATGGTGGGAGCAATTGTTGGTGCTGCCCCTGCGGGCGTAGAGGTGGGAAGTCCAACGTTCGCAATTAAAGCAGTAGCAGCGGCAGCAGCAGCCGCCGTTGCAGCAGCTGTGTCTTGTTTTTTACCATTGCGTCGTGCTGCCGGCTTGCGTCTCGGCTTAATGGTAGCTGTAGTTGAGGCTGCTGGAGTTATCACTGATGCTGGTGTTGTAATAGAAGCAACACTTGTCATCGTTGAGCTACTGTTGCTGGCTATTGTTGTGACGGTGCACGTACTCATTACCGGCATATTTTGCAGATGAGCAGCAGAGGAACATGTTGATTGCAATACAGTTGTTGTCGTTGTTGCAGGCACATATTGATGCAGTGTTTGTGTTGTAGATGTAGGCAAACTAAAACTTATCGTTGGCACATTTATAGACGTCTTTTTATTGATGCATTGCTGTTGCTGGTGCTGCTGTTGTTGTTGCTGATGCTGCTGCTGTTGTTGTTGCTGATGCTGCTGTTGTTGTTGTTGCTGATGCTGCTGTTGTTGTTGCTGATGCTGCTGTTGTTGTTGTTGTGCAGCTGCTGCAGCCTCTGCCGCTTGCTGTGCCAAATGTTGCTGCGCTTGTTGTTGTATTTCTTCTGCCGTTGGCAAACGCGGTATTGATATTGTGTACGGTGGTGCTGCTGTATCGTTTTGATCGATTTTTATTAAAATATTTTGTGCATCCGTTGCATCGCTGTGGTGGGACATAGAACCTGAAGTTGTGGCTGCTGATGTTGTTGCCGCGGCTCCTGGTATCGTAAATGTAATGGGCAATGCATCGCACCCATTTTGACTGGGTATAGAGATCGTAATATCGTTTGAACTGGGCATTGTTGGAGCTGTAGATGTTACAAGTGATGATGATGATGACAAAGCAGGCATAAGGTTGTTGTTGGTAGCAATTTCTTGCTCCATTGTCGCAGTTTGCTGTGGCTGCATAGTGGTGGTGGTCATTTCCATACCGTAATCATCATCGTCATCATCTTCCATAATGCCACAGAGTTTCATCACATTTCCGAGATCAAGTTTACCATTGCTGGCGCGTGTTATTTGCTGTGTTGCCGATGGGGATTTTGGACGAGATTGCTGTTGTTGTTGACTATTGTTATTGTTACTGGTGTTAGTAGCAGTAGAATTAGAATTTGCACTATTATTGCTGAAATCCAAGTGATGCGAGTTTGTGGTCGCATACTGCTGCTGAATGTTAGATGTTGTTAAGGTGTTGCCACTGTTTGATGCAGGAACAGTGCAATTGAATTTGTTGGTAGAAGCAGTGGTAATGGTATTTGTGTTGTTGACAGCAATTTTCGATGAGTTCGAAGTGGTTGTATTGACGTTTGTCGCTACCGTCGAGGCAGCAGGTTTTTTCCGACGCGGCTTTGCCTTTTTCTTTGTTTCTACCACCGGTGCTTGGTGTTGCTGTTGTTGCTGAAGCTGATGCTGCTGCTGTTGCATTTGAATTGTAGTTGTCGTTGTGGCTGCATTGCTTGCAGCTCCTGTTGGAGCACTTATCGTACCATTTGCCATTTGTTGTTGTTGATGCTGGCTAGCAGCGGTCATGTTTTGTAACACTGGTGTCGGCTGACGCATCGGTTCTGGCGTAACGGTAACGGGCACATGTGCGGGCGATGATTGTGTTAAGCTTGCCATTGCTGCATTATAAAAATCTGACGCACTTGACGTTGTCGTATGTGGTGATGGCGTTTGAAATGTAGCGCCTGCAGCTGCTGCCGCTGCAGCTAGTTGCTGTATGTTGGCGCTACTCAGCTGATTGAGATTGATGAGGCCACCGCTTTGCTGGAAATGTGCTGGTAATTGAGAAAGTATTGTCGCCCCAGAACCTGCTGTGGTGCTCAGACCGTTTGGCATTTGAATTTGCGCAATGCTACCTCCATTGGCGGCTGCGGCCAGCTGCAGATTCTGCAGCTGCGCGGTCATGCTCTGACCCAATAGATGACTGTTGATTGTCGCTGCGGTGGTGAATTGCTGAGATCGTGGTGTGTTGGCGGCTGCAGACAGTGCTGCATGCAGCCCACTTAATTGCGTGATGGCGGGTGACTGCGAGTTCGTTTTGATCGTTTGCAGATGATTCGCCGTCTGGTGGATGAGGTTCGCCTGCGAGGATACAATGAAGGTGGGCGTTGCTGCTGCCAGTTGCATGGTGGCGCCATTAGTGCCTAGTATGCGTAATAGTTGCTGTGGTTGCTGCTGCTGCAATTGTGGTTGGGGTCGTGTATTCTGTATGACCAGTGAGGGTGTGGCTGTGAGCTGAGGTGTTGGTGGGCGTAGAATGAGTTGTACACCCTGCGGTGTATTCTGCTGAACTAGAACTGGCATTTGATTGAGTAGTAACGGTTGCTGTGTTGTTGTGAGGCTAGCGGTAGCTCCAGCAGGCAGAATAATTTGCTGCTGTTGTTGTTGCTGCTGTGATGAGGTGGGATTGGCAGACACACTAATTTGCGCTTGTTGTGGCTGTGGTGATTGAGAGATTTGTGGCATTTGAGGCATATTGCTAGCCGCTGATGCTGCTACTGCCGTATTGCCGACTGAATTATTTTTGGTTTTGTGTTGCTGGTGGTGCGCCGAGTTGTCATTTGATTGTTGCTGTGGCTTTGGCAGTATTTGCTGAGGAGCTTTCGTGGACTTGGTCGAAGACGTCGTATTCGTTGTTGTATTGCTGTATGTGGTGGGCGTGTTAATATTGCTAATATATCGATGCTGCAGCAGCTGCTGATGTTGGAGTTGCGTCGGCTGTTGGTGGTGTGCAGCAGGTGCAGCAATAATTTGCCCCTGTGGCCCTTGTATAAACTGATAGACCTGCTGCTGCTGATGCTGCTGTTGCGGCACATTGCTAGAAATTGTAAATTGTTGTTGCAACATTTGCATTGGTTGTGGCGTCGGCGGTTTGATGGCAGCTGCGGTTATTGTGTTGCTCGGGCTAGGAATTGGACTATCGGCAATGAGTGGGCTGCTGCTGTGATATTGTTGAAATTGCTGCTGTTGATTATGATGATGTTGTTGACTTAAAGCGGTTGTTGTGGATAACACTTGTGATGCTGCTGTTGTTTTTTTCGTTTGACCTTTTGGGCAACCAGCCACATTTGTTGTCGCAAACGAATTGGGCGTGTTGATTGCTGCTGCGTGTGGTTGCCCATAGCCGCCGGCTATTGTGGTGGATGTAGTGATCGCAGGGTGGCAATTTGGCGTTGCAGCGTTACTAAATATTTGGTGATGATGTTGCTGTGTGTTTTGATGATGTTGTTGTTGTTGTTGATTTGTGCGTTTATTACCAATATTACCCTTCTGAAAAAAAGAAAAACAAATTAAAAAGGGAAGTTACATTAGTTGAGTTATGTGGTAGATAGAACAAATTAACCCAGATGTACCCAGTGTCCAATATGTAGTACGCTTCAGAAATGTGTTATTTGGATTGAATGAGAATATATTCAATCAAAATGTAAACTTTCTCAAGGGTACTACATATAGGTCATTGGGCATATCTGGGTTAAAATCCTCAACAAACTTAAAAATTCTAGAATATCGTCCCGGAATGTAGAGATCATTTTACTTACTCAACAACTGGTGGAGAATCTCACAATCTCACTACTGATGAAAAACCTCTCGCTCTCTTTATCTATTGGTGAATAGAGTCACACTCTCCTTAACTTTTGGGGAAAACCGCATAATCTGCTTAATAATTTAATCGTTTCTTAACTATTGGTGGAAAAAAATCTCTCCTTCATTAATGATGAAAAATTCCACGCTCTCTTTGAGCACTGGTGGGAACCAAAAGCTTGCTTTCCTAAACTGTTGGTGGGAGACTTCACAGACTTTTTAATTTCTGGTGAATAATCCTACGGTTTTTAAAAACTGGTGGAAAACGTCACACTCTTCCTACTTTGGGATTAACAATTAAGAAAACCTTGTATTAACCGCTGGAGTGTAACTACAAGCTCTCTTTAACTAGTGTTGGAAACGCTCTCCCTTATTACTGCTGGAAAATATCGCGACATTTTTAACTATTAAGAGAACCTCGCATTTGCTCTCAACTATTAGTGCAAAACGAAATTTCAGATTTTAAATTTTTGCTTATCTACCTTATTTAATTGAATGTTATTGGAACCAACAAGTGTCGTATTGATATCATTGCCTGTTGTAGCAGTTGTTGTTGCCGTTAGGGCTGCTCCTCCAATTCCAGCTGTCACGCCAATAACGCTTGTTGCGGCAGCAGGTGATTGTGATGGACTCGGTTGAAATACGACAGTACCAGCATTTGGACTACCATTAGTAAATTGATGAATCGATTGACGTCTGCCAGGCGTCGCCGCCTTGCGTTCCTTTTTAAGATAAGGTGAAGTAAAGAGTTCAATGGTTAATAAATACAAATAAATATTAATTTAAAGAATTCAAATTTTGTGTATTTATGGAAGACTCACTTGATCCTGTGTTGTATTTGTTATTGTATTGCCAGCTACTAAAAGTACATCCTGCTGAAATGGCGATAATGAGGGTGATGGTTGTAAACGTGGACTAGCTGAGATCGATGGTGATGGACTGGGCGTTAAAAACGGACCCGGAGGAGACAATATTCCTGCAAAAAACAAACAAAAAAAAAATTAAGTAAAATATGTATTTAAATATTATAAAGGGCTTGCTATCAAAAATGTAGGAACATAATAATTTGAGACAAATATTAAATAGCAAGATTGGAGGTTTGCATATAATATATGCAGATTCCATCTTCTTTTTTTTTTAAAGAGGCATGCTTAATCTTCATCATCAGAATTAACTAAACTCTTCAGCAATATTCCTCAAACCTGCATACGTATGTAGATTATTGAGTAGTATCAAATATCGACAACAATATTAGCTATCAACAACATAAGACACACAGACAACAAACAGCAGCAAAAATACTCATACAACATAGCAGCAATAATTTTAAGCAGTTTTTGTACGTGACCAAACAGAAATACGCGTCATTTAATTTCATGTGCAGGCAGAATATTTTTCACTACTTGTTCCATCATCATTGTGCTACGCAGTATGCCACATCAAATAAGGGGGCAGATGGGTTAATATGAACAATATAAAACGATGCAAGTAAATTGTATATACATTTATATAACCAGTTTAAGTTGTAGTCTCATTGAAAGTTCTTTGCTCCTTTTTTTATGCAGTTTTTTGTTTACAAAATTTATACTGCTGAACTACAATAGATAAAAAAATAAACAAAAATACAAAAAAAAAAAAATTAAAAGGGATTAGAAATAGGAAAAAGGGAAACACATTTCTATCTCTATATACATACAAATAATAAATGTTATTTCAATTAACTAAATCTAATTATAAGTACAAATTCTTCTTAATTTTCACTTTGGCTTTTTGTCTGCTGGATTAATTCAAAAACCTCAAAGGATTCTTTTGTATTTTTTGTTTTTATTATGCCTAAAGGCCACTTCTGTTTGTATGTATGTGTAGGTTGTTTAAAAGCTAACTTGTTGGCGGTAGTATAGTTGCAGTAGTTGTTGTTGTTTTTCAAGTTTTGCTTTCATTTATGAACTTTTTGTTTGAGTGGATGAAATATTTTGTTGGAAAGTGATAAATTATTGTACTACCAACACAAAGTGAGATGGTGTGAAAGTTTTTGTTTTGGCAACTTTCAAGTGTAGTAGTAAAAACTTTACTGCATTTACATACATAGGGTAAAAAACACGTGCTGCGTGATTCTTTTTTTTTAATTTTTTTTATTTTTTTTTTTTATAAGAATCAAAGAGAAACAGTGCAATTAAAAACACTGCATAGTTTGGAAAAGTGCAAGTATTTAAACAATCATAACTGCGGCAGCTCTTCGATTCTACATATATATCTAACAGTTTCTGGCAAATTGTTTTTAATTTTATTGTGTTTGACTTTAGTTTTTAATAATCTGGTTAGATTTATAGGGCAACTACTACTTAAAACACGTATCATCAGTTATTCTATAGGAAAGGTTAACGTTAAAAATGTTGCCAAAAGAGGCACGCTACAAGGAGTTGTGCTATTTTCTCAGATTTACAATCTGCTTAGCAGATTAAATCAATCCGTCTGCAAAATAATTGCTTTGGCGGTGTCCGGAAAATACATTTCAACCCTCTTAAAAAGGATAAATCATTTACTTAGCATTCTGACACACTGGCGCCCATAATTCGTTTTAATCAATCAAAAACAGAGGCAATGTTCTTCTACAAAATAAAAAAATTAGCTCTATACAAACTTAAAAGCCTTGGCAAAAGCGATAACTATCAAAGACTAGCCTTTGATCTAAAACTTGGAATAGAAAGCTTATAAAGCAGAAGAGATCTGGAAAGCGTCTTGTGCTCTCTACTGTTGGAAGAGGGCCTTAGAAGCAAAATGGAGTCTCAAACCTCAAATCATATCCTGCCGAATCTTCTTTATGACGCCGTCTACTGCAAACTGATAAGCTACTACAAAGCTGGCTAACCTTAAATCACAGGATAAGGTCAGAAGAATGGCGACTCTATTGATTACTGTGACTTTCTGCTTTATCACTATGAAAACTCCCTTTACAATTTCTGGCTAAGCAACAAACCAGTGCCATATCTTGCTGGATCTTTATCGATAAATATCTATATTGAAACTATCGTTTTTGAATGTGTTTGAAAATACACGTGTACAATGACGTTCGAATCGCATGTAGTTTCTTTTATAAACACGAACTTGAAGTACACGTGTATTTTTACTATTGAGATTCAACATCAAGCAGTTTCTACCCGCTTAAAGTTTAAAGCAATACTCATCAAGTTTAATTCAGTTGAGTTGGCGGACAGCAATCAATATAAGAGTAGAAAAGAACAATAACGCAGATGAACTAACTATAATGAACTGGTATATATAAAAGTACCCTTAGGAAAAGTCAAATCAAATTTAGATCAGGAAAGATTTGAAAATAACACATATGCACCTTTCTTTACTTACAGAAGAAAAAAGCTCAAACTCTAACTAGAGTATTTAAAGGTTTTTGTACCATTCCAACGCTCTCGTGGATTTGAGTTGCAGCAAAAAAGCTGCGAAAGCAGAGATAATATTGATAACATTCCCCACCTCCCCAATGCTCGAATCTACACAGCTGCCAACTGCATTTTTTAGGAAAGACTGTTCGGAGAAGTGGAGGAACTAGCGAAGGTTTCCCCAACATACCTAATAAGGTTCAGGAATCGTTCAAAGTGGTTCAAGATAACATAGATACAAGAAAACTTGGTAAAAACTCTCTCATTGAGTTGTCCTTCGAAATATGCTGAAGTATTTCACGATTAAGTATACACGATTTTGCATTCACGCTCACATTGTAAGCCCATGTCATAATAAACCATTTAACAATTTTGAATTGTTTGTACAGTTTGACACTATATTTTTAAATTCAAAAAGTTAAATGACAACGGCGTATTGTTGAAGACTGAAATCTCTTTTCTTCGAATCAATTGAATATTTAGAGAGAACACTTGCTTTATAATAATCAAAATTACCCGTATTCTGTATCTGAATAGTAACCATAACACTGTTTGCTCAATGCTATTTTTAACTAAGCATTTATTTCATTGCAAACTATAAAATATTGAATTTTCACTTCATATTTACAAAGCATTAACTTCATTGCTTAATTTGCATATGGTATACACAAAAATGTAAGAAAATCAACAAACAAAAATTAAGAATTTTACAAGCACCTTTTCTAAAGAACTAAAAAGGGGGAAAATGATTAAAAAAAAAAAACATATAATAAAATTCCGCACAATCATCATCTATGATGCTTAGTTACTTTATAGAAATCGTCCTGGCAACTACCATCACATCATTATTAAAAGCGCACAGCATCATAGTCTTGATGTAGTTGTCGATGCCTGACGTTATTTGAAGGAACAACACCAACGCATTCATACATAAGCACACTACCAAGAATAGGTACTTTACCGAACTACATATAGGTTCATACATACATATAAATAAAAAAAAGTAGAAAACTTCTTCCTTTCCCAACAAATACACAAAAACAACATTGTTCCATTTATTTTATACTAACAACATTTGATACTTTGGACTAATATATATATACACACACTCACACAGACATATATCGAAAATATAAATTTTATATTCAACTAAACGAAAACGAAATATGTGTGTATATCTTTTTTAAAGAAGAAGAACCAGACCAGAAGCAGCAACAGCAGCAGCCACAAATGTGCTATGGAAAACAAGAGGTAACTAGGTAGGTAACTACTACCTTTACTACATACATAACTAACAAGAATAAAAGTATGAGCAAACAAGAACAAAGAGAGAAAAAAAAAAGAGTGAAGGAATAGAGTAAGGAATGAATGTTCGTTCAGCAACGGCAGCAAGCAGCAGCAGAAATCGCTATTTTGAATTTTAACAAAAATCGCGTAAAATTCTATTACGACGGAGCTATTTTTGCTCTTGTACTTCACTACGAATATAATGCGAACTTTTGTTGTATTTTTGTATGTACGTATTTGCTGTTGTGTACGCTGTTGTTGGCTGCTGTCAAAGTCAGAGAAACATCGACGTTGTTGTTCGTCCTCGTACTCCTCTCTCGTCGTTATCGTCGTCATTGTCGTCTTCATTGCAAAAACTGTCATGAAAAATGGTCATGATGAAGATGAAAATATACACGAGCATATTGAAGAAAACAAAAGATTTTGATAAAAATCGTAACAATCTGTAGGAAATAAGCTGAAGTATTTAAAGATGAAGAGAAAGAATTATACATATTGAATTATATTGCTAGTCCAAAAAAAAAAAAGATTTAAAATTTAAATAATCCAATTAAAAAAAATATATAAGGGACTTTCCCTGTCAATGGGGGAAACCCCCGCCCTCCTGTCCAAAATTGGTTAAAGTATTTTAGGGCATGTTTGGGCTCAAATGAAATGATTTGGGACACGTGAGACACGAAAAAAGTTTTTTTTTTTTGGGATTTTTAATTTTTTGAGGTTAGGAACGACGTGTAACATTGTCCGTGGAAAATAGTATTAGATTCATGTTCATCAGCTGAAACTACACAAAAATAAGCTTTTCCTGTCGTTTTATGATGATTTTGGTAAGCGTAAGACCCGAAAAACAGCCTTTTTGGACCTTTTTTGAGGTTAGGGACAACACGTAACATTTCCAGTGAAAAATAATGTTAGATTCATGTTCAGCGAAAAAAAAAATATACGAAAAAAGGCTTTATCTGTTTTTTTATGATAACTTGGGTAAACGTACGCTTGATAAAGCTATTATTTTAAGGTGATGTGGTAAACTTGCAGCCGCGTATTGGTCCGCCATCATGCGAAATCAAAAAAGGCTTTGTTGCATTTGAAATTAGAGATAATAAGCTTCCATTTGAGCCCAAACATGCCCTAAAATACTTTAACTAATTTTGGACATTAATAGAGAATGTCCCATAAATAACAAAAAAAAAGCGAGAAGTGTAGTGCGATTTAGGATCGAATATGTTATTTTAATTAAAACCTAATCCTGGTACAACAATTAAATATTTTATTATAAATTAAAAAAAATAAATAAATTATAAATTTAAAAAAAATAAAGTAAAAAAAATAAATAAAAACAAAAAATAAATTATTTATTTATAACAAATATATAAACAAAAAAGATTTCAAAAATATTGAGGAAAATTAATTGTTTACAGGGGTGGGGAATGAAGAAATAGGTTAATTGCTCTAAGAATTATGTTCTAATCGGAACAAACACTATCGCGTCGAAACCAAAAGGTCCGTTCGCAACTTTTTACCCACCGTATTGCTTTTTAAGTTCTGCAAAGAAACAAACAAATTTTTCTTTTTTCTCAATTTAAAAAAAAATATATCCTTATATTAAATTCTCTTATTTGCTCTAAATATTAAATTACTTTGGGATTTTCTTTTGAACAGAGGAACTCAGTTGAATTCAACCCACTTCATCTTAGAATAAAAATTTCAGTAACGTTTTTTTTTCGAAATTTTATTTCATTAAAAAAAATCGGAATGAAACGCTTAGGGAACTATTGGAAAATTTTATTTTTTTCAGTTCCTGCTTTTAAAAAATAGTGTGCTAATTATATGAGTACATAAATATTTCTTTTAGCTTAGAATATCTCGACATTTTATCGTGTTAGATCAATTCTGCAACAAAATTTGAATCAGAAATTCATAGTCCCACATGCAATGAAGAATTTTCTGATGCGCACATGACTGTACAATGCACACCTGTTTCAATATTTTAAATGTTAAAAACAAATCTTATTATCAGGGAGCGGATTCTGTGGACCTAAAAACTAAGGAAATGCGAAACAAAATTGCATAAAAGGCAAAAAAAAAAAAACGGCAATTAAAATTTTTCTATTATTTTATTCATAAAAAAAAATTAATTGTTTTAGAACGATGCTTTATATCTATAGATATGTAGAAATTTGTATTTAGTACTTATTTAAAGAAAATTTTAGTTTATATAGTAAAAGTCATTAAAAAAATTGAGTTTGAATAAAGCAAAGTGAAGTCACACATTGTTTCGATTATGGCAAGGCGTCAGTCACAAAAAAAAAAAAAAGAACCAGTGGGCCAACATTGACATTGGTCCTGGCTTTGTCGGTCGTTTAATCAATAGAAACCAGAATAGATTTTTCACCATGTTTTTTTCTCACTGTAGACTCGTTGGAAACTTTCTTCTTTATGTACTTCTCACAACAGTTTCTGAATTTTGGGTTGTGGAGCTTTTTCAACGGTATGTCACACGTCAGCATCATTTTGACACGGTCATCGTAAAATTTATTTTTTGTTGCACCCAACATGAGAAATTGTCAATTGCGCCTTCTTTTTTCGATTTACCGCCTTAATATCTTACTCTCAGTTTACGTCCTGCTGCACATAATATTTTTATTTTCTTTGTAGATACTTTAGCAGTGCAAAATAAACATGTTTCCATATGTGCTAAAGATTTCATTCCCAAAATATTAGTCATTAAAATTAGTAACAAATTTAAAAACCACTATGAGAAGAAAACCCACCAAACAAAAAAATAAAAAAAAATAAAAAAAAAAAATTTTAATACTAAAAAAAGGCAGAAAATTTTGAAAAATAACAAAAAAAAAAAAAAATGAGAAGCAAATTTATATATTTGGAATCAGGAGGGCTTGAATCCTCATAATCCGCTCCCTGCAACTGTAAATCTAATTTTTCCTTTAGATTTAAATAAACTTAAAATCCGGTTGTGTATATAGACTTTTACTTTTCACTGGTATCATTGATGGACGAAACCTTTGCGCTCGACCGAAACCAAAGAAAGTCGAAATTTTCGGTAGTATAATAAATGAAATAAAATCAAACTTCCATAATATGAGAAAATATAAATCAAAAATTTGTTGTTCCTTTTACCCGGTAAGATTTTTGATCAACATTTAGGTTGGCACATCGATAGAATTTTAGATTCCAGAATCAAATTTGGGAAATCAAGAAAATAATATGAATTTGGTTTCCCTCTTCGGAAAATGTAATAATTCACCGTCTTTTGCAGTATTATCCTGGCACCTTTTGTAGTTTGATTTAATTGTCTTGATTGTCTCACAAAATCTAGGATTAAAATCTCTCATATTCGGACATGATGAAAGTGAAATTCCAGTACCTCATCAACATTTTCATATCTTTTTCTTTACAATATTCCAAATAATATTTTTCCAAGATCCTGTGTTTCATTCCTTATCCTTTAATATTCGTACATTTATTTAGTTTTAATAACACTAGTTTACAGCCAAACTGGCAATATCTCCAAAACCATATCATAGAATTAAAAATAGAGTTGGTTTTCGGGCTCAGCGACCAATTTTACATAAGTATTGGATGGTGGTGTTCATTGCCCACAAAAAAAATAATAATTTGTAAACTAGTGTAATTTTTAATAAAATTTTGTGCATTTTGAAGCGAAAATTATAGTTCAAAAGTGATTTTGATATGATAGAATAATGCCAACTTTCGTAACAAATAAATATATCAAAAGTATTTGTAAACTGTGAATAGCAATAAACAGAGATAAAGGTTTATTAATAATTGATTTTGAATAAAATAAATTTAAAACAAATAATTTTATACGAATTACTGAAATAAAATAATACAGATTATAAAATTAATAATTGATTGCTTTAGATTTAGTAAAAAAAAAAATTTTATTCAAACCAATTCTATCTCGCTCGAATTATACTTTTATGCCCCCCTTTTGCTACAGATATAAACCGAACCGATACAGATTACTTATCGAATCGAAAGACAATAAACTCTTAGTTTAGAAGATTTGACATGTTCTTAATAAGTTTAAACTGAATTTTTGCACTTTTTGCGCCATCGTTCTCAACATATAAAAAATATATCCATATTTAAATCCTCGCTATGGAGTATATCAGCATGATAATGTTACTGTTCATATTACGTTAACCTGAAAAAGACCAATAAAAAAAAAAAAAACCTTATATTGAAAATACTTTAGATTGAAGTAAAGTAAGAGGCAAATGGTATAAGATGCAAAGTTCTTTTTTGTGTTCTTTGTCCCCATGTAGTAGACATAGACACACACATACACATATATTTTTTATTTAGCTCATTGTATTGTTGGTTTTTCGTTACGCTAATAGGACTGACTGACTGACTGAATGTTCTAAACCACTGCTACTGCTCCTGCTATTGCTGCCACCATCATCTCACTTTGGGCCGCCTTATTTATGCGAGGATAAAGTTTTGTTTGTCACATTGTTGCAAAGAGCAGCAGCAGCAATAGCAGCAATAACAACAGCAGCAAGAACAAAATTCAATGTTGTTGCTGTTTGCTGCTGTTTCTGTTCGTGCTGTTGTTGATGGAACTGTGTGCATGATTGTGATGGTGTTATAGCGCTGCTGTGTGCGCAAAAATGGTTGTTAGGGATAAATACGTACATATATATCTCACAACTAACAGCAGGAAAAAAAGGAAGAGTGTAGTACAAAAAACAATGAAGGAATATAAAGTAGCAGCAACAACAACAAAAATATAATAAATAAATAAACAACAAAAACAAAAACTGAAATAAGCTAAAAAAATATATACACGCTGCAAATGTGAGTACAAGAAACACATAAAAAAAAAAAAAAAAAAACTGAAATAAAAATCAATAAGTGTAGGCATGTGTAATGAGGGTAGAATAGGATAGGATACTTGAGGGATTCTTAGAAGTGCGCAATTTAGATGCTGCTGCAATGTTGTAAATATAATTGTGTTTTATGCGATACTCTACTATGGTATTTTATTGAATGTGTTGTGTATGTATCCATAAATCCATAAACATAATAAATATAAAATTAAAAGCAGCAGACAAAAACTTGGAATACGTGCAAGTCTCTTTTTTAATTTTTTTCGGTTGTGTAATGAACAACAATCGGTATCTGAGGTTACCAAAAAAAAAAAAAACTTTTGTGTTTCAATTCGCACAAATCATTATCCTAAAACTATGTAGTAATAATGACTGTTAATCCTATTCAGTTTTTTGCTCTTATGAAATTTTTTTTTTTAATTCAAACAATGCACATACAGTAGCCCAATAGCAGAGATCATAAACTACACTTGGAGAAAAAACTAACTGGAATTTAATTAGCTATAAATGTAATGTCAAAATGTTGTGGTAACAAGTTATTAATTGAAATAACTAAATTCAATGTTGATTGGATTGAATTGTTATTGAATGCCGTTCATCATTATTATGAATGCACCCATCATATATATGCATTTATGAATGCCTTCACCATAATGATCAATCCAATGAATCGGAGTTTCATGTTGATATTTATTATTTTGTAGGAGATTATGAAAATTACCTCTAGATGTTAGAAATTAAATCTAGATGTTAATTTTCGAAGTCATGACTTAAGTTCATGTCAATTTCGTTATTTGAAGTTATATATAAACAGGTTAATGAACAAATGTAGTCATCACAACAACAATGTATATAGAGACAGGCAAATTTGATCAAGAAATTTCGTCATATATATAAAACAATATAAAAGTTACGCTGCTGAAACAACCGAATTTCAATAATAGTTTCTACAAATGAAATTCTGATAGAATTACAGTTCCTCATGTGGAAAAAAAAACGAAGTCGAGTTTTGTTTTGTAAGGTAAGGTTCTCTGTGGGAAAGGCTAAACACCTTAAGAGTTCCAAGCGAATCCGATTAATATTTTAAATTGGATCCGCCATTTTATATTTTCAAAATCTGGCACCAGATTCGTTATTAGCGACCCCGAAATCTACCAGATAACAGGTTTCAAGTTAATCGGATTAATTTTTAAACAATCTTTCGCCATATTGGATCCGCCATTTTAAATTTTGAAAAACTGATTTCCGATTCGAAATCAACACACTTTTTTCTATCAGAATCGCCAAAAAAAAAAACATTTTCGGACGTTGAAAATCAACGAAACTCGCATAGCTCAAGTCAACAAAAGGAACGGAGAACATTCTATAGAAGCACGTACAGCGAGAAAAAAAGAGCATCAAAAGAACTTAAATACTTTCAGTAAGCACAACATAATCATTTGTTTAATTTTTAAACGTCAAAATTTGTTAAAAAAAAAACTTTAAAAGCGTTTTTCTTAAAATTATGTTTTTTGAACTAGTAAGACTGATAACTCAAATTTTACTGAACTAATTTTGAAAAACCAAAATGCGTTAGATTTATTATCTTTATGGCTATAAGTGGAACCTCAAAAATTGGAATGTTTCCTCCACCCCGTTTTTTCTATAATAGAAGCTCCATGTAAAAATATGTTTTTTTTTTTCTTTTTTGAAAAAAAAAAGACCTAAAAAAAGATAGATCGAGAAAGTTTCACTTTTTTGTGGCTCCACTTATAGAGAAATGTCTAGCAAACAAAATCTCTTTTAAATTATGTCTTTATCTTTACTAGGAAGCTCGGAATTTATCTTACTACCAAAAATTGACTTTTTCTGAGATGGCTTCTTTTTTTAAGACTCGACATTGGTGTCCTCTATAATTTAAATATAAAATTAAAATCGAAAAACAAATTTTTTGTATTCTTGAAAGTCTAAAGGAAAAAAACTCGACTTTAATATGTAATAAAATACCCTAAAAAAATTTCTTAAAAATTGTCGTTTTTTTCACATGTGGAATTGTAGTCCTACCTTAAATAATTTATGTATTAAGGCAAGTTAAATTTCTGATCACTTAGCTCACTGAAAATCTTAAATTAAAATTGTTTAAGGATTTTTTCATGAAAAATTTAGAAAGACGAATTTTTTTTCATTTTTGACTAGTATCACTTAGTTACTAAGTAAAATTCTGACAATTTTTTATATCCTTCCATAGAGCGCCATTACACGCTGCTTCCTTTTTTTATTTTTTCACTCCTGGTTTTGTTAATAAATATTACAAGAGCAAAAAAAAATGTAACAGATCTATTTTCATGTTTCTTGCAACCATGTGTTTTAACCCTTTCACCCCCACTGCGTTTATATACCCCAGTAATGTTCGAAAATTCCAGTCAAATAGGAGATTTGGTTCCCATTTTATTTGAGTTTCCTTTAAAATACTGATGCTGGCTCTAAATGCGTTGATTATATGTATATGCAGCATCATTGCCGTAAATTATCTTTAACACAATTTCTGGCTCCAAAGGTTATAGCAGAAATTATGCCCTATTGTAAAACCTAAGTATAACTATAAGGATGGAGGATCGATCCTGAACATATTTACTTTTAATTTTATATTATTATTTGTATAAAATATTAATGAAGTTCCAACAGATTTTGAAAAAAAAAATTCCGGGATGAAAGGGTTTAAGTTTTAGCATTAACCCAGTAATGCCTAGCGGTGGTATATGGCACCTTGTCGCTGAGCCGTTCCTTAGCCAGGTTTAAGAACAATTTTTTTCTCAGGTTACTTTCTTGATATTTCTACTTTGGTTCCCGCTAGTCCTTAATGGGCTAATAAAAATAATATTCTGTTAAAGATTTATCTATTATTTACGCTGTGTTAGAGTCTCAAGTATGATGTCCCAATTTAAATATGTATCGATTAATAAATAAATAATTTATAATTGTCATTTGCTGAACGTATGATTAGTAAAAATAAATGGTGAAGAGTTCAGGCTGTTTCGCGTTAACTTTTCATTCAGTTAAAGCTTTTTTGTGTGGTATTCCCTTTTTATTTTTTGTTTGCTGGATTTTTGCAAATATTCAAGTAACAGAAGTCACTGTTTAAATAGTAATAAGTAAGTACCTATAAAAAAAAAACTACATTAATTTTTAAATTTATAAAATGATATTTAATATGTGATTGTAAGCATTGAACGAAACGTGCAATTCACATGATTCATTTTTTTCATTAGTATTATTTTAATAAACATTAATAATAACAAAAAAGAAAAAAAAAGAGAAAACTTAAAAAAAGTAAGAAAAAAAAAAAAAATATACAAAAATTAAAAAAAAAAAAAAAATTATGTTAAAAATAAATTTCTCGCCACGGTTTTCGTTTGTTTGTTTCTTTACTTTGTATTCACCATCATCAAAATCATCATCACCATTATTGGTGGGTATTCAGCACACAATTCACCGAAGGTACTTGGAAAAGGGAAAACAACATAAAAACTCATTTCAACAACACTTGAGACATGAGTTATTTGACTCAAGTGGCTTTATTTTCTGTTTTTTTTCTTTTGCACTGCGATGTGTGTTATTGTTGTCGTCATGACCATTGAATATATTTTATTTGGGTTTTTTATTTTTCAAATTTGCTTTTTCATGTTTCACATTTTACACTTTTGCGATTGTTGCCAGATTTAATTGCAACAATAAAAGAAATACAACAAACCACCAGTAAAAACATGCAAATAAACAAAAAAAAAAATACTTTTTATAGACATTATATTCCCGTACTCATAATAAAAACCGATCGACAGTAGCAATTGTTTACGTATAGGTATTTATTTTATAATTTATGCAAACAAACCGTTAAATAAATATTTATTTAATCGTTACATACATTCAAAATTAGCCACATTATATAACTAGAAATTTGATGTAAATTTTTATTATTATTATTGCTGATTTATTGTGCAGTGTTAATGAATTTGTGAATAATTATGAATACTCGTTTAAGGGTAAAGTAAAGTTATTTGATTGGTATCACGTGACAAAGTGGTAATTAATTGATTGCATACAATTATAATATTAAGTATATTTATGCAGAATTATAATTAAATCATTCATTTTATAATCAAAATCTAATAATTCTAGCTGTATTGAGTGGAGTTACGAGAATTATATTACATTCCATCAAGATTTGTCTAATTTTTGTGCTTAATGTGTACAAAAAAAAAAAAAAAACAAATTAAAACAAAAGACATGTTAAGTTTCAACATTTACACTCAGAGAAAAATGTTTCGTTTCACTTTTTAGTGGCACAAACTCTTTTTTCCGATCCCAAAGAAGATAATAGGCCTTTGGAACTACTCAAATTTTACACGCCAACCATATCAGGCTGGATGGTGTGTAGGAATTGATCCTTCCTGCTTAAAATTATGGGAAGTTTGCTTAATGTTAAATCAAAATTCAGTTTGAGAGGGTGCTTTCGATAACTCTGGATTTTCTTCCATTTTTAGAACACTTAACAACGTAAGGGTTTTGGTCAAGGCAGTGGAGTACGAGCCATAATATAAGAAGTGTCTCTCGCACTGCGTGAGACGAGTCGGGCTAATTGTGCACAGGACAACTCCTTGGTGATTGTTTGATTTTGAGGAAGAAGCTCATAATTCCTCCTATACGCTAACAAACAAAAAGCTTTACCTTTTTAGGATGAATACCGGTTTTTGTTGCTGCAGATGGAGTTTGATCTTTATGGCCTTTTATTCTGAACATTCTTATAAAGAATACGCTTTTCAGCTCTCAACTGTAAAATGGTTCTTCTTGTAGCCTACACTGACAATTCAAGCAGAACCAACTGGTCTAGTTTTTACATTTTTTTTTTAATAGCTTTTAAGTGATGTTGACTAAAATGGAATTGCTCACGTAACTCCTCAATCGTTAAAATGGGATTTTGTTGCACGACCACACGCAGTCCATCATCATCGAACTATTGCGGGCGTCCTGTGACATTGGCTCATTCTCAAGATCTCAGAATGAAAATGCTAGGATCATCTTTGACCATGGCTCAAAACTGTCCAAATTTTTCTTATTGAGGTTTTTCCCTGACAAATCTCTCAAAGCAAAATATACTGTACATTAGATATAAAGGGCAAAATATAAAAAGTAAAATAAAAAAAGGGCACCGTACACCTTCGAATCTAAAGACAAGCATAGCGCCTCAGAAGTTTATGAAATTATCAGCTTGTGGACCGAACATTTGCCGAATACATTCCGTTGTCGCTTTGAGATAAAAATATCGATGTATCATACTCTAAGATCCGACAATAAATGCCGAAGATATGACGAATATAAAAAAATTTTTTTTTTTAAAATGCTTTGCAAAAATAATTTAGATTCGAAGGTGTACGGCGCACTTTTTTTTTTTTTGGTACGGTCTATTGTACATGCTTAATTGGATATCTGTATAATTTAATTTAGCTTTACACTTTTAAATTCACTTTCCAAATGTTTCACTAATGATCAATAACAGTTTGTCACAACGATAAAGTATCATACCATTCATTTGTCCAATAGGAAAAACCAGCATTACTAATGGGATAACCCAATACTTTAATCTAATCTGTGTTGGAATATATGATTAGGCTTGAAATTCAATATAATAATTCCTCCAGTTCCGACTGAAATGACCAATGCCCTAACTCAAGTTCCTTCGGCCTTAATTGATATGCATACGGCTCGAAAATGGATTTTGGTTCAGATTCAGGCCTCTTTAGACCCTACAACAGGTTTTTAATCTTATTAGGCACTTGACTCTTTATTTTTCAAGCCGAATTATAACTTAGATTAAAATTGGCACTCGTTTTAATCTCAATTATTTTTACAAAAACTGCTTTGCTTAATTCTGTCAACAATAATTTCAAATTTATTATCTTCAGCTTCAAGCGATTTCTTTCTAAAATATTATACACACTTCATTTTTGAGCCTAGATTTTAATAATTTGATTTTTCTCAAGTGGGTCATAAAAGAAATAAGATGCACTTTGATGAACATTCATATTTGCTGTTTTCTTTTTGTCATACGCAATAAAATTATTCGTTTTCGGTTTCTCATATTTACTTTCGGTTTCGGTATAAGTACTTTCAGTACAGCCCTAGATGAAAAAAATCTTTCCGCCCGCTTTTTACTGAGCATCAAAAATTCCAAGACAAATATATGTTTTAGCTCCTGGGTCTGACATAATCTAAAATTTAACTTTGTGTTTGGATTGAAAAAATTGTACTAAAATTAATTATTAACCTAAAATTAAAATTACTTTTCTCAAAAAAATAAAGGAAATTCCCAAACAAGTAGACGACTCAGCAGGTGATGACGCTTCTATTTTAAAATTACAACAGTAAATTCGATTAAGAAATAGAGAGCAAAGAAAGAGAAATAAGAAAGCAAGAAGTACGCCATATTTAAAAGTGTTGCCAAATACTTGCAAGCAAGCATTAACAGTAATATCAAAGTTTGTTTGTTTTGTTAATAAGCTGGAGGAAAAAAAATTTAAAAGAAAAGAGAAAAATGAAGGAGGGGGGATCACCCATTAAAAAAAAAGAAAGAAAAAAAAGTAAAACAAAACATGAGAACGAACAAGCATAAAAATAACAAAAACAAAGTAAAAAACAACACAAAATAAATAAATAAAAAATAGAAGAAAAAAAAAACATTTGTAGGTCGCGCACTGAGACAAACGCTAAACGCGCTCGCTGCTTATTACGTTTTTAGCATTTTTATGAAATTAATTTTGTATTTTTTAATCGTTTCTTTCAACTAACTACTGGTTTCTCGTTGTTGTTATTGTTGCTACAATATTATTGTACGATATAACGATACGCTGCTGAAAATAAATACATGCACTGCTGTTTAAATAAATTTAAGATGCAAATCGTGTGTGACTGTGTGCGTGCGACTTTGCTCAACAACAAAAATAAAATAAAATAAAATAAAAAGGAAACCAATTGAGTTGAACTGGGTTGGGTCTGATCTGAGACAACATGTTATTTTTTCTTTGCTGTCTATGTGTTTATTTAAACCAGAAAATTGAAACTATTTAATTATTAGATTTATTGCGCTTGTCATTTTTGTTTGTTTGTGTTTTTTTTTGTCTTATGTGAATTGAAAGAGAATTGAATTATTAACGAAAACTCTATGATTGATTTAAATGATTTAAGTAGAAAAGAAGCAATTGTACAAATCTTCATTTGACATTTTATTAATTGACAACTGTGTCAACATTTATTTTTAACGCTTATTTATACACGTAGTTACTTATACATATCATACATACATATATTTATTTTATATATTTAAATTATTATTAGTTATAATTCTTTTGTAGAATTTTGACAGGTGATAATTGATTTTATAAATATCAGAGCTGTGAGTGATTTGTATTGATAACTAGTGTTCTTCATAGTAATGTGCATTAAGGCTTTCAATTAATGCTTTTTAATTAATTTTTCTATTATTATTATTTTTAGTTTGAGGGAAAGACCCCATAGCAAAGTAATGGTGCCTCGAAAGATATTTTGTGTCATACCCTAGGTTAGGTTAGGTTGGAGTGGCAGCCTTCTACTTGAAAGCACACTTAAGCACATAATTAGGCTCATTGTGATACCACGTGTCATACCTTAACTTAGACAAAACATGCTCTGCTATTCTGACGAAGACTACAACAACTTTTGTATAAAACAAACAGCGTCTCTTTTATACCGAATCAGGTCTGGACATACTGTGTGTATGTATGTGAGTTGTCATCTTCTGTGACACTCTTTCTAAATTATTTATGTAGGTGATATTTGAGCACACCATATCTAGATATATAAACTAATATTTCTAAACCTTCGCATTTTAAAAACTTAGATAGATCCGGATCTCGGTTGTCAGATTCAAACTAAATAGTTTCCGAATATTATATCCTATGTACCTGGAGAGTAAAAAATCGTGAAATAGGCGAATTTTGCATATTAATAATAAACTACAAGCCAGGGACTCACGCGGGATCTCGGCAAGGGAGGCAGACTTTACTAAACTCAGAGAACGTTTTGCCCAAAATTTAGTCGCCATAATTAACGCTATAGTTAAAAAAAAAAAATTCGAATTGATTAATATTGGTGTAAAAAACATAGATTCGATCTCAAAACCCGCAAAAAAGATTAAGGGATGAATGCCTAAAATTATTTATTGTTGAATGAGCTTGTTATCAATTTGTTTTAAGTAATTAAATATTTTACATAAAAAATTAAAATTCCCAGCTACCCACAGCTAGATTTTAATCTGGCTAGTATGACGGGAAGTATATTATTTTTTTTTTAACTTGGAGAATTCCCTAAACGATATGTACAAAATGTGGCGAAAAATTTAAAATCTCAAAAGAGGTTTGATTTACTATAAACCATGATACAACGTTAGATTTTATTGTATGGAAAGCATAAGTAATGTACTATATTCCACCTCATTCATCATTCGTAATAAATAATAAAATGCTTGAATAAAAATGCATTATGTTTTCACCTAAACACTTTATCGAAATAATAATCGAAGATCAAGAACACAATTTTTCTGAAATTTTTACCGGCCATATTTTATCTGAAACAGTTCTTACTTTTACTTTTGCAAGATGATGGTGGGTATTTCAATTCATTGACAAACACACAAATTTGCATATCAAATTTCTAGCAAACTATCCAGAATATTTCAGAGCCGTTGATCGGTGAGTAACCCCATCACTACAGAGAACATTTTTTGTTTGAACTAAGAGCAAAAGCTGTTAAAAATTAAGTCTTTGAAGTAAATATAATTGAATACTGTATATAAAAATAAATAATTAATTCAATAAGGAAAAGAACACAAAAATGAATGAAGGCCGAACATCTGTTAAATTATGTACATATAAAGAAATGTAAACTGTCAAATTAACACACACACATAAAAAATATATCAAAGTTCGTATTCAAATTAAAAATAGAGATACTTATAATAGAATTTAACAACTTATGTGTCAAAAACAATAGTAAAAAGAAATAATACAAATAACAAAAATAATCACACTTAGGTGTGATACAAATCTATACGAAATAAAAATATTTGAAATATTAACCAGCGAAAATTATGTATTTATAACTTGAAAATCAATGGAGGTAAAGAGGGATCGCGAATCGAGTTGAGTCGTATTCATTAACACTAATCAGCGGCATATAAATATGTACATATGTACGTAAGTATGTTGTGCGCATATCTCATAAATGCTCGTTCGGATATTATAAAGAGTGCAACATGCAACATTTTTATTGCATGCTTAAAATTTATTGACGGCGCTTGACTTAAATTGCCAACAGTACACCAACAACAAGCAGCGAGTGTGTGAAACGTGAGCGTGAGCCCGCGTACGTTAGTTCACTAAAAACTATTTGTTGTTGAGTAATGCACAATTGTCACTGTCATGTCATGTTGAGTTAAGTCAATGAATGTTGAAATTATGACTTTTCTAGGGCAATATCAATGGTGGGAAAATAAACAAACAAAAATGTATGTTTAATAAAACTAAATATTTTATTAATAGTTAATAATTTGATTGTAATTTTGATAAAAAAAAAACAAACATATAAATATAGCTGTAACTACAAGAAAGATGTAAAATGAAAAGAAGAAAAGAAAGAAAAAATAGCAATACAAACAACAGATACACAGCAAGTGGAGAATAAGTATACGAATAGTTGTTAGTTAAGTAGTGTGTGATGATGATGGCGATGATGAAAGAAAAATAAAGAAAATACACATAGCAGTGTGTGTGTGTGTGTGTGTTGTGGATGTGGAAAAATCGAAACTAAACAAGAACAACAACAGCAACAACACACAAATAAAGAGTCAGAATCAGGAAAAGCAAATCAACACAAATTCAACACACTGTCATACGCACACATTTATATACATTCATCCATACAAACGCGCATGCAGCAGAGACACCGACGACCGACTACTATTCTAAGAGAGAGAACAGAACACAACAAAGGTGAAGAAGACTATTAAAAACGAAAATAACAACAACAAAAACAACAGGAATAAGAACAACAACAACACTAACATTGACGATTACGACGACGACAACAACAACACAACAGCTACAATTACAACAACAACGACTACGATGAAGAATCACAAACGAAAAACGATAGGAAATAAACATGACCGACCAAAGACGAAAAAAAATGTATCTACATCTTATTTGTTTTTTCGTTTGTGCTGATGCCACTTTATAAAAGTTGAGTCCACATTTGTATATGCAGACTTCAAAATAAAAAAAAAAAAAACGAAGAAAAAAAATTAATCAAATATTAGTACTCACTAAAAAATTGTGGAAAAATGTTGAAAATCTTGAATTAGTTTCGCACTGCACTAGAATTAAAAACGTTTAAGTTTTTAGGAATATGTAAATTTACTTGTTTACTCTTTTTTTTCAACTATAGATATATTTTATTTTTTTCTGGAATTTTTCTATAAACATTTTTTTTTTGTTTAAATATTTTAATCAACACTTTTTATACACTAAACACTAAAACTTGCACGCTTTATTAAGCAAAAATACCAAAAATCACAAAATAATCATTTGTTTTATATATGTATGCGTGTTATTATTATTATTATTACTATTTTCATCTTTGTATGTGTGCCGTGGTGCTACAATTTTAATTTGAATTTTATGATTTAATAGTAGACATTTTGTATTTTTTGTAACTTTTATTTTTTTTGTTGCATATATATTTCACTTTATTTTTTATTATTTTTTTTGTTGTTGTTTTTTTATTTGTTGTATTTTGTATTCGCATAAAATTTATTACACGCGAGACAAATAGATTTTGCTGCCATTCATTGCTCCCCGGCACGTAATACTATTTTCTCAGGCGCAAACCACACACACAAAAATTCCATATCCCGTCGTCGTCATCATCGTCGTCGTGGTGGTGGTGAGTGAAATGGTTGGTGGTGGTGTTGCCATCGGAATACAAAAAATATCATATAGTATAATGTTGAAATAAAAGAGCGTACGGGAAAAGTAGAAGAAAATAAAAAACACAACAATAACTACATACAAACAAATATACACACACATGAAGTGAAATGAAAGAAACGTAGACGTGCTGCGGTGCACCGTACACGTAAAATCACTTAGCCCAGAGAGCAACAGAAATATTAACAGCAACAATAATAACAAAAGAGCAGTAGTAGCAACAGCGCCGCGCTTATAAGTGGGACAGTGTTGCCAGAATCTACTTAGTTAAAAATAAACAAAACAAGATTATCTAATTATTTCATTTCAAAAGGAATATGAATAGATTATTTGCTTTAAAAATATGTTTATATGGAAAACGATTGGGGAAGGATAATGAAAAATAATCTTATAGTTAATTCAAGTGTTTAGAGATGAATAAAAATAAATTAACCTTTACTTCGTTATGATAACACATTTTCCTTAGAGTTTGAGCTTGTTTATATCTACATGAGGTGCCGGTATGAGTAGCCTCCCTAACTGAATCTTAGAGATGTGTTGCACACAGGCAAAAGCTAAGCAAATGCAAATGGGTATTGTTTGTAGAAATCCATACTGGCCGAGAAAATAGTCACTGGTAAGTTCCCAACGAGGACTGCTGTAAACCCAGACATATCGACCAATTTGTTTATTTTTGATTATTTTTTGAATATCAATTCCCAACTTTTTTTAATGCTCACTTATTCTGTCTGAATTTCCCGAATAAGAAAAAAATACCTCGAGTAGCCGGAATCATAATTCTAACAAGATTTGCGATAAAAATCGAACTAGGTATCGCCGAAGAGTTTTGAACTAAAATAAATTTATTCTTCAATAACTTAAAGTGCATAGTATGACCATAAAAAACTAATTACTTCATGTTAAATTAAAAATTTAAATTGCAAAACAAACAAAAAATTTAAATAATTGTTAGATTGTAGAAAGTCTTACTGAAAATCCTCTATGTATTTTCCAATTGACTGGTTTCTCCAAATCAACAGACGCTTGAAAATAATTTTATCTTCATGCATTTAATCACATTAATTACTGGTATTACTTACTTGCTTATAAATTACTACTTGCAATAAGCAAAACAAAATTGCTAACAAACCATATTTAATTACATTAGCACTAATTTAATAATAAATTATCATATTGAGATGGCAACACTATCGGCGGGACACAAACAAACCGAACTGAGAATAAAACAAATATGTCGAATGTCGAGCGAAACGAAAACAAAAATTTATCTATAAAAATATTCAGAAAAATGGAATCATATTTGAGTATAAAAATAACATATACAGTACTCTTTGCCCTTATTGTAAGATGAGAGATTAATTTCCCTTCTTTTCATGAATGCATGCACACAAACACATACAAATGCATGTTACTCTCTCTTCCTCTCCTTCTTATGGTTAGTTGTTAGCTCTTTTCATACAAAACAAAAAAAAAAAAAATAAAAATAAATCTTATACCAACAAGATACACATAATATACACAACAATTCGACAAAAAGGTTAGAGCCCAAAGTACGTACGTGCACACATAAGTCATTACAAAGAATAATACCAGCAATAGAGAGAGTGAGAGAAAGATGACGAGAGCGCGAGAGAGTTGCGATGTTTAAGTGCATGGAATTAAAATATTAAAGGTGAGGAAGGAGTAGCGGGAGAAAAAATTCATCTCAATAACTATAGGGTTGTTTGAAAAGGTTGGGTGGAAAAATTCAACTAATTATGTGAGCCACAAAAGCTATACATAAAATGTCATTATAGCTGATAAGTAAATTCTTCATATTATATCTGTCATTCATTTGAAACACTTATGGGGCATGATTTCTCAGGTATACCTAATATAACAAAAACAATGAATTTCAGTTTAATTTCAAGAGGATATTTTATTCTGGCTTAGTATTTGACTAATATGTAATCAACGCTTTGTTCGATAGTATGTTCAGTCTGACAAATCCAGTAAATGCAAGAAATTGGCACGATATGTTTCAAGGTCGTACAAACTACGCTTCCTAAAGGGTTGAAGCAATAAAAAAATTTTAATGCGTTACAAAAATAAGAACGCCACTATATCGAAAAGCAATTGAAATCTTACTTACATACTATTTATCAAAACTTTTCAAACTACCCTTACTACAGTGAGCGAAAAACGTATGCAACGAAAAATAGTTAACAAAGTTTGAGCGTAAGTTTGATATAAAAAACAAAAAGAAACAACCCTTGAAATTCCACACAGAGAACAAACATGAATAAAATAATGTAAGCTGTAATTTTTTTTTCATCTCTAATATAACAAAAAAGAAAAATGGGACACAAATATTATTGAAGTTTTACAACACACACAAAATGAAGAAATTGAATTAAGTATTTGGCAAAATGATTTTCAAGGAAAACAGAAGGATTTTAGCATTACAATGTACTAAAAATGGTAAGTAGATATAGACACAATAGAGTAGAGTGCGAGTGCTTTGCGATAAATAAATACACTTAAAGTAACAAAAAGGTATGCAGGTACTTAAAAAGCAAATATAAACAATACTTAATATTTTTCTGAACACACAGCAAGTATAAGTAGAAGTTTGTGGAAGAAAAGAACTACCTATCAAAATAAACGCAGCACAGAGAGTGTGTCTGTGTGTGAATGTAAACAAATCACAATGTACACAAACGGAAATTATTATCTCAAATAAACATCGTCATTAAAATCACTTGATTTGATTTGATTCGATAATATCAAAATTCAAATAAATATGTTTACGTTTACCATTCGTCATGATTGTTATCTATAAATCAACGAACTTAAACAACAACAACAAGTACAACCTGCAATAACATTCGGTAGGTAATGAAATTATCTACAAATATGTATAACGAATCATCATCATCGCGTATAATGTAGATACTGTATCTTATAGCAACAGCAGAAGTAATAGTAGCGCACCTTATTCAAATACGCTCAATTACAATTCGCGAAATAATACGAAATGCACATACACTTATGGAAATAAATATGCAAACGTGCAGCCATAACAGTTGAAAGTCCAAATTTATTTTATATGAGAATAACAAAGTAAATCTTTTACTTCAATGCATTAATTTAATAACTAAAAACAAACTCCATATAAAATAATTATAATGATAATATTCGGCGTTAAAAAATGTTAAGTGTTTTGTAAATTTTTTTTTTTGTGTTTTTTTGTCTTTTGTTAATTAAGGGCTTGACTGAATGTTTTACAAATAGTATTTACTGTAAGTGTTAAAATGTTGTGATATCTTTGTAATAATTATAGTTTTTTAAAAATATGTAAATTTTCTCAAAAAACAGATAAATAAATAAAAATCCCCTGAAGGCCTAAAATTTGCGCCGAAACGTTGGGAAAAAAGTATGAAATATAACTATTTGCGTATGAAAATTTCGACCAAAAAGCCTGTCATTATAATCTCGTTAACAATACATAAATTGATCTAATAGAAAATTAAAAATAAAATAATTATATTTGAAAAAAATAAGTTTTAAAAGTTTGAATAACTAAAGCCAAGTTCCGAAAAGGAAAAACATTATTTTAGAATGCATGTGGAATTTTTATAGCTTCTTCGTTGAGATGATAATATTCCTTTCAAAATTTATTTATTTCGGCTTGAAGCTCATTCAAACTAGAAAAGTCGGGATCGCTTTATTAAATTCTCTCAATTGAGTAAAGGCCACTGGAACCACTTCATTGCTTCAATATCACTCTTTTTGAACTATTGAGTTACGACTCTTTTTTGTTCTATGAATAGAAAATACATCTTATTAAAAAATATTGGGCTTGTTCCATCAAGATAATTGGGAAGAACCTCTTCTAGAAGATGCATAAAATGGTTAGAGTTAATTTTATGTCTGATAAAACATATTGATGTTTTATTTGAGAATCAAATCCAACGCAGAGAGCCATCTAATTTGAACTTGTTTCGTCGCTAAAACTATATTTTGCTATTGACGGGTTCATTACAGATGTGATGTATTTCATAAAAATCAGATTTTAAAGGATTTGACTGAAAGGAAGTGTTTTAAAGGAATTAATTAATTAAAAAGAAATATTTTGGGCAATTAGATTATTCTCATTAATAGGATCCAAAAGTATATTTTAACAATTTGGCAGTTTTTTTTTTTGTCGCTCACTGTATGTACATAAAAAAGTTTTCAAATCTTAAAATTAATGTAATAGTAAACTTCTAACGAATATTTTGTAATGGAACTATAAATATTTCTAAGTGTATGTATGTACAAAGTACCTAGAATTTGAATCGCGTGAGAGAGCAAAACAGTAGCAAATAAAAATCACAGCAACAACAACAAAACTCACTTCTCATCGTCACTCGCAATCAGTTAAATTAAGAAAACCCAAACAACAAACATGTTGATATAGCAAAAGTGAGAATAACGAAATACGAACAACAATAACAACAACCACGAAGCAAAAAACCAGGAATCACAGGTAAAAGCATCCGATTGAAACTTGGGAAGTCGCGTATCATAGACACTCAGACTGAGGTGGACTTTACTAACTACATACCATTTTTTGTTTTTTTTTTTTTTTTGTTGTTTTTGTTTTAGAGAGTTCTCAAAAACACAAAGATGGCGTGTAATCAGTTTTTGTTAATATGTGTATGTGTGTGTGTGAATTTCTTTTCTTGGGTTTTTGTGGGAAATTTTTGTTTTTATGCCATATTTTAGTGTGCTCGACTATGGTGTTGTTGTTGCAGTTTCTTACATTTTTTGTGTATCTATTAAAAAATTGAACGCCTCTTTGTCAACTGAGACAAAACAGCAACAGCAACAACAAAAACTCAACTGAACTGAAGTTCGCAGTGCGCGCACACCGTCCGTGTTTGTTCAAATTGTTTTATAGTATATCATTGGTGTGTCGGTGTATATTGTGCATGCTTTTTGTCTATAGATATCGAACGAAACGAACGAACAGACATGCTGAAGCATTGTTGGAATTTTTTGTTTGATGGAATAGGAAATTCGACAGAAGAAAAAATTTATATTATTAAGTTAGCAGCAGTAAACAAAGCAAATCCAAAATAAATACATTAAATTGCAATTAATTGGTCTGTTTGCGACTCATTTATTTTCGTCTTTCGGTTTATTTTTCTTTTTTAAGAAGTTAATGTTTGTTGTTATTGCTGCTGGCGGTGTTTAAAATAAGCACGTGGTTTTTTTATTATGAGAAAAAATGTGATTTTGGAGCATTCAATTCTTGCTGAAAAAAAATAGATTTAATTTTAAACTAATAAAAATGGAAGTTAATAAGACTTCGAAATTAAAACTAAAAGGTTACTATGATTTTTGATGTTATTATACCTAATAAATCTGAATATTAGTTGAAATGGTATGGTTCTATGGTCTGACATAGTTAGTCTATTAATACCCTCTTATTCGACACTTTGTTCAGCATTCAAAATCTCCTCAAGGTAAGGTAAACTACAAAGTACAAAAATGAGGTTACCCCCTTAATTCTTCAACAAAATAACACTTTTCTTATTTACGATTTTGCGCATTTTTCCGCTGAAGTTGTGTGGCCTGATTTATATTCAATGTAAAAAAATACCATGAGAAATATTTAATTTGGTTCTTGGATCTAAAAATCACAGACTGCAACATCTTCAAAAATACGAGCCTTGAGTCAAAGTAGTCCTAAAGATTTGGAATTTCTCCTTTTTAAGTCAGTCCTCAAATAAAGAGTATAATTTTAACTTACATTTTGAAAGTTTATTTGAAAAAGTATTATAAATTAAAATCTTTATTTTCCGATAGAAATGCTTTCAAAATTAATTTATTTAGTTTTGAGTGAGTGGTTTTGATACAGAAATTGGAAAAAAGAGAGTTTAAAATAAGAGAGTCAGAAAAGAGAACGTGTTTTCTTTTAAAGAATACGATTGTAACCTTACTTAGGGGTAAACGCGTTGCCAACTTAAACGAGAAAATTCCAAATTTTTGGATTTTTTAGAGGTTTGTGAAAAAGAAACAGCTTTTCGGCAGCTGTCTTTTTGTTTGAAAAAACATGAAAACGTTCGTTGTTGTCCATAGTCTAATTTTTGGGAGTTTCTATTATTCTTAGCGTTTATGGAGTATATCGTGGTAATTTTCAAACGACGTGGCCCCGTTTTGGCATTGGAAATTTTCGTGGGATCAAATGGAAAGATAGGATTTTAGAAAATGATTAGGGAAATATATTGGTTTCCTTTATAACTTTGTGCATAGAATTCGAATGCTGTTTGCTAAGCATTTTCCTCTCACTTCAAAAGTGATATTTTAGCTATGTATATGCTACTGGCAATGAAATTGATACTAAAGTACTACTCCTTTGTCTAAATCCTCTCACCTGTGCAAGTTTTGTTGAAATTTCGGTTGGAATTTATGATTGCGCTGATAAGACATTTACATTTGGCCATGTTTAATACTTTCATTGTAGCAAGTGGTGCGGGTAAGTCATATAGACATTTTCATGAGATTACAAAGAAACCTATACCCACGGTTGCCACTTTGGTACAATTCTACCAAAACTGGTACATTTTTTTCCCATTTTTCTGCGCTTGGTACATTGGTACATGTTTTTAAAATTTGGTACATTCTGTGGGCAAAGTTTGCTTTCATAGTAATCAAGAATTGTAAACATATTTTTAAAATACTTTACAAATTAGACAGAATTGTTCAGACTTAGTAATTTTTTGGCAAAAAGTAAGTTGTATTAAAAATAGAATAGACGAAATGTGGTTTGAAGAATTGACTAAATTTATGTTAATGAGCTCATAGCTCAGCTAATGCTGAAAGAACATTTTTTTACTTTAGTCTAATACAAAAAAAAAAAAAAAAAACAATTAATGAATAAATTAGAATTTAATACTCTTATTAATATAATGTTATATAATAAACTGACAAAAAGTTTTTAGTAAAGTTATTTATTCTATATAAAAAATGGTACATTTTTCCCCCATTTGGTACATTTTTTTGTGAATATTGGTACAAAATAAAATGAGTAAGTGTCAACCGTGCCTATACCACACTTAAATAAATAAGAATTACAAATTGAACTTCACGTCTAATTAAAATTAGACGTTATTGGAGATAGTTTTTATTCACAATGGTAGTTTAACCAAACATTTAAGAGATACACAATGAACTAATAGCAATTTACGAGTGTAAATAATGAAGTTATTAAATTAACCTACGTTTAAATTTGCTACCTTAGGCTTTTGCCTATACAGATAATGTTAAAAAAAAGAGAGCAAGAAGATAGCTTGAAAATTTTCAAACAAAATTATGTAGACTAAACATTTTTTAATTGAAAAAATTTTTTATAATTTTTTTTTTCGAAGTCTAAAAGCTTGTGCAACTCACTAAATATTAATTAATTATACTCATAACAATAAATATACATATTAACATACATATGTATATATCCAATGAATTCACACACAAACAATAACAAACATATTCAACGGTTTTACTCTCTCTCTCTCTACCAACACACAAACATATTACCGCCGTCTAGTGTAGGTACATAAAAAAGCAGACAAATGAAATTTTTATTACAGATACTTTTTTTTTCAAGATTAATATGAACAAACAAATATGTATCTATACTTCAATCATAATATGATGATGCAGCGAGCAACTAATTACGCCCGTTTGTAAGTACGTATGTATGCATTATACATATACGTATGTATGTATGTGCGGATATATGGCTCAGTGAAAAATTGGTGCATCTGTTTGAAAACAACAATTTGAGAGAAACAGCAGCAGGAGCACGAGCAACAACAACAACAACAATTGACAATTAAAAATAAACTCATAAAATGCATTGACGTGATTTAAAATACATAAATACGACGAGCAGAAAATTTTATAATCATTCTAGTTTCATTGATATTTTGTGACCAAACAAAGAAGGGGAGCTGAGGAATTCTGGAATGAGGGTGAACCGACAGCGGTAATGGCAGCAATAACTTGTGGGCGCAACAGCCCAGTGGCAGCAAAATAAAAACTTTTAGAGCACATTTAATTGAGTTCAAGTTCGATTTGAAAATTATACAACGATATGAATGAGCGCACTTCATTTCACTTTAATATGAGCAACTATTTTATTTGTTTTTAAATTTTTTTTTTTAAGTTTTCTGCTTGTTAAACTTTTAATTGCAACAATGAGAAGGCGTAGCAGGATAATATATACTATATATTCAGCAAAGAAAGCTAAAGTCGACTAAATGGTGTTTGCTCATGGTTCCATTAACTGGAGTGCACAGATGATTACTGGCAGCCTCATAAGTAATCTATGATAATTGGGTAATTACCTCATTACACCGACACCCAATTTATACCACGGATACGAAACGAATATTTACCTAGGATCTATGGCTGTGAGAATCACATGTTTCAGGAGGAGACAGAACTGGATGAGGTACTGGAGACATAGGACTGAATAGAGAACAGGGACGCACGATAAGTTTTACAGGTCGTATTCCACGTAATATAATTTCAAATAAATACAAAACCTATGGCTATCGGAAACGGACTACGATTGAATCGAATTATGAAATGTTGAGAAGTTATTGGTCATTTGATATTATTGTTAGAGTTTTTTTTTTTTTATTTTACCGCGACTTATAAGATTTAATGTACGGCGGTTTTTTCTGTGTAGTCTAGAGTATTCTTTACTTTATTCATTTCCATCTCCTTCAAGAATTTGACTATTACACTCGGATCTATGGATGCTAGTTCAGTACTGTGCACTTTAATATGTTCGCATGATTCCTTTTCTTCAATAACTATTTTATTTAAGGATCGATCGGATTCAAATCGTTCAGGTGGAAGAGTTTTATTTATTTTACGCCTAAAAATAGGATTTTTGAGAGCATGTTTACTTTTATTATAAGTTGTGTATTAACCCTTTCATGTCCGATGTTGCCTATAGGAAACATTTTCTTTGATGTAGTATAAAATAGGTGTTTAACAAGTTTTATTAATAATAATTATGCATTCGGTTGTGTTAAGTATTTTTCACGAGTTCTGGTTGCCGAACATTTAAAATTTCGTGCTTATGCCATTTTTTTACACTTTTTGTTTTTGAAGTCAAGTCAAAAACTTAAGTACAAAAATTGTTTTTAAAATTTTTTCTATTAATTTTTTCAAAAAAATGCTTTAAACTATAATTAACCGTAAACGGTTTTTATTAAATACACTTATAAAATAAATTAAAATATTGGAGGAAGCGATTTATCCAGATGTTGTCTACAGCTCCATAGTTATATTTTTTAACCTTAAATAAAGGACAAATGAATCAATATAGACGCATGAAATTTGATGTGATGATTGCGAAAGTTTTAAGTAACCATAATTTGAGCACAAAAGGGTTCTATCAAGCCCCATTAAAATTTGGTCATAAAAGGGTTAACTATCCTTTGATATATTTTTTATTTTTTTATTTTCCAATTATTTTACTTTTACTCCCCATTAAAATCGAGAGTGGTTTTGTTGAGAAAACATTTACCTACACAATAAAAATAAGTTCCTAAAACCGAAATATTTTTGCCAAAGATATAAAAGTTTTAAGAAAGCACTTCGTAAGCGAATAGCGAAAACCCAAAAATGATGACAGGAAAATTTGAGCCAAAAGAAAAAAAATGTATATCTACTTTAAATAAAGAATTTGGGGGAAAAAATAAAAACTCTCTCACTTGGACGATTTGAGACAAGAACGACTTTTATAAATTTTAGAGGAAGTTTTCTGAGCCTGCAGTGCCCAACAAGAATGCCATCTAGAGAGCAATACAGAATACATACATATCTCCTTAATATAGTCACTTAGAAGCATTTTGGCTCGCTTCTCAGTTCCGGAAGAGTAGCAAAGTGATCTGGCATCTTGTATATATTTTTTTCCTGAAACTTAGGCCCCATAAATGAGGCCGCCAATACATCAAAAAATTCGATTTACCATTCTCTGAATGGAATGAATTTCTACGTCAACCCAAGACAGTGCGAATTTTCCACGAATGCCATAGTAAATATGTAGTGAATGCGTCATCCAGGTGATTGTTTTTAAATAGTTTCAAAGATTTCAGACTAGACATTTTTCCGAAATCTTTGACCGACAATATGGATGTGGCTCTAAAACTAAAATTGACGAAGATCCAAGGTGTTTAGATACTAAATAATAGCTGATGAACATGGTTTGAATGGCATTTCTGTGTCACAAAAATCAAAAAAAAAAAAAAAAAAATGGCGAATCCATTAAAAAAACACCCGCACCCCTTTAAGAAATGTCTAGATTGTATAATACCGTATTAGATAATTTTTTCTATAAATATACATACTTAGCTGAATGAAACTTTTGTGAAGTGAACATATTCATGTGACTTGTAGTGTAATAGAAAATTGTATAAGTAGCAGTTGTTGTAGTCAGACATAGAATCTTAAACCAAAGGAGAAATTATATTTATTCAGGAAAAAAAAAAATAAGAAATTTATTACAGTTTTGAGTTTCGGTTTATTGCATACATATGTACATACAATAAAAACAGTACATACATACATATATTTATATACCCGTAATATACAAGTATCTAACTCAGAAACCATGGTATGGTTTTATGTATCTAAGCATTGTCAAATAAAACTAGGTTAATGATTATGACTGTAGTTGGAAATTAAAGCCAGAAAGCAGAAAAATCAACAACCAATTTACATATGTTCGTATATATAAAGAATATGTCACTTAACACATTTCTTTGATTAATTAGATACACATACTAACATACAGATATAAAATACGGTAGAAATAAATACATTTTCATATTTACTAAATTATGAACAATTCAATTTCACATTTACCCTTAAGTGCTTGTAACTATCACTTAAAACACACACAAACAAAAACACAGAAACTGAAACAGTGAGAGAAAATTTATTCGGTAATGCAATTACCAAATTCATTATTACCACATATGAATCTCATAAATCTACACATTACTGCTGCATTTCAGTAGAGAGTTCAATCAATTTGATGACTTAAATAGCACGTTTACTTTACTCCGTGTGCATTAAAAATAATACGAGCACTAAGTGAAATTTGACATATTGTCAGTTAGTCGTAGCAAGCGACAGCAGCAGCAGCAGCAACAACAGCGAATATGAATGAATGAGTGAGCAACATTTATAATTGTTATGTAAATTAATTTACAATACTATTTTGTTAGCCGTGGAGACGCGCGTCGCGGTTTGAAACTGATGGCCGGCATGTGTTTCTGTATTGTATGTTGTTGAGAGATAGTGAGGCACGCGTGCATAAATTAAATAAATATTGAGGAAATATTAAATAAATAGCATATGGAAATGCATAAAGGAAACTCTCAAACAATATTTATTGAAAGTGCAATATGAGTAGGTAAATAAAATTGTTAATGAATATTAAATACCGAAGCATTATTAGGTGGATTGCTTTTGATTTCACTATTTACATTATGTATATGTAGTTAAAATATTTAACTAGGGAAAGACAGTGATGATGATATTTGCAACAAGCATTTTGCCCTGCTACCAGTTCCCGTTGGTATTTTTATAAAATATTTTTGCAAGTGGCTTAAATTTATCTCATTAAAATAAAAATGATAAGCGGATTAGGAGCCCCATGGGCTTATCACAGTGCGGACTCTAAGCAAATACAATAAAAAAGTTATTCTTCAAAAAAAAAAATCTTTAACCTTTTCAAATGGTATATATTTGAATCATACATAGATATGATTTTGTACCCTCAAAAAGAAGTCCAATGTAAAATTGATATTTTTGTAATGTTAGTTTTACAGCAAAAAATATCAGATTGATATGTTTGTGTTGAATTTACATTAAAACTATCATATTTATAATAATCAATTTGACATTGTCATATCAAATTATAATGTTAAAATTACATTAAAAATGTTCTTATTACTTAATACGTTTTTCATGTAAAATTGATATTATTCTGTGTAAATTTAACATTCAAAATGTAAACAGGCGTTGAAAATTAAGACTGGCAATACTTTTTGCATAAGTATAACATAAAAAATTTAAACTGGCAACACTTATTAATTGTGAAATAGTTTTGAGTTTCCCGCGGGTGATAGTGGTTGTAATGTTTGCTCAGCAATAAAATAAAACTGCGAAAAAGAAAAATTGTGAAGTAGTTTTGCGTTTCCTCGCATTAATTTATTTGTGCACAATAATAATATAAAATAAAATTATTTAAAAAGTAATAAAAGTGAATAAAATATTGATAGTGAAAATAATGAACTTATTTTATTTATTGGTATTAATTTCTTCTCGGCCATTTTGTTCTGCATTGTTCAAATATTAGGTTACTAATTATTATTACTGAAATAAAATTATATAAAATAAAAAAACATATTTATTGTGTTTTATTTACCATTTTAAATTGTCAATTTTACGTTTAATTTATATCAAATTTATATTTTGTCAATTCAACATTATTGTTATATCAATTCTACATTATTGTCATATCAATTTGACATTAATATTGCTTTAATGTTACATTTTGTCATATCTTTTTGACATTTCAAATATTAATATTACATTAAAAAAATGTATATCTTTCACATTTTTAATGTCAAAATAACATTGTTTTCTCATCATTTATGCATTTTTCACGTGCAATTCAATAATGTTAAAATTACATTTCGTAATGCCAATTTTAATATTTTTAATGTTGGCTCAATATTGTACTTTTTTTTTTTTAGTGTACCTTTAAATAAATAAATAAATATAATTTATAATTAGAGTATTGTAATATCCAGAAAAAAGAAGAAAAATACTTCAAAGGTATTTTTTAAGGACTTCACTCATAAAGACATGCACACATACATACATATGTGCAATTATTTTATTCTTAATGATAAAACAAAAAACCTAAAATAAAAACTCTCTTCCACTTGAGACATAATTGAAGTATCATTATCATTATGTACAAATATTACGATTGCTGCTGGTGCTTGCTGCTCTTTGACTTATAATTCCCACAAGTAGTCAATGTTACTGAGAGTATGTAAATAATTAAAAGACAAAACAATAAAAAAATATATAGAAATATTTTTCATTTGCTTTATACATAAAAGTGTTAACGTTTTAAATGCAATTATATTCATTATAAAATGATACTTATGATATATCACCGGTATACCGGTATATGTTTCAAAATATTACATCACTCCTCAATCATTGAAGTAATATGTGCCGAATGCTAGCTACCGTATAAACGTATGCTCTGGTTAGGCAGAGGAAGTACGTATCGCTCAGGCAACAGTCAGTAAGTCTACTCCGTTAGCAATGAGTAGATGAGTGAGCATTGAATATCAACAACTGTGATTGTGTGCAACAAAGTAGGTGTGTGTGATAATCATAATGGTAATGTTGATGATGTTGGTTTGTACTTGACATTAGATAGAGAGCAAAACCATAATGAAATTTCCCGTGAGACATGCCAACAATTTTTTTTATGTTTTAATTTCTTTTCACTTCAGAGAACTTCAAAGTGCATATTGGCAAAACAAATATGTAGAAATAAAAAAAAAAAAATACAGAAAATAAATAAACATATTTTGTTTTAAAATGAAAAAATATTAGTTTTAATGTGAAAAATCAAACAAATAAAAAATAAAAACGAACATTCATTCAACTAAAAAACTATAGAGCAAAGTCAACGAACTGAAACAATGCGATTGACTGCTGCCAGTGGCTTTTCAACTAAATATTACACACGTAGATACTCTATTTGCAGAAAAGAATGTGTATATTTAGATACCACTTGAATACTAATATTTTTTTTTTTTATAAATTGGTAGCAAATATAATCTTTATTAAAACATCGAATAGTGAAACAGTAACAGATATTTTCGTTAACTTGTTGATACTCACAACCAGTGGCGGATCCAGTGGGGAAGGCCCTATGGCAGCTGCAGTCTCTCCCAAAACGGGTTTGGTTTCAATATTAGGATGGTTTTTGGTCTAAATTTCGTTTACTTTTGGCTTGAATTTGAGTGTAAGTTTTGGTCTACAGGGTGACAATTGTAAAGTGACGCAAGTTTAATACTCTGCAGAAAGCTTTGCCATTTACCGTTACTTTAATTTAAAAAGCATATTCATTCATCATTGGCTTTGCTTTTAATTTCATTTGAATTTTTGTTATTACATTTTGAAATTTCCATAAAAATGGACAAGGAAAATATTCGTCGTGAAATTATGAAATTTCATTTGGCAAATTATAGAAGCCGTCAAATTGCAAAGGCTTTAAATTTGTCAAGTCGTACGGTAGACCGAGCTATTATTCGATATAATGAAACTGGGGGTTTTGGAGATAGAGACCGGGGAAAATTTTCAGCAGTTGCCACTACTGGTTTAACAGAAAAAATTCGTAAACGAATCAAGCGAAATCCAAGGCGCTCAATGAGAAAAATCGCTAAGGAAGTGGGAGTAAACCGTGAAACAGTGAATCATTGCAAAATCAAAGCTTAATCTTAAGCCGTACAACCTCCGAAAAGCTCAAGATCTGACAAAAAAAAGAAAGATTTGCGACTGCAAAGATGCAAGGCGTTGCTACGCTCCTCCGTGGTAAAAAATGTTGAAAATATCTTGTTTACAGATAAAAAAAATTTTCACGGTTGAACAACATTTCAATGCGCAAAATGACCGAATGTGGCCAACATCATCATCGCAACAAAATAGGACTGTTGGCCGAGTTCAAAAGCCAGCTTCCGTTATGGTATGGGCTGGAGTTTCCGCTAATGCCAGAACCCCTCTAATATTCGTTGAAGAGGGTGTTAAAATTGACCAGGTTGTTTATCGGAGCATTTTAAATGAACATGTTCTTCCTTGGGCCCAAGATACATTTGGAAATGAAAACTGGACTTTCCAGCAATATTCTGCACCTTCCCACATGGCATGGATTCATAACATCTCAAGAATGGCCGCCATACTCCCCAGACTTGAATCCAATGGACTACTCTATTTGGAGTATTTTAGAGAGTAAGGCTTGTGCATCTCAACACCACAGTCTGGAGTCGCTGACAAATTCATTAGAGAAAGCCTGGACTGAAATTGATCAGGAAGTCCTGCAGCGAACAGTACTACGATTTCCGGATCGATTGAAGGCATATGTGCAGGCTAAAGGGGGTTATATTGAATGAGGTGGGGTTCAAATGAATGCTTATATATTCAGCAATGTTAACACTTAATTGTACTTAATGGAAGTACGTCCTTTTGAAAATAACTGCTGAAATGTGTGCGTCACTTTACGATTGTCACCCTGTACTTTCTGAGTTTTGATTGGAATATCGGGATGATTTCTGAATCTCAGTTTCTATACTAATTTCATTAGAATTTCGGATTCATTTTTATTCTGCTTTTAAACCGAATATCGGGATGATTTTTTATCTGAATTTCGATCCTATTTTGTTCTAAAATTCAGTTTAATTTTTGGTCAGAATTTAGGTGATTTTTGATTCGAACTTTAATCTGTATTGTAAAATAAAAGAGTCCTCAGAGAACGAGGTTCATTTAGATTTGAGAGCCCATTGTATTTCTCTCCCCGAGGAGGCACACTCTCTCTGATCTTAAACTTCAACTTCGAGAAAATATAGCTTAAAATTATGTCATAAGCTTTTGCAAACTTCCATACTTATATAGACAGATCGACAAGGTTAACCAAGTTTTACCATTCACAGAGGAAAAGACCTGCAGTTTCGTCATCTTCATACCTTGCATCATATACCTTGACCGATTTTCCTCAGTAAATCGTTATAATTAACAAGAATTAACAGATATTTATAACCAGAGAAGATAATCGTAAGTATGAAAATTGACATTTTAACCAATTAGGACAGTAAAATATGCAAAATTAAGAAAAATAATTGCAAAATAAGCTTGCCTGTATGTTTTATTTTTATTGTTACTAAAAAAAAAAAACAACAAAAAATCGAGGGACATTTGTATATTACACTATACAGCACTGTTTTTACCCATCTCCAAATTTGATGGTACTTAATGTCTTTTGGTCCGCTGAATCCGAATTTGCCATCAGTATATATATTTGAGATATAGGCAATTTTTTGATTTTCCACATATGGGTCGACATTTTTATCAAAATTACCATTTTTTCGAAATGTAGAGGAAAGCATCATATCTCTTCAAAAAGGCAATTAAATTTTTTTTAATTTAAGAGTTTATTTGATTCTCTATTCCATTTCAGTCAAAAGTTATAGAGATCGAAGTTGAAATTCTGACCAAAAAAACCCATTTTTTTCGAGTTTTCTTTATTACGTGCTGAAAACGAAATATCCCATCGCCCATGAATTTTATGTGAATCGATAGCGTGAACTCTTGCGCAAAACTTAAGTGCTCAGCGATGGGTTTCTGAACTCTAGTTTCCGAGCTAGAAACAAAAAACAACGATTTCATTAATTTTAATTCATAGCATTACTTTTAATTAAATAAAGAATTCAGTTGTGTTGACACTTTGCCCGTTGTGTGTTTTAGGATTACTGTCTCTAATGGTCATCCAACAATAATCGGCTAGCATTTCCTCATTCCATAATCCTTAATACCGAAATTCCATTGATTTTAGGTCTTGGTGAAAGCGTTCACACTGTTCATCACTCACTTCACCCAAATTCGAAAGCTGATGAAGGATGACGAATTTGCGAAGCTTTTACCAACTAAACATAAAATAGCTTGGAAATCTTTTCAAGAAATTGTCAAAAATTTTCTCGGAAACTCAAGAGCCAAGACCCAAGAGTAAAGAAATTGCTTAACGATTTCGAAGATGTTGGTGCTAATATGTCATTGAAGCTGCATTTCCTCCATTCTCATCTAAACTTTTTCCACTAAACTTGGGTGAAGTGAGTGATGAACAGGGTGAACAGTTATTAACCATCAAATTTGGAGATGGGTATTGTAATTTTTTTCATTTTGTTGTATAGTGTTATCAAAGCTGGTCTTTTTAATTTCTTTTATATACTTAGCTGCTGATTGCGCTTTAATTTATCAACGATCTTATCTTACGTTTTACCAAATTAGCAATTAAGTTATAAAACGGCGCTTCCAGATTATTATAATTTATTATTGGGCTACATAAATATTTGATCTATACAAGTGTCAAAAATTTACTGTCTTGACTACTTTGATACCATTTGGCACAGGGTATTAGTTCTGTGTTCTACCAGTTTTAATCTGCTTTTGATCTGAATTTTTATTTGAATTTAGTTTCAGGGGGGCATGATCTCCACAGAACTTACGCCAAGAAAAGGCTCCGAACTCCATGGTGTAATTGACGAGTACTACGTTCACGGATCAGACGATTCGGCTCCTGGATTTTTATTTCAATTTCGATGTAAATATTTATCATGTAGATTTTTGGACTGACTTTTGATCTGATAACTATCACTTATAATTTAACAAAATCAGCCCTTCCAAACTTAAAATCCTAGATCCGCCACTGCTCACAACGATTTATTTTCCTGCCGTTTCTGCCAGTAAATTTAACACTTCAATGAGTGTTTAGCTAAAAAGTCTTTATCATTATGTTTTGCTTTGTGATTATAGGTATATTCAATTGACTTGCTCGCCAATCTTTAATCTTGAAATCCATATTTAGATATGCCAATCACTCTACAATAATTGCCGATTGAGTCGATAAATGCCCGTATACCCAGTGATTGAAATTTATATCCTGAGGATGAACATAATGTATTGAATTTCACTAAAATAATCCCTTAATTCTATTGCCGTTAACCACATGTTAACAAGATGTCTATTAATAGAATCACTTAGTTTCAAATAGACTAAAAATGATTGACTCAATATAATAAATACACAGAGGTAAAAACGACAAAGCAGGAAATCGTCCCTAAGATTTCTTCCATTTTTATCTTGTGCGTCGAGCTCGCTTTTGAGCCTAATTATTTGCCCAAAATTAAGAATATTGCCAACAAAGTCAAAAATTAAAATACATATCAGTCTTTTTCCAATTTGAGAATATTAAAAAAGTTGCAACGGTGAATGTAGAAAATATATGGTTAGGGAAGTTTCAGATCTTCGCAAGAGATAAAATTTCCTGAATTTAATAAAGTGAAGCAATTGAGAGAAAAGTTATAAGTTAATTTAAAACAACCAAAAGTTTCCGTATTTTGGACAACTTGATATATCAGACATGGCTTTGGAATCAATTGCTACTGTATTTGAAAGAAAAAAAATTACTTGAATTTACTCCCTGTGAGTGAATATATTGAAAATATTTGGAATCACATTTTTCTCGAGGAATTGTGAACGTAAAAATAAAATCCCGGGGAGGACGAATACCAAATAGAGTTTCGTCTTGCGGGGGCAGCCAAATAAAAGTAAAAGCTCGCGGCTCTAAAGTTTAAACATGACCAGCAGTTTATGTTTCTCTGAACCGAGTACTGCAGTATCCTGGTGGTTAGTCCTTACAATTTTAATAAAACAAAAGAACAAAAATTTTCAATTTTGCTGAAAGCATGAAAAATTATATTTGTAACTAGTTAATATAACAAAAATTACAAAAAGGATTAATTTTTGTATTCATGGCTTTTTTTTTTTGCTTTTTTTATTTCCACTTTTCTACAATTTTACAAAGTTCTACGAAACAAATATAATTATGCTGCTAGCAAAAATAAAAAAGAAACTTGTAATAATGCAATGAAAATTGTTGATATTTATGGTGGCGACAACGATAACAAAAAACATCGACATTTTGTAGTAACAGACAAACAAAAATCGTAGACTGAAAGTCATCAGACAACAACAACATTATACCAGTCAGTGGTCTTTGCATGGGCGGGTAAGCAACAATAACAGCGACGTTGATGAACCGGGGTCGTATTTATTCAAATTCACTGAGCACACTGAAAACACTCGGAAATAATTAGATTGTCACACCAAAGTATTGCGGTGGTGTCGTCGTACGTACATAAATACAACGTAGCCGTAACGTATGTTAACGTAACGCTACAATTTTTCTAATTGACGTTATTTTTTGTTACCATTCAAGAGTGTATTATAGGAATGGGAGTGTGTGTGTGTCCATACGCGCGCCTGTCGATGTTTGTCTCTTTTTTTTTTGGTTTTCAAGTTTATTGATGTTTATCGAATTTGTGACCCATTGTTTTGAGTGCTGATAGATGAGTGAACCGACGGATGATTGCATATGGAAAGCATAAGGGTTGACAAAATCAAAAAGGGTTGTATGCAGTTAATATACACGTTTGAAAATACAAACTCCTAATCAATGAAATTTTGAAAGTTTTCACAGGATTCTAATGTTTCTTAGGGTACCGGATACCTCAAATCTTATTGAGATTGTTGATGGTAAATATTTACGATTCTGACAAAGAATTTAAGTTCATTTAAGATTAAAAGAAATGAATGAAAAAATGCCAAGTTGTTCAAATTAAATGAGGTTTCTTCATTTTTTAGGATTTAATTTGCTATTTTTCAATTTCATTCATTATATTATTATTACCTTTCGAAAGTGATTACAGTGTGCAGCAATATATGGGGTCATGTTAGGGTCCAGCGTTACGACTATAATAGCTGAAAAGTACTTGACCCAATAATAAAAATCCTATAAAAGATTTTGCGAAAAACCTTGGTTGGGCGTTCGGTACAGCCCGTTGAAGTTGGTCTGTTTTTGTGCTCATGAATTGGCGTTTTCTGCGTTTTTAGGATATAACCGTGCATTTCTCGATGTTTACATCTGAGAATCTATTATAGGAAAAGGTGTAAGAAAAGTTTTTGCCTAACACTGCAAAGTCATATCTCTTCTTCTAATAAGCCTTTTTTGGCCAAAATTGTTTATTCAAAAACTGGCATTTGGAGTAGATATGTGAGAAAAAAATGTTTATTTTTGAATATAAACAGACCCTAGAAAAAAGCAAATCAAAAAATATTAATTTTTTTTGGTTAAATACATTGAAAATCGTTTTTTCCTTTGTTTTCGTTCAATATAGAAAAAATGGATGGATTTAAGGCTTTATCATGTTTGTTTATTTTATGTAAATGTTGACTACGATTACGCTGTAGGTAGTGTTGATTCGATACCCACATAGTATCGATAAGTAATGAGTAAATACTTGTATCGAATAAAAGTATCGATGCTACCGAAAATATCGAAAAAAGTATCGAATATGTACTTGTATCGAATACTCGTTTAAAGAGATAAATTGCTCTTTTTTTAAGTGGTTGTCAAGGAAAACATTCAGCCCAGAACGGCTCATTGTGATGCAACATGGTTGAGCATACAGTGTACACTACTCAACACGAGTTTTTCGCCTATAAATCATGTTTTTGAGATATTTCCACTGAAAACACATAAAATGACGTTAATTTAATTTTGCAAATCGCTAGAAAAATTATAATAGAAGGAAAACTAATCAACAGATTAAAGCTTGTTAAAAATATTTTATTTTAATCAAAAGGTTTCAATAAACATTATGTTCTACATGCATGGCAGGAAATATTTTCTAGAACTTCAATACTGTACTGCGATATTGTCATACATTGAAATATTGCAATATGGACTGAAATATTTTGAATAATTCTGCAGTAGCACTTTGAAATATATCAATAATATATATAAAATATATATATACATATATATATAAAATATTGTAAAATGATCCACAATTTTAAATATTGTACAGCAATATTTCAGTTTTTTAAATAAAAATTTTCCAAGTGTATCGAGTATCCGATACTGACCCTTTTTTCCGATACTAAGTAAAATACTTATGTTGTAGCATCGAGTAAAAAAAGTACTTGAATCGAATGAAAAGTATCGAGTTTTTACTTGTATCGAATCATCACTAGCTGTAGGTGATCCATACGGCAAATTCAATTTTGAACAGCTTTTTCGAGCATATCGGCTGGAATCTCGCTAATAACACGTGTAATTAGGGTTGCCAGATGGTCTTGATTCGTCTTGATTGTCCAGATTTTTAGTTCCGTGTCCAGAGTCCCGATTTTCAGAAATTTGTTCAGATAAATTTTTCAAATTTGTGGAGATAAAATTTTTACTGATAAATTTGAGCAAACACATTAAAAAATTTAAAGATATATAGCAAAAGTCTCAGGTGCTGAAAATATGTATACATCGGTTTCGTAATTCAAAGTTTAAAAAGTGATTACACTGATTATGCAGTGCAAGAAAATTTTTTTAGTAATTTAGTCACTAATCACGACTGGGTACTCCTTTTTTTTCAACCACATCTAGCTCTCCCACATTACCCTGAAGTCGGAAAAATGCGGTCTTCAGGAGCTATTAAGAAATTTGTTTATCGTAACAGATGCGAATTTGATGTCTGAAGCAAAGTTGTTAAGCACAAAGAGATAAAGAATTTTTGTATATACACTTTTCCTTCACTTTGAATCTTGCGCATTAGGCAAAAGTTAAAATTTTATTGCACTGTGTTATCAGCTGTTCACAGCTGTTCCCCTTGACAGAATATGTCCCATATATATGTTGTGCGGAAAAATCTTTTTTCAATGCCCAGATGAAAGCTGAAAAATCTCGATACTTTATCTCTATGTCCAGATGAAGCCCGATTTGCATCTGGCAACCCTACGTGTAATGTTGTTTTCTAAAGCTCGGCATAGACGAGTGACTTCACGTAACCCCACCCCACAAAAAATAGTCTAGAGTTGTCAATGGCCAACGCACTAGCCCGAAACGTAAGATAAATTTCTGACCGAATTCTTCACTCAGAAGGTCTATTATTTCACGTGCTGTGTAGCGCCATCTTTGAAACCACATGTCGACCAGATTCAGCACGAGCATTTTGGAAAAAAAACTCGAAATCATTGAACGATAACGAACGCATCCATGCACCAAACATGGGCAGCGACAACTAAAAAAAAAAAAAAAACGATCTCCACCCTTTACATAAGTAAGTCTAAATGTTTAAGGCGGATTTTTTTTAAAGCATTTACCCCTCATCTTGGAATCGAACCTGAGGCAGCTAGAATTCCAGTCTAGCACAAACTCACCAGGCCACCGATTTTTAAGATTTTTTTTTTTTGAAAGTAAGGAATGTGTTTTTGTTGTACTTTTTATTGTATAATTCCAGTTTTAAAATAAATTTCCTTAAAAAAATAAAAATGGCGGAGATATACAGTATTTTCAACAAGAGCGTGTACGACCTAAGTCCTTCAAAAAATTACCCAATCAAAAAAAAAAATATCCCACATAATTTTTAAGCATTTTTTTCTCCAATGTTGACATATCAAAACAGTGGCCAGTTACCACAATTTTGAGTAACTTCGTGGTAACCCGAGGTCATACTATCTCTAGCTTTTCGGCGTATGATTGCGACAAACTGTGCCATTTCGACTTAAGCTGTCATTTCAATTGGGCATTGCTTTTAGCATTATTTCTGCTTATCTTAAGCTTAAGAATTGCTTAAAATTTTGTCAATGTGGTTAGCATCTGGAGATTGAGAGGCGCATTCCAAAATTCTTTTCGTTTTTTCTTCTTTTCACTGAACAAGTGACTTTAATATCCAAATTTCTCGTAATTATGATTATCCTGTCGAAACTCTGTTTTGAAATGCATCCACAAACAGTAGAATTTCCTGTATGCTTAAATAATCTCAGAAATATGTTATTGCCCTTAATGGACAAGGCACGTTTTATGGTACCTGCCGTCCGTAAAAAAGATTCATCTGTAAATCCCACATCGATTCAATCGTTATCCATGTGTTCGACAGCCCACTCTAGATATTTTCTTTGTTTATTTTGCCGTCAATTAGGCATTCATTTAAATGACTTTGGATTGAACTAAGAAGGATACATTAATGACCTTCAGCACCAGTTTTTGTTGGGCTGCTTCAAGTGTAATGGTAGAATTGGCTTCAGAAACTCATGCTAGCACCGAATCCTGCTGCTTTGATGTTGCTCTAGAAGCACAATGATTTGGTAAATCGTCAACATTCTGGTGTCTTAAAAAAAGCTGGTTCCATTTCTTTACGAATGCTTTCAACTTCTTAAGGTATTTGCAGCACCTCCCTAAGACATTTTGGATTACTTTGGATGTGAGCAAAGAATGACGGCCTAAAAACTTTTTACATACACGGAGCTCAATTTGAAAAATAGCTTATACAACGAAATTGTAATTGCGATTGTTTGAAAGGTTGAAATGTTGAAAATAAAGTTCAACTTGATACTTAAAGTTGTTCGTACAATTAAGCCGTAAATGCTCTTGTTGAAAAGACTGTATGTATACTGTATGTATAAAATTTGACTTTGTGAGGTTATTTTTTCAAGAATAAAGGGGTAGAGTGTGTTTTGATGTTCTAGGAACCCCCATACTATTTGATAAGCAAACTTTTTCTATGTAATATTGTCCTAAGCTGTACTTAAAAAACTCCCAAAATTTTGAGTATGGAGCTTAGATGAGGGATTCTTGCGTTCACAAAAAATGTGCTTCTTTTTCTACTGAACAACTTTTCTATAGACACCAAAAACAATAAGACATAAATTAAGAATGTCATGGTACAGTCTTAATAAAGCCATTTTCATGATTTCATGTACCGTTATCTCGAAGACCTGACAAGATGGAGGAAAATGGTCTGCAGATTCAAGCTTAGCGGCCCCAAATTACTCTAGACTGCATGTCAAATCACTAGTCCTATTTTGGCTGTTGCACAGTGTAATTGGGAGATCTCAGAACCAAAACAGTCGATTTTTTCGGACAAAATTTCAAACTTTGACCCAGGCAGAAACATGTTTATTTGAATAATTTTTAGTCGGTGAGAAATTCGAGTTAATCGTATTTAAAATTTCGGAAAGGAAGCGTGGTTCATGCTGACAGGCTCTCATGACGTCATTCTTTAGAATTGATCAAAATCAATTGCATCGCATTCTACAGGTGTCAAACTATAAATTTACGCTAAACAAAGGCATTTTTTCAAGCATTAACTTCTTTTCGCTTAGCTAAGTTTATTAGACGTGGTGGTAGTTATCAAATAGGTTTATTCTGTACTTACTTTTGGTGAATTATAACCATTCAAAAAATCCACTGGAGATGTTAAATAAATTTTCTGACTTATAGACAATTACCTGAAAAAAAGAAAAGAAAACCATTTATTAGAAAATAGAAAAATATTGCAAGAGTTTAATAATTCACAATTGTTAGCATAAATCAATGAAATTATAACACATAGCTTACAAATATTTTTTTAATGGTTTTTCATTCTGCAAATTGAACAACTCATCTGATTAAGTCAGATCTCGTATTGTAAATATCGTCAAATGAATCAATCAATTCGTATTATTTTCAGTATTCTTTGAAGCCAAATCCTTCTTCAGGCTGCCATAACAAATTCCAATTAAATAAAAAATAAATAAATTACTCTATAGCATATGCATGATTATTTCCTTTTTTTAACATTTTTGTACTACATATACATAATATAATATCTGTAAAATGTAATAAAAGTTAATAAAAAATCAATGAGATTGTCAAGTGCATAACTGCATACGCCTACCACAATAAGCAACAATAACAAAATTATTATTATCATATAACAAAATTAATTAAAATCGTAAAATATGTAACTGTTTACTTGTGCATATATAAATAAATTATTTTTGCGTCACAACAAAATAAAAAGCCTCAAAAAAAAAATGAAGTAAATATAAAATTCTCAAATATCGAGAAAAATATAATGTGGCGGCTCAAGAGCAATCGCATGCAGCTTTGCCCAGCGTTACATTGATTACGAAGGCTTATTTTGTATTACGCAAACCATAGATTTCCGCACAAATTTATATAAGGAGTTTTTTTATTTAAAATAAAAGAAAGATCAAAGAAATTTAAAAATTTCTTTGATCTAGTTATCTTTGAAAAATATGACAGCTGTTTTTTTAATGACAAACATGTTGATTTATTGTGAGTTTGATCAAAATGAGTGAAGAAAAAGAAGTACGTCTTAAAATTATTAAAAATTTTCAAAAAAATCCAAATTGGTCCTACAAAAAAATGGCCAAAGAAGGTCTGCCGTAAACTGTTTCCAATGTTATTAAACAGTTGCAGGAGAATTTGACCATCGATAAGAAACCTGGTTCGGGAAGAAAACAAGGACCACATAATATTGGGAAAGCCAAGAGAATAGAAAGCATATTGAAAAGATCTCTAAACACATCTGGTAGCCCAGTGCCCGGTTAGCCCAGTGCTCTGACTATTTGGTGCGAAAAGTTAAAGCCAATGCAGGTTTGAAAACATACAAAGTCCAAAAACTTCCACACAGGAATGCTGCAAAAAATTTAGACGCCAAAAGTAGGGCTCGGAAATTAAAATCGAATTTCATACAAAAATATTCATGTTGTACGACGAAACGTATATACTGGCAGATTTTACGCAGCTTCCGCGTCAAAATTTTTATGTTGCTGATGCTCGAGGAAATGTCGAAGAACAATTTAGAATCCAAAAGCAGACAAAATTACCTAAAAAAATTCCTGGTATGGCAAGCTATATGCAGTTGCGGCAAAAGAAGCAAGTCATTTGTTAAAGTGGGCTCTATAAATACCGAAATATACATTAAAGAATGTTTGAAAAAAAGACTTTTTACTTTTATAAGAGAGCCCAATGTGTCCACATATTTTTGGCTTGATTTGGCATCATTTTACTACGGCAAGAAAGCTCTGGAGTGGTACCAAAGTAATAACATAGTTTTTGTACCAAGTGAGGCCAATCCTCCAAATTGTCCGCAGCTAAGACCAGTGGAAAGATATTGGGCTCTTGTGAAAAGAAACTTAAAGAGAACAAAGAAGGTGTCCCAAAATATCGAAGATCTTAAAAGGAGATGGACATACTGTTCCAAAAAGGTGTCTGAAACAACTATCAAATCTCTAATGGAAGGCTTACCAAAAAAGGTCCACGAGTTCATAAGTAGTGGTTAGAACTATAAAAGTTATATTTTCCAGTAATTTGTAAAATATTATCAATTAAATAAAAAAAAATCAAAACTCTAAGATCAACCGTTTAAAAATTATTGAATTTTATATATACTAAGATTTTTTCGATCTCACTCCTTAAATACCCCCACCCCACTCCTTAAATGCTACCGAGAATTTTCTCTTTCTCGAGTAATAAATCTTCTTAATCTGAATGTTCCGGGAAATGAAGTTTCTCTTTGAATATGAACGTGGAAATTCCGAATTTTCGAAAAAGCTTACTGAATCTCTTAAGTGATATTATTATTATGTTTGGGACATCCCCAAGAATCCTTCAAGAATTATATTATTCTCAAGTTATAGTATTTTCATAAGTCCTATAACCGCTGTAAACCTTAGTATGAAGCCAAATTTCAAGGGTTTCAACATGCCGTCTGGTAAAATGTTTTTTGAAGTTTTGAAGTTTCCTCCTCACAAAATCTGCATAGCTTATTCTCAGTTTTGTCATATGATAGTTCAGCCTGCAGATTTCCTGTTATAATTCTCAAATTCTTTTTCTCTTAAAATAATACATTCCTCAAATCATTTTAGTTTAGTAGTATGTTCCCAAAGATTTTTTGGTTGTTCCAGTAAGGCTGTGCTGTGGTTATGTTGGTGCTGGCTGTTCGACGAACACACACATCACATTTTACTCTTGTGCTCGTTGTAGATTGTTACATTGAGTTCGTTGCAGAGTTGCTTTTGGCTGAAATGTACTCCTTTGTTTAATACTATTTTGAATGTAAGGATACTTTTTTGTGAAATAACTCATTGCAACCCTGAATGCTCGGTGTTCATTTCACCCAGCATATCGTGTTCGTTGAGAGAGTGAGTAAAGATTCTCACTTTGTGTTCGGTGCAACAACAATTTTATGGTGTTGTTCGCCGAACAAAATCTAAACATAACCATAGCCTAAAATGTTCGTAATTATTCTTCTTCTTTCTTTAACATCACAGTTAGAGATATTAAGTATTTGAAAACGAAGTTAAAAATTACAACATTTTTAATTTAATTAAATATTCCCAAATAAAATGAGAACAAATTTATAAAATTGCACAACAGCAAAAAATAATAAGGATACATTTTTTTTAAACAATTTAAGCCCGCATTTTTCTTATTGACATGTAAAATTGACTTTGAAAAAGTTCACGATATTTGCCTTGCTCAACCCAGCAAAGTGCGCGCTGACAAGGTAGACCTTTCTCAAAAACAGTAAATAATTGTGAGCGAGACAGCAAATGAGAAAAAGGAGAAAGAAGATTACCATTGCTATGATGGGCTTCATTTAATTTAGCAGAAAGTGCTGCCTTCTGTATTTCGATATTGTGAGAAATAGAAGCGAAGGGGGAGTGCCTATATATAATAAATCTGAAAAGAGATGAAAGAAAGTCAAAGAGCAAGTTGTTGCCTTTCTTTGATGTTGTTCACCCGATTGTGTAAGAGGAAAGACAAAAACGAAATCGATAAACGCGACTTTAGTGGCATAAAGAGTATTCACTTTAAAAAAAAAGAAGTTCCTCGGGAAATTTTATTCAGAGATGAGCTAAAAACTAGTAGTTGAAGACGAAATTTTTTCTTTTTTATCTTTTTTTTTCATTTTTCTGCGATTAAAATTGCGAAATATCAAACTCTTTTTGAGGTTAAATTTAGACATTTTTGTGTGTTTGTAAACATTATTAAAAAATTAAATGAGTAACGGTTCAAGCTTTTAATAAGCCCTATTCTAAATATTCCCAAAATGAAATTCCTAGGAAAATTTGTTTCTTCTCTTTTTTTCCTATAGGAAAGAAACTAATTTTCCCGGGAATTTCATTTTGGGAATGAATATTTTGCTAGTTTTAGTGTAAAGGTGGACAATATAGTGAAAAAAAATTTGTGTCTGTCTTACTATCCGATTGAGATATATTCAATTATTTTGCTCTTCCATATCTACTTTATTGGAGACAATTAATAGTTCTTCACTGTGTTGATGAACCCGCTAAAGCTTTATAGATAAACACTTAAAAATCACTAACCCTCTATGGGAAATATGAATCTGGAGAATGCCTTGGCATTGCTAACAAATAAACAGATAAACTTTTTTTCTTTAAACATGCAGTTGTGTAAATGTATAGTATATTTTTGTGCTAATTAGTAGAAAAATGGAAGGTGTTTATGCGTGTGTGCGTATATATCAAAACCATAATAATAAAATTTATGCCAGTTAATGTTGTTATAGTTGTTGCTATTGCACTTGTGTTGTTACTGTTGTTGGGCGCCATACATCAATGTGCATCAATGCTGTATAGATGCGTGCATCACATGACCACGAATGAAATGACGACGATGATGTTACCAAACGGTTAATTAGTAATATAACACATACACACACATACAAACAGAATTTAAAGCAAAGTTTAATGTTGTTGCTGTGAATTGTGGTTTCAGCGTCTACCAGCAGCACTTGGTGAAAACCGGAAGTAAACAAAGTTTACAACATCATATTAATAACCTTACAAAAAAAAAAAAAAAAGCAAAAAAAGAGAAGATGAAAACAACAAACGCTTGCATGTGCATTTATTGATGTTGTTGATCTGTGGGAGAGTGGTGAACGTGTTTTGTGTGAGAGAGAGAGAGAGAGCGTTATCATTTATATTTTTGGGAGTGGTCAGTAGCAGTTATTATTATTGTTGTTGTATAACAGCATCTGCCTTTTATGGTTAATTGCAACGTTGACGTCTGTGTTTGAATAGTGCACAACACAATACCACTGCTGAAGAATTATAATTTAATATTGAAAACTCGAACAGTTAGGTACCTACAATGTGTTGTTACTCGCATGAGTGAATCTTGTATTTCAATATTTTTAATTTATTTTATGTAAGAAGCAAACAGTTTTTATGCTTTAATGACAATTTGTATAGTAATAAGGTTTTATTGCTAAATACCGTAAATATGCATTAATAGAAAGGGTAAACAATGGTTTAAAACTATAATTGACTGACATCTGCAGAAGTTCTGCCGCTTCGTTTTTTAATTTTAATTTGAACATCAAAAAGTTCCCGGAATTTATTCAGAAAATTAAAAATACAAGTTTATTCATCCAAATCTATATTGTCCCCTTCAAAATAATCCCCATCGACTGCAGCACACTTATGCCAGCGCTTGATCCAATCCTCGAAACATTTTTTATATTCGGTTTTCGGTATGTCCATCAGTGCTTCCTGGCAGGGCCGTAGCCAGAAATTTTTTTCGGGGGGGGCGGGTTTTCATTCGAAGAAAATATTCATAAATAATTTTTATCAAACTGATTTTTAAATACAATAAATTAAATCAATGATACATTTGATGGACCCTATAAAATTAAAATTTTAGGAAAAATTTTCCGATTTTTTTTTATCTTAACCTCAAAAGTGACAAAAAATTCCCAGAATAATCAAATTAAATTTTTTCAAATAAATGTTATTCAATGTGCATTCTAGTGCATTTTTTTTTATAATGAGGGACATAATTTCATTAACTCATTGACTTCCCACTTTTGATGATGTACCCAACTTCAAAAAAATTACCAAAAATAGTAGAGGCTCATTTTTTTCAAATGATCATCATTGGGAATTTGAGCCATTATCAATGAAGAGGAACCCGGATGAGGTTGGCTTATATTATCTAAATTCGTGAAGTCACAGTATTGAAAGAGATCTTTCTAGTCGTGGTGCTCTGACCAATAATGCGTTATAAAATTAATTTTAAGATGGGTTTTGCTAATAAGATGGAGTTTTTGCGAAAGAATTTTCCAGGTTGAACACGAATCTGAGGTCACGTCACGTTTTAAGAAAAAAATGGGATTCAAGCAAGTCTAATTTTACAAGGATCTGACAATTTTTTCTATTTTTTTTAATTTTTAAACTTATCAAACTGATTCAGGACGAAACTTTAAATCAATAACAGTTACTGACCTAGAAAAACTATGAATGCAGGAGTGCTCAGTATCACCTTATCTTTTTGAATGCGTAGTCAAACCTCATGTCGAAGAAAACAAATCGGATTTGAAATCGGGAGGTCAGAACCCCCAAAACCTCCCCCCTAAATACGGCCTTGCTTCCTGCGATTTTTCCATTACTTTCTATCGGCTGCTGAAACGCGTTTCCCGTAATGATTTTTTAACTCGATTGAACAGAAAGAAGTCACAGGGAGCCAAATCAGGTAAATTCGGGTTTCTTTCGGCCAAGTGCTTCACGCAAACGCCTCATAACGCCCAAATAATACTCTCTGATGGTCAATTTACGGTTAATGACCAAAATTCTTTTACTTTATCAATGTTTTCGTCGGTTTTCGATGTCGATGGTCTGCCACTGCGTTCATCATCTTCGATTGACTCACGACCACTTTTGAACCGCTCGTGCCACTGGTAAACGACTGTTTTCTTTAGAGAATCGTTGCCGAAACACTTTTCCAACATTTCCAACGTTCGCGCACCATTAAATCGGTTTTTTACGCAAAATTTAATAAAATTGTAAAAAATCGCCGACACACACAGAGATAGATGTACTCTTGGCTACGTAACTTTTGCAAATGTCAAGCTATGACGCTAAGATTTAGAGGGAATATCAACAACAGATGTACCAACTTAACAAAAAAAAAACAGAACTCAAATCGGAACGATGTGAGCGCCACACGGTGATTATTCCGGGAACTTTTTGATCAAGGCGGTAAAAGGAGACGCCGGACATGCGCTCAAATGCAGTAAGTACCTACCTGTCAAAAATAAAAAAGTGCTGGACAAAACTCAATCTGGCTAGTGAGTGAAAAGGAATGACAAAAAAAATCAATCAACAATCACCACCTAATGAGTAATTTTTATTATTCAAGTTTCGTGATTAATAATTTTAATGGGGTTTTTTCAGGATTTCGGCCATATTTAATGTAATTTTTTTCCAATGTGTTCAGTAAAGTTCCCAATTCCATCATGGAAAAATATAATCTTCAACAATGACTGCGAATCTTTAATTTTTTTTTATTAAACCAGTCGTTTTCCGATTGCGATTTTTCGTGCACTTTTGACAATTTATGGTTGTGATCATCGTCCATCTGTGCTCGCTATTCGTCGAATTGTGTTTATAATTTCGAGCTAAAGAAAATCAACAAGTTATTCACGAGTTGACTTTTATAGTGGGTGCGGTTCTTGATCCTGTGGGGTCATCGGTTTATACTCCTTAGAAAATGAGGCTTGTGCCACTGTTACTCTCAATGAAGAGCGGTATAGGTTGTTGTTAACCAACTTTTTATGGCCTGAGTTGGAAGAAGCTGACCTTAACAGTATCTGGTTTCAACAAAATAGAGCTCCATGCCACCCAGAACGTCAAACAATAGATTTATTGCAAGAAAGAAGTTTGGTAACTCGATTATCGCAGTTCTGGTTTATAATGCGTTACGAATCAAGGGCGTTACATATAGAAGTCTAATGCACTTATCATCAATCTACTCTCATTAGTATTGAGATTAATACTCAAATTAATATTGAGTTACTTTATGCTTCCGTAAGGATGAACTTGGTGAAGAATTCCAAAGAACTGAATTTCAAATTCTTAGGTAAGAGGGTCTTGTAGACTGAGAATAAATAAGTGTATGAGGAGGTTGAGAAGGGGGAGGTGGGGGGGGGGGGGAGTCAGACGTGAATTGTTTGAAATTCGTATTGTAGCAAATTTTGCCATGGCAAGTCTGAGTAATTTTACATTGCTCTGCAAGGGCTGAGAATAAGAAAAAGGAATTTTCAGACTTGCTCTAACTAGAGAGATGAAAAATTTCAAATTCAGCCAACCCTGGATTAGTAGTATTCCTTGACGAACTATCATTTTTAATACAAAACATTTCATTATAAAATATCTACCAAGACGGACAACAAAAATCAGCCGATTGAAATAAAAATCTGAAAATTGCACCTATACTAATATGATGCGGTCTGCAATAAGATCTCAAGTAAAGTGACTTATATGTCCGTCAGGTGATGTCCAATATGTGAGGCACAGTCATCCCCCCCTCCCTCCAGAACCCGAGAATCTTATAGTAAACAGTCATTTTTGAGAAATATTTTGATTTTTCCAAAAAAAAAAAAAAAAAAAAGCCATCAGCAGTGAAAAGCATATACTTTCAGCAAACGAAAAACTTTAGGATTTAAAATATTATTTTATATTATATTTTATTTTAATAATAATAATTTAATATAGATATTAAAATGGGGTCGGATATTTGAATCAATTCTGATTAGCCGCCATGCTGGGCGTTCCAATAGGATGCACGTTACAGTGCAACTGGTTGTTAAATACATTCAGACTACATTAAATATACAATTTCAACGTCTTATTTATTTTAGTCTGATATTGGTTTAACTTTTCCGTTTTTGCCCGTTTTTGATCTGAATTCTGGTTTGATTGTAAGTCAGAATTTTGTTTTATTTTAGTTTAAATTTTAATCTGAATTTGGTTTGAGTTTTAATCCATGTTTGATCTAAATTTTGATTTGCTGTGCAACGTTTGCAGACCAGCTTTTGATCTGATTTCTGGTCTAAAATTTGGTTCGCTTTTAATTTGTATTTGGCGTCTTTTTAGCCTCAGTGTTAATCGAACTCTCAGTTCGAGTTGTGGTTAATATTTTTGTCTGAATTGGCTTGATTTTGATACTATTTTGGTCTGAATTTCGGTCCGAAATCGGTCTGAATTTTGTTTTAAAATTTGGTCCGAATTCGTCTGGAATTATGGTCTAGTTTTTGTTTAATTTAAGTTTAAATTTTTTATGTAAATATTTATCAGATATTCCTACAAGTTTTTGGTCTGAATTTTGGGTTACTTTCGTTCGGTATCTCGTGCCCTTTTGGCCTAAAGTTTTGTCTAACTATTGGTCTGAGTTGTGGTCTAAATTTTTTTTTTTTTTAATTTTGGGATTTTAGTCAGGGTTTTGGCATGAATTTGATTTCATTTTGGTCGATTTTTGTTGGAATTTTGGGCCGATTCGTGGTCTGAACATTGTTTTTTTTTTTAAACCGGTTGTTGCCCGGTACCCGGAAGCGTGTATAATTACATTTTAAGTAATGTATAACAGGCTTAAAGAACGTATTTAATTTTTCATAAAAATGAAGTGCTTGATTATGGAGTTGTGAGATCGTAAACTCACCACCAGGCCGATATTAATAGTGATATCGATGTTTCGACCAAAAATTACCCAAAAAATAGAGATATACCAAATTGTTTCATCAAAATTTGTTTTCAAAGGAAAGTAAAATGATAGTTTTTTAGGAGACTATGAAAATTAAATCTAGAGGTTAATTTTCAAAGTCATGACTTAAGTTCATGTCAATTTCGTTATTTGAAGTTATATACATAGAAACAGGTTAATGAACAAATGTAGTCATCACAACAACAATGTATATAGATACGGGCAAATCAGACGGCCGTTTCGGAATCCGCCACAATTCCTCATCAGTGATCTTAGTGATAGTTCTTAATCTTTCAATATCCTATATAAGCTACTAATATTTGAAATCATACCCCAGAATTACGGATTTGATTCCAAATATCTTCACTGAATAGAGATATTGAAAGAAACTACCACTACCGTTCTATACACTTATGTTGTTGTTTTTTTCTCATTGTAGCTAGTCTGCATAACAGTTCGTTATTTCAATTTCCTTCAAATTTTTTTCTCAAAATAGATCATTTAACAATATAAATCCATCATAAATGTCATAATCAAGATTTTGATCTGAATTTGGTCTCATTTTGATCTAGATTTTTGATCTGAATTTGGTCCTTTTCTTGGTTTGAACTTCGGTCTGGAAAAAGTATTTGAATTTTAGTTTGAAATTTTGTCGAAATTTCCGCCGAAATTTCGATCAGATTTTAGTTTAAATTTTGGTCTCAGTTTTTCAGAATTTTAGTTTGAAATTTGGTCGAAATTTCCGCCGAAATTTCTATCCGATTTTAGTTTAAATTTTGGTCTCAGTTTTGTTTCAGTTCTTTTAATTTTTGACTTGTATTTGATAAAATTTGTACACTAGTTTTTTGTCTAGGTCTGGGTTTTGGTCTGATATTTATCTAACAACATTAACTAAACATAGTGAACTATCAAGCAATATAGGTATTTAGTTTTATAAATATCATAACTAATTTCGAAGAATTAAAAAAAAAAACAAAATAAAACGATAATTATTGTTAAAAGATCGAAAAAAATGTATTATATACATATGTATGTAATTATATCGTGAAGCGAAAAATTTAGTACAGTTATACAAAATTAATTAACTTATTTTCATATTTCTACATACTGCAACAAATACACTCGAACAAAAATGGTTAGGGAAATTAGTTATAGCAAAAACAATCTTGGTTACTTGCAAACGATGTAAAATGGGATATAGAAACTATGGTAAGTAATCGCTTTCGGATTATTTAAAAAATACTAAGTATGCATTATTACTTTTTCCCCATGAGCGTATATTAAATAATATAGAGTTAAAATTACATTTCAACTGCTACTCAATGCAAAACAAACCAAAAACTGCAAATCATATATGATTATTTTTGAACTGCTGCTGTTTCAAAATTTTAAAATTTTCAACATAAACTCAAATTTCAGTCTAGGTAAAAAAGAAGCAAGAGAAAATTATGCTGAATTGATTAAATAATAACAAATTGCAATGAAATTCAAATGCAAAGAGAAATTTTATAGTTTTCTCAATTATGTGCATGAAAAATATATTTAAAATATGAAATGATGGATACTTTATGGACTTTATGAATGAGTGATGCTATGATGTTGTAGCAGCAGACCTTTTACATACGAAACAAACTATTAAGAATTGAAATTGATGATAACAACACTAACAACAGCAGTAAAAACAGTAATAGCTCTACTGAAGATTTTGCACAAAGTGAATATTTACGTATGCATGTATCTAAGTAAAGTTTTAAGTTTTCATAATACAAAATCAATATTGAAGTTATTTGTCCTTATGTCATTTGATATTACTCTGCAAGCAAAATGCTAATGGATATACTACATGTTTATATAAGTACATAAAGATGTAGTAAGAGCTCGATAACTTGAATCTAAAGGGATGGCAATACATGCAAAATCTTGCGAGTAATAAAAGTTAAATCATTATTACATATTTTCGAGTTAAAAAAAAAGAAAATTTAATTAATAAATATTTTTAAGGAAAAATTTTTATACGCGCATTAGGTGAGTGTAGAAATATAAAATGGAAGTAACATTCAAATTAATAAAACACTTACGGCCGTTTTCTCAATGTCCAGTTAAGCAGTAATCAAAACTTTAACCTAGGGCTCGTAGTAGTAGTTAGTTCTGATTAGTGCTTAACCGGACATTGAGAAAACGGCCCTTAGAGTGTTATGGATTGAAACGCCGGAAATAGCCAAATCATTAAAACACGATACAACATGTGTGCACACTTGGTATGAACAAATGTGAGCAAAACAAAACAATGGAAATTTCAAATTTTCTGTGTACATATGTATGCACTAGAAATTAAGTATGCGCGTTAACCTATACACAATATAAATTTCATGCAACTGCAGCACATCAGCGCACATGTTGTATTGTCTATACCCTGCTTTACTGCCCTTTTTCTTCTTTTATGACATAATAGTACAAGAAGGGCCCAGGACAACCTTCTCGCATCTATTCATTTTCTGTAAATTATATTTGTACACAAATGGAAAGGTCCTACGGTTTTATGATGGATACAAACGGAAAAGTAAAAAGCTTCTAGGTAATTTTTACTCTTTGAAGTTGGCATTGTCAGCTAAGAGGCGGTGCCGTGTAGAAATATTTTTAGTTTTTGACCGTGCTGAGTATCGGTCAAAGGTCGTATCAACCACACACGACTTTTAATTTGTTAGTTTCCCTGACCATTTTCCAGCACATGCGTTCGACCGCGCGTATTCTCTCTCATTTTAAGGTATTTCCACAAAAATCATCACGTTTAAGAATTCTGGGGTAATCTACTGTCATTTTTGATTTGGTTGAAGTTTGGTCATCTTTTTACATTTTATAAGAAAAGCTTCCTTGATTTTTTCCAAACCTTTTTTTTTTTTTAAATTGTTCATGAGATATGAACTTTCGAAAATTTTAATATTTTTGTTTCTTTCAAATGCTGAACTTGTGTGAAAAATACATCAATTTGATTCCTTAATTTCACTGTTAGTAAAATGTTTTGTTTTGCAAACTTTCTCATACTTCAAATTTTTCAAGCGCTGTTATTTTAATTGCTCTCCTTCCTTCTATGCGGTAAATAAATTATAATTAAGTTATCTCAGTAAAAGAGAGTGCGGTGGAGTGGTCTTCCGCTCTCAATTTGAGAGAGCGAAAAAAAAAAACATTTATAAAAAAAGACAAGAGTATGCGACACTCAATCAAAGAATCCGCTTTAAAGAGTTTACGAGTTAACCAGGTTCAAGTCTCTAGAAGCTTTACTGTATGTCAATAAGAAATATATTTTATGAATATCTTGCTCTTCAATTATGATGTTAAGAACATTTACTTATATAAACCACAAATATAATACTAGCAAATGTAAGAGTTTTGTATCCTGCAGTGTTCGTTCGTTTGCATTAAAATAAACAATAGAAATTTCAATGATAATTTTCTGAAGGTAAATGAATATTCCAACTTTGCGTAATAAAATAAACAACTGATGGAAATATGCAATTATTTGAGAAATATTTAAGTTATGTGTACTACATCAAGGTACTACGTAGATATGCAATTAACTAAAAACTGCAATGTTGACTTAAAATTAAAAAATCCAATTTTCAGTTTCAATTTAAACTCATACAAGTTTTTGTGCGTATGTTTTGTAAGAATATTACTGATTTTATAACCAGAATCTGAGTTTCAAGCAATTGCATTCTCATTATCATTGACATATGCCAAGCTAATTAAAGCTAAATTTCATAGGGATTGAAAATGGTAATGCCAGCTAAATTTAATTATCATTTAAATAAAAATTTTATAAGCTTTGAATTTTTAAGGTAAGGTTAAAAGTAGTGGCGAAGACTTCACTGACGCTACCTTCGAAATATCAAATACTACAAACCAATGAGTTCTTGCGGCAACGATACACAAAATTTACTTAAACAAAAACCGATAATTAGCAACAGGTTTACGCTTTAAGAACTGCTGGCTAAAATCATTGTAATTTGAATTTAATTTAAAATTATTTCCAATAATACGCTAAATGCAAGAAAATTGTTAAGTTTTCAACAATTTACCAAGCTTCTAATGAAAATTTCTAACATGCAAAAAAGATAATTTCACATGTTTCATCACAGTTGAAGGATTTTTAGTACAATTAAATTTTAATTGTGATATTCCAACTCCAAATAAATAATATGATTAAAAAGCAAAACGAAAAAATAACAGCGAATGTCTGCTATTATTCGCATAATTTTTAATATAAAAATGAAACATTTTAGCAAATTCTTTTCTTTTTTTTCTAAAAATAGCTAAAACTTTGAAAATATTTATATAAAAATACTTATGTCTGTCGAATAATCAAGTGATTTCGAATATTTATTTAATTATTTATGTAAGTGTATTCAAAATAATTCAAAAATATATGCAGAAGGTTATTGCTTTTGAAAATTGAGGTGAAATAATTTTTGAGATTATTGTGCGAAAATATCAAATTGAATTAGTAATCGAAAAATGAATCAGTCGATCTACAACGACATGAATTTCATCTGCTTTACTTGGTAGAATTTGTAAAGTACTTTGAAATTGTAAAATATAGCACTGATTTTATATAAATAATTAACCCAGATATGCCCAAATGCCCCGTATGTAGTACACTTCAGAAATGTTTGATTTGGATTAATGATGGGACGGCCGCAATTTCAACGCTTATTTAAGTAGCTCCGTTAACTATGAAAACGAACTTAAAAAAATTTGAGCCATATAATTTTTTATGCAAAATTTTATGAACTTTCGAAATCTGCAGTCAAAATAAAAAAAAATTAAAATTCAAAAATAAAAAACAAAAAACATCATTTTTCGATGAAATTTTTTTTTTTTTTTTAAGTTATTTTCGGAATGAAATCATCAACGAATACCTTCTATTTGATAAAATTCCGGCGTCCATGCATCCTCAACTTCAAAATGTGTTACTTGGTGTTTCAAAATTTAGCGTGTAAATATGCAAAATTGGGGCTTCAAAACTTTAAGGAATTTTTATATCGAACGGGTGAACTTTGGAAAAAAAATTTATTGAACAAAAACTTCTTAAAATTCATTAAAGAATACGTTCTAATTTTTTTTTTTAGAATTTTTTTAATTTTAATTTTATTTATTTTTAATTTTTAAAAATTATGAAATTTTAAAAAATATTAAAACTTTTTAAAAAAATTCTGAAAAAATTATAGCATATTTTATGATTTATTTTAAGAAGTTTTTGTTCTATACATTTTTTTTCTAAAGCCCATAATTTTCAAATAAAAGTGACTGTAATTTGAAACATTGCTTTGCAGTTGTTTTCATTTGTTTTTGCTTTTATTATTCGTTTTCATAGTTAACGGAGCCACTTAAATAAGCTATGAAATTGCGGCCGTCCCATCCTTAATGGGTTAAATGAGAATATATTCAATCAAAAATACATCCTTCTGAAGTGTACTGCATATAGTTAATAATAATGAAAATTGAATTTTTTTATCTTGGAAAAATGTGAAAGCGCAATTTAATTGGGATTGAAATTTTGAGCACTAATGCTAGTTCAGTTTTAGCACTAAATTTTCAATGGCAAGTTAAGCTTGCGTCAGCCTTAACCTCTCTCGGGACCATTGGTTACCGGTAACTTAACAGTCGTTTATTTTAGTTTTTTTCTAATTATTGCACCGATTTTAATAAATTTACATTTATTGAAAAGAGAAATCATTGCGCTTTAGTTGCCTCGAAATAATTACCTGATTGAAGAAACAAGAAAAACCTAAAATAGAAAAAAATATCTATATCCTTTTTTTCCCCCAATTTTCAATCGGTCACAATTTTGACAATATTTGTCGTAAAATGCGTAAAATTTTCAATAAGTTATGGGAAAAACTATTTTCTCAAACACGTTGTCTCTTTTTTTTTTTTAAACTTTTGTTTACTTTCTTTGGAAATTAAGGTTTGCTACGGATCACCGATGTCCCTAAAGTCGCCAATGGATATTTTTTAAAAACTTTTTACAATGAAATCGAGGTTAGCGAAGGCAAATCCTCATTCGGTTCAGCTCAATCGCTTCTAGTGTCTTTACGGTCGAGAAAAGGTTAAGTGAAGAATTAAAACTAAAATACTTTGTTTATCTCTAAAACAATACCTAACAAAAATGAGCCAAAAAGTTTGTAACAAATTTTCATTGAAGGCCAAAGGCCATGACCCATGAAATTTTGGGCCTTCAGAGGCGCAAAACTTCTGTTTTGATGAAAATTTGTTACAAGAAATGGGGGTCAGATAATACAAATCCGGGTTCGGTTTTGCGTTCCTTACAGTGCTGAAAGGGTTTACCTATGATACGCGGGAAATATTTGTTTTTGCCATAGTATGATATCCAGAGAGCGCCAACGCTTGTGTGAGAAATTAGCTATCAGAAATAAGAACCACAAACAAAAAATTAAGCTGTTTTAGTTGTATTTTTTTTCTTTCTGATTTTTCTTAAGAATTATTTATTATAGTAAAATGATTATGAAATTAGAAATCTAAACACTGACTGTAGGGTATAACGAATATATTACATACAGTGTAATATTGTGCAGAAAATGAGAACGCTCATTGTCGAATTTTCTGCTGGTTGCTGGTGTTAGCAAGGAAACCCAAGAAAAATATTGTTGCTTTATTGCCGCTGATTGACATTTTTTCTATGATTTTTTGTTGTTTTTGGATAATTGCCAAATATTATTATTGTTGAGTATGGGATGATAAAAAAAAAAAAAATTTTGCTTGCCAGCATAATTTTAAATTGTAGACAAATTTAAAATCAAAACAAAATCACTCGAATTATTTTTGGAGTTTATGAGTGTGAAACAAAAATAAACTATTTTATTTTTAGAATAGTGAATAAATATAAATAAATGTAAGAGCGAACAATTAAGTAAATGATTTGCAATCTTAAAGTTGTTGAAATTCTATTATGGTTTGTTAAGCTTAAAGCAAAATTCACAAAATTTACTTATTGAAATTAGTTTCGGTCTTTGGAAAATAGGTACTATTTATTACTTATATGCGGGTCTGTAGTGAAAAACATGTTACTTTAAGAAAATCTTTTTACAAAGCAGCATTTTTAATTGTATTTTGATAAGAAGAATATTAAATAACACATTAGTTCTACTGTATAGTGCAATCGATATAATCATCGACTAATTAATTAAACACATGAATGAATCTATTTCTTGTTAATACCTTTTCACTTTCTATAACTAACTAAAAATCATTATATGGTTGCCTAGATATTTTATATCAATCATTAAATTAGGTCAAACAATCTTTTGAACACACATTGAATGTAGTATATTATGGGTTAATGTTTTTAAGCCCTTCACAGATCTCAGCTCAGATTCAGTTTCATTGAAAGGAAATTGGAATTAAGTTGTGCATGACTTTTTCGCTTTGTTATTGTGCACTTTCGTTTGTTGCAGCTTCGTTACTTTTAACTTTCCACCTAAAAAGATAATGAATGAATGAACGAACTAATGCAAACACACACACACACACATCAAAGAATTTCTGGAATTCATGCGCTGCAAATAGTAACGTGCAGCGCTTCTGCCGCTACTACTACCACTACAATCATTTAGAGTATTCAAGTGTTAAACTTTGCCAATGGCAAAATGTCGTGGTGGTTTCAATGATGCACATTCTTTTGATGTCACTTGGCTTTATTTGTTTTTTTTTTTTTAACTTAAGGATTTCTACTTTTTATGGTTATTTGAAGTTTTTATTATGAATGACTTGTAGCTGATTTTTTGATTTCATAATTAAATTTTATTTAAAATCCAAAAAGGACACTCAACAAGAGAGCGTTTGAATATTTATTACACTGTTCCAAATTTTTAAGCTCATTAATAACTTTTGTTGATAAATCGAAATGAACAGAAATAGGAAAATCATTGGATAAGTAAAAAAAATCTAGAACAAACGAAAATACATCAACAGCATTTATCAGAAACTGTTAGGCAATTTTTAAAATCTTTGTTGCTGAAGTATGTTCATTGAAGACTTCAAAGGAAATAGATTGATTGATTTTTGAAATTGAAATTGAAGTTTTCAGAAAAATCTAATACTTTGTTTATTTAGGTTCTTGAGGACGTTGAGTTCGAATTTGATATCATGAAATTTTTTTTTTACTAATTTAATAAGTTTCGATCTTCATTTTGCATTTTTAAGTTTTAGTAACTAGGACTCAGCGATCTCAAAAAATAATATACATGGAATTTAAACGAATTCTAAACACTTTTCATATTTTCGAGCAGCCATTTTGTTAGACATATCGAATTTTTGAAAACGAATATCTAATCGGAATTTAGAACCTCAACCTCTTGAAGATCTTGTTGGAGGCCCAAATTAAAATCGGTTAACCCTACCGAAACCGTAAAGAAATCAAAGGAAATAGGTCAAAACTAGTTTGGGTTTGTATTCTCTGATTTTCATTTCTTGTTACTTCTTGCACTTTTGTGGGTCACCGATAACGCTGCGGGCCTTAATGGACATTTTTTAAGAAATCGACATTTTTATTTCATATAAATTTCATTTAGATAAATTCTTTTATAAATAACTCTTCACTTAACCCTTTCTTGACTATAAAAAGTGATAGAGGAAAGTCGAGCTCGGATTCGTATTTTCTGACATCCAATTAATTGTAAAAATGTATTTAAATTTCTTTTGAGGATCAAAGAATCACTGATAACCCTTGAAGAAACATACATTTTCATAGGAAGTAGATAGAAATTAAAAAATATGAGAAATTATGTTTGTGTAAATAGTTTTGTGGTGTCAAAAGGTTGGTGATGTGCAACTTGACAGCTGAGCCTCAGAAATGACGCTCCTCACCTCTCTCTACCAATCTTCCTGCATAACTTTCGCGTCGGTGGGACTATTAACCCCAACCTAAGACTGGAAATGCTATCATAGTATGGAGAACCCCAGTGAAGGGAAGGGGAACTAATAAAGCAAGGTAATCGATGTTCAAAGTCGAACTAAGGTCTCGAGGCCGACAACGTCCTATCTGAAATCAATTGTCACGAAACCGCAACAAAAGCCTCGGATCGCGGAAGCACTGGTCCATCGAGGACTGTCATGCTAAGAAAGAAGAAGAGATAGTTTTTCCCACAACATATCGAATTTCATTTATTTGGACAATGAGGTTTTCATTTCCTTTTTCATAAGCTCATAATCTTTTTTTAACCAGAAATACATATATTTTTCTTCCAGAGAAAAGTAACAGGCTTTCCATGCTTAAATTGATAAAGCATCGATCCATGGATACATGTTGAATTCATAAAAAGAGTGAGTTTATTTCGGAATTCAAACCATTTATGTTAGGGCTTTTAAATTAGAAATGAATTAAAATAAGTTTTAAGTTTTAAACTGTTTGTTTTATTTCCGATTTTATAGTAAGTCCTAAGGGCTCCGCGAAATCGAATGTTAACCGAAAAAGCTGCGTGGACGAAAAATATTAAAGACCACTGTGCTAAAAGACTAGTTTGCTGGTTTACCATAACTTCAGCCTTTAGCAAACACTACCATCCAGGTTAAGTCTATCCATATAAAGGCTTTTCCATTAAGGACATAACAATTTTATTTATTAATAAAACACAGAATTTTTTGAGATATTGAGTTCAAATTTATTGTGGGTATAGTGCAAGCCTTACGTTTTATGAATGAAATTCGATTTCGGTCATATGACCACCACAAGCCCGTTCACAGCGATCGATTTTTTGGACCCAATTTTCCACCACTCTCGCACACATTTCGACCGGAACGTTGGCAATTTCACTTTGATATTGTCTTTGAGCTCGTCTAAAGTTGCTGGCTTGTTGGCATAGACCAGTGACTTGATATAGGTTCATAAAAAGAAATCCAATGGCGTTAGATCGCATGAATGAGGCGGCCATTCCACCGGACCATTTCTTGAGATAATAAGTTCACCGAATTTGCCTTTCAATAAATCGATTGTGACGCATGCTGTGTGGCTATTGACACCGTCTTGTTAAAACCACATATCGTTGATGTCAAGTTCATCCAATTCTGGCCACAAATAATCTTTCAACATAACACGATAGCGCTCTCCATTCACGGTAACATGAAGGTATAACGACCAAAAATTGGAGTAAGCACTCTTAAAGTGGCGACCACCGACTCAGCATTTCGGTAGTAATTTTTAATAATTTCCAAACGTTGCTGGTTCGTGAACTTAACCATGATAAAAATGTTGACTTTAACTAACCTTTTGACATTGACAGTTCATTAAAAAAGTTTAAATGTGCGTTCATATAAAGATACGAAATTGTTATGTCCCTAATGGAAAACCCTTTAGAAAAAAATTTAACGAAATTGAAGTACTAAACATTACCTGCTATTCATTCTTCTCTAGACTTAATGGAATTTTTAAAACAATTTTCAAAGGAATATATGAGCGAGATATAAATAAGCGATAATACTATATAATGCCACTAAATTGTTCAAGCCAATAATTGAAAAGATTTTTTTAACACTTTAAGTCAGAACAAATCTACAATGCACGAATGAAGTCAAAAATAGATGTCTTTTATAATCAAAAATTGCCCAAAAGAAAAGGAATATATGAAGTATAGCTAATTGACACAAAACGCCTAGATGAGTATTAATGTAATAACAAGAATGTAATGGACAGCTGAAATAAAGTAACATCATTGACGAATACTTCTTAGCCGATAATCTAAATACTATGTACATATGTATTACCTAAATAAATAAATGGATTTTATCGGGATGATGTAGGTACACCTGAGGTTTAAGTTTGTCGACCAATTATTTTCAATACCATATGGCGCTAAAATGTAAGCGTTTTTATTTTATTTTTATTTTTCGGCGCCATTGGCGCATGCAATGCGAAATTAACACGCAAACATTTCGCAACTAACAAGCAAACACACAAAAATACCAACAACAGCAATAAAAATAATAAACGTGCTAAAAGCTAAAACAACAAATAAAATTTACTTCCGTAGTAAATAATGTAAAGTTACAATCGTTAAAGTCAAGTTATTATGGGTCAAAAGAATATTTTTACATATGTTTGAGTGTATAAGTGTAAATGATGATGGATGATATTTTATAATAAAATACATAAATAAATATTACATTTATAATGCACATATAAAAGTATATATTTATTCATATAATTACATAATAATTACTTGATGTGTTCGGTTTTTGTTTTTTTTTTGTTTTGAAGTAAAAAAGATTTTAATCATCATCACATCACAACCTGGGGACTGGGTCAATGGCCTAACATGCAAGTTCTTATTATTGCCGTTTATTTCTTTTTTTATAATTTTATTTAGAAGAAGTAAATTAAGCACGGTTAAATAATAAAACCGAAAAAACACACAAATACTAGCAAAATAACAGCAGAAGAAACACCAAAAGAAGTCGGAGAAAGAAGGAGATGAAAAAAAAAGCAGTAGTGGAAGCAAAAGTGGAAGAACAAATCATGAGAAGTTAAAATCGCCATGAAATCACCACCAACTTTATGTTGAAACATGAAACCCATTAAAGAAAAGTTTCTTGACCGCTAAACTCTACAAGTTGAGTTGAGTTGAACTGAGTTTGAATTGTGTTAAATTGAGTTTGAGAACAAACGTAAAGTTATAATAAAAAATGAAAAAAAAAAAAACAAAAACGCACACAAATTTAAAGACAGATACATCCCAGTAGGAAATTATATAGGGCTTAAGTGATTCAGTCTTTTTATAAGAAAAGATTTGATGCAGAGGAACAATTTTTTCAGGCATAAACCAGACCTCCTAATATTAAGCCTTATAGGGGCATTCAAGATAGGTATTTCAACAAGTACTTATCTAATTTAAAATGATTCAGAATTCAGAAATGCGTATTAACCCTGAAAGGGGTCTACTTTGATTCCGGCTTCCGTCTCAGTGATCTAGGGGCAGCGTGCTCTTGTTTCTGGGATCCCGGTTTCGTTTCCCGGCTAGGTTATAGTTTCGTATCTATATTACTTTCATAACTTGGAACTTTGGTACAATATAAGGCGGTGGTGCCTGACTTTCGAGTCGTTCCATTTTTCGGATTTCAAAAAGAAAAAAAAAAAATTTTTGAGCTTCATCAAAAACTATCAACTTTAATTTTCTTTTATATTAACAATATTGTGAAACAAGACGAAAAGTTTGGAAATTTGAATTCAAAAGTTTTTAATCCAAATATGACGTTAAGTCAATTTTTGGCGAAGTTTTAAACTATTGTCCTTCCTGAAAGAGTGAAAAGTTCTATAAAGCCTATATTCTTCTTGCACCTAATTGAAAAAATCGTAGAAACTGCAATAAAAAATTAATTACAGTAATGAATTTTCATATAAACTCTGCAATCGTGTACGAAGCTTTAGCTGTCTAAGTCTTGCTAACATATATGTATGTAACTGCCCTGCTCTAGCACCACGCAGACACAAAACTCTGGAGGCATCTTTCTTTGGGAGACTCACAGAACTAGCATCCCCTGAATTCAGAGATATATGACGCTTCATAAAAAGCACAAAATGGTTTTATTAGGAGGGGTCAAGAGGTAACAACTCGCACCATAGGGTATCACAATAAACCAACTGGTCTCCGTGAGTTCTATGAACAGCTCTAACAACCTAATCTAAGTCGGACAAATTTTTTTTGTGGATCAGCTTCAACGGTGCCATATGGCCAGGTTCAAAAAAAAATTTTTTCTCAAGTTATTTTCTTAATCTATCTCCTTTGGTTCCCACTCGTCCTTAATGGGTTAAAGCAATGATGGCAAAATGTATACTTAAGTGCAAAATGAGCATAACAAAAAATTGTGACGTAGCAGAGCAAAACGGACCACGAATTCGGACTCAGCGACCTCCCATTACCCTAAGTACACTTGTCCCGTCTCTTCTCATTTTTGGCTGTTGAACAGTGTAATCACTCTTTCTAAGATAAACTGTAGTTCTCTGGTTCCCAGATATATCTTCATTCAATGTTCACCTAAATTCCTAATTCACCCCTTCCCTAAATCTGAAGAGCAATAATAATAACTCTTAAGATGCTTTTACTCCGGTTCGGATTATCAATCGGGAACATCTTGAATGCCTACGCATTTCCGATTATTAGAATACCTGGTTGTCTGTTTCCTTCCTCTTTAACTCATATTTACTACATTGAGATTTTATATACATATGCTTAAAAACAGTTCGTAGACCCTGAACGTCTTGACCTGACTTCTGTGACAATGTGCCAGCTTCTTGGCTTACGTTTATTTTTCTGTTCCTCAAAACTTAGGATGAGATGAACTTGTTTCTCTTGTCTAGTTCATTTAGGAACTCCCTAAAGTCTTAGAGAATATTGCATAGAAATCAATTACTTCCAAAGTCTTCATAGTTTGTACCATTTCCTATTGGGTACACAGATACCTAGCACATGTATGAATATAAACAGAGCAACAAAAACTTAAGGTTAAACATTAAATTCAGTTATTGTTCTATGACATTAAATTTCAATTCCAATTTTTTTAAACAACTTTTTAAAGCTTTGTGTTTTTGTAGTTCATTCTGCAAAGTTTAGAACGAACGAAAGGCAAACATTTCTTTTATTTTTATTTCTTTTTAATAACTATTTGTTTAACCTAGAAAAAAGTTAAAAGCTGAACTGAAAAAACGCAACGTAACTATTTTTGTGAAACAATTTTTTGATTTGGTTATGCTCTGTTGACCACCAAAGTAGTTTATCAAAATATCAAAGCATGATGCTCTGTTTTTTTTGGGTAAGTATATAGCAAACGATAAACAATGGGAAGAAATAGGAGAATCAAAAACAAATTTAACACCCTGTATGTCTGTCAAATTGACAGTGCGTAAACATATTCAAAATATACAAATTACTTTTGTGTGTAGTACTTAGTTTTAAATTATGGTGGATTTTTTCTTTCTTTTCGTTTTTCTTTGTCTTCTTCTTCTTCTCTATACCTAGTTAACAAAATAACTTATGAATATTGTACATTCAACTACATAGTTGTAATAATATAGAAATCACAAGTCATTTGATGTCAGCTTACCAGAAAACTATTCATAATCATGCTAGAGCTCTATAAGCTTTAACTCTCTACTTTGGTAACAACAACAAACAATCGAATGAACACAAATGCAATACAATAGAAAAAAAAATGAATACTAGAATAGAATGGCATAGAAATAGAAGAAAGGTGTTTTCATGGTAACGATGCCACACCGAATACTTGTGGATCCTGTTTACATAAGGTTATATTTTTATTACACTTTTTGTCAAGTGTCAAAGTTGAATGAATAAATGTGTTAAAGAATTTTTATTGTTGGATTGTCAAGAATTTTGTTAAAGTTGTGTAGCTTGTGATTTATGATATTTTATTTTTAAATTTTATGTATTTACTGCCTACTTATAAAGTTAGTATTTTGGTATATAACTAATTATAGAAATGGCAAGTCAAGTCAACACATTTTCAAAAACTTTATTAAAAACTGACTTCAAACTGAAAAACACTACAATGAACATGAATTTATATGCTCAGAAGGGGCACAGCATAGTAAGCCAAACTTGAATCCATCCGTACAAAATTGATTTGAACCAGTTGAAGACATATTGTGGTTGGAATCCGCAAACCGAAAAACGAGGACAACCAGTATCTGATTGAGCCATCTCTAGAAACCAAAGGTAATCAGCCTGTTATTCTTTTACAGACTTATAAAGGGTGATTTAATAGAAGGACGAAAATCAAATTTGACATTACTTCGGTTTCGTCAAAGATGGGGCTTGATAGAAACCATTTCTTTTAAAATCAAGGATACTTAGGTCTTCCATAATCACGACACTAAATTTCTTGCTTCTACAATGATTTGTTTGTCCTTTATTAAAGGTTAAAAAAAACATAGCTATGAAACTGTAGACAACCACTGGATAACTCTTTTTCACCAATTTTTTGAATTTCATATTTTCTTATCTTTTATAAACATATCTGATAAAGAAAATTCCCGCTTAGTAATAATTAAACACATTTTTTTCAAAAAATAGTGCAAAAGATTTTACTACAAAATTTTGCACTTAGTTTTTTTTGCTAAACTTCAAAGACAAAACATTAAAAAAAATGACATAAGCAAGAAATTTCAAGTTTTCGGCAATCAGCAAACGTGAAGAATACCTAACTAAACTAAATGCATACACTATTATAAGTGAAATTTGTTAAACGCCTATTTTATGCCACATTAAAGTGAGTGTTGCATATACGCAACATTGGGTATGAAAGAGTTAAGCATTGTTATTGGCAATTATGGTTCGTTATACAAAGAAACAACGTAATTAAATGTGAAAGCCCATTACCTAAATAGACGATGCAATCACATCTTGGTAAAAATGGTTGTCCCCATCGTTCCACTATTGAGAGTTCAATCCAAAAATTTTAAGCAAACTGTCAGATGTGCAAAGACAAGTGCGCCCTCGTAGTGGTCGGCCAGCCAAATATATAAACACAGCAAGTGACAGTGTTCATGACAATCCGTCAACCTCCATTCACCTTCGGTCATAGCAATTGGACCTTTCCTAAAGCTACAAGTACAAATGTTTTTTGGGCTCCAATTGGACGGTGCCACTTGCCATATAATGCGAGAAACAATGAAATTATTGCACACAAAATTTCCCGACAGCGTTATCACTCGTTTTTGCAACAAAAACTGGTCACCACAATCTTGCGAGATCATGTCATGTGAAGAGTGCAAAGGCCGTATTTAGGGGGGAGGTTTTGGGGGTTCTGATCCCCCCGAAATGTGAAAACTTTTGAGTTTAATTGCCAATGGATGGGAGAAAAGTCAAAATAAAATCTATTTAACGATATTTTTTACTTTTATCGGTTTTTTTTTTTTTTTCTAAAAAGTCAAATATAAAAAATAAATTTGAAATCTTAGTTACACTATGCGATCAAATCCGATTTGTTTTCTTCGACTTGAGGTTTAACTACGGATTCAAAAAGGGACGGTGATACTGAGCACTCCTGCATTCATAGTTTTTCTAGGTCAGTAACTGTTTTTGATTTAAAGTTTCGTCCTGAATTAGTTTGAAAAGTTTAAAAATTAATAAAAATAGAAAAAATTATCGGATCCTTGTAAAATTTGACTTGCTTGAACCCCATTTTTTTCCTAAAACGTGACGTGATGGAAAGTTTTTGACCTCAGATTCGTGTTCAACGTGAAAAATTCTTTCACAAAAACTCCATCTTATTAGCAAAACCCATGCAGTTTTAGGAGGCAATCTTAAAATGTAATTAATTTTTTAACCCATTATTGCTCAAAGTACCACGACTAGAAAGATATCTTTCAATGCTGTGACTTCACGAATTCAGCGAATATAAGCCAAACTCATCCGGGTTCCTTATGATAGATGATAATGGCTCAAATTCCCAATGATGATCATTTGAAAAAAATGAGCCTCTACTATTTTTGGTAATTTTTTTGAGGTTGGGTATATCATCAGTAGTGGGAAGTCAATGAGTTAATGAAATTATGCCCCTCACGATAAAAAAATGCATTATAATGCACATTGAATAACATTTATTTGAAAAAATTTAATTTGATTATTCTGTGAATTTTTTGTCACTTTTGGCCATTTTTTGAGATTAAGATTAAAAAAAATCGGAAAATTTTTCCTAAAATTTTAATTTTATAGGATCCATCAAATGTATCATCGATTTAATTTATTGTATTTAAAAATCAGTTTGACAAAAATTATTTATGAATATTTTTTTCTAATGAAAATCCCTCCCCATCCTCTCGCCGAAAAAAATTTCTGGCTACGGCCCTGGTAGAGTGATCAATTTGTCAGTTTGAAAACCACACATATCTAGTACTTGTCGTACCGCGCGATTATTCCTGATTGTTATGATCTTTTCAAATTTAAAACAAAGGTTAGGTTCTTCCTCCCATTAACCCATCTTCCTTTCCAAAGCAACATTTTTATAGGGGCGGACTATATAATTAAAAAAAAAGTATTACCTACTCAGTAATGAATCCAAAGATAGACGGGAGAGGGGGTGTTTTGTGATCCATTATGATTTTTGCAGTCATTATTATCGTTCTTCCTGGAGGCAACGTAATCTCTAGATCTGCTAGTGGTATCGCGTATATAAATCATATCGGTTAATTTTTGCATTATTGCTAGGGATTAGGAATTGAATCTTTCATTGTATAAAACTAAATACGTTACCAGAATCATAATCCGATCTTAACCAACTCGCGTACGCATATTTGCTCATCTCTGGAGGATATATATATTAACATACATTGCCCACATAGTTGTGGGCGTGGGACCTTCCATCCAACTTTAAAACATTTTTGTGTATACCTGCAAGGATGTTTGTTAGTGGTATTGGAAAAGAGAGCGCTTTTTTATTTTTCTATGAACCAAATTTAAGTTCGTTATTAGCTACCTTGAAACCCAATGCAATTTAACAAAAATCCAATAACATCTTCCAGATTGCCATTACTGGGCTTGGCACCTCCTATTCAACCTGGGTTTTTCTTATGAAATATCTCAGGAATCATTAATGGTAATCATTGTCAATGGCATTCTGTGCTAAGTTAGCTTGGATTAGTGGGCATGGCACTTACCATACAAACGAATTGCTAAAACAATGTAACTGGGGAACCCTTCGTTTTCATATGCTATTGTATATTTCTAACATTATAAAATTATATAAACTAATGATTAAAAGAAATACGGAAAACATCTGCTTCATATACACACACACACACACGCACAAAAACCTATTCATTCTGATAATGCTGATGCACTAACAGCAGAACAATGAACCAACATGAAATTTATGTACCTTAAAATGTTGACAAAAGAATACGAAACCAATACATAAAAAGTAAACAGAAGGATATCGATTCAGAATGAAAATGTAAGAAAGGGAAAAGAAGAAAGAGATATACATAAACACAAAAGCATGCACAGGTAGCAGTGAATGGATGCACTAACAATCACTCGAAACAAAGGTAAGAAGTCCTTATAAGCACTAGTATTCGTATGTACAAAAGTAAGTAAAGCAGCAATAGTAGCAACAACAACAACAACATCATTAACAAGAATAATAACAACAGCAACAACAATAACAACTTCCTCAACAACTTCAAATATCAAGTTGTGTAAAAAATGCAGCATACATGATATGAATCTGTATGTTTGTTCGTAGCTATATGTGCATCTAAGTATAATAAAGATGAAAAGTTATGCGTTTTTTCTGTATTTAGTTGAGGGTTTTAGATGCCTACGACCATTCGTTTGTATGCGCATATGTATAAACGAGTACTGAGCGCACCTAGTGTAGGTCCATCAGCTGTCGTCATCAGCATCGTCTCCTTTTTGAGCGGTGGCTCTTAAAACACAGGCGCACGAATGTAACTAGAAATATTCAGAGACAGACCGTGCATAATTTCTGCCATTATGCCAAGATTTTTTAGTGTTTGTATATCAGGTTGTTATTGTTGCTGCTGCTGCTGCTGCACTTCCTTACAACACTTCTTCTCCACTTCTACTACTTTATATTTCTACTGTTTCCAAACTCTTTTGCTATCAAGAATTTCTGTTTGATACTTTTCCATATTTGCAGCAAACGAATAAACGAAAGTGTATGTAGTTCTATCTATGTTCATGTTGGTCTATCTAGTTGTTGTTGTTGTTGGTGGTGGCGTTGTTGTTGCTTATGCCAAGCAGTCGTATCGGATAGATGCAAGTTGTATATATGACAATATAATGCGATCTGTTGGGTTGTTGTTGTTGTTTTTCTTCTTCAACATAAGGAAATATATCATCAGCGGTTGTGTTGCTATAGCAATTTTTCTTTTGTTTTCCACGAAATACTTGTTATATTTTTTTTTTCTACATTTTCATTTGTGTTTTTGTTGCTTTTTTTTTGCACTTATGCCTTCTTTATTTCATTTTCTGTTGCTTCTACTTTTTATTAAAATTGCTGCTTAACTTGAATGCCTGCCAGCCTGACTGACTGTTGCCTGTTTGCCTGACTGTGTCTAGTGTCATGTCGTCTATTACACACATGCCACATACACCACCTTTGCTTTTTCTCTTTTTCTCTCTTCTCATCTACTTCTAGTTACTTATGGTTGGTTGCTATTTCTTAGTCGTTGTCGTCATCGTCGTCGTCGACATCTTGTAGTTTCAGTTTACGGTACTTTTTAAAATATGAACATATATCTGCATTTTCAGTTATAAATATTTGTATATCGTACTTGTAAGTTGAGGTAGCAAACTCTCGTGTATTTCATACTCGTACATTGGGAAACATTCCACATTCATGCAATGCTGGCTGACTGACTGGCTGCAATTGTATTTCTGTATATTTCTTTGCTTTGTTGTATTGTTTGTATAAAATTTTCCTCTTGAACTTGGAATTGTAGTCTTTTTTCCAACATTTTGCCACTGACAGCTGATGTATTTGTGTGATGTCTTAAGATTTTTTTTTTGTCTTTTCCCGTCCCCTTGTTTCTTTTACTCTATATTTTTTTCTTTTGTTTTTTTTTTTATATTGTTTTTGTAAATTCACTATTATGTAGTTACTGCCACCTCAATGTTATATATTATTAAGTATTATCTTTAGCTCTCTGTGTGTCGGTATTCGTGTTGTTGTTGTTGTTGTTTTTGACTGTAGGTTGTTGCTTATTTATCCAAAGTAATCAAAAGATTCCGATGTGAAGAATCTTTTTACAGCGCTATTCAAGCGAGACTAAAAGGTAATTTGTTTTAAATTATACTTCAAATATGGACTTTTTAGTTTTATTTACTTGAAATTGTTTTCATTTGTGAGAATTTATAGCGATTACTTTGAACATTTATACGGAATTGTTTTGAATATTACACACGGTAATGTTGATTGTTGTTTTCTGCGTTAATCCAATAAAATAATAATAAGGAATAAAGACATTTTATAAATATACATATAATCCAGTCATATTCCATTCAAAAAACGCAGCATCTGTGGACAAATTTCTAGTAAGTTGTCATTTAAAAAAAAATGTTTTCAAAGTTCTCATTTAAAGGTATTGCGCTTGTGTCACAAGTTTTTAGAAATCAGAGAAAATACTTTTATAAAGAATGTTTTCATCTTTATAAAAGTTCTTTCTTATAAAACTAGTTTTAGAGGTTGATTTATAAGAGTAAACTAAAAAAAAAGTAATTTTCAATGTAAAAACAAGAATGTTAGATTTACAGTAAAAAATATCAGATTGATATGTTTTCTGTTGAATTTACATTAAAACTATCATATTGATAGTAATCAGTTTTACATTGTCATGTCAAATTATAATGTTAAAATTGCATTAAAAATGGTCCCATTGCTTAATACGTTTTTCATGTAAAATTGATATTAAGGAGTGAGATTGAAAAAATCTTAACACATGTTTTATCTAATAATTTTTTTTGCGTGTAAAATTTAAAAATTTCTTTGATCTAGTTATCTTTGGAAAATATGTCAGTTGTTATTTTTAATAACAAACATGTTGATTTATTGTGAGTTTGATCAAAATGAGTGAAGAAAAAGAAGTACGTCTCAAAATTATTAAAAATTTTCAAAAAAATCCAAATTGGTCCCACAAAAATTGACCAAAGAATTGAAGGTCTATCGTCAAACTGTTTCCAATGTTATTAAACAATTGCAGGAGAAATCGACTATCGATAGGAAACCTGGTTCGGGAAGAAAACAAGGACCACGTGATATTGGGAAAGCCAAGAAAATAGAAAGCATATTGAAAAGATCTCCAAACACATCTGGTAGAAAAGCTGTCGGTTAGACCAGTGCTCTGACTATTTGGTGCGAAAAGTTAAAGCCAATGCAGGTTTGAAAACATACAAAGTCCAAAAAGTTCCAGACAGGAATGCTGCAAAAAATTTAGACGCCAAAGGTAGGGCTCGGATTTCATACAAAAATATTCATGTTGTATAATGAACGACGAAACGTATGCACTTGCAGATTTTACGCAGCTTCCGGGTCAAAATTTTTATGTTGCTGATGCTCGAGGAAATGTCGAAGAACAATTTAGAATCTAAAAGCAGACAAAATTACCTAAAAAATTCCTGGTATGGCAAGCTATATGCAGTTGCGGCAACGGTAGAAGAAGCAAGTCAAGTCACAGTGGCCTCTATAAATACCGAAATATACATCAAAGAATGTTTGAAAAAAAGACTTCTTCCTTTCATAAGAGAGCCCAATGTGTCCACATATTTTTGGCCCGATTTGGCATCATGTCACTACGGCAAGAAAGCTCTGCAGTGGTACCAAAGTAATAACATAGTTTTTGTACCAAGAGAGGCCAATCCTCCAAATTGTCCGCAGCTAAGACCAGTGGAAAGATATTGGGCTCTTGTGAAAAGAAACTTAAAGAGCGCAAAAACGGTGCCCCAAAATTTCGAAGATTTTAAAAAGAGATGGGCACCCTGTTCCAAAAAGGTGTCTGAAAAAACTATCAAATCTCTAATGGAAGGCTTACCAAAAACGGTCCACGACTTCATAAATAGTGGTTAGAACTATAAAAGTTATATTTTTCTGTAATTTTTAAAATATTAACAATTCAATAAAAAAAAATCAAAACTCTAAGATCAACCGTTTAAAAATTATTGAATTTTATTTATGTTAAGATTTTTTCGATCTCACTCCTTATTCTGTGTAAATTTAACATTCAAAATGTGAACAGGCTAGTGTTTAAAAATATGAAATAAAAAAAAGAACTCCAAATTTCTTGGCAATTTACTTAATTGTGCCAAAACTATTTATCCAATCGAGTCAAAATGTATAAACGTAAGATGAAAAATTTTAATATCTTTCATTTCAATTTCATATTATTATTATTATTTGAAGGAAGGACGACTCGAAAGTCAGACACTGCGACCTATAAGATCTTTTCTACCAAAGCCCCAAGGAAGAAAGAAAGAAAGGAAGGGAGAAAGAAAGAAAAAAAAACATACCTATTTATTGTGTTTTATTTACCATTTTAAATTGTAAATTTTACGTTAAATTTATATAAATATATATTTTGTCAATTCAACATTATTGTCATATCAATTTGACATAAATTTTGCTTTAATGTTACATTTTGTCATATCCTTTTGACATTTTAAATATCAATATTACATTAAAAAAATGTATTTTTAATGTCAAAATTACATTGTTTTCTCATCATTTATGGTATAAATTTTTCTCGTTCAATTCAGTAATGTTAAAATTACATTTCGTAATGCAAATTTTGATATTTTTTAATGTTGGCTGAATATTGTAAACAAAAAATATTATTCCTACAGCTGTTTCAAGTATTTTTTTTTTTTGAGCGTAAGAGCCAAAATATACTACTATTACAATTATGGTACAACAGCCCTTGAAGGGCTAAGGCCGGGCTTTTCGCATCCATTCATATTGTGTAAGTTATATTTGTACACGAATGGAAAGGACCTACAGTTTTATGCCGAAGGCTTGCAGATATATTTACAACAAACAGGTTTCCGACCAACCAACATCCACAGAATCATTGTGCATTGTTCTACGATTTCTCAAAGATGAAAAAAGATATCCAGACAAATCCAAATACGTTTTGAAAAGGAAGATCTAGGATTCGAATTTAGCGCGGCAAAAATTTTCGGAAAAGTATATATATATTCAAGTTTCTGGGTAAAAGTTCGGTTAAATTTTATCGACCTGTGCAATCAAATGCAAACTTGGAGAAAAATTCATTCACAAACATTAAAAAAACAAATTCAAAAAACAACAACGCTAAATAATATTCGACCGTATTAAAATTTACTGTTACATAACCAAAGGAACAGTATAAATTTAATGACATTTACAGTTAATAGCATAGTTTTAAATATAAAAATAATAATGCTACACATTATATAAATTCTTCTACAAAATAGATTCCGTATTCCTTTGTTAAAAAAAGAAACATAAAACAACCCTCTTTTTAAAGGTGCACTCATCAGTAATAAAATCTTATTTCCACATTGTCACCAACGGTGTGTGAACCGGTGAATTACCAGACAAAGCAGGCAGGCCACCTCTTCAAACCTTATTCAATAGAACACACATGCAAAAGGAACAGCATGACCATAAAAATCACCCTTATATAAAAACAATCACTTACTTAAACTGTTGCAGTAATTTCATTTCATTTATGATTCTCTGCCAACATTCAAGCAACAGCAGCAGCAGTTAATAACAATATGCAACCAAGTTTCATCAAACCCTCGTATTTTTAAGCGCTCAAATTACTAACAGCATACAACAAGAAGGTCATGAAGTATTGTTTGAGAGGCATGCATGCTTTTCTATGTATGTATAAGTATATGAGCATAAAATTAATAATACGAAACTCATATGTGACACCCCAAGCCACATTTAAGTATGAGTCCTTAAGTTGTGTGTAAAGTGCAATTTACTACAAATTATTTTGAGTTAATTGTTATTAATTGCTTAGCCAATTGGATGAAATTGTGTGCTTTAGGTTTTTGCGGCATTTGACTTGAGGCTCAACTTGATTCGACGATGAGAAATGTTTGCGTGCGATTTACATGTTAGTTAGACTAATCCGCTTATCACATGCCAAATATCAAAAATACTACTAGAAACTGACCAGAAATAAGTTTGTTTTTATTATACATTCACACACACTCACATTGCGAGTTAAACAACTACAACTTGACCCAATTTTAAAACTATCTAAAAAGGACGAAACGAATAAAAACGAACACGAATACGAAAATGAGCCAGCACCTTTTTTCTTTATTTTTATTTTATTTTTTGTTTTGTTAACTTATCTGATTTATAAATATAAAACTTTTCACTTTTTCACAATTGAATGACCCCAATAACATAAAGTGTTAACAAGTCAAAAGCAAATACATTCAGACACATATACACACACAAACCAAAGCAAACTCAACCCAGAAGTTGTAAAGAAGTAAAGGCAAAAGTGAAGGAAAGTAAAATAAAATCAAATAAAGTAAAATTGTTGTAAAGTTGCAAGTTTTATACTACAAAGTATGCTCCCAAGTGTGCATGTAAATTTCATTGGGTTATCACTAAATTTGCAGTAACTTCACACTTTGTTCAGCTTCATTTCTCTTCAAAATTTATAGCAATGTTAACAATAATGAGTGCGAAGAGTTTGTACCTTTAGTGGATAGCACACATTTCAAAATCTTCTCTTCTTTTACACACTTTTATACAAAAGTTGGCAATAAATTTGGTTACTTTTTGAGAAACAAAAGACTAAAAATAAAATATAATACCCAAAAAAAAAAAAAAAACAAAAAAAAAATAAAAGCACAAATATGAAAACGCAAACTGCTCCAAAAACAACACGAATGAATATCACACTGCAATTTTCTGCAGACATGAACATTATACGGCATAATGACATGGAATGCAGTAGTAGTATCCAATGTCATTAACCCACTGACCAACCAACCAAAAGTTTACATATCTATATACATACAATATAAATAAGTATGATGAGTAAGTATGTGTTACCCAGCAGTTTAGTTACCTACCCAGTGGAGAAAATTGATGCGCTGGCAAGTATCATTTTAATCACTTGCATATGCAAGTGAACGAAATCCAATTCAGTCTCGTTTTTTTGATATACATACTTGCACGCGTTTATGAAAAAGCAGCACAAAAAGGTATGTACTTCCTATTGTGTGCAGTTTTCAGTGTGTTTAAAAAAAAAATTAATTTAATGCAATTATATTTTTTTGACTTGGGGATTCTAATGGAGGCAGAGTTATTAAGCAATCCTGGATTCACAGTTCTCCCAGGTTATGATTTTTATTTGGTAACAATTTTTGTTCTGAGGAAACTCAAGATAAGGCCGAACTTTAAATATCATACACAAACTCAAAATACTTACTTCCTTGCATTCAACGTTACGTGGGCGTGGTTACTATTTGAGAGGCTGAGAGGAAAAGTGGTATAACTTCTACATTCAGAAAAAAATGGAATAATTTTACTTAAGAGCAAAACGAAATATGTTCAGAGCAAAAGTGAAACGAAATATGTTCATGCTGTTCTTGCTTTGAAAGAATTGTTTTACCATTTTTGCTATTACTTTTAAGGCGTTTCATTTTCACTCTAATAAGTAATACGGTTGTATTACTTATGCCATTCTTGCACTAACACTCTAAATTATTTCACTTTTGCTCTTATATAAATTTTAACCCGCTTTTCCTCTTAGCCTGCCATTTGATGCTGATGGTTTTCAACCGATGCTGAAGCGTAGCAAATTTGATTTAAATTGCTTTAGTATTTCCTTCAATAGCATTTTTGATTACCATATTTCACTAGTAGAAGTAGAACACCCACTAGACCGATTTTACCGATATCTGCACCAAGTTGGGTTGAATTCTCTTTTCAAATTTTGATTTTCACGGTCATGGACAGATGAAACATTTCAATAGTTTGAGAGGTAGGCGTGTTGGTTGCCCAATGGTAACAATTTTCATATTAGTTATTCCAGATGTTATTTCAAAGAAATAGAAAGAGAAAAAAATATAAAGGGAAAGGCGGCCTGTCGAGGTGTGTGTATATTTCTTACCAAGTTTTTAACTTTTCTAGACAGAAAAAACTGTGAACGCAGTAGGCCGATTATGGAAAGCATCGTATAATTTCCGCCTTTTCGAAGCGGATTTGCCAGGCATATCGTTATTACCAAAACGCCAACTAGGCGTCACATCAACCCCCTTTTTTTTATTAAAAAATTCAAGGACCTAAAATCAAAATATCTATGAAAATTCAACAGAGTTATCAACTAGAAGTTTCTGGCGTTTCAAATTCTTTTTTCATTTGAAAGCAAAAGAGATGGAAGCGGATATCATAATACCAAAAAAAAATGAATCTCAAATATGATCTGCAGCGCTTTGCATGATTGACCTTTAGGATAGCTCTGTACCACTTTCTATTTCAGAATCCAAAGTCAAACCACATATCAAAGACAACGAGTTGCATTTTGTCTAGTAGGTAGTGCACTAGACTTTCATCTGGGAGGTTCGGGTCCGATTCCCGTCTTCGTCTGGAGATTAATTTTCATAACTATCTTATATTCACTATTAATATGAAGTGTATGAGAATTATAAGATAGTGTACAAGTACACACCTTGGTTGGTAATGGCAAAACCAACAAGCCGATAAGAAATTGCCACACCACCGTTGGGAATCGGCGTTAAACTGTAGGTCCAACTATGTGGTATCACAATGGGCCGTTCAGGTCTAAGTAAGCCACTCCAACCTAACCTAACCTAATACTCGATAATCGGAAAAATTTGGTTTTTATTATTTTTTTTTAAGTTGTAGGTTTTGTGTTTTTTTGTAGGACCGCATAAAAAAGAAGTAATTGCAAAATATTTATAGTTCCAGTTCTTCGGTATTATCTTCACTGGTTATAAAAGTTGAGATATCGTTTTTATAAATAAAACAACATATTAAGCATGTGGACCCTGCTGATTTGAGGTATTTTTTTTTAAATATTTGGAGATCATTAAATAAAACGAGTAGTGACTCAAATATGTAGTTACACAAGTATGTAAATTAGAATATTTTAATTCCAATCCGAAAAGCCTGGATTGTTCACTGCATAAAAAGATGCGCCCCAACGGTTCTACAGACGTGCAGCTCTTTGCTAGTGGGATAGTAAGAGAATGAATTTTAGAATATCAATAATTGGCTTCAACGCTTTCATAAGATATGCAACACAAGAAGTTCTTACTACTCACCTTTCTCACCCGCTGGGTAGTGTCTGTCTGTATGTGTATGTATGTCCGTCAAACTGTCTGTTGGTCTGATTGTTAAGGAAGTTGCATTTGTGTTCATTTTAAATCGAGCAATAAAGCATTTTCTTTTTTGATTTAAAAAAAATAAAAAATTTTATACTACACAGGGCCAAAGAGGGGGAGGGGCGATCAACTTCTTTAATACAGTTCGTTATGAAGTAATAAAATTGCATTGTTGTACTTTTTCTTATTGCTGTTGTATTTTAATCTGTTTACTTTTGTGTTGTTACGAGCACACTTTATTAAGCTAACAATAATAATCCAATTACTGTCAACTTGGTGTCATTTTTCATTGCGGAAATTTAATACGATGTGTTCAGTTCGGTTTAGTTCAGTATGAAATGGATATATGAGCAATCCTATAAAATGGAAATATGATAAAATTACTACCGTTTGTATTCTGATTCTGGGAAATACAATAGACATACAGACAGACATATGCATGAGAATGTGCAGTTGTGTGACATGAATTGGAAAAGTGCTTAATCAAATGCATTTCATTTTTATTGCTCAACGAAAAAATTTTATGCTAAAATGCAATTTGTTATAAGTACCTAATAAAAAAAAAAGTGTTTAGAGAATTAAAAAATCAACAATTGCTTCCAAGTAATTGACTACAAAAGTAAAAAATTTTAAAGGAAAAAATAGACTATTAGAACCTTAAAAAAAAAAAAAAGATTGGCAAACAATTGTCATCCGTTGAAGAAATCGAAATTGCATAGACAAATAAAAAAGGAGAAAAGTTTACTATGACGTTGGCGGGCTGCTACTTCTTGACAACAACAATCCAAATCTACAAGTATCCGCTTGTTTAAATTGACTTAGGTTGCAAAATCAAATTTAGTCGTTTGCTTATTCATTCTTGCTCTTGAGATACTCTACTGACTTGTACAACAACAACAGCAACACAATAACAACAATGTGAATCAATGACACTTGAGTAAATATTTACCATATGAATTTTTAATGAAACCTCAAAAATTATGCAAAAAAAAAAGTAAGAAAAACCTGCAGGCTAAAAACTCTGAATTCTAAATTGTTTCTAAATTCTTTGCATATGAAGCAAATTTACATAAAATACAATATAAGAAGAGTAGGTACTTGAACTTGAGCTATGTATAGAAGAATACTTTAATGCGCTATACGGGCAATCATTTCATACACATAAAGCTAAAGGAATAGGTTTGCTAAAAAGTTTCGAAAATTTTAATTTGTTTTTCTGAAAATCTCTGTTGACTTTTATATAAAACTCGAAATATATGCAAAGATCTTGCAGGTCTAGGGAAAATTATTTATTATGCTAATAGATAGATAAATGAAGTAGCTAATAAAATTGATGCCCCTAAAATTGTAAGCCATGAACACTAGCTTTTTCTTTTAGCTTAAGATCAGTTGAGAGGCTGAGAGGAAAAGTGGTATAACTTTAACGTTCACAAAAAAATGCAATAACTTTACGTGAATGCAGCCAATAAATATGACGGTTATGTTCCATCAAATTTTTTCATTACTTATATCACAACTTGATATTATTGAGTGAGTTTCAATGCCTAGAAAAGTTTCTCGGCAGCAGCTTTTCGGTTTACCAATTTGTCATTCGCGATTCCTTCAACTGTTTAAGAATAATCTATGAAGGTTTATTGTGTGGAAAACTTCCCGATGTTTCAGTATTCTCTCCGGAACACTTATCATAATTTTTTCCCATTATTTTTAGTGGGAAAAAGCAAATATACTCTCGAGTTATCTAATGCTAACATATAACTTTTATTTATGCAGATCCTTGCGGCGAATTTAATATTTAAGTCCTTTAATACGCGAAGTATTCAGGGCCAGGAAGTCTAAAAAAATGCCCAGGTCTGCAGTAGATCAAGTCGTCATGTCATGACCCTAATAAATATTGCATTTTCTATCACTTTTTCTGAAGTGATCGTTCTCGAAATTTTACTTTTCTAAAGCCCCATCAGGGTTTCCGAGATATTATGAAAAATTACCAAATTTTATTGTAGAGTATTTGATGGAATTCTACTTTCTCTGATTCAAGAAGGGTACTAACAAAAATTCACTAAGGTGGTGCGAATTTTATATTTGAAGAAGTAAAATTAGTGATGAGAATATGCGGAAATTTTACCGCCAACAGTGCAAGAAATTCGATTTCGGTTTTCGGCACAAAATAGGGAACATTTTTCACGAATACCAAAATCCCTTTAGACAGTTTCCAAGTGGTTTCATAGATTCCAGAACAGAAATTTTTTTTGGAAGACAACCCCCGTGAAGACAACCTAAAATCTTTGACTGAGATAGAAATGTGGCCCTGGTTAAGGCTATTATCGACGAAGTTTCAAGGTTAATACAAGAAATGATAGCTGATGTCATGAGTTAGAGTGTCGTGGCTTTGTAACGAGTAATGGAAAATCATTTGGGATATACGAAAAAATCTACCCAGTTTTTCAATTCCACGAGTTTTGAAAACAGAGGGTGGTAGGTTATAGTGGTCGCAAAAGCCTCACATAGACCTTAGAGTCAATAGTGATTAATAAAATCCTTACAGGTTATGAAGCTTGGTAAGTCTATTAGTCCATGGTAAAGGTAGAGCTCAAAAGATGCAAATCCATCCTTTAAAAAAACGGATTTGAGGATGTTTTGAAACGTGGAAATTATGTAGAGAAGATAAAAAATTATGAAAATTAAAGATATTAAATTAAATGTTTTGTTTTTCGTTTTTTCCAACAAATTTTTGGGATTAACTTTTATTAGTAAACCGGAATTTAACTATAGAAAGCTGATCACTCGTCAGTTTTACGACACTTGTAGCATTTTGTGCACTTTTGTATAAAATACACCAGCTTTCTAGTGTTAAATAGATCATTGAGAAAAAGATTGAATTATAGTTAAAAAAAAGCCATGACTAATCTAATTAAAATTACGTCAATATGTCGACATTATGGGTAACTCAATTCGAGATTCGTCAATTACTGATGAGTGAAGGACTAACAAATGACACTACCGCTTCCAAATTTACAATATCTATAACTAAAACACCCTTATACTCTGGAAGTAGGGTACCACACATGTACATATATACGAAGATAAATATATGCAGTAGCATAAAAAGTGATTCTAATGTCAAGTTAATGTGCACATGAGTGAAAATGCTATACAATTGTATATGAAAATGCACTCATGTGTAATAAGATCGCATTTAAGCCCAACTCTATAGGCGGTAAATATGGTAATAATATGCAACCATCTTACATTAGAGCAATGGAGGAACGAAAGGAAAGAAAAAAAAGCATTCATTGTATTGTTATGTCTACTATAGCATGATATGATTTTTTATTATTTTTTCACTTTACTTTTGGCATAAGTAAATATGCTGTGAGTGCGAGCAAAAAAAAAAAAAATATTTGTTTGCTTTTTCGTAAACGATGGCGTTTAACAATAATGCCAGCCAGCTTTATGTCGAGTTGGAAGAAGAAGAAGAAGCTTTCAATTTCAAACAAAATAAATGAATATTAAAAAAAAAAAATTAATGAAAAATAAAAACAGAATCAACGCCAGCCAGTTTGGCAGCACTTTTGTTTATTATAGTTAGTTTAACTGATGTTTCCGCGCGGTCTCTCTCTCTCTCTGACTTTAAGTTATGCGAATTATTCAATATTATTATTAGCGTCAGGCAGGCAGGCAGGCAGGCAAGACAGACCAGACCTGGGCTGGACGGTTTTGTAATCAACCAGCCCAAGTTGCCTGCCTTCCCATTCATCTATCTCAAAAAGGAGATTCCACAAGCTTGTTGTACTTTAAACATTCTTGCATGGTAAACAACAATAACAATAAAACAGCAACAAATCGAATGTAATGAAACAAAGCAAGCAAACAAACAAATCCAAAGCCTATGCCGAGGCCAAATCCAAAGCCGGTTAAAGCGGTTTCTCTTCTGCGGCATTGTTGTTGCGGCTGTAGCGGCTTTTGTCGCTACTGCTAGAAACATTTTTCAATTCATTTTATTTTTATTAATGTAGAGTAGGGTATAAACTGAGTGTAAAGCAGCAAAGCCAGTTGAAGTGGAAGCATTACTATAATAGTAAGCAGCAACAACAACTTTTTTTCTGTGTTCACAGTCTGACAGCTTTTGATTTTAGTTTGGCATTTTTAATTATAATTGCATTGTAATGCCGGGCAAGGAAATACAAAAAAAAAAAAAAAAGAATAAAAATAAACAGCAGGGGGCTCGTCAGTTGTGATTTTAGAGAGTTAAAAAGTTTTTTTTTATTTTTTTTTTGAGGATAAATATAATGAATGAATGATTTTTTAAGTGGGAAATAAAATTTTTTTGTTATTCAGAAATTAAGTAATTCATTTTTACAAGAATTCAAATTCAATTAAGGTTCTTCTTAAGTTATTCAAAAATAAATAAAATTAGAAGTACCACCAGCATCCAAAGGCTTTTTTACTTTTATGTAAATGATTATGCCTTTTCGGTTAATGACTTCTTTTTTTTAAGCTAACATTAAGCTATACATGTGTGCATGGACGAATAGTATACAAAGGAAATTAAGTATTCTTAATCTACTAGTTACCATTTCTTATGTTCCATTATATCGTTATCTTCATTTGGAAAGGGCCTAAACCTTCAGTTTTCCACAGGAAGAAAACAAACTTTTGATAGAAATGTCTATCAAATCGTTAATAGCACCTTAAAGTTTTGATATACGTCATCACTTTCAGTTTAATTCATAAGCTTCCAACTCGCCTTCATCAAAACAAATGTGTAATTGTTACCTTAAAAAATTTCTGTAGCTATCCATTGTCATATCTTTTAGGGAATTCCCCAAAAACGCATCTGCTATGAGTAGTGTGTTCATATTTTTGAGATCAAAATACAACATAAAATAAATAAATAAATCTAAAGCAACCCTATCCTTAATTTTTATTGTTGTATTTACTAAAAATTATTTGTATGCCTTACAAAACCATAAATAACTATTTTTTTTAAAACTTAAATAAAAATGCCTTCAGACTTTATTCCATTCATAAAGCTTTAAAGTAGCTAAAAATTATAATAAAGGAACAAAAAAGTCGCAGCAACACTCCATTAGTTGTTGACAGATGGTGCGTTCTGTTGCTTAGGGTTCGTTTACATAAATATTTTTTCTTGTTTCGAAATTTTTACTTGTGTGGCTGTACAGGGTGACAATCGTAAAGTGACGCACACATTTCAGCAGTTATTTTCAAAAGGAGGTACTTCCATTAAGTACAATTAAGTGTTAACATTGCTGAATATATAAGCATTCATTTGAACCCCACCTCATTCAATATAACCTCCTTTAGCCTGCACACATGCCTTCAATCGATCCGAAAATCGTAGGACTGTTCGCTGCAGGACTTCCTGATCAATTTCAGTCCAGGCTTTCTCTAATGAATTTGTCAGCGACTCCAGACTGTGGTGTTGTGATGCACAAGCCTTACTCTCTAAAATACTCCAAATAGAGTAGTCCATTGGATTCAAGTCTGGGGAGTATGGTGGCCATTCTTGAGATGTTATGAATCCAGAAAAATTGTCTTTTATCCATGTTTGCGTTAATTTGGGAAGGTACAGAATCTTGCTGGAAAGTCCAGTTTTCATTTCCAAATGCATCTTGGGCCCAGGGAAGAACATGTTCATTTAAAATGCTCCGATAAACAACCTGGTCAATTTTAACACCCTCTTCAACGAATATTAGAGGGGTTCTGGCATTAGCGGAAACTCCAGCCCATACCATAACGGAAGCTGGCTTTTGAACTCGGCCAACAGTCTTATTTTGTTGCGATGATAATGTTGGCCACATTCGGTCATTTTGCGCAATGTTGTTCAACCGTGAAAATTTTTTCATCTGTAAACAAGATATTTTTAACATTTTTTAACACGGAGGAGCGTAGCAACGCCTTGCATCTTTGCAGTCGCAAATCTTTCTTTTTTTGTGTCAGATCTTGAGCTTATCGGAGCTTGTACGGCTTAAGATTAAGCTTTCATTTTGCAATGATTCGCACTGTTTCACGGTTTACTCCCACTTCCTTAGCGATTTTTCTCATTGAGCGCCTTGGATTTCGCTTGATTCGTTTACGAATTTTTTCTGTTAAACCAGTAGTGGCAACTGCTGAAAATTTTCCCCGGTCCCTATCTCCAAAACCCCCAGTTTCATTATATCGAATAATAGCTTTTTCTACCGTACGACTTGACAAATTCAAAGCCTTTGCAATTTGACGGCTACTATAATTTGCCAAATGAAATTTCATAATTTCACGACGAATATTTTCCTTGTCTATTTTTATGGAAATTTCAAAATGTAATAACAAAAATTCAAATGAAATTAAAAGCAAAGCCAATGATGAATGAATTTGCTTTTTAAATTAAAGTAACGGTAAATGGCAAAGCTTGCTGCAGAGTATTAAACTTGCGTCACTTTACAATTGTCACCCTGTATTATTTTAATTCACATTCAAGAACTTATGAGTATGGAATACTGCATTAATACATAACATATGCTTAGACACAGAACTTTTCTTTTACAAAAAAAAATCTTACAGAACAAAATTTTCAAATACAGTACTGTTCTATATTATACAGAACGGATGGTCACCCTAGCTATAAGTTATGATACCTGTAACAGCTGTTAGCGAAAATCAAAGTAAAAAAATTTGTGAGAAATGGTAAAAATGTATTCATTAGAAACAATTTGAATTAAGGGCTGTAGCAGAAAAAAATCCGGAAATAAGTGAGAAGTATTAAAATTCTAAACGTTTTGGGGGAAAATAGTGTTTATTTCCAAAGTTTCGAAATAGTCTATAATTACTTCTTTACGTACATGTAAGCTTCGAAAAAATTCCAAAGCTCAAATTCGCTAATTCAATACAGAGAAGTTGGTAATTTTCACCGGTAAAACAACCTTTTGGGAATTCAAAAGAAATCTAAATTTACTATAAATTTCTAAAAGTACTAGTTCAAAGATAATTCTAATCAAAAATTGCACTTTAAATACCACACAAATATTTGCTAAAAAAAATGGATTCTTTGATTTATGTACATTGTACTGCAGGGCAAGCTATTGCGAAAAAAAAAATTTTCAACGACCAAGTTCGAGACACACTCATCTATAATTTATTCAAAAATTTGCATAAATTTCAACTATGAAGCTACATAAAATGCTGTGTTGCCAAATTTGTATGTACATTAATTACTATTGGAACTATCTTCCTCCTAAATATTTGTGTTAAAAGAATAACAAAAACTTAATTATTTATCTACATCTATTTCACATGCAGATATTTTCATTTGATTGTTAAGTAAAACTATAAATGAAATTGATTTTTTTTTTTTTTTGATTGACATTTCAATTTAGTTTTGAGTTTTTGTTTCTTTCTCTCTCTCTCTCTGTCTCTCATTACATTATGCCACGTTGCCAATTTTCCGAGCTACACACATAAATTAATTACGATGAAAAAGTAAACCTGTACAATTTATCTATAATAAAATTGCAAACGATATGCACATGTATGGATGTATGTATATAAAAAAGGGGTGAAAAAAATCACAAAAACACTCTCCTGAGAGCAAAAGTAGAAAAATAAAGTATACATACCGTACACATAGATGTGTGCATGCACGCAGTCGGTACGGAAGGAAGGTAGCCTAGGTACATTTATACATATCAAAAAGTCAGACGCGAAAAAGTGTAAAGTGCTTTCATTACTCATTTTAATTTCAAAATCAAAACACAACAGCATTTACATCCACATCCAGCATGCAAAATATATATAAAAATAACCCTTAAAAATGAAGCTGAAGTTGTTTTGACGAATCGATTAAATGAGTGTAGAGTATGATGATTATGGAAAGGACAACGACGTCAACGGCAACGGTAACAACATCAACAATAGCAATGGGCAAACAACGACGACGACAAATTTTCTGAAAATCATGATGAATGGTTTTTATTTTTACAACAACAACAAAGATAGCTTTTCTTGAACAACACACACAACGACATAGAAAGAAAAAAGCCAAGCATGAGATTATGACCTGAGATACAAGAACAAATTTTGTTGCAACCATTATTGAGCGGCGAGTGAGTGAGTTCGTTTCACAAGTAAATATGCGTGCAGGCGCAAAATGTGACACAGTTACTCCCAATATTGCATTTTAGGTGAAAGAAACAACTAGCAAAAGGAACATTTCTCTATATTACAATGAAAACAACAACAGCAACAACAAGAGAAATAAAAGGACAAATGTGCGGAAATATTGCAAGTATGGCAACCACGTAACATACACACACACACACAGACACACAAATATCCTCATTTTACCAATAGACGACGATGACGACGCACGCAGCACACGCGATTGTGTTCCATTTTAATGACAACGACAACAACAACAACAATAATAGCAAGAAGTCAGGCCAGCAACAACAAAACTCGAGACTCAATCTCAATTCGGCACGATTCACTTTCTCTTCGTACGTCGTTGAATTTCTTAGTTGGTTCTTTTCGGAGAGCAAAAGTACAACAAATACTATTTGTTCTCACTGTGTTGAACTCTTTTGCTAAGTTTCTTGGAATGGTGTTGACTTTCTGCTGCTGTTGTTGCTATTGCAGCTACTGTTATTGCCTTTGTTGTTGTTGTTATGATTTTAATAGATAGATACATATCTCTCGCCCACTTTACATATGTATTCATAACGATTAACCCTCACAAAATATTGTGTTCTGTTGTGCTGCATGCCACACATCGAACGAAAGTTTACCACATTGAAATGAATAAAAAAGAAATGTATGTGAATTAAAAGTTGTGGAGAATGCGTGTATAGCGAAAAGTTGGCGTCGGCGACGGCGGCTGTACCAACAATCACCCACAACAAAAACAATGAGGCAAAGAGAGCGGAGGCACCGCCGCGACATTGTTAAATAAATTCTTTATTATTAATTGATAATTTTCAATAAAATTGTAAACACTGAAATTGAAATTTGACAACATTGCATTAATCACTAACGCACAACTATAATGAGACGATGGTTTTTCCTTGTTACTGAGAAAACAAACACAATAAATAATAAAAAAACAAAAAAAAAAACAAAACAAAAATTGCAATAAATATTACAATAAAAAAATAAGCCAATACATTTTCAGTAGAAAAAATGTTCGTTAATTTTAATAATACATACGAAAATGCAAAGAATATTACGAAATAAAGTACACACGAATTGCTGATAAGCCTCAAATACAAAAGTGGCAACAACCACAACGTAAATGAGACAGAAAGCCACAGCAACATCGTTTTTGCTGTTGCTGGTGTTGTTGTTATGGTAGTAAGCAAGCATTGCTTGATTTTATTTATTTTTTAGCTCGACTGATAAGAAATCAAATTTATCATGACAATGCGAATTATTGTAAAACAAACAAATAGGTACAGAAATTTTACTTTATTATTGCCGAAGCTTATATACACCCTACCACAATACATATGACGAATCATAACAAATTTTTTCTAGTTATTGATGAGCCACACCCACTAATTGTGATAAGGACATTGTATACTTTTAGAATTTTAGCATCGTTCTTGACGGTGATAGACAAGCTTTTCAGATTGGTTATAAATGATTATAAAAACTTGTGACCAAAATGTCTGTTAGTATCCGTAAATTCTGCATATAGCGTACCTAGTACTAAATACTTGCACAAGTTTTAAAGGAAGGAAAACAAAACTAACGTAAATTTATTGCGTTTGATTTTGTGAAGAAAAATAAATAAAAAGTAAATAAATAGTTAGTAAATATTTTTAGTAAACGGAATTTTTACAAAATAATTAAACAAATTAAACAAAATGAGTCAATTTTCTAAAAATAAGCAAATATGATTTTTTGTTGTTGTAGGAATTGATAAGAGAATGCGTTTTTAATAAAATGAATATTGTTATATGAGTTATGCTGACAACCTTTTTTGGAAACAAAAACTAAAGCAGGAATGAGTTCGAGATTGCAGAATTATATTAACTTTACTAAACAAGACGAAATATACAAAGATATCGAAGCATCGTTCAATTTTATTTCAAAGTTATTGCGTAAAGAAGAATTCTCTTATGAATTCGCTTGAATTACTGAGGAACAACGAGCTCAACCCAGTGTTTCTCAATGTTAACCTCTGTTTTTTATTCTAGAATATCCTAAAAGGATATTTTGCATAATTTTATTCCGTTGCTCTTTTGTGGTTGAAATTTCTTATTAGTAACTTTAATTGTCCCTTTCGTCTTCTCTTAGTTTTTCTTTAATGGTGTAAATCCCTTACCCAATTCGTATGTATGTATAGAATAATTTCTTTGGTATTGCATTGTGTGGTTGTTAACAATAGTTTAAATAATTTTTCAGCAGAACCACCGAGGCGGTTTAATATATTATAAGCTGCGTTTGGACGATTGCTGAAAATTTCAAGAACGAAAATTCGAATATTCGGCACTCACTTATGGAAGTAAAATTAGTTAGTTTCTGCGGATCACAAGCAGAATATTTTGTCGAAATCTAATATGAAATGATGAGCTATTTAATTTGTTAGGTTAGGTTGGAGTGGCTGTCTCGAGACACAATTAGTCCTGAAAGGTCCATTGTGATACCACATGGTTGGACCTACAGTTTATACAGTTCTACAGCCAATAATAACTCAGATGAATAGACAAAATTGAGGGGGATAGACCATACTCTAAGAATGCCAGCCAACCGCATTACGAGAATAAATTTAGAATCTATGAGAAAGAGAGCGACCAAAAAGCAAATGTAGACTTTCCATACTTCAAAAACTGCAAGAAATATAACATTGAAAACAAAAAAACACCTGCCGAATATAGTCAGATATAAAAAAATTCATAGCAAACCGAATACAAAGAAAAAAAAAACAAAATTTCGGTCCTTAAAAAAAACTATTGGACTTGGTTTTGACTTACACTGATTCCACCTATTTTGCGATGGTATAATAGGTTTGACTTCACAAAACATCAACCTGAAAGAAAGGTGGAGGGGGTGTTGCTAAGTAAATATTTGTGTGCCTTTTACTCCAAGATTGTCATAATCTAAAAAAAAAATTGTGTTTAAGCATATAGAAATAACTGTAATTTAATGCTTTATTTTGTGTAATATTACAGTATTTTATGGCCTCTGCTAGTTGTTGTTGTTGTAGCAATATTCCAAATCATATTATTCATAAAATACATTGTTTGAGTCGGGCAATTCCAAGCCCAGAAATTGAGCAGCTTCTGTCGGTTTAGTCTATGTGGCTATTGGGGTCAAGTCTGTTGGTTTGGTTGAGCATTCGAATAGGTGCAGTGTGTCGTGTGGAGTTTGTTTGCACTCGGGGCAGTTGTCGTCAATGTTACTGTCAAGTCGGGACATATCCGATCTCACGACGAATGATTCTACGCACCAGATCCACCCGGATACGTCCGGCCAAAGTTCGTCAACCTCAATACCAAATCAAATCAGCCTCTGCTCGTGAGAAAAGATTGAGTCGATTTTGCGTTCTATGGAGTCGTAGTTCATTGAAAACTTTAAATGCGATTTTTTCAGCAATTTGTTTTGTTTCACTTATGATAGTCTTGCAGAAAATGAGCAATTTGATAAAGCTATAATTAGTTGATCTATAATAAGTTCCAATACCCTCGCAGAATATTGAACCCAACATTTGTGAATACACCAATATACGAAAAAGTATTAACAGTTGGATGCTGAAAGCTTTCAAAGCATCCACTGTGTGAGTGGGCGGATGGAGAGCAAAAAAAAAAAAAAAAAGTGTCGGCTGAAACCAAATACCACGAAATTACTTAATATAAAAATTGCATGTGTTACATTAACCACTATAAAATAGCTAATAATATCATAATTTGTTTGTCCATGCCATAACAATATCTATACATTTAACAAATCTCTTCAACTATTTAAAAACAATTTTTCCAAAGAGATATAATTTTTTTTGTTTTTTGGTTAGAAATTAGAAAAAAAATATACAAAATTTATATGGGCTGCTACTGAAAAATTGCAATTCTCGAAAAAATATCAAATAAAGCTATAACAAATAAAATATAAAAAAAAAGAAAGAAGTACAAAACACAGCAGCAAAGAAAATAAAAAACCCAAAAAAAAAAAAAAATAAATTCTAAAAATAATTTTTGCAAATAACAGCAAAACATATAATTTGCTGTCCGTTTGGTGGATGGATGGAAGCAGCAGTGAAGAAACCGAATCAACGCAGAAATGAAGAAAATAATAATAAAAAAAAATTATTAACAATACACAACAACAACGAAACTCGCAAAACAACTTAGCAGAAAAATAAAAATATTTATATGATAATGTTAAAATATATAAATATGAAATTTCATGTTGAAGGTGGTCGTTGAACGTTTGACGTCTTCTTGAATATTATTCAAGTGTATGTAGATACAATTCACAAAAGCGATAACAGTCGAAACAGCCAAAGCAAGAAGAAATGCACTGAACCCAAAAATAATGAGTGTGTGTGTGTGTGTATGTACGTGTTTGTGTAAATGATTGATGGAAGCAAAAGCGTAGAGAATGTAGAAAGTGATGATCTGTTAAATCAAATTGTTTGCAAATAAAATCAGTCAGTTTCACGGTTAATAAACAAAATTATAAGCATACAAAAGTAATCAAAAATCAAAAGAGATAAATGAAGATTTTTTTAAACACAAGATTTTAACACGCTTTAGAGTTAAGTGCTGGATAACGGGGTAACAGGTTTAGAGTATAAAACAAAATTGCTTTACAATAATAAAATATACGAATTTTTTTTTTAACTTCATTTTACTCTTTTACTTTGGTTCGACCCTTGACTAAAATATTTGTTACACTTGCTGAGAGTAAAAAAAAAAGCCAGTGCTTCCTACTTATTGATTTATATGACAAAAACAAATAAATAACAAGAGTTTTGTTGCTAGCGCATTGAGCTGGCAACATTGATTGCAAAGAAAAGAAAAAACAACTGATTGATATTTACCCAGAGTGCATTATCTCAGGTCATCAGAAGTAGTTTTTCACCACTTTTGACAGAGACGAACAAAATACTAACAATTTATATACGCATTATGTAAAACATATTCTTTATCTGCATTTACTGAATTTTAGTTGTCCCTTCTCAAAGGGATACAATACTACTTACAAGGTATCAACGTATAACCTTTTTTATCCCGTACATTACAATTTTTGCGGAAATTTGTTTCCATATTTTTAATAATAGCTGCGTTTTATTCGTTATATTGTATATAACTAGCAGTGATAATTGTATGGGGAAAAAATAACGCAGAGATAACACGTATAGTTAACAAGTTGTTTAACTACATCAGAATCTATTGTGAACTGCTAATAGTGAAAGAAGAAGCATGACAGTTTGGCAAAAAACAAAAAAAAAAATTATTTGAAATGTCTACCGGTGAAAATAATTTAAAATCATTGTTAAATATTCTCATAAAGAATAACAACTAAAAACAATGCCCCCGATTAACCGCAATGACTAGGATCCATTAATATGTTTCAGCTCTAGCTTCTGAGCAGTTTCATTGTGAATAACATAACCAAGAAGAGACTTAACAACTTGGTCATTTTGTTCGCATATGTTAAACTGACTGGCGAATAAAACACAGCTAATATAATTTATAAAAACATCAACCATAAATGGATGATGAGCTTTCATTTGATCAATAACTTTTGGTGCGCGACAGTGGTACTTACAAGCTTTGTTTATGAAAGAGAAATGCGGTGAAAAGTTTTCTGTAACAATAGCAAAAAAAAATATGTGCATATTTTCCCCTCAGTTATTATCTACGTTCACTGAAATCTCTTTATGAAGAAACCAAATATCAAAAGAGAATCAAACTACTCGTTGGTGTTTTTGAAATGAAACTTCTTTAGCGAAGGTAAATCGAAAATTTTGCAACTGAAATCACGTTGTTGTTGCACTCATACGAAACTAATAAGAAACGAAATTATGCTGTTGTTAGCGTTTAGCGAACGAAGTGATATGGGGGTCGGCTACATACAGTCAATCAGAGAGTCGACTTCCCACAGTTTTATTTCAGGTGCTTTAGCGAAAGAGCTTGATTCCATATAGCTGCTTTCCTCTCATGTGTTATTTATGTATACTAAGTTGTGTTTGTGCGGATAAGTGTAGAGAGTATCAACAGAAAAAAGCTTCAGAAAATAGAAAAAGGATGAGTGCAAAAGCTTCAATAACAACGGTCACGTGAAAAATCGTGTTTTTGTTGCACTCATACGAAACCAGTAAGAAACGAAGTTATGCAGTTGTTATTTGGCTACATACTATCAACCAGAGAGTCTACGTCTCGCAGTTTTATCCCATGTGTTTTATTGAGAGAGCCGACCTAGTTGCCTCTGCTTGTTTGCATATAGCGGAACTTTTCTCTGTGTTATATACGTATACTAAATCGTGTTTGTGCCGATAAGTGCAAAGAGTATTAACAGAAGAAAAGCAAGAACAAAATGGAGACAAGAAGACTGCAAAAAATTCAACAGAATTTATGTTTTCTTATAATTTTCAAATAAACAACAAAGTTTCACTTCTGCTGTGAGTGCCTGCAGACACATAATTTTTTGTTATTTGTGTATACAGATAATTCATTAGTGGCTGTTCAGACGGGAGCAAGCATGAAAAGCCTGGGCAGGCGTGTCGTGTTCACATGAGTGCAACCATGACGGACTTTTTCTAATCAAAAAGGAACGGCGGAATTGGAATTTTGTCACTTTTTCTTGTGCTCATTAAGATAGGCTCTTTTGTTTGCAAAAAATGCAAAAGAAATATCAATTATGTGCCTTAAATATGTACTAAAAATTAAATAAAAAATAAAAGCTACAATCTCTTAAGAAATTAAAATAAGTTTATAAAAAAATAGCAAGAAAATGAAGGCTGTGTGTGCCATAGATGCGCATTGTTTGTTTGCGTTCATGTTGCCTATTCAACTTCAAAAAAATTTTGAGGGAAAGTGGCAAAATTAGAACAATATGAACATGGAACATTCATAAATGCGCCGATTTTTATTTTATTTTTGGATTTTCGGTGCAACTCTGCTATCTCTTTCTCTCTTCCTATTTCTTCTACCTTTCTTTTTCAGACATGATTCATGTCTGCACTCGTCTGAACAGCCACTTAGATAATGCTGAGAGATGCCGTTACTTATGGCTTCTCTCTCTCAATGCTTACTTCCGCTTAAGCAATGATTTTTACAACGATGAATTCAATGCTTTGTTCAATAAGAGAATTATAAAAAAACTTCCGACGCTAATATTTTAGAATTGATTTGACTTAACTGATTTAAAAATGTTTAGCTAAATTATTCGTCAAGCTTTTTAAATTGATATTCTGGTATTAGAATGTAGTTACACTAATAAATATATAGATGACGAAGTCATAATTCTTTCCATTTTATGAAATTGTTTAGAGGTCCCAACAAATAAAAGTTCGGCAAGTTAGAGGTTTTTAAAAGTTAAAAGTTTTTTGAAAAATAAAAATGAAATGAAAAAAAAAAAAAAAAAATTGGCAGACGATATTACGATATTCGATTTAAAAATTTCAGGAATATCGGTAAGAATGGGGGCAAAAAAAAAAACAAAAAAAAACGACAATAAGTAAAATTTCTGATGTTAGGATGGCGCAAATTCCACTACCACCACAGCAGGAAATTCGGTTTTTCAATCTCTACAAATTTTACAAATTTTAAACCGGACATTTTCCTGTGGGGGGGGGGGGGAGGGAGGGGGCACCCGTATTGAAATTCGTCCCGAAATATTCGAGCGACGTACAAATATCTCACTGTGCTACAAACCGACGAAGTGAAGGATAACTGGCCAAACAAATAATAGTTGAAGTGCTTAATTTGAATACCACGGCTTTACTTCAGAATTGGATTCTTGAGAGCTTCCGCACACATTTCTTGAATTCATCAGTAGTCTTAATTTAAAATTGTGTCAAAAGCCAAGGCTGCACAAAACATCAACTATAGCCTCTAATAATTTGACTGTGTCACGAAAATCATTTGAAATTCACGAAGAAATCTGCTCAATGAGTTCCACGAAATTTGAATGTCGGTCAAAAAAAAATATGCTCGATCATAAACTTATTACGAGAAATCTACACATTCTTTGTTTTATTTTTATATAATCAATCGCGGCTAAAGACATTAACCTTTGCAACTATATGGCATTAAAAAAAATCCCCGAGTTCAAAGCTTTCCAAAGATGACAACTTTATTTAAAAAAGTTATATTAAATATAATTACCCTTGACCATTTGAATACAGAAAAATATGGATTACAGCTTTTTTTTTTTTTGTAAAGAAATTAAACAAAATACTTTAATTAACTAATAACACAGTCCAACAGGGTTTTTGCAACTTAATCAAAGTAGTGTGCGGAAGAAAGTTATAATTTGGTTATCTGACCTTGTCACCGTAATTAAGGGTGAAGTAAAAAAATATTAAAATAATAGCCCTGTTCACGCTTTAGAGTAAAGTGCTGGTTAAAGTGTAACACAAAATTACTCTACAATAAAAAAAAAATATATGGCATTTGCTTTTACCCCCATTTTACACTTTTACTCTGGTTTGACCCTTGAGTAAAATATTTGTTACTCTGTTACTCTAAGTAAGAGAGAAAATTAGTGTTGCCTACTTCTTGATTTGTATGACAACCAAAAATAAAACACAAAAGTTTGTTGCCAGCGCATTCAATTGGGAACATTGATCGCAGAGAGTGCACTATGTCAGTTTCAGATGCGTTCACGGTCTAGGGTAATACATTACATTTTTACTCCGTTACCCAGCACTTTACTCTAATGAGTGAATAGGGCTAATAATTTTTTGTAGTAATACTTTTTTCGTAAATGAAGTCAAAAATCAAATTGAAGACATTGTTTTGGTTTCAGTTGATAACATAAGTAGCCTGCTTAAAAACAAAAAAAAAAAAAAATGCGGTTAGTGACAATAAATGAAAAATCATTTTTTATTCAAAATGCATCAACAGTCTCTTTGTCTCAATATATAATTACCTATCTACTAATATTTTTTTAACTGCAAAAAATAACTATAAATATTTTTTAATTATTTTATCGTTAATTGAAAACGAAAGCTTGTGTTCGTTTTTCGCTTCAACTTTTCACTAAGTTAATCTTAGTTTCTTGAGGAAGATACTTTATTTTTGAATCTAGCAGCTTAAGATCCCGGTGCATTGATTGTTAATGCTATCTTTATTTATTATTATTATTATTTTTTATAATTAACAGTTTTCGCTAATGTATATCTGATGGTGGTTCTATTTTCTGTCTAATATCTTCGTGTTATCAATATTAACTGTGTGCTAATTGTCAAAGGAGATGTTTTGCAAATGCAATGGTCAGTCCCTTAATTTTAGCATTTACATCCCAAAGGCACATTTGCATAATTTTCCTCTCGTGATTTCACGTGTATACGACAATAGCTATCGGGTTTTCACATCGACACTAACGATCGTTCATAGCAAAAGCACTCAGTTGATGTTGAATGCAGGGAGAAATAACTTTTATTTATATCACAGACTCCTTTCACAGTGTACAGCATGCAGAGAATTCTCTTCCGCAACGAGTTCTTTTAGCACTCACATAGGCGCAAATGTTGATTGTGTGCGTTTTGGATAGCACTGCTCTACATAATTATATATGGTTTTATGGCAGGATGACTTTGTGTTTGTAAATATGTAAATATGCAAAGGAAATGTCTGCAGAATTAAATATTTTTCATTTATGTTTTTGTTGTTTATTTGGGTATATATAGCAAAACGTTATCAATTTGAGATAATTGGATTATAGTGTTAACGCCAAAAGGAGGACTGGACCGCTAGAGGGTTTAAATTGTGTAGTGACATGTACATAGTGCAGCCAAATGCGTCATAATAAAACAAAATTAAAATTTTAATTATTTTGTTGTTACGGCTATTTCGATTTTAGGCGACGATAATATATACAGTACTGTGCAAAACAAAAGCAGCAAATCTTGACATACCATACTTATTACGTTTTCATCATAGATTAATAACAAAGTTGAACGGATACTGACAACACGCATGTTTCCGTGGTATGTCATTTCTTCTCTGAGTAATTTCTAACAAAATTGTCTTTCTCATTTTCTGTCACCTTAACTCATTTACGTCTGCTGTATCCAAAAAGTTACATCAGGAAAGTGAATAATATAGTTGCCTTAACAGCCTTTATTAGAGACACTTCTATCTGGAAATTTTTTTTGCAGACACAGCAGGAACTCGGCATTCTTTGCACTTTTATTTATATTATTTGTTATATAAAAATTTGTTTCGAATATTTTATATATATTTTTATTTTGTTTATTTTCAAAAAATTTTCAGCACAAACGGGCTAATTTTATTTTGAAAATCAAATTTCAAAACATGCCGCCATGTTTAAAATGAGAGCGAAAGTGAAACGTTTTTGACACTCAATACGTTGCTATGGAAATATGCGTGTGTAGAAGAGGCTGTCATTGCTACCCGTTCAACTTTGTTATTAATCTATGGTTCTCATGACTTTTATTTCAAAAAAATCAAGAAATATGCACTTAGGGTTGTGCAAAACAAAAGCAACAATTTTATGATATTCCTTATTTACATTCATTGCTTCACATCTGCTAGGCATTGACTTTGTCAGCTTGATGAATGTCCTCTTGGTTGTCATTTCCCCCTTTTATTTCAAATCTATCCCAGCTCATCCCTGATTTGAAAATGGTACCAACCCACTCTATGTTTCGAGGTTTCGAAGTAGGTTTCAAGGAGTTAAGCTCGGATGGTAGTAACAAACCCAGGAGAGAAATGAACCCTCCTTCATGTTAATCATTCTTTAAACAACTTTAATGTACGTTTAGAGTAGATTTCAAGTCTAAATATTCCAAAAAGTGGCGAATTCCACAATGGCTGATGAAACATTTGGGTTTCCGGAGTTTCCCTATGGATTAGGTGGTCAATATTTTAATATATTTGGTGGAAAGAATAAAGACCATGACCCAACTAATTTATCCAATTGCAAAAACTTACGCCACCATTCTTGCCAGTGATTTTACAGAGCAATGTTTTAGCCGTCCTCATATACATATATGGCCAATTTTTTGGTCTTTAACGTTACAGTCGTACGCATATTTTTGTAAATATGTCGAAAATATTTCATGAAACTAAATTTTTTTTTACATTGACATAAAAATAGGCCTCAAGGCCTATATTTCATGTGAACAAACTTTTTTTTTTAACTTTCGTCGTTTCAGAGATATAACCGTTTTAAGTGGTCTTTAAAGTTAAATTTTTTTGCCAAAAATATTCGCCATATGATTACATAAATAGTTTTTGTTTTCACATCAATTAACCCAAATCCCCTCCTTACACTTATTTCGGAGGATTTACCAAGAATCCCCAAAAATTGTTGCAAAAACAAAAAACTTTTATCTCCACCAGAAACAACTTTTTCTAACACATTAAACCCCTAGGTCTGGAATATTATATTTTTACGTATTAATTATAGAAAAAAACCATAACGTGTTGGATTTGCTACGTTCTTCAGCAGAATAACTGCTTTCAGTATTATATCACGTTTACTCTTATGCAAACAAAAAACTTTAATTTGTTGGACTGTGTAATTTAATTTTTTGTTTGTTTTTCTTCTTTTTTTTTTTGTACTATTATTAATTTGACATTTCATATATAAAGTTTGTACATTCATTAGTTTGTTTATTATTATATTCGTTTGGTTTTTCTATAAAAAAAAAAAACTTTATGATTTATTATTTGTAGGTCAGGGTTGTTACAAAACGAGCACCAACAACAAACACACAATAAAGACTTATAAAATTTAAATTCCAACAACAGCAGCAACAACATGAACGAATAAATTACCAAGCTAAATACATCAGAAACAGACAGACCTCGAGTCAGTCTGACTGAATGTCAGCCAGACAGATATATAGTTAAACTATATCTAGCATTTACTACTTGTATACCAAAGTATGAGTATCTGTCGCGTTTTGCAACGACAATATATAAACCAAATAGTCTAACAATTGTGATCAATTATGTGCTTGTATACACTTGACGACTACGCGCAGCAATAAGTCTAGATGCATTTATATTAATGTCTGCCACTATGATGATGACGATATTTTGTTATTACTATTATTTGTTGTTGTAGGCGTGTGTATAATAGCGCAAAACTAAATAATTTTAGAGTTAGTGCACTTTTATAACACAAACTAAATAAATGGAAAATAATTTTTGAGAATATATATGTTTTTTTTTTTTATTGCGCTACGAAATAAAACACGCGATTTTAACTTGAAATAGTGTGGAAAAATTTTGTTGGGCGAATATCAAAACAAAAAATTTAAATAATAATAACAAATTGAACAAAAATTGGTAACGTAAATAAAATTGTCACAGCCGCTGTCACAGACAGGTATATAGACAATGAATAAAATATTTACGTATATATTTATCTATCTATAAATACTTATGCATGTAAGTATTTTATTTTTGTAGCTATTGTGGTTGATTTTATAATATTACTATTACTAACTATATATCAGAGGGAAACACATAGGTGGAAGCGAATAGAGTAGATTTGGCGATAACGCGTGCGGGCACACCATTAAAATTACTTGCTTTTAACTTTTTTAGATAGATACATACAAAAAAAAAAAAAATAAAATACTTATAGTAAGTATGTATATGTTAAAACACGTTTAATCGATTTTCTAAGCTATTAAACATTAATTTTGTCTGCTGTGTTTCGCTTTCGTTCTCGATATGGTATGATGATAAAGTTGAGGGTGTTACTTATATATGTATGTATATACGATTACCTGTTAATGAAGCATGCAATTTAATTGAAATTTTTGTTGAGAATCTATAAAAATGCAGCGTTGATTTGTTGACACTGTCGTTAATGTTGTTGTTTGAATTTTAATTTGGCGGACACATTAAAAGAATAACAAAAATTTTTTATTATTTTATTAAGAAATCCTCATTTAAGAAATCAATAAATACTAAATAATTAGTTAGTCTAGTTTTATGAATAGGGGAGTATTTTATAGTAACAATATTTCTTGTGTTTAGGTCACTTGCTGGATTGTATCCTGGGTTACCCGCGTATATATGGTAGTCTAAAGCTTTCCCGGTGGTTACTTTTAAGACAAAAAGAGCGACAAAACTTCTAGTATCAAGAATTTGAATTGCTTCTAATATTAATAAATTATTGCAATTAAGGAAATATCTTCTCGGGTTTAAGAAAAAACAATAGAAACAATATCACATTTTGACACAACAACAACACGAATAATAATTTCTTTTGAAGTCAGTAAAAAAAATTAATAAAATTAATGGAAATCTGAAATGATTTCCGTTATTTCATTTGAGTTTTAAATCATTCACAAACATTATCATACAAAAGAAATTTAAACCACAAAAAAAAAATTATATAGAATTGTGGCAGACTTATTTTTTGAAATCGTTATAATGCAGAAACCATATAACGTTGGTTTGATTATTTTTTACGTTAAAAATATGAAGATATTTTTGAGAGCTATAATTAGTTTTGATCCTTTAGGGCTTTCACTGACGAATCGGATCATGAACTTAAAAATTCCTAGCCAATTTTAGTTCTCAAATGCATGCACTTTTTTTGTTTTATAAAAATTGTTGTTTTAACATAACTTGGGGTCACTAATCCTCAATTTCTTTTCCTGTCATCTTAGACACATTAAGTCGCCGTTTTTCCTTTCAATTCTGCATTTTTCCTAAATAAATTGCAAATTGTATTCATAAGTAGCAGCTGATTTTTGATATGTGCAATGCATAGGTCCGCCTTGAGGCGGTTTAACTTTAAGCGCTTTTTTAACACTTATACAATACACAAAACATCCACAATTTTCATTGAATATTCTATAATAATGTTGAATCTTACTTACCAGAATTTTTTTATTACTTATTTTTCACTTTAACTTAACAACAACAAAAATTAACTGCAAAAAAAAAAAAAAAAAAAATTTCATGGGCAAAATGCCTGACTCTTCAATTTAAAGTAACCACAACTTTTGAACTGCTGTTGCTAGAACAAAGCAGCTTTCAGAATATCACTTGAAAAACTAACAACAAGACCCGGGGTTGGCCTCTGATTTAAAATAAATTTATATCGGGATTTAATTTAAATATATATGCCAATCCGCCTTGAGGTGGACTTATGCATTTGAGGGTTAATTCTTTCTCTGATGTTTACTGAGTAATTGTGTAGTGGATTCATCGAATATTTAATACCTGTTTCATATTGCTGATGAATGACTTTCTATTCTCCATATTGTATTGATTACAGCACCGTATTTGACAACATACATAAATAGTATAGGTACCGGCTACACCTTGCGGTAAACTGATATATCCACAAAAAATATTTGCTTAACAAAAGAATACAAAGAATTTAAATGCAGACTTCAACATGTTACACCGCAAAAGCAAGCTCAAAATCTCAGGTGTACCAAAGTTTCTTATGCCTGGTTTTCACTATGTCAAATTCAATCAAATTTGCCAGCATGTTGGCAAATTTCATATGGCAAATTCTCTCTTTTGGTCTCTTTGACGGCAAATATGACATAGTGCATAAAGGAATAAATTGCCTAATGGGATATACTTATTTCGAGAAAAATGTAACCATAAATTTATGCGTGATTAAGTTACTTTTATTCCCGATACTCTACCTTACCTGTGCTCATTTGCCACTTTTGAAAATTCTCTCAGTGCAAAAACTAGTTCCAAAAAGTGCATCGCTGAAAGATGATACATAAAAGAAAAGCCGCCATCATGTTCGATATTTTAAGTATCGAATACATTTCTGTCGATACTTTTGAGTACTCCACCACCAGACAACCTTATTAACCAGAGATGTGAACCTCAAAATTTTCCAGTATAGTTCGGTATAAGACAAAAAAAAAAAAAAAAAAAGATCTTATTCGTGCCTATAAGGAATGACTAAGTTTTGCCCGAATTATCTTGTTCACAGACAAACGGCCATACCTACTAAGCATTTTAAGCAACCGTTCCAAAGTAAATGAACCGTTTCAAAGAACTGGTTTGGTTCTAGTGAAATAAAACAAAAGGTTTGGTTCAGGGTTCGGTTCGAATCACTCAATTTAAAACCAGTTTCCATCCCTACTTGCAATAAACAGATAAGTACAAAGGAACGATACTCAAATATATAAAATTTTTATTATTTTAATTATTTATTTATTAGAGAAAGAGAGATTTGAATTTTTTAGTACATACAAATAAATCATGTAGAAAAAAATTAATAGAGCATAAATCTATCATTTATTATGTATGTAGATAAAGCAATTTTTTTTTTAAATACTCACAAATATGGTAAAAAAAATAATAAATACAATAAATAACAAAATTGGAATGAATAATAAAAATGAATAAATTAAAAACAAAATAAAATAAATAAGAAATAAATAATTTTAAAATTTACCATTCTATGTACTCATATAACTTTTCACTTTTGCTCCATACTGTAAAATAAATGGGTACATACTCGTATGCATACAGTATTAGTATTTGAACGTTTTACAATTATTTTAATGGCTTTTAAAATGAAATTAACTGAAATAAAAAAATTCTGTAATCGATAATAACTATTAAAATACTGAATCACAGATAAGCTGAATTTAACCTTTTTTTTTAAAAAAAAAAAAAAAAAAAAACCACGGTTATCACATTTTTAGCGATGACCTAAATGTTATACATACAACCGGTTGCGAGTCCAACTAGTTGCACATAATAGAAATAAAAACGCTTGCTACAGTTTTATAGATAAATATGTATACAGTATATTTAAAGTTTTATCTACAAGCTTAAAATACCCTGAAGTATTTTTAAAAAGAAACTGAAATGAAAAAAGGTTTTAAGCACCTCTCCACCCGTTGTTTCTGAACGATAAAGTGAAAACACTTTGAATGGCAATTCTTACTTTTGCGAAAAGAATATTGAAATGAAACTTGGAAAGTCCCAAGGCAAGAATTTCCGTGAAATTTTAATACATTAATTTAAAAAGAGATTCTGGTTTATATATCACGAATGAAATTCTATTAGTGATTTTTAAGGACATTTTTCTCCGATCATGCTTTGGTATGCATCTAGATATAAATTGAATATAACGCCATTTAATTTAACATTTACATAGCTTTTGATTACTTAATTATAAATTTTTTTATGTTCCAATGTACCTTTTATAGTATAATTGTATTGTATCTTTTCTAATTAGAGTGAAAGTATTTTATTAAATTGTAAAACTTATTATTATTATCTACAACATTTCTACTGTATTCCAAAATAGTTTTTTAACAACTGTAGTCTTGCAGGGCTCGGTTATCATCAAGCTAAACAAGCATATTTCTCCATCACAATAGCTATGCGGATTTTTTCGGCTAACTTACTAAGAGGTGACACAGATCAAGGTTAGGTTGAGCGGTTGCTTTTCCTTGAGCGAGGAGAAACCCAATTCCTAATACTTAAATCTGTTTTATATTGGATTATATGATTATGGATCTACTCTTTGGTAGTAAATTCAATACTGTATTTCCTTTCTAGACCTGATTGGATTTGCTAATGCAATAACTTCGGTCTTTTCGCTTTTAATTGGCTATCATCCAATAGATGTTTGTACCATAAAAAAAAAAAAAAATACAGCATTTTTTTTTTTTTTATTTTGTCCTATTATCATACGGAAAAATACAGTTTTATTTAAACCTTTGATGATATTTCAATGTTTGATTTTGTTTCTAAAATTAGTCTTTTGATAAATAGATACATTTTGTTAATAGCCATTGACAGACAGGTATCAAAATTTGGCGTCTACTCCTGCGCTCACATACTTGCATATTCGCATTTTTCCCCAAGGATGTCAAATGAAAAAGGATATAACGAGAAAACAAAAATTGAAAAACTAACCGAGAAAATCAAATTATGTATCCCACAAAACGGATGTGTATCTATTTTCAGACATTTTCCCATTGTCACAATAAAAAAACAACAACAAACAAGGAAAAAGCTGAAAAAGCATTACCACCAGTGTTGCCGGTGTGTTTTTTTGTTTCTTCTTTAGCTGTCATTACTATATAAGTATGTTGGTTATTGAAAGAGTGTAAGTATGTAATGCGTTTGTATGTAGTGTGAGTGTGAGTGCACACGTATGGCAACGCAATCCAACAACGCGATAGCAAAAACAACAACAAAAATTCGATAAATATTACTACTTCTCTCAACAATACGACGAAGGACAACGACGATGACAGAAAATTCGCATGCATTCGTATGATGCGAGCTTACGTGAATCGTGAATTTTGCTAACTTTACTTGTTATTGCCATAGTAGAGTTAATGCAATATTGTTTTTGTTATATTATTAGTTGAGTCTCTGTGGTCTGGTGGTAGCCAACGTTGCTAGATAATATTGACGATAGAGGTATGCAGTAATGAATTTTTCCACTTGCATTTGTTGTTGTGTGATGTTCGATTTTTTTTTTTTTTAATTCTCTTCTCTTTGATGGTCATCACATGCGCGAGTTTTACAACATTCAATACCTACAATAATTCAATACAAATACATTTATTTATTTATAATTTAATAAGACCAAACACCATCACTGGTAAATCGTAATCTGGGAATTGCAATTGAATAATATCGGCCTGATTGATATTTTCTTTTCTTTATTTATTTTTTTTTTGTTAAAGAATTTATTAATTTTCAATTGACGCAAACTTTTTCATTTTCTTGTTTTTGTATGTATCTGAACGCAGAGATATAATCTCAGCGTTTGTTTGAATTTACGAGCATCATTTTTGATTGACAGGAGCAACCAAAACAACAAGAAAATGCACTAACAACTCATCTACAGATTTGATTCGTAATTGCAGCCAACTAGCCAGCAATCGGTAAACATTTTGATTAGTATTGTTGTTGTTTTTTGAACAACAAAAACAGAAACAAAAATTAACTCGTATTTCCAACATTTTCGCATTGCAATTTTTTCACTCGCTTGCGAGATAGACACGTACACGCATACATACACATCATACCTGCCGAATAAATACACACATGTGTACGAAAATCATTTGTTACCATTCTGTCTACCTACCATTCGTAGATACTTATGATAAATTTGTTGTGGCTCTTCTTATGTCCAGCAATTTTAGTGTTTTGTTTGATTTGTGCCAAACTTTATCTTATTTTTATTGCTTTTCGTATCTTTAGCTATTCAACACTTTCTCTTTTTAAATTGAATTGCAAATTTTATGTGTTCATTTAAAGCAGAGATTTAACAACAAAAAGATATCCTAAATCAAAATGAGTTTTATTATGGCAGTAACCTGCAATGAAATGCATTAAAATTAAATTCATTCAATCAAATTAAATATTTTTGTGAAGCTAAAATGTCAAAGATACACAAAATATACTTAAGTATAAAACTAAAATATATGCTAGGCATTTACACAATAATGCGATGTGGATAAATTGATTGCATTTCAAAAACATAAACAAAACCAAAAAAAATTGAATGGCACCACTGTTCACACCGCATTGCTGTCATTTTCTTGCATACCAATTCACCACACTTCATTCAAGAAATTTACATCACGCAGTGGTGGGAATGAAGTATGGTGAAAATGGTGAAATTGTTTCGTTTTATTTTTAGCGCATGCACAAACACATAACGCGAAGAGAGTGCGAAAGAAGATTGAAGTACAATATATCTTACTTTTATCTTGCACTTTTCCAAAGAATCAAAAAAGATTAGATATGTATGTTATATGTAAAACAATGCATATTAATTTGATTCTCAACTCAAAAATTTACCTGGTCTATCCAATGACTGTCGTCGACTCATTGGCGAAAATTTTAGTTCCGAGCAAAGGAAAAACTATGAATTCCTGTATAGAATGCGTTAATATTCCACCGCATTTGTAAGGTATTTTGAGAATGTTTTGATTTCCGACGTAAATTTCACAATTCTATTTATTTTATTTATTCATTTTATTATTGTGCATCGTAGTTACATGGAACGGCATTGAATGATGAATCAAGAGACAAAATGACGACTACGATAAGAAAAAAGGGTGTAAAGCAGAATGGGAAAACACGAGACTCACGAGAAAACAATGAACGCGACAGAATTTATTTTCTTTTTTATTCATAGCAAAAGGAATAAACATAAATACGTTTTCTCCTTGTTGTATCTGGCATTTAAAAGCATTCACAACACTTCACTTACACATTCAAGTGTAGTTTATTTGTTTGAATAATTAATTTTTTGTTTTATTTTGCCACAAATTGCACGTTTTTGTGCGAATTTTGTACGATCGTCGAACAATTACGCCGCCGACGACGCAAACGAACAAACGAAATGTGTGGTGTAAATTAAAATTTTTTAGCAGAAGTGCGTAAAGTATGGTGAAGTCGCATAGAAACAAGCAGCAGGTAGGCAGATTTGCGCTCTTTTACCACGGCTTCTAGAAAGAGGACAGTATATAGACAATTAAGTTATGGCTATTTCACTCGTGCATACATTTATGTAGTAGAGACGAAAAAACCAAAGCAAACTACAGCAAATGTATGTAATGTATTTTTGACAAAAAATTTCTGTAGTTTTGTTAAAATTTCACTTTTTTGTAGTTTTTTTTCTTACAAAATTTTGAGAGGTTTAATTTTCTATTTAGCTGTTCTGCAAAATTTTATTAATAACAATTTTGAAGACTATTTTGAGTTTTTGTTTTTCGTTGTTTATCGTAATTTTGTAGTCCTTTTCTACTTTTTTCTTTTTGCATTTTGGAATCACACACACACACACTGAAACTCGATGAGGAACTGCGATGGAATTTATTTACTTATTTTCGATATTTTACATATAAAATTACAATTAACTTTTAACACTTTTTATTGTCTAAACACTTAATGTTTATTTTGCACACGTTTTTATAATTATTATATAGTCTTTTATCGGATTTTTTGCACTTATTTCAAGAACAAAGTAAACGCCGTGAATTTCATGCCGTCGTTGTGGCAGAGCTAGTGTTGCCATATGTATAAATTTATTGCGTTGTACGATTTTGGATGTTTTCAGTGTAAATATTTTTAACTTACAATTAAATTTTTCTTCGAAACTTAAAGGTTTTGACGATATCTTAAACAAAGTAATTCGCAAAATTGTAAAAGAAAAAGCTTAATAAAATAAAATCATATAATAAATTATTTCAATAGTTGTGTAAAAACGTGGCATTACCTGGCACAATTTTCTGGCCTCTCTTTCATTCACATAGCACGAACACCTTGAAAATTTTACGTAATCATTGTATCTCACTCGTCAGTGATAAATTGGCTGCAGTGATTTTTGAGATGGTGAGTTTCTGTTTCTTATAGGGTTACGAAGTTAGCATTTAAACACTTTGTCTTCAGCAATATATATTTGTAGCTTGTAATGATATTAGAGCCCCTGAGTGTTGAGAGCTATGGTTAATGTAGCTGAAGCTAACAGATTTCAAAACAATTGTAAAATAATAATATTTAAATAAAGAGTTAGTTACGGCAGTATAATTATATTTATTTCTGCATATTAATGAGCAACTTACACCAAAATTAGTTTAACTTACACAAAGTTATTTTGCTATCGAGGTATCTGAGAATAGTATGATTTGGTAAAGGAAATAGCTAGGCTTCAAAGTCTCGTACAATTTCCAGATTTCAAAGAAAATTTTAGAATGGGATCAATCCATTCACAGCTCAATAACAAGGTAGCTCACACAAGTGTTAATTTGTTTCTTTCTACACGCCAAGTTTTGCTTTACTAGGGCTTCTTGCTACATTAGGAATCTATTTATGAAACCAAAGAAGAAACTTTTGGTAAGATACCTTCATTATACTGGCAAGCCCCACAAGCAAACTACGATTTAAAGGATTTTATGGATTAATACCTAGTTGACTCCACTACTATCTAGTCTTTTTAGTTACTACCCGAGACTTATATAAGGAAACACCCAATAAAAGATATCTACAATTGATTGAATTTTGATTATTAAAAAACTATATCGCACTCTTTCATGGTTCCAAAAGTTAACAGAACCAAAAGTTAATAGAACCTCTATTTTAATAGTTAAGACCTAATAATTTGACAAGATCTTTTGGATGTGTTCAAAGTGACTCGGGTGTCAGATGTTTGTGGTTTAATGGTTTTTAGTAAGCTTAGCACATTGTATGGTTCTTTATGCAGGCAGCTGTCTTGTACTCTACTCCAACTACAAAATAGCCACGTGAGTGTAGATTTTGCCCTGCGTAGGAGTCATCATCCGCGGTTAGCGGCGAATGTTTTCCTAGAACAGCGATAGGTTAAAAGTTGAATCTGGTTGATATTTACGTGATCCATCGTGTTATATTGCTTAATATCTTTATAAATGGGGGTAAATGTTTTATGAGTTCATTGTCAGCGAGTTTTCTTACGTGACATGCTTCATTCTAAATAAGCTTAATAAAACGATATTTAGTTTTTCAAATTTAACTGTACATAAAAATGGATAATTTTACTCACACAATTCAAAGAGTCTGTTTACATGGGCATAAGTATTAACATCATGGTCAGGACTGTTGGGTTCACAGAAATGCAACGAAAAATACAAAATAAATATAATTTATGTTCTGTAAATTTTTGCTTAAGAATACAAAAAAACAACAATCCACAATCTTTACATAGAATGAAATATGTTTGCTAAAAAAATAACCATAAACTGAAAGTAGGAAAATCGAACAATTTTAAAAATTTTTCAGTGTGGCAGTTTTATGGTGGTCTGAAAGGGAGAGGTAGAAAAAATAGGTAGTAAAAAGGAGATAGAAGGAGTTTTTCTTTTTTAACTCAGAGTACGGAGCACGAGCACACCGAACACGCTCTGATCAGAGCACACTCCGGGCACGCTCTGACAATTGTCAGATTTAATTTTAAAACGCATAGAGCGCAAACCGCCAAACAGCTATTTATAATTAATTTTATTTTTCAACAAACGTTTTTTTCAATCGTTTTGATTTTTTTTTTGTGCGAAATGGATAAAATAATTATTCTGAGCCATTGTTCGCCATTTCAAATAGCTGCAACACTGTCAAAATATTTTTTTCAATCGTGCTCTGTCTGCTCAGTTAATTACTTCTGAGCACGTAGAGCACGCTCTGAGCGCGCTCTGATCGCAAAAAGAATCCCAATTACGTGTGCTCTGAGTGCTCAGAGTTAAAAAGAAACACGATTACGTTATATGGCAACTCGTGCTCTGCTCAGAGCTAATAAAGGAAAACGCCTAGAAACTCGCATGTCTTTTTCTAACTACCTATTTTTCATAATACTTTATTTCATACTTATATTGCAACCATATATGATAAAAAAGCAACCCTGTAACGAAAACAGCTGTATTTGACATTTCTTATCATAGCAAACAATAGTAAACTTTTCATTTTTTATGTCATCATTCGTAATAGAAAGAAATTTCATTCAATAGCAAATAAAAAAAAATTTGTATTTCAGGAAGATTTCATATGAAATGGCTAAAAATATTAATCGTTTACGACGCTTAGATCCAAAGACCACAGCGTTCTTTATGTGTGACGTGCAGGAAAAATTTCGGAAGGTTATGCCACTCTTTGATGCAATGCTTAAAAATACATCCAAAATGGTGAGTAGATTAAATTAAAAAATATTTTTGCTTTTAAACCTTAATAGTTTTATTTCAGTTAACTTCTCCTTCAGCTGAAAATAGTATCTAACCAAATTATTGTCCAATGAATATTATGCTGGTTGGCTTAAGCTTGGGAAGTAAATAAATACTTAAGCGTTAAAGAATATTTACAATTAAGACAGTAATAGATCCATTGTTTGATAAATTCATTTAGTTCTCCGATCTGTACTTGACTCCATTCTTGCTTACTTACTGCAATCGTCATCTCCAAGTGGAGAATAGACTCTCTTGTTGAGACCTAATACAATAACTGTTCCAAAGTGGTTAACTGTGTTGGCAAACGCAAGGCGCATAGATAATTTTATATTCCTTCCAAGCATTTTCATCAAACACTCTACATCAGTTCAGGCTACTGAGTAGGCTAGCAAGCAACTCTGCCTATGTGTGTCAAGTTAGAACGCCCGTAAATTTCCTTGGTTCTTTAGTTATTATTATTAGTTTAAACGGAGTAATTTTCCTTTTTCGGTTTCAACCGGGTGCGTACTATGTAATTACTATAAGTGATGTTCATATTTGTTGTAATCAGAGGCGTATTTTCCATATAAGTAGTTGAAGCAATTGCTTAGGGGTGCAATCGTTTTAGGGGCGTCACGCGATGCTAAATTTTCTGCACTTAATGTTATTTAAAAATTGAATTGAAATACATGCTAATTTTTTATACGTAAAAGTCATGCTTCGTCGAAACGACGACGGCATTATTCAAAGTAGTCATACACATGACCTATACATCGAAAACTTTGAAAGTTGATTGTTATCCATTATTTGGTTAATTTAGCATATAGAAAAACAACAACGGACATTTTTTGTTAATAATATTTATTTATAAATTAAATTTTCACAGCTTTAGTTCATTAGGCTTGTTTAACAAAACGCTGTATATTTAAGTACAAAAAAAAGTAACTTAAGGCACATCTAATTCATCAAATGAGTTTGCATCTTAAAAGTAATATACTGAACTAAAAAGGAACGAGTTTTCATGAGAATCAAGTTTCATTATATGCAAGAGGCATAAAGCTCTATTTTGTACTTCTCGCACAAACTTTAATTACATTTTGAACAGGACGATTTTGTCATTCGTCGCTTAGAAGAGGGGAAATGGCACAAATCATTCTATTTTTTCAGGATTTATTTGTTCAGTATTCTCATCATCAGTCGGCATTACATTTTTAATATTATTTGCATCGACGTAGTCAAAGTTGGTATTGTAAGACCATCAGTTAATTGGCTTTCGACAAAGACAAATTTTTTTTTTAGAAAACAAATGCGATTGGGCTTTAGTTTTATTTAATACATGTTGTGAGCGTTATTGACATAAAAAAGTCATATTTAATACTTAAAAATTTTCAGTAATGTTTTTGCATTGCCGAATCGGTCCTCGAACTCGACTCGATACACAATATTTTTCCCATGGTTTTGCTTTTTGTACATACATTTTATGGTTGTTTTCTGTGCATAATGGATGTGATTATCGAAATTATTTTCGACTTTGTCTTTAACAATGATATACCACTACATAGAGACACATCGTTTTAGTCTAAATCGGATGCCTCCATTGAAAAACTTGCATTTTCCAAACTTTCAGTTTGAATTTCCTCTGTCCGGTTGGTCGTCGTCGTCACTCATCAACAGCTCATTTCGCATTCCAACAACAAAAACTATAACATAAGAAATACCATCTCAAATTGCAAGAGCTACACAAAGGTCATGCTTCGTCGTTTCGACGACGCACATTTAGAAAAATCATTCTTTCATAATGTATATTCAGTTGAACTTCTGCACCCAGCAACAGCTTGTCCACGACTGGTGCTGTATGAAAAACAGCCCCATTACGAACAAAATTTAGAAAGAAAAACTGTAAAACGGAAACATGCGTCGTCGATTCGAAGTTAAAGAATGAAATATCTGACGGCATGATTTCGTGGCATAATTTCACAATACGCAAACTCATCCCTCATAGATCAACCGTATATCATCTTGTTATCTTTCTTCCTATAAATACGTCCTTTGTTTTAAAAAATACTCACCCTTATAAGTTTTACTTCGTTTTGATTTCCGTTGTATTGCGTTCGATAATATTGCGTACTTTCGGATATTACATGATAGGCAACCAACAACCGACTAAAACTTTTACATTCAAGGCACGTTCTGCTTCATCTCCTAGATATATTGGTGCCTCAACAGTGGCATGACGCATTATGTTAAAATGATAACATGTCATGATAACATCCAGTCGATAATTCCGTTTCTTAATTACGAAAATATAAAGCTGCACTTTTGACAGTAGTTATCTGAGAAATATATTGAGAAATCTAAGTATTTATTGAGTACCCATTTATGAGGAAAGATACAAATTAAATTCTGTTCGTTTCGAAAAAAGGAAATAATTAGAAAAAATACAAAGGTATTAACCATAGTGAAATTAATAAAGTGAAATAAATAGAAGTGACGCCCTCTTTTCTGTTCACTGACGTCTGCCAAATTTGAAAATTATTCTCTTACTTATCCCAAAACATTTGAATTTCAGAAGTAAATATAAAAAAGTATTAGCCCATTGGTACCAACACAATATATAAATAAAATAGAAAAATTTAAAAAGCCATTGATAAACGAGACCTTCGAAGGCGTTTGTAATAACCATGTGTATAATATGCACCAAGGATTTAACCCAAAACTTAAAGTATTTTCTTAAAGTGTTTTTTTTTTTGTTATGTATACCATTCAAGTAAAAAATCTGCCTCTCCGAAATTTAAACAAAATTCTTTGGAATCGGTAAAACTATAAAGAGTATAAAGAGGGCATTTTTGAAGAAAATCATTTTAAAAGTACCATATTGTATTTTGTTTATTTAAATACTTTATAGAACCACACTCCACAAAATAGTTTGAGAGCTTTTATTTCAGAAAAAAAAAACAAACGAAAAATTTATTGGTTTTTGATATTTTTATTTAATTTATTTATTTGTGTACAGCTGACGAAAATGGGTTAAATGAGTTTTCTCTCATAAACAAAATTATTTGTCAAAATTTATTGAGCGAATACTTGTCATAATTGTCAAATCTCAGAAGACCTGAGAATATTTCAGATTATTGGTATTAACAAAAAAAAATCGATCCGACTTATATACATCGATCCGAATCACCATCACTTACGTTATATACGTCCTTTCAAAGCCCTAACTGTACACATGTACATGCTAGAAACACCTACCATATGTGGGAGATCATATACGATACCAACAGCACCTCTGCTTATGCAATAACATGATGTAATAGGCTATAACTATCGTCTTATTCACGTGAGCCTATTTAGGCACACAGGAGGTTATGTTACCGCCTCTCAGAGAGATGCCCAGTTGGTAAAGTCCAAGGCGAGATTAATATAATAACTGAAAAAGTATTGTATTATTTTCATGTTAGACAACACCGAAAAAATGTTCACCATTGGTGGTGAACATTTTTTCTGGAAGCATAGATGGAAACCAACAAACTTGGCTAAGTTCTTAGTTTTTAAAGATGACAATTAGGAATCGATCATACTTTCTTTTTTTTTAGCAACATAGCAACCATGATTTATAATCCGTATCATCTTGTCTCAATTTCTTTAATATCCTCTATTTCTACTCATATACTCATTGGTCTGTAGTTCTCTAGAGTGGGGTTTTAAATGTGTTCAAGTTCCTTTAAATTTTCCCAAATCGACTAAATTTACAATGAAATTTTCTAACTCTCCATAAAATACTAATAACAAGTCTACATTAACGATACTTTCCATTAATTCGAATTATAAATTCTTTCATTACAGGTAGAGGCATCCAAAATATTTGAAATTCCATTAATTGTAACCGAACAATATCCAGAAAAACTGGGCAATACAGCAAAAGAATTAGATATTTGTCATGCCTGTGATGTAATACCAAAAACGTTTTTTAGCATGTTAGTACCAAAAATGGAACAAAATCTAAAGGACATTTTTGGTGGTAAACCACGTGATGTTGTGCTTTTTGGCATTGAGGTTTGCGAATTTATATATAAAAAATAAAATAAAATTAATATTATACAATAAACATTAAATTATTCTCTGTATTTAATTATAGGCTCATGTCTGCGTTGAGCAAACTTCCATGGACTTAATCAAAAAGGATATAAATGTTTTTCTTGTGACTGATTGCTGCTGTTCACGTTTGAATCAAGATCGTGATATGGCTTTTGAACGTTTAAAACAAATTGGCTGTATACTCACGACCAGTGAAAGTGTCATCTTTAATTTTTTGCAAGATAAGGATCATCCTAAATTTAAAGCAATAAGTGGTATTGTTAAAACGATATCGGCCGATATGCAAATCTCAAAAGTAAATGCTAAATCTTAAAACGAGTATACCTGCTGAAAGAAAATTGTATAAATATATATAATTTTAGCATAGAATTCATAATATGTAAATATTTATTGGTAAATTTTAAGTATTATTTATTTAATCAAATTATTAAAACTTAAGAATCTGTTTTTATTATGAAATTTTTAGCTTACTATATAAGTAATTATTTTTGTATATATATATCTTTATTGAATTGTTTAAAGTTATGTGTGTTGAATACATAAGAAGCGAGGAGGAAGAAATAGCCGTGTAAATGTTGTGCCCCAGTAAAGATCCTACGAAGACCAAGATTAATTTTTTTTGCGCAATATAACTATTGGATGGCTTTCGTAAAGAGAGCTGCATAATTAATAATGAAGAGATTATACATAAATAGTAGTGTGGTATCTCATTCACATAAAAAGCAACATATTTACTTACTTAGGTAGCACTATAACAGCCCAACAAACCATTCGGTCTAAAAATGGTACGTTTTAGTACCGTATTGACGTATACTCACACGTTTTTGCATCCGAAAGCGGACTGGGAACAGTAAGTTTTACGTATGAAGCGAAAATCTGTAAACGTACAGAAAAAACGCTATGAAAAAGCTCCTATAAAAAAGTACAGAAAAGTACGATTTGGACGGTATTAAAACATGCAATTTGAACTGTATTCGAAGGTATTATTTTCGATAGTACAAAAAAGTAAGTTAAGGTTATTAGATAGGGCGATGTTACACGATCAAAATCAAATTTTCAGCCGCCGTGTGAACATGCTATAAAAGAAAAAAATTACAGTACGATTTGCAGATTCTCAACCTCTTTATTGTTGATTGTGTGTTCGTGTTCACGTCTCGAAGTTCTATATCTTCATGACGATTTCATACCAGCAAAGTATGTACGTCCAGTTTTCTATACGTCCAGCCGGTAATATCCGTTTCTTGGTTCGAAAGAAGATATAAAAACATACTGTCTCCACACCTTCCCCAGGAAAACCCAACGGAGTAACGTTAAAACATTAAAAAAAAAAAAAAATAAAAACATACTGATTTCGTACTAGTAAAGCGGATGCATCCGTTTTTATGTACGTTTTGTCGGGAGTATATGTTTTTGGTTTGTTGGGAGGTATGCCCAGTCCTTGAGCTCGCGAGTATGTGTACATGTGCTTTCACATGTACATATATGGAGCTTATGTGCTTTTACACATACACAACAGATCGTACGCGTACCCCACGCAATTGCATACATTGACGTTGGGCATACCTGCACTACAACCACTGATCGTTCTTAGTGATCTCAAAAAAGCTGCACCAGAGGCCTCTGCTATGCCCACGCTGGCGCCAGTTGGTAAGGCCAAGTGCACCCAACTCTCCTTGTACGGGTCTGTGAAGTTAGCAGAGCAATTGTTAGAAGATCAATTAAAAACGACAATTCACATTTCATGTAAAAGAGTTCAATAGTTGAAACTACCTTTTAGACATAGTTTACCCAGTTTTATCTAAAAAAAAAAAAATGATATGTAAAAACTATATTTCAGTATTGGTGGGAATAACGATTAATTTTATTTTTAGTATAAATTTTTTTATTATTTTTTTGTGGAATTTTCGATTGAGTGTGTAGAACAAATGCGAGGCTCAGGGTAACTAATGAATTTTTTTGTAAAGAAAAAAATGTCAGGCCTCTTCTGAATTTATCTCTGCATTCGATCAAAATTAAGTACTTCCAGCTTGATAAATTTTATTTGAATTATGTACAATAGATATTCGCTATTTTTATTTCTAATGCATGTAAGTAAAATATAAAAAATGTTACCGCTTAATACTATAATAGAAAAGCAATACTAATACAAAATCAATTGTAATTCATATTACCAAGAGTGAAATAACGTGTGTAAATAAGGTAACGAAAGATAATATGGTTATATGGACAATATCGTAATATTTCGTATATCCGCAATTTTTCAAATAACATCCAACCAAAACTCACCACACTTACTATACACACTGCCAACGGTAATACGGAAATATGCAACCATTTCGTTGTTGTCACGCAAAAGCAACGGGATTTTCTTTGAAAACAAATTTTAAACGAGAAAACCAAAAATTAAGTTAAAGTGCTACGTTAAGAAGGTTCTCGTGATATTTGATTAATTTATACAAAAATAGCGTAAGTATTTATTTTATTTTTTTATAAGTTATATGTTAATGGATGCATTAGCGATAAAATGCAGAATTTATTCTACCAAAAGATATTATTTTATAACAGTAAAGCCTTAATTTGTAAGCAAACAATGTTAGCATTTTTTCATTATTTTCACAGGCACATAGTAGTTGTCATTTCTGTTGTCAAATTGTAAAACTAAATATTTCGCCATGTTTCAAACCTAAAATTTAAAAAAAATAATAAAATATTGAGAAAGGACAACGCACACTTTTGTAATGGTAATTCGGTTGCTGTTAAATTGGCTCAAATTTCGATATATTGTGTGGCTTGGTGTCTTGATATTATATGGAGCAAAAGTCAAAAAGTGTGATATTAAAATAAATTTAAATTAAGTGGGCGTGGTATAAATAATATTTTCTAAATCTTAATCCACAGCAGAAAAGTTATTTTGTAAACGATTCATCGAAACCAAATATGTTAGAAACATTTTTTTATAGTAACCAGTATACTACCAGTCACCTTGTCACGATACTGTTTTCAACTAACTTTTTTTTATGTTTTTTACTGGAAAATTTATAAAACCTTATGAAAGATTAAAGGGTATAAAATTTACTTCGCCTTACAATCAACATTTCTCTATTCACGAACCTTTATAAACCTTATCACTGAATTACCTCCCCTTACCCTACATGGAATTATGAAAAATTTGCTCATTTGATATTTTACCCCAAAACTATAAACGACAGAAACAACATTCCTTTGCCACCGACAATACAAATACATACGATGAATATGTCGTCCGTCTGATCATTTTATTCGTTGCTGCTGTATATTATTGACATAAACATTAAACTCACGATGACATATGAATATGGCTCCTTAGAGGTACCTTATTTGGGGTCGAAATACAAATAAACATTACATGAAGCTACTTTATGATATGCGCTGAGTACGCGAGTGCGCGCGTGAAACGCAGCATTTTCGCGTTCTTAAAACAAACGCAATCGCTGGAAGTCACAAGAAAAATAGTTAATACACAAAGTTACTTGAGAATCTATTACTAATTCCTTGAAGTCTTATAAATATTTTTCCTTGTGTGTTATGCTGTAGAAAGTGCAGACTTTCATCAGTCTCCATTGAAGTTTTTGAGGTAACAACAAACAGCAACGAAAAGGAAGAAAAATTATGAAGTTTAACCAAATTTGGCTGCTGAATGTCAACTCAAAAGCAAAAGAACATAACAATTGCAAATTACTAAAAAGATCCAAATGAAGATAGGCATATGTATTTCATTGTGAGTTTGTGCCTGTTCCTCCTCCATCCTAGGATCATCGTTAGCATCATCATCATCCAGTTGTGTTGTTAAGTTGCATGAATTACGAGTGGAGGTATCTTGAATAAAGTAAAAGTCACGGCGAACATTTGTACCATTTTTGGGTAAGAGAAGGATACATACATACATAGTTTACAATTATGTACATACATACAAATCATTAGCGAATCCTAGAGGGGTTTTTTGCATAAATCCCCTCCCCCCTCAACTTTCCCTCCCTTATCAATGAAACTCTCATATATTTTGATCGTTGGCTATTAATAAAAAAAAAAATTAAATTTCAAAGGACGCAAAATTAAAAGCCCCTTTTTGAAAAAGCCTGGATCCGCTAATGCGTATAAACATATGTAAATGCGATTGTATAAATAAAAATAAAAGTTTACTTGCGAATGATCATAATCGAGATCGATTCAATTGATATTGCCAATTCATGAAATTATTGCAAAAATAATTCAAACTTAACCATAACAATTTTATAAATGTTATTTTCTATTGAAATCGATTCGATACTCATAAACTGTTTGCTACATCAAGGATTTCAGTTCTATGAAGTGAGATATTGAGGTTTTTCGCAGTGGAATCGTATGGATCGGGGGATTAATCTATATTAATTGAATATCGTTAATTTCTTCAAGTTCCTCAAAATAGATGTTAACGACTTTTATTGCTTTGGGCCTCATATTGTCAACGTAATTTTCCTAATCGATAATCCAAAATTCAAATTGAATTAACATAAACAAAAATTTAGTTAAGCAACGACTACTTCTTTCAGCTGGCACCAAAAAAAAAGCTCAAAATTAAAAAAATAAAAAACAGCATCAGGTCATTATTGTAAGACGTAAACAAGTATAAGTGTGATAAGTAAATTGGTATAAAATGGTATAAAAATAATATTCATTTTCACCATTGTAAAATTGTGAAATTACTGAGGTTAAAAATTAATCGATATATAAAACGTTAGTAGACGAGAAGAACACTGAATGAATACTAGCTCTAAAACTCGTTCAAAATCAAAAACGACCATTAACCCACATTCCACTTTAAATAAACCAGCATTGGAGACTGCATAATGGTGAAAAAGCTGAAGTCCACATGGGAGCATGGCCAATCTTTTGAAAGAAACAGAAGTATTTATGATCCTTAAACTAAAGAAAACATGATTGAAGACTTGTTACATTCTTTCTGATTTTTTCTAAATTTTTTGTAATACTTCTAAAATTCTTAAAACCAATCATAGAAAAACATTCTTGCTTAATAATTCAGTTTCCGAAGCAAACATTAAACATTAAATCAAATTCATAGGAAAACTGATGTCATTCTCAAATCTCTAGAAAAGAGCTGCTCCTCTGTCTATTTTGATGTTGCAATAAACTTTCGACAAAGTTTGGCATGAAGGACTTAGATTAGGTTAGGTTGGAGTGGCTGTTGAAAAACGCATTTAGGCCTGAATGACCCATTGTGATACCACATAGTTGGACCTACAGTTTAACGCCGATTCCGAACGGCGGAGTGGCAATTTTTTATCGGCTTGGTGGTTTTGCCATTACCAACCAATGTGTGTAGACACATTCACAGTCATACACTTATAATTCTCATACACTTCATATTGATAGTGAATATAAGAAAGTTATGAAAATTAACCACCAGACGAAGACGGGAATCGAACCCGAACCTCCCAGATGAAAGTCTAGTTCACTACCCACTAGACTGTCGAGGTCGCATGCTTACTAAAGTCTTCACTTAATAAACGGTACACACTACAAATTATCGAATCTTATCTAATCTTATCTCTAACTTCGGTATCTTAGAATTAAAGAAAATTATTGATATTTGAATATTCAATAGATATGTGGCGTTAATCCAGCATTTTCTGGGAGTTAGTATAAATTTTGCGGAGTTAATATTACTTCTCTGCAACCTACCCCGAAAAGAGTTATTTAATTTAACTCTCTTTGTGGTTATAATAACTACTTGTTTATATTAAAATGACTGTGAAAGCAATTTACAAAAAAACTCAGTAATCTCAGTCAGTAGGGTTTCGATTAACTCTGGAAACACAGTGCTGATCACAAATTTGTACATACTTTTCTCCATTACGTCAAGTTTTTACATAATCTGGTCCTGAAGTCGGAAGATAGGGGTCTTCAAGGACTGAAGAAGCAAAAAACTTAGCTTAATATATACGTATTTTACGTTTAAGCAAAGTTGTTAATCACAATAATATAACAAATTTTTGTAATGACACTCCTCCCATATTTTTAACCCTCCCCTCAAAAACAGGATTTTATACTACCATTTTTCAAAAATATCCGATAGGAAAACACTGTTCATAAAACTATCGAAGAAAATATATCTTATTAATAATTAATGTGGGTCTCTTTGAACATTAAAATTACCTCCGAAGCACATAAGTATTTCCCACAATAATACAAAAAACCGGCCATTTTTCGCATGGCAGACACCAATCTTCCAACTTCAGAACCAAAGTATGTGAGACCTAGACGTGATGGAGAAAAACTTGAAAAAATGATTCGCGATCTCCTTCTTAAACTGTTGTAATTAGGGGCTTATTTATTTTTATATTTATACCTTATTTTTAAGTACTGGAAAAAATTCCATATCTTAATGCACTACTATATTTCTTATTAAATAAGTTGAATCAGCGCTCTCAATTTTCCCTAAAATCATCTGGAAATTTGAGGTCTACAGAAAACTTAATATTTGATCTAGTTATCTTTGAAAAATATGTCAGTTGTTATTTTTAATGACAAACATGTTGATTTATTGTGAGTTTGATCAAAATGATTGAAGAAAAAGAAGTACGTCTTAAAATTATTAAAAATTTTCAAAAATATCCAAATTGGTACTACAAAAAATTGGCCAAAGAATTGAAGGTCTGTCGTCAAACTGTTTCCAATGTTATTAAAGAGTTTCAGGAGAATTTGACCATCGATAGGAAACCTGGTTCGGGAAGAAAACAAGGACCACGTGATATTGGGAAAGCCAAGAAAATAGAAAGCATATTGATAAGATCTCCAAACACATCTGGTAGAAAAGCTGCCCGGTTAGCCCAGTGCTCTGACTATTTGGTGCGAAAAGTTAAAGCCAATGCAGGTTTGAAAACATACAAAGTCCAAAAAATTCCAGACAGGAATGCTGCAAAAAATTTAGACGCCAAAAGTAGGGGTCGGATTTCATACAAAAATATTCATGTTGTATAATGGACGAGGAAAGGAAGACGTAAGTACTGGCAGATTTTACGCAGCTTCCGGGTCAAAATTTTTATGTTGCTAATGCTCGAGGAAATGTCGAAAAACAATTTAGAATCCAAAAGCAGACAAAATCACCTTAAAAAATTCCTGGTATGGCAAGCTATATGCAGTTGCGGCAAAAGAAGCAAGTTATTTTTTACAGTGGGCTCTATAAATACCGAAATATAAATCAAATAATGTTTGAAGAAAAGACTTCTTCTTTTCATAAGAGACCACAATGTGTCCACATATTTTTGGCAAGAAAGCTCTGGAGTGGTACCAAAGTAATAACATAGTTTTTGTACCAAGAGAGGCCGATCCTCCAAATTGTCCGGAGCTAAGACCAGTGGAGAGATATTGGGCTCTTGTGAAAAGAAACTTAAAGAGCACAAAAAAGGTGTCCCAAAATATCGAAGATTTTAAAAGGAGATGGGCAAACTGTTCCAAAAAGGTGTCTGAAACAACTATCAAATCTCTAATGGAAGACACATATGGACACAATATCTTTCGGCTATATAGAAAATCAAAAATCTTATTCTATTTTATTTTTATGTGAAAAACGTATTTTTTCACATAAAAATGGTAATAACTTTTGACAGCAAGCGTTTTCTAATACCGTTATACATGCGCATCTATACAGAAAGCTGCAATCTACGAAACCTATATTGTGGTTTGGATGTTGGACGCAAGATGGCGCCACTATTACCGTCCAAAGTGGTGGAACCATACATGGCAGCATGGGCAGGCAAGGGTTAAATTTTAATTATGAATTTCGAATGGTTAATTGAAATCTGTTGATGATTGAGTTAACATTTTACGGAGTTGGTATAACTTTTATAATATTAAAAATTTTGATTTTTAATATTAATCCTGTTGGGGTTTGTATGGCTCTTCAAAACTATAACTCATTCTTTGGAGTTGAATATGTTCCGACTGAGTTGGAATTAATATTTTTATATATAACCATCCACGAAACTGGTAGTATTTTTTCGCAGTTTTTTGAGGCAGCATTCTCGGGACCATGTTATATGTCATATATACGAGTGACATTCCAAACCCTTCAAACACATAATTCCAACCTTTGCTGACGACACTTTTATATTAGCCGTAGGCAGGAGCAAACGCAAAAAAATTTAAGGGGAGAAGGGAGAGGCCTTTTTAAAATTTTTCTTGTATCAAAATTTCGTTTTTGGCAATTTATGGTTTTCTTCTTATCTGAACTTAAAACGTGGAAACTCATACTATACATCCAATATTTACTTCCTCTTTGATCTTTAGTCTAAGAAAAATGTTGGTTAATCATAACAAATAAAAAATATATAGTTCCCTTTATACAATATATAAGCGCTAGTTCATTTTCATTATTGAATTAAATATGTAGTATTTATATACAAATCTATAAATGCATCTATGTCAAATTTTAAAGTACTACTTGATACATTAATCCTCGAAATACTATTGAATTTCACTTGTGCCACAACATGTGCCACATATTCAAACAGTTCACTATTTTCATGGATATACATTCTACATGTGTGTGTTTATGCAAGTACATAAATACATATACATATATATGTATGTATAACCATACATATGTATCAATTTTGAGAAACGACGACAAAAACGGTTTCACTGTCAGTTTGATGGGAAATTTATACATTTGGCAAGCTGCACGTAACGAACTTTGCCAAGCTCTTAGGAATGCATATACATCTAGCAAGAAACACACAAGAGCACACACATTCATAAATAGCCACGAACTTGAAATACTGTTATGGTCAATGGTAGTAAGATCACATGACCAGAGAGTAAGTAAAAAAGTGGAAGTTTAGGTTTGACACACATGAGAAGATTAAAGATGCAATTTCGTTTTCTTTTTTTTTTTGTTATTGTTGTTTTCTGTGTAACAATCATGTTCATTTATTTATTTTTTAAAATATACCTATCCAATATAATATAAATTTGAATTTAAAAAAATGTTTTTTTTTTTTTTATAACGAGGGAACTGAATTTTCTTAAAAAAAAGTCACATAAAATATTCATTCATTCTTTTGAAAGTATTTATAAAGAGTTTCTCAAAGATCTACTTATTTCTTTAATATTTGATCACAAAACTTCATATCCTGCGGCAGAAGTCAATAATAATTCCAGCACGTTTATCAACTAATTTAAAAATCCTCCTCCTCTTTCCAACACACTCACACAAACATAAAGAGAAGCATTTAAACTAGTCTTAAAGCTATTGGCGACATCGAAATAACAAGCGTCAACAACAGCAACCAAAAAGCAACAACAACAACAGCAAAATAAACAATCATTGATCGCTTGCATAACTGGATTGCATTCAAGAAAGTAATAGGTAGTAAGTGAGTAAGTAATATGGTGACTACGCCACACTGCCACCTGCTATAAAATGTATTCACACAGCACTGCACTTCCATTGCCACAGATGCTGTTGTTGATCTATTACGATTTTGTAATAGGTAAGTGGAAGTGGCAGTGGCAGCGGCGATGGCAGAGAGCAATGGCATATGCAGAGAATGTCTAAAGTGTCCAACTCCGCTATAACTCATTAATGTAAGTGCGACAAATCCTATGCCAACTTTAGAGTTTGCAGACGAAGACGTGCAGATTTTCCAAGCCTCAAGACACAAGCCTCTTTTTGTGCACCAATGAAAATTACGGTGTTTGCAAGTAGCAAGTATTACCATTGCTGATCCACTTGTTAACATATGTTAGGCCACAGCTAACTACTGCAACAACAACCACAATATCATTGGATTAGATTGAATTGAATTGGCCGCTTTTAATAATAAATAATAAATTAACTCATAATCTTAAATTGGTTTGTGTGAAGTAGTAGTGACCAGAGCAGATCAGATATCGCTCTTGCATATTTTGTATCCTTTTATGTATATTATTATATATATACTATTGAAGTGGTCGTTTGGTCATTTTCGTTGCATGGTCGTAGTTATGTATATGTATGTTGCACATAAATGGTTGCATGAATGTAAAATGTCGCAACTCATTAGTGATAAGCCAACCTGATTGCTGCAATAATTTAATATTATTTTTTTTTTTCATTTGAATGAATATGGACATTTGCTACTGCTACTGTGGTTGCTGTTGTTGACTGCAGCAATCTTCTTTGCCTATAAGTTGTTAATTGTGGCGGCAACCGCCGGTTGCGGCATGATGCGCTGATGTCAGTCAGAAAGTGACATGCATTTATGCACCACTGGCATGTGATGAGAATGCCAAAGATGCTCTACGATTGCATTACGTTGCTTTTTAAATCTGCGCACTTGCCATATTTTGTTTCATAAGTTATGTGATTTGCAATTTTATGAGGCGCAGAAAAAATGTGTTAATTAGCAATTATTATTATTATTTTTAAGGTTAAAATGAGTCTATGCACATAATGAGATTACTTTTATTTCAAAACAGGCATTAATGCACTAGTTATCATTATGACTAAGTGATTAGTGCGCTGGACTGCTCTCAGATGCAAGGATTCCGCCGCTATTTGATTGATTGAATAATTTATATGGGTGACATGTGCTCCGACCTTAAAGGTCTATTGTACCCGCGATACTTAGTTATAAGCTGTCAGATAAGCCAATCTTTCTGACGAATCTCAGTAGCTGCTATGGCTTTAAGGTTATGATTTCCCTACTTTCTGAGTGATATTGCCCACGTATTTTTTTCTCTTGAGGGTGAGTTCTGATATGTTCTGATGTTTCCTTGTCGTTTTTGCAATACCTATAAGTGTCATCCTGGATTATACCTAAGTTCTTTATGTTTTCTCTCAGTTTACAATATCCTGAGAGAATGCCCATGATTAGTCTGAGTTAGTTCTTGTTCAGCTTGAGACAAAGGGTCGCTCGTTTGGGTCGAAGTTCCTAATGAGTAGCTTTGATTGTTTAAGCTTTGAGAGGAGTGTTCAGTAGAATGACCTGCTGTTCCATTCCTCGTCGTTTAAAGTGATTTTCATGGTTTGGATTCCTAGACCTACCATGGGTTCAGGACAATTGTATGTCTTGGTCGCTGCTTTCCTTTCTAGGTTGTCGACTATCTCGTTACCATAAACACCCGGGTAACCTAGGTAACTAGTTTTGCCTAGTGTGTTCGGGCGTTGCCGACTAAGTTGAGACTTAAAAAAATTAAGCAGGCGTATAGTATTGGTTTATTGAGATTCAAAATTTCTGCACAGATGCCAGAACAATTCTGTATAAACCGTGATTTTGTAACCATTCGTGTTGCGTGAGTTATTTTTTTACACGTTTGGAATTGATTTGCAGTTTTATATCGAATCAGAACAACGAAGTGGAAAGCTTTTAAAAATAAATTTTTACTCTTCGAGGTCTGCCATTGCTACTCAAAGGCCGGGTACGCTCCGTAACACTCCAGCACACTAACCACTACGCCATGGCGAACACAAATCTTATATTTATATATTTAAATAACAGTAGTTTACAAAAGTGATCAAAAGCGTCAAATCGAAAAGTAACTGCGCAGAAAATTGTCTACTCGTCTAAGTGAACACAAGGGACAAACAATTTTTGAAATCAGTTAATATCTTGAGGTTTCAAAAGATTTTTGCCACGAATTTTACACATCTGCTGATGTTCTCTACAACTACAAACATTATGCAAAAATAATTTTTTAAATCGGATAATGTTTACTGATGTCGCAAGAGATTCAAAGCTTGTAATTTTTTAGAAATTCAGCGAAAATTGTGTGGAATGTATAAATTATGGTTGAAACATCTAAACATCTTTCGGGGTCAATAAATATTAACCGATCTAGAAAATTATTTTTTCATTATATTTGTTTGTAAATATTTGTAGGGAGTAAAAAGAAAGCTGTGAAATTTCACAGAATTTTGGCTAAAAAATTTAAAAAAATCGGAACTTTCAAGACCATTTTGGAATCTAAATATATTATCCAATTTCATAACTTGTTTTCCTCACATCTGAAAGTTTTGTTGGATTTTGGAAAAGACACTAGTTTTTGATATTAGTTGTCAATTGGTCAATTGCGATCGTTTAGATGTTGGCTAAAAAAAAATCTGGAGATTTTGGCGAAAAAAATGGGGCTCAAAGAACTCAATATCTCCGAAACTAAAAAAATTACTCCCATTTATGTAATGAAATTGTGTATACAATAGGGTGATTCTCTAAATTTAGTATAATTGCACGATACCACGAAATGCAAAAATATTATACTACGATTCGAGAGTGAAAATTAACGTAGAACTGTATTATATACGCTAAATTTAGTGCTTTTTGAAAATTACAAAAAGTGGTTTAGCGGTCGGCGTGTTTTTTTAATTTAAAAGACACTAAATGCTCCACTAAATAATCCTGAATATTCCTAACGACATTATTTATCGAAACAATGAACAAACAATTCAAAAAATTCTTTACTTCATATAAAAAATGGATTAAAACACAAAAATTCGTTTTGTGAAAACTACGAAATACCGAATGACGTAAATAAACAGCACTAGTGTTTATAATGCTTCTGAATTCAGACTGAATTCAGAGTGTGTTACGACCAAAAGAAGCTGATAATAATGAAGAGAATATAGACTTCGACATCGATATGTGATAGTTATAAATTATTACACTATATATTTTTTGTGATCAAAGTGTATAAAATACTCTTTTTCCATTATCTTATTTTAGTTTTTTCTTGTGATTGTATAACTTAGAAATGCTGTAAATTAAAAACTTTAAAAATACATGTATTTAATTAATTTTCTTTTTAATACATTAATACAATTCGTAATCGCAAGGGACTAGCAATTTTTTCGATTTAACCCTTTCACCCCCGAGTTTTTTCGCAAAATCTGGTTGAGTTTCTTCAATATTCTATAAAAATATTAAAATAAATTTAAAAAAATAATATGTCCAGGACTCTTAATCCTTAAAGTTATTCTTAAGCTTTCAATGGGGCATAAAATCTGCTATAACCTTTGTAACCAGGAGTTATAGCAAAGCCAATTTACGGCGATGACACTGCATGTATACAATCCACTCATTGACAGCCAGCATCCGTATTTTAAAGAAATCTCAAATAAAATGGAAACCGTATCTCCCATTTTACTTAAGTTTTCGAACATTATTGGGATATACAATCCCAGGGTTAACGAGGTTAAAATACGAATTAACGAAAAACACAAAAAATTCCATAAAAAAATGAACGTAGCTATTTACAATGGGGGGATTCTCTATGTCTAGTATAATTGCACGATAGCACGAAATGCAAAAATATTATACTAAATTATACTACGATTTGAGACCGCATATTAACGTAGAACTGAAATATATTAGAAAATGTAAACACAGAGAGTGAGAGAGAGGCACAGAGTTGCATTTAATATATTACATTTCATTGCATTGAACATATGTATACAGTGCCGGACAAAACTAAAGCACGAACTCTTCCTTGTCAACATTTAGTTCAATAAAATTTAAAAATATGCAAGTATGCACATGTTTTTTTTTTGTTTCATAAATTTAGTATATTTATGCACATGTTGAAACAAAATTACATTCAAAACTGAGTAACGATTTTCTTTTTTTTTACTAACATTGCGCAATAAGCTTAAACCTGCCGCGACAAAACTAAAGCATATAATCTTTTTCGCTTTTAATTACAATCAATTGTTAAAAATAAACAACAACAACCATCTTTAAACTAGAAACCCGTTATTTTGGAAAACAAAAAGCAGGGTTTAAAAAAATTGGAAGCGTATATAAGTTGTTGGTTATCATTCACCGTCACCGTTCGCATTTAAAAATTTCGCTTCCCAAAATTGCTCGAAATAGGTATTCTGCACAATTTAGAGAAAATATTCTAAGTGGATTTAATAAAGCTGAATCAGTGACATGTATTGTAAAAAATTTTGGATTCGCCATTACGTTAATTCCCAAGCTATAAGCCATTTTCGCGCTTTCGATTTTTTAAATATTAAATATAGAGGTGGCAGACCGCGCGGCACAACCAAACGTGAATATCAGGCCATCATTCAGTTTATAAGAAAAGATCCTTTTATATCTTGAAAATAAATTGCGTTTAAACATTTCACACAGGTTTATCTAACGACGAACTGTGGAGGGTGGCTTAGCAACATACCAAAGCGTGAAAAAGCCATTTATTTCTCGAAAGAATCGACAGACAAGGCTCGAATTTGTAGCCGCGAACTTTAGCTGGGCTACTGCCAAATGAAATACCGTGCTTCTTACTGATGAAACTATATTTAACATGAAAGGTTGCGAAGGAATAAAGCTAGTGTGCAGACCAAAAGGGCAACGATAAAATCCGCGTTATTTGAAATGCACCGTATAATAAGAGGGAGGCAACGTATTGCTCTGGTGATTTTTTTCAGCCATTGAATCGGTCCAATTCATAAAATAGGAGGTATAATGGACCGTCTGATGTGCAAAGATATTCCCCAGAATGTTATGTTACCTTATACTGAGGAAGATCTGCTGTTAAAGCATGTCTACCAGCACGATGACGATCCCAGCACGGTCTGAAAAAGAGTGCATTTGTTGCCAATAAGTTCGGGATTTGATAGAGGACCACCCACTCACCCAATCTCAATCTCAAAACATATATAGAAAATTGTAGATCGGAAAATTCAGAGCATAAAGGATAAAAACAGGGACTCCATTTTCTACCAATCGGAGATTGCATGGAAGGACATTTCTGCAGACGTTTTGAGCAATTTTATTGAGTCCATGCCACGAAAATGAGCAACAGCTCTGAAAAATAATGGATACGCTACAAAAAAATTGAGAAATCGAACTTTTCCGTTTTATGCATTTTGTTACTTTTGAGTTAATATTTTTATTTTATGTGATAAATAATATTATATTTCTTACATTTTATTATAACGAGTATATATTCTTACTACATTCATAAAAAAATTTCAGTCCAAGCATGTTTTACAATATTACTGAACAAAATGCAAACAAGGAAGAATCCGTGCTTTAGTTTTGTCCGACACTGTACATGGGTATCGCCGTAGGACAAGTTTTTAAGTGTTGCAGAATGGATTGACGTGTATTTTGTTTTTGTTTCGTTGTACGGATTGGAAAGTTTAACGATTTGTGCTATCGTGCTACCGTGCAAGGGCATATATAGTACAGTATTTCTTTCTGAAGAACCTCAGGAGAATTTCATAGCATTTAGAAGTTTTTAATTTTTTATTTTCGTTTGAGAACGGGGTCAGTTTCTAGTTTCCGAGACATATGTTTATTTGCCGATTTCTTCTGTATTTGAATAGATGTAGGCTGGCCTTAACAATTAATTGCACTTTAATCCCGTAAACAAAGTTATTTTTCTATATTTCATTTGTCACGAAAAAAGCAAATGCTGAATTGTATTAAACTTTAACTAGATTTTGTTGTATTAAAATAAAATAGATAACATTTGCATATACCCAAATCTCTAAAATTTATAATTCCACGTACGAATTCTGCTGTCGCTTCTCTCATACATACACGAAATGAGAACCGAAATTTTCCCCAATCATCATTATCATACAAAATATCTGCTACTACAAAATTATTTCAGCGTAAAACAATGAGCCAACCAATTTTCTATGTTCATCGATAGTGTTTGTCATGCAGGAGTGTTATAAGGTAAACTTGACGCCTTAGGTAGGAATAAAGTGGAATTACTTGAGACTGGGAGCTCTGAAAATGGGGATAAATATTTGAAACATTTGGTCTATTTCAATAATACATATCAACCAGAGACAATCAGTAGGTTACTTCCATTCGTCTACTAATTTCATTCGCACAACATCTTCCAAGGGATTCATAATCACATACAAGAGAGCTTAACAGAACATTTCGAGTCATTCAAGTTCCATTCCGATTCGCCGAATCTACGCGGAAGAAGTAGACCTAATTCACAGTTGGTTAATAAAGTATGTAAATGAGGTCGCATCCGTATTATGTGCCCAAAATTATCATCATTCTCTATTTTTTATTCGGATTTTAACCCTGTATCTGACAAAAGGCAGCCTGTTGTTGTAGATCCATGTTTTTGGTGAGCTAGCTGCTTTTAACAATTGATCCGCATAATGTTTCCGGTTTACTTAATTAAATCAGCATTTAACATTTTCTGCCTGGGTTTTTCAAATCATGATTTATATGGCCTTCAAATGTTTTTTGACATTAAAAAGCAATTTAGATTTTAAAATTTCAAAGTATTCCAGTTCAATGCGGTAGAACATTGGATTACAGTTCGATATCTCCCGATACTGCAGGATTGGTTGATCCTGTTAATATACTATTTAAGTTAAAAATATAGTTGAACTACTCGATCTTCTTTGACCTTTTTTCTCAGAGTAGGACGCCACATTATGTATTATTAACACCGACTGATTTGGTTTTCAAATTTGTTTGCGGCCGCCCTGATACGAATGCGGTTTAGAAACAGCCCTGTCATTTAAGAACATGAAAAGTGCACCCGCACAAAATGTGTGCCTGTGCTTGAATGTTTCAGTGTGTGTGTGTTAATATTTCAGGTTGTCAATAAATTGCACACATCGACAACGACGAAGATGCGACGACGCGGAGGGGGAGCATAACATCAACAACAACAATAGCAACAATTGCCAATTTCGCAAATGTGATTGTTACCAAACCAAAAATGGTTTCTCGAACCGGACAAAACGAAAAGCAAATACAATATCTTGACTATTGTTTCGAAAATGCGCATTTCGTTGCTTGAGCGATGCGGATGCAGTAAATCTTTAACATACTTATCGGATGAAATTGGGACAGAAGTGTCAATAGTTTTGACACTTTCATGCAATTGTGCGATATGTCACATTTCAAGTGACAGTTTTTATTTTGGTGTCTTTGAATTGTTTCGTTTTTCATTTTCGCTTTGGTAAAATTTACATTTTTCTTCAAAGTATTTGATTGAAGCATTGAAGATTGTTGGAACTTTAAATAAAAATGTTCTTCTTGTTTATTATTTCTTCAAGTTTCTCTTCTTCAAGTCACGCATACTTGACATTTTTCATGTGACAAATATGTAATTGGACAAGAGATGAAATGAATGTTGACAACTACCGTTAGAATTCCATATCGCCCACTTTGTAGAATCGAAGCAATTAGATAAATACTTAAATACTTTTGATATGTAACTAAAAGTTACAATCATCATCATCATCATCATTACTATCAACATTGGCAGAATTCCCTGTGGGAAATTTCATTTTTTTTTTTATGTAGGCCAATTCTGGCATCGTTGTTGGTTAGTCATACATTTATAGATTTCTAAGAACAAACAATATTACTTACTCGTACATATTTAAATGTTTGATTCGCAACATGCAGTTGCAAGTGGTTAGGAATGCACCGCGCTCATTTAACGCTCCACAAATGGTTTAATGAGTAAATTAATTGATTGAAGAATAAAACAAAAACCAAACGTATCTAAACTGGAACTGCAGCAGTTTCAAAATCATTCACTATACCTGCGTAATTCATTCGTAATACGTAATAAAAAGTCAATTAAAGCAATTGAAACAAGCTAAAAATGTAAGCATAAATTAATGAATTGCCCATATTGGGTTTTGAACTCGTTTTAGCTGTCATCGAAGTGTTGACGTACACGAGCACCAAGTGACAATAATAAACATTTATGTATCTGACAATTACGTTTGTTTTAATTGTGTATTAAGCCCGTATTGAGTTTATCAAGTATGTAAGCCATTTTTACCGCTATTTGCCACCCGTGACGTAGGCTATATGGTTGCATGAATCATTCGTGCCGTACTACAGCAAAGTATTTTTGATTTTTATTTTGTGTGATTTAAGGGAGAGTTCAACTTTGGATGATTAATCACATTAAACTATTCTCTTCTAAATTATGCCATAGGAAAAAATTGGGTTAAAAGTGGTGCCTATAAAGAGGTTGTAAATACATTTCAAGAGCATTTAAATTTGTTATAAATCTTGAAATTGGTTTTTATCCAAAATTCAAAAAAAAAACCTCGAGTTAAGACCGATTTAAAACCAGAAGTCGAACAAAACTTCAGACCCAAATTTCGTATCAAATTCACCCCAAAAACAGACCAAAAATCACAAAAAAATTGTACCAAAAATCATACCGAAACTCAAACTTAAAATCAGACCGAACTTCAGACTTAATTTCAAAAATTTCAGATCAAACTCACCCCAAGGTTAGGTTAGGTTGGAGTGGCTGTTGAGAGACACACTTAGGCCTGAACGGCCCATTGTGATACCACATAGTTGGACCTACAGTTTACAAAAATTCACCCCAAAAACAGACTAAAAATTTGACTTTAACTCAGATTAAAAGGTTATTAAATTCAGACTAAAACTCAGAGCAAAATTCAGATCAAAATTCATATAGATATTCTGACCAAAATTAATACCGACTAATCTGAAGTACAATCAGAAAATTTCGAAATCAATTTGAAATAATCTGAAATCGAATTGAAATATTCTAAAGTTAGTTATTCTAAAGTAAAAAATGGAGAATTCTGAAATCAATCTGTAATTTTCTGATGCACTATTAAAACATGTAGAGTACAACTAAAAAACGAAGTTTACATTTCTTTTTGAGCACGGATGATATTTTGGGAGAGCCTTTATTGAAAACATATTGACATATTAGAAATAATGATTAAAACTAGTTTTATGCATTTAACTATCACAATTGTGGGGCAAAATTTAATCAGACTAATGAGTGAAAAGTAATGGCTAACAAAATCTAACATCAATCATAAACTAATGATTAATTTTTATTAATCATTTGGTTATTCTCATTGGCTAATTACTAAATATTTTAGTTGTAATTATGACTAAAATGATGACAACGATTTGATTTTTTTTTCAATTCTGACTTTTTTATCAAAGTAATTCAGAAGTAGTTGGTGGGTTTTTTCTTGGGTGAGGAATTCGAAATCCCATTTATATCGAAAATGCTTCTTATAACGAAATCACCGAATTATGAATTAAAATCGAGTCTTAAACATTACCGCTGGACATTGGCATGCACCCGAAGATATGTACAACCAGAGCCGTAGCCAGAAATTTTTTTCGGTGGGGTTTTCATTCGAAGAAAATATTCATAAATAATTTTTATCAAACTGATTTTTAAATACAATAAATCAATAAATTAAATCAATGATACATTTGATGGACCCTTTAAAATTTAAATTTTAGGAAAAATTTTCCGATTTTTTTTAATCTTAACCCCCCAAAAAAAAGGCCAAAAGTGACAAAAAATTCCCAGAATAATCAAATTAAATTTTTTCAAATAAATATTATTCAATGTGCATTCTAGTGCATTTTTTTTTATCGTGAGGGACATAATTTTATTAACTCATTGACTTCCCACTTCTGATGATGTACCCAACCTCAAAAAAATTACCAAAAATAGTAGAGGCTAACTTTTTTCAAATGATCATCATTGGGAATTTGAGCCATTATCAATGATAAGGAACCCGGATGAGGTTGGCTTATATTCCCTAAATTCGTGAAGTCTTGAAGCATTGAAAGAGATCTTTCTAGTCGTGGTGCTCTGAGCAATAATACGTTAAAAAATTAATTTTAAGATGGGTTTTGCTAATAAGATGGAGTTTTTGCGAAAGTATTTTTCACGTTGAACACGAATCTGAGGTCAAAAACTTCCCATCACGTCACGTTTTAGGAAAAAAATAGGGTTCAAGCAAGTCTTATTTTACAAGGATCCTATAATTTTTTCTATTTTTATTAATTTTTAAACTTTTCAAACTGATTCAGGACGAAACCTTAAATCAAAAACAGTTACTGACCCAGAAAAACTATGAATGCAGGAGTGCTCAGTATCACCTTCTCTTTTTGAATCCGTAGTCAAATCTCATGTTTAAGAAAACAAATCGGATTTGATCGCTTAGTGTAACTAAGATTTCAAATAAATTTTTTGTATTTGACTTTTTAGATAAAATATCGATGGGAGTAAAAAATATCGTTAAATAGATTTTGTTTTGACTTTTTTCCATCCATTGGCAATTAATCTAAAAAATTAGAATAAAGTTTCCACATTTCGGAGGGGGGGAGGAGGTCAGAAGCCCCAAAAGCCGCCCCCCCTAAATACGGCCTTGTGTACAACTACTTAATAAGTTTCAGCTTGCAATTTTTCATAGCGTTGTCAATATGACTAAGACTAACGATGGAATGACTAATTTATTTAATAGTAGCTTTGTCTAACTTTTTAACCATGATTGGTTAGTCATGACTAAAATTTTAGCTAATGATTAATTAATTAATTAATATATGCTCATACATATATGGCAATATATGGCAGCAATTTTTCATTTGTTTTCATATTCAAATTTTCACTTAAAAGTAACAACATAAGTAATATCATAAGTAGTTAATATAAATGTGCCACCATAATTTAATAGATTCTAAATGCTTCACAATATTATTACAACATCCAACAGTTTATGATGAAAATGCAATTTACGTTCAATTGATTTAAACAAAATAAATCATAAGATTAAGGAAGTGCTGAACGAAAATGCAGCTGAATTACTTGTATTATCCAAAAGAATACAGTGCAGACAGAACAAAAGCGTTTGAACAGAAGAAGCAGAGAAAACCAAAAAAAAAAAATAAGTAGAATAAGAAGTTGGAACGCATGTGCGCAAATGCTGCAATATTTTGTTATAACATGCGAACATGCCCGCAAGTCATAAATACAACAACAAGGAAAATAAAAGCAACAGTTTAACTTGATGTTAGTGTACTTATCTACCTGTTGCACTTACATATTACCAACCAATGCAGAACACATGCATATATAAATATACATAACTCTATTTATGGATGTGTGCATGCATATGTATTGGTTTATAATGGTATAGGAAAAGCTTACCATGGTTAATAAATTTTATGGTAAAATGCAATTTGATCTTGATGCATGTGTGTGTAGATCATTTTGTTGTTTTAATGACAAGGCCATTGCTGCCGATATGAGAAGGTACATATATACATGCATACAAATGCACATACAGTAAGTAGAATGAAATAGAGTAAAATAGTAAAATAGAATACTTTCAGTATTCTTACATACATACATATGCACATAGGTTCGATGACGTTCGTTGTTCTTTCATTATTGCTTGTTGTTAGTTTTTTTTTAAGCCTTTAGTTATTGATTGCTATTCGTATAAAAGAAAAATAGTCGAAAAAGGCTACAGTTATGGTATACATAAGTACATTGTTAAAATAGTAAAGTGTGCAGTATAAGTGTGAGGGAATTCTGGATTTGCAGTTGCAAGATAATCGACCTTGTAAAATTAGATGATGGATAAATTTCTTTCCTTGTTCAACTTTTTAGTTTTCATTGAAAAAAATTGATACCGCGAAATATACAATTTTTTTCAAATCGATTTACTGTTTTTTAAAAATTTTAGGTAGAAACATACAGTTTTTAGTCCGCAAAAAGATACGTGCATTATGTATGATTAACGCTCGTATCTTTTTTTCCGACCAAAAACTGTATATTTCTTATAAAATCTTTTAAAAAACTGTAAATCGATTTAAAAAAAACTGTATATTTCGCGGTATCAATTTTTTCAATGGAAATTAACAATGAAAATAATTTATCCATCATCTAAATCGTCTTCGTTCTCCATTTTCATATCACCTTCTGTAGTTGCATTGAATTTGTGCTTGAAAGAAATTTGACGAAGCGATTCCGGCTTTGCTATGAGGTATTTATAGAAATCAACGCATGGATATTTCAAGTTACATTTGACGATAAGAATCGCCTTCAATGTTTCCACTCTTTCAAAAGTATACTCGCAACGAGTTGCCATTGTTCTCTCAGAAGTTTTGCATTGCGATTGATAAATTTGAATTTCCTTGCGTTCAAAAATTGTATATTTTTTTCTTAGTATAAACGCGGTATTTTGGTAAAAAAAAAAAGGCGGTATGCGCTTTTGGAGTTGAAAAAACTGTATACTACCGCGAAAAACTGTATAGATACGAGCGTTATGTATGAGGCATGATGGAGTTTCGTCTGACAAATTTAACTGACCTAAATGACTGTGAAGTTTCACGGGCCCTATGGCCAAGGTTAGATAGGAAGAAGACAAATGTCTTCTTAGGGCACAACAAACCTACAACCTGTTTGCTCAAAGGAGTCATAACTGGACATTGTGCTACGGTGGTGTATTCCAACGAACGGACTGTGCAGAAGTTGTCATGATGAAGAAGAGAATCCATTCTTCACTTTCTATGTCAATGTCCAAGGCTGCAGATGAGTAGACTCCAATGCTTGGGGCCGCGCTTTTTCAATAATTTAACAGAGATAACGAAAGTGGAATTATCGGATCTCCTTACCTTCATCCTCCTTCTCCTTACCTGAACCAAATGGTTTAATAGAGACATTAACTGGACCGCTGACGGAAACCGTGGTTAGAGACGAGCCTCCTCCTGGCAACTAAATAAGGGCAATCACAATGGACAATTAACTCTCTGAGTGGAAGTGCGGCTATATACATGTATTTATATATATTCGCATACGCCTTCCAAACCTAACCTAACCTACGTCTGATAAACCTTCCCCCGATGAATTTGGATGAATTTAAAAACCACTTGGAAAAGATTTGGTATGAATTACCAGAGGACCATCTACGTGCGACCTTCAAAAGTTTTCCCGAATCGCCTTCCTTGATATGATGGGCATATACGAATAGTTTACTTCCACCTAGTGTAATTCGATACAAGTAAATACAAGTAAATACTCGATACTTTTCATTCGATTCAAGTACTTTTTTTACTCGATGCTATACCATAAGTATTTTGCTTAGTATCGGGAAAAAGGGTCAGTATCGGATACTCGATACTTTTGGAAAAAATTTATTTAAAAAACCGAAATATTGCTATACAATATTTAAAATTGTGGATCATTTTACAATATTTTACTGCAATTAATAATATATTTCAAAATGCTACTGCAGAATTATTCAATATCCATATTCAAAATATTTCAGTTCATATTGCAATATTCCAATGTATGAAAATATTGCACTACAGTATTAGGTTAGGTTGGAGTGGCTGTCGAGAGACACACTTAGGCCTGAACGGCCCATTGTGATACCACATGGTTGGACCTACAGTTTAACGCCGATTCCGAACGGCGGTGTGGCAATTTTTTATCGGCTTGGTGGTTTTGCCATTATCAACTAAGGTGTGTACTTATACACATTCTCATAATTCTCATCTACTTTATATCGATAGTGAATATAGAAAGTAATGAAAATTAACCACCAGACGAAGACGGGAATCGAACCCGAACCTCCCATATGAAAGTCTAGTGCACTATCCACCAGGCTATCGAGGTCGTCGCACTACAGTATTGAAGTTCTAGAAAATATTTTCATTAAAATAAAATATTTTTAATAAGCTTTAATCTGTTGATTAGTTTTCCTTCTATTATATTATTCTAGCGGTTTGCTAATATCATATACATAAGTTAAGGTAATTTCCATCCATATGTTTCCAGTGGAAATATCTCAAAACAGTGATGTATAGCCTAAAAACTCGTGTTTAGCAGTGTAAACTGTAGGCTCAACCATGTGGTAACACAATGTGCCGTTCTGGTCAGCGTGTTCTCCTCGACAGCCACTGAAAAAAAGTGTAATTTGTCTCTTTAAACGAGTATTCGATACAAGTATATATTCGATACTTTTTTCCGATATTTTGCGGTAGCATCGATACTTTTATTCGATATAAGTAATGGGTGAAAGTATCGATACTATGTGGGTATCGAATCAACACTACTTCCACCAGTGAACCATGTATAATATTACTTTTACCAAGGAAATACTGAAGTAATTGAAGTAGCCTCTAGAATAATACATGAGAAAAAATTTGGATTTTTTTATTTCTATTGCCACAGATCAACTGGATGATTTTTTGAATGTTTAACTTCTTTTTATCAACTTCGCCTCTAATATCAAAGTTGCAAGACTTCAAATTAATAAACTCTCATACCGACTTCAACCAGCACTCCATCGTGATACTAAAAATTTGTAAAAAAAAAAATTATGACTTAGCATTCGATATGTGTAAGTGTTCGGCGAAATTGAGCAGATCACAGTCAAAACCGTTCAAAGCAGCGATCATAGTTTTTTATAAAGTTGATTTATTGTATTAGACAAGTCAGGCCTGAATTATTTACTCCCTTTAAAATTTCTGCAGGTTTTATGTTTTTTTGCAAGTTTATTTTAATTTCTTAAGAAAAGAAAGGACGTTTTACTTTTTGTGCTTTGATCCTTTTAATTGTCCATACTTCCATTGCTCGGCCAACTACTCATCCATTTAACGGTGGAAACTGAAAATAACCCGAACGTATGATTTTTGTGCGGAACATGGTCGAGAGAGAAACGAACCGGAACAATAAGTCGGGCAATATTCCTTTTCTGATTTTTTCATGAAGATAACTATTCTGTTTTTACCCTTTTCAGGTCAGGTCGAATTTCTAAAATGTTCAAGAAGATGCCTTTGAATTTTTATATACAGAATTGAATTTGCTTACCAATTTATTTCAATATTTCAACCTTGACATAGAATTTTATTAAAGGTCTTAAACCTGTCAGGAATTTGGTCCTCGTATGAGGACAATTGCTATATAAAAACTATAATATTTTTTCTTGTTTCGCATAATTTCATGCATTTTGACGTCTTTTTGTCAATATTTTGATTACAAAAGTAGAGTTGCTATTTTTTAATGAAAAAAATTAAAAAAAATGCGTTCTTAATAAACTTTTTATTTTTAACTTAAAAGTTCATAATTAGTAAGTAATTTGATTGTGTTATACTATCAAATACTTTATAAACAAAACTATAAGATGACTGACATTTTCTAAATCTCTTTAAAAAGCATAATTATTTGGGGTCATATATTTAAAGTTGGTAAACTTAACAGATTTTCTTTTGGAATAAAGCAGTCCAGCAAATAAATACTACATCAAATTATGTATGAAGAAATTTATAAAGAAATTTTTCGTTGTTTATATTGTTACGTGCACTTTCCATTATTTTGAATAATCTTATGCAAATAATCATAATAAATTAATCTATTATTTGAATCCTTTAATTAGTCGATACCATCTCCATTTAGTAACAATGCCACCTGACTTAAATTTTCGAAAATCCTCTTACCGATGAAAATTGATTTTTTGTTTTTGCACTTTTTGAATTACGAAACTTTCGATCCTTGCCATGAATCCGATAAGGCAAGGTTCCAGCATACAACATGCTCACGTGCTAGTTATTTACAAACATGAAACTATTAAGTTTAATAAAAAACATTGTCAACTTTTACTCTATCCCGAAATGTACATAAAAAGTAGCCACATATCTATGTCAATATTACAACTTTTACACTTGTTGTACAAGCATCATTACAACAAATAATAAACTGATTACAAATACTCGCACATAAATATTTTATATCCAAAGCACATCTTTGACACTTGTTGTTCATTGATGTTGACGATGTTTTGATAATGATGAGGATCCTAGTATGTAGAGGTTGTCTTGTTGTACAAAAAAATACTTATGGTCATGTCATGAAGATCATCAGCAATTCGCGTTGCATGCGCTTAAAATGGTAAATATGGCAACGACACAACCACAATAAAATCGGATGCTCTTTGAATGCATTTCGTTTTCAAATTAATTTGAGGGGAATAGAGAAGGGATGAGGAAATAGGGAATATGTTGTTCTTTCAAGTAACGACATTCTGTCTTCGATGCCACGATGCGACACGATCAATTGCCATTGACAACAAGTATATGGTACAATGAGAGTATGATACAAGCACAAGTGATCATGGTTTGGTTTTTTCTAGGCCGCAGGTGCTGCGCCTCAGCATCTGAACCCTAAATAGTTGAATTGAAAGCATGACATTTACTAACAACAACAACAACAACAATAGTAAAAAATAAAGAAAAAATAAGTTTTCACGCTATTTGAAGAGGCTGACTCGGCAGACTGACTGACTGGCTGACTGAGTGACTGACTTTTTAAATTGAATTAAGTTGTTTGTCGTTAGTGGCGCGACGGCAGCAGCACCAACAACAACAATACCAACCAGATCAGCCCGATTCTTGTCATCTTCATGCAGCAATTTCTTTTGCCAGCAACAATAAAATTTTAACTTCGAAAAGCCCAAGAGCATTCGAACATTAGATGGCATCAATTGTTTGTTGTTGTCATACCCCTTACTTCCCTGCTGAAAATGCACTACGTAGAAAGAAAGTGTTTTTCTTTGTGTTGTTGCTGCTGCTGCTGCTGCGGCTGCTACATGTAATCACTTAAGTTTGTTGTAGAACAACATGGCAAAGTGGCACTTTGGCATTTTCAACTATTTGCAAATTTCAACTGCTTTGTTTAGTTAAATGCTTGACATAAATTTTTCGCGTGAATGAATGAGTTAAGTAAAAGTGTTTTCATTTTCGTGTAAAAATTATGATCATTTAAAGTAACAATATTTACGGTATCGGCATGGCATGCACGAGCCATTGTTGCTTTTGATAGTGATCCGAGTGCTCGAGTCTGATCTATGCGCTGCGGGCATTCAAGTATACGATGAGAAAAAATTGTTGTTGGAAGATATTTGGTAAATGTAGGTATCTAGTACGAGCGAGTTCATATTGATATTGCCTTGCATTATTGACTTTGCATATTTCCATTTGAGAAATGTTGTATGCAGTTTTTTGTTGCTCTTCTTCTTGGTGATCTGTAGGCGTTAACAACATCGTCATCGCCATCGCCGTCGGAATCCACAACGAAACATGATCATAGTGCAATATTATGAGTGTTGATTATAAACGTTCAATTTGTTACCATTTCATTTAAGTTTTGTAGCTATGAATGTTGCTACTATTTGCTAGTGAATTTTCCAATTGGTCTGTATCACTTGTAATAATTAAATGCAATTACTTTCATTGCTAACACATGTTGCACATTTTATAAATGCTGTTCATTTGTGACTATTAGTAAATTTAGAACGGATACTATTTCTATGTTGTCAGTGTCAGTGGTCTTGAAATTTCTTAACAACTACATATAGTAATTGTTGCAAATAAACGCCTGGATTAATTTGTATTTCAACAACATGGTTTGAGGAAATAAAGAAATATATTGTTTAAAAATTGAGTAATAATGTGAAAGGAAAAATATGTACAGTGGAGGGAAATTAAAATAGCATGCAATTTTATTTACTTACTTCAAAAAACAAATTTAATTTCTAGTTTAATCCATTTCGAACAAGTACCAGAAATCGTTATCCAATTTTGAAAAAGTTTTAAATGAAATTTTTACTGGTCGCCAATATATTATTCAAAAATTTATTATTATCAAAAATTGTTGCTGTTACGTATTTGAAAGGGTGTATTAGGGGTACGTCTACCCTGAGAACATACTTGTACACAAAATAATGAGCAATATCATGTCGTATAGAAATATTATTTTAGAAAGTACTAAAAGTTGAAAACTGCGAAATTTGGAAATGATTATATAAATTAATCTATTTTTATGAGAGATGGTAATTTAACATATGCAGATATTTTTTATTAAGTACAGGAAATGAGGTACAAAGTAGGTATCCAGGGGTTTTTGGGGTCGAGAAATCCATTTTTGATATTTATTATTTTGTACATCTAGCAAAATTGTCGCATTGCAAGAAAAAATGGAAAATGTGTTAGAATCTGAGTTTTTTGGTAAAGAAAAAAGTACAGTACTTAAATTATTATTAAATTATTATTATTATTATTAAATTATTATTTTGTGAAGTTTACTATTTTATCAATATGAATTTTAAATGAACGTCAGCTTTTAAAAATGATGTTCGCAAATTAATTTTGGGCTAAACTTTTAACCTCTTTTTTTAAACAAAAATTTTTTGCTTTCCCAATTAAACTTTTTTAAGATTATTGAAAAAAGAAGTACTTTCTAATTTTTAATCATGCATAATATAAATCCGAATTGGGATGCATAATTCTTCTATTACATCAGGATTTCGAGAAATATTGACCCAACCAGGATTGTTTTGATTATTTTGCACCATTTATAAAAACTAGAAACATTTTTCTAAATTTTTTCTTACTACTTTCTCCAATATGTAGAGGAGTGTCGTCAGGATTGGAGCATGTTTAGACTTTTGCTCATAACTTCCGCTGAATGCCGATTATTAATGTTGCATATCGTTGGAAAGATCTCACAAATTGCAATGTTTTTGCTGAACATTAAAATATAATTGGATTAATAGTTCAGGAAAACAAAAAAACAAAAATTGTAGTCAGGCTCGGGATACTGCTGTCAGGGTAATATACGGAGCACTGTAAAAAATCAATAAGAAATGAAAGAATATGATTGAAAATAACATGAAAATCAGAGAAAAATAAAAAATTACACTTGAAATTGGGAAAAGAGACCTGGCACACGATACGATACGATAAAAAGATACGAAAAACACGCACAGAGTCAAAACGCATCATTACAACAACATTTTCGATGTTTCGCCCTTGATTACAAGCACTACAGTATACCGTCAAACCATTAGAAACACCACAAATCTACTCTAATTTTGTTTGTAAATGCAGTGTTTTTTTTCTTACCATGCGCTTGTCCTTCTAGAAGATGTTATAGATTCAAAACTTTGTTGATTTTAATTCTATAAAGATAACAGATTACAATGATAAAGGTTTTTGTGCCAATGATATATTGTGGAAAGATGCAATAGTACAAATAAAATAAGCCCTTGAAGATTTGCCATAAGCTGCAATTAACGCTTTTATTTTGTTTCTTTGTAGGTAAGCGTCATTTCGTATTTTTATTATTTAATTTTTGTTTGTTTTTCTTTGCTTTTGTGCTTTCATTTTATTTACAAAGTTACTTACTAATGCAAAGTTGTATATATTTGTATTTCACCATAAAGCACTTAAATGCTTCTCTGATTGACGTTTAAGATACTAACTATATATTACCTACTATGTACTACTGCATGCTACTAATTTTAGAATGTGACGTATCTAATGAGAGTTAGTATGAATATATAAAATGATAAGATACAGAAACTTTAAATTGTTAAATACTCAAAGATTAACCATTTTTGAAACTTAAGGGAACTAGAGGGACCAAGCCTGGATTGGTATTCACTGATCCCCAATTCTGTATGAAGAATTAAAATTTTTCGTAAAAACAGAAGTTTTGCGGTTCTAAAGGCTTGAACTTGCATGGATCACCAGCGACCCTGTGACCCTTAATGGGTCACCGGAATTACGAAATTTTCCGTGCATTTTTATTACATATTATTTTTGAGATGAATAAAATATTTTAATACTACAGTATACTGCCAAACCATTAGAAACAGCACAAATTTCCTCTGATTTTGTTTGTAAATGCAGTGAGTTTTAACCGTTTTAAAAAGATGTTGCCAAACTTCGGGAACTGTTTTCTAGTGACAATTTGGGACCGCTTAGCTAAGTAATAATGAGGAAGTTTAACCTTAACCCACTTCTTTGTACCAAAAACCAAACTTATGTCTTTTGAAGTATTAACCTTGGTCATCTATGATTTTTTTTTGCTTGGACTATAAGTGCATAAATGTTCCCGAATATTCTATACCTGTCAGTTGACTTCAACCAGCGCCGCCCTAAAAAGGAGACTCAAAAGATGTAGTTTCCTCAATTTTTATCTTACCATGAGCCTGTCCTGTTTTAATTCTATAAAGATAATAGACTACAATGACAAAGGCTTTAAAATAAGAGGGAAATCACGTTTTTTGAGTCACATATTTATGGCTACCCAGATATCCTTAGAGGCATTAATATTAAGTGAGCTGAAAATACAATTGTATAGAAAAATCTATGCACTTATGGTGCAAATAAAAAAAAAAAAATTTTGGAAGTCAAAGCGAAAATTTTTTTCAGTAAGGATAAACTTTTCTATTATTACTAGACAAATCGATCCTAAATTGTTACCAGAAAACAATTCCCGAAAAAAAAGTTTTGTAAGGTTTGGCGGTATACTGCACTCCGACCCTGACAACACACGTCATTTAGCGCCGCATCATTTACAGTATTTTCGCGTGATGCAAGTGATGTAAGTTAACTTACTTTGATGTTTGCATGTTATTTTTTAAATTTATTCACTTTTTATGGCACTGTTAAACAGTTTTTTACTCTTCTTTTAATACGAGGTCATGTAAAACTTATATACACTTCACTCGAAATGACATGAAAAGTTTCTTTCATCATGACAAACAATACTGTATATTAACTCAACGGACGCCAGTGAGATATAACGGAGAAAAGTCACTGTCCCGACCCTGACAGCGCCCCGACCATGACGACACTCCCCTACCTATGACAATTTTTTATTCGATCTTTAAAATGATCAGAAATATATTATTATTAGAGACTATGAAACTGAAATCTATTTGTTCATATTCCATAGTTTGACTTTAATTCATGCATACTTAACAGTTCAAGGTTTGTTAACGGGCTTAATGAAACCCCATTTTTTTGTCAAAGTGACTAAGTCGCAACAATGTATAAAGGCCGTTTCGGAACCCGCCACGATTTCTCATCAGTGATCTTTGTGATGGTTCTTACTAGCATTTCAACATTCAATATAAGTGTTTCAAATATCAAGAAAACGTTAACCAGAATTACAAGGTTTTTGTTTTCAAGTAATCCTACTGCAAAGAAATGATGAATGAAACTAACACAACTGTTCTTTATACTTAGTTTTCATTAAGCCTGTTAAGAAACCTTTGAGCAATCATCAGAAATTTTAAAAGTTGTAACGCAAAAATGTCAATCTTTGGGCTGAAAGGCAAATATTTCTAGTTTCTAACAAAACTATGTACTTATGTACTGGTTTTTAGAGGCTTGATCAATTTTATTTTAACTTGGTACAGACATTCCTTATAGTTATCCAAACTGAGTATTGGAAAATTGACACCAAATGTATGATTTAGATTTTTGATTTTATTGGGCAGTGAACTTGGGCACCCTGCGTAGCACGTAGTAGTCCTTAACACTAACCACTACGCTACAGCGACTTCTGTGGATGTATCGTTAGAAAAATCAAAACCATATCCATCTATGGATTTGTGGTATATCGGAGGTTAGGATAGGTTGGGTTGGAGTGTGGCTTTATAGAGATGTACTTTGGCCTGAACGGGCAAATTGTGAAAGCACATGGTTGGACTTAAAGTTAAACACATTAACGCCGAGGTGATCAGAATTTTTACTAACTTTTCAACGTGTTTATTTATTATGTTATCGGACCAAAAAAATAATGCAATACCTCTATTCCTACGCGAAATTTGATGCTCTTTCAGAATCTGAGCTCAAAATTTCGATTAGACACCGCATCAGGTATTTTTGAAAAATTAGATTTTTTGAAATTTTCGAATATCAAAAATTGTCTCCAAAAATTCTGAAAAATTTGAGAGTGTTCTTTGACTAATTTTAAGACATTTTTGTTCTTATAAATTTCTAAAGTTTATAGTTTTTAAGAAAACGATAGATTAAGATTTTTATAAAATTTTTTCATTCGCGCCGCCATTTTGAAAAAACGCGTCGATGAAATTTTCTGAAAAAAATTCCTCTTAATGTTCGAGTGCCGTGATCACTTCTGATTATAGTAAAAGGTTGATACCTTTGCAATATCATTGTGGAAAAAAATGCGAAAAAAATTTTTTTTCGAAAATTTTCACGTTTCAATCGCATTGCATTGCATTATTTTTTTGGTCCGATAATCGTAACTGATATGAATCGTAAAATTCTCATTTTATACTGGGAGTCATCAGATTAAAAAAAATGGTACATAAAAAAAGTTAAGGCGGTTTTTAAAAGTTGGACTTTAATTTCTATCGGAAATCAGATGCGAAATCAATAGACCAAAGATATTTCGGTCGAATTTTTCCTGCATTATGAAATTGTTTGTGCTTTTTCTTTTCTCTATTTCTCAAATGATAATTGAAGAAAGTTAAGCACTATTAAGAAATATATTAATTGAACTATGCTTTTCACTTAAAATCTATTTACAATAATGTAAAAGCTAATTTTACTACCTTTCTCAATATATTAAGGTTATGAGTTTCTGTAATGTGTGACATTATGTTTTGCAGCTAAAAAGATTAATACCCTCATAATTTAAAATGCAACAAATTATTCGCAGTTGAGAAAAACTTGTGGAAAACTATTAAAAATTTTTAAATTCGAAATAAAAGTGCCAATTATGCCAATAGTTAATAAAATATGAAAAGGGACTGGCCGAACTTTTTTAGATACTGTCAGTCAAGCTTAGGGTTAACTTGACTACAATTATAAATATTCGCCATACCAGAGAGTGTGACCAACTCAAATGTCACACAGTTAATAACATATTTAAATAACTTGAATGTAAGAATGTAAGGGACAGCAAAAATAAAACGACACACTCTATTAACTCAGTTAGGAATCACGATGAAATTTATGCATGTTGCAATGCATAGACAATCAGCAATTAACACGATGCGATAAACATTTACACAAATTCACAACAACATTTTTCACGAATTCTTAATTTCATTTGTCGATGTCGATGATAACGACAATGTTGATGGTGCTGATAATGATACCACAAACACACACACACACATAGATACACATACTCACGGGTAGATTAAGATTAGCGCGTTAATGTTAACTGAATTACAACAACGACATTCACAAAACAAAAAAAATCGCTGCTGCATACCTACTGCAAGTGAAGCATGTTTTTGATTTCGACAAATAGAAACTTATTCAATAGCAATTGTTGCTGCTGCTTCTGCTGACTGCCTCTGTTGTTGGCTTCGTCTCAAGTTGCTAGCAACAACAATTTTATTCAATGTCCTGTTCACACGCGTCTCCTGGGATATTTTTTTTTTTTTTGAATTCTTAAGCTTTAGCTTGTGCTTAAGCTTTTTTTTTTTATTGTTGACATTTTTTACTTTTTTCGTTGTTGTAAGTACGTAAGTGAGCTATTCTATGTTGTTTAACAAGCGTGTAAGTATCTGTCAACTGACCTACTTTGCTATGCCACAACCATTTGAGATGTTGCAAGTTTGCGAAATCATCTTGTAAATGTTTCAGCGTGTGTGTAGTAAATTTGCAGTATACATCGACTTCAAAGTACCGCATATTATTCTTATTCTCTTTTTGCTGTTGTGTTTGCCTACGAAGAAAATGGAATTTGTAAATCTTTTCTGCCATTTGAAATTTTCTTGAGAATTATGTAAGTTTCCAGTCTGGTTTTTTTTTTGTGCAGGTATATTTCACCATGATTAAGTGGCACTAATTGATGTGTCAAAATATTGATTCTTTTTTCAGGAAGAAACATTTCCTTGTATCTTGTTGCATATTCATTGTATACGAGGGGGCTAATAAAAGTTCGTTAAATTGGTGGCATTTTATTAGTATATTTGATAGACTATTTGTAATAATATTATGATACGATATTTTATTAAACAATTTCAAGAAGTCGATAACAATGAAGACGAGAAGAAGAAAAATTGCTAAAGTAAGGTTGGTAGAGATGCCACTGCTTGCACATCAAGTAATTCAATTCGTCATTCTCTAAATATTTCGATGTCAATTAAAACTAGTGCAGATTTTCCACGAATTCAAAATGCATATAGAGTGAATCCGCTGTTTCATGCCAAAGTGTAGAGTTCCGCCGAACGTTCGGCTTCGGCTTTGGTTTCGGCCATAAAATTGGTATTCGGCTTCGGCCAAAAATTGGCCGAACAATAGCCGAACACAAAAATATTGGCACTACACCCAGAAATTATGGTTAAAAATAATTGCAACCAAAAATCTTATCGATCCTCTATCTAGTGTTGCTAATTAGCAACTCTTTAGTGCTGCAGGCCAGCTTTATAAAGATAAGGTTTGTCAATTGCTTGGTACAAATGCCGAAAAATAGTTATTTTTACACTATAATGTACAGTTATTTAACTTTGTATTTAATTGTAATTAAATATAAAAATAAGTGGTTTTTTCTAAGTCAACGCTCATAATTTTAAACGTGATACAATTATAAAAAGAAAAAAAATATAATTTAAATAATATACAAAAACATTTGTACTTCAAATTAGGCCAAATTTATCATTTAAAAAGTAAAAATTATTGATTTATTTTTATACTTTTTATAATTCAGTTTCTGTTCAAATGTTCGGTTCGGCCTTCGGCTTTGGCCGAACATTAAAATTTTGGCCGAAGTTCGGTTCGGCTTCGGCCGAAAAATTGACGTTCGGTCGAGCTCTACCAAAGTGCTTTAAGATCCCTTGATGTATCAGCACTAGATGGCTTATTTTGCTAAAGTATTTCAGATCTTCCTTGTGACAGCAGAATATGAAAATAGGGGGAAAAAAAAATTTAAATTTGCGAAAACTGGATGCGCTACTCCGAAAAGCGTAATTTTAAAGGATATTTTACAATGAGTTTGGGATCTTGTAGGGAAAAACATTTATCTTGCACATAAAAAATTTCAAATATCTATTCCTATGTAAAATAGGCCACTTAAGCAAGTGGCGTATCCAGTTTTTTGTTACAACTGAACCTTAAGCCACCCCTAGTGCCTAAAGTGACCATTCAGCACTTATTTTTACGAATTTTTAAATTCACCCGTTAGGATTTTCCAAATGCCAAATGGTCACTTTAGGCGCTAGGGGTGGCTTTCGGTTCAGTTGTATCAAAAAAGTACGCCATTCGCTTTAACGGCTTTTTTTTTACGTAATTATGGATATCTGAAAATCTTTGATATGCAATCTGAATGCATTTTTCCATACAAAATCCCAAACCTATTGTAAAACATCCTTTTAAATCATTCTTTTCGGAGTAGCGCATCCAGTTTTAGCAAATTTAATTTTTTTTTTAATTTAATTAGTTTTTAGCACCCTATTTTCATATTCTGCTGTCAGAATGAAGATCTGAAATACTTTAGCAAAATGTCAACTTTGATATTCCTCTTCAGCTATACCCTTTTGGTGACAAAAGTCTATTGCTGCTAATCGTGTTTTTCTCCGAAATAGTTATCCATCGGCGTCGTTTTAGTTTTAAACACCCATTTTGAATGTATCGACCTTTATCGATTGATAAATTCGTCAAAATGCATCATGTGGAATATACCGAAAAATCCATAAATTTTAAATGATGGTTAAAAATAGGCTCGTGCTCGTTTTGCTCAATTATTTTTTACAAAATTTTAAAACACCATCGTTTGAACAATTCGTACGGAAATTTTTTTTAAAGTAATGACTCCCTGCCAGAGAAACAAAACTAAGGCAGCTGTGACTCCAGTCTGTCACTAGGCCATCAACGCGGCCTAGGGTGAAAGCGTGTGGGAAAGAAAGGAAGAGTCTTCAGCAGTAATGCAGAAATATTACATTATGTCGTTAATGTCAAAATTGAGAAACTCCAAACAGAAGATCTTAAGAAATGTTTTGAAAAGTGGTTCCATTGACTTAACCCATTATGAACGAAACATCGAAATCGTTGAGATAACTTCATAGTTTTTTATGTGACGACTACTGAGATCCCACTGATCACTTTTAGCCGATTGAGAAAATTTTAGAACGTCTAGGTTATCAAGAGTAGCCTGTTGCGAAAAAGCAACGACCGGTACACCTGGAATATTTCAAACGGTAAAATCAATCAGATAGTCTTTAGTATTGCATTTTGGTATATTAGTAACACGAAGTTGATTGTTAAAAAAATAATAATAAATTATTTTAATAACTCTACCAGCCATTTAGACCTTTTTTGACATACAAATATTAAGGGAAAAGCGCAGGTGTAAAATTGTAAAAATAAAAAAAAAAAAATTACAAGAAAAATTGTGAAACCAAGAGTTCAAATTATCATTTAAATAAATACTTAAATGAGATACGCATAGTATTATCTATTTTGGAAATGTTTGAAGTTGGTGTTGCGAAAGCGCAACGGCAGACGAAAATGGGTTAAGAAATATAGTGCAATGAATGAAAATTAAGGCAAAAATACAAAAAATTATGAAAATTAACTATCCGTTGGGTAAATGAGTCTGGCCAGATATTAATTGTAATTTAAATATATTTTTAATTGAGCTAGCGACTTTTGGTATACACAATCTATCGTATACTGTCGTATAATTATAAAGTCGTATAATTTTGTGTAAAAAATGAGAGAAGTTATGACAAATGAGAATGTAAGACGCCAAATAAGACAGCTTGTGAACATCCCATTTGAAATCTTGTGTAACTACGATATCTATTGATCTGTGAAAAAATCAGGATGAAAACACCTATACAAACATAATTATAAGGATAATGTGATATAAACATTAGATTCATATCTAATGAGTCTGGCCAGATTCCAGGAAAAACTTGGTGGAATATGAACAAACAAAATGAAAGAACAAAACGAAAACGAGACGTTCTTAGTTGAATTACAGTTTATACGAAATACATTTTTCAAAAAAAAAAACCTATAATGTAAGGGAAAAAACTTTTTTTTCACATTCCACGAATTCTTTTTCTACTTAAAAACTAAAAAATAAAATGTACCTATACTTGCATAGTATATAAACTCGTTTCAATACACCTCCAAGAACCCAATGTTTATATATAAATACATAAAAATGGATATGGGGTTTGACCAGATTCATTGGGCACGATTATGACTATCGAGACATCGCCCCAACGAAGGGTTGAAGATATGAAATACACTTTTTCTTCTGTGCGCTCATTTCCAACCAACTTAGCGAACTTTTGTTAGGCCCACCGTATATTCAAAAAATGCAGTATCGTATGCTCTTGGTACATTCATTGATATGTAAATTAAATATAGCAATATGTTCTCGCTATTTTACGATATTTTAATGGTTTGTTTGGTTCGATTCACAATTAGTTTTAATTACAAAATCCAATCTAGTGAATATCACACATTAGCTTAAATATTTAAATATAGCGGAGAAGCATCACAGCTTAATGATCTGTGAAATATTTTAAGCCAAACATGACTGTAGCTAATTTAAACTATTCTATTTAGAGCTCACTTTATTCAAGTCGGTTAGGGGTTTCTTTGTGTGTGGTTGCGAAATATTTAAATAGGTTAAAAGATCAACAACTTTTCAAAAATGAACATTGAATATTTATGAGGTTGGCAAACTTGAATTTAACTTTACCAAATATTACCTGCTTGTGATTAAATCTAAACTTAACGATGTGTTTCCATATTAAAAGCACTTTTACTAAATAAATTACTTTTATAGTAACATAAATTATTGGTTTACATATAAATATTTACATAGTATAAACCCAGGTATTTTTCCGTATATCTTAGCTATAAACAAATACATATTTACTTACCAGTGGCTAAGATTGATGTATTACCTACTACATTTTCATTTATAATATGGCAATAAATCATGCATAGCATGAGGGCATTTTTTGAATAGAATTCATTTAAGTTAACGTAGTACATTTAAATTTTAGCTTCCCACCGGTCAAAGCACAATGACACCCACCCACTTTCAAAATTTATTGCAATTGAAAGTGAAACCAAATTTAAATCGGAGAAAACTGAAATTTTTATTTTTTTTTACATACAAAAAGGTTAAGTAAAACATTGAGCTGATGCAATAAACAGTAAGCGACCAAATTATTTATATGCTTAACAGGTTCATTAACAAAGGATGAAGTGAAGAAAATGCATCATTCCACGACTTTAATCCGAGGGTGCTTTAGTATGATTTGTTTTTGTTTTTCAAAAAAATCTATGTTGTAAGCGGGTTTATAAAATCGATCCACTCTAATAAGTATATAGATGGTTTCATGATTTATAGAAATTGGCAAAAATTAAAGAAATTTTCATGATTTATACATGTTTTAAAAGTTTATTAACAGAATGTCTTTCTACCAAGATATCTCCAAATATATGAAACAATGAACTGTTCCAAAATGAAGAAGAGAGACAGACCACAAAAGGGGAGCCTCTCTGTTAATTGTACCGCGACCTTTAAGATACATATATACGTTGCCCTTATCCTTTATCGTCTCCCTCAAGAATTTGAGTAATGCTGCCGGATCTGTGGATGCTAGTTCAATCTAAATTTTACAAAGTTTTTGTTGAGGTACCCAATGAGATTACTAGTTAATAGTCAGAGCTGGGTAAATTCAATTACATTACATTCCCAATTCCAATTACAAGGAATTGTAATTGGTACTTAAATGTTTTCAATTCCTTAGTAATGGAGTTGATAAAACTTTCAATTCCACCATTACAAGGAATTGTTATCTTTAATTAAAATTTTTAAATTCCTAAGTAATGGAATTAGAAAAATTATCAATTCCATTACAGGGAATTGTATTTTGTAATTGAAAATATATCAATTCCTTAAAGGAATTGAAAATGTAATTGAAAAGAAAGGAATTTATTATTTAAGTGTAATCAATTACTTTCTTGGAATTAAATTCCAATTTAGTTGGAATGATTCCTCGAAAAGGAAAAAAAAAAAAAATTTTCGGAAAACATTGTAAAATGCTTCTAATAAGCCGTTACGAGAGAAATGACCCAAATTTTATACTTAATGGCTTATTAAAAGCATTTTACAATGTTTCCCAAATTTTTTTATTTTTGTTTTTTTTTTTTTTTTGAATTACTATTATCAATTACTATTAATCAATTACTTTTTAGGAATCATTCCAACTAAATTAAAATTTAATTCCAAGTAAGTAATTGATTACACTTAAATATTAAATTAGTTTCTATTCAATTACATTTTCAATTCCTTTAGGGAATTGATATATTTTTAATTTCAAAATACAATTCCTTGTAATGGAATTGAAAAAATTTTCGATTACCATTCCATTACCTAGGAATTTAAAAAATTTAATTACCGATAACATTTTCAATTCCATTAGTAAGGAATAGAAAATATTAAAGTACCAATTACAATACCTTGTAATTAAAATGGAGATGGAATTTAATTCCTAAAGGAATCATTAATAGTTTTACGCTGTTTTTTGTTTAGACTAATACAGAATTTTTATCCTTCCTTACTATAATGGCCTAGTAGAGTTCTAACCTGTCTCAGTGTCAGAAGATTAACAAAAAGTTATTTCCTCTTGTTTATTTATTTCGGCTTAAGCATTTCCTTAACTACGGCGGTGGTTCCCACTTTTTACTAGGCTTGTCTGCTTGTTCATTTCACTCTATTCCGACGACTTAAATATTGGTTCTTTTCATTTTTGAAGTAGGGTTAATAACAATATTTCCAAAGATAATGAAAAACAATGACCTTTTTTTTTACTTAACTAGTAGATTAATGTAACCCAAACAATTCATAAGAATAATCTATATGGAATTATATCACAACCTAAAAAATAAGAAATATTTTCTAAAATAATTTAAAATAATAAATAAATAAGACACTAATTTAAAGATGACAATGGCAATATCTCATTTTTTGTACTTCTTTATTTTTATTTTATGGATCAAACCAAACGTATATAGTTTCTCAAGGGATTCCCAGACTAGTTTAGAGTTCACCTGATGTGATTTTAGTGCCTCAATAGCCAGTTTCCAGGGGAATCTCTTCTTCCCATGGATAGACTAGATTGAACTTTTTTTGCAGCCAGCCATTTAAGTTGTACACGAATAGAAGAGACATACAGTTGTATGCAGAATCCGAACGGCGAAGTAAAAAGCTTTTCTTAGACAATTTTTATTCTTGGATTGCATTGTCAGCCAAGAGGCGATGCCATGTAGAACATTTATATTTTTGATTTTTGACTGGGCATCAGCCTACGGTGACCATACATACTTCCTCTCTAATTTAAATTGCACACATCTATCGTATTTAGTTTTGAGCGCAAACATTCTTTTATCCAGTTTCATCCTCGGTTTTTGACCTTAATATTTTATTCATTTTAAAAAATCCAAAATTGATTGACGATTTGTAATAATATTATGAGCTTAGTTTTGTTTGCTCCATATAGTCTCATCATTCTGTCTTATGAACAAGCCAAGAGGTAGTTGTCTTTTACTGGGCTATCTCGGTTATATTTAATAGGTTTTCTTGTCCTGTCCAGCAACAAGAGGTTGCTGTTACAACTGCTGTGGAAAAATTGACCTATATGAAAAGAATTTGTAATGCTGAGACGATTGAATACTTTCCAATTTTTTGAAAAATGTGAACACACCAAATTTTAGGCGGTATCTGAGTTGTACCATGTGTGTAGTTATGAATACATATATAAAAATACATATATTTTACATAAATAAATATACTGGTATATATGCATATTAGGGCGTACCAATTTTTTTTTAAATACTCAGACAAAAATTCTATAGGTATTAGATCCTGATCAAGTATCGAATGTTTTATATGAAACTAATAAATAAAACGAATAAATTCATGTAGAATAGATGAAACTTTTACGAATTTTACAGGGGGGGCGGGGGGGGGGGGTGTGGGGAGGGGTTTCTTTTTCTTTCGGAGGATGCTTTAGAAGCAAGACACAAGGAGTTTAGAAAGTGTCGATTAGAAAATACAAGAGAATCTTCTAGAGAAGCGTGTAATAGGGATTTGTTAGCGTGGTTATTACTATCTACTATCTTCTGAGCCACTTATTTCTGCTAGGCGAATAGATTGCAGTAAAAAACAAATGAACGAAAAATGTATTAGTTAGTTCATTTTCTTAGAACCAGAAAATAGTGGTCGAGATATAGATTTAGAAATTGTTTTCTCATCTTATTCGTCGTCAGACTATGACGAAGGAAATGAAAGCGAATAAATTTTAAGCAATTTATTTAATTTTAGTAAAATTATATGTTTATATATTTAAAAATTTGTATTAATGAGTGAAATAAAATAATTTGATAATACTTAATTATTTATGTATATTACATCAATTGAATGGATTACACAAAAATCATAAAAAATATAGATAATCATTGCAGCTTTAATATATACCGTAAAATACTTCGACTATAGTGGAGATGTCACGCCTTTATTTTTCGATTTAGATAATTTTTATAAATTGTTATCTTACTCCAATTTTCAAGGCATGAGATTGGGTTCTACGACAATTTTGAGCCGAAAAAAACTGATAGTAGCTTATTTTGTATGGGACGTGCCACGCCCATATTTCCAATCTTCACCATTTATTTTAAGAAATGCTTACAGTATTAGTAGCCACTGCACAAAAATTCAAGTTTATTACTTCAAAAGTTTTTGAGTTATTGTAATTTTTTGATTCAGCTTATATAGGAAGTGGGCGTGTCCGTTAGCCGATTTAGTTGAAATTTACAATATTTTTTAATATTTACCTAAAAAATATCTGCGCAAAATTTCATGGGCCTACCACTTCTATTTTTGTCCACCGGTTGTATGTAGACGCTACACTGTGCGCCATTGCCACGTAAAAAAACTCGTATTTTCGATTTTTTTATTTGTTTTTTGTTTTTTGTTATTTGGTCTAAGTAACCCAAGTGTAGTTACACCAAAGCGACTAATCTACTTAAATTATAAATGAAATGTAATATAGAACTATTAAAATTTCTCTATGTAAAATAGAAATTTTCATATCTAAGTACTACATTTATACGACAAGTATAAAAATATTGAACAATTTTCTTTTATTAGCATGTACAATCAAGTATATAATTGATTTTATTAATTTTAATTGAAATTAATTATAGTTTTCTTAAGTATGTGCTAATGTTAATATCACTAATGATTTTGCATAAACAATTAAGAACAGTCGAAGAAAGTTTCTGCAAATATTTATAGATTTTTAATTTGAGGAAACTAAATTTGGTTAGATTATCACCGAAAGTGAGTAAAATTTAAACACAAGATTTTAATTTTTATTTTAATTAAAAAATATCAGTATCTGAAGTGAAATAAACTTAAAACTAATTGTAAAATAAACTTCTACAATTTAATTGCACCGCAAAATAGAAAAGCGAAAAAATTTATTTTGCCAGTAGCTATTCGATTTTATGTGCCGCACTTTCCAACTTCACAAAATGTGATCGCGAAACAAGTTCAGCTCTGCAGTTAAGTTGTATGCATTAAAAAGAAAATCTTTAGATTTTACAAATTTTTTTTGTAACAATTATTTTATAATACAATTCAAGTACTAGTTCGAGCACGAGTACATTTAGCTTGTCTACATATATAACTACAACTAAAACCATTAGTGGAAATTCACGTAACCCAGTGCCACAGGATATTCATTGATTAAGTTGTCTCGGTTGCATAATCATGTGATTAATTTGCGCATTGTATTTAATCATTGTTGACACTGTAAGTGCATAGTATCATTTGTGTGGTTTTAATGCAATATATTTGTCATTTTTGATATAAATATACTGTGCAGAATCCAGTTTTACGGTATTTTTTAAAACCTATGATACACTGAGTTTCAGAGGCTTATAGCGATAATTTTGTTATGAGTATGACTAAAGTTGAAGTTAGATATGCATTTAGGAATTCCCTAGTGTTATCACTGAATACTTTACAAAATAATTTCATTTTAATATTAAAAATTTGTATTTAATAGAATCATTTGCATCTCTATGGGATATACATAGATAATCTTTCAGACAAAAACAAAGTTTTTAAAATTCTAACTTTTTGAGTCGTTAACCTTAAAATGACGGGGACAATTGTGTGTGTTGTGTTGTGGCGGGTATTTTTAAACTTATTTTAGGCTAAAATTTTTGGTTGAAGTTCTGGTTTGAATTTCGGTCTGACTTTTGTTGAATGATAGTTTTTTAGATTTTCGATCAGAATTTTGGCTTGATTATTGGCCTGAGTCTTTGTCTGAATATTGGTTTGTTTTTAATTCTCAGTTTTGGAATGAATTTAGGTCTGAATTTTAGTCTGAACTTGGCCTGGTGTTTGGGTTGAATTTTAGTGTATTTTTGAACTGAATTTGGGCTGAATTTATGTGTGGTCAGAGTTTGAATATCAGCCAGATTTTTGGTCTGAATTGTCGTGCGCTTTTAGTTTGAATTTGGGACTAATTTTGGTCCAATTTGAGATTTGTTATGATTTTTAATTTGGTTTTTTGGACTCGTTTTCAGTCTAGAGTTTGATCCTATATTAGGCTTGGTTTCCGAAATGCTCCGGAGGCCATAAAAACATTTCATGGGTTCTGCTGTACTTGTTTTCTGATATTTTTTTCAATGACATCAATTTGGAACAAAAAAAACATAGCAGAGATCGAAACCAAACCTGGACATTACTTCCCACCATCAGGATTCAACGATCAGAACTATACCTAAATTGATTGGTTAAATACCAAGGACCATTCGGTAAGTTAAACTTTCGAAAGATGGCGCCTAAAGTACCACTACAAATACTTAAACTGGTACAATTAATAAAAGTATTTGAACAGTAAGTTGAAGACTTAACTTAAGAGTAATTGTAGTATTCTACGAATGCTTTCAAGTGTTAACGTTTTCTGTTTCTGTTATTTATGTTTTCAGCATTTTTAACAAGGAATCTGAACGCGATATGATTGTCGCATCTTTACAGATCGTGCTCGTGGTCATATAAAAGCGGTAATACCAAAAACTTTCAAAGCAAAACTTCCAATTTCCACTCAAATAAAACCACCAACTAGTTAATTAGGTTAAACCACACATTCTTCCGCAAACGCACCTTCATTGCATTCAATACTTGAAATATAAATAAAAGTAAGAGATTTGGGAAAAAGTTTTGATCTGTTTATTAACTATTTGACATGATTTACTTAATTAAATCAGTGTCGAATTCTCAAAAAGTTATAAATAATTTATTATAAAATAACGGTTATTCTATATGGCATATACACGCTTCTGCTTTGTTATGATGATGATGAACTGTCAAATTTAACTGTCAAAAAAGATAATCACAAATTCTTCAAATCTCTTAAACACTAACTTATGTAGATAGATAGTTAGTGAAAGTATTTAAAACTAAATTTTTTAAACATATGTAAAGTAGATACTTAACCGCAACAAAGAGAACGCTTATCTATGAGTGTACTGTGTATGTGTGTGTGTGTGTGTGGGACATTTCACTTTTATTTGTTGACCATATTCTATGGTTTATCTTAGATACATATCTATATACATTAATGGGTATGTATGCGGTGGGAACTATTCAAGCGTATTCCAAAACTAAAAAAAGAAACAAAAATACTTTCAAGACTACACTACAAATGTTTTTCGTTTTCGTTTAACTGCTTTTATTTTTTTAGCTTGCTTTATAACATACAAAAAAAAATCTTAGAAATTAAAATCAGATTAATGGAGTAAGTTAATATGAAAGAAAAACAAAAACGTACATGCCACACAAAAACTCAACCCAACCCAACCCAATCCAGAACTGAGCTCCATACACAACTTAACCTTCATCAAGTCAAGTTAGCGCGTCTGTCCGTCCGCCCATCATTTACTCAGTCAATATTACAGCCAGCGCAGTGTTCTAATGCCGCCGCACCTTGCTTCAAACACATCATAACATCAAAACAAAAGTCGTCGACCGATGAACGACCGCTCATTGAAAACAGTAGCCCCTGAACGTGAACCTGTTTCGACGCCTATTTTTTTGTTGTACACTATGTAGTTCCTCGTTTTTTACTACTTCTACTTCTTATTTTTTGTCTTGTACCTTAATGTCAACTCAATGAAAGTGAAGCTTTTTTTCTGTGACGCAGTCTCGTTTTTTTTTTTTACTCACAAAAAATTTTTTTTTGCTTTGTACATAGTGGAATTCTTCATAGCTCATATCGTTTTAAGCTAAGGTTAGATTTCTTGAATGCTTATGGTGATTAATGCGATATTAATGAAGTGTTTTGTGTGTTTGTTTTAAGTTTTTCATTCATTAAATATGCAGTTGTTGTTGTCATTTAAAACATTAAGCCACATATAAAAGTTGACAGATATTTTTTATTTTTTTTGTTTTTTGTTTTTTTTTTCTTTTGGCTGAATATTTTTAATATTTAAATTTCTTTAATTATGTTATTGATTTATGTTTGTATGTAAATGCTGTTATTAATTGACTCATCATTTCGTCTTATGGCTGTTAATTTGTAAATTTGTTGTCTTAAGATATACAATTAACTAATTTTAAATTATAATAATAATTTTGAAATCGTTTTGATTTTTAATTTGCATAGAAAAAAAGTGCAAAATATTTGATTTTTAATATATATTGGGAGTATGAATGTGTAAACTCGTATTTTTTTCGTAATTTGGACATTTATTGTGAAAAAGTGATTATAAATTTATTCTTTAAAGTATTGTCCATCGTTAGCCACAACCTTTTCCCATCTTTCTGGTAGCATACGGATTCCGCGTCGAAAGAACTCCTCATCTTTTGAGGCTATCCACGAATCGACCCATTTTTTTAGTTCTTCGAAAGAACGGAATTGCTGTTCAGCCAGGCCATGTGTCATCGATCGGAACAAGTGGTAATAAGAAGGAGCAATGTCTGGAGAATACGGCGGGTGGGGTAGCACTTCCCATTTCAGCGTTTCCAAGTATGTTTTTACTTGCCTTGCAACATGCGGCCGAGCATTGTCGTGCTGAATAATAACTTCGTCGTGTCTATTTTCATATTCTGGCCTCTTATCCTTTAATGCTCGGCTCAAACGCTTCAATTGTAGTCGGTAGCGGTCGTCAGTGATCGTTTCATTCGGTTTAAATATCTCATAATACACGACACCTTTCATATCCCACCAAATACACAGCATGAGCTTGGATCCATGGATGTTCGGCTATGCCGTTGATGTTGAAATGGCTGATTGATCAACTCCTAAAGATTCTGCAAGTTCTTGTTGCGTTTGACATGAATCTTCTTCGAGTAATGCCTTCAATTCTTCATCTTCGAACTTTTTCGGGCCGCCTGAACGTTCCCTGTCTTCAACATCAAAATCACCACTTTTGAAACGGGCATACCACACCTGACACATTCTAACGTCTATAGCACAGTCAGGATAAGCTTCAGTGAGTAAACGATGTGCTTCAGTTGCGTTTTCCTTTAAATGGAAAAAGCAAATTAAAACTTCCCGCAAATGTTGTTTTGTTGGCACGAAATTCGACATTTTCAGCTATAGTAAAACACTTTTGTAAAATTATGAAAATTATTTGACAGATCAATTCTTATAGTATTTTTGGCGCTCTTCGAGATAGAATAGCAGTCAATGTAAAAAAAAAAATGGCGCGTATGATAGATATGAAGTTAGTCACAATTACGAGTTTATACATTAATACTCCCAATAGCAATCAAAATGGAAAAAATGTGCCAAAAATTTGATGATATTTATTCTAATTCTGGCATTTTCTTGACCAGAATTCTGATAAAGAGATATGGACCTTGCGGTGTCTCAGTTAACCCCAATAAACGACACTACTTTCTATATTACTTACAAGCAGTGGTAAATTTAGGATTAGGGTTAGATGCTTATTTTAACTATTTATTGTAAACCGAGAGAAAACTTGTTTACAACTTTGACAGATACATCCAAAGTAATCCTCTCCTTCACAGATCAATGTCTACTCTGAACGATTTTTCAGTTGGTGTTGTATGCTAAGTACTTCATTTGTTGAGTTGACCGGATTAAGTTATACCTACGGTTACCATCCATTCTGCATAATACAGAAAGTTTCAAGACTTCGTTCTGTATGATTTATTTTTTAATACAAAACATAGAAATGTTCTGTGTTTTTGCATGTGTTCTGTATTTGTACCATATTAGATCTAAGTTCTTGAATGAGAATTTAAATAACACAAGCAAGCAAATTAAAGTTATAAAACACCAAAAATCATTTATGTGCATAAATTTTTCTCAAAAATGTTTCTCAGTTATACCTGACAAAAACATACTAAATTCAAACTTTGTTAAAATGTAATTATTTTAGTATTCAATAGAAAATGCTAATAAAATCGATTTGTTTCCCTTTTTGCATTTTAAATTATTGTATTATGAAAGCAAAGCTTAAGTAGATTACCTCTATCCAATACGTTCGTATTTCTTTGATTAAATTTTTTGAGAAAAAAGTACTGTCAAAACTGGAAATAAATTTTATGACCTGCGTCCCAATTAAAAATTTCCTGAGCGTTGGAAATTTATAAAATATTGATCGAATTAACTTTTAGCTCGATCCAATTGTTGTTTTTAAAGCGAAACTTTTCTACGCGCGTTTGGTAAGTGCAAAACCATAAAAGCGGCATAAAATTCAATATGACTAATTAAACACACTCTAAGTGTTGTGGAGTGAAACGATTGAAATAGCTTAAACAGCCGAGCCCGATACAACATATGTGCACAATTGGTATGAACAAATGTAAGCCAACGTATATTATACATATTCGCAGGCATGTGTACATTAAAGTGCCCTTAGTTCCTTCAGTTGATTTTATGTTGATTTCGAAAAGATTTAGGGTCTAACGATTACCGTACATGGCTTGGATTGTTTTGAAAAAATATTTGTAAATCGTCTTTTGTATGGGAAAATGATTCTGTAAGCTACTTTTGGCCCAATAAAATCTGATAACTAGATGCAGAGTAACCCCCCTGGTAATAGACTCCAGATAAAGAGTTTTTGCAGTAATTTTAGTGATGAAGAGGTAAATCGTATGAAATTCCCTGCAAATTAAAATAATTTCGGAATTTGTTGATTAATTTGTTGGTAGATTTTTCAAATTTGTGAGCTTTGATCTGGTCAAAAGTACACTATAGAAAAATGTTTTATACAAAGCCGCTAGAGATATTATAGGAATCGTCATAAAATCAACCGAGGTGCATTTAAACATAATAATTTAATCAAATAGTTCAGAGACATAGACCTAATCATTCTGAGAACCCTATATACAGAGAAGATCTAAAAAAATTTCATCAAAATGCACCAACATCAGCAGACACAACCTTGAATCCAACTCAGTCAGGTGCCTATTTATTTTTATATTTATATCTTATTTTTAAGTACTGGAAAATATTCTATATTAAATTGAAATTGAAAAAAAAGAAGAGAAAATCCTCATCGTCCATTGCGAATGGGTCCCACGCGAAATTAGATCGGGTTGAAGTCGTATTCTGACTAATTATTTGGCAGGCATTGACCTCAATACCCTATATATATATATGCCCAGTGTGTGGTGAAGGGCTACACAAAACGCTACACCAACTTAATTGCTTAGCAAATCACATTCATCTAACTTACGAGTCGCTTTGCACACACTGAAAATATCTTGCAAAGCTCTTGGATTTTAACATCGAGCGAGATGGCCATAGTTCAGATACAACCACAACAAATATAATAATCACAACAACTAGTACATTTAGGAGCATCAGCAGTTACATCTTAGCCTATAGATGATTAGCCTACCGCAAGCGATTTTCCACGACTGTGAATACTATCCGGTTTGTGTCAAGGCTTCCAGTTGGATTGCAGTTAATGAAGAAAGGTGGAGCTTTCATGACTTTCACTGCCACCAGATGGAACTTTTTTAAACATAAGCCAAATTATGGATTTACAGCTATTTATTCATTAAGTCAGCCCACTGTTTTTACGAAGGAAAAATTTTTTTGATAATAGGATTGGGGTTTGGGCTCTTTTGTGGTTTTTGATGAAATACCCAGAGTTGGGAAATGAAACCACGTTCTACCGTTTATAAAATCCAGAAAAATTAAAAATTTAAAATTTCTTTTTACTAGTTTCTTTAGAAACTGATAATATTCACATCACAACCTAATTGGGTTTTTGGGTTTTTGACTCCTTCATTAAAATCATAAGAATTTTGTAAAATTCTACGAATTTTTGAATTAACGGAAAAAAAAATTTCACGAATAAAAACGAGCCTGCGTGTGGCTCAGATGGATACTGAGTGCAAGTGCAACTACAAATTGGCGGAGTTGTAATTTTTGTTTTCAAATTTACATATATAGCAATTAAAAAAACAAATTTAAATTTTTAGGGATTTTTTTTTTTAAATGGAAAAAATAAATTTGTGGGATTTGAAGCTTCGCCACAAGTAGCTGCGTGCTTGTCGACGCACTAGACAGAATCTTGGCAGCCACTATTTTGGAGTTTTGTTTTTCTAAGCGATGCAAGTGAGACAAATAAAACACACACTTATAAACTTACACATACTGTGAAACCTCAAACGATACCAACGTGACATTTGATTTTAATTTCTAGCAATTCACTCCACTATAAATTTTCCTTCAGCCTCGAGTAAAGATGTTATCACATCAAAAAGCCTTCGGAACTCCGAGCACGCTTCCACTAGACCTTCTAAGGTCACAGAGTAAACGAGTGAAAAAAAGCAACTAATATCATTCATTAGATAGAAAAATGTATTTCAAACTCGATTCAATCAATAATTATTTTTTTTATTAATTAGGTTGATTACACACATGAAAACATATACAAATTTATTATAATTTTTAATGTACGCCAACTTCCGTTTATTAACTTTTTTTTTTATAATGAAATCAATGTCATGAGAATCTTCTATTTTCTGTACTACACACGCTACAATTGATGTATTCTATCTATGTTCAGAATCTAAATATTAATTGCTAAACAAAAAGTAAAATTAATTTCGTTTCCTCTTCCCAGATGTGTCGATATAAAAACGTTTGACCCAATGACCGAAATGCAAATCAGTTGGAAAAATTGAGTCACAAAAAAAAAAAAAACAAAAAAAACATTTTAAAATGAAAAGATTTATATAAATAAAACTGATATAAATAGAAATTATAAATAGCAACAACAACAAACACAATAATTACTTTCTATTTCAAATCAAGTTGCTATTGATTATTGGCGCGCACATGTACAATTCCCGCACCGTAGAAATCATCAATTTGATCGATAACTTTAGATTAGATGCGTTTTTGTTGTTGTTTTGTGTTTTTGATTTTCTATATGATAAGTGCACTACATACCAACCCAGAAAAAAAGCTGATGAATATATCTCACAGGCAGAAATATTTTTACAAATTTGTTTGCGATTGTAGCTAAATGAAATACAAGCTGAGAATACGCTAATGAATTGTCCAGAAAACTAAAATTTTAAACGATTTTATTTAACATTCTTTTGTTTTGTATGGACTGATTTTATAGCCCCGAGACCCACCATAGAGTGTGATTCAACACGCTTGCTGTAGCAATATCCACAACATCGACAATAGCTACAGCAACAGAAACATTTTAGGGAGAATGAAATTCCCGCAGTCTTATGCTTTCTGTTGCTGCTGCTACTCCAGCTTCTCCTCTTCGTCTTCTACACATTTGTTGAAATTGTATTCACCACTGCTGATGCTAGCGATGCTGAGAATGAATTGTATTTGCATGCGCGGGAAATAAACAGAAAATTCGACAGCATCGACAGCCCCCATTCCTCATTCCCATAGTCATATAGCTGTTGCATTTATATGAGAGTTAGAGTGAAAAAAGAAGCATAATTCACACAAACGCCTCTGAATGTTTATCGAACTTACCGAGTTGCATGTCTTTACTTTGACCAGCGCAATACCGAAAAAATTGAATTCAACAAAATTGCATCCAACAACAAAATGCATCATTCATCGTTCATAGCTTTTTTTCTCTTGAATTCTGTTGTTGTTGATGTTTTTGTTTGCTACTTTTTGTTGTGGTTAATCATCAACAATTGATCTACAATCGATCATCGTCTCAAATCAAATCTCATTAATTATAATTACAGCGCGAGTGTTGAAAACATTTTGTGTTATTTCTTTTCTGGCTGCATCACATACTACTTACAACAATGCTGCATGTTGTTGTTGTGGTATGTGATTCTTGTTGTAAGCGGGCGCCTTCAGAGTAAATACTACATGCATACATATAAAAATGTATGGAAATCTTTCACAAAAGCTTACACAAAAACAAAAAAGTGAGAGTCATCTTGGCATGCCCGTGAGGTCTAATTTTATATCTATTTTGTTGCACATTTGTTTATGTCAATTAGATTATTATTATTTTTTTCTATTTTGTAAGAAAGAGAAAAGAAGCATTTATATACAATGTAGAATCATAATAGTGCGTGGCCTCGTCTTTAGATTTTTAGATATAGACAGTCAATGAAAAAAGTCTGTAAAGTTTAGCAAATATTTAAAAGTTATGTTTCAATATAGTTTTAAAATTGAATTGATTTGGAGGCAAATACTATAGCTGATAGTGAACGCTAGTGACTCAGACTTTTTCAAAGGGATGTGGGGGGGGGGGGGGCCTTAATTGTTTAGACCCTTCATATTTTTTGGTTCTTAGCCAACGGTCACCATGTATGAGATTTGCATCAGTGAGGAGGGGGTTCATCCCCAAATCCCTTTTCCCCAGTTTTAAGCCTTCATAAATTCTAAATACAAAGCCAATTTTAATGGTTGTACATTTAAAGTTTCAGTAGGCATTTAAAGGAATAGATAGATAGATACTAATGGTCCATGCACGCTGACAACAGCAGCTACACGAACACACGACTACGAAATTCTGTCGGCTACAACTGTCGCCGTGTAGTCAGCTACTAAATACAATGGAAGCGGCACCACCTGCAGCAAACACAGCCAAAACAACAAAAGCAAACTTTCTTCTCTCTCTGTCGCTCGTAAAATAAGAAATAGATTTAAAATTGGCTACAGCCACAATTGTGGTCGGTGGTCATGTGGTCGTGTCGTCGCCAAAATAATCGTTTCAATAAGAACATGTTGTTTTTATAATTTGTGAGATGTAGTCGTGTAGCTGCTGTGGTCAATGTGTATGGTGCATAATATTCTATGGATTCAAGAACCTTTGGGAGAAAATTAGTTTCCTGATATTTTTGAGAATGTCTCAATTAAAAGTTTTCTAAAACAAAAACTAATAAAGATTCTCTCTTTACTAATTCGATAGGTAGATACGCTCTTCCAAAAATCATGCAAATTGAAACCGTGCAAAACGAGACAGAGTTTTCATGTAAAAAATGGAATCGGAACTATATATTTAGCAGTGTAAATCGAATCAAAGAAAATTCGTAGGTACGTTCATAATAGCCGTGTAAATTGACACACGGATTGTATGGAAAAATGGCAATTTATTTATAACGTATTCAACGACGTACAATTTTTGTTTTCAGCTCAATTATTAGTTTACAAAAGAGAAAAATACATAGGTATTTTTAAATTTTTGTTAAAATTTCAAGACCCCATCGAAAACACAATCTTTGTTTAAATGAAACTGTGTAATAAATTTGAAAACCGTGTTGAAGTGAAACGATGTAATAAATTTTAAAATCGTGTTAAAGCGAAACGTGTTATATCACCCCTTAAATTAGTCTAGTTGGATTCGTTACGGTTGCGTTTAGTACAAAATGGCAAAGCTTTCTTGAGAGCAAGTAATTAACACATGTACCTGCAAAGTTAAAATTTCGATCTTAATGTACAAAAATCAAGTAAATTTTTGTGGCTACAGTTTCTGTTTTTTTGGGGTAACTTTCGGCAAATTCTTTTAATTTCTTTGAAATAAAATTTTCTTTTTGATATTTTGGAAATCTATTTAATTTTGACCGAATCGAAGGGAATATTATCTGGGTTCAAGAGAGAACCTTTGCCTCCTGATATTCTTTGCCAACTTATTTCCAAAATTCATGTTGGATCTGATAGTCACCATACAAAATTTATGCTTAATGGTGGAATAGTTACATATAACAGATATAGATTTTACGGTGTTTCTTCTCATTTTTTTAAACTAAGTACGGGCCGCATTGGCCTAAGTGTGTCCTGTTATAGGGCAGCCACTATAACCCAACCTAAGTACAATAACTTGGATATTTACTTCAAAAATTCCATTGTGTCTACAGAATTTCGAAATGTTCTCATCTCCATTTTGTTCAAAATACTAAAAAAATAATTTCTACTCGCTTTGTTAATTCACACAGTGATTTTTTCACGAGTGTATTCATATTGAATGCATTTAATATTGCTGCATTTAAACTGCAACAATTATTCGGTGAAAACTAAAAAAAAATAAACTTTTGATTTTTTCTCAAAGAAAAAAAAAAAAAAAAATTGTTACTGAAAGCTTTTTGTGTGTGAGTTTTTCTTTTTGAACATATTTTTTTTTTTTAGAAAATGATTTTTAATTGTTTGACATGGTTATTATTGTTGTTGCTGTTGACCATTGAGTTGCATTTCTCACTTCCTACTTTGTTGTTGTTTTGGGTATTGTTATTGTTGTTGAACTTCACTTTCATTTACTTGTAAATGGTAAGTAAAAAATTCTATATGTTTACACGCACATTATTGTCCACTTAATGTAGGTATCTGGTGTAAATCTTTCTCTTCCTCTTCTTTCTCATTTGTAATAATGCATTTTTGTTTGTGTTTTTATTTTTACAAAATATTGTTCACTTTCGTTGAATTTTGTATTTCGTGTTGGCTATGCAGGTTTGTGAATGTGTGTGTGAAATAAAATAGTGTTGTTATTATTGTTGCTGTAGATGATATGTTTTTTTTTAAGAAATATGAAACTCTTTTATTATGCAGATATTAATATGAAAATTACCTTAAATGCAATTGTTTACATATAGAGAAGGAAAGAGAGGGAGACTATTTTCTAAACTTTTATTTTTAAATTATTAAGGGTTAAGGATTTTAGTATTGTATTATTTTTATGATATGTCAATTTATTACTCGTTTTGCTGCAAAATATCGAAAGTTTTATATTTCTTGATATTGAGTCTGTACGTTAACCATTTGTTAATTTTAATCAATTGTTCACTAAAATTTTATTCAGAGAATCAACATATGATTTGATTGGATAACCAGGGGAATCAATACCACGGTGTGACCGATTTTAAGTTTCAAAATGACACAAAGATGTTGCTTACCAATGCCAGAAATACATTTTCGAATATGTGTCATTTTCAATTTGTTTCTAAAAAGGATTAGGCTACGTACTCTACGAATTATTGTCCCATTTGAATTTATTGTACGTAGTAAGGCGTAGTAAACTCTAGCTAGGTCAAATATTTTGATTTTTCCAAGGTGTTTGACCGAATGTGGCATATCAAGGAAAACAATGAAAGTTTTTGTGATTAGGTGGTGGATAAGGTGGATTATATAGAGAGAAAATATTCGAAATGATTTATAAGCGGGAATATACCTAGGAAGAAAATGTAAGTTTATGTGTGAAAGGTGTATGTTAGTTACTGGGCGGATAAGTTACTTTTGGATAAGTGGGCGTGATATCTCCCATACAAATGAAACGTTAGAAATGTCATGTATAGAGAACAACAGCAAGAGAGCTGATGAAACGGGGTGTTGTTATAATTAGATTTTGATTTGAGGTTGGCACGCCCATATAGTAATTTCTTTTTCATAGCATTTTTTGTAATTTTCGTATTACTGAAACTTTGCTAGGGCCCAGATGGTATAGTATAAATGACAGGCTGAGAGGAAAAGCGGGCTAAAATTTATATAAAAGCAAAAGTGAAATAATTTAGTGTGTCAGTGCAAGAATGGCATAAGTAATACGATTTAGAGTGAAAATGAAACGCCTTAAAAGTAAGAGCAAAAATGGTATAACAATTCTTTCAGAGCAAGAACAGCATAGTTTTTATTCTGTTTTCGCTCTGAACATATTTCGTTTCACTTTTGCTCTGAACATATTTCGTTTTGCTTTTGCTCTTAAGTAAAATTATTCCACTTTTTTCTGAACGTAGAAGTTATACCACTTTTCCTCTCAGCCTCTCAAATGTGAAGCCAATAAAAATTCGACATTTAGGAAGTTCCAATCTCTTTTATCTTTGAACCAATTGAATATTTCAAATGAAATCGCAGAATGTTATAATACATATGTAATCTACCAGGAGCGGATAAAAGGGGGGAAGGGGGGGGGGGGAAGAAAGGAGAAAATTCCCTCTCCCCCCAAAAGATTTTCAAGCACTTAAAAATTTAATAACTTAAACAGGCAAAAAGGTGAACATAATTAGTTACTGTTGTTTTTAGTTATTCCGATTTACTTTCAATTGTAAGAATAATGAATAATCTTGCTCATTAAACAACTTTCCTTCTCAATGGAAATGTGCTGAAATAATAATGATACCTAAACCAAATAAGCCTATAAGTTTGCTGGCAATATTCTCGAAAATATTCGAACGAATACTCATGAGTTGATTGCTAATAATACTTGAAAATAAGAATATAGTTCCAGACCACCAATCTTCATAAGCACGGTACTCCTGAGCAAAATAATTACATAGTGAGTATTGTCACTGACTTTTTGGAACGGAAAAAATATTGCTTTGCCATATTTTTGGACATTCAACAAGCGTTTGACAGAGTTTGGCATCTAGGGCTATTATACAAATTAAAAAATTTACTTTCCACTCCATTTTATTTGGTCTTAAAGTCCTATCTAGATGACAGATAATTTTATATAGAAGTAAATGATGAAACATCAGCCATATGTCAAATAAAAGCCGGAGTACCACAGGGCAGTGTTCTGGGTTCTGCTCTTTATTCAATTTTTACCTGCGACTTGCCTGAAACTGATGTTACTATTTCTACTTATCCAGACGATGCTGCTATTTTAGCGTCAATTGAATTTTCTACAGAAGCTGCAAATCTAAACAGCTCGACGATATTCAACAATGGTTACTTCGTTGGAAAATAAAGGTGACAAGTCAAGTCAGCAAATATCACATTTTCATTAAGAAGAGGGAAATGTCCTCCATAAAATCTGAATGAAATTACTATCCCTAAACTTAACAGTGTTAAATATTTAGGACTACATCATGATAATAGATTAAATTGGAAAAAGCATATAAAAGAGAAGAGGCTGCTCCCTCACATACATACAAAACGCATGTACTGTTTATTGGGTCCGAAATAAGAGCTAAGTCTTGAGAACAAACTACTACTTTATACGATATAAAGAAAATCCCAGATGGGAAAGAGAAAATCAGAATGCAGAGTAGGAATCCGCGACCTTGAATGATTCTTAAAATTATGTATATTAATCCTCGACCCCTTTATTAAACAATCTAAAACCGAAAACTGAATATTGTTAATATTTTCCACGATCCTTTACCTTGGGAATAGATCATAGAAATTTGTGAAATGATTTGCTACAAGAACAGGTTTTCCCCAAAATGCGTAACGTTCTAGAAAGTTTTCACATGGCCATACCTTCGAAATTATTAGACATCGAAATAAAGTTTATGAATAAGCAAAAAAAAAATTGCCTACGTACGTAACGCTCCAGCCCGCGATTTGGTTCATATGGCGAAGTTTTATTTTTTATTTCCTCCCCACCCCCCTCCCCCCAAAAAAATGTTTCATGTATCCGCCACTGAATCTACGCTTTCATACACAATTTTTCGTGGAATAAATCAATGGAAAAATTTCCAAGATATTAAAGGATAAAAATTTAATTTGGTGATTTTCACTTTGTTTTCTTCAGAAATATACCTAATAATATTTTACTAAGAATTTATGGATTATTTTCCTTCATTTGATTAGAATAACATTATCCTTAAAATATTGAAGTTGAAGTTACAAACTTTAAAGTTTTAAAACTCTACCAATTAAGCCTAGAGTCAGCTGCGACCACTAGTGGATCCGCTAGTGGCTGCGACTGTAAATACATTTATTCGTGTGCAACCAAAAGTTGATTTTTGTTACATAGTTTTATTAGTATATCCAAAGATTTAAAATTTATATAAACAAGGGTCATAAAAAATGTTAACAAATGAAACCGAAACCAATGACGTGTCTTTCCAAAAACTAATACCTGCCTCTTTGCAATGTGATGAATTGCTTGGATTTCGAAGCATGATATAACCTTAGGTTCACTTAAGAAAAAACACTTTTCAACTTTGTACGATTTAGTATGCATTTATAAGATTTTATAGCTTATTAGGATGCAACAAATTAAAATATAAAACTTTATTGACAAAGCTACAATGTAAACTAATTTGCCCCTCTAAAATCCAATTTCAAAAGAATTTTATTCCTATCACAAACACTTTAAAATTATGTGCTGCACAAAATTACACCAAAGTCACATTGATTTGCTTTGAAATTAGTACATATAAAACCTGGCTTCAAAGGTTTTCCACCACCATCCACCATTACCATCGGCAGGACATCATCAAAATGCTATAAATTTTTATTAAAGCCAATGTTAAGTTCACCAATAAAATATACACTAACAAGAGAAGAAAAAAAAAACGCAACTCAAAAAAAAAAAAAAACAAATTCTCATTGCTTAAATATGCCAGCAAATTAAGACATAACCTCACTTTAGATACAAATCACAAATTTATGCGATTTTCCTGTAACGAACGACGAGGAACAAGCTCTAAAGAATATTTCACTATACACATATAAAAAAGGTGTAAATTGCATATAAAAATATTAGTTTCATCAAAAAAAAAAAAAACAAAAAGTAACGAAAAATCAAAGCAAGCATGAATAAAAGATACTCGACACTAGATTAAAAAGCTCTAAAAAGAAACTAAAAACCACTCAAAATTATGTTGTCTCCTTTGAAGCGGCGATGAAGGTTGAAGGCGGCAGAGCTGGCAACTTCAAAACAACAACAAAAACAGCCTATGATAAATCCGCATACAGCATGGAACGTGCATACCGCTTTTTATAAGCTTCTATAAAATAACTACAGTACTTTTTTTGTTTTTTGTTTGGCATCTGACTGAGAGTATGAAACAATCTGAAAAAAGAAGAAAAAATTAAGCGCATTTCAAAGCGTTAAATGGCAGCGGGGCGTTACTCTAAACACTGCTAGAGAATCATTCATTACTCATGACTATCTATTCAAGGAGTTTGGTATGTTCATACATACATATATATTCGTATATGTATAATACAAAAAACTTACCGCGTTGCATAAACGTGCTGTGACTGAATGTGACTGACTTAGTGCAGATTAGTGGAAATTTTTGGATTTGCAGTTATTAGGCAGCGGCAGCGGCAGCGACTGCAAAAGCATTTGCTGCAGCAGACAGCAACAGCGACCATCGAAATGTACAGAGTTTTGAGTTTTGTTTTATTTTTTTTTGGAGGCGTGCAGAAAGGTAGACTTGGGAAGGCGTTTAAGCGTGTTTAGGCACGTCTTCTGTGCTGTAGGTGCGATTTGCTACGCTAATACTTTTTTAAATACTTACACTTGATTTTTTTTTTTTTTTGTTTTACTTATTTTTAGTTTGACGGGAGAGAGAGAGAGAGAGAAAGAGCGCTACAGTCAGCAGTTAGTATATATATTTTTTTATGAAATATAAACAATTTTTTTGAAAGAAATATAATTAATTAGGAAGGAACTTGAATTTACTTAAGTTAAAATTTTATATACTCAAATGCAGTATGAGTTTTGCTATTTTTTAAAAATTAAAATGAGTCAAAAAATCTGGCTTTACTTAAATGCGCTTGGAAATTTTAAAAATAGGCTTATCAAATATTACTGCAATATACAAAAGTTTTTAAAAGAGTTAAGTTAAGTAAAGCATATTGGATATAGCCGAAAAAGGATTTAAAAATCGAAGATCTTTTCAAATTGCTTAAGTGTTAATATGAGTAAAATCCAAATTGGCTAAATTTTTCTAAAACAATCAACATTTCAACTAAGTCTAGGTAAGCTTTTGTCTCTTTTAGCAAAATCACTTAAGTCCATAATATGTTTTTTTAGTAACACTATACAACAAAATGAGACTTTAAAACTGTATTTGAGTTGTGATCCCATTTTCCGCTGATCAAGAATCTAAAAGAACTTTTGGAAGAAGGTGGTCCAGCACTGCACTCAGCATTATACGCGCTGATCTCAAAAGTATGGCAGTGGGAAGAAATTCCGCTTGACTGGCACTTAGGTGCAATTGTACCACTACACAAAAAGGGAGACAAACTAAAATGCGAAAATTACCGAGGAATATTCGCAGCAATATTGAACAGGAAACCAAAAGTGTTGTAAAAACAGTTTTTGAGCCATATCAGGCGGGTTTTGTCGAAGGAAAATCGACTATCAATCAAATTTTCACACTAAGATAAACTATGGAGAAATTTGGAGATATAAACCTAGACTTGCTTCAGCTACTTATTGAATTTAAACAAGCCTTTGACTCTGTCAATAGAAACACACTGTGCAGTGTCTTAGTAGAATTCGGACTACCGATGAAATTAGTTAATTTAGATAAAACTTCCTTATCAAATAGCGAAAATTGCATAAGACTTCTGGGTGACTTGTCACAACCCTTTAGTTCAACCATTGGAGTAAAACTAGGCGACCCGTTTTCGTCAACACTTTTCGTCTTTGCTTTGGAAAAAGAAGCTCGACTATCAGGCGTAAGTCTGTCAAATACTCTAATGTAAAAAATCTTAGTATAAATGTTTGTTTTGTAATAAATCGGATCAACCACTGCCGTATTGAGAAAACTTCTTTTTTTTACAATTTAAATTAAGTTTATTAAGTGGTGATGAAAAAAATCTTCGTTTATGAGAAGCGGAAGCCGAGTAGAACTGGCTCACGATCTCATAATTTTCGATGAATTGAAAATTAATGCTCAGACGGTGTGAAAGATAATCGCGATAAGCCATTGACACTCAATTTTGTTAAGCAGACACTAACAGAACTAAAGAAATGCAACTAGGAAGAAGAAAAAAATATAGAGCAAAGTGAAGAGCAGAAGGAAAGTGCAAGGGTGTTTGTTACATTTGAAATTTTAAATTATTGTTTTAAAACAATTTAATTATTTTAACAATAAAACATCAATTAGGAAATAATTACTACTAAAACCAATGAAGCCGCTTACCAAATGGTATCCACATCATCAAAAATATATAGGCGCAGAATAGCGCAGTTCACCGTCAGGCAGACATACAATATATATGTATGACAATCTTTTATCCAGGTGACGAGTAGGTGTTGCCAAATTCCTTTTATTGATTGCATTTAAAAGTAATGGGGGCTCCAAAACCCTTCGGGACCAAAGGCATGTTGTTTGAAAATAATCATAGTAAAGGAAAACTGGAACTTAGGTTAAATAACAAAGAAAAAAATAGTTTTTTATATTTCGACCTATAGCACCTAAACTCCTGACCTGATGGCGAAAACAGTTCTTCTCTTTTGAAATATGTAAGTCCCTGAGATAGATATATTTCAGTGGAAAAAACAGTGTTAACCAGTGTAATAAATAGGTATGGAGGGGGTCCCTATTCAGTCTGTTTACTGTCTGACAGTCTCAGCAAGGGAAAATGTCAAAATGATTCTGGGGAGCTGCGAGAATTTAATCACAATAAGAAGAAAATTCTGTAAGAAAAATTTTAAAATATTCGCAAAACTTTCTTTGATTTTTCAACGTGACGTTTGACGTTTTCGTGAGCCTTGTTAATTTAGCGTTCACTGTGGAAAAAGGCTTTGATTTTGAGACTTTTTAAGATAAATTTTAAATATCTTTATTTTAGTTTCTACGTTTAGCTAATGTCTTCTACAAGTATCGTCAACCAACGTATGACCTGCTCTTTAAAGCAACCGTGCAAACAACTCCAATACAAAAATTGCATATTTTTCGGAGTGCAGTAAAACTTAGTATTTCTTTCTAAACTACATTATTTTACCCACAAATTACTACCGTACTTACTGTACGGGACTCAAAATAACTGAACATTTCACTATGTTTCGTTTAAAAAAAAAACCCATCCATATTTTTTGCAGACTTTTCATTATTTCTTTTGCATTTCGGAATACATAATTTCTGTAAGCACCAAAACTTCTCAACTATTGACCTTTGCCGACGATATCGACCTGATCAGTCTAAATATAAACAGCTTAAAGAAGATTTTCTAGAATTGTCAGCAGCCGCACAAAAAATGGGACTTCAAATTAACGAACAAAAGACAAAGTATATGCTTTTCGCCAGCGCCAGCAGATAGAGCAGCACACAAAACATATCTATCGAATCATATAGTTTCAATTGCGTATATACATTTAAATATCTGGCTTCAACAGTCACTACCGCAGCGACGAGCGAGCGCAAAATCAGCGAAAAACCCAAGCGGGAAATAAGTCTTATTTCTCGCTGTATAAAACACTCACATCGTCGTTTTGAACGAAAACAACAAAATTGAAGCTGTACAAAACAATAAGTCGCCCTACAATCACATATTGCGCTGAAGCATGGGAGATGAGGAAAAGCGACAAGGACAAATTGGGCCGCTTCGAGAGAAAAATATTGAAAAGGATCCTCAGTGCTTTTAGAAAGGAAGACGGAAATTACAGAAAACAAATACTGGACTGAGCTAAACGATATAAAAACCACCGATTATATCAAGATGCAACGCCTAAGATGGGCTATAAGATAATAATAATCGACGACGAACCACCAAATCGAATTACAAATCAACCACAACTAACAGAAAGTGAGGACGTCCAAATATAAGATGGTCAGACAATGTAGACGAAGTCGCCAATGATATTGACTTAAAAAACTGGAGAACGGTGGCAAAATATCGTAAGGCCTGGAGGCAAAAACTGTGGGAGACCAAGGTTCGACTAGAACCGTCGCACCAACAATGATGATGATCGATATACGAATCTATAAAAATTTTGTTTTGAAAATTTGATAGTGGTTAATGTTTTTTTTTCCTTTCTACACCATTTATGCGATTTTATGAGTTTTAGATGAAAAAAATTCATCCATAAACCAAAAACGAAGATGTACCAATATACTCGAAATCTGACCCAACCCGAACAAATTTTTTACAGATTCTTAATCAGCGGCCAAAAATACCCTAGAAAAATGAGTCTACAACTCAGATACTGTTGTTGTACAGCGTAATTATGATTTATTATAAACATAAGTTAATTTTTCATTATTTTTCCTTCCAAACAAACCCTAATATTTTCTATTAATACGGAGCAAGAACTTCAGTTGCGTTCGTGAAGCTTTTGCCCATAGACGTCAATCAAACTTAATTTCGGGACGAATATAGGTGATGTAGATTAAGCGGAGATCAGTCAAAGTGAAATTTTTTTTAGCACCTACTTAGAAAGCCGGAACTCTGGGCAGCTTCTTTCGACACTCCAAATGTGTGATTATTCCAATTATTCCATTGTGATAGACATGCCTAGAGCATCAATACCGCTGACTCCCCAATGTCAATTGTATATCAGGAGTTATTTGAGGATAGGAGAGCTCGTTTGTGGGATAGCAGGAAACACTGAGTCTCACGACTCAATTCTATTTGCGAGACTTCTCTCGGAGAATAATTTATGGTAATTATTGAATGAGCATGCATTATAAATGATGGTGTCAACCGTAAACGAGCCCAGCGGCATTCCAGCATTAATATATAAAGATTCTCCGAAGCAATATCGTCTAACACAACATGGGCAGAGCCCCTTTGTGCCCAGAGTAGAATGTAATCAACTAATTTTTTAAATTAACTAATTAGTTAACTAAAATTTTAGTCATGACTAAACTGACTAAACTAAACAAGTCGACCAACTGGTACTTCAATTCAAATCAAATCGTAATCCTCATTTTAGTATTAATTACAACTATTCTCAAGAAACTTGGACTTTTTCCAATGGAGATTATTTATTGACTTTAGAGTTATTATAATTTAAAATTCGATATGTCGGAATTTTTGATGCAGCTTTAGATCTTTGGCTGCCTTTTTATGTATGCGAGTAGCTCATATTTACAGTCATTGTCATGGTACCAGAATATGTCGGTATCGCATATACGTAGTATTACATCATCTTATATATACTTATGTGTATGAGTATTATATTAGAATTTATTTTGTTCGTTTTACATTTCTTTTCACACTTCTCTTTCTTCTTTCTCTGCTTATCCTACAACAATGGTGTTGCAACAGTATTTAAAATGTTGAATTATTGATAAGTTAATTTACCATGTCTGACCCAAATAATTTATTACGAGTTTGTGCATTTGCCATGGCGCGCACAAAAACAAATGCCTGCTTGTGATATTTGTAGCTAGGAAGTGTATTTATGTATGCACATATATAGGTAACGAAAATGGAAAAACAAAACAACAACAACAAAAAAAATTCTAGTTGACCACAAGCAAAATGTCAGTTAGAATCTGCTCTAAAACTCACAAGTAAATACGTTGCTTTAGTTTTCTTGCCTCATAGAGCGAGCGCTGTTCAATTGCGAACGCGCATGCGCATGCGCATTTGTAGCTGATTGTATATCTTTATGTTTTTATTATTTATACTCAACGGTGAGTGGGCGTTTAACGGCAAATTTGCAAAACGCGCGCGAGCGCCTCGTCGTCATCACTGTCGTGGCAACAGCAGCAGCAGCAGCAACAGCGGCAATGCGGCGGTAGTGGTGGTGTTGCGTTGAAGGCGGTTCGTCTGCCGAAACTGTTTAAATAGCAATTTCGCGTGTTGAAAAATTGAAACGGTTTGTTGAACTTGACATTTAAGTGTCATAATGACGAATTCAGTGTTAAGTTAAGTAACTTAATTTTCGAAATTTTTAGGTGGGCAGTACTGGTGTTAGTGGTAAATGATGGATTCTATAATGTATTGTCTAGAATTGTTTTTGAGAAAAAAAAAAAATTATTTAAAATTTTTGTTAATTTTCAGGTGAAAATGTTAAGTAATCAAATGATTTGGATATTTACATATGAATTTGTTTATTAGGGTAAACATTTATTTGAAATTATTCACACGGGATCACATTTTCTAACTCATTTCCTTTGATTTATTTGTTGGGCTTAAGATTTTAAGGATAGTGCCGATGAAACAAAAAACTTAGGACACAAACTTCATTAGAATAAAAATTTTGATTTTTTCTAAGTTCCTTCCTTTGATTTTTTCGTTGGGCATAAACTCGTGGGTAACTGCTTCCTGAATAAAAGACTTAGGAAACAAACTTGATCTTTTATTCTTTGGTTTGTTGAATTTGGGGTAAGAATTTGTTCTAATTACTCACACCTAACAACTCTTTATAGTCTGTTTCCTTCAATTTGTTCAATTTGAGTAAGCTGACGAAGAAAGTACTGAAATACAAAAGACTTAGGAAACGAACTTGATAATTTTTTCCGATGTGCTCGTTAGTATAAACAAAATTTATTTTGGATCTTTGTTCATACAATATTTGTATACAATACTCGTAAACAAAAGACTTAGGAAACAAACTTGATCTTTGGCTTTGGATTCTTTCCTTTGATGAAATTTATTATCCACAAAAAAATTTTGTAGATTCTTACTTTTTATTTATTGCTTAGAAGTAAAATCGTGTACAAAGTACCAGCTAAATCAAAAGACTTAGAAAACAAACTTGATTTTTAACCTTTCGATTTGTTCAATAGGGTTAACATTTTTATGAAATTCATCAACCGGAATCAATTTTTCTAACTTAAACTAAAGACTAAACTAACGAGCTTGATCATATTTCTTCTGTTTTATTCGTTTGAAATAGTATAAGCAAAGTTCCAAAACAGGTTCGGTAATGCCCATATAGTTCAGTAAAGCTGTCGAATTAACAAAAGACTTAGGTAACGAACCTGATGGTTTAGTTGCGGACTTGCTCGTTAAGATTAAAATTCTTCTTCAAGTTCTTGCTTATGTGTTGTTCGTTAGGGGAAAAATTATGAGGTAAGGGCTAGCTAAGCCAAAGACTTACGAAACAAACATGATCTTTTACTTTTTGTGTTGTTTATTAGAGTTAAGACTATTATGAAATTTGCGATGCGAAAAAAATTCATTCAAGCAAAGCAAAGGATTTACAAAAACAACTTGATTTTCTATTTTTTAGTTTGTTTTTGCAAAAGATAAAGTTGGATGAAAACGTCAATTAATATAATTTTTCTATAATAAGGGAGGATCTCTGCTAAATAAATTAAATGGCTTAGTCAACTTGCTTATTCATATTTTGATATTCTCAAAGTTTTCCAATACTAGTTAGCCAATTCCTTGAACACCCTCAATCGCATAAAACTCTGTCTGACTTAGATCACATAAAATAATATAATTTTTTGTTTCAGTTATTTGTCATAAATTCCAATTCTGAAATTCCTCTTTAATTTTTCGCTTAAGATGCAACATCACGTACAAATAATAAACCAATTTAAATTGTAATAAAATTCAATTGATTGCCGCAACAATTACTTCAATAAAATGACGACAAATTGCTGTGCCACCAAAGTTGCAATTACTAGTTTATTTAAAGATGCCATTTTAATGCGCCAAACTACAAATTGATGCAGAAAATCTCAGACTAAAGGAAAAAACAAACCCTACTGACAACTTTATAAGTCCTTTTTAGTTGTACAAACGGGCAGTACTAGCAACAGCAGCAGCACTTTTTGCTCTATGAACATCGACTAAAACGATTCAATGAATTCACATTTAAATCATTTGCAGCAATTTATTTAAGTCACCAATGTTTGCAACAATTTGTTGTTGTGAATTGTCATCGCAAATGACCTTCATTAAATTGGTAGTGAAGCAGTGGTGATAGTGAATGTATTCAGTGTTTTTCAGTCCTTTCAATTATTGTCGCTATAATGTTAAAGCTTAATGCACTTCTCTTTGGCTATGTATTGAATTTAGTATTTCTTTAAATCATTCGCATTTAAAATTTATAAGTTCGCTTCTTTTTTTTTTGTCTTCTTATGAAAACCATTTATTGTTTTTTTTTTTTGTGCTTTCTATAAATTATGCAGTTGAGTGTAGTTCCTTAAAAATTACACACGTTCGTGGAAACAAATTTTTTAATATATATAATTTAACGTTAAATAGTTGGCGCTATCTGAACGTATTTTATTTGTAGTAGATGTGCACATTGAAGTATGGTTGGATGTGCACATACATAGCTACGAATACGTTTTCAACACAATTACTCATGCGCATGATTAGGATATAAAGATGAAAAATTACAGTGGATTCAAATTGGTGTTTCGTGTATATAAAAACTAGATTGTGAATATTCGGTATTGAAAGTGAATTTTTAGACTTTGCGTATTGTTAATTTACGATTTTTAATTTTGATCTATAAAAATTTCATTCTAAAATAAATTTGGAGCGAGGCCAAACGCATTTATTAAGTATTACAGTGGTCACCATTTTTTCAAATCAGTGAACTTCATCAGAGTAATGAATACTGAACAAGAAGATAGTGTTAGAAAATTTGAAGACAGGTGACACTTCAGGTGTATATAATTTGCCCCCTGTTTAATTTAGTTTCAGGGTCATACATTCAGGGCCCTATACCAGGTGCCACGAATCTGTTACCGGCGAGAAGCTCCTGGCAGTTATTTTTCCTACCTCACTGGGCTGTGGGGAAAAAATGCATATCCGTCGTAGCGAGCAACCATGGCACGCGACTAGACTAGACTGTGATTCATTCGCTCCGAATAGTAAGCTATTAGAGCAGTATAAACTCCTAGGACACACCTGGCTGCCCAGTTACTGAGTGTGTTGGGAGCCTCATTCACGATGTCACTCAATTGCGTCCATATACTTAAAGAACCACCTCGTCTTCATACGCAGCAACCTTGATTCCATGCATATCAAATTATTTTAGAATGGAATTCATAACTATAACGCTCCTCTACGGAGTACTACTGATAATGCTTTTTAGGAATTGCTTGTTCCCTAATCACCCAAGCTCTCAACAGAAGATTTCATTAAGGAGCTATTTTTTTTTATGTACTCCAATATTGAAATATTCCACAGTATTTGTACTTAATTCTCTATCTCCCAACAAGTGTAGAAGTTCTCGCGTGTGCACAGCAACTTCAAAACATCAGTAACTACAACAACAATACAGTAACGTAAAAAGTTATATGTATGACGTACTTTTATTCCGTAAGAAATTCTACAGAAAACTAAAAACAAAAAATCCAAAAAAATGTTCTATAAATAAATTATGTTGCACGATTTTCAAGCATTTCATTTTATTTACTACATTTAAAAAGGCTCGGACTACATTGGACACCCAAATTGTATACGCAGCATACATACATACATCGATTGAGTATGGTATGTAGGAATGAATGCCACTGCAGCAGCAACGATCAATTGCTAAGACCAAATAAAGCAAAAAAAAAAAGAAAAAGAGAAATAGAAAAGAAGTAGGTACCTATGTACCTATGCACCTATGAAAATTCCACGAGACTAATAACTTCGTAGGAGCTGAAGAAGAAGAAAGATCTATGAGCATACTTGTCATCATCATCATTTCGCATGCGGATTTCGTGCGCTCGTTGTCCGCTGCTATTGAAGTTTTCATTTTCCTTTTCTCAGTACACAGTTTAACTTATGGTTTGCGTACACTCGAAACTCCGCACTCAACCCTGAAACTTTGTTATGTTGTAGTTATTGCTGGTGGAAGATCGTCGCTTTGATTATCAGTAAAGATCAACAGGAAGCGTTTAAGCGCGCGGCATTTATTGTCGGCGTTGTATTTATGTTGCAGCGCCTGTATGCATGCGCAGAGTGTGAGCAGCATACAAAGACAGTTGCCTGCAAGTTGCCTGAAGAAGGTTCTTACTTTGTTAGTCATAAATACTGTATGCAGTCGATTTGCGCGAGGGACCGATCGTTTCATCGATCGATCGATCAATAGTTAGATGGGTAGGTAGATAGGTAGATAGATAGATTGCTTTCGAACTCACTATGGTGCATTTTATTGCATATTAAATATTTTTAACTGTCAATACATTAATAAAATAGCATCGATCTGTTTGCGTTAGCGTTTGCTTGCTTGTTTTTTCTGTTTTTTTTTTTTGTTTGAGGTGCAAAAGAGGCGGTAAAATGGCGCATGCATGCGCGCTAAATTGAAGCTGTCGTTAGAAAACGATCGCCACACAGCGTGCGCTAAGTTAATATTAAAGAGATAGACACGTAACCACAAATGTTTGATTATTGTGTGGAAGCGTATACGGAAAATAGTTGTTGACATTTGAAATATTTAGTAACTATTGTTTTTTTGTTAAGGTTTGGGAGTAGTGACTTTAAGGAGTGAGATTGAAAAAATGTTAACACAAGTTTTACCTAATAATTTTTTTGAGTGTAAAATCTAAAAATTTTTTTGATCTAGATATCTTTGAAAAATATGTCAGTTGTTATTTTTAAAGACAAACATGTTGATTTATTGTGAGTTTGATCAAAATGAGTGAAAAAAAGTACGTCTTAAAATTATTAAAAATTTTCAAAAAATCCAAATTGGTCCTACAAAAAATTGGCCAAAGAATTGAAGGTCTGCCGTCAAACTGTTTCCAATGCTATTAAACAGTTTCAGGAGAATTTGACCATCGATAGGAAACCTGGTTCGGAAAGAAAACAAACCATGAATATTTTGTATGTAATTTTTGTAGAAAGAATATATTATGATGTAAAAGAAGAGAAGGGACACCGTAGGTGTATTAGAGTGGAACTCAGTCGAATTAGAATAGATAGAATATAAAGTATTTAATATTAAACGAAATAGAAGGGACACCGTAAGTGTAGAAAAAGAATGTTATTTCGGTTTAATATATAATTCTTTATTTCGAGAGAAGTAAGATGCTTACCCTAGGGCGATTGGATCCACATGATATTGGGAAAGCCAAGAAAACAGAAAGCATATTGAAAAGATCTCCAAACACATCTGGTAGAAAAGCTAACCGGTTAGCCCAGTGCTCTGACTATTTGGTGCGAAAAGTTAAATCCAATGCAGGTTTGAAAACATACAAAGTCCAAAAACTTCCACACAGGAATGCTGCAAAAAATGTAGACGCCAAAAGTAGGGCTCGGAAACTAAAATCGAATTTCATACAAAAATATTCATGTTGTATAATGGACGACGAAACGTATGTACTGGTAGATTTTACGCAGCTTCCAGGTCAAAATTTTTATGTTGCTGATGATCGAGGAAATGTCAACGAACAATTTAGAATCCAAAATTTCCTAAAAATTCCTAGTATGGCAAGATATATGCAGTTGCGGCATAAGAAGCAAGTCATTTGTTACAGTGGGCTCTATAAATACCGAAATATACATCAAAGAATGTTTGAAAAAAACACTTCTTCCTTTCATAAGAGAGCACAATGTGTTCACATATTTTTGGCCCGATTTGGCATCATGTCACTACGGCAAGCAAGCTCTGGAGTGGTACCAAAGTAATAACATAGTTTTTGTACCAAGAGAGGCCAATCCTCCAAATTGTCCGGAACTAAGACCAGTGGAGAGATATTGTGAAAAGAAACTTAAAGAGCACAAAAAAGGTGTCCCAAAATAGCGAAGATTTTAAAAGGTGTCTGAAACAACTATCAAATCTCTAATGGAAGGCTTACCAAAAAAGGTCCACGAGTTCATAAATATTGGTTAGAACTATAAAAGTTATATTTTTCTGTCATTTGTAAAATATCAATCGTTTAAAAATTATGAATTTTATATATGATAAGATTTTTTGATCTCACTCCTTAAAATTGAATTTATGGATTCATTTTTATTCGGAATTTAATTTTTCACTAATCTGAACTAAATAATTTATATTCGCTTTTAAGAATTGATTTAAGAAAAGAAAGCTTGAATTATTTTCCGATTTCTGAATTGAATTCATACAGCCTGCTTCAGATTTACTTTGACTTAGATATAAGCAATGGTGCTTCCAGATTGGGGCTGTGGAGGCTGCAAGCTCTCTTAAAAATGCGAACTTTTATAACCTTCAAAAATCTTCCTACAGCGCAACTGTTTATATATGCATGAATCATACTGTAAGAGAACTTGATAGATGTTTTTGGTTTGCTTTAGTTCTAATTTTATGATTTTATTTGAAGTTGATACTGAGAGTAGTCAGCTTTTTGTAGGGTAGCCAGTCGTACTGTTGAACAGCACATGTCGTGATTTTTTTTTATATACTGATTTTTTAAAATCTCGAAGTCAGTACGAAAATGTACTGATTTTTGTATTTTGTACTGATTTTTTCAAATTAATATCTTAAGAATTTTTGTGCTTAACCTTAATGGCCTTAAAATCGTTTTTGCAGATATTCTCACTCTTATTGTTTCTTTTTCTGATTGTTCACAAAATAAAATACATACGCTTTGCTGCTATGGAGGGGAGAAAAGCAATATTTGCTTGAAAAATGTCGATTAACGTGAGTTTTTAAATGAGTGAAGGAAAGTTAGTAATTGAATTTGATTCTTGTCCTCTGCTCTCAAAATTTTCTAAATATGGAAATTGATACGTAATCAACATTGTCTATTGACGAAGAAAAAATGTAAAAGAAACGCACAAAATTGGAAAAAAATTTCAGGACGTTGATATCACTATATTACATTTAAATTACTAGGTAAAAAAAAGCATTTAAAACTGTACTAATTTGTACTGATTTCTACTACCTGGCTATACTATTTCTGGCTACCCTAGCTTTTGGTCTGAATTTCAGTATGAGTTTAGTCTAATTTTTGGTCTGAAACTGATCGGAGTTTTGCATTCAGTCTTGGTTTGAATTTCATCTAATTTTTTATATGAATTTGATCAGTCCAAATTTTGGTTTACGTTTGTGTTTTTGTCATCGGTTCTTTTCTTTATTTAAATTTTAGTTGTGATTTTTTTTCGAGTTTTGTTTAAATTTTAGACAGCTTCTCAACCTTAGCAGAAACTCCATCAGCATTACGACTTCGGAGCTCACGGGGCACTGCATAATGGGGAGACATGCTGCACGACTAGGACTGCCATTCAATGACTTCTGTCGGGGCTGCGGCTCTGAGGAGGAGGAAGAAACAGTCCTCCATTTCATGTGCGAATGCCCATCCCTGGCCAGGAGGAGACTAAAACTCCTGGGCTCACCTTTCTTCACTAGTCTGTCCGAGCTATCATCCGTAAATATTAAGGACATAGCCAGATTCATTATGGAATCCTCATGGTTCTCCAATCCGTAAATGGGGGAGTCGCGCCGTACTGTGGTATCACAATGAGCCTGAATGTGCTTAAGTGTGCTTTCAAGCAGAAGGCTGCCACTCCAACCTAACCTAACCTAGTTTAAATTTTGATCCGAATTTGTTTGAATTTTGGATTGTGTTTTCTGAATTTTGGTCTGATGTGTAGTCAGAATTTTGGCCAGAACTTGATTTAAATTTGAATTTGAGTTTTATTCTGAATTTTGGTCAGAATTTTGATTTGAGCTTTGGTCTGAGGTTTGGTTTTTGATCTGGGTCTTGATCTGGGTCGAGCTTTGGTTTGAATTTTGATCTGAATTTGATTTTTGAGTTTTGGATTGAATTTTGGTTTAGTTTTGGTCTGAATTTAAGTGTTAAGATAGTCCGAGTTTTACTTTAAATGATTGACTTTGCTTGACTTTTGGTTAGAATTGCGCCTCATTTTGAATTGAGTTTTGTCTCTTTTTGTTTTTAGTTGGTTGATTGCAGCGGCTGACTTTTAATTTTTGATCTTAGTTTTGATAGGACTTTTAATTTTGGGTTTTAATTTTGATTTGAGCTTTAGTCTGAATTTTTATCTGAATTTTTGTCTTAGTTTTGATCAAATTTTTGGACTAATTTTTGTTTCGAGTTTTTGATTGCGTTTGATTTGAATTTTTGTCTGAGTTTTGAGTTGAATTTTGGTCAAAATTTAATTTTCTTTTGGTTTGAACTTGGGCCAGATATATGGTTTGAATGTTTGACTAAGTTTTAGTCTGAATTTTATTTAGAAATTTTATTATAAGGTTTGGTTTGGGTGTTGAATTGTTTTTAGTCTGGATTTTTGTCTGAATTTTTGACCGATTATTGTCCGGAAATACTGCGGCGCAGGACTTGACCTTCTTGGATCCATCTCTGTTAGACTCTAATCATAGACAAAAGTGAAAAATATCCGCATCTATTCGTTAAATGTAAAGAGTTTTTTATGCCAATATTTATTTATTTTATTTCGGATTTTTCATTGACCCCAGTATAAATTTTGGTGTCCTTTGTAACTCAAGGGGAAAGAAGAGGCCACAAAAAAACCCTCAGAATATTTAAGACTATAAATTAAAAATGTTTCTTTGGTTACTGACGAAACTTATTCATATCCGAAAAGTCACAAAATTAGGACAGAGATGTTTTTAAACTTGTTGCTTTTATCTTTCATTTGCATTTTGATTAAATAATGATAAAAGTTATGTACTTACAAGAAAAAAAAGCGTTTAAATAATTTATGCAATGTTTTCTCCATAATTTCAAATATTTTTTGGAGTTCCGAAAAAAAAACCAAAAAGACAAAAAAATCTCTAACAATTTTTAAATGAAATTTGCATTTAAACTGAAGCATAAAAAAATCAACTTGCATTAACCATCAGCAACAACAACTACAACACAACAATGTTAAAAAGAAAATTTCCTTTCTATGTATATCAAGCGGAAAATCTGTCATACAAACTGACAGCTTAACACAGAATATCATTTTTGTTTGTTGTTGTTTTTTTTTTTATTTGCTTGCGACTACAATGCAAATAGAGACGGAACGGACATGAGCGCGTTTTTTGTGTTGCTACATATAGTGAGTTGACTGCATATTCGACTACTAACCAAAATAAAAAGTGCAAAACTTGATTTTTACAGAGTCTTAGCTTCAAATTGCACACATATTTCGGTTTAGTAATTCGGCATACATACATGACCCAGTTGAGAAATGGGTAGTCAATTGAGTTTAATGAGCTATCTACGAGTATCAGGAAAGGATTCATCAATTTGAATGATCTATGATATTTGAAGTTCTTCCTTTTTATTATTTGGAACCTGATGGGGTTTTCTATTGACTAAATTTGTCACCTGTTTCCAAAGTCAGTTGACTAACTTCCAACTGGATTTGGTAAGCAAAAGCCGATAAATCCATATTTATTAGTTTTGATATATTTGCAAAAAATGTACAATATTTGTCAAACATTTGAAATCAGTTACAATTTGATTAATCTATTTGTAGGTAATACATTATGATATCGAAATTTTGTTGTAACATTTTCGTTTTTACTGCTTGAGGCCTAAAATTGGTAGGATTCGATTTATTGGTTTTTGCATGTTTGCTCTTCATTTATGATAACCTTGTATAAAACAAAAGATTATGTAATAAAGTTACTAGCTTCTACAACTTTTATGTTCGCCAACAACAACTTCCGCCGTAGCCGGTCCCAAGCACGTGTTGTGAAAGGAGGAGGGTCAACACCGCCATATCCGAATGGTCTATATTCTTCCGACGTCTCGGGAAGTAGGCGAGAGAAACATGGAAACATCTCGCTAAGATGACGGTCCACCCAGTACCTGAAGGCCATGCTGATAGCTACAGCTGGCAGCCCCAGTACCAGCCTAGGGTGGTTGGGCTAATCATCCATCCATTCTAAAAGAAATAATTACTGAAACCAATACAAATAAAAATATTTGGCCCTATGTTCTACTTAGGAATTTTTGAAAGGAAATGTATATAACAACAACCTGACTAGTCTTTTTCTTCTATTAGGAGGACCTAGACAATTTGTTTCAGTTATATTTGCACACAGCGTGGGTCCCTTACCCACGGTTTTATCCCGAATCCAAACGGCGAAGTGAAATGTTTCCCTTAGATAATTTTTACCCTTTGATGTTTTCCATTTTCGTGCGCAGAGTACTAAGTATTAAGCCATGGAGACGGATCTAACATCAGGAATGCCTTACATGTCTATGCAGCGTTGATTATGATTATGATTTTTAATGTGTCAGGAAAGAAAAGTAATCTTTGTGATTTTACTTTTGATAGCGCCAACTGTGAGAAATACAGCATGATTATTTGTGCGTCATCCAAAATTGTCAAAACTTATGATGATCGCCGTACATGTTCTTCTAATTGCTTTTCAATTGAATGAGTGAAATCATTTAAGTATCTGGGTGTAGTGCTAGATTGGAAAATGAATTGGCTTGGGCACACTAATGCTTTGAAAAGGTATTTAATGGCAACTATAAGGCAACTCTATCAGCTTAATATAAGTTGCTCGGTTAAATTGTTGAAATGCATATATTTTGGGAGCTTGAGTATGGACTATTATGCTGGGGAGGCACGCACTGTATGCAATTCGAATTGTTAATAAAAAATGTCGTCTTCCACTTTTCAAAAATTTAAACATTCTTCCGCCTAAACACCTGTATTTTTTTAAAGTTTTAAAAGTCTATTTTGGCAAGTCTGGTTACCTTTACAACAGCAGATCGAATTATGAGTTAAGAATAAACAGTCAAAGCATGGCGACAATTCCATCGCATAGTCTGCATCATTTTTTTGACTCTTATGCTTCAGTAGCTCCTAAACTGTTTAATTGCCTTCCAAATAAAATTAGAAATCTTCGTAATAAAAGTGTTTTTCTTAACGAGGTGAAGTTGTGGCTTTTAAATTTTAACATTACTGAAGAAAACTCGCTTATAAGAGTGATAAATTAAATAACTACTTTTATATAATTTACTATTGACTATTATCCTTTTGTGTATTTGACCCCATGTATTGTTTAAGATCATCATCTACATATATACTTAACATTCGCCACTAGTTCTTTGAGCTACAGAATGTAAGTCAATTATTATTAACTAAGTGAAATCTATGTACCTACCTCTCTTAAATGAATTGTGCTATAATGTATTCTTGTTAATAATAATAACAAATTGAATTGAATATATATAAGTGGGGGCTTCAAAGCAGACATCTCGTAAGGTAGAATATCGAAAGCGAAAGGAGCCTATCCGCAGCTAAACAATATCTGAAGCTCGTCAATCATTTAACATATTTTCGAGCAGCGATCTCTACAAAAAAATGTCACCAAATCCCAACTGACAATGTAACTAAAATGCGTAACTGGAGATGGGTTGTACACAATTGGGTTCTACTGAGCCTTGTCAGCAAACTGTGGAATGGAGTTTCCTAGGCAGCAGTTTACATTTTTCGCAACTCTGAAGCTAACCAACTATTTCTTTATTCATACTGGGATAAAAGAGCACACATTTTTATAGACTTATGTGTTTGTACCCACATCAAATGTACATATGGTATGCATGCGCACTCGTTGTATAAAATTTTAAACTATAAGATACAATATATTGACCGCTTTGTCAGCTGTCGCATGCACTTGTACGCTTTAATTGAATTCAAAAAATTGTTACACATATAGGAACTATAACAACATCAGCAAAAAGCTAAACAAAATTTTTGTTTAAAAACTGAGCGACGCGTCATCTGATAACTTACTCTCCCCAGCGACCTCCCTTGCCAACCCAGCAGCACATGACATGCGTTTATATGAATCGAAACATAGAAATGTGCAACAAAGATACAAATGCATCTCATTCGCAACATAGAAGCAGCCAGCAAAAATCGCTTCAACTACTCACTGATGGTATAGCTGCAGAAGAAGTAGGCGGACATATGTACATGAAATTGTTGCAGCGGCACTTTCATAACTGCTGCAACTGTGGCAACTCTTGCTGTTGCTGCATTTAAAGCATTTCATTTGCTGTATATGCAAATTTTTTAACGCTATTGCATAAAAAAAAAAAATTATCTATGGAATTTTTTTTTGTTATGTGCGCGTATGTAGGTAAAATAAAAAGAATCCAAGTTTATTTTTTTTAATTGCCAACAAAAAATTTTTTTCACTTAATTTTTATTTGTAAAGTTGTAGGTTGAAAAAGTTTCGCGAAATTAATAATTAATGGTTTTTTGAATTAAAAGCAAAATAAATTGTATGTGTACTTAAATAAAATCTGTGCATATAGAAGCTTATGGTGTAAATGGTTCTGCTCAACTTGTGACGGTGGTTTGTGTTTGAGTGTGATAAATTAAAGCTTTTTGATGCTTTTTGGCACATCATTTTATATGAATCTTTTTTTCTTTTTATAGCTAAGTAGTGTGAGGTTAATTAAAATTAGATTTGCACAAAAGTATTTCACATTCTTTAAGAGCTAAGTTTATTAACCTCTTCTGTTAAATTTCTGCAATATTTTCTCAGAAAAGGATTTCAGAGGTTAGCAAACTATGATCACTTTATAAGATTTTTTAATCATAAATATGAGTGTGTGTGTGATTGTATTGCATTAGAAAAGAACTTAATATTGAGCTTAGTTAGAAATAAAGTTTCTAATCTAAAGTACAAAAAATTCTGAAGATCCACAGCAATAATTTGGAGTAGAGAATGCATCAATCGCAGTAGGTTATCGAGATCTTGATCTGTCTTGAGATATCATTTTGGTTTTTGTTGATAAGTTGTGATGATCTTCTCCAATTGTAGTTTGGCCCCACAGTTCGTTAGCCTGTTCCATCTACAATTTGCTCTCTTAAGATTTTTTCTTTTAATTGCGATCTTGACTGAGTTTAGTGCCGGGCAGACCCATTTCCGGCCAGCTATTGTGCCTTTTCGTCACCTGCTATGTTCCGATGACAGGGATCTCATATAAGAGAAAGGCTGTGCTGTTTAGGTACATAAACCGCTCCCTGCATTGTTTAACGACTGATTAAAGAGCCGTGATTGCGGCTTGGGAGGCCAAGGTTCAACTAGGGCCGTCGTGCCAACAATGATGATGATGATGATTGCAGCTTGGCTTTTCAATAGGATTGGAATATTAATTTTAATAGTATGTTCTACTTCTAAAATGGTGATTTTATTGCCATTTGGTTTTTCAGTGTAGAATTTTTGACAGTTTCCTTGTGATTCGTGACATGTGTCAAAGTCAAACATGCTCTGTCAAACTTGCATCCGAACAACGCTTACAAATTATTGAATTTTATTATCAAATTTCGTGCTCTTTGAAAAATGTTTGTGCCGTAATAATAACTAACAATAAATAAAAGTAATTCAGAAAACTTGTATTTCTTACAAAATATTTTGTGCATAAATGTGCAGATAATATGTGAATGTATATTGTAAACATGAAATCAAGAATTCAATAATTTTAAGGAATTTTGGAAAATATTTCATCTCTTAAATCAAATATATCAGTCCCTTCGCCATTGCAATAGACTTTAAGTGTCATGCCACTATTTGGCGTTAGTTTATTATAGATTTCGCTATAGCACATGTTCGCTTGCGGCAGACGATTGTTGGTATTGACAAGTACAACTTTATACCAAAAATCGGTCCGATTATTGGATACTGTTGCGGAAATCACCTGTAAAACTCTAAAAAAAAAAAATGATAAAGTCGTTATAAAAATATAATAGGTAATAAAATCGTTCTAGGGATTGAGGAAGAAAAAGTTGTGAGTCTAAATTACACCTATCCCTTGTTTTACACGCTAGATACGTTCCGCAAATAGTCGTGCAAATGGAAACCGTGTACAATGAGACAAAGTTTTCGTTGAAATTCCAAAGCCCTTTCGAAACAAGGATCTTCGTATAAATAATAAAAAAATAGTTCCCTACTCAGTCGAAGCCCTTCAACAGTTATACTTGTTAAACTAGTGCGTCTGTAAATACTAAATAAAAATTCATAAACGAAATAAAACACAAAATATTTTTTGCCAGTTTTCATGTTAAGTTAAAATAAAAACGAAAGTCCCCAGTAACCAAGCACAATAAGACAATTAAATTTGGTGGCTTTATATAAAAAAAAATACAGTTGCAATAATTTCAAATATTCCATCGGAACTACTCAGGTGCTACAATGTCCCAAGTCCCAAAAGTGCAATTATTGCAAAGCCAACTGTACAAGAACATCTGGTTATGTTTCGTGTGGTATTTGTGGGCAGGTTTTTCATCCAAATTGTGCCGTTGAGTTGACACCTAACATCCCACCGGCAATGATTGACTCAATTCGTAAGAGCAATGGAAGTTTAACGTAAACATGTTGTACCTGCGCTGGATTACCCCCGTTGCGAAATTCAGCAGACTTAGAGACAGTTATGTCAAAGCTAACGGGTCTTGAGCTACAAATGCAAGACTTTTCGAAGCAGATCTCTACTGAAGTGAAAATGCAAATTATGCTGATTAGCGAGCGTAAATCGTTTCATATGAAACTAATAAGAAACGAAGTTATGCTGTTGTTAGTGTTTAGCGAACGAAATCATATATACTGATACTGATAAGTGAGTTTATTTCATTCAGTTTTATCTTATGTGTTTTAGTCAGAGAGCTTGATTCCATATACCTGAATTTTCCTTCCATGTGTTATATACATGTGCTACGTCATGTTTATGCCGATTGATGTCGAGTATCAACAAAAAAAAGCTTTAGAAAATAAAAAGAGCAACAGTGCAAAAGCTTCAACAACAACGGTCACGTTAAAAATCGCGTTTTTGTTGCACTCTAACATAAGAAACGAAGTTATGCAGTTTTTATTCGGCTACAAACAATCATGCAGAGATTCCTCGCAATTTTATCGCATGTGCTTTAGTGACAGTCGATACAGAAGTCTCGGCTTGATTGCATATAACTGAACTTTCCTTTCCTGTTATATACGTGTATTAAGTCGTGTTTGTGCCGATAATTGTAGAGAGTATCAACAGAGGAAAAGCAACAATGAAAACAGAGAAGAGAACTGAATTTCAATAGAATGTTTTATAAATGTTTTCTAACAATTTTCTAATAAAAAACATAGTTTCATTTCTATTGTGAGTGCTTGCAGACACATAATTTTTTTGTTATTAGTTTTCATGAAGGCATTATACATGCACACACTCACAAGGGTATCTGAACGGTGTAGAGTGATTGTTTTCTGGAAAAAACGCTTAAATAATTCAACAAAAATTTTCAAACTGATCCCAGAAATCGACACGGTAAAGATACCTTTGTAAGTATGTGCATTTACTTTATTTGCTTTAGATACATTTTTATCACAATTTAATTTAGTAACTCTTATTTTCTTTCTTTTTTGCGCATTGGTTTTAGTTTAAATTTTTGGGTATTGTAATTTTTATTATTTTTTGTTTTGAAAATAGTTTTAAGATATTTAATGATTACTTTTTATATGAATTCTTAGCACGAATATGGGGAACAAATTTGTATCATGTTTGTAAATGACAACTTTGGCCCAATGGCCAGTCGCAGCTCAGTCTTTTCCTCCATTTCGGACTCCAATTGCTTTAACATTGCGCATTTTAATGCGCAAAGTATCTTGGCTAAGCATAACAGTTCGAAATATGAGGCCCAACTCAAGCGCTCTTTGCTGAAGTATTTATAAACAATTAGTCATTCAGATATTACTTTCAATTATAGGGACTATGAACTATATAAATATTAACCAATGTTTATCGGAACTTGAGTTAGCCGATTTTACACCTATATATTTAACTTCTAACCCAAATGTTTTACAAAAGATATTATTCTCAAATCTTTCCATAAGCATGTTCTCTTAAGAAAAGTCAAAGCAAAAGACAAAAGCAGTTGGATGAACTCTAAGTGCATAGAATTGGCACGTGCAAAAAGAGATTTCACTTTACGAGCGTACCTAGAAGAGAAAAATTATGATCGTTGGCGTACCTTTTGTATGTATAGAAACAAACTAAAATCTATTATTCGTAAACAAAGAAAGAAGGCATACATGTTCTTCTTCTCTGACTGCTCTCAAAATAAAATGTGAAATAGACTTAAAAATACTGGTGTACTCAATGAAAAGGTAGATGACTCAATTATAAATTTAGAAGAATTCAATAGAAACTCGGTTCTGCCTCCACCTTTTCAAATTTCAAGCTCCATGCTCGAAATGATAATGGTTATTTCAGTTTTATAGCTATTGATGGGCATGATCTCTGAAGTTCGTTTATGCATATTAAGGCCAACGCAGTTGGTAGCGATGATATTTCATTGAAATTTTTCAAAATAATTTACTTAGTTATTGCTCGTCATGTATTGCACATTTTTAACACTGTTTTAATAACATCAGTTTTTCGCTCAAGTGTGGAAAACCACTAGAATTGTTCCTATACCGAAAATTAAAAATCCACAAACAGTATCAGATTACTGTCCTATTAGCGTTCTACCTGTTTTTTCTAAAATTTTAGAAGTCATAAACAGACAAATTGTGACACATTTATATTCGAAAAAATTAATATCAACATTTTAGTCAGGTTTCTGAAAAGGCTACAATACAACTTCCTTAATGCTGGATATTGTTGATAAACTGTGGTCTAATTTGGATAAAAAACTTGTTTCGGTTCTTATATTTCTAGACTTTCGCAAAACTCTCGACTCCATAATACATGAGATTCTCTATGAAAAAACTTTTAAGTCAATATAAGTTTTCCACATCACCCTCTAAATTAGTGTATTATTTTCTTCATAAACGCCAACAATTTGCCTAGATGCACAACTCATTTTCGTCAATGTTAGAACTGTGTAGAAGAGTACCGCAAGGTTAGATTCTCGGGCCTCTTCTTTTTATGATGTATGTCAGGAACATTTTCCAAAGTTTTTCTACCCTTGATTCTTACGTATATGCAGATGATGTGCAGTTAGTGGACGGCAGTAAGCATAATTAGCACAAAATGTAGTCGAATAGTCTGTTAACATATTGATTTAAATCCGTCAAAAACGAAGGCAATGATTACACTGTTCAACAGCCAAAAATGAGCAGAGACGGGACAAGTGTACTTAGGGTAATGGGGGGTCGCTGAGTCCGAATCCGTGGTCCGTTTTGCTCTGCTACGTCGCAATTTTTTGTTATTGACATCAAACTTTTTAAAATTGGAAAAAAAAAATTAAAATTGCAGTTCATATTTTTTTCATCAAAACATCCATTTTACCAAAAAAAAAAAATTTTAGATTTTTTTATTTTTTAACTTAAAAAGTTTTTTTAAAATATTTTTGTTTTTAATTAATTAATTTTTTCGTAATTTTTTTCATCCTCGTTATCATCGTTCACTTTTATCTCGCTGTTAGCCTAACCCAGTAATGACTAGCTGTGCCATATGGCACCTTATCGCTGAGCCAGGTTCAAAAATATTTTTTTTTTCAAGTTACTTTCTTGATCTATCTACTTTGTGTTCTTGAACAGTTAAATCGTAAAAATTTCTTTGTGTATACCTACAAATAAATTTATATATGGTTGTCTCCTCTTTGACACGCTCACGTATTCATTTTCGAACATATTGTAAATAAATATATAATATAAAATAAAAAACGTAATTACCTAGGAACATAGTTTTTGACAAGCGAAAGATTTATTTTTCAGTTTTAGATTTTATTCATAATTTGTCCGAAGATGTTTTATTTTAGGTTCATTCACGCTGGATTCTATTTGTGCACACATCTTAAAACACTTATCCGAAACAAATAGTTTGTACAAAAATAAATCCGGTGACAGCCTACTCCAAGCTTGCTTCGAAATTTAACAACAAAATCTAAATTAATTTTTAGGATTTAATTGTTCGAGAACGCATTAAATCAAAATCAGTTTTTTACTACTCTGTCTTTGAACGTTGCTACGGCATTTTTCAGCGAAGACGAAGGCATGGTTGTGGAGGCGTAGTTTTGCTAACGCAGTGGCTTTTAAACATTCTAAAAACGGTAAAACCTATGCTGTTGTTGTTGTTTTCTTTCTCTAACTACGTACTGAACCTCTTATTCAAGTACGTCAATCGCATTCTAACATACATATCGTCGCCTGAGAATTGATTTGGCGTATGTGTATACGTATTAATATACGATATGTATAAAGAGTTTAAAGCTCATTTTGCACTTAAGTACACGTTTGGCCATCATTGCTTTAACCCATTAAGGACGAGAGGGAACCAAAGTAAATAGATCAAGAAAGTAACTTGATAAAAATCTTTTTTTTTTAACCTGTCTCAGGAACGGCTCAGCGACAAGGTGCCATATGGCGCCGCTAGGCATTACTGGGTTAAGCTAACAACGAGATAAAAGTGAATGATGATAACGAGGATGAAAAAAATTATGAAAAAATAAATTAATTAAAAAAACGAAATTTTAAAAAAAAATTTTAAAGTTAAAAAATAAAAAAAATAAAAAATTTTTTTTTGTAAAAATCGATGTTTTGATGAAAAAAAATATGAACTGCATTTTTAATTATTTTGTTTTTTCAATTTTAAAATTGTGACGTAGCAAGCAAAACGGACCACGGACCATTACCCTAAATGCATTTGTCCCGTCTCTGCTCGTTTTCAAAAGTTTCCATTTGTAGAACAGTGTACTCACAGTGAGAATTATTATTTCACATCACGAAGTAGAAATTGTTACTTACTATTAAACTATTGGTTTCCATCTAGACAACAAATTAACTTTTGCTTATCATATTAATATGATAATTTCTACAATTTCTTATACTTTGAGAAGACTCAACAATCTAAATTATTACTTGCCACTCTCTGTTAGAATTAAAATAGGACATGCTCTTTTCATGCCAATTTTCATGTATGGATTAGAATTTTATACCGCAACTTCGCAACAAATTCTTACCAAGCTTAGGCGGAGTTTCAACCGAGTAATACGATTTATATTAGACCTAAGCATTAGCGATCATGTTTCTTCTTATGTGTTAGAATTCTTAGGAAACTCTTTTGATAGTTTCGCCCAATTTGAGACTACTTATGTATTTTTACTGAGCTGAGAATTTTAAATTTATATACTATAGGCTTTGGAATACAATCTGTTTTTCAACAATTTACAAGCAATCCGACTGCGGGCCATCGAAATGTTGTTTTTTTACAGTTTACTTTTAATATTCGTGCTGGGAGGGTTGTATTAAGAGTAATTCATTAATTTAAAATTGTTTTTTATTCTGCAATGCCATATTAACTCATATCGTCTCAACGTTCGATTAATCGAACAGCAACTTTGAAAATTCGTCAAAAATACATTTATAAATTTTTCCCAAAAGTAGCAACTGACTTTAAAATTGCATTAGATAATTAAAAAATATTGTATTTCACTTGACTCGACTAGGTGAAGAGACATACTTTTTAGGAAGGTGGTTTTGAAAATCAACAAAAAATAGTAAAATTAATTATTTTGCATTGTAATGTGAAATTCGCCTAGATAAAATAACAAACTTGATGTGGAAATTATAACTTCACAGGTCCTAACATATTTTTCTGAGGCTGACCAAACTTTTGTAAAAAAATGTATGGAGAAATATGCAAAATTCAACAAAAACTCATATTTTCTGTTTTTAACTTATAATAACTTTTAAAATACTTTGTTAAATACATTTGATCCCAAGGAATACTTGTTGCTCATGATATGACGTAAAAATGTTTTTATTTTTTTACACCTGGTCACCCTATTTTCTTAGTGTAAGCAAAAAACTACCATATCCTCTAAAATTTAGAAAACATTTTTTTATATTTTTTAAAAGTACTAAAATTTATTATTGATGGCATATGGAAATTGCGTTTTGAAAATTTTCCAAATTGGATCATGGGATCTAGTACCGGGACGATATGTGTTAATGTATATTTACATATCTTTACAACCGTTTTGATCAATGAAGGCTTGTAGGTTGATAATAATAAATAAATAAAAATAAATAAATGAGTACACAGTCTCAATGAGAAAATCATGTTGAAGAGAAACCATGTCATTTGTGTGACCATTTGCTTAGAATATGGTAAAATCATAACTATCAGGAAAGATATTTGCGGAAGCTACTGCATTGTTTTGGTTCCCTAGGAAATCTAATAACTTGAAATGGCATTGGTATTTGAGTTCAGTGCTTTCCTCTAACATATTCTAGATATGGTCATTTGTATAAAAACTAGTGAACGTAGTACAGTCCAACAAACTAATTTTTGGCTGCAACAGGATAGCTACTCCATAATCCTGCATAGGCATGTTGTATAGACCAGTTTTGTAAAATAAACTTATAGTCCAACACGTCCAGTTTTTTTTGTAAGATGAACTTATAGTACAGCATGTCTTAGTTTTTTCTTACAGTGGGTCAATCTTTTAATCTTTTCATTTTTTGGTTGAAAAGAGCTGAATACTTAGTGCAAAAAGTGTTATAAATTGATGTCTTTTGTGATTTTTCTAATGTAAATAAGTTACTCGGATACTTATACTCCAATTTTTTTAGATTTTTGCAAGGTGTGGACAGGGGTCAAAAAAACTAAGAACCGAAACTGGCATTTCATATAAAAGGTATTTACTTGCAATACCATAAGGCCATGAAAAAATCAATTACAGCTATTAACTATCAACTATCTGGTATTTTCGCAGAATTTTTTTACATTTTTTTATGAAAACTGAAAAAAAAAATTTTGTCACCAGCCCAGTACTGCAATTTTGTACAACGACTTCTTTACTCCTTTTTTTTCTGGTTCGAGGTGTTTTTTTTTTATGAAATTAAGCATTACCCAAACTTTGTCAATGAACCGGACAGCGGAGCTGAGCAAAGCCCAGCTAGCAAAAAATGTTTTTGAAATTAAAAAAAATTATGATGGGGATTTAGGGATAATTACTTATAGTGGAATCACAAAAACTGTACCAATTAAAAAATCATGTAACTACTTACTGTATTAACATTATCTTATACGAGGGTTCCTACTTAAGTTTTGAGATATGGCAACACCAGTGTAGATATGTCAAATCTGACATTAGCACCGTAAATTTTTATATTTTTAATGGTACGAACGAACGTTCGTACCATTAAAAACCAGCTATTTGTGTTGTTTACAGTGACTTGAAAAATTCATTTTGGACTCGGAAAATGAATTTAAATCGTAAACATTTTCGTGCGATTATTTTTTATGATTTTCGACGTGGATTAACTCAACCACAGTAAGCCGATCAACTCTCCTCTACTTTTGGTGATGGAGCACCATCCTGAGCCACCGTATTTCGCTAGTTTTCGGAATTCAATCGTGGCCGTAGTTCAGTCCAGGACGAATTTCGTGAAGGCCATCCAAAATCAGTTGTTGTGCTAGAAAACATCGATGCTGTGCGTGAACTGATATCGCAAGATCGGCATGTGACTTATCGTGAGATTGCGGCATGCTTGGGCATTAGTTCCACTCGCATACATTATTCGCGTTGGATACCGCATAATTTGACAATTGCCCAAAAACAGGATCGTGTCGTTTGGTGCAAAGAAATGTTGAAAAGATACAATCGCTGTGCTTCAAAAGACGTTTATAAGATCATAGCAGGTGACGAATCGTGGATATATGCATATGAGCCCGAAACTAAACAACAATGGGTCTTCCAAATTGGGCCAAATCCAACAAAAGTTGTTCACGCACAAAGCACTTCGAAGCAAATGGTCGCCTGTTTTTTCAGAAAAACTGGTCATGTGGCCACCGTGACATTAGAGCAACGTAGAACAGTCAATTCTGGATGGAAAAGCAGACGCGAAAGACAAATCATTCTCCACGACGACAATGCGAGCTCTCACACATCGGCTCAAACGAGAGCCTTTTTGAGCACTCAAAACATCAAATTGATGGGTCAGCCGTACAGTCCTGATTTGGCACCCAGTGACTTCTTTTTATGCTCTCACATCAAAAATAAATTGCGAGGTCAACGTTTTTCGTCAATGGAAGAAGCGGTTGATGCGTTCAAAATACATATTTTAGAGTTACCCATTCGGAGAGGAAAAAGTGCTTGGAAAGTTGGTAGAAACGCATGCAAAAGCCATTTTCAATGATAAATATTAACTTATTTTATCTCAAAACTTAAATAGCAACCCTAGTAGTTCTGTAGACCTTTTTAATATTTAAATTGTGTTATAATCCTAATTTCCATAATAGCGATTATTCCAGGGAAATTCCAATGAAATATAAAGGAATAAAATGACCTGGATCTCAACATGTAAAATGAATATAATGTTCTCTGTACAGATGCAAAATATTTTAGATTACTTTAGGTTCGTACTAGCGTCTTTTGTTTTGAAAATGATAATGAATGTAATATGTTATGGTAATAACTCGGGTGACAAAACCCTTTTTTTCAATTTTCATAAAAAAATGTTTGCAAAACAATGTAAAAAAAAAAATTCTGCGAAAATAGCAGATAGTTGATAGTTAATAGCTGTAATTGATTTTTTCATGGCCTTATGGTATTGCCAGTAAATACCTTTTATATGAAATGCCAGTTTCGGTTTTTAGTTTTTTTGACCCCTGTCCACACCTTGCAGAAATCTAAAAAAATTGGAGTATAAGTATTCGGAAGTAACTTATTTACATTAGAAAAATCAGAGTAGTAAACCTATTTTTAGTATGAAAAAATCGCATGTAAAAAGTTTCGCGATTTGTTTCATCGCGAATTTCGCATTAGCAAATGTGTCTCCTAAACCAAAGAATCACTGTGAATTTTTTCATATTTTTCCTATAATTAGTTCGGTTAACAAACACGACAAACGAAATTTGCCAAATCCGCCATTACTTATTAAAAATTTCAGATGTGAACATTTAGCAAAATCATTCTTAAGTCAAGTGCTGCAAAAGGGTCCATCGAAACTTGATTCGGTTTGGGGGCATTCTTGACATGGAAACCCGGCTATGCCCTTTTTCTCAACTTAATATCTTGCAAGAAACGACAAATTGCATGTGTTTTAATTGAGCGTTTGATAAAAGAAGAGAGTTTTTTCCTGATATTCCAAGTGTTAATTATTATAAAAACGTAAACTTCGGAAACTTCTACTCTTTTTGGGTATAATTGGGTGAAAATTTTACTTGTAGTTGGGTCCACCTCCATCGCCCATTCTCGACAATGATGAATTTAAAAGTTCTACGGCTTTTTCTAAACGGGGCCCATCCAGTGGAGAAGTATCATCCTCCTATATCAGAGTAAAATATTAATTATAGTTTTTATTTTCGTTTATTTTATTGATACTTGATTCCACAAATACTTACGTCGTTTGCTATGACAGCAGCAATAGAGATCGTTACACCGAATATGAATAACAACTTAAGGTTAAACATTTTTAAGTTTTTTGCTATATAGCACCACTTCAAATAAAATCAAAATCACAACTAAATTAGTTTGAGGTAAGGACCCATTTTTTATACACCTGTTCCTTGATATACGCGGTACTTGAATTACACGGTCTTTAAATTTATTATATAGTTTCGCTTTAACATGGTTTTCACATTTAGACCGTGTATAACACTGTTAAATATTTTCTGTTTTATTTCGATCATGAAATTTTATTTAGTATTTGCGGACGCACTTGTTTCACAAATAAAATTGTTAAAGGGCTTCGACTGGGTAGAAAACTGGATCCTGATTCCGAAAGGCCATTGAAATTTCAATAAAAATTTAAAAATGGGTATGTGTTTTTCCTTTTTGTAATCAAATTAAAAAGTTGAGAACAAAAATTTAACGTCTTTGAATTCGTTATGAATGAACTAGAGTATTGGTTTCATGACTTGGTATTTAGTGGAACCAATCGCCATTTTTTCAAACAATCCATGTCTAATTTTTCACGGTTATTATGAACGTATCTACGAATTTTCTTTATATTCATTAACATTTAGTTCCGATTCCCCTTTTTGACATGAGAACTCTGTCTCGTTTAGCATGGTTTCGATTTGTACGATTTTTTGAGGAACATATCTAGCGTGTAAATCGAGGAATATGTGCATTTCCCTAACCGTTTTTGTTCTTCAAATGATAAAATACTTCAATTTATAAATATTCTTTGTTCTTGTCTTGATTTAGCCTTGTTGTAGTTCTGTGATATGAAATAAAAGGTGATTTTATTGCAGTTTGATTTTTCAGTGTGGTATTTTCGTGACATATGTCAAAGTGAGCATTGCCATTTCATCATGGAAACTGTATTATCTCATCAATGAATAAACGTATCATAAGTTTCGCAGGGAAGTCAGCTGAACTGTTAATATTATGTATATATACTGATATATGGAAAAATATTGTTAAGTAGAACATCATACTTTTTAATGTAGAATAAACCCAATAATTTTAATATTATTATTAAAATTATTAGAAAATGATTCTAGGTGTCTTTTTTTCTGAACGGTCCCCATTCGATCAGTTCATGATAGTTTTTTAGGAGACTATGAAAATTAAATCTAGAGGTTAATTTTCAAAGTCATGACTTAAGTTCATAGGATATTGAAAGATTAAGAACTACCACTACGATCACTGATGAGGAATTGTGGCGGATTCCGAAACGGCCGTCTGATTTGCCCGTCTCTATATACATTAATAGTAATTTCGGGAGTGATGAAACCAGTGTAAACCTAGCAATACCAAAATGGGAAATTGAAAAAATAGTGATGCCATGATACCTAATTTTGGTGTGCAAGCGTCGATTCATACAGGAACAAAATATAAAGAGTGCTTTTGTCAGTAGAAAACTATAAAGTAAAATTTTTCGCGATCGCTCCTCCGATTAAGCACTGTGAGAGCCAAAACTTTGCTCGCACTAAGTATGTCATCTATATAGTTATCATTTAATCGCTTTGGGATGCAGTTAGAATGCTTACGTGGAATCCTGTGTACCTTATGAAAAATAAGTACAAGTTATATGTTATGTGGGAATGCATTTTGTTGAATTTTTTATTTTTCCCCTTACAAATGAGAAAGATGGAATAGTCGCGGTCTTGCAAATTATTTGTTTTCTTGGATATTACACTAAGAAAAATCGTAGTTGGATGGACGCGACGCGTTTTTTTATTATAATTATTTATAAACATTCAAGTTTTATGTGAACAACATTTTTTTTCAATTTCAAAAGTTGAATTCATGATATTTTTTTCTTATACTTATTCTTATCGAAAATTATTGAAATTCAGCCTCAATTCTCCAGGAAGAATTCATACGGCAAAATGTTCTTAAAAATTATTTTTAAAAATATTTTTAATTAACAAAAGCGAAGGCGATGAATAATTTAACTTTTTCGATGAAATTGTAGTTATTATGGCTTCTTATAAAAATACGAAGTTGAAAATTTTGCTAGGATCTACAAAGGTATTAGTTATAACTTGTATCCCCAAGTACCTTTGGGTCAGGGAGAAGCGAAAACTAATAGTATACTATAACGTAACTACAGTCAAAAATCATATAAACATTATGCTTAAAGATTTTATAAGCCCATAATGGTGATGATACTTTTAAGTATCGTCGGTCGGCAAAGAGTTAAAATAAATGATCTGATTTGCAGTATTTCGTTTCGTATACATATAAAAAACGGTTCAAACTAATGTTTTTGCAATTCTTTTAAATTTGTGATGATTTAAAAAGGGGGTTGCATCTATCCCGGAATTACCCTAGTATAATAACTTTGTATTGATAATGTAATTACTGTGAAAAAAAAAATATATATATATATATATTTAAAACACTAAATTTTTTCACGCCTCTAACTAGACGTAACCCCTTCGCTGATGCTTCTTGACGCCGCTGATGCTTAACCGCAACCAGATTTTGTGTTTTGGGGTGTAAAAGCAGGGGTTCTAAAAGTAGGCGTTAAGAGAGGACAGGTGGTAGGACACCTTCGCGCATTATTGATTCGGGCACTGCCACATTCGGTCGCTTCATTTTTAGTTATCTTCTATACTGGCAATGTTTTAAGCGTCACTTTACACTGGAGAGTAAGGCCGTCGGCTGTTTAAGGACTCCCGTCCTGGTGTTCCGGTGCACACATAAAATGTCCCGGCCAAACTTTCACGGTGAATGAAATCATAATTGTTGTAACTGTTTTATTTCAAACATACATTTTGCTTTTACTTTAAAGGCAAAAGCGACTGAACTTTCAGCTGAACTAGGCTATGATCTATTGTGCCATGATAATAAAGAACAATAAATAAAAGTATTTCAGAAAACTTGTATTTCTTACAAAATATTTTGTGCATAAATGTGCAGATAACATGTGAATGTGTATTGTAAATAAGAAATCAAGAATTTTAAAGAATTCCCATACCCATTCTCTTTTCATTTTGAAATTCAAATGTACTTGTCTCCCCGTCGCCCACGCAAAAGACTTTAAGTGTTATGCCACTATTATTGGTAAATAGTGCCCAGACATTTACTTTATTATAGATTTGGCCATAGCATATGCTCGCTTGTGACGAAGGATGTTTGGTATTGATAAGTAGAGCTTTATACCACAAATGGGTCCCATCACTGGACATTGTGGCGGAATTCATCTGTAAAACTCTAAAAAAACAAAAATGATAAAGTCGTTATAAAAATATAATAGGTAATAAAATCGGTATACAAATTGAGCAGGAAAAGGAAAGAGTCAAACTTACACCTATCCCTCGTTTTACACGCTAGATACGTTCCTCAAAAAGTCGTGCAAATGGAAACCGTGTGAAACGAGACAAAGTTTTCGTTAAAATTTCAAAGCCCTTTCGAAACAAGGATCTTCGTTTAAATAATATAAAAAATAGTTCCCTACTCAGTCGAAGCACTTCAACAATTATACTTGTGAAACGAGTGCGTCTGTAATTACTAAATAATATTTCACTGAAATAAAATACAAAATATTTTTCTTTCTATTTTGGAAAACGTATTATACGTGAAGCGAAACCGTGTGATTTGAGTACTGTGTAAATCGAGGGACAGGTGTATCTTTGAATATTTGCTTGGAAAGGGAAAACTAATATCTACCACGAAAGATATTTGCGGAAGCTTTTCCATATTAAAAAGTTACTGCATTGTTTTGGGTACCTAGTAGATCTAATACCTTGAAATGGCACTAGTATTTCAGTTCAGTGTTTTTCTCTAACATATTCTAGACATGGTCACTTCTATAAAAAGCCAGTGAACGTAGTACTTAAATAAAACAGTCCAAAAAATTAAGAATTTTTGGCTGCAACGGAATAGCTACTCCATAATCCTGAATAGGCATGTTGTATAGACAAATTTTGTAAAATAAAGTTATAGTCCAACATGTCTCAGTTTTTTTTTTTACAGTGGGTCAAAGTTTTCTAATTTTGGTCGAAGGGAGCTGAATACTAAGTGCAAAAAGTGTTGTAAATTGATGTCTGAGAAAAATCTTATCCTCGAAGTTTTATGGTAGAATTTTACGAGGATCATTTCTGTGGAATATTTTAACCCTTTAGTTCCTCTTTTTATGGGACGATTTGATCCCGTTTTTGATGAAAACCTGAAAAAAAGATATTTAAGGATTAAAATATTCCACAAAAATATTTGCAAGAACATTTGACTAGGAGTCACCAAAGACATAAAAGTCATATGTATAATGGTTTACGGTAAATAAAAGCAAAAAGACGCCTACCCACAGAAACAAAATGTACTATAATGTGAATTCAGCATTATGATTATTTAAAATAACTGCAACTTTCATTTTCACTAACAAGGGAATGTCCTCAGGTGCCCGGCGTCGATTTTTCTGATTTTCGTAACTGTTGTAAGAGACAATACTGCAGAATCAAAAACATTCAAAATGTCGTATTTATCTGCTGATCACCCATTTAACACCAACCATGTTCTATAGAAATGATCGTCGTAAAATTCTACTAAAAAACTTGGCCGTTAAGATTTTTCTCAGACATCAATTTATAACACTTTAACATTTTGTCAGTTGAAGTTGCCTATATTAAGAGTTACCATAATAATTTTGTGGGATAAGATTATTTCTTGCAAAACTGAGACCTTCAGAAACTTTCAGCCTTATCGTGGATTGATTGCTGTGAACCCTAGAAAATTAAAGTAATAAATTTGGATACATTTTAAATTCCGTCTGAAAAGCTTTGCTCAATACTCACCAAGTTTTAAAAATGTTAGTCCTTGTACCTTTGAGAGTTGTTTAAATCATTTTGGCTAGGTACTAACTAGATGCCATGATTCAATTTTGAAAATTTTCAAAAAGCGATTTCCATATGTCTTTAATACGAAATTTTAATATTTTAAGAAATTTGTTTCTGAATTTTAGAGGGTGACAAGGTGTAAAAAAAAATTAAAACTTTTCTACTCCACATCATGAGCAACAAGTTTTTCTTGGGATTAATTGTATTATAAGTTATTATAAGTTAAAAGAAGTGAAATATTAAAAATATGCATTTTTGTTGAATTTCGCCTATTTCTCTATATATCTTTTTTTTACAAAATTTGGTCCGTTAATCTACAAGCTTAGTATTCAAACGGAGTTCCTGAAGCAAGTGAAGGCGAGATGGCTGACTGAACACACGTGCAGAACCACCAAGCAGGTAAGGCCAGAGTATAACGCCAAACGCTCTAGGAAGCTGCTATCTCTCAGTAGAAGACAAATCTACAAAGCTTAGTATACAGCTCTCTTCGGCCAAAAAATGAAAACTTTAACCCACTGTAAGAAAAAACTGAGGTGTGCTGGACTATAAGTTCATCTTACAAAAATGGTTTCTACAACATGGCCTTTCAGCATTACAAAGTGGCTATTCTGTTGCAAAAATGCTGTTGGACTGTGTGATTTAATATTCGTCAAATTTATCTCAATTCAATATCTTGCAAGAAATGTCAAAATGCATGTGTTCCAATTGAGCGTTTGATAAAAGAAGAGAGTTTTTTCCTGATATTCCAAGTGTTAATTATTATAAAAACATAAACTTCGGAAACTTCTACTCTTTTTGGGTATAATTGGGTGAAAATTTTACTTGTAGGTTGAGCTCATTCTCGACAATAATGAACTTAAAAATTCTTCTGCTCTTTCTAAACTGGGCCCATGCAGTGGAGAAGAACCATCCTCCTATATCAGAGTAAAATATTAATTATAGTTTTTATTTTCGTTTATTTTATTGATAATTGATTCCACAAATACTTACGTCGTTTGCCATGACAGCAGCAATAGAGATCGTTACACCGAATAAGAATACCAACTTTAGGTTAAACATTTTTAAGTTTTTTGCTATATAGCACCACTTCAAATAAAATTCAAATCACAACTAAATTAGTTTGAGGTAAGGACCCACTTTTTATACACCTGTCCCTTGGTATACATGGTACTTGAATTACACGGTCTTTAAATCTATTTCATAGCTTCACTTTAACATGGTTTTCACATTTAGACCGTGTATAACACTGTTAAATATTTTCTGTTTTATTTCGATCATGAAATTTTATTTAGTGTTTGCGGACGCATTTGTTGCACAAATAAAATTGTTAAAGGGCTTTGACTGGGTAGAAAACTGGATCCTGATTCCGAAAGGCCAATGAAATTTCAACGAATATTTAAAAATGGGTATGTGTTTTTCCTTTTTGTAATCAAATTAAAAAGTTGAGAACAAAAATTTATCGTCTTTGAATTCGTTATGAATGAACTAGAGTATTGGTTTCATGACTTGGTATTTAGTGGAACCAATCGCCATTTTTTCAAACAATCCATGTCTAATTTTTCACGGTTATTATGAACGTATCTACGAATTTTCTTTATATTCATTAACATTTAGTTCCGATCTCCTTTTTTACATGAGAACTCTGTCTCGTTTTGCATGGTTTCGATTTGCATGTTTGTTGAGGAACGTATCCAGCGTGCAAATCAAGGAACAGATCAACTTCACTAACCGTTTTTGTTCTTCAAATGAGAAAATACTTCAACTTATAAATGTTCTTTGTTCTTTTCTTGATTTTGTCTTGTTGTAGTTAAGTGATATGAAATAAAGGGTGATTTTTATTATCAAATTTTGTGCTCGACCTATTGAGCTAGTAATTTAAGTCGTAGTAATAAAATTTCGCACCAATTTGACGCTATTAGATATCAATCCACCTACCCATGTGAGTAGAGTGCGAAGAGAGGAAAATATTCCTGCCATAGCCGCCAGTGTTGATGAAGACCGTGATTTGTCCATCCGTTGCCATTCGCAGCAATTGCGATTGTGTTATTCGATTACGTGCAAGGGTATTGGCCTAAAAGCGTATAAGATACAGCTCGTTTAAGAACTGAACCCGGGCAACCTGCTACTGCGTCGAATTTTCAGAAAGTGGGCTCTAGAAAAACTTGAGGAGGTTCTGTTTTTTTAATGCAAAATTGTGTTCAGCGACGAAGCTAATTTCTGGTTTAACAGGTATGTAAATAAGCAGAATTACCATATTTGGTCTCATGGTTAACCAAATGCAATACAATAGCTGATAATGCATTCACCGGTTTATGGGCAAGAGGAATCAACGTTTCGTATTTCTTTAAAGATGACGCTGGTCACAGCGTTTTCGTCAATGGCAACGTTTGATGAGTTTGCGCTTTTTTTGCCCAACCTGTAAAACAATAGACCTATTGAGAGATAAGTTCGGTGAGCAATTTATCTCACGGTTCACACCAGCGAGTTGGCCACCCAGTTTATTTTTTGTGGGGTTACGTTAAAATATGCCGACAAACCAGCGTCAATTGCAGCCTTCGAAAACAATATTGCACTTGTTATTAACGAGTTATCAGACGCTATGCTCGGAAACGTGGTTCACAATTAGACTTCTCGCATGGATTACTTACAACGTAGTCATGGCCAACATTTACATGAAATAATATTTAAAAGTAAGTCACAAGCATTGATTAATCGATTCAAATATAAATTTCATACACTTTTGTACTTCTTCTGTTTCAAAGCGACAATCCATCTTGGATCCATCTATGAATACTCTGGGGCATAAGCTTTATAAGCTTTTAAAAAAAAAAATTGCAAAATAACTATTGCAGCACAACTTAAATTTTTATTATTGCTCATTATATTATTTCGTCCTAATTATTTTTTACGTTCACTCACTATTGTGAGTGGAAAGTACTTTTTACGTTATTGAGAATTTTTATTTTTTAAGAAATATTTTTTACGTCCATTTATAAATATTATGACTAAAGAACTCGATTTTTCTCTGCGGAACCATTTTATTTATTATTTCGTTCTTGCCAAACTTATATATGCGAATCTGAGAGGAAAAACGGGTTCAAATATTTGGAAGAGCAAAAGTGAAATAAATTGATATCTCAGCCCAAAATGGCCCAAATAATACGACTTGGAGTGAAAATGAAACAAATCAGAAGATTAAGATTTTACCCTATATAATAGGCGTAAAAATATTTTGTGTAGAGCAATAGATATTTTCAATGTAAATGAATATTTATTTTATGAACATATTTATTATAAAATAAAAGTTATCGACAACGTAAAAAATTGTTTCCACTTGTAATAATTGTTAGCTATTTATCGCACATATGAGCTCAGTAGACGATGTTCTTTCTTCTCAGCGTTCCGCTTCTCTCATCCTCAGCTCGCTTATGGTTGTCGTTTGCTCTATAACACTGGAATACAAAATTTCACTTTAAAAATGTAATATGAACCAGAGTATGTTTTCTAAACTAAATCGAGGACGCTAAACACGAAAATCATATTAATTTTTTTTTCTATGAGTAAGTTTTCGAGATATGACAAAATAATGGTTTTTCAGGTTACAGTTTTACTTACTTACAGGCTAATATCTATTTACCTATAGTATCGACCGATCCAAATTATATATCATATAATTATAGTTATCTTATGCTGCTAAGTTTGTTAAAATCGGATTATAAATTACTGAGATATAGATGTTGAAATTTAAATTTTCGTGTGATTTGTGATAAATTTTCACACAAGTCGTGGGCTAAGTCTTCTTTCTCACAAAAAGTAATCACAAAATCGGAAGTATTATTTTTTTAATCGATAGACCATTTCATTACAAAAATTTTAAGCATAAAACGATAGCAATCGGATCAAAAATGACAAAGTTTTCTAGGATTGAGTAAAAATAAAATATTTTCGAAAACTCGAAATTTTTCTCAAAATTAATTCTGCTGTAGAAAATGATGTGCCACCATTTGAACTTTTGCAATTTTTCGCTGTCGGGTCTTCCCTGATCAAGAACCAGCAGTAGTCTGTCATCATGTCCTCATCTCTGAAACTTTGATATCGACTTTCGATTTCAGCCATATCTTGGTGGAACCGTTCGCCCTACTCGTCACTTTCTGCACCCAGATTTGATGGAAAGAAGTCGAAATGGTTGTATAAAAATTGCATCTTGGGAGACATATTCGCACCTGAATTTTCGGAATTAAATTTGTTTATAATTGAATAATTCAATAAGGAATCAACTTACAATTCACCGTGAATCAAACTTACCAATCAAACATTCGCAAATGCTTCCCATGCTTCTCGTTTTAACTCACTCAAGCATTCAGTGATCCAGCATCATCGAATAATTTGCGGATTTGAAGTTCAACGAATACGCCCGCTTTGATTATTTGTAATGACAATTTCGAAAACTCTCTTTGTAATGATTTCATTGCGCTAGCGTTATTTTTCAACGCTCTAACGAAATTCTATATGAGACCAAACATGATGTGGAGGGGTAAATAACGATTTTGTTTTTATCGACTAGTGCATCGTTAATAATATTTTTTAGCTGATTATTCTGAAACTTTCAGAAACTAATTTCTTAACAAAAAAAAAAAGATGTGTCCAAAAAAAAAAGAAAAGAATTTAATTTATTTCGATGTAAAATAAGGGTACCTCCCATACATATTTTCCACTTTTTGGGGATTTTTAACGGTTTTTTGTATAGGAGGTATGTCTAAAATCATTTTTTTCTGCAAATAAATATCAGTGGAGCTTTTTTTGGAGATCTATAAAAAAAATATAGAAATAGAAAAGCTCGAAATCGATTATAAAGTATGTTTTGAATGATGTCACCACTGTATTTATTAAAACGGATGAAGATTCTATTTTATTATTTCCACCGATGTCAAAGCTTAAGCAGCTTAAAGAATAAAGCTACGTACTTAATTTAAGTACATAATGCTGCAATGAAATCAAAAGTGTTGTAAGTAGCAACAATAAAACATAGTTTATTACCAACTCAGATGGGTGGCATTAGCATGACATTGCACATTGAGTGATGATGATGCCACCCAAAAAGTGAAAAATCACTTTTGCAATTAAGTGTTGATTAATTGACAACACAATTAGCAAAAAATAAAACGAAAATGAATGAACAGAAAAACCGAAAATAAAATCAATAGAAGAGAACGGAGAACGGAGAACGGGCTTGGTGCGCATACGATCAAAAGCGGCAAATGCGGCTTGACTGGCTGTCCAGCTGGTTGTTGATACTGACCGACCGCCTGGTCTCCCTTGCAACTCCGGAGACACCGTTCTCTATGGTAAATGTCGAAACGATTGAAGATATTGTCTGACTGGAGTTGCTGCTAGGTTGGCGTATAGTGCTGATAGTTATATTGCTGTTGTTGTTTGTTTGTTGTCTGTTAATTTATAGATGATACTACTTCACCACGATGTTGTTGCTATTTGTAGTTTCTTGTTTTCAACCAAAACGTTAAGCTTCTATTTGTTTATATCTCGTATTTCTTTTTTTTCCAATTTAAAACTGTCAAATGATTTGACACTTGATCCAACTTTTTCGCAATATTGCTGAACACACATACATATATTTTCTTCTAGTTGTTAGAAGAGAAAGCAAAAGTATTTGTAAAAATCAATTTTAAATTTTAGCGTGATTTTTCTTTGTGGTTTTTATTATAATTGTGCTTAATTACAGATAATGCTAAAACGTTAAAAGTAATATAGAAAAAAAAGAAGGAAACACTCAAAAGCAACAAATTTGTAGCGAGTACAAAAAAATATGTTTTTAATAAGCTGGTGGTGAAAGTGTTTCTAGATATCTTTAAAAATTCATGCAAAATCTATTTTCTCAAATCTTCTACTAATACTTAAAAAGATTTTGAACAAATAATTAAAGCAAATTGGCAAATAAAAAAAAAATGACTAAAAAAATTCGTTAAACTAAAATTTGTGTTTTTTTCTTGTTTATCTTTACATGAATTAGAACATCTGCATAATGTTACAAAGTGACGTTAGTACTTTATTAATTTTGGCATCTCGTTTTACATTCATTCTTTCGTTAACATATGGCACCTTTTCCCTTGATAGTTTTACTTTAACAAGATATAAAGATATAACCATGGTAGAAATATCCGAAAGTAGTTTTATTTCCAAACTTTGGCTGAATTTTTGACAAATAAGAATTTTTTCAGAGTTGCATTTTACAAAGTTTTGTTGTTGCTTTCACAGCAAAAATATACAAAAATGTTTCCATGGCTAATGCCAGTTACCTTACTGTAAAAAACCCAATTATTTCATTCAGTTTATTGTACGTAGAACAGAAGTTGATTGAGGAATGATCGAGATCAAAAGAAAAAAAAAAAATTAGGCACTTTGATTTAATGATTTTTAAATATTTTGTTTGATGTGTAAACATTTTAGCTCACGGTATGAGCAAAATTTCAAATGTGTAAAATGTAAGAATAACTGTAACGTAAGATATAAGATAACTGTAACGTCCAGTTCCCCTCTCGCTCGCACTACTGCGCGGCATGACTGTGCTACTCTAAACAACAAAGAGAAGAGAAGAACAGAGGGAGAAATTAAAATGCGAGCGGAGTTTGTTTGTTTATGTTTCGATCAATTTACTCACACATTTATGTACATACGAAAACAAAATGTGCGTGTACATTTATTCTTGGCAGAATTATTTGTTGGTGTTAAACGTGTGGAGATCGACTATACCATACAAGCAGGTTTCAATAAATGTATTAACAAAATGTAGTGATAATGATAGCAAACCACGGCATTATAAAAATTTTGCTTTGTGCATTGACCTTAGAAAGGCAACACTTTTTTATCTATAAATAGCAAATATGTTAAACAGAAAAAATCAAACTTATTTATTATAAAATCACTTATTTACTTCAATAAAAATACATTGTTTCTTATTTTTATTAAATGCAGTTAAGGCAAATCTCTTTGCGTTGCTTTTAAAAAGTAGTGAGTGACTAGTCACCTCTGTTGCTTTTCTAAGGTTATATGCTGAAAGCACTTATCGTCGCCTGAGAATTGATTTGGCGTATATGTGTACAAATTCATATACCTATACGCCAAATGAATTCTCAGGCGACGTTATGTAAAATTTTCATATCTAATGAAATTTCGAATCGACAGGAAGAAAAACTTAAATCGCGGAAAAAAGATGCAATTACAGCTGCGTATATGCGAACATATCGTGCCCGATGCGTTGAGATGCAAAAGAAAAATAATGCAACTACGATTTGGTGCAATTGCAAAATATTTTTGCTATCACAACAACAAATATATGCGATATGGAATAAAAATTTGCATTTGCAATGATGTAAGACCATTTGCAATTTATAGTGAATTAGGCTATTATAAGTATATAAAAGATAATGATATCTAATAAATTTTTAAAAGAATTGTTTTAGTTTGAATTATTTACCTAGCATATATATTATACATTAAATCCCTATATATGCCTATACATATGTGAGCTTATGCATATGGCATTCAGTTGGCTTAACTGTTTACACATCAAATATCTTGCGTGCCTTGCACACATCCATTGTTTTTTTTCTATCCTTTTCATTCTTATTACCCAGAAATATCTTACAACAAGTGGAGTTAGAAATTTTATTTACACAATGTGACAAAATTAGAATTGTCGTTTGTAAAATGGGGTTTGACTTCGGATTCTAAAAGAGGAAGTGCTACTAAGCAATCGTGAGCTTTTACAGTTTTTAAAGGTTTGCAACTGCTTTTAGATTGAAGTTAATATTATAAAAAACTATAAGGCTTTTGTAAATTTAGATTTATTTGAAATGCAATAGTAAGCAACATTTTTTTCAATATATTTGAAGTTTTTTCCACCATCAGATGATACGTGAGAAGTAGTTAAATTTAAGAAAGAGATGGGAAATCATGGTTTTGGAATAATTTAACAAATACCTCATAGTTATTATGAAGTTAAATTTTTGAGTTTTTTTCCATTAAAATGTATATAGAGAAAAAGTATCTCTTAAAATTGTACAATATTGCAAGTTATGTGTACACATTCCATATTAATTAACAATCAATAATAATTACTTTTCCCGAGTTAGCTAGTAAATTTTATTAGCTTTTTTTTGCACACTTACTTGCTTTAAGAGCTTCTTAGAGCACACACATATAAAAAATTTAATGAATATTACATTACACTACGCGCAATAGTGAAAGAATCGTTAAAATTGCTTTAGTGGCTCAAAAGATACTACCGAACTTTATCACTTGTTAAAAAAAAAAAATGTTTTAATGCGCTTTGGACTAGTTAAATTAATCAGCAGTTATCACAAGTTGAAAATCGGAAAACAAAATAAAAAAAAAAAAAACGTAAACTTATTTTGGCTCAAGTTACATCGTTATGGCATAGTATTGCTAGTGTCTGTAAGCTGCATGTGTGGCATTAGGGGCAACTGTAAGACCATCTTCTATTTTATACATAGATGCAATAACAACTATATGACTCTGAAAACCAAAATATACTTTCAAAATTACTAACATACATGTACTTACATATGCATATCCATAAAATCGATAGACAAGGTACCAACCGAAATGAAAATGTTAGCAAGGCTGCTCACCAACACCGTTGTCGCCATCGTCATCGTCATTAATATTGACCTCCATGTGAATGCGTCGTCGTCGCATGGTGCCGCACAATAAGAATTTATGAATCGCACATTTTACTGCGAGTTGAGGAAAAATATTAAAAATTGAAATAAATTATTTTTCAATTTGTGCAAATAATTTTTCTGCATTTGCTTTTCTGCTAATGTTAAGGTAGCAAACAAGTTGTGTTTTTTTTTTTAAGTTTTTTCGATTTGGGTTTTTTCTTTTCATTTGATCTTTCTGTAACAGTTTCGAGCTTGTTCATTTTTCTGATGTATTTTTGTTGTATGTTGTCAAGAAGTAGCAATTGCTCTATTTTCTAAACAGAAGGCGATGGCGGCACATGTTAGTGTTTTTGGCTAAGTAAGTACTAAGTGAAAAAAATGCTTTAGTTTTAGTTACAGTTAGGCTATTATTTGTATGAATTAAGTACCTAGTTTTATGTTTTTGCTTTTTGTTTTGGTAAGGTAATAAATATTTCCTGATTACTAATGTACACGCTAATTATTGTGCTTGGCTTTGACCTGGGATGACTTGTAAATCAGAAGATGCCTATTCTGTGGTTGTGCTTTTTTTTTTGTTTTCTTTTTGTTTTTGTACAACACGAATTGCTTTTAATTTAGTTTTATCACTATTTGTTGTGTTTTATGTTTACGATTTTTCTTTATGATTGTTTTCGTTATGTTTTTTGTTTAATTAGTTTAGGTTTTTATTAGCATTTTCTGTGATTCACTATTGACTGATTTACTATAACTCAAAATACAAGTGCATGTATTCATTTTATTATTATTTGTAAATAAAAGATAAATTCAATTTACTACTCTACATGTTACTGCAAAATTGGTAAAATTGATTTGTGGTTACACCCAGCATACCCAGGTGCACAGAGTATCATCCATGGAGTAATCATTGAGTTCAGAAAAGAAAGATAAGTTCGGGTATGCCTGGCGGAATTGTAACTAATTAAGGAGGCGTGCATAATGCTAGAAGCAGATCATCCGTCACCGAATCCAACCCAGTAAAATAATGTTGTAAGCCTATTGACCTAGCCCAACAGCATAATTTTGCATTAATATGAGCCCTCGGACTTCGGAATAAAGAGAGTAATGAAAAGGCAAATGAGTTGGCCCGGAAGTGTTTTACCCTGCAGAAATCTCAGGCCAAATTATAATTAAAATTTCAAAAAAAATAGACTAACAATCTGTAGGGCCAGCAAAGTGTTATGGCTAGACTGCAATTAGAAAAGATCATACAAATTTATTAACAAAAACTGCATAAATATCTCATGACTGAGGGCAGCTACTACTGGTTTCTGGCCTGTTGGTCAAAATAGAAATTCCGTACAGCACCTACTGCTGCAACGGTAAATATACGTAAGGAAAATAAACTATATTTATTTTATAAACTAACCAGAGCGAAAACCTTAAATAAATCATACTTTAATAACCTCGGGGAACTATATGAGATATACGCGAATGAATTAACAAATTTCCTAAACCATTGGAATGGATATGATCCTCTCGTAAAACTTAAAAAATAACTACCTACACCAACAATCAACTGAAGATGTAGTATAATGGCATATGGTGCAAGGCTTATAAAGCATTGTGAATGACCCTTTGCGCAACTGGGATACCAGCAATTAAGATTGAGACTTGAATCTCATCGACAAACAGACAAGCCTCCCAAGCACGATCGATGGCGATAAAATATCAAATTCATTGCCTTGTGGCACTGTGGAGATTGATAGCGTAGCAAGGAGCTCTGTGAATTTTGTGATTCTGTAACAAGAGTTAATTCTTATTTCCGAATAATAGAATATAACATCAGCTGAGAATTTAATATTCAAAACATAAGATAAGTGTGGTCGTGGCCGCCGTAGCCTAGTGCTTAGTGTTTTGAACTGCTACGCAAAGGTACCCAGGTTCACATCTCGGCACGCTCAAAAAAAATCAAACATAGAAAATACAAATTTTTCTATACGGCACCACCTCTTGGCTGGCAATCACAAACCTCCAAGAGTAAAAAAAATGCTTATGAAAATCTTTTCACTTCGCCATTTGGAAAACTGTAGGTCCCTTCCATTTGTGTGTAAATATAACTCACACAACTTAAATGGATGCGAAAAGCTCGGCCTTGGCCCTCCAGGGACTGTTGTGCCATATTAGTCGGGCGGTGAGTAAGTTTCTAACTTTGATGCCCCACAACTTTGTTATCGGATGCTTTGTAAAGCTACATATCGTTTATTTTTTCACCAATTTTTCATCCCTTTTCTGTAAATTTTCGGAAGATTTTAGAAAAAATGTCCTTAAAAGTGTTTATACTTGGTAAATGGCTTGATCAAATTACATACTTTCTTGGACAAAAATTACGTTCCTCATAAAAAAGTAACGACGCGTCCGAGCAATAAAAATTACCCAAACAAAACAATAAATTTCTATCTTTACGTAACGAATCATTTTTCTGTTGACAGTAAAGCTATGGTCTTTAATTTAAATCACCGTAACCTCGTCCTCCTTGTCTTCGCAGGGCTTTATCAGGGCAATGCCCTCATTATTGCGGAAAGAAATAAATTCTTATTTGTTACCCGGTTGCTCTTAATCTAGAATTTAGGCTTGTGCAAAGTTGATTTTGCTAAAATTTAGGACATCGGAAAAATAACTGGAGCAAAATCCTAATCAAAATTCACATCAAAACTCACACCAAAATTCAAATAAAAATTACAATCCAGATCAAAAGCAGACCGAAGTTCAAAGCAAAAAAAGCTCAAAACTCAGAGCAAAGACCTGACAAAAAGGAGACCAGAAATTAGACGAATACTCAGACCAAAAACAGACTAATAACACAGGCCGACAAAATTTGACGAACGCTCATATCCAGAAACCAGCCTATACTTTTCCGAAGGATTTAGACGCGCTGAACGTCGGGATATCCTAACCTAAAGTGCAAAAAATACCGTTTTTGCTTATTTTTAAGGTTATGTAGCACAACCGGTCCTATTTTCTTTCAAAAATTATTCATAGCATCTTAAAGTACTAAAGTCTTCCTCTTCAAAATAACGTTGAGTTTGCTCAAATATCTTCTCTTTTTTTTGAGATATCGCATTTTGAAATTTTCATGTACGTCGATTCTTTTACGTTTGAGAATTCATACACATTATACAATACTTTTCTGAAAATGTGATATTTCAGCGAATTTTTTGTACTTCTAGGTAAGGATATCTCGAAATCTCGATAAGTATAGTCTGGTTTATGGGTAAAAATTTTGTCGGCCTGTGTAATCAGATCAAAATTCAGAACAAAGCTCTGACCCAAATTTGAACCAAAAGTCGGACCAAAATTCAATCCGCAAATCGGAGTAAAATTCAATCTAAAACTCAAAGCAAAACTTTAACCAAACTTAGTCCAATAATCAGACCCGTATCTACAAAAGCCTTGTTTACTATGTAAACTTACTTATTTATAAAAATTAAGTTCAAAATCGAAGCGTAAATACTGTTTAAAAACTTGACCGACTTCACATTACACATTTCAGTTAATATTTCTCACACACTTCTTCGATCATAAATTGCAGAGGTATGTGCTTTCATACTAAAGCACAAAAAGGCCAAAAAGTAAAAAGAAACTCCATTTCTTTTGCATTGAATCTAAATATGCAAATATATATACGGGTTAAGTTTTAACTATGCTGTCAAGTGCTGCCAACTTTTTTGAACTTAATTTTCGAGCTAACTTTAAAGTCGCCATATGCATAGGAAACTCTTGATTTTCTCTTGTGCAGTTTTGTGTGTTGATTTGCAATCATAATAAAAAAAAAAAATATATATATAGGATTAGATTTTTTTTTTTTTGCACTTGTTGCTTTTGTTTCTGTCTCACTACAGTAGCTACTGTGTAGCGTGCTAAACGCTTTTCCATTTCGTTTGCACTGGAAAAAGTTTGCGCCTAAAAAAATTTAGCCTCAAGTTCGCCGAGAGGGAATGTTTTTTGATGCGATTGTTATTACTTACTGCATTGGTGTTGTACTGAAGATAACATTGTAATATTTTTAAAGTTTTTAGTATGGCAATAAAAATGAAGAATTTTTACAATATTTATTTTTTGTTTTGTTTTGCTTGTTTTGTTGGTCACGATGTCACTATGTCTAAAACTTCCACAAGTTCCTGGTCTTTATGTTTTTTAACATAATTGTTTTTATTGTTTGAAGTTGGATGTATTTAATTTATGAAATCACATACTATATAAAGAATCTTCTAGAATATTGCAATATATTTAGCTCAAAACTACTAGAGAAGTTGATCTTTTGATCGGTACATTTACTTACCCTTTTCTCCTTTATTAAAGCGGGTTTAAATGGAATGATTTCCGGCAGAGTTACTTAGATGTTAAGTTTGATAATTTAAGTTTCTGGCTTCCATTTAGAGTAATTCATAAAATTTGTTTTTTTGGTTCATTTTCGACAGGTTCGTTCATCTCAAAAATCAGTATTTTTCAATACATGAATCGCGATCCTAAGAAGATGCATGTATTCTTTGAAAAATAAATAGTTCTAATAAGGTTAAGGTTAGATTCCCTAGTGGCAATTCTATTCAAGCTCTAAAAAAAATCTGGCGTTCTGCATAGATTTCATCTAAATATAAGGGAGAAAATTTGTATCCTCTGTATAATTTCTAATAGTGAAAAATAATTAGAATCTGATAAAGCGATTTCAATTTTGTAGTATTTTGCTTTATTAAATAAGGGCTTCCATGCCTACCATTAATTTTCTGTTCATTTTATCTGCTTTATCTTACAATTTACATATTTCTGAAGATATGCTCCAATATAGCTAATAAAGTTGATGCAGAAGTCTTTGGATTTAATATCAAAGTCTCGATGCTCAATAATACGTTTCCAGACTTAAACCCCAACCTGTGTTGAAACCGATCTTAATAACATCTTACCACATTTTCTGATGTATGAAGCTTTTAAAAAAGGGGAACAAATAAAAGTGCAAAATTTATTAGAATAGTTCTCTGCTATAATTTTTGGGTCATCCTATTTCCGGAATTCAATTCCCTCCACAGGTTTATAATAGTCCAAAAACTAAGCTTGACCCCTTGAATTTGAAGGGGAAATTTGTAGTCTTTGTTGTTTTTGCTTTTTGTTCTTTTTTTTTGGAACTAAAAAAAAGGATTCTAAAATGACGTCCACTTACTGAATACCGTGCTCCCTTTTGCTATTCGGACTTAATATTAAATCCCATTAGATCCTATATTATCAATGAGATATCTGAGCGATTTAAGATCCATCAATCTTTAGTGTGGCTATTTCTACGGACCCCTCTTGGAGTCTACGGGTATTGGAGACGACTTAGGCTAATTACTACTAAGCTTTCTAAGATTTAGAATCAAATTTTTTAATTACTTTTTTTTTGAGGAAAGAAGCTATTTAATAGAGGTAAAGTATTTATTTTATTGGTATACTCCGAAAAAAATTACGACCGAGAGATCTATCTGAAGTGGCAACGCTACCCATATTTGTTATCAGGTAAGGTAACTAGATCTAGTGATTTTGTCAGTACATGTGCTGATTTTGTTAGATTTTTTGTTTTTTAAAGACTGATTCTGAATTCTGAAATCAGTACGCGAATCTACTGACACTATGTATGAGCCCGAAACTGTACGTGAACCTGACACCTCTCATTACCTCGAGAATGGTAGGATTCATTGAAGTGCCGGATGTCTTATTGGACGTGTTATTAGTCACTAACAATTTAGTAGGAGTTTCATTGGAAACTTTAAAAAGGGGTAGGTGTCAGAATCACCTCGGTGAGAGTCGGGTTAGCCCCATATTTTTACTTTCAGAAAAATGATTATACCTACGGTAAGAAATAAATCAAAGGTTGATATTGGAAAAATATATTTAAGGCACTAGGTTAGGTTAGGTTGGAGTGGCGGTCGAGAGACACACTTAGACCTGATACCATATAGATGGCCCTACAGATTAACGCCGATTCCGAACGACGGTGTGGTAATTTTTTATCGGCTTGGTGGTTTTGCCATTACCAACCCAGGTGTGTACTTGTACACTATCTTATATTTCTCATGCACTTCATATTGATAGTGAATATAAGAAAGTTTTGAAAATTAACCACAAGACGTAGACGGGAATCGAACCCGAACCTCCCAGATGAAAGTCTAGTGCATTACCTGGCACTATCAAATAATACTAAAATTATTAAATTATACTAACTTACTTACTTACTTAGTTGGCTCTACAACCGATGATTGTTCTTGGCCGCTTCTATTCTATAAAGCCTCGCCAGTCGCTTCTGCAATCCGCTCGCCGGCGCCAGTTAGTAAGGCCAAGTGCAGTCAGGTCCTCCTATACCTGGTCTTTACAACGGAGATTAAGTCGTCCTCTTCTCCGCGTTCCGCCTCCGTGGCTCGAATAAAACACCCTTCTAGCCGAAGCACTTTCATCCATTCGCTCAACATGACCCAGCCAGCGTAGCCGCTGGATTTTTATGCGCTTGACTATGTCAATGTCGGCGTACAGCTCATGGTTCCACCTTATACGATACACGTCGTTCACGTACACTGGACCATAGATCTTGCGGAGTATCTTCCTCTCTAACGCTCCCAACAGCCTCTCATTGTTGGTGGTCAATGTCCACGTCTCAGCGATATACATGAGGACGGGAAGGATCAGGCACTTGAAGAGCGTTATATTCGTACGTCGAAAGAGGGCTCTGCTTCTCAATTGCCTACTGAGCCCGTAGTAACGCCTGTTGGCAAAGGGTTATTCTTTGCTTGATCTCAAAATTGATAAACAAAATTCTTGACGACTTCGAATTTGTAATTGTCAACAGTGACATTTTGTCCAGGACGTGACTCTTTGTTTGTTGACACAAGGTATTTCGTTTTGTCCTCGTTCATCACTCGGGCCCACTCGACGAAACTCCCTTTCTAAGTTAGAGAATGCTGCACTGGCTGCTCGCGCGTTGATACCGATGATGACACTCTTGTAAAAGATAGTACCAGAGATGTCGATGTTCGCAGTTCGAATTATATATATGTTTATAATCGGCGAATAGATGATGTGTGTCGATTTGTTTTTCTCGGGTCTTTTCCAGGATTTGGCGTAGTGTGAATATCTGCTCGATGGTAGATTTATAAGGCCTGAACCCACACTGATAAGGTCCAATCAGTTTGTTAACGATGGGCTTCAGTCTTTCACACAGCACGCTTGATTGAACCTTATATGCGATGTTAAGAAGGATTATCCCACGGTTGTCGGCGCTGATCGTGGAATCACCTTTCTTGTGGATTGGGCAGAGTACGCTGAGGTTCCAATCACTTTGCATGCTTTCATCCGACCATCTTCTGCATAAAAGCTCGTGTATGCGTTTTGTGAGCTCTTCACCTGCAGTTTAATCAACTCAGCAGGCAGGCCATCTGTACTCGCTGGATTTTTATTATTTTTCAGCAGAGCGATGTCTGCCAAGACCTCGTCATAGTCGGGCGACGGTACTTCAACGCCGTCAGTGATTGGGGTTTCCGTAACAGCTTCCTGAATGGCGGGATTGTTGTCGTCATCATCATTAAGCAGCTGCGAGAAGTGTTCCCTCCATAACCTCATAATACCCTAGATATCTGTCACCAGATTTTCGTCTTCATCCTTGCAGGAAGAGACGTCGGTCTTCAAACCGTTAGTCAGGCGTTTTATTTTTCGAAGAATTTTCGAGCCTCATTCCTGTCTCTAAGTATCTCGATATTGTCGCACTCACGTCTTTCTGCCTCATGTTTCTTGCGCCTAAAAAGACGTTTCTCCTCACTCCTCAACTCTTTGTATCGCTCCTTAGCAGCTGCAGGGTGTATTATTGAATTATATCTTTATTTAAAAATTTTAGAAAAAATTTGCAATATTTTCGACTCGTCAGCTCAATGCAGCCACTGAAAAAAGATTTTTACCTTTAAATTCCACCAGCAGCAGGCAATTATTTTTATGAAAATTTATAATTTGTTGTGCTGTGTAATTAATAATTGTAAAAACTTAAATAAATAAATACATTTTACATTAATAGCGTTTTACAATCCAAATTTTGTTAAAAAATTAACGAGCGCATGTGGATATCCTGGCTTAATAAAGGTTTAGAATCTGCTTATTGGCATAAGGGTCAAGATTTATAGTAGAAACTTAAAACTTTTCACACTTAAGTAAAGGAATAAGCATCACTGATTTATATTGTAATTATACTCAATTCCATCTATTACTTTAATCGTAATTTCAGCTCAATTTCATTAGTTTCAGCTCTTCGCACATATAAAAAAAGTTCACATAGCCAACTTAACATTATGACTAAATGTAATTTATGATACCGACATGGATACGCGATGCCAACAAATAAAGAAAACTGGATACACTTGAGAAAATTGTGGCTAGTAATTCTCTCTCATAAGTTGCAAGGCGGCGTGGCGTATTGAATCAATCACCCACTTTTACAAAAGCTACGACTATTTTCCAAAGTCTCAATTACATACATATATGTATTTGCTATTCAACTTGAGTACACATATAAAAACTCGTAATGATAACATTTAAATGCGAAATAAATTCATGGAAAATGACCTTTTAAATGTAGTTCAAATAATTTTAAGTTAAAATGTGTAAAAGTGCAAAAATACAAATGTAAACAAATTTATTTGGTTAAAAGTTAATACAATAAACTTAAAAAAAAAAAAATAACAACAGCAAAGCGGAAAAAATCTAAGCGTGCAAGTTATGCACGTACATAAAACATACGATGACGACGGCGACAACAATGAAAAATAGGGACGGGAACCCAGTTGGCATTTAAAAAGCGAAATTAAAAATGAATGTGTGCTTAAAGTAAATTATCTAGTTCTTTGGGCCAATGCTAAAACCTTAACCAATTGCTCTGTGGTTGTTGTTTTTGCTGCTGCTATCTGCACTTATACGCGTATGTATTCCAACAATTGTTGGTCACTTTGATTTGTTATGTGTCGCCGGTATCATTGTTGTGATTGTTGTTATAATAAAAATACAAAGAAAAATGTTGTCATGTTTTAATGTTGTATGAAATTTGTTTTTGGCTTTCACCAAAAAAAAAAAAAAATATATATAAAAAATTGAATAAAAATGATGCAAACATGCGCTGCTTACCAATGAACTTCATCATTACTTACAATGTATCTGCAAGTAGATACTAATAATATTAGTAATAATGAAGTAGAAAATGGTATTCAAGACTTCCCCTCGGTATCTGATTTACTTTCATATGCATTTGTGCGGCAAATGGGCGGATAAGTTTCATAGTGAGAGTATTAGTGAATAATTTAGTATGTATATACACTCCGCGCCACTTGAATAGGTACATGTATTGAACTTCTTCTTAATAATGGGTTCTCTCTGAAAGATGGGGGCATTTCCAAAAAGGATATAATAACAGATTATTGCAAAAAGTCGGGTTAGATTATTTTCTCACTCTGGTTCATATTATACCAGAAAAAGTGTTTTTGTTACTAGATCATCGTTACTTATTTCATTTTTTAAAGTTTTTTAGTAGTCAATGCTAGCACCTTTATTTTAAATTTTAAATAACAAATCTATTTGAATGTGAATAGCAGAGAACAGTTTAATAATTTAAAGAAATTTTATTCCACTCTCCAAAAATGTTCTTCTTTTGTTGGAGCTAATGACAAACTGATTTTATTTAGTTTTATTCTTTTCATTTCCCACCCATTATTATTTTTCAGAAAGAAAAAAACAAGAAGAATTTTGAATAAATTTTTCCAAAAAATTTTTTTTTCAAGGAAATATAATTTTGTCGCCTGAGAATTGATTTGGCATATGTGTGTTCAAATTCGTATACCTATAAGCCCAATCAATTCTCAGGCGACGATTTGTTTATGTTTCAATTTGTTGCAAGCAAAAATAGAAATAAATTGAAGTCAACGACTATTGCAGCTAGGCAAATGGTATCAGTACTCGATACATTTATCCCGATACCCGATACTTTTTTACTCGATACTTTTATTATGAGGATTTGTACTCTTTGAGTACATTGATGCTGGCTTCGAAATTCGTTACTTTTCAAAATTTCCAATACAAAAATTAGTACTAAAATATGAAAATGCAAATGCAATCAAAATTAAATAGTACCACTTGTCCTTTTTTGAATATACGTATAATCAGATGACGCTAATTTATATTTTGGAATACATTCTACAAATTGCTACATCTATTCATCAACCACGTATCTCCATTTTGGGCGATATTGAGTTTTGTATAAAAACACCTAAAAATCTAGATAGAAATAAGTTCTCAGCGATTTGAATGAATAAATAAATTCTAAAGCCAATTCTTCAACCTAGTAACGTATGCGGAATGAAATACGAACTGACACATCAACAGTAACAAAAACTTTAATTCATGTTTTACAAACTAAGAGTTAATAATGGTTAATGTACATAGCTTAAACTAATTTTACAAAAAATATTCATAACCACATCGGTTAGCCTTTCTTATATTTTGAGGCACTTTACGCATTGCCTCCTGAATTCCCTCTGTATTTATTTTAGCTAGCTCTCTTTTAATTTTTGTGATTAGGCAGCACACGTTTTTGGTTTATAACCCTTTCCATAAACATTTCTTTTTAAATTTGCCCAAAAAGTCTCAATGGGTCTTAGCTGTGGAACGTTTGGGGGATTTTGCAGCTTTGGTACAAATTCTATATTTAAATTTTTAAAAGCAGACTGGGTGGTTTTGGCATAATTAGGCCAAAATATTGTTTTGTCATTCTTATGATATTTATTGATAAAATTTTTCAGAACAGGAAGACATTTATTAATATATACATTGGCGTTTACAGCCAAGCCCGATTCTATGAACACATGCTTGCTGATGCCACACTCACTTATCGCCGGCCACAATAAAACTTTTTTGGGGAACTTTGTTTTGGTAATACTAGTTACATTATCAGGTGGTTTAGTATAACGAAGCTTGAAATAATATTTTGGAGTCCATTCATGGCCTTCCACAGTAAAATAACTCTCATCATCCATTATGCAAATATAAGGTGAATTTGCAGCAAACAAATTTTGGGACAGAGCATGTAATCGATGTTTAATTATTTATAATTTATATTTATAGTTTTGTCGTCGACATTATACTTTTTCATGATAGTTTTTTAGGAGACTATGAAAATTAAATCTAGAGGTTAATTTTCAAAGTCATGACTTAAGTTCATGTCAATTTCGTTATTTGAAGTTATATATAAACAGGTTAATGAACAAATGTAGTCATCACAACAACAATGTATATAGAGACGGGCAAATCAGACGGCCGTTTCGGAATCCGCCACAATTCCTCATCAGCGATCTTAGTGATAGTTCTTAATCTTTCAATATCCTATATAAGCTACTAATATTTGAAATCATAACCCAGAATTACGGATTTGATTCCAAATATCAATATATACTTTTTCGCCAACGCACGATATGACTTCGCTGACTGACCCACAATTTCTGCCTTTAATTTAGCACGAGTTTGGCTGCTCGGCAAAGCACATTTTTTACCGGATCCGCGTTTTCTCTCAATCGATTTGTATCTATAGTATATCAAATAAATAGTATATCAAATAAATATCTAGATTTTTTTAATATTTTTTATATACATAAGTATATGTATTTATTATTTATACATGTACTTATGAATATATTTTAAAAAATTAATTAAAACCCAAAATTTATACATAATTCGTAAATTTTTTAAGTGCATTTTAAAATTTTTTTTAGATGAGGTACAGAAACCCGATACTTTAGGTATAGAGTACATTTATGTTGATACTTTTGTGCAGTCGATACTTTTCGGCCGATACTTCAAATGAGTATAGTACCTATATTTTTCACCCGACACCACTTCCCTAATTGCAGCCAATGTGTTTTGCTTCGTTAGAATACATGAGATCGCATCAATTGTGTTCGGAGTTTAGTTGTACCTATTCAAGTGACGCAAAAATAATAGACATTTCTTATCTGATTTTTGAAAACAGGAAAAAATAATTTAGTGGGACTTTTTGCAATGCCCTCATTTTTTTTTTTTTTTTTTTGGATATACTTTCGATAAACAAAAATATGAAAAAGCATTTTCAAATGCATGTACCTATTCAAGCGGCAAGGAGTGTATGTGATTCCGTTTGCTTTACGCTTAAATTAGATTAACTCTTCAATTGATGAGCTTGACAAATATCATAGATACAAATAGATACAGCAGTGGAGAGAAGACAGGTTGGTCAAATACGCGTACCAGAATGAAATGGCATTTAATGTGGTCAAAAAAAGAAGAAGAGGAGGAGAATGTGATCAAAAGAAGTAGCAACATCAGCGGCACGCATTGGCTGCGCTCATTCTTTAATACCTAATTTTTAATAAATTTATTTAGTTATTTTTGATGTTAATTCTTTTAGCGTGAAATTGCAAATTCACAAATGCTTCAAATGTTTAAAAACGCTTTTGTGTCGTATACCTATGAAAGCAGAATTCGCTTACATTTCTTGTTGTTCTTTTAATTGTAAAAAGGAATTAATTTCACTCTCCTGACAAAAAAAAAAAAAAAAAAAAATATTTACCATTTATTTTTTATTTCGAGCACAAAGAATTATTCTTTCTTTTTATTCAGAAATCGTTTAAGCAAACTCTATTTTTTTGCGGGAATCACTTACTATTTGCTGGCATTAATTAGTTTTATTGCGAGTTGTGTTGACCACCAAAGTGTTTTGTTAACTTCACTGTATAGATTTATATTTAATTAGTAAACTATTATAAATATTTATTTTTTTTACACACTTAAAACGCTTATGGCTTTTGGTAAAATGTTTATTTGAAAATAATTTTGCACGTGTGTTTTTTTTGTAATTGATATTTAATTATTATTTTGGTTTTGTTTGATTTTATTTGAACGGTGACCTTTAAATACTTTTTAATTCAAGGTTGCACGTGTGTGAAAGAGAATTGTTTGATGCGTTGTGAATAATTAGTAAATTTTTAAATTAAAATTTAAATTTCATTATATGTTTCTTTCAACCTTTCACTTTCTACATAGTATCGATAATTATGAATTTTGTTAATGCTAGAAATTTCTAATTTAGATTTTGTTTTGCATGCACATTAAGTAATCGAAAAATGCAGCAAGAAATAAAAGAAAGGAAACTACGAGGGGACGAATACAAGTTCGTCAACTTGGTGTTATTTTATTAGCTTTTGATAAATCGAAAGTTGATAGGCGAAAGAAAAAGACTTTCTGAGAGTAATTTGCTGTATTTTTCTTGTAGATGTGAGCACCGGCTCTGAATTGAGAGGGTGAATCTTTCTTGTTTGCATGTTTTCATTTGATGAGATTGTGTGTTTTAAAAAGGACTAAATGGACTTAGCAAATTATTTGCATTAGTGATCACAAAGTGAACAATTCGTTTCTTGCATAGTAGATTTTGTGGGTTTCGTTTTATGAATTAATAAAAACTAAGGGTGTTCACGTTTGCGATTGTTGAAATAAATAACGGAAACTTTGTGATTTTACGACAGAATGATCTTCACCTTAAATATTACCTTTTCTTATAAGTTCTTGTAGTAAACATATCTAGAGGATTGCCGAAACTATTATAATCATGAATATTCATACACGATTTCTAAGAAATTTTGTTCACGTTTTAGAATAATCAATGAACAAATTTGTTCACGTTAGTGGATGTTCACATTACGTAACGTTGAATGTATGTAATTTGCGCACATAAGCATAAACTAAACACAAATCAGAAGTGCATTCACTTTCTCCATGTTTGAATCGTTTTGTATTTCTTTTCTTTGAATGAGCAGAAGAAAAAAAAAGGAACGGTTCGTTTTTCGTTCTCGGTCACAAATATTAGAAAATCATCTAGGATATACTAAGAAATCTGTTCGATACGAATTTTGAATGACGGACGGTCATATTCGTTTTGCTCAGCTAAAATTGCTGAAAAAAACTACCACTTTATAACGCATTCAGGCACAAAAAAAAAAAATTTGGTCGTGGTTTTTGGTTGTTTCCAACAACAAACAAATTTAAGGGGAAAGCTTTCCGTTGCAATGAGGAGGTGGAACCTGCTTTATGTTATTCTGTTTCTCTCATATTTGAAAGGAGCTAAATGAATTTTTATTTTTTTCGTCCCTTTAAATTGTTTATTTATTTGTGACTAACGATTAAAATGTATTAAATTTTCAAGGGTAAAGGGAGGGTGCTCGTAGGATTTAATCGGCTCCAGTCCAAGAAATTATCACCAAAATAATCACGCCGCACAGTGGTTTGATTGCGGAAAAAAATCACTTTTTTGACGCGATAATAGAAATTTTTTTCTCAATTTCTATTCATAAATATTTCATTAGCATAGTAAAAAAGAAATTGGAGGGACTAGCTCATTAAATAATTGTGGGTAAGCTGTCGAAGTTGATGAATGCTAAACACAAAGTGCTAGCATGCATTTTGACGCGTTTTTCGGAAGCTTTTTTTGTTTAACTATAGTTATAATCTTAAAACAATTTTTTTAAATGGGTGTGTTATAAGGAGTGAAATAATCTTAACACACGTTTTACCTAACAGTTTCTTTTGGATGTAAAATTTAAAAATTTCTTTGATCTAGTTATCTTTGAAAAATATGTCTGTTGTTACTTTTAATGACAAACATGTTGATTTATCGTGAGTTTGATCAAAATGAGTGAAGAAAAAAAGTACGTCTTAAAATTATTAAAAATTTTCAAAAAAAATCCAAATTGGTCCTACAAAAAATTGGCCAAAGAATTGAAGGTCTGCCGTCAAACTGTTTCCAATGTTATTAAACAGTTTAAGGAGAATTTGACCATCGATAGGAAACCTGGTTTGGGAAGAAAACAAGGACCACATGATATTGGGAAAGCCAAGAAAACAGAAAGCATATTGAAAAGATCTCCAAACACATCTTGTAGAAAAGCTGCCCGGTTAGCCCAGTGCTCTGACTATTTGGTGCGAAAAGTTAAAGCCAATGCAGGTTTGAAAACATACAAAGTCCTAAAAGTTCCAGACAGGAATGCTGCTAAAAATTTAGACGCCAAAAGTAGGGCTCGGAAACTAAAATCGAATTTAATACAAAAATATTCATGTTGTATAATGGACGACGAAACGTATGTACTGGCAGCTTTTACGCAGCTTCCGTGTCAAAATTTTTATGTTGCTGATGCTCGAGGAAATGTCAAAGAACAATTTAGAATCCAAAAGCAGACAAAATTCCCTAAAAAATTCCTGGTATGGCTATAGTCAGTTGTGGCAAAAGAAGCAAGTCATTTGTTACAGTGGGCTCTATAAATACCGAAATATACATCAAAGAATCTTTGAAAAAAATACTTCTTCCTTTCATAAGAGAGCACAATGTGGCCACATATTTTTGGCCTGATTTGGTATCATGGCACTACAGCAAGAAAGCTCTGGAGTGGTACCAAAGTAATAACATAGTTTTTGTACCAAGAGAGGCCAATCCTCCAAATTGTCCGGAGCTAAGACCAGTGGGGAGATATTGGGCTCTTGTGAAAAGAAACTTAAAGAGCACAAAAAAGGTGTCCCAAAATATCGAAGATTTTAAAAGGAGATGGGCAAACTGTTCCAAAAAGGTGTCTGAAACAACTATCAAATCTCTAATGGAAGGCTTACCAAAAAAGGTCGACGAGTTCATAAATAGTGGTTAGACCTATAAAAGTTATATTTTTTTGTAATTTGTAAAATATTATCAATTAAATAGAAAAAAATCAAAACTCTAAGATCAACCGTTTAAAAATTATTGAATTTTATATATGTTAAGATTTTATCGATCTCACTCCTTATATGAATAAAAGAAAACAAAAAATTTTTGTTTTTGGAAAAAACAAAAAGCAGTCGACCGATTACGCCTCTTGCCAAAAATCGTATGCTGAGATGATTTCTTATATTTTATCCGCACTTTGTATGGAGTCAAATCACAGTGCGCCGTCTTGTTACTAAACCCTTTGCGTACATCTTTTTAATTCAGCTTGATAGGTAAATTTTGTGTTTCATTTATGATTACTTAGGCCTTCTACAACAAACAAAACAAAGTTTCACACCTCTGCATATCCTTGTTTATCCTTTCTTCTTTTCTTTGTTTGTCCTTTATTAAAAATTTAAAAATTTTACTTCAGAAGCTATAGATTTTTATATTTGCTTATACTTAGCAATAAATTTTTTATTAAAATAATACAACCAGATTTGATTATGAATTTTTACACACAGATTTTCGGCTTGACTTCAAAGACAAAAACCTTCAAAAAAAATAATACCATAAGTACGAAACTTCAAATGCAGTAGCAGAATAAAGTGAATGTTATCGTATTGTATTAAATTACTGAAAGGTTTAAAAAAGCTTATTCTTTCCCATGATTTTTTCTAAAACGTCAACAAAAATATTATCAAAGAAATTTGATTCTGCTCGACTTCATTTTATAATCCAAAATACAACACAAATTTTATACTTTACGAATGATTAAAATTAACTTTAGCAATCAAATAAATAAACCAACTCCCTTCAACAGAATCAAAAAAAAAAAAACCAACAACAAATCATTGTACGGAACAATATTTATTTACAAATCGAAAATGTGTAAAATGAAAATATTGTAACAAGTAACAACAAGTATTAAACAAGATTTGCAACAATTTACCACAAGTCAATGACAACACAATAGCATCATGAACTCAAGCATGCACCACATCAAGAAGTTAATGCTTTTGCTGCTGTAACATGGTAAACTGCGACGCTATCAGTTGAAAAATCATTTGAAATAAGTTAAAGAAAACCAAAAACAATACCAGAAACATTAGCTCATTGTCTCAGCGGCGACAGACATAGGCGAGAATATAAAGTAATTCCCAGCAATAACAGCAGCATAAACATTGGCAACACTGAAAAACATAACCACAAAAACAACAACTGATCCTGTGGCTCCTGTTGTTTGGTGCCTCCACCCGTTTTGTAATTCGAACGGTTTTTTGCTAACTGTATTCGTTGCAAAAGAGAGGATCACTACGACACACTACTGGCACAATTTTAAAAAGAATAACAACAACATTTGTTATTACTGCTGATCTTACAACAGTTGTTGTTGATGCTGCTGCTGCTGTTGCTGTTCTGTGTTGTCTTCATTTTTAAATGTTTTGTCAGCAGAAAGTTTAGGTTCGCTATCAACACACTCCATTCCACTCCACCCCATACCATTGCCGCCTTCATTGATTGCCTGTTTATATCAGCAGCAAAAATTGTAACAGCAACAACAAAAACAACAGCAGCTTGCAAACATACATACATATATAATTCAACTTTATAGGTATAAAATGAAAATTAAACGAAAAAGAAAACTGCAAGATGCACACTTCCGATAGCATACGAAGGTACGAACATAAAACAGAGGTAACTCCACAATTTATGCGCAACTGTAAACGGATCAATCCCAAAGGAATGGTGGTAAAGTATATTGCATTGCTTGCAAAATATTACACAGCAACAAGATGGTATGACAAAGTTCAAAGGTTATTTATTCGTGAAAATCATTTGGTGGGGAAGGAAAAGAAGAAGGAGGAGGATGTGCCCCAGCAAAGATGTTTGCAGCGAGAGTCTAAAAGGAATAAATGTTAGTTACTATTAGAGTAGAAACAACATCAACATCAACCGCAACAGCCACAACAACGACAATAACATCTCTGAAAGCACGATTTAAATGTTGTTATACCCTACAAGCGGGCATTAAAATATATGGTAATTTTAAATTATTAGTTCAATTTAGAGATTTTTAAGAAAATTATATTCGAAAATTTTTACTCTTGTACAAATTTTATGCTTATGTGAAGACAACTGTTTGAAAATTCATCAAAAATCATCTTTACATCGTTGGAAAGAATACAAAAGTAAAGTGGAATCGATATTCGTTACTAATGCGAAACGAATTCGCTGTGACGATAAAATGTTTCGAAAACGAATATCATTATCGATTCATAGACGAGTTGGTTTTCTTGGGGAATTGCCTTTTCATCAACGAATTCGTTTTTGATTTCGTTTGTGAATTCATCCCGAATTCGAGAATTCCTTCGCAAACGACATCATAAGCAAATCGTTCAAAGCATTTTTTTTTTTTTTTGTTTTTTGACGAACTTATCTCGAATGCCAAAAGTTATTTAATTAAACCTTTCAAAGGTTTTTCAACAAATTTTTATTCAATTGTATTACCAAGAAACAAAGTAACTTGTAGTTATGCTATTTCTTCCATAACTTGACCCAGAAGATTGTATTACGTAAATTTGATGCTTGATTGTTAATTTCTTAAAAATATATTTACCTGATAGCCAGCTAGATAAAGTATTTAGGACGTCTTGGGAATTCATGTTCTTATGAATTAATCTGAAAAAGATTATTCTTATCCAACAAATTTATGACAAATAAATTTTTATTTTGAATTTTTGATTCTTTTTTACTTTAACTAAAACGAACTCGTTTCGAATGCTATAGCGAAGACTCGTTACAGCGTTCATTTCCGAATTCGTTTCTATGGTTTGCTGGGTAGTGGCAGCATCTGAGAAAATTTTCTTAATTTAATTTTAAAAAATTTTTATTTAATTTTTTTTTTTTTTTCAATGAAATGAAAATAATTGTCGCTGCAGGGGTAGTTCTAAAAATGAACTTATTCAATTTGTATTGAATACATCAAATAAACCAAGGTTAACCTTTAAGAGTGAGAAGCACTAACTTCTTTTACGTGTGTCGTCCTAATATACACACATATGCATGTTCCATTTTGAAAAGAAAAATTACATTCCATTTAATTTAGTAAATCTTTTTCATTTATATAAAGAAAAATTACTTAATGTTGCACTAGCTGAGGAACAAACTTACTAACCACAGGCTCTTGACGATGAGCCTGGTTATATTTATTTTCATATATCCCACAAAATGTTTTTAATAATTATTCACTATAACTAATTTTATTACCAACTACATACTCACAATCATGTTGAAAAGTGTGTGATGCTTATCTGCATGGAGGAGCAATAGTACAAACAACAGCAGGAGCAACTGTTGTCATATACAATCAGTCCCACCTATAATTTTAAGGAGCTTCACATGGAATAGTGGGTGAAATACAGTCACAGCAGAGTGAAACAGAGAGAGAGAGAGAGAGATACAGACAGGCAATATCTAATACAGTGAAAGAGATAGAGTGGGTATTAACAAACACCTTCTATGAGGAAGCAGCTAGCAACATAAGCAAAGGCTGTAACCAGCAACATCTTCATTGTCGTGCAACATATACAAACACACATATGTGATTTTGCTGTTCACAATACCATGTATATACATATGTATGGAATGTGTGCATATGTGAATTACCAACTAACTTCATTGCCCTCTGTTGGTGGGAATTTTCTTCATCGAATTGACAGTTTAATCATGAGCAACATTTTGATTTCTTCCAAAAATAGTAGAAGCATTGCTAAAAAAATTGATAGCTAAGTATAGTAGGTAGTTGTTGTTGTTGGCATAAAGAGGAAGCACTGTAAATTCTACTGGTTGGGATGCTGGGCTGGTAATAGTTGTTGATGCCGCTGCTGCTGTCGATATTGCTAACGAAATATTTCATTGATTTTTTTTTTTTTTTTGGCTATTGTATGCTCATATTTTCGTTGCGTGTTGCTTTTGTTCAAATCGCATTGTATGCTGTTTTCTGTAGTTGCTGTTGTAGTTTTGACTTTTCGTTGTTGTTTTCTTTCTCGAGCAGATGATTTACGACCAACGAAAGCCTATTTTTGGCTAAATGCATATGTTGCAACATGGTTTTGCAGCAACAGGCAGCAGCAAACTTCTTTATTATTTTGTTTGTTTTTTTTCTTTTTTTGTTGCTGTACGGATGCTGTGAATTCGTTTGGGAAGTTTGGGATATTCCTCATCGTCATTGACTTCTTGCAAATGGAATGTGAAGTTTGTGTTCCGTATTTTTTTTTTTCCTAAATTGGTTTTTTTGTTGTTATTTTTGAGAGGTTTTCATATTTTTTCTCTTTGCTCTTGGTTGTTGTTATTGCTTATTGACCAACAAAGACGGTCAATTGGTCAAGAAATAATATTTTCGAGTTTGATATTCGTTTGTTTATAAGTTCAATTGAATTATGAACGCTTTGTACTTGAAGTGCGCTCATATGAACCGTTAAAACGTGTTCAATTGTTCACAATTTTTTTTTTAGTTCGTTGGGTGTTCAGCGAATTTTTGTTGTTTATTGTTGCTGCAGAAGAGCAGTTTCCTCTAAATTATTGTTTGCAAAACACACACACAAAAAATAAGAAACAAAATGATAAAGTAACCACATTTCAAATGGAGTGGAGGAATGTTTTGGTTTTTTAGGTCAAAAACTTCGCAAAGTCATAGCTTGCATGATACCACAGACGCTTTTAATAAGGTCACATGATCGAACTTATTGAAAAACTAACATCTTCAATTCAAATAAAAAATTTAGCAGAAGAGTTGTAGAAAATATTCAACATATACATAAATAAACTTAATTGAAATACTGATTTGTTTCATGCACAACTATCGGCAATTTCCTTTTGAAGTTACAAGTTGAATTTAGATATTACAAACAAACTTGCAACCTCTTGCAAGTATTTTCCTTATACTTGGTTCTACACACTGCATTCTTATTTTTTAGCTGGAGCGCCATCTATGTACAGCCAATACTAGGAAGGTAGAACTACCAACTAGTACAGGAAGTATAACCGCTAACACCACAAGAAGTTGCCCTTAAGGAGGTGTTCTATCACCTCTTATGTGGAGTATAGTAGTAGACGAGCTATTGGTAACATCAGGAAACAAAGGTTTGTCATTTCAAGGCTATGCGGACGACATAGTCATCATCTGTAGAGGCAAATTTGTGATTGAATTCAGCTAGGACTTAAACTAACGAAGAAATGGAGCGCCACGGTTGGGCTGAATATTAATCCATAAATCCAAAAACAACAGTAGTACCATTTAAGAGAAAATACAAACTTATGCATCTCAAACCTATCCGCTTAGACGGTATAGAGATAGAACTTCAGAAAGAAGTAAAATTCTTGGGTATCCATTTAGATCAAAAATTATTGTGGAAAACCCACATTGAGAAGATAAAACAGAAAGCCATCAAAATTTTCATGACGTGTAGAACTATTGTGGGTAAAAGTTGGGGCTGTACATCACAAATCCTGCAATGGATATACGCAGCAATTGTCAGGCAAAGGATAACCTACTGGGCATTAGTATGGGAAAACTGCACGAAGCAACAGACAGTAATAAACACTCTTAGCAGGATCCAAAGACTTGCATGTGTATGTATTACGGGAGCTATGCGAATATGCCCAACGGCATCAATGGACATACTCTTGGATCTCACTCCTCTTCATATTTATATCCAGTCCCAAGCGAGGAGTGCGATTTCGATTTCGGGTAGCAGGGAACAACATCAGCACAGGCAGTTATCTCAACCGAAAGAAGATAGAGCTCCTCGCTGAGCAACTTCCTAAAATCTCAATGCCAAGGAACTCAATACTTCCATCGTTCAGCTTTAAAAAATACTTTAAAACTGAGCTTAGTAATAAAAAAAATCAGAGAAAAGCTGAATTCCTCTTGTACTGAACCGCCAACTACGGACCGATCGATTTTATTGAAATTTTGTGTACCACGATTTTTTGAACCAAAGAATCCATTTTTGAGGGGGCTCCGGAGCAAAAGATTGTTAAAATTTTATAAAACTAAAAATAGGAGGGGAAAGTATATTTTCTTTTTACCACGTTTATATCAGCTCACTTTCAATGGTGTCTGTCTGTTTTTTCGGGTGGAATTTCGCAATCGATTTAAAACTAAGTTCCCGATGAGCTAGAGACTTCCAACTTTAAACATAGCTCAGAACTGGATGACAATGCAATATGAAATATCTAAAATATATATAAATATACTATAATACAAAATATTTGCGTTTATTACTTTACAGACACAATAATTATAGTAGAGCATACTTTCAGGCTGGTATATAAATATTATTATTATACAATCCTTATAGTACAAATTCAATATTTTTTTAAAATATGTTTCCTATAAAAATTTATGAAATAAAGAGATATTTTAGTTTTCAAGATGATGGAAAGAATTTATGTGAAAATTGCGTTTTTGTTTACTAGCAAAGTGTTTTAAAAATTAGTTAGAAAGGATGGAAATCTACATATTAAATTCTATCATCAACTTCTGCTCGCTGGAAGTAGGATTCTTTTGTCAGCTCTAGTTTCTTGAGAGAAAACTCTATATTTAGCAATCTTATGACGGTACATATGCCCAAACGTCATATGTGGGGAACAAATGCAAGGAAGACAACTAAAGTTTGTGTGTAAAGGCGGTATGTGGGTGGGTAGTTAGTAAATATTGGCAAGAAAGGTAATGAATGAATGAATATGGCTTTGGCATTAATGAAATAAGCGGAACTCGAAATACATAATTGGAATAATCACTCTTTGTGGGGATGTGTATTAATTCGCAAGATCTTCCGAGCTAATCATTCTAGACTTCTTTTTTGGGTTTATTTTTCGTTTGCGGTGTTCATAATATACCTGAAACGACTCAACTGAAACAAAAAAATTGTATGTAAATGACGCTGATTATTGCAAAAAATCCATAGGCCTATCATGAATTCCGAACGGGCTCTCGTGGTGAATCGAATGCACGTCACGAATGCGGGAGAAATGCTATCATTCATTCCGAAGTTTTCGTAGTTAACGTTGCCAACTATCTGAATTTAGTTTGGATTAGTGTTGCTAGCTTTTAAAATAAATTTCTGGTGTTTTTTGTTTAAAATAGTTGGCAACTATTGAACTATAATCAAATTTGTTTAAAATTTTATTTAAATTAATTATTTTATAGTTATTATTCCGGCAACAGCATTGTTAGTAAAATGAGAAAGTAGCCGCCAAAGCAGATGCTTAAGAGTGGAGCGCAAAATGCTAAGGGGTGTTTGCAATCCTTTTAATTTGGACAATCAAGCGTGAGTTACTTGAAAGAAATTAAAAACATCGAGCTCATATTTTTTTTTTAAGTTTTATAAAAAACTTTCGTCTCAACAAGGACGCGTTCAAATATGTACTGGATGTGGACTTGGACCAAGTAATAAATCTGGGGTAACAGCATTAAGCCACGTAGTGGGTACTTTGTGATTTTTGGCAGAGGGTGGATACCAACATGGTGTTGGCAAGGACCAAGAAGCTAAAATGGTGCAGTCGACAGTTTGGATGTAATGGAGGAAAAATAATGTTCGCTGATAATGACGAAAATGAGGAAAAAAGAGACGCAAAAATTGATTTCTATGCAAGAACGCGATTCCCGTCGTACAATGATACGCATATCAAAATAATTCCAACTGCGGAAAGTCAGTGGTTGCTTCATAAAATGATATTAATTTGTTTCTGCAGCAGAACTCGTGTAGTGGTGTCATCTTTATTACTGGTGGTGCTTCTTCGAGAGGTTGTTGTTGTTGTAATGTCCTCCGAAAATGGTAACTGTTTTTATATATTAATTGCACCGTTGATTTGTGAATATATTTAAGGCGATCTATTAAATCAAAAAATAAAATTGTTAGGAGTAATGAGCTATACAACATTAGCAGCGGGCAGTCAGAGTAAAATGTACATAATTTTGAATCGTTTATTGATTCTTCAAGAGAAGATTCTTCAGACGACAGTGGCTAAAAATAAATCAAACATATTAAATTTCAATACTTTTTATTGTAACAATTTAGTTAAAAGCAATTACAAGAAGCAATTAGTAAATATGCAATCTTTAAAAAATTTTCAAAGTTATACAATATTTTCAAAATATCTCGAATATTGGCAAAAAAAAATACAAAATTAATTTTCAAGCTCTTTAGTCCAATTTGTTAGGAATTTGGAAAAAAATACTTATAATCAAAATTGTTTTTAATAATTAAATTAATAATAAATTAAAAATGGTAGGGTCTAGAAGAAAACTGAGTTTTTGAGCTTAATCAGGAAGAACACTTTAAAAGTTTAAAGTTTCAGAGGTATCGTGATATAAATGGCCGTTAGTTCTAGTGCTCCGATCTTGATGAATTTTTGAGAAAATATTCTCGAAAGTATATACTACAACGAATTGTATATCTACTTTAAATGAGTACATTCTTAGTTTGTCTTTAAAATATTATGTCATACCACTAGCGGTTCCAAGTGGGATTCTGGGATTGAAACCCCTGCCCCTTCTGCTGATGAAAATCTCATACATTTTAATCGTTGATCATGAACCTGCAAAAAAATTTCAAAGGAAGAAAATTAAAAACCTCACCCCCTTGAGAAATCTATGAATCCGCTAGTGTATCGTTCAAGATATTTTTATTTAAGTTTGGCTTTTCTTTCCCAGTTTCATTTTAGAAAAATGTTTCAACTCTTACCATTTAGTTGTATTTGATAGATTTTACATAATTTAAATTGCAGATAGGAAATCACAATAAAGGAGGCTAGCAATCGCAATTGTAATTCCATAGTGACTGCCTCCACTAAATATTTATTTAACATAAATTTTCATTTTGAGTGCAGTTGTTGCCAGCTAGACTTACTTGTAACAATGTTGCTCAAAAACAAATAAACTAAACAAGTTATCAACAACGAATATTCTACAATTGAAAAGTTAAGATAATAAGAATTCAATTTGACCGCAATTTTTTGGTATTGCTTCTTTTGCTTTTACCAGTGACTGATTTACTTAGTTCGATTAAGTTTAAATTTTGGGAACGATTTTCTTAAATGAATTGATTTAGCGAAATAGCAAAGACAACAAAATTTCGTAAGAATTTAAATGGAGAGTAATTTATTAATATATTTCCCCATACAAATGAAAGAAATTTTACACACTAAAAAGAAAAGTTTGGGGTTCGGTTACTAACTCGTATGTGCATTTATTGCATAATTCTCTTCTTCTTGGAGCATAGTTAGTTACAGCTCAACAATTGCTACTCAAATATGCCAATAATGTATTCCTAAATTGTTTAGGCGTAAAAATCACCTGCTAGCTAAATACACATATACACCGCACCTGCCAACAATGTTCAGGTATAAATGCTTGCCCAATAGCGCTATAAATCAGCAATTCTAAATGCAAAGCTGAGCTTGGTTTGGTTAATTTTGAGATATCCTCTACTTTGTGATATTTGTTATGCGTGATTTTGTTGCGCCCCTCTTAAATGCGTTTCTTATGAATGTGAATATTTTGCACGGTATTGTGTAACTTGAGGCATGAAATTGTAAAAAAAATGCAAAATATTTTTGTGGTGCAATTACGAGGTGGAACTTTGCTAGTTATGGATTTTTGATTTGAGCTTGAAACTCTTTGTAGCGGTATATAAACATATTTTTTTTTTCCTAAAAAGAGGCCATTTCATCATCAACTTCGTTGTTATTGTAGCAGTTACTTTTGTGTATTCACCTGCCACCGCTGCCTTTTCATTCGGGAGCTAAATTGGTTTTGCTGTTGTTGGCATTGTGCTGATTGCATTAAGCTGCTGCAGTGATATTGAAATATTGTGGCATTGCTGAAATTATATACACGCAAAACCAAATGGAGGGCGTGTTAATTTGTATTTCTACTATTGCTGCTACTTGATGCTGGAAAAATAGGGTGAGGCTGGCAATATATGGTGGGTGGAGTTGTGCTGAGCCACTAAACTTTGGCGCTGCAAATATTTGGCAAAATTGGTGGTTATTTAATAATCAGAACTTTTATATGATTGCATCGAACGATTATTATATTTTTAAATTAGAATTTATTTTATTTAAATATTAAAAATTAATAGCCTTTGAATGAACAATGATGCCAGAAGGGTGTCAAAAAGTTCATAGAACTAGCAGTTCAGACAATAGTTTCGGAACCCGCTACGGTTCCTCATCACTGATTTGGGTGATAATTCCCTCATTTCAATAATCTATATAAGTGAAAATATTGTATTGTGTTATGGAAAGGAACTTCCACTACTGTTCTATATACTTTTTTTAATTTGTTTGGTGATTTGTGTTATGTCACAATGTACTAGAAGTTTTTTGTGCAAAGAAATCCATTTTTGAAGTGAAACTTCTTTTCTCTTGTCCCTAGAGTAAAACCAACTTGATGTGACGTCGCGCGTAAGTTTGCAATGCGACATAATTTTGTCGAGCAATGTGCATTAGGGGCTAAATATCAATATTCCGTAACTGAATTCACAAGCAAACTATATAATAAACGATTCATAAATAGTTTTAATTCAATATAACATGTTAATTACACACACACACACGCCTATGGCAGAAAGAACAATGCGTCGCCATCTTAAAGTTTATGACAGTTATACATTTCACATACAGATGACACAAATGTCCAAGGAATTACATGAAGGTGTCGCACACAAAATTGCACAGAGAAGTAAAAAATTTAGCGATTGAAAAATTTAATTTGCTTGTTATTTGCTTGTGTTTCGTTTAGTTCACAAGAAGTTTCACTTCTGACTTGTGTTCGTTAATACACAACCAATTTTTTCGTCGATTTCGATTTAAAAAATATTCCAAAGCAGGTTCCGGAGCAAAGGTTAGAAAAACGCTATCTATGGACCGACCGATTGTGTTGAAATTTTGCGGACCAGAACTTTTTGTTTAACTGGTCCAAAAAAATCATGTGTGCGAAATTTTAACAGTTTTCGGCTTTTATTTTGACCTAAAATATATTCCAAAAGGGTGTTCTTTTCAGAGCAAAAATCAGGGTAATGCGAGATATTTTCTAGTACTTTTGCGCCATTTATGGACCAGTCGATTTTGTTGAAATTTTGCGCACCATCTGAAGATATTCGAAAGAGGGTTTGGGTAGCAAAAGTTACTAAAGATATTCTAAAGAGGGTTTGGGTAGTAAAAGTTACTAAAAATTTTATAAAACTAAATATCGCTGCCTTAATTTGCAAAGGCACCAACATCAAATTTTTCAATATCGAGTTTTTGATGAATTGTGATAAGGCGTGCTCACTTTTATTTGTACTGAAAATTTTAAAGACCTACACTGAAAACTTACGATATTTTCTTTATACCAAAAAGGTTTTTGCTTCTCCTGTGAAATTTGCAAAATGCGCGCTCGGGCTTTAGCAAATTAAGGCAGCGATATGTTTTTTAAACGCGTTTTTTTTTAGTCTGTATTTGGTTTGATTTTTTATCCGAATTTAGTCAGAATTTTGGTATAATTTTTAACTCAAATTTGGTCAGAATTCTGGCTTGAATTTTGGATTCATTTTTGGTTTAAATTTTGGTCTGATTGCCGGTCTTAATTTGGGCCTGGATTTTAAAAGGATATTTTTTTAATTTTGGTTTGAATTTCAATCTTATATTTTGTCATAATTTTGGTTCGATTTTTAATTTAAACTCAGTATGCAGTTTAGCCTAACTTTTGGTTTAAATTGTGGTCTGGTTTTCATTAAAGTTTTAATCTGGGTTTTGGTCTAAATTTTGGACTAAAATTGAAGTTTGTTTCCAATTTAAATTTAAAACTTACATGAGGTCGGAATTTCGATCCGATGATTTTTTGTCAAATGACTTTTGTCTGACTTTCGGTGATTTTGGGCCGGAATTTGGTAAGAATATTGGTTGGAATTTCGACCTGATATCCGGTCTAAATATTGGTTTGAATTTTGATCGGAATTTGGTCTGAATTTCAATCTGAATTTTGGGCAGAATTTTGATCTTAACTGTGGTCCTATTTTTTATTTAAATTTCTGTTTGATTTTCGGTCTGAAATCGGGCTTGGCTTCCGATTTGAATTGGAAACTAACCAGTGATTGGAATTTTGGTCTAATTTTTGTCTAAATTGCGAAGCGTTTTGGTTTGATTTTAATCAGAATTTTTGGTTTGAATTCCTAACTGATGTTTGATCTAAATTTTGTTTGAATTTTTGGTTTAAATATCGATCTGAGTTTTGATCTGATTTTTGGTACGGACGTTGGTCTAATTTGTTTATAAATTTGATTTGCTTTTAGTCTGAACTTGATGTGATTTTATCTGAGTTTTGTAGTGGCTTATGATAAGATTTTTGGACTAATTTCTGAATTGGTTTTTGGTCTAGATTTTGGTATTGTTATTATTTTACAGCGTAAGTAACCTTTCCTGAATCCAAATCTCGGATCTTCTACTGCACGTGCATGTTTAAAGTTTGTCTGCTGTAGCATCCCCAGAGTATACATTATAATGGTATTTCAACACAACGAACGTCGTCAAATTTTCGAGTTTTCAGTGTTTTAGGTTAAGCAATAGACACAAAAATATCGGTTTTTTTGTAAAAACATTTTAATATTTTTTGGTATTTGCCTTCGAAGAAATTATTCATGACCTTAAAATACTCAGGGTTTCTTAAAGTTAAAACTATCAAAATAGAACTTATTGAACTGAGACCGCAAAGTAATCTAAAATACGTTCTTACACAGCGAGTCGAGTCGCTTTCAAAGACTTTTAAACTCAACTCGAAATTGCTTTACACTTCATAGGCGGCAAAAATTGTTTAGAAAGTGATATTCACTAAACTGCCATAAATTTAGGAGTTTAATAAAAGTATTTGATTATCTCGCAGATCACTGAAATTTTTCTTAATCTGATCAAGTTAATATAGCGGCATCCATGGGAATATGCTTAGAAAAAATCCAAGACATGTTTTTTTGTGCAAAGTTCTCTTGATAATATGAAATACGAAGTTTAGCTTGATCAGAAAAGAATCAAAAACCTGGGTATGTAGCAATACTTTCAATCTAGTAATTAGTTTCAGTTAATAATGTACGTTAGTCCCAAAATTACATTTTTTGTTCAGCAGAAAAGTTTAGCTCACAAAATAAAATACAATTCGTAAAATTACCCTTGCTGATATTTGAAAATTTCATTTAATTCACCGCTTGTTTTTATAAAGTTAAACGATTTCAAATATTACGATTTGAAGTCTTCAAATAAATGTTTGCAAATATATGTACTTAAACACATGAATTATAGAGCAAAGAGGAAAAAGTTGAGCTCGAAATGTTAAAGCAAAAAGTTTATTATGGGCGTTCGAAATAAAAGTGAAATATTTTCTTAATGAAATTTAATTAACGTTTGTGTCTGTTTGCATTTTAAAGCATTATTTAAATATTTATTTATGTGTTTAGGTCATCTTAAGTGGGCAGATATAAAGAAAACGCACACATATACTCACACAGATACATGTGACGACAGTCGAAAAAAGAAGGTGGTGAAACTCTTTTAAAACCTTCGGTAATTAGCTTTAAAATACATAAAAAAGAAACAGCAACAAAATAATTCTACATACTTACAATAAATTCAATTAATCACTTTTAGTTTTGTTGTGCGTTGTTGTTGTAGTTTTGTTCGATTTATTGATTACCACTAATGTGTTAAAACAAATGTTTAATTTGGCTAAATTAGTTGCACGTCGGCGGCAGCAACAAAACAAAGAAAATCCAAATAAAAAAATAAAAAATAAAAAACAAAGAAAGAAAGAAAGAAATTAGTTGCTAGAAGTATTTCAAACTTTCGTTGCATTCACACACACATACACATTCACTCGTACTTTTGTGTGTAGTATAAATACAAATTTTCAAATTCTTTAAAAGCAATTAATTTTATTGCTGGTTAACAATTAATGTTAAATGCATTTAAAAGTGGAACACGCAATTGTTGGAATTTTTCTTTTTTACTATTAATTTGAAATAAATTGATTGATTTTTTTTTTTTAGGGATGGCTGTAATTAAATTTTTAATACATTAGTAATAAAAATAAATCCACAGTTACTTTTTTTCATTTACTGCAAAAATGTAAAAGTTTGTTGTTTTAGTTTTTTGTTTGCAGCTGCTGAAGCATTAATTTCTTGATTCTTTGTTTGTTGAGAACTGCTTATCTCCAAAATTTGTATGCAAATGTAACAACAAAATTAAGTGCGGGTCGTTACTTGTATACAAATTTGATAATAAACAATTTTAAACTAGCAGATGATAGACCATCGGACGTGAGTGATATTACGCTCCACAATGTATTTAAACTCTCTTTGGGCCGATGCAACAAAAAATGAAAGTTTAAAAATAATTTAATTAAAAATTTGTATTTTATTGAGATAATTAGGCTTAATGAACTTTTTATTTATTCAAAAACAGTTTTTTTTTCCAAGTTTTTACATTGTTGACCGCGGTTCAAATGTGATTGGAACGATTCTGTGAATTAACTCATCGAGAGAAATTGTATTGAAATAACACTTTAAAGTTTTTCTTGACGTGCTTTTTCAGTTTTCGTTCTCTATTCGGAGAATTAACGGTTTGTTTGTGTTCCTTGAGCAAACGTTTATGCAATGCAAACAGTTAAGTTCTATGTATTATGCCAATAGATAAAGCAAATAACAAATAAATAACAGGGAAAAGTAAAGATATTTGTATGGCATCTTGCAACATAACTTACAATTCAGCAGTGATCCAAATCTTTAACTCATTTGGGGTAACACAAATCCCCGATATTAATTTAAATCCTATGAAATCTCAATAAAGCTTTTTAACTCTTTCGGCACCGTAGAAAAACGAAAGGAGATAACACAAAACCGAATTCGGATTCATATTGTCTAAACCTCATTCATTTCTTGTTACAATTTTTGATCAAAACAGGCATTTTGAGCCCCTAAAGATTTGAACTTTCATGGGTGACCCAGTGGCCCTCAATTGGAATTTTTGACAAACTTTTTGTGTATATTTTTATTACATATTTTTTTAAAGATAGACAAAGGAACTTGGTATTAATTTTTCACTTAACCCTTTCGGGACCCTAAAGAAACTAGAACCGATTGGGCAAAATCGAGCCCAGATTCGCATTCTCCGACCCTCATTTCATTGTAAAAATGCTCTTAAAATGTTTCCATTGAAGATTTTATGGTCTCCGATGACCCATAGCAAAACTTGTACTTCCAAAAAAGTCAACAAAAAATTAAAAATATGGGAAATCATGTTTGAATAAATAGTTTTTCTTACAACATATTGTAATAAATATTTAGTGTATTTGGACAAAATTTGTAAAAATTGTGAGCGATTGAAAATTAATAAAAAAAAAAAACAGAATTCAACCAAAACTTCTCAGTTAATTTTATAATATTTAGAAATGCATGTGTAAATGTTGAAAATAAAATAATTTAATATTTGTATAAACACTATTTAAGTAAAAAGTTAAAGAAAGTAATTTCCCTAACGATAAAGTAAAAACTAAATTAATACTTTTCTTGTATATGCGCATGAAAAAAGAAAAAAAAACAACATAAATTCACTAACAACTAATTATAGATAATTAAATATAATTATTAAATTAGAACAAAACATTTTAATTTTTGATTTTAGCATTTAAGAAAAATTCAAAAAGATTTAAATTTAAACTTTAACTTTCATTTGCTTAATTAATAACAAAATGACATTCATTCATTTAGTCATTTATTCATTCAAAGCATTCATTGATGATTGCGTCGTTGATGGCAAAGTAAGTAAGCAACAGCAGTCAACATATTTCCTTCTTGCCACTCATCAAGTTTTGCAAAGCACAACATAATTGATTACCGCTTCCATTCCTAGCGCTGCTTAATAACTAACAGTTAAGAAATATTTAAAATATCTCTAAGACTTTGTTATTTTTTGTTGTTGTTGTAGCGTAAGAAATTATTAAATGACTTTTTAAAACTGTTGTGTGCGTTTTGGACTTTTGACTTTTTTACGGTTGTTGTTTTTCTTTCTTTTTTTTTTTGGTATTAAGAGGGGACTAAAAAAAGTTCGGCTAAGTTGGTTGAAAAAAAGCAAACAACAGAAAAGTTTAATTTTACATCTTGAATTATGAATAGATTTCTACATACCTAAGAATCGTCTTTATAACGGGTGGATTTACACTTTCTGGGCTCTATACCATGGACTAGCGTTTGATTCCGGGTCGTAATTATAGACTTATCAAGCTTTGTTATCTGTTATGATTTTAACAAAGGAGCTTGGTTGATCTTACGTTTTTTATGTATGAAAATATAATGCAAAACAATCACATGTTTTTTGCTTTGACCACCATTCGAAATTCATGAAACCTTTCGAGCAGATTTTTTCGAATATTTGAGATAATTTTCTAATATTCGTGACACAGTCAGGATATTCAAACCAACTTAATAAGTAAACATTTCTTGGTTCTAACTTGAATCTTAGTCAGTTTTAGCCTTCAGCAGGCTAAATTTGTATTTTTAGTCGAAGATTTTGAGAGGACTTCACGAGGTCGTCCTTCAGAAAAAAATGTCTGGTCTAGAAGCTGCCACCGGGGATGTCGCTTTTTGGCATTCATAGAAAATTTCCACTGGTTTAAGTTGACATCGAAATCCGTTGAGGATGACAAATCGAATTTCTTGTTTTTCTCCTGCTTATTTACTTTTCCTCGTTTTCATTCTTCCCGATCGTCCTGAAATTTTAAATAAAATCTTGTAGTAAAATTACAAATCAACTTTGGATTTTTTCAAAAACTAATAAGATACCTCCAACTTAGCGAACTTTTGCTAGCCCCCTCGTATACGCATGTGTACAGCTGCGCTATGCTAGGCAGTAGTTGTGAGTATGTAAACAAATGTGATAATTGGAATGGCCTATATTTGTAAGACAATATGAGTGTGTTGGAGAGAGAAAGAGAAAAAAGAGATAGAAAAGAAAGAAAAATTTAAGCAAAGGCCATCTACAGCATCGGAAAGAATTTCGCTTATTATTTTTGCTGTTTTTGGTGATTTTGCTTAATTAAATAGTTTGAATATTTTGTGAAAACGTAAAAACTTTTGCTTTTCATTGACAAAAAAAAAAAAAAATAAATATAAATAAAAGAATTTGTATGTTATTGTTGGTGACGAAAATAAGCGTTGAATATTGCTTAACCATCAGTGAATGATGAGTGATTAGTGATTTATGTGTTTGTGATCGCCGAAGTTATAGCTATTTTTTTTTCTATGAATTTTTAATAAAAATCTTAAATCTAACATTGAACTCTACAGTTTTATTTTAATGTTAATGAACTTTAACTAAACTCATTGGCACATTTCTTTCTCTTTTATTTTGTGTGCAATACAAGGCGTATACTTAATATTAACTTTCAAGTTGCATGTACCCTATAATTCAGATGGAGTTCATTGGATTATTCGGGAGATGGGCAGCTACTTTTATTTATATGAATTCAACAGTAAAATTTTACAAAGAACCTGTAATTAAGTTTTCATAATTCTCTTTAAAATTAAATTTTAACTAAAAGAAAAACTTTTAAAAACTATTTTTGCATTGCTAAAAACATAAAAAATAAATAAAAAAATAATAATACAAGTAGTGGTACTTCATTTTATCGTTTATGAAGATGAATGTATATTGAACCTTTCTATCTGGTGCATGCGGCAAGCAAGTACGTAACCAATAACAACAACACAATAGCAACAACAACAAATATGATTAATGATATTATCAGCACAGAATTCCATTAACCGATATTTGTTGCGTGTAGCGTAATAATGAAAAATAAAGAAACCGCAAATATGCAAAAGAATTACTCCATTTTGAAACGTATAGTATATACACATTAAGGTGGAATGAAACAACTTTTTTCTTGAAGACCACCCAGTAAAGTTTACATCTGATGTCAGTTGTAAGGATTTGGATATGGTTATCTTTTAAGCGTTTTAGTTTGTCATGATCGAGCTGAAGTGAACGTGTGGGGAATTGTTATTATTATTATTATTAACTTCAACTCGATAGGGCCAACCTTAAAAGATGCCAAAAAAAATTTACCTACTTACTACTGATAACAGTTGTTAACTTTCCCAAATGGTCCTGAGAAAAAAAAAATTATTTCACTCCACCCTAATCTACATATATTCACTCATATTTGTCTCGATTGGGTTTTGATTGTTGTTGTAATTGTGTGTTGTTTTGGAAGTTACGTTCACGTGCTCTTAATATGCAGACTGTAAGGCCTATTTGTAAAGTGGTTAAATTTGAATTCTTTTTTCCTCTACATAAATATTTTATCAAATAAAAATGATTGATTAAAAACCACTAGGGAACCAAATTTTTTTATTAACATTGTAGTTTTCTAAGTACAGTAGAATCGTTAATCATATATGAACTATTGCTTGCTTTTTTTACGAATATATGCAGTAGCTGTAAAGAAATACTTTATAAAAATAAAGAAACGGAACGATTTACATAAACATGTATACAGCAAACAACAGCTAATTGATTCCCGCTTAATTGCGTTCATCGATTACACTAGCTTAAAAAGTACTACTTTATTTTTTGCACAGAGTTCTTATCAACCTTCCGCTGTAGAATATATATCCACCGGCGGACTAACAAGAGTCCATTCAAAACTTTTAGAGATACCACAGAAAAGAAAAAAATTGATTTCATTATAATTTTGTATCTTCTCAACATAATTTTCATTAATTTCAATTCATTTTTTAAGTCGGTAGATCCGCCTTCTAAAGTATTTCTTAAAATTGACTTGTTAGAGCTTTTCAATCTCGAAATTTACTACATTAATGATTTCCGCATTACTACTGAAGACTTTTCCACCTTTCCCTCATCTGTTTTGTTATTTTTAGAAACAACTAAAAAAAGAAAAAAAAAAGAAAAAGAAAACTGGAAATGACACGGCGATAAGACCGGGGAATATGATGATGGACGAATTTCTTTTTTGCCTGAAAATTATGTACGAGGTTAGCACGGATGCACATGTGTTTACGAATATTCGCGAACTTTTAATTAAACTCATAGTTATTGTAACCCGGAGTACACGTGTATTTGAGGTTCGTGTTTTTAAAAGAAAACTACACAAGAAACGTTTGAAACGTTCGTATACATATGTATGTATGTCCAAACGAGTTAAAAAACGAATGCTTTATTTGAAAGTGGAAATTTATTTTTTTTTTTTAGCAGTATGAGCTGATTTCGTTGTGTAAAAGACATAGTTCCTCCATTTTCTGATTTTACAACAAATTTTTGCGAAACTTGTGGTTGCAGTTACCGTCTGATCAGTTTTCCAAGGAATACTAGTTACAATTTTTGCCCTGGTGAATTAAACCGACGACATCACTTTTGTTGCCTTGCTTTAACGGATTTGCATACTTTGTGCTCCATGCCATGAACCGCTGTTTGATATCTGGGTAGAATTTATACAACCAAGCTTTATCGATTTTATTAAAAGTTATTAGATCATACGTTTCAAAATTTTGTAATGAAAAATTGGATCCTTTTTTACCGTCATTTAAAACTCATGGAACCCATTGAACGAATGCCTTCCCATAGCGCTTTCAAGATCTTATTCCAGCTGGCTAAGTTGAAAGCAATTTGTATGTCGAATGTGATTATGGCGCAGTATTGCATTTTGCTTCTGGTTTGTTCACAAAGAATTCTATAAGAGACCTTTTTTACCATCCTGATGGAACTGACAGTGGACCGCGCCTTTCCAAAACCGCATTGTTGGACAAGCTCAACGAACCCTCAAAAAATGTTTGTAGCATGCTGCTAATTATTCGCTGCAACATTTTTTCTATTGTATTTAAAATGATTTGCTGGTTTCTTGTCGGGTTTCTGGAACAGTAGCAATCTCAACCTCATACACCATTCTATGTGTTTCATTATTATTGAATATCGATTTAATGCTGTTATACCCAGCTAACACGCGTAAAAAAGTTTTCTTTTGAAACTACAGACTAATATTCAACCAAATTCCATAGACTTAGTTGGAATCAGGGCTTATTTGTTAATCTGTACGATGACCAATTTCACATTGAAATTTATAAAATTTCGGCCTTTTACCGGCTAAACTCGTACTTCAGCGATTTCCTCTCTAAATGTTGCATCAATTCAAAGTAAAAGGTTGAAATCGCCGACCTCCAAATTAAATGCAAAATATTCCCACGGTCTGTTTAATAAATTATGAATGAGCTTCATAACTTGCAACCACCTGACCTCAATTAGTTAAAGCTAGCCCTTGTGAATTGTGCATGGATAAGTTACTTTTAAATAAATATCATTTTCATTGATAATGTCATCAATTGCTAACTAATAGTGTCACTTTCTTCTTTTACTATAAATGCGATATTATTATTTTCAAGTCTCTATTAGAGAGTTTTATTCACTGCTTAACTTAAACACGCTTATCATAGATAAGTAAATTGAAGAAAAATGGTCATCATAATAACCATCAGTGTCACCAGCTGCAGCATATTTAAGATAATAATGATCAGCAGCATCATCTTTAAGATGATCATCATTCAAACCAGTCAAACATCACAGTCTGTCGATCTGTCTTTTTACAACACTGTAAGCGTTACACTGTTGAGTGTTGAACATTTCTAACACTCAGCTTCAGAGTTTGACTTTTCAAGGTCTTTTCATGTTCAACTCTTGTCTTTGATGCGACGTCAACGTCAACTGGCAATACTTACATATTTTTACAACATTTATTTACAATATTTGTCTTTTTGTTGTTAGTTGGTTGCTGATATGCTGCTGTGTTCTAGTCACGAATTTGACCAAGTTCATATGTGCTGCTGAATGAATGTATGCTGCATGAATGTAACTATGACTTATTGTCTCTCATTCGTTTGTGGCTGCTGCCACCATTTCAACTCTCTGGCTATCATTGCGGTTTATTTACATATGTATTTTTCCTCATACGAGTACATATGTAAGTATGTGTAAACATATTTGTTTACGTATACCATATGTCTGTATCTCTATCTACAAGTGCGTTTTATATTACCCGTAAATTCATCATCAGCTGCCAAGTGAATAACATGTTATAAATACATAAATTTTATATGAATAAAAAATCTTTAAATAAACACTGCAATTTAAATTTTTTTTTTTTATGAAAAAGTAAACATACAACTTTTCTCGATGTCAAAGGAAATGAAATGAAAGTTCGCATGCATAAATAAATAATTCTAACAAGTTCATTTGTAATGCATTTGGAAGCATTTGAATTTTAAGAAAATCCGAATATATTTAAAACAGTGACGGCCAAACGCGTACTTTAGAGCAAAACGATCTTTAAGCTCTTTAAAGTGTATACGATTGTCATGTTCATTTGTTGCTGTATTTCTTTTGTGCATATATTCATTGTAGTGAAAAATTTTCTACAGTGTCTGACTACTCAATGGAAATATGTCAAAAAAAAAGAAACTTTTCCAAAAATATTTTAGATTACTTACAAACCCAAAAATATGGAACTAAGGATGTTTAACTGTTACCAGAAGAGAAGCAAAAAATAGGAAAGATCATGCCACATCCAGTAGAGAGAACTGAAGCGACCACTGAATATAACTATTTCATATACCATAAAGTTTGGCAGCTCACAAATAGAACTTTAAAAAATTTTATGATAGGTCAAAACTCAGATCAACATTCAGGAAAAATTCACCCAAAAGTTAGCCCAAATTTCAAACCAAAATTTTAGATCAGAATTCTGACCTATAAATCGATTAAAGTCATATCAAAATTCGTTCCAAATTCAGACCAAAACTTAGACTATGTTCCAAAAATTTGACTAAGACTTTGATCAAAATTTACAATAAAATATTAAACTAGAACTCAAACCAAATACGGACCAAATCATAGCAAAATTCAAACCATACTTAGAACATTATTCAATCCAAAATTTACACCAAAAATAAGGCACCAGACTACAAAATTAGACATAAAAACCCGGCCAACCATAAACAAGTTCTCTTAACGTAGGACTTCTATAAACTGGCATGAAATTTCAGATATACATAAATTTGTTCTAGTTTATTTAACCCAGCATCAATGAACATGGGTGTATTACACCCGAGTTTTTCAGTGAATTTTATGTAAATTATGTTATCTTTTTTTTTTTAATATATTTAAGAAGAGAGTATTCTTTATCTTATTTTTATTTTTTTTTACATTTAGTATATGATTTATAAAATTAAAAAGAAAAACCTTTAAAAAAACCTAGTTTTATTTGGGCGCGTGACATGAATTTTATGTGACACGCAGGCACGTGACATAATTTCAACGTGAGCGTGATTTAATTTTCATAATTCCTACGGGAACATGCGTGACCGTGACATAATTTCGACATAGAAATACGTAAGTATAAGTTACTTTTAACCATGACTTCGTTAATATTCAAAATTTCTACTATATTGTTATTTTTGTATACTTTGTTGTCAATGAAAATGACAGAGGATGTTGAAGTTTACATCCTCTTCAAAACTCTTTTTGATTTTTCTTCCTAGCTTGTTTGGTTTTCGAGTTGAGGCTCCGCACTCAAAAATTCAAATAAACAAAAATGCGCGCGTATTTACAGTACATCCAAAGTACTAAATTTGCAATTTCTTAAATATTGAATATCTCGAAAATTATGACATATACAAAAAAATTACTTAAGATCTTTTTTTTAGGAAATCACTCATGCTTTTTTTTTGTGGCAAGTAATTTTTTGATATCTCCAACGGTTAACCAGTCATTAGTAAAAAAAGCTTTTCCACTAAAGGGGGAATTTTTTTTGAGGAAGCGGGGGGAGGGGGGGTTTCACATAATTTCAACATGAGTATACGTGAGCGTGATTTGATTTTCATAATTCCTTCGTGAACATGCATCACCGTGACATAATTTCGACGTAAAAATACGTGAGTATAAGTTATTTTTAACCATAACTTCGTTAAAATTCACAATTTTTTTCTTGGTGGTTCAAAAATCAACCGTGTTTTTCTTCACCAAAAAATTTTGCAAATTCGAAATCGTACCATGTAACATATAGTATGTATATTATTTATATAAACACTTTATTTTTTATTTATATAAATAAAAATTTAACAATAAAAAGTCTGCGTGCGTGAATATGCGTGAAATTTCTGGGAAAACTTTTAACTTTCATGAATTTTTTTTTTTTTTAAATAACAGCGTGGGTGAACATGTGTGAATAGTATTTATAAAGTCGTGAGCATGCGTGAGCGTGAGTCAAAAAGTACACGCGCCCATCTCTACTCGAGTGTCACACACCCAGTTCATTGACGGTATAATAAAAAGTATGTTCATTTACGCCGGGTTAATAAACAGTTAAGCTGTAGAAAGATTTCTAAAAGTTCGAAGCATTTACATTTTTGGGAAGGGCTGTAGTTCCCCATAGACCCTTAAAGGGGCCGGCATTGGAGAATACCGTCCATTACGACACAAGTCAATAAGGCAAAGATTGCCGCAATCATACGCCGAAAAGCTAGTTTATAGAGTGACTTCGAGTTGTCGAGAAGTTGCTTTTGTGACTGGACGACATATGGTTATGACAGAGTAATGGGCGATGTTGTTTTCAAATAAAGTAGGTTTTTGTTTTTATTGAGGCTTTTTTTGCAGGACTGAGGCAGAATACTCTCTTGTTGAAATTACTGTAAAATTGTTTAAGCGGGTTAACGTCTATTTATTTTAACTTTCGGGTCTTTTGTGTGCCGTCCAGGAGGCTCTATTGAGCCAAGGATTTCTAAGGAAGTATTTGTTTTTAGCCACAAGTAGTATTTGTGCAGTTGGTGCTAATTGTCAGTGATGGTTGTGTTTGTGGATTAAGTTTTTTTTTTGCTACTGCCTAACATTTCCTTTTACTTTCTTCTCCCTGTACTAAAATTGTTTGCAAACATTTTCAGCAGACCAAGTGCTTATTAATTTTGTTAGAAAGAAAATCTCATTACAGCTTTGGTCAATGAATTATGTCAGCAATTTTATACTAACACATTTCAATTTGGTATTTTCTCGAAACGATTCAATGAAAAACGCAACTTTCATTTAATGCAGACATGTTGCGTCTACAATAACATACAGAATATTGGATATTTCCAGCGGAAACAGCCGCTGTAAAAAATAATAAATCACTGACGAGCAAATTATTGTTATTATATTGACAACAGATGTCGAAAAATCTCATCATCATTAACCAGCAGAAATGAAAAAAAAAAAAATCAAAGGAATATTTAATATGACCATTTTGTGTGTGATATGCGAGTGTGTGACCATCAGAAAAGTCAAAGCCAACAACCAAAGAAAACTAAACTAACATGCAATCAAATCACATACACCATAAAGATTGATAGGATGCAACTGCGGCGGCTACAACAACAGAAGAAAATTTTAAAATGAAAATTACAAATAAATTTCACTCTTATCCGAAATGAAAATAATGTAAAAATAAAATAAGATGAGAGATGAAGAAAAAGAAGAAGAAGAAATAGATACACATACACATAAAAGAGCAGCTTCAACGTCTAAATAATCACACAAATTGTTGCACACTTTGAGCTACTTCAGCAGCAAGAAGAAGCAAAAGTGTCTGCCAAAATCCAACATGCAACATGCCATGGGAATTGGGGTAATTGATGTTTAGTTGCACTTTTACCCAAAAAAAATATATATATATAATATATAAAAACTTATTTTATACACGAGAAAAGAAAAAAATAAATTTAAACCAAAATAAGTAGGATTTTTTTTTTTTGTTCAATATCAAAATGAAAAGGAAAGAAATAAAAAACACAAGTGGCAAAAATTTTCGACCCACTCTACAAAATCCAGCAAAAACCTCATTACATGCGTTCAATTATTTGCAAAAAAGAGCTAGCTGGCTGGTTGGCTGGCAGCAACTGCTGCTCTATTGTTGTTGTTTTTGCTGGCAAAAAGTTCCTGGCATTCGATATAAAAAGTTACTACTGCTGCTGCTCAAATTAAAATTGGGCAAAGTCAATGTTTGTTGCTATTGCTAGTGATGATGATGATGATGATGATGGAGCTATGCAACATAGTCACATGGGATCAAGATTTTGCCAGTAAATGCAAGTGGAGGTTAGTGCGCCAAACTGACTAAAGAAAACTTTCCAAGGGATTGACATTTGAACTTTTCGAGTGTGTTATCATTTGGTTAAGCATATACTTAATGCATTTGCTTGCATCTTAATTATGTCTTCAAAAAGTATATATGAAGTGATCTCGCTAAACTAAGCTTCTTCACTTAACTGGCAGCCGCATACTAATGTCTATACAGGTTTTGTATATTGATTGCTCCATGCATCAAAATACGCTATGTAAGTGCTTAAAATATTGTCACTTTTGCTAACTCAAATGAACGTGCTTTAATTAAATTCAATTAATTATTGACACATTTCATTGAGTTTTCTCCCTAATTTTTTGCGTTAAACTGAAACAGAATGGCACTAAACACTTCTTCTTTTTTTTTTTTTTGCTTTTTTTATTTTTGTAGTTTGTGTGATCTGGCGGCATTTGCCACCGCTAGAAATCGCTTAGCAAATTTTCGGTGTATGCGCTATTTTATATGCACAAACTTATTTTTTATTTTACTTCTCGCTCTTCTATTTCTTGGTTTTTTTTTTGCGATTTTTTCGCCTTTTTGCCTGTAGCCATTAATGTCATTGTCGCAATCGTAAAAACGTGAGAAATTTATCTGTTAAATTTAAAGCTACTTACTTGGTCACAGTCACAAACAAAATACATTTCGTTTGCTCGGTTTGGTTTGGGCTTGTTTGGGCGATAGTAGACAGTAGAAATAGTAAAATACCCGCTACTTCTTACTTAGGGGAATGCCGTCTAGGTTGGAACAGGGTCTAGGTCAGGACAATCTCGACTTCTAAGTGTGTATGCGAAATGGTTTGTCGCGATGACAGCAAACTTTCATGCCACTTAGAGTTCAGACCACTAACATTTTACACGTCTTATGAAACCAAGTATTCAAATATCGAAAGAAAATTAATTCACAGTGCGAAATAAAGTACATAAAACCAAAAAACAACATGCAAACAACAAAATAAGTTGACTAAAATTGTTTGTTAAAGTGTTATTTTAAAATTTGGAGAGTTATGTGGTGTTCGCATGATGCGTTTGTTGTTTTTGTCATCCGTTGTGAAATAGCACATGTAGTCAAAGTCGGAAATTTTGCTGTTATAATGCGTTCTGACATCGGAAATTAATTTTTTGATGGCGGAAAGTGTCAAAAATGTAGTTTTAATGGAAAAAGTATTAATGATTTTTTGCGTTCCGTTTTTCGATGATTTTTTTTTGATTTTCAGAGTATCTTCGCGAAACAAGTGAAAAAATTTAATAATTCACGCACAAGGTATATTTCAGCCATGCTGGTTATTTTCAATCATTTTCCTCCATATATTATTGATTTTCTATAGTGTTCCGACCTTGACTACAATTTTTTTTTTTTTTTGAAATATTACAAACTCATAAAGCACTAATCCGATAATTTTCTAATGTTCAGCAAAAACATTGTATTTAACATTACGAAATCCAGCTGAAAACGGAAGTTATGGCCAAAAATCAAAACGGCGTTCCAATCAAGACGACATTCCCCTACATACTGATGTTGGTATATTTGTATATCTACAAACATTCGCTACTTGTGGTATACGAGACATAGAAATATACAAATCTCTGGAATTTTTTGACTTTAATTGATTTCAGCATTTTTTCTTATTGACCGATTCGAAAAATATTACACATTTGTGAATTTTTGCTGGCAATAAATTTTCGCCCAATCATATCACATGCTGTGTTATAAATTCTATGAACATTTCTTTCTATTTATACTTAATTCCATTAAGATTAATTAAAATACCTATGTTTAGCACAAATCAAGCTTGAAAATAAAATATTATTTTTAAGGCTTAAAAAATGTTTATTATGTAAGTTTAAAGCTTCGTTTGGTGGTGTGTAGCCTACAGTAAATTTTTTTTTTTGCAAAATTCTGCATATAAAATTATATTTATCTAGTAATCGTATTGCTAATTGAAGCTCGAACTATATCGAACTACCTGGGCATGATTGCCTCCCACCCTTTCGGTAATACAAAAATTACAATAATAAACGAAAGTTGCCAAAAAACAGCCTCATTCTCCCCAATAACTATAACCAACATACTGCCTTCACATACAAACTTTCATTGTTTTCCTTGCTGCGGTTCAAGCGTTTCGTTTGTATGAAAGGCGTCGCGCCCTTTCCCCAAAAACATCAATATTCTTACTAATGAGTACAACTAACACTCCAACAGGTGCCACTCCCAACAAGCTTACCAATATTTTTCCCCAGAATACCATTGATAAATAGTTTTTTTTTTTTTGTTGGAACAGACAAAAGAAGTATTTAAGAATACAGCACTCAGACAAGTTTTACGTCCATTGTACTATATCCTGTGTTCCCTTTTGCTATTCTTTAAATCTACCAGATTTATTAATAAATCTAAGCAGATCCTGCGGGAGCGCAGGTGTTCGTCTCCCAACACTTCAGTGCCAAAAATGCTTACTCTAATCTGGCAGAAAGCGGGGCAGACACTAAGAAAGTGGTCCGCCGTCTCTTCACATTCTTCCTCCAAACCACAGGAAGCACAGAAGGCACTAGCTGCTAGGCCAATCATATGCAAATGTTTGGCCCAAGAGAAATGGCCTGTATATAATCCCACCAGCTGTCTACAACTCTTTCTGTTAAGTGATAACAGAAAGTCTGTTAGACGCTTCGAGATAACAGGTAACATGGTCTTTGTCTGTCTGAAGCCCCTCAGGTCCTCCCATTTACGACTGTGGGTCCAGTCGACCCACTCATTAATGGCGGTCTTGATGGCTGTAGACGACAAAAAAAATACAGGTTCTGGGCCCAGGAAACCAGTTTCCGAACCCTTTCTGGCCAGAAGGTCAGCCGATTCATTTCCTGAAATTCCTGAGTGTCCAGGAACCCATATCAACAGCAGGCTATTGTGTTTTCCAACACAATCAAGCCTGGATTTGCAATGCATAACCAGTTTAGACGTGGTTAGAGGATTAAGCAAGGATTTAAGCGCAGCCTGCTGTCACTAAATACACAGATACTCCTTTTCTCCAACCATTATCAATCAATAACATGGTCCATTGCCTTGATGATTGCAAAAATTTCTGCTTGAAAAACAGAAGCATACAACCCAAGGGAAAAATGAAGGTGCACTCCATCATTTTCAATAAAGACCCCAGAACCCGAACCGAATTCTGTTCTGGAGCCGTCAGTGAAAATACGCTTACAATCAACTCCCGGCCCAGGTCCCGGCAAAAGCCAAGTTTGGGCCTCTGGAATTTGTAAAAATAGTACTTCCATACCAAATCTTAGTACCGCACCTCAAATGGTTTCTGAAATATCCCTCACTGTGAATTTATGCCCTATCCTTTACTTACTTCTTTCGTTAAATCTTTACTGTCTTTTACTGTTATCCTTACATTAAATTTAGCTTTATCTGTAATTTATCTAAATGTGTAATTTATCTAAATTTATTTTTAATTGAGTTTATTGGTTTAGGCTGGACCAGTCAATCATTGAGAGAATGCTTTATTCAATCAGCCAGAGTTCATTCAGTCATTAAGTTAGTTAGACAGAAGTTTAGTTTGTGAATAGGTAAGTATGTAAGTTAGAGCAAGTTCTTGAGTCAATCAGTTAGTGTCTAATAGCGTTTTCTTTTCTTAATAAAATGTAGCATTTTTTCTGCACCGTGCGAGGGCTGTCAAATTTCGTACTCTTTTCTGAAAAAGAGGCAGCCTTTTCAGAGAGTATTGTGTTCCTTTCTAAAAAATGTTGCCTTCTGAGCGGGTAAAAATGTAAAACTTCTGCGCTCAATTAAATGACGGGGTAATAATGTTGCCCTGGAAATTAGCTGATTCTGACAGGGTGGTATTTTTATGTTCTTTTCTTGAATTAAAAAGTTAACATTTTCACAGGGTTGAGAGGAACATTAAAAAATTGTTACCATTGCACCAGGCAAAAAAATGCAACTTTTTGTCAAGAAAAGAAAGAAAGAAAGACGCTATAAGTCATAGTGAGAAAATTCGTGAGTCAGTTAGTGAGTAGATAATGGAGCTAGTCAATAAGAAAGCTTGTGGGTCACGTAGTTGCTAAATTAGATTTTTTTTTGTGTTAACATATTTTTCAACTGAGTTAGTCGGTGAGGAAGTTATTGATGCCGTCAGTCAGTGTCTAGGAAAATGAGTCAGTCTATGAGTTAGTCAGTGAATAGGTGAGCTAGTCATTGAGTTAGTAAGTGAGAAACTTACTGCGACAGAAGGTCAGTTAATTTCCTTTTTTTGTGAATAAGGAGGTAAAAGTGTCTTACACACTGTAAAAATTCACGTCACAGTTTTATGTGGGGTTTGTACCCACTTAAACATCGTTCTCTCTATAATAGCACTTCCACTTCCACCCTGGGACAGTTTTCGCAATACTTCAGTGTGGAGTCCGTTCCTGTTCTTACTTCACTAACATCGTTATACCACATAATACCAATTTTCTTCACTGTTGAGCATAGTCTCGATTACGCTATCAGTGGTGAATTATTATTATTATCATTATTTGAAGGAAGGATGATTCGAAAGCCAGGCACTGCGACCTATTAGATCTATTGTACCAAAGCCCCAAGTTATGAAAGAACCCGCAACCTTGTGGTTCAAAATCTAGTGCACTTTCCACTACACTATCGAGGTCGTCCAAACAGTGGTGAATGGGTCAACCGCTCTTTCCAAGGCATTTCGCTTCGATTACCATCTCGTACGTTGAAAATATGTTTGTTTTGCGTCGTTTAGTTGTCCGTCATCATATATACACTCAGGTCGTTCAATTTCGCTGATGACATGTAGATAATTACTGAAGAATCCATGGCCTGACAGTAACTGTGTGAGATACTAGTTCTCATCGCCAACTAGCCAAGTTAGAGATTAACTTGGCTCAGGTCTCGGTGATCCACTATTCCTGCCATTGTAGCAGGGTATGCAGCTTAATATCTTCCATTATTATTTTTGTGTTATTATTTTCCTTCTCTACTTATACTCTTGAATTAGAATGTAGGTCGATTGGCACCGGCCCGCTGATTACAAGTACTTTAACTACCGTTACTGTGTAGTACGCTGATACTACTCAAAGAGCTTCAGTTCACTGTACCAACGATAAAACCTTCTTTCGTTATTCCGCCTTCAACGCATCAGCACACATTTTACATCCAAAAAGGACTGAGTTTATTGTTCGCCATTGGCTACTTCCTCTTACTCTACGCCGGACCCCCGGTTCTAGTCATTGGTCTTCCATGTGAGGCTAATATGATAACCTATTTAGAACGCCACATTTTTTATTTGAGCCTAACTGGAATCAAGTCTTGAACAATTTGGGACCAAGTCTTATAGTTTATTGTAATTACCTTATCTAAAATTGACAAATGTTACCCTTAAGTATCGGCAATAAGAGAAATATTACGTCAATAGATTAACAAAGATTTTTAAACTAAAGTACCTCAATTTTTGTTATTTTCTTTTTCATTGTATTTTCTCTATTGTTGCATTGTATTCCAGTATTATACGACAGTATATTGTGTAAGTATTACAAAATATGCATACAAAAAAAAAATATAAAATTTTGCATACCACAATTTACATACAAATAGAAAATTTTGGAATCTGCTATAGAAAATTCCAACTTGACCTAAATCTTAAAAAATTTTAAGTGGGCCACAAAATAAAATCAGCATCTCAAGAATCTCATCTAAATTTCACATTGGCTATAATCACACGCTTAACAAAGAAACAGCAGCCACAGAATAGAAAGAAGGCAGTATACAACAAATTGAATGCACCCAATTGCATTGCAAGCATGACGACAACGACGACGATTGGGATGAGGACAACGACGACGACGACGACGCTGATTGCCTAAAGATGCAACAATAATAATTATTAAACGATCTTCTCGCTTAGGAGGCGTATCTCATTGCATCGGCATCGGCTATGGCGGTGCCAGTATGCAACAGCAATAGCAGTAAAAACAGCAACAAAAGCCACAACAACAACGTCAGCACTGCAATAGCGCAATAAACAAATTGTTAAAACGCTTAATACAAATGCGTCAGCTAAATAAAGTGTAACTGGCATTTAAGCGCTGAGCATTACTGCTTAAGCGAAGTAAAGTTGTAAGTTGCTGCTGCTTTAAAACCACTTAACTTAACTCTAATCACGCAGCCACAAACGCTGACTATGATCCGATCTACTGATTGAAATTGAGACAATTTTAGTTGGAAGGCAAAACAACAACAACAACAACAAGAGCTACAACAACATTGCAACTGCAGCAATGATGACTGCCAATTCAATCATGCATGAAACAACATAGAAATTTACTTTTGATTAAGTAGCTGCAAATTATTAGCTAGCAACATGGCAATTGCTCTTGCAAGTGCGTAAATTATTGCATTGCAATTTATCAAAATGAAAAATGTTTGAATGCAATAGTTTAAAAAGCAAAATGAAAATTTTACACTTTCATTGAAATTTTTTAATAAAAGCATTAAAATTTGAATTGCAATAATTAAAATGTTTTAAATCCGTCAGCTATTAAACATACGAACATGGATACATGAAGATTGTTTGATTCCGGAAATGTCATTCCATTTTTACTTTCCCAAATGCCACAAGTTTTGTCCTTTAACCGTCAAGAATGAACCCGTCTCTGATACTTTTTAAAATTAGTCTTGGTTGTTGGATGAGTAGTCAGGGTTTGTGTTCAAATATATACAGGAGATCCACTTCAAATTTGCAATATGAATAGTTGCCAAAGCAGAATGAATCATAGTCAAATCTCTTACTAGAATCCAACATCCATAGAAATTATCCTTTGATATATATCGACCTTCACAATTTTTTTTATGGGGAGTTCATGGTTTCGATGGAGAGCTAATCGGAACCGATGGGTAATTTTGTTTTTTTTTTTGAAGCTCAGTCATGGTTCCAACTTTAACCCTTAAACGCCCAATACGTCCGATTTCAATTAAAAATATACCCAGAGGTAGTATTTGTGATTCCGAACAACGTTTGCTCTACGTGTTTTCAAATAAATTAGTTTAAGGTGCAGTTATTTTAATTTACATGGTTGACCTCTGTAGTAACCTTTGGCGATTATCTGGAGAATAAATTAAAATACATTCGCAATAATTTTTAAAAACAGTTATTTGGTGTTATCCCATACCGTTTGACACAAATCTGTCCACACGGCAATATATTTATTACACAAAATTCGAAAATAAAAACACCTTTTTCAGTTGGTTGTTTAAAATTTTTGCAAAACATGCTTTTCGAGCTAAAAATAACTGTAACTGTACGACAGTTGTCATTTTTTCAATCTTATTTATACGTATCGATAAAGAAAACTTTAGACAGTAAGATCAGATGTTTATTTTAAATGGCGAACGTAAAATGGTGGCACAGGCAGCCGAAGAAGTGGTTGGTCACTGCAGTGACCAGTGGGTATTTAAGGGTTAATGTCTGAAGCGAAATTTCTCGTTATGTAAATTTTAATAATTTTTGTTTGAGCATCAGTTCTTCAACCCCTCTCTGGTCCATTTTTTCGGTAGCTTTTGCTACAAATTTTTCGAAAAATGTTCATAGAGGGTAAATGGCTTAAATTAATTGCATAATTTCTTTGGCAAAACTGTAAAGGATATTATTTCCGGACTAAATGACTAAATGAGATTTTTGGAGAGATTTGTATAAAAAATCACCGGAAACAATGGTACACAGAAGAGATGAGCCCCACTTCCTCAAAAACTTCAAAGTTGTAGGTTTTGAAATGAAAAAGATTTCTCATCTCACTAGTGACCTTGAACCTCCCATGAAAATAAAATGTAACATAGAATTCCATTTGTTATTTCGGAGGAATTTTCTGAACAGTGTATTCTATAGAAAAATATCGATTCACTGTGTTGGAGAAAAAGGTGCAGCACTGTATGTCTAGTAGATGTTTCTAATGAAAGTTTGAAAACCGATTTTGTGACCTAATTCTCCTTACTTACTTTATTTATTTATTAAATAAGATTTATAATCATGACTACATACGAAAATATACACTTTCCTCCTACCTACTTCACCTTTTTTTCGGATAATATCAACAATCGAAGAACCGATTATTTTACGGCGCGTGTGTGCAAGGCATCAAAGGGCAAAACATCGCAGCTATAATTATATGCAGTTTTAATTAAAATTGTTTTATTTCTTTTCACTAAAAATTAGCATGTCCATCTTCATCGTTTATATGTAAATGTATATGTAAGTAATTTGTTCTTGGTACTGCTACGTTAAACAGTATGTATTAACTATCATGATTGCCACTTTTACACATAAAAATACACATTTTAACCTACTGAACTCAATAATTTGTTGATAACATGCATGCTTCATTAAAAAAAAAGCAAAGCAAAAGCAAAAAAAAAAAAAACAAAAACAAGGCAAAACTTAACGACGACCTATAGGTAGTGAGTACAATGCAAGATCCACATCCAGATCCCCACTTAAACAGCTCAGACACACACACACTTACACTCACACATTCAGACAACAAGGTAAGCAAGAACAACAGCAGCAACAACAAGAACAACTAACTATACATTGTAAGTAGAAAATCTCTTATATGTCAAAAGCGATAAATCTGTAAGGCAACTCCCGCGTACACGATCAACTATAAAATTGCTGCAATACACCAGCAACAGCAACAAAAAGCAACAACAATAAAATTAGGTTAAACAAAATTTAATTTCAAACGCAAAAATGAAAAGAATTTTTTTTTTTTTTTTGCAAATTGTTAAAGAATTTCGTGTTTTGTTGCGGTCTTTTTTCATTGAATTACGTAGCCGTAGCCTTTAGTCAAAAATACTAAATGCAAGAATAAATTTCTTTCATATGCAAGTACATATTTAAATACTACTGCACAATGGAACAATTTAAAAAGCTTGAACTGTTCGTGAGCATAAAAAGTAAACAGAATAGTGGAATATTTTTTTATTAAATTACGTTAGCTGGAAAATTCACAGGAAACTGACTAAATGCAGGTAGACACTGTGACTCAAGTAGTTCTGCATCCCAGTCCTATTTCGAGGAAACACGATTTGGCGATTCATATGAAATCCAAAAACGTTCTTAATTAAAGCTGGGCTCGTGCTGTGTTCTGTGATATTAGTGACTTTGACAGCGAGTTTGTACTTCCTGATGATCGCTAAAAGGCTTTAATATGCCACGAACGGCAAGTGACGTATAGCTCACAATGCTTGCAGAAACTGTCTAGGTGGTGGCCACTCGCAAAAATCTTGGTAAACTTGGTATAGAGGTTTTGGTATCTCTGCTAGAGGTTTTGGGTGAAAATCATCGGAAAAGGTTAAAACTGCGTTAGAGGGAGAAGCTTTTACAATCTAAATACAATCGAAAATTCTAGTAGCAAGAAATATATTTTGCTTGATGGTGCCAGTTGAATTTATGTTTATCTGCATGTGTATAGATTTAACCTGAATGGTTCTTATTAGAATTGTAGCGAATTATTTATTCGAGAATGCTTTAAGATTTTTTGGTATCTTTTTCATCCATAAGCTCAGGTTTTTGTGGAAATTGGGTTCAAAACGTCAAAAACTATGATTTTGTGCACTTTTAGTCACTGTTTTGAGTAAACCTGACATTATAGAGTTGCCTACTAGAGCTTAAACTAAAGTTTGAACTAAGCTTCAATTAAAAATAAAGCAAAGCTTTTTTGAATGCGAGCTCTATCTCATGCAGAGTGTAGAATATGCTATGTACTGACCGATTTTGTTGAAATTTTGTGAATCAGGATATTTTGAATCTAGGGCCCTTTTTTTGGTTTCGATTATAAGTATCCTTTATACAGTATATCCAAACATAAACCTATGTGGGCTCAAAATATGTGACCTTTACAAGGCTTACCTTGACACTTAAATCGTTTTTTGGTGTTTCCTGGAGACTTGAGGTCTTGAGAATGTCTGGTGAAAATTTCAAGAAAAAATTTGAAAGAATAGCGGCTGCTTGCCGCCAGCAAGAAGCCGGATCAGACAGGGAGAACAAGTCATTGCTCAACTTTAAAAAGCGTTATTCTCGAAACAATGTTTTTCAAATCGATGACCAAATTTTTTGTGGTTATTACATATTAATTAAATTATCTAGTCTTTGTCGTTGGATCTATTTTTTAGGGGCTTAGTTTTCTTTTTATTGTTAAAATAGTAGTAAATTTTTGCTACTTTAAGTGGGAAGGCCACTGTGACGGATCACATTAAAGTTTATATATCCAAAAGTATGTGTACAAAATTTTAAGTAAAAATTACAAAAATTGCCTGAGTTACAGCCATTTTAGTGATAGTAAGTAGACCGGCCGAAGTAAATGGACTGAAAACTTTAAATGCGTGTTTCTCGAAACGACTTTTTTCGAACTGGTCGCGTCGATAGCTCGATTAAATATTAGCCGGTTTTCAAATTTTTTATTCGTTTTGTTCGTCTTGCAGTGGCTATCGTTGACCGTAGCCGATTTTCAGATTTTTAATTTTTACTATTTTTTAAGCTCTTTTGATACAAAAAAAAGGGTCGAAAACATGAAAAAATTTTCAATCAGTTGCCATTTTGTGGACAAAAAACCAAAAAAAATGCACGTGGCGAGAATTATACTCAGGCGCAAGAAACGAGAGGCAGAAGGACGTGAGTGTGTGAAAACAGGAATGAGGTTCGAAAATTCTTCGAAAAAATAAGATGCCTGACTAGCGGTTTGAAGACCGACGCCTTTTCCTGCAAGGACGAAGACGGAAATCTGGTGACAGATGTCCAGGGTATTATGAGGTTATGGAGGGAACACTTCTCGCAGCTGCTTAACAATGATGACGACAACAATTCCGCCATTAAAGAAGCTGTTCCGGAAACCCCAATCACTAACGGCGTTGAAGTACCGCCGCCCGACTATGACGAGGTCTTAACAGTCATCGCTCGGCTGGAAAACTATAAGGCTGCGGGTGCAGATGGCCTGCCTGCTGAGTTGTTTAAGACTGTAGGCGAAGAGCTCACAAAACGCATGCACGAGCTTTTATACAGAATATGGTCGGATGAAAGTATGCCCAGTGATTGGAACCTCAGCGTACTCTGCCCAATCCACAAGAACGGTGATTCCACGATCCGCGCCAACTACCGTGGGGTAAGCCTTCTTAACATCGCATATAAGGTTCAATCAAGCGTGCTGTGTGAAAGACTGAAGCCCATCGTTAACAAACTGATTGAACCTTATCAGTGTGGGTTCAGGCCTTGTAAATCCACCATCGACCAGACATTCACACTATGCCAAATCCTGGAAAAGACCGAGAAAAATAAATCGTCACACATTATCTATTCGTCGATTATAAAGCCGCCTTCGACAGCACGATTAGAAATCACCTGTACACCGCAATTTCAGGTTTTGGTATCCCTGCAAAGCTCATTCGTCTTTACAAAATGACACTGGCAGACACCGCCAGCGCAGTAAAAATGTGGACTGACCTCTCCACGCCATTTGATACCAAAAGAGGTTTCAGACAAGGTGATTCTCTATCTTACCACTTCTTTAATCTGATGCTGGAGAAAATAATTCGAACTGCGAACATCGACATCTCTGGCACTATCTTTTATCTTGTCATGCTTCTAGCATACGCTGATGATATTGACATCATTGGTATCAACGCGCGAGCAGCCAGTGCAGCATTCTTCAACTTAGAAAGGGAGTCTCGTCGAGTGGGTCCGAGTGATGAACGACGACAAAACGAAATACCTAGTGTCAACAAACAAAGAGTCACGGCGTCTTGGACAAAATGTCACTGTTGACAATTACAAATTCGAAGTCGTCAAGGATTTTGTTTATCTTGAATCCAGCATTAACACCAACAATAATGTCAACCTTGAGATCAAGCAAAGATTAACCCTTGCCAACAGGTGTTACTACGGGCTCAGTAGGCAATTGAGAAGCCCTCTCTCGACGAATGAAAATAACGCTCATCAAGTCCCTCATCCTTCCCGTCTTAATGTATGGCGCTGAGACGTGGACATTGACCACAAACGATGAGAGGCTGTTGGGAGCGTTCGAGAGAAAGATACTCCGCAAGATCTGTGGTCCAGTGTGCATGGACGACGTGTATCGTATAAGATGGAACCATGAGCTGTATGAGCTAATCTCCGTTGGAAAGGCCAGGTATAAGGGGATCTGACTGCACTTGGCCTTATTAACTGGCGCCGGCGCGCGCATTGCAGAAGCGACTGGCGAGGCTTTATAGAGGCGTCCAAGACCGATCATCGGTTTTTTAACCAACTAAGTAAGTAAGATTATTAAAAACTAAATTTTTTTTTCAGAAAATCCGTTCTTGAAAAATCGATGCGACCATGGAGGAGGAAATTTTTTTCGGGAACGCCCATATCTTCAAAACTATTCAATATTTTTTAATAAAAATGTATGGAAATATTGTTGTAAGTACACTTAATAAAATGAATATAAAACGATCTCCATATTCCTTTATTTGACAGATCAAAAAATTCCCGAAAACCACTCATTTTTCCAGCCGTTTCAGTGGCCTTTCCCCTTAAGTTCAAACGCCCGCTATTTTGTCAAATAAAAATATTTTCAAAATCTCTTACGACTAAGACTAGATTATAGTGTCATTTTTAATAATCTTTCCGTTTTTTTTTTTGTTTCTGTTGAAAGAATATGCAAATACTCGGCTAAAATTGGATTGAATTTTTCTTTAAAGAAAAAAATCTGATAATTCGTACAGGCTTCCTTAAATTTTTTTTAAAAAATTGCATTTTTCGCGCTTCTAAGTGTATATTCTCCCTTAACTAAGTTGATAACTGAAGGATATCTTTGTCTTTTTATTCGTAATAAATTTTGAAATAATGAAATTTTATAAATAATTATATAAATTAATACAAGTGCGACTTTGTTAAATCGTGAAGATCAATATAATGCCAATCTTGGCCCCAAAACATTTCAAATATAGGGTCCTAGGAAAATCCACAAAGCCCTAGATTCATTTACGGGGAGCTAAAATCAATATTTGTTGCTAAATAAGAAAAAAAGAAGCTAAATTCAACTACAAAATTGCAAAACTTTCACAAGAGTTGTGAGAGTGCGAGTATGGCAGAAAGCAGCAGGAATCAGCTGAGAAAGCGGGAAAGCAAAAAAAAAAAAAGAAAAAAACTGCTTTGCTTCTTGTTATCGCAACATTAATTTGTTTACAATTGTTTTATTTTTTGCTATTATTTTTAGTTATTATTGTTGTGAATTGGCGTGAAATTTTACAATTTTCTATTTTAAAAATGGAAATAAATATTGAAACATTAATAACTAATTATAGTAATGTAAAGTAATAAGGTAAGGTCCGGACTTTCATGCACTAAAAAATCAAAGATATGCACATAAAATATGCAGCTAAAAATTAAAAAATTCTCTAAAAACCAGGAAAATATGCTATTAAAATTATTTTTTTTAATATTTATGTACAAGAGAGACATAAAAATTGTTGCAAATTTTATATTTCTTTCATATGGTTAAACTCGTTTTAAATAGGTAATTCAAATTCCTCTGAGAGTTAAGTACACTTTTTCAAAAAATAAACAAAATTCCATTAGTTCAAAAGTCAGAAATTTTTTATTACAAAAAGATTCAGGATATTTTGGGACTTAATCTTAAGATAATCGTTTACTGGTGTTGGCAATAAAATTTTATCTAAAATGATCAAAAGTGAAACTTTGCCGATTTGACCTCAAAAAATTTTAGTATATGGAAAGATCGGACCCTCCCCTTTTATTGGTTCTCCAATTTCCTTTTCTTCAATTTGCAAAGTACAAACAATGGTTTTTTGAACTGGTTTCTACAGTAGGCCTTCTTTTCTAACCTCAGATGTAAAAAAAAGCTTTTGTACTTGGGTTCTTTAAAAGAACACAAATGAAATATTATCTAAGGCCAGACCTGAATTTAATGTTGACTAAAACAAGCTTAAAAACGTTGTTGATTATTGAATTCACGCTTGAGCTTAATTTCAATTAAATTTTTTTATTGCGATATTTTGAGCTTATCGATTTTGCAAATAAAAGTTCCGACTTTGAGATTTGGCTGTTAGCACCTCTGCATTTACCTGAAGAATTTTTGTTATTTTTCTCAATCGTTAGTTGAAAACCCCTAAAATGAAAGGGAAAGGTAGGTGGTGTTGGGTTAGGATTTCATAACGAATTACTCTCTCTCTGACACTAAACATGTAATATATAAAATTATTACTATCACAGGACGATTTTTTAAAAGTTTTTAAAAGGCGTTGATAAAAACCGACCGACCACCAACTTCGTGATCAGTGGTCCACAACAAATCTGACACCTCAACTCATTTTTATGCATCGCAAATTGTAATTAATTTAAATTTATCACATAATCCTTAATGGCATGCAACTCGACATACAAATTAATTACAGCATCGAATGGTTATTGCAGAACAACTAATAACCATCCTCTTTTTACTAGGCTCGCAGCGCAACAATTGCATGCGGGTCGTATTAAAATTTTCCTTCCTACTTATTCCCATTCATGTGACCTATATTCGAAGCTTCATCGAACTAACCTTAAAGCTATCATAAAAAATTATTATCGACTAATTTCCTGCTGTGTTTTCCAACTTAACAACATAGCCGGCTCAAACAATAATAGACAAACAAGGCGGCCGCATAAGGCGGCATTTAAAATAATTTTTATTTTAAATAAAAAAATTTAATTTGATTGTGAAAAATGAAAAATAAAAGGTTCCAAAAATATGATCAAGGACAAGGCCGTATTTAGGGGGAGGTTTTGGGGGTTATGACCTCCCGCCGCCCTCTCCCCCCGAAAAGTGGAAACTTTATTCTAATTTTAGAGATTAATTGCCAATGGATGGAAAAAAAGTAAAAAAAAAAATCTATTTAACGATATTTTTTACTTCCATCGGTTTTTTTTTTCTAAAAAGTCAAATATAAAAAAATAAATTTGAAATCTTAGTACGCTATGCGATCAAATCCGATTTGTTTTCCTCGACATGAGGTTTGACTACGGATTCAAAAAGAGAAGGAGATACTGAGCACTCCAGCATTCATAGTTTTTCTAGGTCAGTAACTGTTTTTGATTTAAAGTTCCGTCCTGAATCAGTTTGAAAAGACTAAAAAATTAATAAAAAATAGAAAAAATTATCGGATCCTTGTAAAATTGCTTGAACCCCATTTTTTCCCTAATACGTGTCGTGATGGGAAGTTTTTGACCTCAGATTCGTGTTCAACGTGAAAAATTCTTTCGCAAAAACTAGGAACCATCTTATTAGCAAAACCCATGCAGTCTTAGAAGACAATCTTAAAATGTAATTAATTTTTTAACTCATTATTGTTCAGAGCACCACGACTAGAAGTATCTCTTTCAATGCTGTGACGTTACGAATTTAGGGAATATAAGCCAACCTCATCCGGGTTCCTTATCATTGATAATGGTACGAATTCCCAATGATGATCATTTGAAAAAAATGAGCCTATACTATTTTTGGTAATTTTTTTGAGGTTGGGTACATCATCAGTGGTGGGAAGTCAATGAGTTAATGAAATTATGTCCCTCACGATAATAAAAAATCCACTAGAATGCACATTGAACAATATTTATTTGAAAAATTTAAATTGATCATTCTGTGAATTTTTTGTCACTTATGGCCATTTTTTTGAGGTTAAGATTAACAAAATTTTTCCTAAAGTATTAAGATATTTATCTACTTTTGTCCTTAGTCTGATAGGGTCCATCAAATGTATCATGGATTTAATATATTGTATTTAAAAATCAGTTTGACAAAAATTATTTATGAATATTTTCTTCCCCAAAAAAAATTTCTGGCTACGGCCCTGATCTAGGGTAAGCGGCATTCCCAAAATTTCACCCATTTTTGGAAAGAAATTTTGAGAAGAGTCTAATTTTTGAGTATTTAATTCGATTAGAAAGCCATAATTTTGGTTGTAATGTAAAGTAATAATTGGTTTTCGGATTATTATCATAATTAAACTATCGGTAAATTTTTTGTTTAACTGATTCTGGGAGCTATATGTAGGTGTACTCATCTCCACGTACATACTTAATCATTTTATATTTTTTGTATCCAAGTCTATCCTAGTCATGGGCCTGTTCCTCCATTACCCTGGTGAAAAATTTATAATGCATTTTCCTTGTAATATTCACGAAAAATAATTGCATTTCATAAAATTTTCCGAAAAGTACAAAGTTCTTATAAGGAATAACGATAATGGCCCAAATTAATTTTGTTAAATATTCGCTTCAAACTAAATTCGAATTTTTTACGTATATTAAGTTAAATTTATCATTTATTAACTTTACTTGCCATGTTTGTAAGACCCGTGATTCGACATTAAAGTCTTTATTTTGACGAATTTACAATTGAAGTATAATTGTTGATCCCGCCTCGTCCCAAACAGTTTTATGTATTTGTTTTGTTTGTCTTTCAATATGTGACGGTGAAAACTCGCCTAGGACGGCAATATACCTTGAGCCGGCCCTGCTTAACAACAGTATTGCATAACTCTATATAACACAGATATGCTAATTGAGTTCGCACATGGTTCATATTGAATTGATTAGTACTTACGAATTTGTATTTCCCCCTAACTTATATCATCATCATCAACTCAATAATGCAGACAGTCATTGGCAGACAGTTTTTTCAAGAACACTCAAAAAAATAATAATAATAACAAGGAAAATTACGTATGTAGTAACAAAAAAAAAGGAGAAAAGGAATGAAATTTGCATAGTAGCTGTGGCTCATACATTTTACATAACTTCACTAGTTACACACTTAGGCTGGAGAAGGAAATGGCAAAATTTGCGCAGTCATCATCATCAGCATAGTTCATTGGCCAAGATACTTGTGGATGCCTCCATACATATGTACATATATGAACAACAGTTGCAATTGCTATTTAGTAACTAGAAGTTGTTGGTGCTAGTGCCGGTGTATTTTTGTTGCCTTTATGTGTTTACTAATTTGCACATGCAATCAAGTGTGAACGAAACACTCTGCGCACTTCAAATCGCAATTCACGAAATTGACAATGCCCAATGTCTTTGTATGTTGATTTCCATGACATGAGGTCTGCCTGCCTGTCAATCGCTCAGTTGGTTGCTTGATTATTGACAATGCCACCAAATGAAGAAAAGAAATTGTTATCATCAGCAGCAACATCGTCATCATCAACAATAACTACTGTGAAGTCATATATTTTCGCAAGGAAAAAATTATTTTCAATTATTTTTTATAAGTCAAAAACTTCACCCTCAGCATTTACATACACAGTCATTTACATATACACGAGTGTATGTATCCGACGTAAATTACTGATTGCCCGAACAAAAATTTCATATTTCGAAGGTGTTGATTACAATTGCATTCACAAGAAAATTAACTTTTAGGATAATTCAATTTTAATTAATTCATGACTTTGAACCTAAAAGCACATCAGGCTATGTGTGCCAAATAGAATAGATTAGGACCTCTCTCCTAAAAAAATATATTCAATTTTTAAGAATTTTATTTTAAGTATATCTATATACATTATTTAAAATCTCATTTGTTAAATCGAATAGACATCGGATACACGATAACACTCTAATATAAAATCAATTTACAAAATTACTAAATGTTAACTTGAAAATATTGTAAAATAATTTAGAATGATCAAAATTGGTTTCAAAATATTTCTGATTAAATTTATAATTTCCAAATTAATTTTTAAAATTATATTTTTTGAATAAAAAAAAAATAACAAAAAATTGATTTCATAAAATTTCCAACTGATTTTGGAATACCATATGCCGCCAAATAGGTTTCAGAATATTTCAAATTGGTTTCAGAGTTTTAAAAATTGATTTCAAAATTATTTCAGAACATTCTAAATTGATTTTAAGGGGGTATTCTAGTGTAGAGGAGTGAATTTTAGGAGATTTTTGAAGTTCCGTTAAAAAAAGCAATCAATATTTTTACTATCCATTTTTTCATGAGTCATTACAAAAATACAGAAAAAAATTAAAAAAGTAAAAATTCCAAAAATGAGCAGTTGATGAAGTGGGGTGTCTCAAAAAATTGGCACGTGACCATACCCACGATTCCAACCCTCCTAGCAATCTCAAAGAAAAAATTAAAAAGGTTATTAATCTAGAGTAATGCCGCAATGTCCGGAACTACGAAAAAGTTGAAAATAATTTTTTTCACAAAGTGGAATTGTTTTTGTACTACTATTTTTGACTTTTTCGAATTTTTGAAAATTGGGGGTGAATTTTCAAAATTGATTTCAGGTTATTCCATAAACCTGCAATGTATTTTTAATTGATTTCAGAAAATTCCAAATTGTTTCAAGTCCATTTTAGAATATTTAAAATATATTTCAGTGGCGTAGTCAGAAAATAATTTCGGGGGTTGGGGAGCCCCATTATTATTTTTTTTTGTTTGTTTTTTTGTTAGGTTTCATTCTATTGCCAGTTCTGGCTATTTAGCACCCACTAATTTTTCTAAAATTATTTTTACTAGTTAATCAAAAATTAAAATTTTTGAAAAAATCTATTAAAAAAACCCTACATAACAGTAAAAAACAAGGTACACCATCGAGATGAGATGAGCGGCCAAAAATTATAAAGTAAGAATGTATTGGGAGTATGAATGTATAAACTCGTATTTTTTTTCGTAATTTGGACATTTGTTGTGAAAAAGTGATTATAAATTTATTCTATAAAGTATTGTCCATCGTTAGCCACAACCTTTTCCCATCTTTCTGGTAGCATACGGATTCCGCGTCTAAAGAACTCCTCATCTTTTGAGGCTATTCACGAATCGACCCATTTTTTGAGTTCTTCGAAAGAACGGAAGTGCTGTTCAGCCAGGCCATGTGTCATCGATCGGAAAAAGTGGTAATCAGAAGGAGCAATGTCTGGAGAATACAGCGGGTGGGGTAGCACTTCCCATTTCAGCGTTTCCAAGTATGTTTTTACTTGCCTTGCAACATGCGGCCGAGCATTGTCGTGCTGAAGAATAACTTCATCGTGTCTATTCTCATATTCTGGCCTCTTATCCTTTAATGCTCGGCTCAAACGCATCAATTGTAGTTGGTAGCAGTCGCAAGTGATCGTTTCATTCGGCTCATAATACACGACACCTTTCATATCCAGAGCAAATACAAATACACAGCATGAGCTTGGACCCATGGATGTTCGGCTTTGTCGTTGATGCATGTCCGGGCGGTCCCCATGATTTTTTACGCTTTGGGTTATCGTAACGTATCCACTTTTCATGGCCAGTCACAATACGATGCAGAAACCCCTTTCTTTTCTGTCGTTCAATCAGCAGTTCACATGTGAAAAATCGTCGTTCGACGTCTCTCGGCTTCAATTCGTACGGCACCCAACTTCCTTGCTTTTGAATCATTCCCAATGCTTTTAATCGTTAGAAATGATTGATTTATCAACTCCTATAGATTCTGCAAGTTCTTGTTGCGTTTGACATGAATCTTTTTCGAGTAATGCCTTCAATTCTTCATCTTCGAACTTTTTCGGGCCGCCTGAACGTTCCCTGTTTTCAACATCAAAATCACCACTTTTGAAACGGGCATACCACACCTGACACATTCTAACGTCTATAGCACAGTCAGGATAAGCTTCAGTGAGTAAACGATGTGCTTCAGTTGCGTTTTTCTTTAAATGGAAGAAGCAAATTAAAACTTCCCGCAAATGTTGTTTTGTTGGCACGAAATTCGACATTTTCAGCTATAGTAAAACACTTTTGTAAAATTATTAAAATTATTTGACAGATCAATTCTTATAGTATTTTTGGCGCTCTTGGAGATAGAATAGCTGTCAATGTCAAAAAAATGGCGTGTACGATATATATGAAGTTAGTCACAATTATACATTAATACTCCCAATAGAAGGCCTGCAATCCCCACAGCTTCGCTAATGGATTTCAAAATATTCTAAAATTTTTAAAAGTATTCTAAATTATTTTCACAGAATCAGAGTATTCCAAAGTGGTTTTAGAATATTCTGAATTCCAAGTTGATTTTAAAATATATCAAGCTGTTTTCAGACTATATTAAACTAATTGTATAATATTCCAAAATGGTTTTAAAAATCTTTGGGAAAACATTTTAGATTGATTTAGAAATGTTTTAAAATGATCTTAGAATATTCTAAATTGATTTAAAAAAATTCACAGTTGATATCAGAATATTTCAAATTGATTTCAGAATTTTCCAAATGGATTTCAGAGTATTCCAAACCTATTAAGAAATATTACAAATGATTACAGAATAACCAACTGCAAAATGTATGTACGCAACAAATCTTCTGATATCAATTCGAAATATTCTGAAAAAGGTGATAGTGCAGAATTTGATGGGCTTATCATTAAATTAAAAAGAACTTGATCCCATAGTGCAACTCATTTTTGTGTTGTACTACTGCTTTTGTCAGCTGATTTTGACATTCAGACTGCTCCGCCATTATCGCCGCAACAACAACGCCCTGTTGTTGCTGCCGTGATAAACTTGTTGCACTGCTGCTACCACCTTATATAAATTCACCTTGAACCATAGCATATGCCAAATCTCATTAACTTTGGGGGCACTTCCCACTTTATTTCCCTGCTATATCCTTATACGTAAATGAGTTAAACATTTACGTATGATATCATACGTAATGGAGTGTTTCACGTATTCGTGTTAGGTGTTAACGGCATAAGCGGCACAAAAGAAAGTATTTTCCAAAAAATCTTTCAGGATTGCATTAAAATTACTTTTGTTTCATTTTTTTCACGCTAATTGTGCAGTGTTAAATAAATGCCACGAAGTCAAGTAATATTGTTAAAAATATATTGAAAAAGAAAACAAAATAAAACGAAATATGTTACTTAACTTAATATTTAAAGTCTAAACTACAAAATGAATTTAAAGGTTAATGACTTTACAGCTGTTGTTTGAATTCATAACTATGACATCACAGTTACCACGCCCACAAACCTTAACATATATTTTTTTTGTGAAAACTTGTAGTTTTCTATTTTGAACTAATACTAACAAGTGCTGCAAATTTCAGTGCATTCGTTCAATTAGTTCTGGGTGTGAGCATTAATGGGTTAATGAAATTCGTTGGGAACAAAAATTCCAGCGAGAGAAATCATAGTTGAAGTACTAAACAAAAATTTTAAATATTTCTTTTATAATATTCTATAAGTAATTGATCCGCCACAGGTGAAAATATAACTTAAATAAAAATATTCACAAGTGCATATTCATAAAGTTAGTAATATTGAAAACAGTTATAACAAATATAGCTAGTTGAAACCAGCACACTTTTGTAGAGAGCGATTGTGAATTTTTAGAAGCTTAACCAATATGATAGTAGTTAATGTTGTCAGCTTTATTACCTTGACTTATGTTAGTTTTTATATGTATTTTAAACTTTTTTTTGTACGAGAATATAAAATGGATTCTTGTATCTAAAAGCACGACGTATGTATTAAGATGATTCGATGTGGTCTTTATTTATGTCGATACAAGCTTAAATGATTTCCTAGTTTTAGGTATTTGGGTTATACATATTTAATGAAAGTTTTTGTTTTACACTGAAGAAAAAAAAAAAAAACAAACTGTAAATCCAATAATTTTATCAAATTTTTTATGGTTATTTCGTATACAACATAAAGATTTAATTTTTTAGCAAATTATGCATTTAGTTTAAAAGTATATCAGTTGTTGCTTCAAATACTTCTTATTTAATTCAATAGTTGAAGATTTTGTTACATAAAAGTGAAGCTGTTGGTTCGAGTATTGGGTCTTTAGGTCTTAACATTAAAAAACTTTGGCGAAAGAATTCAAAATAATAATTTTTTGTGATTATTGTTAAAATTTTTGGGAAAATATGCAATTTTACAGAGTAAAATTTGTAACCGTTTTTTCGCCCCTGGGTCTGGAATCTCTAACACCACTCACTTGATATGCATTTTGGCATGCGGATAAATTTGCACTTTTTTTCTGTTACTTGAGTTGACATCGAAATCCATAGAGAATGACAAATTGAATTTGTTGTGCGACTTCACGTTAGTAACTCTAGGTTTCTCGTCTTCATTCTTACAGATCTTCTTTAAATTTCAAATCAAATATAATAAAAACTTATAAAAAACCACCAACTTTCGCTAACTTTTATTAGTCTTCTCGTAGATATTGGAAATATATTTTTACACACACCCTCTCCATATGATCTAATTTTGTAAGCATGGCATCGGGTTAAATGAAAACAGAAACTTCCAAACCGCGCATTTCTTCAAGATTTTTTTACTGTCGATTGCCAACTTTAAAATGAATTTGGTTACATACAACAAAGTTATCATTACCTTCAAAAAACTAATTTTTTTTTTCAATTCCCTGCACACAAAGTGTAATTCTGATTGTTTGCAACTATGTTGTGCAACAAGTGCAAGAACATATGCATGTTTGGGGGGGGGGGGGGGCGCCAACAATGATTTCGCATGAAAGTTCATTTTTGATAAACCACAATCACACACTCGATCTAACTAGGAACTCAACTCAACAACGTAACGTCGGGCAACAACGACTACGTCTGTTTAATATTCTAACTGGCAACAAACCGTAAGTATGAAGCAACAACAATTTCTCATGTCAATCAGTAACTACCACAAAATGTTCACAAGCATATTGCTGCTGTTACTGTTGTTGCTAGCATTTTTGATTAGTTAGCAAATTTATATTATAGATACAGGCACATACAAATAAATTAGTTGCAAGTGCAAACTGAAAAGTATCTCAAACCACCAACAGAAATCTAATTTCAATGCAAACACTTTGTCATCGGTAAGGAATATTTTTCAATTCTAACAGCAGCAACCAACAATATTTTTTTTTGGTTATGTATTGGTGCTGCTACTACTTGCTTCTATTGCTGCTACATGTCAATATCAGCATTGACACATCGTCATGGCATTTCTTTGAAACGTTGAAACAAAAGTAAAAAAAAAAAACACTTGCAACAGTGTTGGATACAAGGAGAAAAAAAAATCCATTTTTGTTGACAACATTTTTTCAGGGATGCACAGCAATCGTAAATATTTGTGATTGTTTTAGTAGAAGAATTTTGATAAAAGCACACGACAAAATGCCGCAGCAACATTCATTTCAATTGGTTTTTTCTGTGTGTGTGTGTGTTGTCAATGAAAAGTGGAGAAAAAAATCATGCAACAACAACACCAACGGCAAGTGCTGTATGGAGTAACTTGTGTTTGCAATTTGAATATCAACATTTGTTGTCATTCATTCGTTACGTTGTAGATTGGTTTACTGTTTTCGCTGCTGCTGCTGCTATTGCTGTTATATGCTGTCGAATTCCACGAAATATTGTAATAAAAAAGAACGATATTTTAGCTCAGCGCACACCCGCAGTGGAATGAGCTCAGCTCAATCACTGGGACACTATGCATATAAGAGTATCAAAAGAGCCTAGGTAGTGTAATAAATGCAAACGAGCTGCGATTAATCTGCATTCAAGCAACAGTTGCAGTTGCTGGTTGCCTTCTGTTGGTTTGTTCTTTCTTGACTGAAGTGTAGAAGCTGACACTTGAAAAGTGTCTTTGTTATATTTTGTTTTTGTTTGCTTGTCTTCTTGTTACAGTTGCGAATTGACAATCAATTTACTTTTTAGTTCCAGCAGCAACATCAGCATTAGCAGAATAGCTGATATCATCACAGCAACGTCAAAGCATTTAATTGAAGGTTCCGGGTTTTAGTGCTTGCTGTTGTTTTTGTTGTGGATTAACGGTGTGGGCGAAATAGGGTACCTGATATGTCCCTAAGTATAAGGAAAAAATGAGATATTTTTAAACATAAAAGTATTTTTTTTCTGTTATTTACTAAGTACATTAGAACTTTTAAGATTGTGTCTACTTTGTAAATTCTTTTAATCAAAAAAATGTTTGCGTTGAGAAATAATTTTATTTTAGAGTAAGTACTTCTCATATCACCTTTTTCGTTTTCTTTCTTCTTGAAAATCAAAAACCGTAAACTTAGTTTACTAAAATGATACAAATAAGTTAATCACAATGCCAGTAAAATTTGTTTGCTGTGTATTAAAAGTTATGTGTTTATTACCAAATAAACGCAACCCTGCACTACCTGCTGACTAGCTGACATGCTGAATAACGCATAACGCAGGCGCCATTTAATTTGACTCGATATTTCACAATATGCAAGTGAGTGAGCTAAAAAGTGAACGTGGATATACGCGAACATAAGTGCAAAAATATTTACATTAACAATTATAAAAACTCAATAATTAACCGGAAGCCTACACAAAATAAAATGTGCAACAAAAACACAAGGACATCAACATCCAATACTCAGGAGAACACGTAATATTTATTTTTTGTTTTGAAATAAACTAACAAACATAAATGTCAAATCATAACCTCAAACTAATACAAACATTATGCACCACACATCTTACATCAAATTGTTTCATCCATTCAACAAATATTAAAACCAGTGCTCTATTTCACCAACTTACAAATATGTGAATTGCAAAAAAATTCTTACAAAATTGTAAAAAATCTTTATTTGTGGATTGAGAACTTGTCTTTGTAAACTACAAGAGCTTGTTATAACAAATTTGTCAATATTTGTTTTACCCAACAGGATTTGTAGTTTACAAGTAACAAATTTGTAGAAGTGTTACTATTTTGTAGTTTTTTGTTTCACCAAACAGGCGACTAATCCAAAATTTATGAAGTTTTGTATGAATTTCTTACAAAAAAAAAAAAAAATCGCCTGTAAAATTCCCATAATTGTTTATATTTTGTTTCACATCTGCAAATGTGGCAGACATTTTATTCCTAAGTACATTTTAAAACCAGTGAAAGCAGTGAAGTGATATATTAAGCGTGTAAATTTTGTTATAACAAATTTGTTTGAATTTAATGATAAATTTCGTGTTAGTTGTTCCAAAGTGAAAGAAATACTTTCAATTATTGTGCCTCAAATTCAACATGCAATAGAAAAAAAAATTGGATTAACATCAATACAGCAGTTATTGGCTGCGTTGCACTGGCTTGGTAATGGTGGTAAATTCCATGGAATATCAAATATACATGGAATTTCGAAAACTACCGTATACAGTTGTCTGCGACGTGTTTGCGATGCCATTGTTAATTTGATATTTACAAAATATGTTCTTTGGCCTGCTACAACATGAAGGCGTTCGGTAGGTAATTTCTTTTTTATATAAAAAAAATTGCTCTAAAATTACATTGTACAGCAACGCACAAATCCCGCTTGGTTCCTCCAAGTACCATACCTCCAAAGGGGGTATGGCTGAACACGAACCGGTATTCATTTTTTTTCAGGTCAGCTCAGGTTTAATAGCTAGTTGAGTTAAAGATTTTAGTTTATGCACCGGTATACTAACACCATGTACCAAAAAATGCATCAGTTTATCACTGTTAATTAATTTTAAAAAACCCAATTACTCCTATATGTTTTCAGTTCATCTAAGACAAAGCTTCAATCCGTAGAATATACTACTTACAAGACAAAATTTTCATATTAAGTCTGTTTATTAGGTTTTATTGAGAAAAACCAAAAAGGATCATTGTACCATTTTTTTATTTTTAAATATTTTTAAAATGGAGTAAAAGAATTTGTAATTGTAAATTGTATTTGGTGAAATAGGACACAGGGCTCATTTTTGACTATTTGGCATTACTAAAGTTTTATCCAAAACCGCAAATATGCACATTATATACCGGAAAATTTCGCAAAACAACGTTAAAAAATGACATAAGATCAACATTTTTCGGAAGTTCATCAACTTTTCGGGCACAAAGCTTAAAATTATAGACTTGAATTGTTCCTAACAAGTTCTGGAAATCTTAAATCAATCAATAAATAAAAAAGTAAGCAGCCAAACTCGAAAGATCGAGTTTCTGTTGTGAAAAAAGACCAAAATTAAATTTCCTAGAAACTTTTGTGGAGATCTAGTGGTAAGTACCTTGAACTCTATTTATTTGCAGTTATATAATTACATAGTAAGCTATAATATATAAAGTCAAGTTTTTCAGTACGTTTCTTAAATTTGTTAAAATACCAAAAGTTTTCCTGTAAAAACATCAATTTTTTTTTAGAATAAGTAAATTGCGCTGCCCATGTCGTCATCTGAGTTAGATGTTGAGTTTCTTCAAATAATCTTTTAAGAACTGTTTCAGCGTATTTTTGATGTGTAAACATTTTAGCTCACGGTATGGGCAAAATGTGTAAAATGTAAGAATCACTGTATCGTAAGTTGTAAGATAACTGTAACGTCCAGTTTTTGTTTTTACGTTTGCAAAGAAAACGGACAAAGTTATCGTTTTTGATTTTGCTTCTAGAGCAGAGCTGTTTTTACATGTCGCACCCTAACAATAAAAGTGACACAACTAAAAAATTTACAATTTCTCATTCAGGAAACGCAAAAAAATGTTCGTGTAAATATAACTGAAATATTATAAAAAAAAATTGTATGTCATTGTTAAGAAAGCTTAGTTAGGAGTAATTTAAGCCGCTTAATTTTTTTTTCTTTTTGTGATTGTCGGCAGAAGCTACTCTGATAACGGCAAGCGATTCCGATCAATTTCTAAAAAAATTCCCGACATTAGATTCCCCAATTTTAATTTTCAAAATCTTATGTCAGATTCGTAATCAGGGACCCTGAAAACACCTGAGTAATGATTTTGAAGCTGTTTTCTCGAGAGCTTCTTTTTGGACGTTAGGTCTCTTTTTTAGTACTCCAAGGCACAATTAAATATAAAATTTTCTTTTTCGAATTTTTGACTAATATCTTAGGAAATAAAATATCTTGAAATTATAAGGAACCTAAGAATCAAAAAGAGAAAAATCGATGATCTTCAAATTTTAAATTGGAATGCCCCCTTAATTCAATTTAAGTTGGCATCCCTCAATATGGTAAACGAAATTATTTATATCAACGTCAACAGTTTTACGAAAAAACAACATAACTATATGACACAAACTGAAAATATATAAATAAACCTTACATTAACAATCCATCAAAAGACATATGCTTGGTTTTTACTATGTTATATTCCCTGTCAAAGAGAGAGAAAGAGAGAATTTCCTTTGTAAAATTTGCCAACATGCTAGCAAATGTGATTGAATTTGACATAGTGAAAATCAGGCATTACTTTCACTTTCTATTAATTTAATAAATTCTTGCTTATTTGCAATGATCACAATACATTTTTCCAAGTGTATGTCCCGATTTCTCTACTGTAACCATGCAACTATCGAACGTATAAAGCTTAATATAATTTCTGTAAATCTATTATCTAAAATCTTATTTTCGATATCCAATATAAATTTCTCCGCAAGAAAAAATAATAAAACAAAAAATAAAATAAGAAAATCTGCCCTATTTACAATTTACATAAATGAACATTGTGATATTTCACACATTTACAACAATAATTTTAAATGCGCAACAAATTGTCTCAAATTTCCCATATCCTCGCAACAAAAGTAAATAGTAAAAGGCAACAACAGCAGCGAACTCAAGCACGCATTTTTGTGACAGGCTTTGACTACTCTCTAGTCAACACACAAAACTGATACAAATCTGCCTGTCTCTCCTTAAGTTGCAAACTGCACACAGTTTGTAGAATGGCATCATTGCAATATTGCTGCACAGTGCTATACTATAGCATAGAGAAGTGCGTGCATTCGCGTGTGCCGTAGTCACAACCACGCACATGCAACAAAGAGACAAAAAAAAAAAAAAAGCGCAACTGCCACCTACCAATGTAGGCTATATGAGTTTATACACTTAAAATAAAATTCAAAAAGCTAGACGTAGTTAGCGGCAGTTTAAAATAAATGGTTTGGTGAAATTTGAGGAAGTAACAGGCGGTTGAAAGGAATCTGAGGGAGCCTAATACAGTTTGAAGCAGATATAAGCAAAACCCATTGCAAAAGTTTTCAATTGCAATTACATGTAATTGAAATCAGGGATCGACGAGAAATGTTATTTTCCATTTTTTAAATTAAAGACACATAGAAAAAAAGACCGTACGAGGTCTTCAAGTGTATGGTTGTGATCCAGACGAACTAAAATTTACTAATTTCGTATGCCTTCTAAATTTATAACTTTTATCATAATAGTTTATGTAAAACTCATATTATTGGCTTTTATGGTTTTCAGCCTAAAATAAGAGTTATTTTTATTTTAAACTTTTATTCTGTCGTGTAAAGAAAAAAGCAGTAACAGAATGGTAATCCAAAATATATAGACCTAAAGCCCCAAGGAGGAACAAAGGGCCACAAATCCAAATATTCGGTGGTGAGAATGTTACGTGAATTATGGAGTTTTCCGCAATTTTTGTTGTTTGATGTGTAACTACATTTTAATTTTTATAAATGCTAAATAATTTCTTGACTATATATATTTAACAATAGTATTCCACTATAAATAAAATTAATCCATTGAATAAGGCAGTAAATTGCACCGAAACGTTGGGAATAAAATATAAAAAAGTTAATTATTTGCGTTTTAACCCTTTGACGCCCGAATTATAATGGGGCTTGAGAGAAACCTTTTGTTGTGAAATTATGGTTACTTAGATCTTCCACAATCATAACACCAAATTTCTTGCTTCTACATTGATTTGTGTATCCTTTATTAAAGGTTAAAAAACATAGCTCTGAAGTTCTAGACAAACACTGGATAACTTCTTTTCTCCAATTTTTTTATTTTCATATTCTCTTTTCTTTTATACACATATCTGATAAAAAAAATTTCCGGTTAGTAATAATTTAATACATTATTTTTCAAAAAATAGTGCAAAAGATTTTACTAAAAATTTTTGCACTTAGGTTTTTTGCTGGACTTCAAAGACAAAACATTAAAAAAAAATTACTTAAGCAAGAAATTTCAAATATTCGGCAATTAGCAAACGTGAAGGATACCTAAGAGAACCAAATACAAATAGCGTTAATAGTAATATCTGTTAAACATTTTATTTATGCTACATAAAAGTGAATGTTTCATATACACAACATTGGGTATGAAAGAGTTAAAAATATAGACGATGTCTAGTATATTAACCTTGTTTTAGGAAACAGTTATTTGATGACTTATATTTTTTCAGATAGGTTAGGTTATTGTGGCTGTTGGCCTACCTGACCAACTCACTTACTCCTGAAATCATTTCGAAGCTCTAATAAAACGCCAAACTTGTTTAATCTTAGCACTTCCGTAAAAGACCTAAAAGCATATTTTCCTAACGAGCTCTGCTTCTAGCTAGAGCTGAACAGCTACAGAAAAAGTGTTCAATTGTTGGGTTGGCCTTTTATTTTTATCTGAAAAATAAAGAATAAAAGGCCAACCCTATTTATAAACGAACGATTTAGATCACTGAAAAACTGTAATGCCTCCTGAAATGCAAAATTTTGTAATACAGAATTTCAAAATCAGAATTTGTTTCATACCGAATTTTCACCCCAACCGCAGTGAGCAGAATTAATTTTATTTTAAACTTAAATTTTCAGGTGGATAAAAACTTATTTTTTATTAACTAAATAAGAGAAATAAATTAATTTGGTGAAGCACAATTCACCACGGCCATGTTGCGAGCTGAACACAGTGTTTATCCATCGGGCTAGTTTTTTCCTTTTACTTCCCTTGGGTGCTTAGGGCTTCTACTAAGCATCGTGGCTAGTATTAGTTTCTTCAATCATTTTGTTATCATCTGAGCAGCTGATTGGCCTACCACAAATAATCCTGAATTGATGGGGCTGCCATCTCTTTTTTGATTTTGTTCAGGATCTGCTTTTTTCACCACACTGCATCCGGTTTGTGTCAAAGCTGACACTTGAATGTATTTGCAGTTGAATGGTGAACGTAGGGAATTTAACTGTTTCATGCCATTACCCTTAAGATGGCACTTGAAGTGTATATATTCGCCAAATGGACGTCGCTACTGAATTTTTGTTCTTTATTATTCAGTCGACTAGCGATACGCTGAAGAATTATTTTTATATGAGACAGCTTTTTGGGCTATTAGTTGTACTTGAAAAATTTTAAATAACATGAAAATTTATTTTTTCGCGTACGGCCATGCCCTCACTGGGAGTTGTGTGAATTTTAAGATTTTAGGAACATTTTCATCCAATTTCATTCAAAAAAAATTTTATTCGTCACCGCATTAAATTTACTTTGAAAGTATTATATCTCAAAAAATCTCCAAGATCGCATAATATAGTAAAAACATCGTCCAAGCCGAAAAAATTAAGAAAAAATCGTCGATTGTTCACATGAACCTACCCAAAAACGGTTTTTGACCATAAAACGAGATTTTGGGGGTATATGGAAAATTTCCCCATACCATTTTTCTTAGCATTGCTAGACCAACAATTTGTGCTAGGTGTCCATAAAAGTGCCTGCAATTTTTTTTATCTCACAACCAGCTTTACTTTACTACACGCGTCACAAAACCTTAAGACGGCATTGGTCAAAGTGTTCAAATAGCTGACAATTTTCCAACTAAAAGTAACTATTCCGATTATCGAAAATTTCTTTGAGTGTATATGCTCATTGACTTTACTCCAATTCGTGCGCAGGCGCATTGTGCAACTTCAATTGTTTCGACAGACGAACAGACACAGAGACGATTCCGAGTTGTAAGTACTCGCGTTCCATGTTGAACATAAGTGAGTGCGAGTCTGTTCGCGCATGCGTGCCAACGCGATGACGCATAAACTTTATTTCGCCTCTATTGAAATTAATGTGCTGCGTGTATTTTTATGCGAAAATTATGCTGCATGCAACAACAGCAATACGATGCGATGCGTAATGTAGTAGCGTTTTTGTTTCATTTGAGTGGCCTCCACGAGGGAAGAATTATTTGTGCCAATGGCAATGGAAATTATGCGATATTTACTACGCAATTGTACAAATTTGCCGATGTTGCTGTTGCCCCTGTTGCTGCTGAAATCGATCAATAAATTTATGTGCAATTGTTCATTTTTATTTTCTTTCGATTTTGTTCCCTCAAAAGAATTCCTTGTGGTTTCATCGACACATTTGAGTGGGTGTGTTTTTTGCGTGTCTACATACTGTTACTTACATACATGTATTTTGCATTGCACATATTTGCCAAACAACAACAACAGTAAGAATATTGTTTACGCTGTTGCATTGTTTGTTGGTAATGTGTAGCAATTTTCCATATTAGCCTAAATTATGCAGCCACCGCTATCGCTATGTTTGCCGCCACCGCCGCAAGTTACGCCCATTTCGCGCGTGTGCGCCACTTTTCCACTGAATGCTTTTTGGCTTTTTGCATTTTGTCTGTAAATTGATTGGCTTGACGATGTAGTAATTGAAAAAGGTAAAATTGTTGCCAATATGAACGGTATGTGTCGGTGTGGTGGACAGACAAACTTGTGTGTTGTTGCATTATTACCAAAAAAAAATAAAAACGTTAAGCATAAAGAGAGGAGCGGATTTGTTTTACTCATTCAACAATGTGAAAATTATAAAAATTTAATAAGCGTAGCTAAGTGGTTTACTTAGATTGAGTATTGTTGATGTTGTTGCTGTTGTAACGGCATTCTCATATGTAGGTACAATATTGTGGTTTTTAGGGAAAGTTCGAAATATGTAGATCAAGAGTATAAAATTCGAAAGAATATTTTAATTTTATTCTCCATTTACTTTTATTTTACTTTTTTTTTATGTTTTTAGTGCTTACGCGCAGTAAATATAGGCAGCACCTGCCTTAATCAATATTATCAAGATTAATAAAATTTGGCAGCTTGGTTAAACAAATGTTATTTAGGGTTTTAAACAGAATATCGTTATTAAATACATACATGCATATATGTGTGTATTTGCTAATAAAAAGTGTTAGTAGGGAACAAGGCTGTATTTAGGGGGGAGGTTTTGGGGGTTCTGACCTCCCCCTTCCCCCCCCCCCCCCCCCGAAATGTGAAAACTTTACTCTAATTTTTGAGATTAATTGCCAATGGATGGGGAAAAATCAAAATAAAATCTATTTAACGATATTTTTTACTTCCATCGGTTTTTTTTCTAAAAAGTCAAATATAAAAAATAAATTTGAAATCTTAGTACGCTATGCGATCAAATCCGATTTGTTTTCCTCGACATGAGGTTTGACTACGGATTCAAAAAGAGAAGGTGATACTGAGCACTCCTGCATTCATAGTTTTTCTGGGTCAGTAACTGTTTTTGATTTAAAGTTCCGTCCTGAATCAGTTTGAAAAGTTTAAAAATTAATAAAAATAGAAAAAATTATCGGATTCTTGTAAAATTAGACTTGCTTGACCCCATTTTTATCCTAAAACGTGACGTGATAGAAAGTTAGAAAGACCTCAGATTCGTGTTCAACGTGAAAAATTCTTTCGCAAAATTTATTTATTATTAGCAGTTTTAGGAGAAAATCTTAAAATTAATTAACTTTTTAACCCATTATTGCTCAGAACACCACGACTAGAAAGATCCCTTTCAATGCTGTGACTTCACGAATTTAGGGAATATAAGCCAACCTCATCCGGGTTCCTTATCATTGATAATGGCTCAAATTCCCAATGATCATCATTTGAAAAAAATGAGCCTCTACTATTTTTGGTAAATTTTTTGAGGTTGGGTAATTGGGAAATTGTGTCCATCGCGATAAAAAAATGCATTAAAAAATTAAAAAATTTAATTTGATTATTCAGTGAATTTTTTGTAGCTTTTGGCCATATTTTTGAGGTTAAGATTAAAAAAAATCGGAAAATTTTTCCTAAAGTTTTAAGACATTTATCTACTTTTGTCCTTAGTCTGATAGCGTCCGTCAAATGTATCATCGATTTAATTTATTGCATTTAAAAATCAGTTTGATAAGAATTATTTATGAATATTTTCTTCGAGTGAAAACCCCCCCGAAAAAATTTCTGGCTACGACCCTGGTAGGGAAAGGTGGAGAATAACGTGACGGGGTTTGGTGTTAGTTTAAGTCGGGCAATGTGTTACATGCTAACTTATGGCTGCCAACTTTAAACAGATGGACATTTTTGGATTTTTTTCAAAAAAGTTTGATTTTGGCATTCACAAAAATGGTGTTTCAATCAAAAATTAAAAAATTGAAGTAAAAATGTTTATTGAAAATTCCAAAATAGCAAAAAAAATTAAAATTGCCAGAGAGATTTTATTAACCCGAATTGTGCCAGAACTTTTTTTGATAACTTTTTTATTTTAAACACCCCATACGGTAAATATGCTATATGCCTGGGACAATTTAGTTACTCGAAATTGCAATAGCTCTATGTTAAATAGCTGCAAACTACACATTGTCGGACAAAACTAAAGCACGGATTCTTCCTTGTTTGCATTTTGCTCAGTAATATTGTAAAACGTGCCTGGACTGAAATTTTTTTTTTTTGTGAATATAGTAAGAAAATATAAGATATATAATATTTTATTTTAAATAACGCATAAAACTGGCGCGACAAAACTAAAGCACATATGGAATATATTAATGGAAAAGTTCGATTTCTCCACTATTTTGTGGCGTATCCATTATTTTTCAGAGCTGTTGCACATTTTCGTGGCAAGAACTCAATAAAATTGCTCAAAACGTCTGCAGAAATGTTTTTCCATGCAATCTCGGATTGGTAGAAAATGGAATCCTCATTTTTATCCTTTATGCGATGAATTTTCCGATCTACAATTTCCTATATATTTTTTGAGATTAAGATTGTGTCAACATACGCTAAATAATGCATCCCTGCACCATTCAGTGAAACTACCACGGCAACACGCTCGCGCCGTTGATACTTAGCGAGCAGTTGGTTTTTATTCGTCGTCGTGTTCACTCCTCGGTACTGAGTCCACATGAGCCAATCGTTCATTATAAGTTATTATTCTCAATAATATTCATATATATAATATTTTAAATGTTAAATTAACAATCTAATTAATTAAATGTCCTTAAAGATTATTTCCGTGTGTTATTATTATAAACAAATGCAAACGTATCCTGACAATTGTGTGAATGGGTGGTCCTCTATCAAATCCTCTGTAACAAATGACTAGCTTCTTTTCCCGCAACTGCATATAGCTTGCCATACCAGGAATCTTTTAGGAAATTTTGTCTGCTTTTGGATTCTGAATTGTTCTTCGACATTTCCTCGAGCATCAGCAACATACAAATTTTGACCCGGAAGCTGCGTAAAATCTGCCAGTACATACGTTTCGTCGTCCATTATACAACATGAATATTTTTGTATGAAATTCGATTTTAATTTCCGAGCCCTACTTTTGGCGTCTAAATTTTTTGCAGCATTCCTGTCTGGAACTTTTTGGACTTTGTATGTTTTCAAACCTGCATTGGCTTTAACTTTTCGCACCAAATAGTCAGAACACTGGGCTAATCGGGTAGCTTTTCTACCAGATGTGTTTGGAGATCTTTTCAATATGCTTTCTGTTTTCTTGGCTTTTCCAATATCATGTGGTACTTGTTTTCTTCCCGAACCAGGTTTCCTATCGATGGTCAAATTCTCCTGAAGCTGTTTAATAACATTGGAAACAGTTTGACGGCAGACCCTCAATTCTTTGGCCAATTTTTTGTAGGACCAATTTGGATTTTTTTGAAAATTTTTAATAATTTCAAGACCTACTTTTTCTTCACTCATTTTGTTCAAACTCACAATAAATCAACATGTTTGTCATTAAAAATAATAACTGAGATATTTTTCAAAGCTACCTAAATCAAAGATATTTTTAAATTTTACACCCAAAAAAAATTATTAGGTAAAACGTGTGTTAAGATTTTTTCAATCTCACTCCTTATGTATGAGATAAAAGGCAACACTGAGTTTTACGAACGTTAAACTCAACTTTGTTTTGCGTGATGCTATACTGTGATTGGTTTGAGGGCATTGTTGAGTGTGACACTCATAACTTGCATTTTCCACTTAGTGCTAATGCGATTTGGAATATGAATAGTAAATGGATCTGTCATTTACAAACGAGTAGATCGGGTTCTTTGTTAATGAGAGAAAATTATTTGGGAGAAAACCGAGCCTTGCGACACTCCAGCTTGAATGGAAAGACTTTCTAAAGCAATACCGTCTATCACAACATAGAACGGTCACTTAAAAACACAAAACTCATAATCCATCAAGTGAAGTTATTACCGACCCTACACTAAACTATGGTTCCAGTTCTCGGTGAGAGCCACCGTCAGATCTATTGTCGATCGATTTTGGCGCAATTATTGCCATATTGGTGATTATACAGTGCAACAAAAATTCAATTTTTGTCTTATGCGCGAGATTTTCCAACGGTTTTATAGTAATTTGAGGTCACCGTCTTTTGTAGTAATTACATTAGGCTTCCATGTGGAGTCAACAGAAATTAAAAAAAAAAATTATTTAATTGATTTAAAAAAAAATAAAATTTTTGACCCATATGCAGCCACCAAAAACTTTTTTTTTAAATCAATTAAATTTTTTTTTTTTTAATTTTGTTGGGTTGACATGGAATCGTACAACAACGTATTATGGAAAAAGTGTACCTCATTGGTTATTTTGATACTGTGAGATCACCTATAATTTTTTACAAGGAACATTTTCTCCGAAAACAGTATAATAGTTTTCTCAACGGTTATTGTTTTATCGGCGATTTATTGAAAAAGGGGGTTTAAACCCCCATTTTCAAGAGAAAAAGTAGGAGCAGGAGGAAAAGAGTGTGGACAAAAATTGTGTATCTCTTTCTGTTTAACAGTTTTGCTTCAGACATTAAATTCGTATCTGTTGAAATAAAGAAATTTCTTAATAGTCCCTGAAGATCCCCTTTTTTGCGACTTCAAGCTTATATTGTGGGAGAACTGGATGTGATGGAGAAAAACTGAGTACACAGTCGTGATCAGCGACTATAAAACCGTTGGAAAATCTCTCGCATATAATTTTTGTTGCACTGTGTTATTAAACATTTCGTTTTGCTCCAAATATTTGACTTACAGAGTTTAACTCTTTTTTTGGAAAATAGTGTCCCACAATAACCGGAATGTTTCGTTTTCAATATGGCCGTCTATGAGTGACCCAATGAGTTTTCATGCAAAATTCCTTTTGTGAGTTAAAATGTTGTTGGCCTCAGATAATTATGCTCGTTTTTTTCTCAACTAAACATTATATATTAAATAAAATTTTCTGAAAAAAAGTTTTCAGTTGGCTATCGCAGAAAGCGTATTGACGCGCCGAGTACAAAACTGAAGTAGTGCCCAGACCAAAATATAACAGCAGTATGAGTGTGTCAACCCCAAAAATATGGCAAAAAATTGATGCGGCCCACAATTCTTCAAGCCTCACTTTCCGCTGCACATTGGGGATGTCAATGTCAAGTTTCCGGGTTCTACAATTAGATTGTACATATAATAAATTTTGGCGAAATTTTCGCGCCTTGGAGGATAGCAATTATTCGGGGACTTAATATACTAATATTCCAAATGTGGCCCATTAAAATGAAATTAAAATTCCTCTAGTTATATCTTGTCAAATTAAAATAGACTTCATCATAAAGTTTTCACTGAAACAGATTTAGATTTCTTTTATTATATGTTTTCGATTTAATTGGATGGAAAATGTAAACAAACACATACGATTATGTGTGGACAAAAACAACTGCGTATAAAAATAATAATAATACTTAGTAACAATGTTCGATGGTTATAGTTTGACAATAACAACGAACGATTGTTTTGGTTAGTTTAGATGTTTGCTTGCGTACATAGAAACATTAAAAAAAATACCACACACAAAGACGTAAAACGAACGCAAAAGGGCGCTGTCAAAAATAAATAAAAAACAAAGTTACAAGCTTTTAAAAACCCAAAAAAGCCCACGCAGAATTGAATATCCAAACATTTTGAACACAAATACCTAAGCAAAAAGTAGCACAAAACACACACTAGAGCTAAAGCGACAAAATGTGCATGTGGTGTGGCATGAACAGAAGAAACTATGTGGCAGCCGTGCATTTTTGGGGGTAATTGTCAGGAATTTTAATGATCACACACTCAAATATGTAGCTAGCGGTATATCTATCTATCGATTATGTAGCGGTACAAGTATATATAGTAAAATGTAGTAGTTACTTTTATTTACGAGAGCGCGTGTGAAAACATGCATTGGTCTCGAGCTTCCACATACTTTTATTTATTTGTTTAATGCATTCCTTTTACTTAGTTGGTTTTGGTTTTGTTTGTTGGATAGGAGACCAAGCCCAGAAAAAAATTTTGAGAATATAATAAAATCGAAGAAAAGAAAATAAGTAATGTGGACACAGCGACCGCCACCAACAACAACACTGCCATTGTCACCACCAACACCGCCATTGCCACCAACAACACCACCGCCGCCATCGTCACCCTCGGTCGATACCTACTAGAAAATGCAAACTAAGTTCGATCGTGATCGAGTTGTAATGCAAATCAATGTTGTCAATACATAAAAGTTTAGCTTAAATCATGACTGACGGTTTTGTTTTTGGGTTTTTTTTTCTGGTTGCTGTCGTTGTGTGTTATAAATAAAATATGCAATCGATCAGTTTTTTTAAGACTACAACCAGAAAAAAAGGAAATAAAAATAAACCAAAACCCTATGGAGGCGCTTCTTACTCAAATGCCATCATCATCTACACCATTGAAATTTTATACAAAATGCCCTAAATATTTTGTTGGTAGTAGTGGTGGTGGTGGTGGTGTTGGAGCAGCAGCGCAGGAATAGCACTAACAACAACTGAAAATGTTTAAATGTGTTACTGTCGTTGTTGCTGTTGGTTTTTATTTCTGTTGGCTGTAATCTGGCAACAATAGCAACTGTCACAATTTATGTTTTACAACGAAACTATTTTAACTGTTAAAACAGTTTTGGTTAAAACCGTCAAAATCTCTCTGCTCCTCGCGAAATCGCCCTCTTCCGTTTCGACAAAAACAAAATTAAATAAAATAAAAATGTTGCAAGTTGCTAGTGGTATGAAAAAGAAGAAGAAGAAAAAGAAAATCATGGAGAAATCCTGACAAGATTACGAAAATAGATAAGCCACTCTTGTCTATATATTGTTTTTGCAGTTGTTGCCATTTGCTGTTGTTGTTGCAGTTGTTTCTATTGCTATTGTTGCAGCAGCAGCAGTAGTTCACGAAACATGCAGTTACAATTTTTGGCTGCATAAATTGGCATAATTTCTTGTTTTTTTTTTTCGTTATTTGGGGTATATTTTTTGGTCGGTAGCAAACAGCTTTTTCGCTGAATGTTGGCAACACTTAAGTAAATCTGCCTATTTGTTTTTCTATTTAAACTTTTGGCTTAAACAACTCCATCATTTAACAGCAGCAGCAACAGTTGAAATAGAACAATACCTTTTTGGTAACAACATCAACAGCAGCAGCAGCAGCAGCAGCATCAACATCAGTACTTCCTTTAGACTTGACAACAACTTTTATAATAGTTGTTGCTTGTTTTTGCGGTTGCAGTTGTCCTGCTGCACACAACAATACAATCAGATATGAAATTCATGTTTTTCTTGTTATTTTCAAATAATTTTCACGACAATATGTTGACGTCAATGTTAAGCAACTATTTTTGGTATAACAAAAACAACAATAACCGCAACAGTTTATTTTATTTGCAAAGTTTAGAAAAGTAAAAGAAAGATTAAAAAATCTAGTGCAACATAAGATTACAATTTAGTTTGAACTAAAGTGAGATAAAGTTGGGTGGTTTACTGTATTTATTACTGTATATGAATATGCTCTGGTCTTGCATGCTTTGCTTATACATACGTTGAAGTTTGATTCACATTGCAATTTCTACAATTCGAATGGTTAAAGTTGGAGCAATTAACATTCATTTTTATGCCATTTTAAGTTATGTGTATGTTTTTAATCAAAGCTATCAGATTTACTCTACATTAAATAATTTGCTATAGAATTATATGAGATTGCAGTACCAGAGTCTTAAAGGGGGAGTCTCATTTGGAACGTCAAAAACCACATAATATTTCATGCTGTCGAGTGTTGTAACCAATTAGAGAAGTTTCTCGCTGCTGTGTATAAAAATTGGTGGAAAAATTTTTTAATATGAATAAGCAATCATGTTTAATGATAAAAATAGGGGATGGGTGTTTAACCACTCCCATTTTATTATAAAATAATTTTAACATTGTTTTAAAGCCGTAAACAAAGTTTCATGTTTCTGTCTCAACTGGAAGTATTTTTGGCCGCTGACTCCATACAAGTCCGACCACTGTGCATTGGGAGATTGACTTAATCCTAAAACGGTGATCGCTATAATGACAATTACAATCGGTTGAATGTTGATGGGATAGAAGCATTTTCAACAAATGCGCAACGCTTAAATCGCTACAAGCATTTCTCGCTAAAACTAACTTCATAGAATATATAACACTGTGCAACAATTTTAGGGTCATGGAATCTAACGGAGAAGCGACCAACATAGGTCGATAGTACTGGTCTAGAGTAACAAAACTCTAAGAGGGTTTTAAAAAGTTAGCTCGCTTTTGGATGTTATAGCCTTTCAAAGTTGAGCTGTTTTTGTGTTTTTAATTCTATTTTCTGTTTATAATAAAAACAAAAATTTCAAAACCCAAACTCTATTAAATTCTATACATTTTTGTTAATAGTATTATTGCTTATTTTTTGCAAAAGTCATGTAATGGATAGTTTAAACTTCTTAATATGAAAAACTCTATAATGTTAAAATTGTTTTTGTTCTTATTTCGCTGAAAAAAGTAGTAAAAAATGAGCACTTCATTTTCAAAAAAATAAGCTGCAAGAGGCAAACTTTGAATGCTTATATCTTTTAAAAGCGAGCTAACTTTGCAAAACCCTTTTAGGGTTTTGTTACTCTAGACCAGTGTTGACCGATTCTACGTTACAAAAATGTGTTGCACAGTGTTATGAACAAATTATTTTTAATTCTGAAAAAGTTACAACTTCACTTAAGGGAGAACGTTCAATTAGAAATTTTGAAAAAAAAACTATTTATTTTTCATTTTGACATATTCTTAAAGAATGAACATGGTTGCATTTCTGAACTATTTTATTTCAGGGGCCCGTTCACATTTTCCGTAACGCGCAATGGAGGAAGGGGGGGGGGGGGGGTCTGACAATTTGTTAGGAAGTGTTACATTGGGGAGGGGCAGGTAACCAACTACGTTACGTAACGTCGCACAGTGTAACGATCTCATATAAACCGCGGTCAAAAATAGTAAAAGTTTTTTTAATATTAATAATATTTAGTAGTCGAGATAATCTAATTAAAGTAAAGTCGTATGCCAAAAATGGTACCAATTGGATTACTACCACGCCCACCTCTCATATAAATTAAACACTCAAATTGCAATAACTTTTTAAACATATGTTGCATAATGACGAAATTTGGTGTGTAGATCTATAAGAATTTCCTTGTTCAATAAAAGAAAAATGGGTGTGGTGCCATGCCTACTTAAGAAAATTGCTAAAATGCCAGAAATAGAAGCTCCATAAGAATGAAACTGAACATGTTAATTTATAAAGCAGTTTTCCTATCCTTCAATATAATAAAGTTGCCACGTGCCACTTAAAGAACTCCCAAAATTCGGAGTATGGAACTTAGATGAAGAATTCTTGTGTTCACAGAAAATGTGCTTCTTTTTCTTCTAAGCAACTTTTCTATAGACACCAAAAACGATAAAACATAAATTAAAAATGTCCTGGTACAGTCTTAACAAAGCTACTTTCATGATTTCATGTAAAGTTATATCAAGAACTTGAAGTGATGGAGCAAAATAGTCTTCAGATTCGAGCTCAGCGTCCCCAAATTACTCTATACTACATGTCAAATCACCAGCCCTATGGAAAAAACTCAATTTTGTGGAAGAGTACTATTAAGAAAGTGCAATTTTTCGCTTAGTCGCGATCATCAATATTATTCGATATTCAATACTTGATACTGCTCTTCAGACAAAATTTCATCTAAAAGGTAATCTTGTATTTTTTTTCTTTGTGATTTGCTTTGATAACATGAGAAGAGAAACCATCAGATTACGATTTAATGCTTCAGGGGAAGTTTTTCTTGTAAAATTTAATCAAAATTTTCTTATATCTTTGAGGCGCGATTCTGAGGTTTCCCCAGATAGGGCTCCAATTGGCAAACTGAAGTGCTCGATTATGTCGGTGCCATGAACAAGGACCTTGATGGCTTTTATTGGCATATTATTGGTTTAATTTTTATTATTGGTTTCACGGAAAAATTTAAAAATCGCAGCTCACCGCAGACAATCTTCTTGAATTAGGGTAAGTATATTTGTCGCATTATTATATGTTAAAATTGGAAATATATTTTGATACGTATTTTTTTAAATCTCTTTTAAAGTCATCAAAATCACTATGTTTTGATGTGAAAAAATACTTTTTTTCAAATAACGGTAAAAATCACATGGTTAAACATAGAGCCAAAAGTATTCATTTGCTAATAAGTGAAATATAGCAATTAAATTAGTAATAAATGATATGACCTTTTCCACGCAAAGTAAACGTTTTCATAAAAGTTCGGCTTTGTGGTTGCCGTGTGGCTGCTCATAGGTTTATCGGAAAGAAAATTAAGTTACTTTTTATTTGAAATATTATCTCTTACATATCATTAAAATTTTTAAAAATCTCCAACATGACTTTTTCTTATTTTTGGCCGCCTCGTTACACTGTGCATCGACTTTATATTATCAAATGCAGATGACATCTAAAATTCACTAGTGTTTATAAAATTAATTTTCTTCCGCTGAATTCGAAAATCATGGTTAAAATTTTTTTATGGATCATTTTGTGAGATATTGTAATTTTTGAATTTCTTCAACTTTTTTATAATTTAAAAATTGTATCTTGTGCTAGAAATTTCCGGTTGTTCTTGAAACTAAATGAAAAGTTTTGTGATGAGAAACATGTATAGTCGGATTTTAATTGGTTAACTGATTTAAAAGATATCGATATAAATAGGTCAAATTAAAAAAAAAAGCAAATTTCATAAATAAAATTTGTTACGTTACTAGAGGGGGAGGGTGGGACCGTTTTGTTACGATGTGTGACGACCAGACGGGGAGGGGTAATATGTAAACGGTCCTTTATGGTTATGGTATATTGGAATTTATCCGAAAAAATCTGTTTGAGTATTTAGTTATTAATTAGATTAGATTTTAGATTAGATTTGGATTTTATTAATATTATTAAACAATTGACAATACATTGGTGCTTAAATATAATAATAACATGGAACGTGATGAATAAAAAGGAAATTGTTTAACAATATGTGTCTGCATTCTATAATTCAAAATGAACTAGAGTCGAATACAGATTTCTTAAGACTATGAGCATAGAAATAATTTTTAAGTGAGGTCAGTAACAGTTTACAATTTAATATTTTTAGAATTTGAGATCTTATCTTAAGTCAACATGTTTATATAATTATACGAAGCAGTGAGTTGATTTGAAGGTAGTTAAGTTTGAAGAGCCATGATTTCACCTTGTTAAGAAAAACATATTTTTTTTACGAATACAACGAATATTATAAGGAAGATTATTAAATAATTTTGGAGCTACATAGGAGTAAAAATGCAGAAAGTGTTGTAGGTTGTGCGGTGGTACCAATGCTATGTTAAGGTCGTTTATTCTTAAGTTATAATTTTTCGAATTCCTGTTTAATGAGTAACCACAATTGCTAAAAAATATTTTTAATACTTTGTAAAAATACAAATGTGTAAGTGGAAGGATTTCAAGATTTTTGAAGAGCTCAAAACTATGGCTTATACGTCCTTTATTACAGATAAGACGAATAATGTGCTTCTGGGAAGATATCAGTGGGTACATTTTGTTGTCGCATATATGTATTTTTAAATGCATACACACACTTCAGGAATAAATTCTTCAAACAGATGTTTTTTGTGTTGACGTCTCCCCTTAAAGCCATTTTCAGAACTTTGTCATTAATATCTTTTTTTTCTTATTTTACTGCTAAAAATATCATTGATAAACAGGAATGTTGATTTGCTTGAATACATCAGATTGTTAATACGTAAAGAATTAATTAATTTTGGGTAATTAATATATGCATCACTTGATCTGTCAAGGTTTCAGTCACACTCTATTACTGATATTGTTAGTGCTACCCGAAAAATAAGCTATAAAAACAATTTGGCACACTTAAAATTTATACACACATTTATTCTCTTTCATCATCAAGTTCTTCCTCATTCTAAATCATTCTTAAAAAAAACTTCATTACCAAACTTTTTTTTATGGTTTTTTATTTTTTTATATTTTTATAACCGTTTTGTTTTTTGTTGCTAATGAAACGTTTTAACCTTGTGTGGAATGTCAAAATGCTCATGGGACAATAGTGCTGCAGGCTTTTAATGTCATTTCTTACAGTAATATACTACGAATATATATTGCATGTTGTTGATAGACATGAAGCAGCGGGATATCAACATGTTGATTAACTCATGTGCAATTAGCAGGCGAAATGAGCTTGAGTTAGAACGCGGTACCATATTGGTTGAACATAATGTTGTTGGTATACTGTTGTTTTTGGTAGTAGTGATTCTAGCCAAAAAACAAAACAAAAACAAAAACAAAAAAAAACAAAAAGTTGAATTCATTCAACATAAACGTGATGAGCTGCAACGATTTCGCTGTTGTTTTTGCTCATTTTTGTTAAGATGAGGAAGATGATGAGGATGAATTTCAAGCTTACAACAGGTTGGCGTGATTTAATTCCTTTTAGTTATTTTTATTAGATTTTTCTATGTTGCGAAAGAAACCGTTAAATAAAAGTATTTGAAATATTTTTGTGATTTTATGATATGTTTTTTTTTTTGGCATAAAAATTCTTTAACTTAAGTAGGTACATATATGTTAAAATAGATTATGTCATTATTGATTTGAATTTCGGAAAAATAAAATTTATGGTTTCTATTACAAAAAAATGTTTAAGGTTTTAAAGTTTCAATTGATTAATTGATTTTTATCACATTTTCCATTTTAACTAGCGGAAGCTTAGTGATCTCAAGGGCCTAAATTCGCTCATGCTTAAATACGGGGCTTCTAACTATTAATAGATTTCTCTGAGGTTTATTTTTTGAATTTCTGAGATTATTTCAGTTTATGCAACATTAGAAAAACTCAAAGTGGCTGGAGAGAAAAGTTCATATTTTTGCCGATACGATTGATACATTCGGACATTGTGAGTTTAGCGTCATAAATCGTATTTCGACTGCGAACACTCCTCGTGAGCTGGTTGTTCTGAAAAAATTGTACTTAAGTTTATGTATTTTTGTTTCGAGCGTAAGCTCAAATATGTAGTTTAGTCAAGAAATAAATTTGGAATTTTTTTTTTGAACGCTTACGGTAGAATTGTAAAAAGTTTCTTACCGGTAGCAGACGTTGTTGATATAAAAGCTAATACCCAAAGCAATATTGATCACCTGAAACTATAGAAACATGGAACAGCAAAAAATATAAAAAGTTTTTGTGGTAGTCCAGATAAGAGTAGACCAGATTATAGATTAAATTGGAAACTAGTTTATGTAAAAACCAGCCTAAAAATCAGACCACCAACTATATTAAAATGCAGTCTAAAAACACGGTATGACCGATTTTAGGTTTCAAAATATCGCAAGCAATATCTCACCATGGCTAGATAGAGAGCTTTTTCTTCGAGAATATAGTCAGCCTGTGAAATTTTTGTTTTTTTTTCGGCTCCGGAACATGAATTGTCATTTTCTAATGCTTAATCCGAATCAGGAAGCGGTATTCTTTTATTTCATATTGCAAATTATTTATATTTTTGGGAGGGTGCCACTGGTTTTCCAAAAAAAAATTCTGTCAGTCACCTTTCAGATCGTTTTTGTCCTATCCCGATTCGATCATACTGAGCGAAAGAATAAAATAACGATAAACTAACTATTACCGGAAAACTCATGCTCTTTCATATAATTACAAATGCACGGCACTCGTTTCGCTCCCCGTACATCATTCCGATGACCTACCGTTACCAACACGTCGAACCTCCCAGATCTGACACAATTAACTTGATGAAAAAGTAAATTAATATAAACCTGGCACTCAATTTATACGATAGATACGTTCCACATTATATAGACGGTGTAAATCTAAAACGACTAAAACGAGACACATCTTGCATACATGTACGCTACAAAAGGAGGGTAGGTTCAACCAAACTTTAAATTTAAGAATTAAGAAAAGGTTTTTAACCATGGAATCGACCGAATAAGGGAAGTACTTTACCAAACTCGGAAGTCGATGCAGAAAAAAAGCATCTGCAATCTTCCATTTAAGTTTTATTGTGATTCCAAGATACAAAAAAAACCCGAATAATGTGGAAATCTTTTACTCAGATTTTTTCATTTGTTCAATTGTATTAAATATTTCCAATAAATTTAGTTTTCTGTCTTTACTTTAATATTACAAATTTTACATCTTTTGTATACTGTTCAAAAAAGACAAAACACTCTAAAAGAAGACGGTCGAAGATGATCAAATTGACGTGATAGTTATTTCAGACCACCAATATTATAACAAAATGCGTATGTATTTTGATACGAAAAATAATGATTTATGATAATAAAATATATTCTATCTTCAATTAATTTTGAAATAAGCTTTTTATGACGTAAATCTAAGGACGTTTATTATTTTAATTTAATTTTTAAGTAGGGCTATATGGTTCCACCAACTTTATAATCGATTTTCTCGTAATTCTGATGGCATCTATCAAGCTACGGTGACAGATTACTTACGATATTTTCGCGATCACATCGTGTACTCAGATCAAAACTCAAATCAAAATCCAGATAAATAATAAAGTCAAACCCCAAGTCAGATAAAGACCAAGAATTAAACAAAAAATTTAGACCGAAATTTAAACCAAAATTCAGAAATAAATTAACCAAAAATTTCGACGAAAGGTAGATCAAAATTTAAAGTTTGAATCAAATATTGAAACTTAGACCAAGACCAGTTCAAAAATAAAATCGCGACTCAGACTAAAAATTATACCAAATTATAGCCCTTCGGCTGATTTCTTAAACTTTAGTGTGGCTCTAGCACTGAGAAGAAGACATAGAACCGGCACTCAAAAGGAACTCAAACCACTAAATGCGTGCCGGATCCGAGTAGGGTACAGCCAGTTGAATGTTTTGGAAGATCTTGGAAGGACACCTTTTTTTTTAACGATGTTTGCTGACGACCTCGATAGTCTAGGCGAATCGGCGTTAAACTGTAGGTCCAACTATGTGGTATCACAATGAGCCGTTCAGACCTAAGTATGTCTCTCAACAGCTACTCCTTGCCTAAGTTGTTTCTTTAGAAATATAAACGCAAACGATTCAATTCGTTGTCCTACTATGATAATTGCATAATAAAGCTTACAGCATTTCAAACACGCAATTGCTACTTTAAATAGACGGTAATCTGTGCTTCAGACAATCCGATATTATTGGTGATCTTTGGTTCAATAATGTTCCGTATTTGAAATATTTGTTTCACCTTGGTGAAATCCATTTATCAGATAATTTTTCCGACCGGCTTAAATCGATGGCTAACCGCGCCTGGTAAACGCTATCAAGATGGAAACACCAATGGCTCAATATCGCGAAGTTTAAGTAAATAAAAAAAATATGAATTTCATTCCATGAAGTCGACTCTACCCGTTAAATTATGCCGTTGCTGTTCTATATTTTGAAGTTACCGTCATCAATATATCGGCAGCGCAATGCTCAGAAACTGGTAGTAGTGAACTTAGCACCCATCTGGATCAGACACTCGCTGTGCCCAGTCTTCTCTGGGAATAATTACAGTGAACAACTTTAAACATTTTCAGCATATTAAAATATTTTTATTTCAATATATTATTACTATCATGAACCCCAGATCCAAATTCCTCCGGCCGATAACAATCTTAGCCTCTGAATTAACGGATTTTTTTTAAATACTGAAAACAAGTCAATCCCTAATTTTAAAACGTTTTTGAAAGACCTAAAATTTTAAGATTATTTAATTTTTGAAATATAATTTTTGAGTCATCAGTGCTTTATACTAGAAGTGTCTGAAGTTTTACTGGCTGATGAAAATTTTACTAAGTAACTGAGTTCATTACTTACGCCACGTATCTCTTCAAACAAAATGTGTTGCCCACCGTTATAAGGCGGAGTTTACATCTGCAAGTAAATTGCTCTCAAATAAATTGCTGATGTAACAAAAAGGATGAAACTTTCGGCTTCTCGTTCAAAACAATTTACATTCAAAATGATTGTTTAAAAACAGTTTGCGATAATTTTCTTGGAGAAACAAACTCCGCCTCTTTAAAGCTGGATACTCAAGAAAGTGACACATTTTACTAGGACTAGGTGAAAGTCGTTGATTCGTATATAAAGCCAGAGTAGCCAACTTACGTGAATAAATCTTTTAACTAGACCAAAATTTTGAAATTTTTAGAGTTTGCAGGAAAATTCTTGGTAATTTTCATATGGCGCGTGAATCTCTTGTTGAAATATGTATATGTTGGCAACTGTGTATTTCGAGCTACTTCATTCGGGGAAAAAGAAGGATATCTCTTTGAAGCCTTAAATTTATATGAAAAGCAAAAATTTTCAGTTGCTGAAAAATACTCAAATCTGCAGTGTGAATATTTATGGTTTATTTTGTGTTTTAAAACAAATTTTTCTGCCTTTATTGATGACCCAAATTCTTGAAATTTCTAATTATACTTGAACTCCTTTTTTTGTGCAGATCATGCATTTAATTCTATTTCTATTTATGCCTTTATGGTGCATTGTGGGAATTAAAAATTTCATTGCTTATGCTATTGCTGGTTTTTTTTTTTCTTTTTTTAGTTGCCAGCAACACTCTCTAGCTCTACTGAGATGATGATGTTCTCGTGTTGTTCCCCCACAAGCGAGAAAGTCTATTAGTGTCAGCAGAGCATACGCAATTTTGTTGTTGCATGAATTATTTTATTATGTTCATATGTATGCGAATTATCCTGGCATCATAAAATCGTAGAGTGCATATACAATAACCACTTGAGAGTCCACTACAAGCGGTAATACATATCACTTCACTTTATTTTATACTTTTCTCAGCTCAACTCTACTCAGCTCAGTTTAACTCAACTCTACTCCACTTCACTTGCGTGTATGTACATAAAGTTGATTTCTTTTATTTTATTTGTTTTTTTTTTTATTCTATTTGATTTAAGATATTGCCGAGTGGCTCGTTGTTGTTGCTGCTGTTGTTGTTGTTGTTGTTGATTTGGCCACCACAAAATGACATTTGCAATTAGTCGACAGTCTCAAGTATCAGTGTATATGATTTCATGATTTCAGCGCCATAACATTCACTTGAGTGTTAGAGTCAAGCATTCATATATTTACGTATGTATGTGTGTGTGTGTGTGTGTACGACTATGGTCTGTGGCTGTCCTCAGCCTCGGTTCAGGTGTTCCGTATTCTTCCTTTTGCTTGCGCTTGCTGGCACGCCAGTGAGAGTTTCTTGTTGTTGTTGTTGTTGAGTGCTTGCAAATTTTTAATGAAATGATTTGCTAGATTTTTAAACATTTTATATGCTAGTAGGGAAATTAACATGAATTTCGCTTGAGATGACTTTGGTTCACTTTCGTTTATGTGAGTGCTTGCCAGCTTTAGTAAGTAGTGGAATGTATATAACAAAGTGTGAGTAATTTGTTTGTGTAAGCGAGGAAGTAAATTGGGTCAAAAATGTTTGCTCTCGCTTGTGCTGTTTGCGTAAGGAATTTTGTATGATTTTCCAGGAAAAATGCCCGATGTGATGTAAACTTTAATGTGTGGCAGATTGAAATGACCCTAGAAAATAATTTGAGCTTATGAATATGTTTGATATGATTTAAAGAATACTGGGAAGTTGTGATTTCAGCATTTCGTCAGTGTATGAAATGACTACAGGTTCCCCAAAATTTTAATTTGAATTATCATTAATTAAAAGTCACTAACAATGCCCACCTGACCAGTAATTCAACAATTCTTTTGCACAAACGCATCCCAATAATGAGTCATTTTCATTGAGCTGGAAATAGGGAAAAAAATTTCGCATTAATTAAAAGTATGTAATATTTTGCTATTTTTTGAAGGTGCAAATCAGGACTAATTTGCCAAATGTTAGAGTCACAGGCAAAATTGTTTAGTTTGATGGTGCTCCTCTCTTAGCCTTTATTATGGCCGTTATCTTGAATGGCTTGGAGTCGACAAGCTCTTTTAGGATATCATTCGTTATTTTTTTATTACCAAACTTTTTTCAGAACTCCAACAAGGGGTTTTTTATTTTTTGGCATGTTTTGAGCAACTTTCCGCTTCATTATATGATAGAGGTGCTCTATCGAACTTAAATCCGACGAGCTACCTGATCATTCCAGCCAATCTGCAAACAAATAAGAATCAGTAATCTAACTTTTTTACTATTTCTGAAGTTATCAAACATTAGGCATTAATTATTAACTAAACTTTGCCAATTTGGCGCTATGATATGCCGCAGAAATCGTCCGGAATTGCTTCCAGCAATTGCTTCATAAAATTTTACCCATATTTTTGGGCGTTTACAGTCCTTTCAACATAGCATAAGAGAACCAGGATATAGTTGGAGGAACCCATCCAAACTATCTGACTTTGTGGGGATTTGACTGTTTTCAATACACAGTTAACCTTGTATTGCTCTATATCTGAGCGACTCACATTTCGAAATTGAGTTTGATTTTTCCGATCATAAAACTTTTCTCGAGTCTTTTAGAGTTTAATTGCTGTAGTTTTAAGTCGATGCCAGGCGATTTGTTTCCATCCATTTCGCCAACAGCGAGTTTTTGGGTGATCGTCTCCCATACAGACCGAACTTTCGTTTTTTTCTTCGTAAGGTTTCGACACTTATATTCACGTTGTAATAGCTCTTTATTTCAGTCCTTATTGCGACTGCATTTTTAAACCGATCATTTATGCTTATCCTTCAGGTTATACCATTTTCTTACGAATTCATTTTTACTGGATCATTCTAACAGCAGTCGAATTTATTCAGGTGTTTAACTTGATGACACTCCTTGATACCTAAGAACAAAAATTTTGACGTTGTGGAGGCGCGACAATTGTTAATACTTTGCAGTTGTTTTTTGGCACTATTTCAAAAATTCTTCTTGTCGCCAAACAGGCGCAATAAAAAATGGTACATTCTTAAAACATAAACAGGGGGAATGGGAATTTGGGCTAAGTTAGGAAATATTAACGAAATTGCACCAGTGTTGCAAGTGGTGCGGCCAGTGTATGTTTGTTTTTCAAGCAATTGGAAAACAAAAATTCCTCAAACCTAGAGAACAATGAAATTAAGTTGCTACTTATTACAAAAGTTCCACTAGACCAAGTCATAAGTCTTCTAAATCGTTTTAAATGTTCTATTTTTTCAAAGATACAAACTACATAAGTTTAATATTTTCCAACCACATACAACAATAACTTAATAAGTTGACTGTTTACTTAATTAATTTGCAATAAATCTGTTTATGCTTCTAGCTGGAATTCCCCTTAATTCGCCACTGGGGATGACTTTGTGCTTAATTTAAAAATCGACAGAGAACGCTGGGTCATTCACAAGCTAATCATTGTTACTACGATCGAAAGTGTTTCACCGTTTCCCTTGATTCTATTTAGTACAAATTAGTGCTATAATGTAAATACCAACGCAATGTGTTACAAATGTAAGAGTGTAGAGTTATGTATGAACAGTTACGTTATATGGTGTTAATTTTGTAACAACTGAGAGTTAGATACAAAAAACAAACAAAAACAAATATTTTAGTCAATTAAACAAAATTTGTTAGCGTTAAAGTTTTAAATGCCTTACCAAGAATTCTGCTGCTATTTAAGTAAATTATTAAAGTGAAAATGTCATCAAGGTTGACCTGAAAAATTAAAATTTAACAAATATTTGACCCATTTTTAATGCTAACTTAAACCTAATTTACACTACTAACATATAAAAACACACACGTATGTACATACGTATATTTGTTTGTATGTATATTTGGTATATTATCCCGCAAAAATTATTTACAAAAACGTTTTCACCTAAAAACAAAAGAATACAGTAATAAACTAATGAAACCAATAATAATTTCCTGTCAATCAAATCAACAACATCAGCGACAAAACACAAATGACAAAGAACACATCAGTAGCAGTAGCAACAACAGTAACAGCAACATCAAGAATAGAAACATTACCATACAACAACAATGCAAGCAACATCAAATGACAAGTAAGCAGCTACGAATTGTTCCAAATACAACAAGCACAACGCGCTATTAATTAGCTGCGCTAAGAAGCTAGTAGCAATATTTGAAGAATAAACGAGAAATAGCAGCAACTTCTACAACAGCAACAACACCAATAGCAAGAAAAACAGTTTCCTATATTGTAATAGTAGTAAAAAGTAGAAAAAAAAAAAAAGAATTCTTAAATTATTTGCTGAAAATCTCCTACACTCATACGCTTGGCACATGCCGTATTTGTCACTAACGATATTAATAGACATCAAAGATTGCAATGTAACGCTACAACATAATGATGTGTCGTCGTCGCACAGTGTAACATATCGGCAAAAAAATGCAAGATATTAAATTAGCTATTTCTATAGAAGTTATACGCCATTAAAGTTGCACATTTTTTATGTTTGCTATACTTCTTTTGTATGGAAGATGGATTTTGTTTTTCTGATTTAAGAAGGTTTAGGTTTAGTTGGTTCAAAAAATTAAATTTTTTTTATTCCTTTTATTGTTGGGAAAACTATTCAGAAATATGTTCCCAAAGTTTCAAATAAAAATTTTAATTTGGCCTGAAGCTATGAGCGGTCAAGTGAACGTCTCTTGTTAAGTGCAGGAGGTATTTTTTTTCCAAACGAGTTTTTCTCGAAACGACTTTTTTTTGGAATCTGTGGGCACTCTAGCTCAAAAGTTTTTAACTAATCAATATAAAATAAAAACATGTACTTAAAGTAACTGTGACCTCCGATGGGTGGCAGCTCCGATGGGTGTCAGCTGATATCTTCCATATTTTTTGAGGAAATACTTAAAAACAATTACAATATTTATTTGAATATATGTAGGTATTATTATTATTTGAAAGAGAACGACTCGAAAGTCAGGCACTGCGACCTATAAGATCTATTGTACCAAAGCCTCAAGAAAGAAAGAAAGAAAGGCAGAGAGAAAGAAAGATAGATAAGAAACATACCCAAGCCGAGAATCGAACTCCGGTCTCCAGAGATAAGAGTCTGGCACTCTGCCACTAGACCACAGTGGCGATGGTAGGACTTACAGTTTAACGCCTATTCCAAACGGCTGTGTGGCAATTTTTTATCAGCTCGGTGATTTTGCCATTACCAGCCAAGGTGTGTACTTGTACACATTCTTATAATTCTCATCCACTTCATATCGATAGTGAATAAAAGAAGTTTATGAGAATTAACCACCAGACCAAGACAGGAATCGAACCCGCAACCTTCTGAATGAAAGTCTAGTGTACTATCCACTAGACAATCGAGGTCGTCATAAAATGTAGGTATAAAATGCTTTCAAAGTTTCAATAAATTATATACATTCCTTTCTTGCAAAAATTCATACAAATCACTAAAGAAACGTAGTCCTAAAGCTTTTTCCCCTCTTTTGGAGAGATTCTTCTTTTAGAGGTTAAAAATTTTGAATAATTTTTTGTAAGGTATTCTTATAGCTTACAGTCTTAAAATATGTATTTCCAGTTTGAAGTGGCAATTCAAAAAAGTACTGGCGTTATATGGCAGCAAGTGATTTGGCTCCCATGTTAAAACTTAAGCAAACGTTTTCTCCAGAACTAATCGACCGGTTGGGTATTGTTTTTTAGTGAAAATATATGCATTTTGCTGGTGTTTATACTAACAATATCTAGGGGAATGTGGGGAATGTCGAACCACACTTTAATTTTGACTGATAACTCACCCTAAAATTTTAATTTTTAAAAATTTGAGAAATGGAGGTTGAACTAGAAGCAAAATGTCACGCTTTGGTAGTCGTAGAATTTAAAAATTCGAATTTGTTGTAAAGTTTTAGGAATTATAACAAAATATTCGATTTTGTCATTTTGAAAAATCGTGGGGAATGTCGAACCACTTTGCAAATTGAGAAAATTCGAACAAATATTGATGTAGAACGTTTATTTATGACTTCGTTATGAAAAAACATAAGATTTGAATGAAAAATATGGAGAAAACATCGATGTTATTTATTCGGAGTCGCAGTTTTTGGATGTGAAATAGCCACCAGTCATGTGTACACATCCCAAGTGAGCAGCTCGATCGCACTTGTTGCATTGAATCGTGTTGTTTTGGTTCTGCTTCTTAGCCGAAAATAATGCAGGAATCATGATCTACGTCTTCATCAGAAGTTTTTCGCTCTTGTTCGACATTCCCCAGAAGCTGTGTTCTACAAAATAGACGCCCATGAGTCGCAGATCCAAATTTCATGCAAAAAACTTTTTTGACTGTAACACAATGATTTGAAAAAACCAAGCAGGTAAGGTTTTATGCAAAAATGTTGAAAAAGCAATGTAATTTTTAAAACACAAAAACACTTTTGGAATCTCAAAAATAACTTGATTATCGCACAGCACATCGGTTCGACTGCTAATGAAAAAATGAGATGAAGCTGAAATAAGACGATGGCAAAAGTTTCGTATAGATCGAATGTCACATAATGCAGATAAAACTAATGGTTCGAAATTCCCCACATTCGCCTATATGCTTTTACCTGCTTATTTAAGGTAAAAAAGCATGACTTACTACTATTTTTACCTTACTGACAAAGTAAGATAAAATTAGAAGCGTGTGCATGGAAGAGGGGGATTTCTCTAATTTTTGCCCAAAAACTTTTCATTGGCATAAGTATTTTCGATACCAAAATTTAAGACTTTGCAAAGACTCCTGCTATTTTTCCCATATATGGTTTATGTGTGGGCGTGACAGTTAACAGATTTTGTTCATTTTTTTCGCACAGGTGTTGTGTTGAAAAAGGCATTTTCGGTACCGAACTTTTTGGCTCTGCAACAATTTCTTCTATTTTTGCCATTTTTGGTTGTATGAGAGGTGGGCGTGGCAGTGGGCGGATTTTTCCCCATTTTCACACACAAACATTGTATTTGCATAAGCATCTTCGGTACCAAAATTTATGATTCTGCAACGATTTCTCATATTTTTTGGCACCTTTTATATGAACGTCAACCACTGTGCGTCATCGTTATAGTCATCGCAATTTAATTGCAAGTTGTTGTCAAAATTTGCTGAATAAAAACAACAATAACAAAGAAATACAGTTGATTGTCGATTGTTGTTATAGGGAAGACATAAAGCTATGAACTCACTGTCAGATTTGATATTTTTGAGCAACATCAGCAGTAGCAGCAACAACAACAGCAATGCCTGCAGCACCAATGTTTATGAGGTTGTGGCAATTCAAGTGTTGGGAATTCAGTCAAATGTAGTTTATGGCCTGGGGTTAATTAAAAAAAAAAAATCTACGTTACTTTTGTTGCCTATTTGTACGAGTGTGCATGTGTGTGTGCGTGTCTGCGCTGAAATGCTTTATGAGTTTTAGAAGCTTTACACTCATTTGCTATTTTGCAGAATTGTGTTTATGACCACGAGAATGTGTTAAATTAGTTGTAATAAAGTGAACATCTCTCTTGATTATTTTTTGTAGGTGGGTGTGAGCTGAAGTTTTACTACTGCGCAAAATAAACCAACTAGCTGACAGGCGCAAGATCGAGCAGAATTGTTGTTTAAGTTGTGTTACGTTAAATTTCTTTGCAACAAAAGAAATTTAATAACTTTGAAATTACATCTTTGAAATTAAGGTAGAGGTGTAAATCTCATGCCTAAGCTTGGCGACCTTTTTTGAGTTCCTTCTAAAACTTTTATTACGATTTGAAAGCGATCTAACATCATTGGATGAGTATATGTGATGTGATAATGGGAAAAGAGGATCGACATAGTGTATGAGTTAGCGATAAAAGGTGAAGCCATTTCTTTTGTAGACCCAGCACCAAGTTATGGTATCAGAGAGAGCCTCATCAAGATTGAATTCAGAAGAGTTTGAATACAAAAAAGATAAGCGCTTAATGACAAGCAAAGAATGCCAGGCAAAGACTCCATTGAGGGATGTAATTTCAAAACTTTAATTTTACGGGAAATTGCAAAGTCAAAAATGCCTCAGAAGACGAGCATTGTTTGAGGGTAACGGGTTTTCTAAACAGTGGTTGAAATTTTAGATTTGTCGATTCAAGTCTATCTCAGGAATTGGGCATATTGCAAGCAATACTACAGCGAATGTTGCATAAAGGCTTGGGTAATAAGGCCTATAAATTAGGTAGGGCGGAAAAACTAAAGAGATAAGAAAACCTTAATGATTTTATTTATACTCACGAGTTTGAGAATGGTTTTTGTTGCTTTCACGTTTTTGATTGCCATTTGGGCCATCTTGCACCGTTGGAAAGAGTATTTCCCCGCAGTGCTTAACAACATCATCTCCTCTGAGCACGCGAGCAGCAACGGTGACAATATACCCACTCAAGCAAATACCCGAATTAGAATCGACCCTCCCAGCTTGTGTGAAATATCCAAAGTTATAAAACAAATGCCTCTTGATAAGACTGCTGGCGTAGACGGTTTACCTGCGGAGCTCTACAGAGCAGATCCATCACTCGCAGTAGAAATTCTACAGCCAGCCATTAAAGCAGCCTGGGAACAATAACCTTTTCCTAGTGAGTGGAAGGATGGAATTATAGTTAAACTCCCCAAGAAAGGCGACTTGAAAAATTGCAATAACTGGAGAGGAATCTGCGTGCTACTGGCGATAGCTAAGATCGTCGCCCGAATTATGCTCGGTCGCCTGAAAGATCATCTTGAATCTACTATCAAAGAGCATTAAGCAGGCTTTCGCTGCGGATTCTCTTGTGCAGATCACATCCATACTCTGAGAATAGTCATGGAGCAAAGTGTGGAGTACAAATCCAAACTTCATATGCTGTTCGTTGATTTTGAAAATTCCTTTGACAGTGTAAACCGCGAGTTTATTTGGGCGGCGCTCTGCAGAAGAGGTGTTCCTGGTAAATTAGTTTCGCTAATCAAGGAAAGCTACAACAATGTAAACTGCTTTGTGCTGCATAAATTCAAGTTGTCAGATCCACTGTACAGATTAGTGTAAGACAAGGCTGCTTACTGTAACTAATACTGTTCCTTATTTTCATTGGCGATATCTCATATGATTCTTTCACGCCTGTTCGCCGATATAGGGGCATCCAGTGGAAGATTCAATTTGAAGTGGTCGATAAGTTTTGCTACCTTGGCAGCATGATAACGGCAGATCACGGAGATGCTGATTTGGATATCGAAAAATTGGATAAATAAAGCAAAAGCCGCCTATGGCATCCTTGCCCCATTATGGCAAAGCAACGATATCAGCCTATGCACCAAGATTCTAATTTTCAATTCAAACGTGAAAGCGGTCCTCCTGTATGGTTGCAATACTTGGAAAGCAACTGTTGCACTAACGAAGCGTTTGTAAACCTTCGTCAGCCGCTGCCTGCGTTGAATTTTGCGTATCATCTGGCAGCGCAGAATCTCTAATGAAGAGCTGTTCGTAAGACCAAAACAGGTTGATATAGCGACTGAGATAAGAAAAAGAAAGTGGAAGTGGATTGGCCACACGCTTCGCAAGACTGCCGACGACATAGCCAAGCAAGCAATGCGCTGGAACCCTTTTCAACAAGCAGCGCGCAAAGTTAGAAGACCGCGCACTACGTGAAGAAGATCTACTGAAGCTGAGATGCAATCGTTAGGTTTAAGCTGGAATGAGTTGAGAAATTTGGCCTAAAACCGAGTTTGCTGGAAAACGGCAACTGAAGACGCAATATGGTCCAATAGGAGTTAAAGGTAATCATATATATATATATGTATCTGGACCATCTTTAAAGGCTCTTGTGAACTCTTCTACCAAATATGAAGTAAATTCTCTTTATTATTTTGTTGCCTGTTCTACATTCTCTGTGATTTTTCTTTTCTTTGCGACTGCAAACACGAATCTATTCATTTGTCCATTTTACTCTTTACGCACACTTGTCCTCGTCGCTGTGCTTGTCACCTCCGATCATATTTTTGTAAAATTTAATTATAAATAATACTGCACGTATTAAAATTTATAAAATTTTAACTTTTAAAACAAAAATGCAGACTGCACTGTTAGAAAAATGCAAAATAATGACGATGACAGTTGCCTGCATTGCCAACTATATCAGTGGCGACTTTGGCTCAGAGTTGCAAAAATTGGTGTAAAACAAAGTTATTGCTAAGGAATGTTCGTTTTAAATATGGACGTTTACATTGTTAGTAGAGAAAAAGAAACAATAAAAAAAGGAAATTTATTGTAAGTAAATAGATAAATTAGAAATTCGATCATATTCAATCAAAATGCCGAATTCCGAGTGATTATTTTACTTACTTGGAATTTCTCGAGTTGGTATAGATACCCACCATACCCATATTATATGTCGTCCCTGCTATAAGATTAAGTAAAAGCAAGAACTTAAACTAGCTGATCATCCGTAACGTCGTTTCTTTGCCATGCATGAATTTTATGCAGAATTTCACTAATAAATCATTCTAGGCGATGTAGCAAATCTTCATCTTGCAGTCTTTGCTAATAAGAAGAATTGTCGAATTTGGGGCTCATAAACCCCAAGTATAACTGTCGAGAAGCCTTTTCATCTACAACATGTTGCTGGTTGGAGTGGTTTTCTCTCAGGAGTGATCATTGGGCTTGTTTTTTTTTTTAAATGAAGCGTAGTGGCTGTTTCGTTGGATGGACTTTTTATGGATGGAACGGGAAGAAAGTATGAATATGGGGGATGCCTTTTTCCAAAAAAAGATGGCGCTATACCATTTGTTAAAAAAAAACTGGCCGATTTGTTTTTTGGAATCGTGATTATAATTAACCGCCGAGATCATCCACTTAACACCTCCGGACTTTTTTCTTTGGGGTTACTAGAAAAAGACAACCGCAAATACATATGTGAACATGCGATGGAAAATTTCATCAAAAGAGCCTGGTTGTGCAAAAGGGGCTGTGGATGCCATTTGGCTAATGTAGTTTTTCATTGTTAATGGCAAACCTTCCTTTATTGATTAAAACCAAAATCAAATAATAAGGACTGTATCGAAATCGAAAATAAACTGCACACTTTCAATTCAGTATTTCTTACAGTGGAGCCACTTGATCAAAACCACCTTTAGAAAGTGTGATTGATTCTGCTTTTATTGGCACTTCTTTACCTGCTATTTTTGTTATAGTTTTCGCGATGCCTCACGGTCCAAGCAAATTGTTCACAATTACTGTACTGAAAAAGGAATTTTTTACAGACAACTGGCTTAATGGTACTAATGGTAAAATATTATAATAAAGTTTGGAGATATCTGTTCTCTTAAAGGTTGGCCGAAAAGTAGGAGAAAAAATGTTCAAAACACCCGGAATTTGAAGCAAAGGTAATGGCCTTAATAAACAAAACCAAATCAATGCTAGTGCAAGACTTGGCAAAAAAAAAAAAGCCATAGCCAGTGGTTCTATGATTGCAAGAGGAAAACAGACATAATTAAGAAACTTACATGATAAAAAAAATTTTAGGACAATTTCAAATTGGGAAACTTGGCTTCGAAAACTGTACGTCTGTTTGCTTCAAGATTTTGATGAGTCCGTTGAAATGAATGATGAAAGCTATGTGAAAATGGACTCAAGAACATTACCAAAGCTCTAATTGCTACACAAAACACAAAGTATGCACTGTCGACCAGTCAGTGTGGATAATTGGAGTGGAAAATTTAGACGAGAAAGTTCTCATCTGGCAGGCTATTTGCTCTTTCGGTTTTCAGACCATACCGTTTCTTATAAAGATCACTATATACGCAGAAATTTACAACAAAGAATGCTTAAGACGTCGTCTTATAATTTTTCCCAAAAAACAATGAATCAACAATATTTTGGCCCGGTTCAGCTACTGCACATTTCGCCCGTTCGACAATGGATTTTTTAGAAACAAACAACGTCAATTATGTTGCAAAAAGGAGAACTTACTAAACGCTCCAGAATTTCGACCAATAGAGAAGCTTTGGGCTATTGTCAAACGGAACTTGAAGAAGGATAGTTAAGTTGTAGGTGACGTCGAAGAATTGAAAAAAACTTGCATAAGGCTGGCAGTGCCGTTAAAAAACAAGGTGTGCAGAGTTTGATGGAAGGGATAAAAAATTCGGCGTAAATTAAGGGAATCATTTCTTTTTTATATGTTTTAATGGAATATTAGCTTAGATATATTTATTGTTAAAATAAAAAAAATTTGTAGCCAAAAAAGAATAAAAACAGTTATATTACAAGCAAAACAATGTGTGCAGTTTCTTTTCGATACAGTCATTATTTCACAAAACTATATACATGTGTCTTGATAAGTCAAAGTGAAACCTCCAGTTTCAGGTTTTCGTTAAGGAATCAGAAGTGCTGTTTCGATTTTTTGAGGAATGTGTGATTCCTAGGTAGCACTGGATGAATATATTTTGAGCCAAATATGATAGATATCAAGAGGAGTTTTTTAATTTACCTTCTCTGGAAATATCTCAGAACGTTCAGATTTCTCACAGGAAAGAAAAACCTTTATCCTTCTTCTCTCTAAGTCTTTGAATTTGCTAGTGGCTGGCAAAACTGATTTATTTTACGTGGGGAAAATAGAAGTAACGAAACGAAGTAGAGGGCACAAAAGTTGAAGTGTAATTTTTCCACTGTGATTAAAATTAACAATTACAGTTAATATGTAGCTAAACAAACATTATAACAGTTTAAACTTGTAAGTCATAAAGTTTATATATTCAATTCAATTCAATTCAATTGCATAACTGCACACAATTGATTCAAACTGTAAATATTACATAAGACTCTTACGGTGAAGTATTATTAAATACTGTAATACTCTATTTGAAGAGCTGCGACAAACTACATAAGCTAATTAATATATATCGAATTAATTATAACATATCGATCATTGGATATGTGTAAATAAATTACAATGCACCATGCACATCAATATTAAAGTTTTTTATACGTCTACCTAGTATCTATAAAATATATTAATAAAAAAAAAGCTTAAAATTTTTCCCATTACAATGGTAAACATGAAGCTCTTCGACATGTATACAAACATTTTCTTGATATTTACTATGCAGTTTCAAAATTGACATGTTCAAGTTATCTGCGGCCAGTTGCCGGTTACTGTCGCCGGTCGCCGCTGCCGCCACACTACTGGCCCACATATGGAAGTCATGTGAGCAATTTCGTTTCGGTTGCTATTAAAAAGGAACATTCTAATAATGTTCTATAAAATTTGTAAAAGTTTTGTCTGTCGTTTGTTGCTGCTGTGATTGTTGTAGGCGTCTTTAATTCAATCACCGGACTGTTCATATACATTCAACGCTGCATACTAAAGTCTCGTCGTCATACCTCACTCGACCGATTCACTCATATTAATGCTGTGGTTGTTGTTGTTTTTGTATGCATTCAAGCGCAATCAATGTTCCAAAAGACTAACTTAATAAATCGCGCTTGCAAATAAAGCAAGCACAGAAATTGAAGCTTGCCAAGAACATGACGATGATGATGAAAACGAAGAAGAAGAATATCAAAAGAAACAGAACAGTTTCTTTCACGCAAGCGTTTTGGCCTCATGGTCATGGCCAGGTTGATTTGTCTCGTTTATGCTTTACTACTACTAGCTACAATATATATATAGATGATTTTGGCAACACAATGCCGTGACGTCGTTGTCGCTGCTACCATCATCGTCATGTTGCTGATGTTATTGTTGTTGTTGTCATCACCATTAACATTAAAGGCGCATAGAAAATGCCGAAGAAGAAGAAGAAAAAAAAAGAAGAAGCAGCAGCAGCCTCTAGTTTTATTCATAGCGTTGTTTTTTGATGTGGTGGCATCATCATTGTCGTCATGTTTGTTGCTGCTGCTGTTGCCATCCATCCATCCATCCATCCTCAATTCATTAGAAAATTCCTCCTGTTTTTCTTCATTTTTTTTGCTCTTCTACCGGGAATGACCTACTGAACTGGTCCCCAGCTAACACAAATCACATTAGCATTATAGAGGCATTGAGTGCAGTTGCTGTTGGGTTGCGTCGGTTGTTAGTTAGTTGGAGGTTGGCAGCTTGTATGGGGTATTCTCTGCGGTCTGCTAGTTGGCTGGGTTGATTGTTCGCTGGCTGACTGACTGACTGACTGTTTGACATTTGGGCTGCTTGGTTGCTGTGTCTATTTCACTCTATACAACACAATCATATTTGACGTTGAATGGCTGCCGATAGTTTCATCAATGTCGATGAGTTACTGCAGTTGCTATTGTCAAAGGACATTTTGCTTTTGTTGTTCTTGCTGGTGCTGATGCTGCAATTGCTGCCGTATATTCTCTTGGCAATATGATGAAGCATTATACCGGCCCGGCAAACTGTTGCATGTTGATGTAAAATTCTGTATGCCGTGTCGGGGACTGCGTGGGAATTCGTGACCGACGTATATTCAACCAAAACGAATCTATTGCGCCGCCGTTTTTAGCGCGATGCTCCTCACTTTTGTTGCTGTTATTGTTGCAGTATATTGTGATACGAGATTTTTGAAACGTGAAGCGTGCGGATAACGTGCGGGTGGGTGGGTGTGCGTTTTCTTTTTATTTCTAAAAAAAAAAAAACACAAAATTTACATAGGCAGTGACTCTGTTTCTGTTTTGTAATGTAGCTTTGTTTTCATTATTTACGAGTATCTAAATTTTTTCTGTAAAGAGTGAACTGAGGAGTTAGTTGAGGCTCTGTAACGTAATGCGGCGGCGATGGCGGCTGTCATGCCAAGTGACGAGTTGAAATTCTTTGTTTTTATTTTTTGAAGTTACAGTTTTGTTTCGCTATTTTTGTTGGTATTTTCTTTCTATTTTTGTTACCCCAGAACGTGTTTAGAACATTGAGAAGTTATTGTTGCTGTCGTTGTCGTTGCACAGTGTGTTAGAAGTGATAAAAATTAGAAAATATGTAGCATAATTAATGCTACCAACTTAAATTTTGTGATTAAAGGATATTTCATTTACGCAAAGAAAAAAAAAGGTTATAAATGTATTGTGCCAACAATTTTGTTAACAGTAAAATTAAGCATCAAATGGAGTTCGAAATGAATATAGAATCAATTATAATAGTTCATATTCATACACAACAGAGAGACCTCTCCTGTTTTTCTTCTCTTTTGCGAACACACATTCAATTGGAGTTGAAGAGCCAGGAGAGCAAATAACAAGCTCAATGCACGAATTTGCTGAGCGTGCATATATTAGAAGATCTCCACCCAACGTTTATCATTGAGCTTTCCTTCGGTTTTTATTCAGCACGAAACGAAATATGATGCTAATGTAGAATAAAAGTCGTTGTTTTTAGTGAGTGGATGCGTTTCATGTAGACATTACAACGGTTGCAGTTACTTCGTTGATATATTTGTTTTTCTTGAAGAAAAAAAGGACAGAAAAGGGGCAAAACGGATCTGGATCGAAAAAAGGAGTATTCTTTTTTTAAAAAAGTAGAGTTAGTAGCATTATGTTAAGTATAATAAAGGTGCCCAGTTTCTTTGATGTTTAAAAACCAAGCATCAAAATTTCCATTACACTTTGCATATACAGGGTGACAATTGTAAAGTGACGCAAGTTTAATACTCTGCAGCAAGCTTTGCTATTTACCGTTACTTTAATTTAAAAAACAAATTCATTCATCATTGGCTTTGATTTTAATTTCATTTGAATTTTTGTTATTACATTTTGAAATTTCCATAAAAATGGACAAGGAAAATATTCGTCGTGAAATTATGAAATTTCATTTGGCAAATTATAGTAGCCGTCAAATTGCAAAGGCTTACGTTAGACCGAGCTATTATTCGATATAATGAAACTGGGGGTTTTGGAGATAGAGACCGGGGAAAATTTTCAACAGTTGCCACTACTGGTTTAACAGAAAAAATTCGTAAACGAATCAAGCAAAATCCAAGGCGCTCAATGAGAAAAATCGCTAAGGAAGTGGGAGTAAACCGTGAAACAGTTCGAATCATTGAAAAATCAAAGCTTAATCTTAAGCCGTACAACCTCCGAAAAGCTCAAGATCTGACACAAAAAAAGAAAGATTTGCGACTGCAAAGATGCAAGGCGTTGCTACGCTCCTCCGTGTTAAAAAATGTTGAAAATATCTTGTTTACAGATGAAAAAATTTTCACGGTTGAACAACATTTCAATGCGCAAAATGACCGAATGTGGCTAACATCATCATCGCAACAAGATAGGACTGTTGGCCGAGTTCAAAAGCCAGCTTCCGTTATGGTATGGGCTGGAGTTTCCGCTAATGCCAGAACCCCTCTAATATTCGTTGAAGAGGGTGTAAAATTGACCAGGTTGTTTATCGGAGCATTTTAAATGAACATGTTCTTCCCTGGGCCCAAGATACATTTGGAAATGAAAACTGGACTTTCCAGCAAGATTCTGCACCTTCCCACATGGCAAAATTAACGCAAACATGGATAAAAGACAATTTTTCTGGATTCATAACATCTCAAGAATGGCCACCATACTCCCCAGACTTGAATCCAATGGACTACTCTGTTTGGAGTATTTTAGAGAGTAAGGCTTGTGCATCTCAACACCACAGTCTGGAGTCGCTGACAAATTCATTAGAGAAAGCCTGGACTGAAATTGATCAGGAAGTCCTGCGGCGAACAGTCCTACGATTTCCGGATCGATTGAAGGCATGTGTGCAGGCTAAAGGAGGTTATATTGAATGAGGTGGGGTTCAAAAGAATGCTTATATACTCAGCAATGTTAACACTTAATTGTACTTAATGGAAGTACGTCCTTTTGAAAATAACTGCTGAAATGTGTGCGTCACTTTACGATTGTTACCCTGTATGTGTAACATGTATAATGAATCGACCACTTGACAGTCTTATCGAGGGTTATCTAATGTGTTTGTATCACGTGTTTCAACGCGCGTTTTTAAATTTGCATGCCAGGGTTTTTCGTACTTTGATATTTTGTTTTGGCAATTGTTTAATTGAAAATTATCACTAGAGGGCACTTTATTACAAAAATTTGAAAACTGAGGAAATATCGTAAGCGTGGGGGCGGGAGGCAAATATGCCAAAGTACTTGTATTTGTGTAACCCTTCCTCCAAAATTCATTTTTACAGTGGCACTACAAAATTCTCCTTTATGGTGATCCACTCTAAGTTAGGTAAACACTGTGGATGTGATGAAATTCGAACGGATTGAAAAGTAGCCCCTGCTCGAAGATTATATTTGGACTAATGCCCTTTCGGTGAGCTCTCTACTACTACTCTGAAAATCGATGCAAAATTCTAATAGTGAAACTTTCGACACTGTTTATCTCAAAAGCTGAACGGGACGTAGGAATTTTGTGGCCGTATTTGGATTCAGCGCAGAAACATTCATGGGAAGCTCTTCCAATAACTCATGGCAAATGCTTCCTCTATTGTGCAGAGTTAAGTAGGAAGGTAGGTTGAGTGATTGCTTTCATTTACTTACTTATTTAGGTGGCATTTTAGCCGATGATCGGTTTTGACCGTCTTAAAAAAGCTTCGGCGTTCGCCTCTTCCATGCGCCCGTTACCAGTTCAGTCAGGTCTCCCTATACCTGGTCTTTCAACAGAGATTAGGACTACTTCCATTTACACAATGGAAAATTCAAAGCACCTCATACAATCCTTTTCTTTACATTTCCCTTGGGCTGATGAGACTGAACAGTCTCTTCAACTTAATCTTTAATCGATGAGATCGAGGCTCTAGATGAACCCAGTAAATATTTTGTGGTAAAAATAATCTGATTCTACACTAGCCAGTGGCCCCTAAAGACTACAGTCAGTCTAAAAATGTCATGTCAATTGCTATCTAATGCATGTCTGAACATTTTAAGGTGTATTTTCTCAAGTTTTCTTACTGCCATATAATTGTATAGGTAGACCTCGCTTAACACGTACTTCTTATAGAACTGCCTCGCTCTAACACGTTTCAATTTATGCAACATATTTTCGTTTGACACGGTAAAACCTCGTTCTAACACGGTTTCGGAAGAAATTTTCACGAAAAAATATTGAAATTTAAAAAATCTGTTGCAGAAAAAACCCCATCAGGAGACAATCATAAAATGTTATTCTTTAATTCTAAGTCATCGTTTTCCATTAAGCATAATCTTCTGGCGTTTGGTATGGTCCATTAAATGTATCATTGTATTCATTTTCACAATTGCAGATATAACTTAGTAAACTTTGATTTTCGAATTTAGATTTTAAATTATACAATTTCAGTCCGTGTTTGCTATAAGAAACAAAAAGACAGAGAGACCCAAAAAAGTATACCAAAAAAACATTGTTACTAAATTTTTTACCAATTACACTGCAAAAACTTCAACAGAGTGTATTGTAAATGTTTTCTAACAATTTTCTAAAAAACAACATAGTTCCACTTCTACTGTGAGTGCTTGCATACATATAATTTTTTATTTTCTTATGTATGTATAACTATAATTTTAATTAAAAAATGTATGAAAAATCAAAAAAAATAATTAGTACTTGGTGTCTTTTAAGATCTGGGAATACAACCTCCTTTTTGCACCGGTTCCTTGTATCGTTGAACCCGATTTTAAAAAACACTCCATTTTCCAGGAACGTAACCTCCGAGCTAAGCGAGGTTTACCTGTATATATCTTTAATTAGTGGGTTCGCAGTTGTGAGAAAATTGGCCCATTTTGGCTTTAAATAGAGAGTGGAAACTAATTGCCCCAGGCAATGTTTAGTTACATTCATTTTTTAGCTTATTAATTTGCGTTTTTATTACTCCAATGTTCCTGTAGCTCCAAAATCCTTTGCAAATAATTTGAAGCCCGAAACTTAGTGGAACAAGCTGTTTTTTTTATTGTAAACAAGAATCAAATTTTTATATAATGGAAGGCTTGCTAGATTAGGTTGGAGTGTCTGTCTAGAGACACACTTAGGGCTGAACGGCCTATTGTGATACCACATAGTTAGACCTACAGTTTAAGACCGGTTCCGAATGGCGATGTGGTAATTTGTTATCATTTGTTAGTTTTGTCATTGTCTACCAAGATGTATACTTTAGGTTTCTCTGAATTGTATTTTATGGGCTTGAAAAGTCGAAAAATATTAGGTTTCTATTCAGATAGAAGTTCAACGTTAGATCATTCGATTACGTCTTTCAGCCGGCGGGTTTCGTTACTCAACCAGTTGAGAACTTCTATTTTTCCATAATAATTTTTATTCATTCGCTAGAGGAAGCTAAAACACTGTACACTGTTGCAAAGTGTTTGTCACATACTTTTGATGCGAACTTGATTAAGCAACAGTGAATAGTGAATAGGAATCATCTTACATACTATTATGTGAAACCATAAATCTCATCTACATCGCTTTCATCATCATGTACTCATCACTTTTGTTACATACATTACACTTCCACAATTTTTCTAATCGTATTTTTCTAACTTTTCAGCTTCATCTTCATCTTTGAAGACTGTTTAGAATACAATGGTAGATTGCGGTGAATCTGTAAGAATTCTGAGTGTGAATGAGTGCAATCTGCATGCAAATATGCGCATTGTCAGTCAAAAGTTGAGAGAGAACAACACTTGTTGCCGCCTCACTTACTAACTTACTACATACATGTGTATGTAGTCGTAAGCTTCACTTACTGACTGGCTGGCTGGCTTGCTGGCTGGCTATACTGCACTGAATGATTCTTATCATCATTAAACAAAAACAACAACACCACTATTTCTTCTAACTTCAACTACCTACATATATATGAGCTACTATCATCGTCATTGTTAGATGCTCGTAAATATAGTAGCTAGACAGCATGATTATAGCTTTGCATGATAATTGCAGCAGCTACAGCTAAACAAAAAAAAAGTTCTTTCAGCATTTGGCGAGTGAAATTTTAAATTATTATTTTTTTTTTATAATTTAATTGTAATTTTGCCATAAAATTGTGTATTTTAGTTGAATATTTTAAATTTTATAAAATACACACACATTAAAATTTTACATTTATCTATTAAATTTTAAATGTTAGCTGGTATCGTTGGCTCACATCAATTCAGTTAAATTATAAATAAATAGCTATTTAATTTTTAATATTTACACATATTAGTCAGCACAAATTTATTTACATTTGAACATAAATAAAAATATAATGGAAAGGTTATAGTTCTTATGGTTAATATAATAATTTATTTTCTTAACTTTTATGAAAGAAAATTTTAGTTTCATAATTGAGTTTCAGAGTATAGAAAAAACTACAAAATTAATAGAATTTTATCTTCAGTCTATAACTTTTTACTATTAATTATTGAGCTGTATAAGTTTTTATAATATGTATAAGTATATAATCACAATAGAAAAATTCAAAAGAAAAATTATTTTGGTAGACAATATATATATGTACATAAATGTTGTATGCACTATGGAGGAAGATATGAACCCAATGTATTTAATAACGCGGCATTAATGGGAAAACGCCCAAAACCACATCACAAAAATACATAAAATAGTATATATACAAAGGCAACGAGTTTTCGTCGTTCAAAGTTGACAAAAGGTACATTTGTATCTACGTATTGGGATGAGAGTGAAATTCCGTCCCAAATTTAAATTAAAGCTCAAACCAGAAGGAGATTAAAATTCAGACCAATGTCTAGTCCCAAATTAATAGGCCAAAAAAGGCCAGAAATAAGACCAAAATTCAGAAATAAGATCTAACAGATATTCCGGCCAAAAGTACCCAAAATGTGGATCGAAGGCAAATTGAAATTTTATCCAATGTTCATCTTAAAACTCTGACAAAAAGCAAACCAAAAATCAAATCGATATTCAGACCAAAGGCGAACAAGAACTTAGACGAAAAGCGAACGAAAATTCAGACCAAATTTCAGGCCAAAATTCAGGACATATGAAGACCAAATGAGAGGCTGAGAGGAAAAGTGGTATAACTTCTACGTTCAGAAAAAAGTGGAATAATTTTACTTAAGAGTAAAAGCAAAACGAAATATGTTCAGAACAAAAGTGAAACGAAATATGCTCAGAGCGAAAACGGAATAAAAAACTATGCTGTTCTTGCTCTGAAAGAATTGTTATACCATTTTTGCTCTTACTTTTAAGGCGTTTCATTTTCTCTCTAAACCATATTACTTATGCCATTCTTGCACGGACACTCTAAATTATTTCACTTTTGCTCTTATATAAATTTTAGCCCGCTTTTCCTCTCAGACTATCAAATATTAGTTCAAAATTCAGTTCAAAGCTTAATCCAAGAATTCAGACCAAATTTTTAATCGAAATTCGAATGAAAAGTAGACCAAAACTCGGACCAAAATTTAATAATAAGTTCAGACCAAAAACTAGACCAATATGCAAATTAAACCTAAACGAAATCTTAGATCAAAACTCAGACCGAAATTCAGACCAAAAGCAAACCTAAAATCAGATCAAAATTTAAACCAAAATTCAGAACAAAAATCAGGTCAAAAGCAACAAATTCAAACCAAACATCAGACAAAAAACGGACCTAATAATGCGGACACACGAGAGTGCATTTCAGGCAAATTTAGCATTTAGTTGAAATGCGTCTGAAATGCAGAATTTCGCCATTCAAAAAGTGTCAAATGAAATTCTACTTTTCAGACAACAGTTTTATTTATTTTTATTTACACAAAAATTCTTCTTTTTCTCCAAATTTATAATATGTCAAAAAACGAATTTAAAATTCCTTTTTGCCGTGTGTCAATTTTAAATTAACTCTCGTGTGTCCGCTCTATAAAATAAGTTCAAAAAGCAGTACATTAAATCAAATGAAAAATCAGACCGAAACAAATTGTTTAGATATCTATAAGTATGAAATGTATAAACTAACCTTAACCCTCTAGCAGGCAAGACGTTTAAAATTTTTTATGTGTATTCATGACGCTTAGTCGATAGATGAATACCGGAGCTACACCTTGCGTAGCTTCCGTACTCTGTGCGTTGTTTCGTTTTGATTATATCGTCAGTTGAAGATCAGACTTCGAATAATTAATGAAAAAAAATTATTTTGGGTGATATTGACCGATTAAAGACGAGCGGAAACCAAAGTAGATAGATCAAGAAACTAACTTGAGAAATAAATTGTATTTGAACCTGGCTCAGCGACAAGGTGCAATATGGCACCGCTAGGCATTACTTTGGAGTTGAAAAAGTATTTGGAAGTAGGAAATTGATTATATTTTACGTTTATGTAATTTGAGTATATAATAATCTTTAACTTTTTCATTTATCGGGACGACAAGCTTTTTGATGGGCCGCCTATTTTTTGACTTCTAGTAAAAATAATGACTAGACTAATTCGATTTTCAACTACATTTTCGAGTTTTATATTTTTTAGTGCTGAAAAAAATTGGCCTACTAGAGAGTTAAAATTTCAGATTTAATGATAGCCCAAGTCTGTCCTATATTTGCAAAATTTACTCTTTACATCCAATGTTATTTCAAGATATTTGATGAAAGCCCATTTTAATAGACCCGTTGAGATGATATCAAAGAACGATATTTTCCAAAAATTCTTTTAAATTGCCATTGTGCAACTGTCACAGGAAGCTAATTTGATTTTGTTCTACATACTTTAATATTACACAATTCTACTTTAGTTTACATTCAATTACAGGCAGAATTTGTAAGTGGCAACATTATGTGCCATTGGGCTTTGATGAGTTAAAGCAATAGTTGCAAAAATATTCTAAAATTTGTATTAGAAAAATTTCCACGATTAGCTTTACATAACACGCCAAAACAGCATCAACAGCAGCAACAACAACAGCATCAATTTCAAATTAAGATTTTAGTTGCGTAATATTAAAGGAAAAAGTTAAGTATTACGACACCACCAACACCACCAATAGTAACAACAATAAATAAAAAAAAAATTGTATAAGAATTTTCCAAAATGTGTTCGCGTGAAGTTCGCATTAAGTGAACTCTCAACCATCAACCAATAAGCAGCGAATTTGCACCTCATAAGAGTTTAGAGTAGCATCATGCAAGTAACTTCCTGGGTCGCGCCGCCTTGCGTCATTGTGGCTAAAACAATCACAGAAATTGCAGAGAGGTAACAACAGCAGCAGCAGAAGCAGCCAACAGTGGAACTGTTATGAAGTCTAAATTTAATAGTGAATGATGAAGAGGAAGAAGAAGAAGAAGCAGAAAAAGTAGAAATTGGAAATTAGAAAAGATAAAGAAGAAAAAGATGATGATGATGATTGCATTGATGTTGATGACCATCATGATGAACGCGTTGTTAACCACTTCATAATTTGCTGTTGCTGCTACTTCATGTCAACAACAACAAACGCAGCAATATATACGAGTACAATGCCCTGCTGCAAATGATGATTGTAATAATAATGTTGAATGTTGTTGCTGCTATTGTCGCCGCCGCTGCTGCTGCTGCTTTGCTTCTGCTGCTACAATACCACAGCCATACAACCAACGTTGCTACTTTGCGCCTAATGGTCACATGGCCACTTCTTCACAGCCATATACATTTCCACATGAATTTTCTGATTTTGAAGCTAAAACTTCTTAACTCAACTTCTTTTGAGATGATCACTTATTCTGCTGCTGTTTCCACTTCTTCTTCTTTTGCTTTATTTTGATCTTTTGCTTCAACTTTTCAACCATTTCACTTTGCTCGTCTTGTTGTTACTTTGGAATAATTTGTTTGGTTTGGATTTTTCCCAAATTACTTTTTACTGTAGCTTTTGTTGTTGTTCTTATTCTTATTCTTATAAATATGTTTTTGTTGTTGTTATTGTATATATTGTTGCTTTTGTGATTTTCAATTTGCATTTTCTCATTTCATAAACATATTTCTCTATTTTTTTCTTTACTTATTTTTCTAGCTTCTATTTCACATCAAATTAATTCGCATTTTTTACTGTTACTGAGGTTATCTAAAAGGGTTTTGTATCTCAATTGCTGCAGCCAACTGCTATTGTTGCTGGTAATGTGTGCTGTTACCGTTTTTCTTTACCAACACGTGCTTCTTCTTCATCATCATCATCATCATCTTCACCATCAATATGCGGTCAATTGTAAGGTTGCACCTGTGCCATAGGGTTCAGATTTAAGTTAAAATGGTGAGAAAATTGGAAAAATTACTACATACATTTAATTGAAGGGGCATTGAATGGAAAGTAAACGTATTAAATAACAAACTTTAATAAAAACGAAAAAGAAAAGCTTAAAGTAATCAGTAATCTGAGACATTGGCGTAATATAATATACGCACATACATATATAATATTTTACGTATTAAGTAGGTAGTGAAGGTAATGAGTAATTCAGAATCATTGTGAATTAAGGCCATAAAATACAATTCTGAAAGTTTTGAATTTAGATATCTGAAACAGAATTACTGCATTTTCTTCAATGCAGCGAAAATTATTAGGCATTAAAAAAACTTTATACACTTGAAAAAATGAGTAAGAAAAAAATTCAAATTTGTTTTATTGTGTCAGAGTCTGTAGCCTCATGCAACAAATAAATTCGCATTAGAAAAAAATGGACTTAATCCACATTAAGGTACCTCATGAAAAAAGTGAAGCTTAGTGATAAGCTGTTGCGAACTAAATCATTTTGAAAAAAATCTTTAAAAATCATATTTTATAAGGAAAGTCATTCAATAGAATTCAAAATGATAAGATATTTCATTAAAACGTTTGAAAATGTAAGTAATAACATTTTCCATGAAAATTTAGATAATTTATGTCAGTTTGCTTAAATAGTCTTTGGTCTCATTTAATTTTAGATGACCTCAATAGTCTAGTGGGTATTACAGCGGGCCGTACCAGACTCAACTTGAGCTAACGTTTGGTTTCATCGCATAAAAGAAATCGACCAATCAATCGACCAACAAACATAAAAAAACTCAGGATTCCAAGTTATTGAACAGAGTTTGCCGCGGCATCATGGTTAGTATGCTGGAATGCTGGGCAAGGTGTCCGGATTCGATACTCGGTACAGTAAAAAATTTGAAATAGAGAAAAATCTTTTTCCATACGCCACCAAAAAAAGAAATCGTTACAAAATTATACAATCCGTTGCTATTGTTCACTACTGTTTTTCAAAGTACTCAGACAAGTTTTAGACCCATTGTACTATATCCTGTTTTGCCTTTTGCTATTCTCTAAATCTACCAGATTTGTCAATAAACCTGAGAAGATCCTCCGGTGTCAAAGACCTTAGGTGTTCATCTTTCAACACTCCAGTGCTAAACATGCTAAAGCTGGTTCGACAGAAAGGGGGACAGACACTAAGAAAGTAGTCTGCCATCTCTTCATATTGTTCCTCCAAATCATAGAAGGCACTAGCTCCCAAACCAATTATTATTTTATTAATTAAAATTTTATGCCCAAGAGATGTGACAGGTAACATGGTCTTTGTCTGTCTACAGCCCCTCAGTTCCTTCCATTTATGTTTTGTGAGTCAAATCGATACACTCATTAATTTTGGTCTTGAAGGCTGCAGACGACAAAGAAAGTACGGGTACTGGGCCCAAGAGAACAGTTTCTGAACCCTTTATCAACAGCAGGCTTTTATGCTTTGCAACACAATTAATTACTGCGCTGAACCAGTTTAGATGTAGTTAGAGGATTAATCAAGAATTTAAGCGCTACCTTACTGCCACTAAATATGCTCCTTTCTCCCCAACTGCTAACACTGACATGACCCTTTGCCTGGATGATTGTAAAAATTTCTGCTTGAAAAGTAGAAGCACGATACTCTTCATTTTCAATGAAGACTCCAGAACCTGAACCGTATTCTGTTTTGGAGACGTCAGTGAAAATGGGCTTACAATTAACTCCATGCCCAAATCTAGTTTGTGCTTCCAGAATTTGGATTGTATATGGCTGTTTTAAAACTGGAATCGTTGGCATTGACAGAATTGTCATGCCCGATTTAGTATCTTTAACAATGTCGCCAAAATACCAGGAATACTCATTGCGTTAAAGCTTACAGACGACTTTGCAGTGCCTCCTTTAGTAAAAATATGAAGGGGTGACCAAGACGAGGGGGTCTCCCGTACAACAAATGAGCAAGAGCTTTCCTAACACAGTCACCATTAAATCTGCTTCACCAGACCATGGGTGCATAGATGATGATGGGTCCAATCATAGCCTTATATGTGAAGCCATAAGGCTGTATAAGGTGATAGGCCAAAAATAGCCTTGCATTGAAAAAAAGTTGCCAGAGGACGCCATAAAAATTTGGTATCTAAAATAACTCCAAGATATTTCACTTCATAGGGTAGCTGAATAGTAAGTCCTCTGAGTCGTTTATTCACGTCGCATGTCGCGGATTGACCACAATCCATTTCATGCTGATCTTCTGCATTATAAATGCCGTCAGAGGCTGTGTTGTCAAAAGCTCCTTCAATATCAACAAAAATACCAACTATATACTATTTCCTGTTGGGGAGCCCCCTCTACCTGATCTACCAGACTTTGCAGGGCCATCTCACAAAATTTCCCACATTGGTGAGCATGCTAAAATGGAGAGATAGGATGTAGTAAGAGCGACTCACTACGGATGGGGTGTTTTTTTTTTTTGGGATTAAAAAAAAAAAACAACTTTTATCAACCTCAGCTATAGGAGGGAGTGTCAAACTGGAGTATTACTTAACTTTTGTTATATTGTTTGAACTGATCCATCAATTTTCCAATTATATTAACGTTTTTATGATTTGACTTTTAAAAAATTTGCGATTTGGAATTTTACACGAAAACCAATGAAATCGTTTTAGCTTTTACTGTGTATTTCAAGGGAATTGAAAGGACTACGAATGTCCTTTCCTTGACAATAAATACGTGGATATACCACCTTGATCAAAAAGTTCCCGGAATAACTACCGTGTGGCGCTCCCATCGTTCCGATTTGAGTTCTGTTTTTTTTTGTTAAGTTGGTACATCTGTTGTTGATTTTTCCTCTTAATCTTAGCGTCATAGCTTGACATTTGCAAAAGTTACGTAGCCAAGAGTACATCTATCTCTGTGTGTGTTGGCGATTTTTTACAATTTTATTAAATTGTATTATATAAAATTTTGCGGAAAAAAAAACGGATTTAATGGTGCGCGAATGTTGGAAATGATGAAAAAGTGTTTCGGCAACGATTCTCTAAAGAAAACAGTCGTTTACCAGTGGCACGAGCGGTTCAAAATTGGTCGTGAGTCAAACGAAGATGATGAACGCAGTGGCAGTCCATCGACAACGAAAACCGACGAAAACGTTCATAAAGTAAAAGAAATTTTGGTCAATAACCGGAAATTAACCATCAGAGGGTATTATTTGGGCGTTATGAGGCGTTTGCGTGAAGCAATTCGCCGAAAGAGACCAGAATTGTGGACAGAAAACTCGTCGCACAGTGCCATCATTATTCGTAATTTTTTGACGAAAAATGTAACAAATACCATCCAACAGCCACCGAATTTACCTGATTTGGCTCCCTGTGACTTCTCTCTGTTCAATCGAGTTAAAAAAAACCATTACGGGGAACGCGTTTCAGCAGCCGAGAGGAAGTATGGAAAAATCGCAGGAAGCACTGATGGACATACCGAAAACCGAATATAAAAAATGTTTCGAGGATTGGATCAAGCGCTGGCATAAGTGTGCTGCAGTCGATGGGGATTACTTTGAAGGGGACAATATAGATTTAGATGAATAAACTTGTATTTTTGATTTCTGAATAAATTCCGGAAACTTTTTGATCAAGGTGGTATGTATGCCTTTTCAAAAAAGTATCCATTTGAAGGTCGCCTATGAATGCGAAATATTTTGATTTAAGAGAACGAATGTTCGAAAGTTCCGTTGTACCCACGTTCTGAATAAGCTAAAATGAAAATTATTACCTTTAACTAGGTGAGTTTTGAACTAATTTTCCATGCTTTTCAACGTGGTTTCCATTCTCAAATCATTTTTTTGTAAACCATTGTGTCGTTTTGTACAGTTATGTCAATCTGCGGCCTCAGCAACCTTTTCATTTCTTAGATTCTGTAGAAATTAAAAATAAATATCTAAAGGAATTTTTTTTTTTTATAATTCTAAAAATGTAAATAAAGTTAGCTGTGAAAATAATACTTCATAAAATAAATTATAACAAACAACGTAGAAGGTACGTATTAACATTTTAACATTTAAACGAAGCGAATTTTGTTTTTTGTTTTTCATCCATCTTCAAATGCTTAACAAAAAGCATAAAAAACGCGTGCTTCTCGTATTGTATTCACACACAAAGTTTTAATAAAGAAAAATGTTCTGATGTAATTAATTTTACCTTGCCACAAGCTTCAACGAAATTGAAGTGCCTACAAATAAAGAAAATTAAAGTAAATAAAATAAACTTCCCACTGTGCCATTGCATTGCATTCAAAGAGAATAGTTGCAGCTTATCGCAAAACTAAATGGAAACAATCTTTATTTTTTCTGAAAATTAAGTAAACGCAATCTGCAAGCGCCTTCCTAACGTATCTAATCACAGTTAACTTCATACGCACAGATACGTCTACACTTGTATACATATGTAAAGATATTAATTCTTAGGGCATATCCATGTATTCGGGACGTAACATTGTAGAACCCCCGGATGACCACTATTTCGGCAAATAAGAACATTAAGTACATTCAACCATCCTAATCACAGTGTCTGGCGTTAATATTCTGTCACCCGAATATCATCATCACTAGTTCACTAGAGCATATGTTAGATTGAGCTGAGTGAGTGTTTTTCCTTAAGCCCGCAAAAAACCAAATAGCATTATACGAAGTCCCCAAAAACTATTAAGTCAGATCGCAAAACTTTAGTATAGTAATTAATTAAAAACTAGAGGCCTCCTCCATTCCACAGAGAAATAGTTTGCCAAAGGTCTTGTGTCTATATTCTGTTTGAGCTAGAAAGCTACACAGAAAGTGTAGTGAAAATTTCAACCTCTTCAGAGTCTGAAATGTCGCAAAAAGTGCGAGAAAATAGATCTCTAAACAGACTCAAAGAAACTAGAATGAACTGAAATAAGTTCAACGAGGTCCCCGATCAGAAAACTAATTGATACTTTTACAGCTCAAGGTGCACGGCTCCAATTCCCTAACTAACTGTTGGAACATGCTAGTTCAATCAGGCAAACGAAGGAAAGGAAGCAGAGCGTTCAACACCCCGTCGTAATACTTGACAATGATGTGATGGTTAGATCAGGAACGAAAACAGGTTTTGAACCAAATCGTCGTGAGAGACTCAAACCAAACCATGAATCAAACTATTTTAGTTTTATTTCAGTTGAACCACGGTAAATGTGATTGAAATACTGTCTAAAATATGTTAAAGTTCTTTAGACTTAAGGGGCAAAACTGAAGGTGTCAGTCAAGTTTACTAGGACACTAATTAAAAGTTCGCTAAGTTGTTGGTATTTTATTCGTTTTTGAAAAAATTAGTAGAAAATCAATAACAATGGAGATGAGAAAACCCAAAATTACTGATGTGAGGTTGGCACAAATCCTACAGCCAACACAGCAAAAAATTCGAAATATCATTTACTACGGATTTTGACGTTAACTCAAGCAGCCAACTTAACTTAAGTCCAAATGGATTGTCATCCCTTGTGACTGTTTCCAAGTAGTTTCAAACATTTCAGACCATATATTTTTCTGTGTTTGTAGTTGCTAGGACAAGCTTAAGGGGGGAAAAATGGGAAATGTTGCCCGGAAAATTGGAAAATTTAGGAAAAATTGTATGTGCTTTTTCCCATAAGAATTTTATATGAACTCCTAAAAAAAACAAATGAATTGTGGAAACGACGCAACTGGGGAACCATAGCAAAAAAAAGAAAATTTGTGTGTGAAAACGGGATGTTAGTGATGGTGGTTAGTAAGAACTTGATCTTTTTTTGAACAAGTAGGCGTGGCTTTAGAACTTAATTTTTTTTGAACAAGTAGGCGTGGCTCCTCTCATAGAACTCGAACGGATTTTTCGATATATCTCCATAACTATTTATAGTAGAGTCGGTTGACAAAACCATGCTACAAAGAAAATGTGGGTGGAATTGAAAAATAGGGCGTGACACTTTCCAAATAACCTGAATTTTCATTATTGGATATTTCAGGAACTATTTATGATGTGGTACATACTAAGATTTAAAATGAAAATATGATTTTTCTGTGTCTAAAATATGGGTAAGTTTGAATTGGCGGGTATGACATCTATGCAACCCTGATTTTTAATACGGTGTATTTCTTAAATTAGTTGTAATACAACATTGATATTTGGCGCGAGAACTTTGGTTGCCAGTAGGATACTGGAAAAAAGTGAATGGGTTTTATTTTAAAATTTTATTTGGATAACCCATAACCAATATCCCAGCCAACAATTTTTTTTGATTAATCTTAACAATTACTACCACCAAAAGCGTTTTTGTTTTCCTATAACCAATATCACAATAACCAATGGTACAATTAACAAAAAAAGTGACTTTCTTGCCATGAATTCCTGAATTACCTGAATTTCACTGCAAGCTTCTTTACTTTACTTTCAGAGTAACTTCAAAAGTGATCAAAGGAGTTCACTACAAAAATTTGTGAAAAATGTGAAGATTAGAATAAAATTCAGTTTGTCGTTGTTGTTTTCATAAACAAAATGAAAATATTTGCTGCAGACGTCATCTTGACGTCGTGTTACTGCCAAAACATTTGCGCCCACAGAATTTTCCTTCACATTTGAACTTTTTGGCATTACTTTATTTTTTGAAAAAAGAATTAATATTTTTATTTATATTTATTATTTTCATACATAATTTTTATGGATTTTTTATACTTATATTTTTAAAGTGTCTTTCCTAAAATTATTTATTGTAATTTATATACCGAAAAGGTATTTTTTAGTGATTTCATATTTTATAGTGTAAAAATACCTTTTTGTTTTTGACAGTAAAAATCGCTAGCTAAGAGTGAAAAGGAGCTAAGTTTCTTTCTAACATATTTTATATTCTGCGAATAATGAAGCAGCAAATCCATGATCGCATTATTTGATTTGAAATAAAAATAAATTTTATTTTTGCGGACTTAGTATTCTTAAGTATCAATGTCTAATAACAAGCAGAAACAAAACAATTACATAATTCTTTTTTGCAAAGTGTTTCTTTTTAATTTCTCTCTTACTGCATCAAAATCAAATTTTTCATAAAAAATACACTCAGTACCTTTTCATTCTAAGCTAGCGATATTTTTATTGCGTTTATAATTGATTTTGGGCGCTAGAGTTTTGGTAAATATGCGCTTTTTTTTAAAAGTATAGAGATTTTCCCAGAAACAGTAGAGCAGTAAAACTTAATGAATTAGACAACAAGCCACCAAACGATTACTTGGAAGCGTTACAAAAGACAGCGGTCTTTCTTAATGAAATGTAGAAATGAAGTATATATTTTTTACACCGCTTTAAAAAGCCAAGGTTATTTATTTCGGCACGCTAAGAATTGTGAGTATTTCGGTGAATGTCACATTTAATTGACATCGATAGATAGTGGCATAGATAGATAGTGATATGAATAGATAGTAACATAGATAAACAAAATATTAAAAAAAAAAATTATTAAAAAAAATTGTAAAAAGAAGAACAAATTAAAACCGCGATCCTTAGGTAATCTCTGGATATACTTATAGGGAGGATCTATGTATATCAGCTCAAGAAAACAAGTAAGTAAGTGGATAAGCCGTTGGGCAGGCAGAGAACTTACAGGTACAGTTTCTTTGCAAAAGATTGTAAATCTTGCACAGTCTAGCACTAATAATCTATTATGAGAAAGACATCGCTATAAAGTTTAGGATGAGAAAATTCATAAAAGTTCATTAGCTTTAATTTTTTCTGTAAAAGGTACTTTTTTTTTTTATTTAAAGGGAGGCCGGACCGTGTAATAAAGGTGGAAACAATTCAAAAAAGAAAAAAGTCAAGTTCGAATATTGATAATATTTGAATGCAGTTCAATTTTAAATATTTCAATTAGATGAGCTTTGGAAATTTCTTTTATTTTGCCATATCAAAACGAATTGAAAGTCAAGCATTTGCAACAATGACATTTTTTTGCAGCAAATACTACTTTGGTAGGTTCACTTCTAACTCCTGTAACTTTTTTATTTTTGTTTTAAATATAATGAAATTTTTTATCCCAATGTTATTTGCACTATCCTTTAAGGGCATACCCAGTTTTGATGTATTTTAATTTTTCGGTTTGAAGTACCATTACTTGAAAAATCACCATCTTAAAACACAAAAAAGAAAAAAAACCCCAAAGTTTAAAAAGCTTTTAAAAAAATCGGCCAAAAACGTCCCCTCTAATTTTTACTTATTTCTTTCAAGAGATATCTCTACAATAATAAGAAAAAAATTTCAGCTGCATATGCTTGCATATTCAGACGTAGTAATCAATTTTCTATCGGAATATCGAATGAAAAAAGCAGTTTTTGAAAAATGTGGACGCACCAAATTTTTAAATACTCAGACAAAAATTCTATAGGTATTAGCTCCTCATCATGTTTGAAGAAAGCTCTTTCCTTCCCCCGTAAAACTCGTAGAAGTTTCCAATGATTTATATGAAACTAATAAATAAAACGAAAAAATTCATGTAGAATAGAAGAAACTTTTACGAATTTTGCGGGGGTGGAGTTTCTTTTTCTTTCGGAGGATACTTTAGAAGCAAGACGCAAGGAGTTTATAAGTGACGATTCGAAAATACAAGAAAAACTTCTAGAGAAGTGTGTAATAAGGATTTGTTAGCGCGGTTATTACTATCTTCTGAGCCACTTATTTCTGCAGTAAAAAACTTGCAGTAAAAAACAAATGAGAGAAAAAGATATTAGTCGGTTCATTTTCTTAGGACTAGAAAATAGTGGTCAAGATATAGATTTAGAAATTGTTTTCTTACACGGAAAAAAATATTCTGTAATAATTCATTGTATTTCTGATAATAATTACAGTTTTCCCTGTCTTGCCCGGATAGTGAACGAGAAACTATAATAATTGATTACGATCAAACAATAATTCCCTTGAGTTTAATTTATAATATCCAGAATGAATCAATAACACTTACGAATGAATAAGCACATTGTACTTCACAATACAGTTAATATTATTGGAGTTTCAAATCAATTTTTACATTGTGGTTTTGTAAATTATCAAATTGGAAATTGAATTTTTACTAAGCGTAATTATACTTTTGATATCAAAAGCAATAATTGAAGAGTGATAGAATATTATGTTCTCTTCCTTATGTCAAATCGCATTGATCAAAAGCAAACAACTCGACCAGCTATTTTTATGATTTTAGGGTAATTCAAAAAAAGATGGTGTTTCAGTTTCAATGGTTTTGAGAAAACTTCGATACAATTATGAAATTTACATCCAATGCTAAAGACTTTTGCTAATATTAAAACGTTCATTTAATATAATGTAAACATCCCAAATCTTACTAGCTTCTGGTAAAATGTCACGGATAAATAATCCAAAATGTCTCATTACAGAAAGAAGCAAGTCCAGGTGCCAACTAATCAGTTTGAAAGTTATTTTATTGAATGATAATATATAGAAAAATATTTGATACATAAAACAAAGTAAATGTGTGATTTAAAAAATGAAAGCAATGAAACAAAAATATATTCATAAATTTTTACAGTTTGCACTGTAATTTTTAATTGCCGATCATAGAATATTTCAATAATAATTCAGTATTTTTTATCAACTCAATTTTTTCCATGTCACTTTGAATATTTTCCTTTCTGAAACTGTAATAATTAAGTTTTGGGCTGTAATGTTTGCAGATTACCCATAAATTTATATTGAGTATCTCATGAAATTTCTAAATTACAAGGCGAAATGGCAATTTCTCCTGATTATTCTGCTTTTTTTTTTTTGAATATCACACGTTATTTTTCACAAATCTTTTTTTTTTCCGTGTATCTGATTCGTCGTCAGACCATGAAGGAAGAAATGAAAGCGAATAAATTCTTAGCAGTTTCTTTCATTTTAGTAGAAATTATAAGTTTATAAATATAAAAAATTGTATTAATCAGTGAAATAAAATAGTTTGATAATATCTAATTATTTATATATTACATCAATTGAATGAATTACACAAAAATCATAAAAAATATAGATAATGATTGCAGCTTTAATATATACCGTAAAATACTTTAACTATATTTTCGATTTAGATAATTTTTATAAATTGTTATCGTACTCCAATTTTCAAGGCATGAGATTGGGTTCTACGACAATTTTGAGCCGAAAAAAACTGATTTAGTCGCTTATTTTGTATGGGACGTACCCCATATTTCCAATCTTTACCATTTTCGTTTTAAGAAATGCTTACAGTATCAGTAGGCACTGCACAAAAGTTCAAGTTTATTACTTCAAAAGTTTTTGAGATATTGTAATTTTTTGATTAAGCTTACATGGGAAGTGGGCGTGTCCGTTAACCGATTTAGTGTTGAATTTCGCAATATTTCTTAATATTTACCTAAAAAATATCTCCGCGAAATTTCATTTGCAAACCATTACTCCTTCTATTTTTGTCCACCGGTTGTATGGAGACGATACACTGGGGGCCGTCTTCTGAGTGCCTTTTCGGACCTCCAGAAATAATATTTGCATTTGCTCTGAAACCATAGAGCCAAATTTTCTTTGGGCGATTGAATTAGTATATTCAGAACTTCAAAGGTCATTGATTTCGCAACATCCATCGCACTCATAACAGTGAAAGTATGTTTTCTAAACTAATTCGAGGTCGCTGAATACGAAAATCACATTCATTTTTTTTTCTATGCGTAAGTTTTCGAGATATGACAAAATAACGGTTTTTCAGGTTACAGTTTCACTTACTGCGCCTGTACACAGCGAAAGTGTATGGCTGGTGTAAAATTGAAAAACGTTTGGGTTTTTTATAGCAAGCACTCTGCATCAGACGTCAAAGTTATAGGAAATCAAAATAATAAACTTACCCACCGATATGAATTAACTCATCGACGTGACCTTGAACTCCCCGTAAAAAAAGATTATGACATAGTCTTCAAAGCAATCTTCAAGAGAGAACAGAGTCTTCTTTGAACAAATCATCCATTAAAAAAGAAAAATGTTATTGAAATATATTCGGGAAAATTTTTATTTTATGAGCTGTTGAGCTTACCCTTACTCAATCCATTTTTCTGGAATTGCCCATATAACTAAATATATACAATGTACTATTGTGATACAGAGAACATCAGCACAATAAATTAAACCGACTTAATCGCACAAAGATACTAAATTAACACAGTTGCGCTACTTTTAACATTAAAAAAATACAACCATACATATTAGGAAGATTTACTCACACACACAAACACTCATGAATAAGTACCGAAAAATAAGAAAACAAAAAGAATTAAATGGCGACTAGTTGCGCTGTAGCGTGTCAAATGCAAATCTTTGCTTTTGTATTCCTTTTTAAATATAACTGCAAATATAACACTGTGGATGGAGGTAGAGTGACTTCGTAGTGTGACTGTATCATTTTGACTACAATGAATGCAGATTTGTTGCAGCAGCGAGGTTGCAGTAGCAGTGGAAGTCGCAGTAGCTGCGACAACAAACCACAAAAATTCTGGAATGCATGAAGTTAAAGGCAGTTGTAAGCAAAATAGATGATGATGAAGAAGAAGAAGAATAATATTCATTTATATGTACTTTCGTAGTCGCATCGTATTTTGACGCTGCAATGCTTTGCTCGGCGCTGAATTGGTCTGCTCTTCTCGACTCTGCTCAGTGTAGCTCATGGTTTGATTTCAGACTTTTTTTTCTTGTTATGCTGTTATGTTTTAGTGCTTAAACTAAAATGCAGTAAATTTCTAATGCCTAACTCTGCCCCATCACACCCCACCTCCACTTGAAGGTTTCTGCTGCTACTGCTGCTTTATATTTTGCTGTTTTGTTAACCTTTACATTATTTTTGTTTTGTTGCTTTTTGCATTAGAATTTCCACCAGCGAAAGAGAGTACTTCCTCAATGTGCCACACCAGATGCTAGATTAGTACTAAAAATTGTGTTCAACAACGCGAAATGCTGCAATTTCTTTTTGGTGAATTGAATTTTTAAATTTTTTTTTTCTAGATTTTTGGTTTTTATTTGCGTTTAGCTTTGGTGGCAATTGTTTTTCTGTTGCAGTTACTGTGGTCAGGGGCGTTGCCAAGGGGGGCTTAGGAGTTTGGGGCTTAGAGTAATAAGAATGACTGCATCACGATCGATCGATCGAAGTGTCAATAGTGTTTTTTACTTTTTAAATTCAAGCTTCCAGCCAATATTACGCAAAAAATTAACCATTTCGGGACCGTGGAAAAACCACAGGAGATAGCACAAAACCGAGTCCGGATTCATATTGTCTGATCCCCGTTTCTTGTTACAATTCTTGATCAAAACAGACATGTACCTCTAACTTGAACTTTCATGGGCCACCGGTGACCCAGTGATCCTCAATGCTAATTTTTGACGAACTTTTTTTGAACACTTTTATTAGATATTTTTTTTAAAGATAGACAAAGTAACTTAATATTAATTTTTCATTTAACCCATTCTTGACCGTAAAGAAACTAGAACCGCTAGAGCAAAACCGAGTCCAGATTCACATTCTTCAACCCCCATTTCATTGTATAAAAGTTCTTAAAAAGTTTTTGACGATTTTTGGGTTGCCGGTGACCCATAGAAAAACTTGTATTTCCAAAAAAATAAACAAAAATTTAAAAATATGGGAAACTATGTTTGAGCAAATAATTTTTGCCACAACTTATTAAAAATTTGATGTATTTGGACAAATTTTGTAAAAATTTTGAGCGATTGAAATTTAACAAAAAAAATTTTTGTTTTTTTTTTGTAAATTTTTTTAATTGAAATTAAAGAACCATCAATTTTGTTTCCAAAAACCCTAAACTTATAAAAATTAATTGGATAGTTTTTAAGAAATCGCAAAAATTAATCTTGTGACACCGGTGTCACCATAGTACTGAAAGGGTTATAAAAGCAAATTATAGCTATTTTAAGTAAAGTTCCTTTAAAGTTTGTTAAATTTGGCATTGTGATTTTAAAAATTAGTTTTTTCAGGACGATTTGAAAAATTCAAAAAAAGTACGAGCAAAATTTCATACAAAAAAAGTTCCTTATAAAAAGTTCAACTTGAAGGCCTTGTTTGAAATGTACATTTGAGCCAAACCAAAATGATTGACTTTAATTTTCTAGATTTTTGGTCAACAATTCTGTCAATAGAAATGAAATTGCAGCATTCGTATTTTAACTAACATAACGCAAAGAATTATCAAAGGATTTAATGGTGCCAAAGTCCACTGTACTCGACTTGAGTACAGAAATCAAAGGTAGTTTGTTTTAGACACCTGAGACAAAATTTTATATAACAAAGAAAATAATATGTCAGAATACACTATTACAAATATGGTCAGCTTTTGAGAGTCATATCATGAATGAATTAGAAAAAGTTTTGAAAAAAAAAAAATATTGCCTTAGCACAAAACCGTATATTATATAAAATCCTAAAGTCCCGGGTTTTTCTCTTTTCAATTCTGGGATTTGACACCCCTAATATAAACATACCCTTTGTAAAACAATGAATTTGAATGTGATTTTTATTTATTTTTTGAAAAAATATATATTCTGTATTTTTACTTTCAATACAAAATGTACTTACTGATTTTTTTTCAAACTGGTCGTTTTTTAAAAGGCCCTCCCCTCCAGAAACCGAGTTCTGGCTACGCCTCTTACTGTGGTCAACAGTTTTTGCTGTATTTGTTGTTGTTGGAATGTTTGTAATATACATGCGATTTTTCACACTAAAAAAAAAATTTTGTAAGATTCGAAAATATCCGAACGAAAAGTTTTAGAATAATTCTTTGTGGGAACATACATACAATAAATACATTGTCAGAATTTAAAGTTAGAATTACATAATCACGTGTGAAATTAAAGTTTTAATTAGGAAACTTAAATCTAGCTATATACAAGTACGTATGTTGTATTATACTATAGAAGTGAAGGATACAACTACTCAAAAACGGCAATTCAAAAAAAAAAAAAAAAAAAAAAAAAAAAAAAAAAAAAAAAAAAAACTAGAAACAGAAGCGGTGATGATGAAGAGGAAGTGCATTGGATCGGTCAAAGTTTCTTAACATAAAAAAACATTGAAGAATTATACTACTATCTACTGTGACATCATCGTGCAAAAAGTAATCGAACCGAAAAGTTTTAGTAGCAACTTCCGTATAATAGTAATTGATTTTCAGCACAGCATAAAGAAAGAAAATACATTAAAAGAAATCACTACGATTACATTGTGATATATTCGTTCCAAGAGCGGATTTAACCCTCAACTTAACAAGTAAGTCTGACAGTAGCAAAAAAAACGTTTTATTGCTTAACATATTTTTATACCTGTCATAATTTTTTGTGGCTTTTAATGTATTTTTGTTCTTTTTTTTCAAGCGAAGAATAGCATTTAATAATATTGACGTATTTTATTTCGGGCTTAAAAATGTTTAAAATACATTTCCAACTGCAAGAATTTATTGCCGGTTGTTGTCCGGTCGGTTTAGTGTTAAGGAAAAATTCACAGACGGGATAAAATCTGTAAAGGGGACTGTGAAATAGTAAATTAAAAAATATTTTTCATAACTTATTGACTAACAAAATATTATGAAAACCATAAGCAAAAATGACAAACGTTTCATTCATACAATAAGTGCTAATAAAAATAATACAATATTATATTCGCTTTTTGTTCTACGATGCAACGAATCGTTCAATGTTAAGGATACTGAAGTCAATTCTCGGGACAAAGCAAAAAATCGATACTAAAACTGTCAATGCGATCTGGTTGGTTAAAGTGGTGATTCGAGCCAAGAACCCAATTAGCACTTGCTCACCATTTTGATAGCACATTTTCAGTTGTTTGTTGGTGTAAAAAGTGTTTTTTTTTTTAGCTTTCAGCTAGATGATCATATCGTTATCCAGGGCTGCCTTTAAAAAAAAAATAATATATTTAGTCCCTCATTGTTTTTTTTTACTATGTGTTCCATGACACACGTGGTTTTTATGATTTTTATTAAAGCTTCACACTGATTTTATTGCAACGGACGTTTCATCGAATGGACACGGGCTTGTAGCCGGTACTGATTGTGTAGCACGTTTGAGAGAGAACAGGTGACACTCACTATGCCCTTTGCCTATTTATTTTTCGATTTGATCGATGGTGTTTGTTTTTGTTGTAACTAGCTGAATGCTACTCAAACAAACTATATTTTTTTTTCATTTGATGAAATGAATGTTATTAACATTATTAAAAAAAACAGAGTAATGGGTATAAATATACCCATAATAATTTGATTTTTTTTTTAACATGTGAGAGGTATCGCAAAAATAAAAAGCCGTAGATTAAAAGAAGGATGCAAGTATCATATACTAGATGGACATGACGGAAATAGCAAGTAGCGCATAATATGTAAATGAGGGAAATTCCACGGCAGGAGCATTCAACCTCATGCCTCACCTATCCAACGATACCGCGATTGCATCACTTACCTGCGAATAAGACAAAAATTTAACAGTTCGGGTACTTTCTGTCCATGAAAATTGAATAAAACCATAATTTTGTATGAAAAAACCTAAAATTAAATTGTTTTTTTTATGCAAATTGTATAAGACAAATGAGGAAAATGAATTATTTGAACTTAGAAGTTTTGGCCAGATCGCGTGAAATGTTGTTATAATAATCCACAAAGCAATTTATTCTGACTATTATTAAAGCGAATTTGGTTTGCGTCTTAAATAACTATTGTCTCCCTTCGATAGTATTCTTATAAGTCCTATTTCTGTAAGAAATTTGAGTAAAATTTAATAATTAATTAGTGCAGAACATGACGATCTCGATAGTCTAGTGGGTAGTGCACTAGACTTTTATTCGGGAGGTTCGGGTTTGATTCCCGTCTTCGTCTGGTGGTTAATTTTCATAACTTTATAATATTTACTATCAATATAAAGTATATGAGAATTATAAGATAGTGTACAAGTACACACCTTGGTTGGTAATGGCAAAACCACCAAGCCGATAAAAAAATTGCCACACCGCCGTTCGGAATCGGCGTTAAACTGTAGGTGATATCACAATGGTCCGTTCAGGCTTAAGTGTGTCTCTCGACAGTTACTCTAACCTAGTGCAGGACATTGTTTTAAAATATGTTTTGAATTTTCGGTTTTGGTGTTCCCTTTACAAAATCTGCATGCCGGAATCCAAAGCATCCAGTGCTGGTTGTGCAAGCCAAGCGTTTTAAGTCATTCCTAGACCAGTTTAGAGTTTACCTGAAACGATTTCAGTGTCTTTACAGCCGGTTGGCTGTCGGTTAGAATTGGAATGTTTACATATTCCTGTATTTTTGCCTGAGGTTAAAGAAAGCACATCTTTAAATGGCATAGAATTCCGCCTGAAAAATGCTAGTGCATTTATCCATGGGCTTAGAATATTTCTCCCTTGGCTTACATATCCCTCCTCCCGCTCTATCTTCCATTAGAGACTCGTCTTTATACCAGGTTATCATTTTTTGGCTTATGTTTAAGGTTTCATTTATCCCTTCTCAATCATTTATTACTCGGTATAATTAAAAATTTTATAGTTAAACTAAAACTACAAGAAAATGCGCATCCCTTTTAATACCCACTGCAAAAATTGCGGAAACTTAGAAGAAAAAGAAGCAATCTCCCTCGTCACATGATGTGGATATCCAGCCTTGGCGAGGACAAGATATAGGTTTCTAGGAAAGTATTTCCTCAGTAATTTGTCCAATTGCTCGGCAGTCAGTCTAAAGAATCTGCCAGGATACCTAAACTCCACAGGGTGGGTTTAGTAAGAGCGTAGGATTAATTCTAGTTCGGTGAGGAAGTAGTTTCAAAACGTGGCTAACAGTGGGTCTGCTGTGGGTTAGCCACCTTAACAAACTAACCAACCAAAACTAAAATTGCGTGTCATATTATCTCTCGATATTGTCAATTCAGGATATTGCCTCGCAAAGCATAAAGCATCCGGTGGACTTCACGATAACTGTTCATCCCCACAAAATAGCTTTGTTAAAATTCCTTTTAACATAGAAATTATTTATATTAACGCAAAGATAAAATCCTAGCGACTCGAAAAAAATAAAGAAATATGAAAAACTTAGTGATTTTATTATATACTTACGATTTTTAGAATAGTCCTCACTGCTTTCTCGATTTTGACTACCATCAGGTTTATTTTTAAAGGCTTTAGTGGACTTTGCTTCCAAAGATGAGGTGGATTTTTCATCCTTACTCTGCTGCCTAATTGAATCATCTAAGCTCTTTTTTCTTTTCGATCGCCAACACGAATCTATTTAATCCTTATCTTCATTCCTTCTTTATTTTACTTGTCACCTCCGATAAAATTTTATAAAATTTAATTATAAATAATGCGCACGCATTTTTTAACTTTTAAAACAAAAATACATACGGCGCTGCTCAAAAAATGCATAATAATGGCGATGACAGTAGCCTGCGTTGCCAATTATCTCAGGGGAGACTTTGGCGCAGGGTCGCAAAAATTAGTACAAAACAAAGTTATTTTTAAGGAATGCTCAATTCAAATAGGGACGTTCACAAGCTTAGTAGGGAAAATGAAATTATAAGGAAGGAAAATTATTGTAAGCAAATAGGTAAAATTTGAATTCGATCATATTTAATTATTTTATCCACTCGGAATTTCTCGAGTGAGTATACCTACCTACCATGTCGATATTATCTGCCATCCTTGATTTGATAGATGGATGAAACTTACCGGCTTTGAAAGTATTAACGTTTCATTTGAAGTTCAAATAAATAATAGCGATGAAACGTTAAAAATGGTAAAAATTAATATTCTTATTCTATTGTGTTCTGACCGTGCAGATTTTCGGTTATGAGAAAAAGTTAAAATAAAAAATATATATTTTTTTTTTTAATTTCGCAAATTTATTACTCTTTTCCGTGGTCACTAAGTCATTGGTTTGACATTAAGTGGATTAATTAATTTTAAAGTCAATGGCTTAACAATCGAGGTTTTAACAACATTAAATAAAAATATTTCGGGTGTAAAAATAAAATCTCTTCAACTTCTTAAATTCCGCATATCGCACAATGTGCTGTATGGGTGTTGTTGTTGGTGTTATTCTTGCTCTTTTTTTTTTTGGTATTACTTTTGTTGTTATTGTTATTCACAAGCCCACTGCTTGCGCTCATTGGGATTGTGTCTTTGCTTGAATTTGTATGAGTAGTAGGAATTTATTTTCGATAAAAATCTTTTAAATTTTTAGCTAAAAGCTAAATTTTTTTGGTTTCTATAAAAGTAGCAATTTCGATATTAACAAAAACAACAACATCAACATTATGAGAAAGAAACATAAAACAAAAAAACCAACAACGAAAACATTGAAATAACTGCTAATACAAAAGTACATATTTGGTTTTTGTGGCACAAAAAAAAATTGTAAAAAAAAAATTTGAACGGTAAATCAAAGCCTTTTACGGGCAAATTTTTATTGACATTTGAATATTAAACATTTTAATTAAGAAGGAAGTTTGCAAAAAAAATTGTAAAAATATATAAATCAATTGAAATTATATATAAAAACAAAAAAGGAAGATATTAGATATTACTAGATGTGGAATAGTTACTACCTAGCCTTAACTTGGGAATATTCAATATAGCCTAACATTCAGGTTAGGGGTTATTGTTGGAAAACTAGAAAATAGAAAACTTTGTTGCTATGTTTTTACAGCACGATAATACGTGAGCTGCTGAAAAACCCCAACAATTTTATCGCTCATTCATCCATAGAAGAAATTCACCCAGTACCATATTCTTTGGATCTAACGCAGTGTGGTTTTTTCTAGTTTCATCAAAACAGATATTGAGGGAGAGGGATAAAGTTTTCAGTTGAGAGCAGCTTTTCCAAAAAAAATTTTGAGGAATGCTTTAACTTAAGAAGTGTATTCCAATTAATGGAAATTATGTAGAGGAAACGAAAATTGATAAAAATTAAAGATGTTAAATTAAATTTTATTTGTCGGTTTTTTCTTCCAAGTTTTTTCTTCGAAGTATAGTTTGTCTCTCTTTCTCCGTATGTACGGGTTTGACTAAAACCCAAGACTGAAAATACTTAAAATGTACTTCGATACATTATGGTTGTAACTCTGTACTTTTTTGGTGTACTATTTCAATGATCTACGCTCTCTGTCTTACTGCGTGTTTATAAAATAAAATACCAACAATTATTTCTTTTTATAGTTATGACTTTTATATGTACAAGCAAATATTCACTTACTTTTTACTTTTTTTACCTCTCGTTAACCTATCCTTTCCCCTCCAAACCAACACAATGCTCTGCATCCATAGGAAACTCCATAGCGTCTTGATTACCAATAACATGAAAAATTCGTTATCAAATCGGTAGCAAATTGCAATGGCGAACCCAACCAGACTTAATAGAAAACGAAGCCTCGTAGTGGTTGTTGTTCCTAAATCAGATGACGTTTAAAAGCCATTGGTAAATAATTAAAAATGCCCCTACATCTATGGAGCTGCTCCTCATTTGTTTTGAGTCTTTTATTTGATGTCCTTCACACGATCTTAAGTTAATAAGCTCTTGGGGTAACTGATGGAAGTCTTGCTGAACAACGAACTTTTTGCTTTTTGTACATTACTAAAAAGGTACGAAACTAAAAAGGGAACACATTAAACATAAGGATCTAACTAGTTATAGTCTAACTATGGTTATACGAGTATATATGAGTTTTAATACAATTTAAGGTCAATTACTTACCGGTGGCAATACAAATTCCTAAAACTAACAGTTAACAGTTTTGCGGTATTTAAAGCATTAGTCAGAAAAACATATATAAAAATAAAATAAAATTAAGCTGAACTTATTTAATTTGTTTACTTTTTCACAGTCATCATCTCTTCAATGCAGCCAGTACTTGCAGCTGCAATTTATTTACATTTATATCTTCTTATCTTTTAAAGTTAAAGTATTTCTTTGTTGTGGTTGAAATTAAAACCTTTTTTTTTAATTGCATATATATATATTTTTTTTTTTTTAGAACGTGTAGGGTATAAAATTAACTTAATTATGGCACTATACAAAAGACTAATTGCCAGTGAGTTTAATTAAGCTATTTGTTCTAGCGCTCTAAATAAATTCAAATTTTCAAATTGCAGCAGTTAGAATGATATCAATGTTTTATCTTTGTTGTTGCTCGTAGTACTTAATAGTAGTTGGTTACTGCTGCTGCTGCTGCTGCTAATAAGCATGCAACAAGCACATAATATTAAAATTATGAGTGTATGCATTTAAAAACTTAGCGCGGGAAAAGCATAAAACATATATATTTTTTTTTATAGTTTAGATTGTCGAATTAATAATGATGGGAAAATGCACTTTGAGCATTTCCAGATGCATACAGTTACACAAGCAAACAGCTTGTATATTCCAATGATTATATTAAAAATATTTTAGTTAAAAATATCTTAAAAAATCGATTAGCCAAAAAATTTGCATGCCATTCTAATTTGCGTGTTATTTCTTGTTTTTACACGTTATCATCGCCATTGTGTAGGTATATCAAAGAGCTCTTACATAAGCTCACGCTTTAACGAAACGAGACGCTTTGAAACGCCTTCATATAACTGCACTTCAAAAGCGTGTCTCTTCATCTCAATATAAGTAGGTAAAATTTTCTTTTATCCTATTCTTTTAAAACAAAAAATTTATAAATATATAATTTTGGTTTAGTTATAACTCACAGTTGTTTTGTTTTTTTTTTTTTTTGATGTTGTTGTTTTTTGTTTCTTTTGCTTTCAGATTTTTTGGTAATTGGCGGTTAGCAAACACGCAAACTCGCCCGCCCTACAAATTGTAGGTACCTAGGAACAAAAATTGCTAGTGTAATGATATAACAATAAAGCAGCAGCATAAGTATATACACACATACATATTTATTATCTACAATGAAATGAATTTGTGCTTAGCTTCAAAAGAAGTAGACAAACTCATTTGTGGGCATAGTTTTTTTTATTTATTTTTTTTTTTTGTAAATATCAGTAATAATAAATATTTACATATAAATTTTACCTTGCTTTATTTGGTCGCATTCGCATCATTCGATAACTGAACACACTTGAAGTGGTATTTTATTTTGAAATTTGTTAGTATTAATTTTTTTTTTTTTGAGACAATCATTTCTTGATATCAGCAAATGTTCAAATTATTTTTTATTTAGTGATATACTTTCTGATAATTCAGAAATATGTATGTGCGTGAAAGTTGACAACAAATACATTTCTGATTTTCTCGACAAGATTACGTTGGGGGGAAAAATGTTCGATGTAACGTACGATCCTGTACATTAAAGCATATCTTATACTGGACCACCATTGAATTTGAACGACCTTAAATAAAACATTAAATCAATTAAATACAAATCGTTAAAATTCTGCTCTTTCGCATCAAAATGTACTAAAGTTTCCCCGGTTAATTGCACGTACAAACGTACAAAAACGAAATGTTGGCATTTCCATAATTTTGTTGGTGGTTTAAAATAAATGATCTGGCAATATCATATTGTTACAGAGCTGGCTAAAATCAATTACATTACAATCCCAATTCCAATTACAAGGAATTGTAACTGGTACTTTAATGATTTCAATTCCTTGTAATGGAATTGAAACTTTTATCAATTTAATTGACAAATTGTAATCGGTAATTAAAATTTTTAAATTCCTAGGTAATGGAATTTAAAAAATTTTCGATTCCATTACAAGGAATTGTATTTTGTAATTAAAAATATATAAATTCCTTAAAGGAATTGAAAATGTAATTGAATAGAAAGGAATTTTTCAAAAAATTGATTTTTTTATATTTCAAAAGTATAGGCTTTTAGGAGTATACTGTAAAATTTCCAGTATTTCGACTTCTACAGCATATTTAGCAGGTGAGCGCAGAATCAGGTAAAAGGGCTGACTGAAGTTTAAACTCATTTATCTCGAAACTATATTTTTCTGCACGGTGGGACACAAAAAACAAAAACTACTCGACCGATTCGTCTCAAATTTTACTATATTATTCAGAAAACCAGTGCTTATCGCAGGAACTAAAAAAACTTTCTACGTTGAATACTTCTTACATACCAAAAGTAATGAAAAAACGGTCTGTTTTCGTAAAGTAAATTTTAACAACACGCCATTTTGTCAAATTTTTTTTTCATTTTAGTTCCTGCGATAACTACATTCATACAAATTGTAACTCTTTTTTTTTTTTTTTTTTTAGATCATTGGAAAATCCAAAACCGGTCCCACCAGCAAGACCCATTTTTTTGAAGAGGGCAACTGTAACACCAGTTTTAGTTTACTTAAAATTATAATTTTTTTTTTTATTATTATTATTTTTGTATATTGTTAAAGTAATAAAATAAAAGTTTAAATACTATTGCTCATTATTTCATTAAAAAAAATCCTGAAAACTTGTCAAATTCAAGGGCGCTAGACCAGAATCAATTGCTTTCATGGAATTAAATTCCAATTTAGTTGGAATGATTCCTCGAAAGTAATTGATTCCCTTCTAGTTCAATTCCAAAAAGGCAAACAAAAATGCATTTTATACTGATTCGCTATAAACAATTTATGCTTGGTTTTTACTATGTTAATCAAATTTATCAATATTTTATATGAGAAATTCTTTCATTCTCTCTCTTTGACATAGTGAAACCCAGGAATTATACACAAATGAATATCGAAATGAGAAAGTGCAAAAGAGGAGTCCTTGGGGAAAGAGTCAGCTGATTCCGTCTGAAATCTCAAGCATTTAAAAATTTTATCCCATTCATTACATTAAATATCAAGGCAAGTAATTGTTTTTTAAATAAGACCCGAACATATGAAAAGATCTTTGCAGAGGAGTGAAAATAAAGTGTTTTTTACCCAGTTCTTGGTTATTCGGAAACATTGAGATTTTATTTTAACAAGTCGATCAAAACACGAGTTATCTCTCTTTGAAACTGTTAAATTTACAAAAAGTGTATTGCTTTTTTAAACCTTACTACCGACGTTAAATAGAGTAAAAGAGAATATTGGTCAGTTTCATCCTTTTTTTCGGCGTAAAATTGTCCTTCTGCCTTATGCTCTTGTAGATCCTTTGTGTATTGAGGGGAATGAATCAGCGGATACACTATCAAAAAAAAAAAACAGCGTCAACTCCTTTCGTAGGTCCGGAACAATTCCGCGGAATAGGTAAAGGAACTCTCTTTATACTAATTAGGAAAGAAGAAGAAAATCAAAGGAAATTATATTGGGAACACAGGGCAGAACTAGAGTATTCGAAAGCACTATTAGGAACTTAGGTTATAGGTTTCAAGGAATGGATGAATTTGTCAAAGAATAATCTTAGAATCATTACAGGAATTCTAACAGGTCATTGTAGGTTGAACTATCACCTAACAAAACTGGGAATTACATCTAATGAATCATGTAGGTTTTTCATATTCGTAAAAGGAATCTGGGTGACCACCAAATACCAAATGATAACACTGCCCTGCATGGGTTTTGCGAATAAGATGATTCCCAGCGTTTCCGAATGAATTTTTCATGCTGAACACGAATCTGGGATCAAAAACTTTCCATCACGTCACGTTTTCAAGAAAAAAAGGGGTTGAAACCCCTAAAAACAGTGTTTTTGGCCATTTTTGAAAATTTGTGGAACTGAACCCTGACGTGTTACAAACTTCGCTAATATTAGAAATTAAAGCATACATTATACCCTTTCAAATGAGCCCTAAGCCGAAATGTTCGCATGCGCCCTTAGAGCAAGGGTTGTGAATATATCAAGGGGTGCAGGAAAAAATGTGTACAGAACGGATTTTATATTACTTACACCCACGGACAGGGCCGTAGCCAGGATTTTTTTTGACATTGACTTGCCATTACTGATGATGAGCCCGACCTCAAAACAATTACCAAAACTACTAAAAATAGTCAGAGGCTCATTTTTTTCAAATGATTATCAGTGGGAATTTGGGCCATGATAAGGAATCCAGATGAGGTTGGCTTATATTCCCGAAATTCGTGCAGTTACTGCATTGAAAGAGGTCTTCCGAGTCGGGGTGCTCTGAGCAATAATGGGTTAAAGAATTAATCACATTTTAAGATTGTTTTCTCGAACTTTGGAGCTGACCCACTACTACTGCCCTACATGGGCCTTGCGAATAAAATGGTTCCTAGTGTTTGTGATGAATTTTTTATACTGAATACGAATCTGAGTTCAAAAATTTCCCATCACGCCACGTTTTAGAAAAAATGGGATGGAAAACCCTAAAATAGAATTTAGCCATTTTAAAAATTGGAGATCTGAACACTGGCGTACTACAAACTTCGAAATCCAGAAATTATGCTGAATCATGCCCTTCCAAATGAGCCCTAAACCCGAAACTGTAAATCAAAAACAGTTACTGACCTAGAAAACCTATAAATGCAGAATTGCTCAGCATCACCTTCTCTTTTTGTATCCAATGTCAAACCTCATGTCAAAGATAACAAATCGGATCTGGTCAAATAGTGCAACTAAGATTTCTAGTTTATTTTTTTATATTTGACTTTTTAGAAAGAAACCGACGGAAGTAAAAAATATTTAAAAACTGTTCAATAGATTTTATTCTGACTTTTTTTTTCATCCACTGGCAATGAATATCAAAAAATAGAAGAAAGTTTCCACATTTCGGGGGGGGGGGGGGGGTGTCAGAACCCCCAACCCCCCCCCCCCCCCCCTAAATACGGCCTTGCCCACGGACATACATAATGAGAAGTGCAGTGATCCGAAATGTTTTAAAGGTCATTGGTTACACATCTGCAGTCAGATTCAAAATGGCAGATCAAATATGGATTTTATCTTACTTATACCTACGGCCAGATATAATGAAAAGTGTAGTGGTCCGAAGTGTTTTAACGGTCGCTGGTTACAAATCTGAAGACAGGTTTTAAAAATTCAAAATGGCGGACGAATTTAGGGTGTAAGATAAAATCAGTTCTGCGTGCGTACATTTTTTTCGTGCAGCCCTAGACATACACACCCCCTGCTCTAAGGGCGCATGCGAACAATTTGACTTAGGGCTCATTTGAAAGGGCATGGTTCAATCTCTAATTTCTGATATTGGGAAATTAGCACGTCAGGGTTCAACTCCACACTTTTTTCAAAAATGGCCAAAAACGCTATTTTTAAGGATTTCAACCCCTTTTTTCTCCTAAACGTGACGTGTTAGCATAGAAAAATCATTTGGAATCAATAGAAACCATCTTATTCGTACAAGAAAAGTTGAAATTTGCAGGGCAGTGTAATTTCAACTCAATAGAAGTAGGATCCATACTAAAATTTCTATTGGAGGCTGGACTTATGGAAATACTATAGGTCCATGAAGGGGCACAATAGATCTTAAAGGGCGCAAAGGTTAAAATCTAATAGCGAGTAATGGTGAAACAAATATTCTTTTGGAGTGCTTTATTTCCGATTGGGGAGCTACTTACATAGTCAGTCAGAAGTGTCAAAACGCCCTCTTTCATCATTAAAAAAAATATTTAAGTTGTTATAACTATAATTATAATTGTGAAGTTTTTCAGATTTTCGTTCTAAAATGTGTTATAATAAAATGGTAAATTTCCTGAAATGGATTCTAAAGATTTTATTATCATTCGCGAAGTAACCTTATAATTTAAAACTTAATGGGACCACTGGGTAATCGCATTCAATATTATTTAGCAATTCAAATGGCTGTTTTTTTTATAGTCGACGGCAGAAAACTACTTTCTATACTCAAACAAAAGTATTTTTATCGTAATTTTCGATGGAAAGTTTTTATTCTACCTGCTCGTACTATTTTTAACACAATAATTTATTCTTACATACAAGTATTTCCTAAAATATCAGACCATAATCGGACCAGACATAAATCATTTCGATGTCATCTTTATAATCAGGGGAGTAATTTAAAAATATTATGCTATCAAAAACACATAAAAGCACTTCTTTTTTGCATTGCTCGTCATACTCGTACATGAAACATAAGTGGTAACAATAACGACACTAGCAAAAAGCAACAGTAACCGCACAACAACATCAGCAACAATATTTACGCATCATCTCAACAACAACAGTGAATGGCCATTTCCTGCATTCACTGTACATACTCATAATGGTATCCATAGCTGCTGCAGGCATATATACTCTCACACACACACATACACACTCTCAAAGACAAAACCACCATCACACTTGAAATGAGATGAGTGTCATGTGACTTATGATGGATGCCAATCTATCTCCAAGTGCAAACTTCTTGACACTGCAACAGACAGGCAGGCGGTCAGGGACGGAGGTAAGCAGTGCTAATATTTACTAACATGTTGTTGCTGTTCGTGTTGGCTGTTGACGACAACATCGTCATCGTCGTCGTTGTTATTATTCATCATCATCATCATCAACTGGTGATAAGAGAAGTGTTAAATTGTTGTACTTACATGTACAACATGCGTGGTGTTCGTTGCAATTTGTTGCCCACCTGCTACATGTTCCAACAATAAATGCATGTACCATTAGCAGCAACAATAACATCAACAACAATAACAACATCAAACATTACAACGGCAGCAACAACAACTACAGCAACAGCAACAACAAGTTTTGATTTATGACATTGCAACTCAAAGTGCTGCATATTGCGCAAAAATCACCGTTGCTGCAAAGGCCAATGAGATGCAATGGATGTGCTGCTCAAAGGCTAGACAGCAACTGAGGTAATTTCCTTGAAAATGGGCGTGCCTCACACACATACTTTACCTGATGATGTAATAATTCTTTCATTTTTCGCAACACATATTTTTGCAATTTTATTGTTGCTGTTAAATCCTCATACTCGTATGTTCTGGCAATGAATAAAACAGGAAGAAACAGATAAAGCAAAAGCTTCTAACAAAAACAAAAAAAAAAACAATTTTAGAATATAATCGAGTAAGTATTTTCAAATTAGAGCAACAACAGCAAAAAGAAAGAAAACTTTTCTTTGATTTCTTTTTCAATGGCAATTTTCCAAGAATTTCAATTCAGCAAAATAAATACGAAAGTGTTCATTAAAAATAATTGAAGTTATGCAGCAATGGCTCAAACTCAAATATGGCAACCACAGCAGTCGCAGTACCAGCAACAACAAAATATGCTGTGTGCGCTTCCCACAAATGTTGCCGCTCGATTAACAAATTGATTGAATGAATGATTTTATGCTGTCTCATTGCTGCATGCAACCTTAGCGCCTTTTTGGTGTTGCAATGAATGAAAAAAAAAAACAGCAACACAAAATAATCGTAACACTATAAGCTACAGCAGTAACTGTGTTCTTGGCATCAGGTGCCAATCTTCACCATAGCAGCAGCAATAGCAGATGTATTTAAATCACTCTCTCAGAAATAGAACGTGTGAATCGTCGTTAGAACCCTAATTAAGTTTAGTGATATTAGTTACTTACTGCCATAGCATGCAGTGCCAAATAAGTAGCTCTATAAATTTTACATCTCTCGCTTGTTGGCAACCATCGCAATATAACTCAAATTGCATTCATCCAGAGTACCTCAACCAATTCTATATCAATGTAAATTCAAATTAGCTTTTTGTGATATCCTGTTCACTGAAGCGAAATGGAAATAATAAAATATTTATCTTAATATATTAAATTTATTTACAATTTATTTATTACCTTTTTTTAGTACTCTACAATAACGGCAACCAGTGGAACGAAATATTAGAGAAAGGTTTTATAATTTCATATATGATATTTTCACTTGGTATTTTCTAACCAAGTTTCTTCTTTTATGACATGCATTTTTAGTGAATTTAAGATCAAACTAGGGTTTTTCTTCTTTCCAACATTAAGTAATATCGCATTCCAGCGAGCGTTATGACTTTTAACTATGGATATTGACATTTAACTATTGAAATGTAAAAATTATTTAATTATTGTAGTGTCCAAACGAAACTAACTAACCGCACCCGAGTGTTGTCAATTTTTCTAATATTCCACTAAAGCCGAAACTGAAATTTACAGCATATAATAACTAGTTTATGAATAGAGAACTTTAAAATACTTATATTGTTTTATAACAACTGAAAACATAATTCTTATTGTAGCATTTACTTAAAAATTAAAACCAAAGTGAAGAATATGTTATATTGGCATATAAACATATCGCTCATTCAATAGAATACAATCGTAAAAATGTTATTGTATGTTATTGAAATGCTTGTATTTCCCTGCTCTAATTGGTGTTAAACGGTAATATCGATACTATACATTCATTTTTTTTTTTTTTTTTTTTAAGAATAGACTTAATTGGAATACTCATTGAAATAATGTTTTAATGAAAACCATTCGGGCTTTCCGGGCCCTGAACTCATTCGAAAGACTAGGATTCATTTTTGTGTACTGTTTTTATGGGTCCGTTTAGGCCCAAGTGTGTCCCTGAGCAGCCACTCATGCTTAGTTCGAAATGCGCATTTAAGTTTTTCGAACTTTGATTTTTCGTCCAATTATGACCAATTGTCAGCATATGTTTTTAATTAAAAAAAACGTAACCCAAATCGCATGACATAATCAGACATACCAGCAGATTTTAAGGATCATTTGTATGAGGCTTACGTTTATATGAATCCACAACTTGTCCTCTCACAGTGTCGACTCATGTGCTATATGATTACAATAACCGCACTTCTTCATCCGCATCTTAGACGAGCTCACCTCGTGTTTTCCGTGTTTTCTTATGCTGTAGTAATTATAGCAATAACAATGATTTCTACAGCACAGGCAGTAATAGAAACTGATAAATTAAGAAAGGAACAGATATTTTCTGGTTATAGTATGTAAATCAGCCAATGCGCGGCATAGTTAGCATAAGTGTTATGTATTAAACTCAATGATATTAAAAGTCATTCAATTTATGATATTTATAAATAAACCCTACCAAAGAATATGCAATATACAGAAGGTGCATCTTTAACAAAAAGATTGGCTCTTTGAAGCCATAACTTTAATTTACTTTCAAAATTTAGTTGTCCCCCATAATAGCAATGAGTGGATGAAATTAATTTGCTTTGCCTTTACCGCTAGCTTTGTTTCAATATAAGATAAAAGTTTTGTGTTTCTTTTGTCACTTCAATTGTTTTTTTTTTTGCTTGCTTCCATAAAGCATTGAGTTAATAATTTTATCATTTCGTTGACAGCTAAGTTAATATATTCAATATAAATGTGATTAAAGCTAAAGAGGGTTATAAATGTTAAACTTGTAAGAGGCAGGATGAGAATTTAAAATTATTTATGCTTCCTTCTGGCGATTTGGTAATGGTATTTTAAAGCATTTATTCGCAGCGCTGCCCTTATATATTTTCTTAACGGTGTTTCAACTGATGCTAGATATGCTTTTGTATAGTCTTTCCACCTGCAAAGATCAACAAAAAACCCAATTGAGGTATCTTGTTTTAACTGTGATAAACATATTAAGTTAACAGACTTTTCCCTTGCTTATTTAGTTGGCATTAAATCCGATGTTCGGCCTTGGCCGCCTCCATAAAACTTTGCCAGTCGCCTCTGCTATGCACGTACAGGTACAAGTTGGTATGGCCAAGCGGCGCAGTCAGGTCCTCCTGTACCTAGTTTTTCCAACAGAGATAATGCCGTCTTATTCTTTTCGTTCCACAATCATGGCTTGCATAGAATATGTGCCTGACCGAAACATTTTCTTCCATGCACACAACATGACCTATACTAGTGTCGGCTTTTAGCTCATACAGCTCATGGTTCCATCTTCTTCGATACACTTTTTAAGAAGTATCTTCATCTCGAATGCTCCAAACAGCCTCTCATCATTAATGGCCGAGAAGAATGAGGGATTTATAAAGCGTTATCTTCGTCCATCGAGAGAGGTCTCTGCCTCTCAATTGCCCAATGTGTCAAATTATGGGAACTAAATCAAAATGTCAGTACAAAATTGTGAACTAAGCAAACTAGTGAACAGATTTTCCCAAATTCATTTTAGATAGCGTAAAATTTGGCTTGCTAATCTGGTGTTCAGTAGAACGGTCAAAGCTGCAATTAGCAGTGTGGCTATTAATAGTGTGTGAGCTGTCTGGGCGTTGCTTTATCAATTGCCAATTTTATTGAAAAATTTGGTACAATTTTTGACAGCATGAACAGCGGTTCCCTCATTTTAGATCACCAATTCATTAAATTCTTTGCAAGTTGACTAAACGAGGTCACATTTGGTGATTAAGGGGGTGTTCTGAATTAGAAGGTCTAAAAAATTAGTTTTTTTTATTGCCTAAAGCAATAGATATACTATTCAAGAATATATTTACAAAGTTATAGAGGCCAATTATAAATATTTAAAAATACGAAGCATCAACGGTTAGTTTTGATTGGATCTCTGGAGCATACACATCTTTTAAAGGACGTTTTTTCTAGCTATTATTTTGACGAATTAAATTAGCGGGCGTAAGAGCTAAAAAACTAACAGCCTATTGAACCCAGCACAAGACTTTTTTTTAGTATTAAATTCTCTTCTAAGTGAACTAAAAAAGTTGGACAAAAAGTCTTTTATAGCACCATGAAGTGGGTTTTTTTTAAATCTGTTTGTAACTAATTACGCTGTGCAAACCACTATGAAGATTGAAAAATTGTTTACCTAACAATCAAAACCCTGTATAGGATTTTGCCAAAAGTCTTGGTTAGGCGGTCGATACAGCCCGTTGAAACTTATTGGTTTTTGGTGCTCTGAATTGGCGTTTTCTGCCGTTTTGGGATATAACCGTGCATTTCTCGATGTTTGCGTCTGTGCCCAACCAATTCTTTTCGTAAAGTCCTATATAGGGTTTTGATGGTTAGGTTAAGTACTTTTCAGCTATCATAGTCGTCATGCTGGATCCGAACATAACCCCATATATTGTTGAGATTGAAAAAATCTTAACACATGTTTTACCTAATAATTTTTTTTGGGTGTAGAATTTAAAAATTTCTTTTATCTAGTTATCGTTGAAAAATATGTCAGTAGTTATTTTTAATGACAAACATGTTGATTTATTGTGAGTTTGATCAAAATAAGTGAAGAAAAAGAAGTACGTCTTAAAATTATTAAAAATTTTCAAAAAAATCCAAATTGGTCCTACAAAAATTTGGCCAAAGAATTGAAGGTCTGCCGTCAAACTGTTTCTAATGTTATTAAACAGTTTCAGGGGAATTTGACCATCGATAGGAAACCTGGTTCGGGAAGAAAACAAGGACCACATGATATTGGGAAAGCCAAGAAAATAGAAAGCATGTTAAAAAGATCTCCAAACACATCTGGTAGAAAAGCTGCCCGGTTAGCCCAGTGCTTTAACTATTTGGTGCGCAAAGTTAAATCCAATGCAGGTTTGAAAACATACGAAGTCCAAAAAGTTTCAGACAGGAATGCTGCAAAAAATTTAGACTCGGAAATTAAAATCAAATTTCATACAAAAATATTCATGTTGTATAATGGACGACGAAACGTATGTACTGTCAGACTTTACGCAGCTTCCAGGTCAAAATTTTTATGTTGCTGATGCTCGAGGAAATGTCGAAGAAAAATTTTGAATCCAAAAGCAGACAAAATTTCCTAAAAAATTCCTGGTATGGCAAGCTATATGCAGTTGTGGCAAAAGAAGCAAGTCATTTGTTACAGTGGGCTCTATAAATACCGAAATATACATCAAAGAATATTTGAAAAAAATACTTCTTCCTTTCATAAGAGAGCACAATGTGCCCACATATTTTTGGCCCGATTTGGCATCATGTCAACCCGGCAAGAAAGCTCTGGAGTGGTACCAAAGTAATAACATAGTTTTTGTACCAAGAGAGGCCAATGCTCCAAATTGTCCGGAGCTAAGACCAGTGGAGAGATATTGAGCTCTTGTGAAAAGAAACTTGAAGAGCACAAAATAGGTGTCCCAAAATATCTAAGATTTTAAAAGGAGATTGGCAAACTGTTCCAAAAAGGTGTCTGAAACAACTATCAAATCTCCAATGGAAGGCTTACCAAAAAAGGTCCACGAGTTCATAAATAGTGGTTAGAACTATAAAAGTTATATTTTTCTGTAGTTTGTAAAATATTATCAATTAAATAAAAAAAAAATCAAAACTCTAAGATCAACCGTTTAAAAATTATTGAATTTTACATATGTTAAGATTTTTTCGGTCTCACTCCTTAGACAAAAATATACCTTGAAGTTTAATGGGTTCAGTTCTTTTTCTCCCTTGTAAAAAAAATCACGAAAAATGCTTTTTAACTTTCTAATTCAGGGCACCCCCTTAAACAAGGGCCTGAACGGCCCATTGTGATACCACATAGTTGGACCTACAGTTTAACGCCGATTCCGAACGGCGGTGTGGCAATTTTTTATCGGCTTGGTGGTTTTGCCATTACCAACCAATGTGTGTACTTGCACACTATCTTATAATTCTCATACACTTCATATTGATAGTGAATATAAGAAAGTTATGAAAATTAACCACCAGACGAAGACGGGAATCGAACCCGAACCTCCCAGATGAAAGTCTAGTGCACTATCCAATAGGCTATCGAGGTCGTCCCCTTAAACAAAGTGTGCCTACTTTTTGGGAGTTATAAAAATTACTTTAAGCTTTTTGTTGCAATTGATTCGTGATGGTTTGAAAACAAATTCAGGTGTGGTTTTTTGTGACAAAGCTTGTAACTTAGGATCGCTTATAGAACATCTTCGCAATATTTTGTTAAAAAGGAGAAAATAATAAAATAATTGCAATGAAAATGTTAGAGCAGAAGATAAAGTACTAACGGCTCCCAGTGAACCTTTTGATGTGATAAAGTTACTCTCTTATTCGCGTCTGTAAATAGTTTATAGTGGAGCGAATTGATTGAAATATCACCTCAGTATTTTGTCCCTTCTATGTGTCTTCACCAGCGTAGGCCAAAGCTTTGCACCCAGGCCAATGAGCGTAAGTAATTTCACACGTATAGAGCTCATTTCCATAGAAAGAGTGTTCAATCGGACATTATGTATGTATAGGTGGCCACCGCTGGTCTACACAGTAGGTTGCTTAAGTCTACATAGGTTTGAGTTTAACAGAGAATATAACGGAGACAGAGATCACTTCGAATTGTTTTTGGTAATAAGGCAGAATTATGAAATGTGGCGGCATCACTAAACAATTACAACAGTTAAAAAAAAGAAATACATTATAAAACACACTGCTTTGTTGGTGTAAATAATGTAAAAAGTTTTTGGCACTTTTAAAAGAATAGAGAAAGACGACACTTTTACTACAAACGCCAACTGCAATAATTTTTATTCATCATAAAAATTATAGTCCCTTTTCTAATTTTGGTAATTTGGTTGCGCCTTCTCAAATATTTTTTGATGTTTGCGAGGTCATGTAAAAGTTTTTCAATAAGTGTTAAGTGATAGGCATTAAAAATCTTTTAATTGGAAATAATAAAAAAAAAAAAAAATTACTGTCAAATGGTTAAGTAGCCTATGTGTTGAACAAATATTAAAGTAACTAAATTTTTAAATTCTAGTTCTTTCGAGAAAGTATTGATTTTGGGCTATAGAGAAAACAAAACACAAAAACATTAACTTTTAAAATTTATTGATATTTTTTTCATATACTTTCTTAATTTTTATTTTTTAATTTAATTTGATAAAATAATTGTGTGGATATAAAATTAATCATAATTTTCGTTTTTTCAAGTCGCATATTACTAGTTTGTTGGCTCAATTCGAATTGCGGAAATTGTGTTTTATTTGGATTTAATTTATGAATGCATCATAAAGGAATGTTTATTTTATAGCCAACAGCCTTTGGTTTTTGTTTGAAATTTTTTAAGTTATTTATTAAATTATGAGCAGTTTTCTGTGTTTAACAATATAAAAAAAATGCAACCTGGAACCAATGGCCAACTAAATGGAGATGGAGAGGCCACACACCTGCAAAAGGATGCTACGGAAGTTTGCCGACAAGCTCTTGATTGGAAACCCCAAGGAAGCCGCAGGAGGTGCCGTCCTAAGACCACGTGGAGAAGAACACTGCAAAAAGAAATTGATGAATGCGGAAAATCGTGGAGCGAATTAAAGATGCTAGCAAAAAACAGGACCAGATGGAAATGCTTTATTGAGGCGCTATGCTTCAGAGGGAGATACAGGAATTGATGATGATGATGACCATTTTTTCAACCCCAGAATATTTTGTAGGCGGTTTAAAGGAAAAAATTTGTCTACAAAATCTAAATATTTTTTAATGTCTAAAAAAAAAAAACTCTTTTGGCTGAATTCTACAATATGTGTAAAAAAAAGGGGTAAAAAATATTGTAAACATTAATTTCTTTTAGAAATTTTATGATGGAAATTTTTATTTTTTTTTCTGGCGGCGGTTTTTATTCGAAGAAAATTGACATTGACTTGCCATTACTGATGATGAGCCCGACCTCAAAAAAATTACCAAAAACACTAAAAATAGTCAGAGGTTCATTTTTTCAAATGATTAGCAGTGGGAATTCGGGCCATGATAAGGAATCCGGATGAGGTTGGCTTATATTCCCAAAATTCGTGCAGTTACTGCATTGAAAGAGGTCTTCCGAGTCGGGTGCTCTGAGCAATAATGGGTTAAAGAATCAATTACATTTTAAGATTGTTTCCTAAAACTTTGGAGCTGATCCACTACTACTGTCCTACATGGGCTTTGCGAATAAAATGGTTCCTAGTGTTTGTGAATGAATTTTTTATACTGAACACGAATCTGAGTTCAAAAATTTCCCATCACGCTACGTTTTAGAAAAAATGGGATGGAACACCCTAAAATAGAATTTTTGGCCATTTTTAAAAATTAGAGAGCTGAACACTGGCGTGCTACAAACTTCGAAATCCAGAAATTATGCTGAATCATGCCCTTCCAAATGAGCCCTAAACCCGAAACTGTAAATCAAAAACAGTTACTGACCTAGAAAACCTATAAATGCAGAATTGCTCAGCATCACCTTCTCTTTTTGTATCCAAAGTCAAACCTCATGTCAAAGAAAACAAATCGGATCTGGTCGTATAGTGTAACTAAGATTTCAAGTTTATTTTTTTATATTTGAAAGAAACCGATGGAAGTAAAAAATATTTAAAAACTGTTCTATAGATTTTATTTTGACTTTTTTTTTCATCCACTGCCAATTAATATCAAAAAATAGTAGAAAGTTTCCACATTTCGGAGGGGGGTCAGAACCCCCAAAATCTCCCCCCTAAATATGGCCTTGACTGGAATTACTAAGAAAAAGTTCTTTATTTTGCTTATTTTTCTTTTTTAATCTTATAAAATTGATATATTTATAAATAAATAGTAACAAAGGTGTGCTCATTAACAGTAAGAAAAACAAAAAAAAAAAAATACTCAAAAATTAGACTTTCAAAACAAGTGTTTTTACAATTGCTTCTTTAACCGATTTCGCGCGTGATGCATTTACCGTTAGGAGCATGATGTTTTTCTATGCTTTTACTAATTTTTGTCGCAAATTAGCAAAAAAAGCAAACAATAAAATAAAAATTGCCAATTTTTTACTATGCCAAAACACTTTCCTGACAAACTTGTAAATACAAAATTTTATTTATGAATTATGTTTTCCCTTGTAATAAATTATTTGTTTGAGCATACATTCAAGTTAAATGGGAAAAGAAAATACATATTTAAGTTTATAGTAAAAAAACAAAAAATACTAACATGCATCAGAGGTCGTTTTAATCAAAAATTCAGTTTAGGCTACAATAGAAATTTATAATAGGAATTTAGGGATTTATTGATATTGACCTCTTCTTTTCATTGAGCAGTAATATTGCCAATTTGCAATAATATTTTTCTTTATGATATTAAATGATGTGGGGAAGATAGTTGGTACCATAAATTACTTTGGTCTTTTGGCAACTCGATAATAATATTTTAACCCCACCACCCCTTACCCGTAACGTGGTGGGGTTGGGTTGGAAAACGCCTCGGTAATAGAACTTTCTTGTAAATTATTTTAAAAATAATTAATTAAAAAAAATAGTAGTAGTAGCTATGTTTTGCTGTCAAAAAATTCTGCACTTGGTAACACCTGGGAGATCTTTAGGACTTGGAAACCGAGATTACCCGGCGAAAGACAATTATCTCTTTAGCTGTCCCCAGGACAGTATGAACAAGCAGTATAGTTTTGGGAAACACTTTGTTGCAAAACTTAGTAGTAAGAACGAATGGGAGGGTGTAGAATATAACTACACACTCAAAGAACACACGATTAAGTTGTATACAGATAGGCCATGTACAAGAATCAAACACAGAAAGTAACAAAAACAGAGTATCCTAGCATCTTTCAAGCTGAAATTCATGCAATTAACAAATGTGTGCAATTCAACCTGGACAGGAAGTACAAACGGCAAGATATCGCTATCATGTCGGACAGCCAGGCAGCCATTCGAGCATTATGCTTCTTTGAGATCACCTCTTAGCTGGTGTGGGTCTGTTTGAGCAAGCTTAGTCAACTGGGCAAGGACAACAAAGTCGCTCTATGTTGGGCCCCTGGACACGTAGGAATAGAGGGTAATGAGCAGGCAGACGAGCTTGCCAAAAAGGGGGCAGCGACCACTTTCTTAGGACCTGAACTCTTCTGTGGAATAGGAGATATCGTAATCAGGGAATTACTCAGGCAGGAAGAGAGGAACAAGAGGCAAGAACTCTTTACCAATCTTACGGGACTGAGGCAAACAAAAACGTTTCTAGGTAACTATAAAAAGAATAGATACGCATTCTGCATTGGTCTCAACAAAAACAGTCTGCGTATATTAGCTGGCATTCTGACTGGGCACTGCGGGCTCAGAGAACACCTTTGCAAAATAGGAGTTGAGGAAAGCTCAACATGTAGGTTTTGTAATGAGGAGGATGAATAGTCAGAACATATTTTAGCTCAGTGTGGAGCACTGATCCACAAAAGAATGAAATATCTGGGTATGTACCAAGTGCCCAGCACAGAACTAGCATCCATTGATCCGGGCGCAATACTCAAGTTCTTGAGGGACTCTAGGCAAATCACACTAGATAGAGAAGAGGGTCGTACAATAGATCTTATAGGTCGCGGTACAACGACAGAAACCTCTAATACAATACAACACCTGGATGGTACAGATATGAGTCGAAGTTAATGTTCGTTTCATCGAACACTGGCACTTATTCTTTAAACAAAACTTTCATACAAAATTCAATTAAAAAAATATTGTTCTCGCTATGAATCTAGTCTGTCTCTTAAACTTCTAATTGCCTGTGGTTTTTGTGAAAAAAGGAAAGAATTGTTTTGTGCTATACGTATATTCAATAATAATTTGTATATCAGGCAAGTGATACAAAATGCCACCCCAAGAAAGTTGATCATGAAGAGACAGAGAAAGAGACAGAGCGTAATATTGATGACGATTCAGGCCAACCGGAGCTTTTGGCTGTACCATCAAATGCAACCACACCCCCATCGAAGAAAGCGAATTTGGAATACAAGCCGCTGAATGGTTTTGCGAAGCCCGAATGGTTTCGGAGTAAGACCCAAAAATTCAAGTATGATATTGCTTCGAATGCAGCAACATTGATTGACATGGAGTGTAAACTGTGTGAGCATAAATTATAAATTATTTTGGTCTTTTAGCCATTCGAAAATAATATTTTAAATATTTTTCATTAATATTCCATAGTTAAAGGACAAAAAATCTTTTGCAATCAAAAAAATTATTACGTTTCCAATTATTTTATTAGTTTTACCATTTCGAGGTTCCTGGTCATCTTATAATTGAAACCAACAGATACGCAGGACAGCAAAATACTGAATTCATTTTCAGCTCTGTACATTTGAAGAGGTCCTTAGGGATTTGGTTTCTTTCTGGGTATCATATAAATATATATTGGTCTTTGAAATCGTCTCTGGGCATTTCAATGGTTAAACAAGCAATGACAAGAGCTAATTTCAGGTACATTAAGAGGTATTAGTGTCCGACCTGATATTCGGCCTCGGCTTCGGTTCTTCGTCTATTCGGCCTAAAAACACATCTTCGGCTACTGCTTCGGCAAAAAATAGCCAAAGTTTCGGCCGAAGCAAATTTTTTACTACAGATTGGCAATGGAAACATATTATTTAGAATTATTTATACATAGAAATAAATAAATTTGTAGTGGTTATATAAAATTTGTATGTGCATAGCAGTTTCTGTGTTCTATTTTTTCCGTTTGCTTGTTCCATTTTTACGTTTGAAGTATTCCACAGATTTATAACCTAAATTTAAGAGGAGACTACATTTTCCATTACTGGCGCTCCACTTCTTTTCGTTTGTAAGGAGGTCGTCTGGGGTGATGGATCGAAAAAATCGAAAATTTTTTTTTTATTCTATTGCTTCAATAACGCCTCTAAAATATGTGTGTAAGCGATTCACAGTCTATTGAAAATTATAGCTGTAGACTTTGGCAGGAGGTGGAAAAGTGATCATGGATACTTGCACTTTCAAACACATTTTTCTCAAAACTTTATTTCTTGAAATGACTGTCACGATATCTCCAAAACTAATGAACCTCAAGTATTTATGACATCTTCAGTACATTTATAATTCTAGCCCCAACCAGGATCAATGCGATTTTTGTCACAGCTTTTTAAAATTATGAAAATTAAGTATTTATTTTCAAAACTCTGTCAAAAACTAAATTTTTAATATTTTGACTTAATTCTGGTACGATTATTTAATTTTGATTTTTGATGAGCAGAACAGCTGGAATCATGGCATCTAACTTTTTTTTGAGATGTATAGTAGACAGTGGCGGTACGTCCATATAAGCCCAAAAGCCGGGGTTGCCAAAGAATTGTTAACTGAAAATTTGTACAATATGTACTTACAAAATTACTACTTTTGTTTTAACTGAAAGAATAATTTTATTTGTATTACCCTGTTTTTCAATAGCTCGTATATGCACTAATAAAAAATTAAATGTGGATTATATAAAATACATACAAGCATGCATGCTATCGCAGTTCATCAAGTTGGCTTTTACGAGGCTTTTAAAATTGGAAAATGTATGTTTTCATAACATGCTATCTCGATTATTCTTATAGGAAGTTCAATAGCTTTTTTAGTATGTGCGGTTCCATAAAAAGTAGCAGAATACCAATTTTTTACTACTATGTATGATTTTATATAGAACTTAAAAGCTGGCTTTCAGTTTTTGCTTGGCATTTGGAAAGTATTTACTCCATTTTCTTTTACTCCTATTTTTTTGCGCCATTAGTTTTTAGCAAAGTTTCGAACCGGTTAAATTTGGGTTCGTGTTCAGGTTCAGGTTCAAGCAAAAAATAACAGTGTGTTCCGGTTCAGGTTCAAATAAAAATGAAGCCAAGCAAGGTTTTTCAAATAATAGTTTTACTTATTTGCATCCATACATTTAGTTACTTTGCGATTTGAATTTTTTCATTCCGTTGACATTTTCTTATATTTTATAATTTGCAGTTTTATTAAAAGTTTATATTAAAAGAAATTATCGTTTAGTTTAACAAATAGTATATCATTCAACGATTTGTTTTTTAAATGATACCTTTGCGGAGCCTATATCAATTTAAGTCCAAAAATGCCATTTCTACGTTCACCTCCTGAATTTATATGCTCATTTTGTATTTTTAATGTCAATATTTCAGCACGTCTAAAAACGTTGGTAAAGTCCAAATAGAGCTCCCATATTCCTTCTTCAATGCTTCAATCGGGATCTAGAACATTCCATCCTTATTGTCAATTTTAGCCTTTTTGGTTTGATAAAAAAAATGCACTGGGCTTGCCTCATCAGTAAATGCTAGGCACGCTACTGATAGTAGATTTAACTATATATCAATGCCTCTATTCTTCATTCACGTATGTATATCCAAAAAAAAAAAAAAGTTGTCACATGAGACGATCCCCTGTAGAAAAATATTTGTCAGCCCCTCCGACTAGTGTAGCGAGTGAACAATTATTTAGTGTTGCTGGTCAGCTTTATATTTGGAGTACCTATTATTTATGTTTTCCTCTTTATGTTTGCAAATAGGTAGAAAAAATTTTATTTTCAGACTTTTATTCTTTTATATTTTAAAAATCCTTCGGTCTTCGGCTTCGGCCAAAAAATCACCTTCGGTCGGACACTAAGAGATATATTCACTTTGCTGATAAAACGTCTAAAGTATTTACTTTCATGTTATGATAATTACTTTGCTTATCATTAGGGAACGGATTTATTTTTTTGTTTTAATTTCTATCTTTTTCAAAAGCAGCACAGCTGAAAATATATAAAATATTTGAAAATTTTTGCCTACTATAGATGAAAAATTGTATTTTACCTTTTTTCCGTTCCCTCCCTCCCATACGTTATGTAATATGTTCCTTTTACTTCTACCAGGATAGACGGATGCTGACTTACTGGGGCAAACCCATTCGTTTTGGATATAAGTTTTGATGTTTATGTTCATCTACTGATTAAATGTTCTCTTTTTCTCCCATAAGGAGAGACCAGTATGATATGGAAGTTGATTTGGTTCTTCGATTGCTTAACTATTGTACAAATCCTATGTAGAACGAGGTTTTCTTTGCAAATTTTTTTACATCGCACCATATGTTGTGTTAGCTGACTGGTACATTTCGTTGCCAACAAGTAGCTAGAGAAGCAGAAAAGCTGAAGTCAGGAAAGGAATTGCCTCGCAGTGAGCACGATCATCTAGGTGACTCGGTCAATCAGATCACTTCAAGTGTCCCGCACAGCTGCATGCTGTGCTCAAAACCTTTGGCAAACCACAAACTCGGTGAAATAGGGGAGGCCAATAAAGGCCTTCTACTTGAGTAATAGTTTTTGGGGCTTAATATACATAAATATATTTTTGTTTTACATTAGAGCCGTAATAGTGGTATCAAAAAGGTGTAATCGTCCTAATTGGATTTCTGCGCGCTTAAGGAGAAGTAACCATCCGACCTAACCTGACATAGCACTCTTTAAAATACGCAACAAGTATTTTATAATTTTTTTGAGTGCTGCAGTGGAGGCTCATAGAAACTACGTTTTAAACATTTTTTAAAATTCGATCACTATTTCTGGTAGCTGTTCAAAATGGATTAATACCATTCAGTAACGTAAGTAACTACGACCAGCTCAAAAATAAACATTGAAAAAGCGTTAAAATTCATAATTATCATTTTGTTCTCTGATATACGTGCAAACTGGATTTCGAAAATTTTTTTCTTCAATTAATATTAAAAATTTATCAATTCTTTGCTAGCTGAACAATAGAAGAAATACGGAAGTCATTTCATAGGCACCTTAAAAATCACACAATTTTCGCAAAGCGCATAAACGTCTCTAGTCACACAATTTTCGTTGTTGTTGTTCGTTGACGTTTACAATTCAAAAAAATACAGCAAAAACATTCTACAAGTCATTGTCCATTATTCATAAACAAAAACAACACCAACAATAGAAGCCAAAGACTATAAAAAACATTTTTTGATGTTGGTCGCGCGATTAAAACTAGAAAAAAAGCAAAAAACCAAAAGAAAAAAAGTTAGAATCTCAAACCCTTTTTATTTTACATGTGCGCTTAAGTTTTTGCTGTTTTTGTTTTTTTTTTGGACTTGAGCATCGTCATCGCGAGGATAAACCGCCGCCTTTGATTGTGTGATATTTTTGCGCCAGCCAGTCAGCCAGCCACACTCGCACACACACATACATAAGTTGGTGATACTCCATGATGATGTGACGTTACATTTGGGATGGCTGTAGCGTACGAATGTAGCTTATAATATTTACTTACTGTCTTAGTCATTGAATTCATTGTGATAATACTTTTGGTGGTGGTGATGATGGTGGTGGTAAACGTAGTGTTGATTTCGCTACTACGTTCTGCTTGGCAAGTGCAAAGTTCTTGGCATGTGCCGAATGAATGTGCATTGTTACATAAGTTGCTTCATATTTTTTCTCAGCATCTTCTATATGCAATGCATTTGTAGATAACTAATACATTGTAATGCAATTGTTTGTTTGGCCTTTGTCTTGATTTTTATTCATAACTTTTTTGTAGTGATTTAAGAATCAGGTACACTTTACATAATGTAAGTTGAAGAGCACAATGATGTCATAACAGGTAAATAAGTCAGTCAGTAGAGCCACTTAAATTACTTTAGATATCTGTTAGAATCGCTTGTCGGATTTAAGCTTCGCGCAGAACTTCAATTCAGTCGTCTGTACATTTAATGCAAGCTGTCATACGGAAACGAAGTTTTGGAAGGTTTTTGTTTTTTTTTTTATATTTTGCTATATTATGCTGAAACAATTGTACAATGTTCTGTCAGTCTCCATGAAATATCGTTTAGAATCGAGTGCGGTGCGCTAAAGATCATTTTAGCTTTGTCTGAGCATTCTTCGCAGAATCTACTTTTCATAAATATATCAAAGTCGAACGAACATTTCACTGATCAAAGAACTCAAAAAACAAGGAAATTCGTTTTTAGTTTTTACTAAAAAAAATGTTAAAAATCGGAAATATACATAATTACTTAGATATTCTATGCAAGCAAAAATAATTGAACACTCAAGGTCGCAACCTCCGATCTAAATCTAATTATTGCGCTTATCAATCGTATCATATCTTGGGTAGTTCCAATCCCTTTTGGTCAATACTGTCATTATTCTTTTTAGTTAATAATACTAACATCCCGAATTAACATAAAAACTTTTATTATTTTTTTTCTTACTATGGTTCCACACATATGCCGCTTCAAGTGTTTTGTTTGTATGGGAAGTGGCATGCCCACTTGCCCGAAAACATTTATATTCTGCCCAATGGCAACCCGCTAAAATCCTGCTTTTTCCCAGTTACGCCATTTCAACAATTCGAAGTTCCAATTCAATCCCGAGTTACGAGTTACATCTTATCGAATTTTCATTCCATGGGATTATTTGATCAGTTTAGTTAAGATTGTTTTGACTAAGGGTTTTCTCTTTCTTGATTGGGATTTTTGGGATATCTACTCCATTTGGAGGTTATTGTTATCCAAACGATACACTTTTTCGCAGATTTTTTCGTAGACTTTCTAGTGATTCTTGTATCTGAGCTGGTATCGGGCTTCTACAGAGTTGCAGTGCTCCGAGTTATACTATTTATCGTTCGCTTTGCTGGTCGCTGATATTACGAAGTGTCCTCTTGACAGCAGAAATTATAGAGCAGAAAATATGATTCTATTGTGAACAGATAACACTGAGGTTGGACTCGTTCTTATCAAATGGCTAGAAATCAATTATTTATTTTAAGCTTCAGTTTTAGTTAAGTATAGTTTAGGCTTCGTTGGCATCAAATAAATGAGTACATGAAGTGAATCCTATCCTAGTGGTCCATTATGAATCACTATGATATCTATGGGGATATGGCAGTCTCAGGTGGCGCAGTCTCTTCCCAACCACAAACCCAACACCAAATTCGTGTCGCGAATCATGACAGCTGTAGTGGATATCACAGGATGATCTTTTAAAGCAACCCTGTCCCGTCCCTCGCATTTCCTGGATAGCGGTGATGTCAGCTCGGTATCTGTCGAGGACATCTACCAGCTGGATAGAGGCACCTTCCCTGTAAAGGGTTCGAACATTCCATTGTCCTTTGGGCGTTTGCGGGGGTCGTCAACATTAGGGGGGTTCCATATCCGAGGCTTCGATGTAGGTTTCACTGGAATTGTTTTTTGACGTGGTGGGTTCCAAACCCGACGCACAACCGTATTTTCAAGGTCACGGAGAAACCCGCCGCACATATTAGTTCACTCACTGACGGGTGTCAGTTTGCTATCCAGGGGCCGCCACGAGGAGGCTATGTGTCGACTTGAGACGGAGAAGCGCAAGAATCGAATGTGGACTCTCCTGAGCCGGTCACAGACTTTACCTTGTGTCCTCCACCCCCAAACCCCCCTGGGGATATAGCACCAAATAGATTAAATTGTGTTGAGATAATTCTGTACTCTCAGGAAGTTGGTTAGCGGTATTTTTCAAACATTCCCGAGTGAAAAATTAAGTCTGTCACTATAGGTTCGCCGTTGGACCGATATCGGACTTAAGTCGTCCAACGCAAATCGGCCAATGAATATCAAATGGACATCGGAACGACATTAGCTCGATATAGGCTGGCCGACATGTGTCCGACCTACGGTGGCCGACTTAATTTTTCAATTAGAAAAGTTACGACCATTTATTTAATTCATCTAAAATAAAAGATAATGAAAATAAAATAGAAATAGGTAGCGCGCCAATATCGCTAAAGCAAGCGGGACTTGCTACTTTGGCAATTCGGGAGTGAAAATGTTAATTTAATTACAACCTGAGTCCTTGAGACTCCATTCCGCACGTCGGAGTGACATACGTGGCCGACGGTGGATCGTGATCGGGCCTGGGTCACGAAATCGCGCCTCTGATCGACGTCGATCCAACTTAAATTTTTACTCGGGGTCTGTCGTATGACAGTTTTAGCGATTTTAAGAACACTATCAGATTTCAAAAATTTTTCATTATGTTTATACTTACAAGGAGCAACAACAGAGCTGCGGAATTTGAAATTTAAAAAAATCTTAATTTATGGTCAAAATTTCGGGATTTTCAAGACCTTTTTGGAACCAGAAGGTGTTATCTGATTTCAATATGAATGTGTACAAACTTAACTATGCTGTTACTTTTTAATTTGACGCCATTTTTGGCTATATTTCATGTCCCAAAAATGTCCCTTTATTTGCTCATACTACTGCATATCCGTGAACGTCATAGCTAGAAAAAGAAAACTCATCCAAACTTGGTACTTACATTTTTTATAGCCAGAAAGAGGTTAAGTTCTGAAATGGATAAATGCGGGGCAGTGGATGTGGTACAAAGTGATATCAAATGCTGAAGCAAATTGAATAAAAAAAAGTAAAACTGGTCGCTGTAAAGAGGAGACGCAAAAACCGCAATTTCTCTTATTTTGTTCTTAATATGAACTCGTCCTTCCACGATATGACATTGCAACAAAAACTTTTTTATTTAAATCTTCCATATTTCCAAAATTAAAATCAATAAAGTTTTGAGAAATATGATAATTTTTTATAAATTTCATAATCTATTATAGTTTTGCATCAAAAACATCTCTATAATAATATTTCTTTCAGTGCATTTCCAACTTCCAAAAATGATAACTGTAATGAAGTGCATTTTATAGCCATATTCTCATCTCATATTTTCATAACAAAACTTAAAAAACAACAACAGCAAGAAAAAAAAACTGCATACCAAAAAAAAAAAAAAAAACTAACAACAACATCCAGACCATTTTCAGCAATCGTTGCTCGTATATCATGATTATCGCGTAAAGCTCTGTGAGGAGTACCAAATTCTAATACTCTACACTCAGTGGTACCTAAGAAGTAGAAGAAGCAGTAGATACTCATATCCGCCTTTTGAACTTGCATGGGAGGTGAGGTATGTATGTATGTATGGAAAACAACAACGCCACTACCCACCCCTCACCCACACAATGTAAACATGTGTATGGACGTATACTTTATATGTGATATGCAAGTGGAGTTCGAAGTTCTAAGCTGCAATTGTTGTTGTTGTTCTTATGTAGCAGTAACAGCAAAGTAAATATGCAAGTATGTGAACATTTGTAGCTGTTGCCATCATTTGTTATCATATTAATAGGCAAACATGGGCCGGTGACTTTTGACTGTGACTGTTGTGTGGCGATTGCCAGCTATAAAAATTGTTTTTTTTTTTCAACATTGTTGTTGTTGGACAGCAACATCAGCAACAACAACGGCAATGGCAACAACAACATCCTTTTTTGAACGCAATTGCGCCACAAATATTATGAGCGGTGTTTTGTTGGCATCAGTTGCTTGGTTGGCATTTTGTTGGTTGGCAGTTGCTGCCACCAAGCAGCAAGGAAGTAGTCGAAGAAGTATAAGTTATGAAATTTATTACTGCTACGAATTGCTTTGTTGTTGTTGTTGTTGTTAGTGTTGGTATTATTCTTTGATTCTTTATGTATGTATGTATGTTTGTATGTGTGAGTATGATCATCACATACATGCATATGTATAAGCGCGGGAGAGCGCGCGCGCTTGAGTGCAATCGCGATTGCACACCATTCAACGACGCTCAAAGCCTCGTTAATTCAATTTATCTGACTTTGGCAGTTATTGTTTGTTCATTATTGTTTGGTTGGTTGTTGTTGCTGTTGTTGGTGGCAGTGCTTGCAGTTCCTGCTGCTCTGCTCTGCTCTGCTCTTGTTCCAAGTCAAAATGGAGTATGAAATTATTGTTCCCATAATGATGATCATGATCATGTACACGTACTTATGTATTTACAAGTACATAGACAATTTACCTCTCACCATAATTCACTGTTGCTGACTGGCTGTTGCTGCTCATGTTTATTTGTGTTTGTGTTTGTTTTTCTTACACAAAGGTTATGTAATTCTTATGTTTGGGTTAAACGTCCGCTTAAATTATATTTATATATTTGTAGCGATATGCCAAAAATAATAGAAATTGGCTTGAAAATTGTTAGAATATCAGTTTTTTTTTGTTAAGTTAGTTTGCTTGCCTTGACTGGGCTTTCATAGTTATTGCCGTTTTTTTTTTTTGCTTGTTTGTTGTTGCTGTAGTTAGTAGCTATGTTGTCTACATCGTAAAAGGTAATATTTTACGCAAATTGGAAAACATGTGTATATTTTTTTGGTATTGTGTATGTGTATTTCAAAAAAGCTAAAAAAAAAAGAAAAAAAACGAAGAAGTAATTGGTGCTGGATGTAATGGGCGTAGAATTGGTGCAACGGTATCCTAACACTAAAAAGTACCTACAAATAAATATACATATATATGTTTTTGAAAGGGGCAGAATAGATAAAACATAAAAGCTTTTTAATTGGACTGTAAAATAATCTTCTGTTAAGTATATGATGTTAAATAAATACATACCTTATGTATGTACTAAAATATGAATTTTTTATTGTTTATGAAATGAAAGTAGCACGATAAATATGAATGATAATAAAAGGTAAACACTTAACGGTAATTTTATGTATTCACCTACTGACATATGTTCATAAATGCATTTAATTCTTAAACAAAAATAACAAATATGTAAAATTTGGTAATAAAGAGCAGAAATCTGTCAATAATGAAGTCTTTATGGAATCAGCTACTTAAAACAAGTTTCTTTTGATTTTAATAGCAATAACTAATTGTCGCTCATAAATGACTAACTGCCATATCTGCTTGTTTTTAACTCTTTGAAATGTTAAAACGATGAAGTGAAAGGTTTTCCCTAGGTAATTCTTACTCTTGAAGATTTGCCATTACCAGTCAAGAGGTGTAGTTCAGTATAACAAAGATGGCCAAAAATGCAATGTAATATTATTCAGAACAGAAAAAAGAAAAATTGTAATCAGTGGCAAGGGCACAAAGTCACAAGTTGCAGTTCGAATTCGTTCGTTTCTTAATTTCGAGGAGTTTTTAAACATCAAAAAATTATGATAATTTCGGCTCCGTATTAACCCTTAAACTAGAAATAAAAAATACCATCAAAATTGCGGTAAATTTTTATAATAAAATAAAGCCCCAAATATAGAAATGAAATATAGCCCCAAAATTATGAAAAAGCACAACAAAAACATATGAAAGATGGCTCCAAAAAAAAAAAATAATAATAATAGTGGAAGAATGCAAAATGGCCTCAAAAGCGAGATATAATTTTGTAACGACTCAATTTTTTAAAAAAATACTAATTTCTTGTCCATCAGTATGAAAAAAATGGGGAATACCTATCTTAAAACAAAAAATTATGTATCTGCAGGCACTCACAGTAAAAGTAAAACTTTGATGTTTATTTCAAAATTATAAGACAACATTTATAACAAATTCTGTTGAAGTTTTTGCAGCCTTCTTCTCTCTATTTTGTTGTTGTTTTTTTTTTCTGTTGGTACTCTCTACATTTATCGGCACAAACACATGTAATGGTTCATTTTTTTTATTTTTAGAAATTAGTATAACTACTTAAAAATTAGTATAGTTAGTAAAAGACAACTTAATTTACCCCTGGGTTAAAGTTAGATGTTAGCGGAGACTAAATTAATCTGTTAGTGGAGAGTTAATTATTAGCAACAATGCCGCATAATTCCATCGCAACATTTTTTTTGTTAGTGTATTATAAATAGTTATGATCATACGATTTTACCGTTTCAATATTCAAAGAAAAATGTAGATCGATAATCGCAATCACTTCTGAAACCTGAAATTATGTCAGTAGTGTTCCAGAACTGATCGAGACCAGCAGTTATTTTTCTCGTCTCTCTACTATACAAGTGCAAATAAGTAATTAGTGATCATACATAGTTTTTGCTGTTTAAAGTTACAACAATTTTTTTTTATTGTGATCGCGGTACATCGGTACAGTTTTTTTTTGGAGCTCTGAGTGCAAAATTTTGAGAAAATCCCCAGAAAGGTATAGTGTTTTTTATATTTTTTTTATTTTTAACCAAACTAAAGTTGGGATATTAATCCTCCTTTAGGGGTGCTAGTGTCACCTAGCTATGGTAGTGTCACCTATCTATGCTAGTGTCACCTAGTTGATGCCATAGTCATGGAGTTCAGCAATGATAGCCATGCGGATCAGCACCAATAGGATTCCACATGGATTTACATCGCCCAGGACACCATTTTGTTTTTTTTACCATCATCATTTCATATTGAAATTGGTTATAATTTACGAATCTACGTATAAAATTATAATTTTTTTTAATTTAAAATTGCTAGAAAATTTATGAAGAGGTTTATGATAATATTTTTCATACTTTTTATCTAAAATTATAATTTTGCTAGAAACATTAAAAATATGATTTAAAACCTAAAAGAAGCATGCATATGGTACATAAAAAGTGCTAAAAATTTATAAAGTGTTTAATATATTTTTTTTTATAATTTTCATCTAAAAATATAAGGTTCATAAGATAGTTAAAGCAATTTAAAAATCTAAAATGGTCATGCATATATAAAGTTATTTAAAAATTAAAGTTAAAAATCTTAAAAATAATAATAATTGATAATTTTAAAATAATTTGAAACCTAAAATAATAGAAAATGCATACATATAAGAATAGTTTTAAAGTGATTAAAATTTAAAGTTTTTTTTTAATAATTTAATTTACCTAATTTTGTGCTAAGTGAAAGAAAAGAAAAAAAAAAGATAATTTTGATCATGCATCATTTTTGATTGCGCATGCATTCATATGCATACATGCATATATATATTTTTTTTCATATACATTTTTTTTTAGTTTTATCTTAATAATTTAACTCCACCAATCAGGCAAATGAGAAAGATCTTTCATCGTTGGACGCTGGGTTCATGGAATTAATGTGAGTTCATGTTTTTTTTTTTATTATTATTATATTTTCTTTTCAATAATATGGAAATATATGTGTATATTGGATATCTCATGCGATAAAAATGTATACATGTGTGCGTAAAATACATATTTTCGTATGCATTTACAATCATTAGATTGGATCATGAATTTCAATTAAAGATTTAGATTTTTTTTTCTTCACTTAATTTAAATTTTCATAGTTTTTTTTTTTAATTATATCATATATTTCTAAATTATGAATTTAAGATATATTTATACATTTTCTAATATTTATGTATACTGCGCTGAAAAGTATGCTATAAAAATATTTGTTTTATAATGCAGTCTCATACTAATTATGAATTTTTAATTTTATTTAAATAAATGAATTGTTCAATTTAAAAATGAACTAAATATCTTTTGATCTCGGTCTGAAGTAGGTAGTAAAAACTTGCATTAGGGGATTCTAATGAAGTCAGCCCTCTGGAATCCAAAGGTAGGGTGGGAATCGTAATGGGCATGAGCAGCAGTAAGATCTTTGCTTGCTCCAACACATCTAGTTTATTCGAAAACTTGTCAGATACCGTATTTTTCTTTTAGACCTTAAATTTTTTTTGTTTTACCAGCACGTGAATTTTATTAAGTAATGTGTTGTTGTGCAGGGTACAAGATCCCTCCCCATATCTCCCGAACTAGCTAGCAGGCAAACCAGCACGTGCAAAACGTCCCCTTCGTACATTCAAAAATTGGTTGTAGGTCCAGTTAAAATCCCATCGAAAGATGGTTGAGAAAAAGCATATATATTATTTACACTCAAACCTACAATTCATTAGTAAACACAAAATGTCGCATTACACACAACGTAGTACACGTATATAATACATCAGAGGAAAGTTCCCCTATGTGTATGCAATCTAGCAGAGGCAACTTGGTCGGTTCTCTCTCTAAAGCACAGGAGATAAAACTGCAAGAAGTCGACTCTCTGCTTGATTTTATGTAGCCGAATAGCAACTGCATAACTTTGTTTCTTACTGGTTTCGTAAGAGTGCAACAAAAACGTGATTTTTCACGTGACCGTTGTTGTTGAAGCTTTTGCACTTATCCTCTTTCAATTTTCTGAAGCTTTTTTTCTGTCGATACTCTCTACACTTATCGGCACAAATATCATGTAGTACACGTATATAACAGATGAGAGGAGAGCTATGCAATCAAGCTCTCTCACTAAAGCCCATGAGATAAAACTGCGAGAAGACGACTCTCTGCATGATTGTTAGTAGCCAATCTCCATATGACCTCGTTCGCTAAATACTAACAGCATAACTTCGTTTCTTATTAGTTTCGTATGAGTGCAACAATAATGCGATTGCTGTTGCAAAATTTTCGATTTACCCTCGCTAAAGCAGTATCACTTCAAACCTCATGAAAAATAATTTGAGTCATACCTAGGTAAACTATACCGAAATTTGGAGTTTGGGTGAGTTTTTTACTATTCTTTCAAGCTCTAATTCTCACAAATTTTAATTATATTCCTAAGAACTCCAAAGAATTCCAAAATTATTATTAAAAAATCGTGCGAATTTCTTTCAAAGTCTAATACCACTAAAGTTTTGGAATAGTATAAATATGATGGGAAATATGGGCAAGCAAAACCTTGCCCATATTTGTAAAATAGTTTGAATCATATTTAAACTGTACCAAAATTTTAGGTTTTTTAGAGTTTTTTTTTATTTGCTAAATCCCTAACATCAAATTTTTTAATATCGGATTTGAAACCGAACGATTTTTTTTTTAACGCCATATTAACCGTTTGCTTGTACCTTGGGGGTCTATATGGCTTCTTTAACCGTTCTCTGGATGACGGGGTACCCGGGTACCTTTTTCATTTTTAAACGCAAATTTTTTATTGCTTATAGGTATGCTAGAAAGCTGAAACTTTACGAGAACTCCTAACTATTTATTAACTCTATATTGTTATAATTTGTATCCCATTTGATTTATTCCAGTGGGTGTGGTTGGCCAAAATACTTTTTGCACCTTTACTTGGTTGAAATAAAGGTGTTTTGTTTGTTACCAGAGAACGGTTAAATTAATGTTGCAATACGGTCTTATTTAATCAATTATCCACACTGAAATTATCAACAAACCCTTACTGATCTGCAAGAAAAAATATTTACGGTCACTAATTTCCAAGAATTTTTGGGGCAATTGGCCTTTTGCACATATAAATTTTATAGATAAAGCTCAGGGGTCTTTGTGAGCCCAAGCTGCAGTTAACGGAATTTTGGTCATGGTACAGACAATGGGTTGAGAAATAAAATTGCATACTATAGAATGCCCAGATTAAGAATATAGTAAGGGTATTCATGTAAGCAGATAAGTTTTTAAGGTCGTATGCTCATATGCTTATGCTCGTGCAAACATATACAAATTAGGCAAATGAATTTTTATGCAAAGTTTCTAAGTTCTCTTGCGAGCTTTTTGCAAGTTTGCGAGGCATTTGCAAGTTTACATTGAATACGCATAGTATGCAATATTTATTGCGTACTCTATGATAGCATATGCTAGCACAGCGTTGCATATACAACGTAAATTTACGAGCAAACTTTGGCTATTACAGAGTTGATTTGTCAAGTGTTCAAAATTTTATTTACATTGAAGAAATTTCTCATTTTAGAACTCTGCAATAAATATGAATTGCAAGCATATACACATAAGATTTACTGAATCCCAAGAAAATACTCATTTGAAAGTATCGAGTACAAAAAGTATTCATTACATACGCGAAAAAAAAAATATATAGACATTTACTCGTAGTTACTCGTACTGACGTAACACTAGCCGTACCCAATTTTCCACTCACCAACATAATTTTTGTCACTTTTTTTTGGCTCATGTCTCTTAATTTTTACTTATCATCGCAATTTAATCATACTGAGTCATATAAACATATATATGTGGGTAGAAATGTGTAAAATGTGAACCCAAAAAAGTCAAAGCTTTAATCTGCAATATAAATATCATTGTTTCGGTAATAAACACTTGTCAGTGGCCAAACAAAACAAAAAAAAAATTAAACTCAAACAATTTTTTAAAAGTATAATTTTCCAGTTTGTTATAAGCAATTAAAGTTTTATGAAGCTGTTTTTTCCAATTGCTTTTATTTGTGAAAGGTTCACTAAAAATTTACTATTCTTAGCTCAAATTAATCGGGGAAAGTTGCTTCGCAAAATAGTTAAAAATTTGAATATGAAATTATTAACGTAAAAAAATGCTATAAACAAATGAACTTTCAACGACCTTCTGAGCCTTGAAGAAAATCAAACTTTTAACTGATTAGAGACGGCAATAATAGAATAAAATACTCGTACAAATAAATTTTTGGATTTGCAATAAAGCAAGAAGTTGGTTATGAGGTTATCAGGTATCAAACGCCCTTCACAAACGTAAACAAAAAATCAGTTATTCGTTACGAATGTGTTAACTATTATGCACACCAACTTGTTAGAAATATTCGTCATAGCTAGGTAGAGGTCAGGGTCTAAAATCGGTCAAGTGAGCATGATACTTCTTATAGGTATATGTAAGTGAATTCCTTTAACCCTTTCGTTGTTTTTGGCTAATATATTGTACAAAAAATTTTTCGTATTTCACTACTTCTCATTTTAAGCCTATCGGGAATTTTAAAAAATAAAAATTTATTTTTAAAATCAAGCATGTTTTTCTCTTTATAATTTAAGTTTGAGCAAAAACAGGAGTACAGTTTTTTTTATTTGATTTTGAAAAACAGTCCAAATTACATTTGTGTGAAGAATTTACGAAGTTAAGGTACTAAGTTTAAAATTTTGAGCAAGTATATATATTTTTTTTTAATTATAATAGTTCAAAACAAAGGTTAAAGCTCCATTTCATAATACAAAATTAATAACTTTAAAAAAAAGTTGTTAAAAAAAGAAGGTTTTACACGCTTAAAAAAATTGTTTGTTCAACAAACGAAAAAATCAAATGGTTCTGAAAGTGGATGCTGATAGAACTCGAGAAAAAAAAATTATACGGGTCTCGGCGTTTTAACAGCATACGTTAAATTTTTTTTACGTAGGCCCAAAGTTTGCCCATTTCTAACAGATTATGTATAATAAACCATAAGATAACTTGTTAGTTTTGTATCAGAGCTTTTTTGTATGTTCAGCAATTTATAGTAGAATTTTCCGTAGAATATTTTCTTTCTACATATTAACCCTTTGGCACCCACCATTTTGAGTATTTTTTGCCTTTTTCAAAAAAGTTTCTTTTTTGACCCATTGCGAGGGTTGATAGAGGGTTAATGTGTTGAAGAAATATGTTGCTCATGAAATTTTACTATAGGTTATTGAACAACAAAATTCTGTAGACTTGATTCTAGTAAAAATAAACCCAAATTCCATAAATGTTTCAAATTTTCACTTTTTATACTTAGTGAACAAGTGTGTTTTTAAAAGTATTTTTTTAAACTAAAAGTTTATTTTGCATTGCAAAATAAACCTTAGTTGTTTTTTATACAAAAAAAAAATCAAAAAATAAAATTTTTTTCTCAAATTTTTACTCCTTTCATGCATTTTGGTCATTATAATGTGCAAAATTACAAAAGCTCTACAGCCTTTCCCAAAAACTTCCTTCATAATTTTTTTGGTTTTTATTCTTAACAAAGTCCGAATCTACGAATATAAAACAAGAAGAAATTTTTTTACCTCCCAATAAAAAAGTTGAGAAGAAAGGGTTAAGGGCATTTCCAAAAAAAAATACTGAAACGAATATTTGACACACACTTTGTTGAATATACCGTTATCATAAATAAATATTTTTTTAAGAACTTAACGAAAAACATAAAATGTTGATGCCAATTAGTCCAATTAGGCTGTTCAGTTTATATTTGTTTCAATAAGATAGCAAAAGGTATGGACTATTTGCCCGTCTACACTTACACTAGAGAGAGGAATCGATTGTGTAATCTCTATCATAATCGGCCGGAAAAATTTAAATTTTCTTTAATTTTTTTAACCTTTGCTCCGGAGCTCCCTTTGAAATATTTTTAAATAAAAATAGACACCAAAAAAGAATATTGGTGCACAAAATCCTAGCACATAAAATTTCAAAAAATCAGGTGATGATGGTGCCGCTGTATATTTCCAAATTGCTCACATACCAATGCGCAAAATCAGGGGAAAGTTTAATTTAGCCTAGCATTGGAGCGCCATTTATAGACCCACTGATTTCAATGATTTTTTGAGCCAAGAAATAAATTTTTGGATTCTATTTTTAAAATTCACAAACAAGTTTCATCTTGTTAGAAAAAAGCTGTTTTGCTAAATACAATTTGAAAAAACTTTTGATCTAGAAGTCCTAGAAAGACGTTGATAAGACAGAAGAAACCCTTTTTAAAAAGTTGTTTTTTTTTTATTTTTGCATGTTATTTTTATAACAAAAATCCCAAAAAAATTTCTTTATCTCAAGATAAGTTTTGTCAAATCCCACAGAATTTGGCGGTTATTTCTTTCACCAAATTTTTTTTTCTGTTACGGAATCTTTTTATATTTCTTTTATTTATACTTGAAATTTAATATCTTTTTTAACACAGCTTTCGTCTCCCTCATGTGCAAATCGACGATTAAGTGAATTATTCAAGCATTCTAATATACTAACATTGAAAAGAAAAGCAATAACATTGATCAGCATTTTAGGAGTTTCGTTGCAATACATTTTTTCCAAGCATTTATATTTTTCGCAAATGCCATAAATGATTGCATATTATTGTATAAGAGAATGGCAGTTTTATGGTAAAAATTGTGTAAACAAAAAAAATGTTATGCAACTCCTCTTTTACAGTTTTGCACACAATATAAAAATTGCCTTTTTCACAGTTAACTTAGTGCTCTGTATACAAACCATTCGCATTTTTAGCGCATTCAGACATACCGAATACGGTAAAATTTTCACACAACGCCTTTCGCAACAAGTTTCCATAACCCATTAATGCCTTTTGGCAGATTAGCATAATTTGCCAGTTGCTCTTTCAAGTGACTATAAATTCACGAATTTAGCCAATCATGCATTAGTTGTAACATTTAACATTTCTATGTTTAATCGTTTGTTTAAGTTAATGGAAATGGTGAGTTACACAATTCCCAGTCAAAAAAGTCTAGTGCTCGTATCGCTCCACGAAAGTTTTCTGGACAAGATGTTCTTGGATGACAAAGCAGGTATATTCTTGTTCTATATTCTTGTTTTTATGACTCAACATGGAGGGCATTGACTGAGCTTTTCGCATACATAATTGTAATTGTTCTCGAATGGAAGGGACCGATATTTTTATGATTATATTTTATTAGCATTAACCCATAACGCCTAATATGCATAGAAATGCACAACATTTTCTTTTACAAAATTCTTAAAAAGAAAAAAAGTGTGTGTTATTAGAGAAAGGATGGGACTACCTAAGACTGGTAGAGGTCACATGAGAATTCTGCAAATTTACTTAGAACTATTTGCCGCAAAATAAAATTTAAATACAGCCAATAGGGATAGTAAATTATTTGGATAATTTGTTGTGATAGTCACAAAGCAGGTTCACCTTGCATTTGTGGCATCCGTACACCGTTTTGATACCATACCATTTGATACATTGTCTACTTTCATAGCAAAATTGTCAACACGATCCATTGTTAAGGGGGAAGGCCACTGTGATGGGTCAAAAATTTGTTTTTTTTTTATCTTAACCCTTAAATACCCACTGGTCACTGCAGTGACCAACCACTTCCGCGCCTGCCTGTGCCGCCATTTTACGTTCGCCATTTAAAATAAACATCTGATTGTACTGTCTAAAGTTTTCTTTATCGATACGTATAAATAAGAATGGAAAAATGACAACTGTCGTACAGTTACAGTTATTTTTAGCTCGAAAAGCATGTTTTGCAAAAATTTTAAACAAATAACTGAAAAAAAGGTGTTTTTATTTTCGAATTTGTGTCAGACGGTATGGGATAACACCAAATAACTGTTAACTAAAAATAACTGTGTTTAAAAATTATTGCGAATGTATTTTAATTTATTCTCCAGATAATCGCCAAAGGTTACTACAGTGGTCAACCAGGTAAATTGAAATAACTGCACCTTAAACTAATTTATTTGAAAACACGTAGAACAAACGTTGTTCGGAATCACAAATACTACCTCTGTGTATATTTTTAATTGAAATCAGACGTATTGGGCGTTTAAGGGTTAAATTAAAGTTTATATATTCAAAAATATGTGTATAAAATTTCAAGTGGAAATTTAAAAATTGCTTGAGTGACAACCATTTTAGTGATAGTAAGTAGACTGAAAACTCTAAGCGCGTTTTTCTCGAAACGACTTTTTTCGAACTGGTCGCGTCGATAATTCAATCAAACATTAACCGATTTTCAATTTTTTTATTCGTTTTGTTCGTCTTTGCAGTGGCTATTGTTAAGCGTAGCCGATTTTCAGATTTTTGATTTTTATTTTTTTTAAGCCCTTTTGAAACAAAAAAAAAAGGGTCGAAAACAAAAAAAAATTTCATCAGTCGCCATTTTGTGGAAAAAAAAACGTTACATGCGACGAGAATTATACTCATATAGATTATTAAAAACTAAATTTTTTTTTTCAAAAAATCCGTTGTTGAAAAATCGACGCTACCAAGGAGGGGAACTTTTTTCGGGCTCCACGGCAACGCTTATATCTTTAAAACTATTCAATATATTTTAATAAAAATGTATGGAAATATTGTTGGAAGTTAACTTAATAAAATGAATAAAAAACGATTCCCGTATTCCTTTATTTGACAGATCAAAAAAATTCCCAAAAATCACTAATTTTTCCAGCCGTTACAGTGGCCTTCCCCCTTAAGGCCAATTCTAATTTAATAACTTACCAAGACCACGACAAGCATTACCCATAGGGATAACGATGTCTTCAACGACTGCAGAGCGAAATTCGTATAGGTTTGTAGGCACTTTACATTCATATCTTGCGAATTGCAATTTCCACTTTTTGCCACGGACTCAATTATCGCATTATCGAACAGCTCGATGCCGCTCATTTTTTGGTTATAATTGTGGATTATGTACGGCGACCAAAAGTAATTCTTCTGCTCGTAGTCAAATCGCTTAGCCCTGGCCAAAGGCTCATGAGAGATATGGTTTGACATCATGGTGACATCCAGGAATAAATATAGCGTGCTTGTAGATAAGATATTTTATATTTCAATCCTTTACCTGAGAATCGAAACCGTTGAACTGATACTACAGTCGATCATTTAACATTAGAAAGGCAACAGGAGTTACCAGTCAACCCACCAATTGATAAAAGCACCGCAAATAAATTTGCCTAAGCTGCATTTAATATAAAAATTATAGTAATGAACAAATTGAACTTTTTTGTTTGTTTTTTATTATACAGTCAAAGCTTGAAACCGTGAACTTATAAAAACCAAGGGTGTTCACGTTTAAGAGATTATTCACGTTTGCGATTGTTTCCCGAAACTATTAAAACCATGAAAATTGATACACAATATCCAAAAAATTTTGTTCACGTTTTAGAGCTTTCAGACTTTGTTCACGTTTTAGAATAGTCTATGAAAAAAAATTTTTTGCTTTTCTAAGGTTAAACACAGAGTCACCGAAGTAACTTATTTTATCAGAAAAATCCATTCATGAATTTCTTTATTTTCCGTCTAGGGGTCGAACTCGAGGTAGCAGGGACTCCAGTCAATTACTCATGTACCAAGCCACTTTTAAAATATGAATAAAACTTACCGAACTGCCTCTCCAAAGTACAACATAAATTTTGTTTACTTCAAGGAATGGCAGTATACTCCCACGAAAGTTTTTCATTTTCATTTTTTCATTTCATTCATTCATTTTTTCATTTCATTTTTTTCATTTACTTCACTGCCATTAATAGGCAATTAGAAATAAGACTTTTCCATACTGTTCCAGTGTTCACGATGTAATTGTCGGGCGAAATTAAAAACGACATCAATTACAAAGCAACCATTTCGCCAAGGACTGTATTCTTTTCTTTAGATAGTCCGATAACCACTTACATGAGTAACGGCCATGATAGATGATAGATAAGAAAATATCTATAGATGAGTTCTGAGCAAAGACATCGAACAACATGAAGTTTTCGTTCAGCCTTTGCTCGATAGTGCAATTTTTGGAAATTTGCCAGTCGTAGACATGGAAAACGCATTTAATTCGTTTGAATTGATCGCGATTTGCAGCAGCGATTGGCCCAATATGCCACTAATGAGCGTTTGTACTTCCACTGCTGTTGCTACGAAACCAGCAACGCCGCATCCGTTTACATATTGTTTCGTGTGCTAGGCATTATGATTCAGCACTTGGTAGTTGAATATGCAAATGAAGCCACAAAACATATTTAACACTTAATACACAATTCATTAATCCATGACTCACCTATTTTCCCGTGAAATTTATTTTAGGCTTTTGCCGAAGTATTGGCCTATGTTTCATATTAACGGTGGTAGTGAATTAATTGACAGGCCGAGAGGAAAAGCGGGATAAAATTTAAATAAGAGCAAAAGTCAAATAATTTAGTATCTCAGTATAAGAACGGTATGAGTAATACGGTTCTTATACGAATTAAAATTAAGAGCAAAAATGATATAACAATTCTTTAAAAGCCAAAACAGTATAGTGATTTATTACGCTTTTGCTCTGAACATATTTCGTTTCACTTTTTCTCTGAAAAATGTTCGTGTTGCTCTAGCTCTTAAGTAAAATTATTTCACTTTTTTCTGAACTGAGAAGAACTACCACTTTTTCTCTCATCCTCTTTTTTATGATTTAGTGATGAACAAAGAGAAGAGATTGTGAAGAGATCGCAATTCGCTGTTTGGAATTTTGAAACATAAAAAAGTAGAAACCAGCAGCGGGATGCAATATTGATCAACTGCTGAAACGACTTAAAAGTAAGAGCAAAAATGGTTTAGAAATTCTTTCAGAAGAAAAACAGCATAGTGATTTATTCCGTTTTCGCTCTGAACATAAATCGGTTCACTTTTGATCTGAACATATTTCGTTTCGTTTTTGCTCTTAAGTAAAATTATTCCACTTTTTTGTGAATGTAGAAATTATACCACTTTTCCTCTCAGCCTCTCAATTGCTTTCCGCTCCCCGGTTTCCGGCACTACTACTAGTTAAGGGCATTGTATGACGTTCACTCTTTGGTGCAGCCGGTGCTGCCACATAAACATTATTTTGATGGTCGTCATCCTCGTTGCTCGATGCCACAGGTTAAGCGTTATATTGAAATTTCATCTCAAATTTTTGTTCAAGTTCATAACGTTATCATCTTCTTCGTCGTGACTTGTCATCATTTTAGGGTATTCCTAGATCGCACATAAAATTTTATGAAAATCGCAGAACTGATATCAGCCCTAAATGGGTTAAAAGAAAAATAAATTGATATTTATTAAATGCAAGCAAAATGAAATTATTAATTCGATACATGTATAAAGATGACTGTATGTATGTATGTGTTTTAATGCCATAGTATTTAACACTCAACACAGATTATACATACAGATAAATAGCAGCAGAAACAAATGAAGCATAGAGTAAAACTAAAGCTTCAAACTGCAACTAAATGCAGTTAAAAATTTACCTGAACGTTTCTGTTGCTGCTACATGCATGAAACGTTGAAGCGATTCGTCTGTCGGTTAAATCGTCGTTTTGGCGCTATTGCTCGATTGCATCGGTAAATTTTAATTATTATTTTGATGCCTTTGATGTGGTTAACGTATTTATTGCATGCAACATGCCTACCTGCATGTGTTTGTATGCTAAGTGTATGCATGTGTACTTGCTGCATATGTGCACATGTTGCATGCACAGTTTAGACGACCTTGCAACATATACATTTGTACATAGTAAAAGATATTTGGTTTTCTGTGTTGTTATTGATTGAAAAATAATAATTCTAGTTACTATTATCGCGCAATATCAGCTGCAGCTGAGTAAAACATAGTTTTCTTTTGATATTCTTTTGAGGTGGCATATTCCCATTATTAATTTTTGTTTTTGTTGATGTTTTGTTTGGTGTTGCTGTAATCATAAATTTCCCATCAGCGCATATTTACAGCTTCATAATGAAAATGATGATGATGAAGGCACCTACTGCTGTTTGCGGAATCTGAGATATCTATATAATTTTCATCTCTCACTGGTTTCTAAGCTGCGATTTGTTTGGAATTGGTTACTGTCTTTTATGGACACAGCTCAAGTGTGATGCAACAATCGCTTATGCCCATTTGTCGATGAGGTGCAGCAGCAGCAGCATTTCATACATAAGTATAACTGCTATGTAAACTTTCATCTAAAATGTTGATTCTAATCGGTGGCGATCTATTTCATCTACAGACGTTCTCGTTAGACGTCAACATTTGCTGGCTACCTGCCTGCTGCTAATTGCGATACAGCACGTTCTAGCTGTCGTCTTCTCATTTCGATGCATACATGTATGTATGTATGTATGCTGAAGCTTTCTGTTTGCTCTGTGTGCCACCCAGACTATGTATGTATTTACTTTTACAAGTATGGTTAGATTGCTCTGCAGATTTGTGTTTGGCTCTGATAAAACCAGCATGTGGTTAATCAAATCTGGAGACTCATGGCATTTTGTAGTGAGTACATCATGAAATATCTGAAATTTATGTGCGCAAACACGCACTTATTAAACATTTACTTGTGCATCTAAATATCTAAAATAGAAAAATTAATAAAAAAAAAAGAAATAGCAAAAAATACTGCGGTCGGTCTAGACCGAATAATGCATACTAAGCAAGAACTATTCTTGATTCTATGACCACTCTAAAAGTTATCAATCTTATTGAGCATATATGGACAAAAATTAGAACAAAATTTATGCAAAAAGAATGCAAAGCAAAGCGAGCCAAAATTTAAACTGACGATCAATTGAAAAACAGTCTGAAATTCAGACCACGAATTTAGAGCTCGATTAAAACTTCAGACTACGAATTAGATCGAAAGCTAAAGTGAAATTCAAACTAAAAATTCTTCCGAGTTTCGATAAAAATCCGGACAAAAGCGAACCAAAATTCAGAAAAAAAATTAAACCAAAGCTCAGCCCAACCGAAAACTTGACTAAACTCAGACCAAAATTAAATTTAGTAGGTCTGAATTAAATTCCGATCATAAGGCATATTATAAATTATAACAAAATTGAAATACACACTCAGATTCAAAATAATATTTAAATTTAGACTAAAACAGGCTAAAAGTGATATCAAAATTGAGTCAAAAGTATACGGAATTCAAACCAAAATCAGATCAATACTCAGCAAACATTCAGAACAAAAAGAACACAAAAAATTACACCAAATTTAAACCAAAACTTGACCAAAGTTCAAACCAAAACTTGGAACCAATATCAGTCTTAAATCCGTGCCAAAACTAAGTTCGAAAGGAGACCTAAAATTAAGCCAAACTTAAACCAGAATCAAAAATAAAACAGAGCGAAAGTCAGACCAAAATTCAGATTAAAAATTACACCAAAAATGGATTAAATTGGAACCAAAAATCATACTTAAAAGCCGATCAAAAATTAGATCAAAATTATACCAAATTCGAACGAAACTTTATACTAAAATAGAATTTAAGAAATCTTATCAAACTCAAGCCAAAAAGAAAATAAAAAATTAGAATAAAAATAAGACCAAATTCGAACTAAAATTCAGGCTAAATAGCTGATCAAAATCATATCTCAGACCAAAAATCAGACTTTGCTTTACCTTAAATTTTTGATACAAAATTTCACGACAGTGTTAAAATTGATTTACTTAAATTATCTCACAGCATCGGCTCGAACTAGCAAAACTTGCTTGCACCAGAAGTACTTTAAATTAAACGGATTTTATGTAACTGAATTCACTACGAGTTCCTGCAGAATTACAGAACGCAGATATTATTAAATTATATATTTATATTTTATGATCCCATGTAATGAGTCCCGTGTAATAAATAAAAATATATCTACCCAAGCATAGCCTCAAAATGTTCTATTTACGCGTTCCCCACTACCTCATCTAAAGCTCCTCATCATTACTACTGAGTGCGGAATGTACTCGTAATTAATGCAATATCTTCAAATGATTTGTTTACGTTTTATTTTCGTTTTGCAATATTGGGCGTTGCTCTCTAGTCGTCTGATTGACCGAGATTTTACTTGGGCGGCGACATTAACGACATGACAAGCGTTCAGTGGAACTTTTTAAAATGTAATCTTGTCCTCCATACTGCAGCTATTGCTCTCATATAGCTATCTAGCTGAAAACGCCTGTCTGCTGCCACTAAAACGCAATAACAGCAATATTATTTGGTAGCAGCAAACATTGGTGAGCAGCAGCAACTACAACAGGTACAAGGAGAACGCAATCGCAAACTAATCAAAACTGTCAATAATGGTAACACTTGACTACTAAGATAGCTGCTGTTGCTACAATTGGTTGTTGTTGTTGTTATAAACCGTTCTTATTTGTTTCTTTTTTTTTGCTCTATGCAAAATGTGTCGAGTGCTTTTTGTTTGTATTTATGTGCATACATAGTTTTTATTCTTAGTTTTGCAGCAACATATTTCACAATCAGAAATTGCAATTTAAATTTGCTATGCTTTTGCTTCCAATGACCTTGACTTGATACATAGTAATTAATATTTATGTGAAGTTGTTGCTACTGATGCTAAAAAAAAAATTCTGCGATAGAGTAGGAAATTATCCAGAGTATTACAAGATTATAGAGGGGGAACTTTCTCGGTAATGGGGAGGTTGTTTCGAAAGCCTCAATCATTGCCGAGATTGACATCTTATCGCTCGCCTAAGACGAGATCTTCACTGTCATCCCTTGGCGGAACAGTAAAACTGCCGGCACGGATGGTCTGCCACCTGAGTGAATTAAGATCGGATGGAACTTGCTTACGAAAAGAACGAAATAGAAAACAAAGTAAATCAAATTATAAGTACTAAGTACATTAGACGACTTCGATAGCCTAGTGGATAGTGCACTAGACTTTTATCTGGGAGGTTCGGGTTCGATTCCCGTCTTCGTCTGATGGTTAATTTTCATTACTTTCTTAGGTTCACTATCAATATGAAGTGTATTAGAATTATAAGATAGTGTACAAGTTCACACATTGGTTGGTAATGGCAAAACCACCAAGCCGATAAAAAATTGCCACACCGCCGCTCGGACTCGGCGTTAAACTGTAGGTCCAACTATGTGGTATCACAATGGGCCGTTCAGGCCTAAGTGTGTCTCTCGACAGCCACTCCAACCTAACCTAAGCACATTACATTAGATTAGATTAATAAGGAGGTGGGCATTAAGTTCCGAGATTATTGCTGCCATCTAGGGTCTATTGTGATATACCTCAAAGAATTTATTGTATTTATAGTTCTCCTATGAGTTTATTTCCTTTGAGGAAATATAATATGTCTTTAGAAGAACTATCCGCAATGTCTTGCGGTTGTAGAATAGAATTTCCTAAGTAATGAAATCGGATCCTCATTAGACCGTCACAGTGGCATAAAATGTTCTGCTGTTTCTTCCTTGGTGCCTGGAAAAGTTTGACGTCGATCCGAATTTTCAGCGCGAAATCATTTTCAGCGATGAAGGCCATTTCTGGCTGAACAATTTTGTCAACAAGTAGAACAAGGGCTATTGGACGACAACAAACCCACAAGTGCTGCATAAGGCACCGCTGCATCCACAAAAAGTGACTTTTTGGTGTGGTTTTCATGACAGCGGCATCATTGAGTCTTTTTTTCGTTGATGATGATGACCGACAGGTTACAGTTAATGGCGATCACTATGGAGCGATGATTGGTTTTCGTTCCCGAATTTAAGTCACATGGACGAGAGAGAGAGAGAGATGTGGTTTCAACAAGATGGCGTTGCGTGTCAAACAACGACTGCAATCATTGACTTATTGAAGACGAAATCAGGAAATCACGCTATCTCGGGAAATCTACTCGTTAATTGGCTATTCCTTCTTGGAAAACATTTATCATAATAAATACGAGTCCGTAGGATAGTTCTGTCCAAAATACAATAATTTTGGCAAGGCTGTACGATAACACTGTACAACGCCACTAATTCTGTTACGATGAATAGAAGATTTTTTGATAGATCCATTTCTCTCAAGACAAATATGGGCTGTAGGGTCAACATACGAGGATTTAAGTACCAAATAGAGAGGTGATTGGAGTCGGTAAGAATGATTTTTACCAAAAATCCTTTTGGGGGGTTTTTGGTTTTAAGGAAATGTTTACCAGAAATTCGCAAAAATAAGGGTCAAGGGAGGAAGTAGAAACTTAATGTGAAAGTAAAAACTGTTAAGCTTTCCATAACAAACAATTTTGCTTTAGACGTCAAAGCTGTAAGACTTCGCCTAGTAATTTAAGTTTATTTATATAATTAATTTATGTAAATAAATATATTATAAATAAATAAAATAAATTACCCATCGATTCCTATCAGACTCCAATCGCATTCTGAAACCGATCATAAAAAAATTGTGACGCAACAGTTATATGAGCCTTGAGAAGAAGTGACCTCTTTCTAAAAATTATCAACTCACATATAGAGGAAATTAACAAATTTTTATATAGTTGTGTTCCTTAAAATTTTCTAAGAAAAGTAATTTCTTATTAGAATTGTAAATAAAATTTATCCAAATTTGGTTCAAACATCCTCAAGGGTTTTTAAGATTTAGGGGTCACTGAATTCGAAATTTTATATTGGATTTTGAAAAATTCAAAGTCACTGACTACAAATTTTTCTTGTCATTTTCAGTCCACAATTTGAAATTTTTTAAACCTGACATGAAATTCAACGTCTTTTAAAGCCTAAAAAAACCTGCGGCATTCATAGTTTCATTGTCTGAAGGCTGCTAATTCATTACTGACAAATGCTCACACCTTACCCGTTTAAGAGATAGATTTAGCTTTGTTCCCTCCGCCCTAGGCCTAGAGATAGTAATAACCTAAGATGAAACGAAATTATAATATGATTCATTTATAGCCACTGGCTATTAGCCAGTAATGATTCTGATTTAAAGCATATCAATTACAATTTTCTATGCCAAAAATTATCTCTTAACTGTTTTTATATTTCTCTCACACACACGCATATATATTTAACGGTGTTCTCATTTGGGCTAACTATTATTACGAATGCATACGAGTTGAATGCATTCTTGATGCATCATTTTCTTTATTGGCTGCAAACTTGTCTGCAATTAACAATTGAAATTGAAGCCGACAATAAATAAGAATCGTAATAAAGACTAACAATGTAAAACGTGTGAATGTTCGCACTTCGAACTCAGGCTAATAACGCATATAACACATACACATACACATACATACATATGAACATAGATACAGATATCCACACGTTTGCATTGAATTGGTTGGTTGATTAGTGCGAGTGGAACTAATTTGCTGCATTATTTAGCTGTTGCTATGATCCATCATAGATCTGATGTTGTTTGTTGTTGATTTGTGGTTTATTGCATGTTAATGGGGGAAAAAAGTACAACGATTATGTTGCAACTACATGTAACAACACTTGCAATTTTCTTTCATATGTTTGTAAAATGAGTTGTTTATATTGCTTCACAGTCAGCGAACAGCAGTTTAGAATTTTGCTAAAACAACAAATATATAGTAAATACGGGCGATAGGTAGCAATATTGTTTCACTCACATACAATAATTTGTTTGCAATTCCAATCCGCGTGTACGAGTGTGTGTATGTGTGCATGTGTGTGTGTGTGAGGAAGTGCGAGTAATTGCTACTGCTGCTTGAAATATTGTTGTGAAGATTTCAATAACGCAGCTACTGTTGTAGCTAACAAATATATTTTTGCGCTTCTGCTTATTCCTTCTTTATAATATTTCAATATCATTTTAATAAAAATATTTTTCTTTATACTTTTTTCTTTTCTTTTCGCACACTTTTATGCAATTTTACACTTTTTTCTTTCACTGCGCATCAATTATTATTATTCATTTATTTTTTTATTTTTTTTGTTTCTCTTTTGAGCTGAAGCACATAAGCAGCATAAAGTTGATTATCAGTAGCAAATTGTTGTTTTTGTAGTTGCCTGTGCGCTTAATCTACCACATATGCTCGTATGTGTTGAAGTCTATTACAAATGGAGTGTAGTACTGTTAGTTTATGTAATTGATTTCTACCTTCAATGCCATTATTCAACAGCAAACTTGAAAATCAATTTAAATTTACTTGTTGCATTTTAATTTGCTATCTGAACATGAGGTTGTGAGGAGACATTATGATTCGGAGTCTTTAGTTACGACAATTTATTAATAATTATTATTAGTTAGTGTGCACTGGGGTCCGAAACCTTTTCTTGGCGTAAGTTCTGGGGAAATCATGCGTTGGATCAACGATTTCGTGAGTTCTATCCATAGAGAAAGATGGTCCGAGCTTGATTCCTGCAGAACCGCAAAGTGCTTCGTGAGACAACCTAACAGGAAATCAGCGGAATTTCTTTTGAAACTGAGAAGAAAGGACCTGAGATTACTGGTGGGTGTCATCACTGGGCACAACACATGTGGTCAGCATATGACTAACATTGGCGTCATCACCGATCCATTGTGCCAAGTGTGTCTTGAGGACGACGATACTACGGAGCATTATCTTTGTAGCTGTCCGGTGTTCGCGAGAATAAGATTAAGGCTGTTGGGTAGTGATGTCTTGAGTATGAATAATGTCCATACTCTTCCTCTTCCGGAGATTCAAAGGTTCATCAGTGAAACAAAGAAGTTCGAGGTTGAGAGACTCTAGACCTTTCTTCTTCCCATTTATCCCCACATAACTTTCCTGTCTCTATACTGTCTTCAACTGGATCTATCCTTGGGTATAGCTCAATGGTCCTCGTTGACTGAGTGCTATGGTTAAGTCTGGCCCACCCACAACTCTAACTCTTACTCTAACTCCAGTATGCACTGCGATCCGAAGATCTATTATGCTCTGTTAGAAATTGTAGTAGTAAGCCTATATATTTCTAGGGATATTAATCAGGTTTTTTTTCAATCGTACATTAAATTAGGATACTGCGTTAAAATATGCTTCAAAGTTTTTACCTATATATAGATCATCAGACAGTGTTTTCATTGCCCTGCCCTGTTAAGATACCTGCCTCTTAGCGTAAATTGTGGTTCAAATTTCGTTCAGACCAGCCTAAATTTTGGTTTACTTTTAATTTGTATTTGGCGTCCTTTTAGCCTCAGTTTCAATCCAACTCTTAGTTTGAGTTTTGGTCAGAATTGACTTGATTTTGAATCTGAATTTCGGTCCGAAATCGGTCTAAATTTTATTTTAAATTTTGACCGGAATTCGGCTGGTCCAATTTTTGTTTAATTTTTCGTCTGAATTCGGCCTAAAGTTTTGTCTACTTTTAGCATGAGTTAAAATTTGTTGGTGAGAATATTAATCAGATATTTTCACTGGTTTTTGGTTTGAATTTTGGTTTGCTTTCATTCGGCATTTGGCCTAAAGTTTTGTCTAATTATTAGTCTGAACTTCGGTCTGAATTTTGGATTTTCAGTCTGAATTTCGATCTGGAAAAAAAAGGTTCAATTTTAGTTTGAAATTTAGTCGAAATTTGCTCATAAATTTCTATCCGATTTTAGTTTGAATTGTGGTCTCAGTTTTGTTCAAGTTATATTTTAATTTTTGGTCTGTATTTTTTGGTGTGAGTCTGATATTTCTCTCTTAATTTAGTAAAATCAGCCCTCCCCAAACCCAAATTCTAGAACTGCCATTTGCCTGTAGACCTAATTCTGATTGAAAATGAAATAAATGTAAATTAATTTTCTTTTAATTTTTAGTTTTCGTATATATATATACCACCTTGATCCAAAAGTTCCCGGAATAATCACCGTGTGGCGCTCACATCGTTCCGATTTGAGTTCTGTTTTTTTTTTGTTAAGTTGGTACATCTGTTGTTGATATTTCCTCTAAATCTTAGCGTCATAGCTTGACATTTGCAAAAGTTACGTAGCCAAGAGTACATCTATCTCTGTGTGTGTTGGCGATTTTTTACAATTAAATTGTATTATATAAAATTTTGCGGAAAAAAAAACGGATTTAATGGTGCGCGAACGTTGGAAATGATGAAAAAGTGTTTCGGCAACGATTCTCTAAAGAAAACAGTCGTTTACCAGTGGCACGAGCGGTTCAAAATTGGTCGTGAGTCAAACGAAGATGATGAACGCAGTGGCAGTCCATCGACAACGAAAACCGACGAAAACGTTGATAAAGTAAAAGAAATTTTGGTCAATAATCGGAAATTAACCATCAGAGGGTATTATTTGGGCGTTATCAGGCGTTTGCGTGAAGCAATTCGCCGAAAGAGACCAGAATTGTGGACAGAAAACTCGTGGATTTTGCACCATGATAATGCAAAGTCGCACAGTGCCATCATTATTCGTAATTTTTTGACGAAAAATGTAACAAATACCATCCAACAGCCACCGAATTTACCTGATTTGGCTCCCTGTGACTTCTTTCTGTTCAATCGAGTTAAAAAACCATTACGCGGAACGTGTTTCAGCAGCCGAGAGGAAGTAATGGAAAAATCGCAGGAAGCACTGATGGACATACCGAAAACCGAATATAAAAAATGTTGCTAGGATTAGATCAAGTGTGTTGCATAAGTGTGTTGCAGTCGAGATTACTTTGAAGGGGACAATATAGATTTAGATGAATAAACTTGTATTTTTAATTTTCTGAATAAATTCCGGGAACTTTTTGATCAAGGTGGTATTTTTAAATTTTATATTTTAAACGCTAGTCGAGATTTTGAATAGCAGCATCTGGCGTAGCCTCGCTAATTTTCTAAAGAAAATTCTTCGTTATAAACACCAAATAATTTGAAAGACTTTGTAGAGAGATCTACGATTCAGGGTCAAGCAGTCACTGGTGACGACGTTGGTAATATTTTTGGTATATAAAGACTCTTGGATCGGAACTCTAATACGTAGCAAGATTATTTAAATTATTATTTTATTTTCGAACAATAATCATGTAGAAATTAAATTAAAAGTAAGGGGAGTTTACTACTACTACTACTTCTGCTAATGCGACTGCCACTGCTACTGCTACTGAAACTGCTACTACTACTACTACTTCTACTTGTACTTCTACTTGTACTTCTACTACTACTACTACTACTACTACTACTACTACTACTACTACTACTACTACTACTACTACTACTACTACTACTACTAATACTACTACTACTACTACTAATACTACTACTACTACTACTACTACTACAACTACTACTATTAAATTAATTTTCCGCTGTGTTTCAGCGAATAAATCAGCTGCTGCTACTGCTATTGCTACTGCTACTGCTACTGCTACCGCTACTGCTACTACTACTGCTACTGCTACTGCTACTGCTACTACTAATACTACTACTACTACTACTACTACTACAACTTCTACTTCTTCTTCTACTACTATTATTACTACTATTACTACTACTACTACTACTACTACTACTACTACTACTACTACTACTACTACTACTACTACTACTACTACTACTACTACTACTACTACTACTACTACTACTACTACTGCTACTGCTACTGCTACTGCTACTGCTACTGCTACTGCTACTGCTGCTGCTATTGCTACTGCTACTGCTACTGCTACTGCTACTGCTACTGTTACTGCTACTACTACTACTACTTCTACTACTATAACTACTACTACTACTACTACTACTACTACTACTACTACTACTACTACTACAACTACTACTATTAAATTAATTTTCCGCTGTGTTTCAGCGAATAAATCAGTACCTTATAGCAAAAACGTATTAAGTCACAAAATGAAAATTTTACAGGAGGGCGTAAAATAGATTTTTTTCCTCCCAAGCATTTTACACCACTTTCCCCCATATTTGGTTTTAATTTAATTTACACTCTATTCTGCATCATCTCTTTTCTTTTTACCAAGATAATTTTTTTTTTTATAAATTTATGCTGCAACTGGAATTTAAATACTAAAAACTTTTAGTAAAATTTTGTTACTGCTGCCAATCGATAATGATGATGATGATGGAGATGGAACCATTGGGCAGTTGGTCTGTCTGTTGATGCTGTTATGGTGGGGTATCATTAGCAATGTCATGCTTTAAAAATATTTCTTTGTTGTTTCGTCACTTTTATTTCACATGTGTTAGCAACATACTGTTGCTTGTTGCAAATTGTTGTTATTGAATTAGATAGTTGTAAAAATGGGCTTTGCATAAGGAGCAAAATTGATTCTTTTCGGATATATTGCTGTTAATTTCTATTTGAAATTGTTAATTGAAGTGCAGCCATGTGCAAAGGGATGTACATATGTACGCTTAAATGTTTTTTTTTTTCTTAATTCAAAATAAATATACTAATTCTTATATACTAGGTCATAATTAGTTTTTTTTTACATATAAATTTGTTAAAGATACGATATTAAATATAATAATATACCATATATAATATAATTCGAAAGTATTTTGTTTTGCTCTTAGAAAGTTAATTTTCGAACTTAATTTGTTTTTGAAACACAAGATTTTACTTGATGCTAAATTAAAAACTGAATCAAATATGAAATCTAAATGTAAAAAATAAATCAACTGTGACATTAAATAATCAGTAAAAACTGATTAACTTTCTAAGTTGAAAACATTGATGGATCCAGGTGGCGTTTTTCCCGAAAAAACTATGCATACTTTGAAAATTAAATACTTAGTTTTAATGTCTTCCTCACAATCACAATCTCGTGAAATAAAACCCTTTCCCCTATCTTGGATCCGGTTTTGATTGATATTACATCAACTTAATTTGGTGAAAATTAAAGAATAAGTAAATGAAATGCACAGGTGCCAGCCAATGGGCTGTTGCGATTAGTGTGTGGTTGACATGTGATTACACTAGAAGGGAACTTTAATTTTATGCTTAAGTACCAATTGTAATTGCAAAGAAGTTTTATATGCCTGAATCCACATTGGCTACTGTAAAGAAATATCCAAAATATGTATTGCTAATTGGAATTGAAAAATATTCACCAAAGACATTAGTTGATTGGTGCCAAAGAATACAATTACGGGAGCACTAAATTTGATAGAGTAGTTTGTTTCGGTTGTACAGGAACCTTTCTTTGTATGTCTACCTTATTCCACTCACCGACAAATGACAGAATTATTACAGTCGTATGTTCTTTTGTATGAGTATGAAATTTTTATGAAATTGTAAATGAAAATTTTGTTAAATAAAGAGCAGATAAAAATAATAAATTGGGTCATATAAAAAGTATTTTCGGTTCTTTTTCAATGTTTGAACAAAAATTTTCTTTATTAAAAATCAGTTTTAATCAAGTAAATATTGGCCATTATTATCTATGATCTATTGCCATTTTTCCGGTAGCTTCATAATTCCATCGGTTTAAAAGTTCTGTGGTTTATCGGCGAAAAACTTGCAAGTCATTTTCGGAGGCTCTTCTTTCGGCCAATTTTTTTCCATCAAGAAAGTTTTGCAGAGACCGAAACAAATGGTAGTCAAAACGGTGCAATGTCCTGACTATACGATGGGTGCATCAAAACTTCCCAGTCAAACGCAGTCAATTTTTGGCGGGTCATCAAAGATGTGTGTGGCCTGGCATTATCATAGTGGAATAGAACGCCTTTTCTGTAGGCCAATTTTGGTCCCTATTTCTTGATTGCTTTGTTCCAACGGTCGAGTTGTGAGCAGTAGAGATCAGAGTTGATTGTTAGGCCAGGTTGTAGCAGCTCATAATAGACAATTCCCTTCCAATCCCACCAAACACTCAACATAACCTTGTTTACCGTCAATCAAGGCTTTGAAGTCAAGTCTTTATGGAAGGTCACCGCCTATTGACCATGATTTTTTTCGTTTAATATTCTCGTATTTAATTTATTTTTCATCGCTCTTAATGATTTGTTTCAAAGATGGTTCGATTTCATTGCGTTTCAGCAGCTTTTCACTGATAGTAATTCGGTCAATCATTTTTTCTTGTGTTAATTCATGTGTCACCCAAACAGCGAGCTTCTTTGAGTAGCAATCCTTTTTTAAATGATTCCAATCTGTCATGTGGTTGATGTTTAGTGTCTTCGTTATCTTCTGACAGCTTGTGTGCCGGTCTTGCTCCACCAGTTGCGAAATTTCATCGGCTTTTTCAGTGACTGGCGGGCCAGAGCGAGGTGCATCTTTGACATCGAAATTTCCAGAACGGAATCGCGCAAACCAAAGTTGGACGGTACGTTGTGTCAAAGCATCTTCATCGTAAACCGCACAATTTTTTAATGTTTTTGCAGCGTGGTTACCTTTTTTATAGTAAAAAAGCATCACTTTACGTAGTTCTTCAAAAAGTTCACTCATTTTTAAATCAATGTAACTTTTTACCCGAATGACGAACTACAAAACTATCGCCGCAGGGAATTTAATTATGTAATTGTTTTTTTATATATCAATGCAAAACGATTCTGACAAATCAAAGAGGTGATCTGATTAGAAATGAAATAACTGTACAGTTAAAATTAATTTAAATCATATTAAAAAATTACGCAGGAACTCAAAATAAAACTAAAAACAGTATCCCGATCAAAACTTTCCATCGTTTGGCCTCACAGTGTAGTTATCCCAATTTTTTTTTTTTTGGAAATTTTCTAAAGATAATGGCTTATACCATCGTTTGATTTACTTTTAAACTTTAATTTACATTTTACTTTTTGTTATGAGTTTTTTTTTCACACGTTTACCCTGTGAGAAAATGGGAATCGTTGAAATTTGTTTGTAAATCAAAAACAATACTTACAGTAAAAGTAACCGAAGGTTTAAGTGCTGCTAGCTGAATAGTAAAAGCACTTAAAATGTACTATTAAACACTAAGCTGCCAAGAGCGAAAGGAATACAAAATTTATGTGCTGTTGCTTCACACTTGCAAGCTGTCACACACGATAGCGAAACATATTCTTCTTCTATTGCTTTGCACTTGCTTTCACTGTTAATAAGTTATGTCCTGCCAAAAGCGTTTAAGCATATGCGAAAACACCAAATAAACAATCAACGTTTCAGTTTCACACAGTGTTACTGCTTTATAGCTATTTTTTTAAAACCATTAAAATACTTATTTGCTTAAAAGATTGAAGCTAATCATAAAAAAGGATTGTGTTATACAAGAAGTGATGATTGCTTGCCGTTGGGATCGTCGGTCGTGTATCCAAAGGCGCTCCATCGAAAGCGAAAACGAGGTGTTAATCATTTACAAAAAAAAAAAAGCGCGCTGTCGTCCAGACAATATTCGCGTCAACTTCGCTTTGTGCGTTTAAAATATACCCTTGAAATTTTGCCATTTAAATAAGTTTCACTCAATTTATTGAGAATATGTGAATGCTGATATAGACAGCCGATTTTACTTTTTTTCTTTAAAAACTTTGATAGCACCAGCTGATCGTGTTAAATAAAATTCGTCTTTCAGTGCTGCGATATTACATATTTTATATACATACATAATTCTTAAGCTTCTAAAATCCCTCCCTAGCCCCCGTTATTAAATTTCTTCCTCGTACAAGGTGATAACATTTGCGATCTGCAGGTTATTGAAGCTGGAGGTTCTCATGGTAGCACAATGGGCCCTATTCTCTATACCTTGCAGCAGGAATATAAATTAGCAGTAAAACAATAGTTAAAAAAACAAAGGATGTTCAAGTAGCATATTTTCAAGAGCAGACTTCAAAATTTTTTGGTATAACTTGCTGTAAATACGCTTACGTGCTTAAAGTTAGAATTGAAGGTGGGCTGGGCTAAACCACAGCATTCAGTCTCACAGACCATTGTACTATAACCGAGGTAGAGCCAGAAGAAGAAAGTAGAAATACAGGAAAGATATCTGAGGGGATAAATGGGAAGAAGAGAGGTCTAAGGTCTCTCAACTTCGATTTTGTTTCTTTCACTGATGAACCTTTGAAGCTCAGGACAGCTACAAAATACTCCATAGTATCTTCGTCTACAAGACACGATTGGCAGGTTGGATCGTTGATGACGCCTATGTCAGTCATATGCTGACCACATGTGTTGTGCTTTGTGATGACACCCACCAGTAATCTCAGGTCCTTACTTCTCAGTTTCAGAGAAAATTCCGACGATTACCTGTTAGGTTGTATCTCAAAGCACTTTGCGGTTCTGCAGGTGTAAAGCTCGGACTATCTTTCTTTATGGATATAACCCACTAAGTCGTTGATCCAATGCATGATCTCCCTAGAGCTTACGCCAAGAAAAAGTTCAGGATCCCATGGTGTAATTGCAGAAACTTCATTAGCTAGTTCAGCAGCTAATTTATTCCCTGCAATCCCACAGTGTCCTCGAACCCATGTAAGGCATAACTTGTTGTATTTTGTAACACTATTTAGTTTTGCCTTACACAATCTGACCTATTTTGAGGAGCTGACTGGGTTAGCCTTCAGTGCAGCTATCATTGTAGATACCTATGCACTTCCCATGCCATCTCCTCTCAATTATCCAGCCCTCCACGTCCAGGATAGCGAAAACCTCCGGTAGGAGGACTGTCGGCATCTGCCCAGTGGAAAAAGAGTACTCGGTCTCATCGTCCAAGTACCAACCGGAATCAGTAGCGTTTAAAGTTTTGGATCTGTCGGTATAGATCTCATGACGGAGGCCCCGGAGTACGATTTCTGGACTTAACCATTAATCACGTTCCGGGAACCTGACAATATATCTTCTTCCGAAGGCACATGATTGCCCAAGGGCATCAAGAACAGTGGGCACTGTACTGACAACTGGTGGTATATCTGATTGTGCCTCACATCCACCTAGACATGCCAGACTCCATTTAACCGTAGTTTGTAGGCCGCTCTCATCGCTTCTTTACGGATTTGAAGATACAGAGGAAGCAAGTCAAGCAAAGCATTGAGGTCATCACCAGATGTAGTACACATTGCACCAGTGATACCCAGGCACAAACTTCTCTGAAGCCTGGTCAGAGAGGATACTGTGGACTTAACCAAAGTTCGTCTCCATCATACTACAGAGGCATACGTGACAATAGGTCTCACAACAGCAATGTCCCCAAGACCCCAAGTCTAGCCAAAAGCTTGCCTCTATTGCCAGAAAACCTTCAGTGCATGCGAGACCTTCAGCTCGTCGTGCGTCTTCTATAACAGTTTGCAACTGCAGTGTCATCTAAAGTTATAGTTGGTAGTAACAGGGCATATTTTTTGCGTTTCCTTGTGATGCTTTTACTAAGATTCACTGAAAGTCTCTGCAGATCGTACCAAACCTCGATCTTGTCCAAGACTTCTTGCATTTTATTGCACACCATCTCTAACGACCGTCCCGAGGTTAGTACGCACATATCACCAGCATGTGCTTGGTTGTGAACTTAAAAATTCTGCAAATCATTAAGAAGGGAGTCCACCATGAAGCATCATAGAAGAGGAGGGAGCACGTCCCCTTGTGGGCATCTTTTCTCAACTTCGACCGTGACACTGTGTTCGTTTCCCCCCATGATAAGCAGCCATTTGGATAGCATGGCATGAATCCATCGAATGACAATTTCTTCAAAACCATATTGTGTGGTCGAAGAGCAAATCGAGCCGAAATCGAATCAAAAGCCCCTTAAATATCGATAAATACTCCTAGAATTTAGTTCCCTGCGTCCAGACTTTGTTCAACTGTACTAACACAATCGTGAAGAGCTGATTCACATGATTTTCCACTCTGATAAGCATGCTGTCGAGAGAACAGTAAACTTACATGCTTACTGTGTTTGTATGTAGTTACTTATCCCAAGGACAAAAACATTTTTGTTCTTGAGCACCAGGTTCTTCTTTATCAAAGAAGTCAAAGAATTGGTCGCATCTGATCAAATTTGCGGTCATATCATACATATTACCATATGCATGATAAGACTGCCGGTGGAGTTCTAGAGGCAGTTACTTCCACTTGATGGGCTATGGTTTACTATATAAGCATGGCAGACCAGGTGAGCGGGAAACAACACAACCGCTTATTTGCACTGAATTTGCCTCCTTTTCTGTCCAAGAGGAGGCATCCCTGGGCGCTCTGACTCGTCCAAACATCTTCTTAAACCTATAAACTTGTCAACGCTATAGAGCCGAAAACTATTACTTAACAAATGTTAGTTAGTCCGGATTGTGTATATTTCGGTCACCGATCCATACAATATGCCAATAAGCGGAGCAGAACTCTCCGGGGATATTCATAATTTGGTAAATGCCTCACATATGCTTCTCGCCCATATCATCTTTCCGCCTGAATTTTTTAATTATAAGCTTTCTTTCTTTTTTGTAACTACTAAATCGCAACTTTGGGGCCATAATTTCCGAGGCACTTTCAGTGTTTGAGTTATTTCATTATGATTTTTATTTGTTTGAGCTATAATAAAACGAAAATTTCCTGAACTTTCCTAATTCCAAAAATAGCATAAATTTTATTTCGAAGTAATTAGTTTTGGTTTTTTTGGAGACTGAGTTATTGCTTATCTGAATATCAAAATAGTGAAGATGACCGGTTGTGAAATTTTATACAATACATGAAACAAATATGTAGGTAAAATTTCCATTAAAAATCAGATCAACCCAATCACATACAAATACAATCTTTGAATATATAGTAAAAGCATAAACTTTCTTCATATAAATAAATAAATGATAATAAAAAGTACATAGATGCTAAGGTAATCGAAATAAAATGCCTCCTCATAAAAATTAAATATCGGCGCAATATCAAAATAAAAAGCATTATTAGAAAATGCTTTAATTGCAGTGTAGAGAAAAACTTTATACACACATACGTGCATATGCATGCAGACGTCTTCGAGACTTACATAAGAGTTTTTTTTTCAACGGTGGAATAAAGATAATCAAACTCAAACCTAAACCTTTAAGAAAAAAAAAGAAAGAAAGAAAGAAATGTGTGTTTACCTACGTGCAACAATAAAATTATTTTAATAAAAAATAAAAATGTAATATAAAAAATTCATTTACCCATAGTATTTAGGTATCATAAAGTTTAGAGTGGCTGCAGCAGCAACAACAACAACAGCAGCAACAACAACAACAGCAGCAATAATAGCAGCAGCAACAGAAAAAGCAGTAGTGTCATCTGCATTTCTCACGTTCCACCACGGCACAACATGAAGAAAGTAAAAGCATTTTTTGTCTTGTTGTTTTTCGACATTTCGGCAGCACGCCACAATTTGTCGTTTTGATCGTTTTGATGCATTACTGCCAGCAAGTAAGCGAACAAATGAAGTGTCACTAAGAGACGTTGACACATTAATTGCAATGAAAATTGAAATTTTATAATTATACAGAAATGTATGACACCGACACCGTGAATGAGTGACACAGAGTGGAGTGAGCATAAATGAATGGCGACGACGACAACGACGCGCTATTAAAATCAAAAATATCTCGTTTTTAAATTAAAAAATTAACATTTAAGTGTGTAAAAGTATTATTTTATTTATTTAAATGCGCGTGAATGTTTTAATGAACTTGTGGAGAAAAGTGTAACAAAATCGCATTAATGCTGGAGCTACGTTTTTGTTTGGTTGTGTAGTTATTGCAAATAAAATTAAATAACATAATTATCACTGTGAACGAGTAAATGCAATCAAGTTTAATTTCTAAATGTTACGAATTTGAGTTTTTCTTCTTTATGAATATTTTTAAAATTCATACCGATCATGTTTTCTAATTAAAGCAGTAAGTTTGGTTGATTGCATTACGTAAGTTTTATATTTAAAATTTTTTTTTTTTATAATATCTTCGAATGGAATGTACAGAAATTTTTATAGGCTGGTGTACTGTAAAGCCTCTCATTTCCAATGACATATTTCTTTTAATTTCAGGATTTGAGTTGTAAGGAATTTAGTTAATAAAATTTGTAGATTTCTGTTTGTTGATATTCGGACGCATTAATTCAATCTTCAATGAGTGAAAAATAATGACTAAAAAATCAATCATCAACCACCAACTAATGACTAATAATTTAAATTCTAATAAGAATCAGGGAAATAGTTGGTGAGGAATATGGAATCTCATTTTTATTTTTGTAATCGCAAATGTTTCCAATAGAAAATTATCAAATTATGTATTTATAGCGAATGGTTAAAAATTAAAATCGAGTCTTTTCAAAACATCACTTCTGCACATTCGTGGTTTTGGCATGCACCCAACGATATGTAAAATTTCTTAAGTTTCAGTAACTAATGACTCAATAACTAAATCATTTACTGATTCGTTAGTCATGACTTAAAATTTAGTTGACTAATTAGTTAATTGAAAATATTAGTTGATTAATCTGTTTACATTACAGTTTTTCATAAATTTATTTTGTCATTTATAAAGTTTTCATAATTTTGGTATAACACGAAGGTAATTCACATGACTAACAGCTTTACATACCATGAGAATAATATTGATTAACCCCTTAAGTCCTGATCCTAGAAGGACTCAACCAAAATCGATGATATTTCACACAGACTTATTATTTGGTCTAATCAAGAATAAAAGAGAAAAATAATACCTTTTCCTATTTCTAATTTCTCTATTTTTTTCTAATTTTTCAAAAGAATTTGTATCTAATGTGGAGTTCATTGAAGTTTTTCTATTAGCTATTTAGTTATTGTCAATAAAATCAAGTAGGTTTTTAACCCTTCGAAGGGCGCGCCGCGACAAATTAACCTCAAATTGTTTATTTTGTGTTTTTAAAATATAAATCATAGTAGCCGACCGCAGCCACTCAATTGACTTTGTAAGTTTTGAGAAGCAGCGTAGTATACCGTTAGCTGTTGGTTTCTGCGTTACATCGTTTAGCTGCTATTTGTGTTTGAAAATTGGTATTCCGTTTTTGCGGCTAATTTGCCGCGGCGCGCCGTCTCGTGTAACAAAAAAATTCAAGGGTAGCTTGATGAAAATTTTTCAAAGTCAAAATGATGACAAATAAACATTTCAAAATAAATGCTTAAAATATAGTTCAACATCACTAGAAATCAATCAATTGTTTTATTTTAATGATTTTTTTGCTATAAATAAGAAAAATTGCAGTCGATACTATGAAATTTACCTTGCGGCTAAATTGCCGTAGCGCGCCCTCTCGTGTAACTTTTCAGAGCGCGTCCTCAGAAGGGTTAAAAAAATGTGCAGTGGACCGTTGCATTTTCGTAATGCAAATATTTTAATGTATATTTTAAACAAATAGTGAACGAATATGAGGTTGAAAACGCATTTATAGAAAATAAAGGATCATAAAACGACAAAATAAAAAAGGTTCCCTTTTACATTTTTAACATTTTTAGCTTAGGCTTTAGGAGGCTACTCCCTTAAATAAATATGACATAATTTAGAACTGTCAGTTATAATTTAATTCTAATCATTGTCAAGTAAATGTTTTTTCATCAATGGCTTAGCCACTCAGCCAAAACCCTGTTTTCTTTACGCTCCGTACCTAATGAATTAAGAAAGGAAATCAAAATCACTTTGGCCTCATTAGAATTTATTTTGTTTGTAGTCACTTCTTATTAACTTTCTTATTTTATAATGAAATTTTATTCAACATTATAGCTAGAGACTTCGTTTTCAACTTTTTCTAAATATTGTAAGGTTTTTGAGAGCTTGATGTATAGGGGAGTGTCATCAGGGTTAGAGCATGTTTTGACTTTTGCTCATAACTTCCGATGAATGCGAAATTTTTATGAATGTTGCATATCGTTGAAAATATCTCACAAATTGCAATGTTTTTGATGAACTTTAAAATATAATTGCATTAATAGTTCAGAAGTTATGGACATTTACGAAAAACAAAAATTGTATTCAGGGTCAGAGCACTGTACAGCATATTCCGGTGATGCAAACACTATGAAATGCTACATATTTTCACTTCTTAAACCTTATCGAACAATTTAAGTTAACTTAAACATTTACATTACTTTGACATTGACATGTTAATTTTTAAATTAATTCATTTTTTCTGGCACTGTTAAAAAGTTTTTTTACTCTTCTTTAAACACTCGGTACACTTATATACAATTCATGCCTTGAACTCGAAATGACATGGAAAGTTTGCTTTCGTCATGACAATCCATACTGTATGTATACTAACTTAATGGACACCATGGAGAAAACGACACTGACAGCGCCCCAATCATGACACACTCCCCTATGTATATTGTTGACACAGTGCCCACTCGAACTCTTTGTCATCTCATCTCTTTTCGGCATCTGATCAACATATCCTGTGATCAGTTCCTTTTGCAGCCTCTGTTTTCTGTTCTTTTCAATCGCTTTTCCTCACTGTTATCAATGCTGCTATATATTTTTTGGACCTCGTCTCCATTTAGTCCTTATAAACAGTCTTATAAACTATATCTTCTCATGCTTCATCAGCTTTTTTTTGGAGGTTAAGTGGGTTAGCATCTCGTTGAATGGCATGGAAATCTTGGAAACATTCTTCAGAAACATTGGAAAAGTTGTACGAAAAATCATTATTGAGTACAATCGTTCTACACTGGCGCCCTCGTGAGAAACAACAGCATTTTAATAAAAAAATCAATTTCCTGCGGTCAGAAATCAATTAGATTAAGGTGGAACTTTATCCGAAAAAATGCTCAGTCCAATATTAACATAATAGTGTTGTACTACGGTTGTACACGCTTTGGTTTATCCTCAAGAAATCTGTGTGTCCATAAAGCACAATATTGGCTCCAAAATTTAATCTAACATCTCCAAAAAGTGGACAAATCCCCATATAACTGGTTAATTACTACCTATAACAGTATACACAGTTAGTTAATTTCCATTGAAATCTCACTTAAAAAAGGAAACTTTCGGTACAGGATTTGACTACTGTTTTTTGAAATAAGTAGTATCCTGTTTTTTAACTTGAATCATGAACTTAACCTCGATTCCTAAAAAAGTGCGGATTCCTTCGCTGTAAATAAGTGTCGAATTCATAGACATTCTTGAAGTTGCAATTTCAGTTATTTTTTGTGATGGCTTTCATCCAATCAAACCAATTTTTTTTGATCGAATAAGCAAGAAAGCTGGAAGGTTGGATTATTGGGTTGAACTACTTTTTTCAGTGCTCATCATCAGAGCAAAGCAAAATAATTTGACTATTTTTTTTATTTTTTGAATTTATTTAGGGTAGTTCTGCCTTTTTCTTCTTATAACTAACGCAGAATTTGAAAATCATAGTTTACTACTAATAAAAAAGTTTTCGTGAATATTTTGCCTTGTCCTGCTCATCATGAACTTGCTAAAAGAAGTCATAACATCTGCTAGTTTGGTCATAGCGCATTGTAATGAATTTTTTCAATAACCGCAATTCATTAGATTTATGATGAACACATCAGTCGCCACTTTGTGGGAAATAAATAAAAAAAAAAAAAAGTTACGTGCGACGAGAATTATGCGCATATAGATTATTAAAAACTAAAAATTTTTTTTTTCAGAAAATCCGTTCTTGAAAAATCGACGCGACTGTGGAGGGGAAATTTTATTTCGGTCTCCACGGCAACGCCCATATCTTTAAAACTATTCAATATTTTTTAATAAAAATTTATGGAAACATTGTTGGAAGTGCACTTAATAAAATGAATATAAACAATCCTCATATTTCTTTATTTGAAAAATCAAAAAAATTCTGGAAAATCATTAATTTTTCCAGCCGTCACAGTGGCTTTCCCCTTAATGAATGAGGGGCTTGAATATGGTCAAAATATTGATCATAACATTTTACAGATTTTTCAAAATTTAATACACTTGGACTAGCAATCTTTATTTTTACAGAGGCATTTCTTCGATTACACTGTACAACAAAATGTGTATCTGAATTATTGCCTAATTTTTCTGGAGTATTTTTGGCCGCTGATCACGAATCTGTAAAAATTTTTTAACGGGTCAAATCTAGTTTCGTTTATATTCGAAAGTTCAGGTTTTTGAAAATTTGATAAGGTAGAAAAAGGTCAAATGTGAAAAATTTTTTTATTGCTTTTTCTTTTTTGCTTTTCTACACGAATTAATTTTAAGAGTTTAAGAGTTTTGGATGAAAAAAAGTTTTTTCATAAAATTTTTTCATACATTTTTTGTGTGTATTTTTAAAATAGGGCACATTTTGTTTGATAGTCAATAGTCAACGAGGTCAAGCGATACATATGTTGGTACGTGCGTTTTATATAAAAATGAATTGTTGAACGTGTACTTCAATGCTCTTAACCCATCAAAAGATATATAAACAGTTATATTTACTCAATGCAAAAAAAAAAAAAAAAAAAAAAAAGAATTTAGTTGTTATCCAAACATCTCAAAATCGAAGCTAAGAATTTTATAATTTTAATTTAACTCATTTTGGCCCGGTACTAGAAGCCATGATACAATTTTGAAAATTTTCCATATGTTTTCAATAAGAAATTTTAGTACTTAAAAAATAAAAGAAATTTGTTTCTGAGGGGGTGTAGTAGTTTTTGCCTTACCCTTAAGAAAATATGGTGACCAGACGAAAAAAAATTTAAAATATTAATAAGTATTTCTTGATATTAAATATATTTAGCACAATATTTTAGAAGTTATTACAGGTTAATGTGAGCGAAATGGCTGTTTCTTTATACGATTTTTTACAAATGTTTGGTCAGCTGTAGCCTCTTAAAAATATATAAAGATCTGTGAAGTTATGATTTCTGCATCAAGTTATTTTATCTTGATGAATTCACATGGCCTTGATGTTAGGTAAATTACAATATTTTAAATTATCTAAATGCTAGTATATATTGAAATGTTAAACCGTGATTAATTTTGGAAAAAATATATAAATGCATTTTTGACAAATTTTTGATTAATCGATCGATCAGGCCAACATGGACTAATTGAATTATTAATTTTTCTTTTCTTAAGGACAATTTTATTATATAAAAGAATTTTATGAATTAAAGAAAAAAAAAAAGAAAGTAAATAATGAAATATGTACCTACACAAGCCAATTATAAATCAGCACTTCAACTTAAAATTGCTGGAAGCAAAATTTACAGCAGAATAATTTCTATTTTTAACAGAACAAAAAAGTAAAACTATTCAGGTAAATTAATGTCACACTTAATAAACGTATGTAGATAGGCTTTCTAAAAAATCTAAATCACTTTTTATTTTTGCTTCATAGCCTCTACTTTTAATAAATGTATGTATGTATGTATATGCCTACAATAATTAAAGCAAAAGTTCTAAGTCATAAAATTTCACTCTCAATTTGCCCTCGACGACGGCGACGACGACAAGTTTTTATGTGACAGACAAAATAAATGTTAGTTAGGTTGACAAAAAACAAAAACTAACACATAATTTTTATTATTCATTTTATTGTTGTTGCTGTTGGTTTTGTTTTGTGAGAACATTTAACCCAGTTAACGCCCTACAATTCTAAATTCAACATTAAACATTAAAATAACAAAACAGCAACAAATTCGCAATGTCAGTAGAAGAAGAAATCCACAAATGGAAATAAGTAATAATAAAAGAAGCAATAGAAGATAGAAAGAAAGAACATTAGGCACACACAGAGCAATGAGCTTAAATGTTGCGGCTAGTAGTAGAATGCGCATGAGCAGCGGCAGCATTCATGATCAGCAGCAATAACCAGTGAAATAGAAGAGAATTAGCAACAACAGCAGCCGCAACATAGTCTGCTGTACCGTCGTTGTCATCTTGATTGTAGTCGTTGTCGTCAACATTGCTGTTGTCATCAGAAGCAACTTCAAATCAAGTAAATAACTTTTCATCAGCTATCGACCATTAAAGCATCAGCGGCAGCAATGATAGCAGTGGCAGTGGCTGGTGTACTTGAATTGCTTGTGACCGACCACTTCCATCAAAAGTGGTGGCGGCAGACGAGAACTTTGTGGCAGCAAGAATAATCAAACCAAGCAATATGTTGGTGGATAGAAGCGAACAAAAAAAAAAAATATAAAATAAAAAATACAACAAACTAGTCACTAAAGAATTCTAAACGCGGTGAAAGTAGTTGTCATCATCAATAATCAAGAAAATCTGGTCTTAATAATGACTAAAACATATTTACGTGTATGTACATACGTTCTAACTAGAATATATCGCATATGTGTGACTTTGACCATCACTTTGAAGTTGGTTGACAAAGAAAAACCAAACAACAACAAAGAAAATAGAAAACAACAGCAAAAACTATTGAAGCCGCAAAAAATTACAAAAAAAAAAAAATAGTTATACTGTTTGAAAGAAAGAAAGAAGAACCTGGTTATCATCAAGAAGCTTCTTTAGCTACATACATACATATATGCTTCTATATAATTTTTCGACTTTTTCTTATAATAATAATTATTGCTGTTGTCGTCGTCGTTTGCTATTTATTTGCTGTTGCGGTCTTTAAATGCAATTGAACCAGTGCGCGCTGTGGCATTTAGTTGTTTAGATTGACTGCCACTTGTTCATTTGATCTTTCATCTTTTTGTGGTTATGATTGTAGTGGCGGGCACGCATTCGCACACACTCACACACATACCTACATATATAGAAGCATACATATGCATATATAGCATACATCAGGTGGCATTAATAGTGTCATATTGTATAGCAAAAGTATGTACAAAATATGGTCAAAAAAACATTAAGCATGTAATCTGCTACAATCGTTCGCGCTCATGAATGCCAGCATGAAAAGAAAGTTGTTGTTGCTGGCTGTTGTCTCGAAAGTCAGCCCAATGCGTCTCTATGTATGTGAAATGTCTGTGTGTAGTGGTTCATAATTTTTAAGTATGTTTTGCACATTGTTTTTTTTCCCCAAAATTATTTTTGTATATACATGACTGGGCAATGGAATTAACTTAATTCGTGAAGGTTGTGCGACAAAGTATAAGATCACTCTTTCATGGTTTTCATTTCTTTTTTGGGAGTTTTTTATTAATATTAAAAGTTAGTTTTATTCCTTTGTTTAAATCTACAAATATCGAATTTGAAAAATGATTGTTCACATTTTTCGTACTTAGATTTACTTTATACCTCGGTAATGATATCTAAGACATTGCCCTGCCCTTAATTTTACATCTGAGATTTGCAGTATAGAGGCCAAAACCTCATAATTTGCTTATGAAGGATCAATAAAATAATACTTATTTTATTATGTTAACACCTACAAGTTTTAGAAATGGTTTCATATTAGGTAAACGGTCGCGGAACCTGTCATAAAATTTTAGGGAAAAATATTCCCCATCAAAAAGTAGTTGGGGTCACTGAAGGCAAAAATCACCTATGCCAAACATTTTTCAAGAAATTAACACAAATTTTTTTTTTTTTTTTGTTAGAAAAAATAAAAAAATTGTTGAAATTACTTATTTTTGGAAGAATATTTTTGTATTGAACTAAATATTTGAAAAAAATAATCAATTATTTTGGGTTGAAAAATACGTGGTCAGAAACCCCATATTCTTAAGAAACTCTTAGGGCCGGTCGCGTATGATGCGTTTGAGGATTTCGTCCAGTGTGCCCAACACACAAAGCAGGCGGTATGATGACCTAAGCAGGAGCACCAATCGTTGATGTTTACGTGGGTCTAGAAATGCACCCTTTTTTAGGCAAGTATTGAAGAGCTTGAAGTATACCTCCGGTTTCGTATTGATCCTAACTAATCCCGGGTCTTTGTTGTCAGCAAAACTTCGCTTCGTGTTGCAAGCACCTCACTGGTGATGATATTCGGGGCGTGTACATGTGTTGGCTTTGATGAGGGTAAAATGCTTTTGAGGGGGAGAGAAATGAGTGGCTACCACTGTTCGCATCAGCATGGGGGAAGTGGGCAGTGAGAATCTGGGGCTGTGTATGTGTTGGCTTTAATGAGGGTAAAATGCTTTTGAGGGGGAAGGAAATGAGTGGCTACCACTGTTCGCATCAGCATGGGGGAAGTGGGCAGTGAGGATCTGGGGCCTCTGAGTTTGTTCAGCACTCTGCTTTAAAGGAACCGTGTTTCCTAGCATTGATGGCAACTTTCAGCGTTGCCCTTTTGGTTGAGCATCCCTGGTAGGGAGAGAACTCACTCTCTATTAGCGCTTTCCTGCACTCTTTGGGTCTCTTTCTCTTGGCAGCTCCTATTTCAGCCTCTGCTGGGCATCACAGAACGTCTGGGCATCGTTCGTACTCTTATTGCTGTGATTCACCCTAAATCGTTGTACTGTGCTAAATCAGGTTGAAAATTTCGACGTCGAATTCTTGATTTTTTGATTACGGAGAAATTAAAAATTCTGAAGTTGATATTCAATATCATTCTTCATTCGAGTTCAAATATTTTTCTCAATATTCGCTTTCGCTAGAATGAGTTGAAACATATTTGAGAAAATTTTTTTTTGGATGTACTGTCGGAGCGCTCAAAAGCTGACGAAACCTTGATTCTGGAGCCTTCAACATCTCGGAAAATTGTTCGTTTGATAATTTAAATGATGAGTTAGCAACCAAGGCGGTCTAATACAGCATTACGAACGCAGCTACAAACAGCCTACTTACAAGATTAAGCCATCATGTATATGTGATTTTCAAATCTACTCCCAAGATACCACCAGTAGAGAAAATGGGATGAGGGGAGCATATCCACTTCAGGGTTGGGGCTTGCTAGCCGAATTTTTAATCAAAAGTATTTTCGATTCTACCGAAATACTGATGATTTTCCTTTGGTGAAATATTGTCAAATCAGCTTAAAAAAATTGGCTGAATTTGTTGTTTTCTTTAAAAGTTCAAATTTAACTATTTGCTTTTGAAGCTGAAAAGCAAAGTAATAAAAAAATCATTTCAAATTTCCCTATATTTTTGGTTTTTCAAATTAACCGTTATGTGGCTGATAAAAAAACAGCTTCTGTAGCAAGGCCGTATTTAGGGAGGTCAGAACCAGACCCACCCTCCCCCCCCCCCCCCCGAAATATGGAAACTTTTTTCTAATTTTTGAGATTAATTGCCAATGGATGGAAAAAAAAGTCAAAATAAAATCTATTTAACGATATTTTTTACTTCCATCGGTTTTTTTTCTAAAAAGTCAAATCTAACAAAATAATTTGAAATCTTGGTTACACTATGCGATCAAATCCGATTTGTTTTCTTCGACATGAGGTTTGACTACGGAATCAAAAAGAAAAGGTGATACTGAGCACTCCTGCGTTCATAGTTTTTCTAGGTCAGTAATTGTTTTTGATTTAAGATTTCGTCCTGAATCAGTTTGAAAAGTTTAAAAATTAATAAAAATAGAAAAAATTATTGGATCCTTGTAAAATAAGACTTAGGTTGGTTAGGTTGGAGTGGCTGTCGAGAGACACACTTAGGCCTGAACGGCCCATTGTGATACCACATAGTTGGACCTACAGTTTAACGCCGATTCCGAACGGCGGTGTGGCAATTTTTTATCGGCTTGGTGGTTTTGCCATTACCAACCAAGGTGTGTACTTGCACACTATCTTATAATTCTCATACACTTCATATTGATAGTGAATATAAGAAAGTTATGAAAATTAACCACCAGACGAAGACGGGAATCGAACCCGAACCTCCCAGATGAAAGTCTAGTGCACTATCCACTAGGCTATCGAGGTAGTCCTCGATAAGACTTGCTCGAACCCCATTTTTTCCTAAAACGTGACGTGATGGGAAGTTTTTGACCTCAGATTCGTGTTTAACGTGAAAAATACTTTCGCAAAAACTAGGAACCATCTTATTAGCAAAACCCATGCAGTTTTAGGAGAAAATCTTAAAATGTAATTAATTTTTAACCAATTATTGCTCAGAGCACCACGACTAGAAAGATCTCTTTCAATGCTGTGACTTCATGAATTTCGGGTTCCTTATCATTGATAATGGTCCGAATTCCCAATGATGATCATTTGAAAAAAATGAGCCTCTACTATTTTTGGTAATTGTTTTGAGGTTGGGTACATCATCAGAAGTGGTAAGTCAATGAGTTAATAAAATGATGTCCCTCACGATAAAAAAAAAATGCACTAGAATGCACATTGAATAATATTTATTTCAAAAAATTTAATTTGATTATTCTGTGAATTTTTTGTCACTTTTGGCCATTTTTTTGAGGTTAAGATTAAAAAAAATCGGAAAATTTTTCCTAAAATTTTAATTTTATAGGGTCCATCAAATGTATCATTGATTTAATTTATTGTATTTCAAAATCAGTTTGATAAAAATTATTTATGAATATTTTCTGAAAACCCCGCTCGAAAAAAATTTCTGGCTACGGCCCTGTTCTGTAGGCTGATAAGGTACCTAATATTCAATATCTACCTACAATTCGATCTAATTTTACTTTAAGTAGTTAAGGGAACGTTTATATCAGAACTAAACATTTTTCAAACATGTAGCTATCAATTTTATTTTGAAATCAACATAGTCAGTTTCATAGCAATTTCCCAAATTTACTTACTTATTTTTCGCACCAAAGCCAACAATTGTTCAATGGCAATGTTACTTATTTTTGAAAAATAAGCAATTTAATTTAAATTTCCAGTGGTTGTCATTATAGTATTGAAAAAACTTTGCTTTCAGCGAAGAAGCCACAGTTTGTTCTTATGTGCCATAGAAAAATAAAAATGCGATTCTTCTGCCTTCAATGTTAGGGGAAAACCAATATTTATATAGCAACTAAATAAAACTAAAGGTGACGTTTATTCGAAATTCTATTGAGCTTGTCGTTGGAAAACCCATAACTCCAAGCAACGTTGAACCCTCACAACTAAAAAGCTATAAGCCTTTATAAATGTAACAAAGAAAAACTAGAAAATTCCGCAATATTTGTTCAAATAGAGTTTGAGGCGAACATTGAAGCAGCAATGCAGTGTGCAACACTTACGCCTAAACTTAAATACATTTGTATTATACAATATTTGTCACTTTTTAAATGTGTTAATTTACCACATTTTCATGTTTTTCTGCGATATAAACATTAAAAAAAATTTAGGTACCCGGGTACCTTATCAGCCTTTTAAGGGTTAGGTTTTAGTTTTTACTATTTTTTTTAAGAAATTATTATAAAATAATGAAAGAAATTATAATTTTGGACTCCAAATAAAGTCTTTAGAAATGTCACGAGGACTCAGCCACGTAAAACTCATATTTCGAGAAATAACACAGTTTAAAAACCATTTAGGTACCCGGGTACCTTATCAGCCGATTGAGGGTTAAATATAAATAGCACAGTGTGACAAAAAAAAAAATAGAATATGCTTTTTTCGAGGTTTGCACGTGTCGTAGGTCAAGTCAAGTAGAAAAAACTGCATGCTCAGAATTTTAAATTGACCCTCAAAATCTGGACTAAGGGCCGAAGAACCGATTTTTCATAGGCTAAAGTATATACTTGCCCGTAACTTTATTTTTAATTGGCGATAGTGATAATGATAGCTTTGTGATCACTGTGCGTGCCTATGGTGCTAACACACCAATTGCTGCTATGTGTGATCGTGATATGGGGCAAAAGAGACATCTGTACTATCACTCTCTCTCTCTTTACCTCTAGCAGCTTCAACGGTATGTTATCCGTATTCGTTTAATATTTAGATACAGCTGCAAATGTACCAGATTTCCGAGTATGTACCTGCTGCTGGTGCGGGCGCAATTGTTAGTATGACCCTAGGAGTGGCTTTAAGCGCCCCGTTTCTACTTCATCCCAAGTCTCCCAATCACGACAATATGAAAGAATAGAAGAAAAAGTAAATACTATATTCTATTCAGGCTTCTAAACTTAAATATTATTTTATTAAAAATTCTGCTTCACTTTGCTTCACTTTAATATACTTAGATTAAAAATTGTGGTTATTTTCGCATTACTGACTTTACCCGGACTACAAAGTCATTTTGAATGAATTTGGCATTACAGAAAAGCGTAAAGAATATTTCAACTAACACAACCGCAAGCCACAAAAAATATCTACAACAAAATTTCAACGCTTTCCTTCAGAATTCCAACTACATACGAGTATAACTCAGAATATTTAATAATTTACGCTGTTCAATATTTCTTTGTGTCATTGGGCGGAGAAAGTGGGCACCAATCAACCACCGACCAATGTAAATTGTATTTGTATTTGGATAAAGTCCTTTTTTTAATCTTTTAATTTACTTTCGAATTCCATTAAAGAATTTTTGACATACCTAAAAAGAAAAAACAACAAAAATAAAAAATCAAAACCGAAGAGAGCGAAAGAAAGGTAAATTAAATTAAGCTACTGATAAAAATCTGCATTTGCCTACATAAATTTAAAAGGTTTTGTTGAATGCGATTCATCTTTTTTAAAAAAAAGGTTTCGCTTTTTTTCTGGTTTTGTATGCGGCTCAAAACTTTTTTACCATAATTAATAACCAAATTGTGTTGGTAAGTATTGCCAAAAAAAAAAAAAACAAAAAAACAACAACCAAACGCCAAACATTCATAAATGTTACAAGAACATTACTACTACCTGCTGTTATCGCACATCGCCGCACAGCAACACCCAAATTTAGGTCAAAAGAGGCGTTACAAACAAACAGACCCATAAAAAAAATGCTTAATTCATATGGCCATAAATATAATTTAACGCATCACACGCATGGGCAATATGCGGGCAGACAGTTGGGTAGGTAGACGGACGGCGAGTGAAGCGACATCGTTTACGTTGCCGACGATCGCGATGACCATTGAAGCGCGTATTGAGGACATTTACAAATTACAATAATCAAAAATATTTTTCGCTTGGATGTTATCACTGAGTGGAGATTTTGGAGTGAATTTTTTTTAGTTCGTACACAGACAATAATAATGCCGGGTTTAAGTTCTTTAATTTAAAAAAAAAGAAGGTTAACTTTGTTTAAATTATGTTCAAATTTTTGCTCAAATGATACAAAAGAAAAATAGTGACAAAAATAAACTCAGTTTTTTTTCTCATGATTGTTTATTAATATAAGGTGCGACTGATTTGTTATATTCTGCTAGGTAGAGTATCGAATTTGAAAAATATTGGTGTGAGTTCTCACAAACTTTATTTGGATCAATGAAAACCCTATTCCTTTCTATTAAATTATTTCTAATTCTTTTTGTTATATCTCCAGTGAAATAGACCACCCGGTATATGAAAAACAATTGCTAAAGTGAGCTAAAAAGCTTTAAAGTTCCTTTTAAATACAAAATACCAATTGAAATATATACAATGAACTTTGTCAACGAACAATTTCGTATAATTTAAAGATATTTACATGTAAATAAATCTTTATCATCAAAAATAAGTCACAAACATTTTTCAATAAGACTCAAAGAAATTTTTTCTTTCTTTGTGGTTTTTTTTTTTTGTAAAGAAATGTGAAAGGATTTGGTTACTTGCATTCTTAAAAAAAAGCTGTATATGAAAAAGAAGAAGCAGCAGCACAAATAAATGCATTGCCAATTTATCTTCTCGCTTTGTTGGTGTTTGGCAAATGAGCAACACATGCCACATGAACCAAATGGAATTTTTGGAAGAAACTAAGATTTAATACCACAGATAAATGAACAATGTAACCAAAAATGAACTGCAATATGCACAGTGGAGCAAAGTGGGGAAAAAACTATTTGATGACTTTGTAAAACGGTAAAATCTATATTAAGGGGGAAAATAAGGTTAGACGGTTAAAAAAATCGACTTTTTATTTATATCATAAATTGTTAGTAAAACTATTGAAAATATGTTCCCAAAATTTTAAATGAAAATTCCGATTTGTTCTATTGTTATAAGCCATTAAAGTTAGTAGTTCTCCTTCAGATCCCTATATGAAGCTAATATCGGAATATTATCATTATAGTCCAGTCATTATAAAGATTTACATCATAAAAATTCTAAACTGAGATTTTTCTTCAGTAATTGTTAGTGGGGGTATGATAGATTAAAAAACCACAAAAATCAGTCCTGGGGTTGCAGAGCGACCCCCCAAAAAATCCCCCCTTTAATGAACAAAGCCTTTTTTTTTACTAATAACTGGTTAACCGTTGGAGATATCAAAAAATTACGTACTACAAAAAAAAGCTTGAGTGATTTCGGTTCACATATCTTTTAACAATATTTTCTAACAATTTAGAAATTAAAAAATTGCATTAAAAAAAAAACATCAAATACAATAAACAATAAAAAATTCGCCAAAAATTGGGTGATTTTAATATGCTGATAAAATTGCAAAATGATAATTTTTTTATTTCTAACTTTTACAGGATTTTCAGTAGTAATGTCTTGAACCAAGAGATAATACATTTATAACATATAGTGAAGCCAGTTATTTTTATTAAGGCTACAAATAGAAAAAGTAGTAAAAACCAACAGGCAACTATACTATATTGTTAATCAATGAAAATCGCGGAGGATGTTGTACTTTACATCCCCTTCAAAACCCTTTTTGATCTTTCTTCCTAGCTTGTTTGGTTTTCGAGTTATTCAATTTTTCCTATAGACTCCGCACCCAAAAATTCAAATAAACAAAGATGCGCGTATCCACAGTACATCCAAAGTACTAAATTTTCAATTTCTTAAATATTGAATATCTCGAAAACTATGACATATACAAAAAAATTACTTTTGACTTTTTTTTAGGAATCACTCAAGCTTTTTTTTTGTAGTATATAATTTTTTAATATCTCAAACGCTTAACCAGTTATTAGTAAAAAAGGCTTTTTCACCAAAGGGGGCAACCCCAGGACTGATTTTTGTGGTTTTTGAATTAATCATACCCCCACTAACAATTACTGAAGAAAAATCTCAGTTTAGAATTTTTATGAACTTTTGGTGCATTTTTTACTCTACCGACTATTATTAAAAATAATTTTATTTTTTTTTTCACAAAAAGTTGTAAAAAATGGCAAAAAATCATTCTTTTTTGTTTTGACCCCTGTAAAAATTCAATTTTCTATTTTTTTGATAGTATTTAGGTTCATATAGAAGAGAGACATATAATAAAAGTAAATTCCAACCTCGTTTGATTTCAGATGAAAATTCCAGAATGTACGCAAAATGCTGAGTCTGATTGTGACCTGCAATATGGGGTCGCTAATATCTTCGGTGTTTTTCAAGGAAATTCTTCAAAAATTTTAAAGTATATACTTAAATATATGTATAAAATATTCTCAAAGTTTCAATAAATTATATTCATTCATATATTCATGAAAATCATTTATAAAACGCTGTCCTACCCCCATTTCCCCCTTAAGTGGCTGTTCAGACGGAAGCAAGCATGAAAAGCCTGGGCAGGCGTGTCGTGCTCACATGAATGCAACCATGACGGACTTTTTCTAATCAAAAAGGAACGGTGGAATTGGAATTTCGTCACTTTTTCTTGCGCTCATTAAGATAGGTTCTTTTGTTCGAAAAAATCCAAAAAAAATATCAATTATGTGCCTTAAATATGTACTTAAAATTAAATAAAAAATTAAAGCAAAAATCTCAACAAAAAAAATAGCAAGAAAATGAAGACTGTGTTTGTCCCAGATGCGCATTGTTTGTTTGCGTTGCCTATTCATCTTCAAACAAATTATGAGGGAAAGTGGCAAAAAGTATAAAAAAAAATTTAGAAAATTTTAATTTTTTAAAAAAGTCTCCTTTCAGTCTTTATTAACTCATTAAGGACTAGCGGGAACCAAAGTAGATAGATCAAGAAATTAACTTGAGAAAAAAATTGTTATTGAACCTGGCTCAGGAACGGCTCAGCGACAAGGTGCCATAGGCACTGCTAGGCAGTTCTGGGTCAATGGACAGTAACCCAGCAAAAATTGATTGAAAGCAATTTTTGTTTTAATATGTTAATCCTTGAATCTTTTTTTAAAGGATTTTTTGCCCCTTTTTTTTATATTTCTGAACATACAAAATGAAAGAGTTAATTCAATAGAAACACTCTAACACTGATGGCCGTCCATTTTCAAGCGTGCATGATTCATTTTTTAGCTATTTTTTATCAGCTTAGTGATTTTTCCATTACCAACCAAGATGTATACTTGTACACTTTCACTTACAAGAATATTTTTGGCATATTTAATTAACTTTACTGTGAGAACGACCTCGATAGTCTAGTGGATAGTGCACTAGACTTTCATCCAGAAGGTTGCGGGTTCGATATCCGTCTCATAAACTTCTTATATTCACTATCGATATGAAGTGGATGAGAATTATAAGAATGTGTACAAGTACACACCTTGGTTGGTAATGGCAAAACCACCGAGCCACACACAGACGTTCGGAATCGGCGTTAAACTGTAGGTCCTACCATGTCTCTGGAGACTTGAGTTCGATTCTCGACTTGGCTATATTTCTTTTCTATCTTTCGCTCTCTCTTCCTTTCTTTCTTAGGGCTTTAGTACAATAGATCTTAGGTAATTTTTTTATTGGTTGCAGATATGCAACTGTATCATTTAAAGGGTTAATTGTACTTTTATAATATTTGCACAGTTTTTTAACTTTAAGTTCTGTACTGTTACGTGCTCTGAATCTAAGATTTTAGGCTGCTTTACCAATTATGTATTTCTATGAAAATTTCTATTACTTCATCATCAAATTTTATACTTTGCTTCACTGTGTTCTGTAAAATACCAAAACCATCTACATATTTTATAATCAACTTGTGATGGCAACAAATGTGCGTATCTATGAGTATGTAAGACGACAAATACTCAAAAGTTTGTCAGTGTATATGAAAAGTTAAATAAATTAATTTTTATACACCTACTACTATTTACAAATAAACAGGTAGGCGATTTTTGTTAGCAACAGAGGTAGAAGTAGAGGTACGAATTAAATCTCATATATCATCCACAAACTAAAAACGTGCAGGGCAATGGGGGGCGAAAAAAAAGAAAAATTCTAAAAGAAATGAGCGAACATTATGAGAAAGTGAGTGTGAAATTTTTAAGCGAAGAATACGAATACCAAATACCTACAAAAAAGAAAAAAAAAAAAAGTGTTGGTAATAAACATTGATTAAGCTGATATGAATCTTTGTGTGTCATGGCAAAGAAAATCGCAATTCGCAATCTTTGTGAGTAAGTAGTAAACGTTGGTAAGTAAAAGAAAAGTCTAAAAATGCTAGCTATTGTTGTGTTGTTAGAGAAGCTTAAAGAACAAACAAAAAAAAAAACAAAAAAAAAATAAATAAATAAAAGAAGCAAACAGCCAACGCGTGCCATGTTTGCTCGTCTTCTTGGCAAATTTCATTTATTTTTAGCTGTGCCTTCTGCTGGTTATTGGTTATTGAGTCTAGGTTTTATTTTTATTATTATTATTACTTATTTGTTAGTAGTTACCTCCCTTTCTAAACCACTGATATGTATGTAGGTATTTTATAAATCATTGAATTCATATTTATGTCGACGAGCGCGCACTAATTTTTATTTACGCTGATTAACCATTGCCCATTCAACATTTGTTTGTTAGCTTCTAAAAGTTTAAACATTTTTGTATAGCAAACAAACATACACAATTATATATTGTATCCGAATTGTTTGTTTCTATATAGAATGTAAGTTCAGTTCATTCATTTGCACTACATTTATTTATTTATTTGGATTTACTTGTACTCATACTTGGCCGTACTTTAGAAAGAATTGGAGTACATGAGCAGTACAATAAAATTTAATGCTTTAAATATGTTTCACGTTTTTCACTGGACACACACAATCGTTAATCAACTAAAAATAAGTAAAAATCAAGAATAACCGATTTTTTTTTAAACTTAATTGTGGATTTTTGTTTGTATGTAACTATGCATGTAAAAAATGAAGTTTACTTTCATCTTTTGCCGATATTCTTTTTCTTTTCTTTTAGAAGTTTTGCACTTTATATTCATATTTAGATAAAAAGCTTAAAAATGTCGGTCAATGCAAAGAACAAAAAATAAATAAAGTATGAGATTCATGCATAAAGTAGAAACTACATATAAGCAGATAAAACAAAAAGTTAAAGAAAGTTTAATGCAGAATTTACTGTATATAAAGTGTAATTAATTGCTGTTTAAGTTTTTCATTCAGCACAACAATAAATAATGCAGAAATTTGTGCTTTTTATGTATTTATTTAGTACTCATTTTTTCACACATATATGATTATGAAGATTATATGGTCGTAATTGAAATTTTATAGTTGGATAGAAAATGGTTTGATTCAATTAGGCACTGTGAAAACGGCGGGAGGGATTCCAGATGGGACATTCGAAGCACCAATTATTTATTAATTGGTGTTAACTCATTACCGCCCGTAACTGATTTTCTTGAACATCAATTACAATATAATAAAAAAATAATATTTAAAAAAAAAAAAAAAGAAAATGAATAAATGAAATGTGAAAGGTTACATACCATATTTAGCTTTAACATTAAATTTTAACAGCTATTAAAAATAGTGATACAGTTTTTCAATTTTTGAAACATAAATTTTAAACGTCCCGATTAGAACTTATTATTTTATAAAATAATTATAATAATAAAAAAAATTATGTGTCTGCAAGCACTCACAGTAAAAGTGAAACTATGTTGTTTATTAGAAAATTGTTAGAAAATATTTATAAAACATTCTGTTGAAGTTTTTGCAGTCTTATTCCCTCTATTATGTTGTTGTTTTTCCTCTGTTGATACGATCTTCACTTATCGGCACAAGCATGACTTAGTACCAGTGCTGTCGAAGGTACTCCGATCGGAGTATTCGTTTCTGTCCGTGAAATATTTATTACTATGACTAGCTCTGTTTTATTTGTCACTGGGTTACTGCCAAAATTCAAAAGCAATGAGCAAATGAGAAGAAACTGACAGGATTTTTCAGTAATTTTGACTTCTAATTATACTTCCCATAAGAAAAAGAAAGATAGCAACTATGTTTTGTAATCAGCTGTAGAGCACCATCTTGTCAAAATTTCAGAAAAATCTCCTCAATTTCAAAACTACGCGTTCCATTTCCGAAATTTGTTGCTTGTCTTAATGTTTGTAATTTTTGACAACTTAAATCAATAGCAGAAAAACTGCGTAAAATCAATTTGCATACTTAATAAATATCAATAAATTGCTTGCTGACTGCAATTGTTAATGCAGTAATGGTTGGTCAGGAAATGCTAGGTTAGGTTGGAGTGGCTGTCGAGAGACACACTTAGGCCTGAACGGCCCATTGTGATACCACATAGTTGGACCTACAGTTTAACGCCGATTCCGAACGGCGGTGTGTCAATTTTTTATCGGCTTGGTGGTTTTGCCATTACCAACCAATGTGTGTACTTGTACACTATCTTATAATTCTCATACACTTCATATTGATAGTGAATATAAGAAAGTTATGAAAATTAACCACCAGACGAAGACGGGAATCGAACCCGAACCTCCCACATGAATCGAGGTCGTCTGGAAATGCTAAAAAAATAAAATGATGACTCCGACTGTGTCCCTTCGATTAAGCAAGTTCAAAAATACCACAAATAACATATTATTTTTTTATACCCGGTTTTGAGAAGAACGAAGAAATGTTTGTTTTAGTTTTTTAGTCTTCATTGTTTTTTTATATTATTATTTACTAATTGCACCGTTTGTTTCCAAAGATGAAATATTTTATTTTTATATGAATTGGTTTATTTTTCATAACTAAAAAGCATTAGGTATGACTACATTTTTAACAATCAATTTCTATCCGTTAGAGGAACTTTTGCAATTATACTTTGTTAAAAACTTGTAAGACATTTTGAAAAATTCCTCACCTTTAAAGCAAAATCCTCCGCTTGAAAGGAAAAATTCCTCCCCATAAAATTTTCAAAACGACAGCACTGCTTAGTATACATATATAACACATTAAAGGAAAGCTCAGTTATATGGAATCAAGCTCTCTCGCTAAAGCACGTGAGATACTGCAAGAAATCGACTCTCTGCCTGATTGTATGCAGTCGATCTCCATTGTGTTTTTTGGCCGCCGTTTTTTGTTCTTAAAGATCAATGAGTGTCATAAAGTCAAATACCTGAAGAAATATGATGCTTACATTCGACTGCTATTAAACTGGTCCAGAAAAAAGTAATTTAAACCCGTTTGAAAGAGAGAAAAAAAAGAATCAAAAAGTCTATGGAAAACAAAAACTAGAGCAAATGGATAAACTTAAAGGATTGGCCCAAAAGTGTAGTCACAATAAGGGTCGAGCGGGACGATCTCGATAGCCTAGTAGATAGCGCACAAGACTTTCACCCATAAGGTTGCGGGTTGGATTCCCGTCTTGGTCTGGTGGTTAATTCTCATAAACTTCTCATATTCACTATCGATATGAATTGAATGAGAAGTATAAGAAAGTGTACCGAGCTGATAAAAAAATAGCCACACAAAGCCGTTCGGAATCGGCGTTAAACTGTAGGTCCAACCATCACCACTGTGGTCTAGTGGCAGTGTGTCAGACTCTTGTCCCTGGAGACCCGAGTTTGATGCTCGGTTTGGGTATGTTTCTTATCTATCTTCCTTCTCTATTCCTTTCTTGCTTTCATAACTTGGGGCTTTGGTACAATAGATCTTATATGTCGCAGTGCCTAACTTTCGAGTCGTCCCTTCTTTAAATAGTAATAAGGGTTGAGCTGAAGAGCTATTTCAAAGTGAATATTACGCATAAGATAATGAGAGTTCGGTCTAGATAGGACACGATCAGCCTAAAAGCATTATTGACAAAATGGATGGAAACGAACCGCCTGGCATGGACTAAAAACTACAGCAATTGGAATCTGAAAGACGGGACATCTGGTGCGTTGGTCAGATGTTAGGAAGTCATTATGGGTCATTGTTAGGAAGGAATTGCTGTAAGTCATTGTGGTGCACTTTTCCCGAGTGAATTTTTTCCAGGATATCTGCTTCCTATATAAATGCCTGGTTCCTGTTATATGAAGCTATGTTAAACACTGGCTTTTAAATAACACAGTTCAACAGCATTTTTGCAACAGAATAGCCACCTTGTAATCCTAAAAGGCCATGTTTCAGTTTTTTTCACAGTGGGTCAAAGTTTTTATTTTTTGGTCGAAAGGAGCTGAGTACTAAGTGGAATATGTGTTGTAAATTGATATCTAAGAAAAATCTTATCGACCAAGTACGTGGTTGAATTTTACGAGGATCATTTCTGTGGAACATGGTAACCCTTTAGTTCCTCTTATTATTGGACAATTTGACTCCGGTTTTAATAAAAACCTGAAAAGTCCTTTAAAAAGAGACATTTATGGATTAAAATATTCCACAAAAATATTTGCTAGAATATTTCACTATGGGTCACCAAAGACATAAAAGTTATATATGTAACGGTTTACGATTAATAAATATTTAAAATTAAACTTGTGCAGTTTCGTACGATTTTCACAGACGTGTTCTTACGTTATGAATGAAACTGAAGCAGCTGAAAGGTGGTAATGAATCTGCACGACTCATGCTGAGGATAATAATGAAGTATAAAATATTCAGTCAATAATATTATAAAAATAGAATATTTAAAAATGTAAGCAGCTTAAAATTTCTTGATATATTACACTATGCAACAATTTGAGGGTCAATGTCTCGGGACAAAACCAAACCAATAGCAAGCAATAGTATTTGGCCTCAGTAACAAAAGCCCCGATCCCTTTTTGCTTCACTACATTACAATTTTTTTACAGTGGTTTGAAATTTTGATTTTTTGGGCAAAAATCGAGTCAAATAATTAGAAAAATCATATGTAAAATTTTATTTAAGGTGGTTCTTGTTTTGGGTAACCTATAGTAAAATTTTCCAAAAAATATTTTCTTAGAACCCTCTAACTCCCACCAGTAATGGTAATTTTGGGCCCTTTTTTTTAAAATTCCTTAAAAGGTAAGTTAAAGGGAAGGCTAAGGGTTAAACCCTTCCACAAAAATATTTTCCGGAAAATTTCACTATGGGTCACCGAAGACAAGTAGCCTTTAGAAGTTAAAGGTAACACATAAAAAACGAAATTAAGAGTTAAGAAATTTATTTGTTAGCATGATTAGTAATATCCTTGTAATATGTGCTGTAAGTATGGAACGTTGAAACTTTTAGCAGCAGAGAATCTTTTAATAATATTGTAATGGTGTGGTAATCACATATCACTGGTCATAGTATTTTTCATACGCCAATATTAGTTCAGTGCTGAAGCAACCTTACCTGCGATGGGATAGCGTGAAATCGCAAATAAATTTCTTAATACTTAATTTCGTTTTTTTTTTATTACCTTTAACTTCTAAAGGCTACTTGTCTTTGATGAACCTTAATGAAATTTTCTGGAGAATATTTTTGTGTAATAGTTTAACCCTTTACCATCCCTAAAACCTAGCTTTTAAGGAGTTTTTAATAAAAGGGCCCAAAATGACCCATACTGGTGAGAGCAAAAGGGTTAAGATGTTGTAAGGAAATATTCCTCGGTAAATTTTAATATAGGTCGTGCAAGACAAGAACCACCTTAAGCAAAATTTTGTGTATGATTTTTCTCATTGTTTGATTCGATTTTTTATCAAAAAATCAAAATGTCAAACCACTGTAAGAAAAATTGTGACGTAGTGGAGCAAAAAAGGATTCGGGCTTTTATTACTGAGGTCAAATACTATAGTTTGAGGTTGGTTTGGTTTTGTTCCGAAAATATGTGTGCTATCTTTGGATTGATAGATATTGTTCTTATTTTCGGAGATTCATAGAAGGTCAATAGCTGCATAATTGATTTGTAATGGAAATTTTCAAGTCAAACAGCATTCAACAATAAGAACTCAAGTCGTTTAAAGTGTTTATACTTATACATATTCAATCAATCTTAAATTCCTTGCTGGCAGCTAATCAAGAAATAATTTTTACTGAATTACACATAATAAAAATTGAAAAATTGAGTTATCAACACGATTTACCAATTGAATGAACAATAAACAAACAATTATAAATTAATTATAAAGATTTTGTAAGCAAATCTTTTACTATACTTACATAGGTACTCATTTTTTATTCACGTCCAAGTTTTCATACAGTTTCAGAGTTTCACTTTCTCAAGAATTTAAATTTTCTTACTTTCATTTCCTTTTATTTTTCTATATTTGCTTTGTTTTGCTTTTCATTTATTTTTTAAATTTTTTTCCAACCTTCTATATATAGCACTTACCTGATAATGATAATGTAATCTTATAACTTTCAATGGCACTCTACACAAAAGTTGTAAAACAAAAATCTCATAAACTTTTTTAAAGTAGAACGAACCAGCATGAATTCTTCTTTCACTTTTGCAGCAGCAGCAACAGTACAAGGGTCAAGCAATATGCAAATTGAATACGTAGATATGCTTGCATGTTTGTGAATATGCATTGGTGCATTTATAAATAACAGTAGTTACTGTTGACAGCTGTCAAATGGTGTGACATTTCTTCAGTTGAACAGTTGAAGCTTCTAAGTAGACACTTTTCATACAATTTCATTTATTAAAAATTTAAACGATTTTTACATTCTTTTTTTTTTTTATATTGTTCCAACTTTTTTGTGCATTTTTAAGTTAGTATTTGAAAAAAGAAAAGATTATTCAAATATATATAAAATGCATTTCTATACGTATACCTACTCGGCCAACAATATAAACAGTGAAAAGAAAGAAAGAAAAGAAGAACAGTTTTAAAGGTTGAATGAAAATGATAATAGAAAAAATAGTAATAAAAATAAAGATTTTCTTATTAAATTACACCTACATACTCAACTCATTTCTTTTATAACCAAGAGTATATTATTTATGACACTTGATATGACATTTAAGTATTGCTTTGTTTGGCTGTCAAACGAATCAAAATAAACACACCAGCAAACAGGTGTACCATGTATGTGTGTGTGTGTGTGTTAATGTCAATAGGTCAATGGTGTTAAACTTAGAATTAAAACAAAAATGAAATGGCATTTACTTTTTTAGGAAATTATTTGAAAGTTGTTAATTAAAAGTTGTACAAAAATAATATTGAGGTCAAATATATACTTCTAGATTTTTATTTGTATTTATGTATAATTTTCTTAATATGTGTATTAATTTAAATTCAGTAATCTAATTAGGTTGACTTCTAAAAACTTATACTATTTTGATTTAATTTTCAGTCTTATATTTTATTGATTTGTTTTTTCGCAAGTTTAGACAATAAGAAGACATCATCACATCATCAAATGAAATTAGAGCAAATTTTAATATTCGCAAACACATATATGGACAGGAAATTTTTTGGTATAACTTTGCAGATTTATTATTGATATTAAATTGTAACCAATAATGTTAAAGCTTTAATTCAGATTAGAGCAGTGATATCCCACTTTTTTTTCTAATAAATGGTGAATCATCTTTGAGAAAACTGTAAATAAAATCTTAAACTATATGACTATAAGTAATTTCAACTTTTCGACCAACCATGCATAAAAACCTAAGCAAAAGTTGGGACAATTTATTCCCTACCTAACCTTAAAGAGTTAACTATGCAAGAGAGAGTTTTGAAATACTCAATCAGGCTATCTTTGTTTATCATTATTTCTAAAAATAGACCGTATAAAATTACTGTATTGGAGTTTTCATTAGCACTGTCTGGCAGGGTTATGAACTAAATATTCAACAGATAACGACAGACGAAAATTGTCGATACAAAATAAGAAACTGTTGAATCAAACAAATTGCGTTCAATACAACAGATTTTCCTAACAACAGCGATGAACTGTTAAAATCACAGTTTTTTTTTTTCTCGGTGTAACGCAAAACTGAACCCGGATTCATATTATCTGATACGAATTTCTTGTTAAAATTTTTCATCGAAATCGAAGCTTACACCCCTGAAAGCCTGAACTTTCATGGGTCACCAATAACCCGGTGGCCTTCAATGGAATTTTTTTTACATACTTTTTGTGTACATTTTTATTAGATATGTTTTTAAAGATTGAAAAATTCTTTTATTTTTCGTTCTTCACTTAACCTCACGGTCAAGAGGAAACCAGAAGCGATGGAGTAAAATTGACTCCGGCTGATTCGCTGATTCCAATTTCATCTTAAAAAGTTTATAAAAACTTTCTATTGAAGACCTTAGGGCCACCGCAGACCCATAGAAAAATTTAATTTCCCAAGAAAGTAAGCAAAAATTTAAAAATATGGGAAATTACGTTGCCATTCCCATATATGTCTGCTAGTACTCACGCGAAAGATACGGGGCTACTTACTTCCGTCACCTCATTTCTTATGCAAAATTTTACGAACTTTCGAAATCTGCAGTCAAAATAAAAAAAAAATTAAAATTCAAAAAGTTATGCTCACTTATTCATCAAAATCATGATTTTTGGATTAAAAATTTTTTTTCTTAAATTATTTTCGGAATGAAATCGTCAAGAATTTCCGCTATTTGATAAAATTCCGCCATTCATGCATCCTCAACTTAAAAATGTGTCACTTGGTGTTTCAAAGTTTAGCGTGTAAATATGCAAAATGGCAGGTTGAACGCGAAAAGTCGCTTCAAAACTTTCAGGAATTTTTTACATAAGACGGGTGAACTTTAGAAAAAAAATTTCTAGAACAAAAACTTCTTAAAATTCATCAAAGAATACGTGCTAATTTTTTTTTTAGAATTTTCGAACGACTTTGTTAATTTTTAAAAATTATGAAATTTTAAAAAATATCAAAACATTATAGCATATTTTATGAATCATTTTAACCCTTTCGTTGTTTTTGGCTAATATATTGTACAAAAAAATGTTCGTATTTCACTACTTCTCTTTTCAAACCTATCGGGAATTTCAAAAATAAAAAATTATTTTTTAAATCAACCCTGTTTTTCTCTTTAGAATTTAAGTTTGAGCAAAAACGGGAGTATAGTTTTTGTTATTTGATTTTGAAAAACAGTCCAAATTACATTTGTGTGAATTTACGAAGTAAAGGTACAAAGATTAAAATTTTGAGCAAGTATATAAACATTTGTTTTTTTAATTATAATAGCTTAAAACGAAAGTTAAAACTCCATTTCATAATATAAAATTAATAACTTTAAAAATAAATTGTTAAAAAAAAATTGCTTTACATGCTTAAAAAAATTTTACATTATAGTGTATAGTGTAAATAATTTGGTTTGATAGAGTTGATTTGTTGAAAAAATAACAAGGTTCTGAAAGTGGATGTTAATAGAACTCGAGAGAAAAAATTATACGGGTCTCGGCGTTTTAAAAATACACGTCTAATTTTTTTTTACGTGGGCCCAAAGTTTACCCATTTCTAACAGATTAAGTATAATAAACCATAAGATAACTTGTTAGTTTTGCATCAGAGCTTGTTTGTATGTTGAACAATTTATAGTAGAATTTTCCGTAGAATATTTTCTTCCTACATATTAACCCTTTGGCACCCACCATTATGGGTCTTTTTTGCCCGTTTCGAAAAATTTTCCTTTTTGACCCATTACGAGGGTTGATAGAGGGTTAGTATGTTCAAGAAATATGCTGCCCATGAAATTTTACCATAAGTCACTGAACAGCAAAAATCTGTTTACTTGGCTTTAGTAAAAATAAACCCAAATTCCAAAAATGTTTCAAATTTTCACCTTTATAACTTAGTGAACAAGTGTGTTTTTAAAAATATTTTCTAATTTGCATTGCAAAATAAACCTTAGTTGTTTTTTATACAAAAAAAAAAAAAAAATCCAAAAATTAAAATTTTTTTCTCGAATTTTTACTCCTTTCATGCATTTTGGCCATTATAATGTACACAATTCCAAAAGCTCTACAGCCTTTCCCAAAAACTTCTTTCATAATTTTTTTGTTTTTATTCTTAACAAAGACCAAATCTACGAATATAAAACAACAACAATTTTTTTTGTTTGAAGTTATATATAAGCAGGTTAATAAATAAATGTAGTCATCACAACACCAATGTATATAGAGACGGGCAAATCAGACGGCCGTTTCGGAATCCGCCACAATTCCTCATCAGTGATCTTAGTGATAGTTCTTAATCTTTCAATATCCTATATAAGCTACAAATATTTGAACCCAGAATTACAGATTTGATTCCAAATATCTTCACTGAATAGAGATATTGAAAGAAACTACAACTACCGTTCTATATACTTATGTTGTTGTTTTTTTTCATTTTAGCTAATCTGCATAACAGTTCGTTATTTGAAAGTCTAGTACATGAGAGAGTGTGTGTGTTTGTGAGAAAATGATTCTGGGTGTCATTTTTTCTGAACGGTCCCCATTCGATCAGTTCATGATAGTTTTTTAAGTAGACTATGAAAATTAAATCTAGAGGTTAATTTTCAAAGTCATGACTTAAATTTTTTACCCCCCAATAAAAAAGTTGAGAAGAAAGGGTTAAGAAGTTTTCGTTCTTTACATTTTTTTTCTAAAGCCCATAATTTTCAAATAAAAGTGGCTGTAATTTGAAACATTGCTCTGAAGTTGTTTTCATTTGTAATTGCTTTTTTTATCTTATCTTATATAATTTTTTGTTTCTTTTGGAATGTCGCCACTTTGTTAAAAATGTATATCTTGACTATTCCTTCGACCAATTACAAGAATACCTTGCGTTAACTAAATCTTCTTGGCTTTTTTTATTTTGTATGAACCGATTCTGAGACATCGTGATAACCGCAAGACGCCTTTTTTGAGAGGACTTCCTGGAGAGATCATTTTTGAAAATCATAATTTTACAAAAAAGCTATTGTTTTGATAAAGTTAAAAAGTTAAACAAAAAATAAAATGTATTTTCAGAAAAAATTCTTGAAAAATAAGCCCTAATTCTTGCTTATAAGCCCTTAAAACAAGTTTTGACTTATAGCTCAGGCAGATTTTAAATTTAAAACTATGAAACTATTGATGAAATGAAAACTCCTTCAGTAATATAAGTCGCAATTCGACCAATTTCATCACACCCTGGCTTAGAGTGCAGCGCGTTGCACTCTATTAATCGGATACTTTCGCAATGCAGATCACTTCCTCACTTTCAACTAAATTGCGCCGAATTTAGAATACTAGCTTAATTGTAACAAATAAATTTTTGTAGCTTATTCAGAAAATACAGCTGATCTTTGGTATTTGTAATTTTTGCGGTAAAATTGTGCATAAGCTTGTAAGCGTGTCTTTCAGTTTCTATATTAGAAAAGTCGATCTTTACCGCATTACGCAAGCCTCAAGCCATTGTTGTCGATTGTTTAGTGTGTAGCATTGTGTAGTATTTATTTTCTCCACTTTTCGCAAAGTTCCATACCACTCAAATCAATCAGTTGAACTATGAACTAATGATGGGTATTATACCTTTAAAGACTGTATAAAATTAATTAGTAAAAAGTTTTCAAGTAAAATGTTATTTAGTTCAATGAAAGCGTTAAACAAATAATACACAAAGAAAAATTTATTTACATATGGATGTCTGTCTAAACATAAATATTCTTTTTCAATTTCGAATACAATCAACCGTAGCCGCAACAGCAGCAACACCAGCAGCAGCACCAGCAACAGCATTGGCAATGTTGTTATTGTTGGCAACTGGCGTCATCACTGACAAATAAAAGTCAAATAGCAAATGACACATGAGTAGTGAAATGAGCGTATGTAAATCTTCCCTTTCAAATTCGAATTTCCGGTTAACAATTGTTTGCATTTGTTTATCGTTTTTTTTTTATTGTCAATTTGTTTTTGTTTTCTTTGAAAATAAAATCGAAATTTATGAAAATAAAATAAAAAACTAAATTTCATTTTCATTTCTATTTATTATACTATTTGTAACAATTGTATGCAAATTTAGTTATTTGAATGTACAGAAAAATTAGCGACATCTCAATTTCTAAGAGCTTCTTATTGTAGAAACTATCTACGTTTGTATTCAAGTAAAGTATATTGTTGTGGGTTACAATCAAATCAGAAGCGAATCAATATTACAGTGGGGCAGGGTTTTCTGCAGCTTAGAGACAAATTGCTTTCTCTATTTGAGAGTGAGATAGAGAGAATTTGTCACAAATAATTTAGCATTAGCGGGAAATGAAAAGTTTTCGATCTGTCTATCAATCGGATTAACATTAACATAATTTTTTATGAAGGTTTCTCTCTTGTTATTTCTATTTCTATTTTACTATCTATTTACTTCTATTTACCATTTCATTGCAACTTCTTCTTATAGTTTCCTAAGACGTAAAAATAGAAATAAATGAAATTGTAACAATTTTTCTTTAAAATTGTATTATTTTTGTGTAGTGGAAATGCTTGCGGACTGTTATAAGTGCTTCCTCTTTTTGGCCAGGTCGGGTTTTTTTTTGGTTTCTTCTAGTTTTTTTTTTTTAGGAACTTTCTCATTCATGCTCATGTGCGCATATTGATCTTAATTTGAAAAGTTAATAAATAGTTATAGTTCAATACATTTTAGATATTTTTTTGTTGTTTTCCTTTATTATCATCATAATTAATATCATAAGCACTTGAATAGCAAACATTCTAATGAATGCTTTTAGCTAAAAGTTATTAATTAATTTATTGCTCTTTTATTTTTCTTCATTAAATTCCGTTTATTTTACTGTACATGATGCTAATTTTTATTGAGCTAATGCCTTTCTAAAACAGTACGCAGTACGCGTTTATGCTTTTTAAAAAGTATTAAGTTTTTTTTTATTACCAAATACAGTAGCAATAATTTCAAACGCATACTTCTATTAATGTATATATACTTTGTGATTTCATGTTTTATTTATATAAATTTGCTACTTTTTGTGTGAAGCAGAAAATTTCTTGTAAAACTTTACTTCAAATTAATATTTGTTTTTCTACATTTGAAGCGAATTTGAAAGAAATCAATAGTGGATCCAAGTTTTGTCATTTACCATATTTGTCGTTGCTTCTCAGTTAAAAAATAGGGAAGAACAAAAATATTTCCGATGTATCGGAAATATTCGATGCGATGTAAAAGTTATGGTTCCAGTGATATATCGATGTCGTTTTTTTTGTTGGAACAGGAAAAGAAGTATTTAAGAATACAGCACTCAGACAAGTTTTACGTCCATTGTACTATATCCTGTGTTCCCTTTTGCTATTCTTTAAATCTACCAGATTTATTAATAAATCTTAGCAGATTCTGCGGTGTTAAAGAGCTCAGGTGTTCGTGCCAAATATGCTTACTCTGATCTGGCAGAAAGCGGGGCAGACACTAAGAAAGTGGTCTGTCGACTCTTTACATTCTTCCTCCAAACCATAGGAAGCATAGAAGGCACTAGTTTTTAGGCCAATGATATGCAAATATTTAGCCCAAGAGAAGTGACTTGTGTATAGTCCCACCAGCTGCCTACAGCTCTTTCTGTTAAGTGATTGCAGACAGTCTATTAGATGCTTCGAGATAACAGGTAACATGGCCTTTGTCTGTCTAAAGCCCCTCAGTTTCTTCCATTTACGATTGTGGGTCAAGTCGACTCACTCATTAATGGTGGTCTTGATGGCTGTAGTTGACAAAGAGAGCCAGGAAACCAGTTTCCGAACCCTTTCTGGCCAGAAGGTCAGCCGATTCATATCCTGAAATTCCTGGGTGTCCAGGAACCCATATCAACAGCAGGATATTGAGTTTTCCAACACAATCAAGCCTGGATTTACAATGCATAACCAGTTTAGACGTGGTTAGAGGATTAAGCAAGGACTTAAGCGCAGCCTGACTGTCACTAAATACACAGATACTCCTTTCTCTCCAACCATTATCAATAACATGGTCCATTGCCTTGATGATTGCAAAAATTTCTGCTTGAAAAACAGAAGCATACAACCTAAGTGAGAAGTGAAGGTGCACTCCATCATTTTCAATGAAGACCCCAGAACCCCAACCGAATTCTTTCCTGGAGCCGTCAGTGAAAATACGCTTACAATCAACTCCCGGCCCAGGTCCCGGCAAAAACCAAGTTTGGGCCTCTGGAATTTGTACTGTATAGCTCTGCTTTAAAACTGGAATTGTTGGCATTGTATCGGATGGCATTGATAGAACTGTTCGGTTCATATCAGTATCTTCTACAATGTCACCAATATCCCAGCAAGTGTCATACCAATACCCATTGCGTTTAAGCCTACAGATAGCTTTGACAACCTCTCCTTTCGCAAAAATATCAAGGGGTGGTAAATTGAGCAATGCATCCAAGGATGGGCCAGGTGTTGTAGGTAAAAGCTCCCGTACAACAAATGGCCACAGTCCTTTGAAGTCTGACAAGAGCTTTCCTAACGCTGTCAACATTAAGTCTACTCCACCAGACTATAGATTTATAAGGTGATAGACCTCATGTTTTGCCAAAAATATCCCTGCACTGACAAAAGGCTGCAGGCGCCTTAGATGCTTTTATATTTTTTCTATTAAACTTATTTTTTCCAATCGTTCAGCAAGGCTAACCAAGCGTTCCAATTTTGGGAATAATACAATGGATTAGTTGTGCGCCTTTACTGCTAGTACGGAATATTTCGTTGGATATTTTTTTTTGCTGCTGCTTCTGTTTTGGAGTTAAGCCTAATCCCCCACGCCTCCCGCCCTCCCCTTGTCTATGAAAATCTCATACGTTTTGTTCGCTGGTCATGAATGAGAAAAGAATTTTAGAGGAAAGAAAATGTGAAAAAAGTTCCTTAATTATAGCCATTTTTATATTATAAATTTTAAAACACTATTACACTGTACAACAGCGAAATAGTATCTGAGTTGTTTCCCAGTTTCTCTGAAGTATTTTTGGCTACTGATCACGAATCAATAACAAATTTTTTCCCGTTTCTTTTTTTTCTACATGAATTATGCAATAGTTCTAGATGGAAAAAAAAAATTTCACAAAATTCAATAGTTGATGGTTCCCCATGTGTTTTCGACCGCTGAATCCAAATCTACCTTCAGTTTTTTCCGAGCAACTTAGGTTTTCGAGATATAGGCAATCCTTTGATTTTTCGATATGGGTAGCCATTTAAAAAACGTAAATTTACAAATATAAAATTTTAATTCGTAATTGGTGATCAGCGGCCGAAAACAGACACAATCCAGATACTGTTTTAAAGTCTCATTTGGTTGTACAGTGTAATTAGCTATAGAGAAAAATCGGCTTGAACCACGGAATCATACCTTAGAGAATTGTAGTCTCAAACTGGACTATTATATGTGCTTAAAGACTTGACGAAATTATTTTTGATGCAGGTCAAAATTAACTAAATTTTATTTATTTTAGATTCACCGATATCGATACTTACGGAATTTTTCTTGTATCATATAGCGTGCTGCATAGGCAAACAGGATCTCGGCGAAAATTGATTTGAAACGAGATATGTAAAAGTTGAAAAAATACAGTTCTAACTGTGCAGGATTGTTTTGCGACCACGCCCTGTTCGGCCTTAGCGAAATTTCGGTAATAAAAAAAAAATAAAACATAAAGGAATAATCATCTGGTTACCTACGATCTAAATCTAATTACTGGACTTATAACTCAGAGGAGGTGCCACGCCTACTTGCCCAAAAATACCCTATCCTGCTCAATAGCTATTATTTACAAACCGCTTTCGCACACAAACTTTCATTGTCTTCCTTGCAATAGTCCTTTACATGTGTCATTTCAAAAGATTCGTTTGTATAGGAGATGCCACGCCTACTTGCCCAAAAGTAAATTCATATTTGCTCAATGATTACTAAAAATACAAATTTTCATTGTTTTACTATGGCTCTCCAAATATGTTGTTTGAGAAAATTGTTTTCATAGTAAGTGCCACGACCATATTTTTGAGCAATTTGTTAGACATTCTTTAATAAAAATTCAAATTATATGGGTGGTGACATGCCCCCTTTTCTAATCTCACAAATATATATTCCTGGCTTTAGTAGGAGGTAAATCGGTCACAGTTTTGACATCGAAACTCAAACCTTCTGCAATCAGAGGGTGCACAGCCTATGACACCAAAGAAGAGATGGTTGTAAAATAATAACTCCATTCTCCTAAAAAATTCGCTATCCATCGTAAATATGAGAGATGTCGATGCTGTTGGAGTTTTTTGATTTTTGGAAAGAAAGGAAAGGAAAGGAAAGGAAAGGAAAGGAAAGGAAAGGAAAGGAAAGGAAAGGAAAGGAAAGGAAAGGAAAGATTGTTAACTAAAATTCGCTTTGAGATCTCCAAAGCCACTGAATTTTGGTAAAGTTGAAAGATTAGGACACAAAAATAAACGTTTGCAGAGAAACAGAAAGAATCAATTTAAGGTACGCTATTAGTGCCTCTTGCAGCATGGCAGCGAAAATAAAACAATCTCCTGAAAAATTTGACGATATATAAATCGATTGCATTATTGCTCAGTGGCTATTGCAACTACTCATTGAATGTAAAACAAAAATCAATAAAAGTTAATACACATCCCACTTAAGTTCACGGCTGCTAAACATATAAAGATATTATAGCATTTTGCAAATCTCTTTTCCTCTTTAACAAAAGAATTTATTAGCTCACAAATTGCTATAAGTATTAATAAAAAACTAAAGCATTAATTAGAAACTTGTGCATAGTCTTTACGATTTATAAAAAAACCACTAAAAAAGCATTTAAAGTTTGTTGCTTTAGTCTTTCGTTTTGTATACCTACTAGTATTTTAGAAATTTAATTGTAATTCTATATGGTGAACCGACCAGAAAACACAAAAGCATAAAATACTGAAATTTACTTTCACTGCAACTATTATTTTAAGAAACTTTTGCATCTTTCCTAAATAATTTTCTATACCATTTCATTTCGATATTTAACTTATGCAAGTATAATTAATAGTTAGATTTTTCTTTTACAGAAATATTTTTTGTGCATTTTGTTATAGAAGGTACTAGGGTTAAGAACAGTAATTTAGTTTGAATGCGTGTGTGTGAATGAACTATAAAGTTTTCTTACTTAACACGCATGCTTTTCAAGAAAAGTGTGTGGTCTCAACGATTATGCATCATAAAAATACAGAAAAAAAAACTTTAACACTATCATTAAGAAAAACTAAGACATGCCAAGCTGAAATACATCAATATATAAAGTTTGAAGTTTTTTTTTTAGTTGAGTTCTATGTGTATTGCTAAATAGCTATGCTAATAAACCTTTTTTTGATTTTTCTGAAATCAATTAAAAGTTGAAAGCCGAAGAAAAAACTACAACTTTCTTAATCGATGTTCGATTAAGATATTTTTTTAAATTTTGACAGTTTTGGAACCAAGCAAACGGAAGAAAAGAATACTTTAAGCTGCTATTATTTATTATTATTAATATAAAGATTATAACCCAGCGATCGAAAATGATTTAGGTTCATGTGGTTGTATAATTTGATACGCTCTTCAAATTTACTTTGACTTAATTAACATTTAATCATTATTTCATACCTTACTCAAGTCGAAGAATATATTATATTTTAACACACAACAAATTATAGAAACGGAAACTAAATGTCAAAATGTGCTACAACCAATCAATTTTTGTTTGTTTAAAAATTAAGAGAATTTAGCGTTTGCTGAAGAGACTAAAGACCGCGTCCAGAGAAACACAGAAATAAATGTAGAAAAAAAAACAAGATGTAAGTAGCTTCTGTTGTTATTCAGTCAAGCTGGAGCTGTCGCAGCCCAACTGATGCTACTGCTGCTAGTTCATCTGCTGTTATTGCCTGCTTGTTAGTAGTACAAAAATAAGAATGAGGGACAGACAATATAGAAGCAGAAACAGCAACACCATAACATAACTGATTATATGATATTTGCGTTTTGGGCCAAGAAATACTTATACTACTACTACCTACCAACAACAACAAACACTATCTAGTAATAATAAAGAATTGTGTCAAATCAAATATAACCGCAAAAATTGTAGCTCATTTGTGCGCTTCCGCGCCAAATTCAAACAGATAAAAATGCTAAATTCTAACAAAACAAAAATTTTAAATTTAGTGAAAGATGATTATGAAGAAATTCAAGTTGAAGACTTGTTAAAAAATCGCCTTTGGATTCGTCTTGTTAATGTTTTTGATATGCTTGGTTAAGATTATGGAATCCACAAATTAAATGAATCCATCAGCTTTAGTTATCTATACCCACCACCATACCGCCTCTAACAAACTATCTACCTACTAACATGGATCTTTACATAAGCTTATTTATGCAGCGTTTTATTGCTTGCAGAAAAATTAAATTATTCACATAGCGCTTAATAGAAATGCATAATTTAAATTTTATTTTATAGATACTATTTAGATGCAACATTGGCAGCTTGAAGTTCATTACATTAAAAATTTATTTGGAAAAAATTTATTTTATATTTATTAGGTGTATAAATGTGCATGTAAATGTGTATTTGCAGTTAAGAGTTTGTTGCATTTTGATTTTTTTTTTCTTCGTAGCCAGTAGCTAAACCAAGTAGTAAACTAAGCAAAGCAATTGAATTTAATGGTTGTTGGTAGAGCATAAGGTGGAACGATGAAGCATCTGCTTTTTTACTTAGTTGTAGTTAAATAGTTAGTTAGAACTTAGGTTTATCAAATTCAATTTATAAATTTAACTCTTTTTAAACCCCAAGTAAAAAATTTTGCATAGTCCGGTTAGAGGTCAATATAATTTTAGGAGAAGGGTTCTTTGATAGTATCTAAATTGGTCTAAACTAAATTGGTGGAATGACTATAACTAAGGCATATTATAGAACAGTGGAGAATGAGCATTCCCCAGACAGTCCGGAAAATATTGACACATGTAAAAATTTCTTCCATTTTTATAAGATGCAGGAAATTATTTCAATGTCCATCTTACAACTTCAGCAAAAGTCATTAGGTCTTCTTCTAAGAACCATAATTTTCCAATTTTACTAGCACACCCAGAGAGAGAGAGAGAGAGGGAAAGGCTTGGGAGTTGCTTATTTATTTATGGACTTTATGGCTCCGATACTAGAACAATAAATCAATGACATCTACCTATATGCTATAATTTTAAGGTCAATCACAATAGGATTTTTTCGAACTATTCTGGGATCCCGATAGACAAACGAACTGGTAAAAAAAGAGTCTGACCTTGAGTAGAATTTATTTATTACCAATATTTTATCAGCTTTAAATATAGCATAAAATAAGATTCATATCAAGCTACTGGTGTTCGAATTGTAATAGGCCTGGAGAAGATTGTAAAATCTGTAGTTTTTCTATAATTAGACGTGTCAACTTGTACTTTAAGCAGACAGGTCTACAGAGGCACTCCCCAATGAGGAGTGCTTTCCCTCCTACTCTGGGCTCTTGCGGTAAACCCTTTACTGCTGACCCTAGAGAGGGGGGAGGTTTGCCACGTCACTGCTTATGCGGATGACTTGGCAATTGCGATTAGAGGCAAACACTCATGGAAATTTTGCGCTCTAAATTGGGGGGTCTAGGGATAAACCCCAAAAAAAAACAGGGTTGTTCTTCTGCTCTAAGAAAAATGGACTCAAATAACGTGAAAATTCTGAGCAAGGTCCAAAGAACAGCTCTTTTATGTATTTCAGGTGCTTTAAAAACTACCCCAACCAATGCACTGGAAGTGTTACTTAACCTGGTTGCGCTAAACCTGGTAGGGAGACAGATGGCCGCCGTATCAGCGTTCAGGCAAAAAAGCTCGGCGATATGGGAAGATCGGCGGACGGGTTATTCTACTATCTTACATATATGGAGTAGTTGTATCTAAGAGATTGGCCACTTCATCTCAAACCCCCAACTTTGACAGGCACTTCAAGATGAGTACTCCATCACGAAGGGAGTAGAGAACACCCATGCTATGGAGATGGGGGGTAGGGGGGTGGGAACTCAATTTCTATACCGAGGAATTCAAGCTTGACGATAGAGTTGGCATTGGTGTTTTCTCAAAAGAACTAGGACAGGAACTGTCTGTTCGTCTCCCCAACTACTGCAGTGTATATAAAGCAGAGGTCCTAGCGATAAAAGAGGTAGGCGTTTACTTAGGTAGGCACGCCGCAACAAAAACCATTATAAATTTATACTCGGACAGCCAGGCGGCAATAGGATCAATGAATTCGGTGGCAATAAAATTAAAAGTTGCTCAGGAATGCCTGGCAGACCTAAATGATATTAGAACCGTTTTTAGGGTACGGCTAATATGGGTTCCGGGGAATAAGAACATTGAAAGAAACTGCAAGGCTGATGAGCTATCCTAACAGGGTACTAACCTTCCTCTGTGAACAGTCAGAGGCAATATTGGTATACCTAGGGAGTGAGATCGAAAAAATCTTAACATATATAAAATTCAATAATTTTTAAACGGTTGATCTTAAAGTTTTGATTTTTTCATTTAATATGTAAATAATTAAACTTTTATAGTTCTAACCACTATTTATGAACTCGTGTACCATTTTTGGTAAGCCTTCCATTAGAGATTTGATAGTTGTTTCAGACACCTTTTTCGAACAGTTTGCCCACCCCTCTCCTTTAAAAATCTTCGATATTTTGGAACACCTTTTTTGTGCTCTTTAAGTTTCTTTTCACAAGAGCCCAATATCTCTTCACTGGTCTTAGCTCCGGACAATTTGGAGGAGTGGCCTCTCTTGGTACAAAAACTATGTTATTACTTTGGTACCACTCCAGAGCTTTCTTGCCGTAGTGACATGATGCCAAATAGGGCCAAAAATATGTGGATACATTGTGCTCTCTTATGAAAGGAAGAAGTCTTTTTTCAAACATTATTTGATGTATATTTCGGTATTTATAGAGTCCACTGTAACAAATGACTTGCTTCTTTTGCCGCAACTGCATATAGCTTGCCATACCAGGAATTTTTTAGGAAATTTTGTCTGCTTTTGGATTCTAAATTGTTCTTCGACATTTCCTCGAGCATCAGCAATATAAAAGTTTTGACCCGGAAGCTGCGTAAAATCTGCCAGTTCATACGTTTCGTCGTCCATTATACAACATGAATATTTTTGTATGAAATTCGATTTTAATTTCCGAGCCCTACTTTTGGCGTCTAAATTTTTTGCAGCATTCATTATTAGGTAAAACGTGTGTTGAGGCCAATAGGCCAGCCCAGCACACAAAAATTACGGAAAAACACACAAGCAAAGAAAAAATTCGTTTCTCAGAAACGAAATTTTCACCAAACGAACTTCGCTCATGAAATGTTTTCATGAAGAGCGAACATTTATTTATCATAAACGACTGTATTCGTTTGCTATGAACGAAGATTTATTCATCATAAGCGATTCAATTCTTTTACGATGAACTAAAAACGTTTGCAATAAAATGCAATCTTTCCCTGAAAAAATATAAAAAAGAAAGCAAAAACAATTTTCATATGTACATTGGCATTTTATTGTGGCTTATGTTTAAATAAAATTTTCTGATTAAAAACTAGAAAAAGTGTATGAAATTTACATAAAATTATATTATTACAATTTTATCATTATTTATTATAAATCATACACTTTTATTTGTTTTTTATAAACACCACGCACTTTTTTATAGACAAAACGAAATGTGATGAAATAATTTCAATGCACAATTAAAATTCTTCAATAATGCGTTGACAAATGATACTTTCCGTTATGTTGTGTTGATTTGTTGTTGTATGTTTTTGCGACGAGAGCGAGATGAGAGGAAAACGAAAATAAAAAGAGAAGAGAGTTGTGAACTTTCGTTATCAGAAACGTTTTTTTCATTTACCAGAAAAGAAAATTGCCTTAATTTTATCATGAACGAATTTTCGTTCATCATAAAATTGTTAATCTTTTGCAGAAAACGGTTTTGGTTTCTGCAAACACGGTAACGTTCCTCATAAACGTTTTTGTTCAGCGTAAAAGTAATATATTCTCCACAAACGGGCGATAAACGTTTTTTTTTCTTTGCGTGCATTTACCCATAGAAACACTTGTGATGTTATTATGAATCTAACTTGTTTTGTAAGAGGCAATTGCAAGCCATAGTAACCTAAGCTTGATGTAGCATATATGCATGCAGATTCTATGGACATGTAATCGCTTTGAGCTTTTTTAAAAAAATTTCCCAGATGCAAATATTTTGCCATCAAAATAATACGGGTTTTCAGAATGGTTTGCTTGTGTGTTCTAGTAAAGGACGATTGATTCACTTGATCATTAGGGTAATATAACTCATCATTCGTGCAGTTTTTGTAGAATTTCTTGAAATTATACAATGGCGGCTTTCGGTAAAATTTTTACTATTTCGAAACTTTTGTTTCATAACTAGAATTTATCAAGTTTTGCAAGGAATATAATTTTTCGGACTATAAAAAAATGCTTGTCAAAATGTGGGGAAATTCTTGTCAAAGAGTAGAAACTCAAACTAATATTTTTATTTCTCAAAGTAGTATTCTTAATTTTTTTTCGTTTTTTATGTATGATTGGGCAAAAATAAGAAAAGCAACAAATGGGTTAGGTTGGAGTGGCTGTCGAGAGACACACTTAGGCCTGAACGGCCCATTGTTATACCACATAGTTGGACCTACAGTTTAACGCCGATTCCGAACGGCGGTGTGGCAATTTTTTATCGGCTTGGTGGTTTTGCCATTACCAACCAATGTGTGTACTTGTACACTATCTTATAATTCTCATACACTTCATATTGATAGTGAATATAAGAAAGTAATGAAAATTAACCACCAGACGAAGACGGGAATCGAACCCGAACCTCCCAGGTGAAAGTCTAGTGCACTATCCACTAGGCTATCGACGTCGTCAACAAATGGGTTAAGCATTAAACAGTTCAGCCTGAACAAAAACAATTTTAAGGAAAAATAAAACATATAAAGAAAATCCTTAGGAATTCTCGTATTTTTTTTTTGGAACTTTTTGTTTTGCATAATGCAGAAGATTTAAATCAATTACGAATTTCAGTGTTTTTTTTTTATAGGATTTCGACGTTTCCACATTTTGTTTGAAAGCTTTAACTGTGCATAACCAACCAAAAGAGTGAAGTGAATCAAAAATCGTTTATCTTCTTCTGTGAATGCATAGCATATTAATTTCTGAAATGTACATATTACATTTATGTTGGTGCTGCTTCAAATTCAACTAGTCTTAAATGCCTCAAAGCGAGAAGCAATAAAGCAAAAAAAAAAGCTTATCTGCCACAAAACTCGAACTAACTACGTTGCAGTTGAAACAAATTCATTGTTGTGTGTATTTGTTGTAACAAGTTGGTATTGTTTTTTTATTATTATTTTTATGGACTTATGAATTGTGATTTTTCTTGCTGTTGCTATTTTATGAGATTGCGCGCGCGCTCGCTTGTATTTTTTTTTTCAAGCGCCAACAAAAAATTTTATTTTATCTTATCACAGGAAATAAGTTAATGAGCATTTGTAACGCAACCGATCACGGGCAGGTAAGGTAAGCTGCAGCAACACGGTTATGTTGCAACAACAACTACAGGGGCCTTGAAAACAATTCAATTTTCCAAATGAGGGTGTGCACAAATGTGATTTTTTAGCGTGGATTATTGGGTAATTTGTGAAACGTGAAATAGATCAAAATCATTAACGTTTTTTTTTTTTTAGCAAAAATAGAGTGAGTTTTATTATTATTATGAAAGAAGAATTGAGGAGGATAGTAGAGTGAGTATTGTGTAAGATGAACAATTTAATAGTGACTTTAAATATTTATGTTGCTCTTGCAAAAAAAAAAAAAGGAGTTGGAAGGTTTTGAATAAATTTTACATTCCACAGTTGAGGAGCTTACCCTTGGCTTGTTAGATTTAGCCATCATAATGGTAATTAATTCCAGATTGCTGTCAGTTATAGAGTTTTCCTGTCCTAGTCAAGTGAAAGTGATGGCAAATGCATTTATATTTCCAATGCATTTAAGTTTAGAATTGACAACCATCACCACCATATGTGAATACAAAGAAAACTAAAAATGAAAATTGAAATTAAAACATTTTGTTGAATAAAAATGTTTCTTGCCTTTATAAAAAAAAAAATGGATTTTCTTCACTTTTGCTTTAAATTGTTTTTTTTTTTTACTTTGTAATAATTTCGTTTATATACTTATTTTCGTAAACTAGTTTTAGATCACTTGGTAATACTTTTCTAATTAAGCACTCATTATCACTGGTTTCAGATCAAAAACCACATCACAGTTTTATTAGATGCCACAGAAGATGTTCGATCAAAACGTGCCAGTAACCAAGGCCGTATTTAGGGGGGGAGGGGGTTTGTGTGTTCTGACCCCCCCCCCCCCGAAATGTGGAAACTTTATTCTAATTAATTGGCAATGGATGGAAAAAAAACAATGGATGCGTGCAAGGCACGCAAGATGTACACACACATTTTGTTTTCGTATGTTTCATTTGTATGTGTGAGTAAATTGATCGAAACATAAACAAACAAACTCCGCTCGTATTTTGATTTCTCCCTCTCTTCTTCTCTTCTCTCTTCTCTTTGTTGGTTAGAGTAGCACAGTCATGTCGCGCAGTAGTGTGAGCGAGACGGGAACTGGACGTTACAGTTATCTTACATCTTACGTTACAGTTATTCTTACATTTTACACATTTGAAATTTTGCCCATACCGTGAGCTAAAATGTTTACACATCAAAAGTCAAAATAAAATCTATTTAACGATATTTTTTACTTCCATCGGTTTTTTTTTCTAAAAAGTCAAATATAAAAAATAAAGTTGATATCTTAGTTACACTATGCGATCAAATCCGATTTGTTTTCTTCGACATGAGGTTTGACTACGGATTCAAAAAGAGAAGGTGATACTGAGCACTCCTGCATTCATAGTTTTTCTGTTTTTGATTTAAGATTTCGTCCTGAATCAGTTTGAAAAGTTTAAAAACTAATAAAAATAGAAAAAATTATCGGATCCGTGTACAATAAGACATTTTTTTCCTAAAACGTGACGTAATGGGAAGTTTTTGACCTCAGATTCGTGTTCAACATGAAAAATTTTTTCGCAAAAACTCCATCTTATTAGCAAAACCCATCTTAAAATTAAATTTTTAACGCATTATTGCTCCACATAGAGCACCACGACTAGAATGATCTCTTTCAATGCTGTGACTTCACGAATTTAGGGAATATAAGCCAACCTCATCCGGGTTCCTTATCATTGATAATGGCTCAAATTCCCAAAGATGATCATTTGAAAAAATGAGCCTCTACAATTTTTGGTAATTTTTTTAAGGTTGGGTACATCATCAGTAGTGGGAAGTAAATGAGTTAATGAAATTATGTCCCTCACTATAAAAAAAATGCATTAGAATGCACATTGAATAATATTTATTTGAAAAAATTTAATTTGATTATTCTGTGAATTTTTTGTCACTTTTGGCCATTTTTTTGAGGTTAAGATTAAAAAAAATCGGAAAATTTTTCCTAAAATTTTAATTTTACAGGGTCTATCAAATGTATCATTGATTTAATTTCTTGTATTTCAAAATCAGTTTGATAAAAATTAGTTTTGAAAGCTTTAGTTTTTTAATTTCTGAAATATTTTCCTTTTAAGCGGACACCTCTCCTAAGCAGACGTATTTTTCAGTCCCGTAAGTGTCCACTTAAGAGAGAGTACACTGTACTTATCTAACGTACTTTAATCAAAAGGGTCGAAAACTTTTGATTGGTCAAAAATAGATAAACAAAAATTAAGTGATTACAGTTAAGTTTATATCGAATATCTTTTGTGACCTATAATAAGGCAGTGTTCCATGGTTGGTATCTATAACCACAAATGTTAACACCACTGCCACTTCATTTCTGCACATAACAACATATTCTACTTTTCCTTTGTAGTTTAAATCCATACCACAACATATAGCTTTTTAATGGTATACCACCCTCTTTGAGCTAAATGGTTTTATAATTTTTTAAGAGTCTGTACAGCTGCTCCAATGTGTAGTTTGAAGTTCATTACACAGTAATTAACACGGATTTTCTTATACCATCTCTTTCGATAAACAGTTAACTCAGTAATATTATACAAAACGATTTCATCTTCTTCTTCTACTTTCTTGTTTCGTTAACTTATTTCATGAACTTCGGAAGCAATAGCAAGCAATACTAAAATGATTGAAGCGATCACAATTATTGCATTTACGTCCAAATGAAGGGCATTTTCCGAATTTCATGTATGTACTCGTCAGCGATGCCAACTTGCGGGGAATTCCCCGATTTGCGGGGAATTTTACTTGGTACGGGGAATCGGGGAATGAGTTGTTTTTTGAGGGGAATTTCAAGTCTTTCAGCTTTTAGTAATTAAAGTCTGTAGAATATTTTTTTATCAAATATTTCATATTTTGGGTCTTAAAATCTTCATCTTAAGCAGGCCCTGCAATTTATTGGTTTGGAGAAATCGATTTTTAAAAAGTGTACTATTTGAAAGTGTTATTTCGAAAGAATTTTGTAAAAATTTCAGAGAACGCAAAGTGCTTTCGTAGATACAGACGATTATAGCGCCGAGTGTCAGTCATGCCAAAACAGTCGCGCGGCGCTTCGACTTCCCTTTCGGCCGTTCAGAAAGGCTTAGCTATCATTTATCACTTTATCATTGCTGACTAATCTGTAAACTTTTAAATTATGGTCAGCCATCATAAAGAAGATGAAGTATATTTTATATGTTAAAAACCGATAGTCAAAACTTTGAACCCATTTTTCTCAAATTACAGTTTTTGACATTTTTTATTTGAGTCAAAAGAAATCCCATGTCTATTGAGAAGTGGGCTAAAGCTTATATGTTAAGAATTCCGGAGTCAGAAAGTACGTTTCTATTAATCTACCAGTCCCATAAAAATTGGTTGAGTTTTGGACCGAGAAAGTTCAGGGTCGCCTTAAAATAACACTCACTGAGGTCAATTTCGTTTTTGTAAAATTTTTATATGGAAAGTGCGTGTAGCGCTGTTATAATATGGAATCATACCAATGCGGGGAATTCGATCGAAAATCGGGGAATTTCTCGAGAGTTATCGGGGAGAGAGAAAAAATTAGTTGGCATCCCTGGTACTCGTATGCCTTCATAAAATTTTGCATGCTAATCTTCGTTCACTATTGCCTTTGCTTTGTGCGCTGCCTAATAATTGAGTTGACCGCGTCGACTGAAATGCACTTATGTTGGTGTTGCATGCTGTTTGCATGCTTTTCCACTATTTCCGCTGCCCTTGCTTCGAAATTAAGTGTTTTAATTAAAGACAAATCAATTGTTTCAAGTAATTTTCTTCGGAATTTACTACTGTTTGTGTCGTTCACTATGCAATAGCGAATCATCCTATCTGTGATTGTATATCCACAACTTTAAACTTTTAACCTTTTTACTACGGAATTATGTTCCTTTGGAAAACATTTTATTATTTTTTCTATAGGAAAACCCTATATAACATAAATTTTTAAAACGCTGAAACAAGACAAATATAATTTTTTTTTGAGCTCTATCAGAATCCATATTCAGAATCTTATTATGTTTCTTTTTTTTTTGTTTTTTTTTTGGGCATGTAATAGCTCTATATTTTTCATAGGTACCACTTATTCAAGTTCACTTCGAAAACTTTCAAGTTTTTCTTTCAAGTTTCCTGAGGTTTTTGTTTGTGTTATTGTTTTAATTGTAATTGTTGTTGGCTGATGTTATCACACTTAAAATAATTTCTTGTACTGCTTTTTATTTTTCTTCTTTCCTCTTCTAAAGTTTAAAAACAAATAATAGCATGTGATAAATCTGATAAAGTTATTATTATTATTTTTATTAAATGCTCTAAGGGAAGTTCAACGCTGATTCTCACCAAACAATTGTGTGTTTGATTCTTTTGAAATTTGTTGTTGATGAACACATGAAATTTAACACATCAAACCACACCACAATACACAAAAATGATCACGCATATCCTAGAATCGTTTATTTGTTTGCTTGCATGTATTCTATAATGTCTTTATTTTCAGTATTTTTGTTTGTTTGATAATTGCATAATTGTTTTGATTTTGCCTCTTTTATTTACTTTATGTATTTTATTTTTCGTTTATATAAAATTAATTTAATTTGATATAATTGTTATCAGTTTTGTGGTATCTTTGCCAAAATGTTAAAATTTAACACCTTTTGTTTGAATTTCCATTGCTTTGGATAGAGGCAAAAAAGGAGAAAAAATGAATTCTGGGAATTTGTTACAATTTTGCAAGTTTATTGAACTTCAATTTTGTCGGTTTTGGATAATTTGGCAAATTATATAATTTTTCAAAAGTTCAAATTGGTTCGGACATAATTTTTCGCTATCCTATCAATCAAATTTTGGTTAGCGTTTTGTTCTTCAGTGATTCACATATCTTAAATTTAAACCAGCAATAGGTTCTATGGCTTTTTAGCACGAATTAGGGGATTATTCTGCAATTACTACATATATAGGCGTAGTTAGATAACATAGAGTAGACAATGCTGTTACTAATGAACTATCAGATTATTGCAATTTTTGGACGATTTTTGATTGACAAAATAGTACAGAGCATTGAATTTTCTTTCCGAAATTGGAAAAAATTGGAAATTATTATTATCCAATGACTTGGAAAAAATAACTTTTTATATTTTGACTTCCGTATTATTAGGATCAGATTCTGACAGAACTTTGAAATAAAAAAAAATATGTATCCTGACGTTGTAAAGGTTTGCATCTGATTTTTTAGCTTGTCCATTTCTGAGAGCATTGCATGGCAATGTAACGTAAAATATTTTTGTTATTTTGCATCAATGGTAGTTGATTTGTCCATTGTGCTAATCCATTAGTTCTCCTCCTTTTTGGACATATTTAGTATTCTCTGAAGATCTGAGCCCTATTTACAATAAGCTGCAAATGGTCTTGCATTATTGTAAATGCAATATATTTCTGCTATCACAACAACAAATACATGCGATATGCATGAAAAGTTTGAATTTGCAACTTATCGTGAACCCGAGATGGTCCGAAAAATCGATTTTTTTTATTTAATATTTTTGATGTAGACAACGAGTTTTATGAGAAAGAAGAGGGGGCAATGTATGGTCCTGGAATCGCTTATTAACCGTAAGTTACATCATTTCTAAGTACCATGTTTGTAAATCTTTAAACTCGTTTTTCTCGAAACCATTTTTTTCGGGACGGTGGACACGATTCACAATAAACCACTTCTCCAATTGACTTGAAATTTTACAAGGCTACTAAGAAATTGTATAGGTATGGCCTTATCTAGGATTATGGCGAAAGCATTTGTTTAACTAATGTTTTTAATGCAAAATATAAACAAAAACAGGGCAAAAAATCGTCATTTTTTTCAAACGTCTGATTTAAATTGAAGATTTTTTTTCTTATTCCCTAGATGAGGCGATAGCAGGAAGTCTCACGATTACAAAATGGGTTACATTTTGTGTTTCAGAATATTTAAACTGCAGATATCATGTCCATCATGGAGCAACTATTTTCGGCAGGCTCAAGTTTCACATGGGAGCCTAATGTAATTACAACAACAAATGATTCCATTATTTACTTACGAATTGTGAGTGGATCGATTCTAAAGTAAAAAATTCGGTTATTGCATTATTATGGAAAAAGTGTACCTCATTGGTTATTCCGATACTATGGGATTACCTATAATTTTTAACAAGAAACATTTTCCTCGAAAACAGTATAATAGTTTTCTCAACGGTTTCTGTTTTATCGGCCATTTATTGAAAAAAAGTTTAAAACCTCATTTTCAAGAGAACGGGTAAGAGATGAAGGAAAAGTGTATACACAAAAATTGTTTATTTCTTTGTGTTAAATAACTTTGCTTCAGACATCAAATTCGTATCTATTGAAATAAAGAAATTTCTTAATAGCCTCTGAAGACCCAAATTTTTCCGACTTTAGGTCCATATTTTGGGAAAACTAAATGCGATGGAGAAAAACTGAGAACGCAGTCGTGATTAGCGACTATAAAACCATTGGAAAATCTCGCACATACGACAAAAGATGAAAATTTGTTGCACTGTGTTATAATGCAACAACATAATTGGTGATTCCGACGTGATGTTAACACATACTCAAGTTAGAACAGGAAAAGCTGGGGGAAGACAACTCTGCATCGGCCAATATCTTTTGTTCATTCTTTGAGAATCAATTTTTGAATTTTTAGGTAAAAACCCAAAATAATTGCAGTTTTCTAAAATGGGACTGTCTGCGTTACTAATGCGTTCTAAGGGTCATTTGGTGATGAAAATTCATCATAAAGGACTATAAACTCAAAATTCGAAACTAAAAAGTGGTCCTAGTTAAAACAGCAGGGGGAGAGGGAGTGGGCCAAAATGTGCGTTCTCGATCCAAACGAAGCAGTAGAAGTTTGTGCAACTCTTTGTTCACTTGCTAGCACCAAGACAAGTGACTCAGAGGCCACAAACGCCCTAAGCGGAGCGAGCGACGCATTTGACTGAGGCTGAGTTTGTTGTGTTTAGTCAAGACGTGTCGAGACTGTTGAATGAGAGAATTGGGGGTGTACTATACTAAACTAATGAGGTTCCAGTATAAGTAAATAACACGTTTTATTTTAGTGTTACATATATTTAATTCATGAATTTGTGAATGTAATTCAAAAATAGTTTAAGATAAACTAAACTAAAAAAAAAATAATAATATTTTAAAATAATTATACTGTGCAAGTCGAAAAATGTGACAACCGGGCCACCCAGGTGGTAAACCTAATTCGAGTACACTAAATCTAATGGCGTTAGTCCTCTTTTTAGGTTAGCATTTAGGGCCCCCAAAGGACAAAATACGTTCGTTTTTTTTTTACTATTGGTTCAGTGTAAATCGATCGAAAGCTACTGTATAGACAAGAATACGTTAGAAAACACATTTGGAAAAAAGTTTTCAAAAATCTAACCGATTTGACAATTTTAATTTTTGATTTTTCATAATTTTTTGACCAAAAATCGACATATTTTCGCTTTTTTTTCGTTTTTTTTTTAATTAGAAATGAATTAATACAATTAATATAATTTCGATGAAAATAACTCGAAAATAAACAATTTTTTAAAAAATTTTTGTCGATTTGATTTTTAAGAGGGATTTTTCATCTGTTAATCGCAATTTTAAATTATTAAATATTTTCTTCCAATTTTGATTCCCTTATTGCTCTGCTTCTTCTGTATTCCTCTTGTAAACTCAAAAAAAAAAATGTCATCCAAAAGAGCATGTAGCTTGTTGCCGCTGTACCAATTTTCAAGTCTTGGTGTCACTTGATGAAAGCGCTCGTCAAGCTCATTGGATAGGGCTGGAGTTTGTGCGGCGAATTTTTCAACATGGCTATGTAAAAAATTAATTTTTAATGACACGCGAACATTTGCATGCCTTCAATCAGTATGCGCTCATTTTTGGATCGATAAATTCCAAGAAAATTCTCAATAACTGACTTTACATAATCCCGTGATGCAGCCTGCATCTCACTGAGTGCAAACGATGAATATCCGGTCCACTGAGATGTCCTGTAAAATAACCATTATGCGAAATGATATTTCAACTGATCTACACTTAAAGTTAAATAGATTCCAATACACTTCTTTCTTTTATTTTCATGTCACTTAATCGTAGAAAAATGTGTCGCAATTCGTTGAATGCTTGCCCTGCTGGATCCAATGACTTTATACAATTTTTGACAATTTTTGAGAGTAGAACTTTTTCAATTGGCACAAGTGGAATTTCAATAATATTGTTTCTTCGGAATCGAGATGCATCACGTGCAGATCAGTTCCGTTTATTGTAGTGATCGACGGCAAAATGAGTATCCCACAAGTACATAAAACACATATTTTTAGTGTAACCTGTTTGCATACCTCTTAAAAGGGCCACAACTTTTAAGTCTGCATCGATTTTTCACCTATGTTCATTATATATAATTAAATCCAGGCATATGTTTCTTTTGTGTTCGTGGTCAGCGCTATGGTAACCGAGTTTTTTGAATTTGTTTTGTGTAGGAGAACCGCTTTTAAACTACATTTCGAAGAATCCTGGGGATTATATTCATTTTGCATCTCTAAAATTAAGCCACGAATATCAGTGCAATAAGCGAGCGAATTATTTTGGATGGATTTGAAGAAGTTCTTGAGTTTTTAAAGCATTTAATAAATTGTTCAAACCGGCTAAATTTTTAAAAAAATTTTTCCAAATGTTTTTCTAACGTATTCTTGTCGATACAAAAGCTTTCGATCGATTTACATTGAACAAATAGTAAAATATTGAAAATAAAATATTTTACTAGAGCCAATCCAGCCAAAAGCCCGTGGATCTGAACTCAGTATACTCATACGAAAGTCACTCCCTAGGTGCTCGGTTTGTCTCTATTTTTAAGTATCAACTTAAAGCAGAGCGTCACTAGTTGATAAATTATATTTCCCAGAATAAAATGCAAAACACTGAAAACTACTCACACATATTTAGCACAATATTTTTTTTTCAAAACACCAACATAATTTCCATGCTAATTTTGCATTGCTATTGACAACGAAAATTTTGTATTACCTACTGAAAATAAAACAATTTTATATCCATTCATCTCCAGGTTCAGCTTAATACATTCCCACAAACTCACACACAAGTTCAAACTGTCAATTAGAATAGGTTTTTAAATATCTATAATTTTTGAAGCTTCCGTTTCTTTCTACTTCAGCACATAATTATAGGTTTTGAAATCCTTTATATTCTTTATGAATTGTTTTCAAAACGAATAGGGAAAAAAATAATATTTTAATTGCCTGTCAAAAAGTGTCAAGTCTTGTTGTAGTTGTTGGTGTTGTTGAAAAAATGCGCGCGGCACATTTGACATGCAATTGATATTTTATTCCAACTCACACTCCAACTCCAACTCAACGCTGCCAACGAAATGAACAATCAAATGCGCAACATTGTTTCTAAGCATTTCTGAAGCACAAATAGCAAGTGCTTTACCCCACAACAACAACAACCGAAACGAAATCTTTACACAAAAAAAAAAAAAACCAAAAAAAAACAAAACTGAAACTTCAGAGCTACAAAACTACAAAGCAAAATTTTTGGGGGAAAAATTACCCACATAGCATAAAATATGCGGCACAGGTGTTGCCGCGCAGTAAAAAAGAAATGTGCTCAGTTTTTTAAATGAGCAACGATCAAAAGCAAACGCAATAGCACGTTTCAACTCAATTAACTTTCTTTTGAGCGAGGAGACACTCAAAGAATAATGTTTCCGAGTGAGTGAGAGAGAGTGAGACAAATTGTGAGAGCTTAGAAGCAGGAGAAAAGCACTCAAATGTAAACACAAAAATTCTCTACAACAAACACCAACGATTTGAAAACTTTCTTCAATTTGAATTTAAGCTGTGCTCATTGCTCTCTTTCATTGTTGAATTGCTACTACTACTGCAACTGTTGCTGTTATTGCTGCAGCATGCCGCACATGCGCACATTCACATTCATTCTTCGTTGTCCATGAATGAGTTTTTCTTTTATTTTTTTTCTTGCTTTAGTTGGCGCTTAATTTTTCTTTTTAATTTAATTTACCTTATTTTTGTTTTGTTTTGCTTTTTTTTTTCTTTTTAGTTTTTGTGGTTTATGATCGTGATAATTGTTTTATTTTTATGTTGCTGTTCTACATAAACCATCGATCGCATCCTCACTGAGAAGTTGATTGCTTTATGCTGAATCGTGTAATTGTCGTGCCCACATTGTCCACTCACCGTTCAGTTAAGCCGATAGATATTTTAGTATGTACTTAGAGAATTGAGTTGATTGAAATTAGTAGATCAAACAAAAATCAACATGAATACAGACAGTGGTGGAAAACGAAAGATTTGAGAAACAAACTTTAGTTATATATATAAAAATGATAATGTATAAAAAAGAAAAACTATCCTACAGAATGAAAGACCGAAACAAAGTAATTTCTTAGAGTACATAGTTTTCTTATGCTTAGCTTTAGAATTTCTTATTAAAATTACGATAATGACATAGAATTTTCGTTTAAATTATATAATTTATATGCTTGCTTTTCACATATACAGTGTTTCTGTTCATAATAACAAAATATTTTTGGGGGTTGGTGAAAAACCTAAAGGTAATTGTTCGAAAAAGTAGCTGTTTCACCAGTACCGTAATGTTTTGGAGTTGAATTATATCTTTAGGTCGGCCGAGGCACTTGAAAGTTCTGAATTATTGAAGTATGTGATCACGGGCGAATCCAAGGTAGAGGTCGTATTACTGAAACGAAAAACATAAATCATGAAGTTCAGAACAAGCAAGCACTCTTTGAAAAATAAATAGTTTTCATGTGTCCACAATAATCAGTTTACCATATATGCACTCATTAACGAATCCAAGGAGGGCTTGGTTGGCTTTCTGTTGTCTGTCATCATGTCTGGCATCCATTCAGTTACATTATTTTTAGATTTGAATTATACAATAGGAACTTGATATTTGGCGAGATGTACACATGCGTAACGCCTTAGTGATCTAGTCGCATCGTGTCAAATTATCATCATTGGAACCATTTTTCTAATTATTAGGGGGAGATGTACCAATTTAGAACAGCTGCTTTTATGACACCGTGAATTGATGATAGTGACTTCCGTTTTCTTAAAATTTGTTTTTTTTTGTTCCAAAATGCACGTTTGAATAAGCATTTAACACTTATAGTCGCTATGCAGCGAACAAAATGCGAATACATTCAAACGCAAACCCGTGTGTTTAATCGGAACAACGACTTTATGAGGCGTTTGTGAAAAAACTAAACAAGATTTTGCAAAAAAAAAAATTGTATAACTTAGATTATATTGGGTCATATAAAAAATATTTTCCGTTTTTTGGTCAATGTTTGAACAAAAATTTTCTTTGATAGTTTTTTTAGGAGACTATGAAAATTAAATCTAGAGGTTAATTTTCAAAGTCATGATTTAAGTTCATGTCAATTTCGTTATTTGAAGTTATATATAAACAGGTTAATGAACAAATGTAGTCATCACAACAACAATGTACAATATATAGAGACGGGCAAATCAGACGGCCGTTTCGGAATCCGCCACAATTCCTCATCAGTGATCTTAGTGATAGTTCTTAATCTTTCAATATCCTATATAAGCTACTAATATTTGAAATCATAACCCAGAATTACGGATTTAATTCCAAATATCTTCATTGAATAGAGATATTGAAAGAAACTACCACTACCGTTCTATACACTTATGTTGTTGTTTTTTCCCCATTGTAGCTAGTCTGCATAACAGTTCGTTATTTGAAAGTCTAGTACATGAGAGTGTGTGTGTGTGTTTGTGAGAAAATGATTCTAGGTGTAATTTTTTCTGAAATTTTCTTTATTAAAAATCAATTTTGATCAAGTGCATATTGGCCATTATTATCTATGATCTTTTGCCATCTTTCCGATAGCTTCATAATTCCATCAGTGTAAAACTTCTGTGGTTTATCGGCGAGAAACTTGACCAAGTGATTTTCGGCGGCTCTTCTTTCGGCCAATTTTTTTCATCAAGAGAGTTTTGCAGAGACCGAAACAAATGGTAGTCAAAACGGTGCAAAGTCCGGACTATACGGTGGGTGCATCAAAACTTTCCAAAGGCAGTCAATTTTTTACGGGTCATCAAAGATGTGTGCGGCCTGGCATTATCATGGTGGAATAGAACACCTTTTCTGTTCGCCAATTCTGGTCGCACTTTCTTGATTGCTTTGTTCAAACGGTCGAGTTGTGAGCAGTAGAGATCAGAATTGATTGTTAGGCCAGGTTGTAGCAGCTCATAATAGACAATTCCCTTCCAATCCCACCAAACACTCAACATAACCTTGTTTACCGTCAATCCAGGCTTTGAAGTTGTTTGTGGAGCGTCAGCGCCCTTTGACCATGATTTTTTTTGGTTAATATTCTCGTAATTAATTCAATTTTCATTGCCCGTAATGATTTGTTTCAAAGATGGTTCGATTTTGTTGCGTTTCAACAGCTTTTCACTGATGGTAATTCGGTCAATCAAATTTCTTTGTGTTAATTCATGTTTCATCCAAACATCGAGCTTCTTTGAGTAGCAATCCTTTTTTAAATGATTGCAAACTATCATGTGGTTGATGTTTAGTGCCTTCGCTATCTTCTGACAGCTTGTGTGGCGGTATTGCTCCACCAGTTGCAATATTTCATCGGCTTTTTCAGTGACTGTCCGACCAGAGCGAGGTGCATCTTTGACATCGAAATTTCCAGAACGGAATCGAGCAAACCAAAGTTGGACGGTACGTTGTGTTAAAGCATCCTCACCGTAAACAGCAGAAATTTTTCGGAATATTTTTGCAGCTTTTTTAACTTTTTTATAGTAAAAAAGCATCACTTAGCGTATTTCTTCAAAAATTTCACTCATTTTCAAATCAATGCAACTTTTTACACAAATGACACGAACTACAAAGCTGTCTTGGCAAAAAATTTAGCTTGAAATGTCACGTTTCATTTGTATTTGTAGATAGCAATAGCAGAGTAGTGGAATTAAAAAAAATATTCGGCCGAAAAACTATAAAAAATCGTAATCATGGTCAAAATTTCAGGACTTTCAAGACACTTTCGGAGCCTGAAAATACTATCTGATTTCAAAAATTTTTTTCCACTTTTTTTCATCTGAATTTGTTTAAACTTAACTATATTGTTACTTTTCGATTTGTCAACATTATTGGTCATTCATCGTGCCCCAAAATTTGTTGCATTTCGAACAGTTTGATAAGTCACTGTAACTCGCGCCTCATAACTGCAATATTCATCACCTGTTGCATCACTGAGTCGGTAGAGTCTATGAATGCGCTTTAATGATGCCATAATAGCGGTGAAGCGCGCTCATCAATATTGAGGAATTTCGATGGTCTGATTTGGTACATCTTTCTCTATCTTATTTTAACTATCATCAACAGTGCAAGTAAATACGACAAAATAAAATTAATATTACTATAGACAACAAATTGATTGTTAGTCGCTTTTTGATTCCTTAACTATGTTTTTATTTTTGTTTTTTAAATTCCTGCTTTTTAACTAGTATTCTCCTACTTCGGTTCGATTCAAAATTCTGCTTGCTATTTTCTTCTAGAATGAGTCTAATTTGGTACTGAAGTGATTTAGCAAGATCGTCTGGAGAATTGTCAGTGAAAAGCATAACCAATATACGTTGTACAAATAGTGTCTAGAGTATAAATATTATGATGACCAAATTAATAAATGAACTTTTTACAACCACCAAGTTTATTATTTTAATAACAGCACTTGACTATAAACTAATAGAAATATCATCCACAACTAACTTTATATAAAGCAGAAAGTTAACTTTATGCACAAATTTTATAATCTTCAAATTAATATGCCAACCATAATTTTCCACATAAGACCAGCAACAACAACTTCATCGTGTCAGAAATCTAAAACAAAAAATCTACTCCAATTATAATACCGCTATATTACTTCCGATATTATTTGATGTTTTTCACACATGCTGATGATGATTATTATTAAATCTGACGACGACGATGATGATGATGATGAAAATAAAGGAAACACGTTCGAATATTCACACGCATGTGCGCGTGCACTTTTTCGTCTCCTCTTACGGTTACTGCTTCTTCTTCCTCTTCCTTAGCTGAAGTTTAGTACATGGAAAACAAAATAAGAACAAGAACAAAAAAAATGAGAACAATCCATGTAAAAAAAAAAGTTGAAAAAAGAAGCAGAAAACTTGCGGCATCAAACATGCAAATAATTTTCAACAACAATCACGGCAACAAACTGAGACTCAAGTATTCTGAGCAATGCTGAGGAAATTGAAAGAAAGCCAAAAGTAAATAAAGAGAGAGAGAGAGGTAGAAAGAGAGAGAGTGAGAATATATCTAGCAGCATGGTTTCTCACTTTACTTTTTCGCTCTCTGTATTTCACACGCTGCAGCCATAGTATAAGCGCCGCTACCTTGCCACTGCGAGACCCCGATGACGACGACGACAACGACGGCAGAGAAACAGCAAAGAAAATATCTTCTAAGAAGTTCGCCGGTTGTGAATTTCCTCTTTTTCTTTCTTTTTTCTCAACTCACATATTTTTGTGTTTTGAGTGTATTTTTTTATATTCTTTAACTTTTCAACTCATGAGCGCTGAAGAATTGAGTCAAAGACAAAGAAATCAAAAAGAAAAAATAAAAAAAAAAACCAAGTTAAAAAATGTAAAAGAAATGAAAAGAGCTTTGCCGCGCACACAGCACAACAAACACACATGAAATTGTTGTGTGTTTGTTGTGTTTGTTTGCTGCGCTTTCATTCTATTGGCGATAGTATTGTGGCATTCATAACCATTGCCATTGCCAAGGCGATAGCACATACTCAGCGGACATAAAGCGGTGATCAGCTCTCAGCTTCAGTTACAACAACAATAACAATTGTTAGTACAACATCATTGGCAACAGTAGGAATAGCAACAGCAACTATAGCAGCAACCAACAGCAGCAGCAGCAGCAGCAACATATTCTGTATCTTTTGAAGTGGAGTCAAAAAGAAAAGCGCCTTCGAACTTATATAACTACTTATTAGCTCGGTGTATGCTTTAGTTATTCGGTCACCTTTCTACGATCAAGTTCGCTTTCCTCCTCTCAACCAATAAACTAAAAAAAAAACTTGAATTTTTATAAATTCCATCAAATACACCGCAATTGGGAAAGAAGGAAATCAAATTTGTAAAAAAAATAATAAAAATACAAAATCAAAAAATAAATTTCGTCAAAAACAAAAATCATTCAAAAGGAATAAAATAACATCCTAGTTTCACAGTGAATTCTCATAAACACACTCTTTAATATACACAAGGAATATTCTATATTGCAACAAGTGTAGTAGTTAACACACATTGATCATCATATATATTCACAAATAAAAAAAAAATAATAAAAAATAAACTGTGCAATTTGTTAGCAACTATTAACTAAATTAAATAGTAGCTATTGCAAAAAAAAACGCCAAATTTGCTTTGAATTATTTAGCAAAATTTGCAAAAAAAAAAATTAGAAGTTATTTGTGTGTAGTGACAAAGTGATTTAGTTACATTGTGACTTCAAAGTATTCACACATACACATACAAACACAAGGATATTTGTTAATTGAAAAAAATTATAAATTAATTTAAAATTCATTTAAATATTTCAACTGGATTATACAGAAAATTTATTACTGTGCAATCATCTAAGCTGCAAGACAAGTGAGTGTGATTTTATAATTATATGGTATTTTTAGGTTTAGGATAGCGTACTTTATTAAAATAAATGCATTTTGCGCAAAAAATTGTTAAAATTCATGTGAAATTATGAATGAATCTTTCAAGTCACACAAACAAAAGATTTATGCCACGAACTTAAAATATATACATATTTATAGTTTATATAGTTTTAAAAACCAAGGAGGACGAAATTTTGGCAATGATTTGAACTGCACATTTCATAATGAACAAAAGATTTAAGAAACAAACTTTTGGAATATTTTAAATGTTTTTACATATTATTGGGAATTTAACTTATAAAAGGATTAAAATTAGTCAAACTTTACAGTTTAATTTCTAAACAAATTTAAACTATTCAATGCAATCAGTTCTTGTTCTATCTTGAGTTAAAACTAGCAAAGGATTAAACTCTAGGAAATTCAAGGAATTTCAACAGCACAAGCTGCTTATGTTTCTAATGAATTGAAAATAATTTATTACACCAAAGATTTAAGAAGTAAGCTGATTAAGGTGAATTTATTATCAGAAAAGATTGAAATCTTTAAAAGGACTCAAAGGGCATTTTATAATAATAAAGAATTTCTTTCATAAAATTTTGGAAAAATTTTATGCTAGCCTTAGAGTTTTTATTATGGAATCAATTAAGGTCAAAATCAACAGTAGTAACTTTAATTTGCTATGAAAGTTTTACACATTTAAAAATTATGACGTTTTAAAAACAAAGTTCATTGAACTTCTGGTAAGGAATACAATCAATACAAATAATTTTGAAAACAAATTAATTAAATTTTGAAAAAACCATGCTTACTTATAAAAATAATGTAAATTTAAAAAACTCAACAGATTTCATAGTTGGAAAACGAATTTAGCACATTTGGATCTTCATTTGGAATTTTCGTATGGCAAATTTGAAAATTCATCAAAAATGTATTTAAGAACTTAGTCAAAAAAAAATAACTTCTCAATAATTTCACATATGCAGGTTTTCAAAACACATTTCATAATGTAAATTTATTTCGTTTAACCTGACAATTTGAAAGAGTTTATGAAAATAAAAAACAGAAATTTTAAAAAATGTATAGCACCTAAATATTTACATTCGAAATCATACATTTATCTAGATAAAATAGAGAACTTTAGGTCTCCGTATATTTTGCACGAATTACAGTTGACCAAACTCTAAAAAAAGAGTATGCAAAAATAGTCAAATTTCAAAAAAACTTTATATTTTTCAAATTTTGTTTTTTAACCTTACAACAAATTATAAAATAATATTTTCATAATATTGGAATATTTTTCCATGATTTCAAATACAAATTTGTAGACTTTGTTAGGCAGTTGGTCACCTCTTTTTTCTAAAGGTTGGCAAAACTTTTCAAAACTGTCATTAAAATACAAGAAAGTATTGCACACATGATTTATATTTTCATGATTAAATATTCTCATTAAGCTGTGCATTATAAAAAATTTGTTGAAATATCGTATTAATAGAAATATTAACCAAAATTTTCAACATTATATCACGAGTGCTGGTACCTTTTCAACATGGGTTAATGAAAAAAATCTTCAGAAATTAATGACTTTGCTGAAAGTTTGAATATACAAATATATTTCTTTTATTTCTCAATTGGTTGGTGCGAAATTTGTTTTTTTTTTTTTATATTGTTTCCTAAAAATTTTTATCAATTATAATATCACCAAAGTATGTCACATAGAATATGCAGATCAGACGAGCGTTTCGGAATCCGCCACGATTCTTCATATTTGTTTTTTCTGGTTTTCATATGAAGACAAAATTAAATATTCATCATGAGTAAACATATTTTTATCATCAAAACCGAAATATCTACTTTAAATTGTTCACAAAATTTCAAATCTTTCAATGCATGCAAGTATACAAGTATTTATAATATAATATAGGTATTTATGCTAAAAATAGATACCAAAAATTTATTTTATAGAAATATGTGAAAGCAGATTCGTTCTGTGCTTCCTTATATTGCTGTATAAAGAAAGATAATTTATTTCGCATAATACTTGTTTGAACTTAGCTCACTTTATGCATAAAAAGCAGAAAAAATAATAATATGGTATTAAGGCTGATAGGAAAATATGATGAAACTAAAATGAATTTCAAAACATTTCAATGGTTTCTTGGACTAAAAGCATTTAAAAATTATTTAAATATATTTTTTGTCAATACTAATTATATCAATAGTACAGACTTCTTTAAATTCACACTATTAAAATCAATAGAAAACTATTCAGTTATTAATCAGTTATTGAATCATTAGTGAGTTTAACAACTATAATTATTATAAAAACTATTATTCATAATCGTTGCTTCTGAATGAAAAGATTTTTTGAGAGAACCGAAAAACCCTTTTCAATATTTCTAAATTTAATGGTATTTACTATTAAATTAATCAATTGTATTCTTTGCTAAGATACATTTTTTTTTTGTCTGAATTTTTCATATAGGCTTAATTTTTTCATTGACAAATTCCCATCTACAAAGAAATAATAGAAAAAAACAAGAAAGTATTGCACACATGATTTCTATTTTCATGATTAAATATTCTCATTAAGCTGTGCATTGAATTAATTAGAAAAGAAAAGTTTTCTAGTTGCATTTAAAAAAAGATTAATTGTAGCTAGACACATAATTTTCTGCTTTTCATTCTGCTGGTATGGAAATATAAAACTTAATACATGTACCAATTTAAAAAGAGATTATAAAATAATCTAAAACAATTTGTTTTTTGATTAATTTTTTTGATGAGTTTTTGAGATATCAAAATGTGAATGATAAATCATTAAATCATAACTAACTAGTACTAATATTTTATATTAAAAATTACACTATGCTACACAAACAATGTGATCGGGATCAGAGCATGCTTGTTAGGTAGCTAAAGTGCTCCTGAGTACATTGGTAAAGTCCGTTTTTTATGCAGTCCTAAAGTCTGGCATAATAATACATACGATATCTTGGTTATTATTGCATCTGAGAATATTTATATGTTCAACGTCTTATAGTAAAATCTTCCGATAAACATAATTTTAGAAAGTATTAACCCATTATCTCCTTCTCTTATGGGTCTTTTTTGTGCTTTTCTAGAAAAATTACATTTTTACCCCATTCAAAGGGTCCACAGAAAGTTAGTATGTTTTAAAAAAATGTTACTCATAAAACTTTTCTATAGGTTACTGAACATTAGAAATTCGAAATTCACCATGATTCTTCATCAGACATCTTTGTGATAGTTCTTAACATTTCAACAATCTATATAAATTAATTACATTCGAATATGTACCTAAGAGTTTAAAATACTCATTAGATATCTTCACTGAATAGTTTTGTTAAAAAGATCGTTGCGGAACCCATCACAATTCCGAATCAGTGATCGTTTTGGGTTTTCAATGCTCACAAAAAATTCCAATGCATCTTCATTGAAATCATGAATCAAATCACAATTCATCGCATAATTACACACTTTCATAAAAAAGATAAATACTTTCATTCATATTTATGATATAAAGAATGGGTTTACCATTTAAGTGCAGTTACTATAGCCTTTCAATTAAGTTTTTAATTTAAAGTTTCTACATTGGCTTGACGTCAAATAGTTCCCTATCTCTTTGGCAACTTAGTGATTTAATATTGATTTTTTTTTTATTAAATATTATTCAGGAAACAATTATGAAAAAAAAACTAATATGAGTCCCTTCTGCACTCGTCACATGATGTGATAACATACTTTACGCATTGTTGTTTACTTCATTCGTTTTTATGTTCCAAAAAGTTCAAGCGAGGGAAGAATAAACTATAAACTGAAAAAAAAACGCTGCCATAAAACAGTCCACTATGGCATTTATAAGTAATTATATTTGACAACCGTTTTTTATATAGAAATTATATGTTGCATACTTTTGGGAGTAAAGTAAAAAACAAATAAAACATACACTTATAAACTCACACATACCATGAAACCTCACATGAAACTGATGTGACATCTATACATTTTTTTTCCAGAAGATTCAGAAGTGCTACACTATCATATTCTATATCAATTTAAAGAGCTTGACGAGTAGGTTAGCCAGATTTAAAATCGGTTTAGCCTATTCCAAAATGTTTGCGTCGGAAGTGCTTTAAAATTCACTCATTGAACAAAGCTTTTCATTCATCGTTGTAAAAATGAGAGAGAGAAGACATGAGTAACGGCATTTCTCATTTAATTAATCTAACGAATTATTTGCATACACAAATAACAAAACAAACACCAACGAGTAGTTTGGTTCTCTTTTGATATTTATTTTTTTATAAAGAGATTTCTTGAGCAAAAAAAAAAAAAAAAAACAAATAGCCCCAGTTACAGGGGCCTTACCGACTAGTTTAATTTTAATTTCCATCAATTAAAATAACTCATGTAAAGCTAGAACACAAATATCTTATATTTCTGATTAAAAATACCAAATATCAGCGATTTTTTAAATAGTTTTTGTAAAAATATATAATATCAATACGAGCTTAAGATTTTTTGGGCTAAAATTTTTGAGTATTTACAGTGTGCAAAAAAAAAAAAAAAAAACTAAATGTCTCACATTAAACTTATTTGAAAATTTTTTTTATTTTTTGGAAATTAAATATATCACACGTTTTTACATTGATCTCTACAACCAATCAGATCTAATCTTTGCTAAGTATTCTGAAAACAATACACTTTCTGGCACATATGTATATTATAACTACATATAACATTAACTTTCTTTCTTATTAAGTTTCTGCAATGAATGCAGCTTCATTTCATTGAATTTTCGTTGATCTCTAAATTTTTTTCATAATTTAAATTAACATATCATTGAAAAATTGGAATTTCTTAATAAATTAATTGCTATGAAAAATACGCTGCAATATATTTTAATTTATACTGCATACTCTCATGAATAGCATATTACTTATAATGACAAGTACATAAACTATGTCTGCTCTAAGTAAAATTAATGTTTTGGCTGTTTTCACTTTCCAATTACATATGTTTTACAAATAAACAAAAATAACTAAAAGTGCATAAATTAATTTAATTTTTACATTTTATTGCCAAAAAAAAAAAAATAAACAAAATCTTCCAATGTGAAAATTTTGCATTAACAAAATGCAAAACAGAAGAAACATAAACTAAAAAGGTTACTTACTTTATTTTTGTGTGTTTATTTTAAATATAACGATTAATATTTTCACACACAGTAACACATGCAAATATACACATACATATGTAAATAGTAATAGCTACACAGTAACAGCAGCTGTTAATAACAACAGCTTTCTACTCTTGTCATAAAAGGTCTTAAAATAAATATTCATACCTCCTAGTACACTGCGCATCTATCCATCAGCAACATATCAAAATGCAACAGCAACAGTGTCAGTCAACAGCAAGCAAGCAAGCAAATATGTACACACAAACACACTAAACAACAAGTGTGGCTAAGGTTTTTGCTAATAAAATGCTAAATATCTGTAGGTTTTTTTTTTAGTCGCTGTTGCTGTTTTTTTCTGTTGTTGTTGTTGTTACTATTTTGTATATGTAATTTTTATTACTTTAATTTTGCTAACTACAACACGTGGTAATAATTTTATTTGAATGCTTAAATACTTTTATAGCTTGTCTGGTTTTTCTTTTTATATTTTATTTATTTTTTTTTGCTTATTGCTGTCAGTTAGCGTTTGCTGCTTTTGTAGAAGATAGTTGCTGTCAAAATGTTGTACATTTATGTAACTTTACATTAAAATTTCACACTTTTGCACATAAGTACATATACAAACATATATATGTATGTTGTATGTCGCTAGTGCATAGTAGTTAGTAGCGACAAGAAAAAAAAAACAAAAACAAAAACAAAAACAAAAACAACAGCAATTGTTGTCAGAGTATTACAGCATCTTAAATCTCAACTCAACTCAACAACAATTCTTCAGCTTTTACTACTTGTATGTATGTTTGTTTGTACTTTGGTTAGTTTTAAAGACCACACTACAGAATGTTGTCAATCAATTAGACTTTTACGCGTTGTTATATTTGCTGTTGTTGTTACAACTAAGGTTTGCTATTTTAGTTATCATTTTATACTGGCTCCTGGTTTTATTCCTTGTTTTTTTTTTCATACAAGTTGGAATTTTAATTTGCAATAATTGTTACAGCTGCTGCTACTGTTGCTCTTTGCTTTAGTTGTTGTATGAAGTGTTGCTATTAATTGTAAGTTTGATTGAAAAGTTGTAAGTAATTTTTATTATTTTTTGTTCAGCTTACCCCCTCCTTCATCCCCTTCGGCTTTAATTGAGGCAGAAAATTGAGGTGTATGTTGTGTGCATATAATAATTTGTCATTTGCATTTAAAATTTATGAACTTTAGCTGAAGCAAGAAAAAAAGTGTAGACAGCAATTACAATAATTTAGCATAAGAGAAAAAAAGGAGAAAATGCAGAAAGATTGCAAATTGTTAGATATTTTAATAAGTGTTTATGCTATGAATTTAGAATAGAAATAAGTGCTGCTTCACATTAACCAATTAACCACACACATGATCATTCGTTTTTATATTTATTGGATAATTGTTTTAAGTCGGTGTTAATTGAATGGGTTGAAAAATGAGTAGAAAGTTTTTATCATCTAATTCTCATAAATTTCATAACAATAAGCAGCTCCAGGGATTGTCGAAGAGAGATCGATGGTGTATTTGGGATTGTCGAAGAGAGATCACTGGTGTGTTTGGATTCAGCACTAGACACTCTGATTTTATGAGAAAAACACCAAGCCTCTTCCAAGCAGATATCCTAATCATCATAATCTTATCACTTTCTAAGCTATTATAATATTTTCAGATATTCGTTAAGAAAGAGTATAATGATAAACGCACTTTCAGACAAACTTTGAGAAAATCCAGGACAGTGCCTGAAGCTTCTTTCTTAAAATTGCTTAGACATCGGAGAGCATCCTCTTACATTGCAAGGCACTCACCCGCAGAAGAAAAATATTTCTGAGACATTATTGGCCGGAGAGCAAAGATATTTTACCCTAAAAAATTTTTTGCAATTTCTTTCGCAAAATCTTGTTGAGAATAAATTGATTTGAACGAGTATTCGCAAGCTTCTTTTTTGTGTGTTTAGATGACAATTAAAAAGGCTTTCTGAAGGCATCTTGAGAAAATCGACGAAATATATATATTTTTGCTAGATTATGTATCATAAAATCATTGTCAACCATTAAAGAGTATTAACGTAGACAAAGAGAGTGAGAGCTTTTCAACAACAAAAACTACGAAAATTGACATATAAATCTCCCAAAAATTAAAATGTTCTCTAAAGTTAAATTGTTATTATTGTTATTGGTGCTATATCAAATACAATCAAATTTACCTATGTTTTGGCAATTTCACGCAGGAAATTTTCTTTTTCTTTCGCTGTATAGTAAGGGCGACATAGAAAACTAAAAGAAAAGATTTCTGATTATGTGACGAAAACGCTAAATCTTCAAAAAAATAAAACAAAAAAAAAAAAAAAAGAGTAGAAAATAAAACAATTCGTTTGAAGAATCTGTTTTTTTATATTCTTGCTTATGGTTGCATACAGTCGAGTAAAATATTTTGTACTTAAAGAACTTCTTGAACTTTTACGTAATTTTTTCAGATTTCATAGCCTGAAATAAAAAAAAATTAAGTGAGCCCAAATTTTTAATATAAGGCCTAAAGTCTTACTTACTTGTTGTTTTAGCCTTAGATTTAGTAAAAATTTTTAAATAAATTTCATAGTTTTTTTTACACACCACTGCTTAAATGTATGAGTTTTTTATTTGACTTCAATGCTACTGCTCCTCGTATACTACCAATTTTGTGATATTGCATAGTAATTTCATATGTTTTGTTTTATTTTTGTGGTGGTTGTTGTGATATGCTGCTGACAAGTTAAACTACTGTTTTGATTAGGCGTGGCAACACAGCTGGAGATTGAAAAACAAAACAAACCCTCAAGCTAAAAAGCAAAATCAAATGAGTTAAGGAATTTGTTTTTTTTTTTACTTTGTACCATCAGCAACGCGAGCTATAAAAAAAATAAATTAAATGATACGCGAAAGCGTAACTTAGAATTTTTTCCGCATTTTTTTTTTTTTTTGCAAGTAGCAGAATGATATTTTTCTAGTATCTATGTTTATATATAAGCAAATGCATCATGCTACACAATTACAAACATAGCAAATAATGCAAGTCAGAGTGTCAGTCAGTAAATTACAAATGTATACAGATGATAGTGCACAGTGTGACTCAGTGGACAAAAATGCAAATCGAACAAAAACTTTAAATGCATATCGAAAGTGAAAACATTTTTGAAAAATTTCTATGTCTATAGAATTTAGCACGGTGTCGATGGTAGAAGTGATGCATATGTGAAATGCATATCGAAAGTAAAAACAAATTGGAAAAATTTCTATGTCTACAGAATTTACTCGGTGTCTATTTTAGAAGTGCATATGTTAAGAAATTAAGGAAAGTTTTATGTCTTTTGGATATTTTTATTTATTTATTAAGAATTCTAAAAAAAATTCCAAATTTAGCAAGCCTTGAATAAACGTTACCCTTATTTCTCTATCTGCTGTAGAATCATCTTTCGGACCACATTTCACTTTTCAGGAACTATAGGAGTATGTCTCTCATTCGTGGTCATATTTGCCCCATTTGAGAGCCATGTTCTTTCATGATCATAAAAACCTTGTGTAGAAAATTTGATTCCTCTACGATAACTTCTCTATTTTTATCCGCATTTTATAAGGATACGTTATACTGTAGAGCGATGACTACTGTGCATACCTATTGCTCTAGTACTCCAATGAATATGCAAGCTTATGATAGATGCTATGACATTCGTATTAAATGAATATCGTGTTCAATATTTTATGAACAAAAAAAAAAACAAAGAAAAAATGAAGAAGAGCAACTAAAACAAATTATCACTGACAACGGCAACAGCAGCATCATCATTATTACAATGCGTTCGTTCAGCTACTATTTAGTTACTTGTATATGATCATCTTCATCATCCTTGCCATCATCATCATCATTATTATCATTTGTGCACATTAGAATTTGTCTTCTGTCAAAAAGCTGTCGCTATTATTGTGCAAAATTAATGATGGTCAATAAATTACTTACTATCATATAACATACAAAGATAGACATGAAGGCATTAACTTTTGATATTCAACATGTACTCCTCTCATACATAAATAAAAGAACCTACTCATATAATCACTCATTCACTAACAGCTATCGGGTAGTCACTTCTTGTGCTCGTTTTTTTTTTGTTTTTTTTGCGTTACTATTTTTTTTTTTAACTATTATATATTACTATTACTACTATCATTCATTCAATATGTCAATTGGTTGTTGTTCTTTTGTGGTCCGAAAATAAAAGCACTAAAAAACATCGTAAAAATCTTAAGCAATCGTGTGTGTTGGAAGTTAGGTAACTAGAAAGATGTGCCTTTTTGTATTTTCTAGCTTGCTCTCTCAACTGCTACTAAAGACCTTCTTCAATCGTAATTACCTATTATTGTTGTTGATGTTTTTGTTATTGTTATTGCGGTGGCTATTTTTGGTAACAATTTATTTTACCGCAATTTTTATTTTTTTATTTGTTTTTTTTTGCTCTAGTCTAGTTACTTATTGTTTTGTTGACTTCTTTGTTTTATGTTTGACTTAGGAAAAAAATGGTAGCAACGGTACTTTGGGCTTTATTTTATTTTTTATTTTTTGCAAGCCTAAAAAAGAAATTTCCTATATTTTTTTCTAATTTTTCTATTAGAAATTATAAAGAAGCTCAACCTATCTCAGCTCAAAGCTTTTGGTTGGTTTTTTAATTACTTCCATATTTTCATATAGTTAGTTAGTTATGTGAATGTTTTCTTGTTTATTGTTGTTTTGTTTTGGTTACTATTTTTTTATAAATAATTTTAAAAATATTTAATATTGGAAGTAATATAGCAAGTGCTGCTGGTCACCAAATATTAATTAAGCTCTGATGTTTCCATTCACCATTATTATTAGTTATTCTTAATACTGATGAAAACATCCATAAGAATCTTTTAGGTACTGTAATCAACACTAATGTTAGTGTACAATAGAAAAGCTTTCTTAGTATAGAGGCCATGGAGTATAGCTCTCTTTTGGGACTCTCAACTTTTGATATGAAACATAAGAGCGCAGTTGCATTTTCCATTTTTTACATGTGAGATAGAGAGAGAGAGAGAGAGAGCGCGAGTAGCAGCTGTAAGTCACGATGAAAGTAACGAGTTGACGTAATATAAACTAGGAACAACAACAAATAACTAGTTAGAGAAGACTTCGGCGAGTCGATTTCGTGCGCGAGAGAGGAAAGACGTAAGGCATCGGGTACAGACTTGCATGCCAGCAAAACCTAAAGAGAATTGTAAGAATTCAGCAAAAAATCTTTCTATGTATAAATAGAGACTTACCATACATTGATAATTTAACTCTCTCTTCTAATGAATGAGCAGTAAAGTAGCGTTAGTCACCTAGTATAGTTTGCTGTCACATTGTTTAAAAAAGAGAACAATTAAAATATAAAATATCTTTTTAAGCTTTTTCACGTACAGAAAATGAAACCTTTTAGAGTTTAGAAAATTTAACTTGGTTTTTAATTTTTTTAACCTTAAAAAGGGAAATACTATTTCTCTTATAGAAAAATATCATTTCAATTAACCCTCTCAGGATTTTCTTATACATATGTGTATATGAGTTTGAACATCTTTTCTGACATTAAATTAAATGCCAATCAAACAATTTTGATATTGACGTCTTTGTTGTTTTTTCCTCTATAATTTTGCATCTATTTTGTTGCAATCGAAGCATAACCGTCGAAAATATTGTAGGGTAACCTCATTTTTTTTTTGTGTTCTCTTTTCTTGTTTTTTGTGTCGTCGATTTCATAATATTATTATAAATACTAATTAATAAAAAGATTTGTAAAAAAAAGAAATTTCTTATGTAGATAGAACCTTCCTCTGTCGATAGAGAAACATTTTGTTTAATTCCGAGTACTTTAAAGCTCCTTAAACTTTTTTTTTTGTATACATATGAGTACATCGCGTACGGCTATTTGGGGGCTCCTAGACACGAAAATCAACATCCCGATTTTTTCTTAACACATGAAGTACACTTTCTCCTGAGAGGGCTAACCACGCCTATTTCTATACATTTACAGAAGCAGTAAAATAAATAAATAACTTTTGCATTTCTTTTTTTTATTATTGCCCAACTATTTGATTTAATTTTGCAAATTGTCAGTCTGTTTCCTTACTCTTTCTTTCTCTGTTCATTTGACTTTAGTAAGTCTGCAACAGATAAACCACTTCCGTTTTAGTTTATTAAAGAAATTGATTGCTAAGAATGTCGGCATTTGATGCTAGTTGCTTTTTAGTAGTGGATAAGTAAAACTCAAAGTGATTAAGGTTGCCATTATTGATGAGAATAGCGCAAAAAACAAAAAGAAAAGAAAAAGAAAAAAACAAAAACAAAGAGCGCTTACCACAAGCAGGGAAAAGAAAGAATGCTCACATATATAGATTGTCTCCAATCAACAATGAAGTATGAAAAAAAAAAAAAAATTAATAAAATTTATAAGAAAAATATTTCTAAATAAATAAGTAAAATTGTTGATTTTTTCCACGCATCAATGCTGCTGCGTAGACGTACTTCTTATTAATATTAATAAAAGCATAAAAAGCCGCGTTGGACCGACAAATAAACAAACAGACGAACAAACCTACTAAGCTATAAAGACACCGTAATTTCGATATTTATAGCATGTAGCAAGCAGAAATTTAATTTTTTTTCATTTAAGTTCTTAACGGAAATAGTATAAAAAATACGCCGCCTTGTTTAATCTTCTTTCCTTTTGTTTTGTTTTTAATTTATATATATTTATACTTTGAGGTGATTATATATTTATTTATCTCAAAGCAAAACAAAAAGAAAAAGGTTTGGCTGTAAAAAGTTATTGTTAGTATTTAATTTTTTATTTATTTTGCCTTTTTTCTATTCAATTTTCAAAAACAGCTATACATTTAATTGGTTAGATGATGTGTAAGGGAGCAAACGACTTGACCCAATTTTTGTCTAGTTTTTTTTTTTTTAATATCATTTTTTTTTTTTTTCATTTTCCTTCGAAGTTCATTATACAAGTAATGGGTTTATAATAGCTTCAAGATTCATTCATAAATAGCCAAAAAACAATGATATTAAAATTCTATTTCTTAGTAAAAACTATTCGATTCTTATCGAAATTACACCGGCACACATAAATTTCGACTAAAATCTTTTCAATCGCTAGCTGTAAAAATTACACAGCTCAAGTTGCGTAATTTTGACCACCGGTTTCGTATGCCTGCAACAAACATTTCAATTAAATATTACTTATCTTAAACTTTTAAGTCATAGTAGCAATTTTTAAACTTTTATGTCATGCATTTATATACCTACCAACAATTATTAAAAGAATTTTCTATTATTATTACCTACTATTTTTACTATTACAAAATTGTGACACAATGATAGTGTGTGAATTTTATAGCGGTTATGTTAACGTTTTTACTAAACAGTTTTAATTTGTTTGCATTTTTAAATGATTTTTCAGCATCAAGCACAACTAAATTGTATGTAAATATCAACAAACCAAACTAAAGAAACAACAACAATAATGAGCACACACTCAAAATTGGCAAAACCAAAAAAGCACAACACTAACAACAATTTAGGTCACTGGCTGACAACAAACGGATGCAAAACAATTATGATTATTTGGCTAAGATAAATTTGTCCAGAAATAGAAATACCTATAAGAGTATAAGAGGTTGAATTAGAAGCAGCAGAACGTTTTGTGCTTTTTCTAAACTCTTTGAAAGGCAATTGTATTAGTAAATACTGTTAGCTGACTGTGTGTCAATTTTTATTGATTTCTATTCACAGTTTAACTAACAAATTAAAAAAAATGTTTTTAAGTTGATTAAGTTTTGATAATTCTGTTCAGAAGAATTAAAAATTGGAATACTTGAAAAAGAGCGTTTAACTAGATTACAATATATTTGCTCTCATAAATATAAACGTTCTCTTGGTTTTACCTTTTGTTTTCTACTACATTTACTGTTTTACTCCTTATTAACTACTTGCGCAATTAATTATAAAATAAAAATTTTGTAATGTTTATTAAAAACTTTTAAGAAAACAAAGATTTTTAAAAGAATGTGTAAATTCCAGTTTTTTAAATAAAAGTCAATGCGCTTGGTGACAAATTTTAACTACATATAATCAGCGAGTAATAGCAAATAACGAGTAAATACTGATAATCAACGATTAAAAGAAAAAAACAAAGAAATAAAGAGAGAGAGAGAGAGAGAATGGACAGTCATCTTAAAGAGAAGAACATTTGCCTTACTCATTTTCAATTTTAAATTGAGTTTTCTAATAAGGACCACAAAGGCTTCGGAGAAAATAAATTGCACGGATGTTAAATGCTCTAAATATTTTAAGTACCTACATTTTTTGGGGCTTTGGTGTTGAAGTTTATCAACTTACAGTAATTTACAGCTACCATTTTTTGGTCTAACGCAAATGAGGGCGGTTAATAAATACCATGAACCATATTCATATTGCCTTTAACTTAAAGCTAATGACTTCAGCTTAATTTTTTTAACTAACAAAAGTAGGCAGCTCAAAGCTTACAACACTTAAATACCGTAAATGCTCTAAGCTAGAAAATTATTTTAACGCCATTTAATGATATTAACACACTTGAATAGTACAAACCTAAATAACTAATTAAAGCTAAAGAAAATATTGGAATTGCTTTCAAAATTTAAAATTAAGAGTCGATCTTTTCGCTTCAGTTTTGAGGAGGCGTTTTCTTTAACGAATTGTTAATTTCTCAGTCAACAAAAACTAAGAGGAAGTGTTAAAATGTTGATAGCTGAATGCAGCTGTAGTTATTACTGTTGCTAAATTAAATCAACCGAAATAAAACTATTAAATTAACTTGCTAACTTCTAGATATATGTATGTACTTATGCACTCTTACTGGCTCATTAATTTATTAATTAACTACTGTAACATTTAGTATTTTACTAACTTAAACGAGCGTTAAATGATTCTGAAAACTTAGTAATTATGAAACATAAAACCACAAATAATGTTCAAGTTGTTTTATATATATATAGTATAATATGCAGAACAAACTAGACAAATGGCACAATTTAGGTGAAGAAATTGTTCAGAGAGATGATGAGGTCATAAAAATTTGAATAGTAATGCAATGATGCATTTAATTACATGCATAAATATATTAGCTATTAGGACTAATATTTTAGTAACTCATTAGAAAATTTTGGTTTGCATAGTTTTTGCTGATAATAGTTGGGACTCATTGACTGTTTACTGAGTCATTGCTCTGAGCTTTTATACTTATTCGTAAGCTTTAAAATAATTTATGATATTTTTAGTAGGCTGTGAAAATTAAATCTAGGTGTTAATTTTCAAAGTCTTGACTACTGTTCGAGAGAGACGGGAAAATCAGACGGCCGTTTCGAAATATACCTTGGTCTTTTCAATATCCTATATAAGCTACTAATATTTGAAATTGTAGCCCAGAATTACAGGTTTTGATTTCAAATATCTTCAAATAATTCTTTTAGGATCTTTAAATATTTGTATATTCGAAACTAAAGTTCAGTCGCTTTAATCTATCTTCTATCCATTTATTAGTGTAACTAGAATTTTATTCCAGAAGATCCAGATGTGCTACGAACTTGACGAGTAGGTTAGCCAAAAATTATCAGATTTAAAATCGGTTAAGCCAACTCCAAAATAATAGCGTCGGAAGTTTTCAAAATTCGCTCATTGAACAAAGCATTGCATTCATCGTTGAGAAAATCATTGGTTAAGCGGGAAAAAATAAATGAGAGAGAAAAGACATGAGTAACGGCATCTCTCAGGATTATCTAACGAATTATCTGCATACACAAATAACAAAACAAACACCAACGAGTAGTTTGGTTCTCTTTTGATATTATTTTTTCATAAAGAGATTTCTTCCGCAAAAAACTAGCTCCAGTTACTGGGGCCTTACCGACTAGTATTTACATTAATTCGTTCTCTTCATATTGGAGGCTTTCTCTCTCTTTGCTTTTTTATTTATTTATTTTTTTTTTGTGCATTCACACCAAGTGGTTCTCAGTCGCGAGAGTAATTTGTGTAATTATAATAATAAGCTAAAAAATTGTACTTGGCAGCACTGGTCTGCTGCTTCTTGAATACTCTCGTTTTTGAATTGTCGAATTGATTTCTCTCTCCATAAAAATTAGTACCAATTGCATTAGATGTGAAACTATGTAAAGGGGATGTCTAAAGCTTTAGACAAACAAATTTTTCCCCAATTATGATTTCATTTTGTTCATATTATTATGTTGTTTTACTATAGCCAAACATATAGCTTATTTACTGTACTAATTAATCAACATGCTGATTAACATACTATCTAATTTTCTGCATAGTTCTTTTTGTTTACTTTTAATATCATGGTTTAATCGTTAATTAGCAGTAGAGATTTCTATCCAATTTGTTACAGCGCATAATAGCCGTAAATATTTTCTTTTTTGGTTTCTATATTAATGTGGAACAAACACTTTCGTTTTTTGCATACTTCAATTAGGTAGTCTTCAATTTTGTGTGTTTATATTAGCACCTTCAGATAAAAAAACCATAATATGAGATTATCTAAATTAATTATAATTTAATTGGTAAAAATGTTGTGGAATTTTTCGTGTTAAACAAAGAAGTAAAAGTTATATACTAAAAATTAGTATAAAATAAAAATAAAAACTAAAAATATTTTATGAGTTTTAACTTTGATATTAAAATTTATATTCAAACTAAACTAAAAATAAACCATTCAAATCAGCTTATACCTATAACTTTTTAAATGCTTTTGTACAAAATTTTGCCATGTTTATTGTGGCATAAATTTGTTGTTATTTAATATTTTTGAATTAGTTTGCTTAGAATTTATTGTTAGTTTGGGTTCATTGTATTGCAAATTTAATGTCTGTTAATGTGCTTGTAATAAAAGATAAGCATAAAATTTATATACATAATTTTTTAACTTATGTTTTCACTTTTTTAATAGTTTAATATTAGAGAGCTACATAATTTTGTTTTCTACAATTTTTTTTTTTTTTTTTTTTTTTTTGATTTTTGCCATATGCCAATTTGCAACTGAAATTGAAATAAAAACAAAGAAAACAAAGATCAAATACCAAAAAAGTTAAAAGTAGGAATAAACTCAATCTCAATAGCAACAACAACATTCATTGCATGCCACATTTATTTCGCTTTCATTTGACCACATTGACCACATACGAGCATGAATGCATACAAGAGCATGAAAGAGTGAGGATGCTTATTTAAGTTGGCATACATATAACACACATACACACATACATATGTTTGTACATGCATTCGCATGTGTATGGTGTAGCTATAGTAGGCAGATGAATATGTTGGCGTGCATCTTATAGCTAGCCATAGAATATCAAGACAAATGTGGAGGATGTTGTTGCGAAAATTATTTATTTATTTATTTTCTATAAATCGAAAGAAAACAGAAATATTTTTCTTTTCTGATAGTTTGCATGAGTTAAATTGAGGCACAAAATTGTTACACTAGCTACTTCAATGTATTTACTATCGCAGAAGAGAAAGAAGACACGACATAACTTTTACTTAACCTTAGCTATTAGTTTAACTTATTGTCTTTGTTAGCAACATAAGATTTTAGTTAATGTAATTTTTATTTACTTGGCTGTACCAAACAACAACTCATTATAAATGCCAGTTGTCGTTAACTCACGTTTTGCACTTTTCTTCTTTTTATTTTTGTTGCTTCAAATATTTCAGAAATTAATGTTGTTGTTGTTGTTTTTGTTGTTTTTCATGTTGCTGTTGTTGTCACCAAAATGTTTAGTGAAGCAGAAAATTATCAACACATAAAAAGTTGCAATATAAAAAAATTCAATAGCTCGATTAGAATCAATTTGAAATTATTGAATTTTTAATGCAATGACTGCACAATTTCTATTTGCCTGTGACACACAAATAGAAGAAACAACAACAAACAAATAACATATAAAAATAGAAAACCAAAAAAATTAGCATAAATTCCAGCGTTTTCAATGTAGTGAGTCTTGAACTTAATGTGCTGTAGTTAGAGTTTTAAAAATGTGAGGTCTCAAAGTGTGGTATAGGGTATATGAATTTTATTTAGAACTTTATATACATCTGGTCTTAAATGATATACATATTTATTTATTTTCTCATGCGTTAAGAGAAAATTAATATGCTACTCTAGAAATTAACCAGCCACAGTGTACGAGATACAATTTATGTGAATGTGAATATTGAAAAGTATACTTGGATTGAAAGAAACTGTTTGGAAATGAGTAGATCAATCTGGTAGAAGTGTATGGTCAAAAAGCGGGACGATTTTAAAATATGAAACATGAATCCAACGACGAGGAATGGCCAATTTATATGAGATTGCAAAGGAGTATTCTACCACACTGCATCTGTTTCACTAAATATTTATTTAGCAAAATCCCTATATATTTCATATGGGAAATTCTCTCTTTGACGGCAAATATGACATAGTGAAAACCAAGCATAAGGAATTTGTGTGTTTCTGATTTAAATAATCAGTGGTCGGCATTTCCTTACTCAAACGAGCAGTACGCTCATCACACGCATTCTTACGCTCTTGCAATTAGTCGTTGTTCAGACAGCAACGAAGCAACATGGGTAGCGGCTGTGTTAATTTTTTCTAATGTTCACGGCGAGAAATTATATGTAAAACTAACTAACTAAAAAATAAGTTATGATTTCAAATGCCTTTGGTAACATGCAATGAATAGATTTAAATAAATGCATTGAAAGCATACCTTTCATTTAAGTTTTTTAAGTCTTTTATTTGTCATGTGACGGCTTTCAGGTTTATTTTTATACAGTGTATGACAATTACTCTGCGCTCACCAAAACAATCTCATTTTCAATTTTGCCGACCACTGATTTAAATGTTCTTTGCTTTCAAAAGAGTAAATCCGTACCTCGTATTTCATTTCGAGAGAGAAATTAAAAACCTCTTAAACATGCGCAATCATTGGTTTTCATTGAGTCAGGAACTCAATTGACACGAATTACACGTATAAAAAAAATATGGTCTAGCAAACCCCACCATTCTTCTTTCTTCTACTATTGAAGATCCCGACATTGATTCATAGGTACTACTCGTTGGAATCCATAACTCGTCGAGTTAGAAAAAAATTCACCCGCTCTCACTGAGTAAAATTCTCTCACAAGAAATGTGAATTGAGTTAAACAGAATTATAGAAAATGAGAGTGTTGTCTCTTTCCCTCAATTCCAGTGAAGAATTTAAGTTGCGCTGTCTCCTGAAATTACATGCTCAATTCTAACGCTGTGTATGCAATTATTCGAAAAACTCAAGTGAATTTCTGTTAAGAGCCAGAATGAATTTAGTTCACGAGGCTAAAAGCCGCCGTTCAACTAACTAACTAAACCCTCAATAAAAAGAATCTGGTCCCAAACAAAAATGCAAATTAATATTTAATAGAAAGAAAATGAAGAAGAGGAAAAACTTTCCATACACTTATTTAAATATGAAAATTACAATAAAACTTTTACCATCATCATGCTACAAATGCTGTAAACGAAATAAATCCAAAAACAACAACAATAATTTCAAATACATTTTCCTGCTGTAATTTTTGTGAATTTCAACATATGCTAGCAGCAACATACCAAAAAAGAAAATGAAATTAGAAAATCCTTTGATATGAAATCAACGCAAAAAACGAGAAGAAGAAGAGGAAGAAGAAGAAAATAAAGACGAAAAAGAAGAAGCAAAAAATAACAACAAATTTTTTTTTTTTTTTTCTTCAACTACTACAGTTGTTTGAAATGTTGTCTGCAATATTTAGATTGCAGTAGAAACAACAAATTGTGAAGGAGTTGGTAGGCATGTTGTATATAGTATATGACCTGCTACTGCTTGTGGCAAACTCAAACGCAAAAAAAAAAAAATAAAACCAGCAATAGAAACAACAAACAACAGTAACAGCAACAACATTTTTTTTTTTCGTTTTCTTATTTCATTTTCATTTGTTGCTGATTTCATGTCAACACATTACAATTTTTATACATACATTTACATGTGCACATATGCATGAGTGTATTTAATTTATATAAAGCAACCAGCAACATGCTCTAGCTGGTATTACCATCATTGCATGCATTTCCAAAACGAAGTATACAAATAAAATCATCTCCATTTCCTACTCCAGCTCCCGCTAGCTTACCCCTGCTGCCTCTCATTGAGGTCACTTGAGTTCGTGGCAATAATTTTCATCATCAGCAGCAGCATCATCATTATCATCATTTTCATTGAATATTTTTCTCCTTTTTTAAAAAAAAAAATCTGGCTATTGCTATTTGTTGTTGTTAATATTATTATTTTTTTTTTTGCCCGGACGTGAAATCTACATACAACAAATGTTGCATTGGTGTTAGACTGTGCTGAGACACTGTATGTTTGTTTTTTTTTTTTTTTTGTTTAACGAGGAGTAAAAGCATTAAAAGCCAAAAGTCAGTGCGGGACTTTCACCCGCCAAACATCTCCTCTCGTCCGACGGAAAGCTCCTCCCGGAACCACCGTTAGGTATTTCGTCGGGAGGCCGTCTGAGCATTTCTGCTCAATCGTCAGTAATTATTTTGGTCGGTCAAGTTTGTTACCGTCCACGCTGCATATATCTGTTACGCTCAATTAATCGAAGCGTTTTCATCACTTTGGCTGCTGCTGCTTGAACAGATTGCCACTTCTGAGGTGTATCGCACATATGGGGCACCATGTTCGTTGTTGTTGGGGCTTCGCCGAATGCTTCAGTGATTTCAGCTCTCTCCTTAGTGAAGCGAGCATATATTTGTGTGCAATTATCTTTAAGTGGTAAAGTCTTCTGAGTATAAACACTTTTGGCTTTAGCTCTGGCTCTCGTTGTTGCCTCAATTGACATTTAAGCTGACGATTATTGATTTGATTGTTTTTTTTACTTGATTAGCTTCTGATATGCCTGTTTGTTGGTATTGACTGTTGCTCGTTTTGTTGATTTTGTTGTTGCAGTTGTTGTGCATGATATGCGGTTTTATTAATTCGTTTAGAAATAGTTAAAATAATTTGTATTATTTATATTTGTATTTGCATGCATGCCATATATGCACATGAGTATGTAGAAATGAAAGTTTTTAGAAATCGAGTTTGTTGTTGGAGGCTTTGGTTTGCATTTGCTGTGAAATTATTAAGAATTTATATTGGTACAATATGAAAAATAAAAGCTTAAGCATAAGTGATGTATATCATTATTTTCTCCATGTATGTAAAAAATATATAAATTTTTAAGTATAACAATTAAAAATTGCTTGTGCATTCAATCCCAACGTGTAAAACTTTAGGAAAATTTATGTTGGTTTAATCACATTTCAGATCGATTTTTTTCTGAACAATACTCTAATTTATTGAAAAATTAATGAATTTTTCATACTCTGGGGTCCATAACTTCCCATCACGTCACGTTTTCGAGAAAAAAGGGTTTGAGCACGTCAGGGCTCAGCTTCAAAAACGCTATTTTTAGACACTTTAATCCCGAAATTTCTCGAAATTGTGACGTAGTGGAAAGTTTTTGACCACAGATTCATGTTCAGCATAGAAAACTCATTTGGAATCACTAGAAGCCATATTATTCGCACAAGAAAAGTTGAAATTTGTAGGGCAGTATATTTAATAATATCTTCAAATTTTAATCTGATTTAAAAAAATATTAAAATATGCTTTTCAATTTGTATGGATGAATTTTTTTTTTTTTAAAATACTGTGACGGAAAATTTCTATATTCGATCCTGCTCAACTTTGCGGAAGAAAGTTTAGCAAAAATACAGTAGTATTAAACGTAACTATCGATTTTGATTCAAACAACTACTGTACGTACTACTGAAACTTCTACGAATTTTACGGGGGCTGAGACCCATTTTTTTGATATACTTTTTTCGACAAAGTTGATCACAATCGAGTATAAAATTTTTCTGTCCGAGTACTTTTCAAAAAAAAAAAAAAATTGGTACGCCTTAATGTACATACATAAAGAGTTTTCCATTAGGGACATAACAATTTCGTATCTTTATATGAACGCACCTTTAAACATTTTTAATAAACTGTCAATGTCAAAAGGTTAGTTAAAGTCAACAATTTCATCATGGTTAAGTTCACGAGCCAGCAACGTTTGAAAATTATTCAAAACTACTACCGAAATTCTGAGTCGGTGGTCGCTACTTTAAGAGCGCTTACTCCTATTGTCGGTCGTAATAATCGTCCCACCCGACAGTCTGTGCGTACTATAGTGGATAAATGTGATTCCACATTTTCACTATTGGATGTTCCGGTGCCAAAAAGACGTCGTACCGTACGAAGCGAAGAAAATATCGCACCGGTAAGTGTATCGATTCAAAATGATCCAACTCAGTCGATCCCTCGTCGTTCTCAAGAATTGGGCATCGCTCGAACGACACCGTGGCATATTTTGCGAAAAGATCTTGGCACACATGATCATTTGAAACGCCGAAACTCTCCAATTGGGCTCTGGCAAAGCTTGAAGAAAATGAAGAATTTCATCGAAAAATCATCTTCAGCAATGAAGCTCATTTCCGCCTCAATGGATTTGTTAATAAGCAAAATATGCGTTACTTGTCAGCAACAAATCCACATGTGCTTCTTGAGATACCGTTGCATCTACAAAAAAATACTGTTTGGTGCGGTGTGATTATCATGTTACCGTCAATGCAGAGCGCTATCGTATTATGTTGGAAGATTATTTGTGGCCAGGATTGGATGAACTTGTCATCAACGATATGTGGTTTCAAGAAGACGGTGCCACTAGCCACACAGCACCCGTCACAATCCATTTATTGAAAGGCAAATTCGGTGAACGTGTCCGGTCCGGGTGAATGGCCGTCTTGTTCATGCGATCTAACGACATTGGGTTTTTTTTTCTGGGGCTATATCAAGTCACTGGTCTATGCCAACAAGCCAGCAATTTTAGACGAGCTCAAAGACAATATCAAAAGCGGAATTGCCAACGTTCCGGTCAAAATGTGTGCGAGAGTGGTGGAAAATTGGGTCCAAAGAATCGATCGTTCTAAACGAGCTCGTGGCCGAAATCGAATTTCATTCATAAAAGGTAATGCTTGCACTACATCCACAACAAATTTGAACTCAATATCTCAAAAAATTCTGTGTTTTATTAATAGAATTTTTATGTCGTTAAAAATTATTTTAATTAATAATTAAAAAAAAAACTGAAATTTTGTTGAGATAAGAAATTGGGCATTCGCGTGACGATTTTACTCTCAGCTTTATTTACCTAGCTTTCCTCATGCACCCATCTCTTTTTTTTTATGAATTCCTTTATTTACTTTGATGCGTACAAATTTAAAAAAATCTACGATTCTGATTGATTTTATTCATAATTATTTAAAAGGAGATTTTTATACAATTTTTTTTTTCAATAAGAAAAATAAAAACAGACTCTTGAATTCCATGAAATTCCAAAAAATTCCATTACTGTGAAATTGAACATCTAGCGAAATAACTTGAAGCTTTTGATCCCAGCTGGACTCAACTTTCCTCGCGTTCCAATCTCATGCTATCTTTTCTGTTTTTGATTGCTTCTCTAATACTGTTTTTTTTTTACTTTGACCTGAAAGAGAATGTCATTGCTCTCTTCCTGAGCTCCTGTCTATTTTGTTCCCACCCCACCTAAAAAAACAAGAAATTTATTATGCATCAAGCTACTGAAGAGTGATTGAAATAAAAATCAAAATAAAATTATGAACAAATTATGCTAATGCGTCAATATTCATTCGGATCCAAGTCAATAACATTTGAGAGCAAGCTGTATTATATTACATCAACTCTTTTGAAACGAAAAATATGAAAATCAATTACTAAAAACTCGTCTGCCATTTTTACAACTACTCATTGCCAACTATACAAAGAATAACGAAAAATAATAATGAAAAACTAATACTAAATTTTCCAAGAAATTAAACACCTTAATGTTTTATTGCCACGACATTACCAAATTCACTTTCTAACTGTTATGAAAATTTTTTTTTTCCAAGTTAAAATAAAAACCAAACCAACAATAAAACAAAGAGCTTAATAGTCAAATCATCAAATTAATGATAATCTATAAGAAATCAAAAAGAAAATTCACTAGCAAACCGCCAATGATCATAATAAAAAATTACCGATTATAGAGAATGATGATGACGAAGAAAACGAAAAAGAAGAAGACTAAGCTTATTACAAAAGCAAACATATTGTTAAATTAAAAAAAAAAAAAGTCCGCTACTAAAAGAAAATTTGCTAACAAAAAATGTATTTGCCGCAAAAAGAGTTTAGTGGGTTAAATGTTAGAAGACGCAAAACTCCAGTCAGTAGCAGTAGCAATACAAGACAACAACATGAATTGAGTAACAACAACATGAATTGAGCAACAACAACATGAATTGAGCAACAACAACAACATAATCAATTAAGGTTAATTTGTAGCCATTTCCCTAATCATATTGAAGACAAACAATTTGGAGTGTTAGAAACTCAAACAAACGAAAATTTTTAATAGAAATATAGAAAAAACGAAGAGCTTTTCTTTCAGATGAACAAAAAACACAAAAATGTTGCGAACATAACTAGGAAGAAAACAAACAACTAAATCATCAAATTAAAAACTTGACGCCAAACTACAAATCAAATGAACGCCATCATTGGCCAAATGCCATCACTAATGCTGCTTGCTTGCTAGCTTGGTCAAAAAAACAAAAACCCAAAGAGAAGAAGATTGATGATGGAAATGTTAGAGTAGAAAGCTTTAGAAATTTTTGCGCATTTTTTCAATGAAAATTGACAAAAATATTATGCAGTAAAGTAGAAGCAAAGATTAGTAGAAAAGAGGAATAAGAAGTAGAAAATGAATAGATCAGATCATCAGTTTCTGCCAACAGCCACAGTGATGTATGACAGCAGCCATAGCATCATTCGGGCAGCAACTTTTTAAGAATTGATAGCAACAAGTGTTGTTTGCTGCTGCATTTAGTTGCCGTTTTAAAAAAAAGAATTGTTGCTGCAAATACTTTGTAGTCATTGCAGCACTAGAATCTATGACAGTTCATCAATTGTATTTAATTTAATGTGAACTGGTTTTTTTCTTTTGTTGTTGTTATTGTAGATATTTATTTTGTAATAGTCTTTTGGAAAAAGGATCCTTATATATAGTATTCTCATTTCCAATTGATGTGCTGCTTTGAAGCTTAACATAAGCTTACATGTTCTTCACTGTCATGTGATTAGTTGACAATGCTGCATCACTGGACAACCAACAATAATACAAACACAAGTACATAGAGCACTAGTTAGAATCGAAGGCTGCCAATCACATATACACATATATATATATACATATAAATATATAGTAGAAATTATATGTACGGAACGTTATTAGATGCAACTGTTTACTGTTGTACAGTATAGCAAATTTGGTGAAATATATGGAAAAATATAAATTTTGTATTGATTTCATTGTACAGAAATTTAAAGTTTGATTCGCTTTCATATGGAAAATTGTTCTTGGATAGTGATCTAATCAGAAACGAAACAAAAATAGTTAAACATTTATGAACTGCATTCCAATTCAATCATAAAAATTAAATTCGAAATTAAAAGCACATTCTTATCAAAACGATTTTTTACTATTTCATTGATGATATTTTTGGGGTTTTATGAAAACCACATGCTCCTTGTCTCCTACTTTTCATAATTACCTCTATTATTTTTTGTTAATTTAAGGTTAATTTTACATCCTGGTGGTGAGACTTTATTGCCATGCAACTAAGTCTTAATTTTTATTGATCCGATAATGTTTTCTATTTTTTATTGATTCCTCAAATTTTTAAACTCAATTTCATAACAAAAATTTCAAATAAATAAACTCCTTAAGTTTGAAACATAGCAAACTTGTGAATGCAGAATTGCTCAGTAGAGTTTTCTCTTCTAGAATCATAACACAAAACTCAAATGTCACACAGTTTAATCACTATATGGTGGGCATGAAATCTCACATCAACTTAAGTTCATCAGCTGCAACCACTATTAAACTCTATCGTCTCAGATAATATCTTAAACTCTTTCGTTTCTAAGAAAGGCAACGTTTTGAGGTAGATCTTTAGGTACTTTTATTGAATGATAGGTTAGTTTAGAGTGGCTGTCGAGAGACACACATAGGCCTGAATGACCCACATAGATGGACCTAGAGTTTAATACCGAAAGACTTTTTGTCTTTATCTTTTTATTGGATGATTCTAATTCAAAATTTTTTCATCCGGAAATTACTTTTTTCAGTGTCAAGTTTTTAGTTTTTAAGATTATTTTCACTCCGCTCCCTCTCTCTAATTTCACAGTTTCTTCTTGCTTGTATTAACCTGCGTTAGTGCCTCTCGTCCAGAGTTTCACTCTCTGTGTGGCTTCACCCCTTTTAAGTTCCTCTGAGTGAGCGTCCAATTGTTTCCTTATCTCTCTTTCTCTCTCAAAGAGAACGAGATACAATGATACTAAACACCAAATACTTTGGCTCAACAGAGAATTTCTTTTAAATGTTGCCATCTTCAAATATTTATATTCTCAGTCTTATAACGCATTTAATATGGCAGCTCCATGCCAAAGCTGTGCTGCATATAAACCAAAATTTATTTATCTCAATTGAAGAAAGCTTGGTACATTTTTCTTATGCTCTCAATTTGAGAGGGCGAAAAAACTTCACAGAAAAAACCGTGAAAAGAATACGACACTCTAAAGGTAAATCGGCCCTAAAGATGATAGGATAGATATGTGAAAGCTCTTTGTATAGTTTCTGTTTGTTATCAATAGCCGTGAATTCCTTGAAAATGATTTCTTTAAAAAAACGAATGCAAGAATGCAAAGAATGCTGCTCCATTAACAAATTCGAATTCTCGATTATGTATATTAAATTTTGCCAGAATAATCATGAAATTTGAAAGTAAGCTACTCTAAACGTGCTAAGAGGGCTCAGTAAAAAAGTATTCAACATTCCAATGGTGCCTTATGGTGCAGGCATGGTGCCCTATTGAAGGTTTATCTGTATTTGCTTTAATGTCCGTTCCAATTTCAATGGCTCTGTGCAATTTTTCCTCTCTTGAAGTTGTTATTATTATGAAAATTATTATTAATTTTTTGAAGTCGGTTTTCAACATTATTAACGATAATTTCAACACGTTTTAAAATTATGACAATTTTCTTTATTATTATCGCACACTGTCACCACCACAATTGCGGCACAGCAAGTGTTCCTATTGATTCAAGTGTTTCGAGCAAACGAAACGAAAATGTAAAAAAAAAAAAATATAATGCTGAAAGAGAGGAAAAAGATGAGAAAAAAATTTGCAGCATGGCACAGTTTTCATCAACTATAGTGCAACAGCAGCCGCAGCAATTGTGCTACATAGTATTATTGTCTTTTTTTTCTGTTAAGTGAATATTTTTTCATTTCATTTTTGTTGTGGTTCCTCGTGTATTCCTACACAATGAGCACTACATAATCTGGGCAGCAAAATCTAAACAACTACCAAAAAAAAAAAACAAAAAAACAAAAAATATGGTGCCTGCCCTGACTGCTTTTATATTAAAATTCATTTAAATAAAGGAAATTGAATGATGTGGAAGAAGAGAAGTTGATTTCAGATTTGCTGTTTTTATTTTCACTCTTTGTTGTTTGGTTTTTTTTTTTCCTTTTTGCTTTTTGATTTTTTTGATTGTTGTTTTGGGTGTCAAAGTTTAAATACACAATGTTTTATTGTCGTATTCGCCGCGCATCGTTTTAGCAACAAATAAATTGCTGTCTACTGATTGCAACCAAACAAAACTCCTCCATTACAAATGGAACTCCTTTTTCTCTAGCTATCTTCTACTTATAAACATACATAAATACAAATGCATATGTATTGTATATAATTTTCATTCATTCATTTAAGTTTTTAATCGGTGGCGATTTTTTATTTATTACCCACCACAAAAAAAAAAAGAAAAGAAAAGGAAAAACACTGTGCAGCGAAAGTCTTTGACGCTCCTTTGTGTTTATACAGAGAAGGAAGATTGAAGTGAAGAGTTTTGTGTCATTTTGTATTTATTTATATAAATAAATAAGTTTTGTTTTTTTTTTTTTTTTGTATTTTGCCCAAAAATAAAAGTTTCCTTTGAATTTTTGTTTATACCGCAGCAAAAGCAAAAAAAATTGTGCATCACAGCGATTATGCTACAGCATCCTCATCTTCCTGCAATGTTGTAGCTTGCTTGATGCAGTTTGTAGCTTGCTGTTTGCCCGCTTGCTGCTGCTGTTATTGAGAGTTCATTGATATTCCAAGATTGGTTTCTTTACTGTTGGCTATATTAGCATTGGCATCTATAGTTGTACTTTTTTTCTGTGTTTTTGAAGGAAAAAGTGAAATTGTTGGTGATGTTGTTATAGCCACAGCCGTTGTTGTTGTTGTCGTGCCACTTTATTTCGTATATGCGGCAATTTTCGAAAAAGTTCACATGCTGCTCTGACTTTGATTTTGCATAAATTTGTTTTTTTCTTTTCTTCTTTTTGTTTTTTTTTTTGTTATTGTGGCAAATTATCTGAAAATGTATGTATGTAAGTATAAACACATATGCTATGCTTATATGTGTTTGCGTGAAGCTATATGCACTTGCAATTTATATGCCTTCAAACTGCTAAAGAATTTTATTCAAAAATTGTTTGCATGGAAAGTAATAGCAGGTTTTTGATTTTTTTGATTTATAAGTATACATGAATTTTGTATGGTAGATATTACCTTTTTCGGTGATGAGTTATTGAACTTGATGTTAAATTATTATGATTTTCTATTGAAATAGAAATTTTTAATTTAATATATAGCAATTTTTATTGTATTTAGGTAGGATATTAAATCTTTGACGGGTATAGAATTTGGTTTTTGGTGGGGTTGATTTTTCTTAATTATATGTTACTTGTCAGAGCAATAACTAAGCTGAAGTTCGGACTAAAAAACAGTCCAATAATGTGAACAAAAAATAAAAAATAAAATACAGACCAAAATTTTGACCTATCCAAAAAAGCAGCCAGAAATTTTAATTAAGACTTACTCAAATATTCTGAAAAAAATTCAATCAGAAATTCACACCAAAAATTAAATCATAAATCGAGTAAAAATTCATGTAAACTTAAATCAAATTCGAACAAAAAATTATACCAATAATGTGAACAAAACTTTTAATTAAATTTAGACCAAATTTATGGCGAAGTTCTGATCAAAACTTGGACTGAAATTATGACCAAAAGTCAGCCCGGAATACAGATCAGCACTCATTACAATTTAGACCAAAATAACCAAAATTCTAATTCAGAAGAAAATCAAATCAAAATTCAGACCAAATCTCGGACCGAAGTTATGATCAAAATTTAGACCAAGTTTCCAACTGAAATTCGGACTAAAAACAAAACTCAAATGAAGACCAAAATTCAAACCAATTTTAGACCAAAATCAAACCAAATTTAGGCAAAAAATTCTCGGTTCGAACTCGATTCGAAATTATTACCAAAATTCAAGACAAATTTAGGTCAAAATGCCAACCGAACTCATACTAAAATTCTAACCAAACTCAGTTCAAAAATTAAACCTAAAACCGTATCAAAATAATAACCAAATTCCTAAACCAGACAGAAATCAAATCAAAGTTCAGACAAAAATTTCGACCAAATTTCGGACTGAAGTTATGATCAAGATCCCAACAGAAATTCGGACTAAAGACAAAACTCAAATGAAGACCGAAATTAAAATCCAATTTCAGACCAAAACTGGGTTTGAAATTATTACCAAAATTCAAGGCAAATTTAGACCAAAATGCCAACCGAACTCATACTAAAATTCTAACCAAACTCAGTTCCAAAATTAAACCTAAAATCGTACCAAAATAATAACCAAATTTCTAAATCAGACAAAAATCAAATCAAAGTTCAGACCAAAATTTAAACCAAATCTCGGACCGAAGTTATGATCAAAATTCAGACCAAGGTCCCAACAGAAATTCGGACTAAAGACAAAACTCAAATGCAGACCGAAAATCAAACCCAATTTCAGACCAAACCTGGGTTTATTTATTTATTACCAAAATTCCAGGCAAATTTAGACCAAAATGCCAACGAACTCATACTAAAATTTTAACCAAACTCAGTTCCAAAATTAAACCTAAAACCGTATGAAAATTCAGACCCAGATCCGAACCGAAATTCGCTTCAAAACCAAGCTCAAATGAAGACTAAAATTCAAACGCAACTTCTGAACAAAAAATGATTCGGTCAAAATTCAGACCAAATTCAAACGCGACTTCAGACCAAACTTTAGTTCGAAATTATTACCAATAGTCACACTAAAATTCGCATCAAAATTGGAGCTGAAATTCGGACCAAAGATCAATTTAAAATGCAGACCAGAATTCAAATTATATATAGATCAAGAACAACCTCGAGTTTTAAGAAAATTTAAACTAAGTTCACACAAAAAACTAGACGAAAATTTAGACTAAATCAGACCAAACTTCAGACCAAAATTTGAACCGAAATTATTATCAAAATTCAGACCAAATTTAAACCGAACTCATACCTAAATTCAAACCAAACTCAGTTCCAAAAACGGAAAATTAGATCAAAGTTCAGAGCAAATGCAATTCAAATTCAAGATTAAGATAAAAATTCTGGCCAAAAAGTGTAACAATGAATGAGAACATTAACCTTGTGAAAGAAAGTTTTATTTCAGCAATTGGTAGTTTTTTTATATCTGTATTTCAAGGTTAGAGGACTCGTGTCACCATAAACAATGGACTAAGTATATAAACTTCAAGAGCTATAGATTTGGTATCTGAGCACAAGTTGTACCTCATAATTATATAAACATTTCTTGTTTTCACATCAACCCACCACCTCCTTTGCTTACCCCCATTTTTAAGGGTTTCTATAAAACTAGGAAAAGTATTTAGAAATTGATTAAAAATAAAATTATTAAAAGCGCACAAAATATGGGAGTTGAGAGAAGAGGTCGGTAGATGCTGGTAACAAAGCAAATAGAGGTTATCGTTTCATAAGAAAACACTTTCCCTTATACATCAAATATTCACCTCTTGAAGATTAATTGCAACTACGAATTCATAAAAGTATTGACATTTTCTCAAATGGAGGTGTTTATGTTTTTTTTTTTTTTGGTTTAAGCTAGACATTGATCAGCTAGCCAGACACTGAATCGGTAAGTGTATCTCTAAGCTATGCTTCGTGTCACCTACTAAAAACATTGAAAAACTGAAAGATTTCAGACAAATATTTTGATTACAGCCGAAAAAGAAACCAATTAATTTATTAACTGCCAAGACAAAAGTTTAAGTTCAAATACCAACGACGGTTGCTGCTGCTGCTGCCGCTGCTGCATAAAAACGATTTTCACTTCTTATCTAACGCCATCGCATATTCAAGTTCAAAAATGTAGGTACTTTAAAGCATTAGCAGCCAAAAAAAAGAAAAAACGCAATCGTTGCTTCTCCTTCCACTTCTGCTTCTCAACTTGTTTCTTTTGCAATAAATGCCAAACTATTATGAACTAAAATGCAATTTAATTAAATACAACGATGAATAATCCAATTGAACGTTTAAAAGAAATGCACCCTAACTATAATCGTGACAGTATCGAAACACAATAAAAATGCGGCGGGTGCTGCATTTCAGAAGAAAACAAAAAAGTGAAAAAAAAACATTAGGGTATAAAGTGCAACGAAAGAAGCAAATAACTAAACCGCTGCTGCTGCTGCTGCCACTGCCTGAGTCAATGTGACCTCAAAAGGAGAAGTAAGAGAAAAAAAAGAAGCTATTGACATGGGCTACATGCAACAGAGGTGGCCGCATGCACCAGCGACCGCTCATAGCAGAATCGCCAGTATCAATAGCATCTGACTCGGCAACAAGAGTTCCAAAAAACTTTTTTTAATCGAAATCGATTGTGTGTGAAAGAAAGAAATGTAAAACTTTCGATCTTCTGCAAAACGATTTTATTTCATGCGCGCATTTTCAACTAAATTAACTTTAATTTCCTTTAAGAAGACGACAGACAACACAGACAATCCATTTTTTATTAGTTATTATAACTTATAATAAAATCACGTGCATGTGCACAGGGCACAAGTGTTTATTGCGTGTGATTTGAGTAAAAATGTAGGTATGCAGGTTTTTTTGTGGGGCATCACTGCGTTCTTCCTTATAACATTACATTTTAAAGTGTTTTTTCTCTTGAGATTTTCTTTATTGATTGCAAGTAGAAGTATCTAAGTAAATGGAATCAAATATTTGAAATGTTGCTTAAAATTTAATTCCCGTTTTTTTGGCTCTGTCTATCATGGATTTTATATGATGATGAACGCTTTCTATTATGCACTTTGACGTTTATTACACCTTATTAAGCTACAAATTAAAGCATTCGTTTTTATTTGTTTTCTTTTTTTTTTTCTATAACTATGTAGGTATGTGCTTTAAGATACATGTGCAGCTAGCATTATTTGTTGCATACAAAGTTTGGTTGCTGCTGCTGGTGATGTTGCTATTAAAACACTAATTTTTATGATGTGTTCAATTTCATTGCATTGAAGAAAGGGTCTGCTTTTTTTTCAGATACAGGCATGCATACATACTGAGTATGTAGATTGAGTACAAATTATACATATAGTGTCATGTCTGTCTGTCTATCTGTCTCTACTGTCTACTACTTACAATATTTGTTTTTAATGATGCCCTCAATAGAAAGTGTTACAGTTCATTGTGTTTATTTGTTTGTTTTTTCCAATTTTTTTTTTTTTTTTTTATTTTTTTAAGGTGTTGAATGCGGCACACGTACTCAGATACATACATGCATACACATATACTATATCGTGTTCTGTCAGCGTGTTTGCTGCTTTCGCGTATTGGGTTTAATATTATTTTCTTCTTTTTTTGTTTTTTTTTTTTGTTTCTGTTTGCGAGCTGATATTGCTGCTGACAGCTACAGCAGCAACAATTGTAATAAAATACACATTAATTTTTTTTGATTTTTTTTTTTACTTCATTCATTGTTCATCACGTCACATAAATTCATTCTTATTTTTACTTTTGTTCGCATGTGTGATAACTTTAAAATGATATTCTTGTGGCTGACAATATCTCGTCAAAAAAGAAAAAAAAAAAAAAACAAGAAAAGTAATATTTGGAAAATGTTATTGCATTATTAGAATTTAAATATGTGGGCTATTTAATTTTAAAAGAAACGCTACATTTTTGTGTATTTTAACCGTTTTAATTTTGGTTTACTTATGTAAATTTAATTTTACAATTTTTCTTATGTAAATTCTTTTTCGAAATTTTATGTGGAAACGGTTATTCAATTCACTGTTACCTACAAAGAAGATAATGTATTTTCATTTTACTTTTCTCGGTTTCAAAATTTGTAACTATTTTAACAACTCTTAATGCTTAAATTTGTATTTTTAGTATGCAGAGAAATTTTACTATATCTTAAATTTTTCTGTTTTTTATTTTGAAATGATTTTTACTGATACTATGAAGGAGTTAAAATTTTTAATTTTTTATATTTGTTTATTAACTGCTAAAACGAAAGTTTAAGTTTAAATAGCAACAAATTAGTGCAAAGAACTAAACTTATATCATCTCTTGAGTTATGCTAGAACTGTGATAAATCTGGGGGGAAAGAACGAAACCACTCAAACTGCATTTCGTTCAACGAAATGTATTAAAAATATTTCAATGTAAAGTATTTTTTTTCTAAATCTATTGTCTCGAACTCAAATGCAATTTTTATACATGATTTTATAAAAAAGAACTGTTCTGCACTGAGTTTATTTCAGCAATTATTGGCATTAAAAATCATTGCTGTTTTTTAGCCTGAAATTGTAAATATCCGAAACTTTTCAGAAATATATCACTTGCTATTTTACGATTTTACAAGTAATCGCATAATATTTGGTGATTTTTATGAGTGGAAAATCGACCGCTCCCCACTTGTTTGACCGCTTGTTTCAAGTTTTGCTTTATTAAACTACAAAAAAATCCGTACATAAATTCTTTTGGTTTTAGAGAAAATACAATGAATCTTCTTCGCTTCACCATTGCTTCATTGATATAACTTGATAGATTTAGAGCTACAGAGTTGTCTCTACACTAGTGTCGGGCAAACCAATACATAAACATGCATGCTTGTGTGTGTATCTGAGAGAGCGATACCTCCCAAAGGGCCCAATTGTCAGCAGCTCGCCTGAGGAGTATAAGGTCAGCACTTGTTGTTTTTGTTTTGTTAACGAAAACTTGCTGCCGAAAAGCAATCGTTTCCGAATCAAACGACGACAAGATCATCATAATTTAAAATAACAAAACTGCTGACGCAAAGATTTCGTGAGAGGTCTTTTGAAGCTTTTCGAAAAGAAGAAGAAGAATATAGTAGAGCAGGGGAGTGGAAGAAAGCGAACGAACTGCCGACGCAAAGATCTCATGAGAGGTCTTTCGAAGCACTCCATAAAGAGCGTAAAACGGAGTGCTTTTTTCCAATGACATGCAATATTAAAAACGTAATGGTGTGTCATACGGTGAGGAAGCGCCTACAGCTGACTTGTCAGTACTCAAAAATGCCTTTTGGAGTGCTTTTTTCCCGTTGGGCTCTCTGCTGTTATTTACACTGTAAATGAATTGCCATCTTACTTTTTCTTATGGGAATTGTAAGCGAAAGAAATAGTTTTGTAAGATCAAGACAATAATATTGCCTGTGGAGCATCATCTTATCAAAGTTACTGAAAACTCCTCTCACTTTCTACCCATGTACTTATTGATGTCAACTAAAATGATTTACATTGAGGAAATTGCTCTCACATAGTTTGTACGCTTCACGAAGTAGCTTATAGTGTACTTGGGACAGTATTTCGTCGGCAGCAAATATGAGTCTATTTACTTGTGAATCAAAATTGACCGATCTTGCTCTAGATAATTGCTGGTTTCCCCATTCCTTCGCTTTTTTTTTTTGTGATTTTAAGATGTATGACGAATTCCGAATCGTATGCAGCTTGTCGAATGCAGTATTCTTGCTTCCTTTATGCGATTACATATTCCCTCTTTAAAAATATAAAACTACCCAAGTCCAGTTAACCAATTTGAAATTCGCATGAATATTCAGTGTTTATACTTGTTGCTTTGATTTTGGGAATGTTGATTGGTAAGCTCGCTCTGGCAAGTCTTTTCTTCACTAACTGCAGTGTTAGTAATACAGTTCCGGTCTCAGTACTCTTAATATGAGCGTTGTTGATAAGCAGTTAAGCTCTTGTCAATATTTTGATGCTTTGACCAATATGAATTCTAAAAATGAGCATTTATGAGCTCTGTCACCGGGAGAAGAGCATTACTGCAGAAGAGCAAATATGAGAGAGAAAGTGCTTGTGTTGTGTATTTAAGACCGCGGTAGTCACCTATATATACACAATGATCGATGGAGCACTCTTTCTATTGAAATGAGCTCTGTACGTGTGAAATTTCTTACTCTCATTTGCTTGCGTCCAAGGCTTTGGCCTACGCTGATTTAAGAGATAAATGAAGAGAGCAGGCACGCACTAGTGCACTGTAATCGTAGTGTTCACTACTTGGGTAAATTAACTGATATTCTTTCTCTCTAACTGTGTGATTTCGTTCTGCATGGAAAAAAGAGAGTACTGGTCTGATTTTATTGAACCGTTTCCATTCCCTTTTTTATTTTTAATTATTACAATTTTTCGAATCTCACCCATTGCCTCCATATACCTGAGTATTATCATCTAGTCATAACTCTATCTCCCATATTTTTCTAAGAGGGATTTCTATGCATCAACATATTCTTCTCTAAATTTAAGTTCAACTCGTTTTTATTATTGATTACATTGAACTACCTGCATTGAAATTGTGAAGTGAATTTCACTTCATTTCAATTTGTGTTTTACATTTTTGATTTTATGGTATTTAACATTTATCAAAAAAAAAAAAAAAAAAAAAAAACTAGTACCCAAACTAAAATAAAATAGTGCACATTTTATTTACCTATCTACCATAAAAAAATAAAAATAAAACAAAATCACATACATTCAATGCAAATGCAAAAGCCACAGAATTAGGATTACCTACATTTACAGTTTTCTTATCTAGCCCGAGACAGCAAGCGATATAAATCTAAACTGTCGACGGGCGACAACGATATTAAGCTCTCTTTGGCATGACAACACTTTTCACCAACAACAACAAGTTCAAACAAAAATCAAAACAACATATAGAACAAAATAAAATGCAAAAAAAAAGCAAGTATAAATGAATGAATATAAAAGAAAACAATTTCTTTTAAATCAACAATATTTTTTACAGATGCTGAGATGATAAAGTTTTTTTTTATGTATTTTTTTTTTGTTTTTGTTGTTTAGAAGAAAACAATGTTAAGCCTAAATTCCTAACAACAATTGCTATTTTATTGTTATCGCAATAGCAACAGGCAAGATCACCAGCAACATCAAAAACAACAGCAGCAAGAAGCAGGTGACATTGGAATAATTTACTTCTTGTTTTTGCAATGATTTTTTTTTCTCATTTGTTTTGTTTTTTTTTTTTTGCTAAAAATTTCACACACTCTGCAGTAGCAGCACCTTTAGCAGCAATAACAGCTAGAGTTTATTTGCCTATTTTAATTGTATCAATGCAACAGGCAGCAAGCCGCACTGGCAGTGGCAGCTACTTGTCTGTGTCTGCCTTTGTTTGGTTTACACTATGTCGCTGTTTGGTTTTTGTTTGTTTGATTTTGTTTTATGTTTCTTTTAGCTTTTTGTACTGTTTTTTTTTTTTTTTTTTGCATTTTCTGTTTTGTTTTTGCGGTTGCATTTTTCGTTGTTTGCGACAATTTGCAAAATTACTATTTAAGTGGCATATACTTTTAGTTATGTACATAGTAGTAAGTATATTATTAGGTCTCATAGAGAGCCAAACAGGCTGACTGTCTGCCACTTCTTCTTCACATAAACACACACAACCACTGAGAGCACTCGCTGTTGCTTATTGCTTTAGCGAAAGTTGACCTAGTGTACTGTGTGGGGCAGTAAAAAGCAAAATAGTAGTATATGTTGTAGAAGTAGTAGGTATAAGTTTCTTATGTTTTAGCATTTATTTTTTTTTAGCTTTTGGTCTTTATTTTTTCAGTTTTTTTTCAGTTTTTTTTTTTTGCAAACTTGTCTAATTTACATAAAAGTACACCATAAATGGTTAATGTCGATTAGCAGTTGCTTTTAGAGTAGTGTGAGTTAAAATTTCCTTAGTTGGAGATTAAAAATAAATGAAGAAAACTAAGAAGTGGCAACTGAGGAAAAATTGTAAATTAAAAATATTCTAAATACTTTATTTGGTATTGGTGACATATACATACAAAGGAAATAGAATTAACTTAAATTGCTGCAAATGCGGCAAACAAATATCAACATTGACATATTTGTTTTTGGATTTTCGTAAAATATTCGGTACTTTATTTCTAGGTTTTTTTTTTTTTTTTTTTTTTGCGGGCCATTTTTCTTCTTCTTTTGTTTAGTCGCTTATAAATTTCACTTGTTGTTCTGTGAATGTGCATTGAAATTGAATTGACGTTTATTTTGTTGTTGTTTTTTTTTCTGAACGAACATTCATTCATGTTGTTTGTCACATTTAGTATATCTGTATGAGTATTGTATAAAATATTCAATAATTCAATATAATCGAGCGATGCGATGCGATGCGCTTTCATATAAGCATAAATAATAGTAACTAAAGTTGAGACTATCAAATTCCTCGCTGAATGAATGGCATTGGCATTGGAATTTATTTTGGGAGCTTCTTCTTTTTGCTCTTTTCTTCTTTTCTTTTTTTTTATTAATTTGTATTTTGCAATTGTTCAGCTGTAAGTATTACATTTTTTTATTTATTTTTTTTTTTTTTCTTTTTTGCAAAAGAAGAAAGTTTATTTTACTTTTTTATATTCAATTTATGCAAATTAATGCGTATTTTTCTTCATTCTAAGGTGATTTCTTGAATTGAATTTTTAGATTTTTTCATTTTATAGATTGTCAATAGAGTAGTAATACACAGCAAGCAGTAGATATTTTCTTTTGTTTCTCTGCACGTTCAGCATAAATCCCAATGTATTGAAGCAACCAAATCACTTGTAATGCGTTCGTGATAATAAACTTTTACTTTGAATGATACTTAATGTTAATGTTTTTGATAGTAATGTATAGTTGAAAGCAGTAGCAATAGCAGCCAGTAGAAGAAGTGAAATGTTTTCCTACAAAAATTGAACGAAATGAAATAAAATGAACAAAAAAAATTAGTTCAATCTTTGAGAAAGTTTTAAAGGCACGCATTTTTGCATATTTTATTATAAGGCGATTGAGTTAAATCTTTTTATATTTTGGTTTTATAAGTGTGTGTAAGTACAATAAAAATTGATTTAATAGTATTTGTATTAGATTTTTGATAAAAGTAGAATTTTATATAAAACTCTTCTCTCACAGATCTAATGAAGTAGATATTCTGTTTTATATTCTTTGTTTGCTAATGGTATACTAAAGATATATTGCATTTGAAAGTAGTTATGCACATATGTGGAATTTGAATCAGTTTTGACATAAATTTCCGAACAAAAATTAAATTTTCACATACTGTGTGGAAAGGTTTATTGCTTAAATTTGAATGCTCAGGAAAGTTGTATTGAATTCAGTTTAAATTCATAAAAATAAAATAGAATTTGCATGAGTTTTGACATATAATTGGCAAAAAATTCATATTTACATATTTTATTTTGGAAAGTTTGTTTCTTAAGTCTTTTGATTTTTAATGGTGCAGTAAAGTTCTAAGTAAATAAATAAAAATTATTACTACTATGGACCAGTTTTGGATTAATTTTAAAGGAAAATGATTATCATTTTATACGGAAAAGTTTGTTTCTTAAGTCTTTCGATTCCTTAAGGTGTAAACTTAAGTTGAATTGATTTTAAAATTAAATTCAAAAAAAATTTAATTTGAATCAATTTTGATACAAAATCACGTAAGAAAGTTTTTTGATTTCTGAAAGTTAACTGATTTTGAAAAAAATTCTTTTGATATCAAACTTAGAAATGCAAATGCATCATTTGGTGTAGAGAAGTTTGTTCTTAATGATATAATAAGGTCGGGAATATTGATTTGGAAAAAAATTTAAAAAATTAAATTGAATTTGCATCCTTTTTGTTATGAAATTTGGATTATTTCTTAAATCTTTTAGTTTATAAAGTCAAACTGAAGCTTAACTGATATTGAAGTGAATTCATAAATTCGGAAATCACATTAAAAAATAAATTAATACCTACATTTTAAGTGTGAAAGTTTTTTTCTTAAGTCTTTTGACTTCTGAAAGTAAGCCGAACCTCAATCAATTTTGAAGTATTTTTAAAATTAAAGTGATTTTGAATTAGTTTTGATATGAAATTGCGTGCATAATTAAATTTATACATATTAAATGCAAAAGTTTGCTTCTTAAATCTTTCGATTTCTGAAGATAAACTGAAGCTCAATCGATTTTATTGCAAATTCAGTAAAATTTGAATCAGTTATGTTACAAAATTGCATAAAAATTATATACACATATTTCTTGTGGAAAGTTTGATTGGTTCTTAGTCCTTTTTTTTTGAAAGACTATCTTGAAAATTAAATTGAATTTGAGTCAGTTTTGATTAAAAAAAATGTAAATATGTGTGAAATATGCAATTCTAAATGGAGAAGTTTGTTTCTTAAGTCGTTTGATTTGGATAAAAATTGTTTCTGTAACTTTTAATGTTGAAACTTCATTTAAAACAAATTGATCTATGAACCGCTTCGAAATACTTCTACAGTAGGTAACATCTAAAAAGTAAAATTGAAACATTTTTAGGGAAATATGTGTTTATTAAGTTTTTAAAAAAAATGTTAATTTCTCTTTCCTTTCGATTTTCAAAGTTATCTTTTTATATGCATATAAATTAAAATGACATCAACTTAAGTGTCGAGTCAATATTACAAATTTCATTCAGAAAAACGTAAGTTTCTTGAGGGTTTTGATTTGCAGTTTCTTCATTTAGAAACAATTATTTAAATAAATTTATATTTAAATTAATATACCGCATATCTTGAAAGAAAATTGTGTTTCCTTAATCTTTTCTCTTTTGTAATCCTACAGTAAAGTTTTAATAAATCTGTTTTTCAAATTAATTAATAACATTCTTAAAAATCTATAAGAAGAATTTATATTTTGTGGAAAGAAAGATTTTAAATTTAATAGCCGACTATCCGATATTTTTTCCATATACACAAAGGTTTCTAAAATGATTTTAAAATTTTATACTTTTCGAAAGTTATATTGCAAAAGTCTGTATTTTTAACATGGGTTTAACCTTTAATATGCAATTAGAAATAGAAACTTTTCTTTTACTTTCAAATAATCATAATTTCATGGTTTCTTACAATCTCTAAAACTTTTATTTATTTATTATTTATTAACTTTTAAGAACTAGCTGCAAAAGCTTCAAAACTTTTATATTCTTATGAGTGGTTATGAAAAATAAATATGTAAATATAAATTAAGAAAATTTTATGTTATTTACATATATACAATTATAGATATTAAAAAAAAAAATTTACAACTATTTAATTATTTTTCTTTTTTTTCTTCTTTATGTTCATAGTTTCTCTGTTTGGTGCTAAAAACAACAACATTTCGAAGTTGTACAAATTTTAATACAAACCACTTAAAGGTAAGTGTAATTATGATTTATGAAAATAACCAACAACATATGCACAAGAAATTTCCCTGCCGTTTAGTTTTTACTCATTAACAATAATTACATTTCTTTTTTTTCTTTCTAAATGACCTTAAAATGTCATAAATCTTTACACAAAAAACAAAAAAAAATAGAAAATTCATCAATATTCTAAGCACTTCTAAGTGTCCAAACAGCTAACAACCATTCATGTCTGTCTGTCTCATGATATCAATCAATAGTTTGCGTTCGTGCAACATTTCCTTTGCTTGTTTGTGTGTGTCTATACAACGACAATGCTTTTATTTATTAGTGCAAAACACACTTTGGTTCTGTTTGCTTGCCTTCAATTTAATTGATATTATGGGGTTTGAGCTATTTTCAAACCAAATGACATTATAGGTTTTTCTTTCACTATTTTCCAGTTACTTTGCAGATGATACTTTCTGCTTTCTATATTCTATATGTACTTAGTTCACCTCAATGTTACATTGTAATTTTGTTAAGGAATTCCCATAAATTAAACAAAGCACGCACAAGCGATCATGCGCGCAAAGTTGAGTGAATGCGTTTAAGAATTTCTTCTTTCTTAGTTTACAGTTTACGGTTTCTTATTGTTTGGTTTTGAGAAAAGTTTTACTAGTTGATATTCTTTTTAAATATTATATTATAAAAGCGAGCAACACGAATGTTTTAATTTAATAAAAATTATAGTTGAGAAAGTGCCAATAGTGAATTTTTGGGTTGTTGTTCCTTTTTCAGTATAAGTCAATATTTAAAAGTTTTAATCAGTTGTTTGCTTTTCCCTTGAACCACAAAATATTGCACACTTTCAGGGCATTCGTTTTTTTATTAATTTACAATAGTCTAATTTATGGCTCCAAAGCTTGAACTCGTATTTTATATACTTTTCACTAGATCCTCTTCATTCATTTGTTCAGTTTACAAAATTTTGTAATTACAATAATCTTCGATAATTTTCATCTAAGTGTACAAAAAAATTTACGATCAAAATGCTTCAGTTTCATATACCAAATATCAGCAAAAAATAAAAAATTAAATGAAAAACCAATAAAAAAAAAAAATCAAACAAAATTCCAAATAAAGACTAGCAACTATTTACAACCCAAAACAGTTTAATGATTGTGTTTAATCAATTGCCAACATTATCATTGTTCTTTCTTTCTCATGTCTATATAAATAAATGCTAAATATAAGTAGATTTAAAAACTAAACAGTAGCAATAAAACAATTTAAAATAAAATAACACATTTAAAAACAAGTCATTGTGGCATTCAACAGATTCAACAGTTGTTATAGCTAGTTACTATGTATTTATAACACACACACATGAATAAGTTCAATTGTTGCAAGCAAAATACATTTTAGTTGCGCTTATACTCCAACCAATTGAAGTTATTGTTAAAAAAAAATCTTTATATAAAAAACTAAATAGAGTAACTAACTGCAATTCAATAGAGCAGCAGTCGCAGTAGTAGCAAGCCAACAACTCACAAGTAGCAACACACAGCATGCATCCACATTTTAATTTTTCTTTTGCTTTTTTCCGCATTTTTTTGCTGCTGCTGCAAATACTTTTTAAATAATATTCATTGTCCAATTATTCTATTGCTATATAAGCAACAATTATTTATGAAGCCAGCCAGCACTCTATTGAAACTATCAACTATTAGAAATTATTCGACGTGCACTGTTGCACTGTATCGAGTATTTATATATATATATAAAAGTATGTGTGTTTGTAAAACAAATACATTTCTTTATATCATTATTATTTATTATTATAGAAAAGAATTATTATTTCTTAGATATTTAACATTTGTGGCTATATATATGTATGTATGTAGCTTTTGAAAAAAAGAATAATAAACGTATTGCGTGTTTATATTAGTGTTGCTTAGAGTTAATGGGAAGAGGAATGAAAATTATTGATTGTATCGAGCTTAGGCTTAAAGACTCCATTAAAAGGCAGCGAGCGATTAAGAAAAATCAATTTTAGAGGTGCAGCAAAAAATGATGTGAAAAAATAATTATTTATAATATGTGGAAATAAATATAAAACGAGCACAGCACATATCTTCTATTTATTTAACTGAATTTAAGTTATATTATTTATTTTTCCATCGAAAATATATAAATTTTTAACTAGAAAATAATATATTAAAATTTCAAATATTTATATGAAATTTAAAAAAAAAAACAAGTTAAATCATTCAAATGTTAAGAAAACTTATGTTGTTTGTTTTTAATCTTCAGTTTAAAGTATAAAAACGAATTTCTATTACAAATTTTAAATAAAAAATCTTCTGAACAATCATCAATCATTAATTCAATTTAACTATGATAAAAATTCAAACAAGTCCATTAAAATCATTATTAAAATGAAACGAGCCTCACTTGATTTAAATACGTTGGCATCACAAACTTTCTTTCATTCTTTTGGAATACGCTAAGTTTATTCTTTTCACAACTTCCAGAATTAGATCTGACTTGAGTCAATTTGCTCTAAAAAAACAATAAAATTAAGTAGGATAACTTTTCCTCTCTCTTACTGTGTGTTTCTTCATGCTTTAATTTGCTCCCAATAAAACGAAAGACTTAAGCAACAAACTAATTGTGCATATATTTTTGCTCTCTGGAACAGCAGCCCTAGAGTGCAAGTGCGCTCTCTCTTACTCTCTCTCGCTCTTTCTCTCTTTCTTGTTTCAATCTACTCCCAATAAAACGAAAGATTTAAACAACAAACTAATTGTGCATATATTTTTGCTCTCTGGAACAGCAGCCCTAGAGTGCAAGTGCGCTCTCTCTTACTGTCTCTCGCTCTTTCTCTCTTTCTTGTTTCAATCTACTCCCAATAAAACGAAAGACTTAAAGAACAAACTAATTGCGCTTATATTTTCGCTCTCTGGAACACTAGCCCTAGAATGCAACGCTCTCTTGCTCTTTCTCTCTTTATTCATGTTTCAATCTATTCCCAATAAAACAAAAGACTTAAGCACCAAACTAAGTACATCAGTACGTGCGTTTATTTCTCTTCTCCCTGGTGTCTTATTTTTTTTCTTTCACCATTTCTATTTAATTTCTTTTTAATTTACTACAACTAAAAACTAAACGTTATGTCTACTATATCAAAAGTTATCTATGTACATCATAACTTGTCAACACAGGGAAATGCAATTTTCACATTTTTTAAAATGATCACCACAACAACAACAACTACACTAACAACGTCTGCAAAGGAAAAAAAGACGTTACAACAATTTCATAACATCAAAAAAAAAAAAAAATAATAAAAAATCAAGTGCAATGTACACATTCACATATACATATATACAACTATGCTTACAACTCTTACAGCTATATGTATGTACAAATATTGTGGATAACCACAAAAACCAACAGCAACAGGAACAGTAACAACAAAAATAGATTATTTGAGCATGCTGCGAATATTGGCATGCAGCAAACCCACAAGGAAAAATAAAGCGATCAAAAGAGTTTTCAAAAAATGTCGCCTTTTAAAATGCTTTATTCAATAAAGAGCGATTACTTCCAGTAAAGCAGAAATGCGATTAATTATGCTCCGGCTTAAGAACTTTTTGTATTCACACTATACCCGGACTCTTTAATTTTTGTTTCTATCTGGTGAATATAAAATCTCCTCGTTTCGTTCTCATTCCAGGTAGGTAGGTAGGCACAAAAACCTCTCCTTTTGTTTTTAATTAACTAACTATTGTTGTTGAATTCGTATTGGGTTGTTAATTGAGTGTAAAATTCTCTCACTTTGTTTTATTATTATTGTTTTCATATTCCCTGTCAAAGAGAGAAAGAAAAAAATTTCCTATATTAAATTAGCCAACAGCTGGCAAATTTGATAGAATTAGACATAGTGAAAACAAGGCATAATAATAGTAGTGGGACTCCGTTGGTTAGTGGGAATAAAATATTCTCACTTTAATTTTTTTGACCAATCATAGCCATTGATTTTCATTGAGTGAGAATAAAATTCTCTCGCTTAGCTTTTATTTGATCAATCATAGTATTTTTTTTTCCATTAGGTGAGCATAAAAATCTGTCACTCTAATTTCTATGGGTCAATCATAATCATAGGTTTTCATTGAGTAAAATAGAAGAATTTCTTGCTTTGTATAAAATGATCAATCATAATCGTTGGTTTGCTTTGATTGAAAAAATAAATCCTCTCGCTTTGCTTTCAATTGTCTTTATTTATGTCCAAAGAGTGAGAATTAATACGTTTCAACCCTGTAAAAACGAATTTTATCTGCATTAAATAGAGAAATTACTCCCTGCTGACAAGTAAACGTCTCAAAAGTCTCAAAAATAAAACTATATAAAATTTCTATAAACTACGAGATCAGTCTCTCTTTGATATACGTTGCGCTTCAAATTTGTTCCACTTGGCTTATTCTACGTGGATTTGTATACATACATATTTCTACGATGAATGAAGCGATTTACTTAACAAAATTCCAATGTGAATCAAACGCAATACACTCATTTTAACGATCGATATACATGTACTCAATTTAAAGTTAACAACTCATAAATTATGTTGTTGTGTGGAAAGATTGTACCAACATAAAAAAATAAAATAAAAAAAAAATAGAGGAGAAAGACTGACATATAGTTATTTCTAATAATAATAATAATAATAATAATAATAATAATAATAATAGTTATTAGTATTATAAAGGATATGTTGAAAATAATAAAAAACCAAGATAATAAAATAAATATCTACCCAACAAGATTTCATTGTGTGATTAGATAAAGTAATTAAATGTGCTACAGAAAGAAGTAAAGAACTAAAGTTTCAGCAATATAACAAATAATAAAAATAAAGCAAAAAAAAAACGACAAAAAAAAACCAATTGAATGAAGATCAACACAATATTACAGCGGAAAGTCTTTTTAATCAGCAAACATAAAATATTTATAGCCATCTATTTAAAAAGAAACAAAAAAAAGCCAGTCAGCTAACCGTCAAGCTGGAGCTCATTCAAAACTAGGTCGAGGATATGCTTGGTTACGTTTTTATGCTGTTGCTGAAAACATTAGCTACTGTGACTACTGCTGTTTTTATTTTTCCTATTTTTTGTGTTGTTCAGTGCAGTTGTTCTTTCTGGCCAATGTTAACAATTTAGCCAATGATGCGCTTCGTTTGTATGTGTTTTTATTTCATTTTATTTTTGTGTAAGTGCAATAAACTGATGCTTGCTGAGCTTATGTTGCTGTTGAGATTTCTTAGTTGTCAAAACTATGAAAAAAAAAAAATTTATGAAAATTTCACTTTGATTTAATTTTTGTTATTATTAATAACTACTTATTATTTTGTTAAGTATGATTTAAAATATTTATTTTTCGCCACATTAAATATTTTCATTTACATTATGAGCAAATACTAATTTTTATGAGCTATTAAATTTTATTCATATACAAAAAAAAAAAAGTTTGTATATTTGAATTCTGTTTTAATTTTTATCTCCATGATTCTTAGTTTCTGCATTTTATGTTATGAATATGAAATTTGTATGCACTTGAAGAAAAAATGGGCACTAAAAGTAAAAGTTTTAAATTATGTTTTCTTACTTATAATTTTAGATTGTTTTCAATTTGAATGCACATATTTTAAGTTTTTTGTTTTAGCTTTTAGTTTCCATTAAATGAAAATGGTGCAAAAATATATCTAAAATGTGATGTTTTATGAATTTTACTTTTGAAAATAAAAAGAGTTATCAACAAGAAAGTTTGGTTATCGAATTTATTTACTTTTTAGTTGTAATTCATAAGTTTTTATTGATTTATATACATATAGAAACAAATTGATTTCAAGGTGTTTACTTTAGAAAATGCTAAAAGACATCGGCAAAGAGATTTTCTTTCCAAATTTATATATTCATCAGAAGTAATGCCAAATTTTAAATGATCTTTAAGCCACTTCCACACTTTTTTATATATGAATGTACATAACAGTGAAGCTTGTTATAAATGTTAGCTAACAGCGAAAGAATTTGGTTTTAATGTTTTTTTTTTGTAGGAAATACCTAAAGAATGGATTTCTTCACAAGCTTTATTTGTTCATCTCTATATATTTAATCATTCGATAATTTTTTTCTTAGGTCTGTGATTGATATCCGCACTTTTATACTTAGTAATGCTAACTTTGATAGCTCGCAATAAAAAATTTTGTTTTTAAATATTTTTCCCAGAAAAATGCAAAGGATATCGCCAAATGAATACTTTTACTACGTTGATACGTTTTTCAAATATATTCCTAAATTTTTGTTTAGTCTATGAATCACTCGTTTGAGAGAGCTTCCACATAATTAACAGTGGCGCATAAGTACATTTAATTATTATTTGATAACTATCAACACTCTAGTGATTCTAAATTTGAATAGTGACTTGCAGACCTTAAAAAATTCAGTAAAAAAAATTGAAAAATAAAGAAACCTTCTCATAAAAAAATTTTAAAATTTTCTGCGAAGTTTTCAGACTACCATGTAATAGGTTAAGTACTTGTATTTTTCTTTCAATCATTTAATAATTCAAATAATTACCTGTTCTGTTTAAATTCACTTGATTAGGTTTTATGTCATATTTGTAAGTACTTCACAATCTTTTACTTACCATGAGGAACTAAAAAATTAAAAAAAAAATATAGGAAAAATATAAACAAATTTCTCTTACCTAAAATTATAAAATTCTCAGACGGCGACTCACTGACTGAACTAGAAGACCTAATTAAATTAATAAAAATCTTATTATTTTTCTTTTTACTGTTCTTAAACGAAAATTGCTACCTACTTGAAGTTTTGTGCTAGGGAAAATAATAAAACTTTGACCTGCATTTACTCTTCTTCTGCTTTTATTCAACCATTGCAAAAAAAAACAAAAATTTTCCCAACCTATTTAAAAAAACTTATAAATAACAACAAAAAAAAACAAAAACAAAAAACGCCAACTATTGACCAAAAAAAAAAAAAAAAACAAAAACTTACAAGATTTTGATAAGAAAAAAGTAGAAGTAACTAGAAATAGAAGTTTGCTTTACTGCTATTTTTGTCGTTTTTACTAAACTACAAAAACCTACAATTAGCCAAAATAAAAAAAGAAGCAAGTCGAAATCTTTTAGCTAAACTACCCTTTTGAGTGTCTAACTGTTTAGAAAAAAAAAACCAGCGCTCAAGATAGTTTTTTTTTATATATATAAATAATGCCATGTAATTGAAGATAGTTTTTTTTGTATTTTTTATTTATTCTAATTTTACAAGTTTTTCGTGAACGTGGGTGGCAAATCAGCACGCTGCTAAATCACAATCACTGCTGTTCAAGTTTGTAACGAATTCTCTTTTGAAAAATTGTAAATTTTTTTGTATGAGAACCATCGTTTTTTTTTTTTTGTATGTGTTCGTTGGCGCATTGAGTGGAAAATTAAAAATTAAAGCGTTGAAAATGTTTTGGGAAAATTATGTTGTTAGATTTAATTTGATTGAAAAATTACATACAAACACGTGTGGCAGGCAGCTGTTTAAATAAGAAAAGGAGTTGGATTTGATTAATTTTCTAAACTGAGAAATTGATTAATGAATGAAATATTTAATTTGAAGTAGTTTTTTGCTTAAGGTATTCAGTTTTTTATAGAGTTTATGTACTCAAAGTTTGAAAGCCGATATTAGACTCGCATGAGAAGAAGTCGTATGTGATAAGAAGAGAATTTTTTGCTTTTTTATATATAATATCTAATTTTTAAGAAATTTGTTTGGCAAAATAGTAAAAGTTATCGAACTAAATATTTCTTTACTAATTAAGTTTGTTTTTCAATGAACTCTGTGATTTTTCTGAGGTATATGAGTCATGCTTAGCGCTCGCATCTGTACAGTTTTTCGCGGTAGTATACTGTTTTTTAAACTCCAAAACCGTACACCGCTTTTTTTATGAAAATACCGCTGACACTTTTTACATGAGAAACTTTGAATGAAGCACCAAAATGGAATGATGTCGAAGCGATCATGAGTAAGTGGAGCTAATACAGTTTGTACAATGCCCATTAAAATGCAGCAATTTGGACAAGCAATACAGATATGTGAAGAACTACTATCCAAGAAACAAAATCACGCAATGGAAGGACGGTCATGTTTCGATTGTAAATCGATGGGTGGAAATATTCAACCATCTTGATAATGCCGATTGCTAATACAAAAGAAATCGCTATGATCGTTGAATATATTTTATGCTTGCCAGGAACTTCAACATCGCTGGAACGAAATTTTTCGGAAGTAAATAAAACTTGGACGTCAGACAAAACTCGATTGGAAGTAGAAACATTGAAGGCGATTTTAATCGTCAAATACAACTTGGAAAATCCATGCTTTGTTTTCTATAAATATCTCATAACAAAGCCGGAATCGCTTTGTCAATTTTGTTCAAAGGACAAATACAATACAAACACTACAGAAGGAGATATTGAAATGGAAAACAAAGAAGATTCAGATGATGGATAATTTTGCTTTCCTTGTTAATTTTCATTGAATAAAATTGGTACCGCGAAATATACAGTTGTCTCAAATGTATTTATTGGTTTTTCACAAATTTTTGGTAAAAATATAAAGTTTTTGGTCCGAAAAAAGATAGGAGCTAGTTTTAGGTATTAGTTAGCATGGAAAATATTTGATTTTAGGAATTTTTTTTGTAGGAAATTCTCAAAGATATAGAGAGTTACATAGATACTTTTACTAGCCTTATTCTTTTTTCTATAATAAAACTAAATTTTATGAGATCTGTGGGTCATCCCTACACTCTTCCGTATTCATTAAATCAGCCCTTGCTATAAATTTAGAAAAATTAGAAAAATCTGGATTTCATAATTTTTTCTACAAATCTCTAAAAGATGTTGGCAAGTAAATCACTCGGCTAGATTTATTCGTTTTTTAGTAATTTTCATGAATTTTTTTTGTGGTTTGTGAGTCACTCTTCTACATCCATAAGAGTTGCTAACATTAGAACATGGCATGATTTTTAATAATTTTTCTCTGAAAGCTGGTAATAATTATCAAAAAATTAACTGATTATAAAGTTTTGCTTATATTTCAGTAATATTTTTGATTTATTTTGAGTTCTATGGAGGTCACGCCCACATTCTTTCATATATATTATAGAGGCGCTTTTTCTTTATTCTTCCTGAGAAAACCGTGGAAAATAGCGATCAAGAAGTTCCTTTGCTGATGGTTTTTTTTATCTTTTAGAAGTATTCAAAAATAATAAGAGGTCTATGAGTCTTCCATAACAGTTTTAGCTAACATTCATATTTATAAGGCACTTGGTCTTCAAGCAAAGAGAAAAAAAAACAGTAGAAGGTACCATTATGAAGGTATTATGAGGGCTCGGTTTCCCTACTTGGATATACATAATAACGCACAATAAAACTGATAACTCTTCATCAAAAATCATCGAATTCCTCACAAGAAAGACAATCTACTCTACTCTAATGATTAATTTGATGTAAAAATTTTTCAAAATTTTGTTGAGCTTATTGAGATTACATAAATCAGTTTCCTCACTTTCCTAAAAAGCTCGAAAATGTTTCATTGATGAAATGTGTGAAGATTAAGTGACAATGACAACACATTTGACCAAATCATCTAAAAATTCATTGAAAATTGTTTTGATTATTCATGCATCAAAGCTAAAATTGTTAAAAAATTGTTTTGATTATTCATGCATCAAAGCTAAAATCAGCAAACCTCTACCATAAATCAATGCAGGATACCCATGGCCTACAAATAATTATATATAAAAAAAAAAAAAATAAACAGCACAAGACAAATTCATATTAATTTTTCTTTTCTTTTTCTATATTTATGGCAAATTACTTCAGTACATACATATTTTAATTTCAACATGTTGTGTTGTTTGTTGGCAACATAAAACAATACATACTTCTACTACGTATTTATACTTAATATAGCCACAATTAACTAATGAGCCATTAGGAGAACAGGCTTAGATAAATAAGTAAATACATACATGCAGGCAGCTACCTACAAACATGTACAATGTTGGTTGTGTGGCTTAGCTGCTACCCATGTTGCTAACTATATGTATACATAGATATAAACATCTAACTGTTGCTGCTGCCTGATACTGCTGGCATATGATTGATCCGTAACAATTACTTTGTTGGTTTTTTTTGTTTTTTTTTTGTTTTTCTAACTCTCTTAACATTTCAATACAAGCAACAACAGAAGCAGCAACATTAGCAGTAAGAACAATGCGGTTTTAGTTGTTGTTGCTGTTGTTAATATCGCTGGCCCATTAATTGTTTGATTTAATGTGAATATAACTTACATACCTTTATTCATTCATAAAACACACACATATGCATGTATTAGTACATATGTGTGAGTGAGTATTAATATATATTACTATTTTGATTTAAAGCTTGAAATAAACTTCTGTGGATTAAAGCTATGAGACTGACAGATAGATGCAGAGGCAGTGAAACATTCAAACATACAGACAAACAACACAACAGTGGTAGTTTTTTGTTGTTGTTTTTAACTTACTTCTATTGTTATTGCTGTTAATACTTTTTTGTTTTTTGCTGGCTACCGATAAGCCCACTTATTTAAATGTAATTAATAATGCCTGATTCTTGTGAAAAAGTTTATACATATCGCTCATTTACTAAAAGACTGTCATAACTCAAAAAACGCGATTTTGCAGAAAACGCGTTTAAAGTTTTCAATTGACTCCCACTTTGCAAAAAAAAAGAAGAAATCTTATAGTTCTCACGCGCTTAGTATACAAGATATTAATATGAAATTTTTACACAATATGAAGCATGATATAATGAATAATTCTGCATCATTAAGTCAATTAAATCGTGTTTTTGACTTATGACAGTCTTTTAGTAAATGAGCGATATGTATTACATAATAATAAATATGTATGCAGCAATCGAAATGAGTTAATAGAAATCGTTAACCTGCCGATATGTTTTTGTATATTGATATCTACGGAAGTGTATTGATGTTTTTTGTTTTGTTGTTGCTGCTGCTAACATAGCCTTTCATATTACGTCTATGCTTAAGGTGGTACTTATTTCGGTTTTTTTTTTTTCAAAGTTTTATGTAATAAGATTTTAAATATTTTGGTGTATGGGAAAATGAAGAAAATTTGAATCTGAAAGTAATGTTTATCTTTTAAATACATTATAATTTGCTATTAATACTGAGGCCGTAATATATTCCCACAGTGCTCATTGATTTAAAACATGTTTATAAGATTATTAGTAAGAATAGAAAAAATAAGTAAAAAAGTAAACGATTTATTTAACAAACGGCAGCGATAAGTTGGACAATTAACCTCAGTAAAAGCGGTACAAAAATGAAAAATAAATCAAACAATTTACCACTTCCTTTTTAAATGCCTTAATCTTCAGATTCGTTTGCTTAAGAGACAGACTTTTCAGTGAACTAAAAGAACTAAAGAAAAAGAACCCCCAAAGAGTTTATAAGTGTTCAAGGTACCACATATCGGAGTATCATAACTGACCAATTTCTAACCCACATGAGCACTCAGATGTTTTGAGTGCTTTCCTTTGACCTAACTTAACCTAACCTGGGTTGATTAATTCACACTTTTAAGTTTTTAGTTCAAAATGTTCTGAAGCTCCTCGCCAAATTTTCTCCAGTTAATTGAAACAGAAATTGTACAACTTCATCGGCTTAATTAAGCGAGTATTACTATAAGTATTTAATAGAATTATAAATATATACATACATTCCTTTAATTTTTTATATAGTTGTAAAAAATATGTTATGATTTTTTAGTAGAAAATTTAGTATGAAAATAAAATCTAGATGTTAATTTTTCAAAGCCATGACTTCAGTTCATGTTTAGTTTACTTAAATAAAAATATGTTATCCTTTGTTTAAAAAAACAACATTCTTTAGATATTCTTGGAAGATTTTGGGACTTTTTTTTGCAATTTTTGAGATTTTTTTTGCCAATGCTTTCATAAATGGTCTACTTGATTCTAGGTTTCATAGTTTGCAATGTTGAATAAATATGATTCTTAGGTAGTTATTGTTAAATGCCTGCACTTTATATTATATTTATTATTTGACGCAATATCATTTTTTTCACCTTCATATTTATTTATTTATTTTTTTATTTATTTATTTAGAGAATATTTGCATCTAAGACATGGTCTGCGCAAATTATTACAATATAACAACATATTTAGTAAAATTATTAACAACAAATTGCTTAATACTACTTAAAGTAAATGACAAATAAAATGATGAATGTAATAACAAATTAAGATTAAAATTAAAGAGCGTTGAAAGTGGTATAAAGGAAAGAAACAAATGAAGAAATAAAGTAATTAAAAGAAGAAAAAGAAGAGAGAGAGTGAGAAATAGACTAGGAAAAATGTTGAAGAACTAAATGCTTAAAGTTTTCGAATTTAGAAACTGTCTCAATGTTGGATGGCAATAAATTCCATAACCTAATAGCCTACTTGAATTTTAAAAGTTATGACTAAGGATCCGAAGGTTTCTACTTCTGCTTGATTTGCAGAATTGAATCTTTTCATACAAATAATTGGGGCTCTGTGTGTAAATGAGCCTATGCAAAAAGATACAGTTTCTAAAATCAAGTTACCCGAAGAGATCAAGACCAAGAATTTTCTTATTATAAACCGAGATATGTTGGAACTTTCTTACGCCATATAAGTACCGAGCAGCATTGTTAAATGCAACGAGAAGTTTGTGTGAAGACCTTGAATCAAGTTTACTATAAACAACTTCGGAGTAGGTAATTATAGGCACTAGTAGTTACAATACTAGTTTAAATTTAGTTGCACGCGGTACAAAAGCCATCCTAAGATTTCGCAGTACCACGTACCCTTTACTCACCACTGAGTTAATTTGATCAACACACGAAAGGTACGAATTAATAATAAATCCAAGGTTTCTGACCTTATTAACGAACTTCAGCTCGGTTCCATTGAGAACAGCTCTATTTTGTCTTACTAAAATAATTATTATTGTTTTATGTGATTAGTACTTTAGTAAAAGATAATTTATCTTTGTTACCAATAAATAAATAAAATAGTAGAGTTTAACTACAAAAGAACTACAAACATATCCAGTAGAAAATGCAGCAAGGCCATGATTGATTTAGCTATGACTGCAAAACGTCTGGGCTGAAACAGATTGCTTGGTTTTAAGTTCATTAGAAAGAATTACAGGAACTTAAGGTAATTCGGCAAACAAGTTTTTGTAGTTTATGACTTCCTTCCTCATTTTTTTCAGGTTTGATAGGCATCTCATTCGTCCAATGTTGATTTTAGTTCTAACTTGATAGAGTAAGTTAAAGGTAAGCACACATACAAAGGATGGTGAAGGGATGCAAGAGTTCTAGTGCCTCAGCTTGATTCGCCGTTGCAACTAGAGTAATGGCAATGACATATGACAGGCTGAGAGGAAAAGCGGGCTAAAATTTATATAAGAGCAAAAGTGAAATAATTTAGAGTGTCAGTGCAAGAATGGCATAAGTAATACGATTTAGAGTGAAAATGAAACGCCATAAAAGTCAGAACAAAAATGGTATAACAATTCTTTCAGAGCAAGAACAGCATAGATTTTTATTCCGTTTTCGCTCTGAACATATTTCGTTTCACTTTTGCTCTGAACATATTTCGTTTTGCTTTTGCTCTTAAGTAAAATTATTTCACTTTTTTCTGAACGTTGAAGTTATACCACTTTTCCTCTCAGCCTCTCAGATATTATTAAATAGTACTTGTCAAATACGTTGAGATGAATTCAGATAAGACTGATCACTTGTCGCTTACGATTTATTTACTGGAGCCCGTTTTTATTTACAATGATCTCAACTTAATTATATCGCTGAAAATATACAATTTCTGGCTCAACTTATCAGAGAATGCAATTAATTTTGAACTTAAAACACAATATTTCAGGCATGATTAAACGAAAAATACAATTAAGGGTGAAGGGGGGGAGGGGGGGAGAGGAAGCTGAAGAAATACAAAATTTACAATGCGCTTCTCATTTTTATTGAGTTCAGATCTTACATTTCCAGAGTCAGTTCCTACTAGGTATAAAATTTATATCTCAAAAATCGCCGAACCGTAAAGGTTTAACATTTTGAATATGCGCCCAATTTGAGAATCAATCTTAAGAAGTTTCAAGTTCTGTTCTGAAATGTTTTATTATAAGGAATCAATTTTTATTACATGCTACTTTCATTATCCTTACCAATGTTATGAGTGTAACTGGTGGCTTATCCGTTTCAATTTTGTTTTTTTTTTAATTTATATAGCAATTTATATATCGGGCCATAGCCACCAAATCGATGTAAGTGTCAAAAAGTAAATTTTACAGGAAAAGATTTTTTTCACTGTCATGCTGTAAGGCACTAAAAGCATACGTTAAATTTGTTCTCTATTTCTTTTAGTATCGGTTATTTTAGTGGCATACAATTTTGTGAGCTGATGCGTAGTATACAAAAGCTTGGTTAACCTGGCGTCAATGAACATGGGTGTATTCAGAGCTGTTCAATGATTTTAGGTTAATTGCATTGATCTTATCTTTTTTTTTCAAAAAATATATTAAAGAAGAAAAGAATATTTGTATATTATTTTTTTGTTTGCGCTTAGAATATGTTTTATGAAATTAAAAAAGAAAACCTTTAAAAAAATTATGTTTTATTTTAAGGATTTAGTTACTCGGGTGTCACACACTCAGTCAATTGACGGTGTAACAGAAAGTATGTTCATTGACGCCGGGTTAAATTTATTTTATGAACATATATGCGTTTGGCACATTTTTTTGCATGTATGTATGCGATTGTCAGGACATGCCAACCGACTCTAGCTATCCGCTAATGATTATTGTAAAAGCTGCTTCGATGAGGAAGAAGTAATAAAAGACTCTCTTTCATCCTCTTTATATAATTGACCACCACTTATCAGAATATTACTGACAGCTTTAAAGTCGCTTTCTTTCAGCAGATATGAATAAGGGGCTTTGTAAAAGATACAGACACCCAGATACAGATACAGATAATCACACCCAACCTATGTGATACAAGTTCTGACTTCAAGCTATCAACTTCATTTTAAAGAATAAAAGATTAAAGATAATTAATTTTGTAAATGTCGCTATATTTTTATTTTTTGTAAAATTTTTTGTTATTATTTTATTGTTAAAAAAAAATGTAGATTTGTAATTGGGATTATAGATGCTAAACACAAATAAATATGTATGCAAGTAGAATTTAATGTCATTAGAGCAATTGACACACTCTACCACACAAAAAGGAAAACAAAAACCAAATCTCCCCCTAGAGTGTGTGGGACAAAGAAAGTGTTAAATCGCTTAGGAATTTGTCAACTTAAAAAAAACTCCAAACAAATAAAAATCATTTAGAATTTACTCGATTTACTTTTGCTACTGCTGGCCTACAGAAAATAAAAATAAAAACAACATAAAAAATATTTCTTTTCCCATTTATTTATAGATTATTTCAGCTTTATAATATAGTAAATAAGTAGCTCACTTTACACTTTTTATTAACATGTTCAAGTACATGAAAAACATTAATTACTTTTAAGCTTCTTTCATTTTTTTTTTTAAGATTTTGTAGTTTGGTTTGTCACACTTATGGTTTTTTGTTTTTTTTTTTTTTTTTTTTTGATAAAAGAAAAAGTAAAGAATCGCGCTGCTTTTAGCATTTAGAATAAACTTCTTAAGTATTTATGTCATCTTTTCATTTAAATTATTTTGTTTTTTTCTTTCTTCTAAGCAGCACATATGCGAAAGTTTTGAAAGAAAAAAGAAAAAGTGAAATGCCTTAAAGTAAATAAAAAGAAACAAAAAAATAGATAAATAAATAAATGTCAAGTTGTTGTTCATTTGTCATGTGCTACTTGACAACAGTAATTTAATGTCATTTTTTATTGACATATATGGAATGGAAAGTTCTATTGGCCCTTCAAAAGATTTAACGACAAAACTGCATGAAATGGCATTTTTTCTTCTTTTTCTTTATTACAACTTTTCTTTTTTATTTTTTTATTACTTCTTGTTTTAAACTGTGTATGAAAAAGTTCTAAATTTTATTACTGTTCTTGTTTTTGTACTCATATACCTATATACAAGTTTCTTGTTTATTTTGAATGAAATTTTCTGCAAAAATAATATAAGATTAAAAACTGGTTTCAAAAGAACTTTCCATTTTTCTAGTGTTAACTTTGGCATATGTCACCAAGTTGAAACGAATTGCAATTTCCACTTTCATTTTAGCAAGTAAGAAAAATTTGCTTTGTTTTTGTATATTTTTTCATTCATAAAAAAGGGTTGAGCTCTGTCTGTTTTTGGAAAATTCTGGTAAAAAAATACAACTAGGTCAGCTAGCTTTATTGAAAATACATATCACTGCCTAGAAATTTTGTAACATGCTTAACTTTCAAATTTTAATATCTAAATCTTGCAAGCAGTTTCTGGAAAGCAGCAATTACATACATATTCATATATCATAGACAGTAATAAAAATGAGTATTTAATTGATTTACTGATACTTGATACCAGGTGTAGCGCAATCACTACTTGTTTTTGACACACTGGCATTAAGATTCTAACTACCAACTCCCATGTATGTATGTATGTGAGAATGAATGCTGTAACAGCAGTTGCAGTTATGTTCTATATTTTTTTAATAAAAAAAAATATGGATATATGTATAAATCTTTTAGAAAAGAAAACACAACAACAACTAGGCACACACTTATGTATTTATATACTATGCATATCTCTCTTGTAAATGAAAATAAGACAAAAAAAAACAAACCGCACGTTACTCTTATGCTTTACACTTGAGGCATTGTAAAAGCGCGATTTTCCACATGAATTGCATGCAAAGAATTTCATACATAAAAAATTTATTTTTTTAAATTTTTTTTATTCTTAACTCATGCACTGCACACGTTCTTCTTCTTCTCCTCTTAGAATACTTTTCCTTTGACTGTTCGGCTGCTGCACACAAACATTCAATATTCATTGCCAATATGTGTTATTTGTATAATAATTTAAAGAAAAAAAAGAACCATTTTTTTTTAGAAACGACAGCATGCTATAAAATTCCACCTACCACTAACTGACAACAAAAAAAAAAAAATAAAAAAATTTGTTCACCATAGCTTAATTTTTTTCATCATCGCTGATTTGTTGTGCTATGCTGGCCAACTTCTTTTTATGCTTAACTGTGGTTTTATTTGTCGATTTTATAAAAGCTTTGTATGCGGTTACGAAATATGTATTTGAAAAAAAAAAAAGTTATTCTTTTGCTGCACTTGATTGTAGTAATTTTGAAGGCAGTATAGACAGCAGAGAACTAAAACTGAGCAGGAGGAGCTGCAGTTTAAGACTGAGCTGCAGTACAAAACGGCAGCATAATTTGTATGCCTACACATACATAATTCTAACATCTTGCTATCCTAACGTTTAAGTTGGCTCAAAAATCTTCATCTGATATAAAAATTGTTACAATTTAAATTTATTGCATAATCATAGCTGTTGAAAATGTGCAATTTATATAGATGTATATATATACTATACATATATTCATATAAATTCATGCATATTTATTTATGTTAGTATTTTTTTATTTATTTTTTTTTTTTTTCTTTTTGTATAAACAAAATGTGTTGCAAAATTTTGTCAGTTTTATTATGAATTTGTTGATTTAAAGCGTATGGAGTTTGTTTTCAGTTTGCTGTTGCAGGTTGTATCGATGATGGGTGATAATTTAAAGCGATTTTATTTCTTACGAGAGCGTTGAGAAAGGAATTGTTAAGGTCAAATTGCTCTATTAGCTTAAATGTTGTTATTAAACAAAAATATTATATATAAGGCGAAAGGTAGTAATTTGTAAAGAAAATAAATATTTAAAATAATAGCAGAGTAGCTGGAAGTATTTTTCCTACGGTAAAGAAAAAATATACCTACATAAAATATAAACACAACCAAGTTCACATAAAACTAGATTTGATGCATATTTGTTTTGATTACAAAATTTATGAAAAATAGTAAAAAATTTTAGGTAGTGGTAGAAGAAATTAAGCCTTTTTCACTTTCCCACTCAATTTGTCTATTGTGGCCAGTCTCCTTACTTTCAAAATTTCTGTCACGTGTCTAGTTGAGTTGAAAATCCTATGTACTGTCCGTAAAGTTCGTCAATTTTAGACACACTTAGTCGCAAAATATGCACTAAATCAAACCATCACAGTAATGCAGTAATAAGACATTTCTTGAGTAGTATACGAGCTATTAGTTTCTGAGGGGCATTAGACATTGATGTGTAATCAAAAAGTCATATATTTTAAATTTATTTACCATTTTTCTTTATTATTCAGTTTAAAAATTGAGCAACTGCATAAGACACTAATGAATGCAAAGAGAAAGATATTAGTATTTTTACTGATGGAGAGTAAAGCGGTTATAGGGATTTTCTCAAAGGAGTTGATTCATGGATGTCATCTGCACCTCGAAAGATATGTGTCTGTTTATTAAGGATAAATGTTTTGATTCTGAAGCGTGCTGGCTTTTAGTGTACGTAACGTAGATTCGATCTTAGTGTAAGAACGTATTCAGAAATTTCATAAAAGTAACCGCAATGATGTAGTAACTATGAGAATGGGAAAGCATTAGCACTATGCAAAACAAAGTGGTTAATGTTTTGATTAAGCAAGGGCCAAGCATTGAGTTATGTGGTCCTGAACTAAGAATTGCCCTGAACAATGTAATGATTAAAGGCAAAGTGGGATTTTAATTTATTAGATTTGTTGTAACCTGATTTTTGTGGAGGCATTGAAACAATTTATTCGTTTTGTGGCTAAGGCTATAATTACAAATTGAAAGATGAAATAAGAATACAATTTGTTAATAATGTTAATGTTGCCTTCAAAGCGGAAATGATTCTGAGTTACGAATGGAAAACTGTTACCTAGTTTGCTGCACTCTTTAGTAAACACTAGAAATGAGCGCGTTAGTACTTTTTAACTCACGTTCACGCATGCTCACAGCTTTGAAAATTCTACTCACGCATTCTTATTTTCTGGTGGAGTCATTCACCTTATGGCGGTGTTCTTACTGAACCTTTACTAACAAAAAAATTTTGTTTCCCGACCCGCTTCATTATTCAAAGTTTCAGTGCCCAGTTTAAAATTGTGATATGCTATTATTTACCAAAATATGTAATTTCATCACTATATATACAATGGGTCCAAGATATAGAGTTTTAAAAAATTTCGCATATATGAGAGGTGGGCGTGGTAAAAATCCAATCTATCCCATTTTTGCAATAATATATGGCAATAATAATGTTTACAAGTACACCAAATTTCATGATCATATCTATAATATATACCAAGTTATACCCTTTTCGCGGTTTTATTTATATGGGAGGTAGGCGTGGTAATAGTCCGATCGTTGTAATTTTTCACACAGTAATTTTTAATGACCTCGTGAGCCAACAAACGAAATTTCAGAATTTTGGACGGCTAAAAACGGATTTGACCCCATAGTGCACTGAACTGAATGATTATAAATAATAAATTCGTAAAATTCACACAACTACGTCAATTTTCATTCATTTTCATTCAAAAAAATGTCATTCAACACGGCATTAAATTTACTTTGAAAATGTTTTGTCGCAAAAAATCTCTAAGATCGGATAATATCGTAAAAACATCGTCCAATCCGAAAAAATGATTAAGAAATCGAAAAATTTGCAAATTCTTTCAACTGCAGTCTCGTCAGTTTCCAATTCATGAAAATAAACAGTATATGGTCGTAAAGAACTATTTTTTCCCCTTTCAAACTAAGAACTTGTATTGTTTGAAATTGTAAATCGGATAAAAACTAGCAAAGTTATGAGCGATTGTTTACATGAACCTACCCAAAAACGGCCATAAAACGAGATTTTGGGGGTGTAGTGTATGGGAAATTTTCGCCATATCATTTTTCTTAGCATTACTAGACCTACAATTTGTGCTAGATCTTCATAAAAGTGCCTGCAATTTTTCTTTTTGTCACACAGTGTAATTTATACTCTCGCATTTTCACGCCTTAATATTTCACGCACACTCATGTTCACGAAGGAATTATGGACTTCAAATCACACTCACGCATGCTCACGTAGAAATTATATCACGTGCGTGCGTGTTCACGCGTGTCACGTAAAATTCATGTCACGCGTTCATCTCTAGTATACACTGAAACTTCAGGTATCATCTGAACAAGATATATCTTGTAACAAGATGATAGATATCTGCTTACTTTGTCTAGAATAAACTGAGACATCAATGCACTGAGCCGAAGTATATAGGAAACAAAATTTGCAAAGATTATTTTAAGATTATGCTAGCATTGAGGAGTAATGATATTATGAAAAGGAAGAATACAAAAATTTTTGATTAATTACTTAGTTTGGTAATTAAAACACGAGAATGCAAAAATAGCTATCTATATGCAATGGTAGATTCAAGAAAAGTTTTGAGAGCAATCCCTCTACAATAAATATATCGGCCATTTGAACTTGATATTTACAATATAATCAGAGAGAAATTACTGCCTGCTTTCATTTGATCAATCACAGCAGCGAGTTCTTTTGCTAAAAAAATGAATTTTGTATGTGTGAAATTTCGTATGCTCTTGTGCACATGTGTTTCTCTTTGAACCGTGTTGAGTCGCAGTTCGTTTCAACTCAGTTGAAACGAACTGTACTAAATCCCATTACTCCTCTTGTACCGAAAATATGAGAATCTCAGAGTTTCCTCTTTTTTATTGTCAAGCAAATGGAGAAATCACTTGGTCAAACTATAAGTTTGATTTAACTCACATACAAAATTAACATAAATTTATTAAAATAATATTTGAAAAATTGACTTTAATGTGTAGAGATACTGCAGATTAATAGTTGCGTTTAGGTGCAATCCACTCCAGAGATTTGTTCTATTTTCAGCACATATTTAGTATTTTAAATATATCTATGAATGCATATTTCTTTCTACGTATATAAAGGCATATATTTTTTTTTTATAAAATGCCTACTTAAAAATTCTATAAAAATACTTTAAAAATTCCATACAAATGTTAAACTATTCACATACTTCACATATGTGAAATGGAGCAAAGCACTTAACTAATTCTATGGCAATGGTCTATATTTTTGCTATAAATACTTAATTTAAATTCCAACAAATTGCATTAAATTAAAATATTTACGTATAAGAAAGAATTCACCTACTATACTGAAAGTGGACAGACGGACAGATGAATGAACTAATCGGAGGAGGAGGTTGAATAGTAAAAAATGAAAGATAAACTATGCTGCAATAGTTGCTAAACCCATTACATACATACTTCTACATATGTACAACAATTTTCACAACATTACGCAAGTAAACAGCAATACAAAACCAGCAACAACAACAACAACAATAGCCTATAGAAAACTAGTACCACAAATAATTTAATATATGCAAGCCGCATAAAAATCACATAACTGAAAGACACTAACTTGGAGCTTATGTTAACAGACAAGACACAACACAAGAGACAAGACACTCAGCAGTAGAAGAAAAGAAGACCTCATTTATCTTATATGAAGAATGAAGATAAAAAAAAAAAACTCAAGAAAATAATGAAAAACTTAACAGTAATTTTTACATACACACACATATAACACACAACTAAAAAAAAAAAAAAAAACAAAAATGTTGACAGAAAAATAGAATCGAATCTTAAGACTCAACTTCAAACTTGCAGCTCTTAAGTTGCAACTTGAAAATACAAAAACTCCACCTCCACCAACAGCAGCCAACAACACCAGCAACACCAACATCAACTGTTAAAATGAATAATTGCAAAGTGTCGTAAATGGTTTAAGCATATGTTGCATACAAATGTTATGCTTATGTGAGACACACACACACACACTCACACACTAACACACAAATACATACTCTCTCATATAATACATATGTGTGTATTGTATATCTAAAAGATATTGTTGCACTTATTTAACCAATTTGCGCATATCGCATTGGCAATAATTGGCGCACTTTTTTCGCGTTTGCAATTGTTGCTATTGCTGCAGTTGCCGTTGCTGTTGTTGCTGCATTTTAACGATAGATGCGAAAAATGTTTTACTGATAAATATGATGCCCATAGCAAGATTGTGACTGCAGTCAGCCAGCCAGCTAGCAGTAGTATAGAAGGCAGCAGCAGCAGCCACAGAATCACCAACATCGTCGTCTTCAGCGTCATCATCACAATTGCAGCAGCAGCAGCAGCAGCAGAAGCAGCGCTATTCAAGTGCTATTAACCTATTTTTATAAGATTTCATATATCTGTATATACAAGTGTTTGTTTATTTGTTTTCCTTGTTCGTTGTCGATTGTTGCTGTTGTTGTAGTTGCTATTACTGTTGTCTTTGTAGTTTAAGTTGCCTTTTAACTAACCTAACTTGCATCATTTTTCCACACTCTTACATATTGTAGTCGCCCATTAATATTCTTCAGTTTGAAGTATTTAACTATGCAAACATTTATTCATATGTATGTATATATGTATGTATGTATGTATGTATACATGTTTTCTATGTCTGTGTACATATGTTAAGTATGTGAAAAATAAATATAAAAATACTGTCATTTGGGTGCATTGACATTATGTACTTACTTTTTCTAATTTTTCTTAGTTTGTTGCATTTATAAGTATATTTTTAAATATATCTTTTTAAATTTTACTTTAAGCCGATTTACAAAAGCTATCGCTAACTAACAATTTGTTAAATAATTTTTTATGTTGACATGTGAAAAATTTTAAAAAAGATACATAAACAATATTATACAATGTGTGAATGTATGAATGTTAAGTATATTAGTTATTTGACTTATTTATTAGAGAATAAAGAGAATAATGAATTGTTTATTAGTTATTTATCACGTAAAAATTCATAAATTCTTTAGCAGTCGATACTGTTAAGCATACAGTTAAATATTCTCATATTTTCTGAGTAAAACAAAATACCATGCTGGATTCCTTGAGTCAATGTTGAATTAATGATGTTGAGGAAACTGACTCTTATATAATTTCATATTTATTGAAAATTAATAATTGTTGGATTGATGAATTTGCACAGGATCTCTGAGTTGAAGTGAGAACTAGAAATAAAAAATTATACGTCTTCCAGGTTACTGGACGCCTGTCTGGGGGCTCAATTGGCAAACCTGATAACAACAAACCAATCATCAACTTAAAGTCTACAATTACAGAAACAAAAAAAAAAAGAGATAATTTTGATAGCGCATATTATCATATAGCAATATAGGAGTGAGCAAGCTAATATTATGGCAAACCGTTCATGTATTAGCAGGACAAAGCCATAGTCATTCGAATCACTGTTGAGCAATCTGTTTAATGGCGCTTATAGTTCTTGTCTTTATTGATTTTTTGGTTACCAAAACATTTGGCACTAGGTATATGTACAATGCCAAGCTATTCGAGAAAGTCCTCCAATTGTAAAAATGTTTCACCAAAGATTATGCAGCTTCTCGAAGACTCTTTGAGAAATACTACGAAATTGAAAAGTATGGCATTGCACTAAGCCCAACTAGGTACCAGAAAACAGGGATTATTACCGCTGTTTTTCAATATCATACTCTATGTCTTTATACACCCAACAGACAAGAGACAAATTTTAGGTCCAAAAAAAGGCCTCAGACGACAACTGTCAGTTCAGGGGTTACGTGCACTCAGAGGTGTGGAAAAATAGACATATTCAAGATTTTTTTTTAAACTATTGTAAAGCGTTTTATATTTAATATATAATACTAAGGCCTTTGAAGAAAAGTTAAAAAATATTAATTCTGGACCAAGTTATCAACTCGATTGTGAGTCTCTCTCTCTTTTTCGGCAGTCATCAGTACTTCTGTTAAACGCTTCGAAATAACCGGTAACATGGCCTTTGTCTGTCTAAAATCCCTCAGTTCCTCCCATTTACGATTGTGCGTGGAATCAACCCACTCATTAATAGTGGTCTTGATGGCTGTAGACGACAAAGAGAGTACAGGTTCTGGACCCAGGAACCCTGTTTCCTGAGGAACCCATATCAACAGCAGTCTATTGAGTTTTCCAACACAATCAAGCCTGGATTTACAATGCATAACCAGTTTAGACGTGGTTAGAGGATTAAGCAAGGATTTAAGTGCAGCCTGACTCACTAAATACACAGATACTCCTTTTTTCTCCAACCATTATCAATAACATGGTCCATTGCCTTGATGATTGCAAAAATTTCTGTTTGAAAAACAGAAGCATACAACCCAAGAGAGAAGTGAAGGTGCACTCCATCATTTTCAAAGAAAGACCCCAGAACCCGAACTGAATTCTGTTTTGAAGCCGTCAGTGAAAATCTGCTTACAATCAACTCCTTCAGTACGTCTTAGTAGCTCATCTACAATCAACTCCAAAAAAAAAATTGTTAACCCTTAAATACCCACTGGTCACTGCAGTGACCAAAAACTTCTGCGCCTGCCTGTGCCGCCATTTTACGTTCGCCATGGACAAATTTGTGTCAGACGGTATGGGATAACACCAAATAACTGTTTTTAAAAATTATTGCGAATGTATTTTAATATATTCTCCAGATAATCGCCAAAGGTTACTACAGAGGTCAACCATGTAAATTTAAATAACTGCACCTTAAACTAATTTATTTCAAAACACGTAGAACAAACGTTGTTCGGAATCACAAATACTACCTTTAGGTATGTTTTTAATTGAAATCGGAAGTATTGGGCGTTTAAGAGTTAATTTAAATCGGATCCAAGGTTTTTTGTTTTTTTTTGCAATTTTGCATAATTGCTGCCTCCGGTATTTTTTTTTTTTAAGTATAAATTTTGCTTAAAAAAATCCTTTAATCAGGCATAACTCTTTAATGCCTAAAATATGTGGTATAAATTTCGTCAAAATTCATCTAGTGGTTTTAAAATATCGTAGCTACCGTATCGGTGAACGCAGTTTGAATAGTAAAAAGGCTCTACAGTTATTGTAGGGTATCTTTAAAACAAATTATTAAACCGATTTAAAATTTTTACATATACAAAATTTACAGAATAACTCTTGGAATATTGTACTTTAAGAAAATCTAAAAAGAAAAAAAAGATTTTTATTTTAAATTGTAAGAGCACTTAACCCCATAAACTACTGCCAGTAAAACAATTGGTTCACGGAAAAGCTAGTATTGCACTTAATATCAACAAGCCGGGTACTCTATTTCTGGCAATCGAATCTGATGCAGTTGTGACTCCATTCTAGCATTCATTTACCGGTAATGCTGGTTGGAAATTAAATAAAGAAAAATGTATCTATTTGTATAAATAAACAAGGCCATAACAATGCACCACTAAAAAATATAAAAATTACAGGCTGACAATTTTCCACCACAACGAATTTCCCCATTAGGATTTTTTTGTGTTATGTTTTTTATCTCGTCTCAGGTTAAGTTAGTTGATTTTATTTCAATACTTTGGAGTTTTATGATTTTTTGGTCTTGCAACTGCTCTTTTGATTTCAGTGATATCTTGTGGTCCGCGTAGAATGCGCCCAATCCGGTCCTATCTTCCCCCTCCCTCCCTCCCTCTTTTCTTTTTTGAATCCATAACTTGTGATGACTGACTAAAAATCTTCGCTCTTGCTACTTCTAAAATTATCAAACATTTTTCTAATATTATTTTTGGAAAGTCAATTCGTAATTATCTGGGTCTCATTTTTTTTTTTTTTTTTTGATTGCTTGGTACTCTAGCTTAAGCTAATCTGTAGTGGCGGATTGATTTCACAAAGATTTCTAATGTACCCACGACTAGTTCGTCTATCCACATTGATATCACTTCTACTGATGATATAGATTTTTATTATCGTTGTGACCTTTGTTGCTATTTTTTCATTTCCCTTTGGTTTTTATGCCTTGTAGTACTTGATTTTTTTATATTCGCAATCTAATATATTATGCAAAGAGCAAGAACTCCGACTTTCCACTGAGTTAGGCCTGAAACCGCTAGCGTGTATGCGCTCCAACCCACTAATGAAATGATCCATGATAAATTATACGTGGCTTTGCTGTGTTCCTGCTCACAAGCTGGCGTTTCATTTTATATCCGGCCAATATATTTTCAAGATTCTAAGCAGGTATCTTTTCACAAATACTTGAAGAATGAGTATATTGGGAAATCCTGATCATCATAATAATAATATTATTATTGAAAAAATTTATAAGTCACTTTTTACTAAGTAAAACCTAATCATCATATTGATTTTAATAATATTTAATACAAATTTGAACAGTTTTTGATTACGAAGAACTTGTAAAAGATAAGCTTATGATTCCTATTTGATTATGTATTCAACAACAGCAATCGTTACGAGTAGATCAGATTAATTTCTAGGAAAATTAATGAAAATTTATGAAAAAAAATATTTAATTTATTATGAAATTATATTTTCCCACACTATTAACTTATTTCTACATGCAAATTAAAACTTTCAATCTTTTAATTCCAAGCTGCATACGTATAATTTCAGCTTTTACTAGGTTATTCTTATAATTTACCTACTACGCATGTAAATGCAAAAGCAGCAAAACGAAAAACTTAAGCAACAAGCTCTTTTTTTCAGCAGCCAACGGCGTCAATCAGCATAACTATTTGTTCTAACTAGTAATTAAGTATACGAAAATTAACTAAGAATAAACTAAATAAACTAAAAATAAACCGTTTAATAATATTTCGCTAACCAAAAAAACAAAAAAAAACAAAAATAAAAAATTCAGCCCGCACAGATTGCTCTAATTTTTCTCAGCCATAATTTTGACCCATTAATCTAGATTAAAACTCCAAATTAACTACATATGTGAGTGCACACATTTTTATGTATGTGTGTGTGTATATTTATATTCAAACACTTTGTTATATTAATGATTTATGATATTTATATGCTGAAGTTATTTTGTTAACACTATTTATTATAACTAAAAATCTTGAACTTTCACATACGGTCTGGTTGATGAAATCACGCAGCATGAAAGCGACAGCGGCGCGATATCGGTAGCTGTGAACATAGAAAATATTTAATATTTTTATGGAAACACAGGCACAGGTAGACAGAATCAACAAACGATAAGTTAATTTAACAACTGGATACATACTGGAATATAAGCCTTGAAAAAAAGAAGAAAAATTACTATATCTATTTTTATAATACTTAATCAAACGAATTTAATATATTTTTAAATGAAAAGTAAAATGCTCAAATAAAAATTATTTATGTAGTACTTTATGTGCGGTCCGATCGTTCAATAATATCTTAGAAATAACCGCCATAATAATAAACAAATTAATGTGACTCATTTGTAAATCTTGTTGTTGTTACAACAAAATCAAAATGAAAAAATAGAAGAAATTTCAAGTTGAGCTCAAACTGTTTGTTAATTGAAGAAAGATGGTGAAAAACTTTCATTTTCATGCTTCAATTTTGTGTCTTTCTTTTTCTTTTTTTTGTAATATTTTTTTTAACATTTTGTCGATTTGATTGCTTACAATTTAAGTACATTTATTTAAATCCTGTGGTGTTGATTACTTTTCATACTTTTCTCACTCTATCAATCAAAATTTTTAATCAAATTAAATTTCATTGCTTTTCATAGAACTGTGAAGTTGATAGCTGACCTATTTTGTTTTTTTTTTTTTTTTTTGAGCTAATTTTTTTCAAATCGCATTTTACAATCGCACTTTTTAAAATCGCATTAAACGAAAATTTAACATCATTTATGATTTTACACCCACACACGTTTTTTTGTTTTTTTTGATAACATTTTCACCAACAAGTTGCTAATCCTATTCAGTTTTCAGTTTTATATGTATGTTGAACTGTTAGTGACAGTCGCTGTCAGATAAGCTTTTTGAACATTAAATTAAATTTGACACATTTTAACGACACAAAAAGCGAGGTGATGAAGTAAATACTCTTTAATCGTAAATTTATGAAAGAAGAAATCAATTTGAATTTTCTTTTTTAATTACCAAAAAACATTAAAATGCATTAAGTGTTATGTTGCAGGGAAACCGATAGCAAAACGTTTTTGAAAGCTACAGCGAATTGAGTGAAAGGTGGCAATTTCAATTTAAAATATACAAGTGGATATGACAATAAGCGATTATTAGCTTTCCGGTCATTTTTCTCTTAACTTCAAAATTATGAACTGACAGAGGGCAGGCACTAATCGGAGGAAATGGAAGTAACAGATTCGATTTGAGGTGGTACTGAGAGAAAAAAATTGTTATGAATTTCACAAGGAGTGCTAAATGAAATTAAAAAGAAATTTAGCATTTCGAGTAGATCAGAATGAAAAAATGAAATAAACAGTTTGCTCTCACATTAAGCGCTGTCTGCCAGTGAACGCCATAGGCCAATGTAGCAGAGAAAGTCTCGGCGTTAGTTCTCTCTCACGTTCGATTTGCGTATATTCCTGTTCATGTGTCTTTTAGTGCTCGCTATTATTTAGCCATGGGTTTGTATAAGTTGTATTCTTATCACTTCAGTTTTAGAGCTCCAAATAATTGAATGAAGATTTTCCTACAAAATCAGTACTACAAATGGTCAACTCTTAAGTAAGTTTCGATATTCATCCATGGTTTATTAATCAGAACTGAATTTAAATTTCTTCCAATGAGTAGCCATAAAACTTAAGGACTTCCAATATCAACTTTCTAACCTTTTCACTGCCTAATTGTGCCATGAAAATGCGAAATTAGTACACAAATGTATGGCAATTGTACCATAACACTCAAATAAAACAAAATATATGCAATTTTTATTCATTTCCTAAATATCCTTTTCCTCAATAAGTTCAACCATTAAATATATATTAAAATGTATCTCAAATTACAATTTAACCTCATAAGTTATCATGAATTTCCATAATAACTTTAACATCTAATCACATCATAAATATTCAGCATAAGTTCCACCAGAACTTTAAACACCACCACTAGCAGCAGCAACACCAACACTATCATCAATAAATACCTTCATCAACCGTACCAACAACAGCAAACAACAAACACAAAAAACAATCACACAAATAAGTAAAATTCATTGCACATTTTGCTAGTATTTGCCACAATGCCAATGAGATATGCCAATGAAACTATGACTTTTCCGATTCCAGAGTATGCGCTGTATAGTGCCATTTAAATATCATCAAAATGGCAAATGGCATTGCAACAGCAAAACAATTGCAGCAGCAGCAGCAGCATTTGAATTAAGCAACCGCATAAATACTGAACACAAAAAAAGAAGGCAATAATTTCTTTTTAGTTTTTTTTTTTATTTATTTTTTTTTTGGTTTGTTACAAAGTTACAAGCGAAATGGTAACATGCATTTCCTCCCCAAACTAATGGGATCTCATGAGTGCTAATTTATCACAGGCAGACATGAACACCAAAGCGCGAGTACACACACACACAAGCACAAGCATATAAACGCACATACATACATACAAAACTATACTAAGTGCATATACATACAAAATGTTAATGTAGCAATGCAAAATGGTGGCAGAAATGAATTGCAATAGGCAAATGTTGCCAATGTGGCACTCAAAGTGTGGAAGTGTTGCCGGTGTCGCTGCTGTTGTTGTTGTTGGTTCTATTGGTGTTGCTTCTCAAAAATAGAAAACGGTATATTCTAGTTTTATTTTTGGATGGACAATGAACGCTTTACGCTTAAGTTTAAGTTTCAGTTACGATTACTGTGTATTTGTATGTGTGTGTGCGATTGTTGTATTTGTTGGCTGGCCTCTTTGTCGGTCCCCACAATCAAATTGATATTTGCTGCTATATTTAGTTTATGATAATGCTTAGGCATGCAGCCAAGCCAACAACAACAACAACAACCACAACGCAATTGAGTGCAACAAGTGCTCTATACTACTCGCTTGCTAACTTACCTCTTACCACTTCCTTGACTTCTTTTTTTTTTTTGCTATTTTTGCATTTCTTGACTAAATTGGTACATTGCCAACCGCAACATTATTGCATTCAACTGGAACTTTATGCTTATGTAGTAAATATTTTTGTGTAATTTCTTTATTTTTTTTCGATTTGAATTTTGGTTTTGGTTATGCTGCGCATATTTGAGGTGTTAAATTTATGCATGGGAGTGGTTTTATTACTCTCTTTGCTATTTCTTTTATAAGTTTAGTAATTTTGTTTCAGTTTTCTATAAGTACATAGACATTTTTTTGATTGAGAATTATTGCATTGATTTTTTTTTTTTAATTTTTTTTTATTTAACTATAAAAAGTTATTTCTTTTTTCTTTTCAATTGTAATTCAATAAATCTAAAAATTGTTTTTTTATTAAAAAGATAGAAAATTGATTTTTCATTGAAATGCATAAATATTTGGTGAAAATATAGATGTAGTTGTATATTTAGTATTAAGTAGTTACAATTGTGACCCAAAGGCATTGGGTGCTAACTATTTAGAAGATCTAGTTAGATTTTATTCATTACACAGTAAGTACCATCAAAATCAACTTTTCTCGTTGAGATGGGGATTTAAGTAGTGCTCTAGATTATTTTTTGGGTTGTTAATCAGGTATATGAATTTGATTGGAACATAAATTCTGGGGTAAATCTGATCATGAATCTAATAATAAGTAAAAATTTCAACTATTGATATCGTTTGCCCTAAAATAGCGTGGTTAGGACAATTCTGTTGTTTGTGTACTCCTCTTAATATTTAATGTGACATATATTTCTCGAAGAACGTTTATTAGTTTTCTCAACCATTTATTTTATAGGGTCATGCTAAAAAAAAGCTTATTAAAAATTATAAAATTAGGAAATATGAGACTAGAAAGGGTAAAAAATGTTTAAAATTTCATAACGACTTAGTTTATCATAGTCTCCAAATATGGATTGTTTTAAATTAATATTATTTCAACACAATTTTGTTGTGTGGTTGCATTGAATTTTAAAACACTTGAAGCTGCATAAGAAACTGACAACAGATTCATAATCAGACTGTGCAAAATTCTTATCAGCACTTGGCATGTGTATAAGAAATATATAATCAATTTCATTTAGTATCATCTCTTCTTCTTCTACAGAAGATTTTTTTATAAATAACCTCAGTCTTCTTTCGTGACTCCCACTCGTTTAGTTTTCCATTGAAAACCAAAAATTTATACCCAACTACATAAGTTTTTTCCATATAATTAGATCCTCCTTGTTCACCCATAATTTTAGCTAGATCAGCTTAGTTTTCTTATAGGTAGTAATTTCTAACAATTGTTTGTAATGATATAGGAGAACAACCAGACCCAAGAACTAGAGCAGTCAGTTTCCATTTGGTTTTCCTCAATAAACTCCAATTTAATAACAAAATTTAAGACGTCAAGATCTCAAGAAATTTTGTAAATTTTGCCCGGCATAAATTCTAACAAGGTTTTCTACTTTTTTTCGTAAAATTTTCAATAAACCTTTTGAATTGCTTTGGGTTGAACTTCGATTATGTGTTTCATTATGTGATAATGTGAATGAGTTCACATTAAAGCAATACAATATTTAAGAAAATGCTCTTCGGTTGAGGAAACGCATACCTGTTTAATATACAATTAACTTATGGCATACTAAGAACAGAATTTTTGATGGTTTGGTTTTTCTTTAATTGCTATTTCCTCAGTTTTGCTGTTTCCTGCAATATCTGTGAGATAGGAAATCCGATGCGCAGGGGTGTGCAACACTTGCTTTTATTTTCGAGAGATTTCCAACAGTATAGATAAGTTCTTAACCCTCTAGTTCCCCCAAAAGGGATAGAATTGCCACCATAACAGATTTCTGTTGTTTCTGGGAATTTCCCAAGCTTTCAAAAAAATGCAACAGTTATAAGCTATGATGCGTATTACAGAAGTTAGCGACAGTCAAAGTAAAAAATTTGTGAAAAATAGAAAAATTAATTAATTTGATTGTATTTGAGATAAAAGTGAAAAAAATAAAAAAAAATAAATAAAATACTTCCCGTCATACTATCTAGATAAAAAAAACTAGCTATGGATAGCTGAGAATTTGAATTTTTTATATAAAATATTTAATTACTTAAAACAAATTGCTAAAAAGCTCATTTAACAATCAATAATCTTAAGCGTTCAAAAAACTTCATAAAACCAAGCCCATTAGTGTTTTTTTTTTTGGGTTTTTAAATCAGTTTATGATTTTTACGCCAATATTAATCAATTCCGATTTATTTTTTATCAATCAAAAAGTTTGGAACTAGAGAGTTAATCCATTTTGAACATCTATACAATTTTTCTTATAATTACTTTGAAAATTCATCAAAAATACATTTGAAAATTTATTCCAAAAATAATTGCTGCCAAATATTTTTACATTAATTTGCTTTAAAACTGCATACCAGAATTCATTATACTTGTAAGTTTTACTTGGCTAAAAATACTAAGTTAACAAGCACTTCTTTTCAGAGGAGTTAACGGAAATTAACTGAAAAATGGTAAACATTTATAATTTGCAATTGAAATGGTAAATTTATCTAGACAAAATAGTAAACTTCACATAAAAATTACAACTAAACACTTTGCCATACATTTTTCATCACCCGCTACTGGCCAAATCGTTAGAAAAATAAAAATGTATGGAAAAATAGGCGAATTTCAGCAAAAGTGTATTTGTTATTGTTTTTAATTATAAAACTTTATAGCATAATAATATTTTTATAATTTATGATAACAAAGAAAATTTATTGTTCATGATTTTGTGTATGAATATTTAAAGGTACTATATTGCGCAGCTTACCATGTCTCATTTTCTTGGGGTAGGCCAACTATTGTTACACTCTTTAAAATACACAACCAATTTTTTATAATTTTTTTGAGGGCTGAAATCTTATGCGTATTGAAGATACATAGAAATTGTGCTTTAAAAATGTTCACCAGTTCTGATGAAACATCTCGGTGGCCTGATGTTAGACTGCTAGACTGGAAACCCAGCTGCCTCGGGTTTAACTCCCAAACGGTGTATAATAATAATAAGTAAGCCATTTCGGTGGATTAGTGAAACAGGTGCTACTATAGGTTCGATTCTCTGATAGAGAAAACGAATTATTATAAAAATAAAATCTGAGTGTTGAATGCACTAAAATTGGTTTAAACAAGGTCCGAGTGCTTTCTGGATAGTTTCAAAGATTCAAAATAAATATATATAACTTTAAACAATATATCTTTTCGCTTAACTAAGCATGACTTTAGGCGAAGAAAAAAATACCTTTCAGCCGTTTGTTGTTTAATATGATGAAAATACGCTTAATTCTTAGATCTTTAGAGTTTCAATTTAACATACTAAAATATATGTATGTATGCATTTTATATAAGAAAAGGTAAAAATTAATAATACTTTGCAATTAACGCACTCAAAACATAAAAACTATTACTATTTAATACCACATATTGAAAATATCTTTTTTTTAGAAATTACTTGTAGAAAGAAAAAACTGCAAACGCACGTTTTTCAATCAAAAAACAAAAGCTGCAACACAAAACAAAAAAAAAAAACAAAAAAAAAAACTGCAACAACTTGATGCGATATAATTTGCGATGCAAAATTGCATTAAAATTCTAATTTACAATAAAGTAAAAATTAATATAACACCATTCTGCAAGTAATTTCATTATTACACGTTCATCCATAGCTAAAAAGATACACATACGGCGGTAACATACTTATAAACAGATGCAAGGCTGAGTACTCACTAGCAACAGCAATCAAGTTGCTACAGTTGTAGCAGCGGCAGCAGCAGCAGCAACAGCAATATGGCATTAATTTCCCATGCATCTAAAAGTATACATAACTCAATACTTTAATGCATACATCATCTTGGTTGGCATCAACCTGCATCAACTCACTGCCTCATTATGAATCTAATCAATGCATATCAAAATCTGAAACTGGCTCAACCAGTAAACAGTAACAATAGCAACGGGCAGGCAATAGGCAACAGCTGCTGTAACAGCAAGCAGCATCTTTTGTTGAATTGAATAGAAAGCAATAATGAAGAGAGAAAAAAAAAAAGTAGAGAGAATTCTTATGCAATTTCAAAATTATGAATAAGTATAAATAAGCAGCATTCTTTATATTTTTTCTACTTCTACTTGGTTGAGTTTGATATTTTGACTTCATCGTCTTGAGTGTGTATGCGTTTTATGTTTTTTTTTTTTTGTTTGTGATGCTGTTGCTACTTTTCAATTTGTATATAAAATTATGTTATGCAATTGATAGTAAATCATATTTGCAAAAAAAAAAAAAAAAAAAAATTACTTTAGCAAAATGCTAATGTGCGCTAATTTCATGCACACAGCAATCCACACAATAGTCACTTGTTGTTGGTCAATGACATTTAAACCACGGCTCAGTAAAAACGGCAGCAAAAGCATCAGAATTGAGTTTTTATATGATTATACATAAGGCGTGAGTAGTAGACAGTGGGGAGACATTATTGCACCAGCAGTGGCACTAGCAACATATAAACAATTATTGCTAATATTATTATTCAACGATAGCTATTGTGTTTGTTTTTTGTTTATATTGCATTTGATTTACAGTTGCGGCTGAACGGTTGCATTTTTTGTTTTTGTTTTTGCTTTGTTTTTCATTTAGTGCTATTTTGTTGTTTATGCAGTTATAAGTGGCTCAAAATATGTCGAACACATTGCAGCACATTGACCATGATTGCAAGCAAGTACGAGTAGAAATATTTTGCATATTGTTACCTGCTACTTTTTGCTGTAGCTACTGATTTAATTATCAACATTATGCTATTGTATTATAATTTTTTTTATTTTTTTTTCTATTTTTTTATTTTAACCTATTGGTAAAGTGTGTCGCCTGCATATAATTTGTTGTGGTTAATGGAACGTACTGTTGTACTATTTTCAATATATGGATTGAACTCTTAACTTAATAAAATTGATTCATTCTTAGAGTGAATAGTAGGCTAAAACTTTTTATGATTTTTGAGGTTGATGTGAATGCAAAGTTTGTCATATTGAGGTGAGTTTTTAAAAAGTTTCTGCAAATTATTATGGAAATTTTATATATCAAAAACTTTATGCACATATTCAAAGAAGAAAAGAATTTATAAAGTACTGTTATGAAGTACACTTGATACTTTTCTCTTTCTATCTGTGCTTTGATAACAATAATGAAATCACAGGGCTTTTTAAAGTGTTTAAAATTTTGAGGACGCATTATTAGTATCCAGATTCATGACGCATGACGCATTCATTATATGACCCAATGTCTTAACACTTTTATATGCAACGCTGGCGATTGTGCTTCAGTGACTTTCAAAACACCACTTCACTTTGAAAGTCGATTTCATATATTTTCCAAAACTATTTAAAGCTATTTCTAAATGATTTTTTAAGGGTGATTTCAGATTTCTACGCATAAGTTCTGAAACTGGAACAGAATTGCTCCAGGCATTGCACAAATGCTGCAGATGGCAATTTTTAAAATTGCTTAAAAATAATTTTGAACCAGTACAAAATACTATATGGTCTCCTTAGATTTAAAGGCCAGAGTTCTGTAATACCACTGAAGTTGTTTCAATGTCCTGCAAATTTTCTATCCAATCGATTACATATATTTTCTAAAATTGTAAAAATAATTCGATATGGTTTTAGAAAATACTGAGCATATAATGATAAAATTTGTTTAATGGTTCGGATTTTCAGATCTATTTGAACGAATTCTGAAATATGATTAGAAGTGCTATTACTAATCCTCAATGTAATTTTCCCTAAGAGAATCGATAGGTACTATATATTTTCAAATTTTGTTTATAAATACATATGTATGTTTGATTGAATAAGCTTTAAACTTGAATACTGTTCTAAGTATATCCTGTGATAATTTGATATATATGAGTTTGCATACAGTAACTTGACTGAAAATGACTCGAGAGCTCACTTTAGTGAAAGAAGAATACTTGGTTTTGAGGGTGAACGAGAAAAGTATGTTCAAAAATTATTTAAAAATATTTGTAAATGAATTTTGAATAAATCGTTTACATAGTAGGAAAGTATAATTTATTTGCTTTACAGATATATGTGCTTTTGTATACTCTAACTACAACAAAGTGCTCCAAAAGCTTCGAAATAATATTCAACAGTTTAAGGCTCAATTATATATATTTTCGAAAATTATTTAAAAATATTTGGAAATCATATTTCAATACATTGTGTATACAGTTGTTAAGATTGTTTAATGACTCTTGATTTAAGGTCAATTATTGTGAATTTTGTAATTAGAAAATATGTGCTATAGTGCCCTAAAAAAAAAGGCTTAAAGAACTAATTTCACACATTTTCAAAAATTATTTATAAATAGTTTAAATCAACTTTGAATAAGAAGTGAACATGAAAATAAAACATATAATATTTAAAAATCTGTGAGTGCGACTTGCGTAACTCGACTGAAATGTTCCAGTGCTTATTCTTCTTCAATTTGACTGGAAAAAAGAGATACTTTCAAGAAACGTTTAAACATATTTTTTAAATAATATTACAATGTTTTATGTATCTTTCAAATATGTTATACACTTCGGTTTGAAAGTTGAAACTTTCGTTAGCAAAATTGTTTGGAAAAAATATTGAAAACAAACAAATATTTTATTAATACCTTTTACTTAAATATTAAATAATTTTTTAATATTTTTCTCATAACTATATTCACATGAGTTTAAGTTCATTGCTATTTTCTATGCTACTCTAAAAGTATTTAAAAATTTTCATTGAAAAATAAAGAATAATAAAAAAAGAAAAAAAAAATCAAAAGACTTAAGTCACAAACTTGTTTTTTACATGCTACATACCAATAAATTATAAAGCCAAAAGTAATAATTAAAAATGAAATGAATACTAAAAAATAATAACATCTGAAATGAAATTTATTATAACTTACCGACATATAAATAATATGTTTTCGATTACAAGAACAACAGCAAGCAATTAAGTTTTCATGCTAACTTGAGCATTCAAGTAGTTAGTAAAAATTCAAAAACAGAAATTAAATAAAAAAAATAAATGAAATGAAGTAAAATTATGCAACTGAAGGTATGACATATTGAAATGTTATATTCTACAATTTTAAATTAGCAGAAACTTGCATTAACTATTTAGTAATTGCTTTCAAACTAGAAAAGTCCTACACCAAAAGCCGGAAAGCCAAACAAGATTTCAACACAATTTTTTGCCTTTTTGCTTTTTGTTTTGGACTTGTTAAATTACACGCTTATTAAACATGTTAAATATTTTGGTAAAAATAGAAAATACATTTGCATGACTCCAATGCAACATGGCCAATGCAATGCAACAAACACACATTTATACAATCATATATAACTTTTTATTTATGTATGTACCAAAAACCACAACAATCGCATCATTACTTTTATGGGTTAACAGGTGAATTCTATGAAAAATACTAAAAACAAAAAAAAAACAAAAAATAAAACTGAAAGAATAGAAACAAAACTTTTAAAGATCTTCTAAGAATTATTAGGTTTTGTTAGAAAACCATAAAAGAAAGACCGCTAACAGTGAGTAGAAGCAGCAGTCTATTTCCAACAATTTTTGTATTGTAATTAATTTGTTTAATTAATGATCTTTTTATTTAAATTATTTATTAAAAAAAAAAAAAAACAAATTTGTAGTAATATGAAATTCTTAAACTTTGTTGGTGGTCAGCAATAGAAGCATAAGCGTTTTCTTCTGCCACTTCCAGTTTTACTTCTTTAATGCAGCAGCATCATTTTTTTGTTTTATTATTAGTTGCACACACCGCACAGTGTAATTATTTAAGCCCGTTTTTGGTTAGACATGTATAATTATAATTAAATAAGTAAAAATGAAAAAATATAATTAGATATTAACTATGTCAGAAAAAAAAGAGCTAAAAAATATTTGCGCACTAATTTTTTTTTCTATAAGGAAAAATGAAAAGAAAAAGCGGCAGAATTTTCAATATATGAGCACATATAAATATATATCAAAAATTAACCGTTTGCTGCTGCTAACTACTAAAGAACATCATTTTGCATAAATTTTCTTGTTTCAGTTTTTCGTATAAAGTCAAGAATATATAAATAAAAAATAATAATATATAACAAAAGAATTGCTGCAGTTATATAAGCAGCCAGCGGAAGAAAGCCAAAACCTCTTTACACATTTTTTATTTTATTTTATTTTCTTTTATTTCTTACTATGTGCTAATTAAGCTTTAATGCGAAATAGAAAATTTTTATGCTAATATTTTTCTAAGCTAATCTCAATGTAGCTGGTGTTTTTTATAGTTTTGTGTTCGGTGTAACTTTAACGACTTTTATATAATACAGAAATGATGTGAATTATATCATTTACTGCCTCTGTGTACTTCTTTTCCATTATGCAGCACCCTCTAATTATATGATTTAAATTTAATAAGAAGGGGATTATTCGTTGATTGCTGAAAGATAAGGCAGAAGTTAACTGAAATTGTTGCTGTTGTTTTATAAGAAAGTTATACTTCATTTTCCTAGGAAATTAAAATTAAACTTGATATTTATTCCATCACTATGTGCTTAGTAGATACAGTGACAAAAATGGCACTGTTGAGGTGATGTTTTTTTTTTATAAATTGATTTTATGTTGAAACAGGAATGAGTAAGCTTTTCATTTTGAGATCAGCGTAGATCTCTGGAGATCGTTGAGGCATTTAGGAAATGAGATAGAACTTGGAGTATGCTGTAGAAAGGCAATAGACATCACTGACCCAAATGATTATATATATTGGAAAGTAGTGAGCATTAGAGGAGGAAACAATAAAAAAAGAGCTAAGAACAAGAAGGTAGAAATATTTGGAAGGAAGTAAGAATTTGAAAATGTTCAAAACTAAACAGAATTCCAAAGAGATTAGAAAGAAAGAAAGAGAAATGGGAATTCGAAGAAGGATATAAATTAAAAGAAGCTAAAAATTCGAAGAAACGAAAACATGAAATCAGTGGAACTTTGAATGTCAATCCTTCGGATGAAGCAAGCAAACAGTTTGTGAAAGTCTGGATATGGAAATAGAAGTTTTAAATTATCCCTATGCTTTGTGAGATTGAACTAAAAAGGCTCAGAAAGCAACTTAGTAAGCTGAAAATTGTCCCAAATTAGCTAGTAGATTTTTCAATGCAGAACTAGAAACAATCTGTTGTTAACTCGGGTTAGGGGAAGGAGAGGGAAGGGGGTGGGGGGGGGGGGTTTGGTAAAAGGAGGCTAAGTCCTCTCTGAAGCAAATCTATTTTATGATTTGCAGTCAATACATGTTTTTCTTTAAATTTATTATAACCTAGGAATGTTCTCCCTTTCCTGAAATTCAGATGAATATCATATGAAAATCTAAAGCAGAAGAAAGCAACTCGAATAAATTTATATTTAAATTTGATTTTTTGGATTAATAAATTATTCGAGTTATTTATTCGCGATTGATTTTTACACAAATAACTTATTATTCATTACTCGTGTAAAAATCAATTAACCATGCTTACTTATTTGTTATTTTAATATAGAAGTTTTGCTACAAGCTTGCTGAGTCCAACTCAGATAGAGAAAATGAATGTTATACTTTAAATTTTTAATCACGAATAAAAATTAAAAAGGAAATTGAAATTAAAATAAATAAATGCCGAATCCATAAGAAAAAGAGAGTATAGAAGACCGATAGATCATCCCCAGAAAATGGTATTGAAATATTTTTCTTCAAATTTATTAACTCCACTCCTTTCTAACTTCGATCCTTGGCTTGCAGCTGGAAATAATGAATTATTTGTTCAAATGTAGCAACCTATATTGGAATAGGTGGGAATATCTTTAAGATCATATCGCTTATTTACTAAAAGACTGTCATAACTCATAAAACGCGATTTTGACTCCCACTTTGCAGATAAAAGCAGAAATCTTTTAATTTTCACGCGCAGAGTATACAAGATATTAATATGAAATTTTTACACCATATAAAGCGTGATATAATGAATAATTCTGCATCATTAACTCAAAAATCCTGTTTTTTGACTTATGACAGTCTTTTAGTAAATGAGCAATATTCATATATATTAGACCACAGAAAGAAATTATGATTAAATGATTAAATTTATATATATAAACTTGATTATTTGAATGACTAACAAATTTTTTCATCTTTTTTATCTTAATTATAAGAACTTGAAAGTATGCAAAAAAAAAAATCAGTTTTTCCAAAAATTATTAAAAATATATAAAATTATTGAAGGCTAATACTAAGTACGTCAAATAAAAGAAGATAGATTTTTAAACAAAAATTACCTGGAATAGTTAATTTGTAATTTGCTTCCATGAATAACTTTCAAAATATTTATTCACAGATTTTTTCCTAAAAATATATTTTAATTATTATTAAAATGTTGAAATTTCAAGAGATCGTCATTACGAATCTTGAGCTTCATCAGATAAAAACATTTTTTGTTATGGCACAGCAACTAGACCAGACAAAAGACAATAAGAAGTTTATGCTAAGTAAAGTTTGTATGTATGACACTCTGAGACATTTGTCTTTAGAAAAACTACTACAAAAAAATGCTGGAATAAACAATTTGAGGTGGATTGCGCTTTTAAAACTAAGCGAAATTTTTCCTTGTAAATAAAAACTGATCCATATTTCTGAACTCATTCTAAAATATTCCTGCAATTCAAAGCACATTTCTTCTACCACAAACTAGCTACACAATAATCTTTTTTGATTACCTTAACGCTGTATAAAGAATATAACTCCAATCTAATTCAAAAATACATTGACAATGATTGAAGTGAACTTTCTCATAATTATCTACATACCGCTATATCTCACAGAGATTATGTTTCACAAACACAAAAAAACAGAAAAAGTTTTATAATTCCACCCACTTCTGCGTCATTCACTCAAGTCAAGTCAACAACGAACAACCCAACCAACGAACAAACGGCAAAAGCATGCGCATTTTTATATAAATTGTTTGTTGTTGCTTTTGTTGTAGTGCATTAATTAAATTCGCGCAATTAAAATCAACTCAGCAAAAATGTTATGTTGATGTTATTAATGCAAAAAGAAAAATTAAAACAAAAAAAATAAATTAAATAAAAAATAAAACCCCACTCACAATTCCAGTCCACATAATAAACAAAAGCAAGAAGAAATTTGTCGATTTGGTAAATCTACTTTTAAATTTGCAACTAGCAAAAGAAAAAAAAAATTAAATTAAATTACGAGAAATAAAAATCATATAATAATGTTTCCTTTTTTCTCTTTTCTTAACTTTATTTGCAGCAATTTTAAATAACACTACATCATACTCGTTTGCAAAAAAACAAAAAAAAATAAAAGAAAAATCTAGCATAATGTTTCTACGTCATTGCACTCTATACCTCGTACTCTTTCTGGTGGTGAGCAGCGCAACTGCGGCCCGGAAAACAAAACGTCCGGTCAAGCCAGCGAAAACATTTCCACGTACAAATGTAACACCATCACCACAGCCCAGCATTAGTACAACAACTCAGCATACAACAGCAGCAACAATCTCTTCGGCAGCGGTAGCAGCAGCGGCATCATCAACAACAACCAGTTCATCTAGCACTACAGCAGCACCAGCGATTGCCACCGTTAATGGCGCTGATGAAAATACCGGAAATGTACCGAATGTCAATGAGCTACCAAAACCCATGAGCCAATTAACGGAAACAGCAGCTACTGGCGTTAGTGGTATTGGTGGTACTGGCTCAGCTGCAAATTTTGCTTCTGATTCTGCTGCTACTGCTCCTGTTGAAGCAAAAACAGATAAACCTGCAAATGGTGTTGGTGGCGCAACTACGCCAATAAATGGCAATAATAATATTGAAGAGGATTGTGATCCGGATATGATTGGTTTTGAAATTATCACAGGGTAAGTTATAAATATGATAAATTAATTTTTGAACAGAGAGAGAAAGAGAGAGAGTTGGAGTTGCCTTTTAAAAGTAATACGCTAATTTATTAGTATTGAAATTAAGCGATAAATTTCTGGAAAATAACTAGTAGGAAAAGATTTGAGAATAAATGATCAGAGTTTTAACCTAATTACTATGAGGTGACAGGAAGATATACTTCCGTTCTGGTTAAAAATGTGGGTATCTATATTTTTCAACGAAAATTGAGTTTTTATATTGTTTAATTTGTTATTAAAAATGAATTCAACTATGCAAAAGAAATCTTAAAACTTTGAAATAATAATAAAATACTTAAAGTCACATTTTCTGTATCTACAGGGATTCTCGAGAAATCCTAATGAAAAACATCGATCAATTGCTAAATTTCTCGATTCTCGGTCAAAACTACTTTTTTAAGAAATTAACCCCTGAAACACAACAACAATGATGATCTATTTTCACTGGGCAAACCGCTTAAAGAAACTTAGTTATGAGCTTTCTATATATTCCATCTCAATAAGTCCATTTAAGGTTAGCTTGTTCATTTTCTCACTTACCTTTCTTATCTTTTTACGCAATTGTGAAATTTCCTCAGCAACTAAAAAACTTTCCACGAATTACAAAAAAAAAGAAAAATATTGCACATCACAAAATAGGTCAAAGCAACCCTTACCCGAAGGAAAAACTTGTGGATTTTTGAGATATTATCTTGATACAACACATCAGCGCTTTTACAGTAATTTTCTTCATCTCAGAGTTTGAATATAATAATAAAGAAAGATTAGTCCGAGCTTACAATATATTCGAACTGAATTAGCCCATTTCAAGCATTTGTTACTTTTCTTACCTTTTTCTCCTCACCCCTCATATCGTGAACCTCACAAAAATGTGATATTCTTTTTGCTACTAAAAGTTTTGCCACACATTTGTAGATTATTTTAGAAATTATTATGTAAGAGCATAAGCCTTTTACCCGAATTTTTATTTAAAAAAAGCAAAACAATAACATAATGAATGACAAAAATTCAATGTCTACTGAACTACCATATTCAAAAAAAACATAATCAATTGAGAAACTTTTACCTTAGATGAAATTCATGCACATACAAAATTATATTTATGATGTAACATATTTCAAGTTCGTTTCCTTACTCTTTTGTTCTCTTAAGGCAAAAAAATTCCAACATCACATTGTATTATTTAAAATTAAAGTTTATTAGTTTATAAACTAAAGGTTATTATGAAATAAACAGCAAATATTTTTTATATTATTTCAATTCCTTAACCTTTGCCCGCTACAATGAAAACAAAAGTCTACAAAACACTTTTACTTTTACCACTTATTAAGCTATGTCAACTGTAAAAATTATAAACAATTACTTAAACCATATTTCATAAACAAAGAAAGATAGCAAAAATGTCTTCTTAAACAATACAAAAATTAACTTAATAGCTTTTCGATATATATGAATCATCTGAAGGTAACACCGCAGTCAAAAAGAAACAACGGCGTTCTATGCAAATTCACATACAGCACTATATGAAAATATCACACATTAAGCATAACTGTTCGCTTATTGATACAAACAAAAAAGCATAAAAATTAAAAATCATATTCAAACGATAAACTTTTAAAATACTACAAAACGAATTAAAAATAGCAATAAATTTTCTATATGCATACATATGTTAATTTCGTAGTAGTAAATAATAATAATTCGTTATAATTAAATTTATTGCGTGTGTGCAAGCAGATACTCAAAATTTATTTATTTATTTAATAAAAACATAAAAAATTTCGTGAGCTTTCGTTTTCGTTTCGTACAAAAAAAGAAAGAAAGAAAAAAAACTTTCAATATTTTTTCTTCTAGATTGTTTGCTAGTAAAGTTTTTTCTTTCTTTGAATTCTATAGCTTTCATTTGCATTCGTTTCGGTTTTGAGCAGTATTTTCTATTAATTTCGTTATTATTTTTATTTGTATTTGTTTACTTATACCCACGCTTACACTTGATAAATGTATGTTAAAGTGATGTTTTGAGTTGCACTAAAGATATCACATATAAAACTATAAACTCATTGTGTATCGTAAAATGTGCTAAACGCTTTTTGGAACTTTCGTTTTTACATCATGCATTAATGTATGTATGTCTAAGAAGTCTGATTCTCTATTTATGGTCTGTATCTATCTGTTGTTTGTTTTATTATATTCCAGACATTTGTCTACATTTATATAATTTTTGTAAAAGTAAAAATTGGGAACAAATTCATAAGTGCCATCATCATCATATTTTTATATTCGCCATAGGCTTTTACGGAGAAGAAGAATAAGAGTTTAAGTTTTGAAAGGCATTTCCGTTAGAGTTAAATATGTATTTTTATTAAAAGTTTTAAGTGTTTTATTTGCTTTCATATTTTTATATGCATATATTAGTATATGGGATATTTTCTAGAAAGTGTAATCATTTTGAGAATATAATTTTTAACGACCTGATAGAATTTACAGAGGGGGATTTCGGCGAGCTTACAAAACTGCTAAACCAAATAAATTGGGTTAATCTCATTATTTAATCATGATATAGCATAATATCTCAGTCTCCGGAGTCTCTGTGATGCTGAAACGTTTCTAGTTGTGTTAATTAGACTAAATTTGTAAATGAAATACACTTAGTCACCACACCAACTTAACCTTACTCTTCAGAGTAGAATAGAAGGCTGTTTTCCTCAATCGCAGCTACTTTAAAAATATAGGATTTACATAACAAACTACTGATCTACCGTATTAAAATGTCTGGGTATGGTTGAGTTTTCATTTGGTATATTATTTATATTAGAATATGAACATTTTCATCACTACATATATTAATTGTATATGTTGCTAGAGCAGGTGAATTATGCATCTAGGTAGGTGAGATACTCTTTCTCCATTGGGTTAAAACACATGTTTACTATCGATGGTCTGAATTCTGACCACAGGAATATATAAGAATTTTAAAATTCTTTAACCCAGTGAAAGAGAAAAATAAATAGTACAAGAATACTTCAATATATAGATTGGGATACAAAAATTCAGACGAAAAATAAAATAAAACTACTAGTTACTCTATATGATTCGAGAGAATTTTAAGTTATTATTATTATTTGAAAGAGGACGACTCGAAAGTCAGGCACTGCGACCTATAAGATCTATTGCACTAAAGCCCCAAGAAAGAAAGAAAGGCAGAGAGAAAGATAGATAAGGAACATACCCAAGCCGAGAATCGAACTCAGGTCTCCAGAGATAAGATTCTGGCACTCTGCCACTAGACCACAGTGGCGATGGTAGGACCTACAGTTTAACGCCGATTCCGAACGGCTGTGTGGCAATTTTTTATCAGCTCGATGGTTTTGCCATTACCAATCAAGGTGTGTACTTGTACACATTCTTATAATTCTCATTCACTTCATATCGATAGTGAATATAAGAAGTTTATGAGAATTAACCACCAGAACAAGAAGGGAATCAAACCCGCAACCTTCTGAATGAAAGTCTAGTGCACTATCCACTAGATAATCGAGGTCGCCGAATTTTAAGTTTAATGAAGTAGTTTTTTGTTAAAAAACTACTTTAAGCTTAATGAAGTAGTTTTTTTATGATTCTGATGCTAGAAAATTATATCTATAACGCAAGTACTTAGTTTATAGTACTAGCAGATCTTATAGGAATAATTCCTTTCCCCCCGAGCCCATTAAAATCTCATTTTTGCCCGGCTACTTAGCCGGGCAAAAATGAACGTCATTAGCAAAACTGTCATGCTCACATAAGTGCAACCCTGACGTATTTTTTGCGATAAAAATGGAATGGTTGAATTGAAATTTTGACATTTATTTAACACTTGTTCTTATATTATGCTCGTGAAGACAAGTTGTTTTTCTTTTCTTTTTTTTTTCTTTCTATAAAATAGAAAATAATTATTATCGAAACTTAAATCAAAATAAAAATCTAAAAGCTTAAAAACTACAATCCCTTGAAGAATAAAATAAGTTAGGTCAAAAATTCGTGAAGAAAACTGTCAAATCAGAACAATTTGAACATGGAACATAATTATTATTTTGATTCACTCTTTCAGTGAGTTGTTCATGCTTGAGTGTGAACAGCCTACTTGAAAATAAAACAACATGAAACAATATTTAAAATAGGGCGATCTAAAAAAATAAAAATAAAACAAGTTTCTGCTTTATTTTTTTATGGGCAAACAAAATTGTATTTAAAAAAGAGTCCAAAAACAGTACAAAACATAAAATTGTAGTAATCAATACTGATTTAATGATATGGGAAAAGGCACTACTAATGAAAAACGCAATACATTTAATGCTTAAATCAGTTCGCCTGGCAATCATAGTTATAAGTCTACGGTGGGTTCTCAAAAGAGTCAAGTTCACTATATTGTAAACTATATACAAACTCGAAAATAGAAACTGATTCTCTTTTTAATTGTGATCGATGATGTGCTCAAAAGATGGATCCAATCGCTACATACGATAAAGTTCCACCAGGCGTAGATGTGCTAGACTGCTATACAAGGTGGTCGGATTCAAAGAAAAAGTTGAAATAGACTGCGAACATCTTTCTCAAACCATCGCACGAACACAGTAGGCGAACACTTGATTGGAGCCCTCAAGGCAACAGGAAGCAAAGAACGCTGAAATGCATCTGGAAATGAAAAGTCGGTCGGGGAATTTAAAAAAATTACAAAAGGCAACAATCGATGGTGGTTACCGTAGCCTAGTGGTTAGTTTTGTTGGACAGCTATGCAGAGGTGCTCAAAAATCAAAAATAGAACAAAAACAATTTTTCTACACGGCACCACCTCGTGGTTGGCAATGGCAAATTTAAATGCCTATGAAAAGCTTTTCACTTCGCCATTCGGAATCTGCCTAAAACAGCAGGTTCCTTCTATTCGTGTATAAATATAACTCACACAACATGAATGGATGCGAAAAACTGGTCCTTGGCCCTCCAGGGGCTGTTGTGCCATAATAGTAGTAGTAGTAGTAGTAATAATCAATGGAAATGCTTTTTTGGCACTTTTTTACTTCACAATCAGTCAATGCAAATCAGAAAAATAAATTTTTTGGGGTTATCCCTCTCCGGATTTTCGTACATATATGTGTACATGAATTTGAATATTTTTCCTGACTTTGATTTTAATGCCAGCCAAACAATTTTGATATTGACGTCTTTGTCTCTATCGTTTTTTCCTCTATCGTTTGGAATTTATTTTGTTATAATCGAAGCATAACCGTCGAAACTATTGTGACTTTTATGGGACAACCTCACTTTTTTTTTTTGTGTCGTCAATTTCAAAAAATTATTAAAAATACTAAAAAATGAAAAGATGTGTAAAAAACAAATTTCTCATCTAGATAGAACCTTTCTCTGTCGATAGTGACATATTTTGTGTAAGTCAGAGTTTTTTAAAGCTCCCTGAACGTTTTTTGTACAAACATGTGTACATCGCGTACGGCTAAACCTGGACATCTAAAAATTCGTGAATAGTATTTTTTTACTATTTGGGGGCTCTTAAACACGAAAATCAACATCTCCTGAGAGGGTTATATTCCCTTTATAGACTTTTTGATAGCTTCAACTTAGTAGTCGTTAAAAACTTGTTTCATTTAGTTTCTATCCCACTCTTGGAAGTTAATAAAACTCTAAGAAATAAGCCCAAGCCTATAATTTATTACACCTGGTCTAGCTTTCGAATCTCCGTAGCGTAGTTATTAATATGCTGGACTTCCACGCAGTATGTTCGGTCAAGCTCTATGCTCGGCAAAATCTAAAATAGAAAATACTAAGTTTTCTATACGACACCTGCTCTTGACTGGCAATGACAAACCCCGAGAATAAAAATTACCTAAATAAAAAAAAAAAAATTTTTTTTATCCTTCTGTTCAGATTTAACGTTCTATCTACTGTAGGTTTCTTTCATTGGCGTACAGATATAAGTCACACAGCATAAAGGGATGCGAAAAACTCGATTTAAACCCTACACTATGAAAAAGAAGAAGAAGGTCAAACTTTCTCACCTTCTGTCATATCTTCCTCTACCCACTAATGTCCAGTTTTTCAAACTTGAAGTAGAAAAACGAATGAATCAATGTTTTTCAATTATATTTCTTTATACATATATTTACATACTGCAAGTTCAGCTGCACTGATTTAGACACGATAAACAACATATCCTATGTATACATAAATATTATTGTATTCAAAATACATAAACCTGCATAAAACCGTAAACGCATTCAAATCAGTTTAACTTTTTACGTATGTGCACACAAAATAAATTTAAATTCTGTCAACATTTATACATTTATATACTAACTATCTCTCGAAAATTATCTAAACAAAATTGGCAACAACCAGTAAACAACTTTCCAGTTAATGCAATAATAATTCAATAACACACTTAAAATAAAAACATACTAACTTCTTTTTGAATTTTTCTCCATTGCAGTTATGTTCTATCGGCGCCATCAAAATTACTTGACACGCTGCCTGGTACACTTATGTTGACCGATTGCCTGGAGGCATGTCAGATTAACGAATCATGCAGTGCAGTTAATTATGAAACCGGACTGTGTGTATTATTTAGAACTACAGCAGATGTTTTACCAGGTAAGTGATACTAAAACTACAGCTACTATATATATAGAACATAAGATTTAAACAGGCATAAGCTTAAACATGAGGGTGTCATTGACGTTTGTGCCGCAGGTTATTATTGTTTTACTTATATGAAAATATTAAAAGTTCCCTGTAATTATTGCGTTTCTTATGAAACAGCAAGCAAATTACCTACTAAAAAACATCACTTTGCTGTTTTACGTTCTAATTTTAGTATACATTTGTATACAAAAATCTCAAAAGACTTGAGACACAAACTTGTTTATTGACGAGTAGTATGTTAAAAATCACTTTAAATGCAATACAAAAAATTGCATAATTTATCAAAACACACCTTCTTTTCTACGCATAATTTTTTTGAGCTGCTGTTGCAAAAGCAACAGGTTTCCACATGCCACATGCGCTTGCTTTTAAGCAGCTAGATAGAGGTGCACTTGCCTTGCCTTGCCTTGAATTTTCACATAGACACCAACATCCATTCTGCTGGCTCAGTCTATCTCTATATCTACTATAGTATACGTAAGGTACAGTTTTAAACGTTTTGCAATAAAACAGGCTTTTTTTTTTGTTTTCGAGACAAGCCTAACACGCATAATTTTTGCGTTTGTCTCTGCTTGTTTTGGTTTTGATGTTTTTGTTTTTTTGTTGTTGCCGTTTTTTATTGCAACTTGTTGCTGCCGCTATTATAAGAAAACTTTACGCGCTCAATTTTCTTCACGCCTGTTCAATTTTACTAAAGGGGCGTGTGCGTAAACGCATTTTCCTTGACTTGCAGTCTACAAATGAAACCGTTAAATGTTTTTGCTTTTGTGTGTGTTTCTCTGAATATTTTAAAGTCTGAATATTTTAAAGTTCTTGTTCTTTTTCTATGTTAACGTTTTTTTTCTGTTTTTGTTTTTACAGGTTCACTTTCTCGGTCACAATTTCCGGTTTTCACAATTTACGCACAAAAATCTTGTTTGGGTGTGCGTCCTTGCTCGAAGGCTTGGTGTATTGATCGCGTTCAAGGTTATCGTCTAGTTGATCATGTCAAATCGAGTCAAACTGTTTATTCGCGTCGTGATTGCCTGGAATTATGCTTGGGCGAAACTGAATTCACATGCAGGTAAGTAAATGCACACACACATACACACTCATCGTAACGAGATGATAGTGTGCCATGAGGAAGTAGTACCAATTACCCAGCAGTCAATCAATTGAGTGGCAGAAAAACGATAATTATATTGAAAAAATTGCAAATATCTATTTAAATATTCTTTTCAACTGTGATTTTTAAGTTTTAGCAACTTGCATTTACAATTTAAACTTTTAAATTTTTTTTTTTTTTAACTTTTCGTGTAATTTTCTATTTCTTTAATTTACTTTTTATAAATGCTTTTTAATTTGATATTCATATTTATTTATGCATTCGTTTTATTTACTCAATCCTTTCATTTGAATTGTTACTTCTCTGTTCTTTCAACTTTTTCTTCCATTTCTTTTTGAAAACATATTCTCAATTTTTCTCTATTTTCAATTTCTCTCTTTCACTTCTTTTTCTTTTTTCGATAAACCCAAAAAAAAAACAAAAATGTCAATCTCACCATCATCTAGGTCTGCTAATTTCTATCGTCATTCGGGTCTGTGCGAACTAGCTGACATGGATCGTATTACCTTAACTGGTTCCAATAATGTTGAACCCTACGATGGTGCTGATTACTTGGAGAACAACTGCGCTGAAGAGCCCAGCAAATTGTGTGAATTCAAGCGTATTTCAGGAAAAATTTTGAAAACTGTGGATTCCGTATATCAAGACATCAATAGCATTGATGAATGCCGTGACTTATGCCTCAACTCACCTTACAGGTAAGTGTTCAGTGTTAGGAATAACGTTTTCATCCAGCTGAATTTATGCTGATGTCCTCTTCGCTACTCTTCCATCCCCTTTCTAGATGCCACTCGTATGACTACAATGACACCGGCGATATGGTTTGCCGTCTCTCGCATCACAGCCGTGCAACACTCACCGATGTCCTCGATCCCTATCTAGATGTGCCTGAGGCTGCCACTTATGAATTATCCTCGTGCTATAATGTTTCAATTGAATGCCGCTCTGGTGAAATGATTACAAAAATACGTACCTCAAAATTGTTCGATGGCAAAGTCTATGCTAAGGGTGCACCGAAATCGTGCTCGGTCAATGTTAACAACTCCCTCGAATTCGATTTCCGCATGGGTTACAATGATCTCGAGTGCAATGTACGTCAGAGCGCATATGGTCGGTATATGAATGATATTGTTATCCAGCATCACGATATGATTGTTACCTCATCCGATTTGGGTTTGGCGGTTTCTTGCCAATATGACTTGACTAATAAGACCGTTTCGAATGATGTTGATTTGGGCGTAACTGGCGAGATTGAATCATCATTGAGCGAGGAGATTATTATCGATTCACCAAATGTTGTTATGAAGATCACATCACGCGATGGCAGCGATATGAAACGTATTGCTGAGGTTGGCGATCCCCTGGCGCTACGTTTCGAAATTGTTGAACAAAACAGCCCCTATGAGATTTTCGTACGCGAGCTGGTCGCTATGGATGGTACTGATAATGCTGAAATTACACTGATCGATGCTAATGGTTGTCCCACCGATCAATATATTATGGGAGCTATACAGAAATTGTCACATAATCGTAAAATTTTACTATCACAATTCGATGCGTTCAAGTTCCCTTCGTCGGAAGTGGTGCAATTCCGTGCCCTGGTCACTCCCTGCATACCCCGTTGTGAGCCTGTCATTTGCGATAACGAAGATAGCGTTAGCGGTGATTTGAAGTCGTTGGTGTCATATGGTCGCAGAAGGCGTTCAGTGGTGAATGGTACTGATGGTGGTAAGTTTTGCTTCTTTTTTTTGGGAATAAAGATTAGAAATATTTTTTTAATTTGAACATATTTCTCTGTATTCCCATTTTTAGCTGAATTTGTGGTCAGTAGCGCTGTTGCCGGCAATGTGCAACGTGAGAAACGTGATGTCACCCATAAACCTGCCGATGATAATATTTTATTGGTGCAATCTATTCAAATCACCGATAAATTCGGTTTCAATCAAGCTGATGCCGATGCGCTGGACGCTGAGGGTCGTGATAAGGTCTTCGCCGGTATTGCTGAAGAAACTCTGACATGTCTGAATGGTTATGGTGAGTACTTATCAGATTTTTAATAATTTAAATTTAAATTAAGGTAGAGACTGAAAGAAAATTCTGCTCATAAATGCTATTTTAGCTATAGATCTTAAGAAATATCAGTAATTGAGAAATAAGTAGCAAATGAGCCAAAGACAGAGTTGCCATTTAATGGAGAATTTTTACTGTCAAATAATTTCAATAGAATAAACGTGAAAATTAATGGAAGGTTATAAAAGGAGCCGCATTAAAATTTCTATTAATTTGCTCTTTTGTTTACATCGAAATAAATCAGTGTCGGCCTTTGGCAAAAATCAGATGAATTACTATTTAAAAAGATGTGATAAAAAGTGAGAGCAGCAACTGAAGAGTTTTTCTTCCAACACGTATCAGCTTAAAGCTTTTTTTGCACTTAAGTGCAAGTTTGGCCATCACTGCTATAAATATGGAAGGCAAAGAATTCTTGTGATATCAAAAATTGCCTTGCAATTTGGAATACCAAACAGTTTTGAGTGATTGAATGTGATTTTTGGTTTAAATTTTAAGATCATTCGACGTGATTCTAGAAAGGTTTTATATCTAGTTTTTAATCTGAATTTGGTATAAATCTTTGCCCTAATTTTGGTCTAATTTTTAGGCTGATTCTTAGGTCTGAATTCTGGTTTTTGATCTGAGGTTTGATCTAAGTTTTGATTTACTTTGGATCTGAGTTGCGATTTGCTTTTTGGACTGAGTGTCGGGCTGATTTGATCTGATATCTATAGTCCGTTAATTTGGCCAAAACAGCTCTTTTAAACCCCTAATCCTGGTTAGAGCCCCACGCAACTCTTTTCTTTGTCAATATGATAATAATAGAGCTCTAAAAAGTTCTTTAAAATTTTTTCGAATTATTTTTTTTTGGAACTCAAAAACAGTTCCTAAAATTTTTTTATAATATGATTTTGCTTTCAACGTTGTAATCTAATTTTTGATAAAATGTCAAATAAAAATTCAGATTTGCTGTAGATGGCAACACTGTTCACTGTATCAAATAACAACAAATAGCAATGTCAGGAACAAGTATGTTGCATGTTGCTGCTGCTGTTGTATTGGTATTGGTGCCTATGGCTGTGCGACTGTATCTGAGGTCATGTGCAATTTTCGGCGCATTTCTTTTGATTTGCATTGCTTAGCAAATCAATTGCAATCGATGGCATTGCCAATGCCAGTTGCACTGATCGGCTCCTGATGATGATCACTAGCAGCGGCAGCAGCAACATCTTAAGCAAATTTATACTTGCATCTCAAATCATTTCGGAATCAGCGAGCACACAAAAGATAGCAAAAAGATATGGCAAATAAATTTGCCACTAAAAATTTTGTATCTCAGCTGTTGCCAACTACAGCGGCAACAATAGCATCAACAGCAATAGCAACAGCTACAGCTTGAGCATCTTGCTGCTGTCTGTCTACATTACAAACTAATGAATCAATTTCAAGCTTCTTTTACCTGTAGCTTTTTTTTATTATTTTTTTCTACTATTTTATATGCTGCATGCGATATGAATTATTAGATTTTGATTGGATTACATGCGCGTGTGTGTCTATGTGTGTGTGTGTGTGTGTGTATGTTTGCAGCATCATCTCAAATATTACTGCTATTTGCTTATTATTGCTGCTATCTCTTACATTTCGCAGTGTATATCTTTATAGAAAATGCAAATATGGGTTTCTAGGCATTTTCTGTTTATGTTTTGTTTCTCTTTTTGTTTTGTTAATTTAACCCGCCTCACTGTAAAGTAGCAATAATTTTTCAACTACTTCATTTTCTAGATTTTTTTTTTCTACTATTACTACTTCTTTTTTTGTTTTTGTGTGTGTTTTTTTTTTTTTTTTGGTTTTTGTCGAATTAAAGAGAGACAACTTGTAGCAATTGTCGGCAGGCAACAGATCACGACCAGGTCAGTAGTTCAATGTGATTTTGGTTTTGCTTCTCAACTTTGCCGTTGATTCTTCTTCTTGTTCTCTTACTTCAACTTACTCCTACCCGCAACGTACGAAGATTCTAGCCAGAATTTGCACGCTTGAGTGTCGTGAAAACGTGAGCAGAACAAATGTTGCTCTAACTCTGATGTTCTTCTTCTTATTGTTGTTTTAGTTCTTTTGGTTTCTGCTGTTGATCTTTATACTGCTGCTGGTTGCTACTTCTGCTGTTACTGTTACAATTTTTGTTACTTTTGTTGTCTTATTTGTTCATGTACCTACAACCACCTGTTGCGTACATACCCAATGTTGCCGTCACTTCTGTTGTGTTGTTGCTGTTGCTGCTGCTCATATTTAATGTAATTTTTTGTGTTATGTTTTACATTTTATAGAGCAATTTGCATGCTGCATTTTATGTTTTACTTCAAGTTGTGCCTTGACACTTGTCAGAATCAATTAAATATTTATTTAAGTAAGTAGTAAGAGAAGAAGTTTGTCTACTTAAATGTGTTGGCCCATGCTGTTATTTAATATTGCTAGTTTTTTATAGCAATACGTTTCTATAGTTGAATAACAAAAAATTCTTTTTACATAGAATTTTACATAAGTTTTAGAATTGAAAATTAGTGACAGTGTGGTCGTTTCAATTTGATTTTTTGAATAGAGCTCAGACCAATTTACTGTTCTTTTATTCAATTAATTCTACTTGAATAAGTAATGTGAATTTACTTAATTAAGTTACTTCGAATATTTGTATTCTCTTACTCTTATTTAATATCCGTCCGTTTTAATATTTAATATGGTCCGCTCTAAATTAAAGTTTCTGAAAAAAAAATAAAAGCATTGTATAATTCGAGTTTCATGTGACAGATAATAAATTCAACATTACTAATATTTCCCGACCATATTTCCTAGTGGGTTGTCATAAGTTGCAGCCATATTCCCTTCTTAAACCAAATTAAGCAGAGAGTGTTGCTTTGCTACTTTGAAACGTCGAACTAGTCAGTAAGGGTTACCACACACGTAAGTTTTCCCCCAGGCTCTACTGAAGAATCGAATTTTCCTCTTTCAAATTGATTATTGAAAAGTGGAGGAATAGAGAATTTATTCTAGGCTTAAGGTTACTAACGTCGTTTGTTTTTTTTAAGGTCTAAATTTCGTTTGAATTTTGGGTTTGAATTATTATTGAATTGATATTTGGTTTTGTATTACGGTTTGAGTTTTTGTCTGAATTTGGTCGCATCTCTGTTCTAAATTTGGTTTAAATTTTGATCTGAATTTTGGAGTGAATTCACGTCTGAATTTCCATCTGAATTTCTGTCTGAATTTTGATTTGAGTTACGGTCTGGATTTCGGTTTGAGTTTTTGCCTGAATTTGGTCAGAATTTCGGTATGTGTTTCTCTTTAAATTTGATTTGAGTTTTGTGCTAAGATTTTGTTTGAATTCGCTTTAAATTTTAGTCTGAATTTCTTCCCGAGTTTGTGTCAGAATTTGGTCTGAATTTTGATCCGTTTTTGGCCGAATTTCTTTCCGAGTTTGTGTCAGAATTTGGTCTGAATTTTGATCTGTTTTTGGCCGAAAATTTTCATATTAGATTTTGTCAGAATTTGGTCGGTATTCTAGTCTGAATTTGGTTTAAATTTTAGTTTTAGTTTTGGGTTGAATTCTCGGTTGTATTTCAGTCTGAGATTTTATCTGAATTGCGGTCTAAATTAAGATCTGATATTTGATTTGGATTTCATTCTGAAATTTTCCCTGAATTTTGGTCTGAATTTTAGACTGTATTTCTATTTGAGTTTTTGTCTAAATTCTGGTTTGATTTTTGGTATGAATTTCCGTTTGAGTTTCTGTTTGAGTTTTGGTCTGAGTTGCTGTTTGAGTTTTGGTCTGAGTTGCTGTTTGAATTTCGGTCTAACTTTTGTTCTGATTTTCGGTCTAACTTTTCTTCTGATTTTCAGTCTGAATTTTGCTCTGAGTTTTTGCCTGAATTTTCTCTGAATTTCCCTGAGTTTTTGTCTAAATTTGGGTCATATTTTTTATTTGAATTGTGGTCTGGTTTTTATAGTGAGTTTTGGTAAGATTTTCGGTTTGGCATTTGCTCTAAGTTTTGGCCTAAATTTTGTTAGAATTTCGATTTAAATTTCAGTTTGATTTTTATCAAAATTTAGTGTGAACTCGGCCTAAATTTTGGTCTGATTTCTAGTTAGTGTTTTGAAATGAATTTTGATTTAATTTTTGTCTGGTTTAGAAACTGATGTCTGATTTATTTTCTACTGTGGCCTAATCTACTCTAAACCATTACTAAAACAAATTAAGTATATACCCTACCGTTTCTTCTTTCAAATTTATGCCCCATAAAATTGTTGTTAATTTTTATTTTTATTACCATCGTTCATGAAAATTTATAGTACTTCGGATATTATACTCATAATGCTGACTACTGCAAAAAGAAGTTTGGCAGTGCAAAAACGTTTGTAAGCATAATTGAGATTTATCACGAGGGAAATCAATTCGTTGGATTAAGGTTTTTGTTTTTCCAAATACTTACATTTATACCAAAATGGATTCGATTCATTGGACTGATGTTTGCAGTCGAGCAGTAGCATATTACACCAGCAACACTGTAAAAACATAAAAATATAAAACTGAAATGGTCACCCTTTAAAAGAAACCATTCAACCAAAAACCAAAACAAAACTTTTCAAATAAAACTTGACTTTCATTTACACACCACCACACAAGAACAGGTACAGAATAGAAGGCGACTGAAAAAAATAGAAAAAAAATGCGTTAAAAAAATGCAATTCATGCATTTTATGCGGACATCTCAAATGTCAAACTGCTGCAAAACTATTCTAAACTGTTGTTCACACAGAGACACAAGTATGTGGTTACGTGTGTGCATACCAATGTGCTAACATATGTAAGCCATAAGCTATAATATCAATTTTCATATACAACATACAAAATGTAGTGGAAACAAAACAAAAAAAAAAAAAAAAAGAAAAAAGCGAAAAAACGAGGTGGTGAAAGTGGCAACAGCAACAACAACAACAACGTTAATACCCAGCGTAACACTTGAAAAGGCGGAATTCTTTTTTTTTTTTTGTTTTTTGTTTTGTGTTTTATTTGAAGTGTGTTACTTACTATTTAATGGTCAGCTATGGTCATCAACGACATTTTTTCAAAAATAAACGAAGTATGTAGGCATACAAAGAAATATGTAGTACTAAGCAAAGTACCTTGACCGAATATCGAAGTGCAACAATAACAACACCAACAACAATAGTTCAAAACAAAAATACCAAACTATATGCCACAAATATTTTTTTTTTATTATGATTATTATTTTTATGATTTTGTCGGTTAAAAAAAGAAAATGCTACAAATTAATTTTTTTTGTTGTTATTAAATCTTTTAATAATGACAACGAAATAAATATTACACATTGCAATTGCTGAACACTGCACAGTACAGCATCAAAAAAAAAAAAAACAAAAAAAAAAAAAAAGAGAAGAGTTCCACACACACTCACACAAAACTGATAAAAGCTTGAACAGGAAGCAACAAGTTTCAAGAAGTGGGAAGCTGGGAATTGAATGAAGTGTTAAGCATTGAGGCGCACATGCGTATGTCGTCGGGCGGACAGACAAAAAGACAGAAAGATTATAGTGAAATTTATTTATTTTATTTTTTTGTTTTTAAATTTTTTTTTTTTTTTTTTTTGGTAATAATTTTTCTCTATCTCGTTTATACTCAAAACGAATAATTTGGCTTTGTGTGTCACTGGCGCAGTGTGGTTATATTTCTTGGTATGTGTATTGGTATATCAGCGCGTGTAATTGTATGTGCGTGCCTGTGTGGTAAATGATAATGCAGCTGCATATTGAATGCTCATGCTCATAAGTTTTGTTTTATTGCTGCAGTTGAAACAAGTTAACAATTTTTTTCCTCTTTGTTGTAATTGTTGTTATCATGTATTTTTTTTTTTTTTTATACGCTTTAAATGTAAATATTTGTTTTATTAATACCAAAAAAAAATGTGTGTAGAAAAATAATGAAGATTTACACGGAATGATTTTTCTTTGGAGTTTTCCTTTTTTTTAAGCGGTAGTTTTGTGGTTATTGTTGTTGTTTAAAATAACTAAATGGGAGGTAAATGAGTTTTTCTGTTTTAGTGAATGCTGTGCGGTTAAACGTTTTGTAATTCTTCTAAACAGGTTCTAGTTATTTATACCTCTACTTGTGGTTTCTAAATGATAAAATGTTAATATTTATTTTATTTGGATTGATAGTTTGTTTTTTGTTTGCTTAAAAGAAAAGCGTAAATATTGAGGGTTGAAGTTTAATTGTTTGCATTTGATTTTACTTGAATTTTAAAACGAATATTTTGGAATTTATTTGAAAAGCTTAACTAATGGGTCCAAAAGATGTGGGACATGAAAAAGAACCAGCTTTTGGGTCTGGCAAAAACTTGAACCACTTCAATTGGAATAGATCTCAAAATTAGTAACTCTCCTTTACAACTCATTAGCTACCTAACTAGCTAATTTTTTCGTAAAACTTAAATAACTGATAATAATTTAATAGTTTATTTACATTATTAACTAAAACCAAAACAATTGCCCTCTTTTATTTACAGGTCTTATTGTTGCTGCAGCGCTCTTCCTTTTAGCTCAACTAACGATTTTCGTTATTTGGAAAACCGTACAGAAACGTACGAAAAAGGAACGTTATCTGTATCAACATGAATCTCCAGCTCAATCGGTCAATTATGGAGCACCAGCACCCATGATCTATGGTGCTGGGGGACAGGCGCATAGCGGTGGCAGCCACAGCAGCAACAATGCCAGTGATACTCTAGGAAAACTTTATGATAGCGGCATGACAGGACGTTATGGACAGCAGTTTTAAAGGACGAATAAAATAATAATTTAAAGAGAAAACAAAAAGCATTTACACACACCCACACATGACACAAGAGAAATAATTCAAAAATTAAAAAGAAGCTCAAAGCATAGGCGTTAGTTTATTAAAAAAAAAAACAACAATTTAATAATTATAAAATTTAAAACTTTATATTTCTGAGTATTCAAATTAGCGATGAAAAGCAAAAAAAAAAAAAATTTATTTTACATATTACTGAAAAAATTTTCTTCATAAAACAAGAGACTTTTCCCTTCTGCATAATTAATAATTTTTTTATAATTTTTTAATTTTTATACGAACGCAATGTAAACCTAGATTTTTAAGTACGCTTAGCTTAAAGTTACTCTAGTTTTATTTAATTTATTTTTACTTTTTATACACAAAACTTAGTGAAAAATATGAAAGATAAAAAAGAAAATTTCATGATATATTTAAATACCTAAATATATATATTTTTTTTTGTTCAATGCTCACTTTTAAAAGCGATACCTGCACAAGAAAAAAACTCAGCAATTTTAAAAAAATTTATAGCTAACACGAAAATGTTTTTTCTATCATTGTCAAAATTGCTATTTAAAACTGAGCATTGCTTTAAAGCAAATAATTCCAAAAGAAGAAAAAAACAAAACTTATAATTTAACTTAAAATTTAGTGCTAGCAATTTAATTTTTAACGAAAAACTTATGCTGAAGTCTTAAGTGAAAAAGCGTAAATAATTAAAAAATAATAATAATAATAATTTTGGTATTTCACGGTTTCTTCTGCTTCCCAGGAAGCCAATAAAAACAAAAATGTTTGAGACATTTTGCTTCCCAAAAAAAAAAAAAAAAAACAAAAATAACAATAATAATATTGGGTGCTTAAAAACTAAAACTTAAGTTTATTCTTTGTATTTACTTTTTCCCCCCCATTCATCTAAGTCTTTTTTATTTAATTATCCCTATATAATTTGTCTAAATTATTTATTTGCATTTAAAAATTGCTGAAACAAAATTTTATACAATTGCCAATTGAAAATTTCTAAAATAATTTTGTATCAAAATATTTTGGAAATTTTTACCATAAAAACATTTTTTTGGTTATCCTTAATCTATAACTTCATATTTATTTATTTACTCTATCGATTTATAATGTATTTCTAAATGTATTTCTCATTTTTATACTTGCTTTAGTTTTAGCTCGCTATCTCTTTCTAAAAATGTACTTACTTATTTTTGTTTCCGCATTATAACTTATTGCTGCAAACATAACACGAACTTGACCGAAAGTAAGGTGCTTAAGCTAGTTAGCTTAATATTTAAAATAATAAATAAATTCATTTGAAAAATATTTATTTATAATTAATTGAAGTAAATTAATATTTATTTTTTTTTCGCAATCAACTAATTTTAGTTTTAGTGAAAAATAAAATCTTTTTTATACGAAATGTACTGACTAAGTAAAGAATTATAATAAAATATAAATAAAATAAAATATAATAATGGAAGTCCATATTCTTTGAATTTACATTTAGCTTAGTAAGTATAGGAAATTTTGGCGCCTAATTCAAACGGAGCTGGCAAATCATTCAAATTGAATTTTCAGCGAATGTTTGGCGAGCAACAAGTAGGCACAGCTCTTTGATTTTCATAAGAAGAATATTATGTAACGATCGCAGCAGCACATGAAGTTCTCCTGGTTCCCTTTCCCGACCGCAAAGAAAGCAGCGCTGATTGCGTAAGACTTTTCAACCCCACCTCAATCAATATAACCTCCTTTAGCCTGTACACATGCCTTCAATCGATCCGGAAATCGTAGGACTGTTCGCCGCAGGACTTCCTGATCAATTTCAGTCCAGGCTTTCTCTAATGAATTTGTCAGCGACTCCAGACTGTGGTGTTGAGATGCACAAGCCTTACTCTCTAAAATACTCCAAATAGAGTAGTCCATTGGATTCAAGTCTGGGGAGTATGGTGGCCATTCTTGAGATGTTATGAATCCAGAAAAATTTTCTTTTATCCATGTTTGCGTTAATTTTGCCATGTGGGAAGGTGCAGAATCTTGCTGGAAAGTCCAGTTTTCATTTACAAATGTATCTTGGGCCCAGCGAAACGATAAACAACCTGGTCAATTTTAACACCCTCTTCAACGAATATTAGAGGGGTTCTGGCATTAGCGGAAACTCCAGCCCATACCATAACGGAAGCTGGCTTTTGAACTCGACCAACAGTCCTATTTTGTTGCGATGATGATGTTAGCCACATTCGGTCATTTTGCGCATTGAAATGTTGTTCAACCGTGAAAATTTTTTTATCTGTAAACAAGATATTTTCAACATTTATTAACACGGAGGAGCGTAGCAACGCCTTGCACCTTTGCAGTCGCAAATATTTCTTTTTTTGTGTCAGATCTTGAGCTTTTCGGAGTTTGTACGGCTTAAGATTAAGCTTTGATTTTGCAATGATTCGCTCTGTTTCACGGTTTACTCCCACTTCTTTAGCGATTTTTCTCATTGAGCGCCTTGGATTTCGCTTGATTCGTTTACAAATTTTTTCTGTTAAACCAGTAGTGGCAACTGTTGAAAATTTTCCCCGGTCTCTATCTCCAAAACCCCCAGTTTCATTATATCGAATAATAGCTCGGTCTACCGTACGACTTGACAAATTTAAAGCCTTTGCAATTTGACGGCTACTATAATTTGCCAAATGAAATTTCATAATTTCACGACGAATATTTTCCTTGTCCATTTTTATGGAAATTTCAAAATGTAATAACACAAATTCAAATGAAATCAAAAGCAAAGCCAATGATGAATGAATTTGCTTTTTAAATTAAAGTAACGGTAAATGGCAAAGCTTGCTGCAGAGTATTAAACTTGCGTCACCTTACAATTGTCACCCTGTATGTATAAAAGGAAATGTACAGGAAATTTATCATACACTTTTAATTCTACAAAATTTTATTCTAATTTATTCAATATTTCATATCCAATTTTTTTCTTTTAACATTAATATTTATATTGACTATATATTTTTATAACTATCTCGATCGAGTTAATACAGAATTATAATTACACTGTACGACGGCCAAAAAAGCTCAAGAGTTGTGAAAGTGGATCTTATATAATTCGAGTATGCTGAAAGAGATAGCGTTTTTAGTGTTTTCTATAACGTCTAATTTCTTTTTTATAACGGTATAAAAAAAATCTTATATGTATAAAAACACTGCACAATGGAATTGACCAAAAAAGAACAGCTCAAGAGTTTTGAAAGTGGATCTAATATATTTCGAGTCAGTTTTTCTCTATATCGTCTAATTTTTTGTAATGGGTTAAAGAAGAAACGTCCATAAAAAAATTTTTTGTAGATTTTTGAACAAAATAAAAATTCACAAACAGTATTTTTATGTACGATTTTTTTTCCAACCCGTTATAAAATAATTAGACGATGTAGTGAAAAACTAAAAATGCCATCACGTTCAGCATACTCGAATTCTATAAGATCCACTTTCAAAACTCTTAAGCTTTTTTGCACTCTTTCCACTCATATATGCTTTTTTTAAAACCTTTATAAAAAATAATTTAGACGTTATAGAGAAAAACTAAAAACGCCATCAGCTTCAGCGTACTCTAATTATATAGGATCCGCTTTCAAAACTCTTGAGCATTTGGTAAATTCCGTTGTGCAGTGTTATTATCGGGAAGTGTTCTGCACCCTATAAGATCAATTTGTGCTTCTTCCATAAAGTTCTTCCCTAAATTCAACCTCCAATACAAATTTTAGTAATAATCCATTTTCTATTAAGTTCATCTTGATGTCTGGTATGTGATGGCCACCTATATGGGTTTCTCGAGTATGCATAAATGTTGTGCTTTGACCTAATATGGTCTGACCTACAGTGCCCTGTTAGAATTCCTATAACGATTCTTCAGTTGTTCTTTGTAATGTTCATATATTCTTAAAACTTTTAATTTGTCGAATTCAATGAGTGTTTTCAAGCGCTCTAGCCCTGATAGATTCTCCTATTTAACTTGCACTACTTTTGTTCCTTTTTCCTAATGTATAATGAGATGGCTCCTTCTTCTAACCCACAGAATGACTCGACTCTGAACCCAAAAAAGGAGTTAATGCTTCTTCCTTTGCTAGTTTCTCAGCAACTTCATTCCCTTCAATCGCAACCGGGAACCAACGGGATCCAAATCCGATTATTCAGTCGGACTTTATCAAGAGATTCTATCACTAGTTTTTACGTTATCTAGTGAGATTTGTATACCTTGTTAGCCTCTTGACTATCGGTAAGGATAGTAAATATTTTGGTTGTGGTAAAAGCTTATGATTAAAGTAATATAATGCGATTTTGAAGTGAAACTTCTTTTCTCTTGTCGTAGAGTAAAACCAACCGGATGTGACGTCGCGCGTAAGTTTGCAATGTGACATAATTTTGTCGAGCAATGTGCATGAGCGGCTAAATATCAATATTCCCTAACTGAATTCACGAGCAAACTATATAATAAACGATTCATAAATAGTTTTAATTCAATATAACATATTAATTACACACACACACACACGCCTATGGTAGAAAGAACAATGTGTAGCGTCGCCATCTTAAAGTTTATGACAGTTATACATTTCACATACAGATGGCGCAAATGTCCAAGGAATTACATGAAGATGTCGCACACAAAAAGAGTTCGCTACAATTGTCATCGACATTACCGGTACAGAGTTGCAATTTTTGTTCTAGCATTAATCCCAAAAAAAAAATTGGTGGTGTATTAACGAACACAAGGCAGAAGTGAAACTTCTGTGAACTAAACGAAACACAATGAAATTAAAAAACACAAGCCAATGAAGTAAAAAATTTAGCGATTGAAAAATTTCATTTGCTTGTGTTTCGTTTAGTTCACAAGAAATTTCACTTCTGCCTTGAGTTCGTTAATACACAATTTAGTTTTTTATTCAATATATTCGATATTTTGGTTATAGGGGTTTTAGACGTGGCTGAACACAAATCTTCTTTTTTTTAATTTTCAAAAATAAAATGGCGGCTCCAGTGTTGCGTTCGATTTGTCGAAAAACTTACCCGATCATCACAAAACTGCGCAATCAGAGATTTTTCCCGTTGTTGTTCACGAATCCGTCCTTAAAATTTTCAAAAATAAAATAGCAGATCAAATATTACAAAACAAAAGTGTGTGGTTTTTAAAGTAGTTTTTGATTTAAAGTGATCCCCAAAAATTTTATTTTCTACGGATTTTTATTTCCACCAAATTTATGTCAATGAACTTCATAAATTTTTGATTCACCTAAAATAAAACTATGACTGATTAGCATTGGCCTAAAAAACAAAATCCCACTCTCTCAACTTTAGTAATATTAATGGTCATGGTTTTATGGAGTAGGAAAGGTTTAATGCCTAAAAGTATTTGTTGATTAATGAGATTTTTATGACTTTGTTTCACTTAGATCACTTAAATCATACATTTTATATTCAAATTCCCAGCCTCACTTAGCTTCATCCCTTTCCACTCCTAGTTTTTTATCTGGCGAGTATTTCAAAAAACATTTAATTTATTTTATTCTTAACCCAAATTCTCAAATTCAGTCAAAATAATAAATTTTCCCCTGTTTTTATAAATTTTTGTCCACCACAAACTTCCGTAATTCGCATTACAATTTATAACCGATGCATTTTTAGAAAAATTTGGAAATTTCGTAAGCAATATGATAAAATGTAGCTAAAGAAAACTATCATGATGGCAAATAAACCCGTTTTGGTGAAGGCTGTCTAGAGACAAGCTTGGGAACTTGAAGGTTAAAATTATACATCTTTGTAAATCCACAGTTCCACTAATACATGCTCTTATAAAACAAATTTAAGGGCACTGAATCACTACTCTTAACTTTTGAAACCCAAAACCAAAAAAATACGAGTATGTAATTTAACCACTGAGTCACTGCGATATGAAAAGCTTGGTCTAGAGTCTAGACCCTTAAGGGTCTACTGTACTAAAATAACATAATTAGTAGACGTAGTAATTTAACCATTCCGATGCTCTCAAATTTGATTACATACAATGTATACATGTATTTAAGTATATATCACTTCAACGTTGTAAGAAAACAATTAATTAAATATACCATAAAAATCATAATATTATGCCACCAATTAAATAAAAGAAATGAATGGCACGCATAAATTATGCATGCTGCCTAAAGCTTTTCAGCAAATCGTTTAAAATGCATTTCTTTATCTTTTGAAATGCAAACAAACAAAAAACCAGAAATATTCCATGCATTTACTGCATACTTAATAGAAATGCTTAACGAAATTGTGAGTCTTTTGGCATAACCAGATCAGGTCTGAAAAGTCAACAAAAAGGCGGTGCGCGCAAATTTAATTAACACACAATGCTCTACATGCGGCAGAGCAAGATGCTTTAACACACACACACACAAATGAACGTAACTACCAGGGATGCCAACTCATTTTTCTGTCTCCCCGATAGCCCTCGAGAAATTCCCCGATTTTCAATCAAATTCCACGCACCGGTATAATTTTATATTATAACAGCGACACACGCTTAAAATTGATTAAGGTTAATGTTATTTTAGTGCGCTCCAGAACTGGTAAGATGAAAATTATAAGACCCAAAATATGAAGTATTGCAAAAGTTAAACGATTTACATTACATAAAATTTGACAAAAAATATTCTACAGACATTATTAAGTAAAAGCTGGATGGATTAAAATTCCCCGCAAAAAACAGCTCATTCCCCGATTCCTCGTACTAAGTAAAATTCCCCACAAATCGGGGAATTCCCTGCAAGTTGGCATCGCGGGTAACTACTCACGGACAAGAAGATTGAAGCATCATACGCATGCGCCTCACGCAAAAGCGCTAAAGAAAAATGCGTGCGATCGAACGAGTGATCGGCGGCACCTTTATTCGCAAGCGACAAAAAAAAAAAAAAAAAAAAAATTGTCACAATTGCGATTGCTGCTACTACAGCCACTGCTTCTGTTGCTATTAGCTTTTTCATATTTCGCTCTTTATTTTTCAATACTCGTCTGTATTTACTTATAGTAATATGAATGGGCGTTTATTTATTTATGCGTACGTTTGAATGTGTGACGCAAATGGCTTGACTTGAATTTTACTTCACATCTTTGCTGTTGTTGTTGCTGATGTTCATATTTGCTTTAAAGTAAATTAAGCGTTAATAACTTCATTTAGCTAGTGCTATCGTTTCTTCTTCATGGTTTTTTTTTTTTTTTTTTTTTTGCTTGTATCTACTATAGATCGTTTACGTTCTTATGTTTTTGTTGCTGTTGTGCCAATTTATCATAATTTTTTTTTTTCGTTGTTTTTCGTTTACTGTGTGAATTTTTATGAGAATGATTAATTGCCACAATTTTTTTTTATTTTTCTGTTTTTGTTGTTATTGCTACTGCTGCCGCGGTGGTTGTTGTTGTTGTTTTTGCGCCAATTCCCCACTTTAAGCGCATATAATAACAATAATAATGACGTGCGTAACTGAGGCGTTAAAAAAACTATAAAATGCCTTGTTTAGCTTGTTTGTGAATATAATTGAATTAACACTTTATTCTACCACTTCACCAGCGAATTGCTTGAGCTGGCGCTGGAGTTTTGGTTTCGTTGTTTTTTTTTTTTATTTGTTTTTTTTTTTTTTGATTTAGTTTGGCGTTATCGAGGCGTAAAATATTTATGAGTAATTTCAATTTAGTAAATTGCGATAATTTTGACATGTGTTGATGTTGTGTTAAATATGAGTACTTAACAATTTAATCAATTAATTTATATATGGAAATGTAGATTACACTAGTCAACATAATAACTTAAATAGACAAAAAGGTGAACATAATTAGTTATTGTTGTTTTTAGTTATTACGATTTACTTTCAATTATAAGAACTAGGAATAATCTTGCTCATTAAACCACTTTCCTTCTCTATGGAAATGTGCTGAAATAATTATGATACCTAAACCAAATAAACCTAAAAACTCAGTTCCCTCATATAAACCTATAAGTTTGCTGGCAATATTCTCGAAAATATTTGAAGTAGTAGATTGCTAATAATACAAGAAAATAAGAATACAGGGTGACAATTGTAAAGTGACGCAAGTTGAATACTCTGCAGCAAGCTTTGCCATTTACCGTTACTTTAATTTAAAAAGCAAATTCATTCATCATTGGCTTTGCTTTTAATTTCATTTGAATTTTTGTTATTACATTTCGAAATTTCCATAAAAATGGACAAGGAAAATATTCGCCGTGAAATTATGAAATTTCATTTGGCAAATTATAGTAGCCGTCAAATTGCAAAGGCTTTAAATTTGTCAAGTAGTAGGGTAGACCGAGCTATTATTATAAATTTTCAACAGTTGCCACTACTGGTTTAACAGAAAAAATTCGTAAACGAATCAAGCGAAATCCAAGGCGCTCAATGAGAAAAATCGCTAAGGAAGTGGGAGTAAACCGTGAAACAGTGCGAATCATTGCAAAATCAAAGCTTAATCTTAAGCCGTACAAGCTCCGAAAAGCTCAGATCTGACACAAAAAAAGAAAGATTTGCGACTGCAAAGATGCAAGGCGTTGCTACGCTCCTCCGTGTTAAAAAATGTTGAAAATATCTTGTTTACAGATGAAAAAATTTTCACGGTTGAACAACATTTCAATGCGCAAAATGACCGAATGTGGCTAACATCATCATCGCAACAAAATAGGACTGTTGGCCGAGTTCAAAAGCCAGCTTCCGTTATGGTATGGGCTGGAGTTTCCGCTAATGCCAGAACCCCTCTAATATTCGTTGAAGAGGGTGTTAAAATTGACCAGGTTGTTTATCGGAGTATTTTAAATGAACATGTTCTTCCCTGGGCCCAAGATACATTTGTAAATGAAAACTGGACTTTCCAGCAAGATTCTGCACCTTCCCACATGGCAAAATTACCGCAAACATGGATAAAAGAAAATTTTTCTGGATTCATAACATCTCAAGAATGGCCACCATACTCCCCAGACTTGAATCCAATGGACTACTCTATTTGGAGTATTTTAGAGAGTAAGGCTTGTGCATCTCAACACCATAGTCTGGAGTCGCTGATAAATTCATTAGAGAAAGCCTGGACTGAAATTGATCAGGAAGTCCTGCGGCGAACAGTCCTACGATTTCCGGATCGATTGAAGGCATGTGTGCAGGCTAAAGGAGGTTATATTAAATGAAGTGGGGTTCAAATGAATGCTTATATATTCAGCAATGTTAACATTTAATTGTACTTAATGGAAGTACGTCCTTTTGAAAATAACTGCTGAAATGTGTGCGTCACTTTACGATTGTCACTCTGTATAGTTCCGAATCACAAATCGTCATAAGCACGGTACTCCTGAGCAATATATATCGCTCGCAAAAAATATTGCTCTGCCATATTTTTGGACATTCAAGAAGCGTTCGAAAAAAGTTTGGTATCAAGGGCTTTTATACAAATTAAAAAATTTACTTCCAGCTCCATTTTATTTGGTCTTAAAGTCCTATCATTCTATGTCAAAGTAAATGATGAAACACCAGCCAACACCAGGGCAGTGTTCTGGCTCCTGCTCTTTATTCGATTTTCACCTGCGACTTGCCTGAAACTGATGGTGTTACTATAGTTACTTATCCAGACCATATTGCCATTTTAGCGTCGAATTAATCTCCTACAGAAGCTTTTAATCTAGTTCAGAAACAGCTCGACGACGTTCAACAATGGTTACTTCGTGGATGTGTGCTTGAATGGAGTTCCATCTGCCTCAGGTTCGATTCCCAGATGGGGTTAAATTCTTGAAAAATGTCCAAATGGATTGTTCTAATAAAATGGATTTAGTTCTTAAATACGTGACTCAAGTACCAGTTCAAAGGGTTCTATTCTCAGGTAGAGAACTGAATCCACACCAAAAAAAAAACAAATTATAGATTTCGGGTCGATATAAAGAAAATTCCAGATAGGAAAGAGAAAATTTGAATACAGTGTAGAAATCTGCGACCTTAAATTATTCTTAAAATTCTACTAATTCTCGAGACCCATTATAAACCAATCTAAAACCGAAAACTGTATAAATGTATCCCATTGCTATATTTTCCACGTACCTTTACCTTGGAAATAGATCATAGAAATTGTGAAATGCTTTGCTAAAAGAATAGGGTTTCCCCTAAATGCGTAAGGTACCAGTAAGTTTTCACATAGCCATAGCTTTGAAATTGTTGAAATAAAGTTTATGAATAACCAAAAAAAAACAAAAAAATTGATACACGAACAAGAAAAAAAACGCTCCAGCCCCCTCCCCCCAAAAATTTTTCCTGTATCAGCCACTGAATATACGCTGTCTAACTCACAATAAATCAGGTTAATTAACTTATGACAAGCAAGGGCTGTATTTCTTGAAGTTAACAAGAAATCCTAATATAAATCCGAAAAACCTTATTTTAAATATATCAAAAATATAAAACGAAATGCTCGAGTTTCGGACGCCGATTTTACTCCGAAAACGAAACCTGTGACGAATCCAACAATTAATCTCAAGTTACACCTTCGCAGACTTAACGGATACTTAGTTCGATCCTGCCTAGGCTGCGGAGTAGTAAAAATCATTACTTATTCTTTTCCAGACATGATGTTTGTGTATCCGGTGATCGTAATCGCATACACTTCAGCTTGAAAAACTACGGCATAGCTACCTAATGAAATTAATTCGACCACCATAATAATTCCAGAATATATACCAGCACCAGCTTGCTTGTCTATTAAAGATCCATCAGTGTAGAGTAAGTTGTAGGACATAGATTTATATAAGGATATCTCTGAATAACTTTAAAACTGCATTCATATACATTTTTCGTATACGTGCCTTAATCTTTTCTCCAATTTTTGACGGTTTTTATTTCTCTAATTATTTTTGTACACCGAAAAAAAAATCTTCTATTTTTAGAGTATAACTAAAAATGTTCCGTTGTTAAATGTTAAAAAAAATATAAAAAGAATTCTTTAAAGTTTAATATTCATCAAATGAGATAAACAAAAACTAAGACAAAGAACAAACGATTTATGAGAATATGGCTGCAATGGAGAGTGACTGCAAAGTCATTGAGATTAAGCAAATTTACAGTAAGGTTTTTTTAAAACTAAATATATTCATTTCCATTGAAGTAAAAAATTACCATAAAATGATAACAAATTGAGGCCGACCAAAAGTGATCGGGATCAAAAAATGCTTGAATAGCGTAAGTTATAAGTGCTCCTGAGTGCTTCGGAGTATTTTTTGCAATTTCCAAGAGAAATCGGATTTTTATCCCATTAAAAGGCTTCACAGAGTTAATACTTTCTAGGAATATGCTGCTCATAAAATCTGAAATGTAAGTCCAGAGCTTCAGTCGTTGAAGCCATCTGCATCGCCAGAAAGTTTTCTTCGCTTTCAGTTGTGTTTGAGAAGATGATTCTAAGTAACTTTTATAAAATTCTACCGCTGTCATAAATTTTGGGAGTATTAATGTATTAACTCATAATTGTGACTAACTTTATATATATCGTACGCGCCATTTTTTTGACATTGACAGCTATTCTTTCTCGAAGAGCGCCAAAAATACCATAAGAATTGATCTGTCAAATAATTTTCATAATTTTACAAAAGTGTTTTACTATAGCTGAAAATGTCGAATTTCTTGCCAACAAAACAACATTTGCGGGAAGTTTTAATTTGCTTCTTCCATTAAAGAAAAATGCAACTGAAGCACATCGTTTACTCACTGAAGCTTATCCTGACTGTGCTATAGACGTTAGAATGTGTCAGGTGTGGTATGCCCGTTTCAAAAGTGGTGATTTTGATGTTGAAGACAGGGAACGTTCAGGCGGCCCGAAAAAGTTCGAAGATGAAGAATTGAAGGCATTACTCGGAAAAGATTCATGTCAAACGCAACAAGAACTTGCAGAATCTTTAGGAGTTGATCAATCAATCATTTCTAAACTATTAAAAGCATTGAGAATGATTCAAAAGCAAGGAAATTGGGTGCCGTACGAATTGAAGCCGAGAGACGTCGAACGACGATTTTTCACATGTGAACTGCTGATTGAACGACAGAAAAGAAAGGGTTTTCTGCATCGTATTGTGACTGGCGATGAAAAGTGGATACGTTACGATAACCCAAAGCGTAAAAAATCATGGGGACCGCCCGGACATGCATCAACATCAACGGCAAAGCCGAACATCCATGGATCCAAGCTCATGCTGTGTATTTGGTGGGATATGAAAGGTTTCGAGTATTATGAGCTGTTGAAACCGAGTGAAACGATCACTGGCGACCGCTACCGACTACAATTGATGCGTTTGAGCCAAGCATTAAAGGATAAGAGGCCAGAATATGAGAATAGACACGACGAAGTTATTCTTCAGCACGACAATGCTCGGCCGCATCTTGCAAGGCAAGTAAAAACGTACTTGGAAACGCTGAAATGGGAAGTGCTACCCCACCTGCCGTATTCTCCAGACATTGCTCTTTCTGATTACCACTTGTTCCGATCGATGACACATGGCCTGGCTGAACAGCACTTCCGTTCTTTCGAAGAACTCAAAAAATGGGTCGATTCGTGGATAGCCTCAAAAGATGAGGAGTTCTTTCGACGCGGAATCCGTATGCTACCAGAAAGATGGGAAAAGGTTGTGGCTAACGATGGACAATACTTTAAAGAATAAATTTATAATCACTTTTTCACAATAAATGTCCAAATTACGAAAAAAATAGGAGTTTATACATTCATACTCCCAATACATAAATACAATGTTTTAGAAGGGTTTTTTTAGAGTTGAGTTTGTTCCCGGTCCTCTGTGTTCGCGCTTGGTACCAATTCCACTTTTTGTTGCTTTAATAAATCTTCGGTCATTTTGGTGTACAGTGAAGATATGAAGTTTGGTCAGAAGATATAATTACCATCAGAATCATGTTTTTTTAAAAAAGAGAATAAAAATTTTGTGCAACCTAAATTGACCATATGGCCTGGTTTTCGGAGATGGAGTATATATCTGGAAAGTGTACACTATTTTTGTTTAAAATTCCACTGAGAGTTTAATATTTTTTTATTCTGTGATTTCGATTGAATTGAACTTATCAAAATTTCCAAGTACAAATATCTCCAAAATCGTTCATGATAACAAAAAACTGAATAAACTATCGTGATTAGAGTTTTTATATAACCAGAATTTCGGATTAAATTTTGGTGAAATTTTCGGTTTGATTTTGGTCTGAAGTTGGCCGGATTTTTGGGTCTGAATTTTAAACTGATTTTTGGTGTGAATTGGTCTTGAATTTTGATCTAAATTTAGTTTGATTTATGGTTTGAATTTTGGTCTGAAGTTGGTTTGACCGGGTTTTGACCGGTGTTTGATCTGAATTTGGGGCTGAATTTCAGTAAAATTGTTGGTCTAAGTTTGGGTTGATTTTTATTCTGAATTTTCGTGTTAATTTTAGTTTGATATTTGATTTGTCTTTTGGTTGGAATTTGGTTAGATTTTTGGTCAGAATTTCAGCCTGATTTTTGGTGTGGTGGTAGCTTAATTTTTGATCTTGATTTTTTTTATTTTTGGACTGCTTTTGGTTTGGTTGTAGCTTAATTTTTGATCTGGATTTTATTTGATTTTTGGAATGTTTTTGGTTTGAATTTTTGACTGATTTCTGCCCGGAAGTAGACCAGATTTTTGTTTTGAATTTGAGATAGAATTCCAATCCGGTTTTGGTCTGAGTTGTGCTTAAATTTTTATCTGGGTTTAGTTCGAATTTTGAACAGATATCTATTTGTTTTGTCTCCTTATTTGTCTGATCCGCCACTAGTCGGAAGTATTTTGTGGTGTGATTTTTGCAATAAAGTACCTACTATTTATGTAGTTACTTATTTTAATCAAATATAATATAAAAAATAGCTATAATTAAACACGTAAGAAACTACAAAGGTTTAAATTACAATTGAATATAAAATGTGGTGCCTACATGCGATAGGAAACTCTAATTCGAAAATTACAATTATCTTTAATGAAGCAAAAAGAACATTTCGTCGGCCTTGTCGCTTTTCGAAATGTGACAGTGTTCTTTGAGATTTTAACACAAAAATGAGAAAGTCACTTTTAATTTTCATGACATTAAAGAAAGATGTGTGTGCACATAGCGCTACAACATGCAACGATGACAGCGACAAGTACAATTTAAATTGTGGGCGATGAATGCAATCAAAAGTTGTAGGTGTGGAGTGAGGCAAGCTCTACTTACTTATTTACTGCATTCCGCAGCGTAATTATGCTCAAATATTCACTTCACTGAACTATTCAATTTGTGGAGGAAGAAGCAGATTAATTTCGCTTTTGTTTTTCAGCTCTCAAAGGAAGCAACAACAAAAAAATGCTAATGAATTGAACAAGCATTTTCTTTCATTCATTCGATTTCATGTTAACATGCACCGCAATATAACAAAACAGGAAAAGTATTTTCAGTCTTACGAGCAAATACTTTCGGATGCGGAAAGTTCCTTTTTGGAAATCACCAAAATCAGTAAACGAGACGAGTTAGTATTGAATCAGCAAAAGTTGAAGTGTTAAAATTCCACCTTTTCATTTACAATTGCCAAATTCAAACTTGAAGAAAAAGTTACGAGCAGAAGTACAAACATAGAGAGGGATACACTTTTTGCTGCTTTTTCACATAGCATTGGCAAGTGCATAATTTTTCAATCAAAAACATTTTTCACAGCCACTAAAAAGATCGAAGTAGAAGTAAATTTTCAATGGAACTTGTAATCGATACAGTCGTGACCAACAACGCCAACATGAAATGAAAGGAAATCCGCTGAGCAAAAAGAGCAATAAAAACAGAAATACAAAAATTATGCATGCAAACAATTTTAAATTCCAAAATAGTTGAAAAATTTACTGTAGTTAACGTTACGCGTTCCAGTGCGTCCGTCCGTCCGTACGTTCGTCTATTTGTTTGCTTCTTTGTTCGTTGTCTGTTTGTTTGTTTGTTTGTCCGTTCATTCATCCGTTCATCCGCTTATTTGAGCTTATTGTCGTTGAGATTACAAAGTTTGTCGCATTTGTCTGTCTCAATTGGCAAGTTAGTTGTGTCCTAAATTGTTGATACTCGTTAGAAAGTACTTTTATAAACGCTTACAAATGAAAATGTCGAAGCATTGAAGCGAATGACAACAAATCTAAGGAATTTGGAATTTGAGAAAAAGTCGCCACGCAAAATAATGATTGAATTAATAACGTTTTGTTTGAATTGATAATGTTACGCTTTAAAACATATAATCTAAATAATTTGCAATTAATTGCAAATATGTTTTAAGCAAACCTTTTTTATATAGGTATCTAAACCGGATTATATCCGCCACTCCCCGTTGGAATGTCAATTCGGTAAATACAAAGGCGGTAAATACAATTTCTACAGATATTTCCGCTGTTTTTAAACATAAATCATATATGATTAGTACTTTGGACGATGATAGTTTCAGTAAGGTTAATCATATTCAAAGTTTAAATTATGGCAGGAGTAGAAAATTTGTTGTATAAAGTGAAACTTTAATGCAAAATAGCGAGTAATAAACAAAGTCAACTCTTGGAAGAGCAGCACTACACAACTCTTTCTTTCAGAGTGATTGATGTAGGTGGGTGCCGTCAGGGTTGGAGCATGCTTTGACTTTTGCTCATAAATTCCGTTGAATGCCGAATTTTTATTAATGTTGCATATCGTTGAAAAAATCTCACAAATTGCATTGCTGAATATAAAAAAATATAATTGGATTAATAGTTCAAAAGCTATAGACATTTACAAAGAGCAAAAATTGTAGTCAGGGTCACACAGGGTCGGAGCACTATAGAAAATCAATAAGAAATGAAGGAATGTGATTAAAAATAACATGAAAATCAAAGTAAAGGGAAAGATTGCAATTGAAAACCAGGAAAAAATATCTGAAATTAAAATGAAAATCCCTCTGTGTGAATTTGAAGAAAAATTTAATTTTTTTTATACACACAATGATACAAAAAACACGCACGGGTGAAAAAAAGTATTTCCAGAGTCAAAACGCATCATTACAACAAAATTTTCAGTGTTCCGACCCTGATTACAAGCACTGCTCCGACTCTGAAAATACACGTCATTTAGCGTCGCACCATTTACAGCATATCAAGAACAATTTAATGTAATTTACTTTGATGTTTGCATGTTATTTTTGAAATTAATTCACTTTTTCTGGCACTGTTAAAAAGTTTTTTTTACTCTTCTTTTAACACGCGGTCACGTAGCGCTTATAAACTCTTCACGTTCTGAACTCGAAATGACATGAAAAGTTTGCTTTCGTCATGGTAAATAATACTGTATATTAACCTAACGGACGCCAATGAGATATAAAGGCGAAAACGACACTATCCCGATCCTGACAGCGCTCCGACCATGACGAAACTTCTCTAGATATTTGCATAAAAATAATTTCTTGCAAAAACAACACGACTAACAATAACAGTAAATTCCTCTGAAGTCAATCACTCGCTAATTTGAGATGAGATTAAGAAAGCCGACGTCTTTGATTGCATTGCATGAGGCCGATCCCCAAATTTATTAATATGAAAAGGGCCGACCACGATGTCTGCTTTCTCAGCATATGTTCATGTACTCTATGATACTCTGCTTCTCTCATACCACCTTGATCAAAAAGTTCCCGGAATTTATTCAGAAAATTAAAAATACAAGTTTATTCATCTAAATCTATATTGTCCCCTTCAAAGTAATCCCCATCGACTGCAGCACACTTATGCCAGCGCTTGATCAAATCCTCGAAACATTTTTTATATTCGGTTTTCGGTATGTCCATCAGTGCATCCTGCGATTTTTCCATTACTTCCTCGCGGCTGCTGAAACGCGTTCCCCGTAATGGTTTTTTAACTCGGCTGAAAAGAAAGAAGTCACAGGGAGCCAAATCATGTGAATTCGGTGGCTGTTGGATGGTATTTGTTGCATTTTTCGTCAAAAAATTACGAATAATGATGGCACTGTGCGACAGTGCGTTATCATGGTGCAAAATCCACGAGTTTTCTGTCCACAATTTTGGTCTCTTTCGGTTAATTGCTTCACGCAAACTCCTCATAACGCTCAAATAATACTCTCTAATGGTTAATTTGCGGGTATTGACCAAAATTTCTTTTACTTTATCAACGTGTTCGTTGGTTTTCGATGTCGATGGTCTGCCAATGCGTTCATCATCTTCGATTGACTCACGATCACTTTTGAACCGCTCGTGCCGCTTGTAAACGACCGTTTTCTTTAGTGAATCGTTGCCGAAACACTTTTCCAACATTTCCAACGTTCGCGCACCATTATATCCGTTTTTTACGCAAAATTCAATACAATACAAAATTGTAAAAAATCGCCAACACACACAGAGATAGATGTACTCTTGGCTATGTAACTATGCAAATGTCAAGCTATGACGCTAAGATTTAGAGGGAATATCAACAGCTGATGTACCAACTTAAAAAAAAAAACAGAACTCAAATCGGAACGATGACAGCGCCACACGGTGGTTATTCCGGGAACTTTTTGATCAAGGCGGTATATATATGCGAATGAAATAAATGAATAAATAAATTTATGCCGGGATTCTGGGATTAAAATTTGAATCTCAAAAAGTGTTTAGGGATCGACATCTCTAATAAATACGTATATACTAAGTACAATGAGGAATATCATTTCGGTGGTCAAGACATACTTCGAAACCCTGAAATGGGAGGACTCGCCCTACCCGCCGTACTTCCGACTACCTACTACCATCTGCGGATCAGCATTTCCTTTCGAATGAGGAAGTCGAAAAACTAATCCAATCATGAATTGCGTCGAAAGACTCCTCCTTTTTCCGAGATGGGATTCGAATACTTTGAATAATACATCTGTGAGTACTTTTTGACAATAAAACTTTGTAATTCTCATTTACTTTTCAATATTTTCACTTATAAAGATATTTCAAATAAGGAAACTATCACGAAGATCACGAGGTTCCGAAACGATCGTACGATCGTCTGATCTGCTTGTAAATACGCTTTTTCTTGGTTTTTTTTACTCACAACCAAGGCCGTATTTAGGGGGAGGTTTTGAGGGTTCTGACCTCCCCACCCCCCCCCCCCCCGAAATGTGGAAACCTTGTTCTAATTTTTTGCCAGTGGATGGAAAAAAAGTCAAAATAAAATCTATTTAACTATATTTTTTACTTCCATCGGTTTTTTTTTCTAAAAAGTCAATTATCAAAAATAAATTTGAAATCTTAGTTACACTATGAGACTAGATCCGATTTGTTTTCTTCGACATGAGGTTTGACTACGGATTCAAAAAGAGAAGGTAATACTGAGCACTCCTGCATTCATAGTTTTTCTAGGTCAGCAGTAACTGTTTTTGATTTAAGGTTTCGTCCTGAATCAGTTTGAAAAGTTCAAAAATTAATAAAAATACCAAAAATTATCGGATCCTTGTAAAATAAGACTTGCTTGAACCCCATTTTTTTCCTAAAACGTGACGTGATGGGAAGTTTTTGACCTCAGATTCGTGTTCAACGTGAAAAGTTCTTTCGCAAAAACTCCATCTTATTAGCAAAACCCATCTTAAAATTAATTTTTTAACGCATTACTGCTCAGAGCACCACGACTAGTAGGATCTCTTTCAATGCTGTGACTTCATAAATTTAGGGAATATAAGCGAACCTCTTCAGGGTTCCTTATCATTGATAATGGCTCAAATTCCCAATGATGATTATTTGAAAAAAATGAGCCTCTACTATTTTTGGTAATTTTTTTGAGGTTGGGTATATCATCAGTAGTGGGGAGTCAATGAGTTAATGAAATTATGTCCCTCACGATAAAAAAAAATGCACTAGAATGCACATTGAATAATATTTATTTGAAAAAATTTAATTTGATTATTCTGGGAATTTTTTGTCACTTTTGGCCATTTTTTGAGGTTAAGATTAAAAAAAATCGGAAAATGTTTCCTAAAATTTAAATTTTATAGGGTCCATCAAATGTATCACCGATTTAATTTATTGTATTTAAAAATCAATTTGATAAAAATTATTTATGAATATTTTCTTCGAATGAAAACCGCCGCCCCCCCCCCCCCAGGGCTATGGCCCTGCTCACAACTGATTAATTTTGAAATAATTGAAATAAGTGTTGCATATCATTAGAAAGGGAAAATAATTCTCGTTCGTTTCGAAAAAGGGAAGCAATTTTAAAAAATACCAAGGAAAATTTATTAGCAAAACAAAATTGATCCGACTTACATACATCGATCCGAATTACCATTACTTTCGTTATTATTGCGTAAGAATTGCTTATAACTCAAATGATCCCCTTCTATTTCTGCGCTTTGTCACACTTATTTATTATTTAAATGAAATTAAACAGGAATTTAAGTATTGACGTGATATTTTTAATGTTACCCTTTAAAATTCACGATATACAATTGATATCTAAAAGCAAATATTTAAATATAACAGATGGACAATACATTACGTGCATATCTATGAGTGAGTGTATGTGTGTATGCCTGTGTGTGTATGTGAGAAAGTACACCAATAGAACACTGATACAATCACAACACAAATTTCACATGCTCGCATTTTCCAGCAATGCGCAGTGAAACAAATTGGAAATTGTAACAACATAAAGGAAACAATGAACCACTCGCTATTTACAAACTACCGGCCTGGCCATTATTATAATATGAACAACGAACGAAGCCAAATATAAATAAAAAAATAAAAAAAAGAACCAAAAACAACAACAACAAAACGACAGTTTTCAATTGTTAAAAAGTAAATACGAAAAAGTAAAGAGATTACAGCATGAAGATGCTGCAGTTGCTGCTGCCACTGACATTTGTGCAATTTTATTGCTGCAGCCAACGCTCAAACTAAAGCAAAGTAAGTGTATCTAATTGTGTTGCAACATAAAAAAAAAAGAAGCAATTGAAAGTTTTTTTTTGTTTGCCTTGTCCCTTCTCTAAGATGCGAATAGAAGGACGGACAGACAAATGAACTTGTATGTGTATGTGTTGCAAAAACACAATGATGACAATCAAAAAGAAACAAACTTACAGCAAACCAAATTAAATGAAATGATATTAAACCAAGAGTAGCAGCAACAGCAACAACAGTTGCTCATTTCTGATATTTGCAGTAATTCGTGTGCTTGCAATCATTTTCATAAAATACAAATTGGAACATTTGTTGCAGGGTCATTGCTATATGGCTGCAACTCGCGCAATGATGATAACATCTGTTCATCTTTGGCTGCTGTTGTTGTTGTTGGCTGGTTTAAAGCGGCGGCGTGGTCGATGATCGCTGCTTGGCCCGACCGACCGGCCGCAATTGTTTTGGACAATTGCGGTGATTGCGCAATACCAAATGCTGCTGTTGCTGCTGCTGCTGTTGAAGCTGCTGCAATCGAAGGACACTGACTTCCAACACTTCCGCTTTACAATGTGCAACTTTTGCTTTTTTGTTTTGCTTTTGTATGCTTTGCTCTTCTCGCTTATCTTGAAGTTTATGATCGCGCTCAAAAGCCTGGAAACGTCATCGCGTCTCTAGTTTGAGTTTGTACTGCGCATGCGTGCGCGTTCGCTTTTTAATTTCTCCCCTTGTTAACGTATTTCATTCTGCCTATTCTCATTTTATTCTTTTAGTCTGTTTCAGCTTACAATTTACAAGCGTGCGTGAAAATTCCGCACGGAAACTGTTGCAGCCTACAGGCTGCACGAAGGACACAAAATTATTGCATGCGCAGCAGTTTCAAGTTATTACGTAAGCACAAAATTTTAATGGAATAGATGAGGTTCACTTTTCGGTTACCAAATACTGCATAGTGGTGGCAATGGCAATGGCAATGCACTGGAGAAGACTACGATGGTGTGCTCTGGTGCTGGTGGTGTGTAAAGTGTGGAGACCTTTCGACTTCTTGTGGTCGGTCATGGTGTGCATGCGTTTTTGTTTTTTTTTTTTTTTTGCTTTTGTTCTTTCTGTTACTACTTCTTTAATTTTGTTCTTTATTATTTGTTGTGTAAGTCAGAAATAAAAGAAGAAAGTTTTTATTTCATTCAGTAACGCAAATTTAAGGCGGCATACAAATGCCGCAGCATTTACTCTGTGCTTATCAACAAATCGGAATCGCTCATTTAGTATGTTGGCAATGAATATACGAGCACTGTGTGACAATTATATACGGTTACTGGAAAATGCTAGAAATTATCTGCAGGCCTAAAAAAAATCAGACGAAATTATTGAATTAGCTTCTAAAAAAACAAAATTCTTAAAAATTTCTTCGTTATAGTGCGAACATACGAGAGTGCATTTCGTTGAAATTCTGCATTTCAAATTTAAGTGGACACACGACAAAAAACGAATTTCAAATTCGAATTTCAAATTCGTTTTTTGACAGATTATAAATTTGGAGATGAAGAAGAATATCTATGTGTGTATTGTGCAAATAAAAATGTTGCCTTTCAATTGGATTTGGACACCAGGAATTTATACCACCTTGATCAAAAAGTTTCCGGAATTTATTCAGAAAATTAAAAATACAAGTTTATTCATCTAAATCTAAATTGTCCCCTTCAAAGTAATCCCCATCGACTGCAGCACACTTATGCCAGCGCTTGATCCAATCCTCGAAACATTTTTCCTATTCGGTTTTCGGTATGTCCATCAGTGCTTCCTGCGATTTTTCTATTACTATCTCTCGGCTGCTGAAACGCGTTCCCCGTAATGGTTTTTTAACTCGATTGACCAGAAAGAAGTCACAGGGAGCAAAATCAGGTGCATTCGGTGGCTGTTGGATGGTATTTGTTACATTTTTCGTCAAAAATTCGTACGAATAATGATGGCACTGTGCGACGGTGCATTATCATGGTGCAAAGTCCACGAGTTTTCGGTCCACAATTCTGGTCTCTTTCGGCGAATTGCTTCACGCAAATGCCTCATAACACCCAAATAATACTCTCTGATGGTTAATTTGTGGTTATTGACCAAAATTTCTTTATCAACGTTTTCGTCGGTTTTCGATGTCGACGGTCTGCCACTGCGCTTATCATCTTCGATTGACTCACGATCACTTTTGAACCGCTCGTGCCACTGGTAAACGACCGTTTTCTTTAGAGAATCGTTGCCGAAACACTTTTCCAACATTTCCAACGTTCGCGCACCATTAAATCCGTTTTTTTCCCGCAAAATTTTATACAATACAATTTAATAAAATTGTAAAAAATCGCCAACACACACAGAGATAGATGTACTCTTGGCTACGTAACTTTTGCAAATGTCAAGCTATGACGCTAAGATTTAGAAGAAATATCAATAATATCAACAGATGTACCAACTTAATAAAAAAAACAGGACTCAAATCGGAAAGATGGGAGCGCCACACGATAGTTATTCCGGGAACTTTTTGATCAAGGTGGTATAACAATTATGGAAAATTTAAGGAATGGCAATGCGTTACTCTCCTACTCCATTATTTTCCTTTTTCGCTTAATAAATATTACAAGAGCTGTTGTTATGAAAACAAAATCCAAAATGTCTAAAAAAAAATGTAATAGATCTTAAATTTTTCTGTTTTTTACAACCTTGCGTTTGGTTGCTAGTTAATTTCTTCATTTCAGATGCATTTCAATGAAATGAGTCTGAAATGCTGAATTTCATTTGACACTTTTTGTATGGCATTTCAGACACATTTCAACGAAATGTTAAATTTGCCTGAAATGTACTCTCGTGTGGCTACACTATTAAACTTTTTGTTCCACATATTTATATCCATTCGAACTACGCTTGAGTGAATTAAATCACAGGTTTTTTATTCACAAGGTATGAAAAAAATACTTTTCAAGCAAAAAAATATGATCCGATCGACTAAAAATCCATTTGTTCTTCATATTTATCTAAAACTTCACAAGAATACAGTATCGGGTGATTAAAAATACTCAGCTGGCAAGAAGAAAACATTGGTGAACACCATTAGTGAGAGACAGAGCTGAAGTTGTTAGAGTGCAATAAACTCATGGAAATAAGTATATTACCATATATTTCCGGTCACAAAAGACGACCTCGATGGTCTAGTGAATAGTGCACTAGACTTTCATCTAAAAGGTTGCGGGTTCGATCCCCGTCGAGGTCTGGTGGTTAATTCTCATAAACTTATTTTATTCACTATCGATATGAAGTGGTGGATGCGAATTATAAGAATGTGTACAAGTACACACCTTGGTTGGTAATGGCAAAACTACCGAGCTGATAAAAAATTGCCACATCCGTTAAGAATCGGCGTTAAACTGTAAGTCCTACCATCGCCACTGTGGTCTAGTGGCAGAGTGCCAGACTCTTATCTCTGGAGACCCGAGCTCGATTCTCGGCTTGGGTATGTTTCTTATCTATCTTTCTTTCTCTCTTTCTTTCTTTCTTGGGGCTTTGGTACAATAGATCTTATAGGTCGCAGTGCCTGACTTTCGAGTCGTCCTTCCTTTAAAATAATAATAATAATCCAGTCACAAAAGTGAGATATTTTTGTTAGATTTTTATTTATTACGAATTTATTTTATAATAGTTAACAAGTGCGAGCTTTTATTCTATAAACACGAAAATAATAAAAATAACCCTGTTCCTTAAATGCATTAAATTCATAACTTTAAAAAACATTCATAGAAAATTATTATGCTTTCATTTTTAGAATAATAAGAAATAATAAAATTGAAAGGTTTCAACTACTATTGGAAATTTCAAAAGGAACTATCACAAATTTAGTAAAACGTGTAGCCTCCTTAATTCCTAATATATTCCCAAAGTTTTTCAAGGGGATTCAAGCCCAGTCTTGATGCGGGTAACTTCATTTCTCATTGAAAAATTCAGTTGCGACTCCTGCTTGATGGATAAACTTTTATCGTCTTATTGAATGTTATGTTGGATTTATTCATTTTAACACTATAATTGAAAACCACCTCTTCCAGAAGAAGAAGGTAGTCATGGAAGTTCCTTTTATTTCTGACGAAAGATGATGATATTTTTTTTGAGAAGCACAATCAAACTCATAACATCAGACTACCGTCTTGGCAATTTCTGACTAATAGTCATAACATCTAATGTTAACGTTTTTGGTTGCCAAATATAACAATATCACATTGACCCGCCCATTATAAATGTCATGTTGCAAATTCGAAACATGCCTTTTCGTGGAGAGTGTTTGGTGGAAACTAAACCTTATTGTAAGATGTTTGCAATTATGCAAAAGTTTTTCAATTCGGCCTGTAGCTTTGGCAATCTCCAGTTTTTTTTTAAGTGTATTCATGATTAGGGGTCGTTTAAGCTGCTTTATTTTGGCATATATTAATTTCCTTCTTTAACGTTTACTACGACTGCATGTGATATGTCAATACGTCAAGCAATTTCACTATTAGAATTTCCTCACTTCTTATGAGGCATTATTATTCGTATTTCTTCCGCAGAAAATAGGTTACCATGCACCATTGTTGTTGACTATGACTCTCAAGTTAAATTTTTCAAATGACTAATGGCAGAATGTTGTGAAATGTCTACTATACGTTTCGCATAAAATTTTATTAAAGCAAAGTTTTTAAATATCACGATCGAATCTTTGGAAGTATAATTATTTCCTTCTGCTTAAACATTTAAATTAAATTAATTTAAATTAAAGCTTCTACTCCTTTCCTACTCCCATTTCTTTTGGTATAATTTTTTTTTAGTTTTATATCAAAAGTATGTATGGTGTTATAAAACTTTAATAGTTGTTAATCTAATATTCTCTAAAACACAATCAAAAGTTTGCCTCGTATAGAGTTAGATTTTATTAAGACATCGTTTGAAAAAGAGTGCAATCGAGTATCTATACGAACGAGGAAAGTATGCGAACATCTCAAAAATTTTGGTGCAGCTGTATTCAATCCTTATGTTCCGCAGTCTCAAGTTTAAGTTTAACCCCTCGTTACTGCCCCTAGAGAATGATCTGAAATTCATCATAGACTGGTCTACTGTGTTTATCTTTTGCGCCTTTGGCCTTCAGTCAAGCTTAGTACTCATCCCCATAAAAGTTATAAGTTCTATTATTATTTTAATTCGGCGGTTCCTCTAGTACCAAGCATATGATGTGAAAGGTGGATGGATGGGCTAGCTAATCTGAATAATTGTTGTGTCTCAAGGAGTAAATATTTTTTAAACTCACCGACCAAGCTTACCGAAGCTGAAACTCTGTGAAACTACCTTTCACTTAAAACACAAAAATGATGGAAAGGCGTGAATTCTAGACAAAATGATTTATCGTTTTCATCGGATAAACCTCCTGGTCCAGTAGTAAGTCGGATATGAGATACTATGGTAAATGCACGCCAAAATACCATTACGATAAATGAAACCAATGTAATTGAAATGGATCTGAATAAAAATTCCTATACTTAAGTTGAAGAGAAGATTTGCTGTAGTCAATGGCAGATTTTGTTGCTATATTTTTGCTCTGAATTTGTGTTTAATTTTTGGTGTGATTTTTGATAAATTTCGATAAGATATTTCATTTGAAATTGGTGCTGAATTTAGTTTTTTTTTTAGTCTAAATTTGGTTTGAGTTATCTTTAGCTTTTGTTCTGAAGTTATGGCTTAGTTTCGGTCTATTCTTGTTCTGTTCTGTTTAGTCTGAACTTTATCTGGTTTTTGATCTGCTTTAGGTCTGAACTATTTTGAATATAAATTTTGGTAAATTTCGCTCTGAAATGACTTTAGGTCTGAGTTTGAGACTAAACTTAGTCTGTTTTTTGGTCTGAATATTGAACTAAAATGTAGTTTGGATTGACGTTTGGTTTGAGTTTGGGACTAAATTTTAGTCTGAAGCCAATCCAATTGATCCGATTTTTAATCTTCTTTTATTTTGATTGGTGTCTAATTTTTGGGCCAGTTTCCGACCTTATTTCTAGTCTGGCTTATTCTGTTCTACACCATTACAAAAATATTTTATGTGCTCTACTGTACTTTTTTTTTATTATAAATACATTCCACAACATTTTTGATTAGGAAAATTTGTTTACAAATTTCTTCCAAAATTGGCAGTTTACATTTCTGATTTAAAATTAATAGTTTTTGAATAAAGAATGTCAAAAAGTTCATGCAACTAGCAGATCGGACGATGCTACGGAACCCGCTACGGTACCGCATCAGTGATCTTTGTAAATGTTCTCTCATTTCAAAAATATATACAAGTGACACTGGTCACTTTCCTTATTAAATGGAGATGTAAAAAATTTCAAATCAGAAAAAATAATATTTAAAATTAGTCAGCTCTATTTTAAGTGTGGCATTACATTGTGTCAAATTGATGCATCAACGATTGATTCGTTAACTAAAATGAACGACAGGATCCTTTACAAGTTAAATGCTTCTGCCCAATTGATAGCATAGGACAGATAAATACAAAGTTATCTAGAAAAAGCTATGTACTACGTCACCAAGTATATAAATGCAAGCACTTAAAGTCTCAATTTCTCTGCTTTCTCAAACATTTTGTAATCATACACATTTTTCACACTGTATGTCTACGTATAGCGATGACTTGGAACAGTGGTATTTTGATTTTTTGCCTTTTGCAATCACTAGTCCACTTTTTTGCACATGCATGTTTCTAGTTTAAAAACTATAAGCTTTTTCGCTCCACTGTATGTGCTGTTACAAAATAATTTATTTATTTGCCCTCGAAAGAAAACAAACACCAAAGTTTATTTATTCCATTTCCTGGTAAAGAACCACAAATGGCCTTTTAAAATGCGATAAATATATAGTCAGCCCTCGGGGGCTGTAACTGTAGTAACCTCAGCTGAAAATTACGGCTCGCCATCGCAATGCAACTTCTTCCTTCTATTGCATTTAAATTTAAATTCATGGCGCGCACCTTTCGATTTTCAAATTGTTCTCTGAAATTCTGAAGTGAAATAATTAAATGTGTTAATTTTAGCACATTTGAAATTCTGTGTTGTTGTTTTTTTTCTACCTTTTCTGGTTCTTTTAATCAACAAAATTTAAGTCATTAGCTAAGCACGACACAGTGTACACTATGTTGTCATTACTAATTCAATGCATTTGTTGTTGTTTTTCTGTGTTTGTAAGCAATGCGCTTCTGCATACCTATTGCAGCAGTAACAACAAAAGCAACTATGTAAGCGGTACCTACATGCATATATTGGTAAAAACAAAACAGCAACGAAAAAAGTGTGGCCATATCAAAGAACGTGCATCTGCGCAGTCTAATTTCTTGTGTTAGTTTATTTGAGAATATTTGCAGCTTGTTACAACAACGACGATGACGACGACAACGACAACGACGACCACAACGACAACGATGGACGACGTCTTGTATGCCTTAAATGAACGCTTCTTCTTCCACATCCTCCTCCTTCCTACTTTGTAGCATCCAACTGCTTACTTACCCGCAGCAGAAACTAACGAAGCTGCTTGTCCCGTCTCAATATTTAGCCGCTGCTTGTGTGTCTCTTGTAAAAATAACAGCAGCGACAGCCGCAACAACAGCAACAGCCTGACAAAAACGCAATCATTGCAAAAAAAAAGAGGAAAAAAACAACGTGTTAGAATGCAGACGCTCTAGCTCAAGCAATAAACTAGAAGCGGCAGCAGCAGCAGTTCAGTTCATTTCGTTTCGTTTCCGTCCACTTTTGTATGCGCACTACTGTAAACAGCCAATGAATCTAATAAATGCGCATTTAAATGCTTTACAAAAGTCCACAATGCTAATGTCTTATAGCAGCAATGTTCTAACATTTGTTGTTGCTGCTGTTGGTATTAAATTTACTGCTGCCTGCCATTGCTTTTGACTCGTTTGTTTGTTGCTTGTTTAGTTGTTGTAATGTTGTAGGAGTTTGTTTTGTTTCGATATTCGTTCTTCCTGAGAATTCCAGCACATTAAGCATTGTTGAGCTGAATTTTTTTGATTTCTTCTGATGTAATTCGTTGAAAATCATTAAATAAAAACTTAAACTTAAGGGGTCATTCGAGTTTTCACCAATAAAATGTTCTAAAAATCTATTAAAAATTACATAAAAAATTGTTAAAATTAATGTAAACTTTAAAATAAAATGTTTATAATCATTTTTCTTCCATTACAATGCAATATACTTATATATATTTGCAAGTTAGCAAATGTATGTGACCCCCGATTTTCAGCCCGAACATTTATGCAACTAGAAACTGACAATGGGGCAATTTTAAATAAAGGAGCTTAATTCCACGTCATTTAATTAAAATTTTTATCTGGAAGAATTTCCGATTTTTTTTTTCACAACCAAAGTTTTGTTTATGTAACAGTGATTTCAAATTTGTCGTTGCATTTGCTTAGCTTTTCAACGAGTGCTTAAAAAAGGTGTATTGATATCTCCAACTACCGGGCTATAGTAAAGCAAAGTACTATTGCCAAATTATTTGATAGCATAATTCAAAAGAAACTGTTTAATCTTGTTCATAATGTTATATGTAAGTATCAGCATGGGTTTTTTCCTGGTAGATCTACAAGTACTAATTTGATGATGATTACTAACCAAATTGTTAGTGCTATGGAGCAACGACAACAACTAGATATAATATTTAATTTATTTAATTTTATTTATTTATTGGGTATCACAAATTAGTACAATAAGAAACTAGTCTTTTGCTGCACAACAATATCAAGCAGTACAAACAAGTGGAAGAACTTAAAAATAAATTAAAAATTAACATTAAAATTAAAGTTAAAAATCACAAAGTCGATTAACTATTTAAAATTTAAAAATCACAAATTCAAATAAATATCAAATAAAAGTTAGTTAAAATTAAACAGATTACATTATAATTAAATTATATATTTAAAATTTAAAAATCAAATAGTAAAGTAAATCAGATAAAACTCACTGAACATTTAACAAAATACATTAGCATTAAAAAGATTTTGAAAAATAATTAAAAATAGAGTTTGTAAATTTAGCTTTGTTTGTAAGTATTTTTATTGCTGCAGGCAAAGAATTCCAAGTTCTTATGGTGCTGATAAAAAATAACCGGCTAGAGTTTAGGTATTTAAATTCCGGAACGATAAAATCGTTTGTTCTGCTAGATTTTGTAAATTGTAGCTTTTTATACAGATAAGTAGGAGTTTTAGTACGAACTAGATTATGCAAAAAGACACAGTTTCTAGCCTTGAAAAAGTTTTCAAGGTTACAGTTAAGAATTTTGTTTTTCCAATGAGAAATGTGGTCAAATTTACGCAAACCAAAAACATACCTAGTCACGTTGTTAAAAGCAATCCGTAGTTTAAGCATAGATGACGAGTCTAGTTCAGGGTAAACAAGCTCAGAATAAGATATCATAGGTAAAATAAGTTGCTTAGCAAGAAGTTTCCTCGTTTCTTGTGGAGTAAAGCTAGCAGATAATCTTAAACTTCTCAGCGCATTATATACTTTACTCACAGTAACATTAACGTGATCAACGCAGGATAAACAGGAATTTACAACGAAACCCAAGTTACGGATTTTATGAACGAAGTTAAGTTGTACCTTATCTATGAAAAGTGGTGGAATGTCACCACTTTATTACGTTAATTTTACACTTAATTATCGGAAGCACAAACGATTTGTTGGCATTAAGGCTAAGGCCATTAGTTGTAGCCCATTGACAAATGTTTAATAAATCCCCATTAATTCTGAAGCACAAGCCTTCGATAAGACCAATACGACGTGAAAGATACAGCTGTATGTCATCAGCATAAGCATGTATGTTAGCATATTTACACTGCAGGAAAACATCATTAATAAAAATTGAGAAGAGTAGTGGTCCCAGAACTGAGCCTTGCGGTACACCTGAAATAATACTCTTGAAACCAGAAATAGTATCACCAGCTTTAACACATTGTATTCTCCTACACAAATAGCTACGCAAAAGATTAGTTGCATTGTCACTAAAACCAAATAAAAATTTAGTTTGTTACAAAGTAATGAGTGATTCACGGTGTCAAAGGCTTTTGAAAAATCTAAAAGGCACAATAAAGTCAGTAAGTTATTGTCAAACGAAGTTCGGATGTCGTCCAAAATTTTTACCATTGCAGAAGAACAACTATGACCAGATCTAAACCCCGATTGAAGAGGACTTAAGAGCTTAAATTTATTAAGGTAGTCAGAAATTTGTGAAGCCATTAAAGATTCAAACACTTTTGATAAAGCTGGTAAGATACTTATCGGCCGATAATCCTGAAGGGCGGTGGGAGCAGATTTTTTGGCTAATGGGATAACGGTGCTAATCTTCCAAGCTTTCGGAAGGCACTAAGTGGTAATGCAATGGTTCAAAATATGGGTTAAGGGGCCAAGAATAAGGGGTATGATGAGTTTTAAAAATTTAGCACCAATTGCATTTGATTTCATTTTCATCACATATTCTAGAACATCTGGTTCAGTCACAGTTTCAAATTGAAAAATTTGGTCTATCTTGTTTTCAGCAACAAAATTATTTTCGGAGATTGCTGAAACAGATGAAATAAAATAGTTATTGAGAATGTCCGGATTCAATTGGCACTCAGGTGATATTTTTTTGTGAACTCCGAATTTACACAAATTCTGCCAAAGTTTTTTGTTGGGAAGCGAGGTATTTAATTTGGAACCACAATAGTGCTTTTTAGCTTGACGAGACGAGGATGTCCAATTGCTGTTTGTCGGATTTCTTTTCCATAAAGCATGAAGATAACTACGCTTCTTTAAAGCAGATTTAATATCGACTTTATACCAAGGGCACACGTTATTATAAGTCTTAACTACCCGAAGTGGAACATGTGAATTAAAAATAATATTAATGTTGTCAGTGAGAAACTGGAGTTTCTCATCGACTGACACCATGTACCAGATTTTGTTCCACGGGATGTAACTAAGATCTCTCACATGACAATACATTCAAAATCACGGTAACTGAAACTTTCAGTAGCAACGCTACGACAAATATTTACATCAAGAGTACAGAATATCAAGTCATGGTCCGATATAAAAGTTATTTGGTCAAAAAGTAATACTGACTTGATATCAGAGACAATGAAAACATCAAGTAGACTAGGACTAGCATTGTTTGCGAAGCGTGTGGGATTAACAGTGTTAACGATATTTAGCCCCAAGGTGCTGATATCATCAGACAGTTTACTAGATACATTATCACTCGACAACAAATTGATATTTAAATCACCACAAACAACGCAAAGGTCATAATTAAGGATACGAAAGGACAACTCATTAAAAAACTTCTCAAGCGAGTGACATCTATTAGGATTATATACACACGACACTAATATTCTATTACTCTTGCCACAGATTTCCACAATTAAAAATTCAACATCGCTACCTACAGATTGGAACACAAACCTTGCATTGAGATGCTTTTTAACATAAATTGCAATACCACAACCTTTTTTATGATCCCTATCATTTCTAAAAACATTGTAACTATTTAAGCTATAAAAAGCGTCAATTATATTGTTGTTAAACCATGTCTCCGTTACACAAATTATGTCAACATCTGAACCCTCGAAAATATGTCTAACATAGTCCAATTTATCTGCATTTAACCTTCTATTGTTAAAATGCACCGTATTAAGGCCATTATGCTGCCGGCATAAAATGTTGATTAACGCTTTATGATTTCCACCAGCACCAGTTGCAGAACTAATAAATCCCGCCATACATCCTACTAAACAAAGCCAAATTTACAAACAAACAAACTCTACTTATAAGTAACTTACTAACAAAAATATTGAAAACTAATAAATAAAATAAAATTATAAAAAATTGCTCTCAGATGCAATTTTAGGTTCAGCATTTTCAACAAAAAATATATACAGATTTCACCAAAGCCTTCGATAAAGTTGATCACTCAATTCTCTTACACAAGCTGAACTTGTACGGCATGCGCTTAACAACTTTTTCAAAAGTTTTTTAAATGGCAAGAAACTTTTCGTTAAAATTGGTTCCACTAAATCGACTTTAATGGTAAACGCGTGGTCTGGTATACCACAAGGTACCCATAGTGGGCCTTTATTTTTTTTTTACTATTCATCAATGACTTACCACAACATTTCAGATTTGTTAATTGTTTAATGTTTGCAGATGATGTGAAGTTATATTTAAAAATCTCTCAGTTGTCAGATTGCTTGAATGTTCAACTGGATATTAACTCTTTCCAAAGATGGTGTTCCGATAATCACTTATATTTAAATATTAACAAATGCTGTGTTATTTCGTACTCAAAAAAACCAAAGCTTTTGCTCTTTGATTATCAAATAAACGGAATTAATATAGATCGTAAGACTGATACGAAAGACTTAGGTGCCATATTTGAGTCTAAACTGACCTTTAATTCTCATATCGACTATATTGTCTCAAAAGCATTTTCTATGATTGGTTTCATCAAAAGACATACTACGGACTTCAAAGATCCCACAACATTAAAAGCTTTGTATATCTCCCTAGTGAGAAGTCACTTAGACTACTGTTCAATGGTTTGGGACTCGTATTATGATACTCATAGCAACAAAATCGAAAAAGTTGAAAAAGTATTCACTAAGTACGCTTTATATAAGATGCATTGGCCTGATGGTATTCCTTCCTATCTTGGTAGACGCAAACTTCTCGGATAGAAGGATCTACTTGTCTTTACTGTTCGCATTCAAACTAGTCAATGGCAATATCAATTCCGAGGAATTAAATAATTTATTTCGCTTTCATGTACCGCTTCGCGAATTACGTCAAAATCATTTGTTTGTCGATTCCTCACACCTCACTAATTATGCATTCTACGAACCAATATCAAGATGCATTAGATCATGTAACAATTTTTCCCATGTGATTGATTTCAATGTTAACGAGTATAGATTTAAGCTAGGTTTATTAAAAAATTTTAGTTAATCTTTTACCTTCTTTCGTATCACTAGTCTGTGAGTAATTTTGTAACTGTAGACTGAATGAAATAAATAAATAAATAAAAATGACAACTTAGCAAAATCAGATCCCTGTGAACTAGAATAAAATGGTGAGACTAGGGCAATTCAGTTGTTTGGGTAAACGCCATTTTTTGTCCTATCTGAGCAAGAAAAGTTAATTTTTACTGCACATTACAAATCAGGGTTGTCTTAGCTATAGCAATTGCCGCTCCCAAAGTCTCCCTCTCACCTCCGCGAATGAGCATCATGTATGAAAACTGGATAATAGAGAATTTTAAGTGTCTGATTGATTATCGAACGAGATCAAGGTTCTGTACAAGGAAAATAATGTTTTTGAGGCTACATGCTCCATGAGGTTAATGGGTTTGCATATCTCATTCATACCAGCGATTACATGGTATTAAGCTCCTGTATTCATCTTATTGAAAACAACTTGCATCTGTATTTGGTCGGCCAATGCATTAGGTCATGAAGTGCTACTCTTTATGCTTTAATATGTTGATAAGGTGAAATATTTCACTGTACTCTTATGGCACCTTCGAATGGTCTTAATTAATATTTTCTCTAAAGGCTTTGAATTTTCTTGAGACAACTTCCTTTTTAATTATCAGGGTAACAGAATAGAAATCAGCCTAAATTTTAACATTAATTAAAGAGTTGAGCAAGACTCTTCATATTTTTTGACACTAACTAACAAGCTACAAGTGTTAAGCACAAAGAAAGTGAATACCATTCACAAATATAAAATATCTTGTGATTTTTATTTCACAAGTCTAATTTATAGAAACACACTTGTAGCAACTTCATTGTGATTAGTTCCCCTAATTAATTTTGAATTTAAACACGAATTCGGGACTGAAAAGCTTAAGTTATTTTCAAGTAAATGTATTTGTGACTAGTGTGACTACATTGAATCTTCTTTGTGTCAGTAACAACTTGAATGCAATTCAGCTGCCGATCGTTCTGAATACTCCTGTTGCTTTAAATACCGCAAATGCTGATACTCCAACTACTAGCAATTCAAAACTTACACCTACACCTTGGACATATAGAGTTATTCCAAATTTGACAAACTGGCTGAACAGAACACATGGAGAGGTGAACTTTTACCTGACACAGATGCTCAGCGGACACGGTGGTTTCAAGGGGCATCTGCATAGGTTCGACCATGAAATTTACCCTGCATCCGATCACTGCGGACCAGACTGCATAGAAGATGCAGAACATGTGTTTTTTGAATGTAGTCGTTTCACGAATTTTAGAATCGCGCTGAACAGTGCTGTTGGAGACACAATTACACCAGATAATCTAGTAAGCTATGTGCTCAAGTCCCAGGAAACATGGAATGCTGTAAACAAAATGGCTACATTGGTTATGGTGCAACTGAGAAGAGGCGAGCAGATGAGACACAGATGAAAGAAGTACAGCTTAAAGCCGTTTCCCCCCGCGAAGTAATACTTAACGGTAGTCCCGCGGGGTGGAGTAAACGAGTTCGTTCGAGTTTTAGTCGGTAAGAATCCGACTTAACCGGACAAGAACAGGAGTTCTGCGGTAGCTAATGTAAGGTTTCCACCTTCCAACGCAAAAAAAAAAAACCGCCTAAAGAACTGAAGATGATGTATTAGACTCTTTAACATCTGAAACTAATCTTAAACGCGATGATGTAACTATTTTAAATTTCACTTTAATTATAAAATATATTATTTTTCCTTTAAAATTACTTTACCGGCTGACATTTATAAAATTGTATAAAGTTCGTCTTATTGGCCAGAGAAAATGCTTTTTTGAAACAGTTTGTTTCTCGTGTGGGTACTAGGATATCTACTTTACTAAAGCATGGCTAAATCCTTCCGAATATAATATTGAAGTTTTTTGCCATGATTTCACGGTTTAACGTAAAAATAGAAATTCCATCATTGATAATACTGCGATGGAAGGTGGTGCACAGTTGCCTGTCCTTGGACAAAAATCAAAAAATTCATGGGCAAGAAACCCAAAGTAATTGGTATCATTTTAACCCTTCGATGGGCACCTCTTTAAGAGGCGCTAACATAACCTCCTGGGCTTTATTAGGCCCAGTGAATAAAACGATAGTTATGGCCTATTACGTTATCATGTTATTGCTCAAAATTTATATAGGGTTTTGTTCACTAAATATTCTGCTATGGTTTGGTAAAAATAAGCACCTTTTCAGAAAGCATAGCGTAAATGAGGGTAATTCGGATCGATGTATATAATTCGGTTCGATTTTGTTTTGCTAATAACTTTTCTTTGATATTTTTTAAAATTACGTCCTTTTTTCATAACGAACGAGAATTATTTCCCCTTTAATGGTATATAACACTTATTTCAATTATTTCAAATTAATCAGAGTGAGCGTATTTTCATTCAAAGCCTTTGCAGATAATATATGAAACCCACAAATTTTATAACAACAATAACTTTTTTGCTTGTAAGTATATTTATATAATTTATAAAGGGATTTGTTCACTAAACATTCTGCTATAGTTTGGTAAAAATAAGCACCATTTTAGAAAACTTACTAAGAAAAAATTGACTTTTAAAATCGATCCGAATTACCAGCATGCGTTTTTCTACTTGCATATAATTCGGATCGATGATCTTCTTTTTTTTCTTTTTTTTTTTACTTCAGGTAAAACATATCTTTTATTGTATTTATCAATATATATAAAAATGTATATACATTTATGTGTGTGAACTAAATAATTTCAATCCTGGCGAGGACAGGCATTGCAGATAGTCCGTGCAGAAACTTTACTATGTGTGCGGCACACAAATTGTTTGCAACGATCACATTTATGGTAACATACGCTAATAATACCAGACACAATTTGTGCACAAAAATGTCACTGAATAAAGACAAAAGGAAATATTACTGAAAACAAGAAATATATTTCAAACACAGAAATAAAGTTTGATAGATTTCTCTCCTATTGAGCTCAATAATCCTTGTTGACACAATGAACAGTGATCACATACTGAGCAGCAACGCCATTTAATGCCTACTTTGCACTACAAACATAAACAAACACATTCAAATGCAATATTTGCGTAAGTGCTAATACCAACACACAAAAGGAAACAACGATGACAAGACCATAAAAAAAAAATTTGTTCTGCCAACATATTCCGATCGACCCAAATTTGGTTTTTTTGTGCTTAGAAAATATTGGAGCAAGAAATTATGGCAGCCATCCTAGGGTTAGGAGGGTTATCATTTTGTCATCCCTCATGTAGTTTTTTTATTTGTGGCTAATTATCAAATGCATTAAGTTCTTATCAGTAAGGAAAGGGGCGGGGGGAAGCTGGGGGGAGGGGGGTTGGTTAGGGGGCCAAAGTTTATACGCCCATTATCAAGCCAATATTTGAGAATTGGTTTGGTGTGAAACACGAAAGTCTCCATATTAAGTTTTATAACTTTGATATTCGAAGATATTGGATTTTTGCGAAAATGCCACGCCCACTTTGAGATACGGTCACATTTTATTGCCCACAACTTGACATATATACAAGTGCATCTCTACACCAAATTTGACTAAGATCAGACAAACGGTTTATGATTACATAAGCAAAACACATAGATGTGGCAATAATTTGTATGTATGTGTGTGTATGTATTTACACATACATACATACATTTTTTATATATATATTTTCCTTAAACCCCAAAATTACATTTTGCATCTAAATAAACCTGAAATTCAACATAATTTGTTATTAATTTTACCAATACACAAAATAAACACCTGGGCTTTTTTAGGCCCAAGGGGTAACTTAAGAGGTTGAGAAAATAAAAAAAAAATTTTGTTCTATCAACTTATTCCCATTGAAACAAATTTTATTTTTTGCGCACAGAAAACATTGGCGCATGAAGTTATGGAGTTTCAGATCGATTCGTCAAGAAACAAAAAAGATATACGTGTTTAAACTCAAAATGGGCCTAAAAAAACCCAGGTGCCCATCGAAGGGTTAAAGGGAATTGTCCAAATAAGAGAAAACATTTTCAACATTTAAAACATTAAATCGTTAGTAGTTACTGAAAAAATCGCCAAAAATACATTTCTAGCTGTAATATAACAAATTAAACTGATTTAAAAAAATAAAAGACAGAACAAAAATATGTTTGTCATTTCATTGAGATTTTAAAAGGAACAAAAATGTTATATATCGTTAAACAGAAAATTTTTTTCTGCCCAATATATAAAATTTTATCATTTTTAAAAGTCGATAACAAACGATTTTGACTTACTTATATGTCGCTTGAAGATCTAACTAATGTACACTTCCCGGGGTGTAGAGCCTCGATTGGCGACGAACCAGCCAGGCATGGTGAAGGATTTGTACCGGCAAACATAATCACTAAAAGCAGGTTAGAATGGGCAATAAACTCTTTCGAACCATTTAAATCACCTGGACTCGATAGAATATTTCCCGCAATGTTACAAAAGGCTATGAACCTTGTAACTCCATGGCTAAGACATATCTATAAAGGTTGTTTAAGATTTAATTACGTTCCTGTAGCCTGGAGAGTAGCGAGAGTTATGTTTATACCCAAGGCAGGTAAAAGCAGCCATCTCTACTCGAAGGACTATAGACCGATTAGTCTCACTTCCTTTCTCCTTAAAACTTTCGAGATAATATTGACAGCTTATATAACGGACAGAATTAATCCCGATTATCTGTCAAAAGCACAACACGCATATACGAAAGGCAAGTCCACCGAAACTGCAAAGAGCGGAATGGAATGAGGCTACAGTAACCAAGGTAGTGTGTAGAGAAACCCCTCAGGGAGGCGTCTTATCCCCGCTCCTTTGGTTGTTAGTTGTCAACAAAATTCTAACTCATTTCGATGGCAAAGCCCCAAAATTAGTAGCATATGCAGACGATGCCTGAATACTCTCAGCTCAGTTATGAGTGACACTCTCAAGAGCATTCACAACTGGGCGACCAGTGCCCAGAAAGTACAAGATCCCGCATGGACGCCACCAAATTTAAACAACACCAAACTGACTCTAAAAACCTATACCAAATATCTAGGGGTAATTGTGGACAGCAAATTGCTGTGGAAGCTTAATGTTGAAGAGAGAGTGAAGAAGGCAACCAATACTCTGTACGCATGCAAAAAGATGCTTGGAAGCACATGGGGTCTGTCACCCTCTCTTATGCATTGGTGCTACACAGCCATTGTTAGACCTATACTGCTCTACGGTGTTTTGGTATGGTGGACTATAACTAAAAAGAAAACGTATATCAAGCCTTTGGAAAAGATTCAGCGGCTGTCCGCTCCAACGGCAGCTCTTGAAGCTATTCTCAACCTGCCTCAAATTGATCTCTTCGTAGAAAATCGGGCAGCAAAATCGGCAGAAAGACTACGGGTTACTGGACAACCATGCTATAGATCCTTCGGACATAGCACTCACAGTAGAAGTGAAACTATCTATGCATTTATTACTGAAACTACATCCTTATTCCAGAAGATCCAGAAGTGCTACACTATCATATTATATATCAATTTAAAGAGCTTGACGAGTAGGTTAGCAGATTTAAAATCCGTTCAGCCAATTTCAAAATATTAGCGTCGGAAGTTTTTTAAAATTCGCTCATTGAAGAAAGCATTGCATACATCGTTGAAAAAATCCTTGCTTAAGCGGAGGTAAATAATAAATGAGAGAAATCGAGAAGACAGAATTATCTAACGAATTATCTGCATACACAAATAACAAAACAAACACCAACGAGTAGTTTGGTTCTCTTTTGATATTTGTTTTTTCATAAAAAGATTTCTTGAGCAAAAAATAGCCCCAGTTACTGGGGCCTTGCCGACTAGTGTTGTTTATTAGAAAATTGTTAGAAAACATTCCATTACAAGGAATTGTAATGGAATTGGAAAAATTTTCGATTCCATTACAGGGAATTTTATTTTGTAATTAAAAATATATCAATTCCTTAAAGGAATTAAAAATGTAATTGAAAAGAAAGGAATTTGTTATTTAAGTGTTATCAATTACTTTCTTGGAATTAAATTCCAATTTAGTTGGAATGATTCCTCAAAAGTAATTGATTCCCTTTTAGTTCAATTCCTAAAAGGCAAAAAAAAAAAAAAAAAAAAAAAATTCGTAAAACATTGTAAAATGCTTCTAATAAGCCGTTACGAGAGAAGTGACCCAAATTTTCTACGTAATGAAGGCTTGGAGGGATGCAATCAAGCCGAGATTTCTATATCGATTCTCTCTCTAAAGCATATGCGATAAAACTGCGAGAAGTCGTCGCTCTGCTTGATTGTATGTAGCCGAATAATAACTGCATAACTTCGTTTCTTACTGATTTTGTTAGAGTGCGACAAAAACTCGATTTTTCATGTGACCGTTGTTGTTGAAGCTTTTGCACTCTTCCTCTTTCTATTTTTTAAAGCTTTTTTTCTGTTATACAGATACTCTCTACATTTATCTGCACAAGCATGACGTAGCACACGTATATAAAACATGAAAGGGAAATTCAGCTATATGGAATCAAGCTCTCTCATTAAGGCTGTGGTTATATTGCGAGTATACTCGGCGAACACCATGAAATTGTTGCTGCACCGAACACAAAGAGAGAGTCTGTACTCACTCTCACACCGAGCACGATATACTCTGTGTATTGTACACCGAGCACGCCGAGTATTCAGGGTGGCAATGAGTTATTTTACAAAATAGTATCATTACCTATAAAATAATGTTGTACAAACGAGTATATTTTGACAAAAAACAACTCGGCAACGAGCTGAATGTAACCACCTTGACCGAGCACGGAAGAAAATATTTTGTGTTCATCGAACACCGAGCACCAATATAACCAGGCGCTAAAGCACATTGAGATGAAACTGTAAGAAGTCGACTGTCTGCATGATTGTATGCAGCCGATCTCCATATAACTTCGTTCGCTAAACACTAGCAACAGCATAACTTCGTTTCTTATTAGTTTCATATGAGTGCAACAAAAACACGACTTCCGTTGCAAAATTTTCGATTTACCCTCGCTGAAGAAGTTTCACTTCAAAAACGATTTCAGTTTTGAAATCAATGCATTATTATTAATCAAGAAACGAATTTTCATTGAATTGTGATAACTCCTTACATTTCTGTTCCACGTTTGTATGGAAACGGAGCACAGTGTAGCGTTTTGATTACTACTAGTTCTTGTTGCTATTCTGAGGAATTTTGAAGTGTTAAGGTAAAATATCAATTCTTATATTTTTACATAACGTGCTCCTATGTTCCTCCGAATTCTTCTTCAGAAGTATACCTGACTATGTTAAATCCAACATTCATACTTTTCAAAATTTTTCAGGGCAATATAAATAGCATTTATCTTTTAAGCAGGGTAAATATCAATATACTTACGGACTCTACAAGCAACTACAATTTATTACGTTTTAAAACTTATAATAGTGATTCTCTATACTATCCAGCCATTTTGTTCTCCGTGGAGCTCTCTCCCTTTGCTATCGTACGCGCTTCTGTTGAGTGATTCAAAAAAAAATTGTCCATTTGGTGCATTGAGACAGGACAGGTGATAGGGACACCTTCATGCATTATTGATTCGGGCACTGTCACATTCGACCGCTCCATTCTTAGTTATCTCCTATACTGGCAGTGTTTTTAGCTTCACTTTACACTGGATAGAGTGTAAGACTAAAAACAAATGTCGTCGAGAGTTAAAGGACTGGTATCCCGATGCACACCTGGACACGCGTTCAAACTTTCACTATCAATGAAATCATGATTGTTGTAACTGTTTTAGTTCAATCATAAATTTTGTTTTTACTTTAAAGACAAAAGTAACTGAACTTTTCGCTGAACTAGGCTATGACCTGTTGTGCCATAATAATAAATAAAAGTATTTCAGAAAAATTGTGTAACTATATTTCCTTCAAAATATTTTGTGCATAAGTGTGCAGATCACATATGAATATATATTGTAAATATGAAATCAGAGACTTAAGAATTTTAAACAATTTTTCATTCTATATGTTTGAAATTAAAAAGTCCCTGAAACTTTCTCTCCACCATTGCATAAGACTTCAATATTATTAGGTGGACCTACTAGATAGAGGTTGATTTGGCACTCCTTGAGATCTGTGTTGTTAATGAGAAGTTGAGCCCTATACTTATAATGAAACCCCGCAACAATTTGCAACCATGCGGCAGTCACATGGGAGACTCTAAAAAACAAATGATAAAATCGTTATAAAATAGCAAAAGTAAGAAGAATTCCAATATTTTATACAACATATACGAACGAGGCAAAATTACACCCATCCCTTGTTTTACCATTAGATATGTTCCTCAAAAAATCGTGCAAATCGAAACCATGCAAAACGAGACTGAGTTTTCATGTAAAAACGGGGGATCGAAACTAAATGAGACATGGATTGTACGTAGAATGGCGATTGTTTCAACTAAATGCCAAGTCATGAAGTCGATGCTTTAGTTCACTCATAACGAATTCAAAGACGTACAATTTTTGTTATCAGCTCATTAATTGGTTTACAAAAAGGAAAACGGAATCAGGAACTTTGTTAAAAAAATAAGATTACAGTTCCCTACTCAGTCGAAGCCCTTCAACAATTATACTTGTTAAACGAGTGCGTCCGTAAATAGTACTTAAATAAAATTTCATAATCGAAATAAAATACAAAATATTTTTATTTTTATTTTGGAAAACGTATTGTTCGTAGTCTAAATGAGGAAACCGTGTTGAAGCGAACCCGTATAATTTAAGTATTGTGTAAATCGAGGGACATGTATATCTGTGAACATTTGCTTAGAACTCGGAACACTCATAACTATCACGAAAGATATTTGCGGAAACTTTTCTCTGTAAAACGTTTGAATGCCGTGTCCACATGGAATTCTTAAGTTCCACTTGCGCCTAATGTGGAGATCGATCACACGAATAGCACGAAATCTACTTTGAAAGTAGCTAGAGAACACTCAATGCTCAAACAAATTGTTGCCAAGAATTGTCAAATATAAAACTGGCAATATGGTCCCGTTAATCTGTTCCTCAGTATTTTGCAAATTTATTTATAAAATATGTATAGAAATAGAAAACTAAAAAAAAATACTGATCCCTAGTAGATCCTTGAAATGGTAGTGGTATTTGAGTTCTATGCTTTCCTCTAACATATTCTAGACATGGTCAAGTGTAGGAACCATTAAACCAGTGGACGTAGTACTTAAATGATTTAATATCTATCAGATTTATCTCAATTTAATATCTTGCAGGAAAAGACAAACTGCATGTGTTCTAACTGAGGGTTCGATTAGAGGAGAGAGTTGCCGCCAGGCCCCAAAAATATTTTTTTCCTGATATTCCAAGTGTTAATTATTATGAAAATATAATCTTCGAAAACTTAAACTCTTTTTGTGCACAATTGGATGAAAAATTTACTTGTAGTTGGGTCCTCCTCCTGCTGCCCATTTAGCCAATGATGACTTTAAAGCTTCTACGCCTTGGTCTAAAATCCGACCATATATTGGATCAAGAGCACCAAGCCACCCCTATATCAGAGTACAATATTAATTATAGTTTTGTTTTCGTTTATTTTATTGATATTTTACTCCGCAAATACTTACGTCGTTTGCCATGACAGCAGCAATAGTGGCCGTTACACCTAACAAAAATATTAACTTCAAGTTAAACATTTTTAAGTTTTTTGTTATATAGCACGACTTCAAATGAAATCGAAAATCGAAATCACAACTAAACTAGTTTGAGGTAGGGACGCATCTTTTATATACCTGGCCCCCGATATAAACGGTACTTGAATTACACGGTTTTTAAATTTATTACATAGTTTAGCTTTATATGGTTTTCACATTTAGACCATGTATAATACGGTTTCCACAATTAAAAAAAAAAAAATATTTTGTATTTTATTTCGATTATGAATTTTTATTTAGTATTTAAGGATGCGCTCGTTTCACAAATAAAATTGTTGAAGACTTCGACTAGGCAGGAAACTGGAATCATGATATTTGAACAAAGATCCTGATTTCGAAAGTGCCTTTAAAATTTCAAAGAAAAGTTAAAAATGCATATGTGTTTTTCTTTTTAAAATAAAATTTTACGCCTTTGAATACGGTATAAATAAACTGCATGACTTCACATTTAATGGAACCAATTGCCATTTTTTCAATACAATTCATGCCTCATTTTGCACGGTTACTATGAATGTATGTACGAATTTTCTTTATATAAACTAAATTTCTTAACATTATTATTTTTTTTTTTTTGTGTATCCATATTTGGAAAATGCATTGAAAAATCAATCATTATTGCAAAGAATTTTAATGACCAAAAATTATTGCATAATTTTAGGCTTTCAGTTAAAAAGCAAACAAAAGAAACAAATGTTTAGCGTTTTGTCTTTGTTTCTTTTGTTTTTCCTAAGAGAATAAATAAATTTAAGCTAAAGAGTTTGAAATTTGTTCTTTATAAGACGTATGTGTGTATGTATATATCGCTCATTTACTCAAAGACTGTCATAACTCAAAAAACGCGATTTTGCAGAAAACGCGTTTAAAGTTTTCAATTGACTCCCACTTTGCTGAAAAAAGAAGAAATCTTATAATTCTCACGCGCAGAGTATACAAGATATTAATATGAAATTTTTAAACAATATGAAGCGTGACATAATGAATAATTCTGCATCATTAACTCAAAAATCGTGTTTTTTGACTTATGACAGTCTTTTAGTAAATGAGCGAAATTTGCTATTTAAAAAAATAAATTTAATCGAGCTTATAATAAAAGTTCTTAAATAATTATTGGAGTTTAATTAATAAAAAACTATGGAGACTGCTAAATTGCAAAAATTTTTTGAAAACTTTCAACATTTTGGGATTTATAATATAAAATACACAGCAGGTTTTTAGTCGACTTTTGAGTTTAGCTGTTATTCCTTATTGCCACAGATATTATCACACACGTAACTATTTTTTTCTTTTGATCATTTTTAGAAGAAACAAACACACCCATACATTTTTGATATTAAATAAATAAGTTTAAGATAAGGAAAAACCATTTTCTTGGTTTGAGCTTTGCTTATTTTTGCAAACCACTTTTCAAATTTTTTATGTTGATTCGTATTTACAAATAGCTATTCTTATTTAACCACAAGAGACTAAAGGATATGAAGCTTCATTGTTTATTCATCTACAAAAAAAAAACAACAAAGGAAACCCACCTAAACTGCCAAAAAAAAAAACGATTTACTTAGTAGCTAGTTTTCACTTTGGTGAAATATAGTGTCATCATGGAAATAATCACTGTAAAAGGTATTTTTTATAATAGACTGCTACGTCATAATTTCTCCTATTATTAATTTCTCCTATTTTTTTTTTTTGTTTTTTTTTTGGTAAAGGTCAAAATCACGCTGTTGAACTGACTGGAATCGAAGAGTAAGGAAATATATTATTTTTCATTACATCACTAGTTCGTTGCATAGCTCTATTAATTGTTAAAATAAAAGTGCAAAATACAAAACTTTTATGGATGATAAAGTATGTAAATAAAAAATTGAGCCATAACTAAATAAGCTTTCTTAAGAAAAATAACATTTTACAACAATTAACAATTTCGACAATTTGATGGTTAGTTATCGCAATAATAAACTTGAAGCTGATAACAGAAATAATGTTAAATGCTATATATAAGGCAATGATATGGCAAGTGGACTGTTATTAGTAGAGCGGTAACAGTTAAGATATACGAGTATAACACAAGATTTAAAAAAAAGATTCAGTGAATTTTTTGTCAATTTACCATAAAAAACAAAAAACAAACAATAATGAATCAATCAAATATGCTATTTGCCATAACGATCGCACTGTTCATTGCAATAAGTGCTGAAATATCAGAAGTTTCGGTACGTATGAAATATATTATTTTTTTTTAATTCGAAATTATAATTGAAAAATCTTTTAGAATAGCACAATACAGCAATTTAACTCTGATAAATTCAAAGAGGATATAATATCGGGCTTGAGTTCAAAACTGGATCAAAGGTAGATTATTTAATATTATCTTGGGGTTTGACTTAGGATTCTAAAAGAGGGAGTGCTACTTAACAATCCTGCAATCCGGAATTGATTTCTATTTTTTTTTTTTTTTTTTTTTGTTTAATTAATTTTTGTAACTTTCAAACTCAGTCTCAGGATAAAAATTTCAAATAAAAAAGTCCTTAACTTTACTAGCAACCTAGAAAATTCTGAATTGTCTTCCTCATTTAGCATCAGAAGTAAAAAAAATGTTGACACATGAAATGATTTATTTAATTAGTTAAAAATGATTTATTTAACGAAAAAGTACTTTCCAGATTGGATGAAATGCTTGAGAAACTGGAGCAGAGGTAAATATTAAAATTAATGTAAAGCTGCTCTTTTTCAAATTTCAAAGTCTAATAAATTGTCTTTGAAAATTATAAAATTTAAAAATCTCAGCTGTTTCCACGAAATCTTGAAATTTTACTCAAAAACTTTGAAATTCATCGAATTCAGTACTGAAAAGTTTTTCAAATATTAAAATATGATACTAGATAAACTCAAATACGTTTCAAATAAAACATTACCAAATCAAATGTTAACTGAGAAGAAGATCAATGTATCAAAAAAATATTACGGTTTGCGCGGAATTTTGAAACAGTTTTTATGGTGGGAATTTATTGAAATTTCAAAATAAATATATTTTTTTAAGTTCATGTACCTTTCTATCCTTAAAGAGCAAAAGAGCAAATCAAATTATATAGTCTAATTTCACAATGAACAAGGAACGAGTATGGAAATGACTTCCCGCTTCCTTCCTGTGCAACTTAGAAGAGTTCTGCCAATTACTTTATTTCAAGAACTATGGTATTTTTATTTTCTACCCGCCTACGGTATTGGTGACGCAATATGTTTTTGCCAAACTATTTAGATTCCATGAGTATTTCGAGATCATTGTGAATATTGGTGTTTATTATGCACCACGAGATGCATTCTTTAAAGTGTTTCCACATTTGATGGAGATGCAGTTTTCCATATCGGTTTTACAACCATTTAATAGAGAAGCAATTTCTAATCCAGGGTAAACTTGAAGTTTGTTATGCAACAATCAACCCAATTTCGATGCATTTAATTTTCTCAGGTTTTATTGAAATATATATTTCACAGATCAATCTTTTTTCGATACATACCTACTTTTTTTTGGGGTGGAATAAAGCAATTCTTCAAAGTCAGAGTGAGAAAAGTTCTATTTCTTTGTGTAAAAGTAAAATGAACGCTTTTTCATTCATTTAGGTACCTTAATTCTCCAAGTTGGAGAATTAAAGCTCCTTGATGATCTTGCAGTTTTTTGATCGCTGTTCTCTCTGGATTAAAACTTATTTTGGAACTTATTTGTGGAAGAGGCGTTCATGCCAAACCTTGTCAAACGCTTGAATGACACCTAGGAAAATAATAAACCAATACTTTTTTACTTTACTTCGGAAACAATTCAATGCATTGGTTCCACAGGGCAACAGTGCTGTGTTCTGAGATATATTAATACTTTAATATATGTGTACGACTTTCTGAAATATGAACAAATAGCAGTGGAGCAAAATGCAAGACTTACAATTAAACAGTCCTGCATGTGCTAAAATGTTATTTTTTATTTTTTTAATTTCTATTTGAATCTCTCTAGAATAGAACCTCTATTGACAACAGACAATAAACAAATTCTTCCAATACAACAAAGCATCAATGATGATCAGCTGGAAACTTGCATTTCATGCCAATGCAAACAAATAAATCGCCCAAGATCATGTGCTGAAGCTTTTAAGCTTTCAGCCAATCCACCAGCTAGTGGCATATATCAATTATATCTATCAGATTTTAGCTTAAAACCTTTCGATGTATATTGCTTACAAGATCCTCATAATGATGACGCATGGACTATAATACAACGTCGCCAGGATAATTCTACAGATTTTTATCGCACTTGGGATGATTATAAGCGTGGTTTTGGCAACCTGAATACAAATTACTTCATTGGTTTAGATAGACTACATGCAATGACCCATGCTCAATCACATGAGCTGTGGGTGCAGCTAGAAGATTTCGAGGGTGAAACACGATATGCAAAATATGAAAATTTCGCCATTGGTGATGAGGCTGATAAGTATGCGTTAAATACATTGGGTGCATTTAGCGGGAATGCTGGGGATTCGATGGCCTATCAGAAAGGCATGAAATTTACAACACTTGATAATGATAACGACAAATGGGATGTGGGTAATTGTGCTCACAATTATAAAGGTGGATATTGGTACAATTTTTGTCTTAACAGGTATTAAATATTATCTTATATGTATTAACATATATAAAAACATTTAATTGAAAATTCTTTCATAGCAATTTGAATGGCCTCTATCTGCGTGGGAAAGGAAGTGAATATGCCAAAGGAATTGCATGGTGGACTTGGCATAATTTGGATTATTCTTTGAAATATGTGCATATGGCTATACGGCCAAATAAATGATTTTAGTAGAAATGTAGAAATTGGATATGGTTTTCATTATTATTTTCATCCGTATTAATTAGCTTCTATAATTCGAATGAAATAATAAATTGGATTTTTGATGATGCAGTTAAAACTTATATGAATGTGTGTATCAATCTGTTAACTTTTGAATTTTTGACAATGTTCGTAGACCAGCATGCACTGCATAAACTAACTTCATCACAGAAATTAAAAAAATGGACTTAGTGAATTCTGCCTCAACGACGACGATATAAAGGGTGTTTTTTTAGAAGTGTGGTTTTCAATCTGGCAATACTTTTTTCGGAGATGTTCTTTTTGACAGCTGTCACTTGATTTATGCTCAGTTTGGTTTGCCATTTCATAATGAATAGACTTACTTCTGAACAACGTTAACAAATCGTGCAAATTTATTATCAAAATAATGGTTCGGTTCGCGCGACGCATCGCGCGCTGCGTCCAATACTCGGTCGACATAATCGCCCAGCAGACTCGGTAATTTGAGCAACCATGGATCGGTTTCGCATCCTCAGAGATGCCGTACAGTGCGCACTGAAGACGCTATTGCTACTGTGGAGCAGAGTATCGAAGAAGACCCGAATGAGTCCATCCTCCATCGCGCGCAACAATTGGAGCTGTGCACGTTCGGTGAATGGGCCCACAACGAGATGGCCACCTATCCCGATTTTCACAAGAAAATTTTGTTCAGCGATGACGCTCACTTTTGGTTGAATGGGTACGTTAATAAGCTAAATTGTCGCATTTGGAGTGATGATAATCCACAAGCCATTGTTGAGACACCGTTGCATCCTCAAAAAGTGACTGTTTGGAGTGCTCTATGGGCAGAGGGAATCATTGGTCCATATTTCTTCAAAGATGTAGCCGGCCATAATGTTACAGTCAATGGGGAACGCTATAGAGCCATGGGTAATGACTTTTTCGTGCCTGAATTGGAGGATGTTGATGTGGACGACCTTTGGCTCCAACAAGACGGCGCTGCATTCCATACAGCCAACGAAACAATCAATTTACTGAAGGAAACTTTTAGTGAGCGCATTATCTCCCGTCGTGGGCTTGTGGCTTGGCCTCCAAGATCGTGCGATTTAACACCGCTGGATTATATTTCGTGCACTTATGTGAGTTGCTTGTCTACGCAGATAAGCTCAAGACGATTGACGCCTTGGAAGAGAATATTCGGCGCGTTATTACTGAAGTACGGCCCCAATTGCTGCAAAAAGTGGTCGAAAATTGGGCCTCTCGGCTGGAATTTATTCGCCTTGCCCGAAATCATTTTTAAAACATAATGGCAAACCCTTATCTTTATATTGTAATAAAGCTAAATTCTTGGCCATAACATTGAATTATATGCGTTTTATTTCTTCTTGAAAACCACACTTCTAAAAAAAACACCCTTTAGTTTTAATAGAAAGATAGATTAACTATTAATCGATAACTTCTTTTATTTCTAATATATTTAGTTTGATATTTTTCAAGTAGAAACTAACTGGGGAACGTATTCAGGCGCTCGGTGCACTTTTTCCCATATCTAAGAGATATGCATTTTTTTTGAGCGGAAAACGTTTTTAAGAGTAGTTCTGCCCCTCTTAAGTAGGGGGTGCCGATTTTGGTGTTTCGCACATTGAGATGAAGATTTCTGTGCCGGTCTTTTTTCTAAAAGTTCCGCTCTTGGCGAAACAGTTGAAACACTCTCAGTAAGAGTTTAATTGTTGATAACAATTCAAAGTTGTTGTATTTAAATTTTTTGCTTTTAGATCTCAGTTTCAAGAGCAGGTTTACAATGCTGCCAGTAGAATATCACGCAAAATATGTTATTACTACGCTGCCAAAAGCTGAAGTAACACAAAATCATATGCTGTTGATTTGCATTTATTTTCACAGCTATAAAAAAATTACATGCAATAGTCGAAGCAAAAGCAGATTTACGGAAGCCAAAAAATACAAATTTTTATTGCATATCGCATATATTTGTTGTTGTGATGCAAGACCATTTGCACCATATCGTGAATAGGGCTAATGATTAGCTTCTGCTATGGCTGCTAAAAAATCAAAAGAATTAGTAAATGCAGAAAGTATTAAGACAATGATGTGCTCTTGCTATGACTATCAAAAAAGGGGAACGAATAGCGAAAGCAAAAGAAATATCATCAACATATTTTGTCAAAATTTTATATCAATACCCAAATTATCTAGCTCATTAAAAATGTTGTCCAACGAGTCGTCTAAGGGGGTTTCCCCTTTTTTTTCAACAAATTCTTATAACACAACTTGAGTTATGAGCTTAAGAACTGCTATAAAATTATATTATTACTTTAAAAAAATTTCTAAGCTTTATCAGGAAAATAATATCAAAATAAATAACAAAAATTACTAAGTTGAATTTATTGATATTTCACATAAATATGTAGGTTTGCATGTACTTTAGTATATGGGGCAATCCATGCCAACAAATCCAAAAATCAACATTCATGAAAAAAATATAAAAGGAAAAATGGGTTTCATTTCAAGAAATCGTTCACCCACGATGGGAATAGGTTTAAAATTTATGCAATCGAAGCAGTATTTTTGATCATTTAAAAGTAAAATCTATTGATATACTCACATTGAAAAACCAGATTTTAAGCCTATAGTAGGCCAATTTTTCAACAATAAAAAATATGAGAGTTGGCTGATTTTAATGTATAAAACTCGGAAATGAAGTCGAAAATGGAATTGAAGCCATAATTTTTTCTCAAGGTGTGAAAATAGCTTATAGTCCCAATAAATGCAAAGGTAAAAATTATTATGTATTCAAATTGCATAAATGTAAAATATAATCAATTCTCTACTTCTTAATACTTTTTCAACTCCAAAAAATAACTATAAATATTTTTTATTAATAATTAAAATTATCGCAAATAATTTTAATATCACCTAAAATAAATTTTTTCATTAATTACTCGAAATCTGATCTTCAACTGGCGATAAAATCAAAACGTAACAACGCACTGAATACACATAAATAAATTATAAACGTTTTTCAAAATGTATCAAACGGTAGCCGGTTTGAAGATGGTCTTGCCAACTAGAGAGTTAAGCTTGAAGTTTAAAAAGCTGATATCTTTTTGCAAAAGTTATAAACATTTGAAACTATCAAAAATTAAAAACTATCAGAATTTTCGGGGAAAAAAATTTCAATGTAATCAAGTATGTTTTTCTCACAGAATATAAAAAGATATCCAGGTTTCAGCTAAATCGAAAATGAGAATGTTGATTGTCGGATTTATTCGCATGGACTGCCCCATATGTATGAATTATTTTTAATCTCTCTTGTCAAGTTATCTTTGGCACTGGCATTTCAAAAATGATAAGCAAATGATAAAACGTTTATAAAAAAGCAATTTTGCAATTGAAACATTAACAGCAAAGAAGCAGCAACAATTTAAGAAACAATCGAGGTAAATAGCTATTGATTTTGTTATAAATACAAAACGGTTCCTAAAGAAACTGAAACCGAAAAGTGAAAATATCAGAAGATATTAAATTAATAACTAGATCAATGGAGTCCCACAAAGAACCTTCAAAGTGGATCGTACTAAAAACTCTTTTGTGAAAATCGTTTTTAACATAGACTTTCGAACAGTTAAGTATGGCAGATATCACGCCTAACCAATTTCACTAAAACTCCAAGTAAATTTTTATTCGGCAAAAAGGAATAAATGTGTGCATTGGTTTGGATAGTCTAAGATCTATTTGAGTAATCGCCCTAAGAGAACATAACTTTTTGTTAAAGTGAATATTAATATTTTTTAAATTGTTACAATGTTTTAAGTTATTTTAATTGGTTATAGTAACAACCAGAATGTTTCAATTCTGAAATTCTCTTTTTAAGAAAATTCAATTGAAATTATCGAATGAAGTTAACGGTTTGACGTAATTCTTTATTTTATAAATAAATTTTGACTAACTTATTATTTTTGAATTTAATTACACTGTGCTCGAATTAAAAAAAAAAATTTTTATAGCAGACGGGAGACATATCGTTTCTAACTAATTCGGGGTCGAAAAATTCAGTGGTGATAACCGTTTTTTCCCCTATCAGCAGCGTTTCACACAAATTTTTTTTTTTTAAGTTTTGGTTTGGGGGAATACTACGAAGTTACATGTTCCTCTTCTTATTGCGGTGAAAATTGGTATCGATTGGTTTTTTGACATGAAAAAAACTGAATCTGACATTTATTTGCAGAAAAAAATAATTTTAGACATACCTGCCATACAAAAAACCGTTAAAAATCCCCAAAAGTGGAAAATTTGTATGGGAGGTTGGCAGACATCTTTGCTATCATTAAAAATATAATTTCTGAAAGTTTCAGAACAATCAGCTGAAAAATAAGCATCCAGTTATCATCAGCGATCAAACGATTGTAAACAAGTAGTTCAAAACGAAAATTACACTATCCAACAAAAATTAATTTTTCCAAAAACAACAAGGTTGTAAAAGTGGATTCTGATAGAACTCGGAAAAAAAATTATACGGTCTCTTCGTTTTAAAAGTTTACGTCAAACTTTTTGTACGCGGGCCTAAGGTTTGCCCATTTCCACATTTTTGACGGTTTTTTGTATAAAGGTATGTCTAAAATTATTTTTTTTAAAAGCCACATTTGCGTCAAAAGTGATAGGGTCCCAACATAAAATCCTTTTTTCTAATAAGATTTTTTTCACCTTCACAGTTTTGAAACGAATTCTTCGGATTTTGTCAAACATAACATACAAATGTGAGACAGTTCTAACGACTATGAAAGGGTTAAAAGAAATTATCCTATCATATTTCGACAATACTTCATTAGAAAAATTAGTCAGTCAGTGTTAGCCATACTCCTTTAGAGTGACTGACAAGTAAAATTTTGTAATTTTTTTTATCAACAGAAAATCAATACCAACAAAACAAAAGAAAAGAAACAAAGTCATTAACAATGTATCAACCAAAGTTTCTCAGAGCCCTAATGATCTCGGTGATTATTTCAACAGCCTGCGTACAAAGTGGAATCACAGTAAATGTCAACGTTTCAGAAGATGTGGTATACAAAATTGAAAAATTTTATCATTTAAGAAATTTTAAATTAACAATAAAAAAACTATTTTAGACTACCAACTTAGCACAACTCAAAGACGAAATTGTAGCAGAAATTAATTTAAAATTCGATCAAAAGTACTCTACAATGATGTGCGACAATTTGGTACCCTGCAAAATCTGATGGGTAAATGAACAACTTTTGCTGTTTCTAACCTAGGATTTCCTATAAAGCCTAAAGCGTGAAATTAAGAAAATTACTGAAAATTAAAAACTTTACAATGCTTACCCCTTACCCTCTACTTAGGATGTAATATTAACTCATTACCAAACCCCTATATAAAGGGTTTTCTATTAGGGACATAACAATTTCGTATCTTTACATGAACGCACCTTTAAACTTTTTTAATGAACTGTCAATGTCAAAAGGTTAGTTAAAGTCAACATTTTTATCATGGTTAAGTTCATGAACTAGCAACGTTTGGAAATTATTAAAAATTACTACCGAAATTCTGAGTGGGCGGTCGCCACTTTAAGAGCGCTTACCCCAATTTTCGGTGGTAATAATCGTCCCACCCGACAGTCTGTGCATGTTATAGTGGATAAATTTGAATCCACATTTTTACTATTGGATGTTCCGGTGCCAAAAAGACGTCGTACCGCTCGAAGCGAAGAAAATATCGCAGCCGTAAGTGTATCGATTAAAAATGACCCAAATCAGTCGATTCCACGTCGTTCTCAAGAATTGGGCATCGCTCGAACGACACCGTGGCGTATTTTGTGAAAATATCTTGGCACGCATGCTTACAAGATGAAATTGACTCAAAAACTAAAGCCACTTGATCATTTGAAACGCCGAAACTCTCCAATTGGGCTCTGGCAAAGCTTGAAGAAAATGAAGAATTTCATCGAAAAATCATCTTCACCAATGAAGCTCATTTCCGGCTCAATGGATTTGTTAATAAGCAAAATATGCATTACTTGTCAGCAACAAACCCACATGTGCTTCTTGAGATACCGTTACATCCGCAAAAAGTTACTGTTTGGTGCGGTTTTCATGCCGCAGGTGTGAATATCATGCTATCGTATTATGTTGGAAGATTATTTGTAGTCAGAATTGGATGAACTTGACATCAACGATATGTGGTTTCAACAAGACGGTGCCACTAGCCACACAGCACGCGTCACAATCGATTTATTGAAAGGAAAATTCGGGAAACATGTTATCTCGAGAAATAGTCCAGTGGAATGGCCGCCTCGTTCATGCGATCTAACACCATTGGATTTCTTTTTATGAAGCAATATCAAGTCACTGGTCTATGCCAACAAACCAGCAACTTTAGACGAGCTCAAAGATGGTAAATCGGGTCCAAAGAATCGATCGCTGTAAACGGGCTCGTGGTGGTCATATGACCGAAATGGAATTTCAATCATAAAATGTAATGCTTGCACTACATCCACAATAAATTTCAGCTCAATATCTTAACAAGTTCTGTGTTTTATTAATAGATAAAATTGTTATGTCCTTAATGGAAAACCCTTTATATAATTATACCGGGTAAATGGCTATAAAAAGTGGTTGGAATCACAGAAGGCCAAAACACCCTTGAAACTCCCAAATTTATTATTTATATATATATATATATATATATATATGGGATATATGGGATTAACCGTTAGAAAACACAACAACTAATTTTTTTAAGAAAATATTTCTCATTCAAAAACATTTAAGGTTTTTGAAAGCCAAACATATTTTTACCAAAAAATGAATATTACTTACCAATTTACTTACTCATTTTTGCAATATTATCTTCATACAATATAAAATAATAAATAACTACAAATAATTTTCTAATTGCTCATTTTAGAAATATTTTCTTCAAAGTTTGTTTGTTAAGGTTAATCCATTATAAAGAGATTATCCAAGAATAATTTTTTAAAATAATTTAAACTAACATTGGTGGTTGTTATCTTCAGTGACACCAATATTTGCAATAAAGTATATTTTAGTCTCGAAGATACTACATATAATATGTTTCGTGACCGTGTACCCAGTATTGCCATACATATGGAAACAACTCCATATAATATTCTAAAGTGAGGGTAAGTTTTGCATCCTTAGCAAATTTTTCCTGTTCACGATTAATAACTTTCTCTTAGGCATGAAACAAGTCGGAGTAAAATTTAAATAAAAGGTTTATACTTATATATCTGGTTATGGGTCTACCGAAAAAGCTGAGTAAAAGGCCCTTGAATAAAAGCAACCCTAGATTACTACTCAAACGAAATTCATTGGCCATTAGATTTTGTAAGACACTAAATTGTCGCACTGTGTCATTATTTATTTTAATAAGCATTAACACACAAACCATATTTCAGATTGGAAGAAGTGATGAGGAAACTGGATCAGGGGTATGTATATATGTCATACAAAAAACCCGCCAATTTTCATAACTTAAATTAATTTCTTCAGTTTGATTTATGTGAGATCGTTATATAAATTAACTTCAATCTTCATCTCTGTTTATTACTCCAGATTTAAGTTAAATTTATTATTTCGAATTTCAGATTAGAAGACAAACTTACAACATGCACAGACAGATTGTATAAACAAATAGTTTCTCTCAAAGATGATATAAAGCAGGAGGTAATTTCAATCAGAGATGAAATAAAACAAGAAGTGGTTTCAATTAGAGATGGAATGAAACTGCATACGACTTCAGCCATAAATGAAATGAAAGAGGACATCACCTCAGAATTGGACGTAAGGTGAGATTAAGTGTATTTCTGAAATGAATGTTTTAAACGATCTTCGATAAGATTAGCTATTTGCTTGTTTATATAAGCCCATAGAGCTAACTAGTTTTTTTACTTTAAAGTAACTATTCTTAAATATTTAATTTTTAATTTATTTAAACTCAAAGACAGATTGTTTTCTGTTCAAACCAAAAATCAGACTGCATTTAGACGAAAACCGAGACCTATGTTAAACTAATATTTTGAACCATAAATTCAGATTTAAAAAGAAATAAAAACCAAACTTTAAAAGCAAATGAAATATCAGATAAAAAGTCTCCAAAGCTCTCCAATTGTAAGGCATATATAAACAGAATCTGAAATACCGGACTAAATGTAGATCTAGTGTCCCCAAAGCTCCCCTAGTGCATATTATAGTTGGTTGGTTTTTGTTACCTCCTCTATGAGAACAATTTTTGAAAAGAGGGAGTAATTACAATAGGTTGACACTTTTTTAATTTTGTTTTTAAATAAAACTCCACCCCTGCACTTTGTGTTTCACAGAATTTTTACTAACTTTGCCTCCGGAGCTCCCTTTCAAAATTGATTCCATGTCCCAAAAAACCCTGGTGCACTAAATTTTAGCTTGAATCAATTGGTACATAGATGACGCTCCAATAGATAAAAAAAATTCAGCTGTTTTCTTGATTTTTGGTCTCTCTTTGGTTCAAAAATCTGGTGCAGAGTTTCAGCAAAATCACTTGATTCATAGATGGCGCTTCCGTACAAGGAAAAATTCAACATTTCCTTAGTTTTTCTAACTTTTGCACTTGTATAAGTGCTGCCAAATGTCCCGGTTTCAGCAGAGCATCACAGATTTGTCATTACATTATAAATGTTCCGCCGGGGCAATAGTTTTCCCTTGTAGAATTTTAAAAGACGTATAATTTTGTTACTTAGTACTTACCTTTTAATGATAACCCTGATTAAATATTATAATATAATGAAAAATCTGAGGCGAGAAGGGAAACGAAGTAAAAGGGACGAAAAATACAAAGCTTGTTGTTTTTATTTTGTGTAAATTAGATATTTTTAAAAATTTCATTTACAATCTATACCCAAAAAATTTTATGTATTTTGTGTTTCGAGGAAAAATGCAAGTCCCGTATATCATTTTTAATTTTGGTAATTTGTTCAGGGATTCTATAAAATGAAATTGGCAACCCTAACTTGTATAAAAGTTTTAAATATGTATAGCAAAACTTTGATTTGCACCGTTTTGAACTACATTGTTCTTAATTGCGTCGTTACAAATTTTCGTGTTGAGTCGTTACCTTATCTTGAACTCAAATTTTTTGGTTGAAATATATATTCAGGTTTTTTAATTAATAGTATTTTTGATTTTCGTTTAATATTTTATTCTGGTTCCAATTAAAAAACAACTTTATGAAATACTTATGTACATAAAAAAAAAATTATTTCTATTTGCGTCGTCTTTCTTCGGTCACGATGAAAAACGCAAATCTGGCGTGCATTCAAAGAAAAGTACTGCAACACTGACACAAATGCGCAGCAAATGGACAAATTTTTGGGCTAAAGTTACTAATATTTTTATAAAATTCAAAATGCGAAAAAAGTGTAGCGCATCTTGTTTTTACCCCCTTCTACAAAAAACAAAAAAAAACGTGGTTATGATAAGAGTTGCCTAAATCTCCTGTATGTCGGCCCACTTTATTGCATATGTGTATGATACTAAATAATATAAATTTGTGCTTTAAGTATATTTTATCGTTATAGTAGATTAAAGTATTTATGTATGTATATTTCTCCATTTGTAATTGAATCTTTAGCAATGATCACCTGCTGACAAAAATTAAGTATAGAACGGTAGTGGTAGTTTCTTTCAATATCACTATTCAGTGAAGATATTTGGAATCAAATCCATAATTCTGGGTTATGATTTCAAATATTAGTAGCTTATATGGGATATTGAAAGATTAAGAACTACCACTAAGATCACTGATGAGGAATTGTGGCGGATTCCGAAACGGCCGTCTGATTTGCCCGTCTCTATATACATTGTTGTTGTGATGACTACATTTGTTCATTAACCTGTTTATATATAACTTCAAATAACGAAATTAACATGAACTTAAGTCATGACTTTGAAAATTAACCTCTAGATTTAATTTTCATAGTCTCCTAAAAAAACTATCATGAACTGATCGAATGGGGACCGTTCAGAAAAAATGACACCTAGAATCATTTTCTCACACACACACACTCTCCCATGTACTAGACTTTCAAATAACGAACTGTTATGCAGACTAGCTACGATGGGAAAAAAACAACAACATAAGTGTATAGAACGGTAGTGGTAGTTTCTTTCAATATCACTATTCAGTGAAGATATTTGGAATCAAATCCATAATTCTGGGTTATGATTTCAAATATTAGTAGCTTATATGGGATATTGAAAGATTAAGAACTACCACTAAGATCACTGATGAGGAATTGTGGCGGATTCCGAAACGGCCGTCTGATTTGCCCGTCTCTATATACATTGTTGTTGTGATGACTACATTTGTTCATTAACCTGTTTATATATAACTTCAAATAACGAAATTAACATGAACTTAAGTCATGACTTTGAAAATTAACCTCTAGATTTAATTTTCATAGTCTCCTAAAAAAACTATCATGAACTGATCGAATGGGGACCGTTCAGAAAAAATGACACCTAGAATCATTTTCTCACACACACACACTCTCCCATGTACTAGACTTTCAAATAACGAACTGTTATGCAGACTAGCTACGATGGGAAAAAAACAACAACATAAGTGTATAGAACGGTAGTGGTAGTTTCTTTCAATATCACTATTCAGTGAAGATATTTGGAATCAAATCCATAATTCTGGGTTATGATTTCAAATATTAGTAGCTTATATGGGATATTGAAAGATTAAGAACTACCACTAAGATCACTGATGAGGAATTGTGGCGGATTCCGAAACGGCCGTCTGATTTGCCCGTCTCTATATACATTGTTGTTGTGATGACTACATTTGTTCATTAACCTGTTTATATATAACTTCAAATAAAAATTAATCTTACCAAATCATTGTTTGGGGTACAGAAACTATTCAAGCTGTTAAAAAATTGCATTTCATGTCAGTGTAAAAAACGAGAAAATCGACCAACAAGCTGTGAAGAGGCTTTCCAATTCTCAACTAACTCTCCAACCAGTGGCATCTACAAATTATATTTACCAAAGTTTAATTTGGAACCGTTCGAAATTTATTGTCTGCAAGATCCTCATAACGGTACCGCCTGGACCGTAATACAACGTCGCCAGGATAATTCGACAGACTTTCATCTAGGTTGGGATGATTATAAAAAAGGGTTCGGTGATTTGAATTCAAATTACTTTATCGGTTTAGATAGGGTATATGCAATGACAAATGCTCAACCAATGGAGCTTTGGGTACAACTAGAAAATTGGGAAGGAAGATCAGCTTTTGAGAAATACGCTCACTTTGCTATTGGCAACGAGACTGAAAAATACATATTAAATCCGTTAGGTGCTTTTAGCGGAAATGCATATAATAGCTTGGGTTATCATGCGGGAAAGAAATTCGCAACGAAAGATAATGATTATGATGAATATGATTGTACAAATTGTGCAAAACTCTACTCAGGGGGATGGTGGTTCGGAAACGGTATGAGTAGGTGAATAAAACAATCTTGCTATTTATAACAAATATAACTTAAAAAAAATTTAAAATTGAAATTCTATTGCAGTAATTTGAATGGCGAATATCAACGAGAACATTATTCAAACGTCGTTAAAGGTATTATGTGGAGTCGTTTTCCTTCCCCCATTAAATATACTCATATGGCTTTACGCCCCAGACAATAGGCTTCATGATTTTTATTATATAAGTAAAGTTCTTAAAGCACTTGTCATAAATATATATAAATAAAATTGCAAAGTCCATTCATGTATTTTAATTTAAATAATTCGGAAATTCGAAATATTCTGTCTACAGTTTCCTAGGGTATTCGATACGATTAATCAAAATTGATATTCTATAATTTTGCCTTTTGAAATTATATAAAATAAAAATGGATTTCTTAATATTTTAAAGCAAATTATGTTGGTATTTGAAGCAGGATCAATACTAAACCTTTTGTTGAAAGCTGGACTTATGAAAATACTATAATTCCATGAAAGGGCACAATAGATTTTATAGATCACAATGCATATTTTTTTCACTCACTCCCCATATCCTACATTTCGGAGTTTTTTAAGTAACAATTCTTCCAACGGTCTTAACGAATAATAAAAGTATTAAAGTGTGTTTGGGAAAAGGTTGCTTATCAAAAATTATGGGGATTCTAGAACATCACAATACCCTCAACCCATACATTTCATGTGCCGTTATCTTGAAAACCTAAAGTGATGAGGGAAAACAGTCTTCAAACCCGTGCTAGGCGAACCCAAATTACTATTGAATACATGTGGGATCACAAGCCCGATCTTGGTTATTGCATAGTTTTATCGACTGCTGAGTTTTTAGTATGCGTTAGTATGAGCACTTCGAAGATACGGAAATGATCAAATTCTACCCAATAACTATGTAGGGTAGAAGGGGGAGCATTCGCCACTGGGGCACATTTGCCACCCCCCTTATCTTCTAATTTAAGAAAGTTTTATAATTGAAACAATCTATTATTTGTGCTTTTATCGATCATCTTTCATCCCTTCTACTTTGACAGTTGAGCTTTGTAAGTGATCGTAGGCAGACGTGTTTTTGTATTTTTCGGGTGGTTGCAAAAATATTTGATAGTAAGTAAATCTTGTAATAACTTTTTTATTTATTGAGTGTGAAAAAAGTTGTTCAACTATGTTATTTCGGTGTTATTAAATTAAAGAATAAGCAATAGTTTCTTTTTATAAATGTTCAAAAAGTTTCAAAAAATTATGTTTTTATGAAAGTTGTTGCTCCTGGGGCACATTCACCAGAATGCGGATGGGGCGGTTTCGACGGCATATGATATGAATTTTAGACAGTATAATGTTAAATTAAGTCATATCTAAATAAATTCCTCTGGATCATGGATATACATGTATATACAATTGCATATTTTTTTAAAATAAATAACTTATATTTTTTAACAAAATATTTTAAAAATGAATCATTTATATTTTTGTTACTTTATGTTATAAATAAATTTTCATAAATTAAAAATAAGTAGAACTTATTCTGACTGATAATATGTAATAGTAATATACAAGAACAAAAATAAAAAAAAATAACTATTACTTTATCAAAAACCTTGAATTTTATTCCTTGGCGATTGCACCCCACCCCCTTGACGAATGTACCCCATGACTGGGGCACTTTCACCATTTTGGACTACTTGGAAAATCATCAAAAAATAATAGAAATCATTAAGATAATCAACTCATAAAGATAACAGATGAAAGCTAATAAATATAAATTTCTAATTACAAAATAATTAAAAAAAACTGTTAGTTTAGCCTAGATAACACTTTAAAAAAAAGTGGCGAATGCTCCCCCTTCTACCCTACTACTAGCATACCGCCTTCATACATAAACTGTCATTGCCTTGCGAACTATAGTTCCCCAGTTAAGTCGTTTCAAGTATGGGAGGTGCCACGCTTATATATTAAATTTAAAAAAATATTGCCTATGTTCAGACGAAGAGTGTCACCATTGCAATACAATGTTCCTCAGATTTCTTCAACAATACATCTAAACGGTACATCTAAACTTTATCGCGCAGTTTTCACACAAATATTTAAGTTCTTCCTTCTCTTTTTTCTATATCTGAAAATATTGTCCTTATTGTTTCTACGCTGATAAGAATCAGTCATTTCCATTCCGATTAAGTCAGGGGGTGGCAGATTTATCCAAACGAGCAAAAACTCGTACGAAATCGTCAGGAAATCACAACAGACTTTTAATGCTCCAAAGCGACACAGCGTTGGACGCCTTTATAACGACGTCCGCCCAAACTGGGTCAGCATTCATTATTAATGACAGAGGAAGTCATAAATTTTTCGTTGGTCCATCATCATTAGCCAACATTCTTGTCTTGTACGAACATTAATATATAATTTTTCAACGATAGAAACAATTCTATCTGCGACTTTTTCCCGTTTATTAAAAATATTTGGTGACACTTTTTTAAAGTAAAACCGAAAATATTATTCCTATAATGGTTAAAAAAAAATATTTTTTAAATGCGATCATCTCAAAGCTATAGTTCATCTCAAAGCTATAGTTTGGCATATATATACATCACTTCATTATTAAGGTGACGATTTATGTGTAAATGATCCACTGTGTGAAGGAACGAGTTAGAAAAAAGGCAATAAGAAATAGAGAGAGAAGAGTTGCGTTTAAAATCTCATCGAAAATTAAAAATCTGCAAAAGAATGAATGTTTCATATTCCATTTATTCCAATATTATCAGTTTTTCTTATAAATTTTTAGAATTTGATTTAGTTGAATACCTAAACTAAGCCATTAATACAAATCAGGGCCGTAGCCAGAAATTTTTTTCGGGGGGGGGGTTTTCATTCGAAGAAAATATTCATAAATAATTTTTATCAAATTGATTTTTAAATACAATATATTAAATCAATGATACATTTGATGGACCCTATAAAATTAAAATTTTAGGAAAAATTTTCCGATTTTTTTTAATCTTAACCTCAAAAAAATGGCCAAAAGTGGCAAAAAATTCCCAGAATAATCAAATTAAATTTTTGCAAATAAATATTATTCAATGTGCATTCTAGTGCATTTTTTTTTTATCGTGAGGGACATAATTTCATTAATTCATTGACTTACCACTTCTGATGATGTAACCAACCTCAAAAAAATTACCAAAAATAGTAGAGGCTTATTTTTTTCAAATGATCATCATTGGGAATTTGAGCCATTATCAATGATAAGGAACCCGGATGAGGTTGGCTTATATTCCCTAAATTCGTGAAGTCACAGTATTGAAAGAGATCTTTCAAGCCGTGGTGCTCTGAGCAATAATGCGTTAAAAAATTAATTTTAAGATGGGTTTTGCTAATAAGATGGAGTTTTTGCGAAATAATTTTTCACGTTGAACACGAATCTGAGGTCAAAAGCTTCCCATCACGTCACGTTTTAGGAAAAAATGGGGTTCAAGCAAGTCTTATTTTACCAGGATCCGATAATTTTTTCTATTTTTATTAATTTTTAAACTTTTCAAACTGATTCAGGACGAAACCTTAAATCAAAAGCAGTTACTGACCTAGAAAAACTATGAATGCAGGAGTGCTTAGTATCACCTTCTCTTTTTGAATCCGTAGTCAAACCTCATGTCGAAGAAAACAAATCGGATTTGATCGCTTAGTGTAACTAAGATTTCAAATTTATTTTTTATATTTGACTTTTTAGATAAAAAAAACCGATGGAAGTAAAAAATATCGTTAAATAGATTTTATTTTGACTTTTTTTTCCATCCATTGGCAATTAATCTAAAAAATTAGAATAAAGTTTCCACATTTCGGGGGAGGTCAGAACCCCCAAACCACCCCCCTCCCCCCTAAATACGGCCTTGATACAAATACACAGGGAATGAAATAAATAGATAAATATCGCAGCCGAATACGTTAGGGTTCGGATATAACTTTGAAAAACCTCATAAGCAACATGTTTTTTTCGGATCTGAAGATCAGACCATGTTTACCATACGTTTTTGGGTCGTTGAATCCGAGGTCCAAAAAATCCCAGCACATCAAGGTTCTGACATAAGCTTAAAAACCCTCATGCAGTTTTTTTTTTGCCAGACTATGTTGCTACATGTTTTTATGGTCGCTGAATCTGAATCCGAGGTCCGAAAAATGTCAGCATGTCAGGTTTTCGACTTAGCCTAGATAACGTGGTAATTTGCAGGTTATGTCGAAAACCAGACATGCTGTGGTTTTTTAGATCTCGGATTCGGATTCAGCGACCCCAAGAACATGTAATAAACATAGGCTGACTCCGAAGCTCGAAAAAAATTGTATGAAGTATTTTGAGGTTATGTCAGAACTCAGACGTGCTGGGATTTTTTGGACCTCGGATTCGGATTTAACGATCTCAAGAACATATAGTAAGCATGGTCTGACCTCCAGACCCGAAAAAACTTTTTTTTTGTGTGGCTATGTATTTATCAAAATTTTTTGATTTTTGAGTATGAATGTATTATTTTTATTTTTCACAGAAGAAATAAGCACAAAGAAAAAATGAAGCGGAAATATTAAAATTAGTTGCTAAGAATTTGCAGAAGTGTAAACACGACAGTCATCCTCATGACTATCATCTTTGTGCTCATCTTAAGGCTTGTATGCTATCTCTCATATGTTTGTTGCAAATAAGAGTCCGTTAATGCAGCTTAAATGAAGGATTTTGATGTAGTCTTAAAGTCAAGGAAGTATTTAGTCAAGATTTGAAATTTTTGGGTAAATCTAAGTTGTCATTAAGGAGATACAATTTTTCAAAGTAACCTATCCACAAGAATGTGGCAAAAGTGTGTCTCGAGTTTTATGGAAAAACGAGGCATATTCTTAAACGAATATAAAAAATATTCTATTTATGCTTCTTATTGTAAGTAAATGACTCATATAAATCTATTAAATGGTCAACATTAATACAAGAAATGACAACCACTTTGCCAATTTACAAAAACAGTATGCAACGGTGTACAAATTTTATTGGCAAACGCCAGCAAGTGAAAAACCTTTTAACTAATTCCCACAACGTGAGCGGGCTGCATAAAGAAGACATCAAAATACTTCTGCCAAAAATGGAAAAAATAATAATAAAACTAATATCAATTGGTAACTGCTGCGATTTATCACCGACCATAAAAATCGCACTCCACCTCATACAAAACCTTCAAGATAATTCATAAATAAAGTTTCCCAAAATTAAATGCCGCTTTAAAGTATGCATGGGGCACAATACACACAAAGTATAACTACCAACAACTTCTCCTTGATGCCAACAAACCAAACAACGCTGCTGCATTGGTTTCTGTAACTGGGTATATGTATGTATGCATATATTAGATGACGACGAATTGGTAACACTGTGGCGCACCATTGTTAATTGCTAATTTTACCACGATAAAAATGTCGTGACCATACTCATATTCAGATATATAGGTAAGTATGCAAAAAGGTATATATGTATAAATGTATGTATGTATGTATTTATAGTACCATACCAAAACCCATACCAAAAAACCATACCATACAAATATGTATGTACATATATACATATCTATGTGCCAAAAGAGCTTTTTCCCCGGTTAATCTACTTTTCTATGGATAAACTACAACAAAAAAATTTAAATTGTTTTCATATGCATGCATACAGAGATGAAAATATTCTTCGCTTTTCCATTAGATCCAATAATAAAAACGCTAAGCATAAATTGTATTGTGAATTTTTTTCTTGTTTTTGGTTAACAATACAATTAAAAATTGAAGAAGATGATGAAGTGGTAGTAGAAATATGAATGCATTTGCAGACGCCGCCCACAAATAGGTTACTGGGTTAGTACTAGCTGAGTAATGTTGTTTTAGTTAAAGCGTTTATACTTTAACGCTTTAATCTAGTACATATTCGACCCATAAGTCAAAGTAGAAATTGAGGTGTGCATATGTATGTGTGTGTGTATGCGACAGAGAAATATAACTATATAACTCACAAATTGCATCTTAATTTTATGAGTCTCGTTTTTGTTGCATTAGCTTTATTAAAATTGTACAAATATATCCCATTTACAGTAATTAAACCCCACTAAATTGGGATTCAAGTTCAATATGCATTACATATTTCTGACGATGCAATTAACCGAGGATTACTGTTGCAAATCAATGTATATTGTTGCTGTAGAAAATGCATTTGACAACTAATCGTTTCTCATTTGCTACTTAGCGACTCTCAATTACACCTCGAAACTAAACTGATTATCTTAAACGTAATCAGATGTGGCGCGAACAAATCATTACAATAGTTTGGTTTATAGCGATATATGTATAAGTACATTAAAATGCCTCAAGCCGCAAAGCTTTTGTTGTATACCTCTAAAAATGATGATTTCCAAAATATTTCATGAGCTGGATCGTTTGAAAAAAAAACCTCTAAATGTAAATATTTTTACAGGGAATATTTTTGTAGGCTTTTTTAGAACAAATAAAGACTAACACATTATAGATACTCAAAAAAAGCTTGGGTTCTGCACAAAATCTGCTAACAGACTCTTGACATTGAGTTTTTTTTTTCTTTTTTTTTTTGAAATTTTAGAGATATTTTTCATACTTTCTATGAAATTGAATTTCTATGAAAACTAAAATAATTTCGTAATTTCTTATTACATTTTTTGGTAGGCTTTGCAAATATTTTGATTTGCAGCAAAAGTTTATTTCAGAAAAATTTTTCCAAAGAAAAATAGCGTTTTAGAGGTTCTTTCCAAAGGATTCAGCACATGAACGATAATCGCCAATACAGAAATATTTTAGAAGTTATTATGACGCTTTTTTATTCATTAATTTTTTGTTTTTGGTTATGTTTATACTATGCAACAACAATCAAAATTTTTGGTTCAGATGAGGGTTCGAGAAGTATTTTCAAAGACGGAACCGCCCAATCAGTTTTGGATTAACAAGTCCAATTGCATAATTCTCAAATATTTCCTTTTAATACGTTAGTTTTGGAGAATTTTTGAAAAATTTGCCTTTTGGAGGCGGTAGCCCCGAAATGAGTAAAAGCACCGTTCTGTTCCCGAACTCGCTACCTATTTTTACATAAGGGGTGTTACTCTGTAGTTCGATCCGAAAGAAAATTTACTCGAATTCGAACGATTGGTACTCTATAAAACATTTTCGAATAATATTTGTTCGATATTCAGATTAAATTTTGTGCCTTTAGGAATCTAATGTGGCATTCGAATAGAACTGCCTCTCGAATCGAACTACTAAGTAACACCCAAGGAATATTTTTTTCATATTTTACCAGCCGTTTCCATTCCATTAACCGTCGAAGACCCAAGGGTTTTTAAAATAGAAAAATTAAAAATTCACTCGCTAAACTAGTCACAGGAGCTGACAAATATTTTTTTGCAATTTGATTTGAAGGGGTCGTCTGGTGTAATAGCAGTTTTTTACGCTTTTTCGCGATTTTCTTTTTTTTTAACAACGAATACTAGCTCTGCATTTTTATCAAATATTTATTAACATCTCAAGAATAATTTAAAATTTTTTTTGCTTTCAAAAATACAGTTAAATAAACTATACATATCTAGAACGACAAATAAATATTTGGTTTTCCACATTTTTTTTGTACTATTTCAACTTGAAAAAAAAAAAAAAATGGCAGAAATCACAGTAATGATCTTGGTTCATATAGTAAAATAAATTTTCTATAATAGGATCCCGGGCACGGCGAGTGATATCTCGGAGTAAGGTTCGTTACAGCGTTATAGAAGCAATTTAATAAAAAAATTCGATTTTTGACCCATCACCCCAAACGATCCCCTTAAAAACAAAACGAAGTGGAGTCCTAACAATAGAAAGTTCTCTAACGATTAGGTTGTTAATCGGTGGGCTACTTCAAACGTAAAAACGAGCAAACGTAAAAACGAGCAAATTTATTTATTTGAATTGTATTCGGCGTATTCGGCATACTTTTTTAGACCGCATTGCTGAAGAACCGAAGCCGAATATTCTGTAGGACACAAATTGTTTTTTTACGTCCAAAGTGGACACCTTAAAAAAAGGTATGGCGCTGACCCGGGTTATAACGGTGCTTGAAGTCATCTTAAACAAACAATTTAAATAGATTGTTTTTCTGTAGGTGTGTCATTCTGGCAGGTAGTAGATTTAAAAATTTTTGTTAAAAAATGACAAAATGGCGGATTTCTAAAAATTGTTTTGTTGAAAATCGGGGTAAAAAATAGGAAATAATGTTTAGAAATAAAGAATTCTACTGCCTGCCACAGCTATTGGCGTGTGGAATAACGTATTAAAATTTCAGCCCAAACGGCTCTATAGAATTCTTTCAGAACGATCAGCAAAACGTTGTTTCGAGAAAAACGTTTTTAAAGTTTTAACAACAGATAGAGTTTTAACAAAAGGCGCTTTCGACGACTATGTGCTATAACTTCATTAATATTTTGAATTTTGGTCTGAAATTTTTACTGTGTACTCTCAATATATTGCACTTTTGAAATACATTACAAAAAATAAACGATTTTTTAAAACTCGAACACCAGACTATAATCTTAAGACGACAATTTTAAAATTCACGCACACTTACGATTTTTCACCAATCCAAAAATTTAACGGCACGCACGACCACGTTGATTTTAACTGGCATTCCGGTATTTGGTAATAACTAAACTAAGCGGGAATGCCCGCTAAAGTCGAACCAAAAGGTTTGAAGCCAGTGAAATTTTGGGTTCAAGCTTCAAACTCACATTGGTTTTGATTTGTTTTCGAGCACCACTCGCACTATCTGTAGTAACTGGTTCGATTTTATCTAAATCAACATATTCAAAGCATCGTTAAACTAGTAGTTTGATGTTTAATTAAATAGTAGTTATATGCAATCGGAGTAATCTCCTTTCTTTGGTAAATTGATAACTATTCCTTCGTTCCAATAGCTCAAAAAGCTATTACCAGTCCATAGTTTGAGCGGTATTGGAAGTCGCACCTTTGCTGTTAGTTTTGGATTGCATTTCAATAGCTCTGTGCAGATGTTATCGTTAGCATGCGTTTTCATTCTTCCATTTTCATTTTTCAAACTCTTGATTGCTGAAATGATTTCGTATTTGGAAGAATTTTCAATGATAATTCTTCGAAGATAATTTGTGTAACTTAAGTCGGGGACGTTCATCAAACTAATGGAATTATTTATGGCCGTCTTGCAATGCTTAGACCATCGCAAGAACTGTACATTTACATCCGTAAATTGGTTTCGGATTTGATACCCGGTACGGTTATCATTACATGGCACCAGCACTTACCTGGCAATGGAAACTTCTCTTTCTAATTTATAGAGGTACTGAGTTTACATCAGTTTCTATAATAAATCTATTTACTTCCAAAATTTACAAAGATATTTAAAGTAAAAACCTAAAATTCCACAATTTCCACAAAACAGTGAAAGTCGCGTAAATCAGAAAAGCCCAAAAGAGCCACGTGCCTAGTTAGCCAAATTAAACATTTGAAAGACACACCACAAGTATTCTAAATCCGATGGCAAACTGACAACGATATGTATTGAATGCGGTTTGTGTGTGTTTCAAAGTTTCATCATTTCGTGCTACTGTAAATTGTAATTTTGTAATTTTGGACCTTTTTTACTTTATAACTGCGTTTAATTGTTCTTTCCCATTACCAGCAAATAGCAACAGTAACAAAGTAACAGCAGCTACTACAAAAGCAACTAGAATCTCCATTCAAACTGAAAATTTTGGATGTTTTTATTTTTGTTGTTGTTTTTGTAGCCATAACCTCAACGATGATTCACACGAGGAGCGTGATTGAAGGTCACCGTTAAAGTTCAATTATTCGCCAAAGTTTTTCTTTTTCGCATAGCGCCAAATAAGGCCAAAGGCTGAGAGTGTAGAGTGAGATGCGAGCGGTGATGCAGCGCAAGCCTTGAACGAAACAGAAAAGAAGTAATAAGTATAAACTCTTTGGTGTTTCTAGTTGGTTGGTTGGCATTGTTTGTTTTTGCTTGTTGGTTGTTGTTTCATGTCGTTCACGCAACCACGGAAATGTCAATGCAGCATTGAGTCTGGAACACCTACCTACCTACCATCAGCGCTTACCCCAACGAGTATATGTGGGCGTACTTAAACACATATCTCGTTGGTATCTCACTAAAATTATTGGATTTTTTGTTGTATTCTCTTCATATGATATATCGAATTGGGGCAATAAATTGCAGGTGTGCTGCAGCGCACATTTGATGAGCATCTTTAGCAGAAATAGACAAAAACAGCAACAGTATCTATCAACACTTCTTTATTTTGAAGCTCACATAATAAGCTATGTATATGCAACAGCTATCTGCGCAATTGCAAATAAGTATAATCAATAAATTGTATGCAAATAACTTTTCTTTACCAAATACTTTCTCTGCAAAACCAAAAAAAACGACAAAAACAAAACATGTGCAATAGTTAGGCGCCCATTACTGTTTGTTGCTGTTAGATTTACAAGAAGCATCAGCAAGAACAGCTGGTGTAGCTTGCTTGATTTAAAATAGCAGCAACTTTACTTACAATTTACTACCTGACAAAGTGGCCTGTCAAGAAATCTTTTAAATATTTATAAATCAATATTTTTGTGTGGATTTCTAGTTTTAATGAACATTCATTTGTAGGGGTTTGTTTTATTATTTTTGTTTGAGGAGAAGCAATTGTCTGTCATTGTTCAAAGATGCCGTCGTTTATAGAATTACCACCAGGAAGAAGATTAAATTGGTAAGAGAGGTGTGTGAATACTTGCATTTAGTAATATTTGTGGTTTCTTAAATGCATTGCTTTCATGGCCAATTGCTATTAGTGTGTGAGTATCTGTGAAAGTGTTGCCTCATTCACGCTTGAAAAAATGCTCAAACAGTATTGCTTACTGTACCAATATCAAAAATTAAATAAAAGGTATAATTTAAAGTCCGCTTGTGTTTGGAAATTATCTGGTTTCTAAATAAAAATTTACGCACAGTCCCAGTTGAGTTTCTTGTATTGATTTCAGGGGTCAAAACTATCATATCTCTATTATCGTTAGTTCCAAGACCGAACCGCCGAAATTATTCTTGGGCTGACGCAAAAAACTTGAACAAAATAGAGCAGCCTTAGTTTATAAATTTTATACCAGTCATAACCTATGACTATATATAACCTGTTATGGCACCTCAACTCCTATATAAAATGAAACGTTGTTTCTACTCCTACCTAAAAATTAATCTAGGTTTATTCTCTGAGGACTCTTATAATATCTGCTAAGAGCTAGGTTTAAAAAAAACCTAAAAATCGGGTTTCAATTCTAGCCATTCTTGTTTCTTTATTGTTAGTATCAAGAGCCTTTTCGCCAATTTTTTAAATCGAGCGGGACCAAGCGGGGCTCAGGTAACCTTTAAGAGTACTGTGTAAAACAAAAGCAACAAACCCTTGGCATACCCTACTTATTACGTTTTCAATTTGTCAGTATTTAGATGGAAAACAGTTCTGCATAGACAGAAGCTAAAATTGGACCGATGAGTCGAAATTCAGTTGTATCAATCCATTCAACTAGTCTCTTACTAGACGAATCAAAGGAGGATGACTCAAACTTTGCTCTGTAAAGTCACTGGCAAGTATGGTGGCTGAAGTTTTTGCAATTGGATAAATTAGTTGGTTCATGGTCTTTATTCTTTCTATAAAATAAATTAAAATATTGACCACCAAATCCATAAGGAAGCTCCGGAAACCCATAGGGAAGCTCATCAGACACTGTGGAAACTGCCACTTTGTGGAATATTTAGACATGAAATCAATTCGAAACGCACATTAAAGTTGTTTTAAGATTGATTAACATGGAGAAGGGTTCATTTCTCTCATGGGTTGTTACAGTGGCGGTACGTCCATATAAGCCCAAAAGCCGGGCTTGCCAAAGAATTGTTAACTGAAAATTTGTACAATATGTACTTACAAAATTACTACTTTTGTTTTAACTAAAAGAATAATTTTCTTTTAAAATGTTTTATTTGTATTACCCTGTTTTTCAATAGCTCGTATATGTACTAATAAAAAATTAAATGTGGATTATATAAAATACATACAAGCATTCATGCTATCGCAGTTCATCAAGTTGGCTTTTACGAGGCTTTTAAAATTTGAAAATGTATGTTTTCATAACATGCTATCTCGCTTATTCTTATAGGAAGTTCAATAGCTTTTTTAGTATGTGCGGTTCCATAAAAAGTAGCAGCATACCAATTTTCTACTACTATGTATGATTTTATATAGAACTTAAAAGCTGGCTTTCAGTTTTTGCTTGGCATTTGGAAAGTATTTACTCCATTTTCTTTTACTCCTATTTTTTTGCGCCATTAGTTTTTAGCAGAGTTTCGAACCGGTAAAAAATAACAGTGTGTTCCGGTTCAGGTTCAAATAAAAATGAAGCAAAACAAGGTTTTTCAAATAATAGTTTTACTTATTTACATCCATACATTTAGTTACTTTGCAATTTGGATTTTTTCATTCCGTTGACATTTTCTTATATTTGATAATTTGCAGTTTTATTAATAAGTTTTATATTAAGGGAAATTATCGTTTAGTTTAAAAAATAGTATATCACTCAACGATTTCTTTTTTAAATGATACCTTTGCGGAGCCTATATCAATTTAAGTCCAAAAATGCCTTTTCTACGTTCACCTCCTGAATTTATATGCTCATTTTGTTTTTTTAATGTCAATATTTTAGCACGTCTAAAAACGTTGGTAAAGTCCAAACAGAGCTCCCATATTCCTTCTTCAATGCTTCAACCGGCATCTAGAGCATTCCATCCTTATTGTCAATTTTAGCCTTTTTGGTTTAATAAACAAAATGCACTGGGCTTGCCTCATCAGTAAATGCTAGGCACGCCACTGGGTTGTTACTACCATCCGAGCTTAACTCCTTGAAACCTACTTCAGAATCTCGAAACATAGAGAGGGAGGGTAATACTTCCAAAACAGGCATGACCTGAGATTTGAAATAAAAGGGGGAAATGCCACCCAAGAGGATATTTATCAAGGCCTCACAGATGTGAGGCAGTGAATGTAAATATGGAATATCATAAAATTGTTGCTTTTGTTTTGCACAAACTTAATCGCGTATTTCTTTGATGATTTTTTGGACGTTTAAGTTTGAAAAAACGTCCAAAAAAATAAGTTTTCCACTATATAATTTAATCATTTAAGAACAAAATAAATCTACTTTCTTTTAAATAAAAATTAATAAACGTCATGAAAACATAATAAGTATGGTATGCCAAGATTTGCTGCTTTTGTTTTGCACAATACTGTAGGTAAAAAAAAAATTATTAAAAATGAAATTCTGTTCTATTTTTTAGCGACTTTTTGGATAATTAGAGCAAAATTTCACGGAGCCAGTCTTCTTTCCCTTTCTGAAATTGCCTCTGCATACACAGATACAATCAGGCGAACAATTTAAAATATGTAGAATAATTACTCCTAACTACTTTTTCAAAGAACTACATTTGCAATTCAATTGAATTTAGTTTACAAACCGTAGCTGAAAAGTATCCCAAATATACTTCATATACCAGCTTCTACTATATACGAGAATTTATTCTACAATTCGTACACGTTTTTTTTAGATTTGATTATTTGCATGCTATATATTTTTGATTTAATTGTAAATGTGATGCATGCAAATGAAATTAAATTCATTACATAAAAAAAGATGAAGATAAATTTTCGTTTAGCCGTTTTTTTTTTAATACATTTTTAATATACTTATGTACATACACATCGTAGTAGTAGAGGCTTGAATATGATATATTACAAATTAAATTTTATTCTTCTGTTTATTTGTAGTTTTAGTTTTTCGTATCTAACCCACTTTTGAGTAAGTGATCGAGCGAGATTTTAGCCACCATGCCATACACATTGACCTTAGCAATTAGAGTAGAAAATTTTTGTTACCACTGCGAAATATTTACCGCAAACAAGAACATTTTAATTAAAACGGTTGTTCATCTTCATCTTTATCCTTTTTCTAAATTTTCTTTAGCATTTTCTTTTATTTATTTCTACTGCAAATAGTGCAAACGGTATTCAACCATATGAGGATCTTCTTTTGCCACATTCAAGAGTAGTAGAAAAGGAGGTATGCAAGACTGATGATGAGCGAGTGATCTTAATTGATTAAACTGTTGCAGGCTTAACTAAAAAGAAAATGTAGAAGTAATTTAATTTCTTTCTGTATGTCCAGACACGTGAGTTTTTTCTTGACGTATTTGAATGATTGTACGCTTAAGAATGCTAAAATACTGGTACATATATAGGGGAGGTTAAAATCTGGGACCAGATAAAATTCAATTACGAAAGAACAATTTACTTTATTTTCAAATATGAAAAATTATCATGTATGAACTTTAATTTTCTGCCATTTTCTATCAAAACGAGTTCGGAGAAAAAGGGCATGAAAACGTATGAAAATAAAATCGAACAAAAAAAAAAAAATAAAAAAAAAAACGAAAAATACTGAAAACTAAATGGAAAACTAAGTTCAAGCAAGGCTGAACTTTCAATAAGCTGTGTGCACTTTAATTAAAATACTTCATTGTTTTGAACTGTATATAGTTTGTTTAATGGTCTTCAATATTTCTATCGATATCACTTTTTCAAATTTTCGCTTATAGAGGAATTAAATCGACTCGGACAAAACTTATAAGTGGAAGTGTTCTAGACCCTCAATTTAAGGGTTAAATACTGCAAAAGACTAAATTTTTACGTTTTTATTCATCCAAACCAATTAATTTTAATAATTGCGCCGTAGTCTAGTGGTCAGTGTGTTAGACTGCTACGCAGAGGTGCCCGGGTTCATATCTTGGCACGGTCAAAAAACCAAAAATAGAAAATAGACATTTTTCTACACGGCACCACCTCTTGGCTGGCAATGGCAAACCTCCAAGAGTAAAAAATTGAATATGAAAAGCTTTTTACTTCGCCATTCGGTTTTGGCATAAAACTGTTGGTCTCTACCATTCGTGTATAAAAACAACTCACACAACATGAATGGATGCGAAAAGCTCGGCCTTGGCCCTCCAGGGACTGTTGTGCCATAATAGTAATAGAGGTAATACTAAATTTTCATCAAATTACTTAACTCATTTCCAGTGACAAATGACCAGTGATTTTCGAATTTTCTGTAGGTCAGCAGGAAATGGATATATCTTTGTAACTCACCAAATTATAAGAAAGTGTACAAGTACACACCTTGGTTGATAATGGCAAAACCACTGAGCTGATAAAAAAACACAGCCGTTCGGAATCGGCGTTGAACTGTAGGTCCAACCATCACCACTGTGGTCTAGTGGCAGAGTGCCAGACTCTTATTTTTATTTTTCTATCTTTCTTTCTCTCTTTCATAACTTGGGGACTTGGTACAATAGATCTTATAGGCCTCAGTGCCTGACTTTCGAGTCGTCCTTCTTCCAAATAATAATATGTTATTTTACACCTTTGTAAACTTACCTGTTTTTTCTGCAGTCGTGTAAAATGATTTTTACGAAAACCATTTAGTTTTACGCATCGGATTAATAACGATTGAAAATGGTTAATTAAACTACTTCTAGACGAGACAACATTGTTTTAAGACGTGCCAAAAAAGACATGACAAATTGCATGTCGTATATTAGGAAAGCTCTAAAACAGAGTCATACGGCATTGACTTAATTTGCATTGAGTTCATCGATTTTTCTTTTAATTGTGAATAGCTGGAGAACAGATCTTATTTACAATTCTAGTTTATATTTCCTTTTAATGCTCAAAAACATCATCTCGGTCGAACTTCATCCATTTTGTGCAGATTACATTATAAATTTATGTGCATTCAACCACCTTGAATCGAATAGATTCCCTTCGTTCGCACAATTTGATTTAACCAGCGAAACCGCTGGAGTTTTATTCGTTAAATAAAAAACGCCAATGCCGGCGCTAAATTCATGGTCCCATCTTTGATACAGGTTGAACCGCCGATCGTGTGAAGAATTTCCATCTCGAGTGCTCTCAACAGCCTCTCATCATTGGTCGTCATCGTCTATAGCGTCAATTTCGTTCATTGCGAGAGATTTCTGTTTCTCAGTTGCTTAATGAGCTCGTGGTAGAACTTTTTAGTAAAAATTATTCTTCCCTTGATCTCACAGCTGAAATTTTTGTTTGAAATTATATATAAACAGGCATAATGAACAAATGTAGTCATCACAACAGCAAGCAAGGCCGTATTTAGAGGGGCTTTTGGGGTTCTGACCCCCTCCCTCCCCCCCCCCCCCCCGAAATGTGGAAACTTTATTCTAATTTTTTAGATTAATTGCCAATGGATGGAAAAAAAGTCAAAATAAAATCTATTTAACGATATTTTTTACTTCCATCGGTTTTTTATCTAAAAAGTCAAATATAAAAAATAAATTTGAAATCTTAGTTACACTAAGCGATCAAATCCGATTTGTTTTCTTCGACATGAGATTTGACTACGGATTCAAAAAGAGAAGGTGATACTGAGCACTCCTGCATTCATAGTTTTTCTGGGTCAGTAACTGTTTTTGATTTAAGGTTTCGTCCTGAATCAGTTTAAAAAGTTTAAAAATTAATAAAAATAGAAAAAATTATCGGATCCTTGTAAAATAAGACTTGCTTGAACCCCATTTTTTTCCTAAAACGTTACGTGATGGGAAGTTTTTATCCATCCATCTTATTAGCAAAACCCATCTTAAAATTAATTTTTTAACGCATTATTGCTCAGAGCACCACGACTAGAAAGATCTCTTTCAATGCTGTGAATTCACGAATTTAGGAAATATAAGCCAACCTCATCCGGGTTCCTTAGCATTGATAATGGCTCAAATTCCCAATGATGATTATTTGAAAAAAAATGAGCCTCTACTATTTTTGGTAAATTTTTTGGAGTTGGGTACATCATCAGAAGTGGTAAGTCAATGAGTTAATGAAATTATGTCCCTCATGATAAAAAAATGCACTAGAATGCATATTGAATAATATTTATTTAAAAAAGTTTAATTTGATTATTCTGGGAATTTTTTGACACTTTTGGCCATTTTTTTAGGTTAAGATTAAAAAAAATCGGAAAATTTTTCCTAAAATTTAAATTTTATAGGGTCCATCAAATATATCATTGATTTAATTTATTGTATTTAAAAATCAGTTTGATAAAAATTATTTATGAATATTTTCTTCGAATGAAAACCCCCCCGAAAAAAATTTCTGGCTATGGCCCTGACAGCAAGAGAGTGTGTTTGTTTGTGAGAAAATGATTCTAGGTGTCATTTTTTCTGAACGGGCCCCATTCGATCAGTTTATGATAGTTTTTAGGAGATTGTGAAAATTAAATCTAGACAATATCAAATCAATAGTAATGTAAGCCGTTAAGCTATTGTCAAACTAAAATGTATAGAAATATATGGATAGAAAAATTATTACCGAGATCTATGGACCGAATAGAATCAGGAGTCATGAAATATTGTATGATACAACAAATAAATGCCGACATAGAATGTAAAAACTGATTTCAAGGCTTATTTCAAGAAGGACTGAGGTTTAAAAAAATATTCACATAAAATTTGAGATAAGAATAACCTAAGCTAATAATAATAATAATAAGCTAATAGCTTAAGCTGCGCATTTACATTTACTAAAATTATGAAAATTGGCGTTAATTAAAAAAATTCACCTCAGAAAATAAAATTATATACTTCTGGAAGTATGTAGCTATGAGGCTCTTTCGTTGTCACTTACTTACATACGTGCAACATGACATATTCGCATTAATTTTAACACTTTCAACGTTGTCAGTTTCAGTTATGAAACATTTACATGCGGAATCTAATGTAGCTGTATGTTCACGTATCTACAATGCATATCTTGGGTATTATAAATATATACAAACATAACTATTTATTTTCATATGTATAATTTAAGTGGCGATTTACGTTATCGCAACCTCAGCAACAGCAACAACAACAGCATCAGCAACATTCTTGGGCTGCTTTGAGCGAAGTTGTCAAATGAAAACATTTTTTACACATTTTTAACATTCAATTTAATTTATTATTGTTAAGAGTAAAGATGCAAATTTGTATAAATGTTATTTCTCTTTTTTGACAATTTCAACAATTTAGTTGCATGTTAAGTGATAAAAGCTTTTCCGTAATTTAAGTGACCGATGATAGCCTTGTCATACCATTTTACGAAAGGCACTGTTATACCACTGTTGAAGTCATCAAAATTTGTCAATTGTACTACTACAGAAATAATAATCCTTGGGTAACTACGTCTAGATATTTAAGAATTGATTATGATCGTGATAATTATCCGACTGGGCAATCAGTTCAGAACCGAATGGCAAAAGATGTTGCAGAAGACGTGCTTTGGTTCAGCTGAAAATATTGCCGTTGTGAAATAGTTTTGCCGACTACCCAAATTTGTCGTTTCCACGTCATGCACAACAATTAGGCCTTCCTTTATGATTTTTTTTTTTGATCAGGAATGAAAAGTTTTTATATGGAGGACATGTGGTTTGATAAGAAAGAAAGTGTCACAGCCTATAAAACTGCACTCCACAATTACTATATTACACCAAAAGTTCCGAAGCCGTGAAATTTCGAGATTTGGCAATGTAAACTAGACTTTAAGATCGTGCGATTTGGCTTCACTGGACTTTGTTGTTGCACTTATTTTGAAAAAAAAAAAACGTGTCTATTCAGATAATCCATATACATTAGAGCACCCAAAAGCTAATATTCGTCACAGATATAGTCCGAAATGTGTGAAAAAATTATCTACAATTACAATGAGAAAAAAAATTATATGTATGCAAGCACTCACAGTAGAAGTGGAACTATGTTGTTTTTTAGAAAATTGTTAGAAAACATTTACATTACATTCTGTTGAAGTTTTTGCAGTCCTCTTCTCTCTATTTTGTTGAAGCGGACAACGAAAAAAAAGTAAGGTTCTGAAATTTGTTGAAATTCGTCCTAATTACCCCTGTAGAAAATATAAATGTAGACACACAATTTTTTTTTTTTTTTTGTCTGAAGCTTATTTGCCAAGTTATGGGTTTTTAAAGAATTGACGTAATTGAAATATGGATTTTTAACAATAATTTTTAGAATTAAGCAAATTTACAATAAAACATGGTAATTTAAATAAGTAATTTACTGTTCTTTTTAAAGATGGATTTAGACTGAAAATCAAAATTTTTTTATGCGCCAAACCGGAAGTAAAAGTTTAAAATCAGAATCAAAATTTAGCTTAAAGTATTTAAATAATACCTTTAAAGTTTAAAAATGGGATCTGCATTAGTTTAGAAGATACAAGAATTAAAGTACATAGCTACTACGCTCAGTGCGACACCTATGTATCTATCTCCTAAACTAATGTAGATCCCATTTTGAAATTTTAAGGACATTCTTTAAATACTTTAAGCTAAATTTTGAAAAATAAGTTTTTTTTTTAAATGGTCGAAGTTATTTAAATTCTTCTTTTAAACCATTACTTCTGGTTTGGTTCATAAGAAAAATTTTAATTTCCGGTCTAATTCCATAATTGAAAAGAACAGTAAATTTTCTATTTATGTAACCATGTTCAATATTTTATTGTAAAATTGTGTGTCCACATTTACATTTTTAAGGGCGATGTTACACGATCAATGTTTTGCTGTCAAACAATGCAATTGTTGTTGCTTTGAAAAATGAACATTGAGCAAAAGAGAGGATGAACACATTTCACTTCAAATTTTTTTACTGTCGAAAAAAACCTGTATCACTTCAAATAGAATGGGGTTGCTGAAGATGCACTGTTGCATTTTATTGGAAAATACTAATATTTTATGAAAAATACTAGACTTTTTACTAACTTATAAATACATTTTTTTCTTCGCCACCCTTTGCGTTGTTTGGCTTTTGTTTGTTTGTAAAAATGAGTGCTGTTTAAAAATTGACTTAATAATTTGTATAAAAACCTGGTAATTCAATGGCCAAGTAACAAAGTGGCGAAGCTTAATTTAATAGTTCGCAAATTTTAAAGATTATTTTTCTGCGTTTTTCATATATAAATGCAATATTTTTTGTATAATTTGTGGCTATTTCCACCAATATTATCACATATTGTCATTATAATTATTTTCCATCCAATTCCATTGCAATTGTTGAACTTTCATTCACTCCAAAATACAATCAAATACTTTTTAGTTTGAAAAACATAGTTGCAGATAAAAGTATTAAAAAATAACATTCAGCAAAAAACTGATAGTGTAACAGGGCATCAAACAAAACGATGAAAAGAGAGTAAAAACAGAAAACATTGACAGCAAAACATTGACCGTGTAACATCAGCCTAAGAAGTTCAATTAGGCCGAATTTCAGAACTTTTTACGTTGTCAGCTTCACATGAAATGCCTCTATATGTAATCAAGCTCTCTGCATGATTGTATGCAGCCGATCCCTATATGACTTCGTTCGCTAAACACTAACAAAAGCATAACATCGTTTCTTATTAGTTTCGTATGAGTGCAACAACAACGCGACTTCCGTTGCAAAATATTCGATTCACCCTCGCTAAAGAAGTTTCACTTCAAAAAGAGTTTCCGTTTTGTTTTTCGTTCGTTGGCAGGTGGAAATCTTGCGTAGATACCGTAGAATTCCAGTTTTACGAGTATGTCGAATTGCTACCGACTAAAATCATCTACTTTTTTTCCAATCTCCTCGCGGAACTGCCTTTAAGCATTACTTTGCATGGCTAGATCAGCGTTAAGCTGTGCTTTCAGTCATGGTAGTGTTCTACCGTCGTCTTTTGCATTTACGGTTTTGCGTGTTATGCGATCCGCCTTGCATGCGCGCTTTGAATATTTTTGTTTAATTATTTTGTTAACAACTATCATTGCTGCTGTTCTCCACATCTCTATGGTATCGCACATCTGTGACTTTGTGGATGTTCTCTATATGCTTTCTTCAGGTTTTCTTTTACACTCTTGAAACCTGGACAGTGAAAGAGGATGTGATTTATGTTTTCAAGTTTTTCTGAAGCAGTGTAGATACTGCTTTAAGCACCCATGCCCGCTGATCATGTGCGCAAATGGGTCCGGGATTAGGTGAAAGCTGTAACGAGCCTTTTATTATTATTATTTATTTTTTTCAGTTCTTTTTTGGTCTTCAGTTCTTCGAAGGTCTTTCACCCGTAGGACTATAAAAAGACTTAATTTCTCTTGCCAGTAAGTCAATTGGGACCTTGCTAGTATGGCACTAACTATGTATGTTGAGCGAATGCATTTTGGATGAGTTACTCTTATCAGCAATTACTCTTGTCAGCAGTTAACGCCTGCCTTTTCGGGGGATTCCGCATATTGCGTGCTAATGTAAATTTATTCCACAGTGCTCAATGTTCAGTCCATCACTATGCAATTTTTGTTTTATCTGCATTCTTTAACCCTAACCAGTACCTACTTGGTTAAAGTGCTAGAATTTTTAAAATTCGTAAAATGTCATGATATATTGACCGATAACGAACCCGCTTCGAGTCAGTGACTGTTCATTTTTTTAAGCAAAAATATTTCTCATATTTCACAGCATACCCTGAAAGACTGATTTTTTTGCTTTTAAGTGCCAACAAAATGAAGGTTACTACCAGGCCATTTTTGACTTTCAAACGTGTACAATAAACTCCAGTTGGAGATTATTATCACACGACTCCAATGCTGAAGATTAAAAATGCGCACAGTTTTATTACATAAACTATGTAAAAGAAAAAACCTCTAAAACATGCAATTATATGGTGGCAAATGTTTAATTGATACACCAATAAAAAGACGTAATTTTGCGATACATACTAATATTTTCACATATAATTTTACATATTATTTTTAATAGGAGTTTCAGTAAAAATAAAAAAAAAACATGTTCTCAGCATTTATCACCATATAAAATCATTGAGTTATTGCTGATTAGGCAATAATAGCGAATACAATTCAGTTGAAGATATTCGCTGTATTTAGCACAATGTCCCTGCATTGTGTTTATCGTTGTCATCATTAAAATGTTGAAATCAATTGTCAGCATTCATAATTCATTCAATGCAATTGAATGTGCGATAATGCATAACGGACAGACTGACTGAGACTGGTGAGACTGGGACTGGGGCTGGGACTGGCCTGCTGTGGCCTAGCTACATACATCATCACCACCAACACCATCTCTAATGACATTCACCACGAATCATCACTATCCTCATCATCATCATTTCAACGATTGCGTCAGGTGGTAAAGGTAGCGGTAGCAATTGCTGCTGGTGCTTGCTGCTAAATGTGTGTGTGTGTATGTATATTCAAAATGCCAATTTCAATTGCAATTGCTAAAACGCCGATTCACATTCTGATTCTGATGCCATTTCAAAATGCCAATTTTCATTTTATATGATGGCTACTTACATATGCATTTCCGGGATGATAAAACTGCCGCACAATTGTTGTTACATAATGCTACCAGTGCTGCTGTTGTTCCTGGTGCTATTATTGTTTGTTTTGTTACCTACTGCCCATACAGCTGCAAGAGGGACAAAATGAAGAGCTGCTGAATTGTTGGTTTAAATATTCTGTTGTTAAGTTTAACCCATATTAACCCAAAAAAGTAGAAATGCATTGGCGTTTCAGCGTTAATGTGGAGAGCTCACATTGGCTTAGTTTTAGCTAATTTCAAAATCGTATTTTCTAGTTATTTCCTATGCTCATAAAGATATTTTAATTTGCTTGGCTCAGTTTATTAACATACAAAATTTAAATTATTCTATAGTTCGAATGTCGAAACAAACAAACCAGCAAAGCAAGGATGAATGATGGAGTCCATCCTTCAGTGGAAGATTTATCTCTTAAGCAATTCCCCCGTTGAAGATTTCAAGATCTGTCCTTCAAGTTTAAGATTAATAAAGCTATTGCTTTACCTATTAAAACGAATTTCTTAAAACAAGAATAAACAACTCGCGTATGGGTTAATATATTGAAAATTCTTGGATAAGTTCGATGGCAGTAAAATTCACCACAAGTGCGCGTATATTAAGTGATGTATTTTAGTAAAAATCTATGTTGCTGCAAGTGCAAGAATCACAATTTGTTATCAGTTTTAGCCAATTCGATTTGAGTCGACATTATGGATACACTACTATTCATCCACAACCTGAAATATGATTTTGGTTGCTCTTAAAATGATAACCATCTGCTAAAAACTAAATGCACTGTTTTAATTTCAATTGTTCTACAAATTGGATGTAGTAAAATTGGATATTTTTAGGATTGAAGTCCAATCCTATATTGCTTTGAATTTTCATTTGAGTTTGAATTCTGGTCTCGTTTCTAATTTAATTTGAGTCAAAATTTTATATTGAATTTTTGACTGACTTTAAATAGCTTTTGGTTTGACTTTTAATCTGAGTTTTGGATCAAGTTGTCGCTTCAATTTCGCTCTGAGTTTTGTCTTAACTTCTGGTCCGATTTTGAATCCAAATTTGGTATAAAAATTAAACTAAAATAAAAATGTAATTTTGGGTCGGTTGCGTCTGATCTGAATTTCTGTCTAAGATTTTATCTTAGCTTTAGTTTAAATTATAATCAGAATTTTGGTTTTGATGAATTTATAATGATCTGTCTAATAGTTTGATTTTTGTTGGGTTTCTTATTGGACTTCCGATCTTTGGTCTTGATCAGCAGATAATGGTTAAACTCAAATAGGAATGGAACCTTAACATCAACTAAGTTAAGAAATACAAATATGTAGTTTGCCATATCGATTGATTGTAGAGTATAACAAGAAAGCTAAGTTTATAGTCGGCAGGCAGAAGTTAATGTTATGTAACAAAAAGCAAATAAAAAACTTTCTACATACATAAATGTATGTAGAGATAGCGTAATAAAAATGTGAAGCACTAGTGACTGACTGACACTTGCATCTAACTTTGTTTTATAGTTATGTACTCAGCAATAATTTTTATGTGTAGGTGGAAAAGTGCATAACCAATTCTGCAAACTCATCGATGGTAATAAACTATGAGTAGAATATAAATATGTAGTTAAATATAACCGTATGCAGCGTTAAATTAAAAAAAAAAAAAAACATCTGTAAAACGCAATGAAGAATTTAAATTAGGTTCTTGTTTAAACATACTTACTCAAATCTGAAGTAGTGAACAAATGGTATTCTTAACTCGATGAATACCAGCTCGGTGAAGTAATAAATCATAGAAAGTTCTTAGTTAGTATTATAACTAGTATTTATATTTCTTGATTTTTATAGGACTATTTAAAAAATAAGTATGTAAATAATTAAAAAATTGAGATGAGGAAGAAATTAAATTGTAAACTCCTAAACGGATGAAATGAAATTGAATGAAATTTTAACATTGTATTTATATGATGCTTGAACATGTAATAGGGTAATTAAGATACGATTAACATACTGGGATAATCTACCAGGAATGGAACAATCAAAACCCTTTTAGGAACATATCAACTAAAAAGATTTAAGGAATTTATGAATTTATTAAAAAATAATCTGAGAATTATAGCAGGTATTCTGACCGGGCACTACAGGCTGAACCATCTCCTGACAAAACTGAGAATATTCAATAATGAGTTATGTAGTAGTTATGTAACTCCAAAACACATTATAAGACAATGTCCTACACCCAGAAAAATACCCATCTCAAAAACAAAGAAAAAGTTTCCTCAATTTGAATCTACGAAAATTTCCTCTCGTTTAAGTAAATTTTCCCCAAAATGAAGAAAATTGTGCTCCTTTCATGCAACCATGGTGTTCAATTTTAAGTAAGTTGTTTCTTCATTTTTACAAATTTAGTTGCATAGAAAATGTAAGAAAGAGACGAATATACCAAAAATGTTCTCCATACAAAATTTTGGTATGCACAAAGCTAGCTTTACTCTTTTGGCCTTAGCAGACAATCGCGTACGCTTTGATTTTCTTTTGAATGTTTTAGTCGGCGTCTCTATTTCAAGCGAAGCGGTTGTGTTTGTGGCTGTTGATATAATTTGTGAAAAAAATTTATATATATTGTGAAAAAAAAAACAAATATATTCGAAAGAAATAAATTTCAATAAACTTCACTTTATAATTCTTTGATGGCCATAAGGATCTTTTGATCATTTCAAGGCGACGACGCCTGTAGTGTATGTAAAATCACGTATGAATGTAAACCTTAATACTTATTAAAAATAAAATAATAAATGAATACAAGTAAAAAAACATGATTTCTATGAATTTTAATTAAAACACCTTGTAGAAAATATTCCATAAATGGCGGATTTTTTTTCTAAAAAGGTATTCCTTATTCCTCAAACTGAGGAAAATTTTACCTAAATTATATAAAATTTCTCATATTGAAATAAAATATTATTTATTTGAAAAATGCAATTTTTACAAATTGAAGACATATTTCTTTAATTTATAGAAAACTTCCTTCCTTCAAAGAAATTTTTCTCTAAAATAAAGAAAAAATATTTCCTCAATTCAAAGAAATTTTGTATATCTAAATGAGGAAACCATTTCTATGGCGCCAAATTATTCCCATTTTTCCTCAATTCGATAGCCGTTTTTCTTCAAACGAGGTAAGTATTTTTCTGGGAGTATGCTTATGCAAAGCCGGGAAATGTACTTGGGAGATTATCAAATACCAGATAGCATGCTGGTTATAGGGTTATAGAAATACTATAACCGTTTAAGAATTATAGGGATCACAGGAATACTATGCTATGATAACACTATAATCCTCGAAGGGGCCAAAGCAGTTCTTTAGGACGCGGTGCACATATCCAAACATAATAATTATAATAAAACCTCCCATACACTTTCTGTTTCCTTGTTTATTTATTTCTAATATAATCTATAATTGTACAATAAAACCAATGGTCTCCTGCAGTACATCATCTTTACAACAATAATTTGGAAAATAACTTAAAATTAAAAAGACTAACCAAATACTAAAATACATAAATCTGAAAAATTTAATTTTTTTTTTTTGAAAACTCCAACTTAACGAACTAATTATTGCACTACTGCCAGTTTAAAGCGTTTTTCCTAATTTCAGTTTTTATATATTAAGGTAATAAATTCCATAGTTTCACAGCACTCACAAAGAAAATTCTAAAAGACGTCAAGAATTTGAACTTATGCACTATAATATTTTTTGTTCGATTGGATTGCACAAAGGAAAGCTTTTCAAACAAGTAATAGGGATATTGGACATATATAAGTTTGTGAAGAAACAACAAGCTTCGTTTATTAAAATAATTTGTTATGTTGCAACCAAGGATGCTTAAGGACTCGTCAGATATGTGGTCATATTATATTATTGAAAACATACCTTACAGCATTCTTAATCACGCGCTGCACTTTCATTCTGGATGAGGCATTTAGATTACTATATACTAACTCACCATAAGTCATATGCAGGATAACTAAGGTACGTACAAGTCTCAATTTAGTTTTTTTAGGAATGTAAGATCTTGTGTGCCATAATTTCCTCAATTTAATCTTAAAACCAAGACTAGTGACTGAATTCACAAATTTTATGTTCACCCCCGCAAGAGTCAAAGCTGGAAGATCGTTCAATGAGTATGGATGGTGTGAAATAGCAATAGCTTTAGTTTTGCTGGCATTTAATGTTAGTAAATTTTCAGTCGCCCAAGTATTAATTGAGCTCAAATCGACATTTAGCCTACATATTAAGTCCTCTGAGTCCAATTGGTCTAGATAAATATATTTGCATATCATCAGCATTCAAATGAGCAGATGCATAATTACAATAATAAACTATATCGTTTATGAACATACTAAAAAGAATAGGCCCAAGTATTGATCCTTGCGGAACGCCTGCGTCTATTTTCATAAGGTCAGAATTGGTGTTTCCCTGTTGCTGTATAATGAAATCCAGCTAGTTTTGGAAGCTCTTTTATATTTTCATTTTTATTCGTAGCGTTTTCTTTCTGATGATTGATTATTATTTTCCGCACTACTTTATCTACTCTATTTGCCAAAAAATTCCTTTCTACAAAATATTTATTGTAAATATTATCCTGATCTATTCCTTGTTGTTCTAAAATGAAACACACGTGGTTCTCCTGGTAGAGTTTTCTTTATGTTGATTGATCACTAGTTATGATAATATTAAAAAATACTAGCTTCTAGTTTTTTTTTTCAAGGAAATGCATTTGACTCCAAAAATTTCTGGGTTTTTGGGCTGAACATGTAAAGGGAAAAAAGGCATTTTGCATTTTTTTTCTCGCCCTGGTTTGTACGGCTGTGGCTTTGAAGCTTATGGGGAAAGCTCCAAGTATTTTCTAAGTTGCTATTCTTGATTTCTTATTTCATAGTTGGGACACATCTAAATGAAATTTTTTAACTGATGAAGCCATCGGTTTTCTGATTCACTATTTACAACACGTAGCGGAGGATGAGACAATCGATACTTAAGTTTTATTGGCCAGCAGTTGCGTAGCCCAAAATAAAAACAATGGTATGCTGCATTTTTTATTGAGCAAGGTAAAGTCAGGAAAGTTTTATTCAACTTTTTATTCACTAGCCACCCGAAATTCACGCCTAATCGTTTTTTCGGTCTTATCGAGGCGAAGTACGCAAAACTGAATATCAATTCATTTCACGATTAATAGACTCATCCGTCACGATTCATGTAAACACGTTACACGGCAATGTGGTGTAGTTTAATTTTGATACTAGAGATAAATCCCTTCAAAAATATCCCAAGAGTATTTCCGAAAAATAGTTTATGGGTGGTTAGATTTGAGAAACATTCCAGTTCCATCTGCATTATATCACATTTAATGCGCGCAGTGATCCAAAGAAGGCGGACCATTTTGATTTTATCCCTATTTAACGTCTTGAGCTAGAAAAGAAGCCGAAAAACAGAAAGCAAAAGCTGCTAAAGAGCTCGCTTATGTGAATTAATGACCATTCGAGAAACAAACCGACGCAAAAAACCACAACACGACGACAGTGATACATATTCGCAAGAAAGTTGCGAAGAAATTAATGCATTTTTACTCTATGCTTATATTCTTAAATTTCGTTTGTTCGTATTAAACCATAACATTTTACATACATTTCTACAAAAACAACGTCACATATGCATACACTAGCGGATCTTACTATTGAAAATCCCATCATTTCGATCTTTGGTCATGAATTAAAAAACAAATTTAAATGGACGAATAAATAAAAACCCCATTTAGGAAATGTCTGAATCCGCTAATGTACGTACATATATATAATTTTTCAATTTGTCGCACTTTCATTGTTATATTTCTTTTTTCAGCTCATTTCATTCCTACCACCGTTGTACCGTTATTATCCGTAGTCTGTTGCACACTTCCTTAGCCTAACTGTGTATTAGTTAGCCATAAATTATGCAACCATCTGAGATGTCTGCGCATATCTTCATCACAAATACAGTAAGAAAAATAAAAGGAAACAAAAACAAAAAAGAATTGAGAAAAAAAAAAACATTCCTATTCTGCGTCCGGTAGTACGAGCAATATTGCCCTTCTCAATGGACAACTGCAACTACGAGTATGTAGCAAATCCGTACGATGCCTCAGTGCAGCAATTGATTTTATAAAGAAATATTGCCATCATTAATCAACACAACGCGGCGACACGGAAAAGGCGTTACAATGTTGCATCCTTAAGTTTACACTTGCAACACTAGCGATTCGTTGGTTACATCATCAATACCAACCAACACCACCACCACTCGCACCGCTGCTCGCAGCAGTATCATCTTCTCTGATCATGGAATCGCGCATTGGTGTAATTGTGATTCGATATAGTAAAAAGGGCACTAAGAAGTATCTGAATGTAAATTTTGTCATTTTTCATTTGGCTAAAGTAGCTAGGAATCGCCACGAGTCATGTACACCAGAAATTGAAGCAAACGCATGCGCGCCTTATGCTATGCTCCTCTGTGCTTTGTGCACAATTGAGTGCATCTAATTCAAATCAATTTATATAAGTGTCTGCTGCAATGGTCAAGTGAGCGAGTAAGTGAGAGCGAGAGAAGCAGGGAGCATTAATATTTAATGGTTAAGTAATTTTGTAAATGTGCCTTCCAGGCAATTCTGCCTGCGACTGCCAATGAGCTGCCACACAAATGAATAGTATAATTTTAATAATGGTGCACTGTAAGAAATAAAGCATTAAATGAAACACTAAATGCTCTCAGCCTCTGAACATTTTACGTATATTTACAGTGTGTATTCGTATGTCTGTCTAATTCCAATGTGCGATTTTATCTTCCCATAGCTGAAGAAGAAAAACAAACAATCATCATGCTCATTCTCATTCTCAGCAGGTGAAACTTAAAGTAGACACATTTTAGTTTACCGCTCAACCACAACTTCACAGCCTCATAGCAAATGTGTTGGTTGCATTCAACTTCTTTTTCACTCCTCTTCTCAATTCCAACAACATTAAGAAGGTAAGTAAGCAACGGTATAAGCGTGTAAGTACCTTGAAGCATACTTTTTCCATTCAAATAAAAGTAAAATTAAATTATCGAGGCAGAAGCAGTCAGCGTTTCAGTATTCCTAAAGATTCATTCCTTTAGCATGCGATAGCAGCAGCCAACAGGCAAATTAAGTTGCATCTATTTTATGATACATACTTAGTTACTTACTAATATTAAAAATTTATGTACTGCTGCAGAAAATTAATTGTTGTTATAAAAAACCTTAGAATCAATTACTGCAGCTGAAAGAAAATTTACTATAAGAATTTTTTAATTAAATTATATTAAAATGTCGGAATTGACATTTTTATGATAATATTTTAAGCAAGCAAGTATTTTATGACTGCATACTTTTTTGAAACCATAGCTTGATACAAGTGAAGTAATATTGCTTTAAATATGATAAGCTCACAAAAGAAGATATGAAAATGCTGGAGCTAATCGAGTAGTTTAACTTCCTAAGGTTGAATGATTAACTTTTACTCTACAAAAAGAGTGCATGAGAAAACCTGATTTCCAAAAATTTAGGATCAGCTTTGGCCTCGTCATAGAGATAGTGAAAGAGCTTAAGAAATTTCACACACACAAGGTCTATTTACATAGCAGAAGAGCTTGTCGAACACGAAGCATGTGTGGGCGACCAGCATTGTGAGGTATATCGGTAACTGATGACGCTGTGAAACACAGTAAAAAATTTTATTAAGAACATGAAAATTTATCCCTTCAAGAGCAGAAGAAACGTTCGCCTTTCCAGGAAAGTTAAATACACATATTGAATTCTTCTGTACAGGAAATCAACCTAGAGCCCAAGATTAATCAAAATTCAGTACCCACAGTTGAAATAACATTTAGAATAACGGTTGCGAGAATTATCAATATTGGGCAATAGCCACGCCTATCTCCCATATAAGTACAATCTTCATCCCTAAACCACTGCGTCGTAGGTTCCATACCTTTCCACATTTTTATTTTTATATATTACTCAAAAAAAGCTTGTGCAAATTTAAAAATGTTAGGAAGAAATAAAGTTCTGAAATGGGCAAAATCAGTTGAGTGGGCGTAGTACCTCCAACATAAATAAAATTTTCAAAGAATAGAAAGAAGAAAGTTCTAAAACAAATCACTTAATTCGGTATACATCATTAAAATATCGTCTAGACCAATTGTTATGTCAACATCGGGTAATAGCCACGCCTTCCTTCCATGTAATTAACATCATCAAAGAATAATAAAACATAAAATATCGGTGCACATCAACAAGGTTTAGTATAGAGTTTTTTTTTCATAAAGATAATTTAAATACCACCAAAATCACATAAAAACTACGCCCTTCTATCGTTAAATATAAATAGGTGTGGTTTTAGAAGGTTTCTAGGATGAATAATGTTTGACCGCGCTCGGATTTAATTTTTTCTCGCCGGAAAAAGAGTTTTTGGTCTAAATATTGGTTTAAATATTTGTTCAGAATTTTGGTTTGAGTTTTGGCATGAATTTAGGGCTCAATTTGGTATGGTTTTTGGTCTGAATATGTCCCTAATCTTGATCTGAATTTTTGACCTAAAATCGGGTTTAAGTTTTGGCCAGGTTTTGGTAGAAATTTAGATGTGATTTTTAGTCTGGATATTGTTTGGTTTTTGGTCCGAATTTCGGTTTGATTTTATTCCTAATCTAGCATAGTCTGCAAATAAATTTTATGTATTTGGGTGTCTCTTTTTCCATTTCATGGTTTTTGGTCTGTGTTGTGATTTGAGTTCGTTTTTGAATTTTTTTTTTTACTTTTGGCCAAAATGTAGTTCGATTTCTAATCTGAATCGTCTAAATTTTGATCTCAATCTTAGTTAGAAGTTGGTCTGATTTTTGGTGTACGTTTTGAAAGAAATTGGTTTGATTTTTGTATGACTTTTATGGGTTTACGTATTGGTATAAATTTAGGTCTGAGTTTGATATAATTTTTGGTCAGAATGTGTTCACATTCTTTGTTTGAATTTGACCGAATTTGGGTCGATTTTTGGTCGGAATTTTGATCTGATCACAAGTTTGATTTGATTTTTGGTTTATATTTGGGTCTGATTTTTGGCCTGATTTTTTTTCTATTCTTCTTCTTCTTCTTCTTCTAATTTTATGTGTTCTTTGGCACCATTTTTCTTTTCAATTCTATGCTTTTTGCTTTGAATTCAGTTATGAATTTCGGTTATAACGTGGTCCGATTTCTGATATGAATTTTGAGCTCAGTTTTAATCAAACATTGATCCGATTTTCGGTCTAAGTTATGGTAGGAATTTGGTTGTAATTTTATATGACGTTTGGGCAGAATTTTAATCTGGTCAATTTTTAATCTGAGTATTGATATGAAGTTTGCATCAAATGTTATCCACTTTTTTGTATAACTTTCGGTCTGTTATTTGGTTGGATTTTTGGTTTGAATTTTGGTCTTAGTTTAATGTACTTATATATACGTTTTTTTTTACACATAACGCCGGCTTCGGTGAGAATAAATCTTTTAGTTCGAAAACGCTTAATTACTTTTTTATGATCCACCATGAATGTGCTAAATTTACTAATATTCTTTAGAAAACTAATATTCAGTGTTTAATGGATTCCTTTAGATTAAAAAAATTAGCCCCTCCTAAATCTAAATCTTAAATCCATCACGGCTTTTCATCATACATTTGCAAGTTTAAAGGAAGCTTGTTTAAGTTTGCGCAGGTTATATCACCTTAATTCATTTAAACTGAAGGGGAATACTAATTTAGTATGACATATTTCTCGATATGCCGATCTCAGTTTAAGGATACGTGAGGAATTTTGCTCACGGTGTTTCGAAGAAAATAGGATTTATACTCTTCATTTCATAGAATACCCTTGCACTAACTAAGGAAAATTGGGCACGAAACATTTGCATTGCCCTTTGCAAAAAGTGAAATCTACCAATTTATTTTATTAATAATAGTTACTTAAATACATTGTGCTCGTTTACTTATCACCTGTAGATGCCATGTATAGTATACAGCAAAAAATTTCATGAAAGTTTAACCCTACCCCCTTTTTTTTTTACTGCTTTCACTGCCGTTGTAATTCTTTCAGTTATAGGAATTTGCTTTCGGTTGGTACCAACAATATTATTGTCGGTATTCTTTGAAATCATCATGAAAATGACAAAATGAATTTGTGCTTTTATAGAATTTCATATTTTCCAATTTTCATTTCTAATGCCGCTTCATTTCTATCGCTTGTGTCTGCTGCGCATGCGTTGTATTGCATTTTACATCTACCTCTATTCAAATGTCATAATGCATTCAAATTTAAAAGCATTAGCGAGCGCCATCTGTCATATTTTAGATGTTACCATGGAACCATGTATGCAGAGTTACAGAGTTGCAAAGTTGTCATTTTAGCTTTCATTGCATTTTTCTTTTCACATCTGGCATTAAAAGTAAAATTTTCTTAATTTTCTCAGACTTTTTCTAACGAAAAATTCGTAGGTTGTAACAAAAAAGGTTCTTGGTAAGATTAAGTGAAAGAAATATAGGGTTTTTAAAGTCTTTAAATACTAAATGCCATCGGCTCATATGCTTATGCTATGAACATATACTGCATGGATCCATCAGAAGGGTGACGCACTATGGAGTATTTGACAGCAAAAGCTGGCAAAAATTTTTTTTATTCAAAATCGAATTCTTAGCGTCCCTAGATGTTTCCTTTGTAAAATGGTTGAAATCAGCTCGAAGCCACGCCCACCTACCATACAAGTGAATTTTTCAAAGCATGATATCAGCTAAAATATTGAAGTAAATTAAATGCAACTAAACTCACTTATTTATATTAGCACACAAAAAATTTTTGCATAAAAATTATTCAAATTTCTCAGTAACCACGCCCACCTCCCATAAATGTGAAATTTTTAAAGCGTGATATCAGGAAAAATACAAAAGTAAATGCAATACAATTCGACACACTTCTTTATTTTAACATAGGTAATATTTGGTACTTAAATCAACCAAATCTCTCGGTAACCACGCCCACCTCCCATATAAGCGAAATTTTCAAAGCGTGATATCAGGCAAAATACTGAAGTAAATTCAATGAAACTTAACACATTTATTTATATTGGCATATCAAACATTTAGTATGAAAATCAGCCAAGTCTCTCGGTAACCAAGCCCACCTACCACACAAGTGAAATATGTAAGTTATTTGGAAAGATATAGAAGCACTTCCTGTATAATAGATATGAGTACACCTATTTTAGAGACAAAAATTATAGTTTGAAATACAGACTGTAGAGTATAACAATAAAGTGGAAAGCAAAAAAAAAAAACGAAGCAGAACGTAAAATTCTTGACATTAGCAATAATAACGTTATATGGTAAAATTTGGAAATCAAAACTGGAACTCACTTAAAAAAATTTGGTTATTTTCCGGAGAGGCAAAAAAGGCACTTTAAAATTTTGCAAACCAATTTAAGATAGTTTACTTCAAGGATAGAAAATGAAAATATAACGAGGACTAACGAAAGAAATAACTTTAACACCATATATATGGAAGAGAATCCTAAGTTTTTAGACAAATTTTGAAATAAATCTTAAAAATAATTCGAAGATTTTAATTCAAAAAAAGTTTATACCATTAGTTCTTAAAATACCTGAAGTTAAAGGTTCCATCATCGAAAAATTATTCAAAAAGGTCTGTTTTTCTAAAATTCCTCTTTAAAGCACTAACAAATTTCGTTTTGCCATTGCACGCAGTCAACAACAAAAATACCGCAACTTTGAGAGCTCATAACTAAGATACTAAGGCAGATAGGACAATAATTTTTCCTAGTGAAGCAGAATTTTATCATCTTTTATCTGATACACAAAAGTTCTGAGTACATCAAAATCAATTTCTAGAATTTTGGCCAGAAAATCGACTGCAAAACCCCAGTGTGCGACGATCAAGGCTTTAAAGCTCAAAGCCGTTCGCTGGCTAGAATTAGAATCGGCGCCACCCGGTGACGTAGCCAGAAAATAGTTTCGATGAGTATTTTTTTTTTTTTGGTACTAATTAATAGATTTTTTCTATTACAAAAATAACACTAACTCCTCAATAAATTGCAAATCTGGTTTGCGTCAAGGACCTTATACATCATCTTTAATTCTTATGTTAAAATTTTTATAAAATGTCGATTTTTTCAAGCAAAAAAGAATAAAGCAAAATTATTTCCTTTTCAAAAATTTGATATTGAATTTTAAAACACTTTTTTAAAAACTACGAAAAAGATTTATTGGAAAAAAATAGTTAATTTTTTATTGATAAAGTCAAAGCTTTCTGTACACAACAAAGCAAGGCCGTATTTAGGGGGGGTTTTGGGGGTTCTGACCGCCCCCCGAAATGTGGAAACTTTCTGCTATTTTTTGATATTAATTGCCAGTGGATGAAAAAAAAGTCAAAATAAAATCTATAGAACAGTTTTTAAATATTTTTTACTTCCATCGGTTTCTTTCAAATATAAAAAAATAAACTTGAAATTTTAGTTACACTATGCGACCAGATCCGATTTGTTTTCTTTGACATGAGGTTTGACTTTGGATACAAAAAGAGAAGGTGATGCTGAGCAATTTTGCATTTATAGTTTTTCTAGGTCAGTAACTTTTTTTGATTTACAGTTTCGGGTTTAGGGCTCATTTGGAAGGGCATGATTCAGCCTGAATTTCGAAGTTTGCCAGTGTTCAGCTCTCCAATTAAAAAAAATGGCCAAAATGGTTTTACATCCCATTTTTTCTAAATGGTGATGGGAAATTTTTGAACTCAGATTCGTGTTCAGTATAAAAAATTCATTCACAAACACTAGGAACCATTTTATTCGCAAGGCTCATGTAGGGCAGTAGTAGTGGATCAGCTCCAAAGTTCTAGGGAACAATCTCAAATTGTAATTGATTCTTTAACCCATTATTGCTCAGAGCACCCCGACTCGGAAGACCTCTTTCAATGCAGTAACTGCACGAATTTCGGGAATAAAAGCCAACCTCATCCGGATTCCTTATCATGGCCCGAATTCTCACTGATAATCATTTGAAAAAAATGAGCCTCTGACTATTTTTTGTATTTTTGGTAATTGTTTTGAGGTCGGGCTCATCATCAGTAATGGCAAGTCAATGTAAATTTTCTTCGAATGAAAGCCCCCTACCCCCCTCCCCCCCGAAAAAAACCTGGCTACGGCCCTGTAACAACCACTGTCACTAATTTCGGTGGTAATTTATTAACTTTATCATGTTCAAAAATTCTTTATGCATATTATTTGCCGATACAAATATTAACAAGGAAATTAATCCTTACATATTGATTTGGCAACCATAATTACATTTGACAACAGCAGCAGTGTCAGTGTTAAATTACAACAACAAAAATTGGCAGCTTATACACATATAACAAGCAAAATCTTCAACTAATAACAAAGAGGCCACTTTACATGCAGCTCGGTTATTACCACTGCTGGTTTTAGTGCTAATTACAAAATAAGTCCTTCGAAGGAAGTACAATAAAAAGAGAAGAAGAACAAGCAAAACAAAAAAATACACACGAAACCAGAATATGTATTATAGCTAGCTAATGCAATTGTAATTTATGTCAAAAGACAATTGTGTAGCACGTAGAGAACTACAAAAGTGCAATAACAGCAGGATGAATATCAGCGAGCACCCCATGCCGATATCCACATCCACCATGTCATACACACAACATTTAAGGAAGCGCAAAAAAAAAACTAAAGTTAAAATATGCTTATGTGTAATTGAAACTTAATTATGGTCTTTCAGATGCCAAGCATCTGGGCAACAAAGAGAACAAAAAAGAATCCCTCATGGGGAATAAGCGCAAGTTGAAGCTAAAATGCATGTGCAGGGCATAGGTAGAGGCTTGGCATGCATCAGTAGTGCTTCACAACGCAAGCGAAGTATCGGCGACATTCTGATGCTATTTTTATTCAACTTCTGTTTGTAGTTATTCCTTTTAGCTTTGATTCCAAACATAGGTAGGCAGGGTGTCGTTATGCAGTCAGGTAGGCAGGATGTGTTAGTGTCCGGGAACAATGTGTGAAGAAAATTAATTGCCGCAATGACATGGAATTACGTGTCAGCGTGTGACAATCTCAATTTATTTTTAATTTTAATAAAAATTATTTTAAGACTCATTCTTGGCTTGCCTACTTTTATTTTATTTATTTATTTTTTCTTAATGTATGTATGAGCAAGATATAAATTGTGTTAAATGCATATAAATAAAAAATAAATATAAAATGCATAAAAACTTTGAAAACGTTTGTGTTTTAAGGAATTTACCATTGTATAGGTAGATATATATAGTTACCAAGTCCAAAGAGTTACTGTTTAAGCCACTGATGTAGAAGAAACGCTAGTGGACTGGTGTTAGCTTTTAGAACCATTGTAGGCAATAACAGTTGCGGCCAGCGAATCACATTTAGTGGTAGCAGGGGCTACCCTCAAGGCGGTGTTCGAAATGATGATACGACCCATAGTGATATATGCGGCTATGGTCTAGTAGAGACAGGCTCAACAACAGAATATTTGTAGATCGCCTAACTTCAGAGAACTATTTGCATTGGTATAACTACCTACTATTCCGGGAAATGCTTGAAAAGCTCCTCTTGTCCTTTGACAAATGGGCGGAAGACATGGCCCGCTGCTTACTAAATACAGAAATGATGTGAGTATGCCATTTGATGCCATGACTTCCACAACCCTGCTCAATAGTAGCAGACAGGGCCGTAGCCAGGATTTTTTTCGGGGGGGGGGGGGGGGGGGAGGGGGGATAGAGAGGGGAGGGTAGAGGGGGGAAGTTTCATTCGACGAAAATATTCACATACAATTTTTATGAAACTGATGTTTAATTACAATAAATTAAATACGTTGATGCATTTGATGGATCCTATCAGACTAGGGATAAATGTCTTAAAGATTTAGGAAAAATGTTTGTTGTTTCCGAATTTTCTTAATCTTAACCAAAAAAAAATGGCCGAAAATGACAAAAAAAATTCACAGAATAATAAATTTAAGTTTTTTTCAAATAAATATTGTTCAATGTGGATTCCAATACATTTTTTATCGTGAAAGACATAACTTTGATAACTCATTGACTTGCCATTACTGATAATGGACCCAACCACAAAAAAATGATCAAAAATGCCAAAAATAGTCAGAGACTAATTTTTTTCAAGTGATTATCAGTGGGAATTTGGGCCATTTGGGTGCTCTGAAAAATAATGGATTAAAGGATTAATTATATTTTAAGATTATGAACTTTGAAGCTTATTCAATAACACTGTCCTGCATGGGTTTGGTGAATTGTTTCTAGTGTTTGCGAATGAGTTTTTCATACTGAATACGAATCTGAGGTCAAAAACTTCCCATTACGTTAAGTTTTAGAAAAATGGGGTTGAAACCCCTGAAAATACCGTTTTTGGCCATGTAGCACAACTTCGTACGATTTCAATTCAAATTTTTTTTTTAACTTTTTTCTTTTATTTGACTTTTTAGAAAGAAACGGATTAAAAAATATTTAAAAATCGTTCAATACATAGTGAAATAAATTGAAGTGACCCTCTTTTCTGTTCACTGACGTCTGCCCAATTCGAAAATTATTCTCTTACTTCTCTCAAAACATTTGATAGTTCAGAAGTGAATACAAAAAAGTATTAACCCATTGGTACCTGTACAATATGTAAATAAAATAGAAAAATTTGAAAGGCCCAAAAATTTTTTGACATTTATGAACGAGATCTTCGAAGGCGTTTGTAACAACCATGTGCATAATGTGAACCAAGGATTTAACGCAAAACTTACAGTTTTTTTTGTTATGTACGCCATTCAAATCTACCTCTCCGAAATTTAAATAAAATTATTTAGAAATCGGTAAAACTATTTGAAATATAAAGAAGACATTTATGAGGAAGATAATTGTAAAAGTATTGTATTTTGCTTATTTAAATATTTTATAGAACCACACTCTACAAAATATTTTGAGAGCTTTTATTTGAAAAAACAAACAACAAACGAAAGGTTTATTGTTTTTTGATACTTTTATTTCATTTATTTATTTGTGTACAGCTGACGAAAATGGGTTAAGAGAGTTTTCTCTCATAAACAAAATTATTTGTCAAAATTTATTGAGCGAATACTTGTCATAATTGTCAAATCTCAGAAGACCTGAGAATACTCAGATTACTTTCTGCTATCTAACTGTGGTTCAATAGATTTTATTTTGACTTTTTTTCCATCCACTGGCAATCAATATCAAAAATTAGGAAAAAGTTTTCACTTTTCGTGGAGGTCAGAACCCCCAAAACCTCCCCCTAAATACGGCCTTGGTAGCAGAGCCAGGAAGTTTAAATTGTCGCAATTTTTACCGATAGCTCCTGAATGGATAATGGTTTTAGTGCTGGAGTCTTTGTTGAAGTTGACAGTGTCGAACTGTATTATCTTATAGGTGCTTTTCAAGCCCTTACTATTTATAAATGCAGTGAGTTTTAACAGTTTTGAAAAGATGTTGCCAAACATTCTTTTCGGGAACTGTTTTCTGTTGACAATTTGGGACCGATTTGCTAAGAAAGTATTTCGATATTTCCAGCAGAAATATTTTAAACCAATTTTTTATTTTTATTTTTTTTCCTAAACATAGCGGTCGTCTTTTCAAATTCGTCATATCTACGGCATTTACAGTCGGATATTTAAGTATGATATATTGATGTTTTTGTCTCAAGGAATGGAAATTTTTAACGATCATATTTTATATATTTCTTTTGCGGCTCTCGAGTTTAGAAAAAATGTGGCCCATGCGTAGTTCATCGGTGACCGCCATGGCAGATTCTTGTACTACATGAACAAAACTTTCGGTGTTTTGAAAATGACATGAATAAGCTGTGAAGTAATTAAGTTTAGCAAAGAAAACCATCAAATGAAGTTATTTTCCTTGTGGTAACCTGGCAATTCGATTATTTATTTAGAATATTGTAATGCTTCCAGCTGCTCTTGCGTATAGAACTGCAAGCATGGCGGTCCAGTCAATCGGTATTTGTATTATATAGTTCGAGCCGTTCATACCGGACAATGCGATGCTTGGCTAGCGAAAAGCTCGGTGCTATTAGCACAGCGCTCTTGCTAACAACAGCCTCTCAAATCCTCCGCTATTATGTGTTTTGCACGCAACCCTCGATGACATTGAAAAAACTGGCTCAGCGTGTTGTGAAAGTTTATGCGCCACTCTGGTTTCTGGTGAAAACCCAACCTCTGGCAATTCACGGAAGTCGCTCCGTTTTCAAATACATATATTGGATTCGTCAGTTGCCGAAAAACGTTCAATAGGCCGTCCGTACGTTTCTCAAAAATAACGTGTACTTTTTCCACCCCGAAAATGTTTTGTTATCGATGATATCAGACCCAGAGCCACTAGTACGTTCAGATGGTTATGAAAACATTTGCAGGATGTATTCGTCAAATGCTCGGTGCACAAGTTGATCATTTCATAAACTTTGAGAGTGACTCAGACTTCAATATGATAAATTGGACCAAATTCGAATTGGCTGAGCCGCCATGCTCGCAATTCTATACGCAAGAGCAGCTGGAAGCGAAGAGTGTTATATTAGGGTGGTAAGAACTGAGATGGTGAGTAAATACTAGAATGGTGTACTTAAGGTCAATGGCCTGTAGAGCGAAACATTGGTCTTTTAGAGACAAAAACATCGATATATTATACTTTAAGATCCCACTGTAAATGCCGAAGATATAATAAAAATTTAAAAAGGCGACCCGGTCAACAAAAAATTTTTTTTTTGAAATTGCCTTGCAAAAATAATTTAGATTCGAAGGTGTATGGCACTCTTTTTTTTTAACTGTAAGTTGGTAAGGTCTACTGTACATCCAGACTTGTTTATCAATGTAAGGGAATGCTAAATTGGGTAGGTATACACAATGATATTTGCCTTATATGAGTGCCGGGTCATACTGCTGTGGCTGGCAATGAACCATCAGTCAGTGGGTTCTTTCGCAACTCAGTCGCCAATGGCTTAATGGCACAGATCACCGTTGGGCTAAGCTTATGGTTACTCATAAAACTCCCTCCTTTCTTCTTATACTTAATAGACTGGGCTGATGGTTGGTATACTGACGAAACACAACTCTTACAACAAGCATATGACCAAAATGGGCATGTACGACAATGACGGCTGCAAAGAATGCGATGAAGATATAAAGGGCGACATGGAGCACTATCTCTGCTTTCTCTAGAATCCAATTCCAAGCTTTAGACAATTAGGAAATGAGAATCAAGCAACGTTGATATATTTGTCTCCAAATATTTCAATACAATGCTATTGTGATTTGTCGATTGTACTTCATTAATATAATGTGTGCACATAATATAAACTTAAGCTCAAAGAAGAAAATACTTAAAATGGGCAAGAAGGAAATTTTGTTATAGAAATTAAAAAATTAATTTAATGCAATTAGATTTTATTTTATGCCATAAATGCATGATGCAACTTTAATGGTATTGATTGCAAAGTTCATAAAATTAATTGGAGTTAAAAGAGAATTTTATACAATGTTTTTTTTTGTTTTGAAAAACCGTGAGAAATTTTTCTCATGGTAGCATATAAATTTAAGCTTATCTAATTAAAATGAATAAAAACTGCGCAATAAAAAGAAATTATTAGCCAATAACTTCGTAATTTTCATATGTTTCGTTTTTATGTAAATTAAATAATGAAAATTTTTAGTTTTGCATGCATACATACGTATATTTCACAAGGAGTCAGCCATTTCTAATAATTTATAAAATCTCTCACGTAAGATTTTTATCGGTTATTGAGTTATGGTCAATTTCACGATTTTCAGATGTTCATGACAGATCATTACAAAAAAAATTGAATTTGAATCCATGAAATAATCCAAAAATAAGCTATGGAGTTTGTAACTTGTGTTGCCAGAAAATTTATAAAAATTTTAATTCATGTTCGAAATTTCGGAACTTTAAAGTTCCTTTAGGAAACCGAAGATATTATCTTATTTTCAAAAATTTTTTCCATTCCTGTTCATGTGGATGAGTAGAAACTTGACTACGCTGTTACTTTTTCATTTGACGCAATTTTTTGCTATTTCTCGTGTCCCAGAGTGATCAGTTTTGTAATTCAATATGTGCATGAGGAAAAAATACTTTGAAAAATTTAATGCGATATCAGCATAAAATATCAATAACAAAAATATTGCATATTTTTAGGCATATGTGTAAAAATCAAACAAATAAAAACATTTTGTAGATAGCTTTTTGTTCTTGTGTATGTATGTATCTGCAAATATGTTTTTGTTTTTAATTATTTTTATGCGAGAGAGTATTTTACGCGCTCTTCGATTAAGTTATCTCTTAAATATAAATATAAGAATGAATTTATTGTATTGTCTTGTTTGTCGTTAGTTTTTTATTAATGTTTTTATTTTCAGTGAACAAAGTTAATAATCTAAAAATAACTTATATTTTTACTTTCGTAGTTCCGCTATTACTGTTATTTTTATTTTAAACTAATGAATTTGTTAGTCTAAGAGGCGGCTGTTGATTTTGCCTGAATACAACACGGTCGGAGGTGAAACAAATTTGTGTACTACATTTGCATTGGATTTGAGGGCCAAAAACCAACTTTTTTCTCATATGTTTTAGTTATTTAGTTTGCTATATGATAGTTAATTTTAAGAGTATTATTTTTTTGTAATTAGAAGTCTAGTTCTTTGACTATGTCCGGTCTATCACTTCTTCTACCACTTTCTCCACGGGACTATCATTTGGTATTACTTGGTATTACTTCGCAGATGGTGTACGTTTAGTCCTCGTGCTCGTTCGGGTAGAACAGATCTTCTTTAAGTTTGAAACTGTATAGATGTTGATTAAAACACCCATGGCTGCTGAATATTTGGGTGGCATAGTGTTCCCTTTACATTCCGATATTATGAATTGCGTGGGACTACTCCCTCATTTGGTGTCTCTAGATTTCCTGTAAAGGAGCTTTATTTCGATTGCGGGTAGATAGATAAACACCTTTGTCTATATGACGCAAATTGCATCGTCCGACACTGGTCTATTGATACCTAGGTATTTAAGATGTGGCTACGACGTGATACAATGTTCAAAAATTGTGAACATTTCTCTTCACACAGCTGTTCGCACATTTCTTCTGTGCTTATTAATACAACCTCAGTTTGTTTGGCTACCAACTTCAATTTCAAACTACTCAGCTTTCTCCTTACTTACGCAATTTCATCGTTGCGTACGTTGAGGTATTTGACGACTAAAAGGCCTCCTGTTTCCTTAAGCCATTTTAGAGCCATCTATGATGTATTTTAGGATTTTACCAACTGTGACTATGAGGTTAGTTGGGTCAGAAGCTTGCCTGGCTTTAACCAGAACACCAGCCTTTTGCCAGCCAGGTGTCGAAAAACGTGAGAAATATCTCCGGTTTCGTATTTACCGCGGTTTTAATTGCGATTTTTAACCCCTATGTCTATGGATTGTTAGAATTATGCCTCATCCTGATTATATCCTAAATATTGAATGTAAAATTATAAATAAGGATTTTTAATGATATCTTAAGACTGACATCAGCTATTAACGGTATCTGGTCTATTAATGAACAAGCATACAATATGGGAATATCGCAAAATCTTTTTTGTTCTAGCTTTAACTGGTTAGGTAACAAAACTATATTTAATTTTTTCTACGAATGCTCTATTTTAGTAACTAACTAAAATATGTCTAGACAACCGAATTAAGAAAACTTCAAAATCTCTCCGATGGTAAGTCCGAAAAAAAACCTGCACCAACAAACAACTAAGGATGTGGTACCAAAACGGCAAGCAAGTCCTTATTGGGTTCATAGTTCGAACGACTTAAGCCAACCAAGCATGCACGGTGGTTTTGTTAAAATATGTTTTTTTTTTGTACCGCGACCTATAAGATCTATTGTACGTCCCTCTTCTCTATCTAGCCTGATTTGCCTAGAGTGCCTCATCCAGTCCAGTCTCCCTCAAGAATTTGAGTATTGCGCCCGGATCTATGGATGCTAGTTCTGTACTGGGCACTTCGTACATACCCAGATATTTCATTCTTTTGTGGATCAGTGCACACACTCCACACTGAGCTAAGATATGTTCTGATGATTCATCCTCCTCATTACAGAACCTACATATTGAGCTTTCCTCAACTCCTATTTTGCAAAGGTGTTCTCTGAGCCCACAGTGCCCAGTCAGAATACCAGTTAATATACGCAGACTGTTTTTGTTGAGACTAATGAAGAATGCGTATCTATTCTTGTTATAGTTACCTAGAAACGTTTTGGATTGCCTCTGTCCCGTAAGATTGGTAAAGAGTTCTTGGCTCTTGTTCCTCTCTTCCTGCCTGAGTAATTCCCTGATTACGATATCTCCTATTCCACAGAAGAGTTCAGGTCCTACGAAAGTGGTCGCTGCTCCCTTTCTAGCAAGCTCGTCTGCCTGCTCATTGCCCTTTATTCATAAGTGTCAAAGGGCCCAACATAGAGCGACTTTATTGTCCCACACCAGTTTAGAGGTGACCTCAGCGGAGCATAATGCTCGAATGGCTGCCTGGCTATTCGGCATGATAGCTATATCTTGCCGTTTGTACTTCCTATCCAGGTTGAATTGCACACATATATCGATTGCGTGAATTTCAGCTTGAAAGATGCTAGGATACTTCCCATCGGCTGAGAGTGTTTGATTCTAGGCCCAAATACTCCTGCCCCAGTTACATCCTCGGTTCGTGACCCATCTGTATACCACTTAATCGTGTGTTCTTTCTACACTCTCCCCTTCAGTCTTACTACTAAGTTTTGCAACAAAGTGTTTCTCAAAACTATACTGTTTGTCCATTCTGTCCGGGGACAGTCTAAGACATAGTTGTCTTCCGCCAGGTTGTTTCGATTTTCAGGCCTTATAGATCGCCCCGTTAACCTTTTATTTCTTATTGCTCTTACGATTGCTGCTTTGGAGGTACCCGCTATCACGAGGTGTAATGGAGTGAGCTCCAATAGTACCTCCAGTGCAGCAGTCGGACATGTTCTCATCGCTCCCGTTATACAGATACATGCCAATCTTTGAACTTTTCCTGATTTAGCTTTTGCTGTTTTTAGTTGAGTTCTCCTTGTCCACGCTAATGCTCCATATGTAATGATTGGCCTTACCATCATTGTGTACATCCAGCGCAGTACACTTGGGTTACATCCCCAAGTTTTGCCTGCTAGCCTTCTGCATACCATTAGAGCGCGAGTGGCTTTACTTGTCACTGCCTCAACATGCGATTTCCATGTGAGTTTACTCTTTAATACTAAGTCCAGATACTTTACTTCTTGCTTTTGTTCAATAACCTCCCTAGCTAGTGATATCGGTTTTTAGCGCGGGAATGATCTTTTCCTAGTAAATGGAACTATAGTGGTCTTTGCAGGGTTAATATTTAGCCCTAACGACCTGCACCACCTAGCCCTCTTTGTATAATGTCACAAAGAGTTTTTTCAAACACCGCAGGATCTATTAAAATTTATTAATAAATCTGGTAGATTTATGGTCATTAAAATTCTTTGCAATTTTGATTTGATTTTTCAATGCATTTTCCAAATATGGACACAAAAAAAAAAATAATAATGTTAAGAAATTTAGTTTATATAAAGAAAATTCGTACATACATTCATAGTAACCGTGCAAAATGAGGCATGAATTGTATTGAAAAAATTGCAATTGGTTCCATTAAATGTGAAGTCATGCAGTTTATTTATACCGTATTCAAAGGCGTAAAATTTTATTTTAAAAAGAAAAACACATATGCATTTTTAACTTTTCTTTGAAATTTTAAAGGCACTTTCGAAATCAGGATCTTTGTTCAAATAGCATGATTCCAGTTTCCTGCCTAGTCGAAGTCTTCAACAATTTTATTTGTGAAACGAGCGCATCCTTAAATACTAAATAAAAATTCATAATCGAAATAAAACACAAAATATTTTTTTTTTTTTAATTGTGGAAACCGTATCTAAATGTGAAAACCATATAAAGCTAAACTATGTAATAAATTTAAAAACCGTGTAATTCAAGTACCGTTTATATCGGGGGCCAGGTATATAAAAGATGCGTCCCTACCTCAAACTAGTTTAGTTGTGATTTCGATTTCATTTGAAGTCGTGCTATATAACAAAAAACTTAAAAATGTTTAACTTGAAGTTAATATTTTTGTTAGGTGTAACGGCCACTATTGCTGCTGTCATGGCACACGACGTAAGTATTTGCGGAATAAAATATCAATAAAATAAACGAAAACAAAACTATAATTAATATTGTACTCTGATATAGGGGTTGCTTGGCGGTCTTGCTCCAATACATGGTCGGAGGTTAGACGAAAGCGTAGAAATTTTAAAGTCATCATTTGCTAAATGGGCAGCTGGAGGAGGACCCAACTACAAGTAAATTTTTCACCCAATTGTGCACAAAAAGAGTTTAAGTTTTCGAAGATTATATTTTCATAATAATTAACACTTGGAATATCAGGAAAAAAATATTTTTGGGGCTTGGCGGCAACTCTCTTCTCTAATCGAACCCTCAGTTAGAACACATGCAGTTCGTCTTTTCCTGCAAGATATTAAATTGAGATAAATCTGATAGATATTAAATCATTTAAGTACTACGTCCACTGGTTTAATGGTTCCTACACTTGACCATGTCTAGAATATGTTAGAGGAAAGCATAGAACTCAAATACCACTACCATTTCAAGGATCTACTAGGGATCAGTATTTTTTTTTAGTTTTCTATTTCTATACATATTTTATAAATAAATTTACAAAATACTGAGGAACAGATTAACGGGACCATATTGCCAGTTTTATATTTGACAATTCTTGGCAGCAATTTGTTTGAGCATTGAGTGTTCTCTAGCTACTTTCAAAGTAGATTTCGTGCTATTCGTGTGATCGATCTCCACATTAGGCGCAAGTGGAACTTAAGAATTCCATGTGGACACGGCATTCAAACGTTTTACAGAGAAAAGTTTCCGCAAATATCTTTCGTGATAGTTATGAGTGTTTCGAGTTCTAAGCAAATGTTCACAGATATACATGTCCCTCGATTTACACAATACTTAAATTATACGGGTTCGCTTCAGCACGGTTTCCTCATTTAGACTACGAACGATACGTTTTCCAAAATAAAAATAAAAATATTTTGTATTTTATTTCGATTATGAAATTTTATTTAAGTACTATTTACGGACGCACTCGTTTAACAAGTATAATTGTTGAAGGGCTTCGACTGAGTAGGGAACTGTAATCTTATTTTTTTAACAAAGTTCCTGATTCCGTTTTCCTTTTTGTAAACCAATTAATGAGCTGATAACAAAAATTGTACGTCTTTGAATTCGTTATGAGTGAACTAAAGCATCGACTTCATGACTTGGCATTTAGTTGAAACAATCGCCATTCTACGTACAATCCATGTCTCATTTAGTTTCGATCCCCCGTTTTTACATGAAAACTCAGTCTCGTTTTGCATGGTTTCGATTTGCACGATTTTTTGAGGAACATATCTAATGGTAAAACAAGGGATGGGTGTAATTTTGCCTCGTTCGTATATGTTGTATAAAAGATTGGAATTCTTCTTACTTTAGCTATTTTATAACGATTTTATCATTTGTTTTTTAGAGTTTCCCGTGTGACTGCCGCATGGTTGCAAATTGTTGCGGGGTTTCATTATAAGTATACGGCTCAACTTCTCATTAACAACACAGATCTCAAGGAGTGCCAAATCAACCTCTACTATCTAGTAAGTCCACCTAATACTATTGAAGTCTTATGCAAGGGTGGAGAGAAAGTTGCAGGGACTTTTTAATTTCAAACATATAGAATAAAAAATTGTTTAAAATTCTTAAGTCTCTGATTTCATATTTACAATATATATTCATATGTTATCTGCACACTTATGCACAAAATATTTTGAAGGAAATATAGTTACACAATTTTTCTGAAATACTTTTATTTATTATTATGGCACAACAGGTCATAGCCTAGTTCAGCGAAAAGTTCAGTTACTTTTGTCTTTAAAGTAAAAACAAAATTTATGATTGAACTAAAACAGTTACAACAATCATGATTTCATTGATAGTGAAAGTTTGAACGCGTGTCCAGGTGTGCATCGGGATACCAGTCCTTTAACTCTCGACGACATTTGTTTTTAGTCTTACACTCTATCCAGTGTAAAGTGAAGCTAAAAACACTGCCAGTATAGGAGATAACTAAGAATGGAGCGGTCGAATGTGACAGTGCCCGAATCAATAATGCATGAAGGTGTCCCTATCACCTGTCCTGTCTCAATGCACCAAATGGACAATTTTTTTTTGAATCACTCAACAGAAGCGCGTACGATAGCAAAGGGAGAGAGCTCCACGGAGAACAAAATGGCTGGATAGTATAGAGAATCACTATTATAAGTTTTAAAACGTAATAAATTGTAGTTACTTGTAGAGTGCGTAAGTATATTGATATTTACCCTGCTTAAAAGATAAATGCTATTTATATTGCCCTGAAAAATTTTGAAAAGTATGAATGTTGGATTTAACATAGTCAGGTATACTTCTGAAGAAGAATTCGGAGGAACATAGGAGCACGTTATGTAAAAATATAAGAATTGATATTTTACCTTAACACTTCAAAATTTAATGCTTTTAAAAGTTGGAAGCACCACTTCCTCAGAATAGCAACAAGAACTAGTAGTAATCAAAACGCTACACTGTGCTCCGTTCCCATACAAACGTGGAACAGAAATGTAAGGAGTTATCACAATTCAATGAAAATTCGTTTCTTGATTAATAATAATGCATTGATTTCAAAAATGAAATCGTTTTTGAAGTGAAACTTCTTCAGCGAGGGTAAATCGAAAATTTTGCAACGGAAGTCGTGTTTTTGTTGCACTCATATGAAACTAATAAGAAACGAAGTTATGCTGTTGCTAGTGTTTAGCGAACGAAGTTATATGGAGATCGGCTGCATACAATCATGCAGACAGTCGACTTCTTACAGTTTCATCTCAATGTGCTTTAGCGCCTGGTTATATTGGTGCTCGGTGTTCGACGAACACAAAATATTTTCTTCCGTGCTCGGTCAAGGTGGTTACATTCAGCTCGTTGCAGAGTTGTTTTTTGTCAAAATATACTCGTTTGTACAACATTATTTTATAGGTAATGATACTATTTTGTAAAATAACTCATTGCCACCCTGAATACTCGGCGTGCTCGGTGTACAATACACAGAGTATATCGTGCTCGGTGTGAGAGTGAGTACAGACTCTCTCTTTGTGTTCGGTGCAGCAACAATTTCATGGTGTTCGCCGAATCTACTCGCAATATAACCACAGCCTTAATGAGAGAGCTTGATTCCATATAGCTGAATTTCCCTTTCATGTTTTATATACGTGTGCTGCGTCATGCTTGTGCAGATAAATGTAGAGAGTATCTGTATAACAGAAAAAAAGCTTTAAAAAGTAGAAAGAGGAAGAGTGCAAAAGCTTCAACAGCAACGGTCACGTGAAAAATCGAGTTTTTGTCGCACTCTAACAAAATCAGTAAGAAACGAAGTTATGCAGTTATTATTCGGCTACATACAATCAAGCAGAGCGACGACTTCTCGCAGTTTTATCGCATATGCTTTAGAGAGAGAATCGATATAGAAGTCTCGGCTTGATTGCATCCCTCCAAGCCTTCATTACGTAGAAAATTTGGGTCACTTCTCTCGTAACGGCTTATTAGAAGCATTTTACAATGTTTTACGAATTTTTTTTTTTTTTTTGCCTTTTAGGAATTGAACTAAAAGGGAATCAATTACTTTTGAGGAATCATTCCCACTAAATTGGAATTTAATTCCAAGAAAGTAATTGATAACACTTAAATAACAAATTCCTTTCTTTTCAATTACATTTTTAATTCCTTTAAGGAATTGATATATTTTTAATTACAAAATAAAATTCCCTGTAATGGAATCGAAAATTTTTCCAATTCCATTACAATTCCTTGTAATGGAATGTTTTCTAACAATTTTCTAATAAACAACACTAGTCGGCAAGGCCCCAGTAACTGGGCTATTTTTTTGCTCAAGAAATCTTTTTATTTAGAATAGCAAAAGGGAGCACAGGATATAGTACAATGGACGTAAAACTTGTCTGAGTGCTGTATTCTTGAATACTTCTTTTGTCTGTTCCAACAAAAAAAAAAAAATACCTAGCCTTCTTTGTATAATGTCACAAAGAGTTTCTTCAAATTTACCTCTGGCTATGACGACGATATCGTCCGCTTACCCTTGACAGTCTATGCCCGCCTCTGAGAGTTTCATTAAAAGTTCGTCTACTACCAGGTTCCACTCCTCCCTGTAGACATCCTCTGGTTGTGCTGACTGATATGGTACCTAGCCCTGTTTTCATCTCAGCTGTTCTAGAGGAGAGCATTTCTGACATCCATCTAGATGTTGTGTTATCTACTCCTCTTCGCCTTAGAGAGTTATTGACAGCCTCGTGTGAGGTGTTGTCGAAAGCTCCTTCTATATCCAGGAAAGCACATAGTGCTACTTCCTTTACATCTAGTGCCTGGCTAAGTCATGCAGAGCTATCGCAGTAGACCTGCCTGCTCTATATGTATGCTGATTGGGGTGCAGTGGAGTTATGTCTAAGACCTTACATCGTATATAGTTGTCAACCACCTTTTCAAGTGTTTTCAACATAAACGATGTTAAGCTTATAGGTCTGAAGGACTAAGGGTTGGTGGTATCTTTTTTGTCCACTTTTGGTATAAATAGCACCTTTGCCCCTTCGCCAAGCTATTGGTATGTACCCAAAAGCCAGGCTGCTTCTCCCTATACTAATAAGGGATGGCAATATTTTCTTAATGCCCTTCTGTATGAGGGCAGGAAATATGCCGTCCAGCCCATTCCAATCTAGGCGCAGAGCATATTCCTGCTGCTACCTTCCTGTATATTCTGTTTATTCTTCTAAGCTGCCCCTCTGAATTCCAGCTATCTAACCCAACACTTCCAGGGAAGAAACATAAATTATTTAAACCAAATGTATACAAACAAACCTCTGCTTAGCATTCTATAAGCAAGATTAGTATAACTTAGCCACGCCTAGCAAACGATTTCGTTTCGATTTGTGATAGAACATTCAGCAAAAGTTGAATTGATCACTCCGTGACCATTTACAAAAACATAATTAACCCTTACTAATAATAACAACACCAGAAAGCTATAATCTAATGATAACAACGTCTGTTGAGTACAGTGTTAGGCTCGGCCGAGGAATTTTAATAAATGGAAGTATGTAGCATATATTCTTAGTACTCACAGCAGTACGAGATTAAGTTTGAGAGTGTTGCTCTTGATGTGTGAGTTTAAGTACTTTGCATGCAACATTGGCTTTTAATACTAATTACAAAATAAGTCCAGCGAATTGCTGCAAATATTCTAAACGTTTGCAGCATCTGAAATTTTCTTTCTGAAAGCAAAAATTAAAAAAAAAAGAAAATAAAAATTACGTATCAAGAATTTTAAGAAGCACACGTTTATACATTTCCACGCATAACTATAAAGTGGTTTCGCAATTTTGCTACACGTCATCACACATTTGAGAAGTGCAAAAAAGTATTACGTGTAATTGAATCTTAATTATGGTCTTTCTGTAATAAACCAACAGCAACAGCAGTGAGCAAAAATATCTTAAGAAGACAAGAAATTATATATGCGTCCCTGACTTAGTTAACATATCAGTATGAATAGATCAATCAATATATTGTACCTTTGAACGTATGTAGGTATGCCTGAATAAATATTTATTTATGCAACTATGTGACTATTACTCCTTAACCCATTTTGAACCTCTGCCCTTTTGAAAATTCGTCAAAAATTGATTTTAAATAAGGTTTAGCTTATTTAATAGGGGAAATCAAATTAAGCGGGATGCAATTAAGCAAAAACGTTTGTACTTCAATCCAACAAATAGAGATTTGAAAACTGCTATTTATCACATTAAAGAACAAATTCGTATAAATGTTGAACTATGTGAAGAATACAATATTGAAAAGTAAAACAAAAATTGTGAAAATTATTTAATAATTATGTCGGCGAATGTCAATTGTAATTATATTTTATGTTAGAATTCCTCAAGATGCTCCCTATAATTTTCACTATTTAGCAGCTTTAAAGATAAAAAAAAAGACAAAAAAAAAAAAAAAAGAACAAGGCTAAACTCCGAAAAACAAAGAGAGAAAAAAGGAAATCTTCAATATTAAATTATAGATAATTGCAAATTTTCATTTTCCTTGTTAGCCAATTCTGATATTCGTGCCTTAAGAGTATTTTCACACTAATTAGACAAAAACAACAAAAAAAAATTTTCAACTATAGAATGGTTAATAGTAGAATTGAAAAATAACAAACATTCAACATGCCACACTTATATCGTGCAACACACACTCAAACATAAATACTCCCATTCAATGCAACAGTGACCACAAACATCACACAGAAAAACCGTTTAAAATCATTTCTGTTGCTAATTTCTATAATTTTAAGATATACACATGCAAGAATAAAAATTCATAGAAGGAAAAGCAGAAGCATAAAATCGCATTAGATCTTCATATATTTTTTTATTATTATTAAAACTATGCACTTCTATTTCAAAGTTGGTGCACTTTATTTCATTTCATTTATCTTTATCGTATGTACTATGCAGGGCCGTAGCCAGGTTTTTTTTTCGGGGAGATTTTCATTCGAAGAAAATTGACATTGACTTGCCATTACTGATGATGAGCCCGACCTCAAAAAAATTACCGAAAATACTAAAAATAGTCAGAGGCTCATTTTTTTCAAATGATTATCAGTGAGAATTCGGGCCATGATAAGGAATCCGGATGAGGTTGGCTTATATTCCCGAAATTCGTGCAGTTACTGCATTGAAAGAGGTCTTCCGAGTCGGGGTGCTCTGAGCAATAATGGGTTAAAAAATTAATTACATTTTAAGATTGTTTCCTAAAACTTTGGAGCTGATCCACTACTACTGCCCTACATTGGCTTTGCGAATAAAATGATTCCTAGTGTTTGTGAATGAATTTTTTATACTGAATACGAATCTGAGGTCAAAAATTTCCCATCACGCCACGTTTTAGAAAAAATGGGATGGAAAACCCTAAAAGATAATTTTTGGCCATTTTTAAAAATTGGAGAGCTGAAGACTGGCGTGCTACAAACTTCGAAATCTAGAAATTATAGGCTGAATCATGCCCTTCCAAATGAGCCCTAAGCCCGAAACTGTAAATCAAAAACAGTTACTGACTTAGAAAAACTGTAAATGCAGAATTGCTCAGCATCATCTTCTCTTTTTGTATCCAAAGTCAAACCTCATGTCATAGAAAACCAATCGGATCTGGTCATATAGTGTAACTAAGATTTCAAGTTTATTTTTTTATATTTGACTTTTTAGAAAGAAACCGATGGAAGTAAAAAATATTTAAAAACTCTTCAATAGATTTTATTTTGACTTTTTTTTCATCCACTGGCAATTAATATCAAAAAATAGAAGAAAGTTTCCACATTTCGGGGGGGGGGGAGGGGGGAGCAGAACTCCCAAAACCTCCCCCCTAAATACGACCTTGGTACTATGTATTTATGAATGTACGGACATACCTGTCGATAGGGTGAGGGGGATATGAGGGTTTCCCCCGGTCCGATTTTTTAGAAGTACTTGTGCTTCAGGATCTCGGAAGCTAGATTTGAAAATTTCTGAAAATTAAAAATCGTATGCAATAATAGTTCGTACCTTGGTAACCTTGCCAAATCTGACAGATCTCAGACCTGGATATTCTTGAAAATGTTTTTTTAAATTTCTGTAATAATTTCTGTAGATTAGATAATTTTTATTTAAATATGTATTCATTACAAATATGTGTGCTTATAAAAATTTAAAACCGTCAAGTTTGATTTTTTTAAAACAGATTTAACTATCTTCCTTAAACATAAAAAATTTCCTTCAAATTCCATAAACAGCATTATGTGGAAAGGAAAGTTTTAAAAATAAGAGGCCGGTAAGTTGAACCTTTTCTTTCCCCCTCCCCCAGGCCTGTATATTCCCTCCACGGCCGTGTATACATATCTGCTAGATCAAGGCCGTATTAAGGGGGGAGGTTTTGGGGGTTCTAACTCCCTCCCCCCCCCCCCCCCCCCCCGAAATGTGGCAACTTTATTCTAATTTTTGAGATTAATTGCCAATGAATGGAAAAAAGTCAAAATAAAATCTATTTAACGATATTTTCGGTTTCCATCGGTTTTTTTTTTCTAAAAAGTCAAATATAAAAAATAAATTTTTTAATCTTAGTTACACTATGCGATCAAATCCGATTTGTTTTCTTCGACATGAGGTTTGACTACGGATTCAAAAAGAGAAGGTGATACTGAGCACTCCTGCATTCATAGTTTTTCTAGGTCAGTAACTGTTATTGATTTAAAGTTTCGTCCCGAATCAGTTTGAAAAGTTTAAGAATTAAAAAAAATAGAAAAAATTGTCAGATCCTTGTAAAATTAGACTTGCTTGAATCCCATTTTTTTCTTAAAACGTGACGTGACCTCAGATTCGTGTTCAACCTGAAAAACTCTTTCGCAAAAACTCCATCTTATTAGCAAAACCCAGGCATTCTTAATATATAATTAGTTTTCTAATGCATTATTGCTCAGATCACCACAACTAGAAAGATCTCTTTCAATGCTGTGACTTCACGAATTTAGAGAATATAAGCCAACCTCATCCGGGTTCCTTATCATTGATAATGGCTCAAATTCCCAATGAGGATCTTTTGAAAAAAAATGAGCCTCTACAATTTTTGGTAATTTTTTTGGTACATCATCAGAAGTGGTAAGTCAATGAGTTAATGAAATTATGTCCCTCACGATAAAAAAAAATGCACTAGAACGCATATTGAATAATATTTATTTGAAAAAATTTAATTTGATTATTCTGGAAATTTTTTGTCACTTTTGGCCATTTTTTTGAGGTTAAGATAAAAAAAAATCGGAAAATTTTTCCTAAAATTTTAATTTTATAGGGTCCATCAAATGTATCATTGATTTAATTTATTGTATTTAAAAATCAGTTTGATAAAAACTATTTATGAATATTTTCTTCGAATGAAAACCCCCCCCCAGGGCTACGGCCCTGTGCAAGATACTAGATACAAATGCCTGCTAAAGAGAAAGTTGGGGATCGAAACGAAACGTTGGACTTCGAAAAAAAGGCGAAGAAATGCCAAACTGACAAAATTGCATTTCAAGGAAGCATTACGCGAAAAATATGACAGATGGCGCTCGCAATGCTAATGCTATAAAATTTACATACATTAAATTTGCGCATAGAATTGTGGTAGTGTGTGTGAGTGTATATGTGTGCATGCCACATAACATTATGACATTTGAATGGAATATACAAGAATTAAGTACAAAGAGCGCGTGCGAGCGTTAGCGATTTTTGTTGTTGTTGTTGTTTTTGTTAATGCATAGAGTTTTGTCAAAAAGTTGCTAATGCAACTGCAGCAACAGGCGCTGCAGCATTAGTTGTAAATGCAATTGCATCTTCAGTTTGTTTTATTTTTTTTTTTGTGGTGGTTTTTATTTTTGAAAGCAAAAAAATGCGCGCACTCGAGTTTAAACAGAATTTCAAAGGCCACCGCGACAGCACGTAACTCTAGTAAATATGTATATAGTTATGTGTATGTGTTTATCAACATATGTATGAGTATACATATTAAGAATTGAATTTGTTCAATAAAACATAGAAGCTCAAACGATATCTACTGCTGAAATAGAAGAACCAGACACTGAATGGTGGTGCTTGTAATTGCGTTTAATTAGAATTGCGCAGAATGCAGCATCAGCAGCAACGGCAAATGCTTAAGGGATTACACGCACTTAGGAGACCGAAAAAAGCGATTTTTACGCTTTTTTTTCTAAAAAGGCATTTCATTGCATTAATATAAAGTTTTACATACATTTTGTTTAATTTTTTAGCTTCATTCAAAAATTTTTTTTTTTTTTTAAATAATAATCTTTAAAGTTTCTGTAGATGATCTTCGGGAAGTTCTCTAAGAAGGCATCTTGCGGTGAGAACGATATTTCTGGATCGGATTATCAGAAATTAAAAAACCAAAAAGATTTAGTTAATGCAAAGTATTATCTAGTAATTGATCGAAGAAATGACCAAAATATCAATTTTTAACAATATTTCACCTTTGCAAAAAAGAACTTCTGATAAAAATTTTAGGCCTCAAATTGTTTATAAAATGATACATATTTATATAAAAAAAATAAATCTTTTGATCAGTTACTAAAAAGTATTTTTATAAAGTTTGTGTAAAAATTCGACACTGATCGGTTAAGCCGTTTTTGAGAAATCATGCTCACCGACTTTAAAAACACAGTTTTGAGAAAAACGCGTTCAAAGTTTCAAAAGTTCTTAACACATAGTGAATTTGTTTTTACAAATTTGCAAGTAACTTCAAGAATATTTGTCAGATCGATATGCAATTTTCAGAGAATACACTTAAATATATGTACACATTATGAAAATCAAATAAAAAAATAAATTTTTTGACAATTCTAACTACGTATAACCCCTTAATTTTGAATGCTGCATGTTGCTGCTTCTTTGAAATCATAAAAATATTCATAAAAATGCTTCAAATCGCTGAAATACTATTGTAATTTTTTGCACTTTGCAAGTGAAAAAGAGAAGGGAATAGAGAGAGAGGGAGAGAGAAGTTTGTGTTGGCAATTAAAAATCAAGTTTTAGAATTTTAACAAATCGCATAATAAATTGAAATTTTTTTTCTACTAATAATATCGTTTTATTATGCAAGCACAATCGTTTTTCTAATCAAGTAAACACACACACTGATACACAATTCAAATGATCAGTGCCGGCTCTGTGTTTTATTTAACGGTGTTTTGAATTTTTTTTTACAACCCGGTAGAAAAAGTATTGGCTTCTCAGGCCTGAATTCAGACTTGAAATCCATTACCCTGGCCTTATTTACTGCTGAAATACTGAGAAATTTTTCATACAAGTGATCAATAATTCAGGACTGAATTTTCATATAGGCATTACCCGTCCCAGAAGGCATTGACGATTTTTTCCTACAAATTATATACTTTTCAGCTCTGAACTTTCGTATAACTTTTTCGGTACCACCCATCCCTGAAATTCTCCCATAAAGGTGGATTAAAAACCACGCGTCTACGCTTTCTGTGCGTTCTTTGCATCTGTCAAAAAAGATAAATCAGTACATTTGTATGAAGTGAGTTTCATGACTAAAATGGATGACGCATTGAAAACGAATGACGCGAAAAGTTGAGCAAATTTCAACTTTTTTATGCTTTTTGCACGTCGTGACAGTTGATCAGCTGTTTCATAGCTGTTCATAGTTTTTCTAGTCATAGATAGTTTTTCTAAAGTTAAAATTTATAAAAATACAAATAACAAAAGGAAAAATTAATACTGGAAATTTTAAAAAATTTTCCGCCACATAAATTAGCCAATATTTTCAAGACAAGGAGAACGCGCAGAAAGTGTAGAACGCGGAAAAGACTTTTGACGCACGAAAAGCGTTGACTCGTGGTATGTAACTCCATTTTAAATAAGGAAGGCTTGAGCATTTTGTTGAATTCAATCCTGAATTCAGACATGATTTTAGAAGGGCGGGCGATTTTTCTACTGGGAATTCACAATGCATATAGTTATAAAAAAAAAAATGAATGAGCTTCCATTCTTAATTGGAAAGGGAGGTTTAACACCTATGAACAACCCTCCCCCTCCCCCTGAGGGTGTCCCTGCAACTCATAAAATTATAAGAATATAATGAGTAACTTTAACTGAATAGCTCCAATAACATTACTTCCCTCTAGTGGTGTGCATATGTTATTGATATTTGTGAGGAAGTTGAAATTGTGGAAATAACATTTAGTCATCAAAATTCAATTTAAATGTAACAGTAAAAATATACCATGTATTCAATATTTTATTATTATTTTGATTTATAACCCATTAGTCGGATAGTAGACAACGTTGGATGCGAGTTTTACAAATATTTCCAGAAGCTGCCTACAGCAATGTGCATCAAAAATCAAATTTCATTGCCCATATGAAGACAAATCTATGTATAATTTTTATGTAGTATATTAGTTTTGATGGTACCGAGCTTTTTGAGTTGACAAAATACTATTAGTTAAACTTAGATTTATCCGGCGCGACCTCGATAGTCTACTGTAGTGCACTAGACTTTCATGCGGGAGTTTCGAATTCTATTCCAGTCTTTGTCTGGCGGTTAATTCTCATAACCTTCTTATATTCACTATCAATATAAAGTGTATGAGAATCACACGGAAAAAAATATTCTGTAATAATTCATTGGATTTCTGATAATAATTACAGTTTTCCCTGTCTTGCCCGTATAGTAAACGAAAAACTGTAATAACTGATTACGATCAAACAATAATTCCCTTGAGTTAAATTTATAATATCCAGAATGAATCAATAAAATTAACGAATGAATAAGCACATTGAACTTCACAATACAGTTAATATTATTGGAGTTTCAAATCAATTTTTACAGTTTGATTTTGTAAATTATCAAATTGGAAATTGAATTTTTACTAAGCATAATTATACTTTTGATATCAAAAGCAATAATTGAAGAGTTATATAATATTTTGTTCTCTTTCCTATATTTAGCTTCAAATCGCATTGATTTAGGGTAATTCAAAAAAAAGATGGTGTTTCAATGGTTTTTGGAAAACTGTTCGATACAATTATGAAATGGCATTGGATGTCCATTAAGACTTTTGCTAATAAAATAATAAAACTTTCATTTAATATAGTGTAAACATCCCAAATCTTACTAGCTTAAGGTAAAAGGTCCCGGATAAATGATCCATAATGTCTCGTTACAGAAAGAAGCCAAACAGGTGCCAAACAATGAGTTTGAAACAGGGCCGTACCCAGCTTTTCATTCGAAGAAAATATTCAAAAATATTTTTTATCAAACTGATTTTTAAATACAATAAATTAAATCGATGATACATTTGATGGACCCTATAAAATTAAAATTTTAGGATTTTTTTAATCTTAACCTCAAAAAAATTCCCAAAAGTGACAAAAAATTCACAGAATAATAAAATTACATTTTTTCAAATAAATATTATGCAATGTGCATTGTAATGCATTTTTTTTATCGTGAAGGACATAATTTCATTAACTCATTGACTTCCCACTACTTACGATGTACCCAAAAATAGTAGTGGCTCTTTTTTTCAAATGATCATCATTGGGAATTTGAGCCATTAAGGAACCCGAAGGAGGTTGAGATCTTTCGTGGTGATCTGACCAATTATGCGTTAAAAAATTAATTATATTTTTAGATTGCCTACTAAACTGGTTTGGCTAATAAGATGGAGTTTTTGCGAAAGAATTTTTCACGTTGAACTCGAATCTGAGGTCAAAAACTTCCAATAACGTCACGTTTTAGGAAAAAAAATGGGTTTCAAGTAAGTCTAATTTTATAAGGATCCGATAATTTTTCCTATTTTTTATTAATTTTTAAACTTTTCAAACTGATTCAGGACGAAACTTTAAATCAAAAACAGTTACTGACTTAGAAAAACTATGAATGGAGGAGTGCTCAGTATCACCTTCTTTTTTTGAATCCGTAGTCTAACCTCATGTCGAAGAAAACAAATTGGATTTGATCGCATAATGTAACTAAGATTTCAAATTTTTTTTTTTATATATGACTTTTTAGAAAAAAAAACCGATGGAAGTAAAAGATATCGTTAAATAGATTTTATTTTGACTTTTTCTCCATTCATTGGCAATTAATCTCTAAAATTAGAATAAAGTTTCCACATTTCGGGAAGGTTCGAACCCCCAAAACCCCTCCCCCCCTAAATACGGCCTTGGTTTGAAAGTTATTTTATTGAATGATAACATATAGAAAAATATTTGATATATAAAACAAAGTAAATGTGTGATTTAAAAAATGAAAGCAATGAAACAAAAATATTTTCAAAAATTTTTACAGTTTGCCCCGTAATTTTTAATTGCCGATCATATAATATTTCAATAATAATTCAGTATTTTTTATCAACTCAATTTTTTCCATGTCACTTTGAATATTTTCCTTTCTGAAACTGTAATAATTAAGTTTTGGACTGTAATGTTTGCAGTTTACCCATAAATTTATATTGAGTATCTCATGAAATTTCTAAATTACAGGGCAAAATGGCAATTTCTCCTGATTATTCTGCTTTTTTTTGAATATCACACGTTATTTTTCACAAACCTTTCTTTTCCGTGCACCTTGCAAATAATATTAATTTTAAACACTACTTACTTTTTGTCTGAAAAAAAATTATTTTATATGAAACTCTGAACATATTTTACATCTACACTGTCGACACTACAGGGCGTCTTTCTCTCATTTTGATGTTTCTCCAATTAGCATTTTCTGAACAAATGGTTGAGAAAAATAACAATCAATATTCGGGAAAAGAATTTCTCTGTGTCTACTATGAGAACTATTCCATCCATGTCATTTTAGAGTGAACTACTCCAAAAGCCAAAATTTGCTTAGAAAAATCGAAAAAACAAAAAGCAGAAAATTTACACAAGGCAGAATTTTATGACAAAAAAAACTTAATCAAAACAAATGTACCAATATTTCTTTTGCCAGTCCAGTGTAAGTTATAATAATTTTTTTTTTTTATTTTTTTATTATTTAATCTTGAGCACTGTATATGTATGTGTATTTTTTCTCCATTCATTGGCTGTATAGAATTTTATTGTCTGAAAGCACTTTTGGTTTTTTATCGAACAATTTCATTACTTGCAACAAAATAGAAAAAAATGTACTGCAACTCAACGTAACGTAATACTATTCTATGTGTCTATTCTTTGCAAGAGATATGACTTTAAAAGAAAAAAAAACTTAAAAGTAGGAACAGGTGCTGAATGAATTCAATGGCAACGGTACTGAAGGTTGTAGGTATTTACAGCAAGGTGCAACAAAGCAGTTAAATTATTGCAAGTAGTGCCTCATGTCTAACTGCAAGAGTACTTTACATATTGAAGAGAAGAAACGTTTTATAATAGTAAAGTGCTGAATCTGCACCCACTTGTGCAACCACAACAGCATGCAACCAACAATATAACAACAAAATGTTGCAACATCATTATGCAATATGGCAATTCTATTTTACTTTAAATGAATTCACTTTTAAGCGTGCGCTTGGCGCGCACTTCCTTAACAACAACAGCAACAAAAACATTTTCATTTCATTTGTATAAAATTTTCATTTCTTTGTGTTTTTTCAGCTTTTCTTTTCTTTTTTTGGTTGTATTTATTTTTATTTTCTTTTATGCCGATTTATGAAGATAAAACTATACAACACGCAGTTAACATTCACCTGCTTGAATTGCACTTGCTATGGCTGCTGCTGCTGCTAATGTCTGCATGCAATGCCAACATCATCACATACTGCTCATATACACCAACAAACTGCCAGCCTGGGCCCTGTCAGCAGGAGACTAACCATTTAGCTATGCTGCGTTGAACTGCACTAACATCAGCAATTGTAGCAGCAGCGGCAGCAACAGCAACATTAGCAATGATGCTGCAGGAAGTAATAGTCACATCGTTGTTTTTAAATCGGCACATTGTACTCTGAAATGTTCTTTTACCGCATGTGGCATTTATTTACTATGGTAAAATTGCTGCATCTCAATTATAAAAGTTGTTGTTGTTGTTGTTACTATAAGTATTTGTTGCATGTATTTGCTTACGGAAGCTAAGCTGAAAGTTTAAAGGATGCGCTTCATGCGCAAGTTCCAACACTTTCGAAAAGAAGTACAACGTACTTGAGATTACTTAGTTGTATGATTTTTACACTCAAAAAAAAAAAAATAATAATAAGTGAGTTGAACTGCTTCTTATGGAACTAAATACTAAAATCATCGCAGCTTGACATGGAACATTGAAAGCAATAAAATGACCAATGAATTAACGAGACGGAGTTGTAGTTTCTCAGCTGAATATAAAATATAGCCAAAATATGACCGCAAAAGAATCTGGCACTTATTTGAGCATAACTCTCGAATTGACGTAGCCTGACGGAGCACTAGAAAATTGGAGAACATGTGACCAAACTTCGTATCCCTTACAACGAATATTGTAGGAGTTAGAGGAACTTGAAAGAAAAGGAAATCATGTCCTCTTTTTAACTTATTAGTTTCTAAAATTTCTTAATTTCACGGGCTGGTATCTAAGCATGATACAAGGGGCAAACATCAACTGGAATCAACACTTGATTGCAGCCAAGTTCCGCACTTGTTTTTATACCAATCAATTCTCACTTCTTCTATCACGAACCACTCCTAAATTTTGTGATTTTTATGGCTATCGAAGATGTCTTATTCAAATCACTTCAAATGAAATCGGTTTAACCCGAAGTATTTTTACTTAAACTAGAAAGAAATTTGCCAGTAGTTTCTCGTGATAACTCAGCATAATTTGCGCTCTAGTGGTTATTTTTTTCGGTTCTCATTATACTTTTAGAGAGCGTCAAACAGCTTAATCTGTTTTATCTCTTCTTTTATCCTCAGAGCCTCAGACACCTCCGATAGTCGTCATAGTTAGCACTTTTGCTCATTGGGTTAGCACCAGCTTTCGTTTGTATTCCCTGTGTGGCTAGATCAATGAAATTGCCACTCTCTTCTATACTCTTCCCTTTAAGACTTCGAATTTCAACGAGTAGAAGTCAGTCAATTAAACTAGGCAGATATTACTGTAAAAGAATACCACCATTGTTGTTTTAAATGTTGCTTTTAGTGTGCCATATTTATAAAGACATAATTTGGCCTTTATAGGTTCTTGGGACCAATTACTCCTAATATCCAGACACGAAAGCAACGTACTTTGGGCCGCTCCGATATGTCCTCTCTCACCGTACCAATTCGTTAGGTTTTAGGTTAAACATTCTCATCAGCTACAATTTAACCTTCCATACCTTCCTTTTCCGTTCTCACAGAGTACGATATGATTCACCGTCCATTGCATTGTCCAGGATGTGTCTGCACTAAACGTTATGTAGTGCTTCGAAGAGGCTAAGAGTTGGGTTTATCTTCACCTACCTAAAATTGCTGACTGATCTCCCTCGCTTGTGTTACTTTTCTTTTTCTTCTTTTTTTTTTTTTTTTTTTGAGTGTAAATCTGAAGTGGCTGCTTTTTCTGATTTGTATCATATTTTATTTGCTTTTCCAATAGTGAAATTGTTGTTGTTGGAATGCTTTGAATGACTGAATGCATGCGAAATGGAAATGAAGAAAGTTCTAATGCATGATGCATGATGTTGATGCTGAAAATGAAGATGAATTTGCATTTGCTTTTATTATGCATATTTGATGTTGCTGGTTTCAGTTGCTGGTTATTTGTTGTATGCTTGTATTTTGTGACTATTTCTAGTTGTTGTTGTTGTTAATACATTTTTAATACCCATAGCATCGTGTTTGTTGTTATGCTTCATCTTTCTCTTCTATTACTGTGCGATTTGAAACGAGATTTTCTATAAAATAAGTAAAGTGACTGAAGTGAGCAACCTTGAAAATTAGTAAATTGCATGAAATAAATCATAAAAAAAAAAAATATTTTCAGCTTTATTGCTAACGTGCGAACGTAGCGAAATAAAACGAAATTATTTTAATTAAAATGAATTTTTTCTGCATTTCAAAAATGCAATTTCGTGCAATACTTTTTTGTTTTTTTTTTTCTTATTTGCAGACATGGGTTAGATGAGTGGGATGGGGAGAGGAGGAGGGGGCGGGGAGGAGAATTCATCTTCATCTCCTCCATTAGGCATTACTATATACCATCCGTGAACAAAAAAAAAAAAAAAGATGTACGTTCAAATGTATATTGACGATGTGCGATTTTAATTGATTAAATTGCAGGAAATATTTAATAAAGATTTTCTTTCTCAAATGTTTTTTTGATGTTGCTCTTTGCAGCATGCATGTATGTATATTGGTTGCATGCAACATCGCAACTTTTATGATTGGTCTAGTAATAGACCATCGTCAGCGTCGTCAATATTCTAAAATGATGAAAACTGTAAAGCTAAATTGTAAAAATTAAGTATAAAAAATATGAAATGATTGCGCTGAAAGGAAAGTAATTTTCATTTTACGTGCTATAAAGCTTTTGAAATTTGTTCAGTTTGTAAACAATTTTAAAATAATAAAGATGCCATTTAATTAACTAATACTAAGCAATAAAGCGCGGCAAACACGCTTCTCTTTGCCATAGTATACGTATGCAAGTATATGTCAGATAAAAAAAATGTCTAAAAGGATGAAAAAGAAGAAGAGAAGGGACGAAATAAAGGTGAATTTTGAAAATATGAAGTTTTTTCTTTAACCCTATTCATCCCACGCAGTGACTTTGAGTCACTATTGAAATCAAAATCGTTATGTTTTTCAGATTTCTTATTTTTTCATTTTTCATGGGAAGGGCCTAATTTGTTCGTTCATTTACCGGTTATCTTCATAAAAATGGATTTTTTGTTTTGTTTTTCTTATTAGTCAAAAATCATTAAATAAACAAAAAACTGCATAAAATCCCACATTTGTATATTGTAATAGGTACTGTCCCACAAATTAAACCCGGAATAATAGTAGGAAACGATGTGTTTGAATTAGTTGATAGATGCAGATGCAAGATGCAAATGGCATTGTCGATTATGGAGAGTTTTGTGATACTTTATATGACAATTTGACGTTCCGTGCTTGTATGTCAAGACATAGATTTACCGATTTATCGCGTTATTTGGCATTTGATGATAGGACCATAATATCGGTACGTAGATCGCATCTTAAATTTACTTCGATTGGAAATCTTTGGCACTTGATAAATGAAGACGGCTACACAAATATGGTATAAACATTTGGTGGACCTGCGATAGCGGATATTTTACTGTGAGATACTGTATGTATCTAAGGAAGGCAGCGCTAAGAGTTAAATCTTAGCACAGCATGGACTGGAACAGCTCTGTAAGCCATATGAACAGCCAAAGAGAAATATAACTTCCGAAAAATACTTTACTAGTTTAGAACTGTCGTAAAGCCAGTTGTTAAAACAATTAACTTGTACTAGTACGATGCAAAAAATAAATAAATAAATTAAATAAAATAAATAATTTTCTTCCTAACAAGAATAGGGGTAGAAGTTTGAGTAATAAAACAGCATCGTTAACAGCATCATAAGTTATGTGGCAAAACAGGGTGATTTTTTTGTGTACCCGATGTTAAACTGGAACAACAATGACGGCAGCTATCAAATCGTCATCTGACAGCTCATGTAATAAACTCCAGTCCAGTCTGTTATGTTAACACAACGTTCCCACAGACCAAAATATCGTTTGAAAAAAGTGCTAATACCAAAAACACCGCTCCTGACTTTTTCTTGAGGGGATACTTAAAAAGTCAGGTTTATGCCAATATACCAGAGTTTCTTGAATAACTTACGGCCAACATACGCAACGAAATCGCCGAAATATCACATGAAACACCAAATTATATTATTCTTGTTGTTTATTTATCAGATCTTAAAAAATTTTAGAAAAAAAATTGAATGATATGAGAATAGCCGAGATAATTCTATATAGTGACTCTAAGTCACTAAGTGGGACTTTACGTTATAAAATAACGTGGGATGAATAGGGTTAAACAATTTCATTTATTTAATAAATCTTTCTTTTTAGGGTCGAGAAATTAATTTTCGATATTTATTTTTCCCGTATTCCTCCGCCACTGTTTTTTTTTTTTGTTTGTATTTTTCAGTTTTTTTTGCATTAAAATGAAGTTTTGGGACCGAGAATCTAATTTTTTGATTGCTATTATTAATTAAGACCTCCGCTAGGAGGCACTACTAAATATTTTCCGGTTTTTCGCATCAACGATAGTAAAAATCAGTGAAAAGTTGAAATTTTTCCTTATACTTGAAATTGAAGTGCAAATGAACAAAGGAAAAGTTGGATTATTCCTTATACTGGAGTGTCATCTAGGGACTGAACGATTTTCTTGAAATTCTGTACTCTAGGGTTTCTGAGTCAAGGAACTAATTTTTGGCCTCTTTTTTAATCTAAAAAAAATTTAGTGGTGACTCTGGTGCAACAACAAGGTGCAGAGAACAAAACTTTTTTTTTTACAAAAAATGAAAAATAAAAACAATTTATAAGGAATTTATAAGGGTTAAAACGCTCTAGGCAAATATTCTACAAACAATTTTGTTATACATCTCTGAACACTTAAAGGCAGGTTCTCTCAAATTTTTTCGAAAAATTTTTTTTAAATTTTTTTCCCAAAAAATTAAAGCTGCATAGAATCGTAGAATATGTGTGCAAAAGGATTTTTCAATACAATAAAGATTTATCGAATTAGAGCTCCTCGAACACACCTACCTCGCGCGCGCAGAGGGACGCTCAGGTGCCAGTTCATCGCGCAAATTGTAAAACAAAAATTTTTTCTGCGCCATATTTGATTTCTTACCTTTGATTTAAAAAAACTAATGATAAATTCACATTCAACGACCACGAAAACCTTTATATAGACATTTTGGTCCAAATTGGTAGATGAAATTTTTTTTTGATCCGCCATATTGTATCCGCTATCTTGAATTTTGTCAATTTGACTCCACATTCATAATCACCGACCCCAGAACCTTATAAAAGTCATACTTGTCGTGATAACTGATCAAAAAAGAACAATAACCCATGACAAACTTTCTAAAAACTTTAAACGCGTTTTTCTCGAAACCATGTTTTCTATCAGAATTTCGAGCACAGGTCTTGATCTGTTATTCAGATTCTCTTCATTTAAAGCCTGCTCAGAAGAAGACACTTTTTTGTATCGCTTCAACCTAAAATGAGAATGAAAAATTGTAAAATTATAATTTTTAAGTGAGGTCCAAGTAAAACAAAATGGAAAAAAAAATTATAGTTTTGAAATGTTCATATTTTGGTTAATTTTTGTAAAAATTCATTCTAATTTCATTATTTTAATAAATAAAAATTATCACTTATTTCAATTCACTACAAGAGGCTGGAGATTTGAAGTTCGGGGACGGTGTCTCGCGTGCAGAGGCAGACATGAGCAGCCATTTTGCAGCCGCCGCTTTGAATTTTGTCGCATTGGAAACTCCCACGCATTGTACAATAATTAAAAAAATTTAGCAATCAAAACCGGAAGCTCGTATGTCTTTTTATTATCCCACAAAGAATTCTGAAACTTCGCCTCATTTTCGACCAAATCTGAAAGAACCTTCCCTTAAACTATCTCAGACGACTAACTCAATCAATTATAAAATTAAGATATCTTAAGTTTTATTTTTCCGAAATAGTCAAAAGATGGAGATTAATCCCTTCATCTATATGCATGCACGAGGGGGCCAATAAAACTACATTCCGCTTTAAGTGCTTAATTAGACGATAAGTAGTAGAGTAACCTGATGTAAGGCTGGTTGAAATACAACCACCTGAAAAATTCAATTTGATATCAACTCAAGCCAGTGCAAAATTTCCACCAATACCAAAATATATATTGATTGAATGAACGAAACTTTGTGGCTGATTTCAAGTGATTTTACAGACTCCAGGTTGGACTTTTTTCTGTGAATGACGAATATCGTGAATACAGCTTGCCTGAAATCTTCAACCAACATTACAAATGTAGTTCTAGTGAATGCTAAATTGACGAAGATTCAAGATTGACCCAAGAAATGATTACTAATGAACTGGATTTGAATGTCACAGCTGTGATATAAATATTAAAAATCTGCTCGATTGGCTTTACGAATTAGTTGACCATCAATCAGAAGGCACGTGGTCGTTTCAAAAATTAAAAATGGAGGGTCTAATAAATGTAAAAAACTGTATCAAATGATGAAGCTTAGTTCTATAAGTACAACCCGAAAATCAAACAACAGTTCTGTGGTCACAAGCCATAACAACACAACTCGAGTTTTGTCGAATTCGAGTTATTATCATAATTGAAATCTTCATATCCGATTTCATATTGTGTCAAAATTTTATGAATATCGGTTCAGTGGTTTACGAGATATTAAATGTAAAATTCAAAAAACACACTTATGCTGTTTTGCCTTGTGACCACAGAGTTCATGGTATATGAATAACGCTCGTATCTTTTTTTGGACCAAAAACTGTATATTTCTACCAAAATTTTTTAAAAAACTGTAAATCGATTTGAAAAAACTGTATATTTCGCGGTATGAATTTTTTTCAATGAAAATTGAGAAGGAACGCAATTTATCCATTATCTAAATCATCTTCGTTCTCCATTTTCATATCTCCTTCTGTAGTTGTATAGAATTTATGCTTGGAAGAAATTTGACGAAGCGATTCCGGCTTTGCTATGAGGTATTTATAGAAATCAACGCATGCATATTTCAAGTTCTATTTGACGATAAGAATCGCCTTCAATGTTTCCACTTCTTTTAAAAGTATACTCGCAATGAGTTTTGCATTGCGATCGATAAATTTGATTTTCCTAGCGTTCAAAAATTTTATATTTTTTTCTTAGTATAAACGCGGTATTTTGGCAAAAAAGACGGTACGCGGTTTCGGAGTTGAAAAAACTGTATATTACCGCGAAAAACTGTATAGATACGAGCGTTATATATGAATCAAAACTTTTTTCTAAAAAACCTAAGGGAGCTTTTTGTAATGTTTTTGTACTATTTAGTCTAATGGTTTTAGATGGAAATAAAGACTTTTATTTCATCTGGTTACCCAAAGTTTTGAGTTTTTAATGTTTTATTAACGCCTCTGATGAAGTTGAAAATTAAACGAAAAGTTGGGTAGCCAGATTAAATTAAAGTTTTTATTTGCTAGGTGCAATAAAATAAAAAAATTTAATACAAAAAAAATTTCTAAAATTAAAATTAATATATTTAGCAAACTTTTGCTAGTCTCTCCTTATATAACCGAATTACGAATCTAACATTTCTCAGTCAGTCTGTTTCATCATACCATAATTTTTTTTTACAAAATTATTATGCATATAATAAAAATTTTTTAGAAATTAATTAATAAATTAACACGGTTTCACATGTGCAGATATACATAAATTTCAGTACATTAAAATCAATCAAATGGAAATGAATGCCGTTGAACTTAATTAATAATTGCAATAAAAAATCATGAAAATATATGTTTATAAAAAGCCTAAACTTTTATTGCGGCTTAAACATGGACATTATGCATTAGATCAGAAGCAATATAAAAATAAAAAAAAATTAGAATACTATATACTGTAAAGTATTTGCTCCAACGCGGAAGTTACTCCTCGTATATACATACATATGTATCAACTACACATTCATTCATATCCATGGTATCTAGGTACAAATGTACATACACTGGTGAGATTGAAGTAGCCATCATCATCATATAAAATGAAAATTGGCATTTAGAATTGGCATATACCTATTGAAGTTGAAAATTAGCATTTTGTTATTTTGACTTTAGTTCACATATACACACATACATACAAACATATGTGAATAGGAACCTCCACCAGTAGTGAACAATGGCGATGATGTTAATAATGATGGTGATATTTGTTGATGATAATGTTGATGTTATACAATGTTAATGTTGGTTTGTTTTTTTGGTAACCAAGCCAGCTCGCAATCATTATCACAACGAATGGATTATAAATGCTGACAACTTGATTTTTAGCATCATTTTGTTACATGGAGTAGGACCTGCGTATGATGATACCTTTAATGGATGAGGATGGGATGCTTACTCTCTCCTTTCATTTGAGCTGCCCCTCACTTATTCACCTAAATTATGTAGGTTCATCATTGCTACGATCTATTAAGTATATTCCATTTGTGCCATTGAGATTTGTTGTTGGTTGGTTTTATACTGTGTGTGTGTGTGCTTTTTTAGCAACTATTGATGGTTAAGTGAAAAAAAAAATTAAGACATTTTATAGCAAGTTTGTTGCAAAATAATTATTGCCACCTTTATAGCTTAATGATAGCTGCAACACTTACCTACACACACACACACGTACTCTTTTTTATGACTGTTTGTACTTATATCCCGGATATATGTTGAGATTTGTACCATAACTTAGTGAGTTTACAACCGTTGGTTCTTATTTTATTACTTCTTCTGTAGTTAGATTTTTTTATTATGTATTTTTAAGAATGGACTCAAAAACTTATTCCTGATTTGAGAGCCGTACATATAAACCATTCATGCGTAATTAAGCCAGTTCATTCATTCAGGAATATCATTAGAAATATTTAACTGAGAAACGAAACCGTTGAGAATTGGTCCTTCGAGCATTTAAGAGTTAAGTCAAGGAAGTGACTCATTTAATTAGAACAATCCATTTGGACTTTTTTTAAGAATTCATCCCCATCTGGGAATCGAACCTGAGGCAGTCTAGCACTCATTCATCAGGCCACGAGGGTGACCAATTGTTCTATTCTAATGAGAAGCCAATAGTATTAGCATTCTAAAAAAAAGAAGCAATTCTAATGATTAAAAATTTCAACGAACTCAATCGATATTTCTACGAATAATCATAGGAGCCCCTTGGGTTACTAAAAATGATACCATCAAGTTGGTTTGAGCAAGGCCGTATTTAGGGAGAGGTTTTGGGGGTTCTGAAAACAAAGTGAAATATTTGGCTTAAGACTCATTTGAAAGAGCATGATTTAGCCTTTCATTTTCAAAATTCGAAGTTTGTAGCAAAAATGGCCACAAACGCCATTTTTAGGGGTTTCAATCCCATTTTTTTCTAAAGCGTGAGGTGATGGGAAGTCTTTAAACCTCAGATTTGTGTTCAGCATGAAAACTTCATTGGAAAAATTAACTCATAAACTCAAATTTCATATAATTTTCATGTATTTCTTAAATTTGCTTTGTAAAATTCAAAGTAAGTAAACAAATTTTTTAAGATTTAAAATTTTACAAACTTTATTTGAGAAATGTATGAAATTGGACATTTGATGTAATTTTTCCAATAAAAAGGGGGTGGACGGTAGTTCTAGGACCTCCCCTTTTTGATAAGCAAACTTTTTCCCAATCACACTGTAATACTTTTATCATTCTTTTAGCCTGTAGGCAATATTGGTCAAAGCTGTACTTAAAAAATTCCCAAAATTTTAGGTATGAAGCTTAGATGGAGGATTCTGCTAAACAACTTTAGACACCAACAACGATAAGGCATAAGTTCTGTGGCAATAAGGAATAACAGCTAAACTCAAAAGTCGAATAAAATATTATAAATCCCAAAATGTTGAAAGTTTTCAAAAAATGTTTGCAATTTCCATAGTCTCCATAGTTTTTTATAAATTAAACTCCAATAATAATTTAAGAACTTTCAATATTTTGGGTTTTATAATGAAAAATACGCAACAGGTTTTTAGTCGACTTTTGAGTTTAGCTGTTATTCCTTATTGCCACAGAATTAAGAATGTCCTGGTACAAGCTTAACAAAGCCATTTTCAAGATTTCATGTACCGTTATCTCGAAAACCTGACATGATGAAGCAAAATGGATTCAAGCTCAGCGACTCTAGACTATATATCAAATCGCCAGTCCGATGGAAAAAACTCAATTTTGTGGCACAGTGTAATCATTCGAAAAAAACAAGCCTCTGACTATTTTTGGTATTTTTGATTTTTTTTTTAGGTTCAGTACATCATCAGTACTGGCAAGTCAATGAGTTATCGACATTATGTCCTTCACGATAAAAAAATGCATTGGAATCCATATTGGATAATATTTATTTGAAAAAATTTAAATTGATTATTCTGTAAATTTTTTGTAATTTTACCTTGGAAAAGGAAATTCCCTAAAATGTATTTGTGGTGTATACGGCAAAAACTGCAAAAATTTAAGATCTCTGAATCTATAAGAGAGAATTACACAGGCCGACAGAGCGTGAGAAGTTATCATAATATCATATAATTTTTTTCCAATTTGTGAAGTGAGACAATTTATTTCCAGAGCTATGAATTAATTTATAAAAAAATGGAATAAAGTTAAATTAGGTATGAACAATATATTTAAGTGAAAAATATACAAAAAAAAATAGATAAGAATCTACTAGTGATATAACGACTGCCTGTATTCGCATGCTAATGCGAAACATTCGCAATTTCATGCGAAACTTTCGCAATTTCTTTTTTTTGCGAATGTATAACGAATGTTCAAAGTGGGTAAACTGCGCTCACATATTAAAGATCCTCATCTAAGCACGAAAATGCCTCAAAAACGCGTAAACTTCGTAAGTTTGCAAGCCCCGAAAATTAACTGCCCCAAATTTTGTACGGAAAAGAGTTTTAAAATTAAAGTTTAAAATTTTCGAGGCAATTTTGTCCAAATTTTGTACGGAAAAGAGTTTAAAAATTAAAGTTTAAAATTTTCGATGCAATTTTGTTTCGAAAGCAGCCTCGAAAGTTTACACGAATGTTTCAGTTTTGCCATATTTGATATTAAATTGCTAAAGCGCATTAATTTGGCTAGCGCATCATACATATGTGGCTGTTTGCACGGCCGCAAGCATGAACGACTGCCTGAAAGAGGTAGAAAAAATAGGTAGTAAGAAAGAGATATAAACTCGCCTGTCTTTTTCTAACTACCTATTTTCTCTACCTCTTTCACTCGAAAAGGCATTCATGATTGCGCCCGTGTGAACAGCCACAAATATAAATATTCATTAAATACAATTCTCTCTTTTTTTCCATTGCCTTTTTTCTTTGCCTTTGAAATAAAAACCCTGTTCGCAAAATACTGCAATGGAATCCTAATCACAACTGTCAAACCGCTGATTTGCTCTCTAGTTTTCTTATTAGTCAAATAGTACCTTCATGTAAACTAACGCGAAAACTCGAAAGTTTCCAGTCTTTGAGTTTAAATGGGGACCCTTATTATGTTTGTGAACACGTTTGCGCAGTTTCTAAAGCAACCAAGTTTGAATTCTCCAAACATAATTTACCACTTCTTATATTGTAAAGTAATCAAAATATTTTTTTAAGAAATCTGGAAATATTTATGAATGATATTTATAATTGAAAATGGATAATGTAGTTTTGGACGAAGATTGCTTAGTTGATGCTTTTGTTGGTGGTGACATGTTAATGAATATTTATTTCATCAGTGGCCGTTGTCAAAATTATTGAATTGCCAAAGTTGAAGTTCTTTCTATTGCATTATTTCTATTAATTATGTAATTAAAAACATAAGCCAAAAAAAAACCTCACACGATCACACCTTAAACTATACGTCAGAGAAAATATTATAGGATAAAACAAAGAAACGTAACGAATTTGTTTACGAATCTTTTATTGAGCCCATTTCTACAAAAAAAAAAAAAAAAACAATTAAACCGTTACATTTCGAATATCGTTAGAGACGACATACTGGCTGGCTTTTATCGAATGTTATTTAATCGTAAATAGTTCATTAAACATCAGTCTCGAAAAAATTCAGCAACCAACTGCGTATGTGCTGCCAACCATCAAATGAACTAACCAACAGATTCTAAAAATTTTACTTGTACATTTTTATATTTTTTATGCGCATTCCCAGCCGTAAAATAAAAATAATTGCTAAAAAAAAAAACAATTCGATTTAACAATTTCCTTCAATGATCATAAAGTTTAGCTATAGTGTTTAATGATTAATTTGGGAAATCATTTAATTACCAATTAATTTCACCTACAGACAAAATTGGGCAAAAAAATTTGTTTTCGAGTTTTCTACATTTTGGTGCTAACAGTGTGTAAACAAAGTGTGAACTACGTAAATAACTCTGATAATGTGTACATCTGCAATAAATTAAAAATGACAAAGTTTTGAAGTATTTAAAAAAAATTTTATTTTGGAGACTTTGAAAATAAAATCAAAGTATTCAGGTTTCATAGTTATAACCTAGTTCATATAAAGTTCATGTTTAGATTGATCTTTTTCAGGCCGGTTTGGTCAAAGTGACAACAATCTACAAATATAGGGCATGCAAATCCAAAGACCGTTTCGGAGTCCGCCACTATTTCACACACATCATTGATCTTTGTGATGGTTATTATTAATATTTCAACACTCCGTATGCCAATACTATATAAGTCTGAAATTGTAACCCAGAATATTTGTCATTAATCTTGTAATTATCGTAAAATTTCACAATAGGAAATATTTGCAATTACAAAAATGAAAATTACAGTTCGCATTCTTCATTCAGGTGTAAAAACTGGCACTTCGTTTAAATGACAAATCAAATCACAACCATCTTTTAGCCATTGTTATTTGCAACTAAAAATAATCAGTCATTAGTAAAGATCTAGTCTAGCCTAGTATAGGGATACTATCAAGGTCATCTAGTCATTATTTTTCACTAATTAGTCCACATTAATGGGTTAATTTTGCATATGCGCAGAGCGCGTTAAGTATATCGTCGTCGTTCTGGCAGAATTCACTAAGTCTATTTTTTTAATTTCTGAGATGATGTTAGTTTGTGCAATGCATGGTGTGCTACGAGCACTAGCAAAACTTAAAAAGATAACAGATTGTTACAAACATAAGTATACGTTTCAGCTGCATCATCAAAAATATAATTTATTATGTCATTCTAATTATATAGGCTAATTAATAGGGATCCAACAAAAAAAATTCATTTGGACTTAGTGATTTCTGCTTGAACGACGACGATACGTAATCTAAGTAGAATACGATATAAATTAAAATTTTTTGACTTTCCGGGTAAAATTTCGTAAAACAAGAAAATATACTGTTTCAGAAGGTCTAACAATAGATAGTTTGAAATTCTGTTCTATAAAAAAATTGTTATTTGCCTCAAAGATAAAAATACGGGAAACGCGTGTCTATTTCGATACCATGATTGCAAAAGGGGCCCACTAATATGTGAAATAAAGAGTAGTTTATGTTATTCAGCCGAACCTCTCTATAACAAACTTCTATACAGCTAAGTTCTTCCTATTATGAATTTATTTTAAGAACTCAGCTTTTTCGTTCTACTTAAGCACTAATCAGAATTAACTACTACTACTAACCGTCGGTTAAAGTTCGGATTAGTGCTTAACTGGACATTGAGAAAACGGCCTTTAGTGTGCTTTAATCCCCTTATAACGAATTTCCATATAGCAAACACTTTTAGCAACTGTAAGTTGAACTCTGACGCATTTTCGATCTCCATATAATGAAGTTTTTGTTATGCGTATCAATGAAATCGCGTACCGAGAAAAAACATGATTAGGGGATCTTCAAACGTTGAAACTGGCAATTGCAATAAATAACTAAAGTTCCATCACTAACAATTTTGGCAACAGTTTCCAGTATAATAAAAAAAATAATATCAAATAATAATAAAAAAAAATTTCATCATTTTCGTATAACGAAGGAATTTTCTGGTCCCATTCTCAAGTTTGCCATAGAGAAGTTCGATTGTATCTTGAATTTTATATTTGGTAAATCCCGAAACGTTAATTTGAATCACGGATTGTGATTCGGAATCGATACTCTTAATACACACGTATGCTTTCAGTTATATACATACATAGAGTTGTCTATGTTTACGACGTAGCTGAGGTGGATTGTTTAGTTGGCTGCACGTAAAATAACGATATAATATGCCTCACGTAGACATTTCGCCCAACACTTAAATGCAGTTTTGTCATCTTGGAAAAAAAAAGTATTTTTTTCCTTAGTTCAGATTGAATTGAATCTTTTGCAGCCACTTGCACCGACTTCACATTTCATTTTAGATATATCAGTATAAACTGGCTGGTGACGTCTTTCTTATAGCTCAAAGAATAAATTAAAGTCTTGGCATGCCCGCCTTGAAGTAAATAATTTGAAAATTCCTCTACGCTGTGTGTAATATTCATTGAGAAAATGTATCGCAAAAATACATTTGTCATTTTACAAATTTGTTACAGTACTGCTAAATAGCGAACGTAATGCAGACCGCATACACACTGGACATATATCCACACCTTCTGTTGCACAACAGCATCTAAAGACTTCTCTATTTTGCTTCAAATTTTATTTACTTTATTTAAATGTCTGAGCCACACACTCAATCAATTACAAATAACAACAAAACAACATTATTTCTGAACTGCTGTTGTAGGCAATCATACTTCCAATACACCCTAAGGGGAATATTGTGATTTGTGGGAAGAAATATTTCAGCAACTTAGGTTTCACCTGTTAATGCTGTTGCCTTTGATTCTCATAGTTGCGCTAACTAAATAGTTTCACTGTGCTTCACTTGCAACTTAATTTCAATTTTTTAGGTACATTGCGTTTTTCATAGTGTTGCACCGAGCCCTGTGGAATACCTCTGGTGACCTGGTACTGCTTCACGTCGTCTGCAGTATAGGTATTCAAAACTAGTCACATTTTTTTTTTTTTTTTGCAACTCAAATTGCGACTAGTGTCGTTGTGCTTTTGTTTAAATGCATGAACTTGTCTTTCAATATTTTGTTTCAATAAAAAGATCCATAAACTGATCCTGAAATTTTATAATTATTTTAGTCAAAATGTAGGTTCATAGAAAGAGGTTCATAGAAAAGTTATATACCCCCTTGCCTCCTTTTTGTAATGAGTAGGGCAGCATAAAAAGCCCAGTCACCAGTGTTCCCAGGCATCACATAATTATAAGTAGTACATGTCACATAAATCATCCCTCTCGTACTATATGCTAGCTGAAACCATTTAAGTGACGCAAAATTACTCAAAAGTACTATAATGTTATAATTATGTTAAGTCTTACGAAAATTAATTTTATTTTTTTTATTTTTAATTATGTAAAGAAACAACTAGGATTTGCTAAAAAAATATGGCAAGGACACCCAGAAAAATACCCATCTCTAGAACAAAGAAAATGTTTCCTCAATTTAAATCCACGAAAATTTCTCTCGTTTATGTAAATTTTCCTCAAAATGAAGAAAAATGTGCTCCTTTCATGCAACCATGGTGTTCAATTTAAAGTAAGTTTTTTCTTCATTTTTGGAAATTTAATTGCGGTGCTGCCCACCAATTGAAATCAAATCCCTAGTTTCAATGAAATTGTTAAAACTAAAATTAAAGAAAAGTAAGATAAAAAAGTAAATAAAACACAAGAAAATATAGGTGTGGTAAACGGGCATCTTCAAATATAATTTTTTTCTAAAACTTAGTCCTTACAACGCGTCTTTGCATAAAATTTTAACTCAAGAACTTTTATGAATTACTTGGTCTATTGTTAACATAAATGCGGATGCAACAATGGACGTTTCCATAAACCTGTTTTTTTTTTAAATTTAGTCGCACCAGCATATAAAACTTCAAGCATCATTCGGCTGCAAAACAAAAGTATCAAAATACCATAAAAGAACAAATTACCTTATTTAGAATAAAATAAGGTAATTAAAATTACATACTATTTTTGCATAAAAAATGAAAATGTAAGAAAGAGACGAATATACCAAAAATGTTCTCCATTCAAAATTTTTGTATATACAAAAAACTAGCTTTACTCTTTTGGCCTTAGCAGATAATCGCGTACGCTTTGTTTTTCTTTTAAATTTTTAAGTCGGCGTCTCTATTTCAAGCGAAGTGGTTTGTGGCTATTGATATAATTTAAAAAAAAAATATATTCAAAAGATCTAAATTTCAATAAAGTTCGATTTATATTTTTTTGATGGCCATAAGGATCTTTCGATCATTTCAAAGCGACGATGCCTGTAGTGTTTGTAAAAATACGTATGAATGTCAACCTTAATTCTTATTAAAAATAAAATAATAAATGAATACAAGTAAAAAAAACATGATTACTATGCCTTTTAATTAAAACAACATTGTGGAAAATATTCCATAAATTGAGGATTTCTTTTCCAAAAAGTAAATTGACTATAATCTATGGAAAATTATTCCTCAAACTGAGGAAATTTTACCCAAATTATATACAATTTCTCATATTTGAAAAATATTTCCTCAATTCAAAGATATTTTATATATCTAACTGAGGAAACCGTTTCTATGGCGCCAAATCATTCCCATTTTTCCTCAATTTTATAGCCGTTTCTCTTCGAACCAAGTAAGTATTTCTCTGGGTGTAACACTTGGTAACACTTGGCCATAACATAAAAAAATATACTGTGCAGTATATGAAAAATGCTTATAAGCTCGTAATAGAACTGTCAAATTTTGTATAAAAAATTCACCTGTACTCATTGTTTATGCTCAAACGACCGTAAAGTTAGGCGCTTGTGAATACAACCCTGAGTAACTGAAGCTGTTTATATTGTACAGTAGAAAATCATATGGAAGAAGTAAGACTAAAATTATTTAAATTATGGAGCTGAGTTAATTGCCAAAGTAAAATAATTGATATATAAAACTGAACTAATTCCCAAAGTTTAATAAATTTTAGCTTTTCACTTGGTTTTTAAATAAGTTTTTTTTTCTTGAATTTCTTAAAAGTTTTCTTATTAAAAAACAATGTAACTAATATCTCATAATACAAATCCTATTAATGTAAAATTTTAACCAAAATTGAAAAATTAATAATTTAATTCGGTAGACCTGGGGACCCTGCCAGTCACTGTAAGATGCTCCCACCTCTCGTCCGTACGGATATTCCTTCCTGAGCTACTGTTAAGTATTTCGACAAAAGCCCGCCAATCAAGTTAGTAATGGTGGTGTCCATATCACTTCGGTTGTATCACCGGTTGACGATTACTGGCTCCATATTGTCGGCATCTTCCATGTTTCCAGTACTTGCAATACGTTAAGCGTCTTCCCAGATTACTGAATTAAAAGAAGTTGAAACTTGCTCTAAGTGGGCTTCTTCTGTTCGACATGATGTGCGTTCCGGCGCTGTTGACTCGTGTTACCTTTTCATTACTGGCTTTTAGATGACTCTTGAATATCATTCTTGAATACTTTGAGAGTACTCTTCGACATTTGATGCGTAGACGTAAGATGTTGTGATGATCACAAACCATGGTAATCAGGTCTTCAGTTGTAAATAGCTCAACCTTGGTCTTCTGTACTACCCATTCTAACTTCTCAACATTTAGCCGTCTTCTCACCCTTGCATGTAGTCTGTAGGGAGCCCAGATCAAGATGCTATCGGCATTGGTTATTATCTCGCACATTGCGTTCTATAGTCTTGGCCTGCGCACGAAGCTCCGAGGAATAAATTTCGTGACCTGGTACTGCTTCATGTCGTCATCTGTCAAAACGCTGTTTTGGTAGTAGCTTGAAATTATTTCCAACAAGTACTCCATGCTTCGAAACTATTTAATGCACTCCTAATCTGAGGCCAGCCTACCGAGTGCATTTTAATATCCAATATTACTACTGTGCAGTATATATTTCTTCTTGCCGCATTATCAATACTTGGCGCTGATACTCTCGCATACTATGTCCATCAGTGCTTGAATTGCGCGGACAGTGCAACATGCTTTTCTGAAGCCAAACGAAAATGCTGAGAGCCCTCCCGGCTTCTAGAGCGACTCCTGAAGCTTGTCCCGCCATTGCCAATGGCGGATTTTAAATGCTTGATTTAATTTCCGTTTGGGTTATATATCCTATATATATAGCCCAATCAGCTTAAGCGAAATATCATCTTCCAGTAAAGTTTTGCCAGGGATATTGAGATCATGTTTTTATATCTACGTGTCCGAAATTATCAAGAAGGTGACAAGTTTACATCAGAAACTAGTTTAACTCAAACCAATATATATTTATCACCATTCAATTCAAACATTTTTCACTTATAAATTAACTTTTTATTTGATTTTTTATGCTGCATTTACTTGAAGAAGAATTAACCATTAAATCGTAATTCCATCACTCTCATAAATTCGCGGCAAAACCAATTTACTTGATTTCTAAAAATAACTTAAGCATAACCAGTAGCGCCAGCACATTTTTCATCATTAAATTCTTACACCCGTAAAAATAGCATGAGTCGCCATGGCGCGTCTGGTTCGGTTTCTTCGTCTTCTTGTTCTTTTTCTTTGACTTCACCCAACCAGTTCCCACTCACTCAATCGAATAGAGTAACAAACATTATTAAAGCGTAATTAATTTTTAATTATATCACAAAATATTTCATTCACTTTATTTAGCTGTTCTTGCACACGCTGTTATCTTGAAAGACTCGCTCCCGCCGAAGCTCACTGATCTCGTTGTTTTTGGCTTCGGCATTAGTGAAACGCAGGAGGCGGAAGTCTCAGTTTCGAGACTTTTGTATTGAAACTTTCCTTACCATGTACACGCCCTCGTAAATTTCACATCTTACCATTTTGGCAGCAAACACCATTTGAAGCAGATGATGTGGGATCGTGTTGATCGCGCAGCATGCAACGTACGAATTAATTGAATGCTGCAGCAGCAATAACCAACAACCAGCAACAACAAAATCAGCAGTAACACCAGCACTAGCTTCTTTAACTGCAGCTAATCAGCAGCAGACAAATGTACCTGATATATCGATTTAACTTAAACTGAATCTACTATATCTTAAGACGCGCATTAGCTCTTTGCTTGTTAGAAAAATCATCGAAAAAAGCATCGGCTGCCGGTTGTTGCGAGTTGTCGACAAAGGCGACGACGACTACAACGAGGACAACCAGTGTTGGTGCTGCATCTCCAATGCCAATACATACATTTCTTTACTCGCAGGTGCAAATACTGATGATATGTTGCTGCTGCTTCAATCCACTTTGTTGGTGCAACTGCTTTAAATTCTCAGGACCTAACGAATACGCGCTACGGCAGCAATGATAATAGCAAAAGCAGCAATTGTTGCTCCTTTGAAAATATGTTGATATGTATGGAAGTAACACGTGCGCACTGTGATCTGTGCTCATTCGTTCGCTAGCTAACTTCAAATTAATGTTGCTGTGAATTATATTGATATTGCAATTTTTGCCCAATGATAAAAATCAAAGAAGTAATTTTTATTGGGGATAAGTAATGTTTATGACGCGTACGAAAATTACTTAATTCCGGAAAGCAACAAGGTAGCAAAAAGGCAACGAGTTGGCAGCAAGTCAGCGATGATCTCAAGGTGGTGGCATTGAGTCTCTCTCATCTTCTTCGATCTTCTGCTTCGATTAAGGCATCAATTGTGGTGGCATGGCAAGGGCAATGGCAGCAAAATGATAAAAACCCAGACACATAAGTTCAAATTGTGTTTGTTTTAGAGGTGTGCCACATACACGATCGTACTACGAGTATCTTGAGGTATTTGTTTTTGTTTTGATTGCTATTTAATGATTGATTTTGCTTAGCAGTTACTGTGCAACAACAACCTTTTTCATAATGTTCTCAGAATTTCAAGTTACACAAATATGTACTTAGTAATTCTAGTTTCTATTTTTCCATTTCCTTGAAATCATCGTGTATTGAAAAGAAACACGAAAAGTTAATTTGAAACATTTTTTCGCAAAAACTTATTGAACTCTAAGTACGTATTAACAATTGAATTGTGATTAAAATATAGTACCTAATATTTTGATTTTTTCATTGAAGCCTATCTTGAAATTCATAAAAGATATTTGATTTGCAACTTTTATAGTCTGCTGTACTCTAAAACTTAGCTATTGGCGTTACAGGAGTCTTAAAAGATGAAGCTAGAATATGCAATTTCACTGTCATTCATTTTAAAAATAATATTCCAATTAAAAATTATTTTTAAATTATTTAAAATTTTTCATTATCATTATTAATCAGAAAATAATTTAAAAAAAAGTTTTTATCCTCAAAAACTCTTGGCATCAGGTGACAATGCCTTGAATAGCGAAGACTACAACCTTCACCACAGGCTGTAATCCAAATGTCAGCTTTGACGCAAACGAGGTAATACAGTCGAGGAGAGCCGTGCGGTGGGTTACCTACTCAAATGATAATAAAGGTTTGCTAAGTTTTAGGTGATCGAAAACTGGCAATGATTGTCTATGGAAATTCGATTGCTAAATCCAAATCGGGATGCCAAAAGTGCGAAAAAACCTGATTTTGGCTATTTTCTATTGTCTATAAAATTTTGAAGTAATTTTCCACAATATTAGGTCACTTTTTGATCCAATTCTTAAAATTATCGGGTTTTTGAAAAATTCTAACCTGAAAAAGATGGTCTTTGAAATTTTCCACATAGTGGCCGGAAAGAAAGAAAGCTCTTTAGCAGTCTGAGAACCGCTTTATGTAAGATTACACGGTGCGACAGTAAAAAATACCTGTGAAATTTTCCAAACAACCCCAAAATCTTGATTTACCGTTAAAAACCCGGTTTTGAGTACCTTTGCGCACTTATAAGCCTGTAACTTAGCTGATTATCTACAGATTTACAGTTTCCTACCAGTTTTAGAAAATAGAAACTTAGACCTTTTGAACGCTATATATGTTTTTAAAGAAAACTTGAGAAATCTGTGTGTATTTGTCCAGCAAACATAATTTTTGTTCACTTTTTTTGCCTTTTTTCAACTTTGGCGATGTTTGTACACACTATTTTATAAAGGAGCTATACATTTTATGGATTTATTCTAAAAACACGTTTATTAATGAGTAAAACACAAGTTTGTTTTTAAAAATCGGTAAGTAATTGACTGAGTTTTTAAAATTTTTATGAAAACAAAATTTTTGCAAAAATACAATTTTTTGCTATTCAACTCAAAAATAGGTGATTAACCGTTATTTTTTTAAAATTCAGCACTATCAGTTTCTCGTTGAAGTGACCGATAATATTTTGAAATCATTTTTATTTTATTTTTTCCTTCGGAAAGCTTTTACTTAAATTGTAGCCATTTCTTGGTGAAAATGTTCGGCTTGTTCATCGCTGAACTGGCCCAGGTTATCTGAAATTAATTTTTAAGGACATGCTCCAGCCCATTTTACCATACATAAGTATAGATCCTTTATAAAATAGTGTGTAGAAACATCACCAAAGTTGACAAAAGGCGAACAAAGTGGAAAGAAATTGTGTTTGCTAGACAAATACACACAGATTCCTCAAATCGTCTTAAATAAAATATATATCGTTCGAAAGGTCTAAGTTTCTATTTTCTAAAAGAAACTAATTTCGGTAAGAAACTAAAAATCTGTAGATAATCAACTAAGTTACAGGCATATAAGTGCGCAAAGGTACGTAAAACCGGTTTTTTAACAGTAAATCAAGATTTTGGGGGTGTTTGGAAAATTTCAAATAAAGACTCTTGTTTTACTCAACAAGACCTTCAAGAAAATTAGTATCACTTCCCAGGTATTTCGACTTCACTAAATTTTGTAACACTGTGTTAGTTATTTGGTGGGAGCAAGAGGTAGGTCAAGCTACTTAGCCGGTCTAAGACCAAGATACCCAAAAGATAGCCATTCCTCCATCGCCGACGCTTCTATGATTGATTTGGGTCTAGTCCAGCTGATGTCACAAAATGAATCGGCGGCTGCATATAACCGCCTAGCTAGTTCGTCAGCGGCTACAGTACCTGCAATGACACAGTGGCCTGGTACCCAACAAAACGTAACTTTGATATGGGCAAACTGTCAAAACATTAACCTCTATCTATATTAAGGATAGTTCTGGTGCAAGTCTTAACTGAGTATATTTCGACTTGAGCCAAGTGCTCAGGGAATTGATATTCGAGTTTTGGCTCCGACAATACCAGCACCAGAGCCACAACCTGGGGGAATTAGGCATTCCAATCAGACCTGGGCTGAAGGGTATTATTAAACTTATTCACACTGAGTAGATTAAAGTATTAGGAATTTTACTAAAAATGCGTAAATGACCGGTGGCACTTCTTAGATTAGAGTCTACCATCAAAGCTGTAATTGCGGCTACCTTCTTTATGTGGATGCCCTGAGGTGCAAAACTGGCCATCCTCTCAATCACATGAGTGAGATAGAAACGCATAGTCCCTGTGATTGAGATGGTATGTGAATGACAAAAGGTGCAAAAGGTCAATGAAAAAAGAAAAGGGTGAGCTGGTGAATGGACAAAGCCAGTCCGGCATTAATAAAACGATCCTCCTAAGTAACAGTGAGGATACTTGGGAAACTGATAGTTCATCGAGTGAAGTTATTACCGATTCCAAGCGCAATCAGTTTTGATATTAGTGCTTTATGCTACACTCGATCAAACGCCTTGGAAATATCGATTGCTTAACGCTTAGGCAGTCATTGCCGACCTTCACAAAAAATTACACCGATTTAGGTTTGGCTGTGAACGTGAAAAAAATTAAAAACCTTTTCTCATTAAAAAAAACGCTACTCAAAATGTTCGGAAACCCCCCCCCACCCCCCCCCCCCCCAAAACAAAGAAGAAAATTAAAACAAATTTGTACTCGGCACCATTTCTTAGTTGTTAATGAAAAGCTTTCAAGAGTAAAATTTATTTAAGTGACACCTGTCCACTCATCATGTGGGGCTTAACTGTAGATACGGGATCTAAAGTTTTGTTTTCGTACCACATTTTAAAAACTCAACATGCACTACAAAACAATGTTAAAAGAAAAAGAGGCGAAACTACGCTAATTGAGTTTGCATTGGCTAAGAAATCCTACACCACTTAAAACTATCATACATTAAACGAATGTTGACTTGTAAATTAAATCTTGGAGATCCATTAAAGTTTTAGTTATTAGGTACTGCAATTATTCTAATTATAATTAGTTTAAAGTTATTCCCTTGTAGTCATCACCATCACCATCATCAACGTAATTCAATTAAAAAACGACAATTTTGTTTGGAACTGTAAATTGAAGTTAGCTCGCACACGAAACCTGCATACATACATATGAACAATAATAATCGCTATGAGTAAATATATGAAGTGAAAGAGTATTTCGCTAAAAAAATAAATCAATGTTGTGAAGCTTTGCTGCCTTGCTTCAGCTTCCTGGCCATTTATTTGAATGCACAAGAATACAATAGATTTTCCCTTAGCGATAGGCGCAACTCTTGCAACAAATGCGAATTAACTAACGCAGACGACAGTGTCATCCTCAAAAGCGCAGCAATTGCAGTCAACAGCCGGCAGCAACAACATAGCGACAAGTGCAAATGATATTTCCTACAAACAGGGACGTTTCTTTGTGTGTTTTAGGCGGAAAAGAGCAATGGTTACTTTGCGAAAGTTACTTTGTATTAGGAGTGTGAAAAAGTAAGGTAAGTAATGAGTCATTGATTTGTTGCAAAACGAAATGAAATCCTTAGGGAAACAAGTAGAATGGATTTCTTTGTTCTTTAGCTCTTGATGGTGCATAGATCTCACCAAAATTCCTCCATCGTGATCGGTTGTTGGCCATATCCTTCAGTTCTCATCATCATTTCCCCTAGTTCGCCAATTTCTAGGTAAATTAAGCGCTTCCTTGTCGTTTTGAGGAGCCTGTGTTTTCTGTTACACTTCAGCGCTTGGCGGAAACTTTCTGTGGAAGACTCAAGCAAGGTGTGATCATTCCGTTTCCACTTGCGTTGTTTGATGTAGACAGCGATTCGTTTTTTTTTTGACATTGGGTTAGCAAGGCAGTATTAGAGATGGTTTTTGACCACCTTATTTTAAAAATAAGCCATAGGTCAGTTGTTAATCAGTCAGGTATCACAGTCGTACGGCGATGTAACGTTATAATCACAAATTTTTCAATCCGTGGATCTTGACAAAAGTTAAGATTTCCAGATTTTATTCAGAAGAGTAAAAGTAGTCTTTGCCGTGTTGATCTACAATAAGTTTTGGAGAGATTTCGCTGCCCAAATTTGTAAATTTGCCGATTTCTTAGTTATTCTTGGAAACAATTTTGAAGAAATAGGCAGCGGTAAATTTTTGCTTATGATAATTTTGAGCTTAACTACCTTCGACTTGGTGTTTATTTTCGAGGAACTCGTTGAAGCTCCATTAAACGTCATTTTGGTATGGTAAGCATCGTCTAATGCAATTAAGAACAGTATCGGGGACAGTAGGCAACCTTGAAGAATGCCTGTCTTGGACTTGAACAGTTCAGAGAGTTTGCCGTTGAGCAGAAATCAGCTGAAGCCGCTTAAAACTCTTGTTGTCAAATTCTAATCTAAGGCAGGAAAGGGGCTTTTTGTTGAATTCTATGTCAAAATCTTAAAATATTGCAAATTTATGTTAAAAATTTTACGAATATATCAGTTATACCGAATACGCAGATATTACAACAGAGAAGCAACCGCCCTGAAGTATGGACCGAGGAACCTGCTTATCTATGTATCTTAAAACGTCCCTGTGCACATATGCCTAGATAAAGGTATGCACTTAGAGAAATGCCGATGCATAGAAGACAACAGCTGATTTAACTTAAAAATTCACACAAAAGGCACACAAGTTCCATGAACTTATTCAAACTTCAACTCTTCTCTTGAGGCTTTCCACACAAATGCGCTGGCGCTGCAAATTGTTTGACTTTTTCATGCTGATAATTACTAAGCGTGTAATTGTTGCAACGGTCGATCGTTGGTGCCACCGCCAATGCCAATGCCAATGCCACTAGCGTTGCCATTGCTATTGCCATTGCTGCTTCTGCTTTAATGTAGTATATATTTCTAGTGTTGTGGTTGGTGAGCGAGCGATCTAATACCCAGCGCCCAATGCGAACTTTTTTTCTTTGTATGCATTTCTTTTTTTTTCGCTACTAATTAGGATTAATTTCATTCTATGATGAGTAACATTGTGACAGCTGCACATTCTTAATTCATCTTACGTGTGCATGCGCGCATGCGCACAGGTACAATGAGCAGAGCACACGTGTTTTGAGGCCGTTGGCTGTTGATGTTAGTTTATTATTTGAGGCAGTGATAAAAATCGCTTGTTATATGTGCAACTATCACTTGTTATACATACATATGCACATAAGAACCACCTATGTTTGTTTGTTTGTTTGTTCGGCTTTATCATTGCCATTGTTGTTATTATTCTTGTTGGTTTTAAATTGTGTGTACTGAAAATTATTTGAAAATTCCTTTACCTCAACATGTGGCTTCATTATGCGGTAACAATTAGGCTGAACACAATTTCTTGTCGCTACGTATAAATTTGCACAAAAATTATGGCTATTTACGCAGTTTTGGCTACATTCATGTATATTTACGTAGGTACATTGAATCACTAGAGGATCCAAAGTTTGTGGAAAGGGGGGAGGTTAAATTTTAATATGGGAACACCGATTGTAATGACTGTGATATTGATCGTGATGCTTTTTTGCTCTTTTCGTAAGTGTAGCTGCTTATAACGAGCGATCTGGTGGTGGAAACTTCAAATAATAAGGAAGGTTAGCATTTCTGAATTTTTTCTTGCCATTTTCATGGTTACAATATAAGCCGAACAGGCTTTGATAGCCACCTGGTAGGGACTCGGTCCTCAATTTTTCTTTTAACAAGAACTGTTCAGTTACCGCGATCGCATACTACGCCTCACTAACGCCTTTGTCCTGATCAGAGTATTTGCAGCCCTCATTTAAACCGGAAGTAAATGCATTTTTTCTTATATATGTATCAGCAAAGTTGTATTTGCGTAGTGGTTGGTCTGCTGCACTACTACGAAATGTGCCCAGGTTCAATGTGCTGTCAAAAATCAAAATTATAATTAAAAAATTTTTCTAAATAGCACCACCTCTTCGCTTTTTATTTTGCGGTTGCGCCTAACTAAAAGTCTTTGGTAAATGAGAGGGTTTGGGATTTGCTGTGCTTCGGACCATCTTCGATTTGATTGAGTTCTATCCATCCCCAGTCTTTTCCAAACCTAACTTCTCTACCTAACTTTCATTACAAGGAATACAATGTTCCGAGACAGATACAAAGATTTTCGGGCTTCGTTTTCAATGAAAAGATGCAACGGTGGTAGGCACTTCCATAACAACGGTCGACGTTCCTCTCTCCACACTTGTGATATCCACATGATCATGATGCTATAGGCTGCTCAGACATTGATACATTGCCACAGATTTTTTACAGTTTTCGGTCCTTTGGCATCGATGTGCCAGTAAACAACAACTTAAAATCAATAACAAGTCCCAAATATTTGCCTCTATTAGAAGGTAGTAACTGCGTGCCTAAGACGGTTGGCCATCTACTATACCAGCACAATAATCGTGCCATACACATCCGAGCGGTATTTCCTTAAAGTCCGTATATAAATGTGTTTTTTTGTCACCAAAATTCGGTTTTTCATTGGCATATCCAGAGAGATGCTATGGGGGCTACAGTTCCTTCCAAAAATCTTTCTACAGCACTATTGTTTCTTGTATATACCTAGACTACATCAAACTTAAAATTCCAGGGTTAGTCTATACATAGATGTCCTGCTTCTTTAGACTAAATTTGGGTTAGATTTTTGGGCTTATTTTACTCTGAGTTTTTATCTAAACTTGCTCTTTTTTTTATCTGAGTTTCGGTCTGATTTTGGTTTTCATTTGATCTGAATTTTGTACTGATCTTTAATTTGAATTTTAGTCTGGTTTTTATTTAAATCCTCTTCTTTTCTGAATATTGATGTAAATTTTGATCAGATTTTTGGTCTGATAACATTCCCTGATAAAAATCAACTTTTGCAAAACTAGCTGTTTTTAATAATTTATGTTTGTGCCTGTTAAGCGATGGGAAGCATATCTGATTTAAATTTTACACGGTGTTAAAGTTTGGGTCCGCAAGTATAGTGGTTTTCAACTGTTTTCATCCTACGTTCCCTTTTCCAATTCGTTGCAAACAGCGCTCAGGAGAACATACGAACTGGTGGCATCAAATCGCACATTCCCGCAGAACAGTTTCGAACGGAAATAGCAATGGAATAGGGTCGGCCAGGCCGCATTTCTACGATGTTTCAAGGATTCACTTGAGCTGGAAACCATACTGTCTCCTTTTAATTTTATCTCCTTTTATAATACAAAAGAAAAGAGAAATTAATTTGTCAAATACTAAATATCAGAGCTGTAAAAGATTGCAGTCTTTTTAGGTTTGAAGTCAACTGACTTCTAAAAAAATGATTGCAATAATCCAGCCTTTTTGTGAATGCGGAATTAAGACTTTGAAGTCATAAGTCATATTGAAGTCAATGACTTATCCTTCATTTTTGAAGTCATTTTTTTGAAGCCATGAATGATCAGTCTCTTATTTGCAGTCCTAATCTAATAAAGTATTAATTGACTTGATGTTATTCATTTTGAAGTCATTTAAAGTGAATTTAAGTCATTTGAAGCCAATTTATTTCAATGAAGTCAATTGACTTCACCGAAATAAATTGAATTCGTGGAAATAACTTGGAAGTCATTTAAGTTATTTTTTCAGAATTTTACACACTTTCATGTTCACACTTGTTACGGATTATTTTTCTTGTTGCAAATATAAAAAATCATCGAAATCAAAGCTGTGCCTCAAGCAACTTTTTTCGAAATTTACTAGAAATACCATTATAAATTATAATAATTTCAATTTTTTTATTTATTTAAAAAAAATTTTAATTAAATTTGTATCTAATATAAAAACTTGGTTATTCGATGTTCTATTTGTGTATGTAGTTACTTATATGTATGTATGTCTAAGATGATATGTTTTATATGTTTTTTCACAACTGTCTTATTGTCGTTAAAATCATGAAGAGCTTTTTTGTTTAATTAAATAATTATACTACTTATAAATATTGAATATTTTTTATCATTCAATAACAGTCTTCACTCAGTGAAAGTGAAGTCTCAAATGATTGCAAGACTTCAAACCAATTTGAAGTCATGACTGTGACTTCAAACCAATTTGAAGTCATGACTGCGTCTTCAAGTATAATGTGAAGTCATGTGAGTGATTGTGACTTATTTGCATTGAAGTCTCAAATTGACTGCAATAATCAATGAGCAGTCAAATCAAATCAAAGACTGTAATCAGAAAACGTAATTCATTTCCAGTGACTTCAATGAATGCAGTTCGAAATGACTGCAATCTTTTACAGCTCTGCTAAATATTATGATTGCGGTGCATTACAGAGTATGCAAATATTTGTTTATTGAAATGTCTTTGCCCCTCCCTTCAAATCTGTCTAAACCCATCCAAAGGGGCGCTCTCCTTACTTGAGAACTACTGCGCTAGTGCGTGTAGTTGAATTCTAAGTTGGCGTTTCTACCTTTTTTTAAATACTGGTATGTCTTCGGGCTCTGTCTCCCAAAAAGCAAATAAAATGTTACAGGATACCAGTACCAGCTCAACCCTTCCTTCTTCCTCCACCGATGCTAAAACAAAACAAAGTTTGCTTTATTGATACTACAAGAATTCTTGTGTTAACTTACATATGTAGTTTTATGTTAGTTCTTTAAATTTTCCCACCTGAATTAAATCTTTACAAGCCAGCAGAAATTAGATGAGAAGTATGTACAATATTGCTTTAATTAAAAAAAAATCTGTATTACGTACATTAATTTTAATATCATGTAAATTTCTATTATTATTTATGTAATGTTTCCTCTATTTTATTTTGCATATCTTCGGGTAAGTGTTTCAAGATAAGAAAAATGTCTCGTTGCTGCCCTTTGGAAATATGTGAATTTATGTAAACATGTGGCAAATACAATATTCTTAACACCTTAATGGCTCTATTGACTTCTGTGCCATCCCACTGCATTGCATTGCACACTGGATACTGCTTTGCATTGATTACATTACACTACGCCCAGTTGAACATGAGCACATAGAAGTTACTGCTGCTGCTGCTGCTTCTTAGATGCCAATTGATGTGTTGTTATCGCAATGTTGACGATAAAACGATGCGATGCAATGCAATCGATGCGGCATAAAACTGATTAATAATGTTATGCAAATGTGCTGCTGCATGCCACAGCATGCGGCATGCCGGCAGGTATGATATATGTATATGAAATCATTTGTACATAAAAACATATATAAATATGTATTTATACATAAAAAGTTATAAAATTTAATACATTTCAGTGTAAAAATTATATGTATATTTGAGAGATTACTTTTAGATTATATTAAGATGCTAAAAGCTAAATTGATGTAGTTCCTGAATATTACATAAAGAAATACTCAGACATAAATTTTTTGTTACAATATGAATTAACCCTTTGTGGGTGTGCAATATTGCAAAAAAAAAAAAAAAAAAAAAAAGAAACTAAACAAAAGAATTCCATAAAATTGTTTGTAATAAAATTTGATTAGTTTTTACCTAAATAAATCTATAAAAATCTCTCGACTCCTACAGGTAACAATTAACACGCGATCGCGTTGTTTCCAGCAACCAACAAAGATATCAAGCAATAATAATATTCGCACTGACGTTGGAGCTCTATCAATTAACCGGGTGGTGGTGCTATTGTGTCGGGGCGCCATAAAAGGGCACAGGCGAAGACGACGCCGAGCATCGCGGTTGATGGTGATGGCGATGATGACGACGACACATGCGTCCTCCTCCTTTTTTTGGTTTTCCCCTTTTTTTTTTTTCTTGCAAAATTCTTCATCCAATTTTTTATTTTGCACATTTTATTGTGCGCCTAAGTCTTAACTCAAGTATACATTGAACGTCAGCACACAGAAGTGCAGTAGAAGATGTGCTCAGATTAACAATTCCATAAAAGTGAGTTTTATTCTTCTTTTTTTTACTTACGAAGAATACGCAGTGGTATGCTGGAGCAGCAACGGCAAGGGCAGTTTACTATAACAACAAAACTATAGCACCTTGAAATTACATGGAGTCTATAAAATGCATATGTATAATATAAGTAGATCTACGAAGATGATAATGTGTAACCGTTGTTGCGCGGGTGAAATTATGAAACTCATATAGGTATGGAACTAATTTTTTTACGAATATTGAGAAAATATTTCAAATGAAAAGTTCATAAGCATGGACTAAAGAATATTTCAACAACTAATTCACTTAGCTCTAAAATTCGTTTCTAAAATCGGAAAGAAATTAACACCAAAACTAAAACAAAAGGCAGACCAAATTCAAACTAAAATTCACATCAAAATTCAAACCAAATTTCATATCAAAAAATTCAGAGCAAAATGCCGATATAAGAAAAAAATAAAAAAAAAAATTTTGAAATCTAAAATGTATTCGAAAATTAGATCAAAATTTAGATCAAAATTCAAACCAAAAATCAGACCAAAGTACACCAAAAATTAGACTAAAATTAGATAAAAAATCAGACCAAATCTCGTAATTAAATTCAGCCCCAAAACTTTGATCGAAAACTGACCAAACTTATATTCAAATAAAGGCTAACTTCGGAAGTGCAATAATCCACTATTAATCAGTGTGTTTTACTGCTAAATTGTTTATAAGTAAATTGATTCTATTGCGCAACTATGTTGAAAATTTTCACTACAATACCGTTGTGCAGAAAGATAAATATATTTTCCAACCATCTAGTATTAAAACACACTGTTGCTTTGCACTAATGCATTTCCGAATTCAATAAAATTTATCGAGAGCCGCCATAGCTTCCTACCTTTCTGGATTCGCCACTGGCAATCACTGATTTATGGAAACCCCAAGGTAACACGATAATTACGAATTTTATACACCAATCAAAGACTCCCAAATATAGTGGGGTATTTTGTATAAACTTGTCTGATTTAGTTGGAACATGGAACAATATAAAGCACATTTTTGTGTTTTTAATATTTTTTTTAACATTTTTAAGACTACACCCAGAAAAATACCCATCTCTAAAACAAAGAAAAAGTTTCCTCAATTTGAATCCACGAAAATTTCTCTTGTTTAAATAAATTTTCCTCAAAATTAAGAAAAATGTGCCCCTTTTATGGAGCCATGGTGTTCAATTTGAAGTAAGTTATTTCTTCATTGTTACAAATTTAGTTGCATAGAAAATGTAAGAAAGAGACGAATATACCAAAAATGTTCTCCATACAAAATTTTGGTATACACAAAAAACTAGCTTTACTCTTTTGGCCTTAGCAGACAATCGCGTTCGCTTTGTTTTTCTTTTGAACTTTTTAGTCGGCGTCTCTATTTCAAGCGAAGCGGTTGTGTTTGTGGCTGTTGATATAATTTGTGAAAAAAAATATATCTATATTGTGAAAACAAAAATATATTGAAAATATATAAATTTCAATAAAGTTCAATTTATAATTTTTTGATGGCTATAAGGATCTTTTGATCATTTCAAGGCGACCACGCCTGTAGTGTATGTAAAAATACGTATGAATGTAAACCTTAATACTTATTAAAAATAAAATAATAAATGAATACAAGTAAAAAAAAATATGATTTCTATGCCTTTTAATTAAAACAACATTGTAGAAAATATTCCATAAATTGAGGATTTTTTTTTCTAAAAAGGTAGTAAATTGACTTCAATTTATGGTAAATTATTCCCCAAACTGAAGAAAATTTTACCTAAATTATATACAATTTCTCATATTGAAATAAAATATTATTCATTTGAAAAACACAATTTCTACAAATTGAAGACTAATTTCTTTAATTTATAGAAAACTTCCTTCTTTCAAAGAAAATTTTCTCTAAAATAAAGAAAAAATATTTCCTCAATTCAAAGAAATTTTGTATATCTAAATGAGGAAACCATTTCTATGGCGCCAAATCTGATAGCCATTTTTCTTCAAACGAGGTAAGTATTTCTCTGGGTGTAGGTTCCATTGATGTGGAGGATGTAAATTATTTGAAACGCAATATCTCGGAATGTTATCAAATTTTTTTCTTACACATAATTTTTTATAACCTCATTTTAGATTCATCATTAAATCTAAATTAACCCTCTAGTTCCCAAATTTTTGATTGATTTAAAAAAAATTGGGATTGATAAATTTTGATGTAAAAAGCATAAATCAGATTTTAAAAACCTAAAAAATTTAATGGGGGTGGTTTTATAAAGCCCGTAAGGTTGAATGCCAAAAATTATTTGTTGTTAAAAAAAACTTTTTATCAATTTGTTTTAAGTAATTGAATATTTTGTATCCAAAATTCATAGTCCTAGCTACTCACAGCTATTTTACATACATAGCTACTATGACGGGAAGTATTTTATTTTTTTTTTTTCACTTTTATCTCAAATTCAATCAGAATAATTAATTTTCCCGTTTTTCACAAAGTTTTGAATTTGACTGTCGCTAACGTCTGTGATACGCATCATAACTCATGACTAACGCATTTTTTTTTAATTTTGTTGAGTTCCATAAACGATATGATAAAATGTAGCAACAAAAAACTATTAAGGTGGTAATTACACCCGTTTTGATGAACGCTGTATAGAGACACGCTTGGGAACTTGAGGGTGAATAGCCAATCACTCCAACCAATCAGAGGAAAAGACGCTTCGCTTTCTAATGAAAGCTAGAATTCATTGTAGAAGAAAATAGGTATTAGAAACGGCTAATTGAAAGCTTACCTTCTATGCCGAGCTAGAATATGAGTTATCCAAACATATTTATGTGATATTAGAGTGTATAATGCTCAGTTAAACATATAGCTTACGAACAGTCTATGTTCCTCTTTACGATAAAATCAACTTATTGACTTTGACATAGTATTTGACTTCAGATTCTATACTGAGTCGTTTTGGGACTGAGTTTAAAAATTCTTCAAAAATACAAAGCATTAGAGGATCTTCATAAATTCAGATCCTTCAGATCGTTTCAATTTGACTCGCAAAAAAATGCTCTATATCCCTGCTTACGTCGTGAAATTATTCGATTTAAGGGTACCCCCTCCCCCCCTCCCCCATTCACGATTTAGAATTTCCGCGATATTCAATGGGCTGGTAAATAAACAAAAATAAATTTTTGAGTTTTGGATATCTGCGCATATGTATTTCGAAACTTTAAAAACAAGAAAAAATTCTTTCATTGTTGTTTTACAGACATTTTAGCAACATTTTCGTCGTCAATAAAAAAGCCTGTTTTTTGATGGCGGGAACGATTGCAAATCACTGGAATGTCTGAAATCAAAAAATTAAACAGAATTAGATAAAGTGCATGTTTTTCTATAACATAAACTATTATTATTCATTTCGGACAAAAATTCACGAAATGGCGGACCTTTGAGTGTATTTTTTTTTTTGAAAATTCAATGTTTTTTGGTTAAAAACTGAGCTGAATTATAGAAAATCTTTATTAATCTTCTTGATAATAGTTTAAGTCATAGCTAATGATGTATTAAACAACGATTGGTTGAATAGTTTTTGAGTTACAAAGTCCGCCAATCGTAAAAACACTGTTTCGAGAAAAATGCGTTTAAAGTTTGGTGAAGCAATGTTACGTTTATAAAACCAACTCACCTTCAATTTTTTGACCACGAGAATGGAAGAGGGGGGGGGGGGGGAGGGGGAGGTACCATTAAGTCGTTGAATTGTCTGGCATATTTCGATTTTCGTTCTTTTTCGATATACCATACGTCTTAGAAATAACGTATGTTTGTTTAGTTGATTTCTCAAAGAATCTCATTTTGAATTACGTTGTTTCGATGTGACCTTCTAAATGTGAAATGAATCATGATATAAATCAAGGGATTACTGTCTTATTTCAAAAATTTTCACTCACTACCAAGTGTAAATAGTGAAACAAACAGGGAAACTGTAGGAAAAATTGAGTAGTGTTTCCACAAACAAGCAGTGCATATGTTTTTTGCGAAGCTAATTTCAATTTGTGGATTCCAGATATAAAGTCCCAGTAGCGTCCAATATAGAAACTCGAGCAAACCAATCTCAATTAAATTTTGCACAGTGAAAGCTTGGCCTAAAATCTAACTTCTGATATATTTTAGATTCTAATTAGGGTTCCAAAAAACTTTAATAGGGGGCCTTGAAGCTGAAAATGAATTGAGCATTTCTGCATAGATGAAACTTAATAATTATAAAACATTTTCTTTTTTTTGAATCTTATCTCTGAGTACAAGTTTTACTTGCCCTTTTAGTGAGACCAAAATAATTTTAACCTGATAACATTGGACTCTTTAATCCCTTTTACTAAAGATACACTCTGATTATCACAGTTCGCGGCAACAACAAAGGTGTTGTTTATCTAACAATGTATTGGTCAAATAGCAAGGAACATTAAAACATTGAGACACATTTTTTGGACCATATACACAGCTAAATTGATCGTTTATCTCACTATACTTTTTTCTGTTATATTTATTATTACGTTCGAACGCTACAATATCGCACAAAGTTATATCATTTCTAGTATTCAGTTTGTGTGCGTAGCAGATTTTATTGCAAAATGTTGACACCTTAATTTGTTTTAGTATTTCTATGCAATGAAAACGTATTACTATATTTGGTCAGTTGAAACCATAGAATAAGTAGTAAATATTAACTCTTTTGAAATGTAACAGAGAAAAAGCATCCCTGATGTAAAACACAAAGAATATTATTTTTTTAGTTCTCCTTTATTTGTTTGCACTTTTTGAAACTATAAAAATGTGAGTTTTCTTTAATTCTTTTGTAATTTGCGCTTAGGAAGAAGCGAGCGTCATTTTCAAAGACAAAGCAGCTACAAAAATATATAAGATTTTTGCTTCGTAAGGCTTCTTTCCTCAGCCTCATGCTGAACGTACATGTCCAAAACCATTAAAATTCCTGTCATCATTCTGTTAATCCACACGCATGCACTCACATACAAACATATGTACATATGTGCATATGTATGTATGTGAATATGTGTTTGTGCTTATATGTGCATGTATCTGGCACATAAACTATTTTTAGTAAATTGGTATAACTTTATGGCAATTGAGAGTTTTCTGCAAATTTTGCTACCACTACGTTCCTTGTTGTTTTTTTTTTTTTTTTTTTTTTTTGTTTTTCAGTTTTGTGGTTTTCATCGAATAATCGATATATATACCTATATTTTTTATTAAAAGTACAAAGTATTTACACAGAAATAGCAGCAGAAATTTTATATCCATTTCTGTGTATTTGGTTTGGTTTATGCTAGTGTCAAGCTGAGGTTTATTTGTCTGTTTCAGTTTCTATTCTATTTATAGTTGATGCTATGGCGGTTTGTTTTCTACTATATTGCAAATTCTGTTAATTAATACTCAAGTAATCTTTTCTGTGACCTTGAAGTTCTTAAGTGAACCACCACTCATGAACATATGAACAAACATAAAAAATAGTGACAAGGATTAAACAGAAATTATTGGCAAATAGAAAAGGTGCGGCAAATAAAACAGCAGCACTACGCAAAAACTTACTACATAACATAGTTAAAGATAAGAAAAATTAAAAAAATTTTTGCTAAATTGAAAATATTTGTACATACACTAGCGGACCTAAGGGGGGGGGGGGGGGGGGGGGCGGGGGGATGTAGAGAAGGTTTCGTAATTAAAACAACCCCCCTTGGCGATGATCTCATACATTTTGATCATTGATAATTAATTAAAAGAAAAAACTTTTAAAGGGACAACAAATTAGACCTTCCTCTTTCTCCTTTTAAACAAACTTTAGTTCCTCTAGTGGTTTTTGGTGAAATAAGTTATGATTTTTTTTATAACTTCACTTAATTTTATAACGAACAACTTTACTAATCCAGGGATTCCTTAGTTTACTAGAAATGATGGCGTAGCAGTCCCAAAAAATAATTCCATTCATCGTCGTGGAAATAGACGAATTCTAGTTAGTTGTTATGTGTTATGGATCACGTTGTGGAAGTACGAGCAATTTGTCCTTGAGATTTAAAATTTTATCTACGGTCTCAAAAATTTTCCGGCGCACTTGAAGTATACGAACACGTGCTCTGCTTTGAAGTGGCGATTTAAAATGATTTTATGGCGAAATCTATTTCGCAAACTAGAGAACAGACGACATGAATAGGCATACAAAAACTGATGGACTAGACTAGCGATGTGCACTTCGACACATATGGGCAATAAACACATATGAGCTGATGCTATACTCATAAGGGCTAGACGAGGGGTAAGGCTGTGCTAAGGGGAAGAGTAACTAGTATGAGAGAACAAATGTGATTTCTTTTGTGTATGTATATGTATATGAATTTATTGACTTCGTCCCTGTAGAGATTGTGAACGTGAATGCATAAGAAAAATTCGTACTTAGCTATACTTTACTCATGCTTTTTGGATTGATTTCATAAACCTAGTAATTGCTTTATAAGGTAAAGAAAGAATTTTTCAATTACCTTTGTATTGTGGAACTTTTTAATTATATTATTGAATGCATATGTAATTTTCCTGCTTGGTTGTTACTTTGAGAGATCGAAAAAAAGAGAAGCAGCAAACGCACTGCTGCGTGCTGATCAGGGATGCCAACTCTATATTTTAGATTCAATTAATAATTAACAAAAAAGTAAATAATATTTTTGTTTACGATTACAACTTTTATGCATGTTTGTAATGTATGCAAATACTTTTAACAAAAATTAAAGAATAATAAAAATAAAAAATTAATAAAAGGTTTTACACAAAAAATATATACTTTTCATATCTACAAATCGACAAAAAATTAAAACTTTCAGTCGCCCACTAAAACGACCTCACTCCCCAATTCCCTACAACTACCTAAAATTGAAGTCGATTCCCAACAATTCGAGGAATTCCTTATCAGTTGGCATTCCTACTGCCAATGCTCACATTTCTTCCTCGTTCTGGCAGTTGCCAGGGCGCTCTCAGTTATATTCACTCACTCTCCACATTAGTGTGGCCAAGTTAACAATTTATAGTTATTCGAGCTATTTTTGTTTTTTTATTTGTTTTTTTTTTTTATCTCACAAGATATGTTTTATAAATTGAAAGCTGATTTACGTTAGGTAAAGGTAATATAAATGTGTAAATCGGACATATTTTGGTCGCTAAATTTAAAAGAAGAATGCGGGTTATTTTAATAGAATCTGGTAACTCTGCTTCACAATTGTGTAGGCCAGTGGCAGTTGCAAGGGGATAAATGGGACCATTTCTCACTCCGTCCCTCCCCCGAAAATTTTTCAAATACATAAAATAGTAATATCTGATATAAAAATTCTAAATATATGGAAAATTTTTAATATTTATGATCCCCCCAGAAATTTTTTTGTATCTGCCACTGGTGTACTCTCTTCTCTTATGTTCGTTTTTTGCACAAATACATGCACATTTATGTGTGTTTTTGGCAAAACAACAACAATAATGTGTATGTGTACACACAACAAAACCACCATCGCTCGTCTTTAAATTTACACCCCGCTTCTAGCACCTTCATACACACGACGTCGGCAGAGGGCAACTGAAGTGCACATCCCTAGACTAGACAAATAAAATTTAGGTCGCATAAGTCATACGGTGCTCTCAAAAAACTTTGAGTTTATTGATTAGACTGGACGACCTCGGTAGTCAAGTGAGTAGTGCACTAGAGTTTCATCTGGGAGGTTCGGGTTCGATTCCCGTCTTGGTGTGTTGGTTATTTCTCATAACCTTCTTATATTCACCATGAATATGAAGTGTTTGAGAATTATTAGGAAGTGTGCAAGTACACATCTTGGTAGGTAATGGCAAGACCACCAAGCTGATAAAAAATTGACACATCGCCGATCGGCATCGGTGTTAAACTGTGGGCCCAACTCTGTGGTATCAGAATGCGCCGTTTAAACCTAAATGTGTCTCTGACTTGCCACTATAATTTTGAGTAGGCTGAGTAGTTTTTCGAGAGAAGTATATTTTACATATTTTAATATTTGTCTAAAGAACTCGAAAGAATTTCAGCATTTCGAAATGGGAAATCTGATAAATATCGGAACTAATTTAGCTAAAATCATAAATAAATTTCCTGCACTTAATTTTTTTTTTTAATACGACCGGACATTCGATGTCGAAGTCATCAGTGTGAATCGTAAGTAGTTTTTCCTTTCTTTCCGACATCAGCATACAATGATTCCAACAACTTTTAACATAATTCAAACAAAATCTTCCTTAATTAAATCAAATCTTCGCATGCACATGTTTAGCTAACGTTTGTGTAAAAACTCCGCCACCATTGCCGACTCTAACTCCAACACTCAAAGAGACGGCAGGTAAAATACAAATACTAATTGCCAACGAAACGCTCATGTTGCAAACTTTTCTACTACATGAATCAGGCAGGCAGGCATGCAGGCAGCAAACAAGCAAACGAGCAAGCAATATGTAGCAGCAACTAAGTTGAGGCTAGTGACCCCCGGATATTATAACATTAGACCAAAGCGCGCTAACGCTTCCACTAATTTAACTGTTCGTGCGTCATACTTATGTATGTATGTATGCATACCATATCATGATACTAATTTCTATGTGAATAATATGTACAATTATTTTACACGAAACGAAAGAAATTATGTAGAGACAGAGAGATGAGAATGTGTGGAAGATGAAAGAAGCAAACGTAGAAGCAGAAATAGAACCCTATTATTATTTCGAATAAAATAATTATGCAACTATTAATACCTAGCTACTTACAGAACTTTGTTCATATCAAAAATAAACCAATTCATATTCTATTAGCAAAAACTAGAGATATGAGAAAAGTAACATAGAAGCAGTGGGATCTAGCAAGAATCCAATTTTTTGTTTGTTTGTTTGTTTGTTTTGTTCAAAATGTATTAAAAAAAAAATTATATCGGGGATTTTATAAAAAATATTGTTGTTGTTCTTATTGCCATTATTTTTGTGGCTTAGAATCCTTGTGCAGCGCACATTCTCTATTTGTAGCGGCTGTGCAACCACACGGCGCTAAACACGTTTCAATACGCGTACCTTCAGCCGGTGGTTCGTCACGGCAATGTGGAATTGGTGCTTGTGGCGCTGCTGCACACGCCAAAATACGCCAATTAGCATGAGGCTCCAAATAATCAATACCCTTCTGCATATATTCTTCGGCTAATTGCGCACAATACTCGGGATCATTAATGGCACGTTGCAAATTGTCTTTGTATGCTGCCTCTTCAGCAGAGCGTATGATATGCAATTGCTCAATTTGCTTGTCAAGTCCCTCGCGATTTTGCATACGCTGCGCGTAAATCTGTTCACGTGTCCGCTCGGGCCTGATAAAGCGATTCTCAATGATTTTGTTTTCACGCCTTTCGGCTTCCTCTCGCAGTCGACGCTCTTGCTGTTCACAGACTTGCCGTTTCAATTCAGCATGACAGAGTGCAGCTATTTCGGCTTTACGTTGTATTTCGCGTTGCAAATTTTTCTTGGTGCACATGTCAACCATTTGCAGTTCATCTATACGATCGTCTCGCATCTTGCTCTGATCCTTCTCCATTCGGGTCATGCCTCGTATATAGTTTAAATAATCAAGCGTAGCTCTATAGACCGAGCGCTTGCGTTCAAAGGCTGCCACCGCCGCGGCCTCTTCTTCTTCGTGTATTGCTTTTATTAGTGCACGATGCTCATCGGCACGCTCCAGCTGTTCAGCACAACGTTGTGCTTTATTCTTCTCTATCGCGCTTTGTAACTCCTTGCGGTATTCATGCATATGTATCGGTATGCCACCCTTAATTTCCCGATCAAATTCTTCAATACGTATCTCCTCCAATAACTTATTGAGATCTGCAGCCTCTTGCTCTTTCTCGTTACGCTCCTCTTGCCGTTTTGCCTCGAGTTGTTGAATTTGCAGATCTAAGACTTCTTTATTCTGATCAGACAGTTTCTTTTTCAAACAATCTTCACTCAATTGACGCATATCCGTGCGATGGAGCTGCTTTAACTCTACGTCCATCCAGAATTTATTCAGTTGACGATCTTTCATTAGCTGCCGCTCCTTCTCCAGCATTTGTTCCAGCTGGCATTCTTTCACGATTTGTGTCTCCTTATGCCTCAGCGCGGTACGTATCTCATAGCAACTCTCCATATGCTGTTGTATTTTCTTCGATTTCAAAAATTCAAGCGCCAACCGACCTCGCTCCTCCTTGATCTTGAGCAATGCATCCTTACGCTTTTGTATATCTTCGTCGATACGTGATTTCACTTTGTTAGCGAATTCCTCCTCATAGATTTTATCTTCGTATTCGAGTAATTTTTGTAGGGCCTGGCGTCGATTTTGCAAATCCTCATTATCCACTTCTTGCGCTTTCTTCACCAGCGCTTTGATTTGGGTGTATAAGCTCTTACGATCCGTTCGATGGATGAAATCATGATGGATCATACCTGGATCATTCGATGAATCAGATGAAATCATTTTCAATGACATTTTACACAATAAATGTAAATTTTTGAATGGAAAATAAAAAAAAAATCGTTAAAAATTTTATTATATTTTTGAGCGGCCTGACAAAAAATGAGGTATAATCAAAATTATTTAATTATTATTGAATATTCAATTAGATAACTTGAAGCGAGAAAAGCACTATGCGTGTGATTTAGGCTGACGTCAGCTTTGGAAAACAAAAGCTATTAATATTAAACATTTGCGGCAAATCTAATTGAACGGTAGCTTAGCTACTGCTTAAGAAAAATACTAGTGCATTTTACTTAATGGATTTTTAATATATTTTTGAAAAGAACACTTTTTTAAATATTTCTCACATTTTTGCGATCACAGCTCTCACTTCTTTTATCGAAAAATGAACACAATCACATGAGGAATCAAATTTGTCGTCTAACTACTCTATAATTTGGAAAATAGTTGCAATACACACAAAATTGATATTGGACACCTACGGGGAAGTAAAGCCACCACTTAAACCAAACAATTCATTTCCAGCTCTGACAATAAATAAAAATGGTCAGTGCCGTATCTAGGGGGGATATGAGGCTTCAGATATACACATTGCCAAAAATAAATCTGAAATTTTATGGTCAGTTTATATATGTCTTAGTTTTGGTTTGTGGTCTGAATTTGGACTGATTTTTGGTTTCAGTTTTGGCCGGTAGGGTAAGCCCTACCTTTTTTAATGCAGTACCAAATTTTGTCTTTTCTTCTTTACTTTTTTTTTTAAGTTTTGCACGCAGCATTACGATTATTTTGCGTTTCGCATACTTGCACAAAACTAAATGATATATTTCGAAATGAGGGCTGAGAGTGAAGTGGAAGTGGTAGAAATGGGGTTTGCGCTATATCACCCGGTTTGCCATTATACCCGGGCTTACCCTATTTTGTTTGAAATACTGTCAGAGCTTTCGTCAGAATTTGGTCGGAGTTTGGTCTAAATTTTGGTTTGATTTACTGTCTGAATTTTGGATCTGAATTTGGTCTGAGTTTTGATTAAAATATTTATCGATCCGAATTTGAATTCTGGGCTGAATTTGGTTTGAATTTTTAATCAGATTTTTGGTTTAAATTTGGTTAAATTTTTGCCATAAACTTAAGGTATATTTCTGCTGGATCTCTTGTTTTGACTTTTGTCTGAGTTTTCGTCCGATTTTTGTCTGTATTTGGTTTAAACTTTGGTTTGATCTTTGGACTAAAGTTTGTTCTGAATTTGATCTGAATTTCTTTCTATTTTTGACTAAAAATTAGTATGAATTGTAGGTTGATTTATGTTTTGACTTTTTCCGATTTTTGGTATGAATTTTATCTGCATTTTGGTTCGATTTTAACAAAAGGTTTAAACTTTAATTTAGGACCTGATTTCTGTCTGAAGTTTGTTTAATTTTTGATCTGAGTTCTGTTCTGAATTTTGATTCTGATTCCCGATGTAGTTCGTCCTGAACTATAATTCAAACTTATTGCTTCGGATATTAAATAACGTCAAACAGTCCAAAACGAAGCTTTTCAATTTGGAAGCAATTGAGAATATATTTAAAATCCCCCGTCAAAAAATCAGGTTAATCGATTCGTTTTATTCCCAAAATAAATATTATATTCAATGTTTAAAGCAATTAGTTCAGCAAAATAAGCACCCTCTCTTCCAACTCCAAAGCTAAGGCACGTCACTGTATATAGTGGACTAAGCACAACAACCCAACGCTTTTCTTCTAAGAGAATCTTCTGAAAATGACCTATAACTCAATGAAAGATGCAAGCCAGTTCGAAATAAATGATTCAACTCCGTGGGACTAAAACTTTCACTAAATTCTCACTTATTACATATTTAGAAATTTAATTTAATTAGCTACTTATTTATTAAAAAATATTTAAGCAACTTTAAATACCACCATACATCCATTCTGATTTATCATTTGATTTCGTAAATATGATTTAAGTTACACAATGCTTGGGGCAAATATCGTTTACGAACCTATAGGGCTCAAAAGAACTAATACTCAAGCTCATAATTCTTTATTCTCTGCTTGTATTTTTTAACATATGAACTAAGAATGAAGCATTGTTTTAGAAACAACGAAATATAAAAAAAAAGCGGTATAGTTCAAACGTTTTGTGTAGTTGTAGTTGTTCTCATGTTGCCGGTGGTGCCTCCCAATGCACATACCACTACACTGTTTAGTTGTTATATACTGATTGCATCCTTGAAGTCAATTCATCATTTTTATTATTTAAGTTTGGCACTTTCATAAGCGCACTCTCATGTCCACATGTACCATTCTGTAGTCTAGTATTATATAAGTGCTGCTGCTGCTACTCAAAGCAGGAAGTTCCTCGAATAGTAAAATAGTTCCTTATGAATATCTACTGCATGGATATTGTATAGGATGTGTGTTCATAAAGATACGTAAGCGCACGTCATTGTTTCTTGACTGTCAGATTCATGACGCTCTGTTCTTCTTCAGCAGGCAACGCTGACGGAAAAGACACCGCCATTTATCTACATGCAAACATACATAAGTTTTTTTTCATTCTATGTTTTTATCTATGTACTTTTTAGGTACGTTCTACTTTATACAACTCGTACTACATGATGTAGGCTTGCTCTGCTAGTGCGCATGCAAATGAATTGTTGTTAGTCACATTTGTCGCATTGTTGGTGGTGCAGCATTTGTTAGTTTTTTTTGTTTTTGAATTTATTTTTTTTTTTTTTTGCAATTTATCCTGCCACACAATGTGGCAAGTTTGCGCAAATTCTTAGCGCAACTCACTCTATATTCTCTGAAAACAGTAGCACTAATACTACATAAAATTAATCTTGCAGTAAGTACCTAGGAAGTACCTAAATTATGTGAAAATTGTACGTTTCTGAGACCCATTGTATCTAAAAGAGGTATTATATCGTATGGTCAATCAAATACGAACAGAGACAAAATGAGTTGAACAAAAATATAAAACACGATTTACAATAATTTTTTTCGTTTTGTTAGGAAACTAACTATAAAAATTACTTAAAATTTACAAAAGAGTTCCAATTCCGTTGTGGTTTGATTTTCGGACTTTATTGGATTTTACTTTATCTACCTTTGAGTTTTGGTTGTATCGATGGTTTTAAACCGCTTTTTAATTTTTCAAGCAAGCAATATACATTTTTTGGTCCATATTCATTAGATTGTCCATCTGTGCAAAGTTCGATTTTTTCCTGCTCCTTGTGGATCTTCTGAAAGATTATATGAGAAAACTGAGATGTACAAAAAAAATATAAAGGTCTCTAGTGGAAAATAGCCGGTCGGTTTTGAACTAAAGGCTTAAAAATCGGCTTTGAAAATGTAAATATCTTTAATCGTTGATAACTTCTAAAATATTGAATTTTGAGTAACTGTTCAGAACACAATTTTTTTTAAGAATAACTAGGGCAATATTTTGTTTTTAGGCAGTTAAGATCTAAGAGTGAAATTTAACCATGTTTTGATCTAAATCCTGTCAATTTTATACAAAATTTTAATGGAAAAAATTCTTTAAACCAATTTTTTTCAATTTTTTATAGATAGTATTTTCTGTTTATAACTTTTATATTACAGAAGATTAAATGTGAATGTGAAAAGGCCGTCTCAAAGTTAAAAAAATCGATTTTTTGAATTTTTTTTTGGAATTTTGAGTTTATTTATATGTTAACGAATCTTTATACAGTAGAATCGCGATAATTCTTACCCCTTTAATTCGAATAACTCAATAATTTGCAACAAACTGCTGGAAAAAACCGCTTTAATCCGCAAAAATTAAATACATTTTGGTCTCTATATCGTCGCTACATCGTATTTTTTTTCAGCCTGTTTACGTACTCAGTTTTTCTCCATCAATTGCCTAATATAATTACAACCATTTTGCCGACTTCAGGTCCATATTGTGGGAGATCTAGATGTGTGGAGAAAAACTGAGTACGTAATCGTAATCAGCGACTCTAAATTACTATAAAACCGTTCGAAAATCTCGCATATACAATTTTTGTTGCACTGTGTAATCAATTACGATTTATAAGAGGTTAAACTGACATTGTACTGAAAAAAAATACGATATAGCGACGATATAGGAACCAAAATGTATGGAATTTTTGCGAATTAAAGCAGTTTTTTCCAACAGTTTGTTGCAATTTATTGAGATTTTAGAATTAACAGGGGTAAGAATTATCGCGATTCTACTGTATAAAGATTCGTCTACATATAAATAAACTCGAAATTCAAAAAAAATTGAAAAAATCGATTTTTTTTAACCTATTTTCCTTAAAAATAAACATATTTAAGTTTTTTTTTTTTAAGTCCATTCACATTTGATTTTCTATAATATAAAAGTTTTAAAAACCTCTAAAAAAATGAAAAAAGTTCGTTTAAATAATTTTTCCTATGGAAATTTTGTACAAAATTGACAGGTTTTCGATCAAAACATGGCTAAATTTCACTCTTAGATCAAAACTATCTAAAAACAAAATATTGCCCTAGTTATTCTTAAAAAAAATTGTGTTCTAAACAGTTACTCAAAATTTAATATTTTAAAAGTTATCAACGATTAAAGCTATTTACCTTTTCAAAGTTTATTTTTAAGCCTTTGGTTCAAAACCGACTGGCTATTTTCCACTAGAGACCTCTATATTTTTTTCTATATATTATTTTTCTCATATAATCTTTCAGAAAATCCACTAGGAGCAGGAAAAAATTGAACTTTAAACATTTCATATATCTCGTAGGCAAGCTTATATATAGCTTTAGACCTTTTTCTTTATATAAGCCCAAAAATGTTCCGGGACATTTGATGGGCTAAAATTCTTTGGCACATATTTAATAACAAAGCGTTGGGATTTGTGTAAGGTACCAGGTCTGGTTAAAAAATTATTTTGTCCCAATGCAGACGTTTATGAATAAACTCTCCTAGCACCAGTAGGATTGGAGAGTTTTTTTCATAGGCTTCCCCTGTAATTCTGCGAACTCACCGCCAAACTATCATTGTATGCTTGCTAATGTCCAACCACAACAAACTTTTTCTGCGAACTTGGTCTTATATATACTCACCCAACTCTTTTTTAACATGGTCTTTTTTACACGATTTTTAAATAACACGATTCATAAATAAGAACAAATATAATTTTCTACACGAATGTTTTGTTCTAGCACGAATCCCAAAAAAAAAAATTTTTTTAATTCAAATTTTTACAGTGTCTTACAGTAATCTTATGTTTACAGCAACAAAATACAATTGGGAAAATAACCGAATTTTATTATCAGGTTTTTCTTTATCTTGCTGTACTCCAATTTGAACACAGCATTTCGTAATATTGCGTTAAATGTTCGGTTTAGTAAAGTTCTATAAGCAATATTATTTTACATCGTTTTTATAGTACCCTCATTAATAAAATGCCTAAACAACAACAAAATATTCCAAAGAGACAAGCAATTTCGTTAGAAACTTCGAATGATTTACAGTCTATGTCAATTGGATCAACCATTATCCAGATTTACACCAGTAACTGCAAAAAGAGCAAAAAATCACGGCTTTTGCAAATTTCTCGAAAACGCTTCTTTGCAAAAATACATGAGTGCCATTTTCTTTTTTAGTGACCCACAGTTAGTCTAAAAACCTTTTTTTTCTGGTTCATTATTCGTGTAAACTAGTTTAATATGGAATTACATGTTTTTTACATGGTTTTTTTGAAAAATATTTATAGTTTTTTCATCTTACATAATTTTTTAAACTTACCATACCATATGTCGCCTGTACTTTTTTACACGATTTTTTTTGCACGGTTTTCTAAGGAATGTATCTGCCATGTAATAAGAGTTGAATGTATATGTTCTTGTTTATTGCTTTCATGTTGGGAGACTCAAAGTAATATTTCTGCTGCCACTCGTTGCCTATAAAGTAAAGCTCGTCATCCATCACACAAATGAAGAATTGGGTTCAGAAATGATTTTGATGATTTTTAATCACTTTTATGTAGTCTTTGGAACATATTTTTTTACTTTTTGTTATATATCCAATAATTGTAAATATTTTTTAATTGTAAGATTTTTGACAAGCTTCGTATTTTTTGCTAACTGCCTATAAGAATTTGCATTTCTACTCACTTTTTCTGAAAGCACTCATTGTTTATGCTTTCAGAAACAGTGAATAGAGTGGGCCTTTAAACACAAATTTTTTCCAAGGATTTTCATTCTTCCTCCTAAATGTGTGAAAAACGAAATGATTTCTAATTGTATCTACACTGCTTCGCTAGTGCTTAAAGTACCTAAAAAAAACAAAATAATGGAAAGAGGTACAATTGTACCTAAAATATGAACATTAGTACAAAGTAGACTTTTCATTTTGCTAAACTCAAATATTATTGGATAAATAAATAAACATTTAAACAAAAAAAAAAAAAATCAAACAAATTTCAAATGTGTTCTTTATTTTTTTACTGACGAATTTTGAAAAATGAGCTTTGATTTTTTCTCAATTTTTTTTAAAAGAATTTGGATAAGGATTTTGACCTGAATTTGAATTGAGTTTGGTTTAAGTATTGCTTTATATTTGGATCTAAATTTTGGTTTGATTTCTGGTATAATTTTTTCTCTAATCCAATTTTTAATCTGAATTTTGGTCTGAATTTCGATCCGAAGTTTGATCTGATTTTTAGTATGAATTTGGCCTAAATTTTAGTCTAAGTTTTGCTCTGAATTTATTTTAAATTTGGGTGAATATTTCGGTCTGCTTTTCATTCTGTTTGTTTTTGTTTAATTTGGTCTGAATTTCGATCCGAAGTTTGATCTGATTTTTAGTATGAATTTGGCCTAAATTTTAGTCTAAGTTTTGCTCTGAATTTATTTTAAATTTGGGTGAATATTTCGGTCTGCTTTTCATTCTGTTTGTTTTTGTTTAATTTTGGTTAAATTTGGTTTGAGTTTTAGCCTGATTTTGGGTCTGAATTCTGCACAAGTATTGGAGATATTATAGGCACCAGCTTTTAAATCGATACTCATTTTATAGGGCGATGATGAATTGGTCAATAGTTTGTTATAATAAATTTAATTTAATAAACAACAAAATCTTTTAGTTGACAAAATCTTATTGAAAAGTGTAAGTTAAGAATGTCGATATTAAAAAAAATTGCATTTGATGTTTTAATAAAATAAGCTAGAAAAAAATTAAACGCTACAGAGATTTAGTTTTGTAAAAAAGTTCGTCAAATGATAGCCCAGTCTTTTCTTTTTTCGGGACAGGTCAAACATTTAATAATTTTGATTTGAATGCGATCTTAAAACTTTTCATTATTTGTTTTCGTTGAGTGTATCGTACAATGTAAGTGTATCTGCTAATTTGCATTTCTTAGAAAAATGTTTGATATACATACATATATACATAGGTATCTGAATATAAATATATATGAATTTAATATCTGTGCCTGTGTGGGTAAAGTTATCCCCCTCCATTTTTCTGTTTTGTTTTTATTTGTTTGTTTAATTTTGAATGCATACACATGCGATTGTGCATCAATTCAAATGTCTTGTTAGTTAAATCAGTTGACTTTGACTTTGATTCTTTGTTGCGCAACAAGATTTGCGCTGTCAGAGCGACATTGTGCAAGAGTAACCCTCAATGACAAACGTTTGTCATGAAGCAATTACCAATGAGTTTGAGTTTTTTGCTGCATTCATTTTTTTGTTTTTCTCTAGCAAATTGAAATTGCGTAGCTGTTGGCTCGTAATGCAACAAAACCAGGAAAAAGCAGCGCGGCGCAAACGCGTGCGTCCAGTCGTCGCGCATGCTCAATTGACATTTGCGACATGCAAAAATCACTTTTATTGAAGTTTGTGATTTGCTTTTAATTTCTGTCAATTTAATTGAAATCGATCCATGCAGGGAATGTTCAGTTCATTTTTTTCTTGCTTTATTTGTATTTTTTTTTTCCCCTTCTTTCTTCAAGTCTGCAGTTTTTCATCAGATTTTCGATAACTTCATGAGCATAAACTTTAAGTTTTGGTCATTGAACTTTAGGGTGATAACAATGGAATTTTTTGCATTTATGGTTTCATACTTACATGTAAATTACATTGATGGTTTTAACTAGTTTGATTATTTTAGAAGCAATTGAATTTTTTAATTGTTATCAACGTTGTTTACATATAATTGAACATACCTACAAGTAATTAGATATGTGGCGATTAATAAATTTTTTAATATTATATTGTATCTCACCTGCTTTCGTGTGTCGGTAAAACTTAAATATATAAATAATAACTAAAACACTAGTTATATTCTTTTCTCGAAAGGTTAGCGAGGTTAAAGGAAATTTGTAGCTAATATCATATTTCTATGCAATTAAAATAAGTGCATATGTTAATATGTGCAGTGGCGGATTTAGAGCTATGAGGTTTACAGCCCCCTCCAAAATGGGAATGTTTATAACCTTTTTAAGTCTTTCTATAGCGTATTTGCCTATTAAGTATGTATGTACAGGGTGACAATTGTAAAGTGACGCAAGTTTAATACTCTGCAGCAAGCTTTGCCATTTACCGTTACTTTAATTTAAAAAGCAAATTCATTCATCATTGGCTTTGCTTTTAATTTCATTTGAATTTTTGTTATTACATTTTGAAATTTCCATAAAAATGGACAAGGAAAATATTCGTCGTGAAATTATGAAATTTCATTTGGCAAATTATAGTAGCCGTCGGTAGACCGAGCTATTATTCGATATAATGAAACTGGGGGTTTTGGAGATAGAGACTTGGGAAAATTTTCAACAGTTGCCACTACTGGTTTAACAGAAAAAATTCGTAAACGAATCAAGCGAAATCCAAGGCGCTCAATGAGAAAAATCGCTAAGGAAGTGGGAGTAAACCGCGAAACAGTGCGAATCATTGCAAAATCAAAGCTTAATCTTAAGCCGTGCAAGCTCCGAAAAGCTCAAGATCTGACACAAAAAAAGAAAGATTTGCGACTGCAAAGATGCAAGGCGTTGCTACGCTCCTCCGTGTTAAAAAATGTTGAAAATATCTTGTTTACAGATGAAAAAATTTTCACGGTTGAACAACATTTCAATGCGCAAAATGACCGAATGTGGCTAACATCATCATCGCAACAAAATAGGACTGTTGGCCGAGTTCAAAAGCCAGCTTCCGTTATGGTATGGGCTGGAGTTTCCGCTAATGCCAGAACCCCTCTAATATTCGTTGAAGGGTGTTAAAATTGACCAGGTTGTTTATCGGAGCATTTTAAATGAACATGTTCTTCCCTGGGCCCAAGATACATTTGGAAATGAAAACTGGACTTTCCAGCAAGATTCTGCACCTTCCCACATGGCAAAATTAACGCAAACATGGATAAAAGACAATTTTTCTGGATTCATAACATCTCAAGAATGGCCACCATACTCCCCAGACTTGAATCCAATGAACTACTCTATTTGGAGTATTTTAGAGAGTAAGGCTTGTGCATCTCAACACCACAGTCTGGAGTCGCTGACAAATTCATTAGAGAATGCCTGGACTGAAATTGATCAGGAAGTCCTGCGGCGAACAGTCCTACGATTTCCGGATCGATTGAAGGCATGTGTGCAGGCTAAAGGAGGTTATATTGAATGAGGTGGGGTTCAAATGAATGCTTATATATTCAGCAATGTTAACACTTAATTGTACTTAATGGAAGTACGCCCTTTTGAAAATAACTGCTGAAATGTGTGCGTCACTTTACGATTGTCACCCTGTACATCCCGACTATAATAAATCTGAAATTTCAGGGTTTCCAGCTTATAGACGCCCTATTTTCAGAAAGCTTTAGGATTTTCCTTTCGCTTTTAATTTTTTTAGGTCTGATTTAATGATTTGGTCTGAGTTTTGGTCTCATTTTAGGTTTGGATTTTGTTTGAGTTTTGGTGAGAGTTTCGGTTCGAATATGTCTGGTTTTTGCTCTGAATATTGTTATGTGGTATGGTCAAAAATTGGTTTATATTTCTAACTGATTTTCAGCTAGAATCTGATCCTACTTTCGATCAGAGTTTTCATTAAGAATTTGAATTTTTGTCCAAATTAAGTCTAACATTTGCTTAAAATATCATTCTGCGTTTTAGTCAGAGTTTGATCTGATTGAAATGTTTGAATTTTAGTCTGACTTTTGCTTTTCAGGACTCCCTTCCTGTCCCCAACCAAAATCCGCAATCTACCACTGTGTATGCATATAAGTATTTAGTATTTATTTGCTATAAAAATATAAAACTCTAACATAAATCTATTTTTATTATTACTAACATACTTTTTTATATTATACGTAACTAAATATTCAGTTAATGGCAATCGTTAATCTGTTTTCTGTCCTGATATTTGCGTCTTTTGCACATTTTTGAACTGAAAAATTAAACTTTTTTATGAGAAATTTTATATTTTTTACAACCACAAGGAATAACTTTTATTATGTAGGTGTGGCATATTTTGTTTAGTATTAGGAAGCTAAATCTTTTTTTTTTAAGATTAGTGACAGTTTTCAGACCTACGGTTGCAATGAAATCTTTCAACAATCAATAGAGTAATTTTCTGTTGGAGATCATATCCTATTTACTTGTAATAAAAACATTTTGTATAAGAATTTTGTTTTTGTATGTTTGATATTTTGATCTATTGATAAGGAAATTTAATTTATAAAAACTTTCAATTCATTTGTTCCTTACATCGCAACCCAAACAGTTGCGTAAGCGCAAAATTACGCAGCGCACTCGTACGTAGTACCTGACTGAAATAGAGCGCATTGTTCTGTCAGTTTCTAGCTCCAAATTCTCCACCCTCAAATTTCTCTTTTTACGCAATGCCAGCAGTGTTGCCAAATCAGTCCTTTTTCCAACAGATTTGGTGGATTTTTAAAAATAAAACGCAGAAAGATTTTCATTTAGTGGCAATGCTTTTTTTTAGCGCTTTTTTCTGATTTGAAGACACTATTCTCTTCACTCAATAACAGCTGCGTTTTATTCTCCACTTGCTTCTAGTTATGTTTAACTAGCAGCGATAATTGTATATGAAACAACAATAAAGAGGCAGAGATAACACGTATAATTATAGCTGTTATGTATACTTAACAAGTAGTTTAGCTGCATCAAATTCTATTGTGAACTGCCACTAATGAAAGAAGAAGCGTGACAGTTTGCAAAAAAAATAGAAAAAGGAAAAGTTTCGAAATGGCTGCCGGTGCAAATAAGTTAAAATCATCATTAAATGTTCTTATAAAGGGTAAAAACTAAAAATGCCCACGATTGCCCGCAATGACTGGGATCCATTAAAATGATTAACCTCTAGCTGCTGCTCAGCATTGTGAATAACAACATAACGAAGAATAGAGTTAACAACTTGGTCGTTTTATTCGCATATGTTAAACTAGCTGGCGAATAAAACATAGCTAATATTTTTTCTCTTATTTTGTATGCATAATTTCATTTGCTCAGTGTTCACTTCTGAAAATAACAAATACATTTGACTGGCACTAAAATTTAACTAAGTTTCTGACATAACATTTTCGTTTTTCTATGAAATTTTGACAAGAATGTTCAAAGATTTAGATGGATATCGTATTCTTCTTATGATTGATGAAATTTAATGCGCTCTGTATGTAAAACTTTTTGTTCTAAGGTTTTGCTGTGCTTCCGAATCAAGCTTCTTTTGCGATGCTTTTTGAAAAGAACAAAAGAAATCGATTTTTTCACATTATTCAGTTTACACTGTTGCAAAGCGCATAAAATTCATTTTTTTTAAGTTGATTTGATGTCCATTTAAATTTGTTTTAATATTTGAGTTAAAATTTCATAGAATAAAGAAAATAATGCATCACAGAATACACTGTCACACACTTTGCCAGCTTTTGAGAATCGTACTATGAACGAATTAGAAAAATGTTGATGAAGAAAATATTCTTTTGGCTCAAGAAAAAAACTCCTTACAAAAGACAAAAATTTGAGTTCCAATAAGTTTGTGTAGATACATATGAATCCCAAGACTTAAGAGACCACTTTTAGATCGAATCTCGGAGTCCCGCGATTCCGAGATTGACATCCCTACTAATAGACTAGTAGTTATATCAACAATTTAATTAAATCTGGTAGATTTTTCCCAAAAAAAAACGCGTTTTCTTTTAGGAATTCTGGTGGATTTTGAAATCCAAGATTTGGCACCACTGAATGTCAGAATAGAAATAGGTTTGCGTAAGTGCGCTGCGTATTTCAGTCAGCTCCATACAAAATGTATGAGAATGAGCGATTTTGACAGAAATTTTACGCATATCTCTTAAAGATTATGTTATACTTTGTCTACAAACCAACTATTGTACGAAAAAGATTTTTTCTTATGTACTTTGTTCTTTAATTAAATAAATAAAATTACGCACTTGCTTAGGTTGAGCTGTTACCTATCAAATGAAATACATGTTCATATAAAACTTAAAAATAAGTTATAATATAAAGATCCCAACACTTTCTTCCTACAATCTTGCATATTACTTGGTTAGTCGATAAGCAGTGAGTTTTCCAGTGTTTGAATGTCATTAAAACCAAACCTTATTTTTTATTTTTTTTTTTTGGCAGATTATATAAGTTTAATACCCACTGTATAATTTGTTTGTTTTACACTTCCAAACACAGCATTCTTCAGAAAATAATAAAAATGAGTAGAATCGAATGTTCTTTTATTTGAAGGGAATTTGAATGATGAAATGAAAACCGAAATGTTTAGCGGAGACAAAATCCTTCGGATGAGTGACATCAAAACTGTATTTAGGGGGGAAGTTTTGGGGGTTCTGACCCCGAAATGTGGAAACTTCTTCTATTTGTTGATATCAATTGCCAGTGGATGAAGAAAAAGTCAAAATAAAATCTATTGAACAGTTTTTAAATATTTTTTACTTCCATAGGTTTCTTTCTAAAAAGTCAAATATAAAAAAATAAACTTGAAATCTTAGTTACACTATGCGACCAGATCCGATTTGTTTTCTTTGACATGAGGTTTGACTTTGAATACAAAAAGAGAAGGTGATGCTGAGTAATCCTGCATTTATAGTTTTTCTAGGTCCGTAACTGTTTTTAATTTAAAGTTTCGGGTTTAGGGCTCATTAGGAAAGGCATGATTCAGCACACAATTTCTTGATTTCGAAGTTTGTAGCACGCCAGTGTTCAGCTCTCCAATTTTTAAAAATGGCCAAAAATTATATTTTAGGGTTTTCCATCCCATTTTTTCTAAAACGTGGCGTGATGGGAAATTTTTGACCTCAGATTCGTATTCAGTATAAAAAGTTCATTCACAAACACTAGGAACCATTTTATTCGCAAAGCCCATGTAGAGCAGTAGTAGTGGATCAGCTCCAAAGTTTTAGGAAACAATCTTAAAATGTAATTAATTCTTTAACCCATTATTGCTCAGAGCACCCCGACTCGGAAGACCTCTTTCAATGCAGTAACTGCACGAATTTTGGGAATATAAGCCAACCTCATCCGGATTCCTTATCATGGCCCGAATTCCCACTGATAATCATTTGAAAAAAATGAGCCTCTGACTATTTTTAGTATGTTTGGTAATTGTTTTGAGGTCAGGCTCATCATCAGTAATGGCAAGTCAATGTCAATTTTCTTCGAATGAAAACCCTCTCCCCCCCCGAAAAAAAATCCTGGCTACGGCCCTGAGTGACATGGTTGTATTTTTGAGATATTGCATACATTAGAGGTAGGCGTAGCCATTAACCAAGTAAAAAATTTCTAATATTGAGTTTTTAAGACTTCGAACTGACTCCATATAAAAACTGTTGTTTAATTACCATTTCAAATGGGTTAAAATTTATGAAGACTAGAACACCCATATTTTAACCTTCTTCATGTTAACTTTCAATCAAATTAAACCGTTGAGAAAACATTTTATTATTTTTTTATAACTAAACTATATCATTACCCTTTCATTTTTCTTAAAACTAGATTAAACAATTAAAACAAATTTTTTCATGAATTATAAAATATGCACCGAGAAAAAAAAACTGTGATTTTAACAATTCATCGCTGTTGTTAAGAAAATCTGTTGAATTGAACGCAATTTGTTTGATTTAACAGTTTTTTATATTGCATTGACAATTTTTGTAACATCTCTTCTGTTGAAATTATCTATTGAATATTTAGTTCATAACCCTGCCAGACAGGGCTAATGGAAACTCCAATATAGTAAAAAAATTTTCGGCTTTCACTAAAACAATTTCAAAATTTTATAGGTCTATTTTTAAAAATAATGATAAACAAAGATAGCCTGATTGAGTATTTCAAATTTGTATATCTTACTCTCTCTTCCATAGTTAACTCTTTAAGGTTAGGTAGGGTAAAAATTGTACCAACTTTTGCTTAGTTTTTTATGGATGGTAGGTTATATTTTAACCCCCCTCGACCCCTCGAAAAGTTGAAATTACTTATAGTCATATAGTTTAACATTTTGTTTCCAGTTTCTGATTCAGTTGTCAATGCTATAAACCAAAAAAAAAAATTCTGCGCAACTGGAGTTTTTATTTTCTTTAAAGTCGTGTGCTTCAAAGAGTTAAAAAACAGTAATTAGTGCTCGAAACATTGAAAGAGTAAAAGAAAAAAAAATTCGTTGGAACTAAATTTGGTTATGTGGCACAGTTGGTAAGCCCGCAGTTCGACAGTCATCATGCGAATGTTTTTCAGCCACAGATTCGAGCCTGGGAAAAAGCAATTCAAGAGAAAATAATTTAAAACGATAATAGTAAATAAAAAAATAAATAAATAATAAAAAAAAAATCTAAAAAGAAATTTGTGGGATTTGCATGTTACCCACAAACGGCTGCGAGCTTGCTTACGCACTAGACAACTAAGCTATAGCGTGAAGAATTTTGGCAGTTACTATTTTGTAGTTTTGTTTTTCTAAGCTATGCAACTGCAACATCACATTGTCTGTTAAAATAACAGAGTTCACTTTTGGATGGGATTTAACAGAAAATCAGTTGGTTTAATATCCTTTCCGTTTGATATAACAGTATTTTTTCTCTCAGTTTGCTTATTAACATTAAGTATTAAAAACACGGAATCTTTCATTTTCAACTTAGTCTCCGCCTGAACTAAATTTCAGCTATTCGCTTAGCCCTAAAACGCACCAAATTACAGCTAGAAACATCAACCCCATCCACAAAAAATTTAGATTTTGTAGCACGTTGCTGAAAAGAGTCGATCCCTGTTCTTAATTTCTATTTTTAAGGACTCGGTTCCTCTTCTTTATTCATGATTGAATACTTTTAGAGAGGGACTCTAATATAAGTGGAAATAAGAACTATAACATTTATATACATTTTTAAAAAATTTCCTTGTATAGTTTATCATTTAAAGACAATAAAATTTCAACAATGACAATACGGATGTCGATGACGAGTAGTGTTGAAACAACTTATACCTACATTCAACAAAAAGATCTCCAACACTCAACCGCCCAACTGACTCATCAACTTAAAATGCCAGAAATTGGCGTATAAAAATACAATATAATAATAAAATAACAATTTATATTAATAAAGAGCTAAGGTCTTAAATGCATTTAAGATAAGCCTTATTTATGTGTGTGTGTGTGTGTGTGTGATTGGAAGCATTAAATAAATGATCAGTGCAATATTTCAAAATTTCCATACGACACATGCATAAATATGAAAGCATTAAGATGTTATATGAAAGCTTATTTTTATGTCAAGCATACAATGGTGAGTAAAAAGATTTATACTACCACTCAATAATTTTAACTACAGAAGTGAAAAAGGATTTTGTATTTATAACATTTTGTGATTGTCGTGGTGTTGTGGTTAGTGTGTTGGACTACTACGCACAGTGTTCAATACTCAGTAGTGTCAAACAAATCAACGGATTTTCAATTCGCAGTTCTAAATCGGCATAAAATTGAAGGTCCCTTCCACTCGTATGCAAATATAGCTCACACAATATTAATACATGTGTAAAGCTTGACCTATAACCTTCATAAGCTCTTGTACTACAAAAAAAGAAGAGATTCGTAATATTTTATATTTTTGCATTTTCTCTGATATATTTTTATTACTAAAATAATTAGATTAGATTATTTGGCCTAAAAGTCAAAAGTTTCATCACAAATTTTAGTCAAATGGTAAATGGTTTTAATGACAAAATAGCAGTTTGATTACAATGTGCAATAGCAACACACGATCTGGGCTGACGCAGTGTTTTCTCGAGGATTTTTAGCTTGCAAATCACGAATTTTATTCGAGTCACGTTAAATTTCGTAAATATTCGTGGATTTTCGTTTTTTAGAAAATTTGATAAGTGATTCATGGATGAAGTTTTTCAATATTTTGGTCAAGCAAGCAGATTTTTTTTTTTCATTTTTTAACCAGTGTTATTTTTATTTAAAAATGAAAAATTTTACACAACTTTATTCATGTTTTGTACAAAAAAAAAAGAAGAAGCTATTTGGTTGGCGTCAAAAAACCAATTTTTTGAATTTTCACTATTTCAGTAATTGTTAAATAGTCAAATGGAGTCAAACGCTGCCAAACTGTTTGACATTTCAGTTGTGTACTCCAAAACATTGTTTGACAAATCATCCCATTTTCGTCTATTGTCAGACATAGGCCCTTATTATGAATTGCGTTCGATCTTCGACTGTAGTCGAATGCCCTGATCGAACGAATTTAAGTTGGGTATTATGACGTGCTTTCGACAGAGAATAGCGTTATTGTGAATTTTGCTCATTTTGGCTTGTTCACGATAGTATATTTCTATCAGTTGATCGTAATTTTGAAAAATAAATACGATTTGTTTAAAAATTAAGTAGAAAAAATATGGACAAAATAGAAATAATGATTCAACGATTCATCGGAAGAGGTTGAGAGCTTGATGGAACTGGCCAGAAGTAGAAAACGATTGAGTGCAGCCTTTCGAATAAGCTTTGGCATTTACGAAATTCGTGTACAGATTTCTACAGAACTTACGACTGACCAAGGAGGCCTTTGTGGATTTGATCACTACTATAGATGAACTGCTCAAGCAATGCACATGAGCAAGAGCAATTACAAACATATTAAACTTGGCAACAGTTCTGCGATTTTGTGCTCAGAGATCACTCCAATTAAGCATTGGGAATGAGAATACTCTTGGACTTGCTCAGCCCACGGTGTCTGTAGTGATATCAGAGGCTTTAGATGTCCTGGAAAATTGTATTTGCCAAAGATGAATAAAACTCAATTATACAAGCAAAAGTATATTTTGCTAATAAAAGGGGAATGCCGGGAATTATTGTTTGGTCCTAAACCATTTAGTTCTTTCTTCGTCGCACAGAACGTTTGAGGAAATACCCTTTGCAATCAGAAGATTTGCTTTTCAACAATGATATAAGTTTCAATAACTGCAATGTGTTGCTCACCACTTTAAACCTGCAAAAAATTTGCAAAAACTGTTTGAAATTAGTTTTTAGTCCTCAAAAAGCAAAAAGAAATAGCAAAATACTTAAATTTTACAATTTTACAACAATTATTACTCAGCAGTCACCGTATTGAAAGCAAAATTGCGTTCGACAGAAAATTCGAAGCGCAACGAAAATTTCGACAGGATTGCATTGCGAATTTTACATTCGATATTCGATCTTCGATAACCAGCGAAGATCGAACGTCGAAAACAGCTCATAATAAGGGCCATAGCCTAACAATTGTTTGACACATAGAATTTGACGTATATACAATTGAGCATCATTTGGCACTAAAAAATGTCAAACGTTTGATGTTTTGCCAAATAGTCTAATCATAACTTTCAAACCCATTGATGAATTGCGCAAACGTGAAATCAAAATCAAGTTGTATTTGGAATTTCTTTACGGAAAGAAATACTTTGGAGTCAAAAGTTTTGACTAAACTCAATTTCTATTTTAAATATTGCCCTTCATTGTATAATTTTAAAAATATTTCTGCCGAAATCAAGTTGGACATGAAGCGAATGTGTTTTTAAAGGTGAGGCAAGGAATCAAATTACATACTTTAGTGCTGCTAAAATACAACAATGAATAACGCAAAAAGGCAAATGTGGACGAATTTTTAAGGTAGAGAAGATTTTGGGTTTAACTTAATACAAATTAATGAAGCATGTTAAATTAGAATTACAACATAATATATTTAAAGTAAATATATTAAGCATAGGTACAGGCAAAACCACAGAGCATTGATTTTAATTGACTGCAAAATTTATGATTGATCAAATTTTTAATGATAACAAATTCCACTTAATTTGTTTTTTTTTTTTATTATCCTTTAAGGTTCCATGTATAAGTGTGAGTCTTAAATAAATTATGTAAGATTACCGTCCTGCAAAAAAAAAATATTTCCAAAAAGAACGACAAATTTTTGTGAAGTAAAAAAATAAGAAGAAATTAATAAAACTATGAACATAAATCAAACGGTTGTCAAATAATGAATAACTCATAGCGGAAAATGGGCGAAATTGTGGGTGTAATCAAAAAGGAGGTTGACACCTCTCTATATTGCATATTGTTGCAGCACTCCAAAATAGACTGGATCTTCGATAGTAAGAACTGCAAAACTTTTTCAATGAAAATCGAAAAGAAAAAATAATAATGCACCATAAAAAGAAGAAAAAGGAGAAGTTTTTAAGAAAGAAGTAAAATGTGATGACGATGCTGTAAAATGAAGTTGCGTTAATGCAACACCCACAACTACACCGGATCACTGCACTGCACTATGGGGCCGATGAAAAATCAAGTTGCCTAAAATTCGAAAAATCAACTGTCTCGGTTTGAATCCAAAAGTATATGGACTTACTCTCCATAGATCCCTCATCATAATCCATACACAGGATATTCTAATTAGGTGAAGGGTTTGGCTGTGCGACCATTGAAAGTTGATAGTACAACTGTCGATAGTTTTAATATTGTTAAAAATGTGTTGCACATAAAGTGTAATAACTTAGCAAATACTAAAGCTAGACCTTTTTTTTTGGACTCATATTAAAGGAAAAACTATACATTATTAATGGAAAGACAAAAAATTGTTTTACCATTTTCTTATACCTAAAAATGTTATGGAAAAATAATAATTTTTTTTTTAACATTTTATTTTTTTTATGGATGAGAACATCAAAGCTCCGATTTGCTCCGAGGGGAAATAAACACCATCATACTCTGTAAAGCATTTACTTTAAAATAAGGTATGAGTGCTTTGCAACTTTTTGCCACAGCTTTAATAACAAGCAAAAATATGACATCACATAGCATTTAATTCATCATAGGTAGATATTTAATCCATTTTAAATGGTATTCAGACAATAATTGGTATACGGAATCAGTCCTAGGCCTTATTGACTCTGTATGAAAAACGTTTTAATCGGTCAATTGCAAAGCCTACCTCCAATACAAATATATGCTAAATTTTAAAAATGCAATAATTTTGAACCCATTATATAATATAATCACTCAATTACATATACTTATATATATTGTCTTGGACATAAGCCATGCTAAAAATTAGAACTATCGGACCATTATCATGCATACCTCTCATATAAATATAATCACAAAATGCAAATATTTTTTCCCCCTTTTTTTAATTATGTATTTTTAGAGTCTCACATGTATGAGAGGTAGGCGCAAGAACATTCCAATCGTGATAATTTTTACCTGGATATATTTACATGATATTATTTACCAGCATATACAATTTCATCACAATATTTTTGCAATGAGTTCCAAGATATAGAGTTTTAAAAATTTCACATATATGGGAGGTGGGCGTGGTAATTCCCCTATCTATCCCATTTTTGCAATGATATATGGCAATAATAATGTTAATAAGTATAAAGCGCGGTTCACGCCAAATTGGCACGCTTTGTTGTGGTCACCACGTCGCTCCTAGTCATGCTAGTCAATTTTTTACTGAGATTTGTTTACAATACCGTTACCGTTAGCTGATAAATTTTTCATATTAATTGATCCCAAGTTGATGATTGTGTGCACAATGAAAGCTGCAAATAGAAAATTTATTGTGAACAAATTTATTGAAAATCCGTCGTGGCCTCGTTCAAAGATTGCGAAAGTGTTAAATATCTCCAAAAGAACGGTATGTAGAGTTATAAAACGATATAAAGAAACTCTTAGTGTTGAAAGAGCTAAAAAAGTTGTGAACAAAACGGGAACCACCAACCTAAAATTAAAGGCATAGATCTTGAGGTCCATCAAAAGCAATCCCGGACTATCGGATAGCGATCGTGACAAAAAATTCAATACCAGCAAAAGTATTGCTAGACGAATACGCATAAAAGCTGGGCTAAAGTGCTATCGTGCTACAAAATATCCAAATAGAACAGACAAACAGAATTTGCTGGCCAAAAAACGTGCTCGTCATCTTTATAATAATGTTTTGACCAAATTCAATGGATGCATTATTGTGGATGGCGAATCATACTTAAAATTTGATCTTAAACAGCTTCCAGGTCAAAAATTTTATATGGCAACGAATCGTGGTAATGTACCCTCAAAATTCAAGTACATAAAAATGGATAAATTTGCAAAGAAAGCAATGGTGTGGCAGGCTATTTGTAGCTGCGGTCTCAAATCCAGGGCATTTGTGACATCCTCTTCTATGACGTCTGATATTTACATCAAAGAGTGCCTTTCGCAACGACTATTGCCATTTGTTCGTCACCACCATTCGCCAGTGAAGTTTTGGCCTGATTTAGCCAGTTGCCACTACTCTAAGAAAACCATGGATTGGTATCAGACAAATAAAGTAGATGTAGTGCCCAAATATATGAATCCACTCAATTGCCACCAGCTTTGACCGATCGAAAAATACTTGGCTATTACAAAATATAAGTTGAAGAAAAATGCAGGTATTGTCAAAAATGTGAATTCAATGTTACTAAAATGGAACCAAATAGCCGTAAAAGTATCCAGAGCGGATGTTCAAAGGTTGATGGGGTCCATTAAAAGGAATACCCGGAACTTTTTGCACAACAAAGAAATTTAAATCTTTTAATATTATAGTATTAAAACACAATATTAAACTTATCATTTAATGCATTATTTGTTATCTGAGTGTTCTGGTTAAAAAGATACAGCAACTTTCCTGCGTGCCAATTTTGCGTGAACCGCGTTTTAGAAAATTTCATGATCATATCTATAATATATACAAAGTTATACCCTTTTCGCGGTTTCATTTGTATGGGAGGTAGACGTGGTAATAGTCCGATCTTTATAATTTTTCACACAGTGATTGCTAATGACCTCATGAGCCAATGAACCAAATTTCAGAATTTTGGCCAGCTAAAAACGGATTTGGCCCCATAGCGAACTGCGTACTCACTCAACAAAAATTAATAAAATAAAAAAAAAAAAATATTATGAAAATAATTAACAGTAAAGCAGTTTTGTTAATACGTTTGGATGCAGTTTCTATTGTTTTTGTATTGTATCTTTGCCACATAAATTTATGGCATGGGAAAAACTGCAAATTAAAAACAACAACAACTCAATGGACCACCAAGTTCACTCAAGGTTACCTTCTCCGTAAATTCAACAATACTTTGCGTGTGTATACGCAAGCACACACTTATACACATGCATCAACCTCAACATCACATTGTTCCGCATACGGAGGAGAGGTGATGACCACAACTTGAACCTGGCTTAAGTACATCATCGCTGTTTAACTCTTTTCTGTTGTTGTTGTTTGTTTGTTTGTTTTTTTTTTTGGGTTTGTTTTTGGCTCGCATGTTTTATAGTTTGCTCATATTTGAAAGAATTTATAAAATTTCGTTAATTTGTGCTGAAATTTTTTGGCGACTATTAAATTCAGTTTTATGGACAAAAAACTTACTGTGTAATATCTTTCGTTGTTAGAAAAAATAAGTTAACTATGTTTGAAATAGCCAATTTTGTAATGGGTTCAAAGTGATTGAGTCGTAATTAGGGAGGTAAGCAGAAAGGAGAAGGCACTGAAAGAGTAGCAGAGTTTGGAGTAATGCAGTAAAAAATCTATTTAGAAGATGTAGTTATTTTGGGCGTCATATGGTGCAGAATGGGAGACTTTCATGTCTTTTTCTAGCACTAAAATTCTTAGAGAAACTAGACTTAGAAGAGACGCTTTTGGATAAAAGCTTATACAGCAATCATCACGGTAGTTCCTAGTATGAACTAAACAAGAAAATTTTAATCCAAATTTCAAACCAAGATTCAGACTAGATCGAAGATCGAAGTTCGACCAATTCAGATCGACATTCAGACCAAATTTAACCCTGATTGTAACCAAAAATCATATCATAACTCAAACTGAACTTCGAGCAAAAACGAATAAAACTTATATCAAATTGGAACTTTTCTTTCTTTTTCAAATTTTAGTGGAATAAGTGCTTAAGTGCAAACCAAAATTCAATCTAAATTTTGGTCAAAATTCACACAAAATGAAAGTACTGAACAATATTCAGGCCAAATTTTGGACTAAAATTCAAATCAAAGTTCCAAAAATAATACTCGAAAACTTAATTCAAATTCAAACCAAAAATCTTACCGAAGTCCCAGGCAAAACAGACTCAATTCGGATTAAAATTTGGAGAATATACAAACAATAGTTCAGACTCAAAAATTCTGACAAAAAAAAAAAACAGAACAAAACTCAGACGAAAACTCTGAACGAAAATCAGACCGAAATTTAGATCGGCGCTCAGTCCAAATCCAAAACAAAAATAAGACCAAATTTTAGACTAAAATTCAACAAAAATTTGGTTAAATTTCAAACCAAGAAACTTGACAGAAGTCAAAGTGAACCAGTGACAAGTAATCAAAACAAACATCAGACCAAATTTAGAAAAAAAAACAAATTCAAATAGAAATCAGACTGAAATTAAGGATAAAATGAACTTAACTTAGCACAAAATTCACACCAATGTTAAAAACAAAAATCAGATTTGGACAAAAAATAAAACCAAATTCGGACCAGAATTCTTACGGAAATTAAATCCAAAGCTTTGGCCAGTTTGGACAGATACAAACTAAAAAAAAAAGCAGATGAAAACGTAAACCAAATTCAAACAAAAAATGGAATAAAAATAATATAAAGGACAGGCCGATATTCTAACTTAAAATCAGACAGAAGTTTAGATCAAAACAAACTAAAATTCAGACCCATAAAAGAATGCATCCAATTTAATTGCAATACCTTGAAGTCATTAGTTAATAACCGATAATTCATGAGTGCAGCTATTTAATAACATGTTTGACTCCTGAATATAAAAATGCAGTTAGATGTCTTCTTTGGAGTCGCCGATTGGTTATTCATTCAGAAGTCTTTTTTAGAGTTAAGGGAATGCAATCTTTTTTTAAATTATGGAAATGCAAATCTTATAACGGAAAATCATGACTGCCTTGAAGTCACTTGAATTTAGTTGAAGTCACTTGAATACCCTTAGAACCACTTGCAGTCCCATGCAGTCGCTTGGAGTCAATTGGAATTTGAAGTCAGCTGGAGTCACTTGAAGTCTTTTGGAGTCAAGTGAGATTTTGAAGCCAATTGAAGTCAAGATACATTAAGAGAGATGATACAATTAAGAGAGAATATATAATTTTAATTCTGTTATATTTAATGAATAGGGCTATTCACAATCTGGCGAAAATAATCTTACACGAGTCCAATAAGTTATTGTAGAATTGCTTAGACAATTGGTTCTATTAAATGTATCAACAACTTCCAATCCCAATTGACTCCAAGTGACTTTAATTGAATCCAATTGACTTTAAATGCCCAATTGACTACAAGTGACTTCAAGTGAGTCCAATTGACTTCAAAAACCCAATTGACTTCAAAAGACTTCAAGTGACTCCAATTGACTTCAAATTCCAATTGAATCTAAGTGACTGCATGTGACTTGAAGTGATTTTAAGGATATTCAAGTGACTCCAAGTGGCTTTAAATGACTTCAGTATTGCATTCCCTTGATTCTAAAAAACACTTTTTTAAATAAGTAACCAATCGGCGATTCCTAATAAGACTTCCAATCAAATGTATTATTCAATAACTGCAATCACAAATTATTATTCATTTGTGACTTATACCCTCAACTGATTGCATTCTTTTACAGCTCTGACCCATAATCGGGCCAAATCTTAGATCATAATAAATCAAAAATAGCACCTAAAAACAGTTTAAAAAGCAGGCCAACCACTATTATTAATGTCTGGAAATGAAAGGTATCTGACCAAAGAAATTGACCCTCAAATTTCACATTAAATGTAGTTCAAGTGCATTTAATAAGCAGTAAGGTTGAAGAACAATTTTAAAAAGAGATGCTGCAAAGTCAAGCTTTTCCTTTAAATCTTAGAATTATCGCGGTCAGGCACAGAAACACCTGACTAAATTAATTCGGGTTTCAATTTCTTCTCAGTGGGAACCTAAACCATGAAAGGAGTGTGGTCAATATTCCATATATCTCTAGAACCAATAATTTAGGCTAAGTTTTGATGATTTGCACAGCAAACCTAATGATACATTACAATTTATATAATAAACTGTTAAGAAATTGAAATTCCTCAAGGAACTTAGCACTAGGAATATTGATACACTCTAACGAGAAGGTCACGAATTTAAAATGTTCTTTATTATATGAAAGAAAATTCTCTAGAATTGTGAATGACTGTGTCTTGAATGTGAATGGGAAATGTACCATAATTTCTAAACTAATTTTCTACATACTTATTCATATGAATGCCTTAATGCACAGTTTACGTATCTACACATGCACAAAAAAAATATTTCAGCAACAGCTACAAACACACAGACAGCCATTGATGTTAAAACTTTGTTGCCAGCATATGTATGTGTGTGAATTGTAATTTGAATAGCAAGCAATTCAAGCAAGCAGCAATATTACAAATTCACGATATCGATAAGAAAGATTGATACCATTATCACAATTTCCAAACGTACGATCAACAACAACATGTTGTTGCAAAACACATTTAGGACAGATTTTGGGCTAGCAATGTGTGCAAGTGCAAATGCATGTGTGGATGTTGCATGCCAAAACAATTTACTTACCTCAACTCTGACGCTATGTTCGCTTCTTTTGCTCATCTCCAATACGCGCAGGCGCAGTGGTGCTGAAATTGATTCAAATTTAATGAGCACATTAAGTGCAACCAGCAGCGGCAACAGTCAACAGCAGCAGCCATCCGCTTACCATTCATTATGTTACTGTTGCAGCAAAGAGAGTCAGACCGACACACCGACAGTTGCAGTTGGTGGCTATTTATTTGCTAAATTTGAAGAACAAAAAAAAAAAAAAACAATGTAAAGTGTTGGCAGCAGCAACCAGCAACAACAGCAAGGTGCAAATTTATAGGCATGTGCGTGTGCTCGAATGAATTCGTACATATTTTATACTAATCAGAATTGATATCAGCGCTGCACAGTGCGCGCACCAGCAGAGAGATTTGGATCGCTGCGTATTTGGAGCACAATTCGTTAAGAAGATTTTTACTTCTTTTTTTTTTCTTTTTTTGTTAGATTCTTTTCTTTTGCGAACGGATGTGTGGCTTAATTTGGCTTTGTATTAAATTGTATGGTGGTGCTACACTAACTGCAACAATATTTAACGGTGTATTTTTCATAGGTGTTGTGTATTCCCATTTACACTTGTGTGTGTGTGTGTGTGTGAATGTGTGCATAGGAGTATATTTAATAAAGCCAAACATTTTTATTATAAATTGAATTTCATAATGCGGAGGACTATTTACGTTTAATGCTTTCAAATTCACAATGCACACACACATTTTTTGTAATTGAATTTTCTTTCCTATTCAACTCTGCCCGTTACCGTTAAGAAATTATGTACACAATTCAGTAATAAATTTTCTTCATATTAAATGTGCGTGTGTGTAAAATAAACTCTCATAATTCAGAAAAAAAATTCATCGAAAAAAAAAGGATACTACGAACAATACAATAACTAAGTATGACGTTTCTATTAAAGTTTATGGCAACTAAGCTATTTTTCTAATTTTTTGTAGGCAAATGTATTAAGTTGTTGGTTTATTGCATATAACAATAATGAAGACAACATTGGCACAAAGAAAAATATATGTAGTTATCAATTCACAATTGTAACGAATTTTCACTTTATATACAAAAAATAAATGCATACGAACCCTTCAGCTGATCTCACTCCACACTCACAAACATATACATATACATATGTATACAAACAGAAATGTAATTGAAGATAGTCCATAACTTATATCTTACTAATATGCAGCGTAAGTTTGAAACTTGTTAACTTTATCATGCCTGTACTACAAACAATATGAATACAAGACAGTAGCAAAAAATAAATTTTGTATGTATAAAAATTAAAAATTAATTTTTGAAACCATCAAAAACTGGGCGCAATCTGATTGGAAATAAGCTCAGTTATGAGTTAGAATTTAATTTCATTGGGCCCGATTGAAATTTTCCGATTAACTTGTGACTTTGTTATCTAATTTAAACCATTCTCTTAATGCTGAGGTATGCTGGAATTGGAGAGATTATATAATTTACGATCTTCGACAATTTAAGTGCAAAAAAAAAAAAATTTTATTGCCCCGCCCATGAAAATCAAGGAAACTTTAACTTCTTGGTCTACTATAATCTAAAATAGATAAATTTTATAACCTCCATTAAGACAGCGGTTTTGGAGACAAGTGATTTTTTTTCATTCATCTCATTTATTTATTTATTTTTTTGTTTAAAAAATTTAAATTTCTTTTTTGAATTTTATAAAATTTTTATTAACTTTTGTTCTGGATACCCAATAGCAATGCTTTTTAAATCAGGACAAAAATCGGTCCATAGATGGCTCTCTAGTTCAAGGAAAAACCAAACTTTCTCGTGATTTTTTCGACGCTTGCATCTCGCCAAAAGCGCCCAAGAAAAAAGGTGAGTTTTCACCTTTATCGCCATCTATGAACCGACAAATTTTTTTTTAAATCTTGTGTACAGGGTGACAATCGTAAAGTGACGCACACATTTCAGCAGTTATTTTCAAAAGGACGTACTTCCATTAAGTACAATTAAGTGTTAACATTGCTGAATATATAAGCATTCATTTGAACCCCACCTCATTCAATATAACCTCCTTTAGCCTGCACACATGCCTTCAATCGATCCGGAAATCGTAGGACTGTTCGCCGCAGGACTTCCTGATCAATTTCAGTCCAGGCTTTCTCTAATGAATTTGTCAGCGACTCCAGACTGTAGTGTTGAGATGCACAAGCCTTACTCTCTAAAATACTCCAAATAGAGTAGTCCATTGGATTCAAGTCTGGGGAGTATGGTGGTCATTCTTGAGATGTTATGAATCCAGAAAAATTGTCTTTTATCCATGTTTGCGTTAACTTTGCCATGTGGGAAGGTGCAGAATCTTGCTGGAAAGTCCAGTTTTCATCTTGGGCCCAGGGAAGAACATGTTCATTTAAAATGCTCCGATATACAACCTGGTCAATTTTAACACCCTCTTCAGCGAATATTAGAGGGGTTCTGGCATTAGCGGAAACTCCAGCCCATACCATAACGGAAGCTGGCTTTTGAACTCGGCCAACAGTCCTATTTTGTTGCGATGATGATGTTAGCCACATTCGGTCATTTTGCGCATTGAAATGTTGTTCAACCGTGAACATTTTTTCATCTGTAAACAAGATATTTTCAACATTTTTTAACACGGAGGAGCGTAGCAACGCCTTGCATCTTTGCAGTCGCAAATCTTTCTTTTTTTGTGTCAGATCTTGAGCTTTTCGGAGCTTGCACGGCTTAAGATTAAGCTTTGATTTTGCAATGATTCGCACTGTTTCACGGTTTACTCCCACTTCCTTAGCGATTTTTCTCATTGAGCGCCTTGGATTTCGCTTGATTCGTTTACGAATTTTTTCTGTTAAACCAGTAGTGGCAACTGTTGAAAATTTTCCCCGGTCTCTATCTCCAAAACCCCCAGTTTCATTATATCGAATAATAGCTCGGTCTACCGTACGACTTGACAATTTGACGGCTACTATAATTTGCCAAATGAAATTTCATAATTTCACGACGAATATTTTCCTTGTCCATTTTTATGGAAATTTCAAAATGTAATAACAAAAATTGAAATGAAATTAAAAGCAAAGCCAATGATGAATGAATTTGCTGTTTAAATTAAAGTAACAGTAAATGGCAAAGCTTGCTGCAGAGTATTAAACTTGCGTCACTTTACAATTGTCACCCTGTATACTTGGGTTTTCTAAGCCAAAGATTTTTAATTTTTTCTTTGAATTTTCGCTTGATTTTCAGTCTGAGTTTTGGTTCAAAATTTTGTCTAAATTTAATTTACATTTTGGGCCTGAATTTGTTGTGAACTTTGACCTGAGTTTTGTTCTGAATTTTCATCTGTAATTGGTCTAATTTTTTATTTCAATTTCAGTTTGATTTTTGGTAATAATTTGGTTTGAGTTTTGGTCTGCGTTTTTATGAGATTTTCGAACTAATATATGGTCTGAGATTCGTTCGGTTTTTAAACTGATTTTAATTTTTATTCTCGAATAAAACTCAAAACATAGATCTGCCAATATTAATACTACTGAAGGGCCTAGACCGCGCTTTTCGCATCCATTCATGGTGTGAGTTATTTTTGTACACGAATGGAAGGGACAAACAGTTTTATGCCGAATCTGAAAAGGTTTTCTTAGGCAATTTTTACTTTTGGGGGTTTGCCTTTGCAAATTTGATTTACTCTTGTGCGATTTAAAAAAAAAAAAAAACTTAGTACCTCAAAGTTTCTTTGGTCATTAAATCCAAATTTCACATCGGAATTTTTAAATCAGAAGTGGCGTGCGTTCTTGTTACTATATATTCCAACCGATTTTGATGAAATTTGATTTATTAATTATTAATTGAAAGCTCATTATTTGCAGTGTATTAATGGATGAGGCTGATACAGATGCGTTGTTGGGAGAGAGTTTCTCAAAGTTGATAAATTGTGATCGTTCGAGCATAGTTTGTAATGCATTGAGGCCGGTCATTCTGACAATGAAAATTACTTGCTACGTTCAGATTTAGTAAGTGAAAGAAGTTCAGTTGTCATTCCATCACCTGAAATGACTGTCGCAAAATTTTACGAAGAATCCCCCTGAATGATGTAGGAGTAGACAAAGCATCATCACTTCATAATCCAAGGCCGTATTTAGGGGGGGGGGGGGGGGGGAGGGGAGGAAGGTTTGGGGGTTCTGACCCGGCCCCCCCTCGAAATGTGGAAACTTTCTTCTATTTTTTGATATTAATTGCCAGGGGATGTAAAAAAAGTCAAAATAAAATCTATTGAACAGTTTTTAAATATTTTTTACTTCCATCGGTTTCTTTCAAATATAAAAAAATAAACTTGAAATCTTAGTTACACTATGCGACCAGATCCGATTTGTTTTCTTTGACATGAGGTTTGACTTTTGATACAAAAAGAGAGGGTGATGCTGAGCAATTTTGCATTTATAGTTTTTCTAGGTCAGTAACTTTTTTTGATTTACAGTTTCGGGCTCATTTGGAAGGGCATGATTCAGCCTGAATTTCGAAGTTTGTAGCACGCCAGTGTTTAGCTCTCCAATTTTTAAAAATGGCCAAAAATTCTATTTTAGGGTTTACTACTACTACTATTATGGCACAACAGTCCATGGAGGGCCAAGGCCGAGCTTTTCGCATTATTATTATTACTAAGAGCACCCCGACTCGGAAGACCTCTTTCAATGCAGTAACTGCACGAATTTTGGGAATATAAGCCAGCCTCATCCGGATTCCTTATCATGGCCCGAATTCTCATTGATAATCATTTGAAAAAAATGAGCCTCTGACTATATTTAGTTTTTTTGGTAATTTTTTTGAGGTCGGGCTCATCATCAGTAATGGCAAGTCAATGTCAATTTTCTTCGAATGAAACCCCCCTCCCCCCCGAAAAAAATCCTGGCTACGGCCCTGTCATAATCGACGCCGACGGTATCACCGTAAAAGAGTTTCCTGATGGTGAGGTGAAGAAAACATTCTAGTTCCGTCTGCATGAGATCGCACAAGATGCGTTACCGAACGTTATAGAGTTGGCATGACTGTCGTTACAAGGACAGCTTAAACAGCGTTCCAAAGAAGCTACACCATGCAGCTTCAAATCCTATTCGATATTTTGAGAAGGCTCAAAGCAAAAAAAGAGGCCGAAAAACAGAAAAAGGAAGTCCGCTTATTTAAATTTAAGACCATCAAAGAAACGAGTCGAGTCAAAGATGCCGGAAAATACATCAACAACAGCGATACAAGAAACCGCTTCGGAGACGACAACAGTGACACATACTCGTAAGAAAATTGGGAAGAAATTTTACACTATACTCTTTCTCTATACTTTAATCAGGTGTTTGCGGTCTGCGCGATTTGACGCCAAATTGAACGTGCAGTCAAGGTCTGAACACATTTTTTTTTTGCATAGAAACAAATTGAGAGGTGCGTTTGAAATGCGCCAATATAACGACAATATTTTTCATATACCATAATTACGATCCGGAATAATGTTTGGCGTTAAAAAATTCACACAGAAGGCTTTTCATTTCAATTTCAAGTTTCCTTTCCCCATTTTCAAGTGTGTTTCGGCTTTTTTCTTTAACTTGCAGTTTTTTTTTAAAAAAAAATTTCTCCAACCATGAAATATATTCTTTTTCAATTGCCCATTACCCCTAAACTATTTTTATTATTATTATTATTTGAAGGAAGGACGACTCGAAAGTCAGGCACTGCGACCTATAAGATCTATTGTACCAAAGCCCCAAGAAAGAAAGAAAGAAAGGAAGGGGGAAAAAAAGATAGATAAGAAACATACCCAAGCCGAGAATCGAACTCGGGTCTCTAGAAACAAGAGTCTGGCACTCTTCCACTAGACCACAGTGGCGATGGTAGGACCTACAGTTAAACGCCGATTCCGAACGGCTGTGTGTGGCTCGGTGGTTTTGCCATTACCAACCAAGGTGTGTACTTGTACACATTCTTATAATTCTCATCCACTTCATATAGATAGTGAATATAAGAAGTTTATGAGACGAGCATCGAACCCGCAACCTTCTGGATGAAAGTCTAGTGCACTATCCACTAGACTATCGAGGTCGTCTACCCCTAAACTACTTATCCAATCATTTTCTGATGTTCGCAAAAAAATATTGCATTTTTCCAACCATTCCACGAAATTTGGCCTACAACAGAATTCAAAAGATGTTCCTAGACAACATTCCGCTAACAAAATTAATTAACATCGGTTTGTTTCTATTACTAATGTTCAATTCGGTTTTTGCAGTTAAAAGCGTCGTTTTCGGGATCTGAAAATTACGCTACGGAAAAGAGCGTGAAGTTTTACATCGGCTTTTAGGTTTACCACATTTCTCTATTTCATATCACATATACTTACTTAGTTGGTTTCAGCAGTATAATTAGCATCGCTTACGGGTAGGTAAGGTCAAGAACAGCCAAATCCTTTTGTACCAGGTTTTTCATTAGAACCGAAATATCTTATAATTGTGCTCCACTGTGCGACCCCACTTTGTTCATGTTTTCCATAGGATTTTTGCTTAGTTGAATCCATTGTTAATTGCTTATTTTACAACGATACAAAAGTCGTGACCATACTCATATTCGGTGCTGTTTTTTTCCTTTTTTGTTTTTGTTGTAATAATTGGAAAAATGCTAAGGCATCCAATGCAACGACATTGGTATACTTGTTATTGTGCTACACATACATAAGTATGTTCATACAAATTCATAAAGAATTTTTGTTTTCGTTTTATAGACAACCATAGGCTTTGCTCAAAACTAATAATATCAAAGGTGCTAGTGATATTTTTATTATTATTTTTCGAGTTTTCGAGGTAATCCTCACCTGCTATTTCCTACGCCCATGTACATAACCAATCAACAACAAAATTTATATTAGCCTCGCTCTTCATTCCATAAACCCAAATTGTGGATAATTTTTTAGCGATACAATTAAAAAATTCTGTGCTAAACTTGCAGACACATGGAAAAGCAGAAATACCGCTTGCTAAATGAGTCATATACATACGAACGAAGAGATTCTGTTCATTCTTCTTCTTTCAGAAGAGTTTGCACGAAATGCCGCCAATAATTGGGTTATTGGGTCGTTTAATGACTCAGAGTTGACTAATATTTGGTAAAATCGCAATTTAATTGCATTTCACCTACAGAAGCGTTTAACGAGAGATAAAATTATTTTTATTATTTTTTTTTTTTAATTAAGTAAAATTCTACAATAGTTGAAATTTGCTGTGTAAAATTATAAAGTCAAAATCTCCATACTAACTAAGTATTAAATATAACTGAAACGAATCTGTGCACAGACAATTAGGCTTGATGCCAGAGTAAAGTATCTACGCGTGTCTTAAATTCTGACACTTGTAGCGAGCACTTAATTCATTGCGTATTTTTAGAATGATACCATTAACTTAAAATTCTTCCTCATAACTCTCAATCATCAAACCTACACAGAAACCTAACCTAACAGCATTTTTTCCCCGCCTCCCGGCTTGCCGGCCGAAATCCAGAAACTTACCTAAAACTCGAATGAAACGTCATTCATAAAAAGCTATTAACTGCTAAAAAAAAGCCGCTAAAAAGTATAGAAGTAATGAATTCAGTTCATTTCTTCATTCAGCAAACTGGAGGTCCAACTATTCAACTTAATCTACAATGCGCATTTATTCAATTTAAAATTGCCAAGGAGTTGCAAGGCTACGAATGAATCGAGTCTTTTTAAACGCTGTTTATGTTCAGACACTTGTTGCTGCCTTCCTTAAAAAGAATCAAAAGAAAAAAGTCTTTGTGGCTGGGTAAGTTGAAAGAAGCAGACGAAACTAGCATGGCATTCCAACACTCTATAAATATGCAATTTTTTGATTTATACATATTTAAAGTGGTATTTGTTGATAGACCACTCTGTTTGTCAACTGTTGGTTGTTGGTGGCGGTGGCTAAAAAGACGACAAAGCGCTAACTCCATGTTCGGTGGAAAATGGAAAAATTATCGCTAACGGAGAAAGTGCTGAAAAATGCTTAAAGGTTTTTTTTTTTGCTTTTAATATTATTTGTATAAAATTTATTGATATCATTTTGAATTGACAGCAATTTAGTTTTTCTGATGTCGGCAGGCATGAATGAATGAACAAAGATCTTTACATAGCTACACTTAGGTGCTGCACAATTTGTATTTGTTAAATCATAAATTCTCTTATGGGTTGATTTATTTATGAACGATTCAATAGTTCATATTTTTTCTGTTTTTGTAACTCTTCAATGAGATGGTGCAAAAGTTACACCCACCTGTAACTAGACTTGAATGATTTTGCTGAAGTCAATAACGGATACAACGGAGAGAGGGATGAGGTTGAAAACCCCCTTTCCCACTCCCTGCCCCCTTGCCGCTGAAAACCTCTTGCATTTTAATCATTAGTCACAAATCAAGACAAAATTATCTCAGCTTCCGCTAGTGATTGGAGTTATGCATTAACCCTTGAATGTATGCGTTAAAAAACTACAGTTAAACATACAATGGAACTCCGAGACTTACACTCTAAACGTGTGCCAAATGCAAAGCTTTTTCCTGAAACTTAATGTGATGCATCTACGTAGGGGAGTGCCGTCATGGTCGGGGCGCTGTCAAGGTCGGAACAGTGACTTTTTTCCGTTATATCTCTCTGGCGTCCGTTAAGTCAATATACACTATTGTTTGTCATGGCGAAAGCAAACTTTTCATGTCATTTTGAGTGAAGAGCGTGAAGTATATAAAAGTGTTACTTGACCGCGTGTTAAAAGAAGAGTAAACAACTTTTTAACAGTGCCAGAAAAAATGGATAAATTTAGAAAAGAACATATAAACATCAAAGTAAATTAACTTAAATTGCCCGATAAGTTTTAAGAAAAATCTAATTTTCCAGAAGGATTTTTATTTTGATTTCACGTCTCATTGCTCGGTTTTCAAGTATAATTATCCCTTTTTCTTTGATTTTCATTTTATTTGCAATATATTCGTTCATTCCTTATTGATTTTCTGCAGTGCTCCGACCCTGACTACAATTTTTTTTTTTTGTAAATGTCCATAACTCCTGAAATATTAATCCAATTATATTTTAATGTTCAGCAAAAACATTGCAATGAGATCTTTCATACAAATTGGTTTAAAACTTTTCAAGATATCACATTTCAATAAATGACAGGCTGAGAGGAAAAGCGGGCTAAAATTTATATAAGAGCAAAAGTGAAATAATTTAGTGTCAGTGCAAGAATGGCATAAGTAATACGGCTTAGAGTGAAAATAAAACGCCATAAAGGTAGGTACAGGTTGGAGTGGCTGTCGAGAGACACACTTAGGCCTGAACGGCCCATTGTGATACCACATAGTTGGACCTACAGTTTAACGCCGATTCCGAACGGCGGTGTGTCAATTTTTTATCGGCTTGGTGGTTTTGCCATTACCAACCAATGTGTGTACTTGTACACTATCTTATAATTCTCATACACTTCATATTGATAGTGAATATAAGAAAGTAATGAAAATTAACCACCAGACGAAGACGGGAATCGAACCCGAACCTCTCAGATGAAAGTCCAGTGCACTATCCAATAGGCTATCGAGGTCGTCAAAAAAAAACGCCATAAAAGTAAGAACAAAAATGGTATAACAATTCTTTCAGAGCAAGAACAGCATAGATTTTTATTCCGTTTTCGCTTTGAACATATTTCGTTTCACTTTTGCTCTGAACATATTTCGTTTTGCTTTTGCTCTTAAGTAAAATTATTCCACTTTTTTCTGAACGTAGAAGTTTTACCACTTTTCCTCTCAGCCTCTCAAATTTATTTTAGTTATTTAAATAATTCATTAACAAAAGTAATATACGTACATAAGATAAGAATCTTTTGGCACAATGATTAAAAACAAAAAATTTACTACCCCCATCTAAAAAACTCTTCTAGGCACTATGCATATCCTAAGGAGGATAATTTTTGTCGCCCCAATAAAATTTTTATTTGTGACCAAGTGAAAAATGTATGAAATTCTTGAACTCTTGTATCTAGTAGAGTTCTAGAACTCAAAGGTTTCTTAAAAAAAATAATTCGATCGGCCAGACTTTAGAGCCTTATTATAATTATTGCACGACACTCTACTAAAAGATTAATGAAAGAATGAATTCTTCAAATAAACAGTAAATAAACATACGAATAGATTAATTTCGAAATGGATTTATTGACTTTTTCATATACTCGTCTATTTGTCTGTCTGTCTGTCTCTATGTCTGTAAACAAATTTGCATTAATTTTCTTTTAATAAATTTTAACCATTTGTAAATTAGTTATACAATTTTAACTTAAATGTACATTAACATATATGTATGCATACAATTTATATGCATTTATTTAGTTTCATATATGCAAGTCGTGTAGCTTAAATATTCATATAAAAAATGCTTAATGTTTTCGTTTTTCCATATAAATATGTACAACATAAAACATGAAATTAAAGGAGTACAACAATGTGATGTTCTATTTAGTAGTAAAAAATTACAATTTAATTAGATGCGAAAAGGAAGTTTTGCTTTTTATTAATTATTGATGGCGCATTCATTTTATACACACATTTAAAATGAATTTAGATCCTTTAAATTCTTAGCAATAAAAAAATTCTTTTATTTTATTTTATTTATTTTTTTTTTGTATTTAGGAGTAAACAATAATAACATTTTGTTTTTACGTTTGGTGTTTTTGGGTCATTATAAGAAGTAAAAAAAATATATTTTGCTCCAAAAGTTTTATTTTAAATAAATTATTTTCGTTTTGTTTAATACGAAAAGAGACAATAATATTAAATTCTTTAAAATGAGTAAAGTTATTTAAAATAAAATTATAAAAATAAGTGTTCTTACAAAAAAAAACAAGAAAAAAAAGTTGCAAACATTTTTACTGGTTGGTATAAACTTTTCTATATTTATATATTTAACATTTAATTGTATGCATGTTTGTATAATGTAATAATTTTAGCATTTCTTAAATATAAATAGGGCTGACAATTTTGGTTTTCCATAATAGTTTTAATAAAAAAAAAAAAAAAAAAATGTCTCAACTTTAGGTTTATCATTCAAACACTACGACTTATAATTGTCCAGGGCGATGACAATAACAGTGACACCGTCATCAACAAACTCTTAAACCGTTTCGTTTCGTTACTTACAACTTCTTCAGCTACTTTAATGTCATTCAAATCATTGCTTTCATTTTTCTTCTTCTGTTTTTTTTCCTCGATGGGTGATTGTGGTTGTGGTATGTTGGGGATGTTATTCTTCTTGACTATTAACCACGTATATTCATAGTTGTTGTTATTAGTTATTGTTGTGGTTGTTATTAACACTTTTGGCTACGATTCTGTGTAAATGACGCAACGTTTGCCTTTGCCCACCGATGCCAGCGCATTACTATTTGGACTCCAGCACACAGCATTCACCGCAGAGCTGTGAAAAAAACCCGAACCAGAACTTTTATAGGATATGAAAGAAAGAGAAAGAGAGAGAGAGAAAGAAAAAAAGCAGAAAACAAAAAAAATTGTATGTGTATGCGTATGAGCGTTTTTGGGTGAGGGACGAAAACATACATAAGAAAAAAACTAAAATAAAAAAATAAAGCAAAATTAACCATAGTTTACAAAAATCATGAAAATATTTATATACCCAGTCGGAAATCACAGCGTTCTTTATTAATAATGTTCACAAGGCATTTTTAGAGTAGGTTTCACAGTCCAACGCAAAACCATTTCAATTTTAAAAGCGGATTCTTATAGATTTTTTTTTTTATGGCACAACAGCTCATGAAGGGCCTAGACCAAGTTTCTCGCTAACATTAATATTAAGTGAGTTATATTTGTACACGAATGGAAGAGGCCTAATTATTTATGTCAATTTCGAACGGCGAAGTTAACTAGTGTTTAAAGGCCTATAATAAAAATTTATGAACAAAATCTTTCAGGAACGTATTACTCCTCGTTCAATCCTATTATTGTATTGAAAATATAATTTCTTTGTGAAAAAGCCCAACAAACCCATGATAAAGCGAAGGAATAATATGTTATAAACAAACATTCTATAAACAATTTTAGTATAAACCACTGAACATTTATACTATCTCAGATTCAGAACTAACTAAATAAGTTGTCTTAGGTTTTATTGTGTCAAAATAGTCAAAAATAGCCAAAATTTTTTTACATTTGTTAAAAATTAATCGGATGTAAACTTTTAAATCGCTAAGGTCCGTTTATTTTTTTGAGCTTCATCAGAACCTGTAATCTGGAAGAAGGGTACAGCAATGAAACATTTTTAAAAAATATAATTTCAATAAAGACTTCTTTGAAGCTTAGAATAAATTTTCGAGTTTTTGTAATAACTAAGACGTAGATTTGTGAGAAAACTTAATATCAAACAGTTACTAATTAAAAATAAAGCCAAAAAATATTTGAAAATCTGAATGAAGTTTTTTTTATACATGAAACTACTAAATCATTGTCGTTTTATCAAATCTTTGACCTAACATTGATCTAATGACATTGAAATTGGAGAGAAATTCACTTCGAAGGTAGCAACATTTCATATAAGTAATTTGTTACCGAATAGTAAGGTCGAGTTTGATGTGTGAGTTCTATAAGCTCACTGATTCCTAACACGTTTTTAATAACGAATGAATGTATTTCCGCCTGGGTATATACATAAATTACCAATAAGTAAGTAATAAAAAAATAAAATATTAAAAAACATAAACTCTGTGATAAAATACATACATAAAAGAGTTCAAATAATTTTTACCAAAGTTCAGCTTAATTCTCTCAAGTTATTTAAATTACACAGTCCAACAAATTGAGATTTTTTGGCTGCAACAGAATAGCTACCCGATAATCCTGAAAAGGTATGTTGTACAGACACTTTTTGTAAAACAAACTTATAGTCCAGCACGTCTCAGTTTTTTTTTTTACAGTGGGTCAAATTTTTCGTATTTTGGTCGAAGGAATCCGAATACTAAGTGCAAAAAGTGTTATATATTGTTGTCTGAGAAAAATGTTATCGGTTAGGTTGAATAGTAGAATTTTACGAGGGTTTTTTCTGTAGAACATTTTAGCCCTTTAGTTCCTTTTTTTATTGGACTATTTGACCAAGTTTTTGATGAAAACCTGAAAAATCCTTTCAAAAGAGACATTTACTGATTGGAATATACGACAAAAATATTTGCCAGAAAATCTCACTAGGGGTCACCAAAGACATAATAGTCATATATATAACGGTTAACGGTTATTTAAAGGAAATAGCTGCCTACCCACAAAAATAAAATATATTATAACGTGAATTCAGCATTATGATTAATTTAGATAACTGTAACATTAATTTTGACTAACAAGGGAACATCCCCAGGTGTCCGGCGCCGATTTTACTAATTTTCATAAATGTTGTAGGGAACGGAAATATAGTAAGAGACACGTAGGGTATGTTCGGTTATGCAGTACTACAACATTTTCAGAAGCAAAAACGTTCAAAACGCCATATTTATCTACTGATTACACATTTAACAGCAAGGGACTGTTGCAGCGATGCTTCTTGGCGCCGCTGATGCTTGACCAGCAGCCAGATATTACATTTAGAACGTTTTGCTTCTGCAAATGCTGATGTAACGCATAACTGAATGTTTTAAGAGTAGTTCCACCTCCCAAAGTAAGGGTTCCATCAGTAGGGAGTTCTAGAAAAAAGGCCGACACAACATTTTTTATCCTAATATGAGAAACCTGGGGACGTTACAAATTTGCGCAATAAACGCAGAAATTGTTTGCAATTTAAAGAATTGGTTTTGTTTTATTTATGGACTCATCATCAAAACCGAAGGAAAATACGTACATAATTAAAGAACTATTGGGAGTATGAATGTATAAACTCGTAATTGTGACTAACTTCATATCTATCATACGCGCCATTTTTTTGACATTGACAGCTATTCAATCTCGAAGAGCGCCAAAAATACTATAAGAATTGATCTGTCAAATAATTTTCATAATTTTACAAAAGAGTTTTACTATAGCTGAAAATGTCGAATTTCGTGCCAACAAAACAACATTTGCTTTTTGGGAAGTTTTAATTTGCTTCTTGCATTTAAAGAAAAACGCAACTGAAGCACATCGTTTACTCACTGAAGCTTATCCTGACTGTACTATAGACGTTAGAATGTGTCAGGTGTGGTATGCCCGTTTCAAAAGTGGTGATTTTGATGTTGAAGACAGGGAACGTTCAGGCGGGCCGAAAAAGTTCGAAGATGAAGAAAAGAAAGGGTTTTCTGCATCGTATTGTGACTGGCTATGAAAAGTGGATACGTTACGATAACCCAAAGCGTAAAAAATTATGGGGACCGCCCGGACATCAACGGCAAAGCCGAACATCCATGGATCCAAGCTCATGCTGTGTATTTGGTGGGATATGAAAGGTGTCGTGTATTATGAGCGGTTGAAACCGAATGAAACGATCACTGGCGACCGCTACCGACTACAATTGATACGTTTGAGCTGAGCATTAAAGGATAAGGGGCCACAATATGAGAATAGACACGACGAAGTTATTCTTCAGCACGACAATGCTCGGCCGCATGTTGCAAGGCAAGTAAAAACATACTTGGAAACGCTGAAATGGGAAGTGCTACTCCACCCGCCGTATTCTCCACACATTGCTCCTTCTGATTACCACTTGTTCCGATCGATGACACATGGCCTGGCTGAACAGCACTTCCGTTCTTTCGAAGAACTCAAAAAATGGGTCGATTCGTGGATAGCCTCAAAAGATGAGGAGTTCTTTCGACGCGGAATCCGTATGCTACCAGAAAGATGGGAAAAGGTTGTGGCTAACGATGGACAATACTTTAAAGAATAAATTTATAATCACTTTTTCACAATAAATGTCCAAATTACGAAAAAAATACGAGTTTATACATTCATACTCCCAATATATTTTTATTATTTTGAAACACGATTTTCGTCTCAAATTTTCATACCAAAAATTATATGTACAACTTGAGAAAGTAGGCTATTGACCTGATATAAAGGCTGTGACAAGACATTGGCATTTTTTACGTCCATAAATTACAAATTTGGTAGAAGTAAAAAGCTTTTTTTTTTAATAACCCCTATTGAAATTTTCTGCCAAATATTTTTGTTGAATATTTTAATCCTTAAATGTCTCTTTTGAAAGGAATTTTCAGGTTTTCATAAAAAACAGGGTCAAATTGTCCAATAAAAAGAGGAACTAAAGGGTTAAAATGCTCTACAGAAATGACCCTCGTAAAATTCTACTATACAACTTCACCTATTAATTTTTTCTCTGACATCAATTTGAAACATTTCTTGCGCTTAGCATTCGGCTCTCTTTGACCAAAAAATGTTTCACAAAAATTATCTATACAACATACCCTTTCAGGATTATAGGGTGTTGTAAAAATGCTGTTGGACTGTGTTATTAGCAAATTTTAAAGTTAAATAAAATCTCATTGATATCTAATGCGTTTCAAGATTAAATTGTATTCAGCAGTTATGGGTCAAAACGGTTTGAAATCACAAGTTATTATCAATGCAACTGTGTGACTTTAAGGCATTCCAGAACATAGTGATCGTAAAATTATTTAGTTAACGGTAACTTTCTAACTTTTTATCCCAGGAACTATCAGCCCTTGACTTATCATTCATAGAAACTAAATTTATTGAAATTACAACAGATTTTTGGGAAAAGTGACGTTTATCTCTTGCATTCAAGTTAAATTCTAGTGTCCGACTGTTGTGAGTTTTGCAAAATGAGTGATATACAAATACCTTTCAAAAGCTTAATTGATCAGATTATATCCTTACTATGCCCAACAGTAGGTAATGATTGTATCATTGTTTGAATAAATTTAATGGGCTCGGAATTATTTTATTTCTTTTTTTAACTTTCAGCAACACACAGGAGATGTCCTCTAATTAAGCAAAGCATTGTGTTGATGAGGAAAAGGGATATAGATTAGTTGGGAGGAGGAAAGGTAGAGAAATGACTCATGGAAGCCTTAAACTTGACAATGTCATAGGAAAAACATTCACTGGAACATTGTTTCACAAACGAACTGAGCGATGAAACAACCAATTATCTTTGTAGTATGTTGTACGTAATGTCACAGTCTTCGCATGAAATTAATGAACCATAGTTGAATTACTTTAGGATGACCGATCTGAACTTTGGAAAAATTATTGAATAGATGAGAAAAAGCAAACGAGAAATATAGTGAGTGTGAGCAGCACAATCACAGCAATGTTATATAATTTAGCAATAATTCAATATGAATTTACACTTACGTATGACCCTTTAACGTCGTCTCCAAGTTTCCATTAATATTCCAAATGTAAATTAAGCCATCTGCTGAACCGCACGCAATTTTCGTGCCAGTCATATTAAATGAGGCTCTGGCCCAATCACAGCTGAGTTTAAAGTGTTCATTGCTATATAGAAGGGAAAAACAAACAAACCAAAGTAAAAATAATATACAAATTATAAGAATAAATTGTGTGACTTGATATACACTTACGAATATGAGGAAATTATTTGATTTTTACGTAAGTCTAAAAGTTTTATTGTGTCATCTCTAACGGAACAAATGAGGTAATTACAATCTGCAAAAAAGGCAAGTAAACAGTAAACAGTTACCCAAATTTGTTAATTTAATAATAATATTATTTATATTGCGCAACAAATGCGATTGTTACCCTTTGACATGTCAAGTGATGTTATTTTTGCTGCCATTGGAACATCATCGGCTTGCTTTTCTGTACGTATATCCCAGAAGCGTATCTTTTTATCATAATGCCCACTTATAATAGTCGATCCCAGACTATCAGTCGTCACTAAATCATTACAACTGGAACCGGCAAATTTCGTCTCTATGCATGCTATGCTGCGTAAATCCCAAATTTTCAATGTACGATCGTGACTACCGGTAACAACTTTAATGGGTTCTTGTAAATATTTAGCAGCCATTACTTTACCACTATGACCGGTAAGGGTATGCTGGAAAAAAGAAGAAAAGAAAACATAAATTATAAAAATTGAATAACTAAGAGTTTATTGATTTATAAAGATAAAAAAATTAACTAAATTAATCAAAAAGTTGTGTTAAGTATCTGCCAAGTTCGAATAATATTTAGATCCTATTACTTTCAGTATCTACTTAACATTCCGGAGAGCAAGAGCGTATATTAACTTTCAAAAAGAGTAATACAATCCGTTAGAAACAACCTAATAGGACTTCTCTCGCTCTCTCACTCTCTCTCCAATTTGATATCGTAAAATTTCTATGTAAAAACAGTAACAGAATTATCGATGGAATAAATCGCAATTAAAAATGTCATTAACACTTTTAATTATGTAGTTACTTCCAAGTATGATTTATTACAATGGGGTAGGTTAAAAATAACATGTCATTACTCAAACATACATACATACGTACATATGTTTATGATTGCTACTAGTAAAGAGCAATAATACATACATAGTGAGAGTAAGAAGTGTAAGTGTAAAAAGTTAGCAGAAACAATAAAAGAGTATACCAAAAACAGTAGCAACAAACTTAGGATTATGTAATAAAAAAGAAAATAATAATTGTGGTTATAAAGAGACAGCAAAAACAGCAACAGTTGCTGTAATTAAATTATTCTTACTGCTCTTTGTTATTATACTGGAAAATTTTCATGTGAGCCTGTACTGGAAGCGGAAGTTGTTCTTTTAAATTATAATACATACATTTCATGGGAAGCTGTGGTGTGCTACTGTTGCACACAACACAACCTGATAAAAATATTCCTGGTAATTTATTGTAGTTATGGTTTTTTTAATATGAAAAAAAAAAAATAATTTTTTCTTATGAAGATTAGCATTAATTTTATGCATTTTTTCACCTATGATCTTGAATTGTAGCATGTCAAATTGTTTTTAATTTTTGGAATTTTAAATACTAAATCTCTCATTTTAAAGTGGATATTCTTTTTAAAAGTTTTAAATCGAGTTTAAGTTGTAATTTGGTTTAATTAAGAATATAACGCTGAATATTCTATAAATCGTAAAAATAAAGGTATTTTGTATTTTATGAAATATGATTTCATTTTAATAGATGGAAGAACGTCAAACCAACCACTCGCCTCCCCTGCATATTGGCCTGTCTGTTAAATCTGCAAATGTATGACTTGAGATCTTTGCTGAGAAAAATCAGAATCAGAGAATCGGTTGAATGTGACGCATATCTAGAAAATGATTAAACAGCAAAGCATTTCAGCTTTAAATCTCCTGTTTTCTCCCGGTCAAGAAAAAAAAAAGAAGAAAAACTGACAAAAAGTTTCTAAAAGCTTCTGGCTGATTCCAATCTATGGACGAATTTTAAGCCCTACTAAGAGTATTCGTCTTTGGGATGGATAACAATGGGCTATTCTGCCTATTTGGTATTTATTTACTTCACGGACTCTAATACTAATATAATACAATACCTACGAATAGGTATGTATCAGAGCAGGGCCGTAGCTAGGATTTTTTTCGGGTGTGGGGGGGGGGCGGGAAGGGGGAGGGGGTTTCATTCGAAGAAAATTGACATTGACTTGTCATTACTGATGATGAGCTCGACCTCAAAACAATTACCAAAAATACTAAAAATAGTCAGAGGCTTCGAAATCCAGAAATTATAGGCTGAATCATGCCCTTCCAAATAAGCCCTAAACCCGAAACTGTAAATCAAAAACTGTTATTGACCGAGAAAAACTATAAATGCAGAATTGCTCAGCATCACCTTCTCTTTTTGTATCCAAAGTCAAACCTCATGTCAAAGAAAACAAATCGGATCTGGTCCCATAGTGTAACTAAGATTTCAAGTTTATTTTTTTATATTTGAAAGAAACCGATGGAAGTAAAAAATATTTAAAAACTGTTTTTTTTATTTTTATGATTTTATTTTAACTTTTTTTTCATCCACGGGCAATTAATATCAAAAAATAGAAGAAAGTTTCCACATTCCCCCCTCCTCCCCCCCCCCCCCCCCCAAAAAAAAAAACCCCTAAATACGGCCTTGTATCAGAGCTGTAAAAGAGTGTAGTGTGTGTAGTGTAGACTTCGTTTAAAAATTACTGAATTATTTCATTCTTTTTGTGAGTGAAGAATTAAAATCATGAAGTCATAAATAATTTTGAAGTCTATGACTGGCCATTCATTGGAAAATAATTCATATGAAGTCATGAATGAGCAGTTTCTTCAATGAAGTCTCGACCTGAATAATTCGTCGATTGACTTAAAGTCATTTAGCTGAAGTCAATTGAAATCAGTAGAAGTCAATTGAAGTTAATATGCGCTAAGTGCCACTCTAGCTACATCTACATTTTTTTATTTAATGTTATTTTTGTTCTGACAAACATTTATATTAGTGCACGAAAAACTAACATGAAAAGAGTATGGGTTCTGTTACTCATTGCCCCGTCAACCCTTCGAAGGGCGAGCTGAGGCAAATTAGCTGCAAATTATTTAAGTTTTGTTTTTGCGGCCGTTATCGGTAAAAATGAATTGCAGATACAGATTCCTTGTATCCGAAAACCCCCAAAGAGACCTTTTGATGGTAAAGATATTTGCATTTAAATGAATTTAAATTTTTTAAAGTACTCCTCAGCGATCATAAACTTCAAAATAAAAAAAAAATCTTAAGATCGTCAACCTGGGAAAACTGAGAAATTATTTTTCCATATACAACCCAAGCTTTCAGAAAAAACGTGGTTTCATCCATTCCCCAGAAAAAAAAATACCCAAAATGCTGTACAGTAGCTGGTCGTAAATTTGTAAGTTTTGAGATGCAGTTAATTATTGTACTTTTATGATTTTATGCTATAAATAAGAAACATTGCAGTCGATACTATGAACTTCACCTTGTCGCGCCTTCTAGTGCAACTGTTCAGAGCGCACCCTCCGAAGGGTGAACAGCTTCACTGCATTTTCAAAGTTAAATTTTATCGGTGGAATGTTTTTGTACACTACTAATTTTATAAATTTAATATTTTTTGTAGTATCATTTCATAAATGACTGCCGCCTGTAAAAGTGAGGTCTTAATTGACTTCAATGGTTCAACTTAATTGAAAATCATGGCTGTGACTTCAATTATGATATGAAGTCGTGGCATTATTGTGACTTATTTATAGTTAAGTCACAGTTGACTGTTCCAAATGAAAAGAAAAGTCATTGACGTCAAAAAGACTTCGTTACATAAATTTTAAAGTTATAAGTCTCAAAAAAAATGGAAGACTGCAGTCAGAAAATTGAATTCATTCTCAATGACTGCATTCTTTTACAGTTCTGGTATGTTAGTACACTAGACTGCTTCGAATATTTCGTATAGCGCGATTTACTCGCTGCTTTTGTCTAGAACATCAGTTTTAGATTTTATCTAAAAAATGCAAGTTTCGAAAAAGTGGAGTCTGTATTGGGTTCGAAAATATTAAACAATTTCTAGCACAAAATATATGAAATTCAATATTAAGATTTTATTTTTTAAATATTTTTTTTGTTTTTTTTGATATTTAGAAAATTATTCAATTTTCTGTCGTAAAAATAAATTCGTAATATTGGGTTTCATATGACTTGCGCTAGAGATTGTTTAATATCTTTGGACCCAATAAAGTGGACATTTTATTGGGCCCCGCTAACTAATAACTAATGGCTTGCCCTTCGTTTTCGACTATGCCGTCATAACTCAAAATTCGGAATGAAAATAGCTTGACTCTTTCTCTATGACTTTTGCAAGTCGTAGAAATTTTGCTAATTGAAGGAGTACCTCTAAAATGTTGATTCCATTTACATCAATAGCTCAAAAACGTTCAGTTATGACTGAATAGCCGCAAAAGAACGATGTGTGTTTCTACATTTACTATAGCTATTAAATGAATTTTACACACGTAGAAGTACCTAATAAAGTCGAAATTTTTATAATACAAAATAACAACAGTAGAAGCTGCAGTAGCAAATATTCAAACAGCAAATGCTGCCCCGAGGACAGACAGCAAATGTTTAAGTTCTGCTGTTGCTGCTGCTACTGCTACATGTTCAGCTGAACTCAATTACGTTTTATTATTGAAGTTATTACTGCAATGCAAGTAATATATAGCAGTTAATGTAAGCAATTTGAAAATGTCGAATGGCAAAATGTAGTGTACTACAAACACTAAAATTTATTTCTTCCTGATTTGGGCAACATCCAGAAATAACATGGAAATTTCTAACTGGGTTTCCGTCTTGCAAGACTTTTACTACTTTTACATAAGCGAATGATTAAAACTGCAGCGTAAATATATTTTCGATCGATCGATATGTATGGTAAAATGCTAGACTACCAATTGACATAATTTATATGATAATATATGTATGATGTTCTGGTGCATTATTTATATTGCTACCACAATAAATTTTGTTTATACTGAAACTTTTGACATTAGTGACCTATTTCTTTTGAGCCTTGGAGTTCAAGCATTTCTGCTTTACCAATTCAAGGCCTGGCATTTTTAAATCCTTTCGTGTTCTCTTCGTTACAATTTTAAACCAAAAATTCATAAAATAAATGTATTTGTACAATTTACTACAAACAAATGCCTTTGTTTATCTAGGAGGGGAAAAAAAGAATTACTTATGACATGTGACTTCCCCACACTAAGACAAATCGACTATACTAATAAAATATTAACTAAAAAAACCCACACATTTGTAAAATTACAAACTTGTTCATATATACCACAAAATGAAGTCTTTCTTTCCTTCAGGTAAATAAATTTAATGCTTATTTCAAGAAAAAAAAATAAAAATATAGCACAACTAATGTCGAAAATTTGCTTAAAATGCAACCAACATAAACAAACATTATTTAAATTAAATGAGCACGATTTTCGCCACATGTGTGACACCACTGCTCTGACAACTTATTCCATTAACTTGGTCAAATATAACAGTGTTACAAAAGCTGAAATTTGTGTGGGAGCTAAGAGAAATGTAGATATTCTATGTATGTAGTTATCTACGAGTACATAGCACAAAACATTTTTCATAAGTTCAGCATAAGAAGGTCACATAAGTGTGCACATAAGTATTATTTATTTTGCAAATGGAATAATGCAAATGTAGAAATATTTTAGTTTTGCTTGTACATATTAACCCTAGGATGTATGTGTGAAAAACATTATTGCAATACATACATTCGGTTAAGCTGAGACTCTCTATTTAAATGCTTGTCAAACGTGAACAATGCATCAGTGTGTATGGATCGAAATGAAACGCGATGTAGTCTGGAGGGACATTTTACTTGTTATCTCTAATCAGCAAACAGAATTTCGCTATTGCATTAGATTTTTAGAAAACTAATAAGCAATCACTTGAAAATGACAGACCGAAAAAAATAAAATTATTCTGCCGACCTGTGTTAATTTCAAATACACTCATAGAAATAAATATACGTCCATTAGAAAATAATCCGTTTTTTTGTTTTTGTAAATATTTTCTCGTACAAAACATCTATATAAAACATTTCACATTTAAACAGATTGAAAAAATTATACATCGGTAGTTCAGTATAATGATTTCCCATATAATGAATCTTCTGTATAGGGACCATTTTTTTCAAGTGCATTGATGATTCTAAATAACGAACGTCTGAAAAATTCAGTATTAGGTATTATATTAGTCGTGTGTGCATGCGTGGTCAATATAAATCGAGGTCCCTTTATATACAATTAGCTGATTCATAAACTGTCGTATAGTTGTAGTCATATAATTTTGTATGAAAAATGAGAGGATCGGGTGAATAAAACACCTTGTGAATCGGGCAAATATGTTCATAGTTGTACTACAAGACTTTAGTGTAACCAGTATGTTTGTTGTTATTCAACTTTCATGTTTCGGTAGTACGATAACTGTACTTCTAACCGATGAGATCGTGATATTTTAACTACAACATTCGGCAACAAATAATTTGAAAATTTTTACTTATAAATCCTCAAAAAGAATTTAATTTATAAAAAGTTCGGAACGTCATTTGATCACGAAATTGAATGACGTATTAGTAAATTACGTGAAGGCGCGGGAAACGTTAAAAAATTTGGGTCAAAAATACCCTGAAAAAATGTGAGAGAGTCAAAGTTCTCAGCTTCGAAAAACTAGCATCAGAAATTTGAGCTTAGATGTTTAAAATGGTCTACTAAAAGTTAGACTTAAATGGTTTTTCACTTTCAGTGACCGAAACTACTTTCTGACCGGAATATTTTCTCGAAGATACTGTGTGATTGGTTTCACGATCGTTTACCCAGCGTGATCATATAAAGTGTAATGACTTCTAGAAGATTTAAATATTGCTAAATGTAAAAGCATAGGTTTTACAAGATTAGCATGTTCTAGTCAAAACAGCTATCATGTCTTTGGCATGACAATTGAAGAAGTAAGGAGTCAAAAAGACTTAGGGGTAATTTTTGACAATAAAGTCAACTTTAACCTGCATCATGAGTACATTATTTCTAGAGCCAATTAATTATTGGGGTTTCTCATGCGTAACTAAAAGGAGTTCGCTGACCCATATACTCTAAAAACTATATATGTATCCATGGTATGGTCTATTTTGGAATATGGTTGTTGTATTTGGAGCCCCTCGTATATGGTTAGTAGTAATCGAATTGAGTCAATATAGAAAAAATTCACTAGATATGCTGAGCGTATTTTACCTCAATATAAATATAGGTGTTTGCTTATCGACTTAAAATTACTACACTCGAGACGTAAATATTATAACATTATGTTAGCTAGGGATGTTTTGTGTTTCCACATTGATTGCCCATTGCTTCTTTCCTTTTACCCAATATATGCTCCTGCAAGACCTCTTAGGTTCAGGCTAAATTCCATTCTACTTACTCCACGTTCATATACGAATTTTTAGCAAATCAGAGCCAATATCAAGATCGTGCACAGAGCTTAATTCTGTCATAAATGAGATCGATATATCTTTAAATAGAACCAAGTTTAAGTATAAATTATTGAGGTTGCTTTGAATCATTCTTAAATATTGAAATCTTTATATTTAAATATTGTAAACTAAAACCTTAGTTTAATTTAAGTTAATTTAATTGATCTTTATATATCATGTCTAACAGAGCTAATGCTCGATAGACTTAAATAAAGAAATAAATGAAATGATTCCCAAAAGGGATTAAGTCGCGGGCGAGGAGTGTTCTGAGGTACTGAAGTGTTGCTTTAATTGCTTATTATTATTTTCTTAGACTTTGCTAAACTTTTTATTGGTGTGGGTCTCTATGGCGGGAACCTACAGCGTGATAGAGAAAATATAAGTAACGGATCGGAAGCAATGGTTTTCTCTTGTTGTTAGTATTTTCCGCCTGATATCGAACCCAGGCATTATGCTCATAGCATTTACAATACAACTTGAAAGTGAATTGCTTTATTTACATACAGACTAGACCAGAAGTACCATTCACCTCAAGTCCCACATTCACCCTGACTGTTAAGCCTGATTTTTGACTAAATTCAATAAAGTTATTTTTTATCACAAAAAAATCGAAAATTTTCGTATCTTTATACACACGTATTATCACATATAGGACTATTATTAAGCATTTGAAAGCTATACATGATGATTCCTTTCAATGAGTGTTGAAGAAAAAATGAAGCAATTTTTCCGGATAGCCATAATCTAACATCCTTTCAATAGACTCTTAAATAGAGCACCGACTATTTATTAAACACATCCTAATTATTAAATCCCCTGCCTGTGAATTTCATGTATACGTACTAAGAATCTAGATCTTAGACCAGACTAAAGCTTACATTAAAAAGAATCACAAAAAAATTACAACTCTAAAAATGATATCATTGTAACATAAAAATTTGCCAAATAACAACGAGCGGCTAATTTACGAAAATCAATTTTTGTTTTTTTTTGGCTAAATTAGTAGTAAGGAGTGAGATCGAAAAAATCTTAACATATATAAAATTCAATAATTTTTAAACGGCTGATCTTAGAGTTTTGATTTTTTTTATTTAATTGATAATATTTTACAAATTACAGAAAAATATAACTTTTATAGTTCTGACCTCTATTTATGAATTCGTCGACCTTTTTTGGTAAGCCTTCCATTAGAGATTTGATAGTTGTTTCAGATACCTTTTTGGAACAGTTTGCCCATCTCCTTTTAAAATCTTTTTTGTGCTGTTTAAGTTTCTTTTTACAAGAGCCCAATGTCTCTCCACTGGTCATAGCTCCGGACAATTTGGAGGATTGGTCTCTCTTGGTACAAAAACTATGTTATTACTTTGGTACCACTCCAGAGCTTTCTTGCCGTAGTGACAGGATGACAAATCGGGCCAAAAATATGTGGACACATTGTGTTCTCTTATGAAAGGAAGAAGTCTTTTTTCAAACATTCTTTGATGTATATTTCGGTATTTATAGAGCCCACTGTAACAAATGACTTGCTTCTTTTGCCGCAACTGCATATAGCTTGCCATACCAGGAATTTTTTAGGAAATTTTGTCTGCTTTTGGATTCTAAATTGTTCTTCGACATTTCCTCGAGCATCAACAACATAAAAATTTTGACCCGGAAGCTGCGTAAAATCTGCCAGTTCATACGTTTCGCCGTCCATTATACAACATGAATATTTTTGTGTGAAATTCGATTTTAATTTCCGAGCCCTACTTTTGGCGTCTAAATTTGTTGCAGCATTTCCTGTCTGGAACTTTTTGGACTTTGTATGTTTTCAAACCTGCATTGGCTTTAACTTTTCGCACCAAATAGTCGGAGCACTGGGCTAACTGGGCAGCTTTTCTACCAGATATGTTTGGAGATCTTTTCAATATGCTTTCCATTTTCTTGGCTTTCCCATTATCATGTGGTCCTTGTTTTCTTCCCGAACCAGGTTTCCCATCGATGGTCAAATTCTCTTGAAACTGTTTAATAACATTGGAAACAGTTTGACGGCAGACCTTCAATTCTTTGGCAAATTTTTTGTAGGATCAATTTGGATTTTTTTGAAAATTTTTAATAATTTTGAGGCGTACTTCTTATTCTTCACTCATTTTGATCAAAATCACAATAAATCAACATGTTTGTCATTAAAAAGAACAACTGACATATTTTTCAAAGATAACTAGATCAAAGAAATTTTGAAATTTACACCCAAAAAAAATTATTAGGTAAAACGTGTGTTAAGATTTTTTCAATCTCACTCCTTAGAAGGTAAATCCAAATGTTTTGTATCGAAAAATAGAAATAAAAAAAAAAGAGCTACAGACGAAACGGAGGCATGATTTTCTATTTTCCAAGACGATAGATAAATAACGATAGCGGCGGCAGCAGCAATGCGTTTTTCTGGTAGCACACACTGCGGCACACCACGCAAACGCAAAGACCGTTCAAACGGAAACGAAAATACAAAAAATATAAAAAAAATAAGAAAGAAATTATTTATTATTGAATTCATTCATTCATTTGGTTGGATTTAGCTGTTTGTTGCCGCTCATAGCTAATAACAATAGCAGCAGCAATAGTGGTTTGTTGCCGTTTTGTTGGGATATAGCCACAGCAACAGTTGCACTGTATACCATATATGCATATGTGTGTGTTTATGCTTTGCGTGAATGGTTTAAGCCAGGAAATTAATCAGCGCCACTTTAGCCTCCTAACTTCACCTTCATTGTTTCTTCGTGTGATCGTAATATGTTTTCTTGAAAAATTAGATTTTGATTGCAAGTTTTAGAAAATTAGTGCAAGTGCAATCTGGTGTTGGTTGGTTCGCTGGTTGATGGTGGATGGTGTTGGTTGGTTCGTCGGTTGATTTAGTAGATTTTAGTTTAGTTTCTCTGCTAACGGCTTTAAATGCTATTATGGTTTCACTTCGATGTGTGTGTACGAGTAGGTAGATTCAATTTTTATTTATTTGTATTTTTATGAGCGCACACACACATTTGAACTAAGTAAAACAACAAAAATTCAAAAGATTATATCAAAACAAAAAAATTAATTAGCTACGGAATTTGTTGTAATTGTTTTTTGTTTTTTTTTCTTTTTGTTTTTAATGATAACCTTATTTAACACCAGGCAACCACTTGCCGATCGTTGCTGCTTCTGATTTGGTGAGGTGAATCAATTAAATACATGTTGTTGTAATTGTGTGCAAATGAAGTTTTTTTATTTTAAATTCTTTGACACACTTTAAATTTCTACTTTAGGTCGAAAAGATCAAGAAAATAATATCACTGAAAAGTTGCCTTTTCAAACTATTTACACACTACTCAGTTATTTTAAAATAAGTATTAAAATTATCTTGTAGAGTATCGTATATTGTTGATTGAAACGGCCAAAGGATGATTAAGCTTAGTGAAAGTTGAGAGTAGGGCAATTCAACCTGATACATTTATTTTATAGTTATTGTTTGAGTACAGATAACAAAAGCTATGGACACCGCATTAATCAGTGAACTTTACGCGTTCTAATCAGCATAAAGAAATGCATAAAATAAATGAATGAAAATGTGCAGCTTAAGAGTAAGCCAATAAAAATAGTTAAATTTAATGCTCGTTCCCGTGATCGATAGATTGACCCAATTTTTTGTTTTTAGTTCAGTATCCAGTATAAAACAAAAATAACAAGGTTCAGAAAATGGATTCCGATAGATATCAAAAAACGGGATAATCAGTGTTTCGGCTTTTCAAAAGTTTATGTACATCCGATTTATATTTTCAGGGGGTCTTAAAATTATACACTACTGTGTATTTCGTTGTAATAGAACCATAGATATATAGGGAAATTTTGCGACTGGGATTGTCTGTAGATTATGTTTCTGAAACATATTAACCCTTTAACTGCCGTTGCTGTGAGTCCATCTTGCTTTTTCTTCAAAAATTTGTGTGTTGTAAGAAACTAAAAGGGCCCAAAGAGTGTTAATATGTTCCAGAAAAAAATTCCTTATAAGATTTTAATATAGGTCACTGAATACCAGAAACTTGTAAACTCAGTTTTAGTAAAAAAAAAAATCTAAATTTCAAGAGTATATGCACCTCAAACCGTTTTAGTCAGTCCATTTTAACAAATATTATATTTTTTTCCATTACAAAAAAGACCCACAAGAGACCGAGCTAAAGGGTTAATATGTTTCAAAAGATATTTTGAAGAGAGTTTTAACCAAAGTCGCTGAACACTTAAAAAATCTCAGTTGCAAAACTAAATAATATATCTTTGGTTTTATTTTACCAAATATAAATAACTACACTGTGCTGCAAATTGAGGGGGGCAAAAAATAATAGGGGCCAGAGCATGCTTACTTGAAAGAGGAAGTGCTCCAGTTTATTATGGCTAATTGGGGTTCGGGGTAGTGAAAAATAACCAGAATTTTCATTCATAAATAAATTTTTCTCAGACGTCAAATATGTCATTACATTCAAAACTTTTATTAGTTTAGGAACGATTTGGTATCCCGAAAATATAAAACTTAAACGAACGGTATTTTGAAGATGTGAGAGTAAAGTTGGGTTTTGTTGCACAGTGCATTTTGATATTTTGTTCATGACTCGTAAATTCAAGTTGAGGTTAGAAACATGAATCCAACTCCCTTCCTCCAAGGCACATTGATTTCAATTTCTAGTAGTAACAGTGTTGAAGAAGCTTGAACAAAATTTTTTTCTGGAGCCTAAAGTTTCTAAAAGAAGAGAGCATTTTAAGGGTCGGTTATTTTTCGAATGCATTTTCAATTTCAAAAATTGCCATTCCGCTTGATATGTGCCGCAATGTGACGGTCAAGGCTGACATTGGTTATGGCGTCGTTATATTACTATTAACGTTTGTGTTGTTTATTTAAACCCAGTAGTATAGTGTAAGTTAGGTGGCCGATCGTTGGTTTAAAAATTTTGGTCGGCAATTATTTAATAGTTTAATACCATATCAGCATCAGTAAATAATGCTTCAATTTATACAAAAAAATAAATAAATTATAAAATGAAGTCATTAATTTGGTAAAATTATAAGCATAAAAAAATAGAATTGAAAAATCGTTTTAAAAGCTTTTGCTAGATTTGTAATTTGACGTTGCGTGTAACTGTCGGAAAACTATTAAATGCGTTACGGTCAGTGAACTGGATTGAATCTAATTGTTTTGCACAGATTTAGATATTTGCAGTATAAATGAATTTTAAGAAGCGTTAAAGTCCATGAATTCCATACTTAATGGGCGAGTATTACCACAAATGCTCAACATACTATCAAGAATATATACGTAATTTACAATACAATAGAAGAAAAATTCCTTTAACAAATAACAACAAATTTAGAGCTGCTGCTGCTGCTTAAGCTATTATTGCCACAATCATGAAGTAGAACTGAATTTTACAATCGAAATCTATTTAACTAAATCACACACACACACAGATACATATTAACATTTTGCCACATATGTACGTAATCAAGAGGTGTGAGATGTTAGGAGGATGGAGGTGTGGTGCTTTTGAGGTGATCTCGCTTCTATTGTTGGTTGCTTCTTTGGTAAATATTTGCACAAAGTGCGTTTTTATGCACTGATAAATGTTGCGTCTAATCTTTTAATGTAGCAATAGTAGGTAAATGTTTGCTAAGGCAACAAAGTGGCGAAATTGTATAGTTTTTGGTTTTTTTTTTTTTTTTGGTAGGAAGTGGGCGTTATCTAGAAAAAGTTCCGTTAAAATGGATTTATTTTTTTCATAGCACACACATTCCTGTGTGTTTCCAATTGAAAAAGAGACAGAAGATGAAGATAACTAGAACACATAAATTTGTATTCGCATTTTTTAAAGTCTTTGACTTAAATACTCAATGCAAAATATTAGTACATATATTTAAAAGAAAGAAAAAAAATTGTGAAAAGGGCAAAAACTAAAGTTTTAAAGTCTATAGGAAATTGACCAGCCACTTTCGGACTAAAGTTTATACTAGTTCGACTTGTGTTTAGTTAAGTTTGATAAGAATTTAAAAAATAAAACTTAGTTTTGTACAAATTTTTTAAGCATTCAGGTTTTGTTTCTCAAACTTCAGACTTTACTGCTTTACCCCTTATAATAATTTTACTATTCAGGATAACAAGGAGGAACACCAGAAATGAACATATCAGTTCGTATATTGGTGTCGGTACATTATCTTTAATATTAGTAGATATGAATGAACCAAGAATTTTCAAGGATAGAAAAAGAAATGGTATTGAAAGTTCCTAGCAAATTATTATTACTGAAGAACCCATAGACTTTTGATAGATTTTTCACATTTTTTTTTCAGGCTGTGTTATATTTGATTTAGAAGATAGCAATTGCGAATTATAATAAAAAGTGTGACCAGCCTTCGCAGTCTGCCAAAAATTAATACAAAATAATTTTGAAATACAAGAAAATTTTAGAGAATATTCGGCTTATTCGCAAAGTCTCCCCGTTTTGAAAAAGTCAAAGTTGTTTTCAAAATGCAGTGATGTGAATGAGTATAAAATAACTGGCGAGTTGCCTAGGCAAATAAGAACGAAGTAAAATCAAAAAAAAATATTTCTGAGAGTAGATTGTCTTTTTGTGAATTTGACAGGATTAAAAAATCAGAAAACAATTATATAAGGGAGGAAAATATGTTGTGAGGAACATTACTGTAATTACTGAATGAAAAAGTAACCAAGATATTCTTAGGCTTTATTCTACTAAAATTTTCATAAAAGGCCAAACTTTAAAAACACAGGGATACGTATATTTGTTGTTTTGAATACTATCTGACCCACACCGCCATTCTTAGCCGGCGTAGGCCCAAAATGTGGTAGCATAACCGTTTTGACTTAAGTGTGTCTCTGGACAGACACTTAACCTTAATATTCAGACAATTGTGCAATGCTCAAAACTAACGAAATTTCACTTCTATGTACAATGCCGGACCCAGGCGTGTGCTATGGGGGCTTCAGTCTCTTCCAAAATGAGAATGTTTGTATCGTTTTAAAAATTTTCTACGGAACATTTATTTATCATATAAACTTCTATCACAATTAATTTGAAATTTCAAGGTCAGTTTATAAATGTCGTACATTTGGAGAGATTAAGGTCTGGTTTTCAATTTTATTTGATTTGAATTTAGACAGACTTTTTTGATAGAGTTTTGGTCTGAATATCAGTCTCGGCAACAATTTGTACAAAATTGTTGTCTAATTGTGGTAAGCCCTTATTATGAACTGCGTTCGATCTTCGACTGTAGTGGATCGAACGAATTTGAGTTTGGTATTATGACGAGTTTTCGTCTGAGAATAGCGCTATTGTGAATTTCGCTCATTTGGACTTGTCCACGATAGTATATTTCTATAAGCTGATTGCCATTTTGAAAAATAAATACGATTAGTTTAAAAATGAAGAGGAAAAAATAATAAGAAAATAGTTGACTATAAAGGAATTATAGTTCAACGATTCATCGGAAGAGGTTGAGAGGTTGATGGAACTGGCCAGAAATAGAAAACGATTAAGTGCAGCTTTTCGAAAAAGCTTTGCCATCTATAAAATTTGTGTACAGATTTCTACAGAACTTGCGATTGTCCAAGGAAACGTTTGAGCACTTGATGACCATTACAGATAAACTACTGAAGCAATGCACATGGGCAAAATCAATTCCAAACATATTAAAATTGGCAACATTTCTGCGATTGAGGAAATATCCTTTGCAATCAAGGAATTTGCTAATTGCAATTTGTTGCTCACCACTTTGGACCTGCATAAAATTTACAAAAACCGTTTAAAATTAGTTTTTTTTCCTCAAAAAGCTAAAAAAAAATTGCAAAATACTTAGATTTTTAACAATTATTACTCAGCATGCACGTATTGAAAGCAAAATTGTGTTCGACAAAAAATTCGATGCGCAACGAAAATTTCGATAGGGTTGCACTGCTCATAATAAGAATTTTACATTTGATATTCGATCTTCGATAACCAGCGAAGATTGAACGTCGAAAACAGCTCATAATAAGGGCCTGATTTCTGGTCTGAATATCGGTTTCAGTTTGGTAAGAGATTAATATTATTTTTGGTTTGGATTATAGTTTCGTTATTGGTCTGATTTTTATTTTTTTTTTTTATCCTGGTTTCCGATTTAACCTCTAGTCTGGTCTATTCTGTTCTGGGGCATATTTTTTTACTTTATGTACATATTGCTAATATCATGGATATTCTGATGGATATTCTGAATATCCTTTCTTCAGATATTAATTATTATACTTACTACTAAAACTATACTGAGAAGTTTTACAGCTCGTAAACGTTCAACGACACATTTTAAATCCACCATGAATAAACTCGAATCAATAGATTAGCTTTTATTTACAACCGAAAATGCTTATATTCGATATTTAATGCATTTCTTTATTTTAGCAAAATCAGTCGCCTACCCCAAACCCAAATCCGTCTCTGTCTAAGCCGTGCCTTTAAACAGCATAATGACGAAAGGCATATGGCAAAAAGAATTAAGTGCTGTTTTATTGCAAACGAATGGATGTAAGCATTAACTGAGACACTCCTATTCCTTGGTTTAAATCTGGTCGAAAATCTTTGGACCGATGTTAAGGAAGTAGTAAGATAAACAAAACGTGACCGAATTATAGGATAACGCCCAGAAATCGTGGAAGTCTAACACTGTGCAAAGAAATCAGAACTGAAGTAGTAAAAACGATAGGTATTACGACCCTCTTAAAAGTTTTCTGTTACACAAATAAATCGTTGCCAGGCATAGTTAAATTTGCTAGTAGCTGGTTTTAGTAATAAGCAGTTTTGCCATAATTATAAACAAACAACAAGCTAAATTTTTCTTTGAGTATATGTATATGAATAAAAACAACAATAATTAACATAAAATATACAATTGCCATATATTTAAACTAACCATAAACCTTAAAATTAACGCTCAAGCTGCACACACTTGGAAAATTTTGCTTTGTTGTATTTAGTTAAGTAATTCAATACCAAATCGTTAAAAACAATAGCAAAAAAAGAAAAGAACAAAAAACAAATGCCAAAAAAGTGTACAACAAAAACGAAACGTGTAGTAGGTGAAACAGAGGTAAGGTTCTGTATGAACGAAGGAGGGTCCATGTGTAACAACACACCATACATTGCCAATTTTGACCTATAACGATAATGTATTTTTAATGAATGAATTCACAAAAAAAAAAAAAAAAAAGTTGAAGGTATGGGCAACTTTTTGTTCAATTTTAACCTCTACATGCTCTCTGCTCCTAGCTATTGATTTCAATATCATTCGTACTTGTAGTTACCCTATATTCCCATAACATTTATCAAAGCTTGTGGTTTTTGTTTTTCATGGAAAAAGCTTAATATGGCAATCTGTAGAATAATATATGTATGTAATTGAAAAGCATTTAACCTATATAGTAGTTTATAAGCTCGTATAGTAATAAGAAGCCAGAAATTTACATACTCCCTAAAGCGCAAAATTCATAACATAATTCGAATTTGGCATATCGATTATGAATTTTTGTAATTCTCTATTCTCTATTTGCATAGTATTATTTATGAATATTTTTTGTGTTCAGTGGCGATTCTAGATTTTATTGGCCACTTTCTTTTGAATACTAAAAAAGTATTTGCACTTTATTTGTTTATATTTGTAGCGTTTTCAAAATAACCTTGGGGTTTATTTATTTAACTGTTTATTTAATATGCTTCTGGTGCTGCTCGTTTTTTTTCTCTAATAGGGTCAGTTTGAAGTTAAAATTCATAAATTGAATATTAATAAGATTTTTTTGTTGTTGTTTACAGCATTACACCTACGAAGATTTCTGTTATACTTAAGAATCTTTAACGCCATTCGTTTGAAGTTTTGCTATGCATACGGAAGGCGAATCTTTTATCTTCGTCTTCCTCCTTCTCTATTTGCTTTTGAAGGCGTCTACTTCATTGTGGTGATTTGTTTGGACATTATTTTTTATTTATTTATTATTATTATAAACAATGAAGGTGAATTGAGGAAGAAGCTTTTGTTATTATTCTTGTTCTTGGCGCCATTGCTTGTTATAAGTTAGAGCTTATTCTTTAATATTTATTCAAGTTGCATGGGTTTAATTTTTATACGGAAACTCAAGATTTTTACTGAATATGGATGTTGAAAAGCTATTCATTGCATAGTTGGAAAATTATAAAAACACATTTACACTACAGTAACTCTGTTCCAAGCAAAAATCTTTAATTAGTTTGACTTTGTTGGGTTGGTGTTATGTTCCCTCATGATCGGCTTACTGGGGCTGTATTGCGATGCTACCCGTTTAAGAGGGTTCAAGTTATAACCCCTTATGAGACCATTTTACATAAGGAATTTGATTATATCTTCAAGAGAGCTATTCGCTATGTCGTGCGGTTGTTAAAAACAACGCCCTAAGTAGCAACGCTGAATAACCGTAAGACTTTCTTAAGCGGTTCTCCCTTTATCGGGAACAATAATTCATTTAAAATTAATGAAGATCAATCACTAAATCAAAAACCGGAAATTGAATGAAAAACTTTATTGAATTAATTGAATTAATGAATTTTTAAATTATTTTTTATGAACGTTAATGAAAATGTTCATTGATATTGCTGATGATATCAGAGGCTGTATCCAAACATAAGCAGTACGAATATGCAAAGGACACTGGAAGAGCTCAATCTCTGGGCACCAGAGTACGAGCTTGAGTTTAATACAAGTAAAACAGATTTGATGCTTTTCCCCCAACTCAGTGATCTTTACTTTTCTTTGTTTGTTAAAAAAATTCTCCATTTCGTGGAAATTAACTCACTCTTTTAAAAATTACACATATTTTCGCCGACCCACTGGAAAATTCCATGGAGCCTCTAGGCTCCATGGAGCACAGTTTGAAGACCAATGCCCTAACTGAACCAAAATACCTGGTTTTAACCCTCAACTCAATTGTACATGTTGACTTTCATAATTAGCGCCGTGTTCTTAGAAATTACCCTGGAACCTAAGCTGAATTGGATGCAAACATTGCATTTTATACATATTTGTGGATGTACAAAGCCTTAGTACCTCCAATATTAATGTGCAAAGCTTTGGTGTAGAGGAAAGCCTTCAGCAAGAACAAACCGCAAATAAATTAGAACGTATACAAATATCAGCGTTCGTCGGAGATACAGGAACAAGATCTCCCACAAGTGTTTTAAATGTTTTTAAATCCCTGCCCACAATAGATTTTTTATTGAGCAAACGATATCCATGAGTGAGTTGAGGTTTAGGGAAGAGTACCGCTGGAAAAAACGCAGGTTTTCATTAAAAACTTCACGCATCACTTGTCTTCCCCGAAGGAACGGAGCAACGGGATGAAAATAAATAGCTTTGACACCACAGTATTAACAGACAGGTTCAAGATGGACAGTGGCGTCAGAGCAGGTATTTTTTCAAACAGACTAGACATTAAGCATTCGGCTCACCTTCTTAATTCAGCTACATAATGTATTCCAGACGGTAATTTTAACAATAAGAGAGGTTCATATGATTCTCGAAGCAGCCTATTTAAAGCAAATATTTTTATCTTATCAGATAACCAGGGTACAGTCATGGCTTTTGATTCACCGACATAACATCTAATATTATTAATAGTGCAGAGAAAGCCTTAGGAACACCACAACGTTGTTCTTATATGCGTCTCCGGATATCGAGATATAGAAGGCAACGAAAAGATTGCAGGAATCTCAAGCTGAATCTGTACTACTACTACTACTATTTTTGTACATCAGCCCCTGGAGAGTTAAGGCAGAGCTTTCGCATCCTAAGCTGAATCTGTATTCTCACTAAAGTCAGTCAAGAGTGAAATTTCAAAAAAATTTAGATCTAATTGGAGATAGAACAGCATCAGAATAGTAATTTGCCATCCAAGTCTTAAGCCTTCATATAGTCAGTAAAAGAGAGTAGAAAGACAGGAAAGATATGTGAGGGGATAATGGGAAGAAGAAAGGTCTAGGGTCTCTCAACCTCTAACTTCTTTGTTTCACTGTTGAACCTTAGAAGCTCGGGAAGAGGGACAACAGCTTTAACCTGATTCTCGCGAACGCCGGACAGCTACAAAGATAATAGTCCGTAGTATCGTCGTCCTTAAGACACTATTGGTAGGTTGGATCAATGATGACGCCCAAGTTAGTCATATGTTGGCTACATATGTTAGGCCCTGTAAAGACACGCACTAGTAATCGCAGGTCCTTTCTTTTCAATTTCAGAAGAAATTCCGCTGATTTCCCGTTAGGTTGTCTCACGAAGCACTTTGCGGTTCTGCAGGAGTCAAGCACGGACCACTTTTCTCTATGGATCGAATTGGGTTACTGTTCTAATCAAGCCAGATTATAGCAAAAACAAACAAACAAAAAACGATTCGAAAGGTGACAGACAGATTTTTGGCAATATAATAAAACACTTTGATTTATAAAGAAATGATTATAATAAATTCAGACAATGGGTTTGAATGAGCTTATAAAACGTTTGAGTATTATTTTAAATAAGAAACTAAAAAAATATAGAAATTCATTGAATAATGAAATTGTGATTAATGATTTTCGCGAATGTTAACAAGAATATTGCGCAATATTTGCACACAGATAACAGACAGCAATGAACAGAGATATGCGCATAAATTAATTAATCAATGAGCAGAAGAACATGATAGATTCAACTAACATGTTCAGAGTGAAAATATAAAATCAATAGAAATAAATTAGAGGCGTTAACAAACAGACAGTGGTCAAAATAACTGCATATTTTAAAATATAATAGAAAAAAATTAAAAAAAAAAAAAAAAACAATGAAGAAGAATATTTGATTGCAATCATTTTTTTTTTCTTTCTAAATTGAAACTGTAACGGGTCATGAGATAAAATAAAATATCTACTTTAGCGTGAGTTTAAAAGTTGGTTGGATTGCTAGCTAAGCAATATTGAATTTCAATAATACCAAATGTTAATTCATTGAAACCGAGACGGAGGCCGCCTGTTGTTTTTTTGATATTTGGTAATTGCCAATTGGCAATTGTTAGTCAACAAATATGTAAAAAATAACAGAAAACTATACAAATGGGTTAAAAAAATAAAAAAAACAAATAATTATTAAGTACTGTGGGTAGCAGTAGATTGGTAGTAAATGGGAAATATGAGACATAACCAATTTCACTTTGAGTAAGTCAGACCAAAAAAAAAATAAATTCAAATTAAAAAGTTATTAGTCAGCAGAAAAAGTTGTGGAAGGAGTTTGGTAACTTATTCTTTTCTTTCTTCCATTTCATTTCAGACATATAATTTTACATAAATTGACAATAAAATTGCTAAATAATTAACGGTTTATTTGGTAGTTAAATCAAGACTGTGAAAATAATATGGTGTATTAAAATAACTTAATATTGCGTGTAGATTTTGATTTAGCTTCTCTTTAATAGTTGTTGATATTTTGATACTATAAAATTATAGCAAATTATTTATTCCAGTTTATTTGAATGGTATAAAGGAATGATAAATTTCCGGTCAGCCTGTCAGAAACGGTCAGAAATTTTGTATTTTATATGATTTCGCAAATGAAGTCATCAATCAAAATCTCTAAAATTAGGTATGTGTTGCGGTTTTATTCTTTTTCTAGTAATAATTATATTTGGAATTTCAATCAATCAAGTAATAAATTAGCTGGCCTAATCAAATTAGTGCGAGGGTGAAATAAATATTCGTGAAATGTGAACTTTCACTAGTTTAATTTTGTAAACATATGATTGGAAATAACTTAACTCAAGTTATGACACTATTTTATATGTAAATACTAAACTTCTAGGCATTCTTGAATAAATTAGATTAAATTTAGAGCTGTGTATAACATCAAAAATGATTTTGGATTTATAAAAATAATTTTATTCACAGCTATAAAATTTTATGTGATGAAGGGCATAAGGTTGCCAAATGGCATCGACAACAGTGAATACCAGTTTGGAATATTTTGAAATTATAAAATCAATTTTGAATATATATATTCTGAAATAAATGTAGACCAACTGTAAAAACCACTGGAAATTGGAGCGCAACAATTCGAAAATGTCGAAAAATTTTGCTACCTTGGATGTATGATCGCCGCGGACGGCGGCAATGAGTTGGATGTCGAATGCAGGATAAACAAAGCCAATGCTTCTTTTGGCATTCTTGCACCGCTGTGGCAAAACAACAACATAAGCCTTCACTCCAAACTTCGAATATTCAACGCAAGCGTCAAATCCGTGCTGTTATGTGGATGCACTAACTGGAAGGTTACCGCAGGGATTACAAAACGGCTTCAGACTTTTATTAACCGCTGCCTGCGCCGTATACTGCGTTGGCAGGCCGCGTATCACCTGGCGCCGTTCAACAGAAGCAGAGATAAAATCGCTAAATTTAACGTGGAATGAGCTAAGACCCCTCGCACAGAACCATATCCGCTGGCGAAGAGGAGCGGTTGACGCCCTATGCTCCAATAGAAGTTAGAGGAACTTATATATATATATATAACTTTAAAAAAATTGGAAAATTTTTAAATTAACTTGGAATATTCTGAAAACAATTTGAAATATTCTGAAATAAATTTTAAAAATATTTTGAAATCATTTGAAATAAATTTGTAATATTCTGAAATCAGTTTAGAGTATCGTGAAATTATAAAATCAATTTGAAATAAACATATATTCGGAAATATATATGGATCAATTGAGAAGAAATCAATTTGGAATATTCTGAAATCAATTTGAAATATTTTTAAATCATTTTGAAGTTATTAGAAATAAATTTGAAAAAATTCTGAAATTAATGGCAATATTCTGAAATCAATTAGTAAAATTTTGATATCAATTCTAAATATTAATTTGAAATATTTTAAAATCAGATTGAAATATCCTGAAATACATATTCTGATATAAATTTTGAACACTGTGAAAACAAATGTTAAATTTTTAAATTAACTTGGAATAATCTGAAATTATTCTTGAATATTTTGAAATTATTTTGGAATATTCAGAAATTAAATTGAAATATTCTAAATCAGCTTGAAATATTTTAAAATCAATTTGTAAAAGCACTGATATAAATTTGAAATATTCTGAAGCCAATTTAAGATACTAAAGAATAAATTCTAAATGTATTCTGAAATTAATACTCAATATTATAATTTTTGTTTTGAAATATTCAAAAATTAATTTCAAATATTATTAAATCAATTTGTAAATGTTTTTTTTTTATCGATTAGAAACATATTGAAACCAATTTGGAGTATTCTGAAATCAGCTTTCAATATTCTAAAATCAAGCAGAAATCAATATTGAATATTTTGAATTCAGTTTCAATTGGAGTATTTCCAATTCCAAAAATTTAGTTTCAAATATTCCAAAATCAATTGAATGTTTGAAAATTTGAACGGAATATATTTTTATTTCCCCAAATATTTTCATGTAGAAATCAGAAGAATAGAAGAGTTACTCTTTAGCATAAAGTCATGGGGTTGGAAAAATCGGTTGGTAGAGTTTGTGTCTAAAGAACCACTAGGACAGTGGTTCCCAAGTGGTGGGGCGGGGGTCGCAGACAGATTTGAAGGGAGGCGCGAAGATATTTCAATAAACAAATATTTGAATACTCTGTAATGAACCGTAATTATAATATTTTGTATTGAACAATATAATTTCTCTACTTATTATTTCTATTCTCTTTTATACTATATGTTAAGAGGTACAATACGCACCTTTTAGTTTCACATTTTTCATTTTTGACTTAAACCGCAAAAACACGACAAATTGTTAAAAAAAAAAAAAATCGAATATAAACGAGGCCCTCACAAGTTTCTCTAATTTTCCCTCGACTTCCGAATCACCGTATTTTTATTCCAAATCTTTTATTTTTCCTTTGGTGGATTTCTCGGCTACCTTTTACTATCACAAGCTTTAACATTAGGAATCACTTAAGATAATGGCATGATTGGTTCGATTTATTATTTGTTTAGTTTTTACTAGCGAGTTTCCAACTAAAACGTCACTAAAACTTCACCATCCTAGTTTTTTCCCACGAGATACTATTAAACTACTAAATAAATTTACTAGCCTAGTTTATCTTTGACAAAGACTAACACCAGAACCTCCTCCGAACTACGGAAAATCTAGAATTCTATCCAGGCTGCTATGATTTAATTAAAAAATGTTAAACCAGCATTAGAAATTGTTGTGTCAAAATCAAAGTAGGGGAGGCGCGGGCTTGCCGCTGATTCGAAAAGGGGGGTGTAGGATGAGAGCACAGTTGAGAACCGCTGCTCTAGGATTTTTGAGCTCTAAGAATAATAGGAATGAATTTTAATAGAATTTTTAGGAACTTTTTAGGCAAGGTGAATTACACCACCTTGCTAATTCTAAGATTTACACATTATAAAATTCTCTGGTACCACATCAGCTTAATAGTTTCTGTTTCGATAATAATAGGCAAACGTTTTAAACTTTTTTTAACTAAGTATTTAACTACAATATTCAAAAACTTCGTAGCAGCATAAGCCATGCACTTCAAAATAAAATATGCTAATATACAATAAATACACAGTTATGGTCAAAATAATAGTATCGGGATGTAATAGTGAGTAAAAGTTTCAAATAACACAACCAATATTTTTTAACGATATATTTATATAATGTTCAAATATGAATTAGATTAAAATATTGAGTGTCTGCAGTATGAACAGTTTTTATCATAAAGACTTAACAAAATTAAAAAAAAAGCTCCAACAAAACAGAATTCGAACGACCAAGGAATTGCTAGTGCTTGGTATGAAAATATTTTGAAAAAAAAAAACGTTTAGATTTGTATGAAGTAGTAAAAAAATATATTAAAATGGCTATACCAGCGAAGCATTGCCTCCACATCTCCCTACAAGAGTGGTCTGCACTTCTGTCGTCACTGGAGTTCAAAGATTCTCCAAAATTATTGATATATCCGATATGGTTATAGGATATGATAATTTTCTTATGTCTCTACTATTATGTTAGCCTTAACTGTATATGCAAATACATAAATGTAGCGGAATAGAACTTTGTGAAAAAAATCAACATGGATCTATTTGTTAAGCTTATGGCATAATAAAATGTAAACAAAAATAAAATGCCTAATTTAAATAAACAAATCGGTATAACAAAATATTCGTATTTGTTAAACACAACAAACTATAAACCACAAAAAGTGGGCAAAACTACTAAAAAATACATGTACGTACACAATCGTCTGTAGGTATGTATGTACTAGCATCTAAAAGATTAATGCTTTGCTTTTAATTTTTGTTCTGTCAAGTGAATCGTCGGAGAGGTGACGTTTGTGCTGACAGACTCAAACGTCAGACAAAAATCACATCTCCCAAAACTTATACAAAAATTCACAGAAAGCTTTAAAGTTGAATGAACGACACTGTAGAACTTTATGAGTTCGAGAAACAAAAGAGTGAGAAAAAAATTGGCATTTGTTTTGATTAACAAACAACAATAATGAATGAATATACGTAATAAAGAAATTATTTATAATCTTTTAATTGAATGACACATTTATTTTTCAAGTTTATGAATAATATTATAAATGTCTGTTGTTATTATTTATGTGTTGCTAGCTCAGGTTGAAAGAGCATAAAAGCTTCGTTTTTTTAAATGCTTTTTACATTTTTCTCTTTATTTTGCACTACTATAAAAGAGAAAATCTTATTTCGTTCGCTCTTAAATTTATACAGTACAGAGACTGAGCAATTTGAATATGGCGAAGAAAAATTGTCGCCTAGGTGTAGTTTAATCTTTGTGACTAAAATGTAATAATAAACCCAACCTCTTTAGTTAGCGTTAAACAAGAGTTAACTAGAACAAATATAAATTTTGCACGTATTAAAAATGTCTAGATTTTATTAACGAATAAATTAGCACGTTTTTAGAGCAAGAAATAAAAATTAACAATTTATATATTAAAAATTTCCAAAGTTCTGCTTATAGCATGATAGGATTATAAATTATTTCGTCTAAAAAGCAACCTAGTTTTACTTATGCTATAATAAACCTTCAAAGTTTTAGACATTTCAAATTTTATTTAGTATTTTTTTGAAAGACTTTTAATTTGATATTTGGTGAAAAAAAAATGCAACGCTAGACTTATGCTTTAGTGATGAGGATGACTACAAATGCATATCTTACTTGATTTTCAATTAAAAAGAAATAAAAAACTCTCTAAAAATACAGACAGACGACAACAGAGAGAAATAGAAACTCAGACAGTTTGGCGTGCAAATGTTTATTTTCATCATCTTCACCTTCTTCATTTGCTGCTACTGCTGCTACCTTTACACTACTCGCGTATATATTTTTGCGTTAATCGTGATTAAATCTGACCAAAAACGTGATTTATGCCAGTTTTAGTTTAATCGTTTATTACTATCGCAAATCTACAGAAATCTCTTTCCTTTCCACTGCGCGTTTCTTTTCTAGCAGCTCCCTTACACGATACCGTGCGTTTCTTTCCATTCTATTCTCGTAGATGGAAACTTGTTGAATAATCATTTCGGCACTCAAGTGTAATTTAATGCCACTGACATAATTTTCGCCACTGTTGTTACCGCTGTTGCTGCGATTGCTGTGGTTACTGTGGTTTATTGTATTCCACATTCAATTTGGTTGTTTTTCGCCTGCAGCTTTTTGATATTAATCCATAAACGATTTTATTATGTGCATAAATCTGTGTGCATATTCATCATTATAAAAGAAAGTTTGACAAAAGGAATCTGAATTTTGAATAATTTTCCTTTTCTTCTTGATATTAATTGCATATAATCAAAGAGAATGTGCTAATTTCATTCTAGTTGCCTTGTTCAAAGTTGAAACATGATAAAAGTAACATTACATACATACATAAATACTATAGTTGATGTATGTATGTTTACATTTAATTTTTGTAAATACATAGTGAAAAGGCTTTTAGTAATATGGAAAAACCAAACCAAAATCGGACTGGCGATTTGACATGTAGTTTTGAATAATTTGTGGTCGCTGAACTCGAATCTTAAGACCATTTTGCTCCATCACGTCAGGTTTTCGAGATAACGGTATATAAAATCATGAAAATGGCTTTATTAAGACTGTACCAGGACATTCTTAGTTTATGTCCTATCGTTTTTGGTGTCTATAGAAAAGTTGTTCAGTAGAAAAAGAAGCACATTTTTTATGAACACAAGAATCCTCCATCTAAGCTCTATACCCAAAACTTCGGGATTTTTTTAAGTACAGCTTGGGGGTGGTTTACATATTAAGTAAGGCGTGGGGGGCAGACGATTTGTTACGAAGTGTTACATGGGTAGGGTGGGGAGAGGGGGGTCATCAACTGCGTTACGTAACATCGATTTCATACGACAATAAATTAAAATTTCCTTCTTTTATCAAGTTAATGTTCCCAATTTAATGCGTTGGGAGCGAAAATAAAATTTATAATCTATAGTATTCAACAACTTTTTAAATAATTTTTAATTTCACCATTTTCTTACATAGCCAGAAATACCAGAAAATTATCGATTTTAGAGTATGCTACTGACTACTGACGCCTTGTGGATAAAAAAAAGGTAACATCGAAACTGACTGAATTCCTGAATTTTTGTTATGATGCGTTACGACCAGGAGGGGGGGAGGCAAATTGGTAAAAAATTGCGTTACGTAATATGTGAATGGACCCTTAGAACAATATTGCCTACAAGCTAAAGGAATGATAAAATTATTATAGTGTGTTTGGAAAAATTTTGCTTATCAAAAAGTAATTTGACTGTTTGATGTTATTTTTCCAAGAATAACGGAGTGGAGGGAGTTTTGATGTTCTAGGACCCCGAAAAGTATATGTCGAACCGCCAGTCTGATGGAAAAAACCCAATTTTGTGGCACAGTGTAATTGAAGATAGCGAATGTCCGTCACAACTCAAAATTCTGAACTTTTCAGAAGCTTTGAAATTCATTTATTTAATATAAACACGATTATAACGATACATCTGCTATCCAGTTCTAGCCATTTAGAGTAGGCTAGCAGCGGTTCATTCTGTATCAATAACTCAAAAATCATTAGTATAACAAAAGTGATTTGCATTTATAATCTGTGAGCCTCAAATATTAAGAACATTGTGTTTGAGCTTTTTTTTAACTACTCTTATAACTTTTCTACTTTCTCTCAAAAATAATGGTCTGGATGTTTTACACGGTATTTACACTTCTGACTTCTTTTCCACGGCCTTGTTCACGCTTTAGAGTGTAAAGTACTGAGTAAGGGAGTTACAGGTTAAAAGTGTAAAACCATATTACGCCATAATAACAAAATGCACTGCATTTAGTTTTTTGCCTTCACTTCACACTTTTACTCTTCACACTTTGACCCTTGACTAAAATAATTGCAAAACTTTTACTCTGAGTAAAATAAAATATCAGTGCTGCCTATTTATTTATTTATACGGAAGCAAAAATAAAGGCTTTTGTGGGAAAAATGCGAATTAATTGCGGGAAAAATGCGCATAAAACTCAGATAAAGAGCGGGAAATATGCGTATAAAATGCAGGAAAAAGCTCATGAAAGTTTAAAAAGCAAAGTGGAATCTTTATACCTTTTCGAATTTAAATGAATCCATGAAATACAAAAATGCAGCAACAAGCGATAGTCAAAAAAAAAAAAAAAAATCTTTACGATTTAGACGGAAAACTTTCGAGAAATAACTTTAACATAGAACAAGTCTGTCAAACAAAACATAAAATATTGAAATGTGTGTTGTGAAGTAGTCAGATTAACTGCTGTTGGTACGTGGCACTGATCATAAAATGGGGATCCCCATTAACAACCGCTGCCGAGGTTACAACGAAAGCAGTGCCAAAGAAACTATCGAACACTTAATTTGCAAATATTCACCAATCGCAAATATCAGACAACGATCTGAAAGAATTTTCCAAAGTATGCTTCAACGAACTAATCAAGTTGCTAAAAAAAGTGATGGATTTAACTGTGATGGAAAATTATTACCCAAAATTATTGTACAATGCAAGCCAAAAAAACAAAGGAAAAAAAAATTTGGTTGAAAAATAAAAACGATATTAATTTCTAATTTTATGCTTTGTGAAAATATTAAAAACTCATATCTCCTGAACAATGTGAGTCACCACCTCGAATAACAAGCCAAAGAAATGGTAATTTAGTCTTCTTAACGGAACACACAATTTTAAATTTTAATTTTCGGGACTATGATATGAATTTTGCAAATTAAATTTTAATGAATTAATTTAAAAAATAATTAATTTTGAAATTTAACAAATTAAATTATATTATATAGCTCGTCTTATTATCTTTCCAACGATACCTTATACATGCATGTCGGTAGTATAATGACTGAGTTATGGACGATTCTGTGATTTGGTTCGCTCTGGCAACTCCGGTGAAAACCGTACCAGAATTTGTTTGTATACCTTTTTGTTGGGTTTGGTCGAAAATAAAACCATAGGCAAAATTTAAGCCAAATCTCAAAGGATGAAGTCGATCGATCGTTCCCTAAACACCAAATTTATCTTTTGCATCTAAATAAACCTCAATCGATCCGAATTACATGCACACTAAATTTTTCGATCCGAATTATATGCAATCCATTTTTTTTCGAAGTGATGTCACTTAAGTTACTATTAAAAAAAAAAGTTATGTTTGGTTTTTTTTTTAGTAGTTAACAACTTTAAAAGAGGAAAAAATATGCTTTAATTTTGTGTTAAAACATTTTTTTTCATAAATCTGTAATCCTTATTTTTAGCGCTCAAAGTTTCCCTTGCAAAAATCGATCCGAATTACCCTCATTTGCGTTATATATTGATTATATTATATTTCGAAAACACTTCTACAAATAATTTTTAGTTCTTTGAATTTTTTTTTAAATGAATGAAAAAAAATAGCAAATCGAATAAACATTTTAAAATTCAATAACCAACACTTCTGAAAATCTACTCTCTTTTCAACAGAAAATTAACATTTTTAATTTTAACTTAAATAACATGATCTCTTTGAACTTGAACTAAAGTGCAAATTCAATAACAGTGTGATTTTCTTAAGTTCAACCACAATTACACACAATTCTCTCTTAATAATAGTACTAAGATATGAGTTATCTACCAACAATAAAACTGTTAAGTGTTAACAGTTACTGTTGAAAGACTGGACTATTGAGAGATGAAGGTGACGACAACGAAAACAAGCAAGCAACTAAACCAATGTCCATGACCAACATTTTGTGTTTTTGTTACAGCAGCAGCAGCAACACACACCTTTTGCTCATAAGTTCATGATCATGGACAAAAGTTCAGCAACAATAATAACAGCAACAGCAGCAATGCGAGAGAGCAACTGTTAAATTTCAGCAAGTAAAAAAGCGAGCGAAAAAGAGAACGGAAAAGAGAGAGAGCAAATAATCTACAAACACTGAGACTAGGTAGTTAATACAGTACAGAAAAACAGATGTGCGTGCGTGTTTAGCTGCTACTTGTTCGTGTTCTGTGCTTAGTGTTATGTTGTTGTGGTACAGAGGCTGGCTGGCTAGCTGAACGGTCAATGTACGCTCGATGGATGGATGGATGCAGCATAAAACCAACAATCAACACACTACACCATGTATAGAGTCCAGGCAGGCAGGCAGTCAGCCAGACAGACAAACAGCGACAACTTCTCGCGAGATAAGTTAAGTTGTTGCTAGTCGAACAGGTTCGTAATGCGGAACGGAAATGTTGAAGACAACAACGCAGAAATGTTTGTCGGCGGTTCGAAGAAAAATAATTCATCAAACATGTTTTATTTGTGTGGTTGGGGGCTTAAGAAGCTAAAATGAGAGAGAGAGAGAGAGAGAGGTAACGAATTAAATGATCATTAGATGTTGAGCACACAAATACACACATAAACGTGGTACAATCTTTCTCTAAGTAAGTGAGAGCGGCAGCATTACTTTCGCATGAGCAGAAGAAAGCAACAAGTGCTTTTGTAGAAATTTTCTTTGTAGAGTTTCTATATACAACAAAAAATATTAAGAGCTTACTAGTACTACTGCATGCTTGATATCTTTATATGAGCACACACACTCGTCAGGTGATTATAATTATACACTCAGAGAAATTTCTTTTGCAATTTGTTTAGTGAATTCGCGTGCACTTATTTTTATGCTCATACTCTCTTTTTTTGTTTTTCTCATACTCTCCCTCTCTCTCTCTTTCTTCTTTATACACACACTCATATCTTTTCTTAATTTCTACCGCACATTGGCAGTTAGCACCAATCCACTGTTGTTGGTTCGGCCAGCAGCAGCAGCAGCAGCAACAACACAACATTAAATGCTTATCTTGCTACTTAATGATGGACTACTTTGGTATTTTTTCTATATATACAATGAGCGGCATTGCCATTTCTTTACGTTTTCTGCGCGCTGCTGCTGATGCCACTGCAAAGTAAATTCTTAGCAATTTTTAGCGGAAGAGGCAATTGGTATTGCTTAGCTGCTGCATATGCTCCAAACGTACACTGTTCACATTATGATGACGATGATGATCGTGCTGGTCATGATGATGATCATTCATTCTTTTATTTTTTTTTGTTTTTTTTTTTTTTGTTTTGTTTTCTTTGTAGCGTGCAAAGTTTACTTTGGAGTATTTCTAGCTTGTTGGAGTTTTTATGCTCTTCTCGTGTACACACATATATATGAGATTGTATGTGTTTACCTTAGCACTCCTAGACCGCGACACAGCTTCAGTGAAAGAAATGTTTTTTCTTGCTGCTTCATCTTTTCTCTGCTTGCAACTTCTTCTGTTTCCACAACTTCTTCTTCTTCTTCTTGGTTTGGAATGGTTTGGTTTGGCAAAAGAAGAAGTCTTCTAACTTATATAACAACTCATTACCTTGGCAAAAGACTTTAGTTCTACGGCGACCTTACAACGGTCAAGTTCGTTTCATATATATAGTATGTGTGCTTGAAGAAAAAACACAAAAGTTTTTAAAGTTTCTGTTTTTTGGAGCACATTTTCTCTTTGGTACTAAGCGGAATTTAATATTTTTTTCTTTGCATTATTATTTATTTAATTACGCGTGTGTATGTGTGAATAAAATGCACTTTTAATTGATCCTATATATTTTTTTGATTAATTGAGAAAAATAAAAGTTTTAGTGCTTTTGATTCTGAGTGGTGCTTTTTGCAAAAACGTTTTAAGAAAGAACTGTGCACTTGCATACTTTTTAAATTGAAAAAATATTCGCAAATAATTTGCATTACAAAATTTTTGTGAATTTGAAAAAAGTGCAGTGAATTTACGCATTTGCTTGATTTTCGATAATTAAAACTTTATTTCATCAGACTGACCATTTGTATGCAGTTTTGAAGAGGTAAGTGAAAATAATGTAAAGGGGAATTATGTGGTAAAAATATTAAAAAGATTGTTTAGTTATTTGGAAAGAAAGCGATAAATATTGAACTTCTGCGTATCTTAGTTTAAAATTTTACGTATTTTTTTTGGAGTTCTGCAATCAAAAGATTTAAGAATGGTGTTTAGTTTTAAAGCTTTAGAAGTCTCTGGGTTTCTCTAATGATTTATCTTCATAAATCTTGAAAAACGATGAATTTGTTAGTTTCTTTATATTTTACTTCGAATTCGTGGGAGTTTTTCTATGTATGTATTAAAGTTCAGAATGGTGGTTTATGAATTTTCTTGAAAAGCGTTTTGAGCTTCTTAACAATATTGATTCTTTTTCATAGTAGTATAACTTCATAAACAATGAGTATTGCATTTTTTATAATTCAATAGATATTACTGCAATTTTCTAGAATACTTCGAACTTTTAAAATCAAAAAATTAAGAATGAGGTATGTTTATATATTTTTTGAGGTTTTTAAACACATTTTTTGGTGATTAACTTTTATTCCAGCATAACTTCAGAAACAAAATATACTATACTCAACTTCAAATTAATTTGAACTTTTGAAAAGTCTTGAAGCTTCTAGTATGAACAATTAAGAGTTTGCAAATTGTGAAGTTTTTTTTTTTATAACTTAAGATTTCAATTATGAAACTTTTTCATATTGTTCACAATTCGGATTTTTATTGAAACAAAATGTTTGAACTTTTAGACAAATTTTCACTGTGTAAAATTTAAATTCAAATTTGAGCTACAGAAAGAAATTTCAATTTCAAAAAGTCTTGGGTGTCTTTGTTTGAATTGATTTTTGAATTTAAATGAACTTTCAAGCTGCGTTCATTTTAAATTATTTAGTTTAGACTTGTAAAATATATTGAATTTGAAAAAAAAAAAACACTTTTTAGAATAATTCAACAAGAAACTGTTGAGCTTTTTCATTTTATTTGGCTTTACAATAAATATTTGAACCTTCTCTTGGAAGTTCCTTATAGTCTCATAAAAGTTCTGAAAAAAACTATAAGCAAATTTGTTTGGCTAGGTGATTTTAAAATTATTTAATTTTAATTTTAAAGTAGCTCAATTAAAAAATTCCAAAATTAAAGGGATTTTTCCTATTAAATTTCGTTTTTGAAACATATTTTTGCAAGTGTTTTGGATATTTTATACTTATACACCTAAGTCTCAGAAATGTCTTGAATAATTTGAAAATTAATTTAGATTTCATTTAATTCAATTTTATGTATCTTTCTAGGTTTTAAGCTAATGAATTTAACAAAACATGAGTCGAAGAATTTTTAATTTTAAGCTGTAAAGTTTTATCAAAATAAGAGTAAATCAACTGGGGAAGCTATAAATATTGAGTTGCTACAACAAATTTTTCCAAATTCCAAGATGATTGGATATTTTCTGGAATTTTTTCATACTAAGTAAATTAAATTTTTGAAGTTTATAGCAAATGATTTTAAACCAATTTTTATTTAGATATTTTTGGTAACGTCGAAAACTTTTGAAGTTTTCAAGAAAAATTTTTCTATTGCAATAATATCGGGAAAACTCGGTATAGTATTTTATATTGAACTAAATTTTTGTTGGTTTTGATAAACGAATTTAAGAGATTTTTTGGTTGAGTGACTTTGAAATGATTTAGTTTAAAGTTGGAAAATTTTGGATACATATCATATATTACAGTTTAGATTAAAGAACTCATTTATATTTATAGTAATTCAAATAAAAACTCTTAAATTTTAGGGTTTTTCCTATTAATTTTTTTTTGATTTTGAAACATTTCTTCATCTAGCTTGGAGATTTTCTTGTGCTTATTAGTCTCAGAAACGTCTAGAATAAGCTATAAATAGAGATTTTTTTTATGAAACTGAAGAAATTGAAAATGAGTCAGCGAAACTTTGGAAGAAAAAATGAAGAAAAAACTTGCGTTTTCAATTATGACAATAAGACAAAGATGCAAACCAAAAATAATTAAAATTTAACAGAATGTGATCAGAAAAAAGAACTCAAGTTTTTAAGTTCCTAAATTAATTACATTTTTGTTTCAAATTGCCAAAAATGCATCACGAGAAATAATAGTGATTCTGGAACAAAATGTTGGATCTATTGCTTGTATTTAATTTTAAGTTTTGAAGCAAATGTACGTAATTTTTTAACTTAATGCTGAACAGTTTTTCACAAAGGTATTTTTTCTAATTAAAATTGTAACTTTTAGTCTTGCAAAAAAGAACAGAGAAGCTAAACAAAAAGTCTATAGGGCTTGTACAATCATATGGTTCCTTCATGTCACTCTCTCTAAATAAAATTGGTGTGTTTAGTCCTGCAAAAAAAAAAAAAAAAAAAAAAAAACAGAGAAGCTAAACTAAATATTTTTAGGGCTCAGGCTCTAATAAAATTTATTTTATTCAATTGCTTATTACATCTTGATTAATCATATTAACTAAGAACTTAAAGATTAAAAAAAAAACCTTCTTTTTATAATATTAAATAATTTCTAAATAGGTTTAAACGCAATTACGATGCATTTCACAGTCAAATAGCAATAAAGTTATGCACTAAATCGATTAAGAAAATAAAATTAAATTAATAGTTTTAATTGGATTCTTGTGAAATTGAAAAGAATATAAGATTTTTTTTTAAAGAAAATCATGCATATAAAGATAGCTTAAACTCAGACCAGACACTCATACACACCAGTATTAAAAATTATTAGAACTTATGCTTAACAAAAAAAAAAAAAAAAAAAAAATTTGGTATTTTTTGTTAAGAAACACAAGCAAAGAAGAAGATGTGTGTAAGTAATAAAACCCTAAAGCAGTCGCCGTCACTTAATGGCAAATGATATAAAAATTGTTGCTAATAAACACGAGTATTAATGAAATGTATAGAACGTAAAGAAAGAAGTAGAAATAGGGGTATAAATAAGCGAATGTAGAATTATATACCTACTGAAAAAACAAAAAAAAAAAAAAAAAAAAAAAACAGAATAAAAACCAAACGAAAATGATGGCAAAATTCAAATCACGAAAGAATGCAAGCAGTGTTAGTACCTAGTAACACAGAACGATGACGATAGCAGTGCTGCTTAGGCAGGCAGTCGGTGTAGCAATCTAATGAAGATGATGCATACATATAAAGCACCCGGTGATGGTGCAGCACATGTTTTTTTTTTTTTTTTTTGCTATAGTGGCTATTTTTTTTTTAACGCTTTTATGGTTTAGTGTATTATTGTTGTAGCAACAAAATAAAGCTTGAAAAATATGCGCACAGTTCACAAAAAAAAAAAAAAAAAAAGAAGAAAACAAAAAATCAAAACAAAACAAAAAATGTAAAGTTGCAGGTACTAAGAGAAAAACTAAGTTCAAGAAGCGCTAAAAAGAAAATGTACGTTAGTTTTTATTTATCCGGATGATTATTGCCGAGGCTTTTTAGTAAATATATCAGCAGTAGTCGCAGTAATGTGTGAAACGGGCTGTACCACACCAGACGTTATTAATAGTGTAAGCTATAGGCCAGTGGAAGAAATTATACAGATGCCACAGACAAGGAAAACAATAACAACAAATTTTTATGGAAATTTTCCAAAAAATTCATTTTATGCAATTTGTTTTAGAGAATTAAAAAATCTACCAAAAGGAAATGCATGAGTGTTTGAAATTTACAATCCTTTTTTTATTTGCGAATCATAGTGGCAGCAACATAGGGTCAGCAGCAGTATAACCATTAGATATATAAAATTAATGCGCCATTAAAAATTCTATTATTTTGCATTAAAGCATAATGTTAACACTTCTAACACTTAAAAGTACCTAATTAAAATTGATTTTTGATAGTTAGATAGATAGATTTTCAAAATTTTTTAGAAGCTAATAAAAGAACGAAATTAGGAAAAAATGAAATTTTTAGAATTAATTTTATTACAACATATAATTCTCATAATTTCGAATTTAGATACAAAATTCACATATTTAACTGAAATGTGATGATTTCATTCAAAAACTCTCAAAAATAGTTAGATTTTTCCGTGCACTTTGAATAATTCAAAAGTCATTGGAACTAATTATTTTTTGGAATCTTACATCTTTTCAAGTTTTAAATCAGGAAAAGTTATTTTAAAATCAGAATATATATATATTTTTTTAAATAAAAATTAGACAAATCAACTGAAATTCTTATCTGATTTTAAGATGACGATTTATGATTTTAGAACAGTGTCGGCTATTCACCAACGTTGACAAATTGCATATGTAGTGACTTAGAGTCACTATATAGAATTAACTCAGCTATTCTCATTTCATTAAATTTTTTTTCTAAAATGTTTTAAAATCTGATAAACAAACAACAAGAATAATATAATATGGAAAAATATAAATATAATCTGTGTTTACTTTGAACGCAAGTAGTGGAGCAAAAACTTTTTATTGGAGATTTTACAGAACTACTTTGAAGCTCTCCTTTCTTCTTAGCATTTTTCACTTTTTGAAGTATATCGTGTGAAATTTCAGCAATTTCATTGCGTATCTTGGCCTAAAGTTATTCAAGAGACTCTGGTATATTGACATAGACTTGACTTATGAAGTATCCCTACAAGAAAAAGTCAGGAACGGTGACTTCGGTGTTAGCACTTTTTTCAAACGATATTTTGGTCTGTGCGAACGTTGCGTTAACGTAACAGACGACTAATTTTGAAAATAAAATTGGAAAATTTGTAGTGGACTAGAGTTTATTACATGAGCTGTGAGATGACGATTTGATAGCTGCTGTCAATGTTTCAGTTTAACATCGGGTTCCACACAAAAAATCACCCTGTATAATAGCTTTTTTTTTGCCACATAACTTATTAACGATGCTGTTTTATTATTGCAAAAATTCTGCCTTCTACTTCTCTATTCTTGTTAGGAAGAAAATTATTTGGAATGCACCTTTTATTTTTTGCATCGTACTAGTACAAGTTAATTGCTTTGACAACAGGCTTTACGATAGTTCTATACTTGTAAAGTATTTTTCTGAAGTTATATTTCTCTTTGGCTGTTCATATGGCTTACAGAGCTGTTCCAGTCCATGCTGTGCTAAGATTTAACTTTTAGCGCTGCCTTCCTTAGTTGCATACAGTATCTCACAGTAAAATATCCGCTATCGCAGGTCCACCAAATGTTTATATCATATTTGTGTAGCCGTTTTCATTTATCAAGTGCCAAAGATTTCCAATCGAAGTAAATTTAAGATGCGATCTACGTACCGATCATCAAATGCCAAATAACGCGATAAATCGGTAAATCTATGTCTTGACATACAAGCACAGAACATCAAATTGTCATAAAAAGTATCACAAAACTCTACATAATCGACAATGCCATCTGCATCTTGCATCTGCCAACTAATTCAAACACATCGTTTCCTACTATTATTCCGGGTTTAATTTGTGGTACAATGCCTATTACAATATACAAATATATATAGTAACTCACAGTCACTACGTGGGATTTTACGCAGGATTTTTGTTTATTTAATTATTTTTGACTTATAAAGAAAAACAAAATAAAACAAAAAATCCATTTTTATGAAGATAACCGGTAAATGAACGAATAAATTAGGCCCTTCCCGTGAAAAAAATAAAAAATCTGAAAAATATAACGAATTTAATTTCAAATAGTGACTCAAAGTCACTGCGTGGGATGAATAGGGTTAAAAGTGTTTGCACAGAAATATCTATGAAAAATGAGCTGGTGATAACTGAATAACGTTTTGTAAGCACGCCAAGCGTATAGGTAAGGGAGTGTTCTTGGGTATGAGATGGGTTTTGTTTTTAAGCCATAAATTTTCACTGGTTAAACCAAATCGGATGTTTTATATACTATCGAAAAGGTAATGAAAATATGGAATTTGTATCCAAAGAAAGTATAGTGATTCCATTGACACGCAAAATTGTATGACCAATTTTCTGAGGATGTGTATTTTTGCCAAAAAAAATTTGAGGTATGAGACACCCACAAAAATCCACTAAAAATTGGAAAATATGAAGTAAAAACCCCATAACTATTTATAAACATAAATTTATTTATTTTGTAGGCCTTCAGTGGCTAAGATAAAAAGAGATGGTAGTTTTTATTCATCATCTTCCATTAAGTCATCGTTTTCTCCATCCAAATCGCTATCGCAATGTTCGCACACTTTAAATGAACAGGCCACTTGCATGCGATTCATTTCATGGATGATTTTATTTTTTGGGATTGACATGGCTATAAATACAAAAAAATTTGATCAAAACAGTAGATAAGTGGTGTCTCATACCCGGTGATATGATGTTTCTCATACCCGGAAAATAATGCCATTTTGGGAAAAACAAAAAAAAAAAAAATGTTTCCAACCATATATTGGCATAATCCAAAATTGGATCGGAAAATATACGAAAAACACTAAATGTTAATGCATTACATTCACGTTTTTCAATTCATTCACTAGAAAATATATCACTTTGAAAAAAATCAAAAAAAGTTTTCGTGATAAATTTTCACATACGATGTTTGCATAAGCAATACTGGGTCATGTCAAAACAAAAGTTTCACAGTAGTCAGATCGGCAATATTGATATTGCAGGATGTAAAAAAATCGACTGTCTCATACCTGGTGCTGTCTCATACCCGGGTACACTTCCCTATATATTTTGATTGGACGTCACTGTTATATTTTTTTTAAACTCAAATTACTAAAACTGTAGTCTTTAGTTCAATTTGGTTTTGTAAGGAAGATTGCTAAAAAATTTTCATAAGTTGTCTTATTTGGCGTCGTATATTCTCAAATTATATGATATAATTTTACTAGAGCTTGTGAATACCCTAATTGAAAAAATATAATTAACCACAAAAGAAACATTTTGATTTCATATTCTCATTATAGTTTGGGTTTTGTTATATGCTTGATTATATTTATCTGGCTGTAAAAAGTAAAGTCTTTCCCCCTAGTCATAAGTGAGGAGATGTATAAAAAGTGTGCTAGGGTTTCTTCTTCGCACAAGTCTTTACAGCTACGGTAGTGGGTATTCTGGGAGTCAAAGCCTGAGCGAAGGAAACCGCGGTTTGCCCATAAAAATCTTTTCGGCTGTATTCCAGTAACTGTTTTGTTTTTTGAACTGACTGCGCTATGGCAATCAATCTATCCTAAGATTATTTCAAGTCTATTCAATTCATCTGTTTTTTATTATAAGACTAATGCTTAGCCGGGAACTTAGAGAGAAAAGCACTTGCCTGCATAGACTAACCAATTTGGAAGATGTTTTTTATGGGTCAAGGGTATCTTTGTTTGATTGTGTGAACAGATAGCTATAATTGCCCTTTTTCAAAGGAAGACAAGTTATATGCCGCCTGACTTGTTTCCCTTATCGCTACAGCTTTTTTAACAGTACATCAGATAATTTCAATTTGCTTTCTGAATATTTTAAATTGTTTCCAGAATATTCTATATGAATTTACTTACACTTCAGTCAACAAAACTTCAGAATATTTCAGTTAGTTTTCAGATTGTTCCAAATTTCTTTCAGATTGTTCTAATTTATTTCAAGCTAGCAGGGAATTTCTCGGCGTTGCCCGTGCTCCAACCATTTTCATAACGTCTTTTTACCAAGGGCCGAAAATAATAATTATCTTTAAATATTTAACTGAAACAATATACATGTTCTAAATATCGGAGAAAAATTTTGAAATCAATATAAATTTTTTAGAGTGTTACCACTAAAAATTTAAAATTATTTATACCAGTTAATATTTTGTTATTTTTTTTACTATTTTTTGTGCTCAGAAAAAATATATTTTTTGTTTTTTATACTTTTGATAAAAACAGAATTAAAACTTTATACGACTTTGTAGGGTTGAACAAGGTCGTAAAAATTTGTCTACGACCTTTCATCTATGAACAAATTACAAAAAAAAAAAAAAAAAAAAAAACAACAACAAAATCAAAACACTGTACTGCTGTTTTTTATTGACAAGAGCCGCTCCCGAAAAAACTTTTTTTTACCTGCAGCTTAACACTACGTATGGATAAGTGGTACATTGCGCAAATTTTACGACCTTGCTCAAAACCATAAAGCTGCGAAGCGTTTGGATTTTATTTTTTCTTTCGATCAAAAATATAAAAATAAAAAAAAAATTGTTTCTTTTTCCTGAGCATAAAAAAATTGGGGAATAATTTTTATGTCTGAGTAAACAAAAAAAAAACAACAAAAATCAAAATATCATTATATAAATTTTGAGCAAAAAAAAGGAAGTTATTCTCATTAAATTTAATTTTTTTTCTGCTTATAATGATTACAGTTTTACAAATTTTTATTATATTTCTTGGTTTGGTGCCCCATAAATTTTATAGGACCGGGGGTTCCATGAGCGTATATGCAAAGTTTTTGTATCAATAGATGTAAATTTTCAAGAAAACACATTTTTACCATTTAATGGGGAGATGGCATGCCCAACTCCGCCTGTTTTCTGCCTAGTAATTGGGACTAAAAACTTGAATCACCTGACCAAATGTAATGGTTGTTCAGAATAAAGCATTTTGTTGTTTGAAAGGTGCCATGCCTTATCGAACAATCCCCTCCACCTTTTAGCTAGTGCTTTTGGATAAACAACTTGCATTCTCGTGCGAAATTTAGAGGTCGCTCATCAAAAATTTGCAAAATATTCAATTTTTGGGGTTAAAATTTTTCGGCACTTTAAAATTTATGAGCAACAATCAAAATGCGTGAGAAATACAAATTCGAATAACTTTTGCTACAGATAGCGTTCTAACGCTCTCAAGAGTTTATTAAAATAGTAGTATGTAACATATCTGTGGTCACAAAGCATAACAGCATAAGTGTGTTTTTTGAATTTTACAGGAAAGCACTTCAAAGATTCAAATGCTAATAGTAATTAAGTTGAGTTGTGCTATTTTGCCTTTAATATCTTGTAAACCACTGAACCGATATTCATAAAATTTTGACACAATATGAATTCATATATGAAGATTTCAATTATGATATTAACTCGAATTTGATAATATTTGAGTTATGTTCTTAAGCCTTTTGACCACAGATATTATGATTGTTAGGTTCATTATCATAAATCAGGTTCATTATCGTTACTTTTGCTGCATCAAACGTCAGCTAAATTACAATTATTCAAACTAAAAATAGAATTTTCAAATAAAAAAACTCTTCAGTATACTATACTAAAGGGTTAATAAATTTCCAAGCTAAAAACACTTCAGGTTCCATTCGAAAGAAATTTAAGTATAATTGCAAACTATAAGAGAAGATAAGATCGAACGCTGACACCTTAGCATATTCCAGGATTTGCGAAGTTCAACATTAAAATCAAAACCCTTTGCCATAAAAAAAACCCCATAGTCAATTTATGTCTTAAGTATAAATAAGCACTTATCACACATGCACCTACATACATATGTAAAGGTAAAAGATTTGTGTCTAGCAGGAGCCAAAACACTTTTTAAATGATGCGATTTATCATTAATTTTATATGCTGCAGGCGACAATTAAAAATAAAATGCATACGCAACACAACAAAACACTGCAACAAAACAACAAAAATCATCAGCAGAATAAAAATCTCTTAAGACAAAAATGTTTATAAATGCATATAAACAGAAACAAGTAAAATAGCTAGAACTAAATAGGTTTATAACAATTTCCTAATTATAATAAAATGTAGCATCAAGCTTCAAGTTTGTGGTAATTATTTAAGATTGACAAGTGTTGGTTGCACAACAGGAGGGAGAGAGAGAGACAGAGAGTGAGAGACTGACATACTATTGCCGGCATGATGCCGCAAAGTACAAAACAAAAATAGGAGCACAAAAAAAAAAAACAAAAGAAACCAAATAATAATAAGTTCTTTTAACTTTGTGAAGAGAAGTTCTGAAATGCTCTGAAGTCGCTCAGTTTCATTTATTTGGTAGTTCAACAATAATTTATGGCAATCAATCATTGGGTGTGATTTTACGTATTATTTTGAATTACAAATTTATTTGTGTTTGTGTGTGTCTATACCACACACACACAATTGTACCCTTCTCGGCGCACGCAATAATTTTGTGGCATACACCTAACACGCATATGAGCGGAAGTTTTTTTTTTTTTCATTTATATTTTCATCTTTATTTTAAAGCAATCAGCAACGAGTTTGTTGCTTAAGTCTTTTGTTTTTCAATGTAGAGTGTGTCTGTAAAAATATTGATAAATTGTGATTGTGATTTCTTTCTATGCTTAATAAAAGTCAGTATGAATTAAAAATAGTCAGCACAGAGTTTGTTGTTTAAATCTTTTGTTTTAGATGCAGAGAGTGTAAGTGAAAAAGAATTGCGTGTTACACTTGGATTTTCCTCTTTTGTAAAATTTAAACTTAATTCTGCATTTACTTTTTTTTTTAAATAAATTATGCTTAATTTTAAACAACCTAAGATATTTTTACTTGTAGATATAAAACCAAGAAGTTATAGATATGTAACCACATGCACATACAGTGCCGGTCATATCATTTGCAACCAAAATCACTTGCACTTTAAATGACTTCTTAAGCTCACTAAAATAATTTTTATTGCCATTTATTCTAAAAAATTAAAAGTACAAAATTATGTTGCAAATAAAAAAAGAAAGAATTGATATTACATTAAAGTCTGAATTGAAGAGGTCAAAACATTTGCAACTAGAAAAAGTTAATGTGAAAATTGAAGAAAAATCGAAAAAAATTTCAAAACTTTATCGCATATTCATTATTAGCGATCACTGTTGCACATCTACGTGGCATTGGCTCTATTAAATGTTTCGCCTGATCGATTTGAGCTCGCTTCCATTGCTTTTGAATATCCTCATACGGATCCTCCAGATTCTTAAACGTATTCGTGCCAATCTTTCGCTTTACGAGTATTCAATGTCGCTCAATTGGGCTTAGATCGGGGGACTGTACGTTTTAGAAACTGGAGGATCTTTATGAGGATGTTAAGCCATGGAAGCGAGCTCAAATCGATCAGGCGAAACATTCAATAAAGCCAATGCCACGTAGATGTGCAACAGTGAATAATAATGAATATGTAACAAAGTTTTGAACATTTTTTAGATTTTTCTTCAATTTTCACACTAACTTTTTCTAGTTGCAAATGTTTTGACCTCTTCAATTCAGACTTTAATGTAATATCACTTCTTTCTATTTTTATTTACAACATAATTTTGTACTTTAAATTTTTTATAATAAATGGCAATAAATACACTTTATTTTAAATAAAAAAGATTTTTGATAAAAATTATTTTAGTGAGCTTAAGAAGTCAGTTAAAGTGCAAGTGATTTCGGTTGCAAATGATATGCCCGGCACTGTAGGTATTTAGGAGCCCAGAAAATACCTATTTAGTTTACTCTTTAAAACATTAATGTGTTATATTAAGGTGTTGCATTTTAGATGATTTTTTTTATGTGTTTGCCCTTGCGATGATTGCTTGTATTATTCTAAACATCGTTACAAGTATTTTACTTGATTTATAAATACACTTCTGATTAAAAAAAAAAAATATAAGAAACAACATAAAAAATACGTAATATATGTTATGCTTTTCTTCTATGAAGTACTAAACCTCATAGCCTTGCACTATGTTTTTAGATCAGTACATGTTGATTTCTGATTACTAGACACGAAATTGTGCCAGTAGTTAAAAGAACTTCAAGCAATATTCCTATATTAATTTCAAGTTATAAATAAAATAGAAGAAAACGGGAACGTAAAAGGGAAGCGAGCTCAAGAAAAATGATATAAATTAAAGTATGCGTAAAAAAAAAATTTTTTTAAATTATTCAAATACATAGAAATTTGCATAAAAAACCAATTTATAAATAGGGGAAAATTTTAATGAAAAATTATTTATGAAAAATTAAATAACTATAGCCGCCAGTGGCATACAAACAAAGAGCACAAACAATTTCAGTCAAAACATTGGCACTAGGGCGTTATTAACATCAAGGTAGATGCATTTCCTTCTCTTCAGTAAACAATTTTCTTAATTTTTTTTGTATAAAAAAAAAAAAATAGAAATAACATTTTTTCTTGCATACAAATACACAGTATGAGCTCAAGTTCAGCACAAAACTGTGTGTTAAGAAAATAACAGAAACTAGGAATAAACAAACACAAAAAAGAAAAAAAATTCACATCATAAACCTAGACGAGATGTTGCACCTTATGTAAGTGAAAACTGAAAAATACAGGGGAACATGCAGCTTCTACAGACACACACACACACAAACACAGACATACAAATACACATGTTGGATTACACACGACGATGATGTGGTAAATGAAACACTAGCAACAACAACCAGCAACATTCATGGATCCAGCCAATGTAACCACATATGCAGCAGCAAACAAATTTAATTACAACAAGAGAAAAATCATTAATCCTCAACAATTATTATTAGTAAAAAGAAAGAAATAAAATAAGAAAAAACTTTTTTAAATCTCAGTTTAGAATAGCAGAAATAATGGTTTGAATTCAAGAAAGGAAAAACTAGGGGAATAAAACTCGAATATAGTATAAGAAAATCTAGAATGCATTTAAAATGAATTTAAAATACTAACTGAAAAATAAATTAGATTTTTTCTGTTGTTTTTCCCGCTTAAATTCATTTAAGCGATTGCTTATTCCTTTTCATATGAATGTGAAACTTTTGTAGCATAATCATTAATTTTGAACAGAGTTAAATGATTTTTAAATTAGGCACTCAAGGTCAAGAATCATTAGCTTCTCCAAATGCTCGAATGTATGAGGTTTTAATGCTGAATCGAATTTATTTAAGGTGTGATAAGTGAAATGATAAATATTTTGTAGATTTTAGTAATATGTGGAAAATTGCTGTTTATGAGGGGTAAGTGTTGGTAAGATGTGCTACTACTTATGTGAAGTTAAAATATAGAGAGAGAGAGAGAGCGAGAGAGATGAAATTTCTAACACAAGTGCTTTAAAAAAAAATGTAAAATATTTGAGCAACAGCCAAAATGAAGCTTTCACGACCTGCAATATTTTATCTCTGCAATATTTTGTTGCCTTTTCTATTTTTTGCAGTTTAGGTTCTATTAAAGCCAATAAAGCTCATTAGAGTGGATCAAATTGTATGAGAGGAGTCTTATCTATATCGACTAACGGGGAAAATTGTTTTACATGAAATTCTAATGCCTGGTGATCACTATGTCAAATTCAATCAAATTTGCCAGCATTTTGGCAAATTTCATATGGGAAATTCTCTCTTTTTCTCTCTTTGATGGCAAATATGACAGAGTGAAAACCAAGCATAAGTAACTTTGCGAAAGGAAGTATAACTTTAATCTCCTCGCTGGAAAAGTAAACATATGTGTACTTAAGGTTTTGGTTATTTTTTAATTTTTCTAATTTATTGCAATTTTTTCTGAAATTCTAGCGAAACTAATTCTTAGTTTCATTAAATCGCAAAAACTAAATTCAAAATTTAAAGAAAATATAAAAACGTGTAAAACAAATATGTGACATTGAACGGCAAAAAGGTTAAGTCGAAATTTGACCTTGCGGACTTTTAAATTTATGATTAACGCTATTGAAACAGACTGTCCTGCGACGAGTGCAATAATCTTGAAATCCTTTATTCACGTTGTATTTATTTGATTATTATAAAGCTGGCATACTTTAAGGCTGAGTTTTAAATATGAATAGCAATAAATATGTACCATTCTTTTGTATTATATGATGAAGAGCATGCTTGCCCTTTTTAAATTACGATTTCTTACTTATATTTAATATGGGACTTTCTGTGAACTTGTTTGTTTGTTGATGGTGCACGACTGAATCTAATCGTTCACACACATTTTCATTTTCTGCATATTTGAAATAACTTGAAAAAGTTAAATGAAATAAATTTGAAGAACGATCTGAGTGATCTTAGACAAAAAAAGCTCTCAATTAAAATTAATTCTAATGAATACTTCTTTTCTTTCTTCAAAAAATTCAATTAAATTAAGTTCACGTGAAATTTATGTTCATTTTGTAAAATGCATTTCACTAAATAATTATACAAATGAGCATTAAAAAAAGAAAAGAAAATGATAGAAAAATCTAATTTACTTTCTTTTGAGCTTCAAACATAAATTAACGAAAAAAAAAACAAGAATTGAAGAAAACATTTAATTTTCATTACTTTCTTAAATGCGCTTAAAAACATTCTAAGTTTACTTTCAAGAAAAAAAAGCATAAAACAAACATGTTCATTAGCTCATTAGTAAAGAATGAAAGTAGCCAAAAACTAGAACAAAAATTAAAAATAAATGTTTGGTGCCACCTCTCGAAAAAAAATCAAAACTGTAAAATAACAATTTATATAAATAGAAAAATTTAGAAAATACAAACAAAAAGAAAAAAAAAAAAACAACAACAATAAATAATAAATGATTCACAGCACAGAGTTAAAGAAAAAACTATACAATTTTTGGGGGAATGTCACAAATTTATGAATAGAATCTTTAGAACTTTTACTATAACACATTAAATAAATAAAATAAAATCATTTTAGAAAAATGAATGAATATAATGTTTAACTATTTGACATGTGCCATTGGGAAAAACCTGAAAAAAACACAAAATGTGATTTATGTTGTGCAAATAATCAGATACACCCACAAAAATTAAGTAGGTACAATAACAAATCTTAAAAAACTGAGCTGCAAGATTCGCTCACTTACAAACAAAGTTAATATAAAGTGTGTAAATAAAGTTTGATTTAACTTTCTTAACGTTTTTTTTTTTTATGAAGTATAAATATTTTGATTAACAATTTAGCAATATTTTTTTAAGGTACGTATAGACTTTTTGATGTAGAATTTTGGTTAATTATGATATAAGAATAAAAAGAATACTATAAGCTCTAATATTTTTCGAAATGGCATAATATTAATATTAAACTACTTTAAGTTTAAGTAAAGAAACAAAAAAATAAATAAAATAACAATATCCCAATAAGATTTCTATACTACCAAATAAAATACAAAGAAGCAATATAATATTTATAGCAATGAGATATGAGATAGAAAAAAAACCACGATTTAAAATTAGGTTAATCAGAGATGACATAAAATTTTATAAACCAATATACAAATTATTTAATGAATATTGCTATTTTCGAATAAAACTAATGAATATTGCTATATTTTAACGAAAGAGAATAAAAAAGCTTTAGGTTTATACAATATAAACAAAAGATTTCAGTAACAAACCAAGAACATAATACTTCCTCCAACATAACTTTCAAGTTATTTTTCATTTACATAAGACCACAAAATGAATCACACTAATTTTGAATAAATTGTTATAAAATTTTGTTTAATATTAACGTTAAATTTAAGAATTAGGATGGGAGAAATTTAAATAATAAATCTCATACTTTTGTGTAAACCGATAGAATATGCAGATATTCTTTAACAATATACAAAAGTCAAGTACATATATATAATTTACATACACCCACTTTATTGTCATATCTATCACATGTGACTCATTAATCCCTGAACTCTTGAAACATTTTTCAAGAAAGTTTTTTTATTTTTTATTTTGTTTTCTTTTTGTAATCATATACAAAACAAACTACATACAAGTATGTGAAAGAAATTATGCGTGGAAGAAATTATGTGTAGTAGTAGATAAAAAAAAAAACCGAAGAAAAGAATAAAATATAAAATTAAAATAAAATTAAAGAAAAGAAATATAAAACGAAACGAACTGAGAGAGAGAAAAAAAAAGAAATCGCATATTATATATTTGTGGTATGTGTGAATAATTCTTCAATACAAACTGGGCGCAAAAACAACTTTCACCAATCGAAATATGTTCTTTTCATCTTTCTTCCTCAGCTTCAACTTCGGCTTTTTTTCTGATTTTGTTTTTCTTATTTTAAATGACTATCGGCATCAATGATCATAAATTCGCTTTGTCATATGTTGTTGTTGTAGATACCACAAAATTCTGCGTATACACACATACATACATTTGTAGGTATATTTACAGAAAAAATTTGAAATTCTTGAAAAGTGTTTTCTGTTCAGTTAAGGCTTTAAATGTTAAATTTTTGGTTTATGTGCTTTTTTCGGGTTTTTTTTGTTTTTTGTTTTTTTTTTGGATACATAATTTATAGACTTAATATTTTTATATCTTGATAAAGTTAAAAGTGAATTAAAGAAAAAAAAATTATAATAAAAAATGGGTGACTGAGTAATAACTTTCGATTCAATTTTCGTTTTAGAATTTTATAAATTTTTTAATTCGTAAGATTAAAAAATGACAGAAAAAAAAATAGAACTAAAGTTGCAGCATCATTTTAAACAATGCATATCTAATAATAAGCTCTGAAGAGCCGTTTTGATGTGTTATCCTTATTTTAGTTTGAGGTTTAATTCTTATTTTTTATGTCCATCTTACTAGGTGTAATTATAAGAGTAGTTTTTTTAACTAAACCTTTGACATCTGATTGAGACACTTAAGGGTAATTTAGGTAAATGAAAGAAAGAAAACTTCGGCACAACGAGGGTATTTGATAAACTAACGTAGCCAAACTAATATTTTCAGAGGTGTAGTATAAAAACTTATAGATTATACTAAACAGATTCCTTTAAAATGAATAAAAAAAAATTTTTTTGAGTGGTTAATCACGATATTGATTGAAGGAAAAGTAAAAGAAATTATATATTAGAAGCTAATGAATCTTGAAATAATCTCACTTAAAATTTGCAAAAATTTGTCACTTTCATGCAGTTTTAAACAAAATATAGAAGGGGATATACTATGTAACTATATTTTGTAGTATAGTTTTAGGCGCAAAAAAAAAGAGTTCAAAAACTTGACTGCTTTAAAAATGAATTGGCGAATGCGGTTCTTTTAATGGAAATTTGGGGAATTTATTCTGACCTTGAGACGGTTTTGACTTTAAGTGATCTTAACTCTTTCATTCCAGATGTGGTATAAAATGGGTGTTTAAAAATTTTATATTATTAGGTATTCTTCTCGTTTTTAGTTGCCGAACATTTGAAATTTCATGCTTATACCATTTTTTTACATTTTTTGTCTTTAAACCCAAGTCAAAAACCAAAGTGCAAAAATGTTCGTAAAATCTTTTGCACCATATTTTTTTGGAAAAGAATGCTCTGAACTTTTACGAAGCGGAATTTTTTTTTATAAAAAACACCAGAATATGAAATTCGAAAAATGGGAGGAAAAGTAATGTCTACAGCTCGTTAACTATGTTTTTTTTTTTTAAATTTTCAGAAAAACACGCAAGCAAATGCAAAGGTATGAAATTTGGTTTCTTGATTGTGGAATTGTAAAGAAATCATGTTTTCTGCATAAAATCTTTCTACCATTTTCTATTAATGTTCGCGCATAAAAGGGTTAAGTTGATGTCTTTTGCTTGCAAACAAAAGGATGTGAAGAAACTAATAAACGACTTCATTTGTATCATAAATTGATACTAAAAGTATGCCATAAAACTTTCTGACAAAATTATCAGCTTCTGCTGTTTTTTTGCAAGGAGAATGAGAAAAAAGTGAATTGTTATACCCTTTTACAATGGAAAGCAGAGATTATATAATTCATTGCAATATAAATAATGGAGACAGAGCGTCACGGTTGGCGATAGTTTTACTCCTTCTAACTTTGAATAATGCTAATTTTACATTAAAAATTCAAGCCAAAATATTCACTTCCTTATTTAATTAAGAAACACTACTTTCGATAGCGACTAATATTAAAATCTCAGCTTAAGCTGCCGATAAAATTAATATGAAAAATTACATTTTTTCCAAAAGAAAAAACTGAAGATACTAGTGTGCTGCACCTATTTGTGATTTGGTTTGTCTTGCCTAATTGCATTTATATATCAAGTACTCAAGAATCATTAAAAATCAATTAACTTAATGCAGATCAAAATTAAAGCTACTTTGGTAAGTTAAGTGAAAGGAAGTTTCGACCAAGGATGTAGCTCCTGTAACCTGTAGATGGTATTCAAGTAAAGTAAAAGTAAGATATTATAGCCAGAAAAAATTAACCAAAAAATGTGTATACTTTTTGATACCCAAAATATTTATATTTAAATTATATATCCATTTTATTTTGTAACAATTGTTTTATTGTTGTATTGTTTCTGGTATTTCGTTTCATCTTATTTTAAAATATGGTTGTAATCTGTATATAAAAATAATTTAATTATTAATTGAGAAAAATAATACGAAAATCAAAGTACTAACAGTAGAAAATCCAGAAACAAGATAACGGGCGGATTCTAAGGCTCATACTGTCCAATATTCCAATCGGCAGATTCATCAACTCCCTCTTCAAAACTACTTTTACCTGCGTTATATAATTTATTGTGTTCTTTGACTTCTTTGACAGTTCGTAAAAAGTTCTGAAAACGCCGTTGCTCCTCCAAATCACTTGGATATGTTTTGTGGTATTTTGCCTTCCATTTTAGGAAACTTTTCCATGTTGCTTCGAAAGCGACACTATTAGTTATAAAATACAAGCTCAACAAAATTAATGATATTTTAAAGTATAACATTTTTTCTTTTGTAGTTCAAGTTCTTCACTTTTTAGACGATGGCAACGAAATGATTTACTTGCTTTAAAATTTTTATTATTTATAGAATTTGCTGTAATTTCCATTACGAGAATCTAAGATGCTTTAAGGTAGCAGCAAAAATTATTCTTTAAAAAGTACGGTTGGGAACCCAGGCAACATTCACGTTGATATGGCATAAAATAGGTGTAATAATATAAGCACTCGTTCAAATTTAATTAAGGCTGGAACAGAATGTGCAGCGTAAACTATGCAGCTGAAGCAGAAAATGTAGCGGAACGAATGACAAAGTTTCTAAAGAGTACGGTTGGCCCAAGGCCACATTTACGCTGATATGGCATAAAACAAATACTTGGAAAATTTTACCAGCAATAATATTTCAATTCGTTCTGTTGTGCCTGGTTTTATTATGTCAAATATATACAATCAAACCTGAAATAGTCTTTCTCTGCCATATTGGCATATTGGTATTAAGTATTCTTCACGTGATTATAGAAATCTTAACCCTCTAGTTCCCAAAATTTTCGATTGATTAATGTTGGTGTAAAAGTCATAAATTTGTTCGCGAAACCCTACAAAATTTAATGGGCATGGTTTTATGAAGTCGGAAAGGTTGAATGCCTAAAAGTATTTGTTGTTAAATAAACGTTTAATCAATTTGTTTTAAATAATTAAATATTTTGTATAAAAAATTCAAATTTCCAGCTACTCATAGTTAGTTTGTTTAATTTGGTTTGTAAGGCATGAAGTATTTTATTTATTTTTAAATTCATTTATAATAATTAATTTTCCTGTTTTTCACAAATTTTTGACTTTGATTGTCGCTAACGTCTATAATATGTATCATAACTAAAAATTGATGCATTTTTTTAAAAGGTTGGGAAATTCCATAAACATTATGATAAAATGTAGCTACAAAAAACTATTAAAGTGGCTTGAGAACTAACGCTCTATATATTCTACATAAAATCTTTTTACTAATATCTATTAAAATTCAGACTAGAAAGGGTTAAGCATTTTTCTATGAAGAAGTTTTTCTTTGAAGATAGATTGTGGGTTTTTTTTTTAATAATTAATAATTATAAGCATAAAGAGAATATTGCAAATTTTTTTTGGTTTTCAAATGAGAATTTGATTTTAAAAAAAAATTGTCTTTATGTGGTTTTAATCTTCAGTGACCCCAAGCATTTTCTGATGAAAAATATTTTCTTTTAAAGTTATTTGTTGTTATTTCTCATGATTCATGCTGAACAAATATTAGTAAAAATATTGTTTCGGCTTTAACCCTAACTAAGCAACAGCTGTAACTTGACTAACCCCTGTACGATTTTTCAAATTTGAATTGTAGTTGTAGGTAAGTTAAAAGTAAAATAATTTTTTATTAAACTCTTGAAAAGTTCTCCAAAATTAACGTACATTAATTTAACGGTCATTAGTTTTATTATAAACAGTATTTTATAACAAAAACACAAGTTAAACTATTGAAAGAAAGATAAAAACAATAAAAAAGATTTTATGATTACAGTTTATAACACAAAAATTAATTAACATTAACGTTCATTTTATTAGATTAGTATGAGAAAATTAACGATCAAAACTTCCACAGAAGAAAGAATTTTGAATTGGAGTTTTCAACATAGTAGCATTAGGTTGTCATAAACCGTAGCAGTTCATCATGCACACACATATTCATATGTACATAGGAATCATATAGTATAATAACCCCTTTTCAGTGATGATAATGATGGCACTCAATGAAATAATGAAATGTTCTGTTCTTGTATATACAAATACAAACTTATGCGACGGAAGTTGTAGTTGATATTAGAGTACAAAGTATTTAAAAATTAACAAGTAACGAACAACAGCACAACAGCAACAAAAAAAAAAAAAAAACGTTATCTAAATTATATAATAGTTGAATTATGTAGCAGAAGTCAAGAGTATTTTTGGCCACTTATATGATTATTGTACCACATTCTGGCTAGCTGGGATCTTTACCTTTTCTCATTGATGTGAAACGTTGAGTGCAAGGTGGAAATTTTTTTTTCATCTTTAGTTTTTTCTTTTCATAAATTTCTTGCAGACCAGAAAACAATAAACTCAAACTATTTAGACTTTTTTAAAACGTTTTCACTTACTCTCTTATTATATAACTTTAGTTCAGGTAATTTTTTTTTAATATTATTCATAACAGCGTAACAACTTTTTTGTATTTCTATTTTCTTTGAGCTTAAGTTAAAAATTATTTTTCTATCTTAAGACAATTCTTGAAATCAGCGAAGCATAAAAGTTATGAAACCAAACATTTCTTGTTATATAGAAAGAAAAATTATTAGAACTTTAACACAACAACAACAAAAATAATACTAACAAAAACGCCAATGAAAAGTAAATAAACAGTAACTCTGCTGTCGTTTATATTTATTTATTTTTTTTTTTTTTGTGTTTTGGGCATGTCGTGCAAAAATTTTTTAAGCGTAACAGGATCAAAGGGAAGAATCATCGAGCTCGTACTCCACAAGTACTGCGGGTAATGCCCAGAATTATAAAGCGTAAAGACTAAGAAGCTTTTTGATTGTTGTTGTTGCTGTTGTTACAAAAAGTACACTCCCAAGAAGAAAAAAAAAAACAATAAAAATTTACACAATTTTCGCAAATATTTGAAGAACAAATTGTCATTTTTTAGAAAAGACTACAACAATAAGAAAAAACTTTAAAAAACATAAATACAAATAAAATAAAAAACTTTTTACATATCATGTTAAACGACCCAGTAGGGAATCGCATGAGGAATGATTTTAAGAATGTTGGAAAATAACTAAAGTCTATTAGGAATGAAATCAAATTTATAGAAAATTAATTCAGGTCTGTAAAGTATGTAATAAATAAATTCAGGCCCAAATGCATGAATTCAAAACTGTAAGAAATGAATTCAAGCCTGTCAGGAATGAATTCAGGCCCGATTGTATGAAATAAGGCCCAATGAATGAATTCAAAATTGTAAGAAATGGATTTAAGTTCGTTAGGTATGAATGAAGTCAGGCCCAGTTGGATGAATTCAAGACTATTTGAAATTAATTCAAGTTTACCAGAAATGAACTCAGGTCCTATCAGATGAATTCAAGAGTGCTTCAAATTAATTCAAGTCTGTCAAGAATGAATTCAGTTTCGATTGAACAAAGCCAGCCCCAATTAAATAAATTTAAAACTGTTAGAAAAGATTTCGAGAACGCATTCAAGAATGTTGGGAATGAGTTTAGGTTCTACAGTCCTTAGAAATAATTTGAAGTGTGTTAGAAATTATTTCAAATATGTAAGGTTTGAACTCAGTCCCGATTCAAGACTGTTTGAAATTAATTCAAGCTTGTAACGCTTCACGCATGTAAGATATGAATTTAGCTGCCAATGATGGATGAATTGAAGTCTGTTAGAAAGAAAAGTCTATTAGGAATGAACTCAGGTATGTTCGGTTTAAATTCAGAAATGTTAGGAATTGAATCCAGATTTAATTAGATTAATTCATGACCATTGAAAATTAAATATGGTCTGTTAGAAATTAATTCTGGCTAGTTAATATTGAATTCAGGAATGTTGGGAATGAACTCAAGCCCGACCGAATGAATTTAGAAATGATTCAATATTGTTGAAAATTAATTCAAGTCTGTTAGGAATGAGTTCAGGTATGTTTGGTTTCAATTTAGGAATGAATTTGTTCATTTTAGCAATTATTTTTTATTAATTATTAATTCAGGTTTCTAATATCATGTCTATGACTACAAGTAAACAGAAAATGATAAATCGAACACCCAGGCATATCAGACTGAACATTAATCGAGTTACCAGAAGAAATTAATCTAGTTTCCAGAAAAGAGCTAGATAAATTTGTATGAGCAAATTAAAAATTATAATTCTATTCTTTTATTATTTTCTTCTGAAATTTCAAAAGTGACGGGATTTATCATTAAACAGAGACAAATGAAGCAAAATTTTTGGGTCTGATAATTTAGACGCCCCAATTTATAAGGCTTTGCCTGAAGCAACACACTGCATTAGGTTTAGAGTAAAATAAAACATACAAAAAAACAAAATCTGAATTTTTCCAGACTGTCACACAATTTCCTACTGGGTAGTACACATGTAGGTAGTACATGTGTTTTGCTGTGCTTTAACACTGAAGGTCATTACAGCCAATGCACGTCAGCCAGTCAGTCAGTCAGTGCGGCGGCACGGCACGGTACTGTGCATAGACCATAAAGTGCTTTAACCCTTTTTAATAATACTTGTCGAGTTATTTATGTGTTTAAATAGGTTTTTGTTGTATCTACAGTATGTATTATTAAAAGAATTGTTAAGAATAAAGGCAAGACAGAAAGAAAGCAAAAGAAAAGAAATAAGAAAAAAATTGAGTTGAATGCCTTTTAAATTAACTTCCAGTGCAAATGTGATAGTCATAAATCCGCTATATAAATCGTATATGTACTTGTACTTGCATATACATATGTATATATGTTAGTAATAACACATAAATACAGACATATTTTTTATATGTATGTATGTGCTCATATTTCTTTAACATCTTGTGGTTTAAGGTTTTTCCTTTATTATAATTATTAACTCTTGTAACTAATAAAGCAATTAAATAAGTTTTACTGTTACTGGTCTGTCTGTCATCGTTATAGTTGAGACATATATTTCAAAACGATTGAAATTGCATTGCTAACATTTTGTTTTATTTGTTGTTTGGCTAATATTTTTCGATTTTCTCGGTAACTATGCAAAATGCTTTTTTATTTGGCAATGACATTTTTCAACTAATATTTCTTGTCTTCTCTACCGGAAGGTGCTAATTTTTCGATCCATTGTTTTATTGTAATTTTTATGTAGCTCACTTTTTACTGCAGATGCTGCTGCTGTATATGTTTTGCTAACAATTAGAATCATGCTATTTTTATGTTATTATTAAAATAACTTTATTTATTTTTTTAATTTCTTATTTAAATATGCAAACAGCGAAAAATACGACATAATTAAATATACTTTATATTTATTTGTGCTTATTGAGGCATGCCGCTCGTTTGCTGGCAAAAACAGCGGTGGCTATTTTCAAGGCCCCATTGCCTAGCAGTCGTCCAGCAAAAGTTGGGCATTGAGAAAGATAATGCTCTGTAGTGTCATTTTCCTCATTAAGGTAACGCGCATTTGCTGCAAAACTGTCATAATACAAATATATCAAATTCGAATTGAGTTTATACAGAAATAACTATTATTTAAGGTTTTAGCTTGTGTAAAAAAAATCGTAACGGTATTTTATGAACACTCCTTGTGAGCAGAGTATGTGCTGTTTTTATGTACCCATACATTTTTTTTATATTTTTTTTTACTTGCAGCAAATGAGTGATGTGTGCCTCATGTTGTAGTTTTCGCATCTTGTCTGATACGCTCACGAAACAAATAGGAATCCAAATTTACCAATTAAAGAAAAACCAATACAGATTTTGTATTTGTTTAACAGAAACACAAAAACTTAGAAAATTACATTAATTTTTATTTAGGGGCTGAGTTTAAGGGGGAAGAACAATGTGACGGCAGGAAAAATTAGTGATTTTCGGGAATTTGGAATATGGGGATCGTTTTATATTCATTTTCTTAAGTGCACTTCCAAAAGTATTTCCATAAATTTTTAATAAAAAATATTGAATAAAATCGCGTCGATTTCTCAAGAAAGGATTTTCTAAAAAAATATTTCGTTTTTAATAATCTATATGAGTATAATTCTCGTCGTACGTAGCGTTTTTTTCTTTTTATTTTCCACAAAATGGCGACTGATTCAAAATTTGTTCATGTTTACGATCCTTTTTTGTTTGTTTTTGGTTCAAAAGAGCTACTGCAAAGACGAACAAAACGAATAAAAAAGATTAAAAATCGATCAATATTTGATCGAGTTATCGACGCTACCAGTTCGCAAAAAGTCGTTTCGAGAAAAACGCGTTTAAAGTTTTCAGTCTACTTACTATCACTAAAATGGCTGTAAATCAGACAATTTTTGGAATTTTAACTTGAAATTTTTAAAATAAAATTTTTTGACCCTTCCCCTTTTTTGGCCTTCCCCCTTAAAGACGAAAGAAAACTTTGTATTTCTGGATCTCGAACTAAATGTAAAAATAATCAGAAATCAGAAAAAAATCTTGTAAAAATCAGAAATCTTTTAAAAATTAATCAATACCTTCAGAGACATTCTCTTGAGCATCTCTGATCTCTGAACTGAGTTCGGTGCTAAGTTAAGAAAATTGAGTAATATTTACTTTTTTCTTTGTACTAGAGCGCCATCTATGGGTCGACCGATTGGATTGAAATTTGTGCACCAGGGTTTTTTGGGCCAAGGAACCTATTTTAGGTTTCTATTTTGGTATAAAAAATATTTTTTAGAGAACTTTGAGGCAAACGTTGTTATAAACTTTAAGCTAAACTAAAAACTAAAAAAGAAGGGGGGATTAGGGGAAAGAGGGCATACCTTTCAAAAAAAAAAAATTCATCCAATATATATTTTTTGTGTATTCTCTGTGGGAGAACATTCCTTAAGTCTATTTTGGACTCCTACGTCAATTTTAATACGCTGGCGTATATTTTACTCATTTCTAACTATTTGAGTTTGAGTATTTTTTTTTGGAAAAAAACGAAAAAAAAAAATATTAAAAATCGATCAATATTTGATCGAGTTATCGACGCTACCAGTTCGCAAAAAGTCGTTTCGAGAAAAACGCGTTTAAAGTTTAAAGTTTAAGTTTTCAGTCTACTTACTATCTCTAAAATGGCTGTAAATCAGGCAATTTTTTGAAACTATGTACACATATTTTCGAAAATATAAACTTTAATTTAAGATACAATTTTTTGACCCATGACAGTGGCCATCCCCCTTAAAGACGAAAGAAAACTTTGTGTTCCTGGATCTCGAACTAAATGTAAAAATAATCAGAAATCAGAAAAAAATCATGTAAAAATCAGAAATCTTGTAAAAATCAGAAATCTTGCAAAAATCAATCAATACCTTCAGAGACATTCTCTTGAGCATCTCTGATCTCTGAACTGAGTTCGGTGCCAAGTTTAGAAAAATTGAGTAATATTTAAATTTTTCTTTGTACTAAAGCGCCATCTATGGGTCGACCGATTGGGTTGAAATTTTGTGCACCAGGGTTTTTTGAGCCAAGGAACCCATTTTAGATTTCTATTTTGGTATAAAAAATATTTTTTAGAGAGCTTTGAGGCAAACGTTGTTAAAAACTTTAAGCTAAACTAAAAACTAAAAAAGGGAGTGGGGGAAAGAGGGCGTACGTTTCAAAAAAAAAAAAAAAAAAAAAAATTGATCCAATATATATTTTTTGTGTCTTCTCAATGGGGAGGACATTCCTTAAGTCTATTTTGGACTCCTACGTCAATTTTAATACGCTGGCGTATATTTTACTCATTTCTAACTATTTGAGTTTGAGTATTTTTTTGGAAAATAAATAAACCCTGCGCATATTTTTTGCTTTTTTATCTCGTAATAGGTAATAGGGTAAAACGAGTAATAATATGTTCCACAAAAATTTTATTCGTAAAATTTTATTATGAATCACTGAACAATACAAAGCCCTACATTTAGTTTTACTATAATAAAATAACTTTTTGTGGTCATTTAATCTTCCAGTGTTATTTGTGATAACTTTACTTATTGCATATTTTATTTTTTTGAAATTGTTGTGTGACAGAAAAATTTAGAATTTTATTAAAATACAAATAAACCAACTATTTAAATGTATAAATTCCTAAAAATACACGTATAAGCAAAACCCAACAAGTTAGAAAACAAACTGAAAAATAATAATAATAAAAAAAAAAATAAAAAAATAAACTGACAAGAAAAATTTCGAAAATGTAATAAAGTGCAATTTGCAGACGCCTGATAAATTATAGCTCAGCTGTAGAATGGCGGGTAACACTAAAAGCGATACAGATACCACCACAGACTGAGTAGACTTTAGTAGAGTAGAGTAGAGCAAAGTGCAGTATCAGGTATTAAAAACGAAACGTATTAGGTGCGGGCAAAAAACAAATAAAATTGGCGCAATGTAAATAAAAATGTTAACTCTTAAGGGCGATCGCTTACTCGCGACTCAGCGTGTTTTTTTTTTTTTGTTTTTGCAATTGTTATTTTGTTTGTTTTTTTCTTGTTATTATTTTTTTTTTTTTGCACTACAGAGCGCCTTCTGCAGTAGGCCGCTTTGGGAAAAGTAAAGTGGTGGCAGTGAAAGAAAACAAAGATGTTCACGATGACGACGGCCAGCAGACATAATATTACCATTATTAGAGTGTACTACAATATTATAGCTCAACCAACAGCAATGAAAAAGAGATGTTAACAAAGTGTTTGTAAAAACGAACAAAAAAAAAACCAGATAAAAAACAAAACCTTCAACAAAATAGCAAATGATTATGGGCTAAAAGACACTATTAGTCTACATAGATTATTGAAGTTTGTATTCATGTATGTATGTATCTACATATGCACGACGTATGTAGATCGCGAATAAACCACAAACAAAAAAACGTGGACATAGTTAACTATTTAGTAGTAGGTACAAAAATACTATGAACTACATACTTATAGTTGGAACTAAAGCAAAAAAAAAAAAAATAAATAAAAAAACTTAATTTCATTTGGTACATATGCACTCTAGTGTAGTGCAGTGAATTAAAGAAAATTGTTGTGTGTGCGCCTTAAAGTGCGGAGAGCAAAATTTATGATCACAACAATTAAGTGAAACGAAATTCTTTATACAAATAACATGCAAAAGTAAGAAAATCGTAGATAGATGTAATAGTTGTTCAGTGTACTTTTAACACACACATGCATGTAAAAATGAGCAAATGAATGAATGATAATGAATGATATTTGTATAATTTGCAAATGAGAAATATTTTCTTATACTTTTATGGCACAACAGCCCATGGAGGGTCTGAACCGCGCTTTCCGCAATATATCTATTGTATTGGCATTGCTGTTCCTTTTAGGATTTACAATATTAAGAAGAGTAGTAGTGGTAGTACAAACACTTTTCAATAAACGAAATTTAAAGGTGAATTGTAAATACTATAGCAATAAATTTTGTTTGGTTAAGTTAAAATTTTATGGTTCTTTATAACGGATCTTGGGAATGTTTTCAATTCGTGAAATATTTCTCTTGTGCTTTCATTTTCTATTTAATGATAACAAATTTTCAGCAAACAAATTCTATTTTAAATTGGTATTAAAAAAACAACAAATTTGCAGCTATTCTGTTAAATCAGGCATGAAGCGAAGTGGATCGTAAACAAAATGAATTAAAATTGCACATAATTACTGTACTAGTAAATTAATGGTAGGCGAACATTCTATCAAGTGTTGTAAAGCGAAAGTTCATTGAATTTGACCGAATCATTCAGAGAAATTGAACCCAAAACGATGAGTAAAACAGGAATTTAAATCATTGAAAATTCAATATTATATATTTCCTTAATACATATTAACGAATGTATAGCCTATGTAGACTCAATAAAAAGTTTTCTGAATGGCAGCTGAACAGACTCGAGAATATACAGGGTGACAATCGTAAAGTGACGCACACATTTCAGCAGTTATTTTCAAAAGGACGTACTTCCATTAAGTACAATTAAGGGTTAACATTGCTGAATATATAAGCATTCATTTGAACCCCACCTCATTCAATATAACCTCCTTTAGCCTGCACACATGCCTTCAATCGATCCGGAAATCGTAGGACTGTTCGCCGCAGGACTTCCTGATCAATTTCAGTCCAGGCTTTCTCTAATGAATTTGTCAGCGACTCCAGACTGTGGTGTTGAGATGCACAAGCCTTACTCTCTAAAATACTCCAAATAGAGTAGTCCATTGGATTCAAGTCTGGGGAGTATGGTGGCCATTCTTGAGATGTTATGAATCCAGAAAAATTGTCTTTTATCCATGTTTGCGTTAATTTTGCCATGTGGGAAGGTGCAGAATCTTGCTGGAAAGTCCAGTTTTCATTTCCAAATGTATCTTGGGCCCAGGGAAGAGCATGTTCATTTAAAATGCTCCGATAAACAACCTGGTCAATTTTAACACCCTCTTCAACGAATATTAGAGGGGTTCTGGCATTAGCGGAAACTCCAGCCCATACCATAACCATGTTACAGCAGCGGTTCTCAACTGTTTTCGTTCTGCGCCTCACTTTTTGAATAAGTGCCAAGCCCACGCCTTCCCCACTTTGCTTTTTACACAACATTTTTTGTACTGGTTTACTATTTATAAATTAAATCATACCCGCCTGGGAAAATACCTAGTTGTGTTAAGGATAAACTAAGCTAGTAAACTTATCTACTAGTTGAATAGTTTCTCGTGAGGAAAACTAGGATGATGAAGTTTTAGTGAGGTTGTAGTTGGAATATCACTAGAAAAAACTAACCAATTAATTAATAAATCGAATTAAGATGCATTCTCTGAAGTGAAAGTTTATGTAAAAGACAGTCAAGAAACCCACCAAAAAAACTGTAGGTATTTCACATTCGATTTAATTTTTTTTTTTTGATAAATATTTTCGCGGTTAAACTCAGAAATTTAAAATGTGCATATTTTAAAAAAGTGCATATTTTAGCAAAACTAAATAATATGATTACAAATATTTGTTTATTGAAATGTCTCCGCGCCTCCCTTCAAATCTATCTACGCCCCCCTAGGGTGGCGCGCCCCACCACTTGAGAACCACTGTGTTAGAGACTGAAATGTGTTAAGTACATTTTGTAGTTTTAGCTACTGTTATTAATTATGCGTGAATATTCTGAACATTTTCATACCATCATTCATTTAACTGCTTCCTTACGGTAGTTAAAACTAACTCTTTACAATATTTCAAAACTAATAATAAATTGCTTTAATTTCTGCAACTCAAACAAAAAAAAAAAAAAAAAAAGGAAAAGAACTACGTTGCTTCATTTAATGACATCATACCATAGAAAATCTCAATTGCAATCAACGCTTCAGCCTGCAATCAAAAAAAATCCACTTAATTTTCAAAGCCTTCTTTCAAACTCTCCACAAAAATTATTTGCATAATGATATTAACGACAATTGCATCAATTGCAACCAATCAACATCAACAACAGCAGCAATGCAAACAAAGTTGTACTGAGTAGCAGCAAGCAGCAACTACAAGGAGTAAACGCCAATGCCAATTTAACCAAACACTGCAAATGACATCAAAATCTACTTACATATCTCCAAATAAACAATGGTGTACAAAGATACAATGTATAGATATAATTTGATTGTTGTTGTTTTGGTGTTGGTGTTTGGTGTAGTAAAATCAACGAAAATAAATGCTATGACCTAGTTAAAAATTTCGCTGCTGTTTCTGCCAGCATTTATATTTATATTTCAGACACCCAAGTATTCGTTCGTTTGCACTTCATTGGTTTGCTATGGCAGGCAACAGCAATGCCAGTCAATAAAGGGCACAGGTGGCAAGGCTGTATGCTGTGTTGTTGTATGTTTGTTTGTTGTTGAGGTAGGAAATGTTTATTTTGGCAAATATTTTTCAATTATAGACAATTTTATTTTTTAAGCTACAAACTTTAAAAATAAAAAATAATTAATAGGTAGTGAAAAATAATCAAAAATTAATTTTTGAATAGAAATTTCTCCCATTAGAATTACATATCACAATAAATTACAATCATTATTCCCATAATCATCATCGTCATCATCATACCACTGTGTATTCATTTTATTAACGATAGAATTATAGGCAATTTTTAGATTATTTTGATATGAGCAGATAGTTGTGTGGACATATTCGTTGTATGTATAGACGCTCCACCAAAAAAAAAAAATTAAAAAAAATGTCTATACATTTCTGCCTAAATTTAAGTCTAATCTGCCTAAAATGAGTATTTCGTGATGCTATTATCCTAGTTTCAATTTCAACACGAATTTTTACTTTAGTATTAGTATGAGGTTTTTTAATTCTTGTTGCTGATATTTTTTTTTTAAATTTTTTTTTGTCATAAACCTAGCAAAAATGCGTTTATATATTGCCATTGAGGTGGTGGCCTCATATGCGTGCTAACAATTGTTGTTAAAATTGAGAGAAAAACTTCATTGCAAGAAGCCTAAAGCTGACACGATTAGAAGCGTGTAGAGTTAAAAGCAAAAAGCTTTTTCCTCTAAGTAAGTACGTGTATATGCATATATTTAGATGGAGTAACGAGTATAGCATCCACATAATAATAATAATATTGATACCATCCTAAGGTTCTATCTGTTTGGCTGCACATGAAATTAATGTTGAATCTGGGCAAATATTTATTGCTATCATATAAGATTGCAATAATTTTTCTACAATACTTTACTGTATATATTAGAGACAATACAGCCAAATCTTCATAAAATATGTACACTTAAGGGGTTTAGCAAAAAATGTATCGCTTCTCCCTTTAAAATGTTTCTGATCCACAATAAAAATCGTGAAAAATAGTAAATAGTGAGATATTCAGTTGAAATTTTGAACGTACACATTAACCAGCACTTACTTATGTTTTATTGCAAAAATAAGTGAAATCGGTTTAAAATAGGAACAAGCTTCTGATATTTAATAAAATTGACTAGTGAGATATCGGCTTGAAATTTCGTACATGAGTTTCAAATAATATTGTTTTATTATTTAACAAAAAACTACATGCTTTACTTCCAAGCAAAAGCAAGTTTTTAATATACAATAAGATTCGTTAAAAATAGTTAATAGTGAGATATTGACTTGGAATTTTGTACATTCTTATAATGAAATGAGTGAAATCGGATAGAACCACGCTTAACTCTCACACAGAAGTTTTTAATAATATTGAGTTGAAATTGTGCAAGTATACTATAAACATAATTTATTTATAAACTAATGAAATCAGAATTCAATTCGATAAAAATAGTAGCAACTGAGGTACTGAGTTGAAATTGTGCAAGTATACTATACCACCTACCATACAAACCATAGCTGTATTTCTTACTATTATTATTATTATTATTGATGGGTGTGCACTGCGACCTTGAGATCTATTGTGCCCCTTCGTAGATTTATAGTGTTGCCATAAGTCCGGCTTCCGATAGAATTTTTAGTATTAATCCTATTTCTATGGAGTTCCCTTCAATCCCAATTAGCATTTGATATTTGATGCTCCCCAGATTTCTATTGCAGATATGCATAAGCGCTAAGCACTGTCCTAAAACATGATTCACAGTTTAAGTATCTTCCCTGCAAAACCTGCATGATTTATTAGACATAATTCCTAGTTTTGTTAGATGATAATTTAATCTACAATGGCCTATTAGAATTCCTGTAATGATTCTTAAACTATTCTTAGACAAATTCATACATTTTTTAAAGCGTTTTAGGTTATATGTCCCCGTCAGTGCCTTTGAATGTTCTAATCCTGGTCTGTTTTCCCAGTATAGTTCCCTTTGCTTCTCTTCTTCTTTTCTAACCAATAGAGCGAAAGTTCCATTTTCCATTCCGCTGAATGGTTCTGGACCTACGAAGGGAGTCATTGCTCCTTTCGTTGCTAGCACATCAGCAATTTCGTTCCCTTCAATCCCAATGTGCCCTAGAGCCCACAGAATCCAAACCTGATTATGTAGGCCAAGCGTATTTAGTTTTTCAAGGCACTCCATCACCAGTTTTGTGGTTACCTGGTGAGATTGTCTTAATAGCCGCTTGGCTATCGGTTAGGATAACAATGTTTTGACCCCGGTCGTTGCGCTTGAGACTGAAGTATATACACCTATCAATTGCGTATATTTCCGCTTGAAAGATACTAATGTATCTACCCCTGGGCTCCGAGTATTTCATCCTCGGTCCAAATACCCCTACTCCGGTACCTTCGCAAGTTAGTGACCCGTCCGTGTACCATGTAATCATGGGATGGTATGTCTTATGCGTTCCAGATATACCTTTCTATTCTTTTCTGTTACTTAGTTTGGTTTTGAATCGTTTTACAAAGCTGAACTTTGGTTGCATGCTGTCCCTCGGGAAAGCAATTTCGGGATGTTGCCTCTCGAGAATATCAAACTGCCCCGATATCTTCACCAGACATCCTCAGGATTGCCCTATTCACTTGTGAAGAGGTGTAAGTTCTAATAGAACTTCTATGGATGCTGTTGGACAAGTTCGCATGGCACCAGTTATGCACACACAGGCTAGTCTCTGCAGCTTATTAAGCGTGTTGATGATCGCCTGTTGCCTTGTTTTCTCCGCCCAGACTATTGCTCCATAAGTAATCATATGACGTATTACCATTGGATATATCCAGCGCAGTATTCTTGGGTTGCAGCCCCAACTTTTTCCAGCGATCGATCTACATATCAAAAATTATCTAAAAGCTTTCTTTGTTATCTCATTAGCATGCGTTTTCCAAAGTAGTTTTTGGTCTATTTTTTACTAGAGGATGTGAAAAATCGATAGTTGATACTTTATCTAGTTTTTCAATAATTTTTACAAAAAATTTATAATTCTTCAAATTTAAATCACGATAACTCCTAAACTAAGTAAACTTGATATAAGATAATTAACATGTTCCTTTTTTGAGATTTAATATGGTCACTCAGCATTTTCCAATACAATTTACTTAATCGCACATTTTTGGTTTACTTCACTATTTCAACTTTACTTCCTGGGAACTGCTTTTTTTTTAATTACACTGCGTTGTCAACTTCCTGTTGTTTAAAGATAAAAACTATATTTCGCTCTGTAGGTCACCGCTGAATCTTTATATCTCTCAACCTGAAAAGCAGCAGATTAAGTTAAAAAGAAATGGCAATTTTGAAATGCTCTATAAATCTCAAAAATAGTAAGATCGCACTGCGTGATATACGATTCAATAAAAAAGGATTTCTGCATATCGCTCTCCTACACTAACGCAGCATATAAAATATCGAAAATTAAGAAATTGAATTTTAATATCATTGTCCTCATTTATGTGCGCATACTCCTTGCTGTGCATCACAAAATACACAAAACTAAAAAAAAAAAATAAACCCCGAAAAGGAAAAAACTTTATGCTATCTATCTTCTTCAGCGGTGTACAGCACGCCGCCACAACAGAGCAGATTATGAAGGTATGCCTAAGCACAGTTATAATCTGGCAGCTCAGAGACGCTAAATTCATAGTGTATTGAATATTGTGAAAGATTAAAAGAAGTAAAAACCCAAAACAACAACAACAACAACAAAACAAAATCTAAAGCTACTATTATTTTGCTTGACTTGAATATTTGACATCAAAAGAAATGCGAATTAAAGAACAACAACTCTAATGTAAACTAGCAAAACTTGTTGATTTTAGAGGCTGCTGCCACTGCCTCTGTTACGGTTGTTATTGCTGATATTTCGCTTGCCGCTGATGATGCTATTCCTGCTGTTGCTCATCAGGTTGCCAACAACATTGCTTGTAATCTTCTATACAAAGAGACAAAAATGCATTTTATTTCAAGGAATATTCAAATGTATAGATCAACAGCAAAGCAAATGCAAACACTGCAACAACAAAAACAACAACAGCACCACCACTAGCTACACTTGGTTTATGTTCAGTTCCATATAGAACAATTTGGTTTGGACTTGGCCTGAATAGCACAGCAACAGCAACAGCAGCAAACTGCCTTGGAAAACATATTCGCTAATGCTGATTCTATTGCTGTTGCTGCTGCTGCTGCTATTGTTGATGTGGATACAGTGAATGTATATTGAAGATGCTTCTTAATCTGTAGCTTTTGCTATTGCTTTTACAAACTAGTCGCTGTCGTCATCGTCGTAATGTTTACTTGTTGCAATTTCTTCCTGTTTTATATATTTATTCTCTATTTTAACTGGTATTTCTAGATTGACATTTAAACGGTTTTTTAATTTTTTTTTTTTTTTCTTTTTTTGTTGTGCTAAATTGCTCGAACAGCATATACATCGACCAGCAACGAGAAACGCGTTTTACAATTGCAGCAGGCAGCAACAATAGCTGCTGTAACTTGTGTCTGTGTGTCGGTTTTGTGCTGATTTTTATTTTTACTGATTTTTATTTTTTTTTTCAAATACATTTAAGAGTTTTTTATTAAAAAATTGTTGTAATTTTATTGCTAAAGTAATATCAAAAGTTTTTATACGAAACACGGCGCTCATATCGCTACATAATGAACTTAAAAACGAATAGATTACCGTAAAAACCTTTTCACTTTTCACACTAGGTTATTAGGTTCAAGTAAATCACCGTAAGGTAATTTCAGTAGATGTTTTCTGATTCACTTGACGGTATGTGTCTGCCTGAAGAATGAAAAACAAACAAAGAAAATAAGAATTAAAATGCGGTATCGAATTCCATGGTAAGAGAAGAGAGGTATCAACTGAAGGAGGATATATAGGAAGGGAAAGGAGAACGAGGTGAATCAGTTAGCTTGTAGCCTCTCACTCTTCCTTAAGAGGAGTGAAAGTTTTAAAAAGAAAATATGTTTGAAATTTGTTTCTTATTATATTTACAAATTATGTTCGTCTCAGCCTCTAGAACTACCATTGCTCCCAAGTCCGAGTATTCGGAGTATCGAGCAGCAGATAAAAGTAGTAAAGTTGAACATATTTAGAAATCAGGCGTTTTGAGAAGACTTCTTTGTAGAAAAAGTAGAAAAAGAGAAACTAAAAAATTTAAATTAGCTTTAAAATAGAAATAAATATTTAATTCTACTTTTCGTTCAGAGTCAGGAGGAGAAGAGTGTGATGTGTGATGCCCACTCTGGTTTTCTACTCGGGTCTAGTCCTTGGCTACGCGCATATGTACATATATGCATTAATTTAGATACTTTGGCCTTTTGACAAAATATTTTATCTCTACAGACGAAGTTCCTTCTTTTCTTTAGCACCTCGAATTACTTTTCCTTCTCCTATCTCTATATATCCAGTTCTTTTAGTTGAAGAGTTAAAGCTTAAATTAAAAATACTAGAAACTAGGGGTTAAAAGAAGTAAAAATGCGTATGCAGAGATAAGTTTTTTTTTTTTGCCAAAAGTCTACTGTGTTGATCTTTAACCAAAGCTTTTTTTTTAGAATTTTTCGATATGGGGTAAAGTAGATAGAACTGAAAATTACTTTAATTAGAAGGGGGAAAAATTAAATATATAATCGATTCGGCTTTATACAGAGGTAATGAGGTATGAAACCCACTCCGAGATTTTCTCTGGTTAAACTTCAAGTGACAAGCCAGACTCATTTGCCCAACGTTAAGTAATATCTTTGAACATTGACTACTAGTAGATGGGCTCAAATCTTGTAGAAGAATTAGAAAACTCGGTTCTATAGTTAATTAGGCAAGAAACGAAAATTCCGCTTCTATTAATATACGATAAAGCATCAATGATATTTTAATATCCACTTAACTTGAGCACTCCTACGTTAATCACACAAAAAGAGAGAAAAACAAAGCATGGATATACTTTTAATTCACCAATCACAATCTTTACTTTCCATTTAGTAGGTAAAATTCCAAAGTCAAAATTTCAATTCAGTTAAAACGAACTAAACAAACTAATCGAAAACTGTATAGCAATCAAGAATTCCCCACTGAATTCAGTTTCTTTTCACTAATGAAAAATATGAAGATACAAAATATATTTAGCTTGACAATATTTAAAGCATTAATGAATGAGCGCATGAATAATTAAGCAAAGAAAAAACGTTTAATGAATAAACATTTCATTGTCGTTCAAAAGAAATTTATGCAAAAAAAAAAAAAAAAAAAACAGATAAAGATGTAAAACATTCAAAGAACAGGTTCAAAGTAGGTTAAATATTGTCAGAGGAGCAAGCGAATGAGACTCAGAACAACAAAAACTCCAAAGCTAAAATGTAGAACAAATAAACAAAATATATTGTATATGAGTATAAACGCTGCCTAAATAAAGCAGGTCAAATATGAAATTTTTTGTTTATTCTAACTAATTTTTGATTTGAAGTATTAAATGTCATAGAAATATTTTTATATCAAATAAATAAAATTCTTTAATTAATTTTCTATTTATGGATTAAATGCTTAAGCAATTTATGTGAACGTAGTTTGCAAAAGGATTGAATGAAGCATGAACAATAATGCTTAACTGTAACATACGGCTTAGTATTAACCGAGATTAAACCAGCAAGAATTGCATTCTGTAAATACAATTTGCAGTTTATGGTAAAATTTAATTAACAACATTTCTGTTAGTGTGTTTGTGTACGTTTTGTGTTTGGTTTGAGTGTCATTTATGTGCTTATTGATATGTTTGCTGACACATTGGTGACAGTTAATGCTCAACTTATGCAGTATGCATTCTAAAAATGGTAAATATTTGTTGCTTTTTTTTTAAAAAAAATATTTTATATGCTTCATAAATTCTTTGAGTGTATATTGCGCAAAAGTCTTTGAACTTTTATTTATTGCTCATGCAGTTGCAACGGTATATATTTGAAAGGTTTTAGTTAATTTTAAGTTATAATAGCTCATAGTTGCTTTTTTCTGAAGAGAACCAATCATAAATTTACTAGTGTTTGAGAAAAATAAAGACAACATTTGAAACTATGGCCAATAAACGTTCCGCTTTAATCCCATTAAGAGAGACTACCTCACTATCTCACAAGTCTAGAGTATATTAAATTTTTTATGTATTTTTATGTAGTTTTGCCTACTGTTCTTAGGGGAATATAAAATATATGAATTAAAATCGAAAGACTTAGGAAACGAACTTTGTTAGAGTGTAAATTTTTTTTTCAAAAACTGAATTTACTTTTAAAATATCTACAAATAGATCCAAGAATGGATTCAAAATAATTTTAAATCAATTTATTGAAAACTTAAAAGAAAAAGCGGAAGACTAAAGAAACAAACCTACTTGATAAGGATATGAATACCAAGGTAATGTATTAAAACCAAACTCTATAAAACGGCTCTAAAATATGTATTTAAAGCCAATTAAATTTGATGTCACTAAAACAAAAAAAAAAAAAAATCGAAAGACTTAAGAAACGAACTTGCCTGAATTTTTTTTTTTTTTTTTTTAACTAATAAACGAAGGGTGCAGACTATTTCTATCTATGATATTTTTCTACGCTGATTTCCAAAAGAGGAAGAAGAAACTAAAGACTGAAGAAACAAACTTTTTTCTTTCCACTTTCTTAGTTGAAAATGTTTAGTTTTCTGATGGGTTCCGAAGGACTTATTGGTATTTCAGAGAAATAAAACAGCATCAGTTTTGTCCCCTTTTTCTGTGAACTCACAATGAAATATCTAAACCTCACTACTTTATAATACAACTACCGGTACAACCATTTTCTTAAAACATAAATATTAAATAAAAACGATCTAATCAAATTTTAAATAAACAAAAACCAAAGAAATATACTATATATACATCTATTCAAGCAGCATCCACAAAAACAGAAAGAAAAATTCCTTTTCTTTGGAAATCATAAAATTTTATGCAAATTTTCGTTAATGAACACATTTCAACACTTTCGTTGTTAGTTTGATAGGTTCTGACTGCCTGTGTACTCACATTTTCATTACCAAAATACAAAAGTCACGTTTTTATTGCTAACAACAATTGAAACTCAAGCGCGCATACAAAACAAATACAACATAAGCAACCAACGAACATCACTACTGTGCTTCCGCTTTTTTTTTTTTTTTATACAAAGCAAGCAAACAACCAACATTTCATGTTGCCACATGTTGCACACAAACCATTAAATGAAATGACTTTCATTGATTTTACATCTCATTGCTAAAGAGCATACCAAAAAAAAATATAAAAATAAATAAATGAATGTATGAAAAAATAAACCAAAAAGTTAAATATCGCAAGCTGTTCAATCTAATTCGCTTTCAAAGTGCATACCTCAAAAAGATGCATACATATACACACACTAGCATATATTTATATAATTTCGCTAACAAAGCTTGTTCCCATAATGTCCTCCACCATGTCCACTTGTTTGGTGTCACATGCAGCAGCAGTAAAAACAACAACAGAAACAACTACGACGTGTGTCGAACGTTAGAAGTTAGCAATGAGACAAACTAACAGATTCAGAGAATCTGCTATAAAAAAAAAATAAAACTGATTAAGGGACACAATGTTGTAGCGCTGTCATTAAGACGACATACATGTATATGGAAGTAGGCAGAAGGAGAAGCAGAAGGAGAGGCAGAAGGAGAGGCAGAAGGAGATGCAGAAGGAGAGGCAGAAGGTTGATTTCTACAGCAAGTAAATATTAGATATATACAGTATACTTAAATTTGCTAAGCTTCAAGTGGAGGTGGAACACAGTCTTATAGCATAGAACGTAAAGTAACAGAAGTGCCGGTGCAAGGCAACTGGAGAAAATGTCGCCCTCAAAAAGTAAAATAACTAATGAATGCATTATTTTTGTGATCTGATTTTTAATTCTCAATTTGTTGAATTAATAAATTGATAGAGAATGTTTGATATTTAAACTCCCAATCTCCTTTAATCAAAGAATAACATATTTTTTATGTTAATTAATTAAAAATCTTAGATATTTGAATTCCCAATCTAATTTTATTAGAAGAAGTAAGCAATGAGACAAACAAGCCTTGAAGTCGTTTTCATATAAATACGTTAAGAATGTTAAGTATTTAAATTTACAATATTTTTTTAATCATTGAATTAAATATGGTTCATATAAATTGATTGAGAATGATAAATATTTGAATTCCCAATCTATTCTATTCAAAGAATGAAATGTTTTTCATACAAATTGATTGAGAATGTTGCTTATATGCATTTCCAACCTACTTTGTCCAAAGAATGAACTCTTTTTTATGTAAATTAATTGATAATACATATTAGATATTTGAATTCCCAATTTAATTTTATTCGAAGAATGAAATCCTTTCCATTTAAATTAATTCAGAATGAAAAATGCTTTAATTCCTAATATTTTTTAATCAATTAAAAAAAATAAAAATGTTTGATTAAAATTAATTAAAAGTGAAATTTCTTAATTTATTTGATTAAAATAATAAAATACAAATTGATTGGAAATTTTAGATATTTGAATTTCGAAATTTATTTAATTCAAAGAATGAAATATTTTTCAAATAAATTTATTCCCCATCATGTTTATTCTAAGCATTAAATCTTTTCCATATAAATTGATTGGGAATGATTGATATTTTTTTAATTTATTTGATCCAAAAAATGAAATCTTTTTCATTTAAATCTTTTTAAACGAATGAAATCTTTTCGATATAAATTGATTGGAAATGATCAACATTTTTTCCAATTTATTTGATAAAAAAAAAAAAAATGAAATCTTTTCGATATAAATTGATTGGAAATGATCAACATTTTTTCCAATTTATTTGATAAAGAAAAATGAAATCTTTTTCAATTAAATTTTTTTAAATAACTGAAATCTTTTCGATATAAATTGATTGGAAACGAACAACATTTTTTCCAATTTATTTGATAAAAAAAGAAATCTTTTTCAATTCAATTTTATTAAACGACTGAAATCTTTTCCATATAAATTGATTGGGAATGAAAAATGCTTTAATTCTCAATATTTTTCAATGAAAAGATTAAATAAGTTTGATTAAAATTAATTGATAATGAAAGATATTCAATTCTTAATTTATTTGATTGATAGAATGAAATAATTTTCATATGAATTGATTGAGAATATCAAACGTTTGAGTTCCCAAACTATTTAATTCAAAGAATGAAACAAATTCCATACAAATTGATTGAGAATATTAGATATTTGAATTCCCGTTATATATTAGATATTTGAATTCTATTCTATAATTTTTTAACAGAATTTTTCAGGACGAAGTATTTCTTCCGCCCTAGTTAGTTCCCCAGTTGGAGGAGCTAAGAAGTAAGAATACAGCAGAGTCATTACATATGCACATTGCTTTGTTTTCATTTCCAAGCTAACAAGCTTATGTGAGTAAGATTGTTAGTTAGTGATTGGTTTGAAGGTTCGCTTTTTCCATGTTTTACACATAGAATACAAAAAAAAAAGTAAATGAACATAAACGAATTTGAATTTTCAATGAGGTTTAATGTGAAACGTGATGATGTTTTATCAATTAGAAAAAGTGTTTCATAAAAAATAAATAATATCTAACTTTGTGCAACGAAAAAAGAATATATTAACACCTAAAGCGCACACAAAAAAACAAAAAAAAAAAAAAACAAAGAAAAATTCATAAATAAAAGTGAATTAAGTCAAGCATATCAAATCAGAGATATATGCACACAAATTTCTAATATTAAAAAACCAAATTTTTTTTTAAAAAAAAGTATTTCCTTTTGTTTTTTGTATGGGTGCCAAATAGTGCAGTAAAGATTTCTCTTCTTCGATTGTGTGCGCGGTGCAGCTGACACTTTGGGTCACACAAATGTAACTCAGTCTGGCACAATGTGGTGGTGATGGTGGAGGTGGTACTGGTGTTGGTGCCATTGTGGTGCCGTTCCCGCATAAATTTTGAAGAATTTCAACAGATGCCTACATACATATTACCCCCGAAAACAAAAAGCGCAGAAACTATGAATTCATTGTGTACTATTTTTTTCGCATTAACACACAGCTGCAACATGTTGCTGCTTCTCCTTCTTCAACGTGTGTTGCTGTTGGGGCGGCACAGTCTCAACAATGTTGCGATTGCAGCAGGATTTATGCAAATGACCTCCAAAAAATGTGGCATTTTTTTAGGTTCTTTTGTTTTTTCTCTTTTTGAAATTTTCATCGATGCATTACTTTCCCATGACGTTTACAGCTATTGGTTTTCTTTTTTTTTTTTTGTACTTTTTCATTTTTGGTAAAATCAAAATACTTATGTGGAAATATCGTGCTTGCATGAGACTACCACTTTGTAATAGCAGTAACAGAAAAGGAGAAGCTGCAGTATTGAGAGGTTAGATTCTTTTTGTGTTGCTTCAATAATGGAATTCATGACTTAATTAAGAATGCGGTAATGAAAAAATAAAAAGAAAAAAACAAGAAGGAAATAGAAAACAAAACTGAAATAAAAAAGATTTCGCTTTGGTGTTTTTTTTTGGGTAGGAAATTTCTCAAGAAATTATATGGAAATATATGTATGTATATAAGATAATAAGTTGCGAATAATATTAAAAGCGTGCTAAAATTATAATTTCTTTTCACAGGAATTAAATTTAAAATATCCCAACAAACCATAGAAATGATTACCATCATTTTAGCACTCGAAACGAATACGAAAATGAACCCTGTAACGAGTCTCGCTATAGCATTCGGAACGAGTTCGTTTTAGTAACTTCTTAACGATTATGAAAAATGAACGAGTGTTCGCTATTTCACAATTCGTTATAGAAAAAGTTGAAAAGAAGCAAGAATTCAAAATAAAAATTTATCCCGACAGAAGAAGAAAATATTCCTCCTTCCTGCAGTAAAAATTGAGCAATTTCTTGGGAATAAAACAGCTTTTGGAATATGAGATAACCTCGTTAAAAAACATAAAAAAAAAGTTCGTGAACGATTCGCTAATGATGCTCGTTCGCGAAGAAAATCTCAAGCTCGGGATGAATTCATAAACGTAATCAAAAACGAACTCGTTAATGAAGAAGCAATTCCCCAAGAAAACGAGCTCGTCAATAAATCGTTAATGATATTCGTTTTCGTAAAATTTTATCGTCACAACGAATTTGTTTCGAATTCGTCAGGTTTGTTGGATGTGAGATTAATTTTAATTATAGTTGAAATAAGGTTAACAAAAATGATTGCAATCTTTTTTATCAAAATTTCTCTACACTCAACTACACTCAACAATCGCAATCAACATATACATAGCTTTAATAATTGAGTGGAGCTGGTATTTTATCAAGAATGGGAATGGTATTTTGCTTTCCACAATCTTCTGGATTTCTCTCAATTGACTGAGACTGACATTTTCTGACAGTGATGAGATGAATTATTTCGAACTTTTGTGATTGGAATGAAATAATTCTATTTGGTAAAAATAATTGCTTAATTGATTGACTAAAACTCGTAATTTTTAATTCAAAATTTTGGATATAGTAGCTAAGAACTCTTCGTTTAAATGATTGGGAATGATATTTTTAAATTTTTATGATTTCAGTTTTTGATACAAATGACTGGGAATGGCACTTCCCATTCTCAATTTGTGTGATTTAAAAAAAAAAAAAAGGAAGAGTATTTTTAGAACTCCCAATTCTTGTGATCATATGTTTTAGATATGAATGATGGGCAATGGCATTTTTCAAACTAAATCTATGTAGTTTTAAAAAATTACCTTTTTTCTTATCAAGGATTGAAAAAGTATATTTACTGGGAAAGACATTTTTCATTTTTAGTTGGTTTGATTTTATAGATTTTAGAATTTTATTTTATATAAATTATACAATAGTAGTTTTTTGATAAAAATTAACTGGCATTTTTCATTCTCAATCTGTGTTCTATATTTAAGTGATAAATTTTCAAATATGTTGATATAAACGACTGGAGACGGCATTTTTCAATTTCCGATCATTGTGTTATTACAAAAAGAAATAGAATTAGTAAAACCATGTACTCTTTAAAAATAATCCTTCAACTCAATCACACATCAGTGGCTAACAAATAATTGAGCTTAGTGTTTTTCCTCATCTTTAAATCAGTGGCATCACTTATTTTCCAATTAAAAAATAATAAAAATACAATTTAAGCAGATTAGAAAAAAAAAATCATTTTTCCAGCATTTAAACGCTTCAGCTACTACATAATAATACCAAATCCAATTAAGTACGTTCAGGTAGACTAGCAGCAGCAAACAACAATTTGAATTAAGAACAAATTACTTGAAACAGCTATTTTTTCTTTTAAAAATTAGATAAAAATCGTAACAAAAGCAAAAGCCAAAAAGGAGAAAAAATGAAAAAGCGGGAAAAACGAAAACAAAATAAAGAATAAGTAAAAAAAAAAAAAAAGAGTAGTTTTGTGTTAACACTTTCCACTCCAAACGTTTTGTCTCAACAGATTTTCAATTGATTTTACTGAAAAACTGCAGCAGTCTCTTTTTGTTTTCGGTCTACCGCGATGTTTTCACGCTGATAACGCGATTTTAGTCTAGTCTATCATTTTTGTACTGCACTGTGACTACATACACATACAAACTTAACTTATAACATAAAAAATTAATAAGAAAAAAAAAAAATAAATAACAAAAAAAAAAATAAATAACAAAAATAAAATAATAAAAAAAAAAATTTGAAAACAATAGCCAAAGAACTTCACAACAAAACAATTATTTACAAGCATACTTTAAGTGAGACGCTCTGGCTGAGACTAGCTGCTGGCAGTACTAGTGTGTGTTAAAAGCTACATAGTGTAAATTTTTCTATGTCTGTCTGGCTTTCGATACATCGATCGATGTGACTTCACCATACATTCTGTCTGCACGTTCACTCATCTCATCCAGCATTTGTTTCGTTCGTCTGTCTCTCTCTCTGTTTGTCTATGTTCGATCTAGAAGTTTATTTGAGGCCAAATTTTTTCAAAGGCATCTTAAAACAACAACAGCAACACTATAGTGAAAAAAAAGCCACACAAAAATTGGGTCAATGATTATCGTAACATTCTAGCAGACATTGACTAAGTACGCAATTGATCGCCAACACTACACACACACACACACACATAATATATAATCATGTGTATGTGTTTTATGATTGACCATATTTGTTGGGTTTTAAATGTTTGTGTACATAGTGGAAAAAAAAAGATTTATTGAAGATGATCCCCCTTAATTTATTTATACAGTTAATAAAAATATTTTGAAAGTTCAAGTGAAATTTTTTTTCTTTTTATTATTTTTAATGTTTCAATTTTAATTTATTTACTTTTAATCATGTAGAAAATGAAATGATATGTGTAAAAAATCTGCTTCTCTTTTTTACAGTTTTTCTTATTTTTATCATTTTCCAGAAACAAAAGATCTAAAGATTCTAAGAATTTTTTATTTTGTTTTAGTTTTAAAAATAATCAAAAATCATTGAAATAGTTTGAGTAGTTCACGAGCAGATGTGTTTCGTTTATTTCAACATCCTATAATGAGAAGCTTTTATTCTCATCCAATAGAATCTATTGGCTGCGATTGATCGTTTGTAAAGCAAGGAATATAATATTTTCCCACTCTCTCTTTATTCTCCCTCGATCGAATCATTTTAACGTGATTGGTCAATTGTAAAGTAAAGAATAGAATACTCTCTCTCTATTTACTCTTACACTCACCCGATCAAATTCTTTGGCTGTGATTAGTAGATTTCAAAGCAATACATTTACTCTCACTCGATCGAATCTTTTGACAACGATTGGCCGATTGCAAAGCAAAAATTTAAATACTCTTTCTACTTACTCTAACTTGATGGACTACTATGATTGTGATTGGTTGAATTCAAAGTATACTCTCTATCATTATTTTGTCTCTCTACATCGATTCTATGGAGAATGATTGGTTATCTTTCAAAGACAGTGTGGAATACTCTTTCTCTCTCTACTTATACTCACTCGATTGAATCTTTTGACTGCAATTAGTTGGGTGCAAAGCAAGTAGTGGAATATTCTCTCTCTCTCTTTCGATATCTCTTTTTGTTCTCAATTGATTGAACCCTTTGATTGTAATTGGCAGATTTCCAAAGCAAAAAGTTGCATACTCTCTTTCCTTCTACAGTCTCTTACTCGACATAATCATTCATAGCATTGTTATTGGTCAATTGAAAGCAAAGTGTGAAATATTTTCCCGCCGGGCATGAGCGCAAATTTCAATTCTTTTGAATTAATGTTGATGTTTGTACGTAGTTCTATATAGAAGAAACCTTTGCAAGTAGATATTAATTCATTTCTGTAATACAGTGTAGTAGAATAATTGCCAATAATTTGTTTGTTGTTGCTGTTGCTGTCATCATCTCATCTCGAGAAAGCGTAAAGATTTGCCTAGTGACCAAAATTGATAATCCTATGTCAGCCACTACAGCTGATTAAATCAGGAACATCTTTATATTGTGTCAAGATAAGAATCTAAACTCACTAGTTGGAAGAAACTTTTGCTTGTGGTGTCCTAGTTTTGTCAAACAACAACAACAACAACACCAAGAAAACAAAGAAAATTCTTTAAAAATATTTCTCACGAATAGAAGAAGAATAAAAGAATTAACTGTGATGCCAACTAAACCAGCCAAGTGCGCATGAATGACCCAAACATAGTCAATATCGACAGAAAAGTTGCAGACACTATAACAACAACAACAAAAAAAGAAGTAGAAAAGTAATGAAAAAATAAAATAGTAAATAAATAAGTGTAGCTATTATTTTGGTTAGTTGGCACTGACTTTTCATGTGTATGTGTGCAATGATTATTATTTAAAAAAATAACAATTAATTTTAATAGAATTTCAAGTGTTTATTTTTTCTTGTTATATAAGTTATGAGACATGAGACACGCAAGTACCTACATTTTTTTTCTGCGAATTCTTAGACAAAATTTTTGTTTTTCTTTCACTTTACAAGTTATTCAGTTCACAATTTAAATAATTTTAAATTTCTAACAAACAACTCTATTAATTTTTGATTTAAGCACAATAATTTTTTCAAAACATTTTTTTTTTTATATAAGAACAATTGAAAATTCCTTCGTTTTTACACACACTCATATACACGCATATATGTTAACTTAATACTTAATAAAAAAAATATGTGCAACCACAAATCTCATATTATTTTCAGTTAGCAAGCTAAAGCCAGAGGCCAAAAAATGCACAGTTGGATGTCGAAGTGTTAAATCAATGTGGTGAAACTTGTTGCCAGGTTTTTTTTCTCTTGCGTTTGCTGTTAGTGGCTTATGCTTTTTGTTTTTGTAGTGCGGCGGAATGCCACACTAGGCCACCTTTAAGATGTAATCATTTATAAGACAAACACACATACAAACACATAGCTGTAAGAATAAGTGTCTTATGTGTACATTTTGTGGTTGTTGTTGTGGCATAAATTCATGCCACTTCATATCGCATAGAGCGCACTAGCTGGAACATATTGCAGAAAATCTCTGAAAAAGGAAAACAAACAAAAATACAACAACATTATGAATGAATCTGAGTGCGAAGCGCAAACACTTAGTCAAAACAACATTACAACGCCCGTTAGTGGTTTTTTGTGTGTGTGAGAGAGATGTAGGTATGTGTGCTAGTTTCATTGAAGCTTTTAATCTCTATTACACATTATTCAATTGCATCTTTTTCCTTTTTTGCTTCAGAAAGTTGAAGTAGTAAAACATACAATATCGAAAATATGTAGGTATACTATAGAAAATTCTTGACTACAAAATCAAATAAAAAAAAAAAAATACAAAATAAAATATTTTGGTTCAAATTTTTGTATGTCAGCCTAAAATCCAGTTTCAGCACTTTATTCCATAATTAAAGGTCATGAATTACTATTCAAAACTTCCACAAAAAAATCAATTACAAGAGCTCTAAAGATCTTGGGCAGTCCCTTAAAAATCAGCTGAATCGAAAATTTTGACAAGGCACCAAAAATAACTAAAGCAAACTTGACATTTTCGACTCATATGAAAAATTCTGTAAACAGTTAATTCAGTTTTAAAACCTTCTACTTCTAAGTATGTGGACTTTTACAACTGCGAATATTAGACGCAAACACAGATCTCGTGATATAATATACCCGAATAGTGAGAATAATCGAGATTTTATTGTCTGTGACAAGTTTTAAAAAGCATTTTGTGTCCAGATGTTCGGTTAACCCGAAGTACCAAAGTTTGGGTCTACATTTACATACTACGCGGATATAAATATAATAAAATTTGAACTTTTAATTTCAACATTGTTTGAGAAAGTTCAAAAATTACACACAATACAATGAGTTGATAAAAAACACTGTGCGTCTTATTTTTCTACCCGAGTTTTGACTTCTGATTCTGAAAGATTTTTTTTTGGTTGGTAAAGTTAAGGAATTCTTTTTGTTAATTTAAATTTTCGTTCTAATACGGAGTTTAAAAAGCAAAAAGCGTTAGCGTAACTTTTTAAAGTTTGGACTTATTTGAAAGGAAGTAAATTGCGAAATTTTCGGTAATATTTTTTTAGAATTTTTTTCGTCACCAGATGAAAACTTCCAAGTGAGATAACGTGGGAGTTTTGTCCAAATAAGAGTATTCTTTTGATTTAAAATATGTAGAAGTCAGTTCTAAAACTTTTGAACTTCAAAAAATAATAGATACAAAATTGAGCAAGTAAAGGGAAATTTTTGGGATATGAAAAAAAAGCCAAAAATGGCGTTAAATTAAAAAGTATCAGCACAGATAAATTTTTTTACATTCAGATCAATAAAAGTGGAAACAAATTTTTGAAATCAGATATTATCTTTAGGTTCCAAAAGGGTCTTGAAAGTATTGAAATTTCGAAAATAAATTATGATTTTTCAAAATTTTAGGGCAAGCAATTTTTTTAAATTCCACAGCTTTTTACTTCTTGTTGAGTGTACAAATATAATGTAAAAAGAATTTTTGAAATCGGATAATTTTTGTTGGTGCCACAAGAGGTTCAAAGTTCTGAAGTTTGTTCACACAATTTTTGCTGTATTTTTGAAAACTTACAATTTGCACTAATCAATATTATCCCATTTCAAAAATTATTTGCATTATGTTTGTACACTCAAGGAGAAATGAAAAAGCTATGAAATTTTAAAAAAAAATTTTGACCAAAAAATTTTGAAAAATCATAATTTATTGTCGAAATTTCGGCATTTTCATGGAACCTGAAGATGTTATCTGATTTCAAAAATTTTTTTCCACTTTTGTTCATCTGAATCCGAAAAAACTTTACTATGCAACTACTTTTTAATTGGACGCCATTTTTCGGATATTTTTTCTGTGCCAAAAATGTCACTTCATTTGCTCAATTTTGTTATATAGTGTATATCAATTTTAAGAATTCAATTTAAAATTAAAAGGATACTCCTATTATCACGAAATTTTCCAATTTACTTGTTAATATGGTTCAGATTTTTTTTAATTTTTTTTATTTTTTTCGCCCCCTCTCTGCAAGTTTAACCGCTTCAAGCGAGCTATCTGGCGGTGAAAAAATTTCAAACAATACTACCACAAAATTCTAATTTTATTACCTTCTAAATAAATCGAATTTTCAAAGATCCAATTATGCTTTCTATTTTTGATTAATTTTTCAACTTTTTAAACTATGTTACAGAACGAAAATTTCACAATCATAAAAAAAGGTTTAACTTTCTTTACCTACGAAAACTGTGAATGCTAGATTGCACCGTAGCATTTTTTCTTTTAAAACTCAAATTCAATTCAAAACTCATGTCAAAGCCAATAACTTGAATTTTGCCACACCTGATGATCTCAATTTGAGTACAGCTGTCGTAAACTCTACTCTTGTAGTTTTTTATAATTTCCGATTTAATTCTTAAATCAATTTACTTCCACAAACCTTTCCTTATTACAAATGCAGCATGATTCGTTTGGAATAACTGTTTTTAGCTTGAGCGGCATCGAACATCCAGCTCATTTATAGTTTCATTTCATTTTAACTTATGCAGAATTATCTTCGCCCTGTGAAATTTTTTTCTAATTACATATTTAGTTTTGTCACTTCATTAGTTTTTAGCAGTAGAATTTTCTTTAGACACAAAGAATAATAAACTAGCGCTGGTAACTTTCACTGTTTTCTTGTTTACTTTGACTTTCCAAATTATATGCTATTTTAAATAAATGAACGTTAAACTAACCTTAACTGACCTTTTGAAGATTAGCTTGGTTTCTTCATACTCTTGTCTTATATTCATAGAATATATCGATGGTCATACGTTGACCCATTGTAAGTAGTTTTTTTTTTACCAATTTTAGAAGAGGTGACAACAAAGCAATAAATGTACATAAAGAATATGTGAAATTGGTTTTTAAATCATTTAAAATAAGAAAAAAATATTTTTGGAATTATTATTATTTTTTTTTTTTATTCAAAACTTATTTTTATATTTATATTGTTTATAGAAATTAATTGCGTTATTGTCTTGTCTTCCAAAAGTGGTGAAAACGTACTTACGAGGGGTCAACGTGTGACCATCGATATGTAGTATTAAATCGAAAAGTTGCTTAGGAATGCCAAAAGAAAATGATTAGCAACTACTTCTTTTCCAATATTATCTACACTAAAAGGAATGACAGATAAGATATTTTAGTACTCAAAAAAAAAAAAAAAAAACCCAGATTAACAATAAATTAAAGTGTGCTAATTGCTTAAATGATTATTTAATTTTTTTTTTTTACACTTTTCAACTAATTGTGCACCTCCTTGTGCATGATCATTAAACGTTGACATTAACTTTTCAACATTATAAAAAGCATATCTAATTGATATTATTATAAGATGAAAACACAAAAGGAATATAAGCACGGATACATATATGTAGACCTAACCACTAGTGGATCCTGGCATGTTTGCAGATGGATTCTTAAATTACTCATCCCTTTTTTATATTTTGTTTTTATTCATGACCAGCCATCAAAATATATGCGATTTTTATTGTCAAAAGGATGGTCCTAAAAGCTTTCTCTCCCTTGACTATAAACTAAAAAAAATTAAAAACACTTAAGATAAAAAACCCAAAACGTTTGTACCTAAAGTGCAGACAAGACAATTTAAAAAACAACAACTGGCATATTTATATGTGGATTGAACTAAATTAGCAACAACAAGAATATCTAGGTTAAACTAAAACGTCAATTCTTATGTAGTTGTAGCTTCATGCATATATCTAAATCATGCCTTTTAAAAGGGGATGAGTGTAAGTTTAGCTTAGCTGCTGCTGATGCCAATACTAAGAAGCTGCGAATAAATCGAGATATCATTGCCTTAACTATCCATACTCCATACATGCTGCTGATTCCGCTCGCTCATTGCTTACCTGCCTACCTTTCTAACTGCAGCAGCAGCAGCAATATGTTTTGTTGGTATTTAGCTAATGTACATACAATGTATAAAGCTAAAATAGATGTGTATAAAAATAAAAATGCTAATATTTGCGCAATGAAGCATCATCATTATCATCAGAGGCTTATAAACCTGCGAACAAGTTTATTTTTAGAAATTAAGATTTTCTTCATACTCCTTCCTTTCTTCCTTCAGCTGACAGGTTAGCAAAATGCAAATGTGCTGCTGTAGCAACAAGTGTATGCAAGTTAACCAGCCAGCAGTCAGCTAGCAACAGACAGTTGGCAATATACATTAATGAAATATGAAAAATAGTAAAGGATGATTTTTCTTTTTTTACCTATATATGTATGTTGCCAAGTTAAGCTTATTATAAAATCAATGATATGTTTATGCATAATATTTAAAAGAAGAATTTATTTATTTTTTGTTGCATAAATACAATATAATGAATTTGAATTCGTTTGAATTAATAAAACGCAAACATGTGATAATATTAAAATTATAATAACTATAGAAACAACAAACTTGAATTACAGTTAAGAAATTTTGACACTATTTTTTACTACTAGTTCATTGAACTTATTCTTCTCGTATTCACTGAATTTATTGTTAAAATTTATAATAAAATACAATGAAGAATTTAGTAGAATTTTATTAAGAATTCTATGCGAAAATAAATGCGAAATACGTAATATTTTTTTTTTCTTGGATGACGACATGTTTATCATTAAAATAATCAATTAACATGGAAATGTTGTATTCTACACATTTGTTGGTAGCTTGTGGGGTAAACTTTCAAAAATTTAACGTTATAATTGTAGTCATAAGAATTGTAGTTTAATTTTATTGATTTTAACATATTGTTATATTGAATTTGTGATGTTAAGTAATTGATAATGAACGTTAGGTATTTTTTTCTTATATGAAGTGGACGTGATTTGTTTATTCTCTCACACTAGCGTGTGATTCATGAGCAACGATCGTAGTTTATGGGATATATTTCGAGACGGGGGAGAGGGGGGGGGGGGCGGGGGGGTGGAGAGGGGTTTATCCGCTGGTGGTCGCTGATTTCTATGTGGTTTAATTTTTAATGACATTCTTAATGTGTTGCAGCTACTTAAGGTTTTTAAAATATTTGTTAAAGAATAAAACAAACCCCCTACAATTTTAAATTTTTGATACAAATATCTTCTAAGCTCTATGAAATTCAGGCAGTATTTATTATGGCCTAAATAACCTGACCACTCACAAAAAACTGTTCAGGCTTTTTGAGACAAAATCGACAGTTGCGTATCGTATCAAGTTCCCCTTCACCGCACCCACTCGTATTGTGCGCAAAGCTTGGCAGGACAGTGACTTGAAAGCCCAATGGAAGGTCAGCTTATGGTCTACTAGGGCACAAAACATCTGCAAGTTCTCTCAATTAAACGATTAAGCTGCGCTATGCCAACCGCCAACGCAACAAGCTCCTCACCATCGCCTTCAACGCTTTGAAAAAACGCACCAAGTCCGACGGTACGGAACGCAAGTTGAAAAAGGATAAGCGCGATCAAAGCATTGTTAAATTTGCCAATGTTTTGATATTGGCAGACTATTTTTTAACCCATTAATTGACGCCCATGTTTTAACCCATTAAAAACTCATTTAAATTCACATGCAAATAATTCAATGTTTATCTTGAATTGCAAAGAAAAAATTTTAAGAGAAACGATTTTTTTCCAATTTTGCAATGTCGGGTTAAGCACTAATTAGAACTAACTACTGCTACTAAACGTCGGTTAAATTTGAAATTAGTGCTTAACCGGACATTGAGAAAACGGTCCTAAACAGCTCTACAATTTAAATGCTTGATAACTTGATTTCTTATATTTTAAAATTTTTTCTTATGTAGTTTTCTTGGAGTATGGGTCCCAATAAGCCCACTACCACTCCGGAACCATGATTTGACGAAGATTTTGAAATGGGAGTCAGGAAATTCGAATCCGGATTCAGTTTTGCACTGTTTCTTTTGGTTTCAGTTACAGTTCAGTAAGGGTTAAATGAATAATTAAAAAAACTTTTTCTATCCGTAATTAAAATGTAGAGTAAAAGTTCTTAACCCGCCGTCAATGAACTGTTCAGTGATTTTAGATTAATCTTTTCGATTATATCTTTTTGTTAAAAAAAAATATATGTAAGAATATTTTTATATATTTTTTTTTGTTTGAACTTAATATATATTTTATGAAATTAAAAAACAAAACCTCAAAAAAAGGCTAGGTTTATTTTAAGGATTTATTGTTTCTCGGGTGCTACACACCTAGTTCATTGACGCCGGGTTGAAACTCAGAGCCTTAGATAGAAAAAGTCAAGTTTTAATGAAAAATTGTTATAAAAAATGGCAGCCAGAAAATAAGAATTCGGACTTGGTTATACGTTACCTCTTCTGGGTGGTATTTTTACGCCCCCAAAAGACTTAAACACGACTTGAATTGCACTAAAACTTTTCAGGTAATTCAAAATTACGTTAAAAACATTCATGGTAAAAATTAATGAGCCAATAGCAAAATTTCCAAATACAGTTGCGAAAGTTATAGAGAAGAAAGTGAATGTGCTTTTAACTACAAGAATTATACTATGTAGGTATTATTATTTTTTATGGTATTATTATTACGAAGAATGCTATTTCTACGCAAATTAATTCTTAATTTATAATTACATATTTCATTTTCTTCTTTTTAGTTAAACAAACAAAATAAAACTTTCTCTAATTGTGATTAACCCCCTGAAGCCGTCACCACCGTTGCAGACAGTCAACAATCCGTAACCGTGTTTTGTTGTGTAAAAGGTAAGACTAATTTCATTATAATTAACATTATTAAAGTAAAATAATATTTTCTGTTTCTGTGAATAGAAAAAGTAGAAAGATAGAATTTGATACTGTCAAAGCGAATGGTCAAACATGATAGCTTCAGATTTTGCGGTTATTATTATTATTATTAATAAGTGAAATGTTGTAAAAAAGAAATGTAGTAAGTTGAATTGACTGAGTGCGTGTTTGTAATCATTGCATACTTTCAGTTTTATGAAGATGAGTTTTTTTCCATTAAATTCATATAAACAAACATGAAGGTTAGTGGGTTAGTGAGTGAATGGTCGAGCATCAAAATATGTCACACGATATTTTGATTTTTTTGGTACGCAAACTTTTGTGAATGCACTTAAAAACTTATGAATTTGAAAAGATTTTTTTTTAATAGAAATTAAAGAAATTTCAAAATTTTTTACTTCGACCATGCATAAAAGCTCGTCTATGTTCAGAAAAATTCTACTAAATAGTATAATTTTCTAAGCAAATCATTTTATATGTATTTTTGTAACTAGTAAAGGAAATTGTTTGTAAAATATGCGTATCTATAATGCACGAGCATTATCATAAAAATCGCATATGCGATAAAAACAAAAAACCATTTGCTTACTTCATTTATCAAATTGCATATTCAAACATTTTATTAACATATTGGCCTAAAAAATTCAAGTCGTAAGATATAAAAATATAACAATAAAAAGTGTTTTTTCTTGTACAACAATAACAATCTATAGCCACCAAGAAGCTAATTTAATAGTCATACTGAGTGCGTGTGTTAAAGAGAAGAGTTAATATCCTCTATGTGGTAATCGAAAAAAAAAAACCAGAAATGTTGCAGTGCACAATGGGGTAAAATGGTTAAAATTTGCAGAATTTAGGAAAATTTCAAAAGAAGTGAATAATATAAATAAAATAATAATTGAAATAAAGTTGCTTGAATCTTATAACTAGAGAGGAAAATTCCGAGCGCGATATGATATTTTTTATCCATTGATTTTCAAATTTAATAAGTGTTTTGTTTTTTTTTCCTTATAGCAAACATTTGAAATAAAAAACTTTCGATTTGGAAATCACGAATATACTTCGGTTTGGCACATGTGGTCTGGCCGCATATATTTTATATGGCCAGCAACACTCAAAAGTGGACAATGTTTGCTTCAAATGCGTTTGAAGAATCAATAAGACAAATGCTATTTGCATTTCATCACGACACTCTATTTATAAACATAATACAACTCAAAATAAAACGTAAAAATTAATGAGACAAGAAAATATGTTATTTGTTTTCTACTTGACATTTTTTTTTTTTTTTTTTGTATTTTTACCAAAGTATGTAATTGAACATATGCGAAGGGCCCTAGGGACAATGAAAAAAATCAAAAACATTTACTTGGATATTATACAAATGCACTTTATTGTATGTCCAAAAACGCAATATTCTCATAGATTTGTGTGAAAATATATAGGGGTCTGGCCAGACCACATGTGCCAAACAAAAGGTTATCGAAAAATGTATCAAATGGAAGGTTAATTAAAAATTTACCATTGTGAAATAAATTGCGCGATAAAGGGTTTGTGAATTCTTAGTAAATTTTTAAACTTTTTACTTCATTCTATCATTTTGCTACACTGTGCAATGATAAATCTTTCATGTTATTTTTCTTTGTTTTGTTTTTTCCTACATGTTGTTATTTTTTGTTTTATTTTTTATTTATTTTTTTATTAATCGAACGTGATAAGAAAGACTTCAGTAGCGCTACTAATTGGGTTTTGAGTTATTTGAATGGATTCAATGGAAATGAATGGAGCAATATAAAAAAAAGAACAAAATTAAAAAAAAAAAAACATTAAAAGGTGTTTTGAATATGTTAAATGCATTTAGATTAACAATGAGTTGAGAAGAGTTGAGTTGAAAAATCGTTGTGAATATAAAAGCATGACAACATAAATTTAAAGATTTATTTCTTTAAAGATCATGAAGATGCATCAAGATTTACATTCCTGATACGTAGATGCTATCTATGTAACAGTTCAATTAAGCGATTGTATGTTATAAACATTTTACAAGCTTGAATTTAAATTGTAATTAAAATTATTAGAAGATAGCAAAATAAATGGAAATTACACGAAATGATTTTAGAACTTTGTTATTTTTGAAAAAGTTGATTTTCGTTGAGCTGTGTAATTTATCTAACTAAGAGACGAGATAATGTTGACATTATCAACAGCATTGTTTTTTTGATTGCTATTTACTTTTCTACTGTAAAAAATAATTACGTCAAAATGTTTATAGTCGACAACTTCAAAATCAAAATTTGAATCAGAAATTCGATACTATCGAAAACCGGACATTAACTCGTATACTTTTCGAGCTAAATTTGTTTAACTTTTAATTTTCAAAACTACATGGTTTTTACAACCAGAACTTCATGTTTCTGTTGCAACAGGTTTGATGCTAATGCCAATAAGTGTTAACATGGCCAATGTCATGTTATGTAGTCCATAGGTACATAGTTGGAGTTACATATAAGCATGAGTAATTGGTACATACAAGAATATGGTCAACATATACGTGAATGTTACACCAGAACATGTAGGACTTTATGTTTACTTGTATAAGAAAGCTCCACTGCAAAGTGGAAATGCTATAAAATGTGGAGGAAACTGTTTGAATTGTAAAATACTTTATTGATGTTTACCTGTTGTAAAAATGTTGAGAAAACACAAGTTTCTTCAGTTTTTTCTTATATACTCTTATGGATTTAAAGTATAGTTATATGGGTTAGGGGAGATATAAATCAGTTAGTGTTTTTTTTAATTTTATTGATCGATTGAATCCCAGCCTCACTCAGAGCAAGCATAATTTTTAAGAACTGAACTTTAGCTGTTACACATTTTCGATTCAAAAATATTCAAAATCAACACGCATGACCAACTCGATGACTAGAATTTTTGAGAGCCAAAATTTCTTACAGTTACTCGTACAATTTTAAAGTGCATACAATTGTTTTGGTTACATATTTTAGGGGAGATATGGGTTTATAGGAGAGCAGTTGGTCCCTTTCAGAAATCTCGTCGAACGAGCTGTTGTTAATGAGAAGTTAGCCCTATCCAGGGCATGCAAAATTTCACGAACGATAAGCAATTAAACTTTCTAAAATCTAAAATTATTCATAATCAGCATGCATGGCCACTTCGATGACCTTCAATGACAACAGTTTTAAAAAACAGAAGTATTTTCAGTCACTTATACACTTCTATTCATTTAAAGGACATACAAAACGCAAAGGTATATGAATTAGGGGAGATATAGGTTGGAGTGGGCTAGTGAATCCCTTTCAGACATCTCATCGAATTGTAGCCAATGAGAATGTCAGCCTCATCCAGAGTAAGCAAATTTTTCACAAACGAGCTGCAATTTAGCTGCTACAAATTCTTGATTAAAAAATATTGAAAATCAACTAGAGTTTTTTCGCAGTAATCACAAGCGACTACTAAAAATAAACTTGCCAGTTTTTCATACATAAAAAAAAATTCTCTAACACACTCATCAACTTCTCATCTAACGATTCCGGATTTTTTAACTAATGTCTTTAAATTTTGACTAAGCATTCAAATCATTTTTTATGTGTGTCTATTTTTGTTGTTGTATAAGGAAGTATATATGGACGTTTGTATGTATGCCACCTAATTTTTCATGTTCCACTTTTTTAACTAACATCTATTCGCCAGTATCTTTTTTCTGTTTCAATATATGTGTGTGTATGTGTGTGTGTGTGTGCATGGCTTGCCTCTATTGCATGTTTGCTTTTTGCAGAACTCATTCATCTTGAATTTCTGGATTTTATACATGTAAAATGCATTGGTTACAATCGGTTTGAAAAATGTGCGCACAGAGAAAAAGTTGAATTTTTTTTTTTTTTGTAATCAGTTTAAGTGTGGAGTGCAGAAAGAATATCGTCGTGCATATTTCAGTTCAATAACTGAAGAAGAGTGTAAATATGTAGCGCTAAAGCTAACGTTGCAAACGTGTGTATTTTGCTGTAGCACGCATGTGCGTAATTATTTTTGCGGCCGTAGCTGTGACTTTGTTGCCGTACAGCAGCACCTGTTTACACTTTGACTTTAACTGGTTTAGTTAGTAAGCTGCTGCTGCTGCTGATGCTTCTGTAGTTTTTGTTGCAGATGAAGATGATTACTGCTGCTATTGCTGTTGCTATTGCGGCTTCATGAAATCGGCTGCTGCACACTTTTGCTTGTGCTTCTAGTTTTGTGGTTGTTGTATTTTCTTGAAACATAACTGTTTTTCTTAAAAAATCTGGTTTTCTTTACTTACGATCACAAACTGCAAATATATTTTTGCTATATATTTTCTATGTTTTATTGTATGAACATATAATGAAATGCCCCATTGGCGATTTAGTTATGTTATTTTTATTATTATTTTAAAATTTATATTCATTAAATTATAGTAATATGGCTGTACTTGTCTATTATTTATTAGCTATATATATAAGTGCTGACTTTAAGAAGAAATATTATATTAACGGAAATATTTTCGTAACTAATTTTACATTTATAGCCAACTGCCATGCACAGAAGAGAGTTCAAGTTTAAGAGACCACCGAAAAAGCACACTTAATGCTAGAGAAGTATATTGTAGATCTCGATGAGTTATTACTTACAATCCGGTTCTTGGGCAGTATTGCCAGAGCTTAAGTAAGAATGGAGTAAGAATTGGAATGAGAGTCTAAATTGGTGAAGGCCAATCGTGTATTTTAGTACAAAGAACCTTTAAGCTCTCTAATACGTATAGGAAAAAGGTAGTTGGTAAGCGCTGTTCGGTTATCGCTACCTCCGAAATTGGTCAAAAAAATCGATTTTTAATTTTTGGTGTTTTTACGAAACTTGGGGTCTTATGAATGACTGAAGAAAATTTGAAGAAAAAATTCGAAGATATAACTGCCCGTCACCAAGCAGACAGGGGAAACAAGTCATTGCTCAACTGTAACCCATTAACCCTTAAACGCCCAATACGTTCGATTTCAATTAAAAACATACCCAGAGATAGTATTTGTGTTTCCGACCAACGAATGTTCTACGTGTTTTGAAATAAATTAGTTTAAGGTGCAGTTATTTTAATTTAAATGGTTGACCTCTGTTGTAACCTTTGGCGATTACCTGGAGAATAAATTAAAATACATTCGCAATAATTTTTAAAAACAGTTATTCGGTGTTATCCCATACCGTCTGACACAAATCTGTCCACAAGGCAATATATTTATTACACAAAATTCGAAAATAAAAACACATTTTTTTCAGTTATTTGTTTAAATTTTTTGCAAAACATGCTAAAAATAACTGTAACTGTACTACAGTTGTCATTTTTCCAATCTTATTTATACGTATCGATAAAGAAAACTTTAGACAATAAGATCAGATGTTTATTTTAAATGGTGAACGTAAAATGGCGGCACTGGCAGCCGCGGAAGTGGTTGGTCACTGCAGTGACCAGTGGGTATTTAAGGGTTAATGTCAGCACCCAGATCCCGCTGAACGAATGTACTAAAATTTCCTGCACTTGTTAGTTTTAGTCCCAAATAGAAAACTATAAATTTTCAGAAAAATATTTTAGGGTTTGTGGACGTGGTAACTGCGTTAATGTTTACGTATGATACAGCATATTTTACAGTTTTAAATTTAAAAAACAGTTTTAAAGTATTTAAACTTACTCCCTTTCATATTAATTTTGTAGTTTAGACTTTATATTTTTAGTTAAGTAACACATCTCGTTTTGTTTTGTTTTTTTTTTCAATCTATTTTCAACAATATTACTTAATTTCGTGAAAGTTTTACTTTTTTAAGCCCAGCAAAAATGGGCTAGAAAAAATTTAAATAAAATGAATTTTAATGGAATTGTGGAAAAAATGTCTTTTGTGTCGCTTATGGCATTAACATCCAAAAAAAATACGTGAAATCTGAATTTTGAGAAATTTATAAAGAACACTCTATTTGCGTATGACATTAATGGGTTAGGTTAGGTTAGGTTGGAGTGGCTGTCGAGAGACACACTTAGGCTTGAACGACCCATTGTGATACCACATAGTTGGACCTACAGTTTAACGCCGATTCCGAACGGCGGTGTGGCAATTTTTTATCGGCTTGGTGGTTTTGCCATTACCAACCAATGTGTGTACTTGTACACTATCTTATAATTCTCATACACTTCATATTGATAGTGAATATAAGAAAGTAATGAAAATTAACCACCAGACGAAGACGGGAATCGAACCCGAACCTCCCAGATGAAAGTCTAGTGCACTACCCACTAGACTATCGAGGTCGTCGTTAATGGGTTAAAACACGTTTTTCTCGAAACCAGGTTTTTCAAATCGGTGACCAAAATATCTCGACAACTACTAAACTAATTGAGTTGAAATTTTTTGTGGTTATTGTATACATAATCCTCTAGTCTTTGTCGTAGGATTTTTTTAAGTAGCTTAGTTTTTTTTTATCGGCAAAAATCGCTCTTTTGAGTTCAAGCACCCGCAAATTTGTCAACTAAAAGTATTTTCAAAATCCCCTACGACAAAGTTTAGTCTTTTATAGTTTCCATTTTAATAGTCTTTTTGGTCTTTTTTGTTAATGTTCATTACAGATGAAAATTAAACATAATCAATACCACAAAAATTGGCTTTTTTTGCGCTTCTAGCAGTATAATCCAAATTAATGCATATGGTCAATGGCGTAAAATGGCCGTCACAGGTCTAAAGACTAGATTGAAGCATGAATAATAATCCTACTTTTGAGATCATGGTTTTTCATACAAAGTCAAAACTCGCTTTTCCTGAGGAAACTTTTGCTTTTTATTCCATTTACAAAAGATACCTATAAACTAAAGAAATTAAAGATAAAACTTTGATGGAATTCGAGTCAGGTAGGGGAATTTTAAACTCCGGCAAATGTGCTCAAATTGAGCTAAAGTTTCTTCCTTTTTACTTCCAGAATTAGTAAAAAATTAAAACTTGGCAAACATTTAGTACCGTCGGTGGCGCCACATTCAGAATTGTCTTAAGTAAGGACATTTTGAAAAAAAAACCTCGTAGCCAAAATTCTCAGCTACAATTTCTCAAACGGATTGTGAAAATTTCTGAAAGTAATAATATTTTATGGGTTAAAAATATCGTTCCTGTCAGAGCAAGACATCTTTTGTCTGGATGGGGAAAAATATTAAGTTTTTTGATTATTTTGTTCCATATATATCGAAAAACAATCGGAGTGGTTGATTTTTCGTTTGTTTATTACCACTTCTATTTAATTAGGACTCGACGTGCCAACAAAAGATAAAAGTAGGTTTGTCATATTTTATTGACTGAAAAAGAGTACAAAGGTTAGAGGATCCCATATAAATTTTGTGAAATTTCAATTTCAAACCCAAGAAATGAAGTTAGTTGTGTTTTATTTGCCAGCTAGTTTAACATGTGCGAATAAAACGACCAAGTTGTTAAGTCTATTCTTCGTTATATTGTTATTCACAGTGGAAGGTGAAACATTTTAATGGATCCCAGTCATTGCGGTTAATCGTGGGCATTGTTTTTAGTTTTTATCCTTTAAAAGAACATTTAGATGATGATTTTAACTTATTTTCACCGGCAGCCATTTCGAATCTTTTATTTTTTTTTATTTTTTTTGCAAACTGTCATGCTTTTTCCTTCATTATTGGCAGTTAACTCTAGAATTTTATGTAGTTAAATTACTTATTAAATATACATAACAGCTATAATTATACGTGTTATCTCTGCCTCTTTATTGTTGCTTTCCAATACAATTATCGCTGCTAGTTATACATAACTAGAAGGAAGTGGCGAACAAAACGCAACTGTTGTTATTTTCTATCAAGTGTTGAACGTTATGTCGGAATTTTGCTGAAGGTAGGGACCCCAAAACTCCACGGAAAAAAGCACTTTATATAAGGTTTAAGAACCGAAGTGCCTTATACATCTTCAACAGATTTTTGAATGCTGAATCAAGAGTCAAATCGTCTGAACAATGAACGTTCTACCTGTTTCTAACAAATATGTGTTGAGCACGATCAAAACTTTTTGCCATAATTTTGCTTTACAGCGTAATTTGTTTTATTGGAAAAAAAAAACTTTGTATTTTTCGTAAATAATCATAATAGTTCCAAATAAAACAATCAATAAAAACAAAACAAATACAGTACAGTTGTTAACCCTACATAGGTAATAGGCTTACAGATAGAAATTAAGTATTTGAAAAAAGCTTAAATTACTAACATAAATTATGAAGTTAACACATACGAATTTTATTAGAATGTCCACTTTTATATACTAATACAAAGATATTTTTTAAGAAAATAATAAGCTAGTAAATTAATGATATTTATTTAATTAGTATCCGACACTCTGATAACTATGAGCATATCTTAGAACGATAACACTGAAATTCTTTTCATATTCAAATTAGCAAACTTAAGATTGTAACCGATACAAATACCAAATTGATTGTACCCTAGATATAAATTCATTATTTAATGTAAAGACATTATATACAAATGCACGAGGGACACTATGTGTCTGTGTGCTGTGAGTTGCTGAGGTGTTCAAGTTTAAAAAATATGCGTGAGCGGCACATGCGTGCTGCTGGTGAAGTGTGCATGTGTACGTGTTGTGACATAAACAAGTTAATTATAGCACAATTTAAAAAAAAAAAAAAAAAAATTGAGTATCTTCTTCTTGTTTTTTTTTTCTTTTGAAATGTTCTTATGATTGACTGAAAGACAAAACCACCGTGGGATATACACTTAGGCGACGAGTAACATTTGAATGACAGCGAAAGTGTAAATAATATACAACAACAACAATAAAGACGAAATGAAACCTTATAGTTAAGAGCAGGTACTTGTTTGGTTTCTTTACATACTCAAGTTGGCAATATTTTAAATTTCACTTTTTCTTCTTAGGCAGATAGGTACATTAGGTAGTTATAACAAAAGATGCTACAACATTGAACATTTTCTATGAGTTTTCTATGAATTACAAACATAAATAATTCCAAACATAATGTATTTTGTTGGTGTTTTCTTGTTGCGGAAGCTGCAAAAGTAAAATGAATGCCGTCGGTTAGATAAATTATATATATATATGCAGATTTTTCCGCTGTCATATTTAGTTATTCCCTAATTTCCGTTTGTTCCCATTTGCAAACTACATATGTATGCATGTATGTTATACACACACATATAGACAGACAAACAGGCACACAGACAGAGTTTTAAAAAAGTAAATTGAAATACCACATTCACATTGCTACTTACAACGTTCCACACTTGTTGGGTGCTGTTGCTGCTCAATTTCGTGCTTAAACATGCTATGCAACAACAATAACAACAACAAAGGAACTAAAGCTGACAGTGTAGCAAATTGCAACCGCTGCACTTTGGGCTATATACACACACACACACACAAGGCAACCCAAGTCAAGACCCCAAAAAACAAAACACGACTATTTCATTTTCTAATAAATATTTCAAATTTAGAAATAAATTATTTCCCCAACTTGCAATAGAAAAATAAAGTAACAACTCGTCTAAAAAAAAAAAAAAAATCAAAAACATTGTTGTAGTTTACTCTACTCGCTCGTACCAACTACAACTTTATACTTGCTTACATATTTTAGCGACCTACTGAAAATGCATAAATTTAAAAAGCTCAGCTTATGGCTTTTTGTGTTGTAGCACGCATGTATACGTGTAAAGTATACCCTCGCATAGAGGATCATCATTGGCGTTGTCAAGATCTCGAGGGGAACTAGTATCACTACTACTTGGTTACGAGCGAACGGAAAGGAAATAGTAAGCAACATTTATAGCGCACATATGTGGAACAAACAATGCCAACTAGCGTTTTTCAAAGTACAGTGGTTTGAATTGCTAAAAGAAAGTGCTCCAATTTAAAAGTATTTAGGAAATTCAATCAAAATTTAGAAATACACTCTTCAACTAATTTTATTTTATCGTTTACTTTTTGAGTATACCGAAGCTCCAGAGGAGTACTGGAGAAGTTCGTTACAAGGGTATATGTGAAAAAAAAATCCTCCCAGGAGCTTCTTTGGTAAGAGAATCTCACATCTTAGCAGCTGTGCTCAAATTGTGTTGACGACGTCCATTCTTCACAAAATACAGGAGAACGAAAAATAAATCTTTCTGTAATTTTGTGCTCTGAATGTGAATCTGGGAGAAAAATTTTTTGCTCAGGTCAAGATTTCGAGAAATTTTAACTCAAAACTGAAACCCTCTCTTGTTTCTTAATCATATTTTTTAATCTTTAAAAGCCTTGTGCTTATATCTTTTAGTTTTCTGCAGCCTTTCAAAGTTTACCAGAACTGCAATCTGAAAAACAATTTAGTTCCGCCAGTAGCAACGCATTCAAAGCTCACTTTAGAAAAATGACTCAACTTTCAGTATTCTACTTCTTTAAGTCCGCAAAACCTACAAAAATCACAAGGAGTGTAACTTGAAAAGAAAAAAATACTAACCAAAACTCTGGCCTTATCATATTTTTTAGACGAAAAAAGTATAAAAATGAGAAGGCCATAACTTCTAATTTTGTGCCCTTTCAAAAGTCTAAGTATGAAATCTACAAATTGTTCTTTTTTTTTAAGTCTCGATTTTTCCATTTCAAAATTATGTAGCCGACGCAAAAATCTATAGGAATGTCTGACATCTTTCGTCAGTTAAATGAATTTACAATAATCTCTTACAAAATTGGAGGGGACTAAGCTAAATTATTACCTTAGCGATTATGGAGTTTTTCTTTTTAAGTCTACGTTTAAATCAAGTTTTTAATTTAATTTAATTTAATTTTTTTGAAAATTCCCTTTTTGTTGGGATGTAGGGGGCATTGCCCGGGCGGCAAAACAATACTTGGCTTTATAAAAAATAAAAATATTTACTGCAAATAAAATTCAAAGTTGTATACAGAAATGTTAAAAGTTGCTCAATCTTAATCTCGACTTGAAAATGAATGTGGTTTTATTTTATTAGAATACAGTGCACTCTCTACTCCTGGAACCCTTCTTTTCTTTTTTACTTGTAAGGGAGGGGAGCGGCAAATTATTCTTTGCCCTCTGCACCAAATAAATAAATGCGCTTCAGAATATTTCAATTCGATTTCACATAATTCTAAATTTATTTCAAAATTTTCCAAATTAGTTTCAAACTCATTTACATAAATTTTAGAATATTCCAAGTTAATTACAGAATATTTAGAATTAGCTGCATAATATTTCAAGTTAGTTCCAGAATATTTCAAATCGGTTTTAGAAACTCCAAAATGAATTTAAATTTTTCCATTATTTCTCGATCAAATATTCTCTTGTCTAAAAATGATGTGAAGATGGTTATAAATAATTTGGGTGGCATACGCTCTCATTTTCTTCCTAAGTACAGAACAACACTTTGGCTAGTGAAAAAATATATTTTTTATACCTCCTAATGGGTGGGCTATAGTTGTACTTTTTCATATCTCAAAATGAGAAAAAATCTTTAAAAAATGTGCCAGACTCTTTAACTGGGTGTGACATTTTCATCATGAAAAACCAGATTCGAGCCAAAGTATTAAAATTTTATATTGATACTTACTTGGATTACATAGAACTATTTGTCTAAAACAAAAGCAAGAGCGGAGGCCTTAGAGTTTAGGGATCTTAAAATCTTAAATGAGAGGGCAAAAAAAGTTTTAATTTAAAATTTAAGTATTTTATTAAATATAAATATTGTTCTTGACTGCCGATCTTCACTCAACATTTTGACGAGTCACTCGCTGGTCCACCTATATTGGGTACGTGGACATATGGATATTTTAGGTAACTGCAATGCCAACGAGTTAGCAAAACAGGGCTTACAGATATATCACCTTCCTGCACCATTAGTGTTCCTCTTACGTGTATTGAATTAGCCATTAAGCAAAACTGCCTTAAGGAAGCAAAAAGATCCTGGGTAGCGGATAATACCTGTGGTATTACCAAGCTAACATGGACCACTATGGACAATAGACGGACTAGACAGCTACTCAACCTAAGCAAAAACTTCATCAGCATTACGACTTTGGTGCTCACGGGACACTGCATAATGGGGAGACATGCTGCAAGACTGGGACTGCCATTCAATGACTTCTATCGAGGCTGCGGCTCTGAGAAAGAGGAAGAAACAGTCCTCCATTTCATGTGCAAATGCCTATCCCTAGCCAGGAGGAGACTAAAACTCCTGGGCTCACCTTTCTTCACTAGTCTGTCCGAGCTATCATCCATAAATATCCTCATGGTTCTCCACTCCATAAATGGCGGAATCGCGCCATACTGTGATATCACAATGAGCCTAATTATGTGATTAAGTGTGCTCTCAAGTAGAAGGCTGCCACTCCAACCTAACCTAACCTAACCTATTAAATATAATAAGAAATGGAGGATGGCTCAGGCCTTATGGAGACTAACTTATACCTAGTAAGTAATATATAAAACTTAAAAGATAAATAAATGGGAGATTAAATGAATTATAATTTCAAACCTTTTCTTTTTAAATGATTTTTTGACTCTGTCATTTTATAAACTATTAAAGTTAGCAGCATGAATATTGTATAATTAAAAAAAAAACATAAGTTTTACTAACTTCATATGACATTTTGCTCCACACTGCCATTTATTGTATAGAGAGCCTATACTAAAATGTTCGTTGAATGTGTATACAGAAACAAACCGAGGATAGAGGAAACAAGTATTTTTATGCTGCATGCAACAAGCATAAACGCCTATGAACTGATAGAACACTGCTCGTTTCTGCTACTCACAAGAATTAAGAAAAAAACTGTTAGAAAATCAAGTTTAGAACAAAAATTTTACGCGAATACAAAGCAAAGAATAAAAAAGAAAAACAAAGCGAAAAAATGCAATTTCTACTATGGAATTTTTACAAAGACAAAAGTTGCAGTAATACCAATAGCAACACACAGCAACAATACTAGAATAAAAACATAAAAATTGGCCTGACCAAGCGCAGCAGCAGCAGCAGCAACAGCAATAACATTAACAGCAACAATCATAGCAAATGATGACGCGACGACGTTAGTTAAAGAAGTTGCAAGAAAAACAAGAACTTTGATAATATTTGGTGTTGCCGCACTATTGATGTTGTTGTTGTTCCATAGCTGATGACAATGTTGTATATATGTATGAGTGTGTGTGTTTGTGTGTGTTGATGTTGATGGCAATCAGTGGCAGCAACAGCGAAAAATATAAAAACATGTTTTCTTTACAACAAAAACAACAACAAAGAGTGCAGTTATGGTCACTCAATCGATCGGTCACTTGGATAATATATATATTACAAGGAAGGGGGATGGGTTTTTTTTTTCTCTTCTATTTTAGATATTCGGGGTTAGTTTTGAAGATATGCGTTAGTTCCAGTTTAGAAATTATTTTCATATTGATGCTATAATTTTGAAATTGAGCAATATATTTTGCGTTAGTATATGTATCTCTCATATGAATGTGTACGCGCATGCACTTGAATTTAACATAGGCCCACATTTATTGCTGACGTGAAGAGTTGTTGCTAGTATTGTATAGTTATATTATATACATGTTGCCAACACCATAACCATTACATGCATACATCCATATGTACTATGTATGAACTTCGTCGTTCAATATCATTGCCTGCATCAGAGTCAGCCGGTCAGCAATATCTTATGATAATCGAAACGTGTTATTTGTTGCTTGCCATTCATTCAAAGACATTTTAGCAAAATCCAAACAACAACCACAAAAAATTATAGGTAATTTGATATGTTCATTGTGGGTATGAACCAGTGTGTTGAGGGTTAAAACGCACAATACCATTACCCATCAGTAGGTATATAATTATTGCGAAAAAAAAATGAACAGAATGTATGGCATTATTGTGTGCGTTACAGCACAAACATTTGCGTAAATTTATATAATTAAACTTTGGTACGCAACGAGCTAACGCTATGAAGTTGCAATCTTGCAATGTATTCAATTTGTTATTGTCGTTGTAAAATACCGTTTTAATTGACAGCTGAGCAATACTGAAAGAAAAGTAAGTAAGTAATAATAAAAATCAAATTAAATAGTTATTTCGATGAATTCCATGATAATGATATCGACAGGTTTACTAATTCACTGTAGAACGACAAAAATGGGCAAGTTCTAACGAGATAATGTTAATTTGGCCCTGGCTATCTGAAGAGAAGTCGCTCATTTATGACCATTTTAATAATATAGGCAGGCTGAAACATATTTCATTATTTCTATAGCACTCTATAAGTATAGATAACACCATTTATAGAAGGTAGTTATGAAGAGAGTAGGTGGTTCAAGTTGAATTCTGTTGCCATAAAAAGCTACTGAAGATTATAAAATTAATAATGCATCATGAGTACTGAATGAAGCACGTCAAGATTCAGGAGGAATTTAATTAAATACAAAAAAAAAAAAAAAAAAAAACAACTACAATTTCAACTACTTTTAAGGTGAGTTTTTAATATTAAAAATTGAACTCTGAACCTTCTGAAATATAGTGCCGGTTATGCTTAACTTTCTAACCGCGGGTGGTGAATCGCACTCAGAAAGTACGCTTTTTTATTGTTAGTATAAACTGATTAGGAAAGGTGAGTTTTAAATATTAAAAATAGAACCCTGAAAGTATACCGCACATTTATTATTTTTTCTGAAATATAGTGCCGGTTATGTTAAACTTTCGAGCCGCTAGGTGGAGGGTGATGAATAGCACCCCGAAAGTATGCTACCTTATTATTATTACAAACAGATTAAGAAAAGTGGACTTTTAATATTAAAAATAGGACTCTGAAAGTATACCGCACTTTTATTATTTAGTATGTAAATATTGTGGTTGCCAAGTTAAGCTTTAGTACCGCCCGGTGAAGGGTGACGAATTGCATCCCGAAAATATGCTGTCTTATAGTATTAAAAATAGGGCACAACACGCCCAAAATAAAGCTACATATAATTTAGATATCAAAAGTGGTTGTGGTATATACTTATATATCAAACAAAAGATTTTTTAATTTATTGTATTTTTATTGAATAGTTTAGTTTAGTTTATTCTTTCCTAATTAGAATTGTAAAATAATATCAACATTAGGCGATGTAGACGTGCAAAAAGCGAAAAAAGTGCGTTGAAAATAGAATATGGAAAATTCCTTTTTGGATTTTTATAATGAAGTAAACAATAATATGTAAAGAATGTTATCATATCATGTGACGAGTGCAGAAAGAACACGATTTAGTAATAATTTGATTTTTTCGAAACTTTAAGTACTTAACGTGTGAAACCGAAAAACATCAACTAAATTCAGTAACGCTATTTTAAAATTCTATTAAATATTGAGTATTTTGTTGTATTAGGATAACAAACCAACAAATAAATAAAAAATATTTCAAAAACTTAAAAAAATTTTCAAAAACTTGATTGATTGATTGAAAATTGATTTCAGTGAAGCTCTACAGTAATATTCGATTGGAACAATTTTCAGTTTTTCGGCCCGCCTTAATATGCCCATATGCAATTATGTATTTTATTTAACGAAATTTAGAAAAAGAAAAAGAAAACATTACCCATTTGAAAGCCAATAAAATGACCAGGTGACTAACTATTAAAATCACTTTATATGACTACTGGTTTTTATATTACCATATGTATGAGCTCTTCAAAATATTACTTAAACAGCTAATAATTCTTTAAAGCATTTTTATTCGATTTTTAATTATTTCCCTATTTGTTTCTCCTGCACGTTGTTTAACAAATCTCAAACAAATTCAGCAAAATTTTCCAAAATTTTTTTTTTTTTACTTGAGGCAAAAATGTTTGTATATTTTCCCAAGCTATCTTCTTCTGTTTTTGCATTGATTTTAGCTTTGAACATTCATTGTAAATCAACAGCAAAAGCAAAACGAGTACACCACAAGATCAATTCTTACAATAATTCAATACTAAAAAATAAATAAATAAATAAAAATAAAAATTGAAAAAAAAGAAGAATAAGAAGCTGAAGAAAACACATTTGAACATGACCCAAATTCAGACAACTTGTTGAAAGTCAAAAAGTTACATAGAAAGATACTTATACTACAACTGATTATTGATATGCAAGACAAGACAACCAAAGTCAACCCTGTTTTTTTTTAATTTTTTTTGCATTTCATTATTATTTTTTTTATGAAATATTGCTGCAGAAATCTGTTGTTGGTGCGGTTGAAAAATAAATAAAAAAATCTAGTGTGCAACAATACATTTGTTTGTATGTATTTATGTATTCATAGTTAAATAATATGCTTAAGCAAAATTATGACAAGTTTCATTTATTTGTTTGGCAACCAAATACCAAAAACGCTGCCATATAGTTGCTGCTGTGGCATCGGTCCTAGTGGGCAGTGAAGAGAGAGAGCGAGAGAGAGAGATTGACGTGGCAGTATATGCAGTTTGTTAGCTTAGTTGTCTAAATAAGTGCAATACTACACGAGTTGTTGTTATGTGTTGTCTTGTTGAAAAAAGGGGTCCCTATGCATGTATGTATAATGTTTCTTTGTATACCAACTCGTATACATACATGCATATATATTGTTTATTATTGTTGTTATTATATACTTTTATTTTCTTGTTTTTTTTCTCTATGACAACAAAGTATGAGCTCTTATGCCCATTGCAATGTCCTCCTTGTATTGGTTATTATTTTACCTCAACCTTCTTCTTGTTGATTATTCATAATGGTTTTAACAACAAAAAAAAGTTTGCGAAAAAATATTTTGTTTATTGATAGTCACATACTTAGGCTATGAGATGCTGGTTGGCACACACACACACACACACACATATGCATATTTTTATTTTTTTACTACTTGTCTCTCTATGGCACATGCACCATTTTGGCTTTGTTTGTGTACCCAATTGCTATGTAGATACTACATACTACAGATGAAAATGTATGACAAGTTTATAAAGTGCTTGTAAAAAAATATGGCAGCGCTTTTTGTTGGTTTTCTTCGTCATTTTTTTTTTTTTTTTTTTTTTGCCTTTTTGGTTTTGGTTAGCGTGTTATGGTTTTGTTAAAATTGTTCCTTGTTTCCATATGTGGCTATTATCTGTAGAAATGATTTTTTTCATTTTTTTTGTCACTCCAATGGTTTTTGTTTTCTCCAATTCCATTCATTTCTACAGATGACCATTGTGAGATAAGCTTTTTTTGTGTTGCCTTTCAATGCAAAGTTACATTTTAACAAACAGAGTGGAATTTTTTATGAATTGTTGACATTTCGAGCTTTGAAATCATGACAATTAATAATTTTTCAAAAATTCTTTACATAAAAATTTATCCAGATCCCGTAGAAAAGGGGCACATTTAATCGGTGTGGATTACATAACTCGAAATTGTTTAAAATGAAACTTGCTATAAAAAATGGCAAATTTGGAGGTAAAAAAAAAAAAAATTTAAATAAAATAGTTACTTGCATTGAATAGTAGTGGGCGTGTTTATCATGTAATTTTGATAGTTTTAGCTGAAAATACTTAATAAATTAGTTAAACTCTTTTTTAACAAACTTCGTTGAATTCGTATCGGTGATTACTTTGATATTTAGCTTCGAAGTTTTTACTTGGATGAGAAGGGGGCGTGCTTATTTCCTGATTGCGACAATTCTTACAACAGTTACTAGAGGCTTCTTTTAACAAATAAAATAAACAAGCATTTTTTTTTAATAACACTTCATGAAAATTGATGGGAGATACCATGTCTACTTGATCGGTTTTGCTTATTTTAGAATATAACTTGCATCTAGCTTTACTTAAGTTTTGTTTAAGTTATAGAGGTCGGGGACAGATGAGAAATTTCATTTACATGGGACTAAGATTTTTAATTGTCAAAGTTATTAAAGGACAAGCACTTCAGTACTTGACAAATAAAATAAACCATGTAGTAAAAATTATTTATTTTATCGGAGCATTAAAATGAATAATTCCTTGCCTACTTAATTTAATTAAGAATCAGGAATCTTTGCTAAAGTTTCAAAATTTGTTAAAAAATTATATAATCGAAAAATTTTAATGCTATAATTATGTAAAATTTTTAAATAAATATAATTATTATTACACAGTTCAACACACATAAAAATAACAAGGTTCTGAAAGTGGATTCTGATAGAAATCAAGAAAAAAAATTACACGTGTCTCGGCGTTTCATTGAAAAAGCATATACACTGTTACAAAAAGCTAATACACATTAGCTTGATTTAATTAATTACTTAATTAAAGTTTATTTTGCAATGTAAAATAAATTTGTAGTTTAGAAAATACTTTTAAAGACACATTAGTTCACTGCGTATAAAAGGTGAAAATTTGAAAAATTTTGGAATTTGGGTTTATTTTTACTAAAACCAAGTATACAGATTCTTGTTGTTTAAGGACCTATAGTGAAATTTGATGGACAACATATTTCTTGAAAACATTAACCCTCTATCAACCCTCGTAATGGGTAAAAAAAAACTTTTTTCTAAAAGGGCAAAAAGACCCATAATAGTGGGCGTCAAAGGGTTAATAAGTTGGAAGAAAATATTCTACGGAAAATTCTACTATAAATGGCTGAACACACAAACAAGCTTTGATGCAAAACTAACAAGTTGTCCTATGGTTTATTATAATTAATCTGTTAAAAATGGACAAAATTTAGGCCGGCGTAAAAATAAACTTAGATGTAAACTTTTAAAACGCCGAGACACGTGAATTTTTTTTTTCTCGAGTTCTATCAAAATGCTTTATCAGAACCTTGGTTTGAAAAAATTGAATTTCGTTGGACAGTGTTATTAGTTTTCGATGTTGACAACATTTATTTCAGAAGCTGTTTTAATGAATTCGGTTTTATTTGTAGCAATATTTACTTTGATTTCACATATTGAAAATTTCACTAGTATGGGAGGTACTACCACGCCCACATGAAAAATGTTGCCCATTTCAGTACATTGCCTCTTCTTAAGTATGAGCGTTACAAAAACCGTTATCCAAAAAATCCTATATGTAGAGCGTGTATGGTTTAAAAATTAGCAAAACCTAAGAACCTCTGGCATTCCTTTATTAAAACCCTGAAAAATCAATTATATATCTCTGAAAATTATGAGCTTATTCTCTCCTGTGAAATTAACTAATAAATATATATTCATATAGGTCTGACTGCCTCGAAGCACTGCACCAAAACTCTTGAAATTTAAAAAGCACATGGTTTTTCAGTCTAGTTTCAAAAATATACGTCAGAGCTGAACCGTGCGATCGAGAGATTCGAAAAGTATCGGCTAGTCTGTGAACAATCAAAGACTTCAATTCTCACACAACTGTAGATTTCTCTGATAAATTCTCTTTAAAAAAAAAATATAATAACATTTTTAATTGGGTTTTATGTAGAGCTTTAAACTTTATATCCACAGAGTCGGAATATCCAGCTCCCTCGGTTTAATCCGATATATACAAAGTAGAAAGAAATTGAAATAACCAGAGTTGCATAAAAAGACGACAGCTTGTTAATGTACAAGTCTGTCTTACAGAATCGAATTAAACAGACGCTCAAAAATAGAGAAAATATTAAGAGCTATTTGAAAATGAAATTTTTTAATGTGAAACAGTATTTAGTCAAAAGTTTTTACTAGCCCGAATGATACATGTATATTTTTTGGTATTAGGGAAGTAGAAGGTTCTTGAATTATATATTTACAAGCCACTACCAATACTCATGATTTTATTATAACAAACAGAGGCGCTCTGAGGTTTTAAATTAACTCAAATAGGAGAGCCAAAAGCTTATTCAGATATAACTCAGGATTAAACAATATTTGAATATAAATCGGATATCATCCGGATCTACAGAGAGTCGAAAATTTAGCAACACTAGTTTATTATTAGTTTTATAAGCTCCCTCTAGATTTTTTAGCATTTCAGTTTCAACACAGATTTTTTAAATTAAATTTCTAGTTACTTTCGAAAGTTAAGAAACTTAAAATTTTGAATACTCCATACTATCAAATAAAATGATGCCAACATAAATTATAATGACACAATCTTGAAGCTATCTCTTTTTGATATTTTTTTTTATTATTTCTTTTTTGCTCTTTTTTTTTTAAATAAAATAGAATAAACCTGTTATCTGTGTCTAGGTATCCATGAGATAATATTCTCATATGTTATCTTAATCAAGTGCACATTCAAACTTTCAAAGCAAATTACCCATAATTTTAAGCTTCTAGCACCCTCCCACGTATTATGAACAGCAGACATGGTTACACAGACATGCATGTGCGACTTGCTGGCTGGCTTTACTAGAGCTGAAGTGCTATGAAGAAGAAAAAACATACTACATACATATGGAAATTGCATTCAAAATGACCATAAAGGAAACTTGAGATTCTAATAACAAAACAAAAAAAAAGAACGAATGAAGATAGGGGGAAAAAAAAAACAGAAAAAAGAAGGCACGTTTTCATTTAATCATAATTTTCTCTTTTTGGATACCTCGATGTACTAATTTATTATATGGCAACTATGCGAAATAGTTGCACAACAGCAATAGTAACAAAATACACTCGTACAACATTTTCATACATACAGCAAAAAAAAAAAAAAAACACAAAATACCATAAAAGAAGCACCGACAGAAATTGGCGGCAGCATTTCCACAATATAGGTTTAAATGGACAGCAATGGACAGACTTGCATAGGGAAGTTAAACAGACAAACAGACACTGACTGTCAAATGATGTGCATGCAAAGATTTTTCACAACACAACAACATCATCATAAAATACGATACCAAAAGCAAGAAAAACTAACATAAAATTCATTTTGGACATTTGCTGAAAACGTTAAGTTGAAAAGGGAAATTTTGTTTTTGTTTGTGGTCAGTCGAAAGAAATAAACCAGAAACAAAAGCAAAAAAAATCATGTTTGACCTGATGACGAAGCGAAGCTTAAAATTGAAAAAAAAAAACAACAACAAAAACTATCTACTACTTACTACTACTAATAATAATAATAATATTAAAGTTAATGTTGGTCATAGTAACAATTTGAACATGTTTGATATGAGACTAAATGAGGAATGGAGATACCATAAAAACAGAACTCAACATTTTCAAGATTGAAGTTTGAATTGTTGTATTGTAAATGATGATGAAATTGCTTCAAGTTGCTTCATTGTCCGCCAGGCCGCCAGTCAGCAAATATTCTCAATTACAAAGTAGAGTTCTCAGTTATGGGTGTAGGTGAAATTATGTCAAACTTCAGTGAGTTTCGCTTTTCATTCTTGTGCAAATTTGTTCATGGAAGTAGTGGAAAAAACGCTATTGTTAACAACCACAATTGAAAACGTAAGAGGAAATGTTGTCAAGTGTTTTGACAGATTTGGGACACCACAACCACTATCAACCACAACAACAACAATAATCGTAGTAATTCTAATTTCTACCAACCAAGTTGAATGTTAGATGAATTTGTTGAATTCTCAAGATTTCAATTTCAATCTTGTGAGTCTCAAGTGTTTCTCTTTTCTGATTTGATTTTTTTTTTTTGTGTTTTTGTAATGGGCGTAAATTTTGATTACCATTTCTACTTGAGCTTAATTTGTAGTTGCGGTATTAATGTTTTCTTTGCGTGTATTTAATATATGTAAATTTGATCTTGGACTCACTCTATATATGGCAGTGAAATTGAGTTTTTAATTTTCCACCTTATTTATACTTACTGAAATTTATTAGAATTTTTACATACTTTAACGGTATCTACGCTTGTTAGAAAGCGAAAACACTTTTGGTATGACCTAAATTTCGTTGGTTTCGATGTGAAGTATCTAATAGTATAGAAACAGCATTTATTACCAATTAGTAACTTACCTGCAAAAGAGGAAAAAAAGTAAAAGAAATATAATTAGTTTTAAATCGTATTAGGCTTCATGAATCTTAAAATACAAATTTTTATTTTATATAATTAAGAGATTGTAAAGAGATAAACTAAATGATTCCAATTCATACTACTTATGTGTAAAATAAGACGAAGGAAAAATTGTAATTCTGATTTATTTATTACGTACTCTCACAAAAGAGCTACTAACAAAAAAAAGTCAATATTCCTACTAAAATGAAAATAAAATCAGTAAAGTTCAATAAGGATCTTCAAACTTCAAATGAGCTTTCGATTACAGCAAATCCATCAGTTTACATACTTATAACTTTATGTAATTAATTTAAGGTGAACTTTGATTTTTAAAGACCCATTGCTAAGATTGAAATGCCCATAGCTTTCAATTATAATAAACCACGTACAGAACTTAAACAAGGAATGTAGCAAACTTTGGTCAAGGTCAATACTTGGGTTATGCTTCCAATTGGATACTATTGTGAATTGTGGGCATCTGAATGAATGAAAACCAGATCACACATTCTGAGTGTCTATTATTTTGTTGTGAAGTCACTGGTGAGCCATGGGCAAATTAATTTTTCTCGGACCTTAATTTGCAACTTTTTTCATTAATCTGGTTACTAAAAGCTTAAAATAATAAAAAAAAAAACGAATAGAAAGAATTGTTTTTCCTTATATACATTAACCCATATCGTCCCAGTACTAGATGCCATGATCCAATTTGCAAAATTTTCAAAACGTAATTTCCATGTCTTCAATAAGAAATTTTATTACTTAAAAAATAAAAAAAATAAAATTGTTTCTGAATTTTAGAGAATATAGTAGTTTTTGGCTTATCCCAAGAAAATGAGGTGACCAGATGTAAAAGAAATTAAAAATATTTCTACGCCACATCATGAGCAAAAAGTACACTGCCGTGAAAAAATTTGGAATTATCTCTGAAAATTTAGTTATTTCATATTTATTACTACATTTCGTGGCTTTAATGCATTTATTTATTTATGATTTGTATATTTATGCGTAAATATTAAATATTTTTGTAGAAAAAATCGATAAAATGTGAAAATATCACTCGAGGGTTTTTCACCTCCACTTTTTTCACTTTTATGATTGCTTGGAAAATTTTGAGCATTATATCCACTAGTTTTCGAAGTGTGCCAACTTCAAGATTTTCCCAGGTCTGTATGAGATTATTCCACATCGTTTCCTGGCTCGTAATGGTCATCATCCTGACATGGCGATCCAGCTCATCCCATAAGAGTTCGGTAGGGTTTAGGTCTGGAGATTGTGGTGGCCTATCCAAAATTTTCAATGCACCTCGATTTTGATTCTTAATAGTTTTGACATAATTTCAATGTATGTTTCGGATCCCTGGTACCAATTGTATTTAACATAGTATTTTAGAAGTTATTATAAGTTAAAAACAGAAAATATGCAGTTTTGTTGAATTTTGCCTATTTCTCCATACATTTTTTTTACAAAAGTTTGGTCACTTGTACCCTTTGACAAATACATAAGGATCTGTGAAGTTATAATTTCCTTATCAAGTTTGTTATTTTATCTAGGCGAATTTCTTATTTCATTACAAAATAATTAATTTTACTATTTTTTGTAGATTTTCAAAATCACCTTCCAGAAAAATATGTATATTCACCTAGCCTTATAGTAAGGTGAAATACCAAATTTTAAATTATCTAAATGCAATTTTAAGGTCAGTATATATAGAAATATTAAACAGTGATTAGTTTTTGAGAAATATTTATAAAAGTATTTTTGTCGAATTTTTAAAAGTTGCTGTACGAAAAATCGAACGTTGGAACGATATGAGTTAAAGTGAATCAAGTTTCACACAAAAATTAGACAGAAAAATTTCCTGTTTTCTTGTTATTTTTGTATTGGACCTTCAAGTGCTCATAAATAAAAGCAGGACCAAACTTTTTGTGCTTTTTGATTTTTAACTATATTTTAATGTTTGAATCATTCATGTCTAAGAAATTTTGCGCACAGTGTAAAAGAATTTAAAAAATTATGTTTAACATATTTGAAAAAATCTGCTAAATAACTTTACTGTTGGTTGTTTGCCTTTTTTAGTGGTTCTCTACGACTGCTAAATGTGAGGCTGACGTTCCTGCTATTTGTTTCTTTGAGTTGGCTCACATTACGCAAAAAGGAAAAAGTTTTGATAATAGAATATGTTTTTTGGGCTATTTCTTGTATTGATGTTGAGAGAAAATAAGAAATATTAGCTGCGTTTTATTCGCGACTTGCTTCTAGTTATGTATAACTAGCAGAGATAATTGTATGGGGAAACAACAACAAAGCGGCAGAGATAGCACGTATAATTATAGCTGTTATGTATACTTAACAAGTTGTTTAACTACACCAAATTCTATTGTGAACTGTTAATAGCGAAACAAGAAGCATGTCATTTTGGCACAAAAAAGAAAAGGAAAATATTTGAAATGTCTGGGGGTGAAAATAAGTTAAAATCATCGTTAAATATTCTTGCAATGACTGGGATCCATTAAAATGTTTTAACTCTAGATGCTGAGCAGTTTCATTGTGAATAACATTATAACGAAAAAGAGACTTAACAACTTGGTCGTTTTATTCGCACATGTTAAACTGACTGGCGAATAAAACACAGCTAATATTAAAAATGATGTTGTCTTCTTCTTTTTTATTATTCTTAATTTGGAAATTTTTTTTTACAAATTTCTTCCCAGGGAACTATCAAAAAGATCACTGACGAGGAACCGGAGCGTGTTCCAAAACGATCGTCTGATCAGCTAGCTTTATGAATTTTTTGACATTCTTTTGGTATCATTGTTCATTCAAAGCCTATTAGTTTTAGATAATGAAGCTATCATATTGAGTACGAAAAGGTTCTGGAAAATACCTCAAGTAATTCCTATATGCCTTTCTAATTAATACTGTTGAACGCAATGCTTTGATGGATAGTTCCCGTGTTTGCTCAATTTTCTGCCAAGTAAATGTTGTTTTTTTCAAGCCAACTTTTTTTAAGTAAGTCTCAATGCAGGCTAAAGTTTCAGAACTGATGAAAGGTATGGCCGTTATTTTTTAAGTCAAACGACTTGAGAGCAATATAATTTTGTTTTTACATTCTACTTACTACTTCCTAATGTATGCATATATAGGCGCTCTGACAAAAAATAATCGCAAAATACTGCGCATGCTCTGCTGATGAGCTCTAAATTCCACAGATGGCATGTAAATTAACACTAAAGATTCTGATGGTATACAATTGAAAAACTATACTGATAATTTTAAAACATCAACGCAAAATGCTCTTAATTTACAAACTATAAATAAAAATTTATGCTACCAACTAGAAAATTGCAAAAAAAAAAAATGGAAAAAAAAAAATATATCAATACAAAGAAATTAAAGTAAACACCAACCAACTACCACTGAAGCCCACCTCATTCTTTCAACATAGTCATGAATGATTCAACTTGTCTTATGTTGCTGTCAAAGTTAGCTTCATCGGCAGCACAAACAAATAGAAAAACAAAATGGGTAAAACGCAAAATTTTTCCACTATTTTGAAAAATTTCCCCAGTGCTTTTCATATAAATATATGTGTATATATATATATATATATGTGTGTGTGTGTCATTTTCCACTTTATAACAATAAACAGAAATTTTGCGGCACATGTGCGACTCTGGCTAGTGCTGCTGGTGGGACCCGCGCGTATGTTGTTACAAGTAGTTGCAGCAGCAAGTTACATATAAAACGTCTGTTGTTACTGTTGAGATGTTGTAAATGAACGGTATTTTGCTACAAAATTTAACTGTTCGCGAAATGACTTGGCATACTATATCAGCAGGGGAGAGACGCCACAATAACAACAACATTAAAAGCATCAAACACTCAACCCAAGTGCAGCAGCAGTAACAGCAACAGCAGCAGAGCCACATTAGCAGTTCTGAGTGCATGTATCATGCTACCGCGTGGCATATATATGAATTTCACTACTGGGAAATGCGGGTTAAGAAAAATAAAAACAAAAACAAATTCGCGAGATAAGTGCTATACAAAAAAATGGCAGGAAGGCAAGCAGGCAGGCAGGCAAGCAAGCAGCCAGTCAGGCTGGCAGGTAGACGTAAACGTAGACCGCAACAGTTGGGGCGAGGCGAAGTGCAGTTGCACCAATAATACGCCTTCGGTGATCGGTTGCTGTTTTGTGTCATTAAAATATTTAAATGTACATACTCACTACCACTGCCAGTGCCACCGTTGTCAAGTACACATACCCGTACCCGTACATAGTATATAAATAGGCGATTTAAGGGGAATTTGGAATTTACAAAATATCAACATTGAACAACAATACACAGTGGACAGCAGCGGCGACTTTTGGGATCAACGAAACAAGAATATTTACGCAGCAGCAGCATTCAGCACGAGCATCCAGCATCCATACATATAAATGTCAATGTCATTGTCAAGTCTGTTCGAAATTCAACATTTTCGAAATGCTCATTTTCTTGTTTGTTCGTTTCGGCAACACATTTTTCATTTTCTTAATATTTTTATTTTTGTTTCTTTTTTTTTTCTGTTTGTTTGTTTTGTTTTTACTTTGATGACAATATTATAAGCGCATATTTTCCAGTCTCCATTTTTTTATTACTGGTATGCAAAGCGATTTTTGTAATAATAGCCAAAAAGAAATGTCACTTTAATGCATATGCAGGTAGATAAATGTATGCATATGCAAAATATATCTTCAGTGATGCGAAACGAAACGAAACAAAAAAGAATAATTCCTAATCGTCCCGCTAGCGTTCCACTCTGACCCGAAGATTCACTAAAAAAAAAAAAAAATTTATAATGAAGCGAAACGAAAAACTACAATCGTCCCGCTAGTGTTCCACTCTGACCGGAACAATCGCTTCGAAAGGAGCGGTACTTTCAAACCGCAAAATATTGTTCTCCATGCAAATTGACTTATTCTTTTACGGATCGGAAAAATTACGAATTAATGCCAGCGTGAAATAAATTCAATTTAATTCGGAAGAGTAGGTTCCTTCGCGAAACCATGACTCAGATATGAAAAATTTATTATTTTACTTTTTTATGTGTAATATGACATTCAAACCAATTGGTAGTTTATTTCAGTATGTGGAATAGTTATTGACCTACACCAAGAATATCAGATAACTAACTGTGAAGCAAGGTAAACTCACTAATAGACAGCGTCATAAGTAAATTTGCTTTTCGGATAAAATATTCTAGTTTAGAAGTTTTTAAAAAGCAAAATTAAAAAACTATTCACTTTCAGTGAAATTTACCACATTTTGGATACGTTTTTTCGATCAAATGTGGTAAGCTGTAGGATGTGTCTGCAGGCATTCACAGTAGAAGTGCAACTTTGTTATTTGTTTGAAAATGATTAGAAAACATTTACAACAAATTCTATTGAAATTTTTGCAGTCTTCTTCTCTCTATTTTGTCGTTACTTTTTTCTGTTTTTGTCATCCCACAAAAACGACGTAGTACACGTATATAACATATGAGCGGAAATTTCAGGTGTATACAAAATCAAGAAAAGGCATTTAGGTCTGCTCTTTCACTAAAGCACATGAGGATAAAACTACTAGAAGTCGACTCTCTGTTTGATTGTATGTAGCCGATCAACAACTGCATAACTTCGTTTCTTACTGGGTTCGTATGAGTGCAACAAAAACGCTATTTTTCACGTGCCCGTTGTTGTTGAAGCTTTTGCACTCATCCTCTTCTAATTTTTTGTACTTTTTTTCTGTTGATACTCTTTACACTTATCGGCACAAACACGACGTAGTACACGTATATAACATATGAGAGGAAAGCTGCTATATGTAATCAAGCTCTCTCACTAAAGCACATGAGATAAAACAACGAGAAGTCAACTCTCTGCATGATTGTATGTAGCCGATCCCCATATGACCTCATTCGCTTAACAATAACAATAGCATAACTTCGTTTCTTATTAGTTTCGTATGAGTGCAATAACAAAGTGATTTCCGTTACAAAATTTTCGATTTACCCTCGGTAAAGAAGTTTCGCTTCAAAAAATACGAATTCACCCGTACGAATACGCACCGTTTTCGACAAGTCAAAGCAGCTAATTCCGAAAACGCAAAGGGGCGCACATTGTTGCGATTTATCTGCTTTGGAATCGCTTTTATTTCGGTGGCAAATTAAAAATACATCAAAATATTTTATATATTACTTTATCAATTATTGTAAATAAATAAAAATACGTAAAAACAAAATGTCTTCAACTGATGAAGAGCTTACGCTTATATTTCTCCCTTTGGAAGATGAAATTGAGGAGAGCAGGTAACATATTTTACACTGTATTGAAAGTGGCTATATACATCATATAAAATAGGATAATTTTTAACAGATTCTATTAACTTTTCAGCTTCAAGCATTTTGTCACTATAATCAAGACTGTTAAATTCTTCTTCTTTCTAATTTTGTTATTTTCTGATCTGAAAACGCTTCAGGTTGCGTTTTCGGCACTTCAAAGGAGGGGAATTATGTATGTTCGAAAAATCAATGGGTTGCATTGTTGTATTTTCTGACGTTGCGTATTTGCACTGGTGAATTCAGAACTGTGTACGCATACCCTAACTACTTTTTTGGTTGAAAAACTTTCCTATCACAAAAGAAATAAAACAAAAAGATGAAGAAGAAAAAATTTACAGTAAAAACGCGGTGAGCTGCGTCTTCAGCGCGACAAAAAAAATGTGTATGTTCGAAAAACGCTCTGCTACAGAACCCTCCTGTGCGTGACTGTTCATATAAAATAATGTGTTGCGTTTTCACAACTTCTGTTGCTGCGACAAAGTCGCATCTGTGGGTGCATACCTCAATTTGAAAACACCTCTAAAAACGGGATGTTTTTTCACAATCGGCAAGAAATTAGTTAAAATAACTTTTACCACGAATCGATATTTTGATAAAAACATAGTTTTTTCGGAGCTATTGCCATACTCTCAGTTTATAAATAGACTCCTCAGTTTCAGAATCCAACGTAACAGTTACGAATTCGTACCTGCGTTTACAAATTCGAAAACAAAACATAGACTGGCATCGAAATCATTAAGGCAACACTAAACTGGATACCGATTAGATTCCAGAAAGCGAATATTTTGAATTTTGAAAATACGATTACGAATTCGTAACAATTACGATGGATTCTGTTACAAGGCTGAATGTTGCTGGCAAACCCAATTCCAGCAAATATTCTCAAGCCGAACTTTTTTGACGCAAAAGGGGAATAAAATTAAAAATCCATCCAAATTCAAAAATAAGCTCGTACTAGGGAGCGAGTATCGAAATTTACATTTCGATACTGAATACCACGGTTGAAAAAATAAGCGGAAAGGGAGAATAGTTCTTAGAGAACGCCAATTTAGATATTTTTGCGCCAATTTGGAGCTCTGGTAAAATAACGCCTTAAGTTTCCAATAAAGTTTTGATAAAATGAAAGAAAAAGTCTTGATAAAATAATGTAAAATGTTCTTCCGTTTCAAGAAATTTTTAATACATACAACAAAAAATACATTTTTTACCTGTAATAATAAAAAAATTAAATTTTAAAGACAGCTTAGAAAAAACGGACAATATCTTTAAAAAAAAAAATCTTAGAGGGCACAATGGCAAAAAAGCGACTATCGTTTAAAAAAACTATTGGGAGTATCAATGTATAAACTCGTATTTTTTTCGTAATTTGGACATTTATTGTGAAAAAGTGATTATGAATTTATTCTTTAAAGTATTGTCCATCGTTAGCCACAACCTTTTCCCATCTTTCTGGTAGCATACGGATTCCACGTCGAAAGAACTCCTCATCTTTTGAGGCTATCTACGAATCGACCCATTTTTTGAGTTTTTCGAAAGAACGGAAGTGCTGTTCAGCCAGACCATGTGTCATCGATCGGAACAAGTGGTAATCAGAAGGAGCAATGTCTGGAGAATACAGCGGGTGGGGTAGCACTTCCCATTTCAGCGTTTCCAAGTATGTTTTTACTTGCCTTGCAACATGCGGCCGAGCATTGTCGTGCTGAAGAATAACTTCAGCGTGCAGAAAACCTTTTCTTTTCTGTCGTTCAATCAGCAGTTCACATGTGAAAAATCGTCGTTCGACGACTCTCAGCTTCAATTCGTACGGCACCCAATTTCCTTGCTTTTGAATCATTCCCAATGCTTTTAATCGTTTAGAAATGGTTGATTGATCAACTCCTAAAGATTCTGCAAGTTTTTGTTGCGTTTGACATGAATCTTCTTCGAGTAATGCCTTCAATTCTTCATCTTCAAACTTTTTCGGGCCGCCTGAACGTTCCCTGTCTTCAACATCAAAATCACCACTTTTCAAACGGGCATACCACACCTGACACATTCTAACGTCTATAGCACAGTCAGGATAAGCTTCAGTGAGAAAACGATGTGCTTCAGTTGCGTTTTTCTTTAAATGAAAGAAGCAAATTAAAACTTCCCGCAAATGTTGTTTTGTTGGTACGAAATTCGACATTTTCAGCTATAGTAAAACACTTTTGTAAAATTATGAAAATTATTTGACAGATCAATTCTAATAGTATTTTTGGCGCTCTTCGAGATAAAATAGCTGTCAATGTAAAAAAAAAATGGCGCGTATGATAGATATGAAGTTAGTCACAATTACGAGTTTATACATTCATACTCCCAATAAGAATGCTCACCATATGCATGGACCATTCCAGGTTAGATTTGCATTCAAACTTTTGATTGAACGTTAGGGTCTCTCATTCATTTTGCATTATTTTTTATTTTGATTTACTTTTCAACGGAGTAGACTAAAAAATTCCCATAATTCCTATTTTATAAATGCAATATACTTTAGAAAAGTACTTCATATATTCACAAATAAAAAACCCAACCACACAGCTCTGCTTCTTTAAAAGATCCTCAGAATTATTTGAATTAATTTAGCTGTTAAATTTAATCAAGTGGTATTCTGTGAAAAATACCATAATTTTCAAGCTTATTACAGTAAACAAAAAACAAATTATCTTAAATTAATATGTATCTGATACATATGTAGTTATTATCAACATCTCACAAAGATATTGTCATTATGATTATATCGCTCGTATCTATGCGGTTGCATCAGTATCAACATCATCACTCAGAAACGCATTTTACGCTCACTTAGCCTGGTTTAATTTTTAATGAATGGGTACCTAATGTCGCACACACACAACCGCACACATAATTCATAATGTTTATATATGTATTGCTGCTGATAAAAACAAAGTACATGACTACAAAAAAAAAAAACAATCATCATTCACACGTCACACTTCACAAACGTAGCCGTAGATGTAAGCGTAAACGAAAACGTAACAATTGATGGTATCAAAGAATACACGAATAATTATAAAATTAATGTGACAACTTTGTTGTAATATTCTATTGCTGCTGCTGAGAGAAAAAGTGTCGACAACTGAAAATGTGCAGCAACATGTGTGCGTGTGTGTACGTGTCGTCGCCGATCTAGATAAAATATAGATATATATGTTTTTTATTATTTTAGAATCTTTTTTTTTTTTACTAATCTCTTTCTTTGTTATTTAGATTAAATCTTAACGATATGCGTGAGAATTGAAAAAAACTAAAGTAAGAATAAGAATTGGAATTTCTTTTGATTTAAAGAGAGAACTTTATTAGTATTTTATATACTAGTGTGGTGTGTGTTAAAAATAAAACAATATGAATTTTAAATGCAATTAAAATATAAAAATGTAAAGAAAAAGGCATTATTACATATATTAATATTATTAAATAAAAAAGAAACATGCAACTGAAAAAAAAATACAGGCTCAACCTACTTGAGACTTAGATAATAAACGAATAAACATGAACAAGTTTCACGAAACTGTTTATTAACTAGAATTTTGGCTTAAAAGTGCAACATACACAGATTCAAATAATGTTAATTAAAATTAAAAATCCCCACTCTCTTTTTCTAATAGCTTAACATTATGCTTCATTTACCGAAGACTGACATAATAATGCAGTTAAAGTTTTATTTCTTTGGTCTTGACGGTTGTTTTTCTTCATGCTAAACTGAAATTATGGAATAAGTGTTTGAAATTGCAATTTAATTAATTCTGGCTAATTGAAAATGCAAATTAGTTATGCATGCGATTGGGTTCCCGCATAAAATCACTTTAACAACTTTTCCCAAACAGTAAAATAAGTTAATTAATGACGTAATAGTTATAACGACAGTTTAAAAACATGTTTTCTGGGTAGCTCAACTTTATATTTTTTAATCAAAGATATCTTGAAAATCAATTATGACTCTTCGTTTCGCATCGCTTATGACTGTTCTGATGACAATTGCCAGTCTGTATGTTAGCAATATTGTTTTTTATACATAAAATGTTTAAACGGTGTAAAGTAACAAGTGGCCAACTTAAAATAATCAAACTAAAAAGCTTCTCTTCCTGCCAGCCTTCAACACGTCATATATCTATTTAATGATACAAATGGGCTCTTCGGAAATATATTTGAAGTGATCTATGTAGCCACTTGTTATTTTTGCAACTCGCTGCCGAAAATTATACATTTCAGAATTTAAATAAATAAAAATCTGAAAAAATTAATCCTTCTTAGAAAACGACAATTTCCGTAAGTTAGCTATACAGTGAAATTTGTAGCAGAACCAACTTTATTAAAAATATTACACAAAATTATTGAAAGCCTCCATATAGGGTCTGCCCTGGGAGGGTTAACTTGTTGCTAATGTAAAAAAATGGTTAGCTTAATTCATTACGGTTCAACTTCAATAATTTCGATGGAATTTAAAGTTTTCCAAGTGAACTGTCGTTTAAATTCTTACTATACTGTAAATGATACTGATACTTGATTCCTGTGCGATACCGCAAAAACTTCCTATTTCTTACCGTCGATTTTTTCTACTACTTTTTCTTAATTTATGTAATTTATATTTAGAAAAAAAAAAAAAAAACGCACACACAGATTAAAGTCAACTTCCTTAGTTTTTTCATCGGTTGTTAACATGTCTGTCGTTTTCAGTTACCCGTTTTATGCACGAGTTAAGCTTTCCTCTTTTACTCAAGCACTTCGCCTTCTCTACGCAGCTTTCTAGCATGCGTTACAAACTATTATTTTCATGTCAACGCATTTTTGATTAACATCGATTACATGCGCGCAGCAGCAGCAACAACAACAGAGAAATTTTTAAGCTGCTGCATAACTACAATAACAACAACAACATCATACCGCACAAGACCAACAGCATGTGCCCGACATGCGCCTACTACACGTTGCCTATTTTCATACATGCACGTCATACACTTGACGAAAAAATATACTTTCAAACAATTTCAAGGTGCTTGGTAAATCTACTTTTCTGAATATTTTTTAAAGTTCAAGCGACCTGATTCTAAAAAATGGTAAAAAGAAGAGTCTTAGCTTAATCAAAATATATTTGGGAGAATTTATTTTGTTTTATATTCAAAACAAAACTTTTGAAGGTTTTTATCGATACATTTTAAATGTTGCAGATTTTGACTTAAAGTTTTTGATTTGGTGAAATAATGGCGATTTCGTTGTCTTGAAATTTTTATGTTCAACCTACCCAAGTACAAAATTCATACTCATAACTACCAAATAATTTTTTTCAGTGTAAATTATGCTGTATACATGAATATATAACTGAACAAAATCACCAAGAATACAGCAAGTGCAGATTTTTTCCCCCCTTAAATTTGTGTAATGAACGAAAACATGTTAAAATTTATGACACTATCGATGATTTACCGAAAAAGATTATGTTGACATTGTATGTAAAAGATTTAAAAATATACACGCAAAATATATGTGTACATAAAAATGTGTGCAAGAGTGTAGAGTTATGAACGCCTAAAAGTCTAGAAATATTTACTAAAAAATGAAATGAACATGAAAGTTGAAAGACACGATGACGAGATGGTCACTTGCGTTTGTGCTCACGCTCCAGCTCACTCACACACAGGATTACAATATTCTAAGAATGATGAAAATTCTCACGCACGGTTGCCACTTTGGTACAATTCTACCAAAACTGATAAGTTTTTTTCTATTTTTCTGAGCCAAATTTTGAAAACATGTACCAGTTTTCAAAATTTGGTACAGCTCAGAAAATTTTTAATAAAAAACAAATTAAGCAATAAATTAGAATTCAATACTCTCAATAATATAATGCTTTCAAAAACTGACAAAATTTATTAATTTTTTCCTCATTTGGTACATTTTTTTGTAACCGTGCTCTCATGTTTACGCACACGAACGTTTGTTGATCCTGACACTCAAAATCACAAGCGGATTTCAATGTTTTGCTTTCGATCACGTAGTATCACGGCGAAAAAAAACACGATACGCGCTATTTTCTAGACTGAATTCGAAAATGCATTGAGTTTGTTAAGATCAGAAAGAAAGGACTTCAAGTTTTGTCATCTCTTTCAAATAAGTAAATACTTTTATTCACCAGAATAAAAGGATGGGGTTTAATTTCTTTGAATCTTAAAAAAATTGTTTGGTCTTGTCCAAAAATCCGAGAAGGCGAAACTACAGTCGGTAGTGAGTTCATATTAATAAAAGTTATGCCACTTGAATATCAGAAAAGCTCCGTACTTTAAACGAGGCTGATCACAGTCGAAATTGTATAAAAAACCAATTCGAACTGAAGCCAGAGTGTCACAAATTGTCAGGTTTTCAGATTTTGAGCTGGAAACTTTTACTCCTTTTATGACATGATTCTTCGGTTGGTTAGCCCATGGTTGATTTTGTCGTGATCGTGCCGTTTACCGAATCCAGTCACCCTTACCACTACGCCACGGCGACCGCGAAAGTGGAAACAAAATCATCTATGCATAATATAGTGTATCAAGAAGACAATAAATATAAATCAGGCATAAAAGTAACAGTTTAAAATCCCATCAGAAGAAGAAGAAGAAAGAAAGGAACAAGTTTCGTGTCGCTTATCATTTTCTTTTCTTTTTTATTTTATTTTTTTCTAGCCTTTTCCCCTTCTACTGTTGACAATTTGTTATGCTCATCATCGGCATGTGTGTTTGAGTGTGTATGTGTAAATGCGAACTTTTGGAACGAATTATCTATGCAAGATTTATATTTTAATAAATCAGTGAACGAAAAATAAAAATAAAAAAATATGTTGACGTAAACGTAAAATTAACAAACGCAACTTAAGAGTTAAACTTGGGCGGTCGGTCATCATTAAGCGTGCTTTTAGTTACGCTATGGGAGATTTTTAGCAGAAAAAAAAATGAAGTTTATCGAAAGAAAACGCAAAAAGAAAGAAGCCTAAAAAAGTATATTTTAAATTCTTTCTTTTTCTTTTTAATTATAAATATTAAAATAAAAGTTTACAAAAATTTTATAATAAGTAAGATTATCAGAAAATAACCGGCACACCGACCTCTCTCCATTATGCCATTATCTACATATGACATATTACATCAATCAAGTGGAATATTAGTGGTATTCACTCACAATTGCAGCAAACACTGCACACCAAGTTTTAACGTACATATTTATGTTACAAAGCAGCAACAAGCAACAACAGCAGCAATTTATCAAATTTCATGAGCTTCATGTACTTCATCATATTGTTGTTGTTATTGTAACGATCGAGATGACTTAAGTGCATACCACCCTGACTATCTGTCGCTTGCTGTCTGTCTCTCTGAATAATCTTTCACTGTGTGTCTAGCTTTTATATGCTTGTATGTATGTATGTCTGTCTGTCTGTCTACTAGTGATTGTTTTGATTTTATACTGTTTTATGTCTCGAAGTGTCTTACAATTTTTATAAATCAATTTTTTATTGTTCTGCTTCGCTGCCGCTGTCTGTCTAGGTAATCATTTATCAGAGTTCATCAACAGCAGTAGCAGAACAACAACGGCATCAACAATAAGAGCATTATCAACATCATCAACAAAAACATCAACCATTCTCAACAACAGCACAAAACAATCAACCACAACAGCAGGCAGCTAGCAACATTTCAGTTTAATTGAAATATTGTCTATAATTTTCATATTAACATCAAATTATTGCTGGCTATGCGAATTTTTTCTTGATTGTTTCTGTTTTTTTTTCTTTCTTTTTTTTTTTTTTTTTTTTTTTTTTTTGTTGATTAGTTATATTGAAAGGTTTTTAATAGTAATTTAATATTTTGATGGATATTATCGCCGTCTCGCAGAAAGCTGTCTTTATTTTCTGGTAAGCTACTAAAGTTAACATCTATGGAAAGTGAAACGAATCGAAGAGTGTTTTAAAAAGCGATATTTTATATTATGTATCGATAATTTCTGTTAAAATGCCAAGTATAGGTAAGAAGATGAAGTGAATAAGAAATTCGATTTAAACTTTATTTTCATTAATCGATCACCAAGTTCCCCTACTGTGTAATTGTTTTAAAGCACAATTTTAACTCTACTTAGGTAGTATACATAAGTTTCATCTTACTCATCTTGCATTTTATTTTACTTATGCATATTTAATAAAAATATTATTTTAAAACTTCCAGTCATTGTGCCCATAACATTTAAATGCCGAAGTTTGAAGTGATTTTTGGTTTGGATGAGATTTTTGATCTGAGGCTGGCCTATTTTTGTTTTGATTTTTCGTGTGATATTTGGTCTGAATTTAGTGTGAAGTTTGATTTAATTTTTGTCTGAATTTGAATTATTTTAGTTTGAATTTCATCTGAGTTATGGTTGGTTTTAATTTGGTTTTTGGTCTAAAGTTGGGATCAATTCTTCGTCAGAATTTTTTTCTGACTTTCGACTCACTTTAGATCTGAGTTTTAGGTCTGAATTTAAGTCTTGTTGCTGGTCTGATGTTTAGGTTTAATTTTGTCCAAATTTTATTTATTCTGCTCTAGGTTTTAGTTTTGGTCTGAGTTTGACTTTGATGTGATATTTGATCTGAATTTTACTAGTCTCATTTTTCGTCACATATTTGGTTTGAGTTTTAATTAGTTTTTAGCTTAATTTTCAGTCAGAGTTGAGGTCTGTTTTTGACTTGATTTTTAGTCTGAGCTAGGTTTGATTTTAGTCTGATTTTTGATCTGAATTTGACCTGAATTTTGAAACGGCTTTTGGTCTAAGTTTGATTTGATTTATGGTCAAAATTTTGCTTCGATTTTTGTTTTGAGTTTATATTGAATTTCTGTAGTATTTTTGTCCGAGTTTGGTCTATCTCGGTCTGAGTTTTAGTCTCAGTTTCGGTTTGATATTTAACTAAGTTTTTGTTTAAATATTTAACTGTTTGATGATATTTTTGGTTTCATTTCTGGAAGGAGTTTTGGTCTGTTTTTGATCTTAATTCTAGTTTGATTTTCAGTGCGACTTTGGACTGATTTCTCTCCTTATTTAGTCTTTTTTCCCTTAGTTTTAGTCTCAGGGTAGGTCTGATGCTTGGTTTGATTTTTTGACTGAATTTTTGTCTGATTTTTTATTTGATTTTTATCTGATTTTTGGTCTGAATTTAATCTGAGTTTTATTCGGAATGTTGATTTGTTTTTGATCAGATTTTTGGCCTGCTTTGGATTTGGTTTTTGATCTTTTTTTACCTAATTTTTTTTTTTTTGTCTGATTTTCGGTCTGTTTTTGATCAGATTCTTAGTTTAAATGTGATCTCAATTTAAAGTTTATGTTTGATCTGAATTTTAGACCGATGTTTATCAAAATTTGTTCTACTTTCGGTTTGGCTTTGTTCTGAATTTCGGCCTCAGTTTTGATCAGAATTTCCGTCCATTTTTTGCCCAAAAATTATTTTATAATTTAGAAAAATCAACAATGCAATCATATTACCATCGAAAATGTACTTGCAAAAAATTATTGCATTGTCAACTAGGCGCAAATATTTGTTTACATACTGTGAAATGACTTTGATTTGATTTGCAATTGTTTGCAATGAAAAAATAGTAGGTTCAACAAACAACAACATTGGACAGACATTGGTACCAGTCATCAGTAACAACAATCGCTGACAAAAAATCGCTAACAAAAAATCTTTCAGCATACTCTCTTGCACAATGATTGACATTTTTCAATGAAATCTTGTCGACGTTCTTTAACAACATCAAGATCGCGATTGTCAATTGAATGTGGAAAATGTAAACCAAGATAATCAACTGAAAACTGAAGAAATTAGAGGAATACTAGAACAAAAAACTTTGCGTATTTGTGTTTAAAAGTAGTGACAGTTTTGCTAGTAACCGAACTAAGTAGTGGCTGACTATAAACTAAGACAACTTTTAAGTATGGATACTTTAACTAAAATAGGAATACTTATTTAAACCTGACAGTCTGACAACTACCCACTTTTTCAGTACAAATTCAACTCTAAATAAGCGAAGTCTTTATAATTATTTTATGTTTTCAGTTCAGGATTCGAGAAATATGAGCAACTGACCAATTTGTCTTCAGGTTTAAATCTTTTTTTTTTTTTAATTTGATTTTCTAAGTAAAGTCAGGTGGTTTGATTAAAGGTGGCTCTACAGATTTTTTACTGGGTTACTCTCAAAAAGATTACTGCAAAAGTTATGTATCATACACCCAAACAAACATAGAAATGAAATTTTTTTTTATTGCATAAAAGTATACAAGTGAACGAATTTCACTTCAGTATCGTTTAATATTGATTGCGCAAGTGCATGAAAGCAGCACAAAAACGGAACTGCACTGAAAGTACATAAAACCACTCGCTTTTTCTCCATTTTAAATATAAGTAAGTAGAAAGGATATATATTTAAAAATAACACTTTTTCCAGTCATTTCCTAAAAAACGAAAAATTATTGCTTGTGTGTATGAAAATTCGCGTCTCTATGCTTCCAAAAATGCAAAATTTTTCCATTCCATAAAAGCTCAAAATATTTATTTACAATATTATCGGCATACACAATAAAAAAAATATATACGCACATTTATTTATGCAGCAATAAATCGATTTCATGGCATGCTGTAAATGCATTTATAAATATATGCAAGTAATAAGCTGCCAAAGTGTTATCAAACTTTTACTCATCTTAAGCGCATCATTTACAAATATCTTGAAAATAATTCGATTGTTTTCATATGCGAGCAAAAGAAACTCACATCAGTATTGTTTAATATTTACTGCGCAAGAGAGCGAAAGCGGCACAAAAAAGAAAAGTGTTAAGATTGCAACATTCAAAAATAGAAAAATAAAAACGCTTGCTCGAGAAACCTTTTTTCAATATTAGTACTTGGAACAAACTTTTTGTATCATATATTTAAAAACCCTAAAAAAAAAAGAAAAGTGTTTACTTCAGTGTATAAAAATATCCGTTGTTAAGCTTTCTAAGGTATGCCACAAGATCAATTCTGACGTGCATCTCCCAACCACTGGGTAGCAGTACAATGCATTCGATGCATGTAAAATTTTTGGCGCTAAATGTCGAGAAAAGGTCAGTTTGCTTAGAAAACTAAACATAAGTTAAAAAACATAAACATAAGTCAAAAAAAAAGTTACTATGTCCAATGTCCGATACTATGTACAATACTCTCAAGCTCAAGTAACTCGATTTTTATGTGCAGCATGTAACTAAAGCCTATTTTGTTTGGACTTTTAATACTTAAAAAAAAAGAAGAAAATTGCACTGTCACTATTACTTTGTATTCAATAAGAGAAGAAAATGTAGTAAAAATTCCGCATGACCTCTAAAAGCTGCAACAACAAGCGGAAGAGTGGAGAGGTGCAGCAGTAGAAAACGAAGAACCAGCACCAAATTGTTGTTATGTCGTTGTTGTTGAAGAAGAAACGGTGCATGATGTTTATTGACTTTATATGGTCAGTATTTGTATTTGAGAATTGAAAACTAAAAAAAGGAGGAAAAAATTACAGAAAAAAAAAAAAACAATTGCGGCATTTTTGTTTCATTTGACACTATTTTCTTTGCGCTAATATACGAACGTATATGTTTATTGCATATGCATACAGTGTGTCTCATGAAAAAATATACGAAAGTGTAAAAAATAAGAAAAGTAAAATAAATTACAGTTTTCAAACTATCAACTCAATTGAGGGCAGAAAGAAATTGCCACTAATCATTTTTTAATGAATTTATATTACTTTCTAAATCAATAGCGGAAGCCAATTGATTTGTCCTTTTCTGTATGGGACACACTGTGGCGTATAAATTATTTTTGATTGATGTATTGTCGGTTGATGAGCTTAGATGATGTTGTAATTTAATTGGTATATTTTTATAGCAGTTGTGTATTAAATAGATGTTAAAGTTAAGCAAAGTCATGTTTCTTTTTTGTTTATTTGTTTTTTGTTCGGTTGCTAAAGAAAAATTATTTAAAATGTTATGCGCTTGTATTTTAAGGATTGTAATTTTAATTATACAAAGTAAATTGATTGACTTTTAAACAGAGCTATTTCTTATTACTATAACAAATTTATGTTTTACACTCAGTGAAATCAATTGTCGGCATGGATTAATCGACAAATATAATTAGATTTCAAAAATGGACCAAAAATGTTCCTAAATGATAAAAAAGTTACATAATAGCTGTTTATGCCAAAACTGGTGAACAAATTTAAAGATTTCGAACCAAGCCAGTAAAAAAAAAAAAATTATTTTGTGATTTTATTTGAGAAAATAAAAAACTCATGAACTTTTGATTTCAATTTTTTTTCGAGATCCTGCCGTGATAAAAAAATTCTACAATTCGAACCGGATTCAGAGCAGAAGTACACATGAGTTGCAACTGCTTGTTTTCAATCGTTTTAAAAATTCAATTTCGCAGGCCTGTTTAAATAATATTTTTGAATATCTTTAAATCTTGGTAGCACCACCAAATTTTAAAGGTTTTTTGGCCGCTCCAGGAATTATAAACACTACCAAAAATGAGAATACAAATAAAAAAAATCGCAAGGGAGTTGCAACCTTTACAGTGTTATCCCCCCGCCTCTCCTTACCGATTAAAATCTCATACATGTAGATCGTTGTTAGAATTTATGCTTAAATACGTAGCCCCAAAAAATGGTTATGGAAACGCATCGATTTTGGGGTAAACCAGAAGAGTTTCTGGCAGTTTCTGTTGTTTTGCTATAATTTCCTAGATAACCTGTATCTATCCTCGCTGTATATGTGAACATTAGATGGTAGATTTACTTAAAGTGCGACTGATCCATCTCTTCCACTCGCGACGCTTAATCTGAATGGCAATCGGTTGTTGTTGGCATCGAATTAGCAGTTCACCGTTCAAGTTGAAAATTCACTTTTTCTTATCATTTCAAATTAAACTGTACTAAAATTATCTCACTTATATCCGGTAAGAGCATATGGCCACATATTTTTCTTAAGAAAACCAAATTTCATATTATTTCTAATTTCAACTATTTACTCCTCCCGTGTATTGCCAGTCAACTGCATGAAATAATAAATATAAACAATGAAATTTGGCAACAATGTCATAAAACAGCGAAAGCTGCAACCTTCTCCACTAACTGTAATTCAATGTCAGTCAGTTTCAGTCTAACGAATGAAAGTTTTCAGCTTGCAAGAAAGTAACCATAGCATAATACTGAATGAGCGTATCGTGATGAACAGTTTTGTGGAAGGAAGTTATAATCCAGCATGTCACAGTTGCTTTCCTACCTACCTATATGGTAAGGTCAGAATGTCATGCCACCGAAAATAATAGATACATAAATAAATGTAAAAAGCTAGACATTTGAGGTTTGTGACAAAATTCTTCTTCATGAAAAGATAATTTATTTTTGTTTCTACAGCAAACTCCACTTCTTCGTCTTACCTCCATTTTTGGAATATTAATGAAACAAAACTATTTCCCAATTCTTTACCCAGTATAAAAATTTGTTATGGATCGTCTGATTTTGAATTTCTAGCATGTTGAGGAAAATTATGACATAACTTTTTCAACAAAAATCTTCAGCAGACTATCGTTTTTTAGTATTATACTATGTATAGTTTGTTAGACTGTGTAATTCACAAATAAGTGAAACTGAAGCTGGTCAAAACGTTGAGTCAAGCAACGTTTTGCTTTATGATGAGTTAAAGAAAAAACTTATTTTATGAGAATAATTTAATAAATTTTTAATTGAATATATAACATATCTATCCTTGATTTTTAATTTGACTTTTAATTTATATTGTTTTAGTACTTTTTTATTATTAATTAATACAAAAATAATACTACATTAAGACAAGTCTTTACCAGTATATAAAAAATTAAAAATAAATAAATATAAAAAACTTTTCTAAATGATTCACTTCTATAAAAATCTGAAAATATTTTTAAAAATATCTACAAAGTTCAATTAAACCAGAAAAAAAAATGAAAACAGGACGGTAACCTTCATGAAAAAACCTTTATATCAGTGTCTGAAACTTGTTGTAATTTAACTTAAAATGTATACTTCATGTTTTTAATTATTTTATTTTTCTTTTCATTGCAGATTTATACACAAAAATTTCTCTAAAAATAGGTATGTGAAATTTAAAGATCAAATAATAATGAATATACATATATTTGTTACAATCGGAAAAACTATGTCCTTCAATAGAAAACTTACTGCAAGATTTGTGGTAACGAGAATCACCATTGGTCAGAATTATTTGTGTGATACCTCAAGTCTCTAATTCTAATAATTCTCAAAGTGGGCGTGGTAAACCTTATGCTTTTTTGGGTATATCTGAGGAACCATTTGCAGTACAGTATTGCAATTTCGAGCAGGAACGTTGGTTGGCAATGTCATGCAAGAAAAATTTAAGAGAGGTTGGACAGTGTAACGATTTCATATAAACCGCGGCCAAAAATAGTAATAGTTTGGTAGTCGAGTTAGTCTAATTAAAGTAAACTCGTATTCCAAAAATTATACCAATTGGACTACTGCCACGCCCACCTCCCATACAAATCATACACTTAAATTGCAATAACTTTTTAAATATCTGTTGCATAATGACGGTGACGGTGTGTAGATGTATAAGTACTTCCTTGTTCAATAAAAAAATGGGTGTGCTGCCACGCCTACTTAAGAAAATTGCTAAAATGTCAGAAAAAGAAGCTCCATAAGAATGAAACTGAACATTTTAATTTATAAATCAGTTTTCCTCTCTTTCAATATAATAAAGCTGCCACATGTCACTTAAAAAACTCCCAAAATTCTAAACAACTTTTCAATAGACACCAAAAACGATAAAATATAAATTAATAATGTCCTGGTACAGTGTTAATAAAGCCATTTTTATGATTTCATGTATCGTTATATCAAAAACCTTCAGATTCGATCTCAGCGGCCCCAAATTACTTTAGGCTATATGTCAAATCACCAGTTCGATGGAAAAAAACTAAATTTTGTGGCACAGTGTTATTAAGAAAGTGCAAGACATTTTTTCGCTTAGTCGCAATCATCAATATTCTTCGATATTCAATACTTGTTACTGCTCTCCGGACAACATTTCATCTAAAAGGTGATCTTGTATTTTTTACCTTGGTGATTTGCTCTAATAACATGAGAAAAGAAACCATCAGATCACGATTTGATGCTTCAGGGGAAGTTTTTCTTGTAAAATTTAATTAAAATTTGCTTATATCTTTGTGGCGCGATTCTAAGGCTTCCTCTGATAGGGCTCCAATTGGCAAACTGAAGTGCTCGACTATGTCGATACCATGAACAAGGACCTTGTGGACTGTTATTGGCATATTTTTGGTTTAATTTTTAATATTGGTTTCAGGGAAAAATGTAAAAAACTTGAAAAATCGCAGCTCTCCGCAGACAACCTTGACAATTGTAAAGTGACGCAAGTTTAATACTCTGCAGCAAGTTTTGCCATTTACTGTTACTTTAATTTAAAAAGCAAATTCATTCATCATTGGCTTTGCTTTTAATTTCATTTGAATTTTTGTTATTACATTTTGAAATATCCATAAAAATGGACAAGGAAAATATTCGTCGTGAAATTATGAAATTTCATTTGGCAAATTATAGTAGCCGTCAAATTGCAAAGGCTTTAAATTTGTCAAGTCGTACGGTAGACCAAGCTATTATTCGATATAATGAAACTGGGGGTTTTGGAGATAGAGACAGGGGAAAATTTTCAACAGTTGCCACTACTGGTTTAACAGAAAAAATTCGTAAACGAATCAAGCGAAATCCAAGGCGCTCAATGAGAAAAATCGCTAAGGAAGTGGGAGTAAACCGTGAAACAGTGCGAATCATTGCAAAATCAAAGCTTAATCTTAAGCCGTACAAGCTCCGAAAAGCTCAAGATCTGACACAAAAAAAGAAAGATTTGCGACTGCAAAGATGCAAGGCGTTGCTACGCTCCTCCGTGTTAAAAAATGTTGAAAATATCAACATTTCAATGCGCAAAATGACCGAATGTGGCCAACATCATCATCGCAACAAAATAGGACTGTTGGCCGAGTTCATACCGTTATGGTATGGGCTGGAGTTTCCGCTAATGCCAGAACCCCTCTAATATTCGGGGAAGAGGGTGTTAAAATTGACCAGGTTGTTTATCGGAGCATTTTAAATGAACATGTTCTTCCCTGGGCCCAAGATACATTTAGAAATGAAAACTGGACTTTCCAGCAAGATTCTGCACCTTCCCACATGGCAAAATTAACGCAAACATGGATAAAAGACAATTTTTCTGGATTCATAACATCTCAAGAATGGCCACCATACTCCCCAGACTTGAATCCAATGGACTACTCTATTTGGAGTATTTTAGAGAGTAAGGCTTGTGCATCTCAACACCACAGTCTGGAGTCGCTGACAAATTCATTAGAGAAAGCCTGGACTGAAATTGATCAGGAAGTCCTGCGGCGAACAGTCCTACGATTTCCGGATCGATTAAAGGCATGTGTGCAGGCTAAAGGAGGTTATATTGAATGAGGTGGGGTTCAAATGAATGCTTATATATTCAGCAATGTTAACACTTAATTGTACTTAATGGAAGTACGTCCTTTTTAAAATAACTTCTGAAATGTGTGCGTCATTTTACGATTGTCACCCTGTATACTAGAAAATGTTGCCATTTTTCTTTAACTTTACCAGGGTCAGATATGGACGAATCTGCAAAATGGGCCTAGCTAGCTAGTTTTCAATACCTCTTCGCCTGACTGCGATGAAGACATCTAAAGCTTAAATTTAATCCATGGATCATTAGCAAAGAATAATTTGTCCACTGATATTTCTACTTTGTATTGTGTAAATGATTTTCAGAGTTATTCTTTTTTCATTCAACTTTTTTTACATGTTAATCAGCATTAAAATTATTATAACATGAGAACTGCCGTAACTTTAGTTTACAGATCATCTAAAATTTTCAAATTAAACTAAGAATAAAAAATATGTAATCAAACCCTAGAGGGTTACTATGAATTAGACGAGATCATGTGTGGTAAAATGATGAAGTTTATAATGATCATAATAATGACGATAATATTAAATATTTGCTTAGCAGAACTAAAAGAGAATGAAATGAGAATCTTGTGCCCATGATGTAACTAAAAGAAGAAGAAATTTCTATGCTATGCAATAACAAGGCATAAACTGCTGGTAAATAATCAAAATATATATTCAAATATTTGATATTAGTACTTCACGGAAGTACATACAAAATATTTTAGAATGCACTTGTTGTTGCACCTTTGTTTTCTTATCTATAAAACCGAAAAACCAAAAACACGAAAAAATGAAAATAAAACGACGTTTATATTTATGCCGCAGGTACATATAAAAAAAAATGAAAATTTAAATAGAAAACAAAAAACATTATTTGTGTGCATGTGTGCCTGTGTGTGTGTGTATATATACACATATATATGTGTGTGTACAAAGGCCAATAATCACTGAAGCAAATAGATGCAATGATGCACAAACAATCAAGTGTAGAGGGTAAAGCCGGAACAACAACAACAACAGCAGCAGCATCAGCAACATGCTAGAAAATTCACTAAAAACTGTAGAGAATTTAATTTAGTTTTGCTTGCTGCATGGCAACCATGGTTGCTTGCCTCCTTTTACTGCTGCTACTACCGCTGCGCTTTATTTTACTCGCTCACATTCGTTTGAACGTTCAAAGAACTAGGAAATTTTATGTGCTCTTCAATTTTAATATTACTATTAATTACCCAGTAGGAAATTTATGATTTTCTGAAAAATTTCTTTCTTATTACAATAACTTTAAGAACAAATTTTTACTTTTGAGACTAATTGAAAAATATTGAAAAATTCAAATTTAAATTAATTTCAAGTTAAAAATGTTTGACATTTTATTTGCAATTTTAAACCGAATTTTGACACAAAAACTCAAAAGTATTTTTATTTGTTAATACTTTTCACGTTCCTGGCAATTAATTCTTCTTCTTTAGCTTATTCTTTTAGGTGAGGTTTTCCTAGAATAATTTAAATCACACTTTATCAATAATGTCTGAATAAATTTCCTAATGGGTAACACGCAACACTTGCTGTTCCCAGCTAACAACATCCCCACTTCAATACAAGTACCTATCTATGAGTAAGAAAATGCGAATGTTTGTTCTTTTTGGTCGATTTTCATTTTTGCAGAGCAGGCTCTAATGTGATTTCCCATTGCGCGCATGCGTGCAAAACAAACGTATTTCAAACTAATTCCATTGCAAGGCAGGAATCCAAAAGATAGATTCAATTCCATGCAACATAAGCGTAAAATAAAATGTTAGCTAGCGCTAGTATTGTGTATGTGTTCGTGTGACTATAAATGTACGAATTCAACTTGTAGAACCCACCTACTTGTAGAGGGGCATAAGGCTACATCATAGTCATGGACATCATTTTTTTCTCTCTCTTTACTTCCTAAGAGTCTGTTGGTCTTTTGACCAATCTCAATTATACTAATTTAACTCTATTTTATGACTTAATTACGTGCTTTATTCAACTTATATTTCAGATTCATACAAAGAGAAAAACAAAACAACATCTATAAAAAAAAAAAAAATAGCTGGAAATCATTTGGACTGAATTGGCATTCTGTATCCTATATATGCATACTACTTGTTAGAATTTGATATGCTTTGTTTATTGCTGATCTGGTTGGTTTTCCTGAAGAAATCATTTGATATCAAGAAAAGCAAATATTCGATTGCAAATAATTTGTTTTTATTGCTGTTTGTTCCTCTATAAACCAAATCTTAATTAAAATGAATACGTATATTTCATATTCATCTTCCCCAGCTACCAACAACACCAGCAGCAGAAGTAATTTCATGTTGTTTATTGGCAACATCTCATACACTGGCAGTATATGCAATTAGTTGTTTGTATTATTTACAACAAATATGACAACGTAATAAAAATGTATTTTCATGAAATTTTATCGCTAATATCAATACTAGCTAACCTGAAGTTAATAGTTAGTCACAAATTCGATTCACAACTTGTTCTTGTAAATAAAGAAAATCAAACACATTGCAGTTACCATACAATTAAAAATTTATTTAAACCAATAAATATGTACGCGTATATTTACTGTCGAATGGGGTCGTGATGGAATGTGTTTTTTATTTTTTTGCTATTAGATAAATGATTTAATCGAATAGTAGCTGAAGATATTAAAAGATAGAGAAAAAAAAGTTGGAGATGAGCAATTATTATTAATAAAATTTGCGAACGTTATTTTTGATGTCACTTTGCCTGAAGCTGCAGTTTGATGATCAATCATTATTGTATGGATTTTCAATTGATATTTGATCGTTATTCAAGCGTTCATTAACTGATCTTCAAAAGATTTTTAAACGATTTTTAACTGAATTACAAATGGTATTTAAGCTATTTTTACAAAGGTTTACAACCGATATTTAACTGATATTATACCTCAACTGATTTCGGAATCTTCTTCAATCGATTTTAGACCTTCTTCAAGCGATTTGTAACGATATTCATACGGTCTTATATTGGAACTCAATCGATCTTTGATCGATCCTTAACCAATTTTCGAATGATCTTCAACTTTTCTCCAATTAATCTTCAATACCTTATTCTAATTTTAACCAATTTCTTAAAAACTTTCATGGGATCTTTAACTGATCTTCAATTGATCTATAATTAATCTTAAATCGATCTTGAATTAATCTTAGATCTTTCTTTAATTGACCTTAAATCGATTTTCAATTGGCCACAGTTTAATCTTTAATCGATCTTAATTTGATCTTTAATCGACTTTAATCGGTATTTGATTGATCTTAGATAGATCTCTAATCTATTTTCAAATTATCTTCAATCTATTACCAACCAAATTTCAACCGTTTTCTTAACGATCATCAATATACCTATATTTATTCGATCTTTTATCTATCTTCGACATATTCTTAAACGATCTTCAATCAACTATAAATCGATCGCTTAAAGATCGGTTGATCAATTGAATTTATATAAATACTAGCTGACCCCGCAGACGTTGTTCTGCCCTTTCTACGAAGAAGCGGGAAAATTGAAGTTTATTTCAATGAAGCAGAATGAAGTTTCTTTTGATTGATAAATAATACTTCCATACTAATATATCCCGTAATAAAAATTCAGGGTATATGGAAGGTGTCACACCTCCTTTATCAACCACCCATATTTTTGTTGTAGCATGGCATTGTTAATTCACGTTCTTGTACCAAATTTCTATACTGTGCTATGATTCTTGAGATATACCCACAAAAATATTAGGATTGTATGGGAGGTGACACGCCCACTTTCCTAAAAGTCTTTATGAATAGCTATGTTTCATCCTTTTGTCAGAGCAAACATATTCTAGAAATATGATTTCTATCGGCGAAGTCGTTCTGAAGTTACATTAGAAGTTGAAATTATATACAAATTTTAACCAATTTCATATTTATTATAAATATAAAATTTGTTACAGCACCACTTATCGGATTTTAAGATAACTAGGCAGGGTCTTAAGATATTTCATAAAGTAGAAGAAATAATAGTAGAAAAAGGAATAGAAAAAGTTGTAGAAAATAGGAGCAAAAAGTAGAAAAAAATAGTGGTAAAAATAGTAGTAGAAAAGGTAGTAGGAAAAGGAATAGAAAATAGTATTACAAATTATTGCAAAGAAGTAGTAAAAAGGTAGCAGAAAAAGTAGTAGAAAAATAGTTAAGCATAGTGGTACAAAAATAGTAAAAATGGAGTAGAAAGAGTGGTAGAAATAATATTAAAATTAGTAGTAGACAAAATTGTAAAAAGTAGTAAAAAATAGTAGTAAAAAAATAGTAGATAGTAGTGGTTTTTAAGTTGTAAAAAGAAATTGTAGAAAAAATTTATTAAAAAGGTAGTAGAAAATATTAGTTGAAAAAGTAGTAGAAAATAAGAAAAATTTCTAGAAAAAAAGAAGTAGAAAATAGTAGTAGAAATAGTAGTAGAACATAAAAGTGAAGCATGGTACCCACCAATCCATCAAACTGAAAGAATCTAAATTTTAGTACCGTACTATATGTAAATGCCTTTTAAGATATCTCATAATGGGAGTTCAGGTAATATGAAAGGTGCCACACCCCCTTTGTCATTCCCTCCCATTTTTTATTGTACCATGGCATTGTCAATCTCGTTAATGTACCAAATTTCTGTACTGTGCTATAAATGGTTCTTGAGATATACCCAAAAAACTATTAGGATTGTATGGGAGGTGCCACGCCCACTTTCCTAAAAGCCATTATGAATAGCTGTTTCATCCTCCCGCTCAAGAAAATTTATTCTGGAAATATGATTTCAATCGGTGCAGTCAGAAGTTACACGATGTCATACACACAAAACTCTACGATTATATATATAAAGATTTAACCTCCCTTGACCTGATCTTCAATCTCTAACTTATCTTCAACCGTTTTCAAAATGACCTCCATCCTATTTCTAATCGATCTTGAATTAATCTTTAACATATTTTCAACTGATCTTCAATCAATCTCTAAGCAATTTTTAAACGATCTTTAATTTAACTTCAATCGATCTTCAATTGAGATCTTACTTATCTACAACAGTTTTTTCTAACGACTTTTAATAGACTTCAAATCGATCTTCAACTATCAACTATCTTCAACGATTTTCTATGCAATTTCCCATCGGTATTCAATCGATTTTTAACCAATCAGAACTCAATCTTAATTGAATGTATATCTATATTCTACCTATTACACTATACAACAAAATGAAAAAAATTGCAATACCCATCTCCAAGGTTGATGGTACATGATGTCTGGCCCGCTGAATCCGAATCGGTCATCAGTTTTGTCATAGCAACTCAGGTTTTCGAGATGTAGTCAATTTTTTGATTTTTCGGATATGGGTCGTCATTTTTATCAAAATTACCGTGTTTTCGAAATGAAACGTAGAGCATCTATATATTTTCAAAAAGCAATTAAAATTATTTATTTAGTTCTCTGTTTCATTTCTGTCAAAAGTTGTAGAGATTTGAAGTTGAAATTCTGACCAAAAAATCGCTTTTTTCGAATTACCTATTTTTTGCCATTTTTAAGTGCTCTTTCCATAAACCTTGATACTGAAATTCCATTGATTTTAGGTCTTGATGAAACCGTTCCAACCGAAACTGGCAGATTCGGATTCAGCGGTCCAAAAAATATTAGAAACCATCCACTTTGGAGATGGGTAAAAAACAGTGTTGTATAGTGTTATCAAACGATCTCTAACCAATTTTCTATCGATTTATAAAAGATCTTTAGTTAATCGTCAATCGATCGTCAATCAATTTTCCACGTGTATTTAAAGGATCTCTTTTTTATTCTTCAATCGATTTCTAAACGATCTGCAATCAATCTTAAATTTATCTTCCACCGATTTTTAACTGACCTTAGATCGGTCTTCAACCGATCTTACATCGAACGTAATCAGACGGTTTTATATTAATTGCTAAATATCATTAGCAGCCAGTTTTTTTTTTTTTTTGCAAAATTTAATGATATTGAATATACAACCTCTTTTTAATTGACAATGAAAACTTAAGTGCCAATCCAATTTCACAAATGACATGACTTCTATTTTAGTTTTTCTAATTTTTGTATATTTTGGCAACACGAAGAGCAACATTTTTTTATCTAGTTTTTGACAAATTTCATCTATGAAAAAAGAAAACGCAACCAAATTGCTCTTTAGTTAGCATATTCTTCAAATTTTTTGAGACAAAACAGAAATTATTCATACTAATAACTAACAGAAATTATGACATTATGGTGAAATTAATGTTAATGCTCTCCAAATGACGAACACATAGAATAATTTCTGTAAACTCTTGAAACTAAAATTGTATTTATTAACGACATTAACGATAGCTTTTTGGCATGCGACTAGGAAATTAGCAACAAAAAACAAAAAAAACAAACCAACAACCAAATGAAAAATTAAAGAAATGAAGTGGAGTTTGAAGAACATAGCAAAAGCAGGCAACATCAGATACTTTTAAAATGAAAATGACCCTCATGTTCAAGTGGCATCATTTACCACCATCAACATCAGCAACTAAACAAAAAAAAGAACACAAGAACGAAAATAAAGAAGCAAGTAGCAGCAGCAACAATGGCAACAGCAACTATGTAGCTACGACTTTATCTACCTCTACTTCTGTACACTGACATCTTAATCATCATCGCAAAAAAATAAACAAAAAAATTATTATCGTATATTTGTATGCAATTTTTTTTTTTTTTTTTTGCCACAACTGTTCGGAGGCAACACACTCTATATGTTTTGCTGATTTTACAATTGCTGCCGCTTGTTGTTGTGTCATTGTTGTTGCTGTTACTGTTCGCTTGTAAATATGAATGATTTTCTAAAGTTTCGTCGTGCTTTTTCTTTTTCTTTATAAGAGATTTTGCTCCAAATTTTTAAATACCTTCATTTTTCAAGTCTATTACTATAAAACTTCTAAAAGCAATATGAAGATTTTTTTTTGCCTTATGTTGCTCACGCTAGACATTAGCGCAAAATGAAAGCACAATTTTCTTTGGCATTTTTTCTCCCCATCGTTTATTAATATTTTCTAATAATTTTTAAATCTTTAAGAGAGAAAGGTTTTATTGTATTATTTTCTTAAAATTGCTGGTGAATTAAAAAAACCAAAACAAAACGTAAATGGTTTTTAATATCATTTTGATAGTTAATTGTCCAAATACAGATTAATATTCTTTCTAATAAAATTTCTATGCTGATTATTATGGAGATAGGTAGTAAACGGTGTAATTTAAGAATTTTCAGAAGATAAAAACTTTCTATATTAATGAATAAATTAAAGTTTAGTGAACGCAAAAGAAAGAATGCAAATATCTATAAAAAAAAGACTTCATAATTTATAGAGTATGATTTATAATATAAACTAACTTTAATTTCCTTTGGTTTTAATTTGTATTAAATTCGATTCTTCTTTTATGAATCGAAATGATTGGTCACAAATTTTACACATGAGTTGAAACGTTTCCTGCGCGAAACATTCGATTTAATAATGGTCAAATTTTAGATTGAATTGGTTGAAAATTTACATTTCAGCTGATAAACAAGAACACACACAAAAAAAAATTATGATAATAGCAGGAAATTTTATTATGATGCAATGCTAATGAAAGTTCAATTGCATTTGCATTAAAAATTTTAATACTAGTTCAATTTCATTTGAAAATTTGAATGCAAGTGTAAGTTTAATTTTATTATTATTGAAGAATTAAAGTTTTATAGAATATCGGCTTTAACCAATCTTTAAGTGATCTTTAACTGATCTTCTATCGATATACAATGAATCTTTAACTGATATTCAAGCAATCTTGAACTGAACTTTAAGCGATCCATAACCTATACACAACTGATCTTCAGTCGATCTCAACCGATTTCCAATCAATTTTCAAAAGTTTTCTATCGATCTTCAACTAATCTTCAGTCGGTTTCCAAACAACCATCAGTTGGTTTAACCCGATGATGAGAACATGTCCGACTGCTCCATTACACCTCGTGATAGAGGGTACCTCCAAAGCAGCAATCGTAAGAGCAACAAGAATTAAAAGGTTAACGGGGCGATCTATAGGGCCTGAAAACCGAGATAACCCGGCGAAAGCCAACTATGTCTTCGACTGTCCCCAGGACAGAATGGACAAACAGTATAGTTTTGAGAAACACTTTGTTGCAAAACTTAGTAGTAAGAATGAAGGGGAAAGTGTAGAACATAACTACACACTCAAAGAACACACACTTAAGTGGTATACAGATGGGTCACGAACCGAGGATGGAACTGGGGCAGGAGTATTTGGGCCAAGAATCAAACACTCTGAGCCGATGGGGAAGTATCCTAGCATCTTTCAAGCTGAAATTCACGCAATTGATATATGTGTGTAATTCAACCTGGATAGGAAGTACAAACAGCCAGGCAGCCATTCGAGCATTATGCTTCTCTGAGGTCACCTCTAAACTGGTGTGGGACTGTTTGAGCAATCATAATCAACTGGACAAGGACAATAAAGTCGCTCTATGTGGGGTCCCTGGACACTTAGGAATAGAGGGCAATGAGCAGACAGACGAGCTTGCTAGAAAGGGACCTGAACCCTTATGTGGAATAGGAGATAGCGTAATCAGGGAAGTACTCAGGCAGGAAGAGAAGAACAAGAGGCAAGAATTCTTTACCAATCTTACGGCACTGAGGCAATCCAAAACGCTTCTAGGTAACTATAACAAGAATAGATACGCATTCTGCATTGGTCTCAACAAAAACAGTCTGCGTATATTAGCTGGTATTCTGCGGGCTCAGAGAACACCTTTGCAAAATAGGAGTTGAGGAAAGCTCAATATGTAGGTTTTGTAATGAGGAAGATGAATCATCAGAACATATTTTAGCTCAGTGTGGAGCACTGATCCACAAAAGAATGTAATATCTGGGTATGTACGAAGTGCCCAGTACAGAACTAGCATCTATAGATCCGGGCGCAATACTCAAATTCTTGAGGGAGACTGGACTGGACTAGATAGAGAAGAAGGACGTACAATAGATCTTATAGGTCGCAGTACAAATACATAAACCTCTCTAATAAAATACAATACAAAATACCCGATCTTTAACCTTTCACCCATCTTCAACCGATTTTCAATAAATCTTGAATCGATTTTCTATCCATATTCTACGTTTCTTAGACCGATCTGCAATCAATCTTCAATCGATCTTCAAGTTATTTAAAATATATATTCAACTGATCTTCAGTCGATCTTCATTTAATCTCGAACCGAACTTCAATCAATCTTCAATTAATTTTCAGCTGATCTTCAGGCGATTTTCAAACGATCTTCAGCTAATTTTCAATATTAAACCGATCTTTTTGTAGCCTCCAATCGATCGCTGATTGATTTTCAACGGATTTCCAATCCATCTGGAACCCATCTTCAGTCGATCTTTAACCGATTTTGATTTTATGAAGGGATACCGTAATTTTCTAATTATATTAGAGTTTAGAATGTTTATATATAAGATATTACGAATTAACTAATTTATTAGAGAATGAGAAGACACATACAATTTTTTATTTTTCATTTGCTGAATATGGCCATTAACTCTTTAGCAACTACGAATTGACAATGATCATATAATAACCTTACATTAAAATTAAATTAATAGCACATATATTCTTTGCATATAATTATGGACAAACATTTTACATAGTACCCAAGCTGAAATTAATTAAATTACTACTAAAAATAAATTAATAGTAAAAATGTTACAAGGCACAGCTAATGTAATAATAAACAAATTATAATATATAACAAATATTAATAACAATAAAATAAATTTTCGAGAAAGTTTGACAAGGTTATTAATAAATACAATTAGACAAAGATCATATAACAATCTCAAATAAAACAAATTTACAACTATTTTTTTTTTTTTGTTTATTCTAATGCTGCACAGTTTTACCACCATCAAATTCATGCACTACATGACCACGGACATAAACAAATAATAATAAAAAAAAATAATAGCAAACTATTACCTCAAGAATCAACCTGTTAAAAAATAAATTTTTCATAGCTTCCATCGTTGTCTCTGAACTTTAAAGTTCTTACTCGAACCTTATGTTTATTTGGGAGAATATATTCTATGTTGTGGAATGCTCAACAATATGAGCATATTTGGTTAATGAATGAGTAAGTGAGGTGGTGATTGTGCTGTAAATTCACACCAACAAGCACAGTAATCCTTAGCCATTTATTTACATAAGGATATGATTGCTTTTGTTTTGGGTATGCAGTATATGAATAAAATCTTCAGCATTCCCAAAATAATATATATTTTTTAATGATTTATACTCTAATTATCATTGGCAATTTTCTTAGCTGGTATTTATGCTACTTCAGTTCAAGTCTTCTGGAATTTGTCAAACCAAATAAGAGTTATTAGTTCCACTTGTTAAATGATAGCATACGATATACCTACCTTGTTTGCAGATTGCATTTGGTTTTTCAACACCATTAAACCTTGACTAATGGATCATAACATTCCACATTGTGTTGAATTAATTTTAAACTGAACTTTAAACCTGGTTTGCTGTCTCCGTTGTTGTGCACTCAAAGTTCTCAGCACTGGATGTAATTTTTTTTGTACTACTTTTGAGTTTCTGTGCTTTAATAGCAAATAATGTTGTAAAACAAACTTGTCAAACTTTTTTCAATTAAGTGAAGAATTTGTTTGTCTAGAAACACTTTGCAAATAAATGTTGCAGCGAATATTTACATAAACTTTGTAATAAACTGCAGAACGTAAAGCAATACACAAAATGATTGCACTATTCACTAAAATAACTGCTTTTCTATGTAGAAATTAAATAGAAAAATACACGACAAGAAAAATCATTTAAATAGTTTTAGACTTTCACCCAAGTTTATTCTCGATACAGAAGGAAATCATTAACAATGATGTGACCAAATTCCCAGATAACTTCATAAATAAGTAATGTAAATTTTTACAATTTCTCTTTATTCAAGCTTTACTTATTTACTTAAATTTGTATTTCATTTCCTAGGGATTTCCAATCCTAATCCACAATTTATACGAAAAATTATATCTCTTAACTGTAAAGCATCCACTCCTTCTGAAAAGCTGAAAAATGAGCAATGTACTCAACAGTTCTACAGAAGTCAAGAAGCCTTAGAGAGCCTTCAATTTCAAATTAAAAGAAAATATAAGAAAATCACAAAATTATTATAAAATTTTGTAGGCGCCGAGGCGTATGGGTTAGTTTGCTGAACTGTTATGCAGATGTTATGCAGCAAACGTTTAATGTTCGGCACAGCTCAATCCTTAACGATAAATTTGGGAGAAACACTTCCCCTTAGCTTTGGCTTGAGATGATTGTTCACTGCAGCCCATTGTTAAACCATTTTGAACTATATCGATCGATCTTTAGGCATTGCGCATTCCAAATTGGACTTGAAAGGAAGAACATTATAAAATTTTTTATCGAAACATTGATCTTTAATAATAAAATTTGACACAGAAGGAATAATAGCATTACAAATATCACTTAAGCTACGATTGAATGATTTGAGAAAATTTCAAATGTTTGACAAGTTCATTTGGACGACTGCCAGATCTACAGGGTGACAATTGTAAAGTGACGCAAGTTTAATACTCTGCAGCAAGCTTTGCCATTTACTGTTACTTTAATTTAAAAAGCAAATTCATTCATCATTGGCTTTGCTTTTAATTTCATTTGAATTTTTGTTATTACATTTTGAAATTTCCATAAAAATGGACAAGGAAAATATTCGTCGTGAAATTATGAAATTTCATTTGGCAAATTATAGTAGCCGTCAAATTGCAAAGGCTTTAAATTTGTCAAGTCGTACGGTAGATCGAGCTATTATTCGATATAATGAAACTGCAGGTTTTGGAGATAGAGACCGGGGAAAATTTTCAACAGTTGCCACTACTGGTTTAACAGAAAAAATTCGTAAACGAATCAAGTGAAATCCAATGCGTTCAATGAGAAAAATCGCTAAGGAAGTGGGAGTAAACCGTGAAACAGTGCGAATCATTGCAAAATCAAAGCTTAATCATAAGCCGTACAAGCTCCGAAAAGCTCAAGATCTGACACAAAAAAAGAAAGATTTGCGACTGCAAAGAAGCAAGGCGTTGCTACGCTCCTCCGTGTTAAAAAATGTTGAAAATATCTTGTTTACAGATGAAAAAATTTTCACGGTTGAACAACATTTCAATGCGCAAAATGACCGAATGTGGCTAACATCATCATCGCAACAAAATAGGACTGTTGGCCGAGTTCAAAAGCCAGCTTCCGTTATGGTATGGGCTGGAGTTTCCGCTAATGCCAGAACCCCTCTAATATTCGTTGAAGAGGGTGTTAAAATTGACCAGGTTGTTTATCGGAGCATTTTAAATGAACATGTTCTTCCCTGGGCCCAAGATACATTTGGAAATGAAAACTGGACTTTCCAGCAAGATTCTGCACCTTCCCACATGACAAAATTAACGCAAACATGGATAAAAGACAATTTTTCTGGATTCATAACATCTCAAGAATGGCCACCATACTCCCCAGACTTGAATCCAATGGACTACTCTATTTGGAGTATTTTAGAGAGTAAGGCTTGTGCATCTCAACACCACAGTCTGGAGTCGCTGACAAATTCATTAGAGAAAGCCTGGACTGAAATTGATCAGGAAGTCCTGCGGCGAACAGTCCTACGATTTCCGGATCGATTGAAGGCATGTGTGCAGGCTAAAGGAGGTTATATTGAATGAGGTGGGGTTCAAATGAATGCTTATATATTCAGCAATGTTAACACTTAATTGTACTTAATGGAAGTACGTCCTTTTGAAAATAACTGCTGAAATGTGTGCGTCACTTTACGATTGTCACCCTGTATAATGTAGTCACACTTTACATCTTGCCTGTCTTTCCATTTTGGTTCACAATTTATGAATTTTTTACACAACCACAATTATTTCAGTACATGCCAAACAATCCAATACTGTAAAATTGCTTGACATTATATTTCATGTCAAACGCTATCAAACGATTTTTTGACACAGAAAAATTGGCGATTTCCCTTAGGAACAAAATATTTTGCATTTACAGAGGTGTCCTCTGCTGATTTAAACAAAGGCAGAGATGGAAGCACAGTCAGCATCTCAATTATCTGCATATCTCCTGTAATGAAGTAACGTAACAAGCAGCATAAACTAAATTACTATGTCGTTCTATTCCTTTACCTAAATTTTTTATGTTCCTGAAGGAAACTTAAAATTTAGAGTGCGTGTAAATTTCTCATGTCTTTTTCTTAAATCATTTTCCTTTGTTGTACTTTCTATTTTTTCTCAAACAATCTTTTTTCCCCCAATCTGAGCAAAGTGCAATAGTCTAATGGACAGATCACAATGGAAATCCAATGGCCATTACTAAATTACTCAGCAGTTTGGATTATATAAGTTAATTATAATCTATTCTAATACAAAAAAATCCATAAAGACTGTATAGAACAGTGTCGTCAAATTCAAAAATTCATGTACTTATTTGCAATAGTAGCAACCAACAATGGACAACAACTAACTAACTACAAACAAATGCAGAATAATAATAACAATAAAAGCAACAACAACCACAGAAAGGGAAAAGTTCAATGATCTATCGATTATTGTATTCTCATTGTCGTCCCACAAGTGAAACTCAGATATGTGAAAGAGTACACGTGTGTGTGTGTGTGTGTGTGTGTGTGTGTGTGTGTTAGTGACTCGGGCTCAATAATAATAACAATAAGTAGAAGTGTGAAAAGAAGAACAACGAACGAAACATAAACCAAACAACCACAATGGTGATGTCATGGCAAAGTAAAAGTGTCATCGAATGACGATGCTTTAACTCGATACGGGGCTCAAGAAGAGGCGTGGTAAGGCATGGAGTGAGGTAGTGTGGTATGTCGGGGAGGAAGAATTTTTGTATGCAAGCATAACAAACATAAGCACTAAGGAAATACAACGACAATCGACAATTATAATGTTCAAAGAAAAAAAGAAAACAAAGATAAGAAAATAACAACAACAACAAAAAAAAAACACTTACAAAACAATTTTCACTATAATGTGATATACAATTGCAGTGCAGTAGTAGAGCGTTGAGTGTTGAGTGAATGTGAAACGGTTCATCAATTGCATTACTGTAATTGTCATTAGTAGTCACCAGGAACAACAACAACAACAACAATAAAAGAATAGCACAGTAGCAAAAATGATATTAATTGCAAAAAAATAAAAGAAACTAAGCAAGAATGTTGACTATTACTGATGGTAAAAGAAATGCAAGAAAAAAAGGAAAATATTTGCATGATGTAAGCGATTAAAGAAAAATTATGCGGGTTGATTTTTTTTTTTTTTTTTTTGTTTTTTACTTTTTCACTGTTGCATAATGAAATTAAAGAAATTATAAATTAATTTCTCTAAGTTTTTTTCTATTTTGTTGGAATTTGTTTCTCCTGCACTATAAATAAATTGTAAGTTTGTTGCTTAAGTCTTTTGTTTTTGAGAAGAAAAATTGTAGGTATGTTTATTTGTAAGAGCTTCGTTTTATATTTTGCTTTGTTGGAATCTTTTTTTTTTTTGCTGCTCTGCTAAGAAAACAATTTAAGTTCATTCCTTACGTCTTTTGTTTTTCTGCAAAGAAACTTTAGTTTAATTTCTTGATTTTTTTTTGCTTATACTTGAACATTTCTTTCTTCCCCGCTTGCTTTAAGAATTTAACAATATATTAAGTTCGTTTTTAAGTCTTTTGTGATTTTTATTATTAAAACCATCGCATGTTTCTATGCAAATTCTAGAAATTTAACACGTTTTTAAACAGTTAAATCACAAGCAAATATATATTTTATAATAATGAAAAGAAAAATATTTAGAAAATTTTGCACACTACTGTAACTGTAAACATTTGCTTTATTTATTTTGTAGCAAACATAGTATCAAGGAAATAATTTTATGTTAATTAAATTAACATAAGAAAAATATGAATACAGTTTCTTTACTCACGTTTCTTTCCCTCTTGAACCCTTTTTGCTGTCGTTTTTTATGTTAAGGTTTGCTAATATGTTAAGAATATTTTAGCATACAGAAAGAAAATTTAAAATTATATAATTACTACGAAAAACATTCACTGACTTTGATTTAGTAGGCAAAAGATTACGAAATTAACCTTTAGAAGCATTCATAGACATAGAATATAAACACGCATACATACACATCCATTAAAACAATAGACAAAATACTCTTAGACTACATGACAGCAAACAAAAGGAACCAAACTAACAAAACAAAACAACAAAAAGCATATATTTTCCCAGAAATTCATTTAAACTATTACTGGTTATTATTATTATTAGGTATATATTGTTGTTGTTTCTTTTATCTATTTTTGTAGGAAGTCACTGCAGTATTCAACATTTCATAATATCAGCACAAAAGGTCACAAACGTGGCGCTGTTAAACTTGGATTAGGCTAATTTTTTATGAAGATGGGAGATATTCTTTGTTGGTCATGAGAGTTGAGAGCTCATGAGACGACACGAGATTTAATTTTTTTTTTATTAGAAATTTTATAGAAATCATTATTATCGAAAAAAAAATGTCATTAAAATAATGAGCTTGCTAATAAAGTTATTTTTTTTATAAAAAATAAAAGTGAAGTTACTTTTATCTATATAGAACATACGATGAGCATATTCCTTTCCTTTTCCTCATAAGTTAAAATATTCAAGAATGATTTCACCACCGTCACCACCACCTATCATTAAAATCCACCTCCAATGCCGAAACAGCATCAATCACTATCATTTGTATAGTTAAAGCTTTCCGCAGATGAACAAGAAAAGGAAGAAGAAGCACAACTCAATGCACACAACACCACCGCGAACATAATCTCGAATATTTCATCAATCAATTATATAGGAATATATTGAGGATTGAGTTGGGCTGACTTTTGGATTGCTTAGGTTGTTGGTTGCGCATTAAAAAACAAACTCTATAAACTATTTTATTTTTTTTTGGTGTACTAAAATCAAACTATCAACAATAACAACAACAATGGCGCCAGCCTAATGTTCACTTAAAAAAGTTTTTCTGCTTTTCTGTTGCTGCCCTTTTTCTATTTTCCTATTAGTACTTTGTGATGTTGCAGGAAAATTGTTAGAAGCTTACTTAAACTCAGTAGGTTTGCTTAGTTATAGTTTTGTTGTATTCAGTTTAAGTTAATCCCTTGAGTGAGCATAAATTGGCATTGCTGTTGCTTTTGGGATTTACAATATTAAGAAGAGTAGTAGTGGTAGTAAAAACACTTTTCAATAAACGAAATTTAAAGGTGAATTGTAAATACTATGGCTATAAATTTTGTTTGGTTAAGTTAAAGTTTTATGGTTCTTTATAACGGATCTTGGGAATGTTTTCAATTCGTGAAATATTTCTCTTGTGCTTTCATTTTCTATTTAATGATAACAAATTTTCAGCAAACAAATTCTATTTTAAATTGGTATTAAAAAAACAACAAATTTGCAGCTATTCTGTTAAATCAGGCATGAAGCGAAGTGGATCGTAAACAAAATGAATTAAAATTCCACATAATTACTGTATTAGTACATAAATAATAGGCGAACATTCTATCAAGTGTTGTAAAGTAAAGTGAAAGTTCATTGAATTTGACCGAATCATTCAGAGAAATTGAACCCAAAACGATGAGTAAAACAGGAATTTAAATCATTGAAAATTCAATATTATATATTTCCTTAATACATATTAACGTATGTAGAGCCTATGTAGACTCAATAAAAAGTTTTCTAAATGGCAGCTGAACAGGCTCGAGGATATAGATGAGTCTTTAAAATACTTAACAACAACAATACAGCATGTAGAGTGGTGCTTCAGAAAATATTCAGCTTAATTGTTGCACTAACAAATTTAATATCAAGTTGGTTTTGATTTTCAACTTTAAACATTTCATTGCAAAGACGCTGTTAAATTTTCAAAATAATCCCTATTACAATTTTGTTGTATAACTTATTTTTCAAAATGAGCTTCGTGGATGTGAAACGTTTTGAAGCTGTATTTTTTTGCTCACATCCAAACGAACCCAAAATGTCTTAGGCAGTTCATGTAAAATACCTTAAAAAGTTGAAGACAATGCTAAAAAAAATAAAGCCATCATCATTTAAATCACCACAATGTTGACGACTTACAAATCGTGTTGCTTCTAGAGCAAACTCAAATATGAAGATTTGGTGATAGAATAAGTTTTTGAGGCCGATCCTACTATTACGCTTGAAGGGGCCCAGTAAAAGTATGAAGGACAATAATATATTCCTCGTTTAAAAGAATTTCAAATTGAATTCCAAGATACCATAACCAACTTCTTACTGACGACAAAACAATTAAAAAAAAAGTAAGAGGAGCTTGTGGAGAATGATTGGAACAAGATTTCGGATAATCAGAAATACTGAATCAAGAATATCTTCATAAAAATATGCGATCAAAGGAATGTCAAAGATAAAAAGTCGATTTTTTTGGCATTATGTTATTGATACTTAAGTCATTGAACCTAGAAATAGAATAGAAACGCAAAATGGCTCTATGAAATATGGCCCCAAAATCAAAAGTGAAAAATCACCCCAAAAGTGGGACCATTTTTCAATATGAAATATTACCCCAACATACAAATTCATATAAGGCCCCAAACTAAAATAAAAAAAGACGCCAAATTTTATTTAAATGCCCCCAAAAATTTAACAAAAACATTAATTGTATCATCCATCAATCTTGCATTTACAAAAAGGACAATTGTTGCTTTCCATTTTATTAGCAAGTGAAGTGGCCTACAATTTAAAGACAAAAAGGAAAACATTTTCATTAGGAAATTATGAACAAAAAACCCTTGCAGCCACAAATTTTTTCCAGAAAACAAAAGCCGCGAGGGAAAGTTTATTTAGGAAAAAATCGCGCGATTTATTTAGGAAAAAATCGCGCGATTTATTTAGAATTAAATCGCGCGATTTATTTAGGAAAAAATCGCGCGATTTATTTAGAACTTTCCCTCGCGAATTTTTTTGTGAATAACTTTTCTTTTCATTTGGTAACGTCTGTTGATCGACACTTTCCAACGCACTGATTCACTGATGTTGCTTGTTTGAAACACAATAAAAAATTCTTTGTTTTCTTACATTTGCAATGCATTACCGATAGCAAAACCAAAATTGCATTAAAAACAATAAATATCGTGGGGACCGAACATAATTTTGATATTTTCAAACTTTTGGGGTTTTTTTGCAAAATGAAAAATCAGCCCAAGCAAAAAAAGGGAAAAATGGCCCCAAATTTTCGTGTTGTTGTAAATAATAGAATATTTTGGAGTGATTTTTCACTTTTGATTTTGGGGCCATTTTTCCTTGGGCCATATTTCATAGACCCATGCAAAATTATTAGAATACTTGGCGTCGTTTTCTCAATGTCCGGTTAAGTACTAATCAGAACTAATTACCACTACTAACCATCAGGTAAAGTTCGGATTAATGCTTAACCAGACATTGAGAACACAGCCTTTAATGGCAAAAATATTAAATGACTAACTATTTATATCTTATTTATATGTATAAATATATATTTATATATCACAATTGGCCGTTCTGGCCTAAGTATATCCCTAGACAGCCACTTAACCTAACCTAACAATTTATATTTAAAATAAAATAAGAAATGTGTGAGCTTTTCACTTTTTGTCTATTAATAATAAAAGAGTAATTCTAAAAAAAAAAGCTGTTGAAATTTTTGGCAACTGTGCACTGCAGGAAACCTAGTTTATTCTTATATTTCAAAACGAAAATTATATCAGCAGCGAAGTCTATAACCTACAACAGTAACAAAAAAAAAAAAACTCAGCAGGTTATTATGTATGAATATGCAGTAAGAAGTTTCTTTAATAAGCTTCGAAAATTTGTATAACTACATTAATTTTCAGCGCAATAAAAGAAAATAAAAGTTTTTTTAATATTAGATTTTTCATATTCGTTTTTAACCGTTTAAAGTCCGATATTCCCTATAGAAAACATTCGCTTTGATGTGGCATAAAAATAAGGTGTTTAACAAAACAAATTTTACTAGCAATAATATATGTATTCGATTCTGTTAAGTATTTTCCACGTTTGCTAGTTGCCGAATTATATTATTAATTTTTTTTTCTGCCTTTGAAGTCAAGTCGAAAACTTTTTAGTCAAAAGTTTTTCGTAATAACATTCGTAAAACGAAATATATTTTTGGTTTGAAAAATGCTTGAACATTTATAAATTTCTGGATTTTTTTGTTTTGTGTGGGTTAATTCTCTACCTGAGAATCAAACCCATTCAACTGGTAATCCACTCAAGCATTTAAGCATTATTTTATTATTTTATACCGTCTTAGAATCAAACCTGAGACAGCTGGGACTCCAGTCTAGAACTCATTCACTACTCCACCGAGGTGGCGTAAAGTTTAGTGAAGAAGCAATTTGAAAAAGTTTTATGAGCAAAAATAAATTCGATTATTTTTATTTCTTTTAATTCTTTTAAAAGGGTAAAAAGACAGATTGTTGTGAGAAACCCTAAAAGGAAATCCTATAAGGGAGGGAAATAAAAGGTTAATATATTCTACAAAAATATCGTACAGAAAACTTGACTTTAAGTAGCTGAACCCGCAAACATTCTCAGATGCAAAAATAATCAAGATACTTGGAGCTCAAAACGAATTTTAAAATAGCGCTCTGGAACACTTCCTTTTGCCAACCAGCATTCGATCAAAACTTTTTTCGATCATTTTGCTTCACAATGTAATTAGATTAAGATCGAAAGTTGGTACACTCAAATGGTTATTTCTATTACTTATGTTTTTTCGCTTCAATTTTCCAATTGACCGAACTTTAGCAAAGCCGGACAGAGCAAGGTGACCAGCTATTTTCATATGAAACTGACTCCTGTGGAAAAAATTGATTTTGACATTCCAAAAAATTATATTTTTCCTAGAATGTTTAGTGCTGTGGGTATAGAAATGAAATATGCATTTATATTCAAATAAAAATATGATTTCGATCAATTCTGTGGTCACAAGGTATAACAGCATAAGTGTGTTTTTTGAATTTTACAGGAGAGCAAGTCAAAGAATCAAATGCTAATAGTAATCAAGTTGAGTTGCGCTATTTTTCCTTTAATATCTCGTAAACCACTGAACCGATATTCATAAAATTTTGACTCAAAATGAAATCGGATATGAAGATTTTAATTATGATAATAACTCGAATTCGACCAAACCCGAGTTGTGTTGTTATGGCTTGTGACCACAGAATTAAAGATTTATAGTTATGTAAGTGAGGAAGAGAGTAATCGAAACTTATACTCTAGTCTAGGATTCTAGGATAAGTGTAAATTCCTATGAACGAACTCTCAGTACATTTAAAATTTGTGTTTCTTATGGCATGTAAGCTAAAATAAAAATAGATATTTCATAATTCGCCACAGAGATTTTAACTGAGAAAAATTTTATTAGTCGATCTGGAATCTTACATAAAAATCTCTTTTGTCCGGCCTGTTGCTCTTTCTATTTTTCCAACTTTAGACTAAGTAATGAGCTTCTAAATTAAAACTATTTCACTAAACTATTCAACTAAAAAATACCGGAAGATATAAAAACATTAACGCGATACTAATGATGCAAAATATTAAGAAAGAGTAGATATACAAACATAAACTTAACTCCAACTAAATATGAAGTAAAGTTTTCAATGAAAAAGAATCTTAGCAAAAAAGAAAATCATGTTAATCAGCAGCATGAAATGTAAAGTGTTACGATGATAAAATAGCTAAGAATTTAACTATGGTTAGTTAGAGGTTTGTATTGTTTTGTAAATGAAACTGGTTCATTAAATTTTATTAGCCAGCATGCGATGCTAGAGTCAGTGTCAGTGTTGACCAAATACTTAGTTAGTCCTTCCCATGCACTGCATATATAAAAAAAAGAGTTTCTTTTAGTATCTGTATATTGTTGTTTTTGTTTTAAGTTAAGCGTTTTGTTGTTGGTGTTTTTTTTTGTTTTTTTCGTTTCAGTGCATATAAACATTTAGTAAAGAGTCATAAATTTAAATGTTTATTGTATTCAGCATGCAATTTGCCAAAGCAAACACACTGAAGAGTTTGTAACAAAGTAGATTCAGCAGTGTAGAATATACTCAAGAATTGTGTATATATGTGTGTGTGTGTTTTTTTTTTTGTGTGGTATGTATGAGCTGCAACAATTGTTTTACTTGTTTGTTGCAGCATTTGTCTTATTTCATTTGCATTGTTGCCATTGTATTCATTCTTTCTGTCTTCACTATTCTCTACTTTTCATTTTTATTTGTTTTTCATGCATAAATTTTACTTATTTCGATTTTGCAAAATAAAAATATAAGCAAAAAAACCAACTAACTATTTATTAGCTTTGAGTTAAAGAGATTAATGGTTCGCATTTGTAATGTTTTCTCTGCTGCATGCACATACGCGCTCATACTATAACTCTATATAATATTCAATCAATATTTTGATCTGACTAGCATTGGCATATGAAATGAAGCAAGGAGGGAGGGAGGCGGAAATAGCAACGATAACGACAATGACGACGACGGCTTCGTTATTTTTTATTATAATTTTATTCATAGTTAAAGGGCTAAGATCTATAAGCATATGTATATAAAAGAACAGACGCATATTTTGTTAGTTTGATGGCATATATATAAGACTCGAGCAACAAACTTCAGGCAGCGCGAAATTTATGTTTGACTAATAACGCAGGAAAGAAAAAAAGGCAGAAACAAAACGAACAAAAAACAAATATTAGATGTAGTTTTATCCATAAATCATAGATTGATAGGTAGGGAAAGAAGGAAGTAAATAAGGAAATTAATTTTTCCTAGAAGGAGGACATTCAAATCTAGGCTAAGGTTCTAACATAGGATGAATTCAAATTGAAAAGCCCCTAGTTCTAGTCTAAAGTAATCCTGTTGTCATTCTCAAAAAGTTGGAAAAAAGTTTAAAACGTTGAGAACGTTTAAGTTTGGTTTCTTAGACAGTTTCATTCTTCAACTTTATACTTCTGACTGTCAGAACTTGAATTCACCAAATCAATTACGGCTACTATGGTTCAAAACTCTGTCGCTCACAGGTATGCATATAAATGATAGGAAAGAGGCGACAGAATACTTCAATCCCAAACTAACACCTAATCTTCAAGTTCTTTTATGAATAAAACCTGCTTGAATTACTAAAATTTAGACTTTTTTCTGTTGTTGACTTAGACAACAGACCTGCAGACAGACAGACGAACTATATGTTATAGCTACAGCATACAACCACCATATATCCAGCACATATGTTTCTATACACATATGTAGTATAAACAGCAGCAAGGAACAACAACAACAACCACAAACATCACTTAACAATTCAGCGTCACGTAAAAGTGTAGGCGGAAAATTTTTGCATTTTCTTGTTGTGTTTTTTGTTTTTATGTTACAGCAGTCACTGCATGACAGCAACTGTTGGCGGCTGGCTGCCTGTGGTAGTTGCTGTTACTGCTGCCAGTGGTAGCAATAATCACTGTCAATAAGTTCGTTCATTTTTTTTTTTTCTTTTTTTTTTGCTTCTTCATGTTCGTTGTTCATTTACATGTTGTTTTTATTCTTGTTTTCGTTTTGCTCTATGCATCATGCAAAATCAATATTAACCAACAAAAAAAAAATGCAATTTAAAACAATATTAACTTAAATGCAAAGCGTTCACGTTGTTGCTTACATGTAAGCAATTCAAAAGAATTTTCGCTTCTTCTGTGCTTCATGCCTGGAAAATGTTGCAAATGGTGTTTTTTTGTTTGCTTTGGTTTTTTTGTTTTTTAAGCTGATTTATTATACAGCAATTGCCGTACAAACAGAATGCTTCACTTCGTAATTGAAAAATTTAGCACCTGAACCATATTTTTAGTACTCGGAAAAATTACTTAGTATACAAGCAAAATAGTTTAGTATTCAAACAAAATCATTTAGTACTTAAGCAAAATCATTTAGTACTCAAACAAAACCATTTAGAACTCAAACAAAATCATTTAGTACTCTATCAAAATTTTTAGTATTTAAGCCAAATTATTTAGTACTCCAACAAAACTATATAGCACCTATACAGCAATTTTTGCTTCACTTCGTAATTGAAAAATTTAGCACTTGAACCATATTTTTAGTACTCCAAAAAATTACTTAGTATACAAGCAAAATAGTTTAGTATTCAAACAAAATCATTTAGTACTCAAGCAAAATCATTTAGTACTCAAGCAAAATCATTTAGTACTCAAACAAAATCATTTAGTACTCAAACAAAATCATTTAGTACTCAAACAAAATAATTTAGTACTCAAACAAAATCATTTAGTACTCAAACAAAATCATTTGGTACTCAAACAAAATCATTTAGTACTCGATCAAAATTTTTAGTATTTGAGCCAAATTATTTAGTACCATTCGAAAAAAATGAGTACTCGTAAATTACTTAGTGCTCGTATAAATTAATTTAGTACTCGAGCAAATTGTTTAAGTACTCGAATAAATTTAATTAGTACTCGAGCAAATTGGTTAAGTACTCGAATCAGTACTTTTTCGAAAAAGTCGGTTGGCTCACACAGTGAGCTTTTTTCATCTTTTTTTGACAATGAACTCGATAAAATTTGTTAGTACTAGAATTAATTTTTTCTTAGTGTTTGATTTAATTTGTTTTGTACAGAGCTCATTTATTAGTACATCGACCTAATTTTGTAGTACCCAAATCAATTTGCTTAATGTACCAATTTTTTTCTTTGTACTGAAGCCGATTCTCTGTTAAGTACAGAGTTAGATTTTTAGTAATGGAACCAATTCTTTCTTAAAATGTGTTTACCACGAACAAATATTTAGGGATCAAACCAATTTTTTGTTAGTGTCTAATAAACTTTTTCACTAATCGAATAAATTTCATTTGTATTTGACCCAATATATTTAGTAGCCATTCGAATCAATGTGTTTATAGCTCAAACTAAATAATTTGGTACTAGAATCAATTTTTTAGTCCTAAGACTAATTTATTTAATATTCGAATCCGCGTTTGCTAATTCAGAAGCCCATTCATTACCTTGCAAACCCTAATATCTGGGGACCATGTGTACAAAATTTGTTTGTATTGGAACTGATTTTTAAGTGTTCCAATGAGTTTGTTATGTAGTAGTAGTTTTTTAGTACTGGAATATATTTTTTTAATACTTATAGCAATTTTGTTTACACATGCGAACCAATTTTGAGTACTCAAACCCATTTTTTAGTACATTCAATTTGTGTTTTAGTACTTGATTTAATTAATTTGGTACTACCACTAATTTTTTTTTTCTCACTCTAATTTATTTAGTACTAAACTCAGGGTTTGCTAGTTCAAAAGACGATTAGTTACCTTGCATTCCATAACAGCTGGAGACCAAATAAATGGAAGCTTTAGGCTAACCGCACATTGAGTGCAGCCTAGCTCAGCATAGCAGAAGAACACTCTTCCTCTGCTCTGACTGTGTGGGTTACCGCACATTAAGTGCAGTTATTTTGTGCCTATCAACAATTTCAGTTGGAAAAATGTCATATTTTGCAGACCTGCAAGACTAAACAAGTCCTGAACCAAGAAAGAAGATTTTACTTTGAAGAGACTTTCGTCCACAATGAGACTTTTATTTCAACCAGTTCATAATGAGATCTCATACTCACTAAAAGGATCTGAAGCACTAAAATGCTCTGAAGCTCAAAGAAGCTCTTAACCACAAAGGGCTGTCGACCATAAAGAGAGTAGCGACCACCAAGGGCTCGCTACTACAAAAATGCTTTCAGTCATAAATAGGCTCTTTACCAATAAGAAGCTGTAGAATACAAAAAAGGCCACCTCAAGGACGAGCGGTCTTGATTCTAGAACACATTCTTAGAAATAGAACAAAACAATCTTAAAATTAGAACTTAGATATCAGTATTAAAATAAGAATCTCGATCTGGTTTTAAGAATTTTCAATTTTTCTTCATCTATTGTAATACTGCTTTTCTTGATTTAGACTGTTTTTCCCCTGAGTGTAGGACTTAAGTAATTAAATGGAAAACGCAAATATATAGACGTGTTCAATTTGTCACACTTTGCTTGCTTTGTAATAAATGAAGAATATAATTCTCAGCACTGCCAAGTTTTCCACTAAATACCAAATATTTTAATATATTTTTAACCAAGTTACATATAATAGTTTTTTTCTGCTCCCTTAAACTTATAAAACCTATTATTATGAAACGCAGTGTAAACGTGTGTAGCCAAAAATGCATGCGTGCATGTTTAAACAGTGAATGAATACAGTGAAAATCGTGCTGCGTGTCAATTTTATATAGAAATTGAGAGTTTACCTTTTTATATGATAATTCCATAAAAAGTATTTTGCGTGGGCACTTGAAAACTTTTCATTCATGTTAATTGAGAAATTACTTTGCAAGTTGACAAGTGGCGTCGTCGTGTGCTTGTTGTTTTTTCAGGATATTATCACACACAAAAACAAAAGAGGAGAAAAAGTTTAACATAATGCAACATTCAAGTTACATAATTTTTTTAGTTACTAACTCATAAATTTAAAATGTTATAACATAAATTTTAAGATGCACACATACACACACAAAGAAATAAAAAATTGCGCCTTAAAATGTTTTTTCTTTTTGTTTCGTTTTGCATTTTAATCTTTGCTCTACAATCATAAATTATTTTTGCTCACATTGTGTAAAGTGTTTTTGTTTTGTTGAGCTTTTGTATGTTGGATTTTCTTTGTATTAAACAGTAAAAAAAAAAAAACAAAAAAGGAAAATCGAGGCGTATCAAAGGAAGAGAAACCAGTAACTAAAACCAAACTAGGAGGAGCATTTTACAAAAAAGAAACGTTTATACGTTTTCAATGGAGATGGATGAAGATTATCTGCATCTTGAAGAGCACTGGAGGTAACGTAAACTGCTCCTTAGTTTTCTTTTTTTGGTTTGTGCTTTTAGTTTAAAGAAATCATCTAATGTAAATCAGCTCACCCAAGTGTGGACAGACATATGGTTAGTTTGCTTAGTTAGTTGGTTAGTTAGTTAGAGCGCGTCTCCTTGAAGGCAATTTTGTTTTTACAAAGTATTTGTGTGTGTTTTTCCTCATCTTCCTCTTTGATTTTTTTTTTCGTTTGTTGTAAAATATCTATGTACATTTGCATTTGTTGTTAAGTGAATTAAGGGATTAATATCATTGAAATCTATCAGTGCCTATTAGAGCCTCATAAAGGAAAAATGTTGTTCAACTAATGGCAGCATATTAAGTTAGGCTTTTGTAAAATGTTTCTGTTTCTTTTTTTTTTTTGTTTTTTTGTGCAAAGTGATTTAAAATAATTTTATAAATTTATTGATTTTGTAATGCATCTTTCTATGGCATATTTTTATTTTTAAAATAAAAAGAAGGCGGAATACTGCAAATGGTTTTATTTTGTATACCATATAGTAGATCGGCATACAGGAGACTTTTGTGACCTTCCTCTTGAGAGCGCATTTTGAGTTATATAATATGTTAACTTTTAGTTTAGAACCCCTTTTGGCATATTGTTTGGATCATAATAGTGGCAAAAATTAGGTTCCAACAGGCTGGTGTAAAAGTTCTTGCCGAGTTCATTTTCTTAGACCTGCATTTGCTTGAAATCTTCGAATATAAATTATTGAACAATTTCCTGTAATTACATCTAAGCTATGAGGTGGTGTTTAGGACCTAACCTGAAACATGAATTTAGTTTAACTATAAGACGAAAAGATCATGAACTCATAATGTTTAGTTCCCACCATGTTGAATAATTTTTCTCTAATCAAGCAGTTAAGAAAAAGTGCAAGTACATCTCTTAGTAGGCAATGAGAAAATTACTAATTATACAGGAATTTCTTTTTAGCAGGTATTTGAATCACTTTTTTTCCAACCAATTTTTTAGTACTGGAGCTAATGTGATTTAGTACTCAAAGAAAATTATAAGTAGTAGTCAAATCGAGCCATTTTTTTTGGCAATGTAAATCATTTTTTAGTACTAAAAATCATCTATTTAGTACTCGGTTTTTAAAAGTACCTTATTCGAATCTATAATTTCAGCACAGAACCAATTTCTTTGTTCTTTTTTCCTTCTACTCCTTTTGAAAGCTTTTCATCAAACTGTGTGTATCTGGTTTGTGTCATGGCTCATAGATAGATAGATTTACTGTTGTGTGGTGAAGGTGGAGGATGTCATTCAATCAGGCCATTAACTTTAAGATGGCACTTTTTGAATATATTCGCCATAATGGACGTCACTATTGCATTTTTGTTCTTTTATACAGTTGACTGGTCATACGCAAACGGATTATTTTTATATGGGTTAGCTTGTTTGGGCTATTGGAAAGCGTACGGTTGTACCCTTGGAGGAAATCGAACCCGGTACTCCTGAGATAATAGTCTAGGATGCTGACACTAGACCACAGAGGCTGTAATAAAGTTTGTTATTACATAGTCAATATTTCAGTTCTAAAAACTAAGAATTTGTTAATATTCAAATTAACTTGTTTAGCACAGAGATTATCTTGCAATACTTGAGTTGATTTTTTAAACTAATTTTGTTAGTTTACGAACCAATTTTTTATTACGAAAATCTATTTAGTACCGGAATTCAAATAATTTGTTTGCTTTACCTTTGGAAGGCAACAGGGGTGAAAAGTCACCCCACTACTTGATAAAGGCACCGCAAAGAGATTTATCTAAAATGCATTTAATATAAAAAACAATCTATTAAAATTATATTGTAGTAATGAATAAAATTAATTTGTTTTTAAGTTTTATATTGAAGTAAATGATTTTATAATAATCAAGTTTGATTTTTTCTGTTTAACAATATTGCTATTTAATTAGACAAAAAAAAGTGTTGCCTTCCTAAGGTTAATACTCGAATCCACTTTTCAAGTAGTCTCATAATTATTTTCTAACCACTCGAATCAATTTCTTAGTAATTGAACATATTTTTTAGTACCCAAATTTAAATTTTTTACTACCTGATTTAATTTTTAGTACTCGAATGACTTTTCTTAGTAGGTACTCGAATCATTTAGTTTTCATTATACCAAGAGAACCAATTTTGTAGCACTGAAACTAATGTGTTTTAGTACTCAAATTTCACTTTTTACTCGAGTCTTTTTTTTTAGACATGTGAAGCAACTTTTTGGTACTGGAAACCATTCGCTTATTATTTGAATTAATTGGTTTAGCACAGCGCCAATTTTATAGTCCCCAGCAGTGATGAAAAAGTAGGTACAATTACACCTTTTTCCGACTTTTTCGAACTACAAGGTACATAAGGTACAATTGGTACATAAGGTACAATTGGCACATTTTAGGTACAATTTGTCATTGGTCAAAATAAATTTAATTACAAAAAGAAATATTTTGCAATAAGTATTGCCTAATTTCAAAGCTGCAAAAATAACACTGTGTAACAAATTTTTCTAACGGAGAATCGGCTAACACAGGTCGATAGTACTGGTGTAGAGTAACAAAACCCTAAAAGGTTTTTGTAAAGTTAGCTCGCTTTTAAAAGTTGTAGACATTCAAAGTTTGCCTTTTGCAGCTTATTTTTTAAAATAAAGTGCTAACTTTTTACTACTTTCTTCAGCGAAAAAAGAACAAAAACAATTTTAATATTATAGAGTTTTCCATATTAAGAAGTTTGAACTATCCATTACATGGTTTTAGCAAAAAATAAGCAATAAATGTATAGAATTTAATAATGTTTGGGTTTTAAAATCTTTTTTTTTTATTATAAACAGAAAATAGAACTGAAAAATACACTAAAACAGTTCAACTTTGAAAGTCATTAACATTTAAAAGCGAGCTAACTTTGTAAAATCCTCTTAGGGTTTTATTACTGTGGACCAGTACTACCGACCTGTGTTGGTCGCTTCTCTGTTAGATTTCATGACCCTAACATTGTTGCACAGTGTAATTTTTCAAATCAAATAAAGTTTATTGGTGCCAAAAGAGGGTCAAAGTTATAAGAAGATTTTTTAAATTTCGTAACAATTTGATGAAATGTAAACTTCTTATGACTCTGAACTTACTTATAGACAATATTCTTTTATAAACAGTAATAACAGAGAAACGAAAATTAAATTTCTTAAAAAAGCTAACTATTTTAGGTACATTCATGCTCATTTAGGTACAACTTTTTAGTACATTAGGTACAATTTGAAGTTTGGAAATTTCATCACTGGTTCCCAGCCATACTTTTATTCTCGAATCAATTGTTTTAGCACAGAGCCAATTTCTTAGCACCTTCGCCGAGTTTTTTTCGTATTCGAATCAATTATGCCATGAAAGATCAAATATTTTAGTATTAGGATTGAATTGTTTTAGTATTCAAATCAAGAAGGCACAGTGCTAATTTTGTTATACTTGAACTAATTTTTTTAGAACTGAAATCAATTTGATATTGCAAGACAGTTTTTAGTACTGGAATTTAACAGAGCTAATTTTGCTTTAGTGTACTGGAAATTATTTTTTCGTACTCGAACCACTTTACCTCGTAAATGAATTTTTCGAACTCAAACCCATTTATTTGTAATACTGTCCGATTTGCAGAACCAATCTGTTCAGTACTCGAATAAGTGTTTGGTAAAAAAAACAAAGAGAAGGTGATCGTTCTGTTGCCACTATTATTCGAATTTTCGATAACTGCAAATCAAAAGAAATAGAAAAATTAGCCAAACTGGACAGCAACTCATCAGCAATAGCTGCAGTCTTAATGTTTTTAATATTAAAATGTAGAGTATACGAAAAGGTTGCCAGTTTTTGAACTGGAAGAAACTTTTCTTTTTAATATTTTTTTTTTAAATTTAGTTGCATTCTTACGAATACATTGTATCTGTTATGGAATTGAAAAATATATGCAGTTAAAGCAGATCTTAGAAGCCCAGGGTTCGATTCGCTTTTCTTAAAAAATTACTTTTTATGTTACATACACAAAAGTAATAGCTTGAAACAGTGAAATCCCCCACATTCACCACATAACTGTAAAATCTATCCACATTTCAGCCTTGACACAAACCACGAACGCACAACAGTCTGGTGTTAAAACGCTGATCCTGAGCAACGTCGAAAGAAGGCAAATCTATCCACTTAATATCGTCTGCGGTAGGTCAATCACCTGTCTTGATGATAGCAAAAAATTATTGAAAAACCGCAATTTTACCTTTGATACTGACAATAAGCATTTTCCTAGTTTTACCAGTCCATAAAAAAATATTACGTACATAGAGAAACTTATCATGCGTAACCGGTGGGTATGGAAATTTTATTTTGATAATTTCGCAAAAATTTCAGTAGGAAGAAATCTATGATTCCCAACTAAACATTTAATCAATTAATTTTAATAACACCAAACCGAAAACGGAAATGCTACCAACTGACGAACAGACAGAACATATTAATTATAATATCATTAAAAAATATTAAAACGTTAATTGATTGAAATTAAGTTGTTCTGCTTTGCATAGCGATATAAAAGAACATACAAGTAAGAAACACACAAGGTCAGAGGCAAGAAAATATTGTGGTGCTTAGGTAAATAGGCAAAAGTTAAAAAAATAAATATAATTAAAGTAGAGAAAAAAGTACAAAATTTAAAAGAAGAAACTGAAAAGAACTACAACTTCGCAGCTTCTTTTGATTTTTCTTCTGCTTCTCTCGAAAAACTCTTTACAAGTATGCGAACAAGTGTTAAAATTAACTGAAGAATAAATTTAAAGTACAGGTAGCAGTAAAATTTAATAAAGCAGAAGTAGCTAATGAAACCATAAATTTGAAATGAAAGCAGCTCATTACAGCTACAGTAGCTTAAAATTAAAAGTCCGCGTACATACATAGCAAAAGCAAAATCCACTTGAAACGCAAATTGAGTTCTCAAAAGATTGAAAGCCTTAAGGGTCTTCTGTAACGCCTACTTTACGCAAATAATGCTTAAAAGTAGCTGGCAGACAGCAGTAACATCAGCATGAACATTCAGAGCGGTAGCAGAAGAATATTGCTGGTTCAAATTGCTTTGAGCCAAGCACAGCAACATGTCAATCGCAAAATATCTATACCTAAAGTCAACCACTTTAATTTTTGTTTTCTCTTTCATATTTTTTCTTTGCAGCCAGCCATAAAACAACAGCGAAAACAATGAGAGACAACAGTAGCAAAAACAATACCACAACAACAACAGCAATCCGCAGCAACTGGCCACATATATTGTGCTTATGTTTGCTGCTGCTGCTTGGAACATTTACAACAACCACAGCAACAAGACGATCGCGAATTAGCGATTTAGCAGTAGAGAGAGCAGCTGAGGCAGCAATATCGTCTGGTGCTTCTGCTGCCAAAGCTTCTGTTGCTGCTCCGAGCAGTAGTAAAATTACTGCAGCCACTAATGCTAATGACAATTTGGCTACAGCTTCCAGTGCAGAACTTGTTCAAATTCCTGTACAGCAACCACCATCTGCAACACCATCGCCAGCACCGCCACAGGCAGCAGCAACAGTCGATTCAGCTGCTAGTGCCGCCGCCGCCGCCGTCGCCGCTCCTGTTGCTGCTGACAATAATGCAAAATCACAATCGTCGTTGCCGTCGTCAAATGTTAATGCTCCTGCTGCTGCAATCAATACAGAGGCAAAAAGTGCCATCGACAACTTATCAGTGACTGCTGCTGATACTGATGTTGCTGATGTTGAAGCTACTGGTGTAGTAAAAGAGCATGCCGCAAATGCTGCATCATCGAAGACGACAGGAGTTGAAAAATCGGCTCAAGCCGCAACTGAGGATCACTTACCAAAGGAACAGAAACAACTGCCAGCGGCGAGTACGAGTATCGAGTACAATGACTTAGAGAATACAGGCACATCGTCAGCGTCGTCGTCGTCGTCGTCGTCATCAGCGACAGGCAGTCATGCCAATGTTGAAGAATGCGATCCTGATATGGTTGGATTTGAAATTGTTACGGGGTGAGTTTTTCATTATTTAAGTTTTTATTGTTTATTAGAATTGATTGGTAACCGAAACACTTTTTTAAGTGTTTTTTTTTTTAATGGTTCCAGTAGGACACTTTCCCCTATATGTAGTAAGGAAAGCGAAAGAACAGGGCACCTCATGATAGGGTAACATTTTTTATACTGATTCTTTTATGTTGCCGTTTTATTTTTAAACTTATTCTTTTTAAATTGTTAAATCAGTACGCAGATCTACTGATTTTTTAATTTTGTATAGATTTTTTTAAATCTGCATATTTCCAATAAAAAATATTGACTTAATGATGTAATAAATTTATTGCGTAAAATTCTGAAAACATGCAATGATTTGCATTGCTTTTTTAATACTTTTCAAGTCCAATGTACTGATTTTTTTATTTAAAAAATTTGACCATAAATCCTGCTGCTCTCTCTGTATAATTGATTTGAATTGCCGTTCCGGTGAAAAATATACCTACCTATTAATTTATACGAATTCTTTAACGCAATTAAAATTCAGTATTCAACAAACAATTTCGTTTGGAATGTTTCATCTTTAAGCAGACAATGTTCCGCGAAGGAGCAGAGAGATTTCGTTTTTTGTTTCTTTCCCGCAAAAGTTTATTAATATTTAACAAACGAGACCGAAACGTAATAGACTATGGAATGAAATGAAGTATAGATTTGAAAGGTTGTTCCTATCGGAACTAGAAGTTTTCGTATCGGAAGGAACAAATATTTAAAAATTTCCGTTTTTATTTCCGCTGAGCAGCAGGTTAGCGCAAAAATTATTTACCTTTTATTTCTTTGTTTCATTTCGTACTTCTGCTAACAACCCTGATAAATTTTTTGTTTTTTTACATTTTTATATGTTATAAAAATTCTAGTAACTGCTAACAAATGATTACTGACTTCAAATATGAATCGGTTTTTCAAATCAATCATTATTTTCTTTCAAAAAACCATCTACTCTTGGCAAATATTAAACTGACAATCATTGTCACCTTAGAAAATTCTCAATGGTTTTTATTTTTCTATCTTTCCCTTAATTTTGACCAGACAATCGCAGACAGCAAAATTATCGTTAGTGTCAACACTTAATACCAAAAATCAAATGTCAAGTAGTAAATAAAGTAACAAAAAAATAAATAAATAGAATGACAAACAATTTTCATTTCATTGTATCTAAAAGTAGATATATAAATGTACTTTTTTACTTGATAAATAAACTAAGCAAAAATGTTTGCACAATACTTGCAATGCTTAAAAGGAAATCACGTGCCCGCTCGACTGTGATTTTATTACTTACATACATAAACCTTTAAGTAATTGTGGTGTAGTACAAATTCTGAATTAAAAAGTAAATTCAATTTGTTGATTTCTTTTTTTTTGTTTTTTTTTTTGCAAGCGAGAAGAAATCTTTGATCCACCTTTATCCACTAGCAAAAAGAATAATGTTGTCATTTGACGCCTCTAGTTTACAATTAATTTTAATGGCTACTTATTTCAAATACCTTCTACGGATATAAATGGTTACTGGGCATGCATTACTTAAGTACATAAATAGATGGATGGATAGATAGAGAGTCTCAAAGGAATGAAATTAATTTTCATCGCACACATAATAATACCATAAATATTGAATGAATGTTGTCATGTTGAATATGATAATGGTCAATGATTCCACTAATTCTGAGTTTTATGTGAGGTGTAACCAAACCCGCAGATCATCATCATAATGATCATGATGATATTGCAAGAAAATCAATAGAAGGTACAACATTTGACAAAATTACATAAGTTATAAGTTTTTTATATATATGTATGTATATATATATTTTTTCCCACTTTAATAAGCACGGCACATGATTAAGCATAAAATTGTAGCATAGCTTCCTTTAATATGAACTGTAGTAAAACAGATTCAAATATATGAACAAATGTACATGATTAAGAGGAAATAAAAATAAAAATAAAATTAAAAATAAAAGTTTTAATTAATTAAATTCATATAAAATGAATTTAAAAACAAAAATTATTTTGAAAAAAGGAAACTCATTAACTCGTAGTTTTCTTTGCTGCCCTCCAGCAAGCAGTAACAGTATTCAATCGACTACAAACTCTCAAAGACAAGCAAAGACTACAAAGATTTTTATTATTATTATATGTTTACGAGGGGAGCAAAGAACAGGCAGGAACTCCGACCTAAAATATCTTTTGTGCCAACCCCCACTTATGACAAAAGACGTTCAGCTGCCCTAATGAAAACCAAAACGTCGTTTGCTAAAGAGCATTTTATTTTGTTAATCGTAGGAAAAAATGTAACAAAAATTTTCCCTCTTAGTCGAGCCAAAGCCGGACATTCGCACAGAATGTGAGCTGTCGTTTCGTCATCTTATAGACATAGACGGCATTTTGTCTCATTTGACAGGCCTATTTTGCTTAAGTGATATCTGAGCGCAAACATAGCATACAAAGCATAGTATACATTGCCCAGCAGCCCAGCTTATGGTTAGACTAGGAGTAATAGATGGGCCGACTGTGTGCAAGCGGAACGATAAGCGCTTTTGCTTGTGTTAAACCTGAAATAGGTTTCCAGTAATCTAGCCATATTCCTTTGGACCCCTCCTCAACGATTGATTTCGTGGAGCCGCGACTCCACAGAATGGAGCGGGGTCCATGTGCATAATGGATGAACCCTTCTTAACCAGTTCGTTGGCAGCCTCATTACCATCAATGTTACAATGGCCGGGTACCCAACAAAGCGTAACTTTGTTATGGGTAGACAAGCGTTGAAGACTCTCAAAGCATTCTTTCACCAGTTTTGAGGGAAAAACTCCATGAAGAGAGAGCTAAGAGAGCCGACTGGCTGTCTGAAAAATTACAATATCTGCGCCTTTTAGACACTTATGAAGGTTTAAACTAGAACAGATCTCAAATACCCAGTGGAATTGAGATTCTAGTATTGGGTTCTACAACATCAGCACCAGAACCACAATCCATCTTCGAGCAGTCTGTATACCAATTGAGAGCATGGGGACCAAAATTAGGGCATTGGGCATCCCACTCGAACCTGTAAGGAAAAACAATGTTCATTTTTCTGCCGAAACATAGATCCCTAATCATATAATCCGATACAGCACAGATTAGAGTATTGGGAATTTCGTCAAGTATGCTTATATGACCAGAGCTGCCTGTTAACAGATTTGACGAGATTTGCAGTATTTGCGGCTGTTTTCTTAATGAAAATGTGTAACGGCACCAGGCCAATTAATGCTTCAATAGCAGGAGTTGGGCAGGTACGAATTGCTCAAGTTATGGAAACACAAGCAAAGCCTTTGGAGCTTGTTAAGTTTGGTGATGGCTGAGCCCTGCATGGCTTTAAGCTACATTAGGGCCGCGTAGGCTATGACGGGTGTAACTATCATAGTGTAGAGCCAGAAGATCATCTTTAGAGTGAGACCCCAGACTACAAAGGTTATGCGAATGACATTATTCGTATTATACAAAAAGGTCTAAAATCCACTAGGAAATTGTATATGTAGATTTAATCCTCCTTTTTAAACGGTCAAAGCCCGACAAGGCCCCCAGGGATCTTCTTCGTTAATATAGAGTGTGATTGTATACGTACATGTTAATCAAATATGGTGCTCACAGAATCATTTCGAAGCCGATTTTAATCGCTTCTAAAACTTGCATTTATAAAACTCAAATAGGCTGAGGCTGTTCGGTCAAACCGTATTGAAATATCGCTTCGTTGAAAATGTCGTAGGTCTCTAGGGACGTTGTGGGTTATCGGAGGGTTAAGTACTAAATACGCAAAGTCCACTATAATTTAATTTACTGGGAAAAAGTAAATTCGGGCTAACTGAAAAGGTATTTCATTATTCGGAGAAATTTTTTAACAAAAGCAAGGAGTAGTGCACAAATTAGGAAATTTTCATTTATTTTAACCAGAAATAGATAACACGAAATTCCGGTTTAAACGAACAATTGCACAGCTCAACAGATAACAAATTTTTGCTTGCAACAGAGCAATGTTGTATAATATAGAAACTGAAAGTTATACATTTTAAGATCACCTCAATCAATGGGTAAAAATATATGTTTCAAGAGCTAGAAGTTTTATACCCGAGGTAAAATTTTTCCTGATGAAAAGCTAAGCATTTTCTGTTTTCACATTAACCTCCTCTTTTTATATAAAAATTGTTTAAAACTTTATACAGTATGGAAATTGGTACGAAGGGGATAAGAAGAACTACAAGAAGTTGAAAATTTCATTCATTTTCCTAATTTTTTACTTACTGATTTATTTTAATAGTACATAATAAAATGCAATTTCAAGTACATCATTGATCTCACGTGAATCACTTTGATTTTACAATATATTTCTCAAACTGTCTGCGTACCCATTCTTAGTCCGGAAATTAAATTTCCTCATCCTATAAGTTTCAGAAATTTATAACTTTTACTGAAAAATTAAATAAAACATTTGAAAAAAATTAAATGAAAAGCATTCAACTTTCAAAAGCAACAAAAAAGTGGGCATCCCAGCTCACACCCCAACACAGAACATATCACTTTCTTTTTTTATTTTTTCTTAACAATGTTTATAACTACGTAGTGTCATAAAACACATTATCACTTGACCATACCTGCGGACAATGGAATAATAAGAAAAATGGCGTGAAAATGCGTTAGAACAAAAGTCAAAAGTGTTAAAAATCACAAAAAAAAAGAAAAAAAACCTGTAGGAAAACTTTACACACAATAACAGCAACATTACTCACAGTACTTAACTTCCCTTCATGGGATGATGGTGATGGCTGGTTGATTCTTAGGTTAGTTGGTTGCTCGTCGTTTGGTTGATTACAAAAGGAACTGCATTTAAAAGGATGCCAACTCGAATAATTTAGAAGAAACTTAAGATTCTTTCAAGTACCATAAACAATTATCTTCTAAACGAAAGGAATTTTTAACTTCACAAAAGCAGCAGCAACAAACAATTCAATAAATTTTTTCACTACTACTCAACTTTGCACAACTCAATGGCTACGATTACCTATATAAAAAAAATAAAAAAAACAGCAACAAACAGCAGCAGCTGTTGGTTCTCTACTTCTACATTGTAAAGTTAGTTACAGCAACATAACCTTAACAAAAGCTTTATAAATGAGCGTGTGGAAAAATTGCTGGTTCCACCATAACAGCAGCAACAACAAAAAAAAAACAAATCAAGGAAAGAAAACAAAGAACGAAAAGGAAAAAAGTAATAGTAATAATAATAATAGAAGATAAAAGACAATTTGAAAACAAGTTGTTGCACACAGGACATTTTTCATTAGTTGTTGTAAATAATGATGCAACAGCAGCAACATTGACAGTGGCAATGGCATTGGCATTGGCATTCAATTCAAGCACCGCTGGTTGCAGTTATTTTGCGTGCAATGACAATTGTCGTTACCGTAAAGAGGAAGGCAGCAGCAGCAGCAGCAGGCAGGTAGGCAGGCATAGTCTAAATTGTATGTGCTCGTATTGCATCATTGGGGAGACGTCACAATGAAGAAGGAAATGCTAAAGATATCAGCGTAAAACTAACAACAATAAAAGAAAACAAAACAAAACAAAAAAAAAAGGTCGCTAAAATTTCTAGAGCTAATATTTGTGCGCAATTATTGCATTGCAAGCAGGCAATAATTGCAATTTTTGCAAATAATAAAATTACTCACATCTGCATTGCAGATAATTGTAATTCATTAATTTGCTATTTTGAAATGCCAAATGTTTGCTGTTTCAAACATAACTTTAAATTCTAGTGAGTGTGCAACTAAGAAGAATTTTATTATTAAATTTGTAAGGCGTTGCTAAGAATTAAATATAAACTTTTGACTTCGCGTAGCTGCGGTGAAAGTTACAGGCCACTTACCTTATGGAAGTCCATGTGTCTTTAGCATGACTAAGTATTAAAAAGAGGATTTTGCATATCAACGATAATACTAGTCGCTTTTGATTTGCAACTCACTTGAAATAGTTTATTTTTAAATTTGTGTAGGAAAATAGAAAACAAAAACAACTCTAATCGCTGCTCGTAGCTTTTTGTATAGTGCTATATAAATTGGGCAGATGAATCAAGTTCACTTAGTTTAGGTTAAGTGGGTGTTTCCCCTAACGCGTGGTGAAACTAAATTTTTTTTTTTAATGGTCAACTCACACATAGGGGGCAATCCTATGAATGCAAAGCATTGCGAAAGGAAAAAAAGGAAGAAAAATATATAAGAAACCATACTCTAGTCGGGAACCGAGCCCGGGTCTCCAGAGAAGAGTCTGGCATGCTGTTATTAGGCAGCCGAGGCGGTACGGTATGTACAAATTTTGATGTCAAAAGGACACTTCATTCCTGCTCTAGTCGTCGCTTGAGAATTGATTTGGCGTATAGGTATATGAATACGTACACACATACAAATCAATTCTCAGCCGACGTAGTGCAGCAAACCTCATATACAATTTAGTCACAAAACTTCAGTTTGATACTATAGGCTTCTCTTATTCCGCACCGGCGAATAGTTTCCCAAAAATTTTGAGTCTATTCCCAGCTAGAGACGGAAAAAAAAAACAATATACATATTAAATATTTTGGTAGTATGAGAGCTGCCACGCCCAATTGACCAATCCCACCCGCTTCCTGTCCAGTTTTCGTAACTAACACTTCTGGTATTAGCAAATTGCATCCCTGCAATAAATTTAGCAGTTGTTTCTTAACCCTTTCGGTACCGTAGGAAAAGCATAAGAGATAGCGGAAAACCGAATTCGGATTCGTATTGTCTGACCCCCATTTCTTGTTACAATTTTAGACCAAAACAGACATTTTGTGCCTCTACAAATTCGAACTTTCATGGGTCACCGGCGACCCAGTGGCACTCAATGGAAATTTTTGACATACTTTTTCTATATATTTTAATTAGATATTTTTTTAAAGATAGACAAAGTAACTTAGTATTAACTTTTCACATAACCCTTTCTCGACCGTAAAGAAACTAGAATCAATAGAGCAAAGCCGAGTTCAGATTCACATTCTTCGAATCCCAATTCATTGTAAAAAAGTTCTTAAAATGTTTCCATTGAAGATTTTAGGGTCACCGGTGACCCATAGAAAAACTAGTATTTCCAAAAAAGTAAACAAAAATTTAAAAATATGGGAAATCATGTTTGTTTAGTGTATTTGGACAAACTTTGTAAAAATTGTGAGCGATTGAAAATCAAAAAAAAAAATTTTTTCACTTTGATCCGCTTCAGTACCGTTACCGAAAAATTATCTCAAATTTTTTTTTTCTTGAAACTAAAGAACTATGGTTAAGTTGGAGTGGCTGTCGAGAGACACACTTAGACCTGAACGGCTCATTGTGATACCATCAATTCTCTTTCCAAAAATCTTAAATTTATAAAAACTAATTGGATAGTTTTTAAAAAATCGCAAAAATAAACCATGTCACCATGGTACCTAAAGGGTTAAATTGTCTACAAAATATACTGAATACGTATGAGCAATGAACTCTAGTCTAATTTTTCCGGGAATTTCGTCCCATATAAGGATAATATAACAAAACTACATTGATTGAATAATGTAATTATAATTTCTTATAATCGAAAGAAATGCACATTTTTTTAACGCTAACCCAAAGTTTATTTTAACCTCTTTACATGGTTTCGCTACAAGCGGAAAGTGCTACAATTACTAGATTTTAGACAGGATTGAAAAGAAATAAATCTGCAATAAATTACGTTTCAGAAATGGTCCAATAATGAATTGGATGAAAGCCCAAAATATAAGTTTTTGGATAGGAATTGTTAACCCACTAATTTTAGTTGTGAACTCCCCCCGCCCCTGCCTCCTCCTCTCCTTTCATAGAACCTGTTAGAGGTCCCAGTACATTATACCCAGTGTATCTATCTTCGTTTAGATAGTATTATACTTGCTTATCTATATACTTTAATAGTTTGCTCAACTACATCACCTCCAAAGCAGGAGGCACAATAAAACATAAATGCGAATTCCATAATATATACAAAAATGGAAAAAATATTAACAAATATTGCATAATGCTTTTCTATTTACTTCATTCGTTGTACCTTCCTCCTCAGCACACTACCCACCACTAACAACACAATTACCATAATAATAAAGGCCACGGGACGAGATTACACACTCACGAAACTTTCACTTTCTTCTAACTTAAAAAATATTATTTAGTATAACAGAAAAACAAAAAACAAAAAAACTTAAAAACAAAAACCTAACAACCACCAAGAGCAATATGGTACCATCATTAACATCATCATCATCGCCATCATAGTGTAATAGCAATCAACAACATTACCTGATTTCACAGTGATATTTTGCGGGATTGCAAAAAAAAAAAAAAAGAGGCACAACGGTACGCAAAATTGCAATTTCCGTTGTTGCAGCAACAGCAACATCAAATATAACAACAGGGTTGTTATGTTACAGATAACTTCAGATAGAAGTTATGCGACTGACTACAACAAGATCAGCAGCAATAATATCACAGTCAGAGTAAAAACGGCAGCAAAAGCATCAAACTTACCTGCAACAAGAAAAAAAAGGAAGAAAAATATAGTTAGAGATAAAATTATTAGTTTTTCATAGACATAGTTGGTTGTAGTTTTATGATTTTGATTTTGTTTCTGGCTGTTATTGTAGTTCATATTATAATTGTTTTTGGTTATGATCTCATAGAATTCAATAAATTTGTAGCATAATCATAGCGGTATTTTATCTGACTGGCTGGCAGTTACCAGCTCCATCAACAGCGCTATCAACATTCCCTCTAACTCCCCTCACAAATGCAATCAAATTCTGATTCCATAGTATTTTTAGTTTATTTTTGTTTTTTTAGTTAGTTATGTGAAGTGGTTCAAGATTTTTTGTGCTTTCTGTGTTCGGTTGATGTTGTTTTTTTTTTTTTTTTTTTGAGTTGAAGCATAACTAACAACTAACAAATGTTCTCTCTATTGGCGAAAACAAATCCAATTTGTTATTATTATTAAAGCGAATGTAGTATTTTAGCATTAATATGAGAAGTTTAGCTGCTGCAGGCTGCTGATGTTGTTGCTGCTGCAGCAGACTCAAGTCTCTCATTCTATTGAATTAAAATTGCATTGGATGGCATTAAAAAACACATTTGCGGTGGAAGTGCACGGTACATTAACCTGAAACTAATGGCAGAAGTTTAGTAGTAGTAGGAATAGTTTGAATCTGAAATCTTCTTCTTGAGTGAGGGTGCGAGAGGAGCATGATTAGTTCTGACCTTATAGTATAGATAGAAAAAAATCGTCAAATGTTATGTAAGAATGTTTTGGTAGTTTATGTTGGTTGACCTTTTGACTTTTTTCTTTTATTGTTTTTGTATGATTTGTTAATAGTTTCACGATCGCATTTTTGTGAAAATGACATGGAAATTTCTATTAATGGGAATGCTCATTGTAAACAAAATTTGTAGTATGGATTAGAGATTTATATAAATGAATGACATCCATTGCCTGTAGAGAAATAACTGCAAATTGATAGAGGTATAAAAAAAATAATGCATTCTAATGCATATCTTCAAACATTTTGCTATTTCTAAATCAATTTTTAATTTTAATTTTTTGCAGTTGCATCGTTTTAAAATCAACAATCACAAATATGATAGCATTCTTTCAGTCTAAGAATGGTATTTTTTTAATTTTTAAGGTCTCGTGCTGAATAAGTATGTAAAAAAAGATTGATACTTAATGCTAGAGGTATTAAATAATTCATTCATTTTTCAACTTCGTTGTTTAATCAAAATTTTTCCAAATCACTTATCAAAAATATTAATGCATTCTTTCATTCCAAAAAATGACAACTATCTAATTCTCAATGTCTCAGACTGAAGAAAAACATAAATAAATGAATGCTAGAGTCTTGTCTGCTGAATTCTTTTAAAATCTCCAATTGCAAACATGAATGCAATACTAAAAATGATTTAATTTTTGCCAACAATGCTAGTATATCAATTTCCAATTCCCTGTTTCAGTTGTAATGTTTTAAAATCATCAATCAAAAATAAGAATGCATTCTTTCATTTCAAGAATAGTGCTTCTATAATTCCAAATGTCACAGAATAAACATAAATAAATACCCAGAAATTGAATCACATAGATGTGGGCAGAACTACTAACGAATGAGTCCCTGCATGGACAAAGACTGGACGACGAACTGCAGACGAATGCATCCCTGCATAGAAAAAAGTGGACGAAAACAATGAACGAACTTTTGAAAATATCAGACGAATAGAGAAGTTGATCTCGAGACGCGGAGAAGAAAAAAAGCAAAACAATAGACTAAAGACAATTTGAAATAAAATAATTGCAAATGTATAATTTGAAATAAGTTTAAAATGAAATAATTACTCTAGTATAATTTAAACATAAAATTAAAATAAAACAGTTTGAAATAAACTTGAAGTGAAGTAGTTTTGTGCTATGAAGAAAAGGGCCAATCCCACATAGATTCAGATAAAAAAACCCAATCATGTTTTTGATATAAAAAATTTTTAACTGAATGACTTGAGAATTCAACAAAAAATTAAGTTTTTTAGGAGACTATGAAAATTAAATCTAGAGGTTAATTTTCAAAGTCATGACTTAAGTTCATGTTAATTTCGTTATTTGAAGTTATATATAAACAGGTTAATGAACAAATGTAGTCATCACAACAACAATGTATATAGAGACGGGCAAATCAGACGGCCGTTTCGGAATCCGCCACAATTCCTCATCAGTGATCTTAGTGGTAGTTCTTAATCTTTCAATATCCCATATAAGCTACTAATATTTGAAATCATAACCCAGAATTATGGATTTGATTCCAAATATCTTCACTGAATAGTGATATTGAAAGAAACTACCACTACCGTTCTATACACTTATGTTGTTGTTTTTTTCCCATCGTAGCTAGTCTGCATAACAGTTCGTTATTTGAAAGTCTAGTACATGGGAGAGTGTGTGTGTGTGAGAAAATGATTCTAGGTGTCATTTTTTCTGAACGGTCCCCATTCGATCAGTTCATGATAGTTTTTTTAGGAGACTATGAAAATTAAATCTAGAGGTTAATTTTCAAAGTCATGACTTAAGTTCATGTTAATTTCGTTATTTGAAGTTATATATAAACAGGTTAATGAACAAATGTAGTCATCACAACAACAATGTATATAGAGACGGGCAAATCAGACGGCCGTTTCGGAATCCGCCACAATTCCTCATCAGTGATCTTAGTGGTAGTTCTTAATCTTTCAATATCCCATATAAGCTACTAATATTTGAAATCATAACCCAGAATTATGGATTTGATTCCAAATATTGATTTGCCCGTCTCTATATACATTGTTGTTGTGATGACTACATTTGTTCATTAACCTGTTTATATATAACTTCAAATAAAAAATTAAGTAATTTGAGAAAACTATTTAAAAATGAATGAAAACTTCAATGAAATCATATTTTTCAAGAATTCAACAAAGTTCAATACCAAATATTCTATAGAAAAAATTTTAATCTTTTTTCAACCACTGATATTCAAATTAGGATAAATCAATCCCAATGGCAAAAGTATTATAATCTTCAATGAACTAGAATTGCAAAATTTCAATCTCATTTATTTATATGAAAAATAATGGGATACCTAATTAAGGCACAATAGTTAGGATAAAACATATCAAGATCTTTTAATCAAATACATATGAAAATCGTAAAAAGGATTAAAAGTTCGATAGAAAAAATTGCAATCTTTTAATCAATTTAACAAATATTTATATTCAATGTAATCTCCAATCAAATCAAAATGACTTCAAATTGATTTTTCATAACAAAAAAAAAAAATGGAAACTTGCCAAACTTAACTCTATGGTCTTTGATTACTATAGGTAAATGTCTACTTTGATTTGGTGCTGAAATCATTCACTCCCGAAACAGTGACCTGACATTTGTTGTGTAAAACCCAAAATTAAATTTAAACTTTGTGCATGTTAAAACTATTACATAAGTGTCTTTATTATTTTTCACATCACTATAAGTATGGAATATGTTTCAAAAGTTTCTTCAATTGCTGTCAACGAAAATCATCAAGCAGCAATCATCATCAGTCAACATGCCAATGAAATTCTATATTCAACGAAAAAATAAACGCAAACAACAAACATCAAAAATTGCAACAGCAGTAGAATTTAAGACAGGAATACAGTTATTTTCGATTACTAACTGAAATGAGAAAAATTGCAATGCTGCTGCACGTGTGCGTATGCACATACATAGTTAGCGAAGTGACCTCCACTCTGGAGCCCAATTAATCATTAACAAAATGCCAAAACTAAGTATTAAGCCTATGGCATGCAACTAAAGAATACATACTAAGATTCATCAATTATTGTAAAGAAAGAATCTTAAAAATAACAAAGAGTTGCATATTTTATTTTATTTAATTTAATTTTTTTTTTTTTTTTTAGAAATATTTTAACAAGAATTTTAATTGATTTCTTTTCTTCTCTTTTTCAATTGTAGTTATGTCTTCTCAGCGCCAGGCAAGTTATTGGATTCCTTACCGGGTACACTGATGTTAACTGATTGTCTAGAAGCATGCCAGAGCAATGAAACTTGTCATGCAGTTAATTATGAAACAGGATTGTGTGTATTATTCTCAGCTAATGCAGATAAACTACCAGGTTTGTGACGAAATTTCATAATAACTTATACTCATACACAATTATATAAAAATAAAACAAAAGGTATATTAAAAAATAACCTTTATTTGATTTTGAGCTTTTTAAAATTCAACAATTATGTTGATAAAATTTTAATAATCGGAATCAGAGACCCTGAATTACCCTTAAAAAATTATCCATTCGAAATTTGATGTTATAATGCGTCAAATTGTTGCACAATGTTATTCAAGAATGCAACTTCAACTTAACAGTTAGGTGTACAATACATTTTCGTTAATAAAAATTCCTCATGAAAATTACTAAAATTATGACTTTAAACTGCAGCATCTACATTCTTTCAACGTTTTTCTTTCCATATCCCAAAAAAAAAAAAAAAAACATTTCATAACAATTATACAGAGCAATTTAACTTTATATTTAAGTAATGGGTTTGAAACAAAAATGAGCAGTTAGTAGCAGAAATTGCTACCACTTTAAAGTTTGGCTTACATGTAAAATTTTGGTAGAAACCCAAAATTATCCAGCAAAAACAAAAAGTAGAACATTTTTAACAAGTACCAAACGTTTTTTTTTTCCTTTTTTTCACTTTTTAAGAGGTAATGACGATAATATCTGTTCTCATATACTTAAACTCGCAGCAGGTACTTAAATGTTCGCCACAAAGATTTCAATTAAACTTAATTTTCATGCCGGGCTTGTGGTGCGCTGTTTAGTTTAGGAGTGTGAATATTACACCTATTATTTTTTAAGTTTTTTTTTGTTGTTTTTTTGTTATTTTTTGGCTTACACTTTATTGCCAATTCATGCAAACACATAATTTTTATGTTATGATATGATGTAATTACACACAATGTGTGAAGATGAGTGGTAAGAAAAAGAAGTACTTCCAAATAGGCGAGTACCACCTTATTTTATTGCTGATGCCTTAAAAAAGCTTCTTGATTGCGATTACGCAAAATTTCACATCAAATTTTTTGCTACTCATAGTTAAAATGTTTCAAATCATTCAATTTTTTTTTTTATTATTATTATTCCTTCAACACTTGTACTTGGAAGTTTTCTTTAATCTCATCGAAAATCTTTAAACTTTTAAGCTGCTCGTATTTGTCTCTTCTTATTTATATGAGAGTACCTACCACATCCTTCAATTAATGAGGCACGTAAACAGAAGCAGGCAACAGCATTATAAAAAGTATTGAGACGTTTTTTTTTTTTTGTAGAGGTTCAATAACTAGAAGATACTTCTTCTGCGGAAATTGTTTCACGTCTTAGTCTTCTTCGTTTTCCTCTTTGTCGAGCTTAAGTTTGAACTTGTTAAAAAGTGAGAAATGAAGCAGCTTTAAAAAGTTCATCCGTCTTGTTACTTTTAGCATCTTTTTCCCATTCTTTTTCTATTTAATACTTATTTGTTAATGATTCTATTCTCACATTATGACAACATAGACCCCTTTAGGGCTTATGTTATAACTATTATTATTTTTCTTTCTTTCTTTTTTTTTTTTTTGCTAAGGAAAGTCTTTTTAAAGTATCATATTCCATATTCTTGGTTATAATAAACGTGAATTTTGTTTTGTCTCTCGCATTAATCGAAAGTGTGAAAAAAAATTGTACTGACTAATGACTTTTAAATTAAGTGTTGAAATTCAAGGTCGCATTTGTAAATATATTTTTACATAATCACTGTCATTAATTTGATAACTTCATATACGCTGCTATTCTTCATTTGCAAAGTGTGAAATGAAAAGTTAATTAGAAAATTTTAACAACTTCATTACTTATGTTTAAAAGTTTGTTGACTGAATTCATTTTTTATGGTTGCTTCATGTGGTTTTCGCAATGAAAAATTGTGGCAAAAAGAGAAACAAAAATAAAAAAAAAGAAATAAGTTGTATTAAATATGGAATCTTTTTCTTAATCAACAATCAGATTCGTGCATACTTAAACGTGGGGCAAACGAATTTACTGCTTCATCCTGTTTCGTAATTGCAGAAAAAGCTTCAACAAAGGTGATTTTTGTTGTTGCTGTGCCCCAACGAAACTGTAACCAGAGCTCGAAAAATTTTCCTATTTATTATTCTGTCCCACTTGGCATTACCTACTAATCTGACATTTTCAAACATTTTGATTTAGAGACTTACTAAATCGATTCATTTTCATGGAAAGTTTGATAAACAACTCTATGTTTTGACTAATATGTTAATTTTAAACCTTTTACAGCATTTTTGCATATTTGGACAATCAATTAAATATAAAAAAATAAAATAAAAAAAACAACAAACAATCCGTCGACGGCCTCGATAGTCTAGTGCAGAGTTGCCCACGGTCTATGCACTTGATGCACATTTGTTTTTGTAAAAGCACTTAGAAATCGGCTGAGCATTTTTCATATCTTTCCTTTGCTTATACCAAAGTGCAAAGCAACAACACTTTCGTATGCTTTGTTGGTCTTCAACGTAGATTTTGTTGTTGTCTAACGTATAAGCCGAGCTGGAAAAGATTGCAGTCTATTTAAGTTTGAAGTCAAATGACTTCTAAAAAATGATTGCAATATTCCAGTTTTTTTGTGAATGCAGAATTAAGATTGTGAAGTCACAAGTCATATTGAAGTCAATGACTTATGCTTCATTTTTGAAGTAATTTATTTGAAGACATAAATGGTCATTTTGAAGTCATTTAAAGTCAATTGAAGTCATTTAAAGTCGATTGCAGTCATTTGAAGTCAATTTATTATCAATGTAGTCAATTGACTTCACCGAAATAAATTGAATTCATGGAAACAACTTGGAAGTCATTTAAGTTATTTTTTCAAAATTTTACACATTTTCATGTTCACACTTATTACGAATTATTTTTCTTATTACAAATATCCGCCCAAACTAGGGTAGCTAGATTTTTGAACCGCGAAATCAGTACATAAGGTGCTGGAAATCAGTGAAAATCAGTACAGTTTTTAATGCTTTTATTACCTAGTGATTTCAATGTAATATATGTAGTGATATAAACGTTCTTTTTTACATTTTTTTCTTCGTCAGCAGACAAATTTTGTAATTATATTTGTATCTAATATAAAATTTTTATTTATTCGATGTTTTATTTATGTATGTATGTCTAAGCTGAGATATATAATATGTTTTTTCACAACTGTCTATTGTCGTTAAAATCAAGAAGAGCTTTGTTGTGTTTAATTAAATAATTATACTACTTATAAATACCGAATATTTTTTATCAATCAATAATAGACTTCACTCACTAAAGGTGAATTTTCAATTGACTGCAAGACTTCAAACCAATTTGAAGTCATGACTGCGACTTCAAACCAATTTGAAGTCATGACTGCGACTTCAAACCAATTTGAAGTCATAACTGCGACTTCAAGTATAATATGAAGTCATGTGAGTGATTGTGACTTATTTGCATTGAAGTCTCAAATTAATTGCTATAATCAATGAGCAGTCTTTGACTTCAGAAAGACTAGTTACTTAATTTTTAAAAGCCATAAGTCTCAAATGAAATCAAAGACTGTAATCAGAAAAAGTAATTCATCTCCAGTGAATTCAATGAATGCAGCTCGAATTGACTGCAATCTTTTACAGCTCTGCGTATAAGTTTATACTAAAAATGTTTATATGTATTGGTATTTGCACCTCCATAAGAAACTTTTTGGCACACCTAGTTTAGTGGGTAGTGCAGTAGACTTTCATTCGGCAGTTTCGAGTTCGATTCTCGTTTTCGTCCAGTGCTTAATTATCATAACCCTCTCATATTCACTATTAATATAAAGTGTATGAGAATTATAATAAAGTGTTCAAGTACACACCTTGGTTGGTAATGGCAAAACCACCAAGCCGATGAAAAAGGTTTATTTCATATTACTACAAATATTTTGACCATAACTGTGTATACCTGTATGTATGTAAATATGAAACTATAAAATGTTTTTAGTAATTTTTTCTCTTTTGAAGTTGCCATTGAATGCAGAGCAACTTCTCTTAACAAGGTGTCCGATCTTAACTGCGTTACGTAACATTGATTTTATACTATCAAATACAGATGACTTCAGGATTTGTTACGATGTGTTACGCTCAGGGGTAGGGGTCAAAATTGATCAAAAATTACGTTACGTAATATGTGAACGGCCCTTTACCCACCTATTTTTTTAGGCTCACAGTAGAGGCATAAAGAGTTAGCTCATTGTTACATGGTATCACAATAATCCTTTTAGTACTGTATGATGTTTATTTTTCCTGAATTTTCAGACTGCCTTTCTGTAACTCACTCTTACTAGTTTTGACATTGAATTACTTTTAAGATGATAAATACCAACAAAAAATTGGCGGAACATTGATGTGATTAAGGAATAAGCGAGACTGTTAACTATTTTGGGACCACTGGTCACCGGTGACCCAAAAATACGTTTACAATAAATTTATATTCGCTTGAAAGAGGATTAGCTTGTGTTGTGCATCACAGCGATCGGGAGCAGTTAAATCGATTTCAATTTCTATAATTTTTCACAAATACGCCACTTTAACGCCACTGTTAAACATAATTCCTCACATTTCTTTAAAAAACACCCCCTGATAATCCCGAAAGGGTCAATGCACTTGCCTACACCAGTTGCAAGTATAAATTATATTAGCAGAAATTATACAATCTTACAAAGACGCTATAGTATATATATATTTTTGTTGTTCATATTTTTAAAATTTTCTTTCTCTTCTTCTTTTCATCTTTCCCACACAGGAGCGCTCACCAAATCACAATTCCCTGTCTTTACAATTTATGCACAAAAATCATGCTTGGGATTGCGACCATGCGCACGTGCTTGGTGTGTAGATCGTGTACAAGGCTACAAGCTGAATGGGCATGCAAAGCGTACAGTGCCAGTAACATCGAGACGTGATTGTTTGGAATTATGTTTGGGTGAAACTGAATTCACATGCAGGTGAGTTGAGTATTTGACTAGTGGCGATGACAAACAATAATAACAAAGCTACAAAACGAAAAATACAATTTTACGTGTGTATGTAGTAGGAAGGAAAAAGGAAAATGTTTTAGAATTGCATAAAATTGACAAAAGTGTGCAAAATTGTTTTTGAATGAAAAGTGAACTCAAAATTAAAATAAAAAGGAAATTTTTTTCATTTTTTTGTTTTTCTTTTTTTTTTGCTACAGAATGAACGTGAGATTATTTTCACGAAAAAAATGACAACAAACACGTTGTTTTTATGACACCCTAAAGGGTGGAATGCAAAACAAAAAAAAATGTGCTTACAAACATAAATTTTCTTTTTCTATGCAAGCATGCAGTTGTAGTTGTATATGTTGACAATTACAGTGGTGACGTTCGTTTAACAAAATATATGTTGCTGGTTTGTTGTTTTTTTTTTTTGTTTTTGTATTTGCAACAACATGACATAATATATTGTATGTTCTTCCTTACATATAAACATATCTTTGTATGTATGTATATTTTAAATATTTATCCCGCAGCATAAAATTAGCATTGATGATGATGAGAACCGCAAGATTTCCTGTGATTAAGACATTATAAGTAGATAGTTGTGGCGGTTTTTGTTGTTGTACACTTCTTTTGCGTAGCAAAAACAGGATACATTTTCTTAACTCTAATGCAATACTAGCCAACAACAACAACAACACACATAAAGTATGTAAGATGAAAAGATAAATTTTATTTATAGAAAAAGTGTGATGTGCATGCAAGAATGCCACTTTGAAAATTATTGATGAAATGTAAGAATTTCAAGTTTGTTACTTAAATCTTTCGTTTATCAATAGGTGCTAGTTTCTAATATATACTTTCATAATAATAATAATTATTAAGCATAGTTTATTTACGATAACACTTCAATATATAAGAAGAAGAAAAAAGAAAAACAACAAAGTTAATCTTGAAGCGATAAAATGTTATTTGATACAAGCCGCACCGCTACTATTTATCGTAGGCAGGCAATCAAGCAGTCGATAACACAGTAGCAGCGCTACGGAGTAACAAGAAAACTTTCTAAGTAGCTGTTCCTGCAAAATGTTCAAAAAAAAAACAGATTTATGATTTGGTTTATCTGCTGCGTAAAATGCAATTCAAATTTAAAATTCTACAGTAGCAGCAGCTTACAACCGATTTAAAGCGATTTATCACAGTGACAGCCTGAGCAACTGCAACTGCTGTTACGCATTCACATATCCTCAGACATGATGCTCGTATATGTGCATATGTATGTATGCAGCGTTTAAAGCTTGTAAATACATATTAAGTGTAATTAACTGATTTATGATATTCTCATGTACTAAGAATATGTTGCAGTAGCATGTAATATGAAGATTTATCAAATCATATCAAAGTTGCACATATGCGTAGGATATGCTTATAATACATAATTGAGTGGGCACAGAAAGTTGCGCTATTTTGAGTGAAATAGTAGTGGAAGTGTAATTAGACTTCGCTAATGGTTTTAAAAAATTACCTTGAAAAATCATTTATAACTTAAGTATAGTGAGCCAAGGAGTTTTTTTTCCAAAGAAATATAATTTCTATGAGATTAAGCTAGATAGCATACAAATTTAGATTTTCGAAAGCCTCATAAAAGCCAACGTGAGAAACTGCAATAGCATGAATGCTTCAATGCAATCCACATGTATACAATCCACTTTTGCTGGATATCTTTTTTTGTGAATTTCAAACTTAAAAAGAAAATGTTTTCTTCAGTTGGAAAATGAAAAACATTAAAAAAAAAATTTAAAAACATTCTATACAAAATTTCAAGAAAGATTTGTTGGGCCAGTCCGACTTCTGAACTTACAGTAACTGTTCACATAAAGAAACATTTTTGCGATACGATAAATAGCCAAAAATGGCGCCAAATCAAAAAGTAATAGCGCAGAAAAGTTTCTACTGAGCTAATAGAATTTATGAAATCAGATATCTTCAGGTTTCAAAATTCCGAAAAAATATATGGGGCATTTTTAGTCAATAAGAACAAGCCCATAAACAAAAATTAATCTGAAAGATTTAAGCTTTCTAGAGCTTTAAAGATTTTTACATTCGTGTAGTTTAAGATCCCGATGGGCGTTTTTCAAAAATTTCAAATGGCGATGTCAATATGGCTGCCAAAAGTCATTAAGTTTGGAAACTTAAAATTGCTTTCATGAATTAAAAGTTAAAAAGTACTTGAATAATTTCGAAACTCTGTATTTAACAGTTTTTGGCGTCGCTGATTACGAATCTGAAATTATTTTTCAAGAAATTCAAAATGGCGGATATATTTTTTAAAACCGATTGTTTTTGCTTGAAACTTCTTACTTATGTGTTTGTGGAGTCACTGAAGTTACGAATCTGAAGTTAAATTTTAAGAAATTTAAAATGGCGGATCCAAAATGGCGGACCAATTTTTTTTAAATCGATCGTTTTGGCTCGAAACCTCTCATTTCTAAATTTTTGGGGTCGCTGAAAACGACCCTGTATTCAGATTTTCTCTATCACGTCTGAGATCTCCGATATGGGGGCCGAAACCCATAATTTTGGTATACGTGGGACCAATAAAATTTTTTTTTTATTTTACATTATACATGTTTCACAGCTAAGAGAAAGTTGTTTATCATGGAAGGAAAGAAAAAAATTACTCAGACAGCAACACTCCACCAACCTTCCTTACCCACCCATCTGGGTGTTATATGAAGCCTCTATTCGATATATGACTAAACCGGGTAAATGGACTCGAAAACTCTCATTAAGTTTTGATAAAAAATGTTCCCTATTGAAAATTAGTTGGGGTCAGCGAAGGTCAAAATTACCTAGGTCCAACTTTTTTTAAGAAATTAACCTTTGGAAACGGTTTTTTTTTTTTTTTTGTTTTCTTAATACCTTTGTACTGGATTAATTGTTGGAAAAAATAATAAAAATTTTTCAGCAAAAATATTCTCCATTAAAAAATAGTTGAAGTCATTGAAGGTCAAAAACATCTTAGTCTAACTTTTTTCCAGAAATTAATCTTCAACAGACTAAAATTTGTTTGTTTGTTTGCTAAAATGCGTTTATATAGGATTTACCGTTGTAAAAAGCAACAAACAGTTTTTGAAGAAGATATCTACAATCAAAAAGTAGAAGGTCAAAATTACCTCGGTCAAACTTTCCTTAAAAAACTACCCTTGTAAGTCAAATATTGAATTTTTTTTATAATAATCCCTTTATACTGGAAAACTATTAGTAAAAGCAGCAAAAAATCTGTGGAGCAACTATTCTCAATTAAAAAATAGTAGGAGTCTTTGAAGGTCAAAACAACCTTAATCCAACGGCGAACCGGAAATGAGTCATCAAAGACTCGCGGAAAAATAGAAAATTGTTGCAACGTAGCGAGTTTTATACTTGATAAACAAATGTAAAATACACAATTTTCCTTTAGTAGATAATAACAAGTCGATTAAAAGTATACAGCTAAAGATTTTTCTTTTCTATATATAGGGATATAACTTCCAAATGATCAATTCTCTCATGTAAAAAAAAAAAGAAGAAAAAGAAAGCGGGAAGTAAAATGAGCATGCAAAATACAAAACTCTTGACTACATACTTTTATAGTATGAAAGTGGAACCAACGGACGTTGCTACTACCGCCACCACATACTTGCTGATGCTATTGTTATTGCTGTTAACAGTTTTACCAGCACCAAGCATTTAAATGTAATAGTAACGCTGCACGCATTAGATTTTCACGTGCAACGCACAATTCTCGCAAATAAGTACAATACATTTACATTGAATTTCACACACAAGAGAAACAGCAACAACAACAGTGTATTACAATTGCAGTTGTCGAAGCAACAGCAATAGTAACAGTGTAGCATCGTTTCTTTACAATTCAATTAAATTTAATTTACGTTCATTTCATATATTCATGTAGTAGTGTAACACACACACACACACACACACACAAATTATAAATTATATTTAGTGCAACCAACAACTTGTTGTATATTCAATTCAGTTCTCAACTCTATGTAATATGGTTACAATAAGGAAACTGTAGCATATACATATGCATATATACATACATACATACATACATTCATGCATACACATTCAAAATAATTACATAAATTTCAGTAACAGCAACAGCACCAGCTATAATAAAAATGTGACCAACTGTAGCAACTGTGCAGCAATAGCAGCAACATCATCACCTCTACAGCTATAGCAGCAGCAGGCAACCAACCACAACTGCAACTAGATCAACAACTATATCGGGCTTTTGGCTATTTTTTTTCCTTATTCCTTTTAGCTTTGCTTTGCTTTTTACTTTGCATTGCGTTCTATTACAATTTTCAAATGCAACAATTTGCTGCATTCTTGCATAATATCACACTCTTATGCAGAATTCTTCCTTTTTTTTTTTTGCTACTCTTGCTTGCTCTTCTGCTTCTTGCAAGTTGCTAGGTATTTTAATTTAAAACACAACTACTAAGCATGCTTAGGCATGCAACAACAACAACTGCAACAGAAAAAAAAAACCGACAAGAAGAACTGTAACAACTGCCTGCCTGCCTGCCACATCTTTTGCAAATGTTTACGCTGCTATTCCTGACATTGCTGCCACTTCTGCCACTGCCACTCTTGCAACAAACAGTAGCAACACTTTGAAAGCTACACTAGCAAAACAAAACTCAAAAGCATCTAATTAGAATTTTATTTTTATGTTATGCACACACACACACACAAATGTACTCGAAGAAGCATACACGCATAGCCTGCAACGATGCACACACACACACACACACACATACATATGTGTGTATATGTAAATGTGTGGCAACACTTTGTTTTAGCTGCGCTTCTAATTAATTTTGTTAGAGCGACCCTCATGGGGTTTTTTGTTTTTTTTTTTTTTTTCTATACTTTCGAATTGATAAAATACTTTTCTTTGTTGTTTTAGTTTCGCCATATAATTTTTGTAGTTAATGAAAACTGTTTTGATGTTAGTGTTGTTGGTGTTGTTTTAGCTATTGTTGTTGTGGGACTAGAGTATATGTGTATGCGTGTGTGTGTGTGTTATTGTTGGTGTTGTGTGGACAGTGGCACTTATTTGGTAGTTTGTGAAACACTTTGTTTTGTTGTATTTGCTAAAGGCGCGCCAAATTATTTAGTCACATGGTCATTAGCTTAAATAACTCTTCTGTATGCTGTAGTTGTTGTTGTTGTCGTCGATGTAGCTATTGCTATTGCCATAGTAGTTGATAGTTGCGGTAATGATGATTGTCATTATGTTAGTGGTGGTAATGGCGGTGGAGTTGGTGTAGTTGCTGTTGGAGTATATCAAACCAAAGTGCTGAATGTTGGTTGTGTGTGGTTGGTTATTTTGTTTCTTCACCCTCTGCTTTTTACTTGCTATATTCCGAGTGTTTTGGTAGATGACTTCCTTATGGTTTTTAAGATTGTGTTGTTTTTGCTGCTGTTAGTAATAGAACGCGAACAATGTTTAAAATATGCAGAAAGTAAACAATTAATTTAAATGATAAGATTTTGAGTTAGTTAAAGTAAATAGTCGTAAGTTACAGTTGGAATTCAATGATAGCATTCGTTTGCGGTCAGCAGGCATCAGGTAACAAGCAAAACATAAAAAATTCAATTAAGCAACAAACGAAAATTTTGTTTTCTTTTCTTTAACTGAGTATTGAAGATTTGTGTTGCTTTTAAAAATGTTTTAAATTTTTTTTTCAACCCATTTAGATTTTAGATACACATATTCCATATGTATTAATGACGTTTGACAGGGTAAAACAACCAAAATTTAATTAGAGTCTGATTGAGCTTACATTTTTGCAAATTGGTTTTATATTATGAGGCTAGTTTGAAGTAGAATCTGACCCTTTTACGCATGCTTAGCGTTATCTAAAAGAAGAAATTCTTTTTTCTTTTTAATAAATTCTTTCTAATATATGACTTTGAACTTCATTCGAAGCTTTGAGACTTAAAAGAAAATAGCGATTAAATGAGAGACTAAGAAAATTTTGCCATCTATATATCCATTATAACTTAACCTTTTATAAATATATGAGTTTTCCAGAAGCAAAATGTTGCATTTCAATTTTCAATTCATTCAATTCTTCAAAAATAAAAAATAAATATACAGAATTTTAATTAGCATCTATTCGGTATAATTTATTTTAAAGCTCAATTTCACAATACCTTCAACCCCTACCTTGTTTACCTACTCCATCAGCGGAGTCAGACAAGCTGTCAGCCAAGATAGATCGAGTAAGCCTTAAACTTACGTCTTTTATAAAAGCTGAAGACTCTCCTTGTAATATCACCGAACCTGACACTCAGGTGGTAGTGGCTTATACTGACACTTAAGCAGATATCTTTACTTTATACCCTTAAGAAGTTCGCGTGGTATAATGGTTAAAAAAAATATATAAAATTTATTTTTGCTTAAATCAATTTTATAACGACTCTAGAATATAAAATAAAATAAATAAAGACCCTTTCATGGGTGCATTAATCGAAGCCTCTAGATGTTTGTCTCTTGGCCAGTGACACCCCTTGCGCACCTTGCCTAGAAAATCGTTCTCAGCATTCCGTTTCAGGTAATGCCTTATCTTAAAGCACAGTACTCTGTTCAAGTTCAATTCGATGGAAAACTCCATATATAGACAAGGTAGTATTCGGTTCTCTCGCGTGAAATAATCTCAACATGAGTCTGAAGAAAAGGCTGCAACATTTGTTTACGCAAATTAAAATATACGTGACATTTAAATTGTTGTGAAAAGTATATTCTACTCAAATTTTTCTGTACGTATTAATATTTTTGCATACTTCAAGGAGCTCTTACGTAAGTTTGTCTTGCAAGATTCGCTTTTGAAATTTAAAATTTGAGTGTAAAAATAATGCATGTTGCCAACGAAATTTCACGCAAACGACCAGGCTTAAGTCCGAAAAGATGAATAACCGGCATACTTTAGAAAGATTTTGTAATTTTTAATGACTTTTTAAAGCATATTAGATCTGATATTTCGAAAAGAGGTAGGAATTACCAATATTTGACAACACCTAGTTCGTACTACAATTTCATCATAACTTCAAATTTTAACGCGTCATCTTTCTGTATGACTTCAACATTAGCAAGTAACAGGCAGGCAAGCATGGCTATATTCTTCATCAAAAATGTTCGTTTTCTTGACTCCAAAATATTTTATATCCAAATTATTAGATCTAAATTTTTTCTATTTATTTTTGGGGATATTTTCTGAAGCATTGAACCAGAATCGATTTATAAATACATATATGTATATTAGACCGGGGCAATTTGGCAACTGATACCGCGCCGTCGAAATTATGATTCCTCTTGTCCTTACGAACAAAAAATCCTTCTACGACATAGATCTAAAAAGAGTTTCGAGGCTCCGGAATTTGATTTTAATAGAAAATGTTCGTTTTATATAGAATTTTGATTGGAATTTTCGTAATTATTTTTTCTGTGAAAATTAGTACACGGGGTTTTTTCGTACGAGAAGTTCATTTTTAATATTTATTTTAACTCAAGCGTCGGATAGGGGGCGCTATAAAGCATATTTTTTAAAATTTATTTTACGGTTTTGAGTACTAATTTTATCCAAAAACACAAATTTTTCAGTACAAAGAAATTATTAAAAAAATAAAAAAATTTTCAAAGGCAAATTTTTTAAATACTCTTGGACCTAGGTATTTTTGACCTTCGTTGACCCCAACTACTTTTCGATGTGGAACATTTTTCACCCAAACCTAATGATAGGTTTCGCGATCGTTTACCCGTTATAGTCATAACTCGCATAGACGCTTCATATAGCACCCCAGAGGGCGGGTAAGGAGGGTTGGTGGAGTGTTTTTGTCTCAGTAATTTTTTCCTCCCTTCCATAATTTATATTGGTCCCACGTATACCAAAATTATGGGTTTCGGTCCCCATATCGAGGATCTCAGACGAGATAGAGAGAATCTGATCACAGGGTTTGATTTAGCGACTCCAAATTACCCTTAAAAAGTTATCCATTCGACATTCGAAATTTACGGTTGCACTGTGTAATTACAAAAATTAAAAGTGCCTTGAAAATTCTATATAAGCCGAACATTTTCCGTAAAAATCTAATTTCGGAGCCTCGAAATTCATTTTAGACCAATGTCGTGGAAAAACTTTTTGTTCGTAATGACAAGAGGAATCATAATTTCGACGGCGCGGTATCGAAAAATTTTAGTCCATACAAATCGCCCCGCCCTAATGTATATATATTCCATATCTTCAAACACTGGCAATTCCAAGAGAAACGAGGATGAAATAAAACCTGAACTTTCTGCTCTTGTGTTAAAGAACACTTTGAAAGAAACAAAGACTTAAACAGCCTTGCCTTTTCTGTGGAAAAGGTTTGGGATCTTCACTGTTTCATAGCATAGTCGTCATTGCTGTATGCGAGTCTAGCACGATGCCACTAGATCAGAGGCAACAATTTTTAACTTGATATATTTTTCCCACAAAATTTTTGACATTTTACATTGTTTACTTATGTCACACTCTATTTTGGAAATTTAATTTTTCCTGATCCAATAATAATATAGACCAACAAATAAAAGTTTTTAGTTGCAATGTGTAACCGTAGTGAAATATGGAAAGAAGATATTGTGTTGAATATTTTTGCTAAAGAAAGTTCTAGCACAGCAAGTTATGGCCTTTTTATACTTGCACTTTTAAGGTAAAAATACACATGCAGAGTAAAGAGGATCGAAAAAATCGAAACTGTTCAAATCGCTCAAAACCTTGGAATCAATGTCCATACTCTTTCTCTTCCTGAGCTTCTAAGGTTCATCAGTGAAACAAAGAAGTTCGAGGTTGAGAGATCTTAGACCTTTTTTCTTCTCATTTATCCCCTCACATATCTTTCCTGTCTGTCTACTCTATTCTACTGGCTCTATCTTGAGTATAGTACAATGGTCTTCGAGATTGAGTGCTTTGGTTTAGTCCAGCCCACTTTCGCGTCTAACTCTAAAAGCCCTAGATTACTTTGAAAATCTTTAAAAGAAAAAAAGGATAGGCACAGTTACTCATTTAATCGTTAAATATATTGATTAAATGAAACTTTGAATTGATTTTTGTGAAATTTTAGAGTAATATTGCTAATTACCAAATTCAATTTTTCCGCACTAAAAAGTTTTGATTTGAACCAATTCGGTTTTTTTTCGGGCCGCCCTAGTGGAAGTTGATAAACTTTATGGCCTTGAGATTAGATGTCTGAAACAAAATACTTCCTTATAAAATAATTAAGTTTTTTGAATAGCTAGTGACATTCCATTTGTTTTACTATATTTGGCCCATCAATTAAATAAACTTTAAACCGATGCAAGTGATTAAATGCCGACTCTGATTAAAGAATAAACAGCAGGAAGGGAAAAAGTACTTAAAAATACATATATCAATGTCAAAGATGTTTTGATATTCGTAAAAAAAAAGAAGCTGAATCGAACTTTACTTTATTAAGAAAAAAAAAAACATATTCTAGGTCGACTTGGACCACACTTTAAGCTCAATCTCAACTTAATTCATAATGTTTGCTACTTTCTTTTGCAAAAATCAGTTAGTAGAAGCAAATAAAATAAATGAGAACCTGTTAATTGAACGAATTATGGTCAATATTAGAGCATAAAAATTACGTTACAATATTAACAATTTTTTCTATTACTGTTTTCTGTTGTTGCAGTTATTGCTATCACAATGCATTTCCAGACACACACACACACACACGTATATACAAGGGAGAAATAGCAATACAAAATGAGGCAGAATTATATTAGAAATGCCAATTGTGTGCACAAACATACAAAGACAAACATTTTCTAAAACTAATTTATTTCAATAATAAAAATCAAGTAGCAAATACGGCACTCAGCATCTTGATTGCGCTTTTGCTGCTGTTGCTGTGTTGTTGTTGTTTTTGTTACAGCTTCCACTCCACCGCAAAATAAAAACAGTATACAAATTCATATAATAGTACAGTTAGTATTGAACACCTCAATTGAGTAAGAAGAGCAAAGAGAGATGGAATTGCAGCAGCAACCAATATAAAACGCAATCTAAAGCAAAATAATAACAAAAAATACTATAAAAAAAATAAACGAAAATCGAAATAAAAAATACAACAAAAAAAATCATTTTGATGCTAATGTACGATGCTTGATCTTGTGATTTATATGCTTATAGTTAATATAGGCCAACAGCAACAACAACAACCGCTGCCCGCACCAACAACAAAAACAACAAGGACAATGTTAAGGTTAAATAAGCATTATCTGCATTGGCATTGTCATTGTTGCTGCTGCTGATGTTCTTGTTGCTATTGTTGTTGTTGCTAGTGGCAGTTGTTCGCCGTGTAATTCCGCCAACGCATTTGGCGCGCATTCGCTGTTGCTTAATGTTGGTTGCTGGTTGTTCGTTTTTCGTTGTTACCAAATCAGGCATATAAGTTTTGGTGAACCTATATATATATATGTATGTGTGTGTATGTAGGTATGTGTGTGTTTGAATGTTTGTCTTTCTGTGTAGTAATAAGAATAACAGTTTTCGCTGTTATTTCAGCCATTATTACGGCTATTATTGTTGTTGTTGCAGTTTTTTGTGCTGCTGTTAATGTCGTGTTTTGCGCTTGCTACTAACTTGCAACATTTTGATATTTTACGCTTTTCAACGATGCATAAATTATGCTTCTACTGCAATTTACTGCCGTCGTTTAAAATTTAATTTGATAGTGATTTTGGTTCTTTTAGATTTTTCATAAAGTTTTTTTTTTTTTAAGCGATTTTTTTTAAATATTGTTAAATTGTTAATAAATTGTTTTTTTTTTCAAAACTTATGAAATAAGTATTTACCATATTATAAAATGTGGGAAATTTTTTTTTATTTTAATTAGTCAGTTTTATTAAAAAATTACACTTAATTAAAAAGAAAAAATCAAAATGGTTTACTGCTACTGGTTTTTAGATACTTATTCCAAAAATATTAAAATCATTTGCAAAGGACTAGAACTGATGGAAACGTTTTGTTAAGGTCACAGAGAGTCAAAGGAATTAAGAAAACGGCAGGAGCTCCATCATTCATTAAATAATGTATAACAGGCTTAAAGAACGTGGATGTGTAGTCATTACAACAACAGTGTATACAGAGACGGGCAAATCAGACTGCTCCATCATTCAGTTCATTAAGTTTTAATAGCATAAAATCATTTTTATACCTCAAAATTTAAGAAGACTTTTATATAATGCGTCTCCAGTTTAACTAAAAAAAGATTTCTATACATTAATTCAAGCAGGCATTGTATAATCCTCTAATTTGAAAAATAGCCCTTAATTAATAAAAAATTTAAATTGATTTTCCGCTACTGGTTTTCTGTTTTTCGCCTCCCTAGAATATGATAAAGCAAACACAAATAAGTTTTAAAAATCTATTTTTTATTACAAGAGCTCATAGTCACTACTTAATCAAACCCAGAAGAAGAAAGGAAAAGAAATCATTAAAAATTATATAATGTTAATTGAATAACGATGACGAGATAGCACTCAAATATCCATTAAAATTGATCAAAAATCAACAGCAAAAAAAAATTAATGAAAGCCCAACGACGAGTTATTAAAGTTAGGCACACAATCATGTTAAAATAATCAACAACAACAACAACAAACATAGAAGATCATAAATCAATAACACTCAAAATCCAATTAAATAATAATTCCGATTTATAAATGATATACGTACGTACAGAGGAAAATGAATCAGAAGATGAAAAAGTCCCGAATAGTAACCAAAGGATAGATGCATTATTGACCACTATGACGACACACACAAACAAACACTCACACTCATGTAAATTACAGCACAATAATAAAAAAACACTACAAGCAAGACCATCAATTAAAAAAAAAAAAAAACAACAACAACAACAACACCTTTTCAAATTGGAATTTTTCATGCCAATTATCAATTATGGCATTGCGAAAATATTTAAACTAGCAAGTTGGCAAAAACAAAAACAACACAAAATGGCATTAACAAACAAACAATAACGTTATGCAAACAAACTAACTAACAAACAAACATCACATCCAGTTATGGCAACAAAATCTCTGTACATAATTTTTTGTTTTGTTGAATTATTATATAAATTTGACAGATGAAAGCAAGTCACAACAACGCAGCAACAACAAGAAAATCGTGAAAAAACATTAGAATATTGTCAATGTATGTAGTAAGTGGATGCAACAACCAAAATAACAGCAACAGCATTTCATCATAATTTAATAGACACGTTGTTTTTTTTTTTTTTCTTTTTTTTTTTGCATGCACAGCATTAGAAAATATTTGCATACGGGTACGAACAACGTCGCTAGCTAGTCACATCAATCAATACGAGCCAAGATGCTTAAAGAAATTGATGATAATATTGTGAAAAGAACTAAAAAATGGTGGTTGTGGTGGTGGTGTTGATGTATAGTGCACAGTGGTATGAATATAGAAAAATAGGCATAATATTTTTTGGTTTTTGTTTGCGTTTTGCCCTCAGAAACTGTCGCTTTATAAGTATAAAATCATAGACAAATCACTATCAAAGAAATCTCGAAAACTTATATTAAGCCTAAAACCGATAGAGTCCACGGCCTCTGCTTGAAGGCGAGTGAAGTCATTTTATGTATTCTGTAGTAAGAAAACTGAAAAGTTAATAGTTTTCACTACTGATACAATGCCGAAGTACAAAAATACAAAGCTGCAGTGATAAGCGACTCTAAATTACTATAAAGCTGTTGGAAAATCTTGCGCATAATACTATGCTCCCACTGAGCCGAAATTGCGTGGTTTCAATCATTTCATCAAACAAAACCACGGAAATGAGATGTTTTCAACGAAACTGCATTCTAAACAGAGAAAAAATCTAATGCAGTCTTGAATAAGTTCACTAAAATGAATTAATGAACGAATTTGCTTTGACATTTTGCTTTGCGTACAACTTGCTTAATATGGAGAAAAGAAAATATAAAAAAAATTTGTGGAGTGCGCGGAAAGAGGAGCTCATAACCGAGGTATGGGCAGAAAATGTGAGCTGAGTGTGCAAGACAAAAAAAAAAAAAAAACGGACATGTATATGAACAAATGGAGGATGAGCTGAGGAAACAAGGCTGCATAGTAGCTGCGGTTGAAGTGAAATAAGATACCAAACAATTGACGCTTTCTCCTATACACTTTTATTTCGTTGCTAAATAATTCGTATATCATTTTGATTCTCTTCGTATTCAAATGGTTAAGACCGAAATATTAAGCAATAATTATATTAGCTGCCGGCATTTTACAACAAGAAGTAAACAATGAACTGTCAAACGAAACCATAATCGAAACTAGCTTCACAATATGAACGATTGCAGTTTCATTCAAAACCGAAACTACTCAATTTTGGCTTAGTGGGAACATGGTATAAGGCAAAAGTTAAAATTTTGTTGCACTGTGAAATTATTTATTTCTGATGGAACTTTTGTATCACTCATTCACTCATTGCTAATTTATTAGTTTGCTGAATTTCCAAATATTTACACTTCGCGATAGAATCTAAAATTCAATAAGAAAAAAAAAACAGGAAGAGAAAATGGGAGAGGGAAAAGGGGTTGAATGTAGAGAAAACTTGATATTTCGAGAAAATTAAGAGGGGAGGGGGAAGTGGAGAAAGAAAGATAATTGAGAGAAATAAGAAAAAGGATACAGTGATTTTTCTATGAATTAAAAAAACTATTCGAACTCTAAATGACACTTCGTGATAGAATCCAATATACAAAATAGACAAATCAGCGACAGTAAGGGGAGTCAAGTAAAGTGAAGAGGGAGAGAAGGGGGAAAAGAGGGAGAGAAGTTATAAAAGAGGGAATTTCATACTGTTCCGAAAAGTTTCTACAGAATTTTAGTAGCATTTAGGGATAAAATCAAAATTTGACGAAGGACACAGTTAGAAAAGGGAGACGGGAATAAAGGGAGGGGAAAAGAAGAAAGAAGCGAATGGAGGGGTAATAGAGAGGAATTAGGTTAGGTTAGGTTAGGTTGGAGTGGCTGTCGAGAGACACACTTAGGCCTGAACGGCCCATTGTGATACCACATAGTTGGACCTACAGTTTAACGCCGATTCCGAACGGCGGTGTGGCAATTTTTTATCGGCTTGGTGGGTTTGCCATTACCAACCAAGGTGTGTACTTGTACACTATCTTATAATTCTCATACACTTCATATTGATAGTGAATATAAGAAAGTAATGAAAATTAACCACCAGACGAAGACGGGAATCGAACCCGAACCTCCCAGATGAAAGTCTAGTGCACTATCCACTAGGCTATCGAGGAAACAAAATCGGCAATCTTACTTTGATTTAAGCAGTTTCTAAAACTCAAAATTGGTAAATATGAGAAAAAGAGTTGCAAAGAATAAAAGAGACTAAAAGAGACTAAGAAAAGCTAACTTTGATGGAAAGGAGGCGCACACCAACTTCCATAAAAATATTTGCCTGTTTCAAAATAAACACCAATTTTTTCATCAAAACCACACTTCAACCTCGAATTCAAAAACTTATATATCAAAGTGTCAAAGCTCTTCCCGACTTTTTATTCATTAGGTTTGTCAAAGTGTTCAACATGGAAATATAGCGTGACCGGTTCAAAGTTTTCTATTGGGGACCAATTCACCCCTTCCAATGACAACTCCATGTTAAAGTTACCAGTTAATTTCATACAAAAAAGTGAAACCTGGAACCGGTCTCTAAATTAAAGAACCAGTCACATGATAGGTTCCAGAACCGGTTCCATTTCACGTAGGGTATTGTAAAAGAACCTCAAAGAAAACCAAAGGAAAAGTGAGCAACAGAAATTGCAACGGACTAAAGCGCTCACTTTCGCAGAGTCTACATCGAGAAAAAAATCGAAATCATATTTAACCAATAATAAAATGTGAACGAGTATAGAATCTGCATATACTTCCTTAAAATTTTCTCATTCGCCATTCCACTGTAACAATTGCTTGCTTGCTACAATAGAAAAGCTTTCAAAATGTAAGAAAGCAACAGGCCAACCAACATAACTGCAGCTTAATGTCTAATTAAAGTTGTTGTTTTGTTGTTAGTTAGTAGCGAACGTACGTTCGTTCAAATGAAAACTAACTGACAGAACAAACACACACACATAGACATACAGACCAAAGCCAAACTGACACAGATATCAGTTGGAGAGTACATAACTAGGCAGATAATAACAGAAGCAACAGTAGAAGCAATACCAAAGACAACAAACATAAAGCAAAACGGTTGGTTGACGACGACGACGACTGACAACAAGCAGTAAAAGCAAATCCTTGAATGGTATGCAAAAATCTAAACAGAAACCAAAAAAAAAAACAAAAATTGCATAAATACGACATCTTCATAGAAACAAAAAAAAATAATAATAAAGTAAAGACTCTTAGAAAAAATGTAAATGCAACTACAGCAAACAAAAAATAAATCAGATGATTCAAATGCAGATGTTACTGACTGCAACCAACCAACAGAAAGATGTGCTGCTGGTATGAATGTAGCTGTGTGTATATAGCTGCTATAAGTAGAACATTCGCTCTTAAACTACAAAACGCGCAAACGAACGCAAAAAGATGAATTGTTTATACTGTCAGCGTAAACGTTAAGAATTTACAGCAGCAAATGTTTGGAATCGCATTTATGAACGAACCAAATATGAACAAGTATTTGCACAGTAAAAACATCAGCAGCAAAAGCCAACAGCCAGCAACATATCATATAAGAGTACATAGAATATGTATTTTCTTCTAAGACACCGTTAGTTAAAGGTCATATACTAAACATGTCATTATGTAAACTTGAGCAGATGAAACTTTAGATTTTGTTCTGTTTGTTCGTTGTTGCTGGTTGTATGTATGTAGATGAATGATGATGCAAAAATGTTTTATGATTTTTGAGATTTGCGCATTTTATGCTTAATTGATGAACAAACTAAAGCATTTTTCATTTCAAATGTACTGTGGTTTTTGTGATGCTCAAGCATTAATAAAAACGTCCATAGGTAACACAACTGCTTAGGAATTTTACACAAGTTTTCTATCAACTCTATGAAATCAATAACAAAAAAATTCGACCTAGCGAGTTTTCTTCATGAATAAAAATGATTTATATACAAAAATATTTATAGGAATTTAGCTTAAAGTAAGCACAGCATGAAATTCATTCAGTAAAGAGTTTTAGTTTCCTGAAAGATTATAAGTTCTTTTGGCATAAATTTCATTCATCAAGATTTTAGATGCGTGTTTTTCTTTAGCTTGTCTCTTTTTTACACTAAGAAACAAGGAATTTTTTTATATATGTCGTAAACAATACTTTCAAAAACTCATTATTCTTCAGAAATAAGTTCTTGATGACCAGTAAAGCGGCAAATTCTTGCTGATTTTCAACTGAAATCGTGGCGGTAATAGAACGCAGGCATTAGCTTATCTACAGAATATGTTCAGATAAGTGCATATCCTTCGGCGGCAGAAAAGAAAACTGGAGCAAACAGATTTATTGAATCTTATCATCGTGGCTCGACCAATGAATGGCACTTACTCTCTCCAAAATGATAATTTTATTTATATATTTATACATATGCCTATCCAAATACTTATGAATTATGATCCCTAAGTGTGACCAAAGAGTGGAGTTTTGTTTTAGCTTGAGATGAATATGCAAAAGTTCAACGAAAGCAAGTAAAAGTTTTCTTATCGTCAAGACCTTTACATTCGAGATAGTAGGTATAGCACGGAATACGAAACCTGAACTCTTCTAAAGAGCGAGGAGCACGTAGACTAAAAGATTATTATATACTTCGTCCCGAAGAAGAGATCTCTCCTTACTTTTTATAAAAATTTTAATAACGAAGAACATATTTCAATAGAAATTTTTAATTAAGTGGTAATTAAAATTACATAGCTTGATTTCTATTCCTTTTAACTACAGTCATCCTGTGAAATCTATCATGTTTGATTAGAAGAACTTCAAATATAAAATTGTATATAATCAATCTCTAAAAATGCATCAGTAAAACTGAAAAGAAAACAAAAACCTAAAAAAAAAAAAAAAATTATAATCTTTCAACGAAACTCCCCCTAGCAATGAAAATATACGAATGTTTATAAACAATTTAAAATTCATATAAAGAAAATGCCCTTCAGCTTCATTAGCATTAAATCTATCAACATTAGATACTAGCAGAATATCAACAATAATAATAGCAAGAACAACAACAACAAGGCTACAAACATATGTAGCCTTGTTATTTACAAGAAGGAGAACGTCACCAGATTAAACGCCTCTTGTTGAATAGACTAGAACATATACATATGTGTATATGCATGTGTGCAATAGCGCTTAGAGCAGCAACATGTTGCTTAACAACATTTCAACATGTGTACATTCAAACGCATAAGCATATGATCAGAACAAGAAAATCTAAGTCGATAGAAAGAGGGAGAAAGAAGGAATAAACGTAAGACATACAGATATTCCCTTTTCATAGAGACGACTCAGTTGTGAAGCGTTACAACGATATTTAAAAATAATTATTTGTAAGCCTTGATTTATATTTTTTTGCATTAGAGTTTTCTTTTTTCCCAACTACTTTTTTACTATTTAGCCTTATTTGTTGCAATGTAGTTGGCCTTGTTGTGGTGGTTGTTGTTGTTGTTGTTACTGTCGTTGTCGTTTCTACATTTGGCGCAAGTTAGACGTCACTCTTAAGTCGGAAATAGTAATGATGCCGCTTGCTGCCCCCTTTGCCATAAACATGAAATGGCAACGCAAAGGAAAGCAACAGTCAGTTATAGGCAAAGGCTCTCAGCTGCAGCAAATGAAACTTAAACGAAGGATTGTTGGCTAGAAAATTAATTAACTGTATTGAGTGCAAGTTGCGAGTTTCAGGAAATACCTTCCTTACATGCATACATAGTACGACGACGTATTCAGCTACAAAATGCAGCACATGCAATATGCGTGCAACATGATATGTACACATATATGTAAGTGCATATACCAACACATACGTAACACCTCAAGTTGTAATGAAGTACAGTGCGGCGAAATGTTCAAGAATTAGCTAAGTATTAGATCCGAAGTGGATGTCAACGTTTTATAGTTTTACAATAGAAATTAGAGTTTAAGTAGTTTTTGTATAATTCAACAAATTCAAATTGAGTTTTGAGTCAACAATCTATAATTTTAGAAACCGAATTAGAAGCTCTCGAAATCGAGACCGCAGATGGAACTAACTTCCTGTAATTCATTACGAGCCGAAGTTAGAGTTCAGTTTCTTTAACTTTAGAAACCGAACCAGGAAGCGTAGTTTCTAGCATTTTAGAAAATAGAACCCAAATTAAAACAATATTCTATAACTCTGCAAATCGTCGCCGAAGCAGAAATTGACTTCTGAAATCGACGTTGAAGCTGAAATTGATGTTGGTTGTCCATAATTTTAGAAATCGAAGCTGAAGTTCGAGCCGACTTTCTGCATTTCTAGAAATTGGGGCTGGCTTGGAAAGTTTGCTTTCTAAAGTTATAGAAAACGAAACAAAAATTAGCTTACTGTTAACAATTCCAGCATTTTTAGCCGAAGTAGCAATTGGCTTAATATAATTCTACAATAAAAATGTAAGCCGGAATTGCAGTTGACTTTTTATAATTTTAGAAATCGAAGCTGAAGTGGGTGTCCATTTTCTACAGCTCTACAAATCGGGGCTAAAGTGGAAACCGACCTTTCATAGCACTAGAAACCCCAGTCCAATTCAAGAAATGGGAAATGGAATTTGAACCGACTTTCTATAACTTCGAAAGCATTCTCAGTCAAAGTGCGACATGACATTTTATAGATCTTAGCCAAAACTGAAAGCCAATTTTCAATATTTCAAGAAATTGGAAGGGAAATTGGAGCTGACTTTCTATATTCTATTGGACTTGGCGCTGCAGCCGATTTTTTATGATTCTAAAAATCGAAGCTTGAAGTTCTAGCCGGAATAGAGAGCCATTCTTCTCTAATTCAATAAACTGCAAACGAATTGGGAAACAACTTTTTTTAGGTACAATTTAAAATATCAGAGTTGCAATTGTAGGCAATTTTCTGTGTTCCAAAAAATTTAAATAGAATTTATAGCAGATTTTTCTAAACTTAAAATAGTTGAACATGGAATTCTCAACTTTAGTTGGAATAACTAAGAAAAGCAAATAAAAACATGCTTTTCATCACACTGTAGAGTACAACATCATATGCAACACAATCTCTATCTTGCTTCTAAAGGAAATCAGCAGCAGCAACTCTATCAACGTGTGCAATTTTATAGTTTTCATTTTACCTTTTTTTTTTTGGAGTGTTTAAGCGACGTTTTTATGATGTGAATGACAGCTGCTGCAGTATGCAACACAAGTGCTTCCAGCAGCTTTATACAGCGTTTATGCAACCATCATGTATGATGATTTCTAAGAAACGTAATGCCTTAGAACCTACAGACATACACATGAGATGAATACTACTGAAGGGCTTTTCGAAATTGTGAGCTGATCTGAAAATTGTGACATAAATGCTAAAATACTGTCGAGAAATTATAAGGTAGTTAAGTTATGAAAGGAATATTAGTTTGATAGTTTTATTGAAGTGAATTTAAGTGGAATTTTTTTTTCTTTTTTTTTTTTAGAAGCGTTGCATTAAATGTTGTTAGTTGCTGGTTGGTTGGAGGCGATTTGCGTGATATGTGACAAGGACAGGTTGCATTACATACGTTACGAGTGTTCATTCGTACTGAAGCAGGAGCTGCTATCTACAAAGCTAGCTGGTGTAGTAATTTAATAGTAATCTTTATTGAAATACTGACAAGTAGAAAAGTAACTATAGAAGTAGAATAGAATTAAAATGAAGAAGAGAAAGTACGTAAAGATTGTTGTGTGGTGTTGCATGAATACATAGATTTGAACACGACTGAGTGTGCACGTATCTAGTTATAAAAATAAAACTGTAAAATCGATTAGAGAATAAATGGCATGTATTTAGCGAAGCTGATTTGAAGTTGATTTGATGCGTGTTTAAAATGTTGAGTATTTTTTAATTGCAAATAACAAGCAGCATAAACAATAGCAAAAAGTTCTTGAATGGACAGTTTAAAGTTAATGTTAGATGAGCAACAACAACTTAAGGTAACACAATATCTATTTGAATCATTGTAAATGAACAAGCATTTTCCATTTTCCCTTAAACTTTTGTCTTCTTCTTTACTTATGTTTATATTTACTTACAATCGCAAAACAAATTTAATTGAATTTTAATTGAAATTCTGATAAATTTCACGTAATCTACAAGCAAACACAAAACAGCACAAAAAAAAAAAAAAAAAGAATCGTAATTACGCCACCCACAACTAACAACAAAACACTGCACTGCAATATAAACTCGATACTACAGAAACGGCACCGCAATAGCAATAAAAAAGTCTATTAAAATCAAAAATCTAAAATCTGAAAGAAAAAAAATGTTGGGTTAAAACTAACTAACCACCCGCAAAACACCAAACAGGCAGAAACAAAAACAGGCCGAAAACAAAAGCTACAAAGAGACCAAACCCTTTTTGCCTGCCTTTGTTTGTGTGCTGTTGTCTTGTTGTTTTTTGTGTTTGTGCTAACAAGAAATCAATAGAAAATTAAAATGATGTTGCTACAATGTCAGCTGTAAGCTTCATGTTGCTTGGTAATGAACTTCACTAGCAACACTGTATAGCAACAATCAACCAACCAAGAAAAATACAACAGCAGGCAGCAACAGTAAAAACATTAAGTAGTAGCTGCTGCTGCTGCTGCTGCTGTACGTGAAATTGCAAAGACACACTCACTGTCATCTTTGAGAGTCACGTTTTTTCGCACGAAATTTTGTTGTTTGTTGTTGCTGTTGCTATTCTTGTCCTGTTTGTTTGTTTGTTGATAATGAACTACTTTAGATTAGTATGCGGACCATTAATGCCAAACAAAAGCAATGCAATGCAACAAGATAGGAAAAGAATCTTCCTTCCTTTGCTTTTCCGAAATTAGATTATATTTATTTATAATACCTACTTAGCTATTTTTTAGAGATTTTGCGAAATATTTTTTTAATTACTGATTATATTTAAAGCCTCCAAAAGTTAGCTAAGAAGACAATAATAAGTTTAATTATGGACAACGCTGGCCTTGGAAAACTTATTACTAATAAAATATGGAAAGCAATCTTTTTTACAAAACTCCTGGTTAAGCTTCTCAGAGATGATATGATCAAAAAATTTAAATTTGAGAAACATTTCAAAATTGTACTCAGTAACAAAAAAATCAAAACCAAGGCATATTTGAGTCATTCTTCAAAGCTTATACATTAAAGTCGTAGACAGCTCTAGATTAAAAGAAATGACTAAAGCAAGAGGTAAATGTATAAAACAAAATACTCAAAGTCTATAGGAAAGACACTAAGCCGCTTCTAAGCTGCGGTCTTTTATATTGAATAGGCCTAGTTCGAACTTGAACTAAGATGTAAAGGTCAAAAATATTGTAATAGTTTCAGTCAGTCAATAAAAAAAATTGACTTTTTTAGATAACCTTAAATTGACTGGGTCTAGTAAATGAACTAAAGCGCGGTTCACCCCAAATTGGCACGCTTTGTTGTGGTCACCATGTCGCCCCTAGTCATAAGAACAACAAATTTTTTACTGGGATTTCTTTACAATACCGTTACCGTTAGTTGATAAATTTTTCATATTAATTGATCCCAAGTTGGTGATTGTGTGCACAATGGAAGCTGCAAATAGAAAATTGATTGTGAACAAATTTATTGAAAATCCGTCGTGGTCTGGTTCAAAGATTTTCGAAAGTGTTAAATATTTCCCAAAGAACGGTATGTAGAGTTATAAAACGATATAAAGAAACTCTTAGTGTTGAAAGAGCTAAAAAAGTTGTGAACAAAACGGGAACCACCAACCTAAAATTAAAGGCAAAGATCTTGAGGCCCATCAAAAGCAATCACGGACTATCGGATAGCGACCGTGCCAAAAATTCAATACCAGCAAAAGTACTGCTAGACGAATACGCATAAAAGCTGGGCTAAAGTGCTATCGTGCTACAAAATATCCAAATAGAACAGACAAACAGAATTTGCTGGCCAAAAAACGTGCTCGTCTTCTTTATAATAATGTTTTGACCAAATTCAATGGATGCATTATTGTGGATGACGAATCACACGTAAAATTTGATCTTGAACAGCTTCCAGGTCAAAAGTTTTATATGGCAACGAATCGTGGTAATGTACCCTCAAAATTCAAGTACATAAAAATGGATAAACTTGCAAAGAAAGCAATGGCGTGGCAGGCTATTTGCAGCTGTGGTCTCAAATCCAGGGCATTGTGACATCCTCTTCTATGACGTCTGATATTTACATCAAAGAGTGACTTTCGAAACGACTATTGCCATTTGTTCGTCACCACCATTCGCCGGTGAAGTTTTGGCCTGATTTAGCCAGTTGCCACTACTCTAAGAAAACCATGGATTGGTATCAGACAAATAAAGTAGATGTAGGGCCCAAATATATGAATCCACCCAATTGCCCCCAGCTTCGACCGATCGAAAAATACTGGGCTGTTAGAAAATACAGGTTGAAGAAAAATGCAGGTATTGTCAAAAATGTGAATTCAGTGTTACTAAAATGGAACCAAATAGCCGCAAAAGTATCCAGAGCGGATGTTCAAAGGTTGATGGGGTCCATTAAAAGGAATACCCGGAACTTTTTGCACAACAAAGAAATTTAAATCTTTTAATATTATAGTATTAAAACACAATATTAAACTTATCATTTAATGCATTATTTATTATTCTAAGTGTTCTGGTTAAAAAGATACTGCAACCTTCCTGCGTGCCAATTTTGCGTGAACCGCGCTTTACTCAAAGTCTATAGGAAAGACACTAAGCCGCTTCTAAGCTGTGGTCTTTTATATTAAACTATAGGCCTAGTTCGAACTTGAACTAAGATGTAAAGGTCAAAAATAATGTAATAGTTTCAGTCAGTCAAAAAAAAAAAAAAATAAAAAAAAAATTGACTTTTTTAGATAAAAAATTTTCTAGATAAAAAATTAATAAAGTCCCGTTACTCTGAGTTTCTAGACACAAAGAAATGTATATGATAGAAATGTATTAGTTGAAAATTCGAACGGTAGGCACCGACTAAGAAATTGTTTGGTCGCAAACTCTTCCCAGGAATTGGACCTCGCAATATAAAAGAGGAGTTAAGAAGGGAAGAAATGCACAATAAGAGGTCCTACTGGACTCAGACCCCTAAACCTAGGCAGTCTAAGTTCCTGATTGGGGGTTTCAACCGAGAAAAATCAGATAAATATCTTAAGTTAAATAAAAACCACCAATTAATGAATACTGGTTCACGTATCGGGCTTTTCAATCTTGAGGCAATATCTTTCAAAAACTTTAAAACTTATTTCGCTTACAAACAAAATTATAGGAAACTTGTGGTTATTCTAATTAAAAAAAAAAGAATAAATTTCTGGAATTTTCTCAAAATCGTCTCATTATTTTTATTTATTATTTTATTTATTTATTTATACTTTATTCCGATAAAGAAAGGCACCTTCTAAAATTGAGAAAAAAACCCATATTTTCTAGATTTTCTCTGCAAAAATTCGTCAATTTTCAGTTTTCGTATTTTCAAAAATTCTGAACAGTTGAAACAGTACAGAATTGTTAGCTTTCCAAATCTTAATTAAAAATTAACACCAAACATATTTTTGATAAATTGTGAATACAAAACTGGAACTTTCGGCAGGATATTATTAAAAACTTATTTTTCAGAAGCATTTTACTCAACGGGCTAAAAAACTTAAATTGAACGATCCCACATTTTTGTGAAAAATTTGTCGACTTTGAGCTGCTCTTACAACCATGCTAATAGTTTTTTTCGGAGGGTTTTCTTAGTTGGAGTATTATTTTTAAAATGCACCCAATTTTGTTTGGTTTTGACATTATGAATTTTTTGAATTTTGTCTATGGGACGAATCACTGTGCGGGACTCCGAATCTCATATTCTTTTCATAAAAATCTCTACAGTGAAAAAATCTAAAAAAAAAAAACTCGCTGATTTGGTAGAAACGACTTCTACCTCCCAAGAACATGGTCAGACATGAAAACAATGTTTTACATAAATGTTACTTAGATAAAGTTGGGTTACTGAACAACATAACAATCGTGTTCTTTTGTCTAAGGAAAACCAGCGGAAAGCAAAGCAATGCAAGTTTCACTTCTTTAGAATGTGAAATGGGCGGGATCGTTTTTGTTTTTTTTTTTGTTTAAATCCGTCATTAATTTTCTGAAAGTTTTTGAAAAGATATTGGTTTATATATTTTTGAATTTGGACATCAGTTGTTTTTAAATGCATTTTTGCTTAAAAAAATTATTATTATTAGTTTTTTATAGAGCACTTATCTTCTTCTACTTGGAAGAAACTGCTGACAGTTAAGTCTACGAAAACTAATAAATACATTATGATTAAATATAATTAATTTTTAATTTTAATAATATCTAGTTATTTGAAATATTTCAAAATCACAATTTAAAATTTCCAAGAATTCAAGAATTTTGTCTGCGCATATTTCAAGAAATTGTGATTTTAGGCGTACAAGTTTTAATTATTACCTTCACATTATTAAAATATTTCCTTGCTGTGGAAATTTTAAACTTTTTCACCTTTTACAAATAGAAAACTGAATAAGCTACTCAAAGCGTGTAGATATGAATATGGCCTCATAGCATAGTTAAGAGTAACGGTGACAATACCCGTTATATTTTATTAAACCCACAGAAAAAAAATGCTGTTTCAGAGCAAACCTAAGCGACAATTTTCTAAAAAAGAATATCTGTGATTTCTATGCATTAAACACGGCTCATATTCAAAGGTAAAGAAATTCTTAAAGAAAGGGTTTAATTTTTAATGATTATCGCAGTTACAGCCTCCCTTTCTCTTATTTAAAAATCAGCACAAAAAAAAAACAATCAAAATTGATTAGTAACACAGAAACAGAATAACAGTTAACTAAAAGAACAGCAAAGAAAAACATAATCATCGTAAACCAAAAATACCAAAAAAAAAACAAAAAAGGCAAACAAAAAAAAAACAGCAAAACCGAAACACTGATGAAAGTTAAGAAGTTCTTTCTTTCAGTGCAACAGGTTCTCATGAAAATTGAAATCCTTGGAACAAAACAAAAAAGCAGAAAACCCAAAAAATTTCGTACACAAATGATAATTTATGTCAATAAAACAAGTTTTCAACTGAAAGCATGATATAACAATAAAGAAGAAGTTACTTTACCATAAAGACATTTAACATATGTGCATGCAGCATAAAATTTGTTAAATCGGTTAAGTGGGATGCTGATAAAATCCCAAGCTTCAATAATATGACCACAAAAACGAGTAGAATCCCAAAAAAGAAATCTGATTACTAGTACTACTAGGGCGCTATGTTTTAAAGCTGAAAGAAGCGGAATATTTTTTTTTTTTTTAATAATCAATCAATACACAGGGGATAATCCCATATAATGTGTTGATTATGAAAGAAAGAAAAGAAGAAATATATATAAGAACCCATACCTTAGCAGGTAATCGAACTCGGCCCAGTACCCCAAGGTGGTATTATGAAATGCGCCCAAGTGCTTAACCAAACAGATATACCATGATAATGTTTATTCCATTAAAATTGCTTTCTTATTCACTAAATCTGAATATCGTTGCAAGATGCTGTCATGCTGGGATTTTTTAATGAACCCTTTAGTTAATTGCAACCAAAACAACAACATAAAAACAAGGCTAACATCATTTAACCTGAAAGCACAAAAAATCATCAAAACAACACATTAATGTATTCTACCAAAAAAGAAGGCATCAGCCGCCAACCAACAGCCACCAAAACCACATCAACAAGTTGAATGCACGTTTATGTTTTTATTTTTGCCAAATTATGTTTGGTTTATATTAAAAAAATAAATAAATAAATATAAAAAAAAACAGAAGAGAAACATTCGAAAAAATAAAAGAATATTAAGTTTTTTTTTTCATGGTTTTGGGTATGTCGATTTATGTATGATGAATAAATCAACTGTGAAATGATGCAATTTAACTCCAAATATATAAGTTCACATTAAAATCATCAAAAGAATAAATGAATGTTTTCAATGCGGAAAACGATTCATTGGAATTTGTCGAAAGTTTTTAGACAAACAAACAAAGAAATTATGACAGTAAAGTTTTTTAATTTATATTACCTTTTTATATGTTGATCAACCCTAAAGCGTAGCATAAAAATATTTTTTATTACTTATAAATGGTAATAAAAATTTAATTTGACAGTAGTTATGTTTGGTTTCAGGCTTCAGGCGCTAAATGCATTCGGTTTTATTGTCTTTTTTAGTTAGAAATCTAATAGAGATAACTACATGGTTGAAAAATAGTTTAGGATATCACGAAACAAATTTACTACATCAGTTTTAGTTTACCCTTTTATATTACGCCATAAAGATGCTAAAAATAAAGCAAAACGGAAGGATCCAAGAAAGCATATTATTTTGAAGATTGGCATCAGTGATGGGATTTTTTACGGTAAAAAAATGAAATATTTTACACCTTTTGACATGAAAATAATTTTTCCATTTCAAATATTTTTTCATTATTTGGACGAAAATGCATACAAGTGAAATTCCAGGGCAAACTCCATAGAAAGAAAAAAAAAGCTAGTGAAATAAGAGCGAAATATTTCGCGATACATATTAGCCCGGATGGTGCTCTATTCGCTCTCGTGAAATACTCTCAATATGAGTCTGAAGAGAATCCGGCAACATTTTTTCACACAAATTCAAATGCACGTATAATAATAATATTAAAATTTTTGCATACTTCAAGGGGCTTTTAAGTAAGTTTGTTTTGCAACATTTACTTTTGAAATTTCAAATTTCACCGCAAAATTACCGCATGTTGCCAACAAAATTTCACGCAAACGAACATAGTACTAGGCTTAATTGAGAAAATTTTCTCGAAAAAAACTTATAGACGTGTAAATTTTGCATTTTGGCATTAAAAAATGTGAAGCAGCCATCATTAATTGGCACGTTTGGTATCTAAGCTGCAGTCAAAATAATAGTAGTGATATAAGAAAAAAGTTTCATATCACGCAAACAAGATTTTTTAGATGAATGTCTAAATTGAAAGAGCAGTTTGAAGTCCTCACTATCTAATGCATAAAATCCTTTTAATTAAACAATGAAAAACCCTCACAGCCATGATTTGGACGGTCAAAAAAATAGTAGTGCTTGATATGGAAATAGGGATAGGAACACTATTTTTACAAAAACTTTAATGTTTCTATTAAGGAGTCTCAAAGTTTATTAGTATGTTTATTTCTAGCTAAAACATCAACACATTGCGGGTACTTATAGTCAACTAGGCCTCCGCATCTCCTTACAGGGGTCGTCTGCTATTTTCCTTAATGCAAAATGGTTGATATATTTCTGAGGATAGAATTTTCTATGTCATCGAATTGAGTGGGCCACTTTAGAACACCGATTTTGTTGAGGAAATGTATTTTTGCTAATTTAATTCTACTTCGAATAATGTTATCCTGGTTATCCTTTTGAAGGGCTTATACTACTCAGTGCTTGATAACATATGGATCTTGATCAAAATTTACTGACTTTATTTAGTTTTGAAAATATCTGAAAATTGTAGTGGATATTTGGAGGGCTAATTGTGGAGTTTTTGTGAGCAGATGAATACAAGAAAGTATTTATGAGTTCATATGGACATATGGTAATTCTCAATTTGTTCTAAGAATGTTAAGTTCATCCGTTCAAAAATTAGCATTTACGACATCAGTTCTTACAACAAATATTGTTCCCTGTTCTTTGGATCTAGGGAGACATCAAGGCCGTATTTAGGGGGAGGTTTTGGGGGTTGCTTGAACCCCATTTTTTTCCTAAAACGTTACGTGATGGGAAATTTTCGACCTCAGATTCGTGTTCAACGTGAAAAATTATTTCGCAAAAACCCATGCAGTTTTAGGAGGGAATCTTAAAGTATAATTAATTTTTTAACGCATTATTGCTCAGTGCACCACGACTAGAAAGATCTCTTTCAATGCTGTGACTTCCCGAATTTAGGAAATATAAGCCAACCTCATTCGGGTTCCTTATCATTGATAATGGCTCAAATTCTCAATGATGATCATTTGAAAAATATGAGCCTCTACAATATTTGGTTATTTTTTTTTTTGGTTGGGTACATTATCAGTAGTAGGAAGTCAATGAGTTAATAAAATTATGTCCCTCACGATAAAAAAAAATGCACTAGAATGCACATTGAATAATATTTATTTGAAAAAATTTAATTGATTATTCTGGGAATATTTTGTCACTTTTGGCCATTTTTTTGAGGTTAAGATTAAAAAAATCGGAAAATTTTTCCTAAAATTTTAATTTTATAGGGTCCATCAAATGTATTATCGATTTAATTTATTGTATTTAAAAATCAGTTTGATAAAAATTATTTATGAATATTTTCTTCGAATGAAAATCTTCGAATAAGGTAAAAACATATACATTCAATAAATATTTTTAATATGAACTGGTAGTATTTAGGAGCGGACGACAAATTTGCTGATCAAAACGGAAAACTAGAGCCTATTTGGATGGTCTACATGTATAGCTCCACAATGAGATCATTGATTCTAAAAAAAATTTAGTTCTCTAAAAGAATTATACGCTATATTTGGCGGTTGTAAGAAAGTAGCGAAGTCGAGTTCTCATGGGATCTTCACAGTGGCAACCAACTCTATAGTGGCATAATAAATCTAAAGCTTTTGTTTAAGGATATTTTATAGAAAGCTTCAGAATGGCGGTATTCTAATAAAAACACAAGAATAAATTTTTCCAGCTAGTTAACTTGACGTTTTGTTGCCTTAATGGCCGCTATGTAAGGATTGCCGCACTGTTCTTAGATCTGCTTGACACTGATCTTTTTTCATTAGAAGACTAAGTTGCCTATACCTATACCCGCATATACTTCTTCCCCCGTAAAGCCTCTCCGTAAATTTTTTACTTAAATTGTGTAAGCATTGCAGAGACAAAAGTTAGTCCAGTACAAATGATAAGACGAATAGTTCTTCCTCTTCTATACACTTGTGGTCACATAATTGAGTCACTAGAACCAATATTTTATGCTGTATTAGCAGTCCAAGCAGTCATTTAGTGGTACCATTAGAAAATATTAAGAGCAATTACAATAGAGTGACATATTTTGCGGGCAGTCGGCAATTGTGTGTGAAGGAGTAAGATTAGAAGTGGACATATAATTAAGTCATTTTATATTCTTTCGCAATCAACTTGACTTAGTGCACTTAAATTCCGTAAAAACCAATAAAATTGATCACTTACACATTTCTATATACTTTAGTTGAACAATTGTTGATTTTGGTTGTGATGGGCAAAAATAAGAGTTCCACTCCCTCAAAGAGGGAGATCATTTGGAAAACTTTCCAGAACCTTGGGATTTTTGCACAGGTCGTAGAAGAGCTAGCTTTTTTACGTGGCAAAGTGGTCAATGAGATAAGATACGACAAAAAATTCAAATCATTTCACATTTTACAACGCCAAAAACCACTTAAAACATCTCCAGCTAAAGATAGGTACTTAATTAGGCTTAGCAAAATGAAGGATTTCTTAACTTTCATCAAACTAAGATCACAAATGGACATAGATTATAATTTGAAAATATCAGTCAGAACTAAACGCAAGCGATTAAACGAAGCAAGCGAGGACGAATTAGCAGACATAAACCCAACGGTCCAAAAAAAAAATATTGCGCAGCGTATTCAGTTCGCTAAACGATATCTCCACTAGTACCAGCATTTTTGGAAAATTATTGTTTGGAGCGATTACTTAGTACTTAATCCTAAGATTTTTTCTTGAAATTACTAGAAATCTCTTTGAGGTTTTTTGCTGTTCCTGTATCGTGTTTTAATACAATTTTTCTACCCATTTGTGTCAATATTTTAAAACACTTTTATAATGTCTTGCTTTAACGACTCATCAACTATTATTACATGTAAAGTATTTATGTATATAGTTATTGAATCATAGTCATCCAAATGAAAATGTGCATATAACTTTTCAACTAAAGCAACATAATATTTTTGCAATATATTTTTATCAGAAAAAGAATCAGAAGAAGCAAGCAAAATCTTTTTTCGTTTGCTTTTTTAAAAATATTGCGTGTTTGAGTTTTTTCTTACAAACGAATCCAACAAGAACACACCTGCCAAGCTAACAAAACTTACTATATTTTTTTATTGTTTTTGCAGCTATTTGCTACCTCAGGCGCAACTGTTGCAACTGCAATAAAAATTGCGTTTACGTTGTTGCAATTGATCAAAACTGATTCTCACTTATAAGTTGTTGCTTACACTCAATGATAAACAAAATCAATAAATAATATTTGTACGCAGCAGAAGCAGCAGCAGCAGCAATGTGTTGCAAGCAATTCCATTAAATTTTTAGTAGTTTACTGTTCTTTCTGTTGGCTGCTGCCGCTGGTGCCAGTTACAACGTTTTTTTTTTTTTTAATTTTTTTTTTGCTGTTCTCTTATTTGTACTGTAATTATTAACAAAGATGTTAAGCCGCCGACGCGCCACTGTATGTTGCAAAAAGTTTTTAAGTAGTAATTTTTTTCATAGCAACAATTATAAATCATATTTAAATTATTGTTTTAATTGTATTGCAGAGAATGTGTTGAAACTATACAATATTTTTAAATGATTACGATCAATATTTTTAAAGAATTGAAATCAGAAGAATAAAAAGCAGTCAAAAGAGAGAAGCGCAGTAGGAGTTATGATTAATTGTAAAAACCTAGTACAGACTTGGCTTATTCGCATAGAATTTATATAAGGACTGAGATTGAAAAAATCTTAACACACGTTTTACCTAATAATTTTTTTTGGGTGTAAAATTTAAAAATTTCTTTGATCTGGTTATCTTTGAAAAATATGTCAGTTGTTATTTTTAATGACAAACATGTTGATTTATTGTGAGTTTGATCAAAATGAGTGAAGAAAAAGAAGTACGTCTTAAAATTATTAAAAATTTAAAAAAAAATCTAAATTGGTCCTACAAAAAATTGGCCAAAGAATTGAAGGTCTGCCGTCAAAATATTTCCAATGTTTTTAAACAGTTTCAGAAGAATTTGACCATCGATAGGAAACCTGATTCGGGAAGAAAACAAGGACCACATGTTATTGGGAAAGCCAAGAAAATTGAAAGCATATTGAAAAGATCTCCAAACACATCTGGTAGAAAAGCTGCCCTGTTAGCCCAGTGTTCTGACTATTTGGTGCGAAAAGTTAAAAACAATGCAGGTTTGAAAACATACAAAGTCCAAAAAGTTCCAGATGAGAATGCTGCAAAAATTTAGACGCCAAAAGTAGGGCTCTGAAATTAAAATCGAATTTCATACAAAAATATTCAGATTTTTTATTTTACGCAGCTTCCGGGTCAAAATTTTTATGTTGCTGATGCTCGAGGAAATGTCGAAGAACAATTAAGAATCCAAAAGCAGACAAAATTTCCTAAAAAAATCCCTGGTATGGCAAGCTATATGCAGTTGCGGCAAAAGAAGCAAGTCATTTGTTACATTACCGAAATATACAATACATCAAAAAAAGACGAATTCATAAATAGTGGTTGGAACTATAAAAGTTATATTTTTCTGTAATTTGTAAAATAATATCAATTAAACAAAAAAGAAAAGCAAAACTCTAAGATCAACCGTTTAAAAATTATTGAATTTTATATGTGTTAAGATTTTTTCAATCTCACTCCTTAGTATTCATGTGGCTTGAAGTTTGACAACTTAAAAACGCCTTGTACTATGCAAAAAGTATTCCCATGTACAGAGAAATTTTAAGAAAGTATATGTTCTCTTTCACTCTTGACCCCTATTTAAATGGAATGTACCAGGGATGCCAACTCATTTTTTCTTTCTCCCCGATAGCCCTCGAGAAATTCCCCGATTTTCGATCGAACTCCCCGCATCGGTATAATTTCATATTTCTTTCCATATAAACATTTTACAAAAACGAAAAATACCTTGAAATTGATATCGGTATGTGTTATTTTAGGGCGACCCAGAACTTTCTCGGTCCAAAAATTAACCAATTTTTATATGGTTTGTAGATTAATAGAAATGTACTTTCTGAATCCGGATTTCTTTTGACACATGGAAGATATCATTTCAAGAGAACCCACTTTTAAAATCGATCGAGCTCAAACTTGCACAAAGTTTAGTCATATTAGGTAGTAGTTACTACACCCAATTTGAACGATAAACAAGCCTCAGCCGACTTTTGGACAACAAACTTATCAAAAGAAAAGATATGGTCTTTCTTTTGACTAAAATAAAAAATGGCAAAACCTTGTTTTGAGAAAAAATTGTTCAAAGTTTTGACTGTCGGTTTTTAACTGATAAAATATACTTTTTCTTCCTTATGATGGCTGACCGTAATTTATAAGTTTACTGATTAGTCTGCACGGATTAAGTGTTATTAATCAGGAGGTGCTGGACGAAGACATAGCTAAGGCTTTCTGAACAGACGAAAGGGAAGCCGAAGCACCGCGCGACTGCTTTGGCTTGACTGACACTCGGCGCTAAAATCGTCTATATCTACGAAATCACTCCGAGTTTCTCTCTGAAATTTTTACAAAATACTTTTGAAATATAATACTTTCAAATGCCACATTTTTTTAAAAATCGATTTCTCCAAACCAATAAAGTGCAGGGCCCACTTAAGAAAAGATGAAATTTTTAAGACCCAAAATATAAAATAAGGCATAAGTTAACCTTTTACATTACATAAAATTTGACAAAAAAAAAAGCTGAACGACTTAAAATTCCCCGCAAAAAACAGCTCATTCCCCGATTCCCCGCTCTAAGTCAAATTCCCCGCAAAGCGGGGAATTCCCCGCAAGTTGGCATCGCTGGAATGTACGTAAGTTTAAATTTATATTAATAAATGTTGGAGACTTCTCTTCAGACTCATGTTGAGAGTATTTATCTACATATGTTTATGTTAGAAAGAGAAAGATATATTCCACATTCACTTATTTTAGTTCCGTTTCAACTTACAACAAAGCAGATTATTAATCTTATGCAAACTTATTTTTCACAAAAATTCTTCAATAGAGAAAACTCTGAAACTTCACTTCTGCTTATAGAATATCTCAATTTATCTTTTCTCCAATTTTCTAGTTTCTTCCGATTTCTAATTTTAATATCATCAAATTTTCACCACAGACACATAATTTTAATATATCTAAGTGTATAAAAAAGTTATGAAAATCTACATTATATTATATTTCTTTTGCAGACCATGCTCCAAATTTAACCGTTTTCTTCTTTTGCTTCAGCCACGACCACCTCTCACCCACCCACAAATTGTAGATTTAAATAAATGACGCGCAATTTGCCAAAATCGTTTTTTAAATCATCGCATCGAAATTGTGCTGCTTCATTATTTTGTGTAGCTTTACTTTTTTTTTTACTGGTAAAATTTTTTTCTTAATGTTGGTTTGTTGGTTGTAAGGCTAAGGCAATTTTGTTGTTTCTTTTTTTTTTTGGACAACTCAATCAATATCAGGTTTACACCATTTTATGACAAGCTCAAACAGAACTCAATACATAAAGTAAATTGGCGCAGACAATGGCGGAAAATGTTGTTTTAACTGTTTTTGTTTAAAGCCGCAGGGAACTTTTTTGCTGTTGTTCTAATGATTGTTATTTGTTCGTTCATATTTTTGTTGGTTGAATTGAATGGTGCTGGTTGATGATGGTTTCGATGGTGGTTGATGGAGAATGTGTTGAGCACTCATTACAATCGTATCGGAATTTTGTGGTATTTATTTAGAAATATTATACTTATTCAAAGCGCATTTCGAAAAAAAAAAAAAATAAAAAAATACTGAAACATTTAATGATTGTGGAATAATAATATTTTCGCGCAAGGTTGCAAGCTATAAACCGTTTGAAATAAGTTAACATTAGCTATGTTTATCAATATCGTTTTATTTGTTTTATTATATTGTCGGTGTTCGTCGGCAGAATTCTTTAAGTAAATTTTTTTGTAATTTCTGAGATGAAGTTAGTTTATGCAGGGCATGATGCGCTACGAACACTGCCAAAACTTAAAAAGGCAACAGATTGAACACAAATATACACACTAGTACATTATTTCTTTATTTATAACATTTAAAATTATAACAAATATATATAAGCTTTAGCTGCCAGGGCCATCTGCTTCACACTTGTATACGTTTCAACTGAATTCGAATTACAGAAGCTAATTAATACGGATCCAATTAAAAAAATTCATTTGGACTTAGTGATTTCTGTTTGAATGGCAACGATATGTTGGCAACGAAATTTAAAAGATTTTTTAATTTATTTTCATTATACAAACTAAATGCAAATGATGCCTGGCTCCTGGCTATTTTGGAAACGTCCAGTCACCGCTTTAAAATCGATTTGGTGCAATTAAACGGAAAACGCAATTAAACAGTTAAGGGTTACTTAACCAGAGATAACTGTGCCCGTAAAATAAAGCTTGGAATAAAGAGAGTTACTGTTCGTACAAATGCCAGTTTTGACGCCACCACCACTTGCTATAGTTCATATGCCATCTATGGCACCATATATGTACTATGCCCCAAGCGCAGTCAGATTTAGAGATATAATAATAACTGGGCTGTTAAAAACACACTGGACATAGTAGAATTCTATCACAAATACCAGATGAACCAAACACAATACCCGGGTACCCAAACTTAAATTAAGGAAATACTTCGACATATTTTTCCCAACAATAGGAGAATAGAGATAAAATTGCGTGGAAACTAGCTTTGAGTTAGAGCTCTACATCGACAAGCGATGTCTCCTAAACAAAATTTAGACTTATGAAGAGATATAGACTTATGAGGATAATAGGATAACCGATAGATGACAGAATTTTCTCAGTTGTATGTTCTTGTATAAGTATGAAATTTTTAAAGGATCACGAAAAGAAACCGGAAAAATTTCTGCTTTTTTTTACCACAAAATCAAATTCTGAAAGTTTTCAATAAAAACTATAGGGGCTGAATCTGAATTTGGTTTGAGTTTTAATCCATGTTTGGTCTAAATTTTGGTTTGCTTTCCGCTTGTTTCGACCAAAAATGATTCAAAAAATAGAGATGTATCAACATTTTTTATCAAAGAAAATTAAAATTTCCTTCAAATTGTTTTCTCAAAATAAATCATTTAACAATATAAATCTATCCGAAAAGTCATAATCAAGATTTTGATCTGAATTTGGTCTCATTTTGATCTAGGTTTTTAATCTGAATTTGATTCCTTCCTTGGTTTGAACTTCGATCTGAAAAAATATTTGAAATTGGGTCGAAATTTCCGCCTAAATTTCTAACCGATTTTAGTTTGAATTTTGGGTTTCAGTTTTGTTCCAGTTATCTTTTAATTTTTGACTTGTATTTTTTTTTTTTTTTTGCACTAGTTTTTGGGTTTCGGTCGATAGTGAGTCTGATATTTATCTTTTAATGTAGTAAAATTAGCCCCCCCTCCCCCCCCCCCAAACCCAAATCCTAGAATCGCCACTGGTCACCGGTGACCCTAAAATCTTCTATGGACACTTTTTAAGAACTTTTTTATGTAATGGGGGTCAAAGAATATGAATCTGGACTCTAGTTTCTTTACGGTCAAAAAAAGGGTCAAGCGAAAAACTAGTACTAAGTTACTTTGTGTATCTTTAAAAAATATCTAATTAAAATATACAGAAAAAGTTTGTCAAAAATTCCCATTGAGGGCCCATGAAAGCTCAAACCTTCAGAGGCACAAAATGTCTGTTTTGAACAAAAATTGTAACAACAAAAGGAATCCGAATTCGGTTTTACGCTATCTTCTCTCGATATTCAACGGTGCCGAAAGGGTAAAGAAAATTTTACTCAATCTTGCTATAACGAATAGAAGAATAATTGTTCTCTCTTTTTATACCACTTTTAAAATGATTACTTGACTGATCAATGATATGTAATATTAAAAAGGAGTATTAAATTGAAAGGGAGCTCGATAATAGAAAATAATGCATTGCTCGTTATAAAACGCTCAATGATGTCTGCCTTTCTTTCCGTTAGCAATCATGTAGCGCCATGTAGCTTGAATAAAAAGGTACTACATTCCTTCCGTTTTGCATACATACATATTATATAAAGTATATAAGAGTAAATTATCATATGACAATAAAAAAAAATACAGAAATTATGAATCAATAAAGTTTACATAAGTTCAAAAAGCAATATTTCCTCTTCCCTCATGCCATCTGCCTCTACTGTTAATTTATAGAAAATATATGCAATCAATGCAAATTAACAATTTTACAATTGCATATGTCCAAAGATACGAGTGCACATAAAAAAAAAACAGCAACCAGCAAGCAGCAACCACTTGTACCAATTACTTAAGCATAAAAACAAAAATATTTAAGATAAAAAACCAGAAACCAGAAAAGGAAACGATGCAATAAAGAAAAAATTCTTAGAAAAATCATGCAATCGCGTTTAAAATGAATTTCCATTGCAATAGAAAAAAAAAAACAAATTCAAAGAAAAGCAAAGATTACATATTAAAAAGAAAGGGAATTCTATGCAGTCCATTAGAGGGGGTAAACAGTAACGCACTAACTTATTCATACACATAGTTAAAATACAAAGTAAAAGAAAGAAAAAGAACTGCAACAGGAGCAAAAAAATAAAAATTGTTATAATGCGTACCTACCTGCTAGAAGCATATAGCAAGAAAAAAACAAAAAGGAAATGTAGTAGCCAAGAAATGCGATAAGAATTGCAGCATTGGCATGAGTGCAAAGCGTTGCACTGCACCCAGTCAATGAATTGCAATCTAATCTAATTAAGAGAACCACCGCCACCAAACAGTATCATAAAGAAAAGTTTTACGAAGACGATGATGACGTTGAAGAAGTCGAAAAAGGAAATGCATATTAGCTGCAACAACATTTAAAGCACATCAGTAGCAGTTACAACAAACAACATTCGTAACAACAACAACGTAACTGAAGCTGAACAAATTTCCCAGGATAAGGAATCACGTTTATGCAATGTGATATACAAAAAACGAAATAGACAGACAGACACATAGAAATAAATAAAGAACGGATGCTTGCGCTGCAAAAAAAAGGCGTTCAGCTCGATGACTCGCCACCGCTTACGCTATTTCATCAGTATCAGAAATGATAGCGCCAATGGTATTTTTCCCCACCATTAAGATTTTACTGTGTGTGCATGCAGCATGCGTTTAATTTTTGCGTGTGTTCATTGTAGCTACAAACATGCATACATGCATGCATTCTACTACTGCATACTACGCATAAAAAGCAGCAATAGTTGCCTACTAGGTACAACGTTATAATTTTCATATATCCCCATCCGTTAGCTCACTGACTTCATGGTTGCAGTTGGTTAGTTTGCTACTAACTTCTAAATACGCGCTATGGTCAATATTTTAATTTGGTTCTGTTGTTACTGTTCGTTGTTGTTGTTGTTATAATTCATAGTTGTTGCTGTTTTGATTTATCAAACAACAAATGGGAGGGAGTCTAATATATATTGGACTATCACCACCATCACCATCACCACCATCGATCGTTTTCAGCCTCACCCAACATTTGTTGCGTTTGCGGAAGAGCTCACACTGCCACACACACACACACACACACACACATACACAAGCACGTAAGAAACGGTTTTTATAATGAATTATAATTAAATTGAAATTAGACGCGTGTACTTTTGTGTGATCATAAAATATACGATATCAGCCAACTGTCTCAACAGTATAGCATCAACAAGAACAACAGCAGCACAGACACAAATCTTATTTAGTTTACGGTTTTTAGTTACTAGTATTTACCTACACATACCTACACATACCTACACGCAGCATCAATAAATTTCAGCTTAGTGGAACTAGCATATGAATCAGATCACCAACTATTCAGCATTAAATTAGTTGTGAATACTTAAGAAAAGTCTTAAATTACACTGTTGGAAAGTTATAAGAAACATGATTTGGGACACGTTTGCTCGAAATGTTGAAAATTTTGACCCAATCTTATTTTTTATAGAATTCATAAAAATAAGGTTGAAGTTGACTGAGATTTTTATGATATCTCAGTTGCCATACGAGACTGGTGAGGAATAACGGTACGTTTTTGAGAGCAGCTGTGGAATAGAGGAAAATTGTTACCTTGATATGCAATTACTAGAGATATTCATCATTTTCCTTATCATTAGAATTACGATTGTTTTTCAGAATTATAATCTTGCTAGATTAACCATTTTCTGTAGTCACTTTTTCTGCGAAACCATTCGAAGAGTGTAATTCAGTTCATTTAAGGAACTTAATGTTATTTCCAATTGGGTTCACGGTTTCCAGGTTTTATAAAGCAAAATTGAGAATATTGTACTTAAATCAACGGAAAAAGATATGAAGTTCTCGAAAACAGAATTATAAAATCGTCATGTGTAAATATTTCTAAAAATAAACTAGGCATTTTCAAATCTATAACATCGTACTTTTGGTACTACAATTAATAAAAGAGAGAGTACAAAAATTGGACCAAGAAAAAGAGAACATGAGCATGAAAAGTACGGTAGCCTTACTTTTATGCCATTAAGCAGTGTGGCCAACTTTTGTTTTTCAAAATCCGCTAAAAGGAAAAAAACGAGTTTTTTTTTAATAAAAGGTTTGCCTAACCTCTTATAAATCGAAATTGGTTGTTGACAACCTCTTATAATTCGTAATGTAAAGCAAAATTCTAAGAAACTATGATTCGAAAAAAATCAATCATTGTAAATAGCTACGTTCACTTTTTTTATGGAATTTTTTGTGTTTTTCGTGGTTGCCAACATACGTGAGAAGAGCCTTAAACTACAAACCGTTAATTCGTATTTTTCTTATTTTAACCTCGTTAACTCTGGGATGGTATATCCCAATAATGTACGAAAACTTAAGTAAAATAGGAAATACGGTTTCAATTTTATTTGAGTTTTCTTTAAAATACGAATGCTGGCTGTCAATGAGTGGATTTTATACATGCAGTATCATCGCTGCAAATTGGCTTTGCTATAATTCCTGGTTACAGAGGTTATATCAGGCATTACGCCCCATTGGAAAACTTAAGGATAACTGTAAGGATTAAAAGTCCTGGACATATTATTTTTTAAATTTATTTCAATATTTGCATAAAATATTGAAGAAACTCAACAAAGATTTTGAGGAAAAACTCGGGGGTGAAAGGATTAAATTGAAATCTCGTTAAATCGAAAACCTCTGTAATTCGTAAAAAATTGCTGGTCCCTTGCGATTACGAGTTATCGGGATTCAGGAACTTATTTAAATACATGTTTTTTTTAAAGTTTTTAATTCACAGCATTTCTAAATTATACAAACGAAGTCTATATTCTCTTCATTACTATCAGCTTCTTCTTGCCATAACACAATCTTTAATCTGAATTCAGAAGCATTAAAAACACTAGTGCTGTTTATACAAACATTTATGCCATCTGGTATTTTGTAGTTTTCATAAAATAAATTTTCGTGTTTTAATCTATTTTTTATATGAAGTAAAGAATTTTTTGAATTGAGTGACTTACGGTTACGAACTTTGGTTTTAAATAAGTTCATTGCTTATTGCTTCGATAAAAAAATGTTGTTAGGATTATTCAGGAAATGCATTATTTAGCAGAGCATTTGGTGTCTTTTAAATTGAAGAAACGCGCTAAAAAACCCGCTGACCGCTAAATCACTTATTTCCGCGTTTTAATTTTCAAAAAGCACTAAATTTAGCGGGAAAAGCGCTGAGTTGGCCACACTGCCATTAAATTAAACTTAATATTGTGTTCATTTGAATGTATCTGCACTAGCAACATTCATTCTCATACCGTGAGAATCCAAAAACCCCTTGAAGTATGCAAAAATATTCATATGACCAGAGCATATGTTTCTTAACACTTTTCACCGCTACCCACACTTCTCTTTAGACTCATGTCCATATGACCAGAGCATATGTTTCACAACACTTTTCACTACTACCACACTTTTTTTCAGACTTATGTTGCGATTATTTCATGGGAGAAAACGGAATACTACCTTGGTTTAATATCTGGCGAAATATTTCGCAGCTATTTCACGAGCTATTTTCTAAATAAAGTTTACCGTGAAATTCCTCTTGAAAATAAACCATGTTTGATTGACTGCAAACTGGAATTGGTGTCGTTGTTATATTAGAATAAAGCCTAGTACTCGTTTGTTTGGGTGAAATTCTGTTGGCAACATGCATTATTTTTAAGGTGAAAATTGGCATTTCAGGAACAAATTTTACAAGAGACTTGAGGTATACAAAAATATTAATAGGTGCAGATAAATTCTAGCAGAAAATTTTTTGCTATCACTTTCTACCGCTATTTAAATCGCGCATACACTTAAATTTGCGTGAAAAATGATTCCGACTTCTCTTCAGACTCTTATTGAGATTATTTCACGAGATAGGACAGAGCACTATTTTTGGCTAAAGCATGGTCACGAAATAATTTTTACAAAACCAAAGTGCTGCATTTCAGCTAACGGTAAATTTACAGTTAAGTAAAGCTTACAGTCGAAAGTTTAAAGTGTGTAGATCTAGTCACTAGTACAAATTTGTTTCTTGACAAGTGCGGGTAACAATATGGCGTCGAAAAAAGAAAAAACTCGAGAATCAATAATTGACATTTATTCGGAAAACAACGCGACTGCTAGAAACGTGGTTTTAAAATTTTTAAAAGATAAGACTATCAAACAAAAGAAAGGTGGTGGTAGAAAAACTCGATTTCAAGATCCAAATTTAGTGAAGAAAGTAGTGAAGTGGTGGAAATAGCGACCAAACCAATCAGAACGGGATATAGCAAAAAAATTTAACATATCGAAATCTTTCGCACATAAAATTAAAATCTTCATTCGTAAAAAGTACAAAAAGTGCCGAATCGCAATGATTTAAGTAACGAAAAAGCAAAATCAAGAGCACGTAAATTGCATGACAAACTCTTAAGCGGCTATAGAGGTTGCGTCATTATTGATGACGAAACTTATGTAAAAGTAGATTTTTCACAATTACCCGGAAAAAAATATTATGTTGCATACACCAAAGGAGGTGCAAAGGAAATTTTTAAGCATCAAAAAACTGAAAAATTCCTAAAAAAAATTTATGGTGTGGCAAGCTATATGTTCCTTTGGCCTTAAGACAAAATCTTTTATAACATCTGGTACCATAAATTCCAGAATTTATATTGATATGTGCCTCAATCGGGTATTGCTGCCTTTTCATAAAAAGCATACAGTTCCAGCTATATTTTGGCCTGATTTGGCGACTTGCCATTATTCTAAAGAAACGTTGGCATGGTATAAAAACAACAACATCAACTTCGTACCAAAGCAGTTCAATCCGCCCAACTGCCCCGAACTGCGGCCGATTGAAAAATACTGGGCCATAATAAAACAAAAATTGCGAAAATATTACAAACCTTCAAAAAATATATCAGACACCAGAAAGCTACAAATAATTTTGGAAAAAACTGTGTCAAAAACCTAATGGCAGGTCTTAAAAAAAAAGTGCGTAAATTCGCTAAAACACCAATGGTTGAATAAAATCTTTTACGTTATCTGAAAATAAATAAAATTAAAAAAAATATTTATGGTTGTTTTTTTTTTCATTTTTAGAAATATAGAAAAAATGTAGCGTTGACTTTGTAAAAATTATTTCGTGACCATTCGCATATATATAGCGAAATATTTCGCAATTATTTCATTAGCTTTTTTTTATGAAGTTTGTCGTTAAATTCCACGTGAACTTGAACAGAGTGCCATGCTTAACAATCGAAATTTCATTTTCAATTCGACGAAAGGACAATTTCAAATTACATAATCCTCTGTACAAATTCAATTATATCATAGAAAAGGTCAAAAAGATCGTCCGAGAAAGACCAAGTCTTACTGAAAAACACTACATACAAGATTAATTGTTATAAATAAGTAGGTATATACGCCTCTTCAAATCAAGGAAAATCATCCTTATTGATTTTGAAAAACTTTAAAAAAAAAAAGGTTCAAGCTATCCACGCCTTTTGCTCCTTCTTCTTCTCTGGGTGTACATATGCATACTCTGTAAATGGCAAAATATTTTCTTCAAAATAACTATTGAATACGAAGGTCATTTATTTTCGGTTTTGTGCGAGTTGCACTTTATTGAAATTGGCTATTACATAGTATCGAAGTATCGCGATAAATTGTTGTTACCTTACATAGTGTTGTTGCCAATAACATTTATTTATGTCAATTAAAATAGAAATACAATTTTTTTTTATTATTATTATTATTATTGAAACAATATCAAAATGTTTTGATAGCCGTTTACTGAATATCTCAACTCATTCGCATACACATCTAACAATGGTCGTTCATAAGTGTGTGTATATGCGTGTAGAATTACAGGAGTTGAACAACATGTGTGTGTGGTCTTTTTCTAGCAAAACAAAAAACAATTGATTTTATCACCATGCAGACTCGCAACTTCGCAACTTTACTTTTCTTTTGCTGCTCCATTTTAAGAATAAACGACACTTTCAGGTTTTTTTATGTTTGTTTTTTTTTTACAACATTTACACGCAAATGCGCAATGTGTTGTTGTTGAAACGCCTACACAAATACTTTTATATATCAGTAGCTTCAACTTTAGGCTGCATAGGAAGTGATATTAGACGAAAAACTGGTATAGTTTACTTCAAGAGTTGGTACTTGTTAACATACACAGAGAGAGAATATCTCACATTATACTTTCAATTGACCAATCCGAATGCTTTTTGGCTATTAAGTGAGAGCAGAAGTCTCTTAATACAAAAAAATACCGCGTGCTTAAAAAATACAATTATGATAACAAAACTGTTAAGATATTTAATATGGAAGAGGAAATGATTCGGCTTGAACTTTAAAATTATGAAACTGTGTACACACAAAGCACGGTTTATTCTGTTAATCTAACACAGCAAATCTATAAACACTTGTTACTGTATTATTTAAAAAAAAACTTTAATAACCTCGAATAAACTCCCCTACATACTCATTCATATACAAGACAAGACAAGACAATAACCATAAACACTTACTGCCAAAAATCAAACAAACCAAGTTAATCTTTTCGATCGAACCCAATTTTAACACAACCATAACAACTACAACAACAATATAAATACAATATCCAATAAATTTTCCATCTAATCTCTAAACATAAAATTCATTCATTTCGCCATTACAGATCAGCAAACTATTATCGCAACACAAATACATGCGAACTCTCTGAAATGGATCGCATTACATTGGCGGGCACTAGCGCATTCCAGGCACAAGATGGTATCGATTATCTTGAAAATAACTGCGCTGAAGAGCCAAATAAATTGTGTGAATTTAAGCGTTTGTCGGGCAGAATTTTAAAAACGGTCGATTCAGTGTATCAGGATGTTGGCAGCATTGATGAGTGTCGTGATTTATGTTTGAATTCACCTTACAGGTAAGTTTCAATAAAAACCGAAACAGAAACAAAACAAAAAAGAAAGTATGTACACGTAAAGTAAAGAAGGCAGAGGAAGCAATCAAGATCAAGGAAAAGCTGAAGCAAGGACGAGGAAAATTGTTTTCAATAGCGAGTCATAATTTAAGCAGGAAATAAAACAGGTTAATCTCTCTATATACACACGTGACGTACATATTTGTGTATATAATTATATATTTCGTTGCCAATTTAATGCCAATGTATTAGCATGTCAACATTTGACGTTTAGCAAGCGGTGGCTACATTTTGCACACACATAACAGTGTCAGAGAGAGAGAGATCGAGTGCGACCACGTTTAAGAAGTAAACGCAGTGAAGAAACCAGTGTTGCCACTTTAAAATTTATAAATTTGGTTAAAATAGTTCAAAATCTTTTTGTCTTTATATGAACTTGAAATGTCAGTACTACAAAGTTATTATATGAGTCGTTGAAAAAAAGTGAAAATATTGGTTTATCGTAAATCAAGTTCTACGACAGCATAACAAATCATCACTTAAGTAAAAATTTTATTTAAACTAAATTTCTTTAAAGCTAAACACTCATTAAAAATATTTAAAATTTTTTTCATTTTTGATTTTCAAAAATTCGAGGGAAGGAGTTGAGGAGTAATGAGATCTTTAGCGAATCCTAATTTGTTTTCAAGCAACTAATGTTGGTTTTTATTAACCATGAATCCATTTTTTGTTTTTCTTTATTTTAACTAACTTGTTTGAATAAATGCAGTCGAAAATTAGATACTGAAATTTCTTAAAAATTGGGCAATTTTTATGCATGAATGAGACAAAAAAAAAATTTATTGTAGGGGCTCAACCATTGCATGTGGAGTTAGAAAAGGGAGCAGCATGATCTTATAACAAAAGATATGCAATGTAGTATTATTATTATTATTATTGGGGTAGCGCACTGCGACCTTTAAGATCTATTGTACCCCTTCATGGACTCATAGTATTTCCATAAGTCCGGCCTCCAGTAGAAATTTTAGTATGGATCCTGCTTCTATGGAGTTGAGATTATCATCTGGTATTTGGTGGTTACCCAGATTTCTTTTACGAATATGCAAAAGTGCGGGGAACTGTCTTAAGATGTGCTTTGCAGATTCCTTATCTTCTCTGCAAAGCCTACATGATTCATTAGCTGTAATTCCCAGTTTTGTTAGGTGATAGTTCAACTTACAATAACCTGTTAGAATTCCTGTAATGATTCTAAGACTATTCTTTGCAATGTAGTAACTAAAGTGACGAAATATCGTAAACCAGTGCTGCGAATAGTTTAAATTGAAATTAAAAAATAAATTATTCAATAACGCACTGACCGCTATAAGTGAACCAATATAAATTGTCGAATATGAAAAAGTTCCAAAAAAGCACAAAAAATCAATTACACATAAATTGCACAAAGACTTTTAAAAATCACACATTTTGTATAATTACACACAAATCGGCAACACTGCAGGAAACAACAACTCGGCATGATACCTTGAATTCAGCTACATGTTGCGAAAGAGAGTGAGAAATTGTATTCCAGCGAAGATTTTCAACAGGCAACAACAAACTCCAGCTGCACTTTATAATCATGGCAGCATGTTGTTTGTTCTCTGTGTCTTAATCTACATACACACACACACACACACACGAATACATGTTGCTCAACTGTATTTAAGTTAGCTCTTGTTCAACTGTCAATAAGTTGCCTCTTTGCCTGTTTGTCTGTCTATCTGTCTTTATATTGCCATATGTATTGGAATGTATTGACAAAAATATGATACTGCCAAATAAGTGACATTTGTGTACAATTACCTTGCATTGAGGGTGCTGCTGCTGTATGTACATAAACGAAGATCGTCCTTCAACAATGTTGCCAATAGATTTTATGTTTTGATTGTTTTGCATTAAAATTCATTATCAATTAAATTTGATTTTCGATGGTTTTAATGATTTTTTAGATAAGATTGTTGAAATTTTACACAACTTACTATTTGTAATGTTCATTAAATTGAGGGGAATATGTTAATAGAAACTGTTTGAGAACATTTAAATTGATGACATCATTAGGACTCTACAATCTATTGTGCTGTTTTGAATGCCAAGTGGAGTATATGCCTTCGTTTCTTCAGGAGGATTACACTAAAATGTTGCAGGTTTTATTCGAATTAATTCTATAAATACATATTGAGCAATTCGATTAGGTTTTTCCAGAGGTGGCGAACGAAACGAAACAGACGATTCCGAATCTATCCGCTCCGATAATAATACCTACTATACTTTCAATTTTGGAACTTTATTCAATCTTTTTATGAAATAAAGTTTCAAAACTCAAACGAGTCTCTATTTTATATTACTTTTCTAGAATGGAACTAGGAGGAATATTTTCTTGTTTCTTTATTTATCAGGCTACTTTAGACCAGTTCGCCAAACACGAACTTTAGTGTAAAAAAAAAGGTTTTAAGCTTTTTATTACTATTAAGGCTGCGCAATTGTAGCTGTCTGCACATATTTTTAAGCCAGACATTTTATATACTGATATAAAATTAGGATTCAGAGACTCCAAAATACTCTAAACCTAAAAAATTATTTCTTTTACATCACAAGTATAAAGTGAATATCTTTCAAAGAATATGCTCTATAGTTTCTTCCACTTCTAGAGTTTGAATACATTTTAAATCACCGGAAGTTTTAGACCCTTTAATTATCTTCATTTCCGTAATCTAAAACAATCAGTAAAATATGCTCTTGTTTTCGAAGATTGAAGCAGTTTAAAAAACAATTAGGCTTCAATGCTTTGAAGATTTAAAAAAATCTAAGCGATTAGCTGAAACCGGTTACCATAGGGCACAAAAAAAAAGCTCATCGACTTTCAAACATGATCTACAAAAAAAAGCTCATAGACTTTCAAACATGATCTATGGAAAATGGAAAATATAAATTTGTACTTTGTACAACTCCACGTGAAATGCAAACGCCTTCAAATCGTGAAACTTTATTTTAAATCTCAAACAAAATCTATAAATTTTGCTCTCTTCCCTTTGTCATTTCAGATGCCACTCTTACGATTATGGTGACACCGGCGATATGGTTTGCCGTCTCTCCCATCACAGTCGTGCCACACTCTCCGATGTACAGGATCCCTACCTGGAAGTACCAGAAGCTGCCACTTATGAGCTCTCATCCTGTTATAATGTTACAATCGAGTGCGGTGCCGGCGATATGATTGCACGTATACGTACTTCGAAACTATTCGATGGCAAGGTATACGCTAAAGGATCACCCAAATCATGTGCTGTTGATGTTAAAACTGCGCTAGACTTCGAACTGCGTATGGGCTATCAAGATCTTGAATGTAATGTACGCCAAAGTGGTTCAGGACGTTATATGAATGATGTTGTTATACAACATCACGATACAATTGTTACTTCATCGGATTTGGGTCTGGCGGTGACATGTCAATATGATCTGACCAATAAATCGGTATCGAATGAAGTGGACTTGGGTGTTAAGGGTGATATTGAACCGGCGCTATCTGAGGAGGTAATTGTTGACTCACCCAATGTAATCATGAAGATTACATCTCGCGATGGTTCCGATGTTATGCGTTCTGCTGAGGTCGGTGATCCTTTGGCATTGAAATTCGAAATTTTGGATGAACAGAGTCCCTATGAGATCTTTGTACGCGAATTGGTTGCTATGGATGGCAGTGATAATGCTGAAATTACACTCATCGATTCAAATGGTTGCCCCACCGATCACTTTATCATGGGACCAATTTACAAGAGTTCTCTGTCTGGCAAAATTTTGCTCTCACACTTTGATGCATTCAAATTCCCCTCATCTGAGGTGGTACAATTCCGTGCACTGGTAACACCGTGCATGCCATCATGTGAACCGGTGCAATGTGACCAAGAAGATATCGGCGGTGAGTTCAAGTCATTGATATCGTATGGACGCAGAAGGAGGCGATCATTGAATGTAACGGGTAAGTTAGAAAGTTCAAAGAGGAAGAAAAAACTAACACTAAATAAAATGAATCCGTGGGAAATGAAGAAGATAAAATAAAAATAAAACTATGATGCATGAAATAAACAAACAAAATTAAATATTGAATGTTTATGGTCATGCTTAACGAAATTTCCATTCAATATACTCCACACCAGTCAAAAGTCAATGACTGGCACACTCAAGTAACCAGCAACAACAACGAAGACCACAATGATGACGTCGTTTTATTTTTATTTCTTCATTATTTCAAAAGAAATATTCTATTTACCCTTTATCACCTGCTACAACTATAGCACACTAGCAACTCTCAACTAGCTACTAAGTACTACCCAATTGAATAGTATCTTATCTAATTTTTTTCTTGTAACTATTACAGCAACATTCGCTGGCAACCACAACAGCAACAGCATCAACCGACAACGTTCACGTCGTGAGACAACAAACAAGCCTAGTCAAGAGGATATGCTCTTGGTGCAATCAATTCAGATCACTGACAAATTTGGTTTCGATAAGCAGCAACAAACTAAATCGACCGGATACGATAGCAATGAGACGATTTTCATTTCAAGCGATGCTACACAAGGATTCTGTGTTAATGCAATTGGTAAGTAGAGAAAAAAGAGAAGAAGAAGTAGACTCTGTATGAGAAAAGTATGAAAAGGGAAAGAGTGAAAAAAATATACTACATAGTAGTAGACAGTAGACAAGTTACAATGCCAACAACATGTTGAAAGGTGCAGAAAAAGTAGGGATATACAAGTGTGGCAAGCGAAGGGGTAACAAAAAAAAACGTGCTACAGCACTTTAGGAGAAAGACTCAACTACAGTCTGCTGTGCTGTACCCTGCGCTGTGCAAGGTGTGCAATCAGGCGTTAAGCACTGACGTAATTGTATCAGATATTATTTAAGAGTTTATATTAGATCAAAGATTAAATTGGTAATTGGCAGAACAACATAACGAAAAAATGTAGAGCACTTGAACTTTGACTTTTGAAATAATCATAAATTACATAAAAAACAACAACAAAATCGAGTAAAAGGAATAATGAAAGAAAATTAAATATTTGCTAAAGGGAAATAAATAAAATAATGTTTGTTGTTGCTTTACAATATTTTTCAAAAAATTTTTTTATTTGCTTTTTTGGAATTTAACTAAAAGTGAATCAGTTACTTTCGAGGAATCATTCCAAATAAATTGGAATTTAATTCCAAGAAAGTAATTGATTACACATAAATATTAAATTCCTTTCTATTCAATTACATTTTCAATTTCTTTAGGGAATTTATATATTTTTAATTACAAAATACAATTCTCTGTAATGGAATCGAGAACATTTTTTCAATTCCATTACTTAGGGATTTAAAAATTTTAATTACCGATTACAATTCCTTGTAATGGAATAAAAACTTTTATCAATTCCATTACTCAGGAATTGAAAACAAAAACTACCAATTACAAATTCCTTGTAATTGGAATGGCGATGGAATTTAATTCCTAATGGAATCATTACTACCCGACTCTGCTCTTGTAAAAGCATTTCTGTAATTAAGTGCTGAAATTTCCACAACGACAAGTACTAAAGTAAATTAGTACTTCAATCTTTCAAGTACAAGAAATTCAGTAGTTTAGGACTGCAGTCTTTTCAAGTGCAAATACTCAGAAATTTAGTACTGTAATCTTTTCACGTACAAGTGCTTCAGTAATTTAGTACAGCAGTCTTCTCAAGTAATTGAATACTGCAGTATTCTCAATGAAAAATACTGAAAAAATTTAGTACTTCAATCTTTTGAAATGCAAATAGTCCAGTAATTTCTTAAGTATAAGTATTTTAGTAATATAGTACTGTACTTTTTTCAATTACAAGTACTAGAGTAATTTAGTAGCATTCTCAAATACAAGTATTTCAGTAATTTAGTACTGCGCTCTTCTCACATACTTCAAGTATTTCCGTAATTTTGTACCGCAATCTTCTCAAGTACAAGTACTTCAGTAATTTTGTGCTTTAATCTTTTAAAGTACATCAGTAATTTAGTATTGCATTAATTAATATTGCAGTCTTCTCAAATATTAAGTACTCGAATACTCAAACTGGTTTTTATATCACAATTGGAATCAATGTTCCGGAAATTTTTCAATCCTTAGGCTTAGGTCTTGAAATAAAATTCGTTCTATCTTCTAAATTAAAGACCTCTAAAAGGCATCTTTGTCAAATATTTGTTAAGGGGGGAAAAAGAGGGAAGAATAGTCAGAAGTTTTCTAAGCTAGTCTAAGTAACTCACTTTTTGTACCCCTATCTTTGAGAATTTTTTTATGGCCCACAAAACAAGCACACCCATATAATTTCACTGAAAACTCCATACACACAAACGAAATACATTCATAAATCATTATAACAACTCACGCACTTGTAATTATATAAAACAGAAATAATAACTAAAGTAATGTCTATAATTCGTGACAAGACCAAAGTATGAAGTAATAAAATATATCATTTAGTTTATCTATTATGCCTTTTTGTAAAATTTTCTGATATTCATAGAATTCACATAAATATTTATTGCAACTCAAAATTCAAATGCATTTACTTTTATATTTTCCCAGGTCTCATTGTTGCTGCAACTGTCTTTCTGCTGGCGCAACTGGCCGTTATTGCTATCTGGACATATCTCTATCAACGTCGCCGAAAGCAACAACCCTATGCAAATGAAGGTATCAGCAATGCCTCTAGTTATGGTTCACACAGTGGTGCTGGTTCAAATGGTTCAACAATTGTAACTAATGTGCCAAGTGCACGATCCGAATCGTTATGTAAGTTATATGACAGTGGTTTCGCAGGACGACATGGACGTCAATTTTAGACATGGCAAACGAATATTTACATGACCACGATAGAGTTGTTGAAAAAAAATCTAAACCACCTTTTTTTATAATAGTTATTATTCTTCTTTGCTCAAAGAAAGAAAATACGAGAAATTTGCATGCTAAAAAATTAAAAATAAAATACATTATTCTTGCCAATAAAACTGGATGAAGAATGAAGAAAGAGAAAAGTAAAGGAGAAAGAAGAAAAAGTGGAGAAAGATAAAGAAACGATGCAATAATAAAACACATTAAATAGACGCCATTCAAAAATTAACAAAAAATAAATAAAAATTATATGAAATGATGAGGGGTTAAAAGAGTGGAAAAGAGGGGAAAATGACAATGAAAAAATAAAGATCCCATATGGTGCCGGATAGTGAATCTCGAGGACAATATTATTTAAAATATATATATAAATATATTTAAATTTTTATTAGTATACTAATATAATAATATATTAAATTTATGTGAGTTATTTAAGCGAGTGAAGCGCGCATATAGAAAAAGTTTGCTACTTCTTCATAAAAATAGTCTAAAAAAACAATTAATTTTAAGTAACAAGAGAAAACTTTTTTTAATAAAAAATATAATTTCACATTCATTTGAGAAAAGTAAAAATAAATTAAAAACATTTTCTAATTGGAAAAAAGGACGACTGATTTGAATTATTTTATTATTTCTCTTTAATATCAAACTTCAACTAAAATAAATGCTAATAGTAAAAGAGAAACAATAAAAAACAAAACACAAAAAAAAATAATAATAATAAATAAACAATAAACGCAAGCTTACTTATTAAGTAGTAGTATTAACATTTTAATATTTAGCAAATAATTTATTGCGTTTTTAAACAAAAACTAAAAACTAAACTATAAAACAGTGCTGCATTTAAAACACACTCTTTTTTTTTAAAATACATATATAAATAATTTATACATTCATTTTTTTTTGCTAACTTAAAAACAATAATTAAAGCATCAAGCTCATTGAATTCGAGATCAGTGAAATAAAAGAATATTTAAAAATATCTAACAATATTAAAAAAAAAAAAAATTCAGTAAATAAAAAATACATTAACACAATTTAAAAACATAATTATATTAAACTTTAAACTATTGAATGCAATAATAATTTTATTTAGTTACTACTTAAATTTAATTTATTTAGTTAATTTACTTTTTTTCTCTCACTTGTCCTTTTTTCTAATGAATTTTTGGAAAAGAAATAAGATCAGAAAATTTGTTTACAATAAATTTAAAAAAAAAAATGTTTTTAAAAAGTAAATTTTGCTCTATGTTTATATTCAAATAGTTTAGACGAATTTAGTCTTATTTGTGCGAAATATAATTTATATTATTTATATATAATAATATTATTAATAAACATATAAAAAAAAACAAAATTTGAATCGTTTTTAACATACAATAGCGAAATACTGTCAAATTATTAAGTGTATGTCATCAAAGCAACGATTTTTACATAATTTTGTATGAAAATTTTGTACTTTTTTTAATTGATAAATAAAATATGAAAATAAAATATATTTCCAAATATGTGTTTTTATTTCTATTATTCCAAAACTAAAAAAAAAAAAAAATTATCAAACAAAATTTAACGCTATAACCCATGCTTTTCAAGGCATCATTTTTTGTTTGGAAAAGTATGGGTTATAGCGTTAAACGTCAAGTTCCCCAACGTGTCACTGGACAGCCTTCATCAAAATGGGTGTAATTGCCATCAAACAGTTTTCTGTATTGTACTAAATTTCAGTTTCAAATTATTGGATTTTTAAAAATAAACAAAATTAAAAATACATAATTTTTGATACAATTGTCGCGGTTTTAGCTATGGCAGCTTTATTTCATGCATATGAAGAAATGTATATTGTTACGTCAAAACGCAGAAAATATATTTTAAAAAAAATGGCCTTTTTAGGTACAATCGGACTTAAAAAGGTACGATTTTTACATTAATTAGGCCCCTTTCCAATAAATGCAAATATCGACACTTTTACGGATTGTTGCAGTTGCTTCGTTGATGTACTTTTTTTCTTGCCGAAAAAAAGGACCGAAGGACAAACAAAAAAAAAAAGAATTATAAAAGAATCTGGATCGAAAAAAAGGAGTATCCTTTTAAAAAAATATATATATAGTTGGTAGCATTATAAACAGGTACTTAGGATGCGCAAACATTTCACAGGGTTTCTGAAAGGGTTGTAATTGAAAATTAAACATTCTAATAAGAATTCTTTATTTCAACTGTCTCAAAAAATTGGTAGTTTTCTCAAATACGTAATTGTTTATTACATTTCACAGGTTGGAGTAGTTCAGACTAGTGAAATTCCTAGGAATATTGTCTTAATATTATAGTGTTTGAATTTAGTTTAATTTACGGCTCTTAAACTCGTATTATCTGAAATCTATAAACTTTTCACTTCTTTCTACAGTCGTCAAAAATGTAAATAAAAATATGTTTTTATGGGTTTTTTAATGATTGTCCATATTGGGAGTATGAATGTATAAACTCGTATTTTTTTGTAATTTGGACATTTATTGTGAAAAAGTGATTATTATCGTTAGCCACAACCTTTTCTCATCTTTTTACGTAGCATACGGATTCCGCGTCGAAAGAACTCCTCATCTTTTGAGGCTATCCACGAATCGACCCATTTTTTGAGCTCTTCGATAGAACGGATGTACTGTTCAGCCAGGCCATGTGTCATCGATCGGAACAAGTGGTAATCAGAAGGAGCAATGTCTGGAGAATACGGCGTGTCTATTTTCATATTCTGGCCTCTTATCTTTCAATGCTCGGCTCAAACGCATCAATTGTAGTCGGTAGCGGTCGCCAGTGATCGTTTCATTCGGTTTCAACAGCTCTTAATACACGACACCTTTCATATCCCACCAAATACACAGCATGAGCTTGGATCCCTGGATGTTCGGCTTTGCCGTTGATGTTGATGCATGTCCGGGCGGTCCCCATAATTTTTTACGCTTTGGGTTATCGTAACGTATCCACTTTTCATTGCCAGTCACAATACGATGCAGAAAATCCTTTCTTTTCTGTCATTCAATCAGCAGTTCACATGTGAAAAATCGTCGTTCGACGACTCTCAGCTTCAATTCGTACGGCACCCAATTTCCTTGCTTTTGAATCATTCCCAATGCTTTTAATCGTTTAGAAATGGTTGATTGATCAACTCCTAAAGATTCTGCAAGTTCTTGTTGCGTTTGACATGAATCTTCTTCGAGTAATGCCTTCAATTCTTCATCTTCGAACTTTTTCGGGCCGCCTGAACGTTCCCTGTCTTTAACATCAAATTCACGGGCATACTAACACATTCTAACGTCTATAGCACAGTCAGGATAAGCTTCAGTGAGTAAACGATGTGCTTCAGTTGCGTTTTTCTTTAAATGGAAGAAGCTAATTAAAACTTCCCGCAAATGTTGTTTTGTTGGCACGAAATTCGACATTTTCAGCTATAGTAAAACACTTTTGTAAAATTATGAAAATTATTTGACAGATCAATTCTTATAGTATTTTTGGCGCTCTTCCAGATAGAATAGCTGTCAATGTCAAAAAAAATGGCGCGTATGATAGATATGAAGTTAGTCACAATTACGAGTTTATGCATTCATACTCCCAATAAGTGGACTCAAATCCTAGAATCAACTAGAATATATTAGCATAAAGTTGAGCGAAAGATAAGTAAAGATAAATTTTTTTTTTCACCAATCAATCGTATATCTCTGTTATACAAAACACTCATAACTAGTTTCATAATAACATATTTGACAACCTAGAACATATAGGATTTGGACTAGCCTAAGCACAACCTCTGGTATATTCAATTAAAAAAGTATTAAATGCTAAAAGCATTTGATTCCAATATTAACAACAAAAAATCAACATACTTCACTCAATATATTATTTGCAAACATTATTTTATTTTACTATTCTAGTAGATGACACAATATAGATGCATAAGTCTTTAAGATGCCACTTATACTTTAATAGATACCCAAATATATTTATCTTAATTTTAATTACGAAAAACCAAAAAACTTTTCATCAATATTCGCATCAACATCGATGTCAATGTTATTGTTTAAAACTTTGTTGTTTTTACAATTAATACAACCATTGCAGGTATCAATTTTATCATTGGTGTTCTCACTTACCCTTAAACGACTATCTGCTACAGTCCAAACACGTGCGCCATAATCATTTGATGTACCCATTATATATGTACCCGTTGAATCAAAGTCAACCGAATTAATACCAGCACTACTACCGCCAAGAACTGCACGTGGTTCTGTGCAACCTGTTCAAACACACACAAAATAAATTAATACTCAATTATAATACAAATACATAAGAAAAAAAATAATAATATAATTTAGTACCTTTCCCCACATCCCATAGTTTCACTTTGCGATCTGCACCGCCTGTAGCAACCACACGCTCAGCTGGACTCCAGCGTACCGCATGCGATTCAGTTTCATGCGCTTCGAATTTCATAAATATTGTCGTTGGATTTGATGAATTAAGAAAGCTACCAGTTTTTAGAGCCTCAGTCACTGGCATGTACATATCATCGCCACCGAAATAGTCACCACCAGCGCCACCTCCACCGCCGGCACCGTTATTGCCGCACTGCAACAGCAGACCGTCTTCGTCACCCAGCAGCGACGGACTTATGGAATTACGATTTGGAAATTGAGAATTTGGCTCACGGGTGGCGTCTTCAAGGTCACGCTTCAATTTATCCGAACGTTTTCTGAAAAGTGACGGCAGTCTTTTTCTAGATATTTAATAAGTGGAAGTGCACAATTTATGTTTATGTTTTTCGAAAACAAAAAAAAAAAAAAAGAAGAAGAAAAGAAAAAACATTTTTGGTGTGGTTTTTTGGCTAATCAGTAGGTGTTGATTATTGATCTGTTACTTTGTTGTTGTTTTAAATTTGAAGTTAGAAGAAAAAAAATGTTTTTGGAAGCCATTTTTGTTTTTTTTTGTGAGATGCGGTCGCAGGCGAGGATAGGGTTTTGATTTTGTTTTTTTTTTTTTTAGTTATAAATAGATGTGAGATATTTGCTTTGATTTGGGTTTAGGAGGTAACGAGCATGGAACACAATTCAAATGCAGATGGATGCGGTATGAGAACCAAGTTTTACTTATTATTATAACAAAGAAAAAAACACGCAAGCTTAAAAAAAAAAACAAAACAATTAAACACTTCAACTAAATGCATGCATTCAATTAGAAATGTTGCGTTGCTGCTGTGAATTTGTTTCCGCCCGCACCTAAATTCAATAACCAAAACCAATTTTAGCACAATCGCCAAATCCATTAAAAAAAAAAACATTAGGCAACATTGAATGCAATGATGGATTATTATTCTTGATTGTGGTTGATCAGCAGCGCTCGTAAATTTTTATAGTTGTTTGCTTTGTCCGCTCATTATTTAATTAAAATTTATTGTGATATTTTTTTAATTCCAATCAGTTTTGCAATAGTTCCACCTATACCTTAAATGTTTATGTAAAGTTAAGTTATGAGTTTGTGGCAGGTGTTTGATGATATATGGTACTAAAACTATTCCATGTATAAGTCCCTTTTGTCCCAGTTGAAAACTTTGTCTGTGAGCTAAGTGAGTGAGTGATTCTTTAGTGTTTCAAGGAATTCAAGGAATGATTACTAACTATTTTTGTCAGTTGAACTTATACCAAGTATGAACAACAAAGGCATATCCAACTGGATTATGAAGGCCATTCATTCTATTGCTAGTATCCATGAAATTAATGAATTTACTAATCAATAAAAGTACTGCAGTTTTATTATCTCAAGCTCGCAAGACGATATGTCATTAACAGTATTGCCCGAAAATACGGAATCAGACGAAAAAACAGTTTGGGAACTATAAAACACAACGTAAACTTTTGCCTTTTGCTAATATTACATAGGCAGATCAGATAATCGGTTGGGAAATCGCCACAGTTTCCATGCAGTCAATTTTCGATTTTTGCGTTATTTTTATGAAAAAGTTATGGAAAAAATATCTTAATAAAATTCTTCTATCACAAAAAAAATCGCGCTCTAACGTTTTGGTAAGTTTAGAACTTTATCTCACTTTTTATTTTTTTTTTTTTTTTTTTTTTTTATTTAGGCAATCAAAACTCAGGGGGTACCCCTAAAGAAAATTTATTTGATTTTTTGCAGAATTTTATTAAATATAAATTTATGTTCACTGAAATTACTATTTATTTGTTGAAAAGAAATTGCATATTTATTGATTTTGTTCAAAAACTTTTGTTGGCGTATTTGGGTTATCTATTATAAATTATGATAGGAAGACAATTTTTCTTTCAAGATTGGTAGACAACATGTTTTCAAGCTGGGACAAAATGTAGTTGAAATATTTTAAAGATTCTATATTTTGATTTCATGTTTTTTCTGTGGGAAAAAAAGTTTTAAATTCGGTATACAGAAGATCAATAAGTTCCCGAAATATTTTAATATTAGTTTTTGTAATTCTGTTGTAATTTATCTATGAAATTTGATATTCCTTAGGTTTATCCCTGGATCAAGAAAAAACAGATTCAGAGATAAAAAAAAATTATAATATACTAAAATGCATTTTGCTTTTTTGATAAATCAAAGCTATTTTTTTTATAGTTTTTTATAACAGACTACATCTAAGAAAATTTATGTATTCTGGATTCACTTAAAAATGTAGGTCCTTTATATTAGTGTACAAATATAGCCCATGATAAATACGAAAAACAGTGTCTAAACAGACAATGGGAAATATTAATATATATTATTATTTTTCTGTAAAATATTAACACAAAAATCGGAAGGATTTTTACTTAAGGGGGGAAGCCACTGAAAAAATAAATTTTAGTTTTTAATAATCTACATGAGTATAATTCTCGTCGTACGTAGCGTTTTTGTTTTTTTTTTTTATTATTTTCCACAAAATGGCGACTGATTGAAAATTTTTTTTATGTTTTCAACCCTTTTTTTGCTTCAAAAGAGCTTAGAAAATAGTAAGAATCAAAAATTTGAAAATCGGCTACGCTCAACGATAGCTACTGCAAAGACGAACAAAACGATTAAAAAGATTGAAAATCGGTTAATATTTGATCGAGTTATCGACGCGACCAGTTCGAAAAAAGTCGTTTCGAGAAAAACGCGTTTAAAGTTTTCAGTCCATTAAGTTTTCAGTCTACTTACTATCACTAAAATGACTGTAACTCAAGCAATTTTTGGAATTTTGACTTGCAACATATATGTACACATATTTTTGAACATATAAACTTTAATTTAAGATAAAAAAAAATGTTTCACCCGTCAGAGTGGCCTTCCCCCTTAAAAGCTCCAAGGTTTGCTCAGGTTTAAGCCACGATTATTTTCCCACATTAGATCAGACTAGTGAATCTAAAGACAACTAGTCGGTAAGGCCCCGATAACCGTAGCAATTTTTTTTTTCGGAAGAAATCTCTTTATGAAAAAAACAATCGAAAAAAAGCAGAACCGACATTCTCTTTATGAAGAAACCAAATATCAAAAGAGAGTCAAACTACTCGTTTATTTTTGTTTTGTTATTTGTATATGCTGGGAGATGCCGTTACTTATGTCTTCTCGCTCTCCCATTTATTATTTACCCCCGCTTTAGCAATGATTTTTACAAGGATGAATCCAATGCTTTGTATAATGGGAGAATTTTAAAAACTTCCGACGCTAATATTTTAGAATTGGCTTAACCAATTTCAAATTTGATCATTTTTGACTAACCTGCTCGTCAATTGATATATGTATAATATACACTATCTGTACCACTTCTGGATCATCTGAAATAAGGATGTAGTTACACTAATGTATAGATGACCTTATAGCCCAGTCGGTAAAGTAAAAAAATGCATCAAAAGCTCATAAAAATTCTTAACTGCGATTTTTTCCCAGTAATTATTTGAATTTTGGAGTGCGGAGCCTATAGGAAAAATTGAATTACTCGAAAACCAAACAAGCTAGGAAGAAAAATCAAAAAGGGTTTTGAAGAGAATATAAAATTCAACATAATCTGCTATTTTCATTGACATTTGTATCCAAAATTAACAATATAGTATAGTTGTCTGCTGGTTTTTATTACTTTTACTATTTGCAGTCCTAATAAAAATAACTGGTTTCACCATATGTTATAAATGTATTATCTCATAGTTCAAGACATTACTTCTGAAAATCCTGTTAAAGTTAGAAATAAAAAAATTATCATTTTGCAATTTTATCAGCATATTAAAATCACCCAATTTTTGTCGAATTTTTTAATGTTTATTGTATTTGATGTTTTCTTTTTTCTAATGCAATTTTTTAACTTCTAAATTATTAGAAAATATTGTTAAAAGGTATATAAACTGAAAAAACAATTTTTGAGATATATATTCAATTCGTTTGGGTATTTTTTCTATTTTAAGAAAACAATAAAAAAAAATCGCCAAAAATTTACCCATCTTTAATTTGCTAATAAAATCGCTAAATGTGAATTTTTTTATTTCTAACTTTTACAGGTACTAAATTAGCAATTTCGTATATATTGAATATCTCGAAAACTATGACATATACAAAAAAAATTACTTAAGACCTTTTTTTTAGGAAATCACTCAAGCTTTTTTTTTTGTGGGAATTTTTTGATATTAGTAAAAAAAAAGTCTTTTTTCAGCAAAGGGGGGATTTTTTGGGGGGTCGCTCTGCAACCCCAGTACTGATTTTTGTGGTATTTGAATCTATTATACCCCCACTAACAATTACTGAAGAAAAATCCTAGTTCAGAATTTTTATGATGTAAATCTTTAGAATGACTGGACTATTATGCGACTTTCTTATATTTTCTTCGTGAATTTTAATTGAACCAGATATCTGGCGCCCTCTTTAAGGAAACTGTCTGTGGTAGGAGACAATCGAAGTAAGAAAATGTGAGAGCCAATAACACAGATTCAATTTCACAGTATAAGATTATAGCAAATTAAACTAAACGGATTATAATTTGTAATTTATTTAGTTTAAGTTCGAAATTTTAATTCTGCCCTGACATAAGCGGACTATAGAAAATGTTGTCCAAATAAGTTTAATCCATAAAGGATTAATTCAAAAATTCACGAATTTTTGTTCATGAAAAGGATGCTGGCCTTTAAGGGGGAGGGCCACTGTAACGGGTCAAAAAAAAAATTTTTATTTTAAATTAAAGTTTATATATTCAAAAATATGTGTTCAAAAATATATTTCAAACCAAAATTCCAAAAATTGCTTGAGTTACAGTCATTTTAGTGATAGTAAGTAGACTGAAAATTTAATGGACTGAAAACTTTAAACGCGTTTTGCTCGAAACGACTTTTTCGAACTGGTCGCGTCGATAACTCGATCAAACATTAACCAATTTTTAATTTTTTTATTCGTTTGAGCGTAGCACATTTTAAAATTTTTGATTTCTACTATTTTTAAGCTCTTTTGAAACAAAAAAAAAAGGGTCGAAAACATGAAAAGATTCATATTCCTTTATTTGACACATAAACAAAAATTCCCGAAAATCGCCCATTTTTCCAGCCGTCACAGTGGCCTTCCCCCTTAATTCCATGAAATGTGCTTTGATAAATTTCAAGATATCAAGACAAGAAGCAATATTCCCATTTCAATATTTCCATTCCTGACTCAGGACCACATTACTTGATACATAGTGCCAACGTGTTCTTTGACTCGACCCTCATGAAAGTTGCCATATTTTTATAAACATATTCATGGAATTTTCAAACACATTCTAACACTAACGTCAAATTAACGTTGGCCTGCTCCATGCGCTTAATTTCCGCATTTTTTTTAGATCAGCAAGTCGAATTCTCGGTCGACCCACCTTGAAACATATTCATAGTCGACAAGTTTCTTTTAAATTTTCGGTGTTCAGCTAGAAATATTATTACAAATCTGATACGTTTTCTACTTGCAACAGTTTTCCCTACTTTATGTGCATTGGAAAACTAGATTTCGACTTGAATGCATTGCTATTGCGGAAACTTATTGATCTCACTATACGTTTTATAAACATTTTTGTGTTAAATATGCAATAGTTAAATGATTGATTAATCGGTTTATTTTTTACCGATAAACACATTTCTCAATTGATATATCGGATACCTGAAAACTTTTAATTTTGAATAGTATGAATAGTGAGTATGATTTATAAATATTTATTTCTGCGTTGCATAAACAGAAAATTATTTTTATATTATGTAAATATAAAAAGTTTAATAAATCAATTCAAATGTTAAATACATAGGTACATTTATAAATAAGAAGAATAACAACATCGATTCATACATAACTAAAGAATGAATATCATTATTAACTTTTTTTTCACATTCAATATTTTTTAAACCAAGAAAATGAAATGAAAAAATAATAAACATTAAATAAAATTAAAAAAAAAAACATGCAGACAAATTCAACATAAGTATATATCGAAATACTTAATAACTAAATTAATTAATTACTTAATTAATACTTAATGATAAATTCGAGTTAAGTTACGTTTATATTAAATGAAGATAATAACAAAATTCATTGTAGTACACTCAGTTCAAGCTTGAGCCTTTATGAATCACAAAGAAGAAAAACTTAAGCTACTGATAACTTAGTGATAACCTTTCACATGCCAAACACAAATACAAATATATGTATAAAAAAATATTTCAAAAAAAACATAAGAACAATAAATTAATGTAGGTATATAAAAGTATGTAATGCATTTCGAACACATTCCAAAAAATAATGAATTCACTTTTTGATTTTTTTTTTTTTTTTTATGTAGTTGGAGAGTAAAGCATTTTTAATTATTTCTTATTATAATTTTTTTTTACATCACCAGAAAATTAATAAAGTAATAAGAAAAAAAACAGGTAGATGTATCCATTAACCATGATAAGCCAAAATAAATAGTTCAAGTTAATTCATTAAGTTTTAAGTTTAAAAACAAACAAAAAAAAAAACAGAGGGTAACATTTTATTCGAAAAATCAACAACAACCAGTTGAGATTTGCTGAACTTACCTTATGAAGTTCTCGTTCTCTTCATTCAATTTATCAGCATCCTTTGATTTGTATCGCATCAAACGGTCCAGCAAGCACCGATTTTCATCCTGTGGTGAATTTACAACACTTTTAGTAAATATTTTTTTCATTTTTGCAACAGAAAACAAGAGCAAGAACAACAAGAAACTTGTATTATATTTATTAAATATTTATTTAAAAGAATATCGTGGAGAAATGCAGCATGACACGCTGACGACTACTCGAAGACAATGAAAATTAAAACAACAAAAAAAATTGAAAAACACTTTTCCCGATTGCGCACAAACACACATATACAGATACAAACACATACACGCACGCACACACGTTCAGTGAATGTTTGCTTGGAAAACTCATTTGTCTTTTTTCTGCTTTTCGCTTTTCTTTTTAATTTTTTTTTTTTTTTTTTTTTTTTTTTTTGCAAAAGTGTAAATATGACGATATACTCATCGTCGTCGTATACTTTGAAGTGGATCAAATCCATTTAATTAATAAATTTTCTACGACTTTTACGCAGTGGCGTTGTATGAAAAAAATTACAAAGTTTCACTTCACTTTCTAATTTTTTTGGTAATTCAAATAAAACTTAATTTTGACCATTAAGAGTGCGGAACAAAATGAACAAAAAAAAAGCAAAAGTTTCTAAGGGAAAACAAACAAAATTCACTACGCGTATAAATCAATTTAGAACTTTCGCTCTTAAGAAACTTTTGATCGATTATTATCATATTAAGTTCCTCTAGAAAATACAAACATTTTCTATTTTGTTCCATTTTAGAAAAATTACGCCATAAATATTAAAAGAAATGCATGGATTTAAATCAGTGGTGGCCATTTTATAAAATTAGAAACGCCTTTGCACTGAAGCACCGAAAATGTGTGAAAAAAGAGACAACGAATATTTGCTGATCAAGCATATACGTATTAAAGAGCTTAAAGCTCGTATTGCGCTCTTCGCAATCCGTTTTCCCGGCTAGTATGAAAATATAAACCTAATTTTTCAGGATATGAAAATTTATGAGATTCCGAAACAAACAATACCGCGCGGATTAAAAATGCCGCTTCCTAGCAAAAACTGTATTTCTTCGTTCAGAGAATTTTGGCAGATTACAAAAATGTTCTGTTTTCGTTTCATAATTTTTTTTCAATACCTCAAAACTAAATAAATCTATTATTTAGTCCGCCACTGTGTATTTAACACTAATCACATGTTTATTTTTGTTTCGCAGGAAATAAATATTTTTAAATTATTTTATGGGTAAACAAAAACAAAAAAACGCTTTTATTAAGTCTGTGGTAGCATCAACGGATATGCTCATATAAAAGAAAATTAATTTGTTATATTTTTATGAGCCAAATAGTGCAAAATTTAGGAAACAGAAGAACCGATTATTGATAATATTGTTGTTTATAATAATGCCTATAAAAATATTTGAGTTTCTTGGAGAAATTCTAGAGATTGTGAAACAACAATAGCCAGAAGGTCTGTTGAATAAATAATTATATAGTAATGTTGGTATTACGTAGGTAGCTTGGTATTTACTCTTTACCACTTGACATTAAAACTGAACGTCGTCTTGGGTGCTTCAAACATATACATTTCTGATTTATATGGTTTGAGTTTTTGTGTGTAGTAATTGTATTTATATTTAAGTTTATTGTAAATTATTTTAAGTAATATCAAATAAGTTACCTATGCTGATGTACAATCAAAAGACTGCAAGTCCTACTTTGTACAATTAAAAAAAAAAAAAAAAAGTAACTGCCTGGAATTTGTTTCGAAATACCTTTCTTATACCAGCTGTCATATGCCAGATGATTATTATAATACTCAATAAAAAAAACCGAAGCTCAACCGAGAATCAATTTATCCCAAAACATCGAATAAACAAATATTAGTGAAATATTAAGGAGAGTTCGGGCTACTTACAGAAATATCGCAATGATCTATAGATTAAAAGTATTTATAGATTAAAAACACTCTTTGGTCTACATACGTTACATTAAAAAAAATGATGGAACTAGCAGCTTGAGTTCAGACCTCTGTTTAAATAGATTATTGGTTACTAAACGTCTACTGAATCCTTCATGGCAATCAAATGTAGAGTATTAAAACTATTCCTTTTAAACCAATTCTTCTTTCAATGTTTTTTTTTTTTAATTTCATCCTTTTTATAAACAAATTTATTTTTGTAATAAGTCTTGCCACTGTTTTGCATTAAATGAATTAAATACATATTGTTCACTGCTGTCCACCTACTGGCAATTTTCACAGAAAAAAAAAAAAGAAAAACATATTTATATAAAAAAAACAACAACCTGAGATACATATACATAGCTAGTAGCTATAGTGGCAAATGTGTGTATATGAAGCATGTGAGGAATCACTTTCAATGTCAAGTAAGAGAAAAGTATGTGACTATAATAAAACAATAACAACAACAGCAACAACACAATTCAATTTCTCAACGCATTCTGCAATAAATATTGAAAGCAAAAAATCACAATAACAACAAAAATATTCTATAAAGTTAATGTTTTTTGTATCCACACCCAAAATGTACCCGCTTTTTAATTTAAGAATTTGTTCACATTTACACACACGTAAATAAATAAGCGACAAGGCGGCAATGCAGCGTAGAACACCGCAGCGCGTTTATTGAATTGTGTCAGTTTTATCAAAACTTATACATATTATATTTTTAGGTTGTCAATATTACCCAATATTGTACAGGATTTTTAAAATTCTAGGTTAACCAGAAGCTGATAACACTTGATAATCTTTACCTATTTATTTTCCAATATTTTGAATAATTTCATAAAACTTGAGAATTACAAGTGTGCAAAGTATGTAAGTGCAAGCACAAGTACAAGAACAATAAAAGTACAAGTACAAGCACAAGCACAAGCACAAGCACAAGCACAAGTACAAGTACAAGTACAAGTACGAGTACAAGTACAAGTACATGTACAACTACAAGTACAAGTACAAGTACAAGTACAAGTACAAGTACAAGTACAAGTACAAGTACAAGTACAAGTACAAGTACAAGTACAAGTACAAGTACAAGTACAAGTACAAGTACAAGTACAAGTACAAGTACAAGTACAAGTACAAGTACAAGTACAAGTACAAGTACAAGTACAAGTACAAGTACAAGTACAAGTACAAGTACAAGTACAAGTACAAGTACAAGTACAAGTACAAGTACAAGTACAAGTACAAGTACAAGTACAAGTACAAGTACAAGTACAAGAACAAGTACAAGTACAAGTTTAAGGCGATTGGGTGCTTTCACATTTTGGAAACTTCTCGACCTTCAAGAAATTTTTCGCTAAAAACGTAATATTTTTATCTACTCCTCAGATGAGTTAAAAGCCTTGATTCATTTTCATTAATCTAACTTTTTATTTTGGCTGAATGTAGATAGAATATTATTATCTTAATATATCAAAGAATATAAATCATCAGCATGTAAGATAATAACAAAAACCTTTGCAGAAACATATAATGGGTATTCACGCGTTGATGCAAAAGTGCGAAAATGCGACTTAAAGCACTATGATGTGAGCGTTCAATGCAAATATTGGAGATGTGAAATAGGAGATGCGAAATATTTTAACTGTCAAAATATTACAATCTCATTGAAAAATAATGAAAATATTTTGGATTTTTCTAGCGAATTTAAAGGTACAAAGGTGTCAAATTTCCGCAATCCGCACTTTCGCAACGTCTAATGTTGCATCAACCCGTGAATACCTATATAGTTTAAAAACTTTTGCAATTTTGAAGAATCCACATTTTATGAGTTAAGAGTCATATTATAGTGAAACAAGCCTATTTTTTCTGAAACTTTCATGTACTTCCTTACGAAGTACCCAGTTATATATTCGAAGCCGGAACAAATCAATCTCTAAGTTAAAAGTGCACCCAATAGCTTGCGTCAGTCTTCTCTTGCACTAAATGAAGATTTATCTTTCTCGTCTGTCTTCACAAGCAACTAAAATTCGAAATTTTTAGTGGTCAATATTTTTTCATCACTAATAATATCGAAACTAACAACAGAAGTAAAAAAAGATTATTTTTTTGCCTTACCTACAAACACTAGTGAATGCTCTTAGAAATCAGACATCTACCAGGTTGAAAGTCAAACACTAACGAAACTCATTTATGATGAATAATACAGATCTTTATTTAAAAATTTGTTTTCAACTATTTCGGGGCCTTAGTGCATCAAGTTAAAAATTGTTTATAATGTCCATTAATTTCTATTGTAATAAAGATAATACAGTAGTTCTATTTCAGATATCTAAGTTAGACTATTGACAAGAAGATGTGCTGGAAAGCTTGTTAAGTTTAATTCAAAATTTCTCAGAATTCTATTTTATAGACTTGATCTAATATGATTCTCAATGCTTCATATGTATGTAGAGAATTCGATTTTTTCGTAAATTTCCAAAAATATTTTTTCAAATGAACTGCAACGACGCCGATAGTTTTAGTTGAGCGCGCCGATGAGTCACTCATATATTTGTATTAATATATGTATAAAAACATATATACACTAGCGGAGCCAATGGGGGTTTTGCATATATCAAAATATAAAACAATTATTTATAAAGAAAATTAGTAAATAAAATTTATGAATGCGAATAAATACAGAAATCATTCACACTCGTGACTTTGATAGAGGAAGAAACATTTCTATATATTTTCTTGCATACAATATTCCACCGTATTTCTATACACAAATTTATCTAGAGAATAAAATCTTCAAAAATAAATTTGCTCTATATTTAAACGGAACAACTGCTATCGCATAAATAACAACAAAAAAAAGCAAACAAAGTTGCGATTATTATTGACAAAACAACAAAAAGCGAGCGTGCATTGCCTTTAGGCTTCAAAGTGATTAACATCAATATTAAAAGTAAATATTTTAACAACTAGTTATAGGTACGCAAACATAAGCTTTTTAAAAACATATTCTATTAGAAAAAAAAAAAGTAGGAGTTCGAAAAGAGATCGAAATTTTTAATGACTCGACATAAAAATGAAGCAGATTTACATTAATTGTGTAAACTACTTGTAAATACCCGAACATGCATACACACATACAAATATTATTACATCTTTCATATGCCACTGGCACAATTTTGGCCTCGTGCCACAAATTTGAATGCAAAGTCAAAGTCATTTTCGCGCTTTTAGGCGATGCGTATCGTTGCGTTACGTTGTATATGTTGGCAATCGTGTTTTCATTCAAAAAGCAAACATTTTTAAGTATTTGGGTTCATTCACATTAATTGAGGAATTTTCGTTTAAATGCAATGATATTGAAATGAATTGTAGGGCAGGCAGCGCTTTTTTGGGGGAGGCGTATAAAAATATATAAGCTAAGTATAGAATATATTGTCATTGAAAAGCTTGAATTAATATATTTTATAATTACTAGCAATAACCGGAAACTACTGGTTATTCTAATCCAAAAGTTAATTATTAGATGGTAGGAAATCGTATGAATTATTAATTCAGTAGGTATGTAAATACGAAAACCATACAAATATATCTTCATATTGTTATTAAAACAAAGTTTTGTTTAATTAGTATCAATATGTTTAATTTACATAATGTTTATTACTAAGTAGAATAATACACCTGTGTTTATGCATGATAATATTCATTGCGACTGAGACACCTAGAAGCACAGTGCAGCGAAGGTGGCCAAAAATTCAAAAACTGTAATTTTATTCAAAATGTAATAAAAGATACATAAAAATTTAATTTTTTAAATCAAGTATAAGTTTTTGATTCGATGGCATCAATTTGCAATGAATGCCAAATTTAAAAATAGTTTTGAAGCTGCCTTTTTGGTTAAACACCATAAAGATCCAAAAATTAGTGCTAAAGCTTCAGAAAAATACATCAAATCTTCAGTTTCAATCGTTTGATTTTGCATAAAGCGAGTGTTGACGACGGTGAGGGCAGAAAGAAAGTCACTTCGACCAGACCTGAAAAGGCCCTATGGAGCTTGTATGAAAAAAATACGCATTCCCTAAGAGAAGCCCAACAACAACTATTGAAAAAAATATCAACGTATCAGTCTTTATAGAACGGAAATGCAAGCAAATTACAGCAAAAAGAAGCTTATTTAAATGTCTGAAGTGTATATAGACAGGATTAACTGTGGAGTATGTGGAACAATTGAGCCAAATTTACACCAGGAAATGCCAAGCAACTATTGACAACAGTGGCGACTGGACAAATATTAAAACTAACACAAAAATATTTTCTATTGAATAAAAAAAATTAATTAGTACGTTTATGTGTATGCCGTTATGTAAATTAAAATACATTACAGGGAACCAGTGGGAGTAGTGCTAGAAAGAAATTGCTGTAGATTTTATAAATGGTAGAAAACTATAAAAATAGCTGATTTTATTATCTTATGATCTTATTTAAATTTAATTATTATGATTTCAGTAAATAACCTTTCTCTGTTGAAATTCACACTGACAAATAGCCTAGTAGCTTGAAGCTGAAAAAGCACCAGGTATTTTAGAAACTTCATCTGCGATTGGAAAACTCTAATATAAGCCAGCAGAGAAGCTTGAAAGATAATATGTCTGCTCGAAATTGTAAAAAGCTTATACAGTAACAGTTAGTTTTAAAATCACATTGCAAATTATAATCAAAACGGCATAAAAGTTAATTCAGAATTATAACTGCACTAGAAGTGAGATTACAAATGGTTTGAATATTAAAAACAACAGCTGGCTATGATTTAGTTTCAACAGAATTTTTTCAAAACCTTCCAGTAAGAAGTCAATAAGGTGAAGATAGTACAAGTCTGTTTATCATTAACACATTTATCTTAAATTCAATGTCCAAAGTATAGGAGGTGTTAATGAATGAAAGCAAAAACGTACACGAAACTTCATCATAACGTCCAATTTAACTCCAAGAAACATTAATACTCAGTAAACTTAAAATACTGAATGAAACTAAACACATAATTCCTAACTACCACACAGTGATTATATCCTACACAACGTACAGTGATTCGTCCAATAGGTTAAAGTCAAGAAATCCATGGAATCTAGACCTATAGAACTTGATACCAATTTACGGATACATTTTCAACTAATAAAAAATCTTGTCGATGAAATAATTAATGAGGGTGCCTACACTTCAGTAATTTAATATATAATTTTTTCAATGTTCGTTTGAGCTTTTTAGTAGATTAAAAATTCCCAAAATAATTTTGTCTTGTTTTTGTTAAATTAAGTGCTTGTTTTTTCTTTTAGTACTTAATCCCTTTTTTGTTCTTTCAAGATATTTATATACAAATTTACCCCGATTTTTTTTTATTTGATCCTGAAAATAACCAATTTTTTGAAAAAACAAAGTGGATGGAAGGGAAGGGGTGAGGGAGGAGGGGGGGAGGGGGGCGGGGGAATGCGAAAACTCAAAAGTTACGTTCTTTCAAACTTTTACTGAAAAACTATTAAATTTATAAAATCAATCAACATTATTAATACCATTAAACAAAACATATTTAATTAAAACCAGTCTATGCAAAATGCAATTTCAAGCCTAATTTATAGCGAAACAACTAGCAATACATTACAACTTATTTTATATTCAACCTAAATTTACTTAAGTATGTATTTTAATACTAATCGAAGAGCTCCTCACTTTTGTTTAACACGATCGAATTACTGTGCGAGACTGGGGAAAATATTCGCGGAAATTAATTTGGGGTCACACTTTAATTTATTTATTTAATCATTAATTCACATCTTAGTACAACATCGAAAAATAAAATCTGATTAAAAATAAATTTGATTGATATTTTTAAATGGTAACTTTTATGTGCTTAATTTGTCAGGATCAAAAAAAAATAATAATAATAATATTTATTAAAAAAATTGGGAAATATGTTGCAATGATTTTTTTCAAAAAGTCAGAGGAAAATTTATGTATCTTAATATATTATCTTAATATTCTCTACCTAGAATTTTGAGGAAAATTAGTTTTGATTGCAAACTCTTCACCGACCACAACTAAATCTATGATATTAATTTCGAGCCCAAAATCATAATTCTAGTACCATTTTGGTTAATTTTCGTTATAAGACAACCCAGTTTAGCCCAAAATATAATTGAATAAATTGGCTTAATGGAAAAACATACCAATTAAAAAATAAGATGTTGGTATACAATCAATGGAATATAGCTTTGGGATATGACAATACGAAAAATATTAATTTAACTCCACAGCTTCAGAGCAAAACACTGAGGACCATGTGAAATACACCATAATATGAACGAAACTCTGACGATATGAACGAATACCCACGCTACAAAAAAATTATTTTTATTCTCTGTACTAGTGGTAAATATGTAACACAATTTCATAAAAATAAAAACAAATATTGCAAATTAAAAATTAATCATAATTCTATTTATATTATTTATATTAAGATGATGTCAATATTTAATTTTCCTTCTATTAGAATCTAAAAGTTTTTTATCACATATTATTTTTATATTATATTAGTAATATTTAACGGGAACAAAAAATAATTAACTTATTCGAAGCTCTTGAAAAATTATGAAGGAAAGAATATTTATGCATCCTTAAAAAAAAAATACTTGTTACATACAAATAAATTTATAATTAAAGCATTTTGCTGCTCATAACTTGATGCATGAGATGATTATAAATAGAAAACGAATTAGCTTTGTTACAAAAAATAAAAATAACTCTCGTTCACTTTTTGAAAAATCATTTGTAATTATCAGAAAATAATTAAATTTTTAAATTATTGTAAAATTTCGTTTAACTAAACTCTTAATTTATATTGTTTTTTTTTTTTTTTAATTTAAATTTTAACCTGCACTAAAAAACTGACCTTTAAGTAAACTACTTGCATTGAAACTAATGTAAGTTGTAAAAATTAGCAATATTTCTTTACTTGTCACTATTCACTTGTTATTGGTTACTAAGCTAATATGCAAATGCAAAATGAATATCTTTCGATTTTGGATTATAATATCAGAAATTTCATATCAAACAAAATCAGATAGGTTCTTATCAAATACACGATCACGCAATCAATATAAATCAATGTAAATGTAATATAAGAATAATGGACACATAAATTCATGATAACAAAATAAATCAACATAATAATAAACAGCAATAACAATAATATAGAGATTACAATCTCTCAATTGTTGTGAATGAAAAAAAAGCAAAGCACTTGATATTAAATAAAATCATTATAATCATAAACGCATTTTCCCTAACGCATTGTGAAAATTAAACGTATGCGTTATTATTTAAACATTAACTAAGGTAATGATATCAGTATAAAAAATCTTATCAAACTCTACTACTCGACTATACTAATGTTATCAAATGATTAATTTCTTTTTAAACTCGTGCGATAATTATACACAAGAAAAAAATTCACATTTTAGTTGACAATTTTAATAGCTTTCATTTGCTGCATCATATTCATGACTAATGCAAGTAAGTAAAACGTAATATTTTTTTTAATAAAATGCAGCTAGTTTTAGAATAATATCAACAACGATTATAACATTTTAAAAAGTAAATATTTGAATAATGTCTATACTATTATCATCATCTCTTTACTTACAACAACCAACGAAACCACGGTTTAATTAAATACTATTGCTGTGTATGCGGTTTTGAGTGTAGAATATATATTTTGAAAGTATTAATTTGCACTCTTTTTTAGATGAATTTTTAAAAATCATAAAAATATGAAATAATATTTTTTCACTATTTCGCAATTTTGTTTGCAATATTTTATTAATTTGTCACTTTTACAGATTTAGATTTTTTTCCTAATCATTTTGTTTAGGTTTTTATAAAACTAGAATGTTTTGACTTCAGAAACAAAATGTGTTTGATAGTTTTTAAAAGTTTCAAAAAGATCATTCAAGTTTATAAAAAAAAAAACAAAAATTATTCAAGTTGGCAGTTTCAAATGGTTTGATTGTCATGAGCCGCATGTGGTTTTTAGACAATGAACGTGATAATATAGAATTCTATTGTTTTCTGACAGCACAAACTGCTTGCAGAATGAACATTAGTTTTTATAATTAAAAATTATAAGTGAAGATGAGTATAAAAAAAATTTAATAGAATGCAATGCATTTTAACCAATAACGACTTAAGCAATTCTCAAAAAATATGGCATTTTTTGGAATCCTATCTCACATGTTCCCATAAAAAATTATATATTCATATGATCATATGAGCTCACATGAGTCATTTAAGGTTAAATCTTCGTAAAATGTAAATTCTTAGCATAAGTGAAGTTTAAGTGAAAATATAAAAATTTTGGTTTTTCAAAGCTTATCATATTTATTTGATTGATTTCGATCTAAAAGATCTCTTAAAATTTGTATATCATAGCATATAACTCAATCTCGTTCTCATGAGTTAATTGAGGCAAGAAGTTCATAAAACTTCTTTTGAAAAACTATCATCTCATATCCTTCAACCATTTTCTAAGTCTTTGAGAGCACTTTCATAATAACATATTTTTGTATATATATTTAAAAAAAAGGAATGTGATAACATTAGAGTCAATGCTAATTTTTACGCTATTTTTAATAAAAATTTTAACTCCAAATTGATCAAAATATAATCATGGAGTTAAAAAAATTCTACTTTTTCGCTCGTGAACTGAAAGAAAACTGAAAAACAAGGATTGATATTGATTTTATTGGTAAAATCTATTAATTTCCCTTGGTATATGTAAAAGAGTGACAAGAAAATTTAGTCTTTCACTGGGTTTCACTCTTGGTAATGCTGGTAAACAAATATTAGATTTATTCTAAAATTTAGTAACAAATTTAAGAAAGTTAAGAAATTGGAACCTATTTTCAACAATAGCGGGATACCTTTTAAAAGAGTGCAGGAGGGCCTGGTATCTTGAGTTTTAATTTACATTTGTCTGTTAGATAAATCAGTAGTGTAATCAACCAAATATGATATATTTAAAAAATGATTGATCTTTTTCCTCCAAGAGCAAGAATTTCGAATTAGAATTATAAGATAGCGGAATATCATTGAACAGAACGGATCAGGAAACGAAAAAGAAAACCGATGTCTCGTTTCTTGTGTTCGCTCTTTTAAACAATGAGAATACATCTTTGAGAAAGATCAAAAATAAGATACTTTTCAAAAAATATTATACTAAATATATATAATATAATGTATTGCGCCCAACGCAACCCAATCAAAGCAGAAATTTTAGAGAACAATTCAATAATAATTTTACAAGAAATTCACTTTCAAAAAATTTCTCAAGATTCCATTTCACCACTCACCTGAACACCTCGTAGCTTATCTTCCAAAGCGCTAAACGCCAGTTGTAATGCTGTATGCTCGTCCAGCATAGTGGTGTTTAATTTCTTTAATTCTTCTAAACTGGATTTTAACATTTGCACTTCAGCGCGTAGAGTATTATTGGCAGTTTGTACTTGAGCAAGGCTACAGAAAAAAAATAGTAAATTATATTTAGTTTTATATAGAGACTTAAAAGCTGTTAAAAACAAAAACAATAATTAAACAAAGTCGCGCACTTGCGTTCCTTTTCTGCAATGATTTTTTTCTGCTTCTCCATTTCCATGTTGAGGTCGACAATCATTTGTGAATTTTCGCCTTTGCGTTTATGCAGATCGGTGAGCTCCTCCTGTTGTGCTAGCAGTTTCTTTTCTAATGCTGCAATGGCCATTTGTGCTCCAGCGGCATCCTTACCACCACCACCTGTTGAGAGCGCAGTTCGCAACTGTTCATTTTCTACGGATAGCTTTAAGCTGTCTGCTTTTAATTGAGCGACATTGTCCAGCAAACGATTATCTAAATTAAGAGAAAGAAATAATTAGAAATGATGGCTATGAGCTGGGATGAAATGAAGGAGTCTCCCGCTCTAAAAACGCTTTGACAGAAATTTACTTTGCAGTATGATTTCCTTGAAATTGCCCGTTTCTTTGCGATCGCGTTCACGTAAACGAGTCGTTAGACATTTCCTCCATTCGGGCTCATCTCCAGACATTATGCTCTGTGTGTTTTACAAGTGGGCGTGGGTGGTGTCAAGCCAGTTTAATCTAGTTTGTTGTATTATTTCTTGTTTTGTTATTTAGCTTGAGTCAAAGAAATCCTATCTTTTTCCCCAAATTAGATGCAATTTCACTTTTTACTTAAATTATCGTCACTTTTTGCATACGTTTAGCATTCGTATACTTTATCATATAAACGACATTTTATTGCTGTATTAATTGCTTTCGAACGGTTTAATAAGGATATAGAATTTACAGTAAAATTAATTTTTAAAAACGATTTTATATGAACAACTATACACGATTCCTGTAAATTTCTTTCCTAAGTTTTGTTTTGCTATTTTGACAGTTTACAGGGTTGCATGGCCAAATGAAAACATATGTGCTCAAAAAGTATGATCGTGAAAAAGTATGAAATGGTAAAAATAAGCTCAGCATATTTGTGTCACTCTGTGATTTTTTTACAGAGTTGCATCTGAAAATGTTTGTTCTAAAAGTAAAAAAAAAACTTAAACGCCAAACCATTGGTTTAAATTGACTTAACCACATTTCAGAAAGCTTCTTTTACTGCCATCGGCTTTTTTGTTAAATAAAATAAATCGCCCACTCCGTATGAACATGTAAAGAGGACAGCTGGCATATAAATTTTGGTAACTTTTCGTTTTGACCACAGTCGTTTAGTTCCCCGTTTATTTTTAAGATTTGTCTAAGCCAGTTTGGGTCCAATATGGTTAAGCCCTAACACTACAATGATTCAATTATTATACCTATAACCTAAACTATATTTAAAAAAACTCAATGGTTCCAAAAAATTGTGGAGTAAACCCATTAAATTTTTCTGAAAAATAAGTTTAAAAATAAGTTAATTGGAAATCAAAGTTGTTTTAAAAGTATTTGCAAACGTACCGTTAAAATTCAATTTTATGTTTTGCTGCATCTTTCACAGTTTGCATAAAGTTTTGGTCAGTCAAGGCGTCACGTGGCCTGCAACTCGTGTTTTTAAAAACTTTCCGTACATCGTAAGACAAAAACCAACGACCATGCCCAGCTTATTGCCTAATACTGATATATGGGAAATGGTTTGGAAAAAGGTTTGTTTTTTTTTTTTTAACAAATTTTCTTCTGCCATTTCAATTTTTGTTAACTTTTTACGACGGGAAAAAGTTTTATTTAAACCGTCGTAATGAGTTTAACTCATATGGAAGAGATATCTTTCAAAAGGAGTTTTGGTAGTGGTACCTTAAATATTTGAGGAGCTTTTTACTGCAATGGAATGCTGGAAATATCTTTTCTAAGTGGTCGAATGAATTCTGCGAAATATATACCATTGTAGACATGTTAACGCTTCACTTCTCACTAGTGATGTAAGGGACGTCTGCATTCATTGCATTTGAAAAATTCGCATAATTTTGGCATTCGCAATTTACTACTATCAAAGTACCGCCTTTGCATACAAAGTATCATTGTCTTTCGAATTATAGTTTGTCAGTTACGTGACTTCAACTTTTATGGAAGGTGCCCCACCCACTTACCTAAAAAATGCCAAATTCTGCCCAGTAAGTACTACCAACATACCTTATCTCACACAAACTTCCATTGTCTTCTTTACCATGTTTCCTTAGATATGCCAATTCAAGTATTTAGTTTGTATGGGAGGTACTACGCCTATGTTTAAACGGGGAATGTCACCATTATAATAATAAATATTTTTTTAAATTGGATCAGTACCTCAAGAGATTACTTCTATAATACGTCCAAACTTTACGAAATTATTAATGGTATAGATTTATAGAAATTTGGTTGTAATTTTTTTGGATAGGTAGTGAACCTAAGTTTCCTAAGGCTCTAACAAGCAGGAGAAGCATTTTTGAAATATTTGTATGTCTCCAAAATTCACGGCACGCTTTATCATAATCTTATAAAAGCTTGATATTTAAAAATTTGATGTTAAGACTTTAGCAAATTAAGGTAGCAATATATATACCAGATTAAAGAAACTATTGAATAAGAATAATTAATTTTTGCGTGCTTAAAACAATCGTGATCTAAATCTATTGAGAATTACCGTACGTCTCTATTTTTTTAAATCACTATCCGCCTTCGCGCTTGTTCTAAAACCGGCTAATGTTTACTTTTACTAACTTCCGCCACTTCCGCAATGTATGCATTTCCATTGCAAAGCTCGGTGCAAATTATTCAAATCATACTTACATATTTTTGAATTTATATTAAAATCTTAAAAGTGCTTATTTATAAATTATTCATAGCATATTAGCCAAGAATATTAAAATTTGTTTAATCACAATTCACCAAACTCAGGAGTCTGATATTCTATTGGTTGGTAAACCTACAAACATTTCAGCTTTTAAAAATAGATTTTCTCAAAACAGTATTTTAACACATTCATGGTTTTTGCAACAAAGAAAAGAAGTGTAACTGCTGTGTCTAAAGAACTTTCACCTCAAAAACTGTCATTGGAATTAAATTAATGCTTAGAATTTGCATATATATTATTAATATTAAGCAGTATTTTTTCAATTTATTAAAATCAATTATCTACCCATGGCTATTTAATAGCTATATGCTTTGGTAGAGTTTGCAAATGACTCTGTAAAGCACTTTTAAAAACGAGTTAATAAAGATGCTTTAAATTCATCATGTCAACTCTTAAAAATAATGTGCAAATATTTATACTCATTCGTAGCATATTCTCTATTTCGAAATTATTGGCATATGACGACACTAAAGCAATCAAATATCGTTTTTCAAAATCACAGACGAAAACATTGATAGCTGAGCAAATAAGCAATAGCAAAAAAATAAGCTAGGTGTAATCCCACATAAAAAAAAGTCAACAAATCAAGCATTTAAAAACGCCAAAAATATGAATCACTCTTCAATCTCAACTCAAATAAATATGAGGAAAAAGTCGCGCACGTTATAATTACATAAATAATTATTATATACTATGTGAGCAGCAATTTGGCGGCTCTTACCAGTTTCATAGCTGTTAGACGAGGAAAGATTTTAAGCTTATAAGGTAAACTCGCTTTGATTTTGACTTTGGTCTCGAAACATGTAGACGTAACGACGTATTTGAAAACGAGTGGTGGTAACAGCAATCGCATGTAGGTGGCGTCATATCATATTTGTTGTTACTATTATGATGTTTTTGTTTTTTGCGCGGCCAGAACACAAAACACAATAAATATTTACTAAATAGAGGTAGGAATAGCGTCATCGACTAATTTGTGGGTTTGATTTCTATAAATTTTTTGTTCATTTCTATTTCACAAAAGTTGTTTAGCAACTTTCAAAGCGTCAATTTTATATTTTAAAATACCAGATTCGCTTAAATTTCTCAGTTAACTTTTGAACTTCAGACGAAACGGATTCGCATAATAAACTAATATCTAATCTTTAAAACATACAAAGTGTGTCTCTAATTAATAGTGCAAATCTTAAATACATAAGTGATAAGAATATCATACTTTTTCGTACCTGCATACATAAATATCTCACCGACCATAAAAATGCCATTTGGAAAGAGGGACGATTATATTCCCATTAAGTGCGAGGGCTGGAATGGTAAATTCGTCTATGGCCAAGGAGCTTCCAATAATGTCTCGAAAGTCCGTCGTCATAATCAAATGGTTACCGATACTTCAAACTTTTATGGCTTTAATTCGGAGCCCATTGTATTGCCCACTGCCTGGGATGGTACATTTGTAAAAGGTAATGAGACACGCATCAAGCCTGAAAGAAATCGTTCAGACGATCAGGAATATTTCCAGTATAATACCGAACCAACCATTTTGCCAACCGAATGGAGTGGGGAATTTGTCTTGGATCCAAATGATGTGCGCATTAAGCCCGAAAGAAATTACTCAGATGTGCGCGATTATGCTGAAGCTAGCCGTTTTAGACGTGTGAATTAAATGTTCCACTGAATTAATGGGCAAAATCCAAATAATAATGTTTAATCAAATAGAACGGGAGTAGTGTTGATTATTTTTCTACACAGACCCGATCGTTTATTATTTCTACTACTAACCAAGTGGAAGTTTTTTTGTTTCTTACTAACAGTCCGAGATTTGGAATATACAACAAATAAAGTATTGCAAAAATGGACTTAAGATGCATCAAGCAGTTGATTAAAATAGTTTGAAAGATATAATTATAAAAATAAACAAAATACTCCTAATTATGTATAAGATATTTTTTTGTTATGCAATTTTATATTTTGTTGTTAAAAAGCATTCAGACTTCAAAATTTATAAATATACTATGTAGGGTTTACTATAAAACATAACAGTGTTTTTAAACTGTACAAATCAACGATCAAGCGGACTCAAAGGAATGTTACACTTAATTAAGTAATAAAAATTTAATTTTTTTTTTTTGTTGCATACACAAATTAATTATTTATTTTCATTAAACGCACACTGTTAATGATAATTGGGTTTGTCATGTTTACTAATAAAAAATAGTTTGAAAAATAAAGAAGAATTGTTAAATGAGTTTATTTAATAATATAAAAAAAAACTTTTTGCTCTAGTTTGATTTATAACAATTTCATCATTAATTCCTGATTCTCCCATTGAAGCATAGAGCTTCAAAATAATTTACTTATAATTTCCATTGAATGATGAAGGAGGTTGAGACTCCACTTCTTCAAGCTGTTAAAAATTTTGCTGAAAAGTCGCAATAAATTTGAAGACGTGGGAGAAGAAAATAAAATTGTAATGGAATCCCCGCACAAAGCGTGACGCTTCTCAAACTAAAAAACTGCATGGTCTACATTTGTACTTCGAAGCTTTTGAAATTAATAATCCATAACAATGAGAGCATTCTCAAATAGCCTCTCCTTTTCTACATTTAAATTCCGCGGCCAAAGTTAAATGATTTTTATTCTATAGAGATAACGAATTAAAACTACAAAGATTTTGGGGCAAAAGTATCTTATAGAAAGTCGAACACTTGATATTAACGAAAACCGTGAAAGATTTTTGGAGAGTCTTTTCTTTACTATGAAAGAAGAAAAATTATACCACTGGAAAATAAGTTGAACGCTAGAACGCTTGAATCTCTGAAAATACGTACCATTTACTGGAAAAAGCTCTACCCTGCATATAAACTTCGTTTATGACCTTATAATTCGAAATCTGTAAATGTTTTAGGACACTTTTTCGTAATTTTTTTGGTTTTTTTATTTTTTAGGTAATTTTTTCTATTTTTTGGGGCATTTATTAGGCAATTTAATAAAATTATATTAAATTTTGATAATGAATGTTTGTGGATTCGCGAGTAATCCGTAGCGAAGTTCTACTGTAACTTAAAATTTCCCCCTTGTTAGTGTCGATGTTGAGTGAAGTTTCTGTAATGTTCGGGCCAAAAATTGGGGACTTCTCTAGTAATCTTAGCAGTTTCTTCGACACAAGTGAGTATAGAAATAACCTTTCTTAGATTAAAATTTTCGTTTTTCTTAAAATAAACGTTGCTCAAAGTTTACTACTTAAATATAAATATGCTAACGAGGTGTAACGGTGTGCGTGTAAATAAACAAAACTATTTTATTATTTCAGAAAAAAAGACTTTCTCACGTTTGCAAATAAGGTTTGAAATAATTTAACCTGAACGCGATTCTACTTTCCTTTTTGCTTGAGCACGAATTTTAATTCGAACTCCAAATTTCGCGGGTTCAAAACCCTGTTTAGTAGGCAAATGGTAGAAAAAATTAGGAATTTAATACAATACCATAGTTTATTTTGTTTCTTCACAAGATTCCGTGTTCGACCGAGGACATATTCGAATTCCTAAGAACGTCTTAAGAACCTTATTGTTTATGCCTTTTATTGTATATGAATCCAAGTATCATATTTTCAGGTCCGCTATTTTAAATTTAGAATATCTTGACCTCATATTTGAAAGCAGCATCCATAAATACTTACAAAGTGTGTCAATCAAGCAATGCAGCTGTGCTTTTGAATTTTGGCCAGTTTTCCGCAGTTTTCGAACCATAATACACTTTTGGTTCTACCTGTCTATTCCTACTGGCTATGGGCTTAGTTGTATAGGAATTATAATAAATATGATAAATAAAAACCTTGAGAACCATAATGTAGGACATTTTGTTTAAAGGTTATAGCAAACTCATCAGGATATTTTTAACTTTTTTCAGTTAAAGAATACATACGATAATCCACAATTTTCGCTCTAACAAATACGAAATTTTAGAGCTTCATAAAAGATAAAGGAGGTTGCTATAAAAGTAAATTGTCGCATATTTTGAAAAATATTTTCCTTAACTTGAATGTTGTAGAAAATGTAAATATGTTTACCACTTATTTTATTTTTTTTAAACTTCAGTGTGTGTGGGCTCAAGTGTAAATTGTACACACACATAAATTTTTTTTATTGTTAATATTGTTTCTGCCATATAAGGTCAGTTGTATGACAAGCTCTAAATTAGTTAACTTGTATGTAAATTTTATACCCGTATTTGTTAAAATCAATTTATTTGCATATAATTAGTTACCAGCATTTCAGAAAGTTATTTATATTTCAATATAATTTCCGAATGCAAAAAGAAAACGGCACACTTTACGTTAACAGGAGCCCAGTAATTAGCGGTCCACTACTTAACCTTCAACCCCACACTGTATCTATAAAGATACAATTATTAAGAAAATCAATTTTATGACAATTTTGTCATTTATAAATGAATTTTATTTCGCCAATTTTAAAATAATGAAATTAGCTTTCATCATTTTGAAATGTAGCGTAAATTCATATGAATGAATGGCTTATATTTTCCACAGGATAGAGAAAAATTTTTAAGTGATTTCTTTTTTTTAAACTAATTTGCCAAACACAAGCGTTAGCAAAACAGTTTTTTTTATTTCCTTTGGAAATTTAGATCAATATTTCCTGTTGTAGTATTTTTATATCAAACAAAAACACAAACTTTAACGAATTTTGTTTGCATTTCATAAGCTTACGAGCTTTAATCCTTTGACGCCCGCATTATAATGGGGCTTAAGAGAAACTTTTTGTTGTGAAATTATAGTTACTTAGGTCTTCCAGAATCATGACACCAAATTTCTTGCTTCTACATTGATTTGTTTGTCAGTTATTTAAAGGTTAAAAAACAGAGCTATGAAGCTGTAGACAACCACTGAATAACTCCTTTTCTCCAATTTTTTGATTTTCATATTCTCTTATCTTTTATAAACATATCTGATAAAAAAAATTTCCGGTTAGTAATAATTTAATGCATTATTTTTCAAAAAATAGTGCAAAAGATTTTATCAAAAATTTTTGCACTTAGGTTTTTTGCTGGGCTTCAAAGACAAAAATTTAAAAAAAATTACTTAAGCAAGACATTTCAAATATTCGGCAATTAGCAAACGTGAAGAATACCTAACAGAACCGAATACAAATAGCTTTAATAATAATATCTGTTAAACATTTTATTTATGCCACATAAAAGTGAATGTTACACATACGCAACATTAGATATGAAAGAGTTAAATTAAAGATGATATGGGTAATAAAAAGCATTATGAACATAAGTAGCCAAAAAAAGTCGATACCAGAATACAAGGAAACTAAAAATGTTCTGAGCCGCAGATTATTTCTATGAAGCTGGCTACTATGTATAATGTTATTTTTTCCAATTCAATGCCCATCTATTGCCACACTGTTTGGTTGTTCAATTTCTAGAACTTGAACGTTCCTTTTCATATAAATATGAAAGTATATGCGGCCGCTTCACTCGCCTCTTGACTAAGTTGGCACTGGTATACACACACTAGAGTGGATCGACATACAGAAAGCATTTATAATCCCCATCATAACAGCTCAGTTTGAGAAGGGGAAGTAAATACAAGATAGCTGACACTTTTTTTTTTAACTTCACTATCAAATTTTGAGTTACATATGTGCTCACTTATGCTCCAGAATCCCATTTCAAATATTTTTAGACCAAAATTGAGTCCATAAATGAGTTCCATGGCTCAAAAAATCTGGTTCAAAAAATTTCAAAAACTTTTCCAATCATTGCAACCACAGCCTGCTCACAACGATAAGATGACTACACCAGTGCTTGTAAGCCTAGGTAACAGACAAGCAACAGAGTTATTAATTGTCAAGCAACAGTTAAGTATAAAATAACTGCTAAACTAAGCAAAGTTGGCTTAGGATTTCTCACAGGGCATTGTAGGATCAAAATGTTCAACTCTGTAGAATATGTGGCGAAGAAGAAGAATTAGCAGAGCATATGACTTTTCTATTTAAATCATACCTTTTCAAAAATCGAACAATAAAGCAAATAGCTACCTCAAAAAGATAAATAAGTACTTCACCGTGAATTGTCTCAAAGGAGATCTAATATATTACTTTTAAATTGAAGAACATCCAAATAGGCAAGCTAGATTAAAGTATGCGCCCACATCCAATAACAATCTCATCTATAAATATTTTTCCTTTTTCTTTATATTTTTTATTGTTTATATAAAATAAGATTAGTTTATAAAAAATATTGCTTAGCATTTGAAAGACACTAATTTGAGATCGAATCGCTCGACTGCTAAAAGAGCTGTTATAACTATTAAGCGAAACAACTTTTGTCTGAAACATTTTTTTCAGATAACTTAAAATTTTCGAAAGCCAAAGTTTGACTGTCTTAACTTAACTGGACTATCCTATATATTTTCTCTACAAAATTTTGGTTTATTGACATCAAAAAGTATGCAAAGTGTTTTAGCATACGTTTTGCATAAGCCACATAAATAAAATGTCCTAAAATTGACAATGATTCCTTATCCCGAAATTTAGATCTGAGAGTTAAGGTATGAATCACATAACACGCCCGACTGATTTTATCTATAGATACCTATGTAAATAGATACTTAGGTGTGATAATTGCGTTTTTTATCTTAATAAAATAAATCATTAAAAACTAATCATAAAATGCCAACACACAAATTTATTTATACGAAAATGGCACAATTGCATATGTTTTTATTTACTACAATTAAAAACAATGATAAGAAATCCGTAAACGTGTTTCTTATCATCAAGCAAATTTGAAATTCTCAGTAAAATGAAATTAAATAATAAAAGTATGTGTGGAAGTAAATGCTGGAGGTAGTTCACCATTTCGAAATAGTACGGAAATTAAAGCTTTTGCAAAGTTAACTTTTATTTTGTTTTAATTATGAATGAAATTGAGAATTTAATACAAGCAACAACAAATCTACAGAATTTCTACTTTCATGTTCTTCAGATTGCAATATTTACAAAGTGAATTAGTTGCTTAATTAATCAAAACAAAAAACAAAATCAGAACAAAAAAATAAAATGTTCTTTTTTCGCAAGAAATTATATTTAAGTAGAAATTTCTTGATAAGCGGATAAAATTAAAAAATAATAAAAAAACAATAATTTGAAACATATAAAAATGCAAGAATCGAGTGGAAGTGTCATATTGTAACAAGATGGCAGCTCAAGGTTTGACGTTCAAATTTGCAAGTGCTATTCTCTTATTGCAAATTCTACTAGCAACAGTCAAGGTAAGTTACTCTTTTATAGAAATTAATAATAACTTGAATAAAACTGAAGAATTTCTTCTAATAAAGGCACAAAATACGACTGGAGTCAATCAACCCATTCAGTCTGATCAACCCAACCAACCAATTCCACCTGTTTGGAATGTTACAACATCAGTAGAAGATTATATCATACAAAATCAAATGCAATATATTGCCAACATTGTAGAGTATGAGCGAAAACTTGATGAATACAAAATAAACAACGAAGGTCAAGTAGATACGCTTGCTATTCAAAGTGGTTTCATCGAAAATAAATTGCTGGAAGTGAATGAAAAATTATATCCGTTAGAATCTTTAAGCATATTGACTAAACATTGTGTGCAGAGTTACCGCTGGAAACTTCCAGCTAGCGTTACAGTTAAATCGGCAATTAATAGTTGTATTACCTCGGCTAAAAGCCAAATAAATGGTTATACATCAACACCGGCATATACGAAGACCACATTAAATAATTACTACAATAATCAATTGAAAACATCGTTAAATGATTGTCAAAAGAAAAATACTGCATCGCAATACAATTACACAGTTTGTGTGACTCAAGTAGTAAGTGTAAAACTTAATAGTTTTAAACATTTTTGTATGCATTTTTTTATAAACATAAATATTCTTATTTAAATTTTAGATAAATTCCGCTAATATCTACACAATAAATAATCGAAAAACCTTCAGCACTCAGCTAGCAGCTGCTGAGTGTAGCGCTAATGCTCGCATAATCACTGCAATGGAGTGTGGTTTCAATCAAATCTATACTACAAGCACCACCATTGGTGATACAGAAAGTTTAATTGATAATTGCATTAATGGCTTATTATCTTATACTGGAGGATATCAGAATAATACGAGCATTGGTATCTTTAAGGATTTATGCCCTAATGTTTTAAATTTACTGCTGAAGGAAGTCGATTTTCATAGTGCAACCATTAAAAACCCATTTTATGGTTTTAGCGACAAAATTCCATGTTTGCAAGTGAATTACTTATGAATGGAATAAAATATGAATTTAACGCAATGCTATTTTGGTGCGTGTGTTTAAATTTCTCAATATTAGTAAATATTATCAGTATTACATAGCCAAAAATTAAATAAATGCATATAAACTAATTCGACTTGAAAACTTTATTGAACACTGCTGGCCAGGTCCTTTTCACGGATCCGTTCAGAACTGGTCCTGCTAAAGTTTGGACAATAAGCAAATAAATCTTTGTTGTCATGCATAGTACATTAAAAACGAGACAAAACTTTCTATTATACTGGGTGATTCGGTTCCGATGGTCAACATGAAAGGTATTGATACGGGGACAAATAAAAAATTGTATTACAAAGGGTAAACCATTTTTGATACTTGTTTCTGTCAATTTGCTAAAACATCTGAAACTGACCGCCTACGACCTACTATCTACTAACCTAACCTATCCTAAACTTTTTTTTTTTTTTTTTGTACGTTGGCAGGTGGAAATCTTCATAGATACCGCAGAACTCCAGTTCTAGGGTTATGTCGGATTCCTACCGACTAAAACCACCTGCTTCCTCTCCTACCACTCTCCCCGCGGGACTACCAGTTGGTATTACTTGGCAGGGCTGGTTCAGCTTTATGCTGTTACTCGTTTGTTGATTCTGTTGTTTGGATCTATTTGTGTTGTGTCAATAATTGTTTATTGTTCATCACCCATTCTTGTTCTCTTCTGTATTTGCGATATTTCGTTGCGCACGCTTGGCTTTACGTGCAGATTCAGCATTCCTTAATAATGTCACAATGCTCTTCGCCATCTTGCATACTACATTCCACTTCTCTACCGTTTCGCACATCTGTGCTGTCAAGTTGGCTACCGTGGGGTGTTCCCCAAAAGCTCTCTCTAGTTCCTCCCTGATGCTGTTGAAGCATGGGCAGTGGAAAATGATGTGTGTTGAGTCCTCGGGTTCGCTCGGGCAGTTCGGGCAAAACGGGTCTTCTTCAAATTTAAATCTGTGCAGATATTGTTTAAAGCACCCATGTCCGCTGAGAAATTGAGTGACGAAATAATCGACTTCTCCATTTTTGCGCTCCATCCACGCTGCTGTATTAGGAATTGGGTTGAAGGTGCAGCGACCCTTTTTGGACTGTTCTCAGTTTCGCTGCCATTCCATAATGGTACGCTTCCTCTTTTCTATTTTCTTGACGTTCACTGGCCTTTCTTCAGTTATACTTTAAAGGCGCTTCATTTCTATTGCGCGTTAGCTCGCCGTTTATTCTAGCAGCTTTATCACTGACGGCTGCTAAATGCTCCTTAAATGTCATCCTTGTGTCGATGAGTGCCCCTAAGTACTTCAGGTGTGGCTGTGAGGTGATGCAATGATCCCCAACTGTTATTACCAGCTCTTCGCGCTGTTTCCTTGTGCTCAAAAGCACTACCTCCGTTTTTTGGGCTCCAAAAAGATGGCTAAATAGCTCCAGTCTTCTCACTCTTGCAATTGCATCGTTGCATCTAGACTGTAGTAAGTCCAGATGTTTGGCGACTACTACCATAGCTATGTCGTCGGCATATCCGACGAGTGTGGCATCTTCGGGAAGATCAACTTTGAAAATTCCGTCGTACATTGCGTTCCACAATGTGGGACCGAGCACGGAGCCCTGTGGTACACCTCCTGTGACCTCATACTGTTTCACGCCGTCGTCTGTGCCATAAAGAAGCACTCTATGTTTGAAGTAATCTGTGATAATTCTCAGCAGGTACTCCGACACGTTGAAACGTGCCTAACCCAACCTAAGTACTAATCTACTACCATGACGGTATTATAAAAAAAAAACAAGATACAAGTTTTAAACTTTATTGATCAAAATTAATACAAAACACAAACCCATACATTTCTTTCAAAAATATCATAACAAAAGTTGACATAAAATGAACGTAAAAGATAAATTTTAAATTTAAATTTGTTATGTAAACCTTGAAAGCAAGTTTTGACTCCTCGGAGGAAAAGCGGAACTTGGCATGTTGTGTATTGCCAAACAGTTCGATTCTTGAATTTGCCCATTATTGCAGTAAAAAGCTAATGTCTTATAAAAAAAAAATGTATGTGGACAAACTTTGAGCTACACTAGACAATAGGCTAACCACCAACTTTCTAGTGGCGTTCAAGTTAAAAAAGAATATTTGATTCGAACATTTATAGTTAAACTCAGTTATCTTTTGGGTGATTAAAAAAAAAAAAAATATCATTAAAAACTTCTTCAAATACTGTCATAAAATTTTATCTATTTTTTATGTATTTTTATAGGAAAGTGTTATTTTTACTATTTCTGAAGCTCATAAATTTATTTTTGATGACCGATTATTCAAAAATATATACTTAATGATGTTACAAAGCATATTAACAAGAATAGCCTTTTTATGAGAAAAATATCATTTTTATAGGGAAAAATGAGGAGGTAGTAAACAAAGAGCTAAACATCTCTTGTGTGCCTTTGAGGAACTGGGTGTGCATACAGTGCCGGTCATATCATTTGCAACTAAAATCACTTGTACTTTAAATGACTTCTTAAATTCACTAAAATAATTTTTAACAAAAATCTTTTTTATTTAAAACAAAGTGTATTTATTGTCAATTATTACAAAAAGATAAAAGTACAAAATTATATTGCAAATAAAAAACAGAAAGAGGTAATATTAAATTAAGGTCTGAATTAAAGAGGTCAAAACATTTGCGACTAGAAAAAGTCAATGTGAAAATTGAAGTAAAATCGATAAAGTTTTTAAAACTTTGTCGCAAATCTATTATTAGCGATCACTGTTGCATGTCTACGTGGCATTGGTTCTATTAAATGTTTCGTTTGATCGATTTGAACTCGCTTCCATTGCTTTTGAACATCCTCATACAGATCCTCCAGCTTCCTAAACGTATTCGTGCCAATTTTTCGCTTCACGAGCATCCAATAGCCGGCACTGTATGTCTTTCAAAATCCATTTTCTCCATCACCATATGGATGGTTTTGAAAACCAACTTTCCACTGCATTCAATGAGCAAGGTGAACGTTTTTACACAAGTGGCTTTAACTATGAAACCAAATTGATAGCGGCACTGATGACAGTAACATTAACGATAGTGATGATGGAGAGATAATAAAAAAAAATTTTCTTTTATTTTCTATCATAATTTTTTTATATACAGTCAACGTTCGATAACGTAAACATCCACTAACGTGAACCAATTTTTTCTTCCATTGACTATTCCAGAACGTGAAAAAAATTTCTTAGAAATTGTGTATCAATTTTCATGGTTTTAGCAATTTCGGGAATTCTCTAGATATGTTTACTACAAGAACTTAAGATAAAAGCTAATATTTAAGGTGAAAATTACCGATTTTTTCTTAATTAATTTTTTTTATTTCAAAACGTTCCATCCATTGAAGTAAAATATTTTTTTTAAATTAATTTCTTTGTAATAAGTTAATGTAATTCGAATTTATTTTGGAACTGATTATTTTATTTTGTATTTGCATTTAACTAATTCTGTTTCAAGTAAATTTTTAAAATTTTTTTAATTTAAGGTTTTTTAACAATAAAATGTTAATTTTTATACTATAGCGTATAGGTTTTATTTTAAAAAGTTTCCTTTTGTGGGAAGATCATAAAGTTTCGTTTACTTTTTTCAGCAATCGCAAACGTGAACACCCTTGGCATTTATTAGTTCACGGTTTCGAGCGTTGACTGTATATTATATTTATTATATATAAATATTATTATATAAAAATATGATTCTTTTAATTAAAAATTAAATTTTTCTTATTAAGCAGCCATTTTTTCTCATAATTATTATTATGTTCTGCATATTCTTTTGCGCTATTTGAACTTATTAGGTTTCTTAAGAAATAAAAAAATTTGGGCGAGGCGTAAAACTATTCTTTTCTTTTTCTCTTTTAAAATCGGTTACCTCTTTGTAAACTATAAAAATTTATTTTTCTTCAACAAATCTAATCTGAGGTCCGAACCGTCATCTTAATAAAATGAATTCGTTTGTGATGACAGAATATCGGCTCTAAATGAAAAACCTAAAAACTGAAATGCTGTACATACTTACATACCCTTGATCAAAAAGTTCCCGGAATTTATTCAGAAAATTAAAAATACAAGTTTATTCATCTAAATCTTTATTGTCCCCTTCAAAGTAATCCCCATCAACTGCAACACACTTATGCCAGCGCTTGATCCAATCCTCGAAACATTTTTTATATTCGGTTTTTGGTATGTCCATCAGTGCTTCCTGCGATTTTTCCATTACTTCCTCTCGGCTGCTGAAACGCGTTCCTCGTAATGGTTTCTTAACTCGATTGAGCAGAAAGAAGTCACAGGGATCCATAGGCAATGTTCAAGTCCTCCGCTATCTCTCTGATGGTTAATTTGCGGTTATTGACCAAAATTCCTTTACTTTATCAACGTTTTCGTCGGTTTTCGATGTCGATGGTCTGGCACTGCGTTCATCATCTTCGATTGACTCACAACCACTTTTGAACCGCTCGTGCCACTGGTAAACGACCGTTTTCTTTAGAGAATCGTTGCCGAAACACTTTTCCAACATTTACAACGTTCACGCTCCATTAAATCCGTTTTTTATGCAAAATTTAATACAAGTTCGCTGATGCAAATTTAAATCCATTTCTAAAATTGTAAAAAATCGCCAACACACACAGAGATAGAAGTTCTCCTGGCTATGTAACTTTTGCAAATGTCAAGCTATGACGCTAAGATTTAGAGGGAATATCAACAACAGATGTACCAACTTAACAAAAAAAAAAAACAGAACTCAAATCGGAAGCGCCACACGGCGTTTATTCCGGGAACTTTTTGATCAAGGTGGTATATATTATTTTACAGCAAGTTTATTGGTACTGGTGCCAAAATAATTTGTAAGCAGGGAGTAAGCTATAGTAATGCCTTTAAAAGGGTTATTAATTTTTTCACTTGCCAGTTCATCAGTTGTTAAATTCCAAGCCAAATGATACGAACAGCGCCCCTCCGTTGCAGCATTCCCCTCACCGCATGAAGTACAAAACTCTTTCCCTCAGATGCAATAATCTACAAATTTTATTTGATTTTCAACTTAATTAAATAGTTTTCGATATGCAAATAAAACATGGATTGTATCTACTAACGAATCCTACGGTTTGGGCTTTCGGCATAACACCCTCCCCCCTCTCATCGCTTACTGATAAAATCTCACATAGTAATATAATAATATTAACATCAGTACTTCATCCCTTAATACCCAATAAAAAACCGACTTTTCTCCTAGAATACGATAATGGGCCAAAACTTACCGCTGTCATAGCATAATTTGTATAATTCGCTGAATTTATTTTTGCAATTTGACAACTGATTTGCATAGTAATTTTTCATAATTCTTAATGTTGTTTCAGCTCTTGATACCAGTGACGTATATGAGCCTGTGCCCTTTTGCTGCAAACAAGTTGCCAGATTAGCTTTAATTGTTGCTAAAGTAGGCAATTTACTACGATAGTTTCGCATACAATTATCATTTACGTCATCCAGCAGCGCCAATGAATTCAATTTCTTATCCACTTCATCCAGTTTGGCCTCGATCAAATCACTATGGTAATTTATGGTCTCGAGACGTTGATTATAATTTGTCTTGAATTCATTTAATTGGATATCGATTGCTTTTGTCGTTCTGGCATATTGCCGTTGGTTTTCCATAATATACAAACCGGCGCCCAATGCTTTCGTTAGTTTGTAGTTAATATCGCACTGAAATTACAAAATAGATATTTATATGGACTATCAAACTCATTGAATGTAAATATTTACCTGCACTTTTAATATACATAAATACTCATACTATATGATTCCTATGTACATATGAATATGTGTGTGCATGATGAACTGCTACGGTTTATGACAACCTAATGCTACTATGTTGAAAACTCCAATTCAAAATTATTTCTTCTTTGGAAGTTTTGATCGTTAATTTTCTCATACTTATTTAATAAAATTAATGTTAATGTTAATTAATTTTTGTGTAATAAACTATAATCATAAAATCTTTTTTATTGTTTTTATCTTTCTTTCAATAGTTTAAATTGCGTTTTTCTTATAAAATACTGTTTACAATGAAACCAATGACCTTTAAATTAATATACGTTAATTTTGGAGAGCTTTTCAAGAATTTAATAAAATATTATTTTTATTTTAACTTAACTACAACTGCAATTTAAATTGGAAAAATCTTACAGGGATTAGTCAGTTTACAGCTGTTGCTTAGTTAGGGTTAAAGCCGAAACAAATATAAATAATCGAGCGGGTCTTTAGAGGAAATAGCGTTCAAAGGAAAAATTCTTTGTTACAATATTTTTACTCTAAAAAAACAAGAAAAAATTTTCAATGCAAATATTCCATATCGAAAATTAGTTAGAATTAGGTAGAAATTATTATTTTTTTATATTTTATATTTGTATATACTAATATTTTTGACAACCTCGATAGTCTAGTGGGTAGTGCACTAGACTTTCATCTGGGAGGTTCGGGTTCGATTCCCGTCCTCGTCTGGTGGTTAATTTTCATAACTTTCTTATATTAACTATCAATATGAAGTGTATGAGAATTATAAGATAGTGTGCAAGTACACGCCTTGGTTGGTAATGGCAAACCCACCAAGCCGATAAAACATTGCCACACCGCCGTTCGGAATCGGCGTTAAACTGTAGGTCCAACTATGTGGTATCACAATGGGCCGTTCAGGCCTAAGTGTGTCTCTCGACAGCGACTCCAACCTAACGTAACCTAACCTAACCTATACTAATATTTGTTCAGGATGAATCATGAGAAATAACAACAAATAATTTTATAAGAAAATATTTCTCATCAGAAAATGTTTGGGGTCACTGAAGATTAAAACCACATAAAGACAATTTTTTTAAAATCAAATTTTCGTTTGAAAGCCAAAAAATTTTTTGTTTTTGCAATATTCCCAATTTTTTTTAAGTCAAAATTTCGGAACTAGAGGGCTAAGATTTTTATAATCAACAAACGTGAAGAATACTTAATACTTGGTTTTCACTATGTCAAATTCAATAACAGAGAAAGTGTATTTCCGGTTTGATTGTATTTGACATGGTGAAACCAGGCATAACAGAACGAATAGAAAAATTATTGCTGGTAAAACTTATCAAGCATCTATTTTATGCCACATCAGCGCAAATGTGGCCTTGGGTCCCCAACCGTACTTTTTAAAGAATAATTTTTGTTGCTACCTTAAAGCATCTTAGATTCATGTAATGGAAATAACAGCAAATTCTATAAATAATAAAAGTTTTAAAGCCAGTATATCATTTCGTTGCCATCGTCTAAAAAGTGAAGAACTTGAATTACAAAAGAAAAAATGTTATACTTTAAAATATCATTAATTTTGTTGAGCTTGTGTTTTATAACTATTAGTGTCGCTTTCGAAGCTACATGGGATGATTTCGTAAAATGGAAAATACTATACAATAAACAATATTCCAGTTGGCCGGAGGAGCAAATGAGTTTTAAGGCCTATTGTAAAACTGTCAAAGAAGTCAAAGAAAACAATAAATTATATGACGAAGGCAAAAGTTCTTATCTACAGGGAGTTAATCAATTTGCCGATGGGTCTAGGGTGCCGCCTGGTTATGGATATCATGTAAGTACTTTAATTTTGGTATTTTATTTTCTCGATTAATAATTAAATTATTTTTTAATTACAGGGTAAGAACAGACACAAAAGACTGGGCGAAAGTCGAATTGCTTGAAATAACTATAATGTGTTTATTTGCATGCGTTTTATTATTACAAAATAAAATGGCTATATAATTTAAATATAAATATTCGTGTATATATGCATTTATGAACACATAATGAAAAAGTATACTCATTTGTTGGTGGATTTTTTCGGGCTATAAAATCTTACTTTTACCTTACTTGAATACCACCTACAGGTTACAGGAGAATGGAGGGAAGCTACATCCTTGCTCGAAACTTCCTTTCACAGATTTTGCCAAAGTAGCTTTAACTTTGATCGGCATTCAGTTAATTGATTCTTAATGATTCTTGAGTAACTACTTGATATTTAAATGCAATTAGGCAAGACAAACATTGTCACAAATGGGTGCAGCACACTATACCCATAGTATCTGGTACTTCATTTTTTTTTTTCTTTTGAAAAAAAATGCCAGTTTTCATATTGATTTTATCAGTAGCTTAGCTTAGCTTCTAAATATAAATAATCTAACATTTTTTTATATATAAATAAGATGTTATTTTAGAGTCGTATGATTTTGATGTCAGCATTTTTCTGCTGAGATTTTAATATTAGTCGCGACGGTTTGTCATAACGGTAAAGTAAAGTGGACGCCATTCACTTAGCCCAATAGGAAAAATACGCTGCACTTATCGGATGACCCACACTAAGAATCTCAAAAATTCGGTCGCGACAAACATGTACTCTTTAAAAAGTCCAGTTACCACCTCGATAGTATAGTGAGTAATGCACTAGACATTGTGTTTCTAGACAGCATAAAATAGATGCTTAACAATTTTTATAAATTTTATACATTCGTTCTGTTATGCCTGGCTTTCATCATATCAAATTCAATCAAATTTACCAGCATGTTGGCAATTTCATATAGAAAATTCTCTCTTTCTCTCTCTGCCATTAAATATGACATAGTGAAAACCAGGCATTAGGTATTCTTCACGTTTGTTGGTTGCCGAACATTTGAAACTTCGTACTTGTGCCATTTTTTTTTTTTTTTAATTTTTTGTCCTTGCAGTATTTTTGCAGTTAGGGCAGACATTTTTCGAAAAATCGTTTGCCCTGTTTTTGATTTTTTAAAGAATGCTTTAAACTTTTACTAAGCGGAATTTTTTTGAATATGAAAATCAAAAACTCTAAAAATGTGCATTAAAATTCGCGCATTAAAAGGTTAAGTTTATGTCTTATAATTGCAACATAAGGATCAGTAGAAACTTATATACCATTTCATTTGTATCATAAATTGGGCCTATTGGAGTTGTTATTCACAACGTTCAACTTATAGTAGGTTAAGGTATATTTATAATGGAAAGTAAACACTTTATTCCAATATAAATAAATAAAAAGGCAGTGAGTCACGGTTGGCGACAGTTTTTCTCCTTTAAAGTTTGAATAAATAAAATTTTTAATTGCTTTTATACATAAAACTTATTACTAATTCAAGCAAGGATATAGCTTATTTTCCTCTTATGCTTCTGTAACCTGTAAGAAATGTTAATTTTATAGCCAGAAAAAATCCACCAGTTAATCTTTTGAAAATGTGTTTTCTTTTTCGTTTCCATATAATGCCTTTATAAATGCATATATGTATACACGAATATTTATATTTAAATTATATAGCCTTTTAATTTTGTGACAATAAAACGCGAGCAAATAAAATAAAGACATTATAGTTCTCTCTCTCTCTCAAACAATTGGATAACTGGCGCGCATAGATATACCGCCGTAATTAACAAATCTCGGCACATACACATAACCATTTGCACCCCATTTCGGGCCCCAAGAATTCTTCAGAATCCAGTAATCCGTTTGTGTCGTGTTATCTTTACCATAACCGACTATTAACAATGCGTGCGTTGTACGTGTTACATTACATTCGATATCATTGAAAATACCCTCCTGATAGAATTGTAATTTTAAACATTTTGCATTTATAGCTATTGCAATTGGTCCCACGGTAGCAACTGCTGCTGTCATTGCCATCTCATCCATACGTGGTATATTTATAAATCCATAACAGGTAGCCCCAACTGTGCTGGCATTGAAAAAACACTGATCATTTTCAAGCGCCTGATATGGATATGAATCTTCTGTATCCAGACCTCCATTGTCACGTACATAAAGAAAAGCACGTTCTTTAACACCACCACTACAACCTTTATTACCACTGCAATCAATTAGATTTTGTTCTGAAAGTGTGATGAGTTGAGAGGTCTTAAGAAAATGTAAACTTTCTAAGACGCCAGTAGTGGAGAAAGCCCAACAGGAACCACAACGTTCTGAAAAAATTGAAGAAATTTTGTAATTTCAATGTTATGTATATGTAAAAGTCTGCCTGAAGTAATTCTTATACTTACTTTGTTTTTTAACAGGCGTTACAGCACCCAAACCTCTCCAGTCCACTGTTTCGGGTATTTCGATATTAGTGGGCATTTTAAAAGTTTCACCTTGTTTCAAAATATGTTGTAATCTGTAAATAAAAATAATTTAATTAGACTCTACTAATAATACTTTGGGTATTAATTAAGAAAATTAATTCTAAAAAGAAAGTATGAGCAGTAGTAAATCTAGAAATTAGACAACGGACAGCTTGCTTTCTGAATCCACGTCCCTCTACTACTCACCCATCACGATCTTCTTCATCTTCATTGTATCCATTCATAAAATCGAAAAACTCTTGCTGTGTCCAATCGGTATATTCATTAGCTTTCATTGTAAAAGTACTTAAACCTTTTGAATAATTGAGATTATGTTCTTTGATATATTCAAAATTTTTTAAATAGATCTGAAAACGCTTTTGATCCTCCAAATCGCTTGAATATATTTTATTGTATTTTGCCTTAAATTGTTGAAAAGGCTTATATCTTCCTTCGGAAATGACACTTTTACTCATCAAGTACAAGCACAACAAAATTAATGGAATTTTTAAATTTTTCATTTTTAGTTTTGTAATTCAAGTTCTTCACGTCTTAATCGATGGCAACGAAATGGTTTACTTACTTTTAAATTTATATTATTTAAAGAATTTTCTGTAACTTTCCATAACAAGAAACTACCATAAGATGTTCTATGTCAAATGTTCCTGATGGAATGAACTAAATATTTATTGTTATCTATACAACAAAAATTTTGTTTTATTGTAAAGCGGTAACCTTTAAAATTGAATAGCAAGTTCAAGCTGTTTACTTTTTTTTTTATCAAAAATTGGAATAACTAAGTTTAAGGTTACCAACAAGGTTAATTAGTTTTTTTTTTAATTGTAATGAGAAAAGGTTTTTCCCATTGTTATGTATTTGGTTAGATAAAACAACATGATTGAATTGAATATAAATTGATTAACTGTAAGTTAAATGAAATTAATTTCAGAATTTGTTGGCAATTACTTAATTAAGTTCGTACTTTTGTTAGAAGGTTACGCTGTTATGAAATAAATTATGATGCCATCAAGCATGAGATGACTTGTCAAGCCTAAAGTCGCACCGGTTAAATCTAATGATGAGCTTCAATCTATTTTTGTGGTTACACAACAAATCAATAATCAATAAAACAATTCAAATTTAATTATAGATATAAAAATATAGTTGATTATTTATGGACTAACTATCTATTACACAGGCAAATACACATAAATACATATCTATGAATGATAAAATTATATAAAAATAATTAAAATTTTTAAAATAAAACATTTATAATTGGTATCATCTAGAGATACTAGTTAGAACTTTATTGCCAGTACATTTCATTATCTGGTTGAGTATTGTAATAATCACTAGCTGAGACGTCATGGGGACCACCATAGAAATCCAAAACGAAAATATTTTCAATTTGTAATTCACACAAATAAAATGAATGAGCTGCAATAAAACATGGAGAAAAGAAAAAATATAAGTTTACTTTGAAATCATATACGAAGAGTGACTTACAAAGAAAATAGAAAATACAAAAAACAGTAAGAGATATAGTGGCAAGAAAAAAAAATTGCTGCTTTCATAATGCAGACCAGTCTTTCTAAATTGTTTTTAATCCATTGAATTCAAAATCGTTGCCCAAAACATTTCATCAACTTCAGTTTCCCCCTTTGGGTCAGAAAACGCCGTGAAATTTGCGTTGAATCCGAAGTTAGTTCTGCATTTCCTCCAACTTCAAAAAATATACTTTTTTTGTTACATTTTTTACCGTAATAAAAAAACACGAGTTAATTTTGTTATTCTAACCAAATTTGAGTTGTACGATGTGATTTAAAAAATAATCTAAAATAACTTTACTTCATGTTTATTGCTACGTTTTTGGTGAAACTAAAGTCACAAAAACAGGAGATCAATAAATAAACAGATAGAAAAATATATAATGATTATTTTAATATGCCCACTGTTGTTGATAAAGATGTCAATTGGGTTAGGAAAAACTTTTGCAATTTATATGGTGTGATGTTGATGAAGTCGATAAAATCGAAAGAACAGAAATATTTGACATTTTCAATACCCTTACAGTGGGCAAAACCTTTAATTAGAATGTTACTTTTGCATGACTAACGTGTAAGGATTCAATGCATCTAGTAGATCTAAAATATCGCATGCAGATGTTTCTAGTGCGAAAAAAACCTGAAGGCTTTACAGAAAAAAATGCAAACAATAAATTTTCTAGAATAACTGTATAAAAGATTTGGGATAGATGTGTTTTTGATGAAGAAACTTGTACAGAAGATGAAAAAAATCAAAGAGAAAATGAATTTAAGCCTTATGATGATTGTGAAAAGAATTCTGCTGATTATTCAAAGCTTTTTGGGAAGTCTTGAATAATCTAATTCAAGGCTTTCCAAAAAGCACCGCTGAACTATAGGTATTAACATTGAAGAGGAAAAACTTACTAAAAAAAGGATCAATCCATCCTGCAATCGAAAGAGAGAAGAAAAAAAATGAAGAATGAAAATGAACAGGGCTTTTCAAAAAGGTGTCTAAATGCAGTTATCCCCTAACAACTAGTAGCAAGTTACTTGGTTTTTATATATGACGGGAGAGTTTGGCTCCACAACACTAAGATATGTAAATGCCCTAATTCTCATAGCATAATTCTACGCTGATGTAGGAGAATATTGACAATTTAAATGAAAAAATCAAATGGAAAGTCTGCAGTGATTTCAAGATAACGGTACTAGAACAACAAGTGGGCAATAAAAAGTTTCCTGGGCCAAAGCATTATGTAAAAAACAATAGAAAGCAAGAACTTTATATAATCTTTGCTCAGCAAATATCATTAACCCAGTAATGCCTAGCGGTGCCATATTGCACCTTGTCGCTGAACCGTTCCCGAGCCAGTTTCAAAAAAAAATTTTTGCTCAAGTTGCTTTCTTGATCTATCTACTTTGGTTCCCGCTGTTCTTAATGGGTTAAGGGGCATCTACTCGACTCAGTTAAAATTTTAGTTCCTCTTCTCCATGCGAAAAGCTAGTAGTAGTAGCCTTCTCTCCATACTTGATCTTATAAAATAGCTTGTCGCAGCTTTGATTTAAGGTGGTGACTGTTGTAAGTATTTGGAAAACCCGTTTCAATCTGATTGAATCATTAGAAGTTAAAGTAAAGGCAGATAAGTATTTTCGATGGATCCTAAATACGTAAGATGATTGGAGATGATTATTTTGCTACCCAAATGAATCTGACTGAAAGTTCAGCATGGATCAGATCAAACTCTAACCTCGACTACTTCCCTAAGAATTTCGGAGGTTATAGTTAGAAACAAGGAGAACAATCCATCCGAATAACAAAGAAATGGAGCGAAGATATCAAGAAAGATGAGTTGAGATCTTGATGGCTGATTTCTGTTGGATGTTGGAAAGAGACACTACATCTACCGGAGTTAAACGTAAACGAAATCTGTTGCATATATTCTTCGGAGATAAAAAAGTGTATGACGGCAAGTAAAGAGACGTTTGACTTTCTTTTTCAAGAAATCGACAGGAATTACAAGGCTTATTTTTAGCCTAAGGGATAAACTGAAAGATTGAGGGAGGAATTCAGACTCGAATCCGCCAAGTCGAAAACCATTTAAAAAGACTGATCTGCTTTCTGGAAGAGGAAATCTAAAAATATGCTTTTTATGATAACAGATTAATTATAAGAGCCCCTAATTAAATAAAATAAAAGGTGGTTGTATGATATGTTCAATTACCTTTTATCCAGTTTGTTGCCGCAGGATGTCGTTTAGTGAAAGCTGCCAGCGCATTAGGGTATTCTTTACTGCTTTTGTCCATCTGCAAAAATATGATGAATAAAAAATTAGGTAAAAAGTTGGAAAATGATTCAATTAACTACAATTACCTCTTTAATCTTGCCGCTTATCATTGCACGCGCGCATGTCGGTTCCATTGGATCGTCACCACGTTGTTTACACTTTTTATTTTGCTCATCAGTGAATAGAAAAGTTACTTTATTCTCATGCTTCCAGTCGGGTCCAGTAAAATCTAGATCCGTTAATAGAAAGCGTATTCTACCTGATGAACGTCCCTCAATTGTATTATCATCAATGGATATGATATTGACCATAGGATAACCGAGAACAGTTGGGTTTGTTGAAATTGTTCCTACCGATGCCCAGTTGGCTTGATGTACTAAAGTTCTTGCTATTTTTGCATGATTTTTCTCACGTAACTGACGTTTATATTCGGCTATAATCCGTGCATCCTCGAGCGCTGAATATGCCGTCGAATATTCAAATGTTACAGTCGTTAGGATAAGCAGGGGTATGATTGCTTTCAGCATGATTTCATATATTGTTTTTTAAACTGAAATATGTAAATACGTTTTTGATATTTTTAAATATTTTATATAATTGTAGTAAAATTCCTAACTAATTAATAACGAAACGGTTAAATCAATTGAGAGTCCATTCAGAACGATTGTTATAAGGTTCTTCATTGAATAGAACTTGCATTGTAGTATTTTCTTCTTTTTTTTTAAATGTTAGTTTCTAAAGTTGATAAAATATTAAAAATTCCTGTTCTTACATGCCAGTTATATATCTGTTTTAGTCGGAAATAGTTTCATGAAATCTTCTTGCAAATTCATATTTACTACATATGCTCAGACTGAACTCATCTCTTTTTGAATTCATTTGCTGTATAAGTCGGCCTCATCAGAAGCTTGTCAGCCCTTGAAATTCAATCAATAATTCCCTTTTTTTTAGCACTGCTTCAATAGTTGGCTGATTCACAATCTATCATATACTGTCGTATAGTTTTGTATGAAAAATGAGAGAATTTATGACAAATGAGAGGTTACGACACCGAATAAGACAGCTTGTGAATCGTCCAAATATATAATTCCAAAAATGATTTTTAGTATCAAATCTTGTATTTAAAACACTTGCCTCAGTAAATATTTTTAAGTCCCGGCTTCACCGGGTTTTTCTCAATTTTAAAATTAGCAAATTCGGAAAACCGAAAATCGGTTTAGGAAAAAAGTTAAATAATCGGTCATCCTAATAAATAGTAATAAAACATTTACTAATATTGCTAAATTTGTGAATATAATGAAACTCATTGACCTCAATTAAAAGCTGATAACGTTATACCCTGACAATGAGTCACTAATAATCACTAAGTACATTGCGTTGTAAAATATAATATAATTAAATGTTGCTTCATTTAAGAAAACAAAAGAAACTTTATTTATTTCATAAAATACCAAGAAATAGAGAAATCAGGTTCGGTTCATCTACTGTTGTTGTTTTTTTGACCGAGGCTAAAATATGCCCTAACCTAAAAGTGAAATATAAGGAAATTGAAACACATTTTTACACAATAAGAGATGCAATTTTTCATTGCTAGCTTTATGCTGACGCTTTTTTACATCTAACATAGATTTTGTAAGGCACCATTTTATAGAGTAATTTCGAGCCGTCGGAATGTTGTTTTTTAAAAAAATAAAAGACAAATATTATTTGTTTTACTGAAAAGTTAGATTAAAATTTTTTGAATTACATATTTAATTTAAACAACAGCGAGCTATAAAAATTTAGTTTTTACTATAAAAGCTTTATACAAGAAAGCGAGAGGAAAATAACGAAGCAGAAAAAGATGTGCTTTTTAAGTTAAAAACTTTTGAAAAGTTGCACTTACTGAAGTTACAATGAGAATATTGAATGTTGCGATAATCAAGGAAGCACTGTTCATCGTAACTGAAATGAAGGACTTTGAAAGTTAAGCTTTAATACTATTTGCCTCCTCCACTATTGAAATTTATATTAACAATTCATTGGATCATAATCTAATTTTAATCAAATAATAAATTTGAATAAGCAGGCGTGCTACTTATCATACAAGTCTAAAGCTTTTTTAGATATATTTTCGACTTTTATGGCACAACAGCCCATGGAAGTCTGGACAGAGTTTTCGGATCCATCAATGTTTTATGAATAACATTTGTTCACGAATGGTAGGGGCCTGCCGAATGTTTAGTTTAATGCCGAATCCAAACAACGAAGTGATAAGCTTTTCTTAGGCAATTTTTACTCTTGCTATTTGCCAGCCAAGAGGTGGCGCCGTGTAGAAAAATTTTTATTTTCTATTTTAGACTAGGATGCCCGAGTTATCCTGCGTAGCAGTCTAGCACATTAACCACTAGGCTGCAGCGTCCACTAGATATATCTCCAGAACCACTTGTAGTACCTACAGTAAATGTAAAGAGTAAGTAAATGTTTTAAACGGTACATATATCTGACAAGTCAGAGTAAGTAAAACAATGACGCTTTGTGTGTGAGGGCGGTATATTGGTAATAGCTATTGGGATTGGGCAAAATGTAGTCGTTTTTGCGAAAGTGGAAAGCCATACAACTGAGTATTGGTAATTTAACCAAAGGTAAATTTAATTTTGGCTTGAGCGGAAAATCAATCTCAAAATCAGTACGAATATTTTAAATGACTTAAAAATCAGTACAAGCTACAATATACTGATAAAATCAGTGTGTTTGGTCGCATAAGACAAAACCTGTCTAAAAGATACGGCAACATTTTTCAATATGAAACCTCTAATTTTAATTATTTGGTTAAAATATGGAATATATCGAGGATAACTGAAATTCTCATTTAGAGACTTAAGAAAAATACATGTCTGAATCAATGTTTTTATAGATAGCATTGCTTTTTTGTCGGTTATTAGCATTATTGCTCTGTTTTCAATACAGTCCAACAGATTATGCGTAGATCAGTCAGAATAAAGAATTTTTTATATTGCCATAGGAAGCCGAAACTGCTTCTTCCAACACGTCAAAAATGTTTTTATTCCAGCGAATAGTCTAGCATTGAATTAAATGCTAGATGGTTGACTCTTTTTTTTTGAAAAAAAAGAACTCTTCAGCTGAACTTTGAGTTTTATATAAGTTTTAATAATTTTTGCTTTGGAGTCCCCTTTTGAATATTTTTATTTATTTATTTATTTATTTCATTCAGTGTACAGTTAAAAAATTACTTACAGACTAGTGATACGAAAGAAGGTAAAAGATTAATTAAAAATTTGTAATAAATCTAGCTTAAATCTATACTCGTTAACATTGAAATCAATCACATGGGAAAAATTGTTACATGATCTAATGCATCTTGATATTGGTTCGTAGAATGCATAATTAGTGCGGTGTGAGGAATCGACAAACAAATGATTTTGACGTAATTCGCGAAGCGGTACATGAAAGCGAAATAAATTACTTAATTCCTCGGAATTGATTTTGCCATTGATTAGTTTGAATGCGAACAGTAAAGACAAATAGATTCTTCTATATTTTAAAGACTGCAGACGGAGAAGTTTGCGTCTACCAAGATAGGAAGGAATACCATCAGGCCAATGCATCTTATATAAAGCGTACTTAGTGAATACTTTTTCAACTTTTTCGATTTTGTTGCTATGAGTATCGTAATACGAGTCCCAAACCATTGAACAGTAGTCTAAGTGACTTCTCACTAGGGAGATATACAAAGCTTTTAATGTTGTGGGATCTTTGAAGTCCGTAGTATGTCTTTTGATGAAACCAATCATAGAAAATGCTTTTGAGACAATATAGTCGATATGGGAATTAAAGGTCAGTTTAGACTCAAATTTGGCACCTAAGTCTTTCGTATCAGTCTTACGATCTATATTAATACCGTTTATTTGATAATCAAAGAGCAATAGCTTTGGTTTTTTTGAGTACGAAATAACACAGCATTTGTTAATATTTAAATATAAGTGATTATCGGAACACCATCTTTGGAAAGAGTTAATATCCAGTTGAACATTCAAGCAATCTGACAACTGAGAGATTTTTAAATATAACTTCACATCATCTGCAAACATTAAACAATTAACAAATCTGAAATGTTGTGGTAAGTCATTGATGAATAGTAAAAAAAAATAAAGGCCCACTATGGGTACCTTGTGGTATACCAGACCACGCGTTTACCATTAAAGTCGATTTAGTGGAACCAATTTTAACGAAAAGTTTCCTGCCATTTAAAAAACTTTTGAAAAAGTTGAGAAGCGCATCATTATTAATGCCGTACAGTTTCAGCTTGTGTAAGAGAATTGAGTGATCAACTTTATCGAAGGCTTTGGAAAAATCTGTATATATTATATCTAGTTGTTGTCGTTGCTCCATAGCACTAACAATTTGGTTAGTAATCATCATCAAATTAGTACTTGTAGATCTACCAGGAAAAAACCCATGCTGGTTCTTACATATAACATTATGAACAAGATTAAACAGTTTCTTTTGAATTATGCTATCAAATAATTTGGCAATAGTACTTTGCTTTACTATAGCCCGGTAGTTGGAGATATCATTACGATCGCCTGATTTAAAAATTGGTACAATTGCGCATAGCTTCCAAGCATCAAGGAATACACCTTTTTTTAAGCACTCGTTGAAAAGCTTAGCAAATGGAACGACGACCACATCAGAGGAAATTTTAAGAAATGTTGGAAAAAAACCTTCGATATCCCTGTTACAGCTAGATTTCAACTCTGAAATCGCAGTTGCTACATCATTATGAGAAATGTGAAAGATATTAGGACCATTAATTGAGTTGAGCAATTGAAGGTTGTTATTTGAATTAATAATATTATTATCATTATCATACTTGATATAAACTTCTTGAAAATATTGGGCAAATAAATTACATGACTCGAGAGTATTATTAGACGATATGCCATTTAATACCAATGTAGTAGGGTAACCATTCGTTTGACGTTTAGAATTTATGTAATTCCAAAAACCGGAAGGGTTGGATGTAAGTTTAGATTCAATGTCAAGAATATATTGTCCATATAGAAACTTATGTAAGCAGTCAAAATCTTTCCTTAAGCGTTGTAAGTTAAGAAAATCTGTTTCACAGTTTGTTCGTTTGAATTTTTTATATGCTTTATTTTTAACATTTTTTAAATGACATAGTCTAGAATTAAACCAAGGTGGTTTTGTAAGCTTTTTCTTAATACGCTTAATAGGAACAAAATTCGATAAAGCAAAATTCAATTTATTGCGTAGAATATCATATGAGTTAGCTGGATCTAAAAGATCCAAAAACGACCAATCAGAAGATTCCAAAAAATCTCTAATTGCTTCACTGTCTGCATGGGAGTAATCGTATTCTTATCAAAAAAAAAAAAAAGGTGTCATGATGGGGGTTAAAAGTTTAGTACAACTGGCAAAACTTCTTAACTCAACAATTCGCCTCTAATATGTCCCAAGACTGTGGAAAGTTGCTGAAATGATTATGATTGCAAAGCCAGGAAAAGTCCCACACATTGTTTCTTCATACCGACCGATCTCCCTTCTGCCTCAAATTTCAAAATTGTTAGAAAAACTCATTCTCAATCGCATAAAGCCGATCATTGAATCTCGTAATCTGATACCCACTCACCAGTTTGGATTTCGTAGCAAACACTCTACCATAGAACAGGTGCATAGAATCACAACTGAAATCGAAAAATCGCTAGAAGAGAAAAAAGTTTGCTCAGCAGTATTCCTAGACGTCGCACAAGCATTCGACAAAGTTTGGCATGAAGGTCTAATCAACAAATTGAACTCCTGTCTCCCACTTCACTACAGTACCCTAATGAAGTCCTATATATCACAACGATATTTTCGGGTAAAACAAGAAAATGAGTATTCTGACCTAGAAGAAATTAAAGCTGGAGTGCCGCAAGGAAGTATCCTTGGCCCCATAATTTATCTATTGTACACAAAAGACATACCACTGCCCCCAAACAGCATGATCGCCACTTTTGCTGATGATACAGCCATACTGACAACAGAAAAAACTGCTGAAGAAGCGACAGATAAACTTCAAATAGCTATAAACGCAATAGAGCATTGGACGAAAACTTGGCGCATAAAACTAAACAACAGCAAATCAGACCATGTGAACTTCACCAATCAAAAAACAAGCTACTACCCAATAAAGCTACTAGGTGTCCCAATCCCATACGCAAACACTGCGAAGTACCTTGGCATAACTCTTGATGCTAAGTTACGATGGAAAGAACACATAAAAATAAAACGAAATGAACTAAACCTGAGGCTAATCAAAATGGACTGGCTCATTGGAAGAAAATCAAATCTTTCCATATACAACAAAATCATGATATACAAACAAATGTTAAAACCAGTATGGTCCTACGGTGCACAAATATGGGGTTGCGCCAGCCAAAGCAATATAAATGTAATACAACGATTTCAAAATAAAATCCTTAGAGGTATTGTCAACGCTCCTTGGTACGTTCGCAATGCTGATATTCATCGTGACCTTAACATCGCTACGGTTGCTGAAGAAATTAAAAAGCAAGCAGAAGCCCATTCTTTGAGGCTCCAGAGGCACGTAAACGAAGAAGCTAGTAAGCTCTTCAACACGACAGGCCTAGCCCGACGACTTCGACGAAAAAAACCACATGACCTTAATGGCAACTAATAAAAAGGAGGGTTTCTAAAAATTTCTTCACAAAAATTACTAATTGTATTAAAACTAAACTACTCGTTAGTTCCTTCAACTAGTAGTGTAGTAGTGTAGTGTTATCAAACATTGTTACGTATGTATATACTAGTATTTTAATGTTTGTAATAATAAAAAAAAAAAAAAAAATGATGGGGGTTACAAAAGTCCACTCTACCTATTAGGTGTTTCAACGAAATTTTCTAAAATTTTCTTCTTTTTTTTTGGTACTTCTACATAAACTCCAGGACATTCTAGTATAAGTATGTATAATAGGAAACGAAGAGATAACCTTGAGGTAATCAGTTTACTGATTGGAGTGGTTTTGCTTTTTTTGAAGCATCACGCCAAAAAAAAAACTTGGTCTGGAATGCATTGTTTAGTCACTGCACAGAACTAGCTACAACTAAACTGAAGCTGCATCTTTTTTCACTGAATAGTATTAATCCCGCTCATTTGATAGACTGACTTTGCATTAACTATTGGAAAAATTGCTACATTATAGGCCCAGTCGGTCTATAATTTGTATAGTAGAGCAACCGAAGAGGCAAATTTTGACCTGCTCTATTTTTATGGCAGATTTTGAGAAGGGAAAGTTTTAACTAGTAACAAATAGTTATTGAACCTTTAATACAAATCCAAGAATGGCAAGAAACCATATCCTATGGCATAGGATATGGTTTCCATAGTACCTATACGAATGTGAAATAAATCGTTGCAATTATGAAGTTAATCCGAAGTATTGTGGATGCTTCTCACAATCAATGGCAGCTATTTGAGAATACTGTTTGGACTCTATTAAAATGTATAAGAATTAATATGTTGTATATGAATAGAAAGTGGAAAAAGGAAGTCCTGATTTATAACTAATTAACGCACTCTGTTTTTTTTATAGAATTTAATAATATTTTACATTTTTTATTCAGTGGTATTTTGAACTTAAAAAAACTATTTACATATTTATTTATAGCAACCTGAAAAACAATAACAATTTGAATTATACTAAAAAGCGCAACAATAATTGATATGCGCGTGAATTGAATTAGTTACATTAATCATAGTTTAAAAATCGATTTGAATCGCTTCAATTTCAATATTTATGTAAGCATATGTTTTTTTTTTTTTTTTACAAAAATAATCTAAATTTTAATTAATTCACGTAGTCACTATCAATGCTGATAATTTTTTGAGAAATTATGCCAAATAACAAAACATTTCAGAAATAATAAAGTTCCGTGACATTGATACACTTTAGTTTTTTTACTGCTTTTTTTTTGTTTTTTTTTGAGATGTTAAATTTAAGTAAACTGTTAACGTTAATTCTTATGTCGACTCCACTTTAGTGCAGCATAAGCAAACCCCCCTCTCCTCTAACCAGACAATTAAAATGAATTATGTATAAAACCGGCATAAATAAAAATTTTGTAATAAAGTACAATCATTTACTTTTCGAATTGTTTTTAGTTTTTTTTAAAACTCATCTAGTTATAACTAATTGAAATTAATACTACTTAAAAAGTTGGTAAATATGCCAAACAGAATATACACATTTTTTTACCACTTTCTCGTTTTAACACTTTATTGCCCAACAAGGCAAATTTTGTTTAAAAAAATTTCAAGGAATAGCATTCTTCATTCTGAACAACTTTTGTTCTATGACTCCTTCAATATCTTAATTACAAGTGTTAGAATCTGAAATTACCTAGTGGGTCATATATGGCAGTATCAAGTAAAATAAAAATACATAACTGTTTTTTTAATCACATTATTGAGAAAAATAACCAAAAATTAAAGTTTATACCAATTTTTCAGTTTGAAATTTAAAGAAACAATATCTTTCAGCTATATAGAAAATCAAAAATTTTATTCTACAATATTTTATTTTTATGTGAAAAACGTGTTTTTTCACATAAAAATAGCAAAACAGCTGGCGTTTTCTAATACCGTTATATATGCGCAACGATACAGAAAGCTGCAATCTACGAAACTCATATTGTGGTTTGGATGTTGGAAGTAAGTGGCGCCACTATTACCGTCCAAAGTGGTGGGACCATATATGGCAGTGTGAGCAAGGAAGGGTTAAAAGTCTTATAATGCTGAGTAATGGAAAATCTAATCAAAATTAACCATAGGGCAATCCAAAATGAAATGAACGATAACAATTTATTATGAACTTAAAATTTGTAAGAATCAGAATTTGAAAGATTAAGAACTACCACTAAGATCACTGATGAGGAATTGTGGCGGATTCCGAAACGGCCGTCTGATTTGCCCGTCTCTATATACATTGTTGTTGTGATGACTACATTTGTTCATTAACCTGTTTATATATAACTTCAAATAACGAAATTGACATGAACTTAAGTCATGACTTTGAAAATTAACCTCTAGATTTAATTTTCATAGTCTCATAAAAAACTATCATGAGAATCAGTGTTTGATTTGATAAATTGTAAAAAACTGTGAATAAAAGTTATCACTTTTTGCATTTTCAGATTAGAATTTTTCAAAATCTTGAATTAATAGACAAAATCTGCAAAAGACGAACTATGGTGTATGGTGTACCTGTACAAAAGTTAAGGATAAAAACATAATCTGGAAAAACCCAGTGTATTTTTAATGAAATTACATACCCTCCTGGAAAAATTAAAATAATTGCATGTACGGCATTTTAACAATGAATAACTGAACTTAGCTATTCCTTTCTTAAATGAATCTAAGTTTTTTGTTAACAAGCCCTGGTAAGAAATATATAATTATGAATATCATGAAATTTGAGCTTGATACGTAAGTGTATTCATAAAAAAAAAACAATTACAAAGGTAAAATACTTATATGTCACATAAGGGTTAAGGCAAAGAAATTTCCGTTCGCTTCTAATCTTCTTGTCTGTACTAGCTTAAGCAAAAACACGAATAAACCGTTTACAGGCTAAAGCTCAAAAAACTCAAACTCAAAAATGAAAACAGATGTATTTGCAGTGTAAATATTTGGTAATATAAATTTGTAAATGCAATTTTTTTCATTCTATATTTTGTGGAGTTAAGCGATTTGGGAAATTTGCAGCTCAAACGTGTATTGCATTCAGTGTTAACTGCTTTAGAGTAAGTGCTAGCACCTGGAACAGGTTGTTTTTTATTTTTTTCGCATATATATTTATAGATGAAAGAACAATGGCTAGAGCGGAACTGAAAGGAAAACAAAACAACGACCTTTGTGTATACGAGTTTGAGCTCATTTTCCAAGAATTTTAAATATGCACATATATTATGGATGCGAAATAATTAAATGGAACTGTATTTATGTGTATGTATGAAATCAAAATGTAGACTGCACACAAAGTATATGAGTAAACATTTTTTTTATTTTTGCCAATTACATGAATACATTAGTTTTTAGCGCAAAATACTATTCAAATAATATAACTTCTATACAAATTCTTTTCATGTGATTCGTTCGAGAAATTCTTACTCATATATATATATATACTTATATATATACTTGACTCATATGATTAGTGCATGCATATATATTTTATAACATTTTATAAAATTTAATTTTATACTTTTAAATACTGTGTCATTAACAGTTCAAAATAGACATCTTTTTATTTCGACCCCTCTGTAAATCACTGATAATATTTATTTAAATTTTTAACACGCAATTGAACATTACTTCAATTTAGAAAAATATTTCTTAAATCTTACTCACCTGTTAGTAGGTAATCTTTGTAAAATTAATAGCTTATTTTTCTACGTCTTTCACTTGCTTTAATTCTTTTTTATTTATTGGCTTCAGCTTTTCTTCTTCTCACTTGGATGTTTACCTCTGGTTACGATTTTTGCGACTAAACTATGCAATTTATACTTAGGTTTTATTCTTTGTGCGCGTAGAATTCATTCAGCTGTTTATTATATCTACAATAAACAAAAAAAAACAATAACAAAAACCAAAATAAATAATACATGATAACAAACTGCAGCGTTGCAAAATTTGGTACTATACATAGATAGTTGGATAGTATGAAAAATGAAATGCAAAGCTTTTTAACCGGTTAACTCCCACATAAAAATTTTAAGCTACTTCAAAACATAAATATTTTATTTTTACACTTCCGGTTCCGGCTTGGCAGACCTAAAAATTAGAAACAGCTCGGGGAAGAATATATTGTCTAATGTTTGTATTTGTTTATATAAGGTTGCGAATGAATATTTTTATTTAAAAAATGCTATTCTTTCACTGTTTATTTAATTAGAGAAGATTTATTGTAAGTAATACTGTGCCAAAAACACACCAAATAAATAAAAATATAAGAGTTCGGACTATGTGGTTAGGTTGGTCATAAAAGCAACTTTCTCCTCCATTTCTCAAATTTTTCTATCACTCGAAATTTTGTTCATGAAGATCACTTGAAAGCACCTATTCAGATTTTTTGTGAATCTGGATTCCCATGTATTTTGTTGTTGTATTTTGACGTATCTTCCTACCCGTTTTTACCGGCGTTACTGGTACAAATTTATATTATCACTATCAAAGTAAGAAATTAAAACTAACTAATTAAAATTAATGGATTCCGGTGATGAAAAATTAGGCACAATTGTATATTTTTCCGACATTTTAAACTACAAGGTACAATTGACACATTTTAGTATAATTTCTCATTGGCCAAAACAAAGCTGCAACTACATTTATATGAAACAATATGTTTAGCATTTTAGAAAGTTTTTTACTTCTCCTGTAAAAAATCAAAAATGTCTTTTAGGGCTTTTCTAAATATTGCAAAAAAGAAAAGTTTTTGAAGCTCCACTCTTCTGTTATTTTTCGAAAAGTAACAGTGGAGAAAATGGTTTCTCTATCTAGATAAACAATTTGAAACCTGATAATATGTATCTAAAGTTCCTGCATTGGTCTTGAAAGTTCCGCAATTTTGCTCATAATTTTAAATTGTTTAAAAATGTTCAGCCAAAATTTGTTTCAAAGCTCCAATTCCAAGTCCAACAAAAAACCTAAGTTCAAAAATTTTTAGTAAAATCTTTGGCAATATTTTATGAAAAAATGCGTTTAATTATTACTAAGCGGGCATTTTTTTTTATCAAATATTTTTATAAAAGATAAGAGAATATGAAAATTACGAAATTGGAGGAATCGCATTATCCAGAGGTTGTCTACAGCTGCATAGCTATTTTTTTAAACCTATTATAAACCTTTAATAAAGAACAAACAAATCAATATAGAAGTATGAAATTTGGTGGCATGATTGTGGAAGACCTAAATAACCATACTTTCTATTCTACCCTTATGAATAGCATATTACTTATAATATATATATAATAACAAGTACATAAACTATGTCTGCTCTAAGTAAAATTAATGTTTTGGTTGTTTTCACTTTCCAATTACATATTACAAATAAACAAAAATAAACTGAAAGTCAAGACCCATTAAAATTCGGGCGTCAAAGGGTTAACTCTCTGTATATGTATGTACTGCAATAATAAAGAAATCAGCTGCAGTAATACTAATAATGGGTGCGTTTCACGGATGTGATATCAGAAAATCTGATTTCAGAGTGTGTTCGAAACGCGTCGCTGAGTGTTTCTAATTAGCAAAGCTGCTTCCATTTGACGCCATTTTTGTAGTCATAATATTTTTTTGATTTTTCAGGTTAGCATGATTTTCCAAAACTTTGACAATTCTTTGACTCGACATAAACTCGAAATCGTCCATAATTTTATTTTTGGAAGGGAATTAAAACATTTCACAAACTAGAATTAAATGATTTTACAAAATTTTACAACTAATACATCATGCCGTTTCTAAGACGCAAACACTGATTACTAATTTTTGATCAACCACTTTGAAATCAGCTTTTCTGATTTTACGTCCGAAAAACACACTTAATTTTATTTATTTTATGAAATATAAAGAAAACATTGATCTCAAACAACTAAACTGGTTCTGCATTGTTGGAAAACATAATTTCCAGGAATCTCGGGAAATGAATCTGCTAACCTCATGGTCAGAAAAGGTTCAGAAACTAGTTCCATCTACAGCCATCAAGACCACCATTAATGAGTGAGTCAATTTGACCCACAAACGTAAATGGGAGGAACTAAGAGGCTGCAGATAGACAAAGATGTTGCCTGTTATCTCGAAGTGTCTAACAGACTTTCTGTTATCACTTAATAAAAAGACCTGTAGGCAGCTGGTGAGATTATTTACAGGTCACTTCTTTTGGGTGAACATTTTCGGAGGACCAGTGTATGTCCCGCTTTCTGTTGAACAAGATAAAGTTGGGAAAGGGTTGTTGAAAGACAAACACCTAAGCTTTTTGACACCGCAGGTTCTACTCAAGTTTATTAATAAGTCTGATAGATTTAAAGAATAGCAAACGGGGATACAGGATATAGTATAACAGAAGTATCACTTGTCTGAGCGCTGTATTTTTGTTTTGAATACTTCTTTTCGACGTTCCCACAAAAAAGGAAAAGATCTCATTGAGAATGAATTTCAATAGTTATAACATGTATATTATGTTAGGTACATTCACGTTTATTTATTTATAATAAATCAGTATTTTGGTAAATCAGGTACCATCGCAGCGTTATCTAATAGGGAAAAATTTTAACCTCACTCTCGGTATGAGTTTTTGAAAAGAGGAGTCAAATATAACCACTTTGGCAACACATTTTTTTTTTTTTAAAAAGACGAAATTTCACTTTTCTCGAGTTTTCAAGATTCATAAAGTAAAGATAAGTTTATAAAATCACGTAATTTTTCATGTTTTTTGAACACGATTTGCACGTGATTTTAACGCCTCTTTTTAAAAATATTTGTGGAAAATGGGACAGTAAAATCGATCAAAAAATTTTAATAAAGTTTGAAAAACTTAATTTTTCCCAGTTGAAATCGAATCACATCTTCAAGAAATGCTTGAAGTCAATCTTTCAAAAACCAGAGTTGCGTTAAGTTACATATTCCCAATTAAAACAAAATAGATTTAAGTTATTAGTAGACAATATATGAAAAAAAAAGAATTTCTCTTTATATGATTTATATTTTTGAGCACAAAAAACATGATTCTGTTAGTTAAATTTTACCAACTTTGAGTAAGTTTTCTGAATAGCAATTAATATTAGTACTAATACTTACCCTGATCTTACACTAGCCACAACTCCAAATATGCAACTAAATAGAAATGCAGTCTTGCCTATCTTTTATATGCAGAAATGCTAAGATCGAAAAAGCAATATCACTTATATCAATAAATAAATAAAATTCACAAAACATTTCACACTTTATTAAATTTACACATTTATTTGATTTATTAATTAATTTGTTTTTCTTTTTATAGTTCATTCTTAAACTTTTTAACATTTTAATTACAGTTTTTAATTTAATTTTTTATTTGATATAATAGTTTCCATAATTCTGTTACATGAGTGGAGCTTGTACACTGATTTGTTTTTCTTTGTTTGTATGTATGCAAAAAAAAAGAAAAATAATTCAATATTGTTTCAAAATGATTGCACAGTAGCTATGACGTGAAAAAACTGAAGGCTCTAATTGGAAAATTGTAAAATTATGTGATCTAGGTATTTTTTTGAAAAAAAACTATGAAGGCCTTGAAATTCAAATTTCTATAAAATTTTATGAATTCGATAATGTTGCTATTCTCAATTTTTACTGAAAATTAAACTTTGGATACTAGTTATCTATAGATAGATGAAAGAGTGGGCATGATGTTCCCATTGTGATATCTCCCAAGAATTTCTTGAGAAGAGATTGTTCATGACTACAGGAGAAATATCAGCTATATCGTACAGTTGCAGGTAAGAATTTTATAAGTAAAGAAGTCCGGTCTTCATCAGATTTTCAAAATATTCTTCTCTTCTTTGTTCCTTGTCACCTATATTGTATGTGTTTTAAAATGATTTTAATAGTAACTATTAAAATCATAAAAAGTAATGTTATGTTTATTAAACATTTTTTTTTAACGATACAATTGTATATGAAAAACAAATTGCAATATTTGTATTTTTGACTCGAACATTGAGAAAAAATACAACTCTGGGCTGTGATCGTTACTACTCATTACAACTTCGTATTTTTTGGGGCTTTTTATGAAATTTACCTATGTATAAAAAGTTGTTTTTCTTGAATCATGAAATCCTTTAACAAGGTAATGTAGATGAATTACTCAGCCAGTGGATTTTATCGATGCCGGTGGAAGATTAGGAGTGACACAAGCTGTAACTATGGGACAATGAGAAAGGTAACAACGAGACATTATTGAAATTCGGACCCTAAATTTGGTTTCTCATTGCTCTGGTAAAATTATTTCAAAAAATGTTCGTTAACGCGATTCCTCGATTTGAGAATCGAAGCAGTGGAACTCAAAATCCAATCTGATTGTTATTGCCGGACTCTTCTTAAATTTAGTTTTCAAGTATTTGTGGACACTATTGGGTGTAGTTTTTCGTTGATATATCAATAAGGTTACAAATAAATATGAATATGAAAAAATATGAATGTAATTTTGCATGAAGATATTATTTCAGTTTTTTTTTATGGAATTCCGTTTTAATGATATTTCTCCTTTTTTGTTTTATTATTATTAACAGTGTTAAATGTAACTGAGCTCATTGACTCAAAGACCATGGATTTATCAAATTTTTTTTTTTTTTTTTTTTTGAAAACTTAATTATATAAATTTAAATTTACTTTTTCATAAATATACAAATATATCTTAGTTTTACATAGATACGAATACAAAGAACATAAGATAAGCGAACAAAAAATAATCTATTAGGGAAAATTTTCAATGTGAGCTGAAATTAGTTTAAACTTAGTTCAGCAAGTGGGAGTTGATTGTAAGCGGCGGACGGCTCCAGAACTGAATTCGGTTCGGGTTCTGGGGTCTTCATTGAAAATGATGAAGTCCACCTTTACTTCTCTCTTGGGTTGTATACTTCTGTTTTTCAAGCAGAAATTTTTGCAATCATCATGGCAATGGACCATGTTATTGATAATGGTTGAAGAGAAAGGAGTATTTATGCATTAAGTGACAGGCAGGCTGCGCTTAAATCCTTGCTTAATCCTCTAACCACATCTAAACTGGTTATGCATTGTAAATCCAGGCTTGATTGTGTTGGAAAATACAATAGTCTGCTGTTGATATGGGTTCCTGGACATTCAGGAATTTCAGGAAATGAAACGGCTGACTTTCTGGCCAGTAAAGGTTCGGAAACTGGTTTCCTGGGCCCAGAACCTGTACTCTCTTTATCGTCTACAGCCATCAAGACCACCATCTATGAGTGGGTCGACTTGACCCACAATCGTAAATGGGAGGACCTGAGGGGCTTTAGACAGACAAAGACCATGTTACCTGTTATCTCGAAGCGTCTAACAGACTTTCTGTTATCACCTAACAGAAAGAGCTGCAGGCATTTGCATATGATTGGCCTGGGAACTAGTGCCTTCTGTGCTTCCAGTGATTTGGAGGAAGAATGTGAAGAGACGGCGGACCACTTTCTTAGTGTTTACCCCGCTTTCTGCCAGATCAGAGTAAGCATATTTGGTACTGGAGTGTTGGGAGAGACGAACACCTGAGCTCTTTAACACCGCAGGATCTGCTAAGATTTATTAATAAGTCTGGTAGATTTAAAGAATAGCAAAAGGGAACACAGGATATAGTACAATGGACGTAAAACTTATCTGAGTGCGGTATTCTTGAATACTTCTTTCCAACAAAAAAAAAAAAAAAAAATAGTTCAGGAATTAAATCAAACTAATTTTAATCCGTGATAGCCGAAACTTTGTAAGATTCAGTTTGCGTCTCAATCAAATTTGAAGTTGAATCAAAAAACTAAAAATGAACAATTTCTCTCACCCGAATGCACCAAAAACCAGAGTTCGATTTTTGAATTTATTTTGATTTCGGTTTGGTAGACACTTCAAAGTATCAAATACGCATGCTGAAAATAAATGTGATTTTATTAATATTTACACTTAATAACAAGAGTAAAACTTTTGAAATAAGAAACTAATAATGTTTTTGTATACGAATGTAAACTGATGTGACTTTGTTTTCTATTGTATTTATGAATTGCATCATCATATTTCAAAGATTCAAATATTTCACAGAAGGTTTATAAATTACCGTAGTAATTACAGAAAACTATTAAAAAAAAAAACTGATGAAACTGATAAACAAGATTAACAAGAAATACCGAATCATCAGGCCAAATATAAACATTATGTGAAACAGTTTAACTGGGGTGATACATTTTTGAAATAGAGACAATATTTTGAGATACAAAGCCGTTATAAAAGCAAACCCTTAAGGTGGGGGGAATAGGGTTCGACGTTTCAAAAAATCGATTTTTTATTTCATAAATTGTCAGTAAAACTATTGACTCGTTCTACTGTTATAAATCATTAAAGTGAATAGCTTTCTTTCAGGCCGCGAGCGCGCCACATTCTTCAAACGCGTTTTTCTCAAAACGACTTTTTTTGTACTTGCGTACACGCTAGTTTGAAAAGTTTTGAAAATTGGCAGTTACTTTCTTCATAGTATTGCGCTCTATATGAACATAAAATCGGAATATTATCATTATTTAAAATAATTTTTTTTTGTAAAAAAAATTGCAAAAAATGGCAAAAAATCTTGTTTTTTTGTTTTGACCCCTGTAAAAAATTCAAATTTCTATTTTTTGATAGCATTTAAGTTCATATAGAAGAGAGACATACATATAATAAAAGTAAATTCCACCCTCGTTTGATTTCAGAAGAAAATTGCGGCTTCCAAAATGTACGCAAAATGCCAAGTCTGATTGTGACCTGCAATATGGGGTCGCTAATATCTTCGGTGTTTTTCAAGGAAATTCTTCAAAAATTTTATACTTAAATATATGTATAAAATATTCTCAAAGTTTCAATAAATTATATTCATTTTTTATACTATAAAAAAATTCATGAAAATAATTGAGAAAACGCTGTCCTAACCCTATTCCCCCTTAAGTCTTCTGTAGTCACCGTAGTCCAGTAGTTTATGTGTTAGGTTAGGTTAGGTTGGAGTGGCTGTCGAAAGACACACTTAGGCCTGAACGGCCCATTGTGCTACCACATAGTTGGACCTACAGTTTAACGCCGATTCCGAACGGCGGATAGTTTATGTGTTGGACTAAATAAATAAATAATCATATTCTTTTTTGTTTTTTGTCATTCTAATCAAACTTACTTTCAGCAATGTACTTACTATCCACTAATATAATGATAAAAAAAATCAACAATGACCAAATTAAGTCCGACAAAATTTGGTGCATTGTTAAGTTGTTGCTAACCGAAACCCAATTTGAATTTAAATCAAATTTCGTAATTTAAATGGGGGATTACAATTAAAGAGAGAGTATAAAATTCATTATTCTACTTTGATTTTTAAATCAATCGATTGAAAAATATGCAAACTGGAGCTAAACAAATTCGATTTTCAATGCTCGCAAACGAAAAAAAAAGAATAGGTTAAAGCTTTTCCTTCGGTCGCGACCATAGTAATTAAAGCTTTTGAGCAATACATTGAGAGCTTAAAGCTAATTATTATTTATTTTGTTTGCCTTTTATCCCTCACAGGTTTAAATTAACTTTATTTCAGACAGAAAAACGATTAGGTTTTTTTAATCTTTTATATAATTATTTTTGTCGTTCTTTCCATATTACTAAATTTCTTTTTTTTTGTATTTTTTTTTTTAATAATTAAACGAAAAAAAAAATCATTTAAATTCTGTGCGTATCATTATTTCTCAACTATTTGAATGGCATTTGTTTTATTTTATTTATATTTGTATTTATAGTTTTCGAACTCAGTATTTTTGTTTTTATTATTTGGTAAATATATGTTTTGCATATTCATTACTTTATTTATAATAGGAAGTTTTATTGATATATTTTTTTTTTTATATTTCATAAAATTTAAATTGTTATTGTTTCAATAATTTCAATGCAGGTTTCTTTTATAAGTGGGAAGTAGAGTGTTTTTTTTTTTTGTTTCGTTTCGTTTTTATTTTTTTGTAAACTAATTTTATTTTAATTTTTGGTTTCTATTAAATATGTGTTTTCATTTGTATGTCTGTTTTGTACCGAGAGGATTGTGTGTATTTTTGTATGCATTTATAGTTGCTTTTTGGTTTCTATTTGTTTGTTTGAATTATTCTCTTGTAGAATTTCGTTATAGTGTAAAATTCAAAAATAAAATACTCGTATCTGTAAAAACATACAGCATGTTCGTTTGATCTTTGTTTTTCATGTTTATAAACCTAGTCTCTTAATACAAATATTTTTTTTTTTTTTTTTTGTTTTTTCTAAATACATTTTTCTTATGTTTCTTGTGTGTTTTTTTTTTTTGTTAGTTTTTTGTAACCAAAATAGTTCTTAAACTAAAATTATATATATGAATAAAAATTTTTAAGTATAAAATAGTAGTTATTTTTGTTTTTACAGTAAAGTTTCGTTGATTATATTATTCAGATAGTTTTAAATTTAAGCTTAAGAAGTATGTATGTTGTTTGGTTGTGTGTGTATTCTAGTGTGTATGGGTATGTAGGTGTATATAGAAATGAAATAAGTATAAAATATAAAAGAACAAATACAGAGTTAGTGTAAAAAGTTCGTTATTTTTGAATGTTACACATAATACATGAATATTATATATTTATGTATATACTTACAACTTGCATGATTAATTTTTTGCTTTTTATATTGTGTACATGCTCTTTTTTTATATTCATATGATGATTATGGCATTCATTTAAATGCTTATATCTAATACATTCATTAACATTATGCTGTAATACACAAATGATTTTCGATATATTATTTATACAAACATTTATTTATATCTTTATTTAAATTTTTAATGTAGGTATGTTTAATAATTTTATTTTTATTATTATCTTCATATAAGTTAGTATCTTTATAGTTATATAAAATTATTATTTTGCCTTTTTTTATATAGTGTTCATGTCGCATTTTCTTATTAGTTACTATTATTTTTATTTTTTTTTTTTTTGATAAAAGTACATCAATTTATATATTATTTTTTATTTTAATAATTATACTTAATAATTTGCTTATACAAAATACAACTATTTTTTATTTGTTTTATTTTTAATATTTCATTTTATAAACAATTCCGTACGTGAGTTTTTTGTTTTTTAGTTAATCTTTTATTATATTTAATTATTTTTTAATATATATTTTTGTAATTGTTGCAAATGTTAAATTGTAACCGAATAACCCTGAATGAATTATGTAAATAAAAAGATTTTGTTTTAAATTTTAATAAAATAATCTCGTTTTAATGTTAAACTGACTAGAATTTAAAATGCATATATGTATGTATAATCATCAAAGAAGAATCAAACGCATTAATATATTTATAAAAAGTAAGCGATCATCAGTCCGACGTGGATTCAAGTGTATTCCTCTAGTAAATGGAAAGATGGTATTATTGTGAAGATTCGCAAGGAAAAGGATGACCTGAAAAATTGCAATAATAGCTAGGATATTAGCAAGAATCATTATCAAGATTATCTGGAGCCTAAAGTCAGTGAGCACCAAACCGGTTCGAGTAGTAGCTACACCTGCACTGATCACATCAGCACACTGAAAATAATCTAGTGTAGAGCAATGCGGCGAGTTCAAATTTTCTTTTCACATGTTTATTGATTTTAAAAAAACGTTTTAAAATTTCAACCGAGAATATATAGGGCGGATTGGTGGAGTTATTTCTCAGGAAAATAAATTGTTCAAGGGGGTTCGAAAATCTACCATTAAAAAGTTATAGTCAATTTTATTATTTTTTTTTTTTTTTTGTTAAATGTCATAAACGCAGACTTGTTAAAAAGATATAGGCTAAAGCTTTAAGGACCTATACCACGTATATTCTAATTGCAACGATCCTAAGCTTTTGCCTAGTCAAAGCTAAAACTTGAAAATAATAAAGGGGTAAAAAATGCACATAACCTAATTTTTGGAAAATTTCACGTTATCAAATTTTTGCTGTTGTAATAATTTTAAATTTTTAAAGGCCCACTTATAAAATAAGATTAAAGTTTTGCTTCTATGAAGTATGCAGCAATTTACTTTCATATTGTTTTATTGTGTCAGCAAGAAAACAGCTCTGCGGCATGCTGATAAATCAAATTTTAAACTTCCATATAAACATTTTTCAATGACAAGTTTTAAAAATTAAAAACTGACTTTAATTTTTTAACGGTATATTTCCGAGCACCCTTGTATAATTTTTTCCAAGAAATAATCCTACCAATCCGCCCTACAAATTTAGTACATGTTCACTGAGACACCCTGTATACATATATGCATCCAACAGTGTTGGGAGTAATAGGGGGATTCTCTATGTCTATCATAGTATAAGGTGCAATAATTCTTGCATATGCTAGACATACAGAATCTCCCTAATGTTTTATTTTAGTAATGCATTGATTGTCATGTAACAATAACCAATAAATATAATTTTAAATCGTGAGCCACTGTGAGATTATATCTGATGAGAGGTGATATTTATTGTATGGTATTCGAGAGCACGTTCCTCAAGCCTACAGTATTAAAGGTGCGATCAAAAGGTAACCGATGGCTAAAGAATTTGTTCCGAATAGTTGGCCAAAAAAAATCGAATTTTGAAGTTTAGAAAAAAGATAGTTTAAAAAATGATAATTTGATTTACTTTTCCAACCAATTGTAAATCGTGATAACGATTAATAAAAGCGGGTATTGTGTACTATAACCAATACGATCGACTATACTCTCGGTTCTTTGGCTCTTGTCTCCCTACACAATCCTGACCAATAATGTCTGATATATATTTTTCTTTCACTTTATTGGGTGGTTCGCGTTGTAAGAAGATATGTTTTGATATTTCAATGTATTACACACAGAAGCAACCGGTAAAGTCCTGCACTACGCCTAAAAGTTTTAGTTCTTATTGCAATTACATGAGAGCAAATACATAATTATTCTGAAGTTGTTTTTTTTATCTTAGCTTAGCAGTTTGAGTAGTTCTTTTCAGGTTAAGGTTCTGAATGGAAAGCCATAAACCGCAAAACTGAGAGATCTGAGCCCAGTACGACCAGCTATCTCTAATTCCTAGAAAAGGTTCGCAGTCCGGATGAATGAGATAGTAAAGGATAAGGGCTAATTTTTTTGTCTGCTTGAATAGCTCGGTGAACTGTTGCCTAAAAAATCATGAACGAGGCAACGGTTAAACTCATCAGACTAGAAAATAGAAACGCTTGTGTTAGTGACTGATCTCAAAAGCATTTTACAAATCAGTAATGGTTTATGATTTTTAGTGTCCTTCAGCCTGCCATTAGTTGCAGTTCCTCTTTCATTAAACATGATATGGAGTTTATGCTGCGCCAATTACACAACGACTATTAAAGTAAAGAAGAATCTTTTGACAAAAATAGATTTGGCTAAAGTTTTCAAAAGCATTGGGTAGATTTAATGTTATAGTCAAATTAGAAACCTAACTATGTAAGGAAAGTGATCCTCTTCGGAACGGAGTAAGCTGTGATTTTTGGCTGAAGTGCTCAGTGATTGATTAGTAAAATGGTTTCTTTTCATTTCGCAGGCTCTAATACTAATCTAACATATTAATTACCTCCATTCTTCATGGCGTAAAGCGAATTTGTACGTTGAAGAATTCGCAAAATTTAGATACATATTTCGAATTTATTTTTTCTGATAATAATACAATTTATCTTTCACTGGCATTACATTTTTAATGATAATGAAATTAGCTTTTTGTTGCCATTGCGTTTTTCAATAGTAATTAAAAGATCAATACATTACTAAAATAATGAATTATTTTTTCCTTGTAGTAAAATTTACTTTTATCGACTATAACGAAAATGAATAACGAAAAATGATGATTGATTGAATGACGTACAAGGATTTGCAAATATACATCTATATTTTTGTACACATTGAAAATTTCAGAATTGGAATCAAATTGTGATACTTTTGTAACTTTTTTATACTATAGTATACATGAAAAATTGTAGAATTTCAACATTTAATATTTTCTTAAATAATAATAATAAACAAAAAAGTCTTACTTTTACTTTGCGTTGATTGACCTTGGATATGTATCGAATCACCAGCAGTACTAGCTGGTGATTTGATAGAGCCTCTGTTGAAAATTATCCTCAGTCCATAAGAACGCAAAGAAACTCATATTGTAAATTGTTGTACAATTTAGCATTGAAATACGTTTGGTTTTTAATTACATACTACTAGTTTTTCAGAAATTAACTGTAGAATGAAAAGAAAAGAGTAAAATATTAGTAAGCAAATAAAAGACATCAGTACCATTAGCATTAGGATTGATCATTAGTATTACACTCTTTTTTAATGAAATTACCAATGAAATTAAGATTTGTTTCATTGTCTTTAAAAATGCTATTATATAGCTAGTGCAATAAAATTTGTATTAGCGATAAAAAAACTTTAATCAGCATTTAAGTTTTCAATGCTAATATAATCGAACTTCCATTGGCATTAAAATTTGCAATGATAATACAATAAAATATTCGTCACCATCAAAATTTTCATTGTTAGTGTAATCGACCTTTAATTAGCAATACAAATTTCAATGATAATTCAAAATAACTTTCATTGGCATTAAAGTTTTCAATGCTAATGTACTCAAACTTCCATTAGCAATATATGCTTCAAACCGAACTTTTATTGGAAAATCAAATTTTTCATGCTAATGCAATTGAACTTTTATTAGTATTTAAATTTGCAATGGTAGTCAAACTTTTGTTAGTATTAAAGTTTTCATTGTTAATGCCATTGACTATTCGTTAGCAATACAACTTTCAATGCTACTGCAATTGAACTTCATTTAATTAGCACTGAAGTTTTCAATGACAATATAATCAAAGTTTCATTTAGACTAAGGTTTGCGATGTTAATGCAATAGAGCTTTCATTATTAGCATTAACATTTTCAATGCGAGTGCAATCGGCCTTAATTGACATTACAATTTTCCATGTTAATGCATTCAAGATTTAATTTACATTTAAATTGTCAATGCTAATATAACAAAAGTTTCATTTGCATTACAATTTTCAATGCTAATGCATTCGAAGTTTTGCATTTCAATCACAATAAAAAGACCATTTCATTATTAATAACATCAATCAAAATTATTTCTATCTTCTCATACATACCTTTAAATGTGCCAAGTTAATAAATGCAGTGAAGAAGCAGATCTCAAACATAAACTGTAGGCAGTAGAAATTATTGATTCCTCAACCACTAACTACACAACTCCATAGGTTTTTTGTTTGTTTTGATCAGGATAACTTTTTTGTTTTTAGTATTTATAAACAAATTTTTGTTTTTTTTTTTTAGTGAAGCAAACATGTTTTTTAAAGCTATAGTTTTTCCACCATCACACAATTTCAACTTAATTTTTAAACAATGTTTTTGTTCCAATTTTTTTTTTTTGTATATCGTTTTCGTATTTGTGAAAGCATTTTATGAACACACACTTGCTTATACATATTTTTAGTTTTGGGTGCGCGCAAATACTTTCAGGAATTTCGTCGTTATTTAGTTCGTTTGTATTTCATTTGAGAAAAAACAAAACAATAGAAATAGAACAGCAAGAAATATGTATATAGTAAAATTGAAAATTCATAAAGGAAATGTATTGCCGGTCTCACTGTGCCCGCACTCCCATATTCAACTGACAATACACTTCCAATCCCGGCGTTGTTAGCGTTGTTCTTCCTCTAATTCAAATTGCAAATAACAGTCATTGCCTACATAGAAAGTACGCATTTCTCCATCCACTCACATTTGCCTATATGGCGAATGCATTTTCAGCCACTGTAACACCAACGAAGGCCCACCCGCTTGTATTTCGGGCGGTATTGTACCCAGTGGGCATTTATCAATATTTAAGTATTTCAGATTTTGACACAGCGCCAATTCGTAAGGTAATTTCTCCAGGTATGGATTCGAATTGATATAGAGATTTTCTAAATTCTCTAACGAGCCGATTTCTTCGGGTAAATACTGTAAAATATTCTCGTTCACCGAGAGATATGTCAAGTTGCTCAAATGGCCTATGCTGCGTGGTAGTATCGTTATTTGATTTGTTTGTAATACCAGCTTGTGTAGCTCATGCAGCAGTCCTATTTCATTTGGCAGCACCTCAAGGCGATTTTCCTCTAAGTCAAGGATGCGTAATTTGCGCAAATTTCCAATAGTATTTGGTATCTTTTTGAGCAAATTATTAGACAATATCAGAACCTCGAGATTTTGCAAGTGCATAATATCATCGGGTAGTTTCTGCAGCGCATTCGTTGCCAAATTCAATTCGACCATATTTGTCCAAGTGCCTATGTCCAGCGGCAGCGCAGTCAATATATTCTCTTTCATATTGAGTTTAGTGAGTTCCTTGGCGCGCGAGAAAATGCCATAGGGTATTTTATCGATGCGATTGTGTTCGAGATTTATGCAGTAGGCATTGGTGAATTGGGCGGGACCACCGGTCGGGTAGCTGGTGAAGGAGTTGCGTGACAGAGTAATGGTTGTGAGTGCGCTGAGACTGGCCAACAAGCCATCGGGCAGTTGTGTAATGACATTGCTCTCAACGTTAAATTCGTCAATGTTTTTGCAATTCTTGAGCGAAGCTGGTATGCTAGTAAGACGATTATACCTGGAAAATATAAATCATTAATAGTGAATATCTTCGGAAAATGTTTTGCAGCTCAATTCATACCTTAAACCTAAGCGCGATAAATTTTTCAAGTTACCAATCGATTCAGGTATGTCTAAAAGCTCGTTATGTTGCAAGTCGAGTGCGCTTAAATTCACACATTTGCCAATATCCTCGTGCAAATACTCCAAATGATTGTGCGACACATCCAGCGTGGTTAAGTTCACTAATGTACCTATTGAAGCACGCAGCTCACGTATTTTATTTTCGCGCAAGCTCAACATTGTCAAATTGCTGAGATTGCGTATGTCATCAGCGACTGCTGTGATACGATTGAAACGTAAAAACACCGTGGTGAGTTTGCGCAAACGATAGAGAACCGGTGGTATCTCCGCTAGCTTGTTGTGCCGCAAGTCGAGTACTTTCAATTGTTTGCAATTTTGCAATGATTCTGGCAACGATGTCAGCGCGTTCTCATTGAGCGCCAACGTTTTCAAATTCACCAAACATCCAACTTCCGTTGGCAACTGACCAATTTTATTACCATACAAATAGAGTTCGGTGAGATGTATGCATTCCTTGATCGATGCCGGTACGACAGAGATGGAAGAATTGCTGAAATCCAAACGCTTGATGCCTGAAAGAAAGAAAACTGTGTTTATTCGGGTAATCATAAAATTATTATTTGCATACCTTCATCTCTGCAACGTTGCAATGCTTTAATCACATCTGGATCAGCTTGTAGCGGTTTACCCTTCTTAGTTGTGGGTTTGGGTTTATTCGATTCGGGGTGTTTAACCGTCACCACTTTGCTTGGACGTGTTTCCGGTGGCATATCGTTATTGTTGCCACTACCGCCACCACCACCACTGTGCACTTGATGTGCTGCTGCAGCAGAACTCGTTGTCGTATGTGCTGCAGTGTAACTGTTGCTACTGGCACCACTACTGCCAAAGCAATGTGTTGTCAAAGAGTGACTGGAGTGGCTACTGCCACTACCTCCACCTCCGCCTCCGCCTGCGCTTTCACTACTATTAATACCTCCACCGCCGCTGGCACCACCGGTGCTGGCTACTGTTTTTGTGTTATCTGTTGCTGTTGCGCCTGCTGATGCTAGTGATGATGTCGATGCTGTCGCACCAGCGGAAGAGCACAAGTTCATAATTTTTCCCAGGGTAGCGGTCGGTGGCGACAATTTGTTGCCCAAATTTATTTGTTTTGTCGTTGATGCTTAAGATGATGAGGCAATGACGACGACCAAAAACGATGATGATCTAATTCTGACAAAGCTGATACAATTTTATTTTTATCTTTTTCTTTCTTTTATTATTATGATTTTAGTTTTAATTGTTCTGTTTGTTATTATGATTTTATCAGAATGAAGATTTCTGTAAATAAAAAAAAAAGTGGTTTTCATTAGTATTTTAAGACTGGGTAATTATCGTTTTAATTATATAGAATTTTATTCAACTTTCACGCGTAAGAAACATGAGCAGCCTGCACTTATCGGGTCTTATGGAATAGAACAACTGGCTCATAAAATCCCAAGAATAATACTAAGGAATCTAGGCAATGCACAACAGTGCTAAACCTTCCAAGTTGATTAAAATGCAGAAAAAGATGATAATAATTTCAGCGATATAAAAGGTAGGTGACCGACTAAGGTAAATCATTTCATCCATATTCGGTAACATCACCAATTGCACGTAAAACAGAAATAAGTTGTTATTGAAACAAGAGAATTGTCGCAGTCCTCAGTATCAGGTTAACAGCTTCAAAAAATTCAAATTTATGCTTTTCTCAACTGAGTTTTCTCTACTGCAGAAAAACCAGAAGTGCTCATTCGCTTAGGACATTTCTTTCTTCTACAACGATAGCATGATTTGCATAAACGCTATAATATTATCTATAAACATTGTACAGTCATTACAAACGAGTAATTCCGAGGTGTCACGGTACGAAAGGATGAAACAAGGATAATGAAAGCTCTGGGACCTACACTAGACGATTATTCAAAGAGACACTGTTGATCAGTTATAAGACATAAGCACTTTAACTGAAATCAATCAATGCTTGCAAAATTCTTCTATGCTGGCAAAGTCCAGCTCTTTGCTTAAACCAAAACCAAATAGCTCGACACACTATTCTATCGCTGATCAATGAAAACTGAACCATATATCTTTAACAGATATCACTTGCTTTCTGCGAGAATATCATAACCCTAAAAATCAAATTTTCGAGAAAATCGTATTTAAAGATTTAATTGAGTATTCCTCTCATGAGAAAAGAATAAGATTCCGTTATGATTTTTTTACACAAGATAAAGCATTAAATAATAGTTATTTTTGCATACTTAACCCGATTTTTTTTTGGATTATCAACAGCAACATATTAAAAATTAAAATTCACAAAATTTTTAATTATAAAAAAATTGCATCAACTCCGAAAAATTTTGATTCAATCATCAAAAGAGTTCACTTTGAAATTTTTAAACTTAATTTAAAAGGGGTTAGGAGTTAAATCAATTCAGTAAAATGTTGTTTCAACACTTAAAAAAATCCAGTTAACAAATGAAATCAAAATTAAAAAAGTTAAGTGTTCAGATTTTTATTTGATTTTTATTTATTTCTATACTAATTTATAAAATTGGTTGTATGAAAATTGTAAGTTCAGATTTGGCTCAAAAACCACAGGACCAAATTTAATTTTGTTTTTGTTTCTTATAAAGCTGATATGCATAAGATGTCTACAGGATACTTTTTTTTTTTAATTGCAATGATAATTGCCTTTTTGGCACATAAAACCAGAAAAATTCAAAAAAACACTTCACTTTTTTAAAAAAATTTTCGATTTTTTAAGGCAAAACTTCACAAAAAAATTTCAAACAACATTTAAAATAAAATATTTTAATTTTGATAAATTGGCTATAATTTTCGTATTACTCCTACTTTGCCAGGAAGTTGGGGAAGCCCAGCTATTTTAAAAAAAAAATTCAATATTAATAGATATTCAACTTTTAAGGGGGAAATCTTACATAGGGGCTTGAAAAAATGCATTTCTTAAAGTTTGAAACCTGTAGAATACGATGCCGTTAATTATTTGGGTCAATTCCCAAAAATGGCGTTATGAAAGCCAATGAGCGTGACTCACCTCTGCACCGTTCGAAGCCTTTCGGAAACTTTAAACGCTATTATCTCGAAACTTTTTTGTTTGTCAATGAGTTGAAAGCCGGCGTACACGATTACTCAAAAATTAATTAACCGATTGAGCTTATGGCTGGGTCAAAGTTTGAAATTTTGACCGTAAAATCTTTTTGGAGTTGAGAAGCAAGGAGAAACACCGTTTCAAGCACAAGAAAAGAGAGTTCTATGATATCGAGATGTTTAGTGGTAGGAATGAAAACGGAAATTTTTTCGAAAAACTAAGAAATCTGGACCTTTTTCTGCAAGAACGAAAAACTGGTAACAGATATCCAGAGTATGATAAGGTTACAAAAGGAAATCTCCCCACCAAAGGGGAAGCTGTTCCCAAAACAACCGAAACACCGACGGCGTCAATGCACCCAACTATGATAAAGTCTTAATAGCTATCACTCGGTTAAAGAAAAATAAGCGCACGGGTGCAGTTGCCTGCTGTTGAGTAGTTTAAAACTGGAGACAAAGCGATTACAAAACATGTTATGGAGAATATGGTCTGTTGAAAAAATGCCCAGTGATTGAAACTTTAGAGTGCTCTGCCGAATCCACAAGCATATCGCATATAAACTGAAGCCCATCGTAAACAAACTGACATTCGTCGATTATAAAGCCAATTTGACCAAGTACAAGGCGGCCTGACTTCACTTGATCTTGCTTACTGGCGCTCATACGCATATAGCAGAAGTGTCTGGCAAAGTTTTATTGCGGGGGCAAGACCTATCATCGGGCTTAATGCCAATTAAGTAAGAAAGTAGGTACTAGGAATAAATATATATTATATGTAGGTATTATTGTTTTTATACTTTCGCTCTTTTTCTCTAATTTCTAAAACTATTTTGCTGCACTTTACTGCCGATGGCGGGGGTTTTATTTCATGCACATTAGTTTTGCAAACTAATTTCATATCATAAAGTGAATAACAAATATTGTAGTTGGGTATGGAAAAGTGCGTCAGTAATGAAATGTCACATACATTCAAAAATGTATACGCTTACTCGCTCGCTGGCTTTTACGTATTTAGCTATCTTCTTCTCGAAGCGCGAGTGTTGAAAGTGCGTCATTGCAATTCAATTGCTTTGCTTTTCCTTTTAACTTTTTGTGCTGTGATGTTGTAAGTAAATGTTGATGTTAATGTAAATGTTGATGCCTTCTTTAAAAGGGACATACTCGCACTATAAATCTTGAAATCAATGAATCAAATCAAACGCTTACATATTTATGGGTAACTAATGTACTTACATTTTATATTGACTTGCTATAATAAAAATTAGCTCATAAATCAATATAGCAATTACGTTTCAATTGATGATATTTGTTGTGCTGTTATGATTTCTAAACAGACCAATACATACATTGGTAAAATTGTCTCGGCAGTGTATAGCAAAAGTATGGTTTGGTATTAGTTAGGATAATTGTTAAAGGAATGACGACAATCAACAATTTTACTCTTTAAATGAATAAGTTAAAAGGAAAAATGTTGCATGCTATACGGAAAAACAATGTGAATACATTATTCTTGATTGGATAAAAGGGTCAAGGATAGCTTTGGTTGGTTGAAAATAATTAAAAAATTATTTTTTTCGTTAAAATATTCAAATTGCTAACCTTCTGCTGCAATTTAAATTGCCCATATATATTTCTGGCATACATCTTTATACATATGTAAATGAATTCTACTTGGTTGAGTTACTGATTCAAGGCCTGACTCACCAACATTCAACCCAAACCACAGAACTTAGAAAAATTTTATTTAGAAAGCATACCGCATATTTTTAACATATGCTCCAACTACGGAATTTTTTTAGGAAAGTTCTCATTGAAAAGCAGAAAATGGGCGTGATACGTAGTAAGTTACTTAGATTATACTATGGAAGATAGGTCTGGCAAAAACTTGAGAATAATTCAAATTTTCTAACTATTTTGGAACCATTTCTTGATTGGTCTAGTCCTTGACCCAAGAGTAAAAATTTTATATGAAAAACCTTTAAGTTTTGCTCAGATTCGGCACAATGAGTATCTTCTGTTCGTACACAAATATAACACACACAATACAAAAATTTCGGTTTAGGACCTCAACGGTATCTTGCCTCTTATTGGTAGAAACCATTTGACATATTCTTACGATTTTCAATGCAAAGGATATACACTAATCGACATAAATCAAGTTTCTACTAAAAGAGCTATGAAATTTTGCGAAGTTTTAGGCGAATAAAAAGTTTATAAATCTTACACAATCCACGGGCAATATCGGGTAATTTTACCAGTTAATCGTATATAATTTTGTAGAGATTTTATTCTGCTACTTATTTGCAAAAACGATCACGTTTCACACTACCTCTACAACAGCAAAAACAATACTAACAACAAAATTAAAAGAACCAAGTATAAATTGCATTTTCTGCCTAATGAAGCAGAAATAGTATTGAATTTCATATTCATTTTCCGGTCAGCACAAAAAAGGATGCAAATCAATGTATGTACAACAACAAAAGTAACAGCAGCAGCAACACTTAATGATAAAATATTATATAACTAAAATGAGTTGAATAAAAAGTAGTTAGAAAATTTTTTAATTACAAAATCGTAATTTCATACATGCTAATGAATAAAATAATTACTTAACTAGTTATAAGATTTTAATTTTTTATTTTTTTTTTTTTACTTTTAAGAAAATATTTTCAAAAGTTAATTTAAAATTTTTACTATTGGGGTACATGTCTTTCGATTATCTTAGAGCAAGAAGTCCTGCTTTTTTTTTAGAATTCAGACTTCTTAATCAAAAAGTGTTTGTGATATGCAATAAAGCAGTGGTAATAAATTGACGAAATCAGCTTTAACCCATTAAGGACGAGCGGGAACCAATATAGATAGCTCTAGATATATTCGAGTTTTCAATGGCCGCATTTATTTCAATATCTGATCATTGGAGGCCAATGTTAATTGAAGATGTTAACGGATGACATCTAAAGGCTCTGGCACACAGAGTCCGTTGTGTACGTGAGAGCGAAGTATACAACTGACACGAAGGAGAGAAGCGACACAAAGCACACGTTGCCAACGGATATACAATCGTACACATGGCTCAATTATAAGGTTATAGCATCGCTACAAAAACAAAATCGACCGTATATTTTGTTTTTGTAAGCGGGGCTGGAAATCCCTTTCTTATGTCAAATTCATAACGAAAAAGCTGATTTATTTTATTTTTTTGCATGATTTATTTGGCATTAGTATTAGACGAATGAATCGGGAAGAAGAAGAGAGTTATGCTGGTGCCATGACCTTATTATTAAGCCAAGGCGGATTCAACATGGTGGTAGCAGCATTACAACAAGTACAACGTAACAATAACAACACGCTACTTTGTTGTTGCTAAAAATCGTAAATGTCAAAAGCACAAGAACAAATGCATGGAAAACAAAAAAAAAGCAAAGATTTTGACAGTTAAGATTATCTTCATATAAAAAAATTAGAGAAGAAGAAGAAGACATTTATAATTTCGCCATGTATTAAGCCATGATCATACACATCATACACAAAATTAATCAGCTGATAGCTGCTCGACTCAAACTCACTCAGTTTTTCGCTTATACGTCATGTTTTTGAGATATTTCTAGCAAATTATATAGAAACGTATGAGGTGCCTGAAGTAAATGCAAAGTTGTAATTTCACTAGAAAATTTATAATGTCAGGAAAACTAATCAACAGATTATATTTTGTTAAAAATATTTTATTTTATTGAAAAAGTTTCAATATAAATTTTATTCTGCATACATGGGTAGCAATATTTTCTGGAACCTCAATACCGTACTGCAAAATTTTTATATATTGAAATATTTACAATATGAATTGAAATATTTGGAATATGCATATTGAATAATTCAGCAGTATCCACAGTTTTAAATATTGGCCCTATTCACGACAAACTGCAAATGGTCTTGCATCATTGCAAATGCAAATTTTTATTGCATATCGCATATATTTTTTGCTGTGATATTAGAAATATTTTGCATGTAAGATCTTGATATTTGCACCAAATCGTGAATAGCGCTATTATATAGCAATATTTCGATTTTTTAAATAAATATTTTCTAAAAGTATCGAGTATCCGATACTGATCTTTTTTTCCGATACCAAGTAAAATACTTATGGTATGACATCGAGTAAAAAAGTACTTGAACCGAATGAAAAGTATCAAGTATTTACTTGTATCGAATCATCATTATGTTTACATCGCTTTCACGTAGACAACGGACTCTATGTGCCAGAGCATTAAGCCAATAATTTATAGATAACTAATGGCAAAAAAAACCTATCAAGAATTTAATGAATTAATTGAATAATAATCTTTGCTTGACGACTTCGGTAGTCCAGTGGTTGGAGCACTAGACTTTTACCAGGGGAAAGTTAGGGGCGCTGCTCCTGTCTTGGTCTGTTGGTTAATTCTTATAACCTTCTTATAATTACTATCGATATAAAGTGAATGAGAATTATAAAAAAGTGTACAAGTACAAGTGTACACCTCATGGTAGGCAATGGTAAAACCACCAAGTGATAACAAGTTGCCACACAGCTCTTCAGAACCGGTGTTAAACTATAGGTCCAACCACTAGAGGTTTAGTGGCAGTGTGCTTATCTTTGGAGTCTCGGGTTCAATTCCAGGTTAGGGTATTTCTTATCTATCTTTCTTTCATAATTTGGGGCTTTGGTACAAAAGATTTTGTAGGTCGTAATACTTGACTTTCGTATCATCCCATTTTCCGATTTCAATCCAATTCAATATAGGCTTTGCCTACCCTCTACTGATTCTATGCAGTCTCTTTACTTGACATAAGACTTTTCCGACGGAATAAGCGTGCTACGATTAGAGACACGAAAAAAGTATCATATCGATTATTTTTTCTGTTTGATTTGGTAATCGACAACGTATTTAAAAAAAAATATATATATATATATATATATATGTGTGTGTCTGTTATATCGTTCTAAAACTGAACAGACTCGAGTTTAGTTAGTTATTTTTAATATTTTATAACAGTTAAAAATGCTATCAAAATATTTATCTTAAAGAACAAATTGAGAATTTTTTTTTGTCTTTCATCCGGATTTTTTTTTTTTAGACATTAGTTCGAAAATTCAACTTACTAAAAATTTATCTTAAAAAGTTGTCATTAATCCAAAGTTCAGTGCAGATTGTAAATGAAAGATTTAAATAATCAGCCAAAAGTTTCAAATTTCCAAGAACAATTTATATTTTTATCATTTACTGCCAGAAAATAGAGCAACAATAAAATAAAAATTACTGGTACATGTTCAACTCTCATTAAGTAATTTCCTTTTTATAGTTACGAATTTCAGATAGTTTCAACACATAAAGAAACAGAAAAATGAATCTGTTTTATATCTCCACATATTTTTTGTTTATTTAGAAATCATATTTTAATTACTTTGTATATTTGTATAATGAATAGCGTGTGTATACTTTGTTGTTGCTTTTATTAAACGCAAGTTATTTAATAATTCTGACGTCTGTGAATCATCATTAAAAACATCATTTGATATTTGTGGGGTAGAGTGTACGCGGCAGACCGATAATTCCCTGTCTTCTGCACCCTTTCTGTGCCTCCTTCATATGTAATATAATAAAACCTCAAGTAGTTATTTGGATATATATGTATGCATATAGGTCCCAAACAATATTAACAACAACAAAAGCAGAACTCACCAATAAAACACAAACAAAATGCGCTGCTGACAAAGAAATACTGATAAAAAAAAGTAGCAAGAAGAAAGCTAAATAGGCTCACAAACAAAGAAAATGGGTGGGAGTAATACAACTGGATACGTAAGTAAAAACGAGGGGATAGCAGAAGAAATTTGCCGGGGGAATGGATGGACTCTTTATATGTATGTATGTACAGCATTAAAATGGCAAGGCATAATCAAAGTATTTTACGAAATTATTTATTTAACAAATATTATTAAATTTATATATCTACGTATGTATTTCTTAGTATTTATGCAGTCAACTGAAATTTTAATTATTTAATCACAGAACTTACTATGTTTTGCAATTAATGCTTAAATATAACAATAAAAATACTGTTGAATATCAAATTTACGTTTGCGTTTTTGCACAAGTAACCAATTTGCAAATCACAAACTTTGCAGCCAAAACATTCTTTTGCATCTGCTGCTTTTTTCTTTTGTATCCATTGCGTTCTTTTTTCTCTTGTTCACTTGCACTGCGTATTTTTTTTTCGTTGCTATCCAATTGACATTTTTTTTTTACAGATGCAATTACATGTTTAGTTTTTGTAATTTAATTTGAAATCTATTTTCACTGTTGGATACCAATTTTCATTTGTTTAAAATCTAAAGAAATTCCACACAATATTCTTTCCGTACTTCTCGAGAATGTTTGATTCTTGGGGCGTCGAAAAAACAATGGCAAAATGCAAAGCAAAATCACACAAACAAAAATAAAAGAGAACATAAAACGAATGCTGTCTATCTGCGCTCTTTGTGTTTTGACAGCTCGCAAAGGAGATGCCACCTATTTTGCTTCTTCTTTTATTGCAATTTAGTCTTTTCTAATTAAAAATATAATTTCATTCTCGAAACCAGTTGGAAATATAACATTATAATTTGTATATGTAAATTTGCGTATAAATTAAATTAGAGTTTACGCAGTCTCATAGAACTTCCAAAATGAAAAAAAATAGAATTTCTTTCTGTGCTACAGATCTTCAACAAGTTACTTTCTGAACAAATTGTGGATTTTAGCCATTTTCTTATAAATATAAAAAAATAAAAAATACACTATTTGCCCTAAACTAATGACGGTTATACAATTGGACAAATATTTTAACAATTTTTTTAAATAATAAAAATAAGTACTTAATATTTAGAAAGTTGCAAAATTCCTTTTTTCTGGGTCCTTCATTTGGTATGCAAATATCCAAACATTTGGAAATCTAAGTGATGCTATTTTATGATTTTATGCGAAACCCATGAAAAATGTAATAATTATCGCCAAATTGTTCATATAATCTTTGGTTTCTGTTTGATTCAAACGATATAAGGCTTATTGAGTTCGTTTACTTTTAATTTGTGGTACATAAAAAAATTCAATAACCCGGGGGAAGTATCTTGATGTAAAACCTTTTTTAGAATTTCTATTATATATAAACCGTTATTTGGCCAAAAGTAGCCTAGCCCAACAATAAATTTTCCCACACAAAAAACAATTTTTTTTAAACCTTGTCTTTATCGAGATTAGACACATTATTGCTTTTGCAATCATGTCCGAAGCTTATTTCCTTAAGAAATCAGTTTTTTTGTTAATAATATCTTTCTTAAAACGTTAGAGCATATTAATGTAGGTAATATAACTATGATTTATAATTTTTTAAGTAGCTGTAATTTGTTACATTTAATTTAATTTTATACCAGCCGATGGCCTCGTTGCTAGTGTTGTGATTTTATTTTGTATTTTCATTTATGATTATCTTACTTTCGCATAAATAAATAGACACATTACACCATCAAGCTCTTCGTTTTATAGCTCATTCGGTAGTTACGAGAGGAATTGCATAGGATCTAAAAGGACGCTAAGCGCCTGGTTATATTGGTGCTCGGTGTTCGAGGAACACAAAACTTTTTCTCCCGTGCTCGGTCGAGGTGGTTACATTCAGCTCGTTGCAGAGTTGCTTTTTGTCAAAATATACTCGTTTGTTAAATACTGTTTTATATGAAATGATACTGTTTTGTAAAATAACTCATTGCCACCCTGAGTACTCGGCGTGCTCGGTGTACAATACACCGAGAATATCATGTTCGGTGTGAGAGTGAGTACAGACTCCCTCTTTGTGTTCGGTGCAACAACAATTTCATGTTGTTCGCCGAGCATACTCGCAATATAACTACAGCCTAAGAAAACTGGGCAAACGATAATTTTTTGCTGTCATTCAACTTGTAAGATATGTAGGCCTGTTATCAAACAGCTATAAAAACCGGTCAAGCAATCAACATCTCCATTGAGCTCAAAGTTGTTGAGTTTTTCTCTTGCTTGGAAAGCATCTTATGGGTGGCAGGCAGATCAACATTGCTTCACGGTTGTGAAACATGAAACACAGCCGCACCGGAAACATGACTCGTGCAACGAATTGTAAAATCCAGTAGGACTTGAGATACCGAAAAAAGTTGTGTTAGATCAGCCATGTTTGCATATATGTATATCATGACGACATTTCACGAACAGCTATTGATCGAAATTCCCAAAAGAAATCGAAGGAGTGAGAGATCAGCAAAAACCTTGAGTAGACTTTTAAAACCAAAGTTCGTTATTTGAATCAAAGCTGGAAAGAAATCATAAAACTTTCACAAAACAGATCCAAATGGGGAGTCGTCCTTATAACAATACCAGTTTATTTATAAGCTGGCTGTTCAATAATTTGTTGTTATATATGTGCCAACAAAGGAATATCAATTAAGGACAAACACATTTTTAAATCAAACCTCTCAAATCCAATTTCTGCGGAACTGCAGAAGAGTTTTCCAAACTAAAACAATGTTTATTTAAAAACACACAATCGAGCACAGTAATTAAAATTTTCTCAGACAGCCAATTTAATTTAACAATAAATGAAATCAATACAAATAAAAATATAGTGCGACACTATCCGGATTCATATACATGAAATATGTACAATAAAATTAGCTAATGGGATCGAGAAATGACACTATAATTTAATTTTTCTGTTGAAAATCTTTCTGCAGTCATCATACCAAACCAACCCGTAGGAAGAAAGCTCAATCATATTTGTGAAAAGCAAATAAACTCAATCAAGAATTTTTGGATTAAACTCTGAGGTTACCTTTCTTGTACAAGTATTTTGAAGATTTTGACTGGGCTATTGAGATTTTAATCTTTCACTTCTCAATAAGTAAGACATTTCCTTCACAATATGGAAAAAGTTCATAAGTGTGCTGAAAATTGTATGTCACTAAGTATGAAAAATTGTGTTTTCGTTTCAGGAATGTGTTTTCGTTTTTTCCGTGACAATAGCCCACAGAATTTCACATACAATCACACACATACACGTATGTAAAATAAGTTAAGAATATTTTTTTGTAAAGTAAGAAAATAAATCTTACCTTTTCTTTTTAATAAATTCAGAATTTTATTTTATGATTATTTAAAATTTTTATAAACAGTTACGGAATAGATTTGGTATATTGTATACACACAATTTTTTTTTAATATATATTTTTTTTCACAATTTTTTTAACTTTTATTCATTACGAACTACTTTTCGATTTTAAAAAACTTTTCTTTCAATTATTAAAATATAATTTTAAGATTGGATTTTTCAATTTGATTGAAGTTTTTGTATTTTCATTATTTATTGTTAAGTATTTGTGTATTTAATTGAAAATTTAATAAAATTTTCTCTCAAACTCTGAACTCCTTACAAAAAATTACGTGGACGATGCGACAGCAGAAAAAATCTGAAAATTCCTTTACAGTTGTTGGAATTTTGTATGTCTGCTCAGGATTCGATGGCAACACTGCGCATGTCCTTGTAATGTCAAAATGAGGATGATGATTCTTGTTTCTGCTACTATTTTAAGCTGGAATTATTTAATTATTGTTTTTTATTTCGTTTAATTTGTAGTAAATTTTTATACCTAGTTAATATTTAAATTAAATTTATATATATTTTATTTTCATCACTTTGTGGCTTTAATGAAATGTGCCTAAAACTATGAAATACTTTTTTAATATTTGACAGTTTTATTTTTACAGTGCTGTACAAAATTGTTTGACATGTGAAATAGAAATGTATCTTTATGTATTTATGTATAGTAATTTTGAGCACCGTACAGTAAGGCTGTAATTTCATGGAAAAAATATAGTAATTTAGAAATATTAAGTTTTACTGCGCTTGGAAGATATGTAATTTTTGTATTGAAGTTTTTTGCACGGTCATACGTTAGCGCCCCACAAATAATTTCTATAAACAATAGGTAAAAAGTATAAAATAAGAAAAAGCATTTAAAAAAAAACATTTTTTCTTATTTAAGATTATTTAAAAACCAGTTTTTTACACATCTTTAAATACACAATTTATTGCGTTTTGTACGTAAATTATGATCATTGGTATTATGTTTAAGAGCCTGTGATAAGCTTAAAAGTTCATTTTTGTTGATACTTCGTTTTTTGAAAAAGGTTGTTATTACATTTTTGTTATGATATCAAGTGAAAGCCCTTTTTATTTGCGAAAGAGCAGAAATGGAAAAGGAAATTTACGGCAACTAACAGCCACGCACATTTGTCATATTTGTTTCTGCCTAAATGTATGCAATGAAGACTGTGTCGAAATCTAAGCCTTTTTCACAGTGAAGGCTAAAATAATATGCCAATTTACCACAGACTGTCAGTCAACCAACTAACTCACACCCCTATTATGCGTCTTAGAGGAAGTTTAAGGGATTATAAGGTTTAGTTACGTGGCTGTCGAGGGACACACTTAGGTCAGAAGATCCTGTTGTGATACCGCATAGTTGGACCAACTATTTAACGAAAAATTTTGCAATTTTTTTGGAATTTTTCTTAAAAAATATTCTTCTTTTTTAACCAAATTTTCGCAGCTCCCTCCCCAGAGCCATTTTTACTTGCTTAGGCTGTCAGAAAGTCAATAGACTAAACATGGGCCCCTACCTATTAATTACACTGGTCTACACTTTTTTTCTGAAATATATCTATCTCTTATTTCAAAATTGAATAACCGTTTTTCGCCATCAGGTCTAGCTCAGGAGTTATAGGCCGAAAACTCCTAAAAACTTTTTTTTTCATAGTCAATTTAACTTAACTTGAAAAAAAACAATAATTTATTTTGAAATTTATCTGATCAATCAATATATTGCACAATTGAAATTTTTTCCTACGTTTAAAATATATAAGAATTTTTTGAGTTTTTATTTTTGCAATCGGTTAATTCTCTGGGGTCGAATTAATTTAAATTTATTATTATCTGAATTACGAGACGAGTGCGCTACCAGAAGACGATAAATTAGCGCCCCTGCTAAGAAACTAATCGCACTAATCATTCCACTATTCTATCCTAAGAATTGGTTGTAGCGTACTTGAATATTTCATAATTTTACAAACACATGCACTCGCATATTATCAAGCTATACTAAAGCCCACTACAGCTTAAGGTCATTAACGGTGATGTGTTGCAATTAGAATTATCTAAATATTTAAACAATGCTTTATTGATTACATTTTATGCTAACAAGATAACTGCTAATAAAATTATATATACATATGTATGTAAATAAAATATTTTAATAATAAACTGCATTAAATAAAAGCGAATAAAATCATTCGAAATTGAAACTTCTATGCAATTGGAAACGCTTAAAGTAATAACATTAAAAGTTTCAAAACACAAGCAAAAAATGAAACTAAAAATTATTATTTTAATTGTAAACATGCTGTTTTTGAAAATCGCTGCCCAACCAAGATTCCAGCATGACAAACTAGATCTTCCTCTCAGCTTGCAGTGTCCCCGAGGCTGTCAACGAATTATGGATCCCGTATGCGGCTATGATGGTGAACAAACTTTCCGTATTTTTTACAATGAATGTTTGCTAATTGCGGCATATTGCGATAGCCAGAAAGGTAACCGATATTCAATTAAAACATTTTTATAATTTTTAATTATTGAAGTTAAACTCACCAAAGTTTGGTATCCCGCACACATGTCTTTATGTGCTAATGAAATGGAACCCGAGCTGTTGCAACGTTGCCTTCGTTCTTGTCCATATAAATTTGAGCCTGTATGCGCTAAGAAGGGCGAAAAGATGGAAGTTTTCGCTAACGAGTGCATATTCATTATGGAGAATTGTTTTGCTAATGGAAGTAAGTAATTTTTACTTAACTGAAAAAATAATTTATAGTTATTAATAAATTAATAATAAATTTTTAGAATGGATGCAAATGCTTGCAGATGATTGCATATTTAAAAAAAAAATTGTTGAAACCGTTAATTAATCGTCACTTATCTGGGTAAAGATCTTGATTTTCAACTTTTGCTTTGGAGCAGAGACTAATATCTTTTTTTACAAACTTAAATATTTGTCATTTATTTTTGTTTTTTTCATATTTTTCAGAAATGTTTTTTTTTGTCTATAGAATTCTCGAATATAAATTGTAAATGCTTTCTATACTTTCTTTTCTTTTTTGTGTTTATTACTTGAATAATATTGTGCAAGAGATGTAAGAGAGACATGTTGAGGTTAAATGTTCCAAAGAATATTTTAAACTAGCTGCTTCGTTGTCCGGACCTGGCAAAGTAGGGGTAATGCAAAAATTACAACAACTAAAACTTTTGCAAAAGTTATATCTATATGAGCGTGCCAGTCTCCGATCAAAATCGAATCATTGCACTAATCATTCATATCATTTTCATGAGAAGTTCCTCTTCCACGTTTTTAATGGTGTCAACATTCTTCTCAGTTATTGCTATCAACATCCCATCTTAACATACAAACCTTCACCATCTTTCTTACTATGGCTCTCTAATAACTATCAACATACAACTTTACAACTAAATTATGATTGCTTGCCTTATTATGGTTCCCCATATCGCTGCCTTAATTTGCTAAATGTATTACTAACTCAATTCTACCCATACTTTAGCCACCAAATTCCACTGGCAAATCATATTATCATTCCAAATCTTAGTACTGAACTAAAAATAGTGTCTAAAAAATATACAGGGTGACAATCGTAAAGTGACGCACACATTTCAGCAGTTGTTTTCAAAAGGGCGTACTTCCATTAAGTACAATTAAGTGTTAACATTGCTGAATATATAAGCATTCATTTGAACCCCACCTCATTCAATATAACCTCCTTTAGCCTGCACACATGCCTTCAATCGATCCGGAAATCGTAGGACTGTTCGCCGCAGAACTTCCTGATATATTTCAGTCCAGGCTTTCTCTAATGAATTTGTCAGCGACTCCAGACTGTGGTGTTGAGATGCACAAGCCTTACTCTCTAAAATACTCCAAATAGAGTAGTCCATTGGATTCAAGTCTGGGGAGTATGGTGGCCATTCTTGAGATGTTATGAATCCAGAAAAATTGTCTTTTATCCATGTTTGCGTTAATTTTGCCATGTGGGAAAGTGCAGAATCTTGCTGGAAAGTCCAGTTTTCATTTCCAAATGTATCTTGGGCCCAGGGAAGAACATGTTCATTTAAAATGCTCCGATAAACAACCTGGTCAATTTTAACACCCTCTTCAACGAATATTAGAGGGGTTCTGGCATTAGCGGAAACTCCAGCCCATACCATAACGGAAGCTGGCTTTTGAACTCGGCCAACAGTCCTATTTTGTTGCGATGATGATGTTAGCCACATTCGGTCATTTTGCGCATTGAAATGTTGTTCAACCGTGAAAATTTTTTCATCTGTAAACAAGATATTTTCAACATTTTTTAACACGGAGGAGCGTAGCAACGCCTTGCATCTTTGCAGTCGCAAATCTTTCTTTTTTTGTGTCAGATCTTGAGCTTTTCGGAGCTTGTACGGCTTAAGGTTAAGCTTTGATTTTGCAATGATTCGCACTGTTTCACGGTTTACTCCCACTTCCTTAGCGATTTTTCTCATTGAGCGCCTTGGATTTCGCTTGATTCGTTTACAAATTTTTTCTGTTAAACCAGTAGTGGCAACTGTTGAAAATTTTCCCCGGTCTCTATCTCCAAAACCCCCAGTTTCATTATATCGAATAATAGCTCGGTCTACCGTACGACTTGACAAATTTAAAGCCTTTGCAATTTGACGGCTACTATAATTTGCCAAATGAAATTTCATAATTTCACGACGAATATTTTCCTTGTCCATTTTTATGGAAATTTCAAAATGTAATAACAAAAATTCAAATGAAATTAAAAGCAAAGCCAATGATGAATGAATTTGCTTTTTAAATTAAAGTAACGGTAAATGGCAAAGCTTGTTGCAGAGTATTAAACTTGCGTCACTTTTGAATTGTCACCCTGTATAAAAAAGCATTAGAGTTGAACGGAAAAGGCCTATCCATATTTTTTCATAGAATGCCATTGACAAATAACGTTTTTTTGGAGACGTGTCACAAATGAATACTGAGATCTTCCATAGCTAAAACTCAGATTATATAGGAGATGCCATGCCCCCTTTTTTCAGTTTCACAGACCTTTTTCCTGCGGCATTACATTGCCAATTAACATCCTTGTACTAAATCTCTGATTGTGGAGATATACCCAAAAATTATCTGAGTTATTGATGGGCTTATGTCCATGAAATCAAGTTACAGTTTTCTATAAGAGTATAAAAAAAATTAATCATTTGTATATGAAATGAATTAATTGGTGGGTTCAGTAAACCTACAATTTGAATTTGGAATGCTAAAACTGAATTCAGAATAACCAAATTAAATTTGAATTAACCCATTCTTATTGGAGTGACAATTTAAATTCACAACATTCAAATTGAATTTAAAGCAACCCCAAAATCTGAATTCCATATAGTCAAATTAAATGCAGAGTTGTCGAATTCATTTTGGAAATTGAGAAATTCAAAAAAACACAATTTTAATTCAGAATATTGTTAATTGACTTCAGAATAATCTCAAAAATTCACAATCAAAATCACTATATCAATCGGTTTCTGAGTTATCAAGCTAAATACAAAAAACTTTCATTTAGACTCGAAATAATAGTTAGTTTGAATTCTCAAATGCCAAATTAAAATTTGGGATTGTCAAATTAAATTCTCACAGCTTTAAAATAAACTCCGAAATCATCAAATTTAATTAAGAATAGTCGATTTCAGTTGGCGATAGCCCCATTTAACTACTTCAGAAAGTTTTCTTTTCTTGACAAAATTTTTGCATTTTGCAGTGTTTTGATGTTGCCCACAACCCTGCCAAAATGTTGCCTTTTTAGTGCGAAAAAGAACATAAAAATGCTACCCTGTCATTCTGACTAATTTGCAGGGAAACGTTCGCACCGTCATTTAATTGAGTGCAAACGTATTACATTTTTCCCCGCTCAGAAGGCAACATTTTTTAGAAAAGAACACAATACTTTCTGAAAAGGCTGCCTCTTTTTCAGAAAAGAACGTGAAATTTAACAGCCCAAATGCAACATTTTTTTGAGAAAAGAAAACGCTATTAAAATTTGAAAGCCCATACACCGAAATTGAATTCAGATAAGTCAAAAGTAATGTCAATATTTGCATTGTCGTTCATGTAATAATTTGAATTAAAAACACACAAATTGACTTCATAAACCTGCAATTTGGATTCGTAATAGTCAATTTGAATTCTGAAAATAATAATTTGTTTCGAAGTCATCAAAGATTTAATTTGGACTCGAAAAAAATAAAAATATTTTCAAAAGCGATAATTTGAATTCATAAAGTATCAATTTAAATTTGAAGTAAAACCAAACCCAAATTGAAGTTTTAATTCGGAATACTAAAATTTAATTTAAAATAGTCAATCTGCCATTTTCTGGATTTCACTTTCGAAAGTGAAAGAGTAAATGATTTTCACTTGAAAGTGATATTTAGAACATGGCTGAATATGTTCGTTCTGATTGAAGTAACTATTTGAATTCAGAATACCATATTCAAATTAAATTCTAAAAACGCATAATCTGTATTTGGGATAGTCAATTCGAATTCACAGTAGTGTATTTGAATTCAGAATAGTTAAATTGGATTCTGAAAATAATGAAATAGAATTCAGTAGTTAAAGTCAATGCCGATGTGTTCCTTCTAATTAAAGTAAACATTTAAACTTAAAAGTTACTTATGGAAAAGACAAAGTGAATTTTTAGTTGTCAAATATATTTCGAAGAACGTCAATTTTATTTTTGAGTCACTTTGATTTGGTAATAATCAAATTGAATTCAGAAAATAAAAAACACGGAATTTTATTACAGCTTCTAATTATTAAATCCAGAATGTTGAATCTATAATTTTTGCAATTTGTATACTAAGTAGAAATAAAATTAATTAAACGATCTTAACTTATTATGAATAAAGAATTAATTAATTTATTTTTTACATTAAATATTTGTTTAAAATCTGATAAGTGCCGAGAACAACATTAAGCACATGAACCTTTAGTTGGATTAATACATTCTGAAATGGGAAATTATGAAAATGATTATTGAAATAATATAATTATTTAATTCATAAAAAATATGCATTTTTACCATTATTGTTGTTACAATTTCTTATGCCCAAAAAGCAGCTATTGCCAAAAGTTACTGGTTTTCCATTACAAATAGCACAAACTGGATCAAAAATTTCGATGCACGTATCTGGACATTTTTTAGGTTCAGGATAAGCGAATGCAAATGACAAAATCGTAAAGAATATTAAAAATTTTACTTTTAACTGCATGTTGTTTTTGTTTTTTTTTTTATATTTGTAGTTTAATTTGTTGTCTTTATTTAAATAATACACAAACTAGAATGATGTTTTTTTTTATTTTTGTGCTGTTTTATATACACATTGAGCGTGATACGTACCTATAAATGTGTTTGGTTTTTTGTGAAAAATAATAATAATAAAAAAAAAAACAAAAATTAAAAATATTTACATATTCTATTTTTTGGAAACTTAACTTAATAAGTTATAAAAATATACCGAATAACATGAAAGTAGTTATTATAAAACAGAAGCATGGGTTGGTAGAAGTCAAAGAAAATTTTGAAAGGTGTGGTACTAAACAAATGATTTAATCATATTTAATTTTATAGTTAGCTTTAACCAAATGATTCTGTTTTAAAAATAAAGAATCTTCATTGCTTCAGGTTTAGAACTTTTTTTTTTAATTTGAAGCTAAGTTCCACAAAAAGGTAAAATTGAATTTATGTTTTATTTTAAAGCTGAATGAATTCGATTTTCATTTTTTGACATTTTCAATTCAAAGCGAGTTACCAATTGTGGTACAATGGTCCTCGTGACTGAGTGCTTTGGTTTAGTTCAGCCCACCTTCAACTCTAAATTCTACCAATTTTGGTAAAAATTTGAGTTCTGAAGATATTAGTTATAAAAAATTTATAATATATGAAAATTTCTTCTTCTTTTGAAATAGATCAATCACAACCCACTTTACATTCGGACAAAGTTCTGAAATTGGTCGTTGAACTTACATATACCTAAGCAGGGCCGTAGCCAGACATTTTTTTTGGGGGGGGGGCGGGGGATTTTCATTCGAAGAAAATATTCATAAATAATTTTTATCAAACTGATTTTTAAACACAATAAATTAAATCGGTGATTTTAGGAAAAATTTTCCGATTTTTTTTAATCTTAACCTCAAAAAAATGGCCAAAAGTGACAAAAAATTCCCAGAATAATCAAATTAAATTTTTTCAAATAAATATAATTCAATGTGCATTCTAATGCATTTTTTTTTATCGTGAGGGACATAATTTCATTAACTCATTGACTTCCCACTACTGATGATGTACCCAACCTCAAAAAATTTACTAAAAATAGTAGTGGCTCATTTTTTTCAAATGATCATCATTGGGAATTTGAGCCATTATCAATGATAAGGAACCCGGATGCGGTTGGCTTATATTCCCCAAATTCGTGAAGTCACAGCATTGAAAGAGATTTTGCTAGTCGTGGTGCTCTGAGCAATAATGCTTTAAAAAATTAATTTTAAGATGGGTTTTGCTAATAAGATGGAGTTTTTGCGAAAGAATTTTTCACATTGAATACGAATCTGAGGTCAAAAACTTCCCATCACGTCACGTTTTAGGAAAAAATAGGGTTCAAGCAGGTCTTATTTTACATGGAACCGATAATTTTTTGTATTTTTATTAATTTTTAAACTTTTCAAACTGATTCAGGACGAAACCTTAAATCAAAAACAGTTACTGACCTAGAAAAACTATGATGCTATATATGCAGGAGTGCTCAGTATCACCTTCTCTTTGTTAATCCGTAGTCAAACCGCATGTCGAAGAAAACAAATCGGATTTGATCCCATAGTGTAACTAAGATTTCAAATTTATTTTTTATATTTGACTTTTTAGAAAAAAAAACCGATAGAAGTAAAAAATATCGTTAAATAGATTTTATTTTGACTTTTTTCCATCCATTGGCAATTAATCTCAAAAATTAGAATAAAGCTTCCACATTTCGGGGGGGGGGGGGGGGGGGGGTCAGAACCCTCAAAACCTCCCCCTAAATACGGCCTTGTACCTAAGCATAATGATTCCAAAAGAATTAGACTCAGTAGTAGCTACTTTGAGCTTGTTGAGTTCATAGCAGTTTGGTTTCAATTAAAAAACATTTTTCCACATTTTTTTAAACTTAGCATTGGTTTTAGAGACGAAAACTGGTTTAATGGATTTAAGTAATAACCTGACATTAGGTCGTTCTTGAAATTATATTTAAAGTTACTCTTAAATGTGTCGACAAACATGTCGTCTAATTATAAGAGTAGGGTATTATAAAGTCGGTGTCAATACGATAATGCGTATTTATACTGAAATGCTGATGCGTGACATTTTTATAATTCAAAAGAATTTTAATTGTGATGAAGTAATAAATGTATATTAGGGTGGAGTGAAACAATGGTTACGTTCAGAAGACGCCTCTGCTCCACCACTACTACCTGTGTATCTTATAAAAGCAAATTGAACACTTTATGATCAATAAAAATTATATTGAACAGTCGTCATTTCATTGAGCGTATTATTTTTCTGATACTTCAGTTCAACATGTTGCTGAGTAGAAGTCGTTTTCTGAACGCAAACAATATCATTTCTTCATGACACCTGGGAAAGTTAGTATCTGATGTTAGTAGTAAGTGGGCAATGGCAATTTTTTGTTTTGATCGAATGGGGCAAAATCTTGTACAGAGGGGTTTCTTAAGATGTTTTCAAAACTGAGAATTTTTTCCCTAAAAGCTAAAACTTTGATTTTGCTGTAATTAAATCAAATCAATACTAATGTTTTTCAAAGTTAAAACTTTGTTTTCAAAGTTATAATCTGATTCTCCAAAGGTAAAACTAATTTTCCACAGCTCGATATTGACAATCTTAAAAGTCGATCAAATCAAAAAAACAAAAAACTTACCTACTTACTACTGACATCAGACGCTCACTTTCCCGCGTTGGCCTAAGAAATAAAATTGTTTCACTTCACCCTAATGCTCATGTATATGTAAAAGTGATAAATATTACTTAATAACTTTTGTATACCTATAGAAATGTTAATGAAATTTTAGAAGAACAAATAAAAGTACTCAATGTTCCGTAACTGTAAGTGAATCCCCTCAATTGAGTTAAGAAAACAAAAACCCCTTATCACAAACATATGTGTGACATATTGAATACTAATCTCGGTTTTGTAGGCAATACAGAATACACTATTCTTGGAATAAATAGGTGCTTTTTAATATTTATATATATATATAAAGTCAATATATATTTTAAATAGTTACACTCTTAAAAAAGATACTGCGAAATTTATAAATGTTTGCCTTTTATATTAAAAATAGTTCGGAAAATTTTTTTGTTTTTTAATAAGTACCCGAAATGGCATAAATTACTGAAGAAACTGTCTATAACTGATAAGCCAAGACCTGCATACAAAAAATATTATATTCATAACTCTAAGCAATGCTGGAGTAGGGTGCAAAGCAGGTTTAAAGGGGTTTTAAGAAATTAGCATTTCCAATTTGTTTCTTCAGCCCCCTTCCTCACTTCGTTGAAGAGTTCTAAAGTTTACTCTAGTAAGAACTTAACAGAATTGAAATCAGAGAGCAAGGTTAAAAAAATATTTCAATTAAGGCGTAAATCCCTCCCCAGATGTTAAATTTTAAGCAATTCAGCTTGATATTCGAACAAATAAACAGATTTTCATGCATGTAAATACATTTGCTTATATTATAACTATTATTATTATTTGTATTTATAAGCATAGTTTTACACTGAAGAAAAATTATATATGTAGGTAATCAAATTTTATTGATAAAATAAAATTTAAAATTTTTTTCAAACAAAATTTTTTATCGATATTGTACTGCTGTAAAAAAATAAAAACCTAAGCTCAAAAACATTTTGATAAAATTAATTTGACAATTTCTAGCCGGTAGTTTTTTCGCTGAGTGTAGAAGAGAATATGCGCGTAGAGTATATAAAGACATAAAATCATCAAAAACTAAAAATTTTATTTTATACTAATCTACTCTCGTAAATAGCACAGTAACACAATGACAACCGCATACATCGGACTGATTTTTATGATTTCAATCATCGCACCGCTTTTGATACACGGCCAAGATTCACCACCACCACCTGGATGTAGACCCGGATTAATTGTAGATTGTGCGAGGAATTTTATTGAACCAGTTTGGGTTGCAGGCGATGATGGTTTATGCAAAGTGTTTAGTAATCGTTGCTTCTTCAATAATAACAATTGTGGACGATATCGTAGTGGAAGACCACGTAAGCAAAAGAATATTTTCTTATACTTATAGTTCTTTTTATGTATATTTTTTTTTATATTTTTATTACGATTTTAGTACTAAAAGAGGTCACAAAAGAACAATGCCAGAAAATCTGCCCTCAAGATTGCTCCCAAGCAGCTCAAAGTTCTTTTTGCGGTAAATACGGAAATAATTATTGTAAATTTAGCAGCAGTTGTGCTTTGGAAAAACAAATTTGCACCAGCGGAAATTGTAAGTATTAATTGATTAATTATGTTTTTGATAAAATTTGAATTTGTTTTAATTAAAATTATCTAATTACAGATTGGTCATTGGTAGATCCACAAAGTTTATGTGACACTCAAGGCAGTGGAAGCGTTTGCCCAAGTTAAATTTTTTGTGAAAGAATTATAATATGAAATAAATAAATGTTTAGAAAAAAAAAAATTTGAATATTTTGACAATTTGGGAAGAACACCTGAGTTAATATAATAACTAGAAGGAAAAAATATATCTCAAGCCGTTGAGAGCCCAGTTTATCCATGGGATGGTCTGTTCTGGAAATTTCTTAAAAATCAATCAATATTTTCTAAGCCAATTTTAAGAATATGGGACAGGCCCGGGATCGACATACCTAATATACACTTATAAGTTTCAAAGAATAAATAGCTGTTTATTTTTAATAAAAAAAAGCCTGACCCATTGTCTCTCGATGGAAAGATAGAAACCAATCTCCAACTGGAGGCAATTTTGCCTAATTTGCTACCGAACTGCATATTACAGTTATTTTTGGAAAAAATTGTATATGTTCAGTTTTGTGAAAACGTCTCTCAATTACACTGCCCTGCAAATTTCAACTTTTCTTATGCCAGTAAGATGGCTTCTAGTGATTTCCAATGAATTTTCCATGCTGAACACGTCACGTTTCCGAGAAAAACGGGGTTGAAATCCCTGAAATCAGCGTTTTTGGCCATTTTTGTAAAATTGTGGAGCTGAGCACTGACGTGCTACAAACTTCGCTAATATCAGAAATTAAAGACTGAACCGTGCTCTTTCAAATGAGTTCCGGTTCAGGTTCAAATAAAAATGAAGCAAAACAAAGTTTTTCAAATAATAGCTTTACTTATTTACATCCATACATTTAGTTACTTTGCAATTTGGATTTTATCATTCCGTTGACATTTTTTTATATTTGATAATTTGCAGTTTTATTAATAAGGTTTATATTAAGAGAAATTATCGTTTAGTTTAAAAAATAGTATATCACTCAACGATTTGTTTTTTTTAATTATACCTTTGCGGAGCCTATAACAATTTAAGTCCAAAAATGCCCTTTCTACGTTCACCTCCTGAAATTATATGCTCATTTTGTATTTTTAATGTCAATATTTTAGCACGTCTAAAAACGTCGGTAAAGTCCAAACAGAGCTCCCATATTCCTTCTTCAATGCTTCAATCGGGATCTAAAGCATTCCATCCTTATTGTCAATTTTAGCCTTTTTGGTTTGGTAAAAAAAGTGCACTGGGCTTGCCTCAGCAGTAAATGCTAGGCACGCCATTGGATAAAATTCGCCCACCTTATTTGATCCGCCATTTTGAATGTTTGAAATCTGACCACAGATAATGACTACAGATAACCAACGACCCTTAAAACTTTTCGGACCGCTGCACTTCTCATTAAGTCTGGCAGTGGGTGTAATTTAGATAAAATCCCTTCTGTATACATTTCTTTCTTGCATCCCTAGTCATATGCACACTTTTCTGCTCCAAGAGCGCATGCGAACAATTTGGCTTAGGGCTCGTTTAAAGAGGCATGGCTCATTCTTTAATTTCTGATATTAGTAAAGTTTGCAGCACGTCAGGGTTCAGCTCCAAAATTGTTCAAAAATGGCCAAAACCCCTTTTTTTTATCGAAAACGTGACGTGATGAGAAGTTTTTGACTCCAGATTCGTGCTCAGCATGAAAAATTCATTCGGAAATACTAGGAATCATCTTATTCGTAAACCCATGCAGAGCAGTGTTATTAGTCACTGTTTTGTGTCGGATCGAAGCTGCGTCGCTTCCAGAGGGAGAACGTCCAAAGTCGATGGAAACACGACCGCGGAAAACTTGTCTCCGCAACAATTTTGTTCCTTTTCAAATGATTAGGTGCATTCTAATTTGCGCTTGCCTGTAAGGCTGTGGTTACATTGGAAATTTTACTCGCCGAATACATTAGAATTTCCTCTCGTGCTCGGTCTGCTTGCTCTGAGGTAGTTACATTGAGGTCGGTGCAACATTGGCGTGCTCGGTGTACAATATACACAGCATATCGTATGGGGTATCAGTAAAGGCTTTTATTTCATGTACGATGCAACAATAATTTCATGGTGTTCGCCGAGTTAACTTTAAATGTAACCACAGCCTCACAAAATTAATAAAAACTAGTTCTTTTGTTATCGGAAATGGAAATGAGAGGGCACAAAATATTAGAGCCAGAAACGTGAAGATGTTTTCTTCACACGAATAAGGTTGGAAATCCAATTTGAACCAAATCATTCATAATTTGAGTAACTTGTACTGAACTATTTTACTTCACAAAACCAAACCGGTTTTGTTCCAAAAAAAAGATTTAAAAAAAAATTTTATTTCTTTATTATACTTCGCAGCACAGATTTTTATAATTTTTATAGCCTTACTAATATTTTTTATAATTTTCATACCCTACACATTTTTAGTTAGTGAAAAAAATTTCCCATTCAAAATTAAAATTTGTGAGGAACAATTGCGTCATATTTCCAGGAGACACGATTTTTTAATTTCAGACTCGTGTTTAGGAGGAATCGGAAGAAAAACTTTCCATTTGTTGAACATAATAGTTAAGTATACTTCAAATACTTTTTTCTTGTTAATTTTATAATTTCATTTTAATATTTACTATTTTTAAACTAGAATTAAAAGCTAAAAAACTTTTAAGTCTATTTCAGAAAATATCAATAACATAATTTTCTAATACAAAAACCTTAATGGGGAGAGGACTTAAACCCAATCAAGCCCTGCATAAGGCTTCTTGAGCCCTAATTATTGAATCAAGATTCTTGAATTTAGAATTTTACAATCAGTATCTGAACATATACTATCTAGAAGTAACATTAATGAAACACTTCAAATTACTTGTGAATAAAAAATAATTAACTTATTTATTTTAAATTTTATTTACTTTACAATTCTATGCACATGATCCTTTAGTTGGATTGATACATTCTGAAAAAATAATGAAAATTATTATTATAATATTATAAATATTTAATTCTGAAAAAATATGCATTTTTACCATTATTGTTGTTACAATTTCTTATACCCAATAAGCAGCTATTGCCAAAAGTCACTGGAGTTCCATTACAAATAGCACAAACAGGATCGAAAAGAGTTATGCATGCATCAGGGCATTTTCCGGGTTCAGGATAAGCGAGTGCTAAAGACAAAATTGTAAAGAATATAAAAATATTTACTTTGAAGAGCATGTTGTTTTTGTTTTTTCTTTTTTTTTTTTGTATTCGTAGTTTTAATTTAATTTGTTGACTTTATATTAAATAATACACAATATTGAATGATGAATTGTTTATTATTCTAGCATTTTATATACACATTGAGGGAAAGATAACTACTTAAAAATATGTGCTTTGTTTTTTGTGAACAATAATAAACAGCAAAAACAAAAATATTTGTATACAATGTGCTGTATTTTGTAGCAAGAGTTGCATTAGTTCATAGATATGGAATATACCGAAACATTTATTATGAAACAGATATAGTAGAAGGTACGTTAGGAAGGTGAGGTACTAAACAAAAGGTGAAAGTATATTTAATTTTCTAAAGTATATTTATTGGTAATTTGGACATTTATTGTGAAAAAGTGATTATAAATTTATTCTTTAAAGTATTATCGTTAGCCACAACCTTATCCCATCTTTCTGGTAGCATACGGACTCCACGTCAAAAGAACTCCTCATCTTTTGAGGCTATCCACGAATCGACCCATTTTTTGAGCTCTTCGAAAGAACGGAAGTACTGTTCAACCAGGCCGTGTGTCATCGATCGGAACAAGTGGTAATCAGAAGGAGCAATGCCTGGAGAATACGGCGGGTGGGGTAGCACTTCCCATTTCAGCGTTTCCAAGTATGTTTTTACTTGCCTTGCAACAATGCGGCCGAGCATTGTCGTGCTGAAGAATAACTTCGTCGTGTCTATTCTCATATTCTGGCCTCTTATCCTTTAATGGTCGGCTCAAACGTATCAATTATATTCGGTAGTGGTCGCCAGTGAGTGGCGTGCCGAGGTTTGAATCCAGTCACCTCTGCATAGCAGTACAACACATTATTCACTAGGTTACAATACGACGACCACACATCTTGGGACAGGCTGGTTTTGCTTAATTAATTATAGGATCAAAACATCACTCAAAAATCGGATCAAAATTACCAAAATTCAGACAAATGAAGAACATAAACCAGACCAAAACTTAAAATAAAACCAAATTTGAACCAAAAATTTAAAGCAAAACCAGCAGAATAATCAAACTAAAACTAAAACTTTAGTTTCAGATTTCAAGTAGTCAAAGTATAAACACTTTCCTCCTCTGGAGCCTTGATTTGTTTTTTTTTTTATTTAACTTAGAAACTAATTTCCGCATCCAAATAACATTTGTTTTCAGTCCTACTTTTAAAACTGAATAAATTTGATTTTCTTTGAACTTTGAAGATTGGAAAATCAGAGCAAGTCGCCAAGTTTTCACAGTTTTGAAAATTTTAGTTCCTGACAATATCGAATTTCATCATTTTTTTATTCTTCTGAAATAGTCCGATACTAACCAATGTAATAAGTCTATAATTTTTAATAATATTTAAAAAGTACTAATTAAGACTTATGGTATTCACTTCTGCTGTTGTGTTCGAATATATGATAATCATCGCAGTGTCAAAAGAAAACCCCATCCCATGTTAAGTATTTTATATTTTATAAATAAAATTTAGCAGCACTGTCGAGCAGCTGTTAATTTTAAAATTTTCTAATTCTCATTCACAATACAAATTTAAACCCACAAAATAGTTGAAAATATCAAAGGAAATGTTTTAGATTAGGGGACGTTCACATATTACGTAACGCGGTTTTGGACCAATTTTGATCTATCCTTCCTGATCGTAACACATCGTAACAAAGTTAAAAAAGCTAAAAAATTACAATATCTCACAAAATAATCCATAAAAATATTTTTTTTTTTTCGAATTCATTGGGAGAAAATTCATTTTATAAATTAGTGTAATTTTGAAGTCATCTGTATTCGATAGTATAAAATCAACATTACGTAACGCTTCGTAAGAAATCGTCGGACCCCCTACTTCCTCTCGTGCGTTACGTAATATGTGAACGGCCTCTTTTAAGCAATTATTAAAAGGTTATATTCCATTGATTTCACAAATTCTCTTGTTTGCTCTTTTACTGTAATTTTTCTTCTTATTTGCCTACCTCCACAATAAGCTAAATAGTACAATTTAGTACAAATAAATAAACTTTTTTTATACTGGTTTTATTGTTTCTCGATCAAAAGCGTATACAAGATTGATTCCTCTTGCAAACAGTTTTTATAGCGAGTATGCCAAAAGAAACACAGCTTATATTTCTGACCTAATATTATTTATTATAATTTTAATTATTTTTATCATTTCCGGCGTAAACTTAAAATAAAAAATTTTAAATTTCTTGGAAACTTGTAACTATTTCGAGCTTGAAATGACATTCAAAGCTTCTTTCAAATGTGTCAACGAACTTGAACATAGAGGTAGAGTACTTAAGAATCGGTGTTAATATTTATTTAAATTGAAATGCTAAAGCGTGACATTTCGGTAACTTAAAAAATTTTAATTATGAAGTAATGAATGTATTTCACTAACTTTTGAACACCTATTGAATGTAAATGAAATTTTACATAATTAAAAAAGAAAAATCATTTATTGTTTCGTAATTGAGAGTGAATCCCCTCACATTAGTAATGAAAATAAAAACCCCCTATTACAATCATATGTGCAAAAATTTAATGGTAATTTCGGTTTTGTAGGCAATTCAGAACACACGCTATTCTTAAAAAAAGTAGGTACTTTTTAATAACACTGTGAGGCAAACAAAATATAATCGGAGTCAGAGTATGCTAGTCGGTTACACAACGATTCTAGAACACTTTCGCATAGGGTATCAATGTCAAATTGTTTCCCATTAAAGTTTGCCCTTTTCTGAATATGTTAGTATAATAAAAAATAAGAAAATAAGATAAGTTGGTTGTAAAGTTCGCTGAGTCAGTTTTTAAAAAGTCGCTGAATTCCATGTAAGACATTCTAATTGTGGAATTTAAAAAAATTTTTGGCTAAGAATTTTACAAAAAATCTTGATTTATGGTAAAAATCTCGGAAATTTCAAGACCCTATTAGAACTTGAAAATGTTAACTGATTTCAAAAATCTGCATTTTTCTTTATGTGGATGTGTAGAAACTTATCTATGCTGTTACTATTTAATATGGCGCCTTTTTTTTTGGCTATTTTTCGTGTCCCAAAAATGTCGCTTTATGTGCTCAATTTTTTTACGTAATGTATATTTGTGGCGTACATAGGCCTATTCTCTGGCTATTATAGGCTCTCAGCACCTGTTTCCCACTGATTTTCCGTGGCAACTTTAATTTGCATCTTATTGCCCCTGACTCTCACAGTTTGCCAATCAAATTTTTATTTCCTCTGATTACCCCCATCTTCCACAGAGTGTCTGGCTCTGGCTGCCTTAGTGTTCCACTGCCTCTATTACTAAATATAATGTATTTTAACAGCAGACTTATTATATTTAAGAATATTCACCAAAAACATGAAACTGAACTATCGGCCGTTTCAGAAACGTACTACACTTCTAGTTACAAGTTTTTGTATCTGCATGAATTTTAATCGAGAAATTTTGAATGGAGAACACGAAAATTTATTAGAATTTTTCAAAACCTCAACAACTGGACAACTGAGAGTCCACGGTGAAAAATTGGTTATTTTTAAAGTTCATGAAAATTTAAAAATTTTATTTTTATTTTCCATTTTAGTAACATTTAAACTTTTATTAATTATATTCATTAAAACATAATATGTCAAAGTATTTTATTAAATAGGTACTTAAAAAAAACCTTATAAAATTCATTATTTAAATAGGAGACATCCTTCTAGTTGCACATACCCGATGAAACAGACAGGTAAGCTGAAAATATTACAAATAAAATCAATAACAACAGAAGCCACGAAACTATATTATTTAACGAAAACAAATAGATACCCTTTGAATTCCAACACGCCCACTTATCAAGCTCACATTGATTGATGAATGTGAGCCTACCCATGTTAGCATCACCATGCAAGGTCCGGTAAGGGAATGTCGCACAGACGGGGCTAATTACTTGATTTACACATTCACGAATACAATGCTGCTGGCATTCGTCCTGAGTGGTCCTGATCATATCTTAAATACAGTAAATGAAAAAAATTAATAAAAATAAATAAATTGAATTGTTTGTAACGCACTTGCTAAGCAGTCATTCTGACGTCGACAATTGGCGGTCTTAAAAATACAATTCGAGCTATATAATTTACAGGCTCCATCAACTACAGTCCAAACAGGAGCTCCACTGGAGTAGGCATCGCAACGTATGGCTAAAATACAATTCGGTGGGCAGGCACGCTTTAAAGCAGTACCATCAACTGGAACAAGTTTATCTTGAGCATTTAACGTGTTGAAAAATAAAAAAAATGCCAACAATAACATGAAGATTTGAAACATTTTATTGATAATTACAATGATTTATAAGAAACGTGCAGTTTGCCTTGAGCTGAAAGTGTGAACTATTTATTAATGATATAATTGTTGTTTTTTTATGAACAAATTCGAAACGTGTACATTTCAAAAGTTTGGGTAAAGCTAGGCTTACCATATTTTGTATAAAAATGGGGAAAAAACTCTTTTTAAGCTGAGAGATTATAGTATCAAATTTTACTAAGAAACTGAGTCTGCCTTAATAGTTTTCGTTTATTTACTCGCTTATTTTTAAAATTTATTTAAAAACAGTTTTAAAATTCGAATTATTTAGTTTTTTTATACCAGTATCTCTAAGATTACATAAGTAAAAGATGAAAAGAATACAAAATTCACAAGATAATAGCCAAAAAGAAAACATGTTCTCTTCAAAACAGTACGGTTGGTAACCCTAGGTGACTACGTTCAATATAGATACATGTTTGAACAAGTGATAAACTGAGGTTAAAAAGTATATTGATATTGCATTGTGGGGTATTTAATTTTCCAAAACTAAATTATGTTGACGTAAGTAACAAATAGAGCATATCTATTTTATTCTGGAATGTTTTCACAATGACAATATGAAAATGAGTCATAAAATGATTTTCAATTTGTTAACCGATAATTTTCGAAGTCAAGCAGATTTACTTATTCCCTTCAGAGACAACTTGAATTGTATTCATTAAATAAGTTTTTTGAAATGAACCATAAACAGTACAAGTTTCATAGGCTGGATCATGTTATGAAGAAATGGAGGTAGCTGTTTAAATAAGAAAAAAGATAACCAAAGTAGTGGAAATAGTTTTATCAAAGCTTGGCAGCGAAATTCTTTTCCTAATTAAAGTATAATAATTGGAAAGGATAGTGGATATCTTAAATTGAAGGTTACAGAAATTAAAAGTCGCTGAAACTCCTTTTCAAGCATACAGAAACGTATTAACCCTCTAGTGCAAAGGCAGTATTTTTTGTTTTAAATAAAATGCAGTTTCAAGTTAAATACAAGCCGCAAATCCGCGAATCCGGAGTTAGTTTTCTTGTCAAAAAGAATCCCAGCTTTATAGGCCCCACCTCTAGGAGGTCTTACGTAGGTAATTCTAAAAAATATTTTCTTGAAAATTCTGAAAAACAAGTATTGCAGATAAAAACAAACAAAAATAATGCTAGCAAATTCAGTAATTTATTCCATATAAACCCTTGTGCAAATTAATGTGGACAAGATAAATTTTTTTTGAAAATGGTTTTAACTTACATAAAAAATAAAATCAGTAACAAATCGGAGGAATTATTATTTAATGTGTTCGCCCCAGGTAGTGTTAAAGATGTTCTCAGCTCAGTACCACACACTTTATTCACTGTTAGAGTAACTTGATTTCGTTTGCGCAATCCATCTTTCCAAGTCTCACCGGCAGATGGACCACAAATCCTCGATTGGATTAAAGTCCGGCAAATGGCCAAGTCAGCAAAAAAGGGTTTCCCAGCTGTCCTTGTTCAAGGCTTGCGTCACCACTTTGTTCGCTTGTCCGATGATGAGCAACTTTCAGTTGTTCACATTCAGCAGTCAGACAAACACCCTAAGAAACAAATGTTTTAGAGCGGCTTCTTCTTTTTTGGTCCAGGATCATTCGTACCTATAACAGGGATGATGAACAGCCAAAATGACATAAAAGTTTTGCAAAATCAAATGCTCCCTGAACTCTCAAAGATAAATTTGGGAAGCTCGATATTTCAAATGTGAAGAGATACAACATTGGCGTGGGGGCAAAAAATTAAATAGAATAGGTGACTAAATTGTGCCACCTGCAGCAATGTCTCCAATATTTTTCATTTGTCCGTTATGTGTTTTAAGTTTTGCCCACCTATAGATGGTCATATACACTAGAGGGTTAAGAAATATGATCGTGATCTGTCCTTTTATATGGGAATTTTCACCACTCACATGGGCAAACCGACCTTTAATTGCAGGCTTGCCAATTATGTTCACAGATAATAACCATGCCCACCTAATATTGATAACAGCAAGATATTTTCTTTAGAAGGTGTAAAGTAAATTGTTTCATGTGCTTACATGGATTTTTCAGAAGAGAGGTTAAAACTTGGCCATAATTTTTTTGAAAATTGTATACTAAAGAGCTAATTTTAATCTGCTTTAATCTGACAATGGGCCGTCTCGGTGGTCTAGTGACAGCGTGCTAGACTATCGTCTCTCGGCAAGGGTATGGGCATTCGCTTTTCTTAATAAATCAGCTATTACAAATTTTTCAAATAAAACCAATAGCCGAAAAAGCTTTCTCATATGAAAATAATCCCTTCTGCGTATCATCTTGGGAGTTGCGGCATGAAACAGTGAAATCCCTCAAGTTCACCTCACAACTGTAAATCCATCCAAATTTCAGCCTTAACACAAACTAGGAGCACACAGTTTGGTGAAATCGCTGATCCAGAGCAACACCATCACCTGTCCAGATGATAATAAAACGGTTAACGAAACTTAAACTAGGCATTATGCTCAGTAAAAACCCTAAGCTTCCAAGAGGAGTAGAAGGAAAAAAAATTCTGCCAATTTTTGTCTTCCATTGCTTCTTTTTGGTTTGCGTATTGTTGCCCTCGAATCACTTATTCTTTATCTGCTACTGATTGGCTCAACAGTTTTTTTTAGTCTGTTATCGGTTGACTCTGAATCTCTTCATTGTTTCCTAATACCTATAATTAGCTCGTTATTGCTCCCGCCGCTCTCTTGAATCAATATTTGCATATGAATTGTTTTTTTGGCTATATAAAGTCCTTCCCATTTAAATATATCTATTCACCTAATTTTCAATCGATTTCTTGAAGCCCGCAGCTAATGAATTGATTACTTTATAATGTCATGACAATTGAATTTGTAACTAATTCTTGTTTTTAATTTAATAACAAGGAACTAAAATTTGTAATTTACCTACATCATTAAAAATAAATACTCGAAAATTATTTTGCCGAAATATTTTATTAAATTCATTATATATTCATTATACAAGAGAGAGAGAGAGAGAGAGAGAGAGAGAGAGAGAGAGAGAGAGAGATAGATTTTTAGGCGCACATTCCCGGAGATGCATAGAGGTAAGCTGGAAATATGGCAATTAAAATCAATAACATTAAAAATTACAGTATTTAACAAAAACAACTAAATACCTTTTGAATTCCAGCACGCCCACTTGTCAAGCTCACATTGATTGGTAAATGTGAGCATACCGTCATTAGCATCACCGTGTAAGGTCCGGTAAGGGAATGTAGCACACACAGGACTATGCGCTTGATTTACACATTCACGAATACAATGCTGCTGACATTCGTCCTGAGTGGTGCTAACCATTTCTTAAATTTGTACAATAATTAAAAAAAAAATCATTAGAAAATTAAATTAATCTTTTTAATTATTTTTATAACGCACTGGATAAACAGTCATTCTGACGTTGGCAATTAACGCTAGCAAATATGCAATCGGTTTTATATAATTTACAAGATCCATTCACCACAGTCCAAACAGGAGGCCCACTATAGTAGGGATCACAACGAAAGGCTAAATTGCATCTTGGAGGGCAAACGCGTTTTAATGCAGCGATTTTTGCAGATCCTTCAGCTGAAGCTAGCACATCTTGAGCGTTGAATGTATTGAATAGTATAAAAAATGGCAGCAATAAAGTAAAGATTTGAAACATTTTATACGAAGCGTGCTGCTTGTCTTGAGCTGAAAGTATGAACTATTTAAAAAAAAATTAATTATTGTTTTTTTTCATGAACAATATATTCGAAAATTGCGCAAAAGTTTGGGTAAAGCACTCAATTTTTTTGTGCATATTTGCACAAGTGATAATTTTGTATTAAAAATAAATACACACATATACAAATGTGTTTATATATGTTTATATACGTATGTCTATATATAAAATAGAACAAGCTGAGTTTGGAAAGTACATATTTACATATGCGGGTATGATTTTATTTTCATTTTAAATCATTCATTAGCACTGACGTAATTTCATTATAATAGCTTTTTTTATAACGACAATAAAAATATTTTCGAAAATATGAGTCATAAATGGTTTGCCGAACCACTTGGGAATAATTGTTGAAGACATGTAAATTTACTTATCTTACATAAAGAGAATTTTAAATGAATTCTGAAAATAAGTTATTTCAAATAAACCATAAATTTTATAAGCTTCACTGGCGGGATCACTTTGAGCGAACGTAAGTAGCGGCTTTGGTGAAAAGTTTTACCGTTTGGATCGGATATACATGGTAGATTAATTCTATTTATTGCAAGTCTGCCAATATTCTAGGCGACTTCATAACTTTTAGTTATGGATCAGTTCCGGAAATGTTGGAAAAAAGTATGTGCTCATTCTTTATGAATATATATACGGTGACCCTTTGTCCTTTTTTTAAGATGGCAATCCTTTTTTTTTTTGCCATAGTGTGTACTAGACCTTTTTTTTTATTAAATGGACAGTATATCTCTTTTTATCTGTTTATTGTCATTTTTTCTCAATTTTATTTTGATGCGAAAACAATTTTTTGGAGGGAAGGGGGGGTACTATTTTACAAATTCCACAAGATCCACCGCCACGGTGTGTGACGTGAATGAACTTCCACAAAATCTCAAATATCTAAGCCTAAAAATATACCACGAGAAATAATTTTTGTGTAGTATTGAAATATCTAAGCCTAAGAATATGCTACGAGAAATAAGTTTTTTGTAGCATTCAAAACAACTAAGCCTACAAATATGCCACGAGAAATAATTTTTTTTTTTTGTAGTTTGAAAAAACTAAGTCTAAAAATATGCCGTAAGAAATAATTTGTTCTAATATTGAAAAACTAAGCCAAAAATATGCTAAGTAGTATTGAAAAACTGCACAGTGATTCCCATAGACACAATTCAAATTCATAATGACAAAAACAAACAATTTTGGTGTCATTTTAAAGGAAATAAAGGAAACTGAAAAAGATCTAGAAAACTTTAGCGAAAAAATAATTAATCTGGGTGCAAGAGTCGACAAATTTTTGACATAAATATGGGATCGATCGATCTTAGTTTTCTAGTTCATTGAGTAAAAATAGGTTTTCAATGATATTCTACCGAAGGTTCCAGTTTTGTATTTGCAATTTACCAAGGAAATTTATGGTATTATTTTTTAATCAAGATTTGAAAAGCTAAAAATTCTGCATTGTTTCTAAAGTTAAATATTTTTGAAAATACGACAACTGAAAATTCACGAAACCTGGGAAAGAAAATCTAAAAAATATGTGAAAATATGTTCCTGAATTTCATCTCAATTTTAGATGGTTCCTTTTTTTATAGCAATATGCAAAAACATCTTTCGCTATCTTGCGCTCTCAGGAAATAATTCAATTCAGAAATAGATCTGAATTTGTTTTTTTTCAACAAAAACTGGAAGAAAACTATTTTTGTTACCCCTAAAAGTATGCCATTATGCTGAAAAATGACAAAAATTGTAAAAAGTCAAAAGTTGCATTTATTACTATCACTTTTATTCCAACATCAAAGGATTCCAATAAAAAATGTTTAACTTTCTAAAAAGGCCAATATCAACATAACTAAATAAAATAAATTTCTTGAAGATCAAACCCCCCATTCTCCCATTAAGACTGCCAAATATGACCTAAAATTGTAACTTTAAGCTTAGTTTGTGACGAAGCCAAAAACAGGCTGGTTAAAACTGACTTCAGATTTGAGTTTAGCACACGAAGTTTCATTAAAATCAGACCGCTCTTTTTATTTTATGATTTTGTCCCGTGGTTGTATGGGATCAAATCTCTGTGCATCGGTTTGCCTTGTAACAAAAAGGAATGATTAGTTAAGTACTCGAGTATAAATTTCAGAATAGGTTTTTCATTCCACTCGGTAGTAAATACTATTTCAAAAATGCTAACCGCAATTGTGGTATGACGACGGTTCAGGTTAGTGCAGATAAAGTCTGTCACCGACGGAATCAAAACTAAAAAGATTTTAGAGTTTTTCAGCATAAAAATTATGAATTGCTCAAATATTATATTTATGTTAGATAGCAGCAATTCGGCGATAGCTTTTCAAGTTGTTCGGGTTAGCATTTTATTAAGGAACTCCAATAACTGCCAGAAGAACTGTTTAAGGGAAAATCCGATTTATAGTTTTGCCTCACAGTTGCGTGCAGACTATCTGGGCTTACTTCAAATAAATCGAAACTTTCAGAAATTTTGGAAAAAAACTTTACGTGTAATTATGGTTACCGCAAATACATATGTACTATACTACAACCAATTCTTAAACACTTAAATAATTCTCCTTCACTTTTTTTGTGCCATAAATATCTAAATGGTAATTTGCAAGAAGAAAGTCACTAGATGTATATAAATTTGTATGTTGAATAAAGCAAACTACAGATGTAGCGGTGGGCGAGTCTCACAGTGTGTGGCATTATTATACAATAAGATCGGTTTTTTTTTTAATTCGCCATGGAGAGTTTAAGTACTTGAATCTACCTACTTATAGCTATTGACCATTTTCAGTCAATGGTTTACTTATTTTTCATGTGATTTTAATTGAAACCAAATCGTCACTATACAAAAATTTCAAGTGTTTGAATCATTTAGTTATTTCGTTTTTGTTTTTTTTTTGTGTTTTTTTGTTTTGGAAAGTAATAAATAAAGGCGAAAGTAAGTTTAATTAGATTTCACATGCATACAAATTAATGAGCTACATAAATGTCATTATCATGAATAGTTTTGAAAGAAGTTTCCTTTTACTTTTAATTTTTTTTTTTTTTATGAAGTATTATGTGTGCACATAATGTAGTCAATTGGAATTAAGTTATTTTGCAAATTTAAACTGGCTCTATTCTGATAATAACAGTGCGCCACAAAAACCTTTGTAAAAATCTGTAGTCTTATGTAAATTTTGATTCGCTAATCACGAATTTGTGGTCGGGTTTTTCGATGCTCATGTGTAAAATATTACGACTTTGTTTCCCAAATTTTTCGAGTTTTATTTAAAAGTATTTTGAAAACGCTAATAGCAGCAAAACAGAAAAAAAAAACCCCAAAAAAATATGTCGACTAAAGAACAACGAAAGCAATAGCGACATTAATTATGGTGATTACATATACACTCAGTGACTTCTTGAGTGTAATGTTATGAAATAGTGAAATCTCCCACAAATGTCAGCCTTGGCACTTGGTGCAGACAGAGTGGTGAAGACGTTGTTCTTGAGCAAAGACAAAAGATGGCAGCCCCATCAATGCAGGATCGTCTGCGGTAGGCCAATCACCTGTCCAGATGATAACACAAAAAGATTAACGAAACGAAATGAATACGGATTTAATGGTACTCGCATGATGACGACATTTAGTGTATGGAAAAGAAAACGAATAGCACAATGGAATGTGGGAACACTTCTTCAAGCATCAATGCTCAACTTGGCAAACAAATTGAGGTATATTGAGGTAGTAGGGATTCTGTTATAGCAAATGTCATTACACTGTTATACTGTTGTAAAGAAAATAGGAGGAAAAAAGGCGTCGCCATTATCATAACGTGTAGAAAATGTGTAATGCATTGCAAATATGGATGACGATATCTGACCGCATAATATCCGAATTCTACGCACAATTAACATTAACACTTAGTACAATTCGAAAAGGCGACATAACTATTCTCATGGGTGATTTCAACGTAAAAATTGGAGAGAATGACCACTTTAGGGGCATATGGCTAAAATTGACCTGTGTCAGACATTTCAACTTGTCATCGACGGATGGGCTTCACCCACTGGCAATATCAAAAATCGAATCGATCACATTTGTATTAGTCGAAAATTGAAAATCTCACTGCTAGATCTAAGAACCAGAAGGGGAGTAGACATTGACAGTGATCAAAAACTGATCACCGGTGATTTCAAGATAAAGCAAAGAAAAGAAACAAATTCAATACCCAAAGACTCCGTGATGCCACAACCAGAAACGAAATGGTAACCGCATTTTGAGAGGAACTACCAGCCAACGATCAACAACATTTTAGGGAAGTAGTTAATGCTACAATCAAAGAAGACACAAGTCCGGCTATGGGGGGGATCACTACCGGCCCCGAAGTTTTTGAAGGGACCCGAATTTCAATCCAAATCCTAAAACCCAGTAAAACTTTAACAAGCGTCTATGCGTCTCAAAATTGAATTACAAACCATGAAAATTATTTATCAGGTTAATCATCTATCAATCGTGCAGACATTTTGCAGACGGGCCCTGGCTCTATATTCGAAAATTTTTTGTTATGTAGAATAAGGAGTGAGATCGAAAAAATCTTAACATATATAAAATTCAATAATTTTTTAACGGTTGATCTTAGAGTTTTGATTTTTTGTTTATTTAATTGATATTTTACAAATTACAGAAAAATATAAATTTTATAGTTCTAACCACTATTTATGAACTCGTGGACCTTTTTTTGGTAAGCCTTCCAATGGAGATTTGATAGTTGTTTCAGACACCTTTTGGAACAGTTTGCCCATCTCCTTTTAAAATCTTCCATATTTTGGGACACCTTTTTTGTGCTCTTTCAGTTTCTTTTCACAAGAGCTCCGGACAATTTGGAGGATTGGCCTCTTGTGGTACAAAAACTATGTTGTTACTTTGGTACCACTCCAGAGCTTTCTTGCCGTAGTGACATGATGCCAAATCGGGCCAAAAATATGTGGACACATTTTGCTCTCTTATGAAAGGAATAAGCCTTTTTTTCAAACATTCTGTATATTTCGATATTTACAGAGCCCACTGTAACAAATGACTTGCTTCTTTTGCCGCAACTGCATATAGCTTGCCATACCAGGAATTTTTTAGGAAATTTTGTCTGTTTTTGGATTCTAAATTGTTCTTCGACATTTCCTCGAGCATCAGCAATATAAAAGTTTTGACCCGGAAGCTGCGTAAAATCTGCCAGTACATACGTTTCGTCGTCCGTTATACAACATGAATATTTTTGTATGAAATTCGATTTTAATTTCCGAGCCCTACTTTTGGCGTCTAAATTTTTTGCAGCATTCCTGTCTTTGAACTTGGAACTTTGTTTTCTTCCCAAACCAGATTTCCTATTGATGGTTAAATTCTCCTGAAACTGTTTAATAACATTGGAAACAGTTTGGCGGCAGACCTTCAATTCTTTGGCCAATTTTTTGTAGAACCACTTTGGATTTTTTTTGAAAATTTTTAATAATTTTAAGACGTACTTTTTTTTTCTTCACTCATTTTAATCAAACTCACAATAAATCAACATGTTTGTCATTAAAAATAACTTCTAACATATTTTTCAAAGATAACTAGATCAAAGAAATTTTGAAATTTTACACCCAAAAAAGTTATTAGGTAAAACGTGTGTTAAGATTTTTTCGATCTCACACTTTAGGAAAAAAATCGTTATACAACGAATTTGCTCATGCTAGATTTGTTTGAAAAGCTCTCGAACATCGGACTGAATTCAAGAGGTTTCATAAATATATCTGGCCACCAGCGTGAGTCGTTGATAAAAATTAAAATAATAATTTAAATAAAAAAATGATTTTTTAATATACCACGATTTTAAAACGGACTAAAAAGTATAAAATAATTTCTCCTTGCCCCATACAGATTCATAACCCCATACAGATTGTCTTGAAAATATGTAATTGTGAATTTTAGTAGGTCTGAAAATATTTGCATGATTTAAAACGAAAAGCGTGGGACGCTTATGGATAGAGGTAAAATTGGGAGCGACTTAAGTGAACTATTCATCTATCAATTTAATCATGCAAATATTTTCAGACCTACTAAAATTTACAATTACATATTTTTAAGACAATCTGTATTATGTTGTATTAAGGCGGGGGAGGGCCCAGAGGTTATTACCACCAGGCCCGAATTTTCTATCGACGGCCCTGATTTTGGATCTTGTGCATTCATCATGAAACCTTATCTGTCAAAAAAAATGAACTGAAAAGGGACATGCAAATAACAACTCGCTAAAGCATCAATACGAAGAAATAGCTAAGCGTGTTAAAAAAATCAGCTCGAAATGCCAAGAGAAAGTTTATATAGAACCAAGCCAGCGTTACAAAATCAGCAGCAGGTGAAAATCATATGTGAAAACTGCTTCAAATACTAGGGCGCCTAACCAAACAGAAATGTTTGTAGGAGCCAATCAGTCAGAGATCACCATGGGGTATTACTTACGACCACAGATGAACAAACTCGTGATGGAGGGACCACTTTTATGGAATAGGCATCAGCACAGATATCAGCTTAGCTGGTAACCCATATTAACTTTTCGTTGAAGTTTCAAGGTGCTTTTGGAATTAGGATCTTTGTTTGAAAAACATGATTTCAGCTTCCAAGTAAAGCGAAAGTATGTAATTAATTTGAAAACCTTCTTAAAGCGAAACCGTGTTATATTGCCCCCTTTAACTAGTTAAGTCTGGTTCGATTCGTTACGGTTACGTTTAATACAAAATGGCAAAGGTTTCTTGCTTGCAAGTAACGAACACATGTACATACCAATATTACCTACACAGATAAAATTTCGATCATTATGTACAAAAATCAACCAAATTTTTGTTTCTGTTTTTTTTTTTTTTTACTTAACAGTCAATAATAGTCAACAAATTGTAAACGCCAAATTATTGTACGTAGACGTGTTGTTGCTGATGGTGTTTTTGTTATTGTTGCTACTCTGTTGTTATGTATGTCATGCCATGCGTTGTACGCAAATTAAATTTAGCGCGAAGTGAATGTTGTTCTTCCAAACATTTAATTGTCTTTACGTTTTAGGCCTAGTTTGCTATCGCATTTAACAAATTATTGGCTGTGCTTTGTGGTTGGTGTTCTATTTTTGAAAATTGGGTGCATTTTATATGATAAAAAGAAAATAGTACACAGTGGCGGATACAAGGGGGAAAAGGGGGAAATTCGCCCTCACGATTTTTTGCAAATATTGCGCGTTTATTTTCATATTTTCTTTAAATATATCCTAACGCTTCGGGTAACATCGATAATGGAAGAAAAATAGTTCATGGGTTGACATTTAATGTCGCTTGTGTCAATATTTCGTGCGGTGGAAAAATGTAGCGAAATTCACATATAGGCAAAAAGATAAAAATAACATTGTGTGACAGTGATTTGGCACTTTTATGGAGACCTAGTACAAATTGTAGATTTATTAATGTTAAGAAAAATGGTATGGGGAAATTTCTCATACACCGCCAAAATCTCATTTTATGGTCAAAAAAAGAGCGGTGTTATGTGTTATAAGGCCATATGCATTAACGCCATAACGGCTTTACTGTTTTTTTTCGGATTGGATGATATTTTTACGATATTATCCAATCTTGAAGATTTTTTGCGACAAAACACTTTCAAAGTAAATTTAATGCCGTGTTGAATGATTTTTTTTTAATGAAATTGGGTGAAAATTGACGGAGTTGTGTGAATTTTAAGATTTTAAGAACATTTTATTATTTATAATCATTCAGTACAGTGCACAATGCGGAGTGCTCTTTGATTCAAAAACGTTTGCCTCTTTCATTTCAACGACTAGCAGTAATCAGCAAGCATGTTGAGGGAGCTCTTGTCTTGGAAACGTTTTTCAATGATTCCTATTTTCTGGTGGAGTCATTCACCATATGGCGGTGTTCTTACTGAACCTTAACTAACAAAAGAAGGTTGTTTTCCGACCCGCTTCATTATTCAAAGAAAATTGTGTTATGCTATTATTTACCTAAATATGTAATTTCAGTGATTGTTAATAACCTCAGGAGCTAACAAACCAAATTTCAGAATTTTAGACGGCTAAAAACGGATTTGGTCCCATAGTGCACTGTACCGAATGATTATAAATAATAAAATCGTAAAATTCACACAACTCCGTCAATTTTCTTCCAATTTCATTCAAAAAAAGATCATTCGATACATTGTCTTTATTTTTCTTCAATTACTATTATGGCACAACAGCCTCAGGAGGGCCAAGTCTAAACTTTTTGCAACCATTTATGTTGTGTGAGTTATATTTATACACGAATGGAAAGGGACCTACAGTTTTTTGCCAAATCCGAACGGCGAAGTAAAAAGCTTTTCATAGGCATTGTTTTACTCTTGGATGTTTGCCATTGCCAGCAAGGCCAAGAGGTGGTGCCGTACAGACAAATTTTTATTTTCTATTTCTTGAATTTCGAGCGTGCCGAGATATGAACCCGGCACCTCTGTGTAGCAGTCCAACACACAAACCACTAGGCTACGGCTACTTTATTTTTCACTTGTTTTTAAATTTGCATTGTTGAAGAAGAAAACGCCGTTACTTCCAAAAACAACCAACAAACGAAATTAACGGTAATTTTTTTTAGTTCTTTCTTTGAGTTTCGTTTCTTATTTTTTTCAACAAAGCAAATTAGTGTTTATTCTTAACCCTGATATTATTAACTTAAACTTAAATGAAACATTGAAAGTCAAAAATTTTTACAAAAATAAAGAAAAAATTAAATTGTTTTAAAAAAATCGCGCAATGTTACAGTTAAATTAAACTGAATCAATACCATTGTTTATTTTTGTGAAAATATTTCGCTTGAGGCGCTTATTTCCATGCCCTTCCTATTTACTATATGGGCATATATATCCCTTTTGTTTTTATAGGTTTACCCATTCGCTTTAAGACAGCCCGAAATAAAACTGCATTTTCTTATGCATGTAAATTTGGTTTACTTTTAAAATTTTAATGAAAGAATCACAAAAATGGTTATAGCGCTCACTGGGTGTTATGATCTTTTTCGGGGTAGCGAAAATTTTGGGCGTTATGTCCACCTTAGGAATGGCCATTACGCAAAAAAATCATTTTAGGCGTTATGTCCGTGGGTGTTATGTCCGAGAGTTTCCTCAAATATAAACGCACATTTTCAGGTTTTTTTTTTGAATTTATTTCTCGATTTTTGTAGCAGAGAGAACATTTTCCACCGATATGGCCTTATTTCCATTTCGTCTGCTAAAAATTATGGCATTATTGCAGTTTTGATTTGGAAATAACGCCATATCGCAAATATGGCGGTATTTTCCAATCAAATGTGCGATAAAACCATTGTGGCGTTAATGCATATGGCTTTATAACACCCCTCCTCAAAAAAACATTTTTGGGTAGGTTTATGTGAACAATTCCTCATAACTTTGCTTTTTTCTTAATTTTTTCGGCTTGTTTTTACGATATTATTCGATCTTGGAGATTTCTTGCGGCAAAATATTTTGAAAGTAAATTTAATGTCGTATCGAATGATCTTTTTTTGAATGAAGTTGTTGTGTTTCTTCAGTGCAATTTACTTTCAGTAATAAACTTGCTGATTAAATCAAAATATTGGTAAAAAATAATTTTTTTAAGTATTTTATTTATTTCCCCTCCCAAAAATATTTCCTGCATCCACCACTGAGTACATAACCAATAGTTTATGTAAAATGTTATCTTGGCATAGATCAACTAAAAGCTAAAATAAATCGTTCAAAAAAGCAAAAGAGAGATTATGCATTTTAGTTTTTACTTTTTAGATTTACAAGATTTCTAACGAGCATTTGCGTAAGGTATTGCGTAATAGAAAGACAACAACGGCCAACAATTTGAAAGCCAAATTTTGGTAAAAATTATATATTTTCTTCTTTGTTGGAAATATTATTTAAAAAATTAAAATTATTGAATTGCATATTTGTTATATTTTTCATGTAAACACACATGTCTAAAATTTATTCTGAAGTTTATCCAATAATAGCAAATATATACAACAAGCTTGTAAATTAAATGATTTTAAAATTAAAATAGCTGCTTTTTCTATAAGTTAATACCTACTAGCATCAAACTAGATACGCAGCTATTGGTACCTAAAGCGCGCGCGCTTTTTTTATTATCAGCATTTGCTGAAATACCGCGCTTATTTAACTAAAACTCATTATTATTTTGCAAAAGTCACGTACCACATACAGACAGACAGACAGACAGCTAGTCAGAAAGTAAGCAACACAACGCATTTGCCTCTTGTGCTACTATACGAAACTAAAGCGAAATAAAAAATACAACTAATTTCAAATTAATGTCTATCTCTGCTGCATACATTTCAAATCTGCGTTAATGTTTTGAAAAAGTTTTTCAAAAAGCAAAAATCTTATTGCACGTATCATGTGTCGCCGCATTTAAGATTCGAAATGAATCTTTTGTTTGCTGCTTTTTCTTCGAGCACATCAATCATGTCTGCAAAATGCGAAATGCGTCTCAATACAAGCTCAAAGTTTATGTCAACTTTAGCCTGATTAAGTTTGAAAAGCGTTAATTAACTTTTGGGTTAAGTTTTAATTGAATTTTGATTTATTTTGAAGTTTCGATGGTATAAACTTTTAACTGCCATTTTTAAATTTGACACACCTTTTTTATATTTCTTTAAGTATCAGTATGAATTTAATTTGATAAATTGTCGACTGATTTTTCGATGGTAAATATCGAAAATGTACAGTGCATGTAGTCGTGTAACCTTCAGCCAAAACGGTTTTTGCTTAATCAGCTTTTTAATTATAAGAAGATCAATAATAAAAAATCACATGCCTTTGTACCTGCCGTGGTTGTCTACTGTGAAAGATATGAAAAGCAATTACTTTTGACATGCGCAAAAAGTCATAAGATATGCTAGCGTATCATTTACTTTTCGTTATTTTTTTTTTCTTCTTGCAAAAATATGTATGAGCACGCGATAAAAAAAAAACACATATGTAAATTTTGAGTAGATAATTCAAGAAATTAAATCGCAAATTATATATACAAAAAAGTTTTGAAAAGTTAGTTTAGAAAACATTCAAGATCTAATTCACCGATGCAGAAATAACGAACTGCGAATAATGTTATTTAGAAACTGGGGCGAAATAGCAAATGACGTCACTGATAAATTCCAGTGTAGCTTAACTAAACATAAAATCGAGAGTCAACACAATTCGACTTGTATCTATAATCTTAAGCTCATCTGAAATTTAATGTCTTCTAAAGTTATGCAATACTAAAACTATAAAATAGGGCTCCGATCGACTTAAGATCAGTGATGCCAGAGCGGGATGGACATTAGACCGCGTGATATTAGGCCGCGACACATTTTATATGGCGGTCTAAAGACATTTTTGGAACGCGGTCTAAAGTCATTCGATTCGTAATGGTTTTATTGCATTTTTGATTGGAAAATAACGCCATATATGCGATATGGCATAGGAATGGCATGGAAATAAGCGCCTTAAGCGAAATATTTTTACAAAAATTAACAAAGATATTGATTCAGTTTAATTGAAATGTAACATTGGAACAAGTGCCGTAGGCAAAATTTTTTTCTAAAATAATTTTTCGATGACGGCCTTATGTCGCGCGGTCTAATGTCACTGCGCCGCACAGTGGTTTGACTGAGGAAAAAAATCTTTTTTTTGACGCGTCGATATTATAAATTTTTTTCTTAATTTCTATTCATAAATATTTTATTAGCATATTAAAAAAAATATTGGAGAAATTAGCTTAAATAATTGTGGGTAAGCAGTCGAAGTTGATGAATGCTAAACACAAAGTGCACCCAGAAAAATACCCATCTCTAGAATAAAGAAAAAGTTTCCTCAATTTAAATCCACGAAAATTTCTCTCTTTTATGTAAATTTTCTTCAAAATGAAGAAAAGTGTGCTCCTTTCATGCAACCATGGTGTTCAATTTGAAGTAAGTTATGTCTTCATTTTTACAAATTTACTTGTATAGAAAATATAAGAAAGAGTCGAATATACCAAAAATGTTCTCTATACAAAATTTAGGTATACATACACAAAAACTAGCTTTACTCTTTTGGCCTTAGCAGACAATCGCGTACGCTTCGTTTTTTTCTTTTGAATTTTTTAGTTGGCGTCTCTATTTCAAGCGAAGCGGTTGTGTTTGTGGCTGTTGATATATTTTGTGAAAAAAAAAATTAAATATATTGAAAATATATAAATTTCAATAAAGTTCAATTTATAATTTTTTGGTGGCCATAAGGATCTTTTGATCATTTCAAGGCGACTAGTAGTGTTTGTAAAAATACGTATGAATGTAAACCTTAATTCTTATTAAAAATAAAATAATAAATGAATACAAGTAAAAAAAAAACATGATTTCTATGCCTTTTAATTAAAACAACATTGTAGAAAATATTCCATAAATTGAGGATTTCTTTTCCAAAAAGTAAATTGACTTTAATCTATGGAAAATTATTCCTCAAACTGAGGGAAATTTGACCTAAATTATATAAAATTTCTCATATTTGAAAAATATTTCCTCAACTCAAAGAAATTTTATACATCTAAATGAGGAAACCGTTTCTATGGCACCAAATCATTCCCATTTTTCCTCAATTTTATAGCCGTTTTTCTTCGAGTATTTCTCTGGGTGTGGTAGCATGCATTTTGAAGTGTTTTTCGGAAGCTTTTGTTGTTTAACTATGGTTATAATTTTAAAACTATTTTTTTATATAAGTGTGTTATATATGAAGAATGTATTTCATAAATAAAATAAAACGAGAATTTTTTTTTTTTTTTGGAAAAAATTTGGTTTTTAGGAACTAAAATTTTAAGATATTTTCTAAAGTTTGGTGGATCAGGTCGATATTGCGAAGGTGTGCGAAATATTTTAATACATAAAAGTGTAAAATATAATTTCTTAACTAAATAATAAAAAATAAAAAAAAATTGGCTGTGGATCCCATTTTTATTAACAAAATACTAAATCCATATCGGGGAAAAACTGTATGAAAATGTGATTATTTGTGGCCCTGTAGGTTGTCGTTTTGAAATTTTTTTTGTGAACTGAAATTCTTAAAAAATCGAAGTGATTTTTAAAAAAGTAAAGTGTTTTTTGAAGCGTAATAAGAAAATGACATATTTTCAAAATTTATCTGGTTTTATGTGCTTAGTTTGCAAAAAAACAAAAAAAAAAACGTTTTAGTGAAGTGCTACTGTGTGCAGACAAAATAAGGCTCCAACAAAACTTTTTGAATGAGGGTACATAATTTTTTTAAGGAATTTTTCACGCTAAAAACAAAATGGCAGAATTCTTCGAGGTTTTAGTTTTTCATTGAAACTGGAAAACCGAAGTGTTTTTATGAAAGAGGAAGTGACGAAGTGTCAGGCTTGAAAGTGAAGTGAAAAACCTCAATTGAAGTGACAGCGACAGCACTGTTGTGGTATCAGTGTAGGGTAGAAGGAGGAGCATTTGCCACTTTTTATTTTAAAGTGTTGTCTAGACTAAACTAATAGTTTTTTTTTTTAATTATTTTTTAATTAGAAATTTACATTTATTAGCTTTCATCTATTATCTTTATGAGTTGATTATCTTAATGATTTCTATTATTTTTTTGACGATTTTCCAAGTAGTCCAAAATAGTGAAAATGCCCCAGTCATGGGGTGCATTCGTCAAGGGGGTGGGGTGCAATCGCCAAGGAATAAAATTCAAGGTTTTTGATAAAGTAAAGTATTTTTTTTTAATTTGTTCTTGTATATTACTATTACATATTATCAGTCAGAATAAGTTCTACTTATTTTTAATTTATAAAAATTTATTTATAACATAAGGTAACAAAAATATAAATGATTCATTTTTAAAATATTTTGTTAAAAAATATAAGTTATTTATTAAAAAAAAATAAGCATTTGTATATATTTATGTACATGTAAATAAAAGTGGATAGTACTGATCCAGAGGAATTTATTTAGATATGACTTAACTTAACATTATACTGTCTAAAATTCATATCATATGCCGTCGAAACCGCCCCATCCGCATTCTGGTGAATGTGCCCCAGGAGCAACCACTTTCATAAAAACATAATTTTAATAAACTTTTTGAACATTTATAAAAAGAAACTATTGCTTATTCTTTAATTAAATTAAATTTTCTCACTCAATAAATAAAAAAGTTATTACAAGATTTACTTACTATCAAATATTTTTGCAATCATCCGAAAAATACAAAAACATGTCTGCCCACGATCACTTACAAAGCTTAACTGTCAGAGTAGAAGGGATGAAAGATGATCGATAAAAGCACAAATTATAGATTGTTTCAATTATAAAACTTTCTTAAATTAGAAGATAAGGGGGAGGGGGGTGGCAAATGTGCCTCAGTGGCGAATGCTACCCCTTCTACCCTACTTTCAAGAGATTGAAATTTTTTGTCAAAAACAAAAAATATGACTTAAAATGAAATGTTGAAACAGTTAAAACTGTTGACTGTAACGGATTTTAGAACTATTTCAGTTTTCCTGTTGTATGGGAAGTGGGCGTGGCAGTTGACTGATCACTCCCATTTTCATAATTTTTCTTTTTCACGATGCTGCGATGATTCCCTATATTTTTTTCTGCACTTTGTATGAAGTCAAACAACTGTGCGCCAATATAGATACCCACCGGGTTAGCTAGCTATTTTTTGATTCTCATAAGCCCAAATTGTCAACCAAAATTGTATAATTTATAAAATATATTATGAAAAACTATACATTTTCTTAACATTAATGCAATTTTTTATCGCTGTTGATTTTTATTTTTGACATTTTTCGGATATATTTAGAGAAATTCCAATTAAATTTTGTTCCTCTGTTTTGATTTATATTAAATAGAAAATACTCTTTCGACGCAGGACTCAAAAGCATTCTGATAATGACTTCTATATTTGCAATAATGACAACAATTGACAGGCTGAGAGGAAAAGCGGGCTCAAATTTATATAAGAGCAAAAGTGAAATAATTTAGTGTGTCAGTGCAAGAATGGCATAAGTAATACGGTTGAGAGTGAAAATGAAACACCTTAAAAGTATGAACAAAAATGGTATAACAATTCTTTCAGAGCAAGAACAGCATAGTTTTTTATTCCATTTTCGCTCTGAACATATTTCGTTTCACTTTTGCTCTGAACATATTTCGTTTTGCTTTTGCTCTTAAGTAAAATTATTCCATTTTTTTCTGAACGTAGAAGTTATACCAATTTTCCTCTCAGCCTCTCAAATGAGAACGATTCGGTTTTATATCACTTTCGAATGATAAATGACAGGCTGAGAGGAAAAGCGGGCTCAAATTTATATAAGAGCAAAAGTGAAATAACTTAGTATGTCAGTGCAAGAATGGCATAAGTAATACGATTTAGAGAGAAAATGAAACACCTTAAAAGTAAGAACAAAAATTGTATAACAATTCTTTCAGAGCAAGAACAGCATAGTTTTTTATTCCGTTTTCGCTCTGAACATATTTCGTTTCAATTTTGCGCAGAACATATTTCGTTTTGATTTCGCTCTTAAGTAAAATTATTCCACTTTTTTCTGAACGTAGAAGTTATTCCACTTTTCCTCTCAGCCTCTCAATTGAAAAAAGTCAAAATAAAATCTATTGCACGATTTTTAAAAATATTTCTTTCATCGGTTTCTTTCAAAAAAGTCAAATATAAAAAAAAAAATTGAAATTGCATTATTCGACTAAATACGATTTGTTTTCTTTGACATGAGGTTTGAGTTTGGATTCAAAAAGAGAGAAGTTGTTAACAGTGAGAATCGATTGAAAATACTCAAAAGCATTTTTTTGTTTTTTGTTTTAAATCCACTACTGTTAAAAACTGGTTACAGAAAAATACTTACATAATATTAAATTCTATACGAAATAATTTTCTTAATGTATTTTTACTTGTGCACAAATAGACACCGTAAGTCAGTTATAAATTGAGAATTTTATAGAATGAGGCATACAATCTTTATAGTAGCAGCTTGTTGCATATACATACATAAATACTAAGCGCATATCTCACCATCACTAGACGCATGATTCCATTGACGATTAATAAACTAAAATGAATAGTTTATGCGGCGCAAAATTTTTTATAACAAATAGTTTCATTTTATGATGTTGTCGTATAAAAAAAACTATTGCAAAAATATAATTAAGTGCAGTTAGTATACGGTAAATAAGAAACTGTAAGTTTACACAGATGCGAATACAACTCACTTTGGCTTCTCGAAGGACGTTCGAGCACCGCACGTGGACTGTAGACTGTGGTACGCGCAATTTACAAATCGTTGAAATATTTATGATGTTGCATTGCGATTTCTATAAAAGTTGAAATTGCTAAAGAAGTTTTAATATCTACAATATATTGCATCAATACAGATAAGTATACAAAATCTTTATATATGATAATATTGCGTTTCCTTGGAAAATTATTAACTTTGCCAGAGATTTCGTTGTGTGCTTCCTTTACTTGCTTTCGATTTTAAAATACAAATTGAATGCGAGGGCCAAATTAAACCTGAAACGTTAAATTCTGAACGGCTTCTCTAAAACCAACTACTTTTAAAAGGATAAAATTAAGTGAACATAAAATTACACTGTAAGTAAACTTAATTTTGGGTCGTTGAATCTAGTGATATAGTCCGTTCTAATAGATAAGGTCAAAATCAAGAAATATTTCGTTATTAAGTTTGTATTGTCTCTCAAACGATTTTTTGATTTCATACACATATTTGAAGGAAAAGACATCGAATTTTCAAATCACAGTAGAATACATGTAATAAAAAAGTACCGAGTTTTTCAAATTTGAAATTATAGGATGATTTCCAACCGATTCCAACCCATAACATTGATTTACTTCGAAAAAATGCATAAAATTTATCAGAATTAGATTAAATAGTGCCACAAATAGTGCAGAATGGACGGCCTTCATTGTTAGAGTTGAGTTTCGACAAATAAACAATAAATAAAGTAATTTCAAAAGAGATTTTGATGTCTTTTCTTTAAAATATAATCAAAAAATCGTTTGAGAGACAATACAAACTTAAAAAATAAACATTTCTTGATTTTGAACTAATCTTTTATTCTCCGATCACTGGATTCTACGACCCAAAATTAAGTTTACGTGTTTCGGCGTTTTTCCAGGAATAAATATCTCTTGTATAAGTAAGAACCGAACACAGTTCGACAAACATCAACTTTTACAAATCCTGGTTAGTTTTGCGTCTATGATAATTTTGGACTTATTGCTATATTTTCAGTACAATATTTTTCTGAAACATATTTACCCTTTATTTTCCTACCTTATAAATCTTTGATTCCATCTAGTGATGACTCGAGTAGTAAATAAAGCTTGTGTAATCATGTAAATTAGTTTCATTTCAGATATATGTACAAGTTCGTGCCCCAAAAAAAAGGTTGGTCTATTATAGGTCACTAAACATTAGGAAAATTTAAATTAAATTTTAGTACAATATTATAAAACTAATCCAAAAATCTTTAAAACAATACAATTTTTTATTTTATAATGTGAAATAAATTTTTTTTTGAAACGTTCTAAAATTTTGACTTCTTGTTTTGTTTGGATTTGTTGCAAATGATAACAATACCGAATCTAGTAAAATAGCAAAAAAGGGACTCACAAAAGGTTAATATGTTGCATAAAAATGTGTAAATTTTATTATTCTGAAGTCACTGAAAACTCAAAGCGTCAAGATGCAAAACTAACCAAGATATCTTCGGTTTTTTTATAACATCAAATTAGTCACAAATTATGAATCTTTCAGCTCGGGTAAAATATTAACCTGAATTTGCTCAGCATAAATCTATGGTTACACAACCAACAAACAAACAAAAAAATTATTTTGCTGCATTTTTTACTGTAAATAATAATCGTATGAATTATTTCCTAAAAAATGTCTAGGTTGATTCGTGTAATTAATTTTTTTCAGCTCTATCAGCCTCCACTCTTAGAGCTTAGTTAATTTTTTGTGCTGTAAAGCACAGTAACCAGGGTTCGGGCTTTACTACGATCGTAGTAAATTTCTTACGTTTTTCGCAAAATTTTAAAATCTACTCCGTCACTCCGATTGAGCTAAAATTTACTAAGATTTTTTTAGTTGCATACTATTTGCTCAAAAATGTTTGATACCGCTGTTTTTCAAAAATCCACACATATTAAATCTGTAAATATGGGAACTCTTTTACTTGATGAGCTTGTCCAAGAAAAGAGAACATAGATCTATCGAAAAATTTGAATATGAATGTTAGAAGAAAATCAGAGGTATCTACAAGGATAAATAAAGAAGCCGCTCAGTTCGCATGATCATAATAATTTTTTGATGCTTTTCTTTGCCCTTTTTTAAAATATAACTACATATTTCTATTAAAAAAAAATGTTTAGTTTTTAATGTTAAGAAATTTTCTAAATTTACTACGGAAATTTTGGTTTTGCTACGACTTTTTCTATCATTTACTACGATTTTAGATTTCCAAGGTTCGAACCCTGGCAGTGACCTAGAGGATAGTATGCTGGACTGCTACGCAGAGTGCCCGGGCTTAATGCTCGGCATTGCCAAATATACAAATTTTTCTACACGGTTATTGTCATTGCCAGCCAGTAAGCCTTGTCTAAGAAAAGCTTCTCATTTCGTTTTTAGAATTCGGCATAAAACATTTGGGAGTGAAAGATCATTAGTGTATAAATATAATTTAGCCAACTAGACTGGAAGCGAATTGTTTGCTCCAGGACCTCCATGAGCTCTCCATAGAATCATAAAGAAAAAGGAAGAAGCAAAGTAAAAAAAAAGTTGTAGAAAAATCTCGGTTTTTTCTTCAAGGAAAAGGAACATTATTTTCTTTACCGTTTTTGAAATCTGGAAAACTTAATTCCTTTTAATTATCTTCATATAACAATAATTTATATTGCGAGTTTTAAATTTGGATCTTCATCAGAAATATCATATAAAAAAAAACGGACACTGGGGCCAGAATCTTACCTTGAAAAATGATGGTACGACGTATGCAAAGAGAGCTCAACTAAAATCAGTGAAAGCGTGTCTCTGTACAACATGAGTGATGCGAACATGTCTGGCTGTTGCGTTGTATGTACTATTGGAGCTTAGTCCATTATATCTCGTAGTAGAGGGTGCCTCCAGGGCAGCAATCGTAAGAGCAACTAGAGATAAAGGGTTGACGAGAAAACTATAGGGCATGAGAAAACCAGAATAACCCGGCAAAAGAACATTATCTTTTGTGCTGTCCCCAGAGAAAAACTTAGACAGAGATGAACAAGATCTTCCGATACTGGGATAATCCAAAGTGCCTAACTATAATATAATTAGATTAGATATGCTTTCTGTTTTGGTCTTAACACAAATAGTTTGCGTTTATTAGCTAGTATTCTGACTAGGCACTGCGGGCTCTGAGAACACTTTTTGTAAATCATGCGTGTGAAGCTCAGTATGTAGCTTTTGCAATAAGGAAGAGTAATTATCAGAACACATTTTAGGACATTGTAGAGCACTGATCGATAAAAGAATGAAATGTCTGGGCATGTATTAACATAGCAAAGCATAGGTCTCCCTCAGGAGACTGGACACAAACAGTTATCAAACAATCACAACGAATCAAACAATCACAATATTTCCAAAGGCATTGCGTCGCATTGCATCCCAGTTGCGTTGCCTCCAGTGGAAGAACGGTCTTAGTAGCTGAATTTACCACATTTTACTAAGAAACACTACCCGTGATAGTCGACGGCAGAAAAAGTTTTTCGTCAGATAGCATCCGTGACATATTTTTGCAAGGATGCAAGGATACTACAAACTCTCGAAAGTTTTCTAAAATCAAATTGCCTGCAGTTGGAAATTTGAAAACATACATGTGGCATAGTGAAAATCAAGCATTATATTGTTTTCGTGATAAGCAACCACTGCTCATATTTATTTTTGTTTTATACACGATTTAATAATAAATTTATGAAACTATAATTTATTTTAAAAATCTGCAGGCGGGCGATGGATTATTGCAGGCACCCTTACTAATAATTCTCCAATCTAAAATAATATTATACATAATTATTTTTGTATTATTGTGAAGCAATTATTTTAACATTGAATATTATGAAACTTACTCTCATTTTTGTTCTGACATTGTCTTACACGCAATGCGCAACGATTACTGAAAGTGCATCTGATATTACCACTACGTTGAGCACAAATAGGATCATATTCTCTAGTGCAAAGAGTTGGGCATCGATTACCACCAGTAGCTACCAATCCGGAAAATGCCATCATGAATGTAAGTAAAAATGCAAAGAGTTTCATTTTATTATTTTTAATTAAAATTTAAACTTTTAAATGTAAGAAAATTTTTATTGATTTCTCATGTCGATTTGAGATTTTTCTCTACTTTATATACTTACACTTTTTAAAGGTTGGTGCAATGAAATACAGTTAAACTTTTGGGAAAATATGTTTACATATTGTTTTAAATTTTTTTTTGTATAATATTTTAAAGAAAACGTAACTTATTGTTATTAAATTACATAATTCATTCATATTGTTTTACAGTCAATGAACTGAGTAAATAAAGCTGTTTGCATTTATTTTATAAATAAATTTAAAAATTATAATAATGATTGTAGTAAGTGAAAAATATCGTTTATAATTGTTAAACTGGGTTGTTTACTTTTGTATAAATATTTGAGAAATCGGTTATTGCACGTAATTGCATTTGCCGGAAGTAGCCGGAATGCATTAAAAAATTTATTATTAAATAAATACTTTATAAAAGTCTCAAAAATTCAAATGAACTTAATTACTTGTAAAATCTTTCGACTTTCCTTTAAAAAGTAAAAAGGAGAAACTGTCAAAAATAAATAGAAAAATTAATCTGCCCGACGTATTTAATGTTTGAAAGTGCTCTTGAAATGATAATGATGTTGCCAAATCTCCTTTAAAACAAAAAAAATTGAATATCTAAGAGTTCTGAAAGGTACTATTTCGTGAACATTGTGCTGGAAAAAAATTTAAATAATATTCAGAGAAATGAGATTTATCATAGATGGTACCACCTTTACATCATTAACTGCAAGAGATGGTTTTCCGAAAATTTCCTTTCTGAGAAGAGTTAGAGCTGGGAATGTCAGGTGTCATATCGTTATCTTCTAAGTGTAGACGACACTCTGTCTCACGGGGCAGTTCTATCTTATTTAAGTGATATCTGAGCACATAATACACAGATATTTAAGCCACTAACCTAAGATTAGATCATAGTCGACGAGCCTTTTCTAGGCGGCTTCATTACAAGGAATGCCACAGTGGCCAATCACCCAACAAAGCGTAACGTAAATGAGGGTAATTCGGATCGATGTATATAATTCGGATCGATTTTGTTTTGCTAATAACTTTTCTTTGGTATTTTTTAAAATTACGTCCTTTTTCGAATCAAACGAGAATTATTTCTTCTTTTTAATGATATGTAAACTTATTTCAATTATTTCAAATTAATCAGTTGTGAGCGAAGAAACAAAGAATGAGCGTATTTTCATACAAAGCCTTAGCAAATAATATAAGAAACCCAGAAATTTTATAACAATAATAACTTTTGCGCTGGTAAGTATATTTATATAATTTATATAGGGCTTTGTTTACTAAACATTCTGCTATTGTTTGGTAAAAATAAACACCATTTTAGAAAACATACTAAGAAAAAATTGAGTTTTAAAATCGATCCGAATTACCAGCAAATGAGATGTTTGCATAATTACAAAATTTAGAAAAACTATATGGTTTTAATTAATGAAAGTTTTTTAGTTGTGATTTAGATATAATAGGCGATGTTTGGAGGTAATTCGGATCGACCCTTTGTTTAGAGAGTTTTTGTGGAATCTGAGTTCAAAGTTTAGATAAATTTTAAAAATATTTTGAATTTTAGTCGAAAATTTTGCACTTTTAAATCAAAATATATTTTTTTTTATTGAAATATTAATTAAAATTAATAGCGTTTCTTAGAGTTATACCAATTTTGAAACTAACAAGTAATTTTTAGTCAAATTAAATATGAAATATATTTTTAAAAACCCGTTTGTGTTAAATGATTAGAATTTTATTTTATTCCAGACCACATTTTAATTTTTGATTATGTCAATATACTTACAAATTTTAATTCAGAAATTTCTTACAATGATTCGAAGAAATTATTTTTTATATAATTTAGTGTTCATCAGCATAGGGCGTGGCCACCGACTAACGGATCCAGAGATTTACCTTAAGGGGGTTAATATTTGTTCATCCCTTTTAAATCTTTTTTTTTATTTGTGGCCAACGATCAAATATATGAAATTGTTATCAGTAAGGAAGGGGAGTTGGAGGGAAGTTAGGGGTATTTAACCACAAATCCTTTCCCCTTTCCGACGCGTTAGATTGAACAGTCCCATACTTTTGGTTTTAATATATTCGCATCTATCGCCCAGCCACAGCCTCTTCTCCTGATTTTGATACGCCCATGAGTAGGCCCATAATTGAGAATTAGTTCGGTGTGGAACAAGTAAGTCTCCATATCAAATTTTATTAATTTAGCTCGATATTATATTCGAAGATATTGGATTTTCGCAAAAATGCCACGCCCACTTAAGATCGGACAAACGGTATATGATTGCATAAGGAAAATACATGGATTTGGACAACAGTTTGTATGTATGTGTGTGTATGTATTTACGCATACATGCATAAATTTTATATATATATATATATATATATATTTTCCTTAAACACCAAATTTATCTTTTGCATCTAAATAAACCTCAATCGATCCGAATTACATGCAAACTCAATTTTTCGATCCGAATTACATGCAATCCATTTTTTTCGAAGTGATGTTACCTAAGTAACTATTAAAAAAAAAAGTTGTTTTGTTTTTTTTTTGGTAGTTAACAACTTTAAAAGAGGAAGAAATATACTTTAATTTTGTATTGTGCCATTTTTTTTTCATAAATCTGTAATCCTTATTTTTAACGCTCAAAGTTTCCCTTGCAAAAATCGATCGCAATTACCTACACTTACGTTATCTTTGTTATGGATAGACAAGTGCTAGAGACTTTCAAAAAACTCTTTTACCAGCTTAGAAGAAAAACTCCTTGAAGAGTGTGCAAAGAGAACCATCTGCCTGTCTGCAAAGATTACAATAACTGCATCTTTTAGACCTTTATGAAGGTTTATATTTGCTCAAGTCCCAATTACATATACAAGGCCATATGCCCAGTAGATTCTAGAGTTGAGTCGCGATCAGTCTTCAAGCCGTCTGCATAGCAATAAAAAGCAAAAAGACCTGGAAGGAAATACAGTATTGAATATTGAAGAATAGATTCCTAATTATGTAATCGGACAGAGAGCAGATTAAAGTATTGGGAATTTCGTCGAGAATGCTGAGATGACCAGTATTACCTTTTACCAAACTTGCAGCCTCAGGGCGGTGAATCTGGCTGTTTTCTTAACGAAAATGTGTAACGGTACAATAACAATTAAGCGCTTCAAAAGCAGGAGTTGAGCAGGTACGCATTGCTCCAGTTATGGAGAGCCAGATAAGCTTTTGTAGATTGCTAAAGTTGGTAATGGCCGAGTCCTGCATGGCGTTAGGCTACCATACCAAAGCAGCAAAGGCTTTAACAGATGCAGCTAGTTTGATGTAGACCCAGAAGATTACCTTGGGAGTAAAGTTTACGTCTTATCAAAGAGTTTCCCACAGGGCAGAAAGTTCTAGTGGCTAGTTGAGCAGATACGCATTGCTCCAGTTATGGAGAGGCCCAACAAGCCTTTGTAGCCTATTAAGGTTAGTAATGGCTGAGCCCTGGATGGCTTTAGTCTATCACACCAAAGCCGCATAGGCTTTAACTAGTCCAGCTAGTATAGTGTAGACCCAGAAGATTACCTTGGGAGTAATGTTTACTCCTTATCAAAGAGTTTCCTACAGGCCAGAAAATCCTAGTGGCTTTCGTGTGGACATTGATTAAGTTTGCATTCCAGTTTAAAGTAATCAATAACTTTTGGATGAAAAGAGGGCCGATGTCCAATTTGAATCTTCTACTGAAGCGAAAAGAGCCAGCTTTCTTATGATTAATCGATAGGGATCGAGAGGCACCAATCTAAATTCAATAGAAAATCTGATTTCATTATCTCCGTAACGGTTGAACCACACTTCTCATAAACGATCTTTAGATCATCCGCATAATCCAAACTCATCTAGTTTGGTTAAAAAATCATCGATTACCAAAGAATACAGTAAAGGTGAAAATATGTTTGCGGATAAATTTTTATAGCCTTAATGAATACGGTGGCTTTGTCAAGTGTGGATATGATGTCACGCTCTTTTAGCATGGCATCTACCCAGGTAATGGTTTGAAAGTCAAAAACCTTACGTTAAAGAGCTCTGCTAACTGTGTTAGGGTAGTAGTGTATCCAAACTGTGTTCGATAAAGTAGTAGCCAGTTTGTAAGCTTGCATCTAATGTGTAAATATGCTTCACTGTTCCATACAGGGCAAAATAAGGAACAATTAAAAAATTAATTTTTAAACATTTATAGAAGCAAATAATTTTAAATGTTAAGAAGGTTGTGAAGAACTCTCACTTATTTGATAACATTTTGCATAAAATAATTTTTATTCTATTAAAAGTATTAGTGCTTTAAGCAAACATATATTTTACAGTTAAATTCAAATGCATAAATTGTTAATGGTTAGAGTAAATTATTTAATCAGTTGCTTATTAATTCTGTATAGCAACAAGTATTTGTTTTTAATAATTAATTACACTGCACAACGGAATTTGCCAAAAAAAAAAAAAGCTCAAGAGTTGAAAGTTGATAATTCGAGAACGCTGAATATGATGGCGTTTTTAGTTTTTCTCTATAACGTATAACGTCTTTTTTATAATGGTTTAAAAAAAATCATATATGTATAGAAACACTGCACTATGGAATTGACCAAAAAAAAAGCTCAAGAGTTTTGAAAGTGGATCTTATATAATTCGAGTACGCTGAACAAAATGGCGTTTCCAGTTTTTCTCTGCCTCGTCTAATTATTTGATAACGGGTTGAAAACAAAAAAAAATTTGTGGACGTTTCTTCTTTAACCCATTATAAAAAAATTAGACGATATAGAGAAAAAGTGAAAACGCCATCATGTTCACTATACTCGAAATATATAGGGTTCACTTTCAAAACTCTTGAGCTTTTCTTTTTGGTCAATTCCATTGTGCAGTAATTTTATATATATATGACTTTTTTTTTAACCGTTATAAAAAGAAATTAGACGTTATAGAGAAAAACTAAAAACACCGTACTCGAGTAAGTAGATCGAAAGATCCACTTTCAAAACTCTTAAGCTTTTTTGGCAGTTGTATAGTGTTATTTTTTTAAATTATGAATATTCTTAAGAAATTGCAGCTGTATTTATTTCTGTATTCTTTAAAGTTACGATTTAATAGGTATGGAAATATATTTAAATTTAAATGCGACTGGAAAAATACTTAAAGCGTAAAATACACAAATATTTTTTTAATGACAAGTAGGAAATCAGCTTGAAAAAAAATAAGCAAAACATACACTATAAAAAAAAAACAACAAAAAAAAAGCATATATAATCACACATGTATAAATGCATTGAATAATTAGGATGCGTAAACAAAAATGTGCAAAAAATAACTAATTAATTTGACCCAATTGACGAGTTTCCAAGGTCATTTATAACGTAAATAAAAAATTAATAACAAAATTTCGTATATATAAATACAGAGTAAAATGCTAGGGACAGAAAGTGGAATCCTTTAAGAAATATAATTTTTATATTCTACAGAAAGAGAGGAAAAGAAAGAGAGATGCAATGGTTCAATGGGGATCTTATATTAAAAGATATATAAAAGAGGTTACTTTATTAAACAATGTCTTACTTTTTGATTTCTTTGGCAGTGCCCCAGAACCCTAAGTACGACTCTAATGGTAGTCTTTTGAAGATGTATAGTTTTCATGGTAGGCTTGAGAACTGTCAATGATTAAACCAGAAACCGCTTAGTTCTAGGTTACATAGCAAACGGCTTTCACGCTACTATATTATACATTAGAGAACGGCGACCATTTCTTTTCTCAGGACCACCCAGATAAGTCAGCATTTCTTATCGACTTTTAAGGTCTGATTTTGACGAGATGAAGTTCATCAAGTGAGTGATTTTTTTGTTTTACCTTTGGAAAACCGGGTTTTAACTTTGAAAAAAAAAGTTTTAATCTTGTAAAAGCATTCAAGCATCCCTTTCTGTACCAGTTTTAGCCGAGTCAAACAATACAAATAAAATTTCCCCTATTTGCTCAACTTTAACTCAATCTTAAAGCATCTTAGCATCAGATACAAACATTCCCGGATGGTCCTGAGGAAAAATGTGCACGTCTACTATTCAAGCACGTCTACTATTAGTTACAAAAGTTTTTTGAAATTATTGTTTTTTTTTTTAAATTAAATATGCCAATGAAATTTTCATATATTTTGATCGTTGGTCAAGAATGAAAAAAATTATAGGGAAGAAAAAATTAAACAAATTAAGTCGAGAAATCCGAAATTAATTTCCAAATAATTTCTTTCACGGTTTTAATTTAATTTTCATCCATTAATTTTTGAAATCCTAGGGAAATCGTAAAGGGATGGCTAACTTTGTACGCAATTTCTAATCTTTGACACTCATGCGTTACATATTAATAGTATCCGATTTGAAAAATTCGTTGTGTCTTTGGTTCTTATTTATAAAATTGTTCAACAGATTTAATAAATAAATAAATAAATAGACAGATATCTCAGCGTAAGAACGGTGCAAGTAATATGGCTTGGAGTAAAAATTAAACAACTTTAAATTAAGAGTAAAAATGGCTTTAAAATTCTTTCAGAGCAAACACCGTTCAGCTACTTAAGGAAGAAGGCCACTGTGGCGACTGGTAAAATGAGTGATTTTCGGGAATTTTTCGATCTGTCAAATAAAGGAATATGGGGATCGTTTCATATCCATTTTATTAAGTGCACTTCCAACAATATTTCTATAAATTTTTATTAAAAAATATTGAATAGTTTTGAAGATATAGGCGTTGCGGTGTTTTGTTCATTTTTCAGGAACGGATTTACTTTTTTTAGTTTTTAATAATCTATATGAGTATTTTTTTTGTCCACAAAATTGAACAAGTCGTTTCGAGAAAAACGCGTTTAAAGTTTTCAGTCCATTAAGTTTTCAATCTACTTACTAACACTAAAATGGCTGTAACTTAAGCAATTTTTGGAATTTTGACTTGAAATTCTGTACACATATTTTTGAATATATAAACTTTAATTTGTGATACAAAAAAAATGTTGTCCCGGTACAGTGGCCTTCCCCCTTAATCCACCGTTGCCCTAAAAGAAATTTTGTCTAATTTTTACTCCAATTTAACTAAAAACGGCACTCGATGTTGTAAGCACAAATTTTCCAATTTTACATCAGAAGGATACCGAGTTACAAACCAAAGATGAGGAAAACGGAATACAATATAAGAACTATACCAAACAGTACTTTTATAATATTTTAGACCGTTGAAAAATTAAACAGGATTCAAAACATGGTATGAGTAGTATAAAATGTAGTTCATACCAAAAATGCCATTGATGTAAAATACCACTATTACCACTGTAATTATACCTCTATTTTCTGAACTTATGAGATGTATTGCTTTTGCTCTCTGCCTCTCAATAAGAGATCATGTATTAGAATGTCAAAAACTTTTTGACTAACAAATTAAATAAATTCATCAATTTTGGTCGAAATTTTGGTACATTTAAGCGTCATGCTTGACCGGAAGATTTTATCCAATTTCAAATAACTGTTTCTTCCAGTGACCATTTAGGGGACCAGTGAATTTTCTGAGCTATTATTTTTTTGATTTTCCAACATTTGTGGTCAGTAATCGTTCCCCCAAAAACATTATACCTTGTGAACGGTTTTGTGGCTCACTCTATTAGTATCAATCGAATGCAGCTGGCAAAAATTTATAGAAAACAGAATCCTTCAAAAAAGAAAAAATTCTTTGTAGATATATACCGAATTCCGAAGTCACGGCTTTGTCCTTAAATTTAATTTCAAACTTCGATGATAGTAACTGTTCTTGAAATAATCTCCTGATCTCTGATGAAAACTACGCTTCTGAAATAATAATCACGTATTTATTACACTGTTATACAAATGGAAACTTTTGAAAACAAGAAGAGACGGGACAAATGCACTTAGGGTAACTGAGTCCGAATCCGTGGTCCGTTTTGTTCTGCTACGTCACAATAGATCAAGAAAGTAACTTGAGAAAAAAAAATTATTTTGAACCTGGCTCAAGAACGGCTCAGCGACAAGGTGCTATATGGCAACGCTAAGCATTACTGGGTTAAGCTAACAACGAGATAAAAGTGAATGATGATAACGAGGATGAAAAAAATTATGAAAAAATAAATTAAATAAAAAATTTTTTTTTTTGTCTTATTTTTAAAGTTGAAAAGTAAAAAAATCTAAAATTTTTTTTTTATAAAAATGGATGTTTTGATGAAAAAAATTGAAATGAAAATTGTGACGTAGCAGAGCAAAATGGACCACGGATTCGGACTCAGCGACCCCCCATTACCCTAAGTACACTTGTCCCGTCTCTGCTAATTTTTGGCTTTTAAACAGTGTTATCATTTATTATTCTGCAAGTTTGATTTTGTTGCAATTAGTAAAAGCTTAAAATTTACCATGAAAAAGTATCACTTCGCTGTTCAAACCCGATTCAGTTTTATTCACTAAAATATTTAACATACACAACACTAGTGGATGCGACAAACTCGACCTTGGCTTTCAACTTTTATTGACTTAAGATATTACCGTAAAAAGAACATCACATCTGGCGGTGTCTAGCTTCATATTTACTATGTGGAAGCCCATAAGTACTCAAAATATAATAAAACAATTTACTATTATGCAAGCAACGGTTGTTTTTTCGAGTTGCGTGATTCATAAATATTACTCAGAACTATGGTTTTTATTTTGAAATTTTAAAAATTGTCTTGCTTTTCTATCTGTGTTATCTATTACTTAGTTTGTAAATTAATATGTTCAAAGGGAGAAGCATTAGATTAGATAATGCATACTTGAATATTTGTATGAAAAAACAAAAATGTCTTTTATTTTTCAAAACAAAAAACTTAAATAAACACGAGCAAGGTGTAAACATGTTTTTGATATTTCATTCGCAATCTAAATAAAATCTTTCATATTTAGATATCGAAACTAATTAACTACATTTACTAGATATATAAAATTCTCAGTGTATATTTGTAAATAAATAATATTTGCACAATATTTGGATATGTTCTAAACATTTGTAAATAAAGCTACACATACAATAGAGTAGTTAAATATTTTCGGAAGCAATTCTCTTGATATTCATGATCTAATTTAGTTAAAAGTTTAGCCGAAAAATTTAAAACAAATGTTTAAAACTAAAAACCTTAAAAGTTTTATTGATTAAATGTTTTTGTTATTTGTGGTAGGGGAATAACGTTTTTTCTTTTATTGTGACTATAAAAGCAGATATAAAAATTGCTAGAATTTAGTAACATTTTCAAAGTACAAAGGAAACGTTCATTACTATAACAAAAAACAAAAAAAAATGTTGTCATTTAAATGTTTCGTTGTAGCAATTGCTCTAATTGCAGCAGTACATGCTCAGGATAATGGGGAAGAGAAACCCATGCGTTGCACAAGAATGTTCAGATGTTCTAACGTGGAAGATGTTGTTTGGGCTACCGATGGTGATACTTGCTCTGTTTTTAGAAATGGTTGCCAGTTGGCCAATGCTAACTGCCAACGTCAAAATGATGGTGAAGAAGGTATGCATACAGAAAAGCTAAAACCAACTGTAAGGTTTAAAATTCTGAAACCTTTGAAACACTTTTTTAATTAAAGCTATCTGTAAAACAAGTTTTAAATCGCAATAAAATTAATGGATTTTTTTCTTTCTCTCTCTTATTTATATAGAATTGGAGTCAGTATCTCAAGAGGAATGCCAGGAAAATTGCCCACTCTTCTGTAATATGATGTATGATCCAATCTGTGGTCATTACAATGGCGCCAAACGCACATTCTCTAATGAATGCGTTATGAACACACATATCTGTGAAACCGGTGAAAGTAAGTACTAAGCTGGTATTTTTTTTTATATAATTCAGATTAGATTTCTTCAAACTTTATAATCAACACTGACGCAAACTTAATATACTATTATTTATTTTCCTCTCTACAGCTTATACCGTTTTCAATCATGACGCTTGCGAAGCTGAAGATGATTCTGAGTCCAATGACAGTGATGACCATTTACTCAATATAAAAGTCTTGTAATTTTAAGAATGATTTGAGATTTTCGTGCTAATTATTTAGTTATTAAATTTTTACGACTTTTTTTTTTTAATCTTTTTTAATATTAGAAATAATAACATAATAAAAGAGAAATCATTAATAATAGTTTTTTTTTGTATTTGGTTTCATAGTTTTGTTCTCTTTTTATAATTTTCACTAAATAGTGGAACTTTCATTTACTTAATGACTAAGTAAGGCTTAACTCAGATAGACCAGCGAATAAAGTTGGTGGGCCCAAGAGTTTTAGTCTCTTCCTGGCCAAAGATGAGCATTCGCACATGAAACGGATAACTGTTTCCCCATTATGCAGTGTCCCGTGAGCAAGATCGTTTTACTTAATGGGCAATTCGAACACCTATGGTGCAAGAAGGTGATATATCGTTAAGAAGCGAGCACTATTTTGCTAACTTATCGGCCTCGCAGTTACCTGAAATATCCATGTGTCCAGGTACCCAATATAAGTATGCCTGCGAATGACTCGACAAAAAGTTAGGTGAAGATCGGCAGTCAAGAGCAAGCTTTGATGTAATGAAAACACCAGCAAGGGAGTTGATTGTTGCTTGGCTGTCCGAACAAATGCGAATATATGTATCGAATGAATCGTTGCAAATAAGCCACTTGGACGCTTGAAAACTAGTCATTACTTCTGCCTGAAAGAGGGAAGAAGAGGAAAGAGACTCTGAGATCCAATTTGCTAGAGAAGATGCTACAGCCAACTCCTTTCTTCAGTTTGGACCTATCTGTATATGTGTCAATTGAATTGTCAGTGACCACCTTGTCATTAACCCATTCTTCTCTAATGAAGTTGTGGGTGAAAAACTTGTGGTTTAAATTAGGGGTAGTGCAAATATAGCCTAAGTTACTTGGAACAGACGTATCTTGGATTAGAATCTTGGCATGGCCCAGTTTCAACCTAATCCAGCGGGTAAAGGCACTAAATCTGGCAGCAGAGCACTTAGCTTGTTGCATAACCGAAGAGATGTTGGCAACTAATAAAGGATTGAGAAGAAGAGAGCTTTCGCAGAGGCAATACGGATAGCCCTAGTAATCAATATGGCTGCCGTTCACCTAACCTAAGCAGGCAGTAATTTAAGGTGAACCACCTTTGCAGTTGCTGGCTACCAAAAACGGATCCATACAAGAGATTAGACCCAACCACTACTGTATAGAGCCAGGAAGTGACTCAATGTTGAAGTTCCCATCTTGCTCTAAGGTCCTCTTGCAGAAGTAGAGAGCGCAAGACGATTTCTGTAGTTCCTCTGCTATGTTAGCTTTCCATTGAAGTTTGGGGTCAAGGACTGTTCTAAATATTTGACGCACTTGCTAAGGCAAAGCGAGGTTCCATTGATTTTGGGTAGGGGAAATGTTGGTATTTTATGCTTTCTAGTGAAGATTAAAACCTCCGTTTTGGCAGGATTGACATTAAGTTTGAATACACGGCACTAGTTAGACAGAATGCCAAGTGAATGATTTAGACGTTCTGAAAGAGTATAACTGTCGTCCGCATAAGTTATTATTTTGCAGCCGGTTTGATGAGAGCGGATAACACGCCTCCTTGTAGTGTGCCTCTATCGACAACCTTTTTAACGGCATAACTTCCTATAGAGGAGCTGATGATACATGTTTTAAGTAGTTGCCCTATAAATCTAAGATTAACATAAAGATCTAATAAGGCATTGACGATAGCGTTGGGGAAGACGTTGTCGAAAGCTCCCTCGATATTAAGAAATTCTGCAAGCGTAATTTCTCAACTTCCTCAGTGAGTACATGCAGCGCTGATTTCCCAGAATGTCGTGATTTAGATATGAGAATGAGCCACTGATATAAAAATCAAGCATCCTTTCTAATATTTTTAGAAGAAAACAGGACAGACTAATCGGTCTGTATTCTTGGTGTGGGACGCTTTCCCTACTATGAGTATAAATACTGCATGAGCTTTTCTTCAGTTTTTGGAAATGTACGATAGTTTCAGGCAAGCAATATAAATTTGCAATAGTCATGGAGTTCCGCAAAAAAAGACCTGTTCAAATAAATGAGGAATAAACTATTGAGTGCATTACATTTTTGGTTTTCTTTTTATTTAATTTTTTAAAGTTTTTCATCTCGAAAACGTAATGAAACAAAGTTGTCTTCACATTCTTACTCAGAGACCTCGAATTGCTATAGAGATCATTTGAAATTGCCAGTCCAGTGAAAAAAAAGTTTAATTTTGTGGCGTAGTGTAATTTAACGAAACGTATTCCATATTGCTTTAGCCCTTTGACGAGCGAATTTTAATGTGGCTTGATGGAAACAATTTGTTTTGAAATGATCCTTGCAATGTGGAAGTAATAGTTGAAACAGTCGTTACTGCCAAGGTTTAACCTTTTCTTATTCAGGGAAACTACGTCATTCCTCCCTTTCTTTGAAATCATATGAGTTTTTGAAAACTCAATCTGATTTTCTCCACTTGGTCTTTTGGAATGTTATTAACTATTGATTACTTGCCAAACAGTCGAAAGACCAACACTTGTGATACTTTATTCTTTTATTTATATTTATATATAGACTAATCTTTCATGTTTCTGACATAACAATATTGGTTTCTCAAAAAGTTATTCACGAGAGCGGTAATTTCACCGATTTGTATTTTGTAATGCAATGCCCAGTGAATCGCTGCTCCGTACACTCCTAAATTTTTGCTTTTTCGACACAAATTATTGGATTTGCTCGTCCAATTTAAATAGAAAAAATAAGTTTTTCAGTTGAATACAATACTTGAGTTCGTTTTTAAACCAATCTAATTTTTGAATAATTTTGAACAAGAGCAAAAAATAATCGGGGGAGAGTTTTTCGACGCCTCTTTTCATGTACACTTTTTTGAACATGATTTGTTCAAATAGCGTAGCTTTGGTTACTGACTTAATGCATGTACCTATTCAAGTGGCGCGGAGTGTATGTTAACGATGAATAATTTTATGGTTAGGTGGCAATTCTAATTTTAATTTATATATTCGTTATACCTAATTACATCTATTGATCACACACATACAGTATACCGCCCAACCATTAGAAACACCACATATTTCCTTTAAATTTTTCATAAATGCAGAGAGTTTTAACAGTTTTAAAAAGATTTTAGCAAACTTTTTTTTTCAGGAACTGTTTTCTGGTGACAATTTGGGACCGATTTGTCAAGTAATAATGGAAAACTTTATTCTTACTACGGAAATTTAGTTAACTTTTAAAAAAGTCCAAAGTTTCGTTTTTGGATAAAAAGAAGTTTTCGCTTTGACTTCCAATATTTTTTTTATTTGAACCATAAGTGCATATATGCTTCTACACAATTGCTCACTTCTTATATACCCTTCCAAGGATCTGCGTAGCAGATTGAGTACCGTATGAGGCGACTCAAAAAACGTAATTTCACCCTCATTTTATTCGTTCCATTTCATCTTTTATCTTTATTGGAGCAAAACTTTTGTCATTATAGTTTATTATCTTTATAGAATTAAAACTAACACAGTTTTCAAATAATAACATCTTCTTGAAGAACAGGCTCATGGTAAGAAATAGATAGAGGAAAATAAATTTTTTGAGTCTCCTTTTTAAGGCGACTCTGACCCTTGTAGAGCTACTGAAGTCAACTGACAGGTAAAAAATATTCGGGGGACATTTATGAACTTATGGTACAAGGAAAAAAAATTCCAAAATAGCCAAGGTTAACACTTATTTGTACCATAGTATATCAAAAGACATAGATTTGCTTTTTAGTACAAAGAAAAGGGTTAAGGTTAAACTTCCTCATTATTACTTGACTAATCGGTCCCAAATTGTCACTGGGAAACATTTCCCGAAAAAAAAGTTTGACAATATCTTTTTAATACTGTTAAAACTCTCTGCATTTACAAACAAATTTAGAGGAAATTTGTGGTGTTTCTAATGGTTTGGCGGTATACTGTATACATATTTATATAGTAATGTAAAGAAATTATTTATATTTATGTATAAGTTTATTAATTAAAAGTATAAAAACAACAATATCGAAAATATAATTTTAGTCTATATTTCAAACTGTAAAACCGAACTTCGTCTAATCAGAATGTGGATTTTTAAAAATTATAGTTTTACTTTCGCATTGTTGTTGATTTGTATAACAGGAATATATTCAACAAATACATCAAAAGGACGGCCACGTCCAGTACTGCGTTTATGTACAACGGTTGAGGATGTGGTGTGGGCTACTGATGGACAGAAATGTTTTGTATTTAGAAACGAATGTGTTTTTGCTAATGAAAATTATAGCCGTCAAAATAATTTTACTGAAGGGTTGCTTGGTGATGGTTAACCAATAAATAGCTTTCGAATATATAATAATTTTTTTAATTTTACTTACTACAGAATTAAAGGTAATTCCAAAGAAACAATGCCAGAAATTAATTCCTAAAGGATGCCCACTGATTTATAATCCCGTATGTGCTCAATACAATGGCGCCAGGAGAACTTTCTCCAGGCGATGTTACCTGGATTATTACATTCCTTACTTCGGCAAGGGTAAGTAGATAATTTTCTAAACACAATTTAAATAAAAAAAATATTTCTTAATATATTCAAGAAATTTTCTATCTGATGGTTAAAATATTATTATAACGTTCTAATACATAATTTATTTGCAGCTTATAAATACCTATATGAGGGAGAGTGTTAGTATTATTATGAAACAAAGGAAGTTATGATAGTTATTAAAATGACATATGAAACTGTCCATAAAAAAATTCTTATAATACACAATTAATGAATATTAAGAACTAAAATTATTTGGAAAAATTAAAAACTTTGTTTTTATTCATTTTATTTTGTCGGGTATCCATTGAAATCTGAGTATGGTACATGGTTTCAAATCAAGTTCAGGTAAATATTCATATTGTCTTAAAGAATATAATGGATCCTAAAATTTTATGTTGAGTCTGAACTGAAAAAGTAATATTAGTATAAAAACAAAAAGCTATGGAGTATCTAGGTCAAACTTTTCGCATTCTATTGTGTTATGAATTCATTATTTGCTATCATATGGAAGACGTCTATAGTTTTATGCCAAATCCCAACGACCTATCTTTGATTACCCATCTTTTTCATTACACTTTCCTAGAGTAGATCGTTACACTAATTTGGCATTTCTTTGCTTTAGCTTGTAAAATACTGATATTAAAATTCTCAAATCAGTACGTAAATCTGCTGATTTTTACATTTTACTCGTTTTAGTATCGATTTCTTAAAATTTAATTCTTAGGTTAGGTTAGCTTGGAGTCGCTGTCGAGAGACACACTTAAGTCTGAACAGCTCATAGTTGGACCGACAGTTTAACGCCGATTCCCAACGGCTGTGAGGCAATTTTTTACCTACTCGGCGGTTTTGCCATTACCAACCAGGGTGTGTACCTTTTACACTTTCTTATAATTCTTATACACTTCATATTGATAGTGAATATAAGAAGGTTATGAAAATTAACCACCAGACGTAGTCGAACCCGAACCTGCCGGATGAAAGTTTAGTGCACTACCCACTAGACTATCGAAGTCGTCTTAAATGATGCAAGACCATTTGCAACATATCATGAAAAGGGCTAATACTTTGCTTGAATTGCGAATTGAACCGTTATACAACGTATACACGTTATGTATGGGAATTGAATTTAAAATTTGTTTCAGGGTTTTTAAGTAAAACGAATTTATATCGATTTAAAAGGATACCTGACTGAGTTAAATAGATAACGTCCAACATGAGGGAGCAAAACAGTATATCGTTTGAAAATATTGATGAATGATGCTGAATGCCTCAAATACACCATCACGATCCATAGTTTTCCACAACTCTCAAGTCTCATTTTATACTCGGCAGAAGACAGACAGTCACTTAATATTATTTAATAATACTAAATTCTATTTTTTTTTACGGATCGGGATCGAGCAAAAAATATTAATTTGGATTTAAATCGAAAATTTAACTCTAATAAACAAAACATTTGTCACATATTTAAAACCGTACCGAAACTAAAACATTCAACTATCATTTGTTTGATTAATGATAGCGCGAGGGTTACCTCTGCACTGTAAGTAGTAAGTAAGTTAGGCCCTTTCTTAAGGCTAAGCAACTTTGCCGTTTTAGGACAGGTGTTACAGCCAGTTTCATCTAAGCTTAACGCTCTTCTACCCTTCTTAAAAATATATTTTAAATTAAAACTTTGGGTATATCGTAATCACGAAAAGCTTGGCTCAAATGAGAGGCTGAGAGGAAAAGTGGTATAACTTCTACTTTCAGAAAAAAGTGGAATAATTTTACTTAAGAGCGAAATCAAAACGAAATATGCTCAGAGCAAAAGTGAAACGAAATATGTTCAGAGTGAAAACGGAATAAAAAACTATGCTGTTCTTGTTCTGAAAGAATTGTTATACCATTTTTGCTCTTACTTTTAAGGCGTTTCATTTTCACTCTACGCCGTATTAGTTATGCCATTCTTGCACTGACACTCTAAATTATTTCACTTTTGCTCTTATATAAATTTTAGCTCGCTTTTCCTCTCAGCCTGTCATTTATCATTCGAAAGTGATATAAAACCGAATCGTCCTCATTTCAGAGGCTGAGAGGAAAATTGGTATAACTTCTACGTTCAGAAAGAAATGGAATAATTTTACTTAAGAGCAAAAGCAAAACGAAATATGTTCAGAGTAAAAGTGAAACGAAATATGTTAAGAGCGAAAACGGAATAAAAAACTAAGCTATTCTTGTTCTGAAAGAATTGTTATACCATTTTTGCTCTTACTTTTAAGGCGTTTCATTTTCACTCTACGCCGTATTAGTTATGCCATTCTTGCACTGACACTCTAAATTATTTCACTTTTGCTCTTATATAAATTTTAGCTCGCTTTTCCTCTCAGCCTGTCAAATATAATATTATATCATCAGTCTTTCTATTTTGTTATTTTTACATCTACAGAAAGTGAATTAAATAAGCCTATGTATTCATTTACTGGGAAATGCACTAGTTTTGTGTCACCAATAGTTCACCAGTTGCTTACAGTGATTTGTTCATTTATTCTGCCCAAGGAATGAATATCCCATTATTTTTACTGAGCGAGATGCCTTATCCTTTCGAAGACAATGTAAATTTTAACCCAGAAAAGGTGCAATCTACATTCACTTGTGTAGCCGAAACCGCTGAACTCACTTGTGACATGTTGATGCAAATAATAACGGTAGATCAAAACAAAAATAATAAGTCTTCCATTGCGCTCTAAATAAAATTCTCCTGAAAAAAACTTGTGCCCGAACATTTTAACAAACTTAGTGCAGGCTTGAATTCAGATTTAAAAAGAGGTGGGATACCGATTTACCTAACCTATTATTTTCGGTCATGCCCAAAAATTAAAAAAAAAAAATTGGTCAAAAGAGAAGGATATGGAAATAACATCACTTATTCCACTTGGAACTCTTTTACTCAAATAGAGTAAATAAGAACATTTAAGAGTTTTTAAGTTTAATTGACCCCTAATAAAACTTATTGCCAGATTGGGTAAGACTGGTAAATATTTGATTTTCATTCAACAAGGGGACATTCAACTATTCCAAGATTGTTTCAAGTGCGTCGTCATTTTAACTTGGCTAACATTTTTTACCACAATCTAAATTTAAATAGCATTCTATAAAACACATTTATTTAAATTTTGCAGGCGGTCACGTTCGCTTAATACGTGAGAATTAAATATATGTATATACTATACATATCGTCGCCTGAGAATTTATTTGGCGTTTAGGTATACGAATTTGTACGCACATACGCCAAATTGATTCTCAGGCGACGATATGTCTGTATGTGAGCCACATGCCACATTTTGTGTATCGAAATTAACTATAAAAGCAAATAGAAAACAAATTAAAATTTAGTTAATATTTTATACTAAAAGTCTCCGGAGCATAATAAATCCTAAAATGTGTAAAAATATTTGTTTACGTTTCATATTGTTGTTGATTTATATATCGGCAACATATTCCTCAAATATAGTGCCAAAAGCATTGCCATGCCCCATAAAGTTTAAGTGCTCCACCGTAGAGGATGTTGTGTGGGCAACCGATTGCAAGAGCTGTTTTGTTTTTAGAAATGCATGCTATTTAGCGAATGAAAATTGCAACCGTCAAAATAATTATGTTGAAGGTTTGTCGATTAATAGTATACTATATAAACACTATTTGGAAATATGAAATAAATATTCTTTATTACTCAACAGTATTGAAACCCGTGCCTAAGGAAGTATGCCAGAAGTTATGCCCTAAATTCTGCACTTTGGAATATGCTCCTGTGTGTGCTGAGTACAATGGGGTCAAGAAAACGTTCGGCAATAACTGCCAGTTAGCTGCCCATATTTGCAATACCGGAGAATGTAAGTTAACAATTTAATAAATTCATAAATTATCTACTAGTTTATATTTCTATGACAATATTCCAATTATATATTATAAATTTAATTACAGCTTATGAACTGCCAGTTCCCGGCGAATGCCCAAGATATTAAATAATAAAATTATGATAATTTGTATGTAGATAAAACTATTATGGAATAATATATGTATTTAGGTATCAAATAATAAAATTAGTGCCATTTATTCTCTTTAATTTCATTTACTCAAATATAAATAAATGCTTGATTGATTTTCATCATTTATTTAAACTTTAAATAAAATTAAATTTAGCGATAAAAACAGGATCTCAATATCTCTATTCAGTGAAGATATTTGGGATCAAAACCGTAATTCTGGGTTATGATTTCAAATATTAGTAGCTTATATAGGATATTGAAAGATTAAGAACTATCACTAAGATCACTGATGAGGAATAGTGACGGATTCCGAAACGGCCGTCTGATTTGCCCATCTTTATATACATTGTTGTTGTGATGACTACATTTGTTCATTAACCTGTTTATATGTAACTTCAAATAACGAAATTGACATGAACTTAAGTCATGACTTTGAAAATTAACATCTAGATTTAATTTTCACAGATTTGAAAATTAACATCAAGATTTAATTTTCACTGTCTCCTAAAAAATTTGTAAAGTTTCATAAGAATCGTAGCATTTAATCCAAGGCTATTTGCGTTCAAAGAATGTTACCTCAGATCACAGTGTTCAGCTGCTGCTCCATAAACAAGCGATCCTGTTCCCTTCGCTCGCCAGGTATAGTTCATATTGTGTAAGGAAGTGTTATGGTATCTGATATTTGGAGTCAGCTACAGATGCATATTGGCTCTTTTATGGCACTGGAAATAGATGAATACAATAGTTGAAAGAAAATATTTTAATTTTTAACTATAAACGAATTTTGCATGATTATTTTTTTATGTTAATAAGAAGGGCCTGAACGAAGGATTTTTAATTCTGTTGAAAAAGTTATTGTTTATTTGAGAAAAACCCAAAATTTTTCCATTTCAAAACGGGATTTTTCAGTGAAATTGTTGTAATTTGTGTAAAAATCCAAATTTCACAAAACCCTTCGTTCTTTCCTTAAAAGTAAAGTATACACTAATCCAGTCTTCTTTGTTTGTGATTTTTTTATAATCAATTCGGAAGATATCGTGGCCATTGCAAGTGTTTTTGAAAATTACATAATTTTTGCATCACCCTTTAAATGTGAACACGAGGTCGGGCCGATTTGTTTGGACTAAAATTTTTCGCTATCGCGCCGTCGAAAACAGTTCTTCCACGACATTGGTCTAAAATGAATTTCGAGGCTCCGGAATTAGATTTTTATGGAAAATGTTTGGTTAATATAGAATTTTCAAGGCACTTGGAATTTTTGTAATTACGTAGTGCAACAGTAAATTTCGAATGTCGAATGGATAACTTTTTAAGGGTAATTTGAGGTCGCTGAATCCAACCCTGTGATCAGATTCTGATGGGGACCGAAACCCATAATTTTGGTATATGTGGGACCAATATAAATTTTTTTTTTTATTTTACTTTGTACATGTCTCATAGCTGTTGTTTATTATGGAAGGGAGGAAAAATTTACTGAGGCAGAAACACTCCACCAACCCTCCTTACTCGCCCTTTGGGGTGTTATATGAAGCCTCTATTCGATATATGACTATACCGGGTAAACGATCGCGAAACCTATCATTAGGTTTTGGTAAAAAATGTTCCACATCAAAAAGTAGTTGGGGTAACCCAAGGTCAAAATTACCAAAGTCCAACATTTTTAAAAAAATTAATTTATTTATTTATTTCTTTTCTTTGTACTGGTCGTACCTTGTGAGGTAATTTTTCCAAGAATAAGGGGATGGAGGGTGTTTTGATGTTCTAGGATTCCACATACTTTTTGATAAGAAAACTTTTTCTCAAAGACACTATAATACATTTATCATTCCATTAACCTGTAGGCAATATTGTTCAAAGCTGTACATAAGAAACTCTCACAATTCGGGGTATGGAGCTTAGATGGAAGATTCTTGTATTAACAAAAAATGTGCTCCTTTTTCTATTAAACTTTTCTATTGACACCAACAACGATAAGACATAAATTAAGAATGTCCTGGTACAGTCTTATTAAAGACATTTTCATGATTTCATGTACCGTTATCTCGAAAACCTAACTTGGTGAAGAAAAATGGTCTTCCAAATTACTCAAAACTACTTGTAAAATCGCAAATGAATGAAGTAAGAAAAATATGTAAAATATATTTAAATTCGGACGCCTGAGTTAAAATAGATATCAAAATGAACTTCGCGTATGAAAAAACCCCGAGTACCAATTTTCACAGAAAAAATAATTACAAAAATTCCAAGTGTCTTAAAAATTCTATATACTTAAAACGAACATTTTCCATAAACATCAAATTCCGGAGCCTCGAAATTCATTTTAGACCTATGTCGTACCTATGACCTATTCAACGGCGCGGTTCTGGTTGCCAAATCACCCCGGCCTAGTGAACACCCTTGCTTTTTATTAGTTAGAGTTATTAAGCATTCACTGCATCTGCATATATTAGAATGTAAAAATATATTTTTTTAATGGATTTTAATTTTAAAACATAAACATTCCAACTAGCACCAATATTAATGTTTTTTTTTTACAGGTTCATATTTCAAGAGCTCTAACATATGTATGTATGTAGATACATCATTGCCAATGGCACAGTTGACCTTCTTTATTATGACAAAAGGCATAAGTCGAATTAAAAAACAATTTCCATATTTTTTTAATTAGAAAACAGTGTAAATAAGCTGTGAGTTTCACAGGGTTGCATTTAGAAGCAAACACGCAAGCTAACAAAGTCAATTGGATATTGTATTCATTGTGCAAACTTATCTGGTTTGTGTAAATATTCATTTTTTTTTTTTTAATTTTAACAACGTGCTACTGTAGAAATGAACTTCTCAAGTAGCCTAGTGTAGATGGTAGGTCTAGTTGAATAAAAAAAGCTGCATAGTTACTACATATTTAAACACAGTGGACAATTAAGTCTCCGAGTGGAAGTGCGGGTATACAGTATGTAACGAAAGTGAGCAAATGAAGGGACAGGTTCAAAGTTCCGAAGTTTCGACCACAATTTTTGCTGAATTTTTAAAAACTTACCAGCTTTGTACATCATGCTGCACCTATAAATATTATCCGATTTTAAAAATTTTTTTGCATTCTATTTGTACACTCCAGAAATTAAAAAACTATGAAATTTGGAAAAACTTTTAGTGAACAAATTTTGAAAAGTCATAATTTATTCATGATAGTTTTTAGGAGACTATGAAAATTAAATCTAGATGTTAATTTTCAAAGTCATGGCTTAAGTTCAAGTCAATTTCGTTATTTGAAGTTATATATAAACAGGTTAATGAACAAATGTAGTCATCACAACAACAATGTATATAGAGACGGACAAACCAGACGGCCGTTTCGGAATCCGCCACAATTCCTCATCAGTGATCTTAGTGATAGTTCTTAATCTTTCAATATCCTATATAAGCTACTAATATTTGAAATCATAACCCAGAATTACTAATTTGATTCCAAATATCTTCACTGAATAGAGATATTGAAAGAAGTTATCTGATTTTAAAAATTTGTTTCTACTTTTGTTCATTTGGATCTGAAAAAACTTTACTATCCTGTCACTTTTTAATTTGACGCCATTTTTGGCATATTTTTCATGTCCCAAAAATGTCCCTTCATTTGCTCAATTTTGTTACATACAGTATAAGTATATAAATATTCGAACACGCCTTCCAAACCTACTACATATTTCCAATATACCTCTAAAAACCAGATTTAAGACCAAAAACCGGTTTTTTTTAGTAGCGTAACTACATTTTTAAGTATAACTTTAGCATGGTTAGCTTTATTTTAAACTTTTCTAATCCATTTAGATTTGACTGCGGTATTGAGCTTTTAGCTTTGCAACTTTTTCGTCAGCTTCGGTTTTTTGGTCTTAGTTTCAGATTCTGAGGTTGTATTAAAAATTCCTGGTGTGCATTTTTTTATTTGATCAGTCCTACAATATATATACACTTAATGCCGTGCCAAGTTATTCGACTTTTTTTGTTGCCAAATAATGTAATCCGCTACATTTAGAGTGCTGATGAAAAAGTTCCAAGGTGTAAAAGCTCGATACCCCAGCCAAATTTAGACAGATTTAAAAAAATTATTACTTATAGATAGTAAAATTAAACGTATTTTTACTTGGTATATTTGAAATAATAAGACATTGAAAAAAAAAAAATAATAAATAATCGATAATAAACATAAAACATAAAAATAAAATAAAAAGAATGGAAGAGTGTTAGGGATTTAGTGCTAGTATCCACTATTTTTAATGGAAATGTAACAGGTTATATACCTTTATAAACATCAGTGGCGTGTCTAGCACTTACCGATGAGGTAAGCCCAGTGAATTTTTTTTCTAAACCAAAAAGGCTAAAATTGGAAATCAAGATGGAATTTGACTTTTGAGCATCAAAAAACTGAGCTTCCTTTATTGTTCGAAGCTTCACAAATGATCTTACCAGTTCCAACCACACAAGTGAACGTAGAAAGAGCATTTTCTGGACTAAAATTGATATTGGCTCCGCAAAGATATCATTTAAAAAACAAACCGTTAAGAGATATACTATTTGTCAATCTAAACTATAATTTCCCTTAATATAAGCCTTATTAAATGTTTAATAAAACAGCAAATTATCAAATATAAGAAAAATGTCAACGGAATGAAAAAATGTAAATTGCAAAGTAACTAAATGTATTGATGTATGCAAATAAGTAAAAAAAAAAATTCTAATGGCGCAAAAATATAGGAGTAAAAGAAAATGGAGTAAATACTTTCCAAATGGCAAACAAAAACAGAAAGCCAGCTTTTAAATTCTATATAAAATCATACATAGTAGTAGAAAATTGGTATACTGCACATACTAAAAAAGCTATTGAACTTCCTATTAGAATAAGCGAGATAGCATGTTATGAAAACATACATTTTCAAATTTGAAAAGCCTCGTAAAAGCTAACTTGATGAACTGCGATAGCATGAATGCTTATGTGTATTCTATACAATCCACATCTTTTTTGGTACACATACCAGCTATTGAAAAACAGGGTAATACAAATTAAAAATTTTAAAAATTATTCTTTCAGTTTGAAACAAAAGTAGTAATTTTGTAAATACTTATCGTACAAATTTTCAGTTAGGCAAGCCCGGCTTTTGGGCTTATATGGATGTACCGCCACTGATAAACGTCAATGTTTTTTGTTTGCAGGGATATATAAAAATTAAAAATACAGCTTACCATACTCAAGTTATAGATAAAAATATGATGACAACTCCGGATTTTATTGGTATATAGGAAATACCTGGTAAACAGTTTTTTTATTTACTAAACCTATATATTTTGCCATGCTTGTAAAAATGTGAAAACGAATTTTTTCTCAATCTTGAAAAGTATCTTGCTTAATCTAGAAAAGAGTTCATATGCCCAGTTCTTAATCACTCTGTATCATCCTTTTGATCTCAGATAAAAATTGGAAAAAATGAAGTTAGTCGTTTTGCATTATTCATCATAACGACAACACCAATATAAGATACCAGTCTGTTTTTGTTTGATTAAAAACCGAAAGCTTTAAATTCTTGCCAGATTTCATACGCACAAATGTGTTGGTTGGACTCTAAAATGGATACGAAAAAATTAATGAGCCCATGGGGTGCTCAACACCTAAAACCCCTTAGCCCCCTTGCGAACAGCCCTGGTCATCATAAACATATTTTTGTTTTATAGTAAGATGGTAAAACTTATTTTCATTTACTTAAAATTATAATGCTTATATAAATGTTAACAAAATATTTACTTATGCATTGTTTTTATCGTTAAAAATTATTTTATTGCCAAGCATCACAAAAGTATAAAAACAAGAAGACTGCAAAGAAAATTTTAGTTAATATTTCAAACTAAACATCTCAAGAGCATCATACTACATACATAAAAAAATAAAATGTTTTTTTTAAACAAATTCAGTTTTACTTTCATATTGTTGTTGATTAGCATTTCTGCAATATATTCAAAAAAAATACCAATACCACCAACGGAACAACCATGTCCAATAGAATATAATTGCTCGCTCGAAGAAGATGCTATTTGGGCTACTGATTCTGAGATCTGCCATGTATTTAGAAATCCATGCCATTTGGCTAGTGAGAATTGTGAGCGTCAAAATCGTGATGAGGAAGGTTTGTTATTGGTCAATTTACCGGAGCCTTTCGAAAAAGGTTTTCAATAATCTTTTGTTTTCATAAATTGCAGAATTGAGTATAGTACCTGAGGAAGAATGCCGGCAATTATGTCCAATGATGTGTACTGCTGATTATAGGCCTGTGTGCGCGAAATACAATGGAGGATCTGCAACGTTTGGCAATAAATGCATGTTATCCCTTCACGCTTGCAAGACTGGAGAAAGTAAGTAAACTATTTTTCTTATACAAAATTATTGAAAAATATAACAAAATCTTTGTATTATTTGATTGCAGCTTATTTAGTGACACAGGAGGGAGAGTGCTAGCATTTTGATGTTAATTTCGCTTCATTAAATAAATAAATAAATAAGTCTATGGGATATCATGAATAAAATTAATTTAAGATGTAAAAAGTGTTTTTTGATAATGTATGCAAAGTAAATATTAAAATTTATGGCAACTATTAGATCCACTTTTATTTAACTTTTTATTAATTTCGATCTGTTGCACTGAATGCTCTCATTGAATCTGTCAAGCTAATTGTCAATTATATGAATAAATTTGTTCCTTCTTCTTTTGTCAACCATCACATGTGCAAGACATGTTTTATATTAGAAACCACTCCAAATCTCCGAGGATAACTATCAAGATCTAATGAAGCGCAATGGCTTGAGGGCTGTGCAAAATCATTTTTTAAAAATTTTCTTCCCATTCGAAGCTTATCTGCTTCTAATTAAAATATATTAGGTATAAATCAACACCTAGATGATGATAATATTCATACTGCAACTAAATTTATTTAACTCTGCAAAATATATTCGGATTTCTGATGATGATTTGGTAATTGTAATAACCTGGGAGCTGATTTTGAGGACCTAAAAAGTAAGAAAAAGCCAAAAAGGTAAAAAAAAGGCGCTGAAAAGCATCAAAAAAAGATAGCATAAAACTAAAAAAGGCACAAAAAATTTAAAGTCAATTGCAATTTGAAATTTATTTTTTATTTCATTCAAAAGTGTAGTAGTTTTTAGCTTACCCCGAGAAAATAAAGTGACCAGGTGTAAAAAAAAGTAAAAATGTTCCTACGCCACATAATAATCAATAAGTATTCCTTAGGATCAATGTATTTAACATAAAGCGCGGTTCACGCCAAATTGGCACGCTTTGTTGTGGTCATCACGTCGCCCCTAGTCATAAGAACAACAAATTTTTTACTGGGATTTGTTTACAATACCGTTACCGTTAGTTGATCGCAAGTTGTTGATTGTGTGCACAATGGAAGCTGCAAATAGAAAATTGATTGTGAACAAATTTATTGAAAATCCGTCGTGGTCTGGTTCAAAGATTGCGAAAGAGTTAAATATCTCCAAAGTTATAAAACGATATAAAGAAACTCTTAGAGTTGAAAGAGCTAAAAAAGTTGTGAACAAAACGGGAACCACCAACCTAAAATTAAAGGCAAAGATCTTGAGGTCCATCAAAAGCAATCCCGGACTATCGGATAGCGATCGTGCCAAAAAATACAATACCAGCAAAAGTACTGCTAGACGAATACGCATAAAAGCTGGGCTAAAGTGCTATAAAATATCCAAATAGTACAGACAAACAGAATTTGCTGGCCAAAAAACGTGCTCGTCTTCTTTATAATAATGTTTTGACCAAATTCAATGGATGCATTATTGTGGATGACGAATCATACGTAAAATTTGATCTTAAACAGCTTCCAGGTCAAAAATGTTATATGGCAACGAATCGTGGTAATGTACCCTCAAAATTCAAGTACATAAAAATGGATAAATTTGCAAAGAAATCAATGGTGTGGCAGGCTATTTGCAGCTGCGGTCTCAAATCCAGGGCATTTGTGACATCCTCTTCTATGACGTCTGATATTTACATCAAAGAGTGCCTTTCGAAACGACTATTGCCATTTATTTGTTCCTCACCACCATTCGCCAGTGAAGTTTTGGCCTGATTTAGCCAGTTGCCACTACTCTAAGAAAACCATGGATTGGTATCAAACAAATAAAGTAGATGTAGTGCCCAAATATATGAATCCACCCGATTGCCCCCAGCTTCGACCGATCGAAAAATACTGGACTATTACAAAATATAAGTTGAAGGTATTGTCACAAATATGAATTCAATGTTACTAAAATGGAACCAAATAGCCGCAAAAGTATCCAGAGCGGATGTTCAAAGATTGATGGGGTCCATTAAAAGGAATACCCAGAACTTTTTGCACAACAAAGACATTTAAATCTTTTAATATTTTAATATTAAAACACAATATTAAACTTATCATTTAATGCATTATTTTTATTCTGAGTGTTCTGGTTAGAAAGATACAGCAACTTTCCTTCGTGCCAATTTTGCGTGAACCGCGCTTTAGTATTTTAGATGCTATTGTATGTTAAAAACAGCGAAATACTGAAAATATGATTTTTGTAGAATTTTTTAGTCTCTTGAAAATATATAATGACCTGGGAAGTTAAAATTTCTACATCAAGTTTGCTATGTTATCTACACGAATTTTTCATTTCAAATGCAATTTAACTAATTTTAACCAAACTTTTTTTTTTTTTTTTTTTTTTGATTTTCAAAACCACATTCCAATAAAGTATGTCTGTTTGCCTGACCTTTAAGTCAGGTGAAATCTAATATTTTTAAGTTATCTAAATGCAATTTTAAAGTCAATATTTTTGGAAAAATTTTCAAAGTTTCTGGTCGATTAATCGACCTTCGGGCCCAAATGGGTTTAGGAATACATTCTACAGTCAATTGAATACAAACAGGCCCGAAATGGTTAAGCATGAAACATTGAGAGCTTTCTCTACAGATGCTAACTCGATTGTGAACTCTTTTCTTTGTCACGGACATTTAAGCAGAAATCAATAAGTCAAAATTAAATTTTTGAAATGGACTAAGAGAGTAAAAAGTTCAGGTTAGATACATATATGCCAATGGTCGCGAAAGGATTAATAGAGACAACTGACTTGGTTTTAGTTTTTCTGCGATAGGATGAACTTCGAGGATTTCATAAATGTAGTTATATTAGGTAATTTCGATAAGAAATTGGGTTAAGCTCATTCCGATCTTTGTTTTACCTTTATAGCTTATAAAGAACTGCGCTCTTAAAGAACTTTAGCTTCTAAGCCATATACCTAAATAAATTATACAAGAAACTATCTAGAACTATGCCAAGTTATAGGCCATTATAACAATAATTTTCACTTCAAGAAAAACTCGTTACTTATTTTTTTTTTTGTTACACTGTGTTATTATATGCACATATTATAACTTGATGCATATAATGCATATAAAAACTAAATTTTGCATATCAATTTAATCGCTTGTATGTATTTTGTTTTATGTTCACGTTTTCCCAATAAGTACGTGAGAATTGTTATATATTCTAACTAAGGATGGGAATTTGTAGTTCACGTTGTTCTGGGTAACACATGAACTGGTGGCCTCAAGCCGAACATTTCTGCGGAGCATTTACCGTGGAAATAACGGTAGAATAGAGTAACTCAGGCCACGTTTCTATGATGCTCAAAGAAGTAAATAGAGCAGGAAACCATACTGTCTCCTTTTAGCTTTATCGCTTGATGTTGAATACGGTCCAAGAGTAACAATTGCGTTAAAGAAGCTCCTGCTCAAACAAAATCTAATAAAAATAAAACAGCATGGAATTCGGCAATAGAATGAATTAGTTTTCTAAGCGGTTTTTATTTTTGGCTGTCCCTGCCAGAAGAATAATTCGAAAAATCCCGATCGCGTTATTAAATATTTAAAATTAAATCTGTAAGATTTCCATCTTTTAAGGATACAACACGTGTAACATACACTCCGCGTCGCTTGAATAGGTACACGTATTAGACTTGCGATCAGAGCTAGTCCCTTTGAATGAAGCCTTTGCAAAAACTTTATACTTTGAGCTCTATGATATTTTATTTTCAAAAGTTGAAATACTTTTGACTGAGTTTGATTATTTTTTCTTTCCTTATTCAAAAAAAAAAAAAAACGATCACTTTTTCATCACTTAATTAGCTACACCTGTTTAAATAAATAAAGAATAAAATATTGAGGGCATTAGATTTTTTGTTTTCTTTTTATTTAATTTAATTAAATTATTTAATTTAAAAGTCTTTCATCTCGAAAACGTAATGAAGCAAAATGTCTTCAGATTTGTGCTCAGCGATCTTGAATTACTCTAAAGAATATTTGAAATCGCCAGACCATTAAAAAAGGTTCAATTTGCGGCACAGTGTAATTTAACAAAACGTATTCCATATCGCTTTAATTGCTGAAATGAGTGTCTCTCGGTACTGAAATTGGCGGGTGGAATCATAAAGTTTTCGATATAACCATCCCTCAAAATTTCCCATAAAATTAAAATCTGGTAAATACAGGGAGCCATCAAAAAGAATTGAAATTCCGTTTGGTTTTTCAACATTTAATGATACTTGCAATGTGGATTGAGGCTCTATTTTGGTGGAAAGCCCATGCTATTGGTTATATTAGGGAAATCAGTTTACAAAGTATTTTTGTATGTGCTAATATTAATTTCCGTCATCTAAAATTTGATTTTAACATTTGCGTAAAAGGTCACATCACCTTCCTGGCTATGGTGTCGAGCCAAAAAACATTTGTATTTTCTTAAATTATGGAAGTTATAGTTGAAACAGTCGTTACTGCCACGGTTTAACCTTTTCTTATTCAAGAAAACTACGTCATTCCTCCCTTTCTTTGTAAAAATGTGAGTTTTTGAAACTCAATCCGACATTCTCGACTTGGTCTTTTGGAATGTTATTAACTATTGATTACTTGCCAAACAGTCGAAAGACCATCACTTGTGATACTTTATTCTTTTATCTATATATAGACTAATCTTTCATGTTTCTGACATAACAATATTGGTTTCTTACGAAATGCTAATTCCATCGATTTGTATTTTGTAATGCAATACCCAGTGAGTCGCTGCTCCGTACATCCCTAAATTTTTACTTTTTCGACACAAATTATTGGATTTGCTCGTCCAATTTAAAAAGAAAAAAAAAGTTTTTCAGTTGAATACAATACTCAAGTTTGTTTTTGAACGAATCTAATTTTTGAATAATTTTGAACAAGAGCAAAAAATAATCTGAGGAGAATTTTTCGATACCTCTTTTTGTGTACACTTTTTTGAACATGGACCATCTTCCAAACAAAAAAAAAAAATTAAATAGCATTTCAAATATATGTTAAAATGGCGTAGCTTTGGTTACTGGCTTAATGCATATACCTATTCAAATGGCGCGGAGTGTATGTTAACGATTAATAATTTTATGGTAAGGATGCAATACTAATTTTAATTTACATATTCGTTATACTTCATTACATCTACTGATCACACATATATACAGATTTGTGTAGTAATGTAAAGAAAATATTTATATTTATGTATAAGTTTATTAATTAAAAGTATAAAAACAACAATATCGAAAATATAATTTTAGTCTATATTTCAAACTATAAAACCGAACTTCGTCTAATTAAAATGTGGGTTTTTAAAAATTATAGTTTTACTTTCGCATCGTTGTTGATTTGTATAACAGGAATATATTCAACAAATACATCAAAAGGACGGCCACGTCCAGTACTGCGTTTATGTACCACAGTTGAGGATGTGGTGTGGGCTACTGATGGACAGAAATGTTTTGTATTTAGAAACGAATTTTGTACGAAATTGTAGGGGGTTGGATCGAGAAAAACTGAAACTTAGTGCCGAAGTGGTTAAGTAAAAAGAAAGTTAAATTTTTATTGAAAGAGTATTTCACGGAGTGTGGTGTTTATTTGGGATTTGATTTTGCATGAGCAAGAGGTACTCATAGACTACTTTAGGTTTTCTCAAGGCATGGGATTTTATACGCCTGGCAATTGGTATAATCCCATGACTTTGAGAGAATCTATTACAGAATAGTGGTATATACGGAGAGTATATATATATATGACATTGTAATAGAAAAATACCAGAGTGGTATTTCAAAGGACTTTTTATACAATTCAATTTAATTCAATATAATACCAGAGTGGTATTGTTAGCCCTTAGGGGGGAAATTCAATTCAATAATTTACTAATTCTAATATATATATATATATATCGTCGCGAGACGACGATGGTGGAGGTGGTGATGGTGGTGCAGGGAGCACTTAATCGAGGTTGATGAGAGGTTCCTCCAGAGGATCCTCAACATCCCGGCCCCCTTGAACGTATTGGCCGTTTAATGTGTTCTGGACCTCTCTGAGGACCATCACCACGGCTGTCAGGAGCTTCTGATGCTGGGGTCTTCTTCCTCTGCCTGTGCGCCCTCGCTGGGATGGCTGTTGGAGATGTTGCCGATCGGTGCGTTGGGGTGGCTGCTGAGTAGATCGTTGGTCTGGCTGATGAGCGGATCGGTATCTGGCCAGCTGGGCTGATCGTGGTGATCGGGTGATGGCCTGCTGTGCTGGCTGCCGTGCTGACAATCGAGATGGTGCCAACACGACGGCTGATCTTAAGCGCTGCTGAACGGCCGACACCGGGGCGATTCGAGCGCGTTGTCCAATGCGCCGACGTTCAATGTTGGATGGTGGTACTGGTACCACGCGACCAGTTCGCTGCTGCGCAGGGAAATGAGCATGCAGCAGTGAATGGTGGCCCAGACCGCATATGTGGCAGCTCTCCAGCGACGTGCAGCCACCCGTGGTGTGAGACCGTGCCAGGCAGTTCACGCAGTAGCGATGTGATCGCACTGCCTCGTACCGTTCGTCCGGGGTCATATCGAGAAATGACCGGCACTACTTTAGCGGATGAAATCGTACGCATATTTGGCAGCGAAAGAGTTCGGTTTGCTGATGCGATCTGTAATTATAGGACAATTATTATTATCTCATAAATTAAGGATGCTAATATGTATTGTGAGTTTGAGATTTATTGAGATTAAGAGTTTGGGGGAGGGTCATTGGGTAAGACGCATAATTTGACTATGGGTCTTTTAAAAACTCCGTTTTGAGTACGGACATCAGCTACTCTGATATGACTATCAGCCCCACGGTAAACCTTGATTACCCGACCAAGGCACCATTCGTGTGGGGGTAGTAGATCATCTTTTACAACGACGAGCTCGCCTTCAGTGATGTCCTTTTGGGGATATTTCCACTTGTATCTCTTGTGCAATTCTTTGAGATACTCGTCCTTCCACCGTCTGCTAAATTGATGATGAAGAACTTTGAGTTTTTGCCACCGAGTAGAGAGAGACATATATTCGGCATTCGGTTCCGGCAAAGCGAGAAGTGGCCCACCACGAAGAAAATGACCTGGAGTAAGGGCAAGTAAATCTGATGGATCTTGGGACATAGGAGATAGTGGTCGGGAGTTGAGAACGGCCTCTATTCGAGTTATGAGTGTGAGAAATTCCTCGAACGTAAACCTATGCGACCCGGCGATTTTAATAAAATGGGTCTTGAAGCTTTTTACTCCGGATTCCCAGAGGCCACCCATGTGAGGTGCATTTGGCGGGATGAATACCCATTCGCAACCTTGGGTGCTGTATTTGGCTGCTATATCAGTAGAAACCTCTTTTAGAAATTGAACAAGATCTTTACTGATCGCACGCTGGGCTCCAATGAATGTCTTTCCATTATCCGACATCATTTTGCTAGGAAGGCCTCGTCGGCCGGTAAACCTAGCAAATGCTGCTCGAAAAGCTTCAGTCGTGAGATCTGAGCAAACTTCGAGATGTATCGCCTTTGTGGAGAAACAGACGAAAACACAGACATATGCTTTCAGATATGGGGATCGTCGAAGAATAGAGGACTTCACTTGAAAGGGACCAGCAAAGTCGACTCCTGTGACGGTAAAGGGGAGAGAGAATGTACAACGCTCTGGAGGTAGAGCTGCCATTATTTGGGATCGGACCCGTTGCTTGTATATAGTGCAAGCTTTGCACTGATATATGCATTTTTTCACTTTCAGTTTCAGGCGAGGAATATAATATTCTTGTCGCACCATTCTAATCATGAGTTGCTTTTCGCCATGTAGAAGGACTTTATGTAGAAAATCTAAGTATAATGAACAGAAACGTGAAGTATCAGGGATGATAATGGGATGACGTTCATTATAGCTTAGAACGGCATTGATTAAACGACCATCCACTCTCATTACCCCTTGGGGATCCAGGAATGGATTCAGCGTAAGTAGAGAACTTTTTTTGCTGATTGGCGTGGAAGCTGAAAGCATTACATATTCAGAATGGAAGTAATGGGATTGAGTAAGCGTTATCAAACGAGTTTTGACAAACGTTATTTCAGCTTGGGTAATATTACCGACTTCAGAAAGAATTTTCTTACTTTTATGAAAAAAGCGAAATACGTAGCTGAGTACTCGTAATGCACGATTAAAAGAAGAGAACTGATCGAGAATATCAGTGGTCTCAGCGACGTGGAAGACGTCTACTTTACGCATTTCGGGAGCTGCTTTGGTTGTTAAGGAGGGTTTTGGCCATTGAAGGGGAGATTTCGCAAGCCATTCGGGACCCGTCCACCATAAAGAATTTGAAATTAATTCTTGTGGTTTGCAACCACGAGTTCCTAAGTCTGCTGGGTTATCGTGGCTTGATACGTGACGCCAAGAGGCATTCTCTACATTCTTCAATATCTGCGAGGTGCGATTCGCCACATAGGTTTTCCAAGTGCAGGGTGGTTTTTCTAGCCAAGCAAGAACGATTTCAGAATCAGACCAGAGGATGAGTTCTTGGTTTTCTAAGTGGAGGTATGATCGAACATGCTTAACTAGTTTGGAGAGTAAAACCGCTCCGCAAAGTTCTAATCTTGGAAGGCTTATTGTCTGCAGAGGAGCCACTTTACCTTTTGCAACTAAGAGATGAGAGGAAACGGGATTGTCCTTCTCTTGTGTGCGGATATAAAGGCAAGCACAATAAGCTTTTTCCGAAGCATCACAAAATCCATGGAGTTGAATTTGTTTGCTCGGCGAGAATTGGATCCATCGGGGGATTTCAATGTTGCCGATTGCAGAGAGATTTTCTACAAACTTATTCCATTTATGGAGCGAATTGGGCTTCACGCATTCATCCCAATCCGTACCTTCCAACCAGAGTTGTTGGAGTAGGATTTTTGCTTGAACCATAATTGGCGATAGCCATCCATCCGGCTCGAAGGACCATGTACGAAATTGTAGGGGGTTGGATCGAGAAACACTGAAACTTAGTGCCGAAGTGGTTAAGTAAAAAGAAAGTTAAATTTTTATTGAAAGAGTATTTCACGGAGTGTGGTGTTTATTTGGGATTTGATTTTGCATGAGCAAGAGGTACTCATAGACTACTTTAGGTTTTCTCAAGGCATGGGATTTTATACGCCTGGCAATTGGTATAATCCCATGACTTTGAGAGAATCTATTACAGAATAGTGGTATATACGGAGAGTATATATATATATGACATTGTAATAGAAAAATACCAGAGTGGTATTTCAAAGGACTTTTTATACAATTCAATTTAATTCAATATAATACCAGAGTGGTATTGTTAGCCCTTAGGGGGGAAATTCAATTCAATAATTTACTAATTCTAATATATATATATATATATCGTCGCGAGACGACGATGGTGGAGGTGGTGATGGTGGTGCAGGGAGCACTTAATCGAGGTTGATGAGAGGTTCCTCCAGAGGATCCTCAACAAATGTGTTTTTGCTAATGAAAATTATAGCCGTCAAAATAATTTTACTAAAGGTTTGCTGGTGAATAGCTTTCGAATATATAATTTTTTTTTTAATTTTACTTACTACAGAATTAAAGGTAATTCCAAAGAAACAATGCCAGGAATTAATTCCTAAAGGATGCCCACTGATTTATAATCCCGTATGTGCTCAATACAATGCCGTCAAGAGGACGTTCGGCAGCAGATGTTCCCTAAATGGTCAAATTTCCTACACCGGCAAGGGTAAGTAGATAATTTTCTAAACAACATTTAAATAAATATAATATTTCTTAATATATTCAAGAGCTTTCTATCTGATGGTTAAATTATTATTATAACGTTCTAATACATAATTTATTTGCAGCTTATAAATACCTGTATGATGGAGAGTGCTAGTATTATTATGAAACAAAGAAAGTTATGATAGTTATTAAAATGACATATGAAACTATCCATAAAAGAATTCTTATAATACACAAATAATGAATATTAAAACTTAAAGTTACTTGGAAAAATTAAAGACTTTTTTTTATTCATTTTATTTTGTCGGGTATCATTGAAATCTAAATGTGGTACATAGTTACAAATCAAGTTCAGGTAAATATTCATATTATCTTAAAGAATATAATGGATCCTACATCCTGAACTTATTCTTTGCAATCAAATGGAAGACATCTATAGTTTTATGTCAATTCGCAACGACCAAGTTTTACCTATCTTTTTCATTAAACTTACCTAGAGTAGATCGATACACTAATTTGGTACTTCTTAGCTTTAGTTTGTAAAATACTGATATTAAAATTTTCAAGTCAGTACGTAAATCTGCTGATTTTTAGGTTTAACTCTTTTAGTACCGATTTTTCAAAATCTACTTCTTAGGTTAGGTTGGAGTGGCTGTCGAGAGGTACACTTGAACGGCCCATTGTGATACCACATGGTTGGACCTACGCCGATTCCGATCGGCGGTGTGGTAATTTTTTACCAGCTTGGTGGTTTTGCTATTACCAACCAAGACGTGTACTTGTGCACGTCTCATACGCTCTATATTGATAATGAATAAAAGAAGGTTATGAGAATTAACCCTTTCGGTATTTTGATGCCATGTGGCATCATTCACTTTAATCTGGCATAAAACAGGTGTGATACAAATTTCTGCTAATTGTGTTTTTTAAAATGGTTTTTGTTTTTGAAGTCAAGTCAAAAATCTATGCTCAAAAATTTATTAGCAAAACTGGTTGCATTATTTTGGTAAAAAAGTTAATAAAAATAAAATAAAAAATAATAATAAATATAAAAAAGTATGTTCGAAAAAGATAAAAGCATATAAAAATTTAAGAAAAAATATTAACCCGTTTTTGTCTATGGCTTCAGAAGTGTAATTTTTCAAACATTAATAAAGGACAAGCAAGGATACGCAGAGGTGTGAAACTATTTTATATCTGATGTAGAAGTCTTAAGTAATCATGAATTTCATGCAAAAGTTATCTATCGACCCCAATTTAAAAGATGTACTGAAAGTGTTAACCACCAGAGGAAGACGGAAATCGAACCCGAACCTCCCGAATGAAAGTCTACTGCACTACCCACTAGATTATAGAGGTACATCTTAATACAATTTTTGATAAAAATTTGTCATTGTAATTAACTTATTATTACTTTGAAATCTTTTATATAGGTTTCGAAAAAATTTGGTGAATGTTTTGAGTAATGGCATATTCCTAAATGTGGAGAAAATATGCATTTTTTACGATTCCTGACTTAAGTGCAGCCACTGGAAAAACTTGCAGTTTAATCTTCAATTTTTAGAGGAAGGAAGAAAACAAACTTGCCCTGGTGATTTCGGAAATTGAGCTTATGATAAAAACCAAAAATGTATAAACTACTTGAAAATGTACTGATTTTTAGACAGAAAATCTACCTAAACCTATTATTACCACATACCAGGTTCGCAATCAACAGCCAAGTTTTTTTTGTTTTTTGTTTCCAATAACCCTATTCATTATATGGTGCAAATGGTCTTGAATCATTGCATGAGTATTTTAACTCGTTAACCGGAACGTACTTCTACAAATATAAGTAAAAATCAATTGTGTAAATTAAAAACTCATGGTTCAATGGCAATTTAATTTAAAATTCGATTTTCGATTCGATTCGGTTTTTTCAAGATGGTCCAACTCACGAACGGTAATCGCTAGAGTTGAAATATTTTGGGAATCATCATAAAATAAACCGATGTTCCTTTTCAGGGATGCACAACAACTTTTTTTATTTTTTTCTTTACTTCAATGTTATAAAAATAAAAAAAATTTTAATGAATGAAAAATCTATTTTTACTGTATGCATCGACATCGGATTCGGTATTGGCATTGACCACCAAATTTTTTCTGATAGCGGAACATCAGTATAGGCATCGATACGGCAAAAAAAAATCGCAAACGGTAGGTCTTTATATGTAGTATAATCATTAAATTTCTGCAGTGAAAAGTTATACAAATATGTGTGGAATATGGCCATTAATTTTGCATATTTATTGATTCTGATGTTTTTCCCCCCTCTTGGGAGCTTAGGCCTTCTACTAAGCATTTCCATCTTATTTTGTTTTGTGCAGTCATTTTCACATTTTGCCATATTTAGTTTTTTTTTTTCTGTTAATTCTAGATGTATGGAACGTCTCTAGGTGTTCTTTGGTCGTCCAAGACGTCTGCTTGCTTGTGGGTTCCATTCAAGCGCCATGCTTCTGATGTTGTTGGGTGGCTTTTTTAGGGTATGTCCTATCCATCTCCATTTCCTTTTCTTTATTTGCGTTGATATTGGTTCATCTTTTGCACTGATTCAAAGGTCCTAATTTCTTATTAGATTTGGCTAGAATATTCTGCATATGATCCATCCGCAAACATTTGTTAATGAAAACTTATATGATGTTGCTGGAAATCAAGCGGATTTCACTTCCATATGTGAGGATTGACTTTACACATACGTTGAATATTCGGATTTTTGTTCCTTAGGAAATTTGCGAACTTCTCCATATTGGCTGTAATCTTCCAAATGTAGCTCTAGCTTTGTTGAGTTTGTTGTTGACATCTTCTTCTGCTCCACCGTCTGTGGTCATCATGCTACCTAGATAGTAAAATTTGTCCACCAATTTGAATATTTTATACTGAACAAATGTAATTCTCATTCCTTTTATATTTAGCCAATAATTGCATATTTAATGGAACTACATAATCCGCCATGAGATCTCTCCAAGCAAAAAAGTTTAAGTATGATATAAACACTAGTTTTTTTCAAATCCATTTCAATTTTTTATGTGCATTTTTGTATTCTGGTGCACCTCTTTTTCTTACTTAGTAAGCATTAGTTACTTGGCTTTTTTCGAAATCTTGAACCCAAAATCTGTAAGGAACTTGTCTTGAAAAACTTTTTGTGGAGGACGCTGTGAAAAAATTTAAAAACAAAACTACTTTTTGGTGAAACTACGCCTACATACTACAAACTTGGTCTGAGGTGAAACAATGTTTCACATACAGGGTGACAATTGTAAAGTGACGCAAGTTTAATACTCTGCAGCAAGTTTTGCCATTTACCGTTACTTTAATTTAAAAAGCAAATTCATTCATCATTGGCTTTGCTTTTAATTTCATTTGAATTTTTGTTATTACATTTTGAAATTTCCATAAAAATGGACAAGGAAAATATTCGTCGTGAAATTATGAAATTTCATTTGGCAAATTATAGTAGCCGTCAAATTGCAAAGGCTTTAAATTTGTCAAGTCGTACGGTAGACCGAGCTATTATTCGATATAATGAAACTGGGGGTTTTGGAGATAGAGACCGGGGAAAATTTTCAACAGTTGCCACTACTGGTTTAACAGAAAAAATTCGTAAACGAATCAAGCGAAATCCAAGGCGCTCAATGAGAAAAGTCGCTAAGGAAGTGGGAGTAAACCGTGAAACAGTGCGAATCATTGCAAAATCAAAGCTTAATCTTAAGCCGTACAAGCTCCGAAAAGCTCAAGATCTGACACACAAAAAGAAAGATTTGCGACTGCAAAGATGCATGGCGTTGCTACGCTCCTCCGTGTTAAAAAATGTTGAAAATATCTTGTTTACAGATGAAAAAATTTTCACGGTTGAAAAACATTTCAATGCGCAAAATGACCGAATGTGGCTAACATCATCATCGCAACAAAATAGGACTGTTGGCCGAGTTCAAAAGCCAGCTTCCGTTATGGTATGGGCTGGAGTTTCTGCTAATGCCAGAACCCCTCTAATATTCGTTGAAGAGGGTGTTAAAATTGACCAGGTTGTTTATCGGAGCATTTTAAATGAACATGTTCTTCCCTGGGCCCAAGATACATTTGGAAATGAAAACTGGACTTTCCAGCAAGATTCTGCACCTTCCCACATGGCTTGGATTCATAACATCTCAAGAATGGCCACCATACTCCCCAGACTTGAATCCAATGGACTACTCTATTTGGAGTATTTTAGAGAGTAAGGCTTGTGCATCTCAACACCACAGTCTGGAGTCGCTGACAAATTCATTAGAGAAAGCCTGGACTGAAATTGATCAGGAAGACCTGCGGCGAACAGTCCTACGATTTCCGGATCGATTGAAGGCATGTGTGCAGGCTAAAGGAGGTTATATTGAATGTGGTGAGGTTCAAATGAATGCTTATATATTCAGCAATGTTAACACTTAATTGTACTTAATGGAAGTACGTCCTTTTGAAAATAACTGCTGAAATGTGTGCGTCACTTTACGATTGTCACCCTGTAAATGTTCTTTCAAAAGAATTAGGTGGTGTCACTTAGAAAAAACAGCTTCAAAAAACAAAACAAAACAAAAAAAAAAAAAAAAAAAAATTAATCTTCCGTTTTACCTATGCTAAAATACTTATAATACAAAAGTGCTTATAAAAAATTAGACAGTTTTGAGAAAATTCCAGAAATTAATGGAGACATCTTATTTGAATTTTCAAATTCCAGAAAATGGCCAACAGCACTTCATATGATAATGAAAGCTTCGCCTTGTCTGTAATTGAAAGGTTTAGGTTAACTTAAATTTATAATTTGCAAGATTAGAAGTTCTCGGTCTTATCGATAGTTGTCGACGAAGATATTCTTGTCCCTAACTCTAACGTTTTATTCTATTCATAATTTAGAATAAGTCTCGGGTTGCCAGTCAAAAATTTAACGCATGTCAAAAACTCATATAATCTTTATTACTTTCTTTAGCTTTCAACATATCGGTTACAACATTCATTACAGATGTGAATAATTCACACTTTGTAATTTTGTCTAAATTTCCAAATTTTTCACAGACAGAATTGGGCAATAGAATGATTTAGTTTTCCAAACTTTTTTTATTCTTGGCTGTCCCTGCCAGGAGAATAATTTGAAAAATCCTGAAAATGAAATATATAAAATTTCCTTTCGTCAATTCGTGACTTTTTTAACATTTCATAAAGGATAAACAAGCGTGGGAAGAGGTATCAAAATTGGAGGTATCATGATTGTGAAAGTCTTATGCAATCATGTTTTTTTCATAATTTTACCAATCTCTATTAAACTTCGGGCTTAAAAGGGTTAAATAAATGAAGAATAAAATATTGAGTGCATTACATTTTTTGTTTTCTTTTTATTTAATTTTCAAAGTCTTTCATCTCGAAAACGTAATGGAGCAAAAATGTCTTTAGATTCTTGCTCTGCGATCTCGAATTACTCTAAAGAATATTTGAAATTGCTAGACGCTTTAATTGCGGAAATGAGTGTCTCTCGGTAATGAAATTGGCGGGTAGAATAATAAACTTTTCGAGATTACCATCCCCTAAAATTTCCCATAAAATTGACATGCGGTTTTCCAACATTTAATGATTTATTGAGAAATGTGGATTGAGGCTTTATTTTGGTTGATATTTTCAGTTGAATATATAGTAGAAACTCGTAATTAAAACCGGCCTCTGTTCAAGTTTCGAGGTTGTCGGGAGTACCGTTTTTTTCGTTCGTTGTTTTCCATACAAATTGAAAGGGGTTTACATACTTCTGTTTAAAAACTAAGTTTATTTTCGACTTGGGTTTGTTTTGTGCAGACTCGATTCTAACTTCTACTACACTGATTTTAAGCTTCTAGAGCATAGTAAGATCGTCTAAGGAAGCATTGATATGCTCCGCCCGTTCCAAACAAATATTGAATGCAGATATAGCATCCTTCGGTGTAATTTTTTTTCGTAATGAGCACCACGTCGTTTCTTTTATTTACCAAAAGTTTCGTCATCGACAGTACAGTATTATTCATTTAAAGCTGAAAACTGATACAATTCAATACATTTCGTCAGCAGTATGAAATCGACTGTACTTCCCCGAACTTTATACAATGTAAAAAAGAGCAGTATTCAAAAACAAGACAAACAATGAGTATGTAATGGAAAAAATTTTTTGTGGCAAGTATCGAGTATGTGCAAAAACCGAGTTACTACTATAGTATTCAAGTTTATTTTTGAATCATTTTAAACAAGAGCGTAAAAAATAAACTGAGGAAAATTTTTCGACGCCTCCTTTTGTGTACACTTTTTTGACTATGATCCATTTTTCACAAAAAAAATAAAAAATCAAATAGCATTTCAAATATTTGTTAAAATGACGTAGCTTTGGTTACTGGCTTAATGCATGTACCTATTCAAGTGACGCGGAGTGTATGTTAACGATTAATAATTTTATGGTTAAATGGCAATACTAATTTTGATTTATATATTCGTTATACTTGATCACATATATATACATATTTCTGTAATAAAGTAAAGAAAATATTTATATTTGTATATAAGTTTATTAATTAAAAGTTTAAAAACAACAATATAGATTATATAATTTTAGTCTATATTTCAAACTAAACAACCGAACTTCGCCTAATTAGAATGAGGATTTTTAAAAATTATAGTTTTACTTTCGTATTATTGTTGACTTGTATAACAGGAATATATTCAACAAATATATCAAAAAGACAGCCATGCCCAGTACCATATTCTTGTCCCAAGAGTTATAATGTAATGTGGGCTACTGATCGAAAGATATGTTTTGCATTTAGAAATAAATGTTTTTTTGATAAAGAAAATTGTGTACGTCAAAAATTTTATGTTAAAGGTTTGTTGGTGACCAACAAATAAATTGAGTGTTTTCCAACAATTTTTTTTTTTCTAATTTGGCTTACTACAGATTTAGAAGTAGTTCCAAAGGAACAATGCCAGAAATTATGTCCCCAAAAAAACTGCCCTTTGCTATGGGCTCCCGTATGTGGTGATTACCTTGGCTTAAACAAAACGTTCCAAAATAGATGTAAACTGCATGCACACATTTGTAAAACCGGCGAGAGTAAGTAGATCATTTTCCAAACAACATTTAAATTAAAATATATATTAAATTATTATTATAACGTTTTAATACATAATTTATTTACAGCTTATAAAATTTTGGTGCCAGGAGTGTGTTAGAATTATTGAGAAACAAAGGAATTTATTATAGTTATTAAAATAATATTTGAAATTATTCATAAAATAATTTTTATAATACACAAATAATGAATATTAAAAATTGAAATTATTTGGAAAAACAAAAAACTTACTTGAAATCTAAATATGGTACATAGTTACGAATCAAGTTCAGGTAAATATTCAAATCGAATCTTTTTGTATCTTAAAGAATATAATAGATCTTAAAATTTTATGTGGAATCTGAACTGAAAAAGTAATATCAGTATAATACAACAGGCTATGCAGTATCATGGTCAAACTTTTTCCATTCTATTGTGTTATGAATTCATTATTTGCTATCAAATGGAGGACATCTATAGTTTTATGCTAAATCCCAACGGCCACGTAGTATCTTTTTTATGACACTGAAGGCTTACAGCAATCATTTATTTCCCTGAATGTCCAAATTTTTAAAAATTTCTCCCAAATTTCAAGTGGGGAAAATAGATGGAATTTGCAAAGATTATAGTATTTTTATAATTAAATGGTCGATCGGTCTACTGAAGAACTTACTACTGCATAAATTTGTAAGTCGAACTTCATGTCAATTGCAAAAAACTTACATAAATTAAAAAATTTGCTTCCGAGATGCGTGTTGAAAAACCGTAAAAAATAATGACTTCTTTCATTGTTTTTAGTTAACAGCAGCCCAAAAGCACCTTTGAAAATATAATCTATATACAGAGCTCGTAATAATATCTGTTCTAAGTTGAATATGAAGTTCATTGAAAGTTTTGGATATTTGAGTTAAAATCAGATTTTTTTTAGAGGTCCGAACTTGAACGAATTGGAAAGCATTTTGATGAAAACATTTTCTATTAACTCAAAGATAACAAAATACGAAACGAAAATTATATAAAACAAATTAAAATTTCAATTTCAATGGGCTTCTATAGTTGCATACGAATTTCGGGATTTTTTTCTTTTTACTCCCGGAGTCCCAGGACTTACAGCCCTAGTTTATAGTTTAAAATTACTTCAGATTAAATCTGGTCGCTTTCTCTGAAGAAAATTTTCAAAATCGCTTGCACAATCAGTTCATGATATTATATAGCATTGTTTTCTACAGCATGATGGATTTTCAAGATTCCCGGTTGAAAATTACAGATTTTAGACAAATTCATTGATATTTCGAATACTTTCAACGTCAGTTTGACTAATACATAAATACGGTTAATTAACATTAGAAAATATGCTGCAAAATCTTAAGAAACATTTTTGCACGGTACGCTACTAGATAAGTTCCACAAAATTCGACTTTTGAATGCATTTACTTCACATCTGGGAAACGAACCTAAGGCAGTTGGAACTCCAGTCTAGCACTCATTCACCAGGACACCGGGGTGAATGGATTAAATCTTATCTCAGTGATAGACTGAATTTTCTTGCCTGGTATTCCACAGGCCAGCATTTTAGGTCCTTTGTTTATTGCTTTATTTATAAATGATGTCAGTAGCTGCTTTATTAACACAAATTTCTTATTATATGCTGATGATATGAAAATATTTTCGAAGGTGGGTTGCCATGCTGATGTTGTTAGACTTCAGACTGAGTGTGATAATTTCTGTTTCTGGTGTAGCAATAATGCTACCATATCACATTTTCAAAACTAAGCTGTGTTAACCAGTCTTCGTATTTAATTGCAAACCAATGTGTTAAGACTGGAGATGTGATTCTTGGTGCCTTTTTTGATTCCAAATTCAAAGTTTCTGGTTACCTCGACTACATAATACCAAAGAGTGTATTCTTTTCTTGGATTTGTGAGGCGTAATAATTCTGAATATAAGTATCCATATAAAAAAAGCTATTGTATACTTTCTTTGTTAGGTCTATACTGCCGTATGCATTTGTAAAAAAACTAATTATGATTGATTTTACCCTTTTGTGTGTGCGGTTTTTGAAAAAAATTTTATATTATTAAACGCACTTGTCTCCGCTACTACAAAGACCTGAGCTTTCTTTTGACTTAAAAAAAAAAACAATGAATGTGTGCAAGGCATATATAGCGATTTTATGTATAATGTATATGCTAGGTAAATAGTTCAAATTAAAACTATTCTTTTATAAACTTAAAAATTTATTAGATTTTATGTATAATTGCCCAATTCACTATAAATTGCAAATGGTCTTGCATCATTGCAAATGCAAATTTTTATTCCATATCGCATATATTTGTTGTTGTGATAGCAAAAATATTTTGCAATTGCACCAAATCGTAGTTGTATTTTTTTCTTTTACTGAGTGCATCGGGCGCGATATGTTCGCATATACGCAGCTGTAATTGCATCTTTTTTTCCGCGCTTTAAGTTTTTCTTCCTGTCGATTTGAAATTTTATTATATGTGAAAATTTTACATAACGTCGCCTGAGAATTGATTTGGCGTATAGGTATATAAATTTGTACACACATACGCCAAATCAACTCTCAGGCGACAATAAGTTCTTTCCGCATTTAACCTTAGAAAGGCAACAAAGGGTGACCAGTCACCTCACTGCTTTTTTAAAGCACCGCAAAGATTATATAGTCCGATTATAGTCTTCTTAACTTAAAAGGCACATTTTTTATATGGTGATTTTCTTAGTTATCAAATTGAAAAATTTATAATTCTCAACTTAATATCAAAGGAATTTCTCCAACCTGTCGAACCTCACTTTTCACTTTTTTGCTCTTACGCATCCCCCAAATTGAATTATAATTATGTACAAAATATACATTATGTAAAGCATTTAAGCATTTCCCTTTAAATTTATTTTCACCTCACTTTTATTTCGAATTTTTTTCGCTTTCACTCAGTTTTTTATATTTATTTTTCAAAATTGAATTGAATTTACAGAAAATGTTTTCCACAAATTAAAATTCTGTGAGAATCTGTGAGAAATCAACAGTATTGCCATACGAGTATACTTATAAAATATTGTAAATAATATCTCAAATTTAACTCAAATCGTATTCAAGTTGATATCAAGCGTTGGAAAAAATGTTTGGTTTCAAGTGGAGAAAAGTGTTTGATATCCAATTGAGAATTATAATATTTCTCAAACATTGAAGAAAATGTTGATTCTCATCTTGATGTCAAGTTGAAAGTCAGCAAGGAGAAAAATGTTTGAACTTAAATTGAGAAATACATTGGAAATAAATTTGAGAACTAAGCTTTTCTCCAACATTGGAAAAATAATTTTTCAATGCATATTGGGATTTTAAAAAACATTTAATTTTAATCCAATCTTACTAACCGAATGCAAAACCTATCAAACGCCTGTGTTTGCTACGGCGACTTCTCTGCTTGTATGGTATGGTCGATCTCCATACGTTTAACACCAACAAATAATTCTGCCACGAATAAATGTACACACACATTTTGTTTTCGTATGTACATATATGCGTGAGTAAATTGATCGAAACATAAACAAACAAACTCCGCTCGTATTTTAATTTCTCGCTCTCTTCTTCCATTCTTTCTTCTCTTTGTTGTTTAGAGTAGCACAGTCATGCCGCGCAGTAGTGCGAGCGAGAGGGGAACTGGACGTTACAGTTATCTTACATCTTACGATACAGTTATTCTTACATTTTACACATTTGAAATTTTGCCCATACCGTGAGCTAAAATGTTTACACATCAAAAACGTTCCCTTTCGAAAAAAAAGAATTAAAACTATTTTTAATAAAACTTTTACAAATTTCTTCCAAATTTGACAGTTCACATTTCTAATTAATTATTAAAACTAATAAGTTTTGAATGAACAATGATGCCAGAAGAATGTTAAAAATTTCATAGAACTAGCAGGTCACACGATCGTTTTGGAACCCGCAGCGGTTCATCATCAGTGATCTAAGTGAAAATATTGTAAAGTAAATGAGAATTACAAGACAGTTATTTTTACTGAATAATATTACTGAAAGGAACTACCATGACCGTTCTATATACTTTTTGCCATTCTTCTTTCTGTTTTTCGTATAAAAAATTGTTTGATGAAACATGTTTTATTTAAAAAAAAATTGGTCAAATTTCTGACCTTTTTTTTCAAAAGATTGTATAAAATTCGACGGATTCGCTGGACAAACCAAATTTTCTGAATGCAATAGGTGATTAGTTAACATACATAACATGGACCCGAAACCGGGACTGCTGGACCAAAATGTCAAAATTCTACCCCCTCCGACTCTACAAGTTTTTAACCGATCGCGTTCAAATTCGGTGTGGTAACTATTACCCAAAAGGACTAAACTTTGTGCAAGTTTGAGCCCGATCGATTTTACAAGTGGGTGCTTTTGAGATGAAATCTTCCATACATTTAAAAAACAAAAGTAAAAAGTAAAGTCTTGAAATAAAAAAAAATTAAATAAAGAGGCAAAGAATTGAAGAAAAACTTAAAACAACTAATTAACTAATGAGAACCACCAGCGAAACCTGTGCTCCTTGAGTAACTTGAAATTGTTACAGTAAGCAAAATTTTCTGTTTCAGACATAAATGATAAACGTATTTGAATTATGTTTACGAAAAATTTTCTGTATTAAATGTTATTATTTATATGCATATAAAGCTAAAAAAAATATATTCTAAGATTTATTATTTTGTTAGGCTGTAAACAAAAGTTACCTGTAATTAGAATAAGTAATAAGTGCTAAAGTAAAATGATTAATTGAAGACGTTATGCGAGTTAAAACATTTTCTCACAATCTCCAAATAGTGGCAACTCTAATTTGCATATAACTACTTGTTTCGTATCATAATAATCGAATACACTACGAGTAGTTAATTGGAAGCAAAATGTATCTTTTAAATTAACTTTTTTATTTACATACAAACACACACAGTCTGTCAAAGGCATAAAAACAAGAACAGCGCAAATAAAATATTAGTATTTAGTTTAAGCTAAACGTGGCAAGAACGCGACAGAAACTAGAAAAATAAAACATGTGTAAATATTTCAGTTTAACTTTCGTATTGTTGTTGATAAGTATATCGGCAATATATTCAAAAGACGCAACAGTTTCAGAACCATGCCCTATCAGATATAAATGCTCTCTACAAGAGGATGTAGTATGGGCTACTGATGCCAAAGATTGTCATTTATTTAGAAATGCATGCCATCTGGCTAATGAGAATTGCCATCGTCAAAATCGTTATGAAGAAGGTTTGTTGTTGGGCTAAAATTTTGACTCTTACGGGAAAGTTGTATGACAATTTTTTAAATACAGTACTGAATACAACGCCTAAGGAAGAATGCCAGAAACTATGCCCTCAAATGTGCACCGATGACTATACGCCTGTGTGTGCCGAGTACAATGACGTTAAAAAAACATTCTCTAACAAATGTCAGTTGGCTGTTCACATTTGCAACAGTGGAGAGAGTAAGTATTTAATTTATGGAATCATTAAGAAACAAGTGAAATGAAAATAAGTATTATTGTAATTCCCATTTAATTGTGCCAATCAATTAGATCAAGCTCTAATTCAACCAATTCAATTTATAATTCAATTCTCTACCCGTTTAACTGGTACTCCAGTCAAACATTTAAGAACTAAGTCACCGAAGTGACACATTTTATTAGAACAAACCATTTGGAAATTTTTTAAGGATTTAATCCCATCTGGGAAACGAACCTGAGGCAGCTGGAACTCCAGTCTAACACTCATTCACCAGTCCACCGGGAGCATTTTGTAAACATTTTATAAACGTAAAACTTTTGAGGCAATTAATCGGGAAACTGAATAACGATAGGGTCAATTAAACAGGGATTACTGTATCGGATTTTATCAACTACTACTGAAATTGTTCCTTAAATAATGTTATTAATTATTTTTATTATTTATTTATAGCTTATGAGCTGCCAGAGCTGGGAGAGTGCTAGATTTTTTATAACAAAAGAAATATATGAATTGGAAAATTGTAATTGGCAAAATTATTTAAATAATTTAATTATTGTACAAACAATGATTTAATAAAACTGATTAATAAAAAACAATTATTAAACAATGAAATAAAAAAAGAAGAAAATGAATGCTAGTTATTAAAGCGCGGTTCACGCCAAATTGGCACGCTTTGTTGTGGTCACCACGTCGCCCCTAGTCATAAGAAAAACAATTTTTTTACTGGGATTTGTTTACAATACCGTTACCGTTAGTTGATCGCAAGTTGGTGATTGTGTGCACAATGGAAACTGCAAATAGAAAATTGATTGTGAACAAATTTATTGAAAATCCGTCGTGGTCTGGTTCAAAGATTGCGAAAGTGTTAAATATCTCCAAAGTTATAAAACGATATAAAGAAACTCTTAGAGTTGAAAGAGCTAAAAAAGTTGTGAACAAAACGGAAACCACCAACCTAAAATTAAAGGCAAAGATCTTGAGGTCCATCAAAAGCAATCCCGGACTATCGGATAGCGATCGTGCCAAAAAATTCAATACCAGGAAAAGTACTGCTAGACGAAAACGCATAAAAGCTGGGCTAAAGTGCTATCGTGCTATAAAATATCCAAATAGAACAGACAAACAGAATTTTCTGGCCAAAAAACGTGCTCGTCTTCTTTATAATAATGTTTTGACCAAATTCAATGGATGTATTATTGTGGATGACGAATCATACGTAAAATTTGATCTTAAACAGCTTCCAGGTCAAAAATGTTATATGGCAACGAATCGTGGTAATGTACCCTCAAAATTCAAGTACATAAAATTGGATAAATTTGCAAAGAAAGCAATGGTGTGGCAGGCTATTTGCAGCTGCGGTCTCAAATCCAGGGCATTTGTGACATCCTCTTCTATGACGTCTGATATTTACATCAAAGAGTGCCTTTCGAAACGACTATTGCCATTTGTTCGTCACCACCATTCGCCAGTGAAGTTTTGGCCTGATTTAGTCAGTCGCCACTACTCTAAGAAAACCATGGATTGGTATCAGACAAATAAAGTAGATGTAGTGCCTAAATATATGAATCCACCCAATTGCCCCCAGCTTCGACCGATCGAAAAATACTGGGCTATTACAAAATATAAGTTGAAGAAAAATGCAGGTATTGTCAAAAATGTGAATTCAATGTTACTAAAATGGAACCAAATAACCGCAAAAGTATCCAGAGCGGATGTTCAAAGGTTGAAGGGGTCCATTAAAAGGAATACCCGGAACTTTTTGCACAACAAAGAAATTTAAATCTTTTAATATTATAGTATCGGAACACAATATTAAACTTATCATTTAATGCATTATTTGTTATTCTGAGTGTTCTGGTTAAAAAGATACAGCAACTTTCCTGCGTGCCAATTTTGCGTGAACCGCGCTTTATATTCTAATCTGAAATATAAAATTGTTTTAAAGTCAGTCATAATTTTTAAATATTTCTATAATCTAGCTGATTTTCGTATATATATTTTAGCAAATGTTTTGTTTTTTTTTATTTCATATGTATTTACTAAGTTTTTATAAATAAAATTAAATTATTTTTTTCTCATTGAATTAATTTTTTTTTATTTGAAAATGTTAAGTGTTAGGTACTTTTTGAAACGCATCACACTTCCTCATCATCGTTATTTTTTAATATTTCAATAATCCACTACGATTTCAAAAAGAAACTATTAATTCCAAGTAGGTACTTTATTCAAATAGTTCCACTTAATTTTTTTAATGGTATTATGTAATTACATATGCAAGAATTTTCTTCGCAATCTTCTTCTTTCTATCACCTTATATTTATATGAATGATGACATTTTGATAAAGGGTTTAAATTTTTAAGTTGAAAATTGGTGTGCAGTAATATTTCCAATGTTAAAGTGGCGTAGAGAAAATTGACAGTAAAAGATTGAAGTCAATATCTCATATAACCCCACTTTCGACAGACTATTTAAGATTTGTTAGTTCGGGATTACTGTGTGGCCCGGAACCCACATTAGCCGGAGGCGCTTCCGTTTGGAGACGCAAAGGAAAACTGGTGCAGAAGCTTTGAGGCTAGTGATTATGGTCTTAGGTTTAGCATAGCTGTCAGAAATTCACAGCAATTGCAACAATCCTTTTTTTCCTTACTCCACACTTGTATTATTCTTTTCATTTCCATATTGACCTTCAGTAAACTTAAGTCCAAGCTCAAGTAGCCCTCGGTTCTATGGATCTGAAAAAAAATTCCGAAGTTGACTACGAAGCAAAAATTTTTATAAAACCTAAAATATGGGGAGTAGCTTTTTTTAATGTATTTACCTTTTCATCAAAAAAAAACCTTGCCTTAATGTACGTTATAAAATTCAGTCTCATGCTTACGTAATTAAAGATATTAGGATAAATTTATGTGTTCTGTAACTGAAAAAGTAATACAAACTTTTAACCCATTAAGGACGAGCGGGAATTAAAATAGATAGATCAAGAAAGTAACTAGAGAAAAAAATTGTTTTTGAACCTGCCTCAGGAATGGCTCTGCGACAAGGTGCCATATGGCACTGCTAGGCATTACTGGGTTAATGTCCCTTTGACTTATTACTGTTACGTAACAAAAATAAACAACAAAAAAACAGCAAAGCGAACTATTATTGCTTATTTACCCGGGCTGAGCCTTACTCACTAATTTTTGTTAAATAAATTTTTTACTGCGATAACAGACATGTTTCAATGGGAATTCAAGCGTATTATTATTTGCCATGAAAGGCCACACATTTGTCAAAACATAAACAAGTTTACATATTTTTATAACATTTGAAGGGCATTTTTATACCCTACAACTCTTAAATTATTATTCCCAAAGCACTGATTTCTCTTCCATCCTTTGATAGGCTTTCAGAGAAATATTTGGTATGTATTTCAAGTAAAGGTAACTTTTGATCTTGAACTCCCCATTAAAGAATAATGGCGTCACAGTTTATCTGAATTATCGGGGAAATCAACAAATTTTAATTCATTGTTGTTGTGCGCAATCAATATTAAGAGCGTAATCGATTCAAAAGAGATCCGCCCCTTCAAAATGTGCCACGCCATGATTGCTAATTAAATAGTTCTGGATTATATATATAGCAGGGCTGCCAACTGGGGGGGAAATTCGCCAATTTCTGGGAAATAGCACAACTCTAGGGGATTAGGGGAATGACTCCAATATTTGGGGGAATTTCAAAAACCAAAACACTTAAAAAAATTTTATCAAAACATGTACGACCATATAGATGAATATTAAATAAGGTCAGCTTACAAGAAAGACTCAAAAAATCAGTACAGCATCAGGTCTAGTTTTTGTTACACAATAATTTTGAAAATAAAAAAAAATTTACTGTTGGACAATACATTACATATTTATGTACATCTTAACATCTTCTGTTGATTTCAGATCAATGTCACTAACTTCTGCCCAAATAGAATATGCCTCCCACGTTCTTGTAGGGTACTCAAAAGAACAAAAACACATTTGCGTTTTGTTCATACAATCGATGAGCACGTAATGTGTGAATAGCTAAAAAAAAAACATTATGACAAGCCAAAAAAAAAAAAACCCCGAGAGACAACATTAAATAACATGTTGGTGTGAGAATTCGAGTATAAAAGCTAAAAACTAGAATAAATCTACTTTAGTCACAATTTAAAACTAAAGAACACGCAAATTCCAGTAGAACGTGTTAATTTTTTGACAATCATTTATCGTTTAAATAAAAAAAAAAAAAGACAAAATAAAAAATTATGTTGCATAGCTCAAAATTAAACTTGACATTTGTACTTTTGTCTATGACAATTTTGACAGTATGTGCTGAAACGCCACGTCGCTGTACCGTAACCCCCAGATGTTCCCATGAGGAGAATGTTGTCTGGGCCACAGATGGTGAACAATGCCATGTTTTCAGAAATGGTTGCCTGTTGTTAACTCAGAATTGTGATCGTTTGAATCGCGCGCTAAAAGGTATGGGTATATGTTATAATTGTAGTTAGTTTTTGTAAAAGTTTATAATTTCTAAATTTCAAAACGTTTGAGTAGAATTGAAAGAAGTTCCTAAAGAAGAATGCCAAAAATTGTGTTCGGATATTTGTACATTTGATTACACGCCCGTCTGTGCTGACTATAATGGTGCTCGGAAAACGTTCTCTAACAATTGTGCATTGACTAATCATATTTGTAGGAGTGGGGAGAGTAAGTATTTATAGGGTTAATACAAATAAAGAAACTTGTAGGTATGAAGTTAAATATTTGTTAATATGTACCTATTGTTACAGCCTACAGTCTTTTCCGTCAAGAAGCTTGCGAGAGTATCGCTTAAAGAAGAAATGATTAAGAGATGTGGTGGATTTTGGAGACTTTCTTACATTGTTACTTTGTTTACATTTGGTAACAATAAATGGTAAACGCAGAAATATACTTAATTATTTTTTTTGTAAATTCTTGTAGTAAGCCTGAGATGTCACGCGAATAATAAAACTTAGCAGCATTAATAAAACTTCAGCGTTGGTTGGGTGGTATACAAGCTTATTTGTTGTGAAAATACACAAATTTCTAAGCATTACTTACATCGTCGAATAATATGAAACTTTGTTTAATTCGAGTTCATGAAAAAGAGTTTATTACTATTGATACTTGCGGGAAGTTTTAGATTTCACACCTGAAACAAGATTTGTCTGGGGTATCTCTTTCCGTGATAACTGAGTTGAATATTGAACTGATTTCGATTATGATTGCTCTTAATTTCAGTTATTTTTGTTATGATTAATTCGTTGGTTGGAGTGCCCTTTTTAATTTTTGAAAAGCTCCATTATGATTCTACATAAGCTTTCCTAGCAAACTTTATTAAGCTGTACTCAATACGAAAGGAATTTACTGTTTTTATGCCGAATCCGAAAGGCGATATTGGAAACCTTTTAAACAGAAATTTATTAACACTTATTGGTTTTGCCATTGCCTAACAACAGGTGCACTTGTCCAACTTTCTTATTATTCTTAGTCACTTCATGTTAGAATTAAGTATCAGCCCGAGACGGGAATCGAGCCCGCAACCTCAAGAATAAGACTCGAGTGCGCTTCTAACTAGGCTATAGGGGTCACATAAGTATTGTTCGTTTTCTGCGAGAATGTCATTAGTAGAAAAAACAAAACAATTTTCGAGAAAATTGCATTTAAAAGTTTTACTAATTTTTAAGTCTGAAAATTGACAAAATTTATTATTTTATTTTATTAAATTGCATATTTTTACTTATTAATACCTTATGTCTCAAGTTCATTATAAAGTTAATTTTTTTCTTCTGTACCATGAAAAATTTCTATTTATATACATAACATATATGATAAAATCAAAAACGACGGCACTTGGTTCAAAAAGAAAGTTTTGAATTTTGGTGTTGGGTTTTAAAAAAAAAAATTCATAAAAAAAAGGAGTTCTTCATTCAATCACTCGCCACTGACAAGCAACTAAGCAAAATCAATCAATGTTTTGAAATCAATTGGATAATTAGTTTTCAAAATATCAACATCACAACAAGGGCATTTTTCTAAAGTCATGATTTCGTGAAAAACGCGATTAAAGTTTCGATTGTAGAGAGAGCTCACTCGAGGTAACACACATCAAACACATATAATTTCCTAAAAATTGTTCCGATTTTCAAGATCTAGTCTGGTGCAATAACTTGAAAATCGTTGGAGATATGATGATGAAAGTTTGTGAGTATATATATTTAGTTGGTACTAATTACAATAACGAATTTGAAGGTTCTAGCTCAACTATTGCCATTTATTTCCTAAAAAAGTGCAATTTTTCGCAAAAATTTTATATTTTTACTAACTTAGATACAGCTTGGGCATGTACTTAATATTAAAAATGTATTATAGGAATCATTGAGCTTCTAACTACCAAATTTTAAATCTCCATATACTTTAATATAAGCAAAGTTGTTTAAAAACCGGAAAAAACTGAAAGCACCATCGTATTCAGCGTCCCCGAATTATGTAGAAAAGTATATTCGAGCTCTTGTAATTTTTTTGCTGGTGCACTGTGTAATTTGTATGATTCATCTTCTGGACAAAAGAGCTTATACCATGTTCCCACTTAGCCGAAATTGCGTAGTTTTGGCAAATGGTTTCGAACGAAACTGGAATTGTGCACATTGGTTTAGCTGGTTTCAGATATTGTTTAGTTTGACAGTTCATTGTTTATTTCTTGTTGTAGAATACCGGTGGCTAATATAATTATTGCTAAATATTTCGGCGTTTGAATACGAAGAGAATCAAAATCATAAACGCTAAATATCCACGAAATAAAAATGTATAGGAGAAAGCGACAATTTTCGATCATGTATCTTGTTTTACTTTAACCGCAGCCACTATACAGTCTTGCTGCCGAAGCTTCTTCGTCATTCGTTCATATGTATGACCGTTTTTTTTTCCTTACGCTTGCCTCTCCACCTTTTCTGCCCATACCTCGGCTATGAGCTTCTTTTCCCGCGTACTCTACAAATTTATTCTTTTATATTTTCGTTTCTACATATTAATCAAGTTTTACGCAAAGCAAAATATAAATGTCTGTATAGAAATGTCAGAGCATTCAGGGTTGTATTAGATTTATGCTCGGTTTTAAATGTGGTTTCGTTGAAACCACCTCATTTCCGCGGTTTCGTTTGGCATATTTTTATATGCTGAAATTGAGCATTTCAACGCAGTTTCAGCCGAAACCACGGAAATGATCGAAACCACGCAATTTCGGCATAGTGGGAACATAGTATTAAGCACTTTTATAAATACAACACTTTATACAATATACAAAACTCTGAATAAATCAATACTCTGAATAATTCATCACATTATAATTACACTTATCGATTACTGCACTTCCGCTGATACTTCCCAAACTACTTAGTACTGACTATCTTTTGGAGCTTGTTGATGTATTTATACCCAGAGAGATGCTGCTATGTGTCATGTAGATAATTCTTGATGGTTCTTGTATTCATTCATAATTTCGATATTTGATGAAGATGAATTTCGATCTAGATGATACAAACCACAAAGCTTTGTTGTTGTGTTGGTCGGATTAGAATGTTAAAATCAATAGCAACTACATAGTTTTGACAAATAACTGCTGTTTACCAGAAAGGGAGAAGAGATGCGAGTTACTAGTAACTCTACCTTGTATAAATTCACCTAGATAGAAATAATATTAAGAATCACCCGTTGATGCGGAAGTGCAACTTTTTTTTGGCACTAATGTGTGAGGGTTCGAAATATTACAAATGCGAAACAGTTTAACTATCAAAATATTACCACTTTGGATTCTTCTTACGAGTTTCACTTTTTTTGTACAGATGGCAACTATTTTCCGAAGCGGCAATCAGCTGTTTATTAATTCTTTTAATTCTGGCAATAACGCATTGGCTGATGTTACACGGTCAATGATTTGCTGTCAATGTTTTCTGTTTTTAGTCTCTTTTCATCGTTTTGTTTGATGCCCTGTTACACTATCAGTTTTTTGCTGAATGTTATTTTTTAATACTTTTATCTGCAACTATGTTTTTCCAACTAAAAAGTATTTAATTGTATTTTGGAGTGAATGAAAATTCAACAATTGGAATGGAATTGGATGGAAAATAATTATAATGACAATATGAGATAATGTTAGTGGAAATTAGCAACAAATTATGCAAAAAATATTACATTTATGTATGAATGCAGAAAAATACTGTTTAAAATTTGCAGGCTATTAAAAAAAGCTCCGCCATTTCGTTTCTTAGCCATTAAGTTACCATGTTTTAATTTTTTTAAACAGCACTCTCACAAACAAAAGCCAAACAACGCAAAGGGTGGCAAAGAAAGAAAAGTGTTCATAAGTTAGTAAAAAATGTAGTATTTTCCATCAAATATTAGTATTTTCCAATAAAATGCAACAGTGTATCTGCAGCAACTCCATTTTTTTGGAAGTGATGTAGGTTTTTTCCGTCAGCAAAAAAATTTGAGTGTTCATCCTCTTTTTTGCTCAGTGTTCATTTTTCAAAGCAAAAAAAATTTCATTGTTTGACAGTAAAACATTGATCGTGTAAGGCTGATGTTACACGTTCAATGTTTTGCTGTCAATGTTTTCTGTTTTTACTCTCTTTTCATCGTTTTGTTTGATGTCCTGTTACACTATTGGTTTTTTGCTGAACGTTATTTTTAAATACTTTTACCTGCAACTATGTTTTTCCAACCAAAAAGTATTTAATTGTATTTTGGAATGAATGAAAATAGCAACAAATTATACAAAAAATATTGCATTTATATATGAAAAAAACACAGAAAATTAATCTTTAAAATTTGCGAACTATTAAAATAAGCTCCGTCACTTTGTTGCTTGGCCATTGAATTACCATGTTTTTATAAAAATTATGAAGTAGTTTTTTAAACAGTACTCATTTTCATAAACAAACAAAAGCGAACAACGCAAAGGGTGGCAAAGAAAAAAATGTATTTATAAGTTAGTAAAAAGTCTAGTATTTTCTTAAAATATTAGTATTTTCCAATAAAATGCAATCCAATAAAAACAACAACAATTTCATTGTTTGACAGCAAAACATTGATCGTGTAACATCGCCCTTACATCGCCCTTTGTGTCAAAGTAATGCGTAATTTGCGAATTTTTTGACAATGTTTTTGTTGTTGGAAAGGTGTGAATACATGTGATTCTTTCAAACCAATAAAAAAGTTTTGAGTAAAACCGGTTCCCCAACCATTTAATTTGAATTTAATGGCAAATAACTCTTTCCGACCAATAATACCACTCCAACTCATTTTACTAAAACTTCAAATAGTCTTTTAGATATTTTCTTTATTAATAAAAAATCTAAAATCCTACTATTTGACCAAATCTCTGCACCTGAATTCTCAAGACACGATATTATTTTATTAATTTATGACTTTGAACTTAGTAATAATTCCCAACCATACAATTACAGAGACTTGTCTGTATTTTATAGTATGGCTTCTGTAGATGACCAGACATGTTTTCTACAACACCACATAAATAGACTTTTTGATACCTTTGTTCCCCTTAAAACGAGGACAGTTAAACATACTCAACGTCCGCGGTTTAATCGCAACATAAAAATGTTGATTAGTATACGCAACCTTAAATACAACCGCTGGAAAAGGTATAAAACACCAGAGTTATATATTGAATTTACTACATCCAGGGCAGCTGTGGTAAAAGAGATAAAGGGTGCAAAAACAAAATATTATGAATCGCGATTTAAAGAATCTGTTTCCAGTAAAGAAACTTGGAAACATGTTCGTGATATTGGCATTAGTAGCAAAACATTGCCAAAGCAAATAGTCACCAAAAATGATTTAAATTATATTAACTTTAAGTTTACAGACATTCCAGTTAAACCTTTGGACAATAATAACTTCTATAGTACTACCAATGTCTTAAACTCGGGAAGTACTTTTAGCTTTAATAATGTTGATCAATGTGATGTGCTTCAGGCTTTTTTGTCTATAAAATCGAATGCCACTGGTCTTGACTTAGTCCATCCTATTTTTGTAAAAGCATTATTACCAATTATATTACCTATAATAACACATGTATTTCTTGAAAAAAATTCGCTAATCACAAGTAAACAGTCTGGCTTTAGACCAAAACATAGCAGTATTACAGCACTTATTGACGTCTCGGAAGATATTCGCTGTGCTATTGAAAAGAACGAAATAATGATACTTACCTTACTTGACCACTCAAAAGCTTTTGACACTGTAAATCATGAAGTATTATGTCAGAAATTGTTAAATGTTTTTTGTTTTTCCTCGTCAGCAGTTAATTTAGTTAAATCGTATTTATGTAAAAGATCACAATCTGTATGTGTGGGTGACATTATGTCAGACCCACTATTTGTTACTAAAGGTGTTCCTCAGGGTTCTGTATTAGGACCTCTTTTGTTTATAATGTACATCAATGACTTGCCCAAATCACTCCAAACCTGCAAAATACACATATATGCTGATGATGTACAACTATATACTAGTACTGATCGTGACTCATTATATAGCCGCATAATTGACTTCAATAAAGACTTAGATATAGTAAAAAACTGGGCACTCAGAAATGGTTTGAGCATAAATCCGACAAAATCCAAATGTTTGGTTGTTTGTAAGAAACTTATTGATATTAGTAACCTACCGACCTTGAACTTTGACGGAATAGAAATTGACTATGTTAATAAGGCCAATAATCTAGGTATTATTTTCAACGGAAATTTGACTTGGGACAATCAAATCTCTTGTGCTATTGGGAGAGTATATGGTAGACTCCGTAATCTTTGGTCCGTACAGTACTTTACACCATTAAAAATCAGGCTTTTGCTCGCAAAAACGTATCTTGTTCCTGTCCTATTATATGGCTGCGAGATATTTGCAAATTGTGACACCGTTAGTAAAACCAAGCTTAAAGTGGTATATAATAATATAACGAGATATGTATTTGGACTGAGTCGTAGAAGCCATGTTTCGAAATATGCCATACAAATTTTTAGCACCACTTTTGACAATCTCTTAAAATTTCGAACAATTCTCCTGTTGCACAAGATCATATATACCAAGGAACCATGTTATCTATACAAGCGACTGACTTTCATGAAATCATTACGTGGGAAACAAATTTTAATACCATCTTATTCATGTCTGACTTCTGAGCGTCAATTTTTTATGTATGCCATCCGTCTATGGAACTCGTTAACAAACCACTTGCAGCTTATTGGCAACGCATTGCAATTCAGAGTAAGTTTGCTAAAATTTTTGAATGAGTAAACTCTTAAACTTTTGAATACTAAACTATTGCTATTATTCTTTATTTAATTTTTGATTTTCTTTGTCACCCCATATATTGACCTTTTGCTAATTGTTAAATAAATGTAAAATTAAAGATATTTTTTGTAATTTAATTAATTTTGTTGATATTGTATGTATTGCATAATTCTTACTGCCCTTTTTACTTGTTAAATTGTTTTATTTTTACTTAAATCTAATCTTAAAAATTCATATATGTAACTAATGCCTGTAATATATAAGATGTAATTCTTGTGGCATTAGGAATGCTTTGAAAAAAAATAAATAAAAAAAAAAATAAAATAAATCATTATTTTAGATCTTTTAGCTTTCAATTCCAATCATGATCCTGATTTTGGCTAACAAATGTAGAATGGCACTTGGAAGCATACCAACACAGTTTTTGAATTACTGTCGGAAGCAATCACTGCCTTTACCATATATATTTACTAATCGTTCCCCAATTTTTATTAATATATATTAACTAATTTAATCCAACTTTATAATTTCAGCTCTCCACAGACCAATTGATCAAATTAACAAAATAAGTCAAAATGTCGAAAAAAAATGCAAGTGCGAATTAGCGGTAGAAAATTTATATGTACAATTTTTTTGGGTTGTCAAATTGAAGCCACCTGATCTCATAATAAACTGCCTTATAATCCAATTTACCAAAATACCAAATAAAACCAAAAAAAATAATCAAACTAAAAATTGTCAAAAATACTGCATAATAATAAGTACAAGTATTTTAACGCACATTTAATGATTATCTACACACACATACAATAAAAGTTGCTATTAAAGCGGGAAAGTTTAGTTGAACCACTTTGGAGTAGAGACCACAATTTTGAGTGCAACCAGAGGCAGAGACTGACAGAAGCAACAGTAGCGCGCTGGCTGGCTGCAACAATATGTTGCACCTTGATAACACAATAACATCAAGTAGAGATTATTTTAGTAGTACGAATTTTTCATTCGGAAAAAATAATTAAATAAATCTGAGGTTAAACTATAAAAACAACAGCAGCGAACACAGCGTAAGCAACGCTAACAAAGTATGTTGCTGTCATACACCAATATGATGTTGCACCCAGACATCAGTGGAGATATTTCTGTTGTGTGATGTTTGCAAAAAGGTTTGTTTGGGTTTGCTGCTGCTGTTGCTGCTGCTGATGTTGCGCATGTGGTGCATTGTGGATTTTTTGTGATTTAATCAGCGTGGTATGAACGACGACGTGCTCAACTTTTTAAGGCATACACTAATGAAGATATTTAGATATTTGCTGTGTGATGGTGGACGTTTGTGGTTTTCAGGTTAATAAACTGACATTTTTTTGACGCTGGTTTTTTTTTTTTGATGTGTGTGTGAGTGTGTGTGATGAATTATTGCGACTGCATTTCATTTACAGTTAGTTAAGAAGTTTTTTGTTTACTTTTAATACTAAAAATGCTTCGAAAATGGAAGTTAATGCTGCTAGCATTTTAATTATTACATGGGTAGAGTATTTGCTTTTGCGAAAAATATTTATGTATCTCGAAAACCTTTTAATTGATTCTTAAATAGCGTGAAAATTACTAAGGCAAGTGGAGTAAGGGAGTGAGATGAAGTGAGGTTCATTTGGAAGTTGATTTAAAGCATAACGCGAATTACCTTTCGAATTTTTGTTATTGGTGTTGCCCATGTTGAAATACAGGCATAAATAATCGACTCGCATGTTGTTTGAAAACGCCCCAACATCACGCAGAAAATGTGTTGATTTTTGCTTGATTTTTTGTTTTTTACTTTTCTGTAATGCACTTTTTTGTCGAATTTTTATCGTTTTAATTGTTGGCGATTTTATGCGAAATGCGTGGTTTTTGTTTCATTTATTGTTATTTTTATAAGCCTGCAATTAAATGTACAAGAATTTCATAATATTGTTATATTTGATTAAGCAATGTTACCAATCTTTTCAGAAACTATTGGCATTAAGACTTCAATTGTTTAATCGGAGACTAGTTTCAACTCAATTAAAATATTTCAATTTAAATTTTTATGTAATAAAATATATAAAGTATGAGTATACCGAATGCGAAATTTAACCTATTGAGGGGTTATTGAAAATTTATGAGCTTCGTTACAAGCTCAGCGGATTTTTTGCTGAATTTTGGATTCCAAAAGTTACTGGCAAAATAACGTAAAACCGGGGCGATTTGGCAACCGATACCGCGCCGTCAAAATAATGATTTTTCTTGCCATTATGAACAAATTTCTTAAAAAATGTTGGACCTAGGTAATTTTGGTCTTCGGTGACCCCAACTACTTTTCGATGGGGAAAAATTTTACCAAAATCTAATAATAGGTTTCGCATCCGTTTACCCGGTATAGTTATGTATCGAATAGAGGCTTCATGTAACACCCCAAAAGGAGGGTAGGGAGAGAGGGGGGGGGTTGGTGGAGTGTTTCTGTCTAAGCAATTTTTTCCTCTCTTACATAATAAATAACTTTCTCTTAGCTATGAGACATGTACAAATTGGTCCCACGTAAATCGAAAATATGGGTTTTGGCCCCCATAGCGAGAATTTCAGACGTGATAGAGAAAATCTGAGTACAGGATCAGAATCATTGACCCCAAACTACCCTTAAAAAGTTATCAATTCGACATTTGAAACTTACGGTTTCACTGTGTAATTACAAAAATTCCAAGTGCCTTTTAAATTCTATATAAACCAAACATTTTCCACAAAAATCAAATTTCGGAGCCTCGAAACTCATTTTAGACCTATGTCGTGGAAGAACTTTTTGTTCATAATGACAAGAGGAATCATAATTTCGTACGGCGCGGTATTGAAAAATTTTAGTCCATATAAATCGCTGCGGCCTATTACATAGCCAAGAAATTTCGAAAGAACCATAAAGTAATTTCAAATTAATTGGAGGGCAATGCTGTTATTTTATATAGCTACTGCTTTAAAATCTTTAACTCATAATGATCATTAACACTAGGAACACTACTGACTTATACATAAATTACATTAGTTAACCCTTTAATGATCACAGTTTCACCACTGTTTTGGCTTCTTATCATTTTTTTTACCAAACTTAATACCAATACCTTTTTTATGAATTCTATAATAACATTCGTTTTTTTTAAAACCATTATTGCTCTTATAAAGTAATACTTAACTTTAGAAATTATAGAAATTAAAAGCACATCATATTTTTTCAATAAAATCGGTGTCCTCGCGAATTAATTGGGTCAATACGAAATTTGATGCCATTTTTGTATTCTCTTTATCTCAACCTAAGCTACTTCTCGAATGTCTTATGGTCGATTCACTTTGACGACAGCAGTTACACAAACACACGATTACGAAATTCTGTCAGCTACAACTGTCGCCGTGTCGTCAGCTACTAAACACAATGGAAGCGGCACCACCTGCAGCAAACAGAGCCAAAAAAAACAAAAGCAAACTCTCTTCTCTCTCTGTCGCCTGTCAAATTAGAAATAGATTTAAAATTGGCTAAAGCCACAATTGTGGTCGGTGGTCATGTGGTCGTGTCGTCGCCAAAATAATTGTCTCCATAAGAACATGTTATTTTTTATAATTTGACAGATGCAGTCGTGTAGCTGCCGTCGTCAATGTGTATGGTGCATTACGCGGCAGCTAGCACCTGTGTATAACTATTTTATAAGGTTTATGATTTTTCCAGGTACTCCTTTGCATACCAGTGCTCTCCATATTGCCCCATGTTTGAGAGTATCGAAAGCTTTTTTAAAATCGATGAAGCAAAGGTAAAGAGGTGTACGCCACTCAACTGACTACTCTACAATCACCCTTACACTATTGATGTGATCGATGTGTGAGCAGAGTGGACGGAAACTTGCTTATCTTAAGCCCTTCTATTAATTATGTGGGCTATGATTTTTTTCACCATACTTAGCAATGTTAGTTCTCTCCAGTTTCTGCATTCGGATAGATTACGCTTTTTCGGAACAAGGGTAAAGGGTAAAAAGAAGGCGTTATTTCTTTCGACTCGGTTGGAATCTTTTCCGAGGTCCACACGTCTTTTACAAAGGGAAGCAGACTCCAAGCGCTCGATTGGGGGTCATCTTTGAGAAGCTCTGGGTTAATGTTGTCTGATCCTGGCACTTTGTTTGCTTTTAGGGCTTTATTTTCATTTGATATTCCACTCAGGTTTGGACAGGTGGTGGAAATATCTCGTCTTATTAGATGGCGTGGACAGTAGCACGACTTAACGGGCTGTAAAGAGATTTGTTGAAAGCAACTTTTTATAATACCTCGCCCATATATAGATTTGCTTATCTTTAGAGGTCGTTAACACGCCATTTTCGCCTTTTACCGGTTTGGTGGTTTTAAACGTAGTATTCGTTAACTGGCATACAGTGAGATAAAGATCGCGAGTACGGCGTGTTTCTGCAGCAGCCTGTGCTTTACTGGCTAAATTTTCAATCCAAATTCTTTTGTCAGTTCTAGCACTTTTCTTGATTTGTCGGTCGATCTCGCTATAACGTAGTTGCAGTGCAGCGTTAGAAGTCTAGTTTCAGCACAGTTTGGTTGATTTTTTGTTGTCTTACGCTTGATTTGAGATCCAACACTTGAGTTTATTCACTTTAAAGCCTATGTGCTCTTCCGCTGACCTTAAAAAAAATTGTTTAATTCGCTGCCAGTTGTTTGCTTGTAGTTGAGCTGAGACAGTAGGTGCATCTATTGCTTCCACAAATGTGGCAGATGAGATTACTTGTTTCAGTTTTTCTACGTCGAACCGCCGTTGTTTCTTTGGTTAGGTATCACTGACAGCAGCAACTCTGAGGAAAATCACCGCAATGAGAAGATGATGATTGCTTGCAATGTCGGCCCCTCGCTTATTAAGTACATCCATAAGAGAACCACACCATTTACTAATGGCTAATGGCTATGTGATCGATTTTATTTTCGGAGTTACGGTCGGGTGACGTCCACGTTGTTTTATAGATTCGCTTGTGACTCAATACCGTTCCACCAATGATTAGGTTATTGCTGGAGCATAATTCGGTGAACATCTCACCATTTTGCGTGAGCGTGCCTAGACCGTATTGACCCATTGTCTCTGCGCAGCTTAGGTTAGAGCCACTATTAGACTGCTATAATCCTTATTTCTTTAGATGAATGTATTTATGTCTTTTATTCTTATGCCATAATGTCCAATTGTCAGAAATGCCCTTAACATTTTTACTTTATTTAGTAAATATTTATATATTTTTTTGGGCAAATACAAAAGAAATGCATGCAGATATGCATCATTCCATCAATCACCATGAAATCGATTAGTTCTATGAATTTTGAATGAAAAGCAAAATATGGAAAATTCCTTCAAATTCCAATGTAACAAAAGAAGGTTTTAGCGAAAAATTACTCCAAAAAATCTGCTTCAAGGTAACCCCATTGACCAACGTCAGATACTTTAACTCTTTCAAATATTAGTTGCTACTGTTTTTTTTTATTAATCGATTAATCAAATGCGATTAAATGTTATTGCGTTACCAATAAACGCCAAAAATTATAAATACTTTCAAAAGTAGATTTGACAGCTTCTTAGGCGTTGCCAAAAATCAATGATTTTCTGTTTTATTTATATACCGGTTACTTGCACTTTTCGAAACGTGCCACTTTTTTTTATAGCCCTGTGTTATCAATTCAATTGGACACTTAGCATAAAATCATAACATTACCTTAGTACAATCGAATTCCCAAATGAATTTGGCATTGATTTGAAATTTGTTTGTGTTGAATTTTTCGCAAAATTTGCTCCAATTGCATTTTAATATGTCCCATGTTTTGTTTCTTTTATATTTTGCAAATTTGTGTTTATTTTTTTTTTTTTTTTTGTGCAAAACAAATAAAATCAAAATAATTTACCACGCATGCCTCAAGAATTACAAATCATATGACAAATATGTAACAAATGAGCATGTTACATATTTTATTTTTTATCAATGAAAAAAGATCTCCATTTTTGATTTAAGTATTTTCAGTTAATTTTTTACATGTATGCGTGGCACTTTAAGAACTTTAGCAAGAAGGTTGAGAGAGTTTATCATATTGCGTACTTTTGATCTTTCTACATCATTCATACATACCTACAGCATGCAGCATATCAAAGAAAATCGACAAGATTATTATCAATTTGGAACATGTTTCATATTTGTTAATGTCATTTTCAATTAGAGCGATATAAATTATATTCTGCAATAACATACCGTGAGGCAGAATGCTTTAAATGCGTTGAAAAATTATACAAATCTGTCAATCTATTAGGAAAGAGCCTATTTGGTTTCTTTTAAATACTTTCCACATATTTGCTTTTTTATTAAAATTATCATATTTTTTTATTAAATTTTTAGATTAAAATACATTTTTTCGTATTTTGAAATCAAAATAAATTTTGATGGTAGATTTAGGAGCTACAAAGATTTAAATGGTGGTTTCTAGTTTTTATAGCGGGCACAATACCAATTGAATAAGCTTTACCCTGTTAAACTAACTATAAAAAAAGGGTCATAACTCTAGTTTGCATTTCATATATAAAATCGGTGGGTGAACTCAAAAAAAAGTGGAACAGTTAGCGAGATATTCATTTCATTAAAAAGCCGGAAATATTACCAATTAATATCTCCGACCTTTTCATGAAATTTATGCAAATGAACTTACATGAAAGGTAATTGAATTTTCTATCTATTCCGTTTACAAGAGTTCCCAATTAGATTATTGGTTTATGCACTATTTATGAATTTATTGACGATTTTTTATACAATTTCGCAAATAATTTGATTCAACTGTGAATTACAAAAAGGATATGTTTGCCCCGGTTTTTTTATTGTGAAGTCCATGAAGTCCAATTTAATTCAAAGAAAATAAATTTCTGTCTATCGAAACCGGTTGGAAAATATATAAATTATAATACTACATTAAGAACTCATCATAGTCGGGGACTAACTTAACCAACCTTGTAATGTCCAACCAAAATGGTGAAGAGATACGAAAAATTAATTTAAAATATGTTATTGTTAAAACTGCGTATAAAAATATTTGCTCATGCATAACTGAATGCGCAATCATTTTTCGTAGGCACGCAGTCGCATAATGGTCACACCTGCACATTAAATCTTAACCGCAAGTGTCATCTAGTAAGAATGTGAGATTTAGCTGTTTGTGTGAGCGCTTATCACTCTACGCTACGCATGCGCATCAATGTATGAAAACATTAGTGCATAAATGGTACTTATTACTCACATGTAGGTGTATAGAAAATAGAGTGAATGATGATCGTTGCGAACGCATATTTTAGCTAATAGCTACTACTAATACTTAGAGATAGGGACAGTTAAGCTAGTTAGCTATATTTCTGCTTCTGAAAATTTGCTCAATTCCTTTGCAACCGTAGAAGACACAAGTTCTAGCAGGAGCTTGAACAAGAAAATTTATTTTCTTGATTTTTTTTGAATATCGGTAAAAGCTTATATTAAATTTGTGCCACATTAAAGATAATAAAAATTTATTAATTTAATGTTAAAACTACTATAAAATCAGTGAAGTATAATAAAAAGAAATAAAACGTAAGTTAACCCTTAAATTAAAAATTAGTTAAAATAGTAACTAAGTACTTTTTGGTACAGTCACCACAGGTATTTCTACAACCTACCTACATACATACAATTTTCTTCTCGGATGGGAATTTTTAGTCACAACCTCAATAGTGGGTTGCATGCCTCCATTAGGTGAGTAAAACTCAAAATTTGTTTGTACGAAATCCAGAAATTGAAGATAATCCTATTAATTTAATAGGAGACACCTCCATTTTGGTTAATGTGGGGTCACCTAACGGACCTACCTAACAGTTCTACCTAACGGACCTAACCTCATTTACGAAAACTCACATGGAAATCTTCTAAAAGCAAATTAAATTTTAAACATTATCTGCAATTCAGTGAAAGCCCTCATGGAGCCTTAAGTGAAATCTACAATTAAATATATCTAAACCAACCTTACAACTATTGAAATACATGCTAGCTTAAATCTAACCTTAACCTAGCTATACATACATAGTGCTAAACCTAACCTAGAAAAAAAAACATGAATTCATCTTAAAATCTAAACCTTAAATTTTCTTAAAACTTAACTAGTTAAATATTAAATTAAAGAAAAAGATTAAAATGTGTTAAATATTAAAAATTAGTAACATGCGAATATCTTAAGTGCTATATTTTATAAGGTAGATTTAAGGTAAATTAAGAACAAGAAAAAAAAAGTGAATTTACAAATACGAATTTAAGTGTCATGCGATAAATAAGTAGCGTAAAATAATGTTAAGGTGCCACACTATTTTATCCAACATAAATTAAACATGTTCATTAAAAGCATCATCGTCGTCGCTGGGCCCAACGTAACTTCGATGGAGCGTCAATCTATGTACGTAAGTTAAAACAACAAAAATTTTATATTATAAACCTTAAATATAGTTTGGCATTATTATTATTAAATTTTTTTATACTAATGATTTTGTTTGAGTATATTAAAGAAAGCGTTAAGTCAAAGTCATTTATCTCTCTTTACTTACTTTACTTACACTCTCTTTTTTTTCGTATCGGTATCTTTACAGTATAGAACAATTTTACAAATAATACTGTTTATTTTTCTCTCTTGAATATCAATAATGTTTTTCTATTGTTTACAATACTATTTTCTACTACTAATTTTTTCGGTTTCTTAAATTTTAGTCCTTTTGGATATATTTTAAGTTAAGTATACTATGGATAAATTTATAAAATGAACATCATATTGTTCGAAATTAATTTAAATATTTCTTGGTTTTTGTTATATTAAAATGAATTAACTTTCTTTTGTAATTGATGAAATGTAAGGTAAACATTTTAGTAGTGTGAGCAGAAGTATCTCTTTGGGTTAATGAAACAACAAATATTCTACATTAACAGGTTGGGTGGGTAGAGACCTAGAGGGAAATATTCAGCTTTCCTCCCTCACTTCTATAGTTTCATATGCCCAGTAGTAAACATTTGTACGTCAGTTAACTGAGGTCAATCTGCTGGTTTTCTCAGTTTGTCTTTTTATCTGCTGCATACGTTTAATTTATGTGATCCTCCTTGTAGCATGACGGCGAAGCAAGCCCACTCCCATTTTCCCTGAGCTAAGTCTGAAGCATAGCTAGGTATGCAGCAACCGCTTTCAAGTCATGTGCCACGCATCTCAGACCATCATATATGCAAGAAGGTAAAGGTTCGTTACAACCTTTCATCAATGATTCGGACTTCAAAAACAGCTTCTCCAGTGGCGGGATTATTATCGTCATCTCCATTCAACAGGATCATACCTTTTGTATCTGTCACCAGATTTCCGTTTTCATCCTTCCAAGCAGCTTTGACCTTCAAACCGTTACTTTGGTCTTCAAACCGTTACTTTGGTCTTCAAACCGTTACTCTGCTGTCTGTCAGAGAATTTTTGAACCTCGTTTCTGTCACCAAACATCTTGATGTTATCCCACTTATGTCTTTCTGCTTCTTTGTATCACTTCTATTTACTGCGTTTCTTGCTTCAGCAGCATTGCAAGCACCAAGTTCTCTCCGTAATCTCTGCATAATCTGAATATTTTTCACAAAATTTTCGTATTCATTCTTACAGGAATAATCATCATCGCTTTTTATTTTTTGATAAAAATTAAATTCCGGACAAAAGTTTTAATTTCCGAACGTATGGTAGACCTACGTATTAAATAATAGAGTTGCTTAAAATTTCTTAAATAACATAATTTTTTGCTACACTGTACGCCTGTCATTATGAACGCCCTTATGATTTATATTAAAAAAAAAAAAATTATGTGTCTGCAAGCACTCACAGTAGAAGTGAAACTATGTTGTTTATTAGAAAATTGTTAGAAAACAATTATAAAACATTCTCTTGAAGTTTTTGCAGTCCTCTTCTCTCTATTTTGTTGTTGCTTTTCCTCTGTTTATACTCTCTACACTTATTGGCACTAACACGACTTAGTACACGTATGGAAGGAAAGTTCAGTTATATGCAATCAAGCCGAGATTTCTACATCGTCTCTCTCACTAAAACACATTCGATAAAACTCCGAGAAGTCGCCTCTCTGCTTAATTATATATAGCAGAATAACAACAGCATAACTTCGTTTCTTATTAGTTTCGTATGAGTGCAACAACAACGCGACTTCCGTTACAAAATTTTCGATTTACCCTCGCTAAAGAAGTTTAACTTCAAAAATATTTATTTATTTATGTAAGTCCAAAAAATGCACTTAAGCGAGCGCGTACTACAATAAATAATTTTTTTTTTTTCAATGAAATTTCACTGTTTTTTAAAAAGATGAAAATACTTTTAGATGAGACTTCAACTATGGTCGATCACATGATGATTTTCATGTTATTCAGCCAGCAAACATGTGACTTTAATGCAGCCTAATTGACGAATGACTTTGTAACACTTTAAAGTAAGCAACTTAATTGAATATTGAATATATTGAATGTGTTTAATCTTTTTAAGCTTAGAGTAAATGTTTTCAAATTATAATAGGTATAATCTTTTTGTTTTGCATTTGTTTATTGAAGTCTCTTCTATATAAAGTAAGTGCATATAATAAAATGTAATTGAATTCAATGGGTTTTGACTTCGCGCTTCAATAATTTCTACAACTGATTTTTTGATTAAAAAAGTAGTTGTAAGTTCATCGAATAGTTTTAAATACTTGATTATACAGGGTGACAATCGTAAATTGACGCACATATTTCAGCAGTTATTTTCAAAAGGACGTACTTCCATTAAGTACAATTAAGTGTTAACATTGCTGAATATATAAGCATTCATTTGAACCCCACCTCATCCAATATAACCTCCTTTAGCCTGCACACATGCCTTCAATCGATCCGGAAATCGTAGGACTGTTCGCCGCAGGACTTTCTGGTCAATTTCAGTCCAGACTTTCTCTAATGAATTTGTCAGCGACTCCAGACTGTGGTGTTGAGATGCACAAGCCTTACTCTCTAAAATACTCGAAATAGAGTAGTCCATTGGATTCAAGTCTGGGGAGTATGGTGGCCATTCTTGAGATGTTATGAATCCAGAAAAATTGTCTTTTATCCATGTTTGCTTTAATTTTGCCATGTGGGAAGGTGTAGAATCTTGCTGGAAAGTCCAGTTTTCATTTCCAAATGTATCTTGGGCCCAGGGAAGAACATGTTCATTTAAAATGCTCCGATAAACAACCTGGTCAATTTTAACACCTCTTCAACGAATATTAGAGGGGTTCTGGCATTAGCGGAAACTCCAGCCCATACCATAACGGAAGCTGGCTTTTGAACTCGGCCAACAGTCCTGTTTTGTTGCGATGATGATGTTAGCCACATTCGGTCATTTTGCGCATTGAAATGTTGTTCAACCGTGAAAATCTTTCTTTTTTTGTGTCAGATCTTGAGCTTTTCGGAGCTTGTACGGCTTAAGGTTAAGCTTTGATTTTGCAATGATTCGCACTGTTTCACGGTTTACTTCCACTTCCTTAGCGACTTTTCTCATTGAGCGCCTTGGATTTCGCTTGATTCGTTTACGAATTTTTTCTGTTAAACCAGTAGTGGCAACTGTTGAAAATTTTCCCCGGTTTCTATCTCCAAAACCCCCAGTTTCATTATATCGAATAATAGCTCGGTCTACCGTACGACTTGACAAATTTAAAGCCTTTGCAATTTGACGGCTACTATAATTTGCCAAATGAAATTTCATAATTTCACGACGAATATTTTCCTTGTCCTTTTTTATGGAATTTTCAAAATGTAATTACAAAAATTCAAATGAAATTAAAAGCAAAGCCAATGATGAATGAATTTGCTTTTTAAATTAAAGTAACGGTAAATGGCAAAGCTTGCTGCAGAGTATTAAACTTGCGTCACTTTACAATTGTCACCCTGTATATGTATATTTGTTAAAATTTTTACTATTTTTATATAAGTTATTGCTACAACAGAACCTTTAAATTTTGGCTGAGTTTAACGGAGACTTGAAAAATCAAAGATATAGCTGATAGAAATTTTCTATTGGATATGTTAATGAGATATCAGTTTAGTCTAATAATACTAGTTAACACGGAATTTACGGCCGGAATCTTTTACACCATTTCTATATCATTTTTGGGTGCTGTTTATTTAATGTTGAAAAAAAAATATCTCTACTATATATTTTTGAATGTTTGTATGTATGTATGTATCAAGTAAGTTCGTGAGCGGACTCGAATAAAATAAAAAAAAGGAACACGTGCAAGTTGGAGGCAGTTTTGTCTGATCTCAAAAACCCATTTTTTTCACTAACATTGGTAATTTAGCGATTAATTCCCGAAGATGTTACCAAGAGCTATATTTAAACCGAAAATACGTGATAAATTCTCTCATATAAATTACCTCCTTCATGAGATTATAAAAAATTTACATTAGTTTTGGCGCAATATCTTTTAAAAGGTGAGCACCTCGGAAACGAAAATCTTAAAAATTACGTGGCTAAGACGGACAAGCCATTGAGATTAAACCGGACATTGCATCATTTAGTCAGAAATGTGCCACATATGAGCAATTTTCATGCAGAAATTGAAGTATAGTTTTTATTGCACAAAGTTTAGTCCTATTAGGTTCGAACGAGATCGGTCAAAAACTCGTTGGAACCTAGTTGGAGGGGGTAGAATTTTGACATTTTGGCCAAACAGCCCCTGTTTCGGATCCATATTGAATTCAGAAAATTTTGTCCGACCCGTTTTCGATAGATTTGTATGCAATTTTTTGGAAAAAAAATCCAAGATTTCACTATTTTTTTCAAAATTAAAAATAGTTTTGGCTTCTTTTTTTTGGGTCAAAAGAAAGCTCAGGTATCTTCCTTTGAGAACTTTAAAAGTGCGCTGAGACTTGTTTATCCAGCATAATGAACGTCGGATAACTACAAATAAACTTTGTGTAAGATTGGTTTTCAAAGTGGGTTCACATGAGATGAAATTCCCGTTATGATTCTATACAAAACATCTTATGTTTTATAAGTTTCAATGGTATGAAATATGTTAGAAAAAATAATGTTGGAATAAAATTAATCCTTGTCTTCAGTCTCAATGTCGGAGAATCAGTTTAGCAATTTATTGTCGATGGTTCGAATGCAATCTACTCATTTTGAATGTGTCTACAGGTTCTGAACTCAATAAAACAGCAATAATAAACTGTACGCAGGGCCGTCGAGAGAAAATTCGGGGCTGGTGATGATAACCTCTGCCCGCCCCACCCGCCACCCCCTGCCCTTATCTCTTCCCACCACAAATGATACAATAAATATCTTCGTACTGCTCACTAAGGAATATGTTTCAGAATTCGGAATATATAAAAATACAAAGACAAATATCAAAAAACAAAATTTATGAATATGAATATCTGTATAATATGTTTCCATTTTACTTTAATTACATTAAAAGTTTTTCTTATCAACTCTCATAATGTGCATAATTCATAAGTACGCCTTTCTTGCTTTGCCTGATGGGAAGGAATTGATGATCTCTTCAAAATTTAATTTTCTTGCTAATTTCGCTTCCAGGCATAGAGTGGCCAAACTTGACACTCTAGTTTGAGTTAAGCAGGATCGATGGAAGTTTTTAATTCTTTTTTAATAAAGGGCCCGGGCCCGTCTGCGAAATGTCTTCACGATTGATAGATGATTAACCCGATAAATAGCTTTCATGGTTTGTAATTCAATTTTCAGACGCATAGAAGCTTGTTAAAGTTTTTCTGGATTTTAGGATTTGGATTGAAATTCGGGCCCCCTGAAAAACTCCAGGCTCGGTGGAAATCCCACCCGACCCACAACGAGAGGTCGTCGGGCTTGACTGTACGGTTTAGACTCATATGGCCATTGTATAAATTGAGAACATTCAAGTTTACAAAACTTGTTTCTTAACGTTTTTCCTTTACAACTGCATTTTTCTTGAATTCATGACAAATTTTAAATACTTACCTTATAATACGAGAACTTAATTTTTGCTGACTGAACCCAAAAAGTTTTAAAAAAAGAATTTTTGCTCTGAACGCTGACTGAACATGTAGACGACTGACGTCATTCTAAATCTACAAAATGTCACCAAAGGCGCATTCACAGAGAGTTGAAAACTCAACAAGGTTTGAGTGATAAATAAATGATATGGCCGATTTAGTCCCATTCTCGGTTTTGCCCCACCCTCCCGTACGTAACTATCGAATACCATCAAAGGATATTGTCTTAAATATCCATGATTGGTGTTGCTTTATTTTCTAAAGTATATTTTTAAAATATTTAATTGCAAGACTCCATTATTCTTTTAAGTAATAAAACAAATTTTGTATGAACATATATGATAAGGAATTGAATAAATTTATTTTCAGCATTCGAATACAAAATTCCACACGCAGTTTATTAAACATTTTAATTGTATAAAAATCACATAAAAGTAAAATGAAAATTTATTTATTTGTTATAATATGAAACCATTGAATGGAATTGCGGTCAATTGGAGAACAAATGCGTAAATTAAACAAGACCCTGAAGCAAAAAGGCCAACAAGCCTTAACCACAAATCAAATTTGGTTTTTTACACAATCTTACAATTCTATGCAGACAAAACCAAATAGACAAACAAAAAAACACAAACAAAGAACCACAACAAATCTATTGGTATTTAATAATAGTAATGATAGCAAAATAGTAGTAGTACCAGCAAAAGCAAAACAATAACAATATTTCAATTCAGTGGTCAGCTGATCAATGAATTTGAAAGACAAAAAAAAATAAAAAAAATAAAATTTAAAAGCAAAAACAAGAAAAATAGTAAATTGATCACATGATGACTATCATATAAAAAAAAGCAAAGTGCGGGGTCAGTTACGCACACAACATTCGGAGGCATACAGCAGCATCCAAAACAGCAAACTTTAATTAAAAGTGGAAAGTATTCCCAAATATGTATGCATACATACTGACATATACCTACTGAATTAACCAATAAAGGAAAAACGTTAAGTACCTACATACATACATATCTAAAAGCAAAGCCAGTGTGAATTATTATGGGCGCTTATTAATTGATGGTCGAGATTTTTCGACTTGAACATCAAAGGCATCAGTACCAACGCCTCTTATAAGTAAATAACTATTATACAATATTATAATAATTGCATGGAGCATTCAATATGAGATGATAAAATGGAACCGCATCCGCGTGCGCACGCTCACCCGCGCCAAAATACAAACTCGCCTAGATTGTTAGACTGCGTCTTGCTGCTACTAAAATTAAAAGCAAAACCTTTTTTTTTATTTTTACTTTCTAATTTTACAATGCACAAAAAATTCAAGTCTGACACGCAGTCGAGGCATTTATTTAAACTTATTTTTTTTTTTTAATTTTTTTTGCTTTTTTGTTTTTATTTATTTATTTTTTTTTCTTTTTGATATCACGTGGTGCAATACAATTTCAAGAATAATTTGTTTTAATTTTGTTAACTGTTATTTTAGATTTATCTAACGATTTATTTTTATTATTACACAGAGTTGTGGAAATTAATTGACAATTTATAGTTAGACTCTACAGTTTTACAATAGTTGATATTGGCTTTAGTCAACTCGTATAATTAGTTTATATACATAACACCCATAATAAATATTAATGTGTATTTGTAGTTATAGATAATATATTTTTAATTACAAATGAAGTTCTAATCTGATTTACAGTCTTAAATTTTAATAATAATAATTTAAATTACAATCAAGTTGAACAATGAATTAATTTAGTATTAGTAAGTGCAGGTTATATATTTAAAATGTGTGATTTATGCAAATCACAAGTTCAAGCTAGAACTCATACTATGTTTTGGAGATATATGTACGAGTATGTTCATAAAATAGTCTTTTCACTAAAATAAACTCATCTTACACCATGGAAACGCCCATTGCTTCTCAATAGAAGGGGCAAACAATTTTAATCAGATAATATTATAGGTAACCATCTATAAGCAGTGGAAAATTACATCCCCTACAACTTTTTCAAATTTCTCGGGTTGGAAAAATCGACTTTTTAGAAAGTATTATTTATTGGAAAGTGTTGTATTGGAAAGAATTATTTTTCAATAATATTCTCTAAAAATTTCAGATGAAAATTTCAAATACTATAAATTCGTTTGTCAAGACTTTAAACTCATTTTGCTCAAGACAATGTTTTTGGAACTGGCGTTCCCGATATCTTGAAAACCATTTAATCGATCGCGCAGTGATTTGATTTCATACAATGACGGGACTAAATTAAAGGGTTTTCCATTAGGGACATAACAATTTCGTATCTTTATATGAACGCATGGTTTCATCATGGTTAAGTTCAGGAACCGGCAACGTTTGGAAATTATTAAAAACTACTACCGAAGTTAAGAGCGCTTACTCCAATTTTCGGTAGTAATACCGTCGTGCTACCGTCAATGGCGAGCGCTATCGTGTTATGTTGGAAGATTATTTGTGTCTAGAATTGGATGATCTTGACAACAACGATATGTGGTTTCAACAAGACGGTGCCACTAGCCACACAGCACGCGTCACAATCGATTTATTGAAAGGAAAATTCGGTGTACGTGTTATCTCTAGAAATGGTTCGGTGGAATGGCCGCCTCGTTCATGCGATCTAACTCCATTGGATATATTTTTATGGAGCTATATGAAATCACTAGTCTATGCCAGCAAGCCAGCAACTTTAGACGAGCTCAAAGACAATATCAAACGCGAAATTGCCAACGTTCCGGTCAAAATGTGTGCGAGAGTGGTGGAAAATTGGGTCCAAAGAATCAATCGCTGTAAACGGGCTTGTGGTGGTCATATGACCGAAATCGAATTATATTCATAAAATGTAATGCTTGCACTACACCCACAATAAACTCGAATTCAATGTCTCAAAAAATTTTGTGTTTTATTAATAGATAAAATTGTTATGTTTTTAATGGAAAACCCTATAGAAGAAGCGCTCTGATTTTGATGAAATTCCGTGGGCTAGTAAATTTTAGGTCGCTAAATTCAAATCTGAAGTTTAATTGACCTGTTTTGTTTTCGCCACAAACTAAGCTTAAAATTGCAATTTTCGTCATATTTGGTAAGCTATAGTTGAAGAATAATCTTGATCTTCAAGAAATTTACTTTATTTAGTTACTTCGATATTGAACTTTTCAGAAAGTTGGTTTTGAGTTTTTATTTGAGTCCTTCAGTGTTGGAATAAAAGTTATATGTATAAATGACTGCAACTTCGGACTTTTTATGCTTTTAGTCATTTTTCAGCATGATTGCATACTTTTAGGGTTAACAAAAAAGTTTAATTCCCAAAAAAAAAAAACGTGTTCAGAGGATGTTTTTACATATTCCGAAAGGTGCCTTATAAAATAGGGAAAAAATCCAGGAGTACATTTTTACATATTTTCTAGATTTTGATGCTTTAAAAACTGGAAATAAAGCCCTTAGTAGAGAAAAGGATCTCTAGAAATCGTTCACTCTTCGAAAATTTCTTTACGTTGAAATATTTGAAGGATAAAATAAATAAATATATAATTTAATTGTTTCATAAATGAGCTTGTCAGTGTGTGCATATTTATTTCCTCACGCTGCCCAATTTTTGACCCAGAAGATGTCTCGATTTCAAGTGCATGCATTAGCGTTTTCTTCTTTTACCTGTCTCGGTGTAGTGTAGAGAAGATTTTGAACAGCAACAAACTTACAAGTTTTCTTTCCCATGAAAACAGTGGCGAAAGGGAAATCTTCATACAGGGAAGGAGAAAACTTAAGTCTTCGAGAATTTTTAGCGTTGAAAGTGAAACCGAAATACTGCGCTTAATTTTAATTCGATCCTAAAAGTATGCACAAGTTTTACGTTATAATTTAATACTCTTGTTCATCGCTATGGTTGTGCTGTTGTTTTTTTCCATAGCACCCTAAAAATATGCACAAGTTTTTCGTTGTAATTTAATGCACTATAATTGTGCTGTTCTTACTTTCTTTCATTCGTGTTTGAACATATGTAAATCTATGTGACTTGCACAATAGTACCGCAAATCCAATTTACGTGTGGATACGAAAAAAACATGTTCGGGGTGCGAAGTTTAATCATCAATCGGAAATAAAAAAAACTAGCGGGTCAATCGGAACTAGAAATATGCATTGCATAATAGTTATTTTTCCTACATTTTTTTTGTCAGTTTCTTTAACGAGGATCCAACAGAAGTCATTGATCATGTACTTATTCCAAAATTCTAGAGTCCATGGCCTTCATAACCCAGTAAAATCGTTCTTCGCTTGTCGCTTCTGGCACCCAAATTTTGTGGAAAGAAATTCAAGTGCGAATCGTAGAAATGAGGTTTTAATGATATGATTTTTATAGTAACTCAAATGCTTAGCGATAGTTTCTCTACAGTTGGGTACCTTTACATTTTCCAAGAAGTATGTGGTACCATTTATGAGTTTTCCAAAAAGTGGATTCCACTATAAATGAAAGACTTTCAAACACAATGTTTACGAGAACTTTCTTTAATTTTTGGGCTCACAAATTCTTCCTCCAATTCAACTTGTTCATCCATGTCTATTGCCAGTATTATTAACATCGCAAAAAATAATAAAAAGGGAACCCACCCAAATTCAGATTCGTGTTAAAAAGTCACAAATACATTCAAAAAAGTTAATGAAAGGACTGTAAACTAGTGTATCCGAAGACCCTACATTCATTCAAACCAACGAATATTTCAAATGAAAAAATTATGTAAATCATTGTTAATTTATTTCAACTTAAAAATAATTTAACAATAATTGTGCCAAATAATCACCACTCAATCTCAAAAAAAAAAAAAAATTTTTGTTAACAACCAATAAAAATAAAATCATCTAAAAGTAAAAAGACGCATGTGAAGAGTTCAAAGCAAAAAGTAATTTTGGATAAACAAAATTGAGATCAAACCGCATTTTATAAAAATTTCATATTGATTTTTAACCCTCTAGTTCCCAAGCCCGCCTCTAGACGGCCTTTACCAAAAGGAATGGCATAGCCACCATAATGGTTTTCTGTTGCTACATTTCATCATATCGTTTAGGGAATGCCCCAAGCTTTTAATAAAATGCTTCAGTTATGAGTTATGATGCGTATTACAGAATTTAGTGACAGTCAAAGTCAAAAATTTTCGAAAAATAGGGAAATTAATTATTTTGATTGTATTTGGGATAAAAGGATAAAAAAAATAAATAAAATACTTCACGTCATTAAAACAAATTGATAAAAACTCATTCAGGAACAAATAATTTTAGGCTTTCAAGCTTTCTCACTTCATAAAACCACGCCCATTCGTTTTTTTTTTTTTGGGTTTTTAAATCAGTTTATGATTTTTACGCCAATATTAATCAATTCCGATTTTTTTTATCATTCAAAAATTTGGGAACTAGAGGGTTAAGTTTAAATTTATTGCAATTATTGAAAGAAAACATAACAAAGTTGTATTAAGTATTATTATTATAAATATTTTTTTTTTATATTTTTACGCAATTAAAACAAATCAAAGAAAATAAATGTTATTTACCTCTATTGGCCCGACCCATTTCAACGCATAAGATGTGAAATATCGGATTTCATAGATAAAGTTGAATCTTTTTAAATTGTTCACTTATGAAAGTTGTTAACATATTTATCGATTTTGCACTACGTACATACACACATAGACACAATATTTTTTCTTTTTTTTATATTATCATTATTTTATCATTATTGTAGTTGTTGTTTAATTTTTGTAATAAAAAATTACGCTTACAAAATGCAGAAATATTTATTTCGTTTCAAATATTTTTCTTTTTTTTAATTGCGAAAAATCACATGACTTTATGATCGACATTTATGCTCTCTTCAAATTTTAGCTATGGATTTTGTAGTAACGCATACATTGAAATCGGTATTTAAGATGCGTGACCCTGATTCATTCAAACTCGCAGTTGTACACACTCCAATTGAGATGTTACAATTTTGCGTGACTGTCAACACAGTAGAGCGTAATGAATAGTTAAAATGCTATAAAAATCGGATACATAAATATTTGTACAATTGTACGGAAATTGCAGAAATATTGTGATCTCTATGTAACTTGTTTTTTTTTTTTTATTTTATAGGCAAACTAGATTGTGAATAAACACCCGGCGTGTGGTTTTAAATAAACTTTAAAGTTTCCCGGGTGATTTATTAAATTAACCAAATTTTTGTATTACGTTTGCATGAGGTACTCCCGTCGTAAAAGTTTATTATTAATATCTTTAATTTTATTAGGTCACAACTAACGCACAACTTCCGATCTAATTATTATCTACTTACTAAAATCAAAACGTATATAAATTAAAAAAGTTACAAACAACTTTTTATATCTAAAATATATTTAGGTAAAAAAATATAGGCATAATAAAACTAAAAAAAAAAAAATTTAGATACTCGTACATAAAATTTAAATGATTGAAAAAAGTGTCTCACGTTTCACATTTTCATAAAATAAGTAGAAAACAAAAAAAACTGAAACATGTTTTTTGCATGAAAAGGCGTAGATATTAAATGAAAATTTAGTGTAACCAGTTAAATTTGCAAATAGGCATTTGTAGCTTAAATCAGGCAACATTTATAGTTCATATTACTATGCATGCTGTACAGTAGAAACAGAAAGGCAGTGCAACCTCGAATATAGCTTCGAATACTGTGTGCAAGTGTGCCAAAGTTTGGATATTTAGGCATTTTAATTCAATTGATTTGATGCATGACCAACGATAAAAATGTACGAGACATTCATCGGTGAGAATGGAAAATCCCCACCAAGAAGTCGTTAGTGGTATTGTAAAGTAATAGCTACCCAACGGGCCCGATTGTCAGTAGCTCGCCTGAGGAGTATAAAGCGCGGTTCACGCAAAATTGGCACGCAGGAAAGTTGATGTATCTTTTTAACCAGAACACTCAGAATAACAAATAATGCATTAAATGATAAGTTTAATATTGTGTTTTAATACTATAATATTAAAAGATTTAAATTTCTTTGTTGCGCAAAAAGTTCCGGGTATTCCTTTTAATGGACCCCCTCAACCTTTGAAAATCCTTTTGCGGCTATTTGGTTTCATTTTAGTAACATTGAATTCACATTTTTGACAATACCTGCATTTTTCTTCAACTTATATTTTGTAATAGCCCAGTATTTTTCGATCGGTTGAAGCTGGGGGCTATTGGGTGAATTCATATATTTGGGCAGTACATCTACTTTATTTGTCTGATAACAATCCATGGTTTTCTTAGAGTAGTGGCAACTGGCTAAATCAGGCCAAAACTTCACTGGCGAATGGTGGTGACGAACAAATGACAATAGTCGTTTCGAAAGGCACTCTTTGATGTAAATATCAGACGTCATAGAAGAGGATGTCACAAATGCCCTGGATTTGAGACCGCAGCTGCAAATAGCCTGCCACACCATTGCTTTCTTTGCAAATTTATCCATTTTTATGTACTTGAATTTTGAGGGTACATTACCACGATTCGTTGCCATATAAAATTTTTGACCTGAAAGCTGTTTAAGATCAAATTTTACGTATGATTCGTCATCCACAATAATGCATCCATTGAATTTGGTCAAAACATTATTATAAAGAAGACGAGCACGTTTTTTGGCCAGCAAATTCTGTTTGTCTGTTCTATTTGGATATTTTATAGCACGATAGCACTTTAGCCCAGCTTTTATGCGTATTCGTCTAGCAGTTCTTTTGCTGGTATTGAATTTTTGGCACGGTCGCTATCCGATAGTCCGTGATTGCTTTTGATGGGCCTCAAGATCTTTGCCTTTAATTTTAGGTTGGTGGTTCCCGTTTTGTTCACAACTTTTTTAGCTCTTTCAACACTAAGAGTTTCTTTATATTGTTTTATAACTCTACATACCGTTCTTTGGGAAATATTTAACACTTTCGAAAATCTTTGAACTAGACCACGACGGATTTTCAATAAATTTGTTCAACAATCAATTTTCTATTTGCAGCTTCCATTGTGCACACAATCACCAACTTGCGATCAATTAATATGAAAAATTTATCAACCAACGGTAACGGTATTGTAAAGAAATCCCAGTAAAAAATTTGTTGTTCTTATGACTAGGGGTGACGTGGTGACCACAACAAAGCGTGCCAATTTGGGGTGAACCGCGCTTTAAGGTCAGCACTTGTTGTTTTTGTTTTTTTTTTAACGAACACTTGCTGCCGAAAAGTAATCGTTTCCGAATCAAACAACGACAAGATCATCGTAATTTAAATTAACAAAACTGCTGACGCAAAGCATTTCGAAAAGAAGAAGAAGATTATTGTAGAGCAGGGCAAAAAAGTGGAAAAAAGCGAACGAACTGGCAACGCAAAGATCTCATGAGAGGAAATATTTTTCGAAATATTTTCTAAATTTTTTAGGCCCAGTGGTTTAAGATGCACGTTGACAGGTTAGACAGTTAGGGCACTTGCAATAGAAGATCGAATTTTAGAGTGGTTGGATACTAATAGCGTTTTCTTTTCTCGATAAAATGTTGCATTTTTTCCGCATCGTGCGAGGGCTGTCAAATTTCGTGTTCTTTTCTGAAAAATAGGCAGCCCTTTCCAAGAGTATTGTGTTCTTTTCTAAAAAATGTTGCCTTCAGAGCGTCATTTAATTGCACTCAAATGTTGCCCTGCAAATTAGCTTATTCTGACAGAGTAGCATTTTTATGTTCTTTTCTTGCACTAAAAAGGCAACATTTTGGCAATATTGTGGGCAACATTAAAAACTTGTTGCCACTGCACGAGGCAAAAAAAAGGCAACATTTTGTCAAGAAAAGAAAATGCTATAAAATGAAATTTCATGGGTAGTGTGTGTGGAACATCCCTAAAAAATTTTAAAATACTATTGCGCATACTCAATTTCTGGTGTGTAGTTTTTAGTCTGTGTATCGAGGCTCGCGCACATTTATTCAAATTTTATTTTTTTATTAAGCAATAAACTCTCAGGCGGTACTTCTATGAATGCGAAGCATTGCGTTGATTGAGGAAGGAAGACAGATAAGTGGTAAGAGGAAAGAAAAAGAAAAAGTTGTGTACGCTTGGTACGGCAGAGAAAAGAACTATCTGTAATGCGTGTTGTGTCGGGGTACCATATCCACGTGGAATGCGTGACTATCGCTTGCGGTTCATGTAGTTCTGGTGAACACATAAACTGGTGGAATCAAATTCCGTATCTCAGCGGCACATATACCATGAAAATACCGGTAGAACAAAGTCACACAAACCACGTTTCTACGGTGCTTCAAGGAGCTTCAATAGAGCTGGAAACCCTAATGTCTCCTAATAGCTTTATCGCTCGATTTTAAATACGGTCCTGGATCTCTAGTCGCATTCGTGAAGCTCCTGCCCATAGGTGCGAATTATACTCCATTTTGAAGCGGATATAGGTATTCGGAGTGAAGTATTTCTTACACCGCTTTAGAAAGGCGAGGCAACTTGGCTGCTTCTTTCGACACGTCAAAACTATAATTAATCCAACGAACCTCACATTCGATGGACATGCCTGGAACATCAAAAGTAGCTGACTCCGCAATAAACACCCCACCCATTACCAGGGGGTTAAAAGAGGGTTGAACACTCGTTTGTGAGATAACACACAACATTGGGTTTTACGCGCATTGCATTCAACTCTGTTCGTGAGACCCCACTCAGTGATTGCTTAGAGATCATTATTCAGTGAGTCATTCATATCATGCCGTTTACTCTCAATCCCCAAAGAGTTAGGGCGTTTTGAGCAGGTGTATATATGACAAATGGTGCTGTCATCTGCAAAGGAGTGCATGGGATTTCTAGTCAATGACAGAAGGTCATTGATAAAGATAAGGAAAAGGCTTTGGGGGAAGACCGAGCATTAATGGCACAAGCCTCTGAAGTAACACCATCTATCACAACACGGATAGAGTGGTCACTTAGAAATCTCATGATCCATCGAGTGAAGTTATTACCGACCCCATACTCAATCAGTTTTGACACCAGTGCATTATGCTACACTCGGTCAAATACCTTGAAAATATCGAAAGCAACTGCTTTGCACTCACCTAAGCCATGGACACTATGGTTCTAGTTCTCGGTGAGAACCGCCATGAGATCACCCGTTGAGCGATTACGGCGGAAACCGTATTGGCGGTCATTGAGCAACTCATTTCGCTCTAAATATTTGACCAAGTAAAAGCTAACTACACTTTCCAAAATAAAATATTGTGTACTCACTTGTTGTTGGGAGCTGCATACTTGGCCAGTAAACCTGCAAACGTCTTACTTAATTGAATTAAGCACATTTTAATAATAGTAATAAATTAATATAGTTAAGATTGTACTAAGCATATCTAATAAATGATGTATTAAAAAAAAAACTTGTTGTCCTGTCTATGTTCTTTTGTAGACTCAATCGTGTTGATGATATGTATTGGCATCAGCGATGCCAACTTGCGGGGAATTTTACTTGGTACGGGGAATCGGGGAATGAGCTGTTTTTTACGGGAAATTTGAAGTCTTTCAGCTTTTAGTAATTAAAGTCTGTAGAATATTATTTGTTAAATTGTATGTAATGTAAAATGTTTAACTTATGAAATATTTCATATTTTGGGTCTTAAAATCTTCATCTTTTCTTAAGCAGGCCCTGCAATTTATTGGTTTAGAGAAATCGATTTTTAAAAAAGTGTGCTATTTGAAATTATTATATTTCGAAAGTATTTTGTAAAAATTTCAGAGAAAGCAGAGTGCTTTCGTAGATACAGACGATTATAGCGCCGAGTGTCAGTCATGCCAAAACAGTCGCGAGGCGCTTCGACTTCCCTTTCGGCCGTTCAGAAAGGCTTAGCTATGCCGTCGACCAGCACCTCCTGATTATTAACTCTTTATCATTGCTGACTAATCTGTAAACTTACAAATTATGGTCAGCCATCATAAAGAAGATGAAGTATATTTTATATGTTAAAAACCGATAGTCAAAACTTTGAATCCATTTTTCTCATAACAAAGTTTTTGACATTTTTTATTTGAGTCAAAAAAAATAACATGTCTGTTGAGAACTTTGATGTCCAAAAGTGGGCTAAAGCTTATATGTTAAGAATTCCGGAGTCAGAAAGTACGGCTCTATTAATCTACTAGTCCCATAACAATTGGTTAAGTTTTGGACCGAGAAAGCTTAGGGTCTCCTTAAAATAACACTCACTGAGGTCAATTTCGTTTATGTAAAATTTTTATATGGAAAGTGCGCGTAGCGCTGTTATAATATGAAATTATACCAACGCGGGGAATTCGATCGAAAATCGAGGAATTTCTCGAAAGTTGTGGGGGAGAGAGAAAAAATTAGTTGGCATCCCTGATTGGCATACAATTGCTAGTTTTTTTTTTAATGATGCGTTACTTTGTTGATTTTCTGCCAATATCCCTAGTACAGATGTTATTTTATCAAAATTCGAAAATACGTTTTATGATAGACCTTTGTTCTGAATTGGGGAAAGGAGTCGTTGTTACTTTACCCAGTTATGTAAATTTAAAGTCAGTCTTTCCTAAACTATTTTTGATAGAGAAAATTTACGAAAAAATCTACAGAGCCTAAAACTAGGAATCAAATTTTTCATCAAGTTGTTTTCGAATTTAGAAAATAACTATTTTCATTATCATTATATAGCTACAACAATCGAGCTCTTACTGTTTGCTTACATGTGTGCATATGCGTAGCGACAGAAATGTGGTCGCATGCAAAAATTTTAACATTTTTTAAATCAGCCATATTGCGAGTAAATCTAAGTATAAGTGTTTGGATTTTTTTTTTTACTTCTAACTTTTATTATAATGCATAAAGTTTATGATCGCAAAAAAAAAGAATGAACATTTTTAAATTCGAATAGTTTACTTTTCCTTTTTCACTCACTATGCAAGTGGCGGCTATCGAGATCGGACTATATATTTTGGCAAGGAGCGATCTTGCTTTGCGTAATATCGTTCATGCGTTTTGCTTTTTTTTACATACATACATACATATATTTAAAAAAAAGTAATTGTCAACATGGTCACTTCACTAACACGGGGCGGCTTAAATCTAGCCAGAAAAAAAACTTACAGAATATGTATATATATACATATTTATTTTATTTTTTATTTCAAACGTTTTTGACAGTTTGATTGAGAGAATGCATTGGACAGATAGTTTAACTGATTTTTGTTATTTATTTGGAACTTTGCAGTAAAATTTAAATGACTGATAAATAAATTGAATATAAATTATAACCAACGAAAGAAAAAAATATTAACATATACGCCTATGTATTGAGCTGGTAGTAAAAACGTTCAGAAATATTTGTAAAATTAAATAATCGCATAAGTTTTGCATTTATATGTTTACACATGCTGTTTCTAAAGTTTTGAACGCACGCTCATCTTACTATCTACTAGCAACATGTCACTCACTCATGCATTCGTTTATTCAATTATGGTATAAAAAGTGTTGGCCGCTGCCGGGCTGCTGGTGCTGCTACTGTTACCTGGTGCACATTTTTGACCGGTTGTACATTGCTATTGTAACTGTCTACAGATTAACCGTCTAGACTTGAGCCATGCTGTAAGTGTGTTACATTATGACGTCACTTTTTTATGTGGTGAGATTTTATCTATGAGTCGAATTTTCTTTAAATTGAGTGTGCACTGACTGATGAATTTAGCTTTTGTGAAAATTGTAAATAAATAGTAAATGTAAATATTTAGGTATGTATCTGAATAAGTAAATAAATATATTTAAATTATGCTTAGAGTAATAAAACCTACGCAGTAGTTCATTCTATTTGAGGATGTTAAATACCTTGGAGACTATGAGTTCATTAGTTTAATAGGGAAAAAAAAATTTAGGAGAATTCGAAATCGAAATAGTGTTAGATGAGACTTTCTAATAAACTCCAATTAATCTTAAGGTTCGGAAACTGGTTTTCTGGGCCCAGAACCTGTACTCTCTTTGTCGTCTACAGCCATCAAGACCACCATTAATGAGTGGGTCGACCTGACCCACAATCGTAAATGGGAGGACCTGAGGGGCTTTAGACAGACAAAGACCATGTTACCTGTTATCTCGAAGCGTCATACAGACTTTCTGTTATCACTTAACAGAAAGAGCTGTAGGCAGATGGTGGGATTATATACAGGTCATTTCTCTAGGGCCAAACATATGCATATGATTGGCCTGGGAGCTAGTGCCTTCTGTGCTTCCTGTGGTTTGGAGGAAGAATGTGAAGAGACGGCGGATCACTTTCTTAGTGTCTGCCCCGCTTTCTGCCAGATCAGATCAGGTCTTCCCCGCTTTCTGTCAAATCAGAGTATTTGGCACTGGAGTGTCGGGAGAGACGAACACCTGAGCTCTCTAATACCGCAGGATCTACTAAGATTTATTAATAAATCTGGTAGATTTAAAGATTTGAAGTCGTTCAGCTTTTAGTAATTAAAGTCTATAGAATATTTTTTGTTAAATTTTATGTAATGTAAAACGTTTAACTTATGAAATATTTCATATTTTGGGTCTTAAAATCTTCATCTTTTCTTAAGCAGGCCCTGCAATTTATTGGTTTGGAGAAATCGATTTTTAAAAAAGTGTGCTATTTGAAAGTATTATATTTCGAAAGTATTTTGTAAAAATTGATGAAGATGAAGTTAATTTTTTCTATGTTAAAAACCGACAGTCAAAACTTTGAGCCCGTTTTTCTCAAAACAAAATTTTTGCCATTTTTTATTTGAGTCAATATGAGAGTTCAAAATGAGGTAATCCGAAACCAGTGTGGCCAACTCAGCGCCTTTCCCGCTAAATTTAGTGCTTTTTGAAAATTAAAACCCGGGAAAAAAGTGATTTAGCGGTCAGCGGGTTTTTTCAATTTAAAAGACACCAAATCCGCATTATTTTTTTTTGTGATTTTTTTTACATTACGTAAAATGAGTTCATCGAAATCGAGCACGCGCGATATAATTGTGAGCAAAACTCAAGATTTTCCACATATGTCACATAAAGACATTGCCAAAAATTTAAAAATTGCAAAATCTACGGTAACTTTAGTGCTAAAAAACTTAAGTGAACGACTAACTACCGAAAGGAGAACTGGAAGTGGGCGAAAGAAGAGGTTCATCTCGGAGGAAAAAGCAAAGAAAGTGAAGAACTTGTTTAAAAAAATCCAGGACTTTCCATCAGAGATGTTTGCTAAAAAAGTCCATATGTCACCCGGATATGTTCAAAAAGTACACAGAATAAATGGACTTAAGACGTATAAAGTTCCGCTAGCCCCGAACCGGAATGACAAAAAAAAAAAAATGCAACAGCAAAAACTAGCGCACGAAAGCTGTACGACAAAATTATACATAATTTTGATTGCATGAACATGGACGACGAAACATATGTCAAAGCAGACTTTAATCAGCTTCCTGGTCAACTATTTTACACTTCAAAAAAGAAAGGTAATTTTGCGCCAAGTAGACAAGTTTTGCGAAGAAATATTTGATTTGGCAAGCAATTTGCCAATGCGGCATAAAGAGTGCAGTTTGTATCACTACTGGTACCATCAACCAAAAAATTTACGTAGAAGAGAGCTTACAAAAACATCTACTGCCAATGGTACGTTTTCACAAGGCTCCTATCCTTCTGGCAAGATTAAGCAACTTGCTATTACGGCAAAACGGCAATGACGTGGTATAAAGAGAAATTACCCAGAACTTCGGACGATAGAAAGATATTGGGCTATAATGAAAAGAAAATGGCTAAAAACGAAGCAGGTGGTCAAAAATGAAACAGCTGCAGAAAAAGTAGACTACCGTGTCATCTCAAATGTCCCGAAGTAATGTGCTGCGTTTAATGGCTAGAGTTAAGTCAAAGTTGCGATCTTTCGCATACGCACCAGCCAAATAAATAAAGTTTTTATTTTTCTTAAAGTTACTATTATAACCTTTCAATTAACCTTTCAGTTAATGTCGACCAGTGTTTTTTTCGTATACATGCCTTACAATCTATGGATACGATATTGTTACTTTTTAACCAGAAATATATTTTTCTCCCAGAAAAAAGTGACAGACTTTCCATGCCTAATTTGGTAAAGCATCGGTCTTCAAACGGTGCTCCATGGACACATGTTGAATTCATAAAAGAGTGAGTTTATTTTGGAATTCAAATCATTTGTGTTAGGGTTTTTAAATTAAAAATGAATTAAAATAAGCTTAAAGTTTTAAACTGTTTGGTTTATTCCCGATTTTATAGTAAGTTTTTTCATATAAATGCATTATTTCGCAACTTTGGCACCAAATTAGTAGTTCTAGATGCAGGATAGGTTCCTATAAATGAAATTTTAAATGACAGTGGTCCCTTCCAAGTGAATACCAATTAAAATAATAGGGAAGTTCGAGATCAAAGTTTTTCCCTGTTGCTTATATGCTGTGCCATTTCAAACAAGCCTCATGTCTTCAAATATTTTAGCTACCGCTACCAAAATGATGTCGTTTGCTGATCCTTGCAGCCTTTACCATGTCTAAAGTGCGGTTTACGCGCTTAAGATATAAAATTTGTTGTTCTTAGGTTGTCATAAGAACAACAAATTTTTTACTGGGATTTGTTTACAAAACCGTTACCGTTGGTTGATAAATTTTTCATATTAATTGATCGCAAGTTGGTGATTGTGTGCACAATGGAAGCTGCAAATACAAAATTGATTGTGAACAAATTTATTGAAAATCCGTCGTGGTCTAGTTCAAAGATTTTCGAAAGTGTTAAATATTTCCCAAAGAACGGTATGTAGAGTTATAAAACGATATAAAGAAACTCTTAGTGTTGAAAGAGCTAAATAAGTTGTGAACAAAACGGGAACCACCAACCTAAAATTAAAGGCAAAGATCTTGAGGCCCATCAAAAGCAATCACGGACTATCGGATAGCGATCGTGCCAAAAATTCAATACCAGCAAAAGAACTGCTAGACGAATACGCATAAAAGCTGGGCTAAAGTGCTATCGTGCTATAAGATATCCAAATAGAACAAACAGAATTTTCTGGCCAAAAAACGTGCTCGTCTTCTTTATAATAATGTTTTGACCAAATTCAATGGATGCATTATTGTGGATGACGAATCATACGTAAAATTTGATCTTAAACAGCTTCCAGGTCAAGAATTTTATATGGCAACGAGTCGTGGTAATGTACCCTCAAAATTCAAGTACATAAAAATGGATAAATTTGCAAAGAAAGCAATGGTGTGGCAGGCTATTTGCAGCTGTGGTCTCAAATCCAGGGCATTTGTGACATCCTCTTCTATGACGTCTGATATTTACAAAAAAGAGTGCCTTTCGAAACAACTATTGCCATTTGTTCGTCACCACCATTCCCCAGTGAAGTTTTGGCCTGATTTAGCCAGTTGCCACTACTCTAAGAAAAGCATGGATTGGTATCAGGCAAATAAAGTAGATGTAGTGTCCAAATATATGAATTCACCCAATTGCCCCCAGCTTCGACCGATCGAAAAATACTGGGCTATTACAAAATATAAGTTGAAGAAAAATGCAGGTATTGTCAAAAATGTGAATTCAATGTTACTAAAATGGAACCAAATAGCCACAAAAGTATCCAGAGCGAATGTTCAGAGGTTGATGGGGTCCATTAAAAGGAATACCCGGAACTTTTTGCACAACAAATAAATTTAAATCTTTTAATATTATAGTATTGAAACACAATATTAAACTTATCATTTAATGCATTATTTGTTATTCTGAGTGTTCTGGTTAAAAAGATACAGCAACTTTCCTGCGTGCCAATTTTGCGTGATCCGCGCTTTAATAGTCATTGATTTTCAGCATTTTCCAGTCTACTTTCATGTATTATATATCATTCATTATCATTAATACCTATATTATTTCCAAAAAAGTGATTTTAATGTTTTCAGAACAAATATCTGGTTCACCTTCTCATTATTACTTCTCATTATTACTGCACAGTTTACGACATTCTTAAAAACTATAGAGGTAAACCCAAAACCATACTCTCAGCTCCCTTCTGATTGAAAAATTAAAACACCCTATGAAAATGTCTGGAGTAAAGCTAACGATTAAAACTATATAAATAATTTTTAAGTACATGGTAGTACAACATGAATCAAAAATAAACATTTATAGCTCATTTTAGCTTATTTTACAGTTAACTCAATTCAATAAAAATTCACCACACTCACTCGAAAACTACAAACTGACTCAAAAACTGGAGCGCTAAATTTTATAATAGCAGCTTACATTTTGAGTAGCAGCTTAAAAATATTCAACAGCCACCAACTCAGCTGTTGTTGCTGCTGTTAACTTAGCTGCTGCTGTCATCGTGACTGCAGCACCAACAATGTCTCGGCAATTGTTGTCGTTGTGATAAACGCAACTTTTTTTTTTTTTTTTTTTTTTTTTTCGTTCAACTTAAGTATCATAGTCAAAGACAACGACGACGACAACATTAACGCCGACTGAAGACAACGTGTGTCTGCACACAAGTGAATGCGGGCCGCTGTCATTGCTTTGGGTTTTTCTTCAACAACATTTGGCCAAAAGATTCAGTTAATTGTTGGACATACGCCGATGTGGTTGTAAACGCGGCAAATACCGGAACTTTGAAAAGAGTGAAAGTGAATTAAAGTATTTGTTTTTTCTTATTTTTTTATTATAACTTTAATATATTGTGAATCTTCATTGCTGCCTACTTATTCTTTCTACGCTTTGAAGTTTGCATGATCAGTAGAAAACAAGAAAATTATTTAGTTTTCAATGGTCATGCTTTTATAAATTTTTCAAATTTACTATGTAAAAAGAGTACAAAAATAAAAAAAAAAGGAAACAGAAAATAAAAGAATTGTTTGAATTAAACTTTAGAAAACAACGTACTTACTTATTTTGGCCACCAAACAAAGTAAAAGGAAAGTGTGACGAACTCACAATAAATACGCAAAGAATCGAAACGTGTTGGCACGAATTAAATTACATTTTTTTTTATTAACAAAATAATACAATAACAAAAAAAAAAAAAAAAAACAAAAAAAGTTTCCAAAAATTTCTTGAGAATAACGAATAACAAGTGTATAATAAATTTTAAAGGCAGCAAATTGAAAAGTAGAAAATATTGTTCCACAAAACGAAAGACTTAAGTGACAAACTTCATATGTGAAGCACAATCAATCTGTATGCTGCTTGTATTGAAAATAAAATCTAAAATTATTACATTTTCTGACACATAAAAAGACTCAAACTGCCACATTTAATTATTGTTTCTGCTTGTTTTTTTTCGACATATTGTCTCATTAGAGTTTTTTGTTTTTAATTAAGGCCAAGCAAAAATCTATGCCTAACTCGATTACCGATTGAAGTGTCTATTGACAACTGTTTAAATTTTTGCCTCTGTGTGCCTATTCTATTGCTGTTGCCATAATTGGAATAAAATTGTTGCTGTGCTGTGAAAGAAACAAACATTTTTTTTGTCACTCTTTACTACTTACTACAACTGCTACAACTAGTGTTTTCCTGCTACTTAAAGTTAACGTTACAAAAGAAGTCATTATCATTATAGCCAAGACGTTTTGTGTTAACAAAATGATTTTAAGGTAAGTTTGAACTGAGTTTATTTTTTATTACGTATTCACTATTTGTTTTAGGCTTACGACTCTGTGGCAATGATAAAGTATTAATTGAAAATTATAAAAGTCTCAAAAGGTTGAACGGAAATTCTTACTTAGAATGAATTATGTCTGAGCGAATTCTCAGACTGATTTCAATCAAAAATGTGAATGATTTAAATGAGGTTGCTTAATTTTTCTAAACTACATAAATAGAGGAAGTTGTGAATGTTGAAATACCTTGGATTCCACAGATTAATAATTTATTTTATATGTATGTTAAAATAGTTAAAGTTTTAACCTTATGAGTTTGGTTTGGAGTTTTGAGTTTTATTCGATTATAAAGTTCATTGTAAACCTTCTTTTTTTTATAGGTTTCTAGAATTATATTTTCGTTTTCAGTTTTTGTTTCTGTTATTTCATTTTTTATTTTATACATTTGATCTTTTTCTGTCATTCTTTTAGTGTTTTACCACTGTATTTTAATATATTCCAACATAAATGACATTCAAGTGACACAGATTTGGTTGTTTTTTTTTTCTCTTTTTCTTCTATTTCTGGTTTTTACAACCACATTCGTGTATTTGAATTTTTATTATTATGAAATTCTAGTTATAGTAATATGTTTTTGTGAAAATTTATACATTTATATGTAATTTGTATTCAGGTTGAATGCGCTTTTAATAGCTTGTACTGTTTGTAAGTGTGATTGAGCAACCAGACTTATAGTTTTTGAAAAAGGTAAATCAATGAAATAATTTATTTAAATTTCTTTCTAGATACAAACGCAGCAGTTTTAATACAACTATTGAATAATTTATTAAATTTTCACTAATTCTCTATTTTTTCTGAGCCCCATGGCTAATTGCCAAATTAATAAGAGTAAAGAAAAGTTACAAGTTTTAAGAATTCTGGAATGTTCTCCTTCTTATATGCATCGTTAACTCGTTTTAAATTTTGATCCAATTTTGAAATACTTTAAAATACATTCTATGATTGCTGCGCTTAAAAGTTCTATAAAAACTTTGTTGTGTATTTTAAAGAGTCCTGTAATAAATGGCATTCCCAGAGAAAATTAAGTGAACAACTGTGCAACAAAGGACACATACTTGTACATAAAATCAAGAGCAATAATTTTTAGTTTAGAAGTTATTATAAGTTAAAAACAGTGAAAGTTGGTAAAATTTTAGACTTACTGGTTTTTGCCTATTTTTCACAGAGTTTTTCTTAATTTTGGTCAGGTGTAACTTGTAAAAAATGTATGAAGGCTTATTTAGTTATAATTTTTACATAAAATTTGATATTCTAACTAAATAAATTTACTATTTCAAATACAAAATAAAAATATTTAGTCTGTTTTGATAATTGACATAAACTCCTACTAAAAAAAAAAGGTAGGTGTGTCTATTTTCCTAACCATTTTAGCCAGGTAAAACTTTGAAACTTTGTTTAAATGCGTTTTTGATGAATTTTTAAATTCGCTGAACGAAAATCGTTCTGAAATTCAAAATGGGTCCTCTATTTTCTTGATTCTGACTATTCTGACTATTTACCTTATTCAATAAGTACTTATGCCTAATATATAAACCTTAAAAGGCTCATATTTGTATCCAACTGAGCTTGTATCGTATATCTTCAGTAAGCCAGTAAAAAAATAACTCATATTTTAGAACAGTGGGATTCAATCTTTTTCGACCATGGCTCCCTTTTGGCTGGCATTCGATATCGCGGAGCCCCAAGAATAAAATCGTAAATAAAGCAAAAAGTTTGGGGCATAGTCAAAGTCAATAATAAAGTGTAATTCAACTAAACTATACTTTTAAAGTATAAGAAATGCATGGTATTGCAGCATAGTTTAGTTAAAGTACACTTTATTTTTGCCGTTTGCCAAACTCTTATAGAGTGTTCCAGGCTGAAGTATTTGCTATTTTAGAAGCTAGTAGGCTAATTTCAGACAATGTATCGAAAGAGAAAAATGTAAAAATTCTTTCTGATAGTCAATCTGTAATCAAAGCAATGATCTCAAGAATTTCTAATTCAAAACTAGTTGATGAGTGCAAGAGGGAGCTTGTCAGACTGGGACATCACATTAATTTAACTCTCATTTGAGTACCTGAACATAGGAACATTAGTGGAAATGAGAATGCCGATACTCTGACTAGACATGGCTGAACATTTCTCAGTCGGGAAAGGTTCTACCTCTCTTAAATTTCGTTAGAAGAGACATTTTCACGTACTTATTTTTACAATCTGACTTCAGATGGAGAGGTTTAACAACTTACGCCACATCAAGAACGATGTGGCCTTAATATAAGTTCTTCAAAACTAAAGAACTTTTATCTTTTTCCATTGTGGAAATCGCACGAATAACAGTACTTTATACGGGACACTGGTTGACTGGTATTTTCCTATGCAGTATAGAAGAGACGGCTAATGTCAACCTCAGCATTGTGTTGAAGTTTTGTGATTTGATTAAATGGTTTATGGAGTCCTAATATACTCGAATAGCTAGAAAACTTTTGCTTTAAACTTAACCATTGGGATAGTAGTATCAAAAGGGCGTTATTGCGCCTCTTCGGATAATCGGAGGAGTAACCACTCATTCTAACCTAACAATTTCTATGCTCTTTTGTGTTTAGAGCTTTAAACATATTCAAATTTATTTTTAATTTAAAATCCCTAAACATAAATGATTTGAATTTGAAAATTAACTCAGTCTTTTCAAAATTAGGCATATTCCCTGTGGAGCCACAGAGCTCCATGGAGCACAGTTTGAAGGCCAATGTGTTAGCGCAACACCAAGACCCCATTTCCTGCCCAGCATTTTATTACGAATGAAGAGAACTATGCAAGTCTTCTTAAGTTGTTAATTTATATAGTTTAGTTTTTCATTTGTCATGACTCCTAACTCAATGGCCTTAAAAAAATACAATGGAAGAAACTAACTATATTATTCGAGGGATAGTTGTTGCTGGAGTATTTGCATCTGATTTTTGTCTGATTTCAAGAGATCGAAAATTATTATAACGTCCAGTGATATTAAACTTTTTAGGTTAAAATTTTTTAAAACTTTAACCATTTTAGGAATCGGATTAAAAATTAACTTAGCATGAAACGAAAGGAAAATATTAGCAATTTCCAGTGAAATCAGTAAAAAAAAAGTGAAATTGAAAATTTTTTTTAATGCTTTGATCGATAGTTTCTTCCATAATTCATTTTGTTGAATTCAACCATAACAGTTGTTCAGAGTTTTTGTGGGAATCTCTTTGAGGACCGAGCATATTATTCAGTTGTAACCTTTTTCTAAAAGAATTATTTTATTTCCTAGTATGAATTATTAACTTTCTAAACGAATACTATTTACTATTGAACTAACAATTTACCGTTTTGATGGTATAATCACATCGTATTAGTGCATTGTGACTTATAATATCTAATGTACGTCTTCATAAGATAGACTCGTAGATAGGGAGTAAATAGTAATTTTTAAAAATGCCGTATCTAAAAGTATCAAAATACCATCTGGTGTTCCATAAGGAAGCCATCTGGGTCCTATTTTGTTTTTGTTGTTGTTTATTAACGATCTTCCATCTGTTATCAAGCACTCTAAAATATTAATGTTCGCTGATGATGTAAAATTATTTAAATCTTACAACGAAATAAAAGGCCAAAATTTACTGCGATCTGATCTTTTGGCATTAAATAATTGGTGTCACTGTAATTTAATGTCTTTTAACCTAAAAAATTGTAAGTTCATGGTTTTTTCTAGAAGGCAACCTATTTTTTCTAGGTATGGATTAGATGATCACGAGTTGGAACAAGTTTTCTCGTTCGTTGACCTAGGTGTCACAATGGACACCAAATTAATTTTTAAATTACGTATCAACTCAACTATTAATAAGGCTAAGGGCATCCTTGGTTTTGTTAAAAGATGGTCTAAAGAATTTAACGATCCATATGTCACGAAATCACTTTACACTGCACTTGTAAGACCAGTTGTGAAGTATGGTTCCGCTGTGTGGAACCCTCAGTACAACTGTTATGCTGATAAGTTGGAATCTGTGCAAAAACAGTTCCTCTTGTTTGCTCTACGTTCGTTACACTGGAGTCCATCACAGCACCTCCCTCCTTATGAACAACGGTTAAAACTTATAAGCTTGCCAACTCTTCGGAGCAGAAGAGTTATGCTAAATGTGATGTTTGTGACTAAATTATTAAATGGTAATATTTATTCTCAATTCTTACTCAATGAAATCAAAATTAATGTTCCAAATCGCTGTTCTAGATATCCAATTCCTATTAAACTTGATGCTTGTAGAACAAACTATGCTCAAAATAACCCTTTTCGTTGTATGTGTAATAATTTCAATTCTCTGCACGACATTTTTGACATTTCCGACTCTCTCCAGTATATAAAATTAAATGTATTAAATTTTCTTAATCGTTAAAAATCTGATGATTACTAATAATCCGTAGCTTTAAAGAAGACCAAATAGGGATTTTTTCACCCCAATCAGCGCTTTATTAGGGCATTCCGAAATGCATCTGAATCGGCCACCAAATCCGTACGACATGCGGATGGGCGGGTAAGTGGGTCTGTTGGGATTCGTTCGTAAAAAAAAAGAAGCTTAATGTAATGATTCTTAGATTGTTTTTTCATACATTCCTTAAAGCGTTTTAGGTTATATGTTCCAAGTGATTTCGAGTGTTCGAACCCAGATAGATTTTTTTAGAAATAACTTCCTTTGCTATTCTTATTTTTTCCAAATAAAAAATGTGAAAGTTCCTTTTCCCATCCCACGGAATGGCTTTGCATTCACAAAAGAAGTTGATGCTTCTTTTTTTGCTAGTTTTCTTTTTAGCAAATTTTATTCCTTTTAATCCCTATATGCCCTGAAACCCACAGGATCTAAATCCAATTGTAAAGTTCGAGCGTATTGAGTTTATTTAGGCACTTCATCTCTAGAGGTTATCTGCAGAGGTTTGAGTGCCTTGATTAACGCTTGACTAATGATTAGGATCGTAAAATTTTGGTTATTGTAACCGTGCTTGAGATTATATTTAACAAGTAAATGAAACTACCTACTACTCATACGACAATAGATCTTATAGGTCGCGGTACAACGACAGAAACTTCTCTAATACGTCAAAATATATATTGATCTTTCTATGAGATTAAGCGAGATAACATGTTAGATTACATACAAGTTTTAGTTTTTTAAAGCCTCGCAAAGCCTAACATCAAGAACTACGATAGCACGAATGCTTGAATCAATGTATTACACATATTCCACATTGATGCAATCCACTTTTGTTAATTTCTGAACAGCGTAACTCAGATTAAAGACTTTAAGAAAAACTTGTTCTTTAAGTTGGAAAAATTTTTCTATAAAAAATAAAACAAAAACTTATAAAAATTTTACATAAAATTTTTTAGTAAGTTCAGTTAGTTTTTGTCTGGAAAGCCTGTGGCTTTTGGGCTATAATTCTACCACTTCATGGAGATCTGTTTCGGTTGAATGCCTTTTAGGGCAGGTATGCCCCAATTATAAAAGAGAAAAATCTTTATTTATTTTCAAGAGAAAATGTCTAAATATCTTACAACGAAAAAAAAAAAAAAACAGATTTTTGGACTTGTCTTGCCGTTTTTTGTATTAATATTGAGCTGAGGTTTTTTTTTTGTTCCACAGTATATTTGAAGATTTTTGTTGTTAAGAAAATATTCTCAATATAAATGATTAGATTGATAAGACTTGACGGAATTTTATTTTCTTATGGCCTATCTCCATTTTCTGAGACATAATCTACGCTACTTGGGCAGTAGGTATATACTCGTCTCCCCCAGGATCTACTAGGGGAGACGAGATTTATTTGGAGATAGTATATCCCTCTTCATAAATATCTTATATATATTATGTTTGCTGCTTCTGAATTAAAAAAAAATCTTTTTGAAGGGGATCATCCATTATTAATGTATATTCATGAATATCTCTGTTTTATAAGGCGAGGTGTTCTGTGGATTAATGTTTCAATTTTGCAAAAGCAAGTAATTTGCCTGTTCACCTTGCATTGAAAAATTTACCCCAAAGCATTAATTCCATTTACTAGAATATTTCAGAAATGGGAGAAAACCGTTTGTAATAAGCGAACATTGAACTTTGATTTTTATAATTTTAATATTTTATTTAATTTTTATATGTTAATTATTCCTAATATGATTTTCAAGTTAATTCGAAATAAATACGTCATAAATAATTAAGCTAACAAATAAAAGTTAAACGCTAAATGTAAAATGCGAAAACAACTGTAAAAAATACAAAATACTCAACGCACTAACTATTGCTGCTCGAATGTTAATGAACTTCCACCCATTTGTTTTTGTTTTTTTTTTTTTGTATTATACTTTACTTTATAAATAGTTTTGTGGTATATTTGCTGTTATAAATAACAACAACAATACATAAATTAATATTTCCACAATAATTCTACAACAATTAACAACAACATGGCAATAATTTATACAAACAATATGAGATTTTAGCATGAAAGCCAACGAAGTAAAGGGGGAGGGAAGAAAAAAAAAATACCAATTCAACACGATCACGAAAATTTGTTTAAATGTATACATTATTAAGGTGTGAACACAATGAAAACAACAATAACAACAACAACAACAGCAGCAATAAGTAACAGCAGCAACAACAGTAGTAATGAAACAATGTCAGCAGTGGCAACACATTAAACTAAATATTGGTAGTAGCATAAAATCAACAACAACAATAACAAAAAAAAAAAAAAACTTGGTCAACTGCTATGAAATGCAATCCGGCTGAACTAAAGGGGGCGTTTTTGATATCGTAAAATTTCAAAATAAATCAAATCAAAGTCAGATTGTGAGTTTCAAAGTAAATAATCGGAAATCAAATAAGATATTAATGTAAGTGCTGAGATAGTACATACAGACTTAATAACTACACACTAAAATGAGTGCATTAAAAATGAAATTGCTTTATTTTGTATGCTTTTAATTTAACGAACTTCGACATAGCAAACAATATTAATTTTTAACCCAAACAAAATTAATTTTTACATTTTAATGATGTTTGAATGTTTTTTGTTTCCTTTTTTTTGTTCGTTAAAAAGCATGAAATTCCAAAGCAAATAAAATAATGAAAACTTCCACAAACGGAAGCTAAAAAAAATTTAATTGCTACTCAAAGTGAAAAATAATAAATTAATGTATTATGGCAAACAATTTTTGTTATATAAATGATGCTGCTGTTACTGCCGCTGCCGAAGTGTGAGCCAAATTAACACCGTAACGCAATTAATTAAAAAAAAAAAACTATAAGAAAGAATCGAAAGTGTACGGAATTGTGAAATTTTCAAACTAAATTATATTAAGCCTAGCTTGCAAATAGATAGCAGTTAACATTAATGTTTGTTGCTTAAGTCTTTTGATTTATTTTAAAATTGTTTACGTGGGCAATAACTAATAAGTAACTTATGATTATCTGCCGCATTAAAACATATAATTTCTATGTTGTACATTGTAGTTAGTTACCTTTAATTACTTTTCATTTTAAACAAAAGTGTTAAAAATGATTGAGCTTAAAATAGCTTAAGACCACAGATACTGATTTTCTAATAATCAGTAAATTTAAATTGCCTATTAAATTTTAATGGTATTTTTGTCTTGAGGATATTTTTAATTACTTAATGATTTGCATAACTTAACTAGGGGGAGTGTCTAACAATATCATAAATACATGTGTATAAATTAAATTGTTGATGTAATTAACTGGAATGTATTTTTATGTAGTTAACTTCCTTTTCTAAGTGGCAAAAGTGTGTTCCAACTTAGCCTATCTGTTGTGGGTTGCAATTTTCTTTTCTCGAGCATATTCTTGCCAGAAAATTACGGCACGGGACTAAATATCGTGTACCTAAACAAACAGCAAATATTTTTAGTAATAAAAACTGGAATGGAAGTATTTTATTTATTTAAAGATAATTAATTCCCTATTTATTTTCATGTTCATATAAGTTGAGGTGAAGAAAAATTCTTATATTTTCCGAAATTTTGAACGCCAATTTTAAGCTCAAACTTTAGGCTTCAAAATGTACTCCAAAAAAAAAATATAAGTAGTTATTTGAATATAAGTTTAAGCGGTTTAATTTTAACCATGAAAATTTGCTGGCGCCAGTTGGGAAGGGCAAGGGCTGCCACGTTTCCTTATACTGATTTTGTCGACATCATCATCATATGCTTTGCTGAAAATAGTATTGAAAATGTTCAATTATTTTCCCCACTATAAAATTGCAGGACGACTTCGATAGTCCAGTGGGTAGTTCTTTTTTTCTTTTACTTCTCTTGGGAGCTTAGAGCTTCTACTCAGAATCGTGCTTAGTATTATTTTCATTGATCATTTTGTTATCATCAGGATAGGTGATTGGCTTACCGCGGACGGTCCTGAGTTGATGGGGCTGCAATATTTTGACGTTGTTTAGGATCAGCTGTGACGTACTGATTTGATCAGTACATGTCCTGTTTTTTTTTTTTAAATACTGATTTTTTGAAATCTCGAAATCAGTACGAAAATGTACTGATTTTTTTATTTTGTACTGTTTTTTCAAATTAATATCCTTAAAGGCTTTAAAATCGTATTTTCAGATAGTCTCACCCTATTTGTTTCTTTTTCTGGTTGTTTACAAAATAAAATACATACATACGCTTTGCTGCTATCGAGGGGAGAAAAGCAATATTTGCTTGAAAAAAAGTCGGTTAGCGTGATTTTTTAAATGAGTAAAGGAATGTTGTTACTGATTGAATTTGATTATTGTCCTCAGCTCTCAAAATTTTCTAAATATGGAAATTGATACGCAATCAACATTGTCTACTGACGAAGAACAAAAATGTAAAAGCAACACACAAAATCGGAGAAAAAATTCAGGGCGTTTATATCACTATGTTACATTTAAATTGCTAGGTAATAAAAGCATTAAAAACTGTACTGATTTGTACTGATTTTTATTGTTTTCCAACGTCTGATGTACTGATTTTGCGGTTCAAAAATCTGGCTACCCTAATCAGCTGACATTTGGATAATTTTCAGTGCTGTGGTGAACGTGAGGGATTTGACTGTTTCATGCCATTGCCCTCAAGATGGCACTTTTTGTATATGTATTCGCCATAATGGATGTCGCTACTACATTTGTGTTCTTTTATACATACAGCCGACTGGCGATACGCAGAGGGATTATTTTTTATATGAGATAACTTTTTTGGGCTATTGGTTGTATTTGAAAAATTTTAAATAACATGAAAAATGATTTTATTAAGAAAAGCGTACGGCCATGCCTTTGCCTGGAATCGAGCCCGAGAACCCTGAGATGATAGTCTAGCATGAGAGCTGTAAAAGAATGCAATTAATTTAATTGCAATACCTTGAAATCACAGTTAATAACCGACAATTCATGATTGTAGTTACTGAATAACGTATTTGACTCCAGAATAAAAAATGCAGTTAGAAGTCGTTTTTGGAGTCGCCGATTGGTTATTCATTTAGAAAAGTCTTTGTTAAAGTCAAGGGAGTGCAGTCTTTTTTCGAAATCATGAGACTGCAAATCTTATGACTCCAAAATCCTGACTGCTTTGAAGTCACTTGGAGTCACTTGAAGTCACTTGGAGTCACTTGAGTAACCCTGAACTCAAATGCAGTCATTTGGAGTCAATTGCAATTTGCAGTCAATTAGAGTCATTTGGAGTCTTTTGGAGTCAATTGGGATTTTGGAGTCAATTGGAGTCAATTGTAGTCTGTTCGAGTCAATTGGGAATTTGAAGTCAATTGGAGTCACTTGGAGTTTTTTGGAGTCAATTGGGGATTTGAAGTCAATTGGGGACTTGAAAAAAAATAAAAAAATTATATTAGAGAAGTCGTTCGACAGCAAATCATCGAACTTCAAATTTAGTGTAGATTAAAAATATTTGCTTGTGTTTACCTGGTCTAAGTCACACATCCAATCAGCTTGTCGACGATGGTCCTTAGTTTTTCACACAATAAGCTTGATAGAACCTTGACAGAAGACATGTCAAGAAAACTTGTCACAGGATAATTGGTACAAATCGTGAATTAAGCAGCAATTCTAAAACATCCGACCATATACCATATAATAGTTTGTTTATACTTTGTAAGTTCTGAACTTCCAGTCTATAGTCCAGGCTATCTGAATTTGCAGCTGTGTTGTTTTTTAAACGGCCGATGTCTGTTCAGATTTATTTATAGTCAAGTGACGATGCATCGCCTTTCCCCCTGAATTGGTGAGAAATTCCAATTAATTTGGTAAAAAATCGCACCTATTTCAGTAAAATTTATCAGTGATCTTAGTGACAGTTTTTATAGGTCTTTCTTGAAATCAGTCACACTTCAATTTACTAATCATAGTGCTACCCAAATTAAACAAATTAACCTAAATTAAAAAAAAACGTATTTTGTTTTTATTGGTTGTTTTGAAGTTTTGGCCAAAAAGGTTCTAAGTTTTACTTCTGAGACACAGAAAAATCTCGAAATATCCACTGCTTGATTAAGATTTTTTTTTTTTCAATTTAAAAAATTCGAAAAATATTATTTTCTTTTTAAAAAATTGGAACTTTCTACTTAAAAAAAATGGATGTGTGCAAGGCACGCAAGATATTTGATGTGTAAACAGTTAAGCCAACTGAATGCCATATACATAAGCTCGCATATGTATAGCCATATATAGGGATTTGATGTATAATCTATATGCTTAGGTAAATAATTCAAATTAAAACAATTCTTTTACAAACTTAAAAATTTATTAGATATCATTATATTTTAAATACAATAGCCAAATTCACTATAAATTGCAAATGGTCTTGCATCATTGCAAATGCAAACCTTTATTCCATATCGCATATGTTTGTTGTTGTGATAGCAAAAATATTTTGCAATTACTCCAAATCATAGTTGCATTATTTTTCTTTTAATCAATGCATCGAGCACGATATGTTCGCATATACGCAGCTGTAATTGCATCTTTTTTTCCGCGCTTTAAGTTTTTATTTCTGTCGATTTGAAATTTTATTAGATGTGAAAATTGTACAAAACGTCGCCTGAGAATTGATTTGGCGTATAGGTATATGAATTTGTACACACATACTCCAAATCAATTCTCAGGCAATGATAACTGCTTTTCGCATCTAACCTTAGAAAGGCAACAGGGGTGATCAGTCGCCCCATTACTTTTTAAAAGCACCGCAAAGAGATTTGCCTTAACTGCATTCAATAAAAATAAGAAACAAAGTATTTTTATTGAAGTAAATAAGTGATTTTATAATAAAGAAGTTTGATTTTTTCTGTTTAACAATTTTGCTACTTACATAGATAAAAAAAGTGTTGCCTTTCTAAGGTTAATGTACAAAGCAAAATTTTTATAATGCCGTGGTTTGTTATTCACTATAAATTGCAAATGGTCTTGCATCATTGCAAATGCAAACCTTTATTCCATATCGCATATGTTTGTTGTTGTGATAGCAAAAATATTTTGCAATTACTCCAAATCATAGTTGCATTATTTTTCTTTTAATCAATGCATCGAGCACGATATGTTCACATATACGCAGCTGTAATTGCATCTTTTTTTCCGCGCTTTAAGTTTTTATTTCTGTCGATTTGAAATTTTATTAGATGTGAAAATTATACAAAACGTCGCCTGAGAATTGATTTGGCGTATAGGTATATGAATTTGTACACACATACTCCAAATCAATTCTCAGGCAATGATAACTGCTTTTCGCATCTAACCTTAGAAAGGCAACAGGGGTGACCAGTCACCCCACTACTTTTTAAAAGCACCGCAAAGAGATTTGCCTTAACTGCATTCAATAAAAATAAGAAACAAAGTATTTTTATTGAAGTAAATAAGTGATTTTATAATAAATAAATTTGATTTTTTCTGTTTAACAATTTTGCTACTTACATAGATAAAAAAAGTGTTGCCTTACTAAGTTTAATGTACAAAGCAAAATTTTTATAATGCCGTGGTTTGTTATCATTTATCACTTCAATTTGTTTATACATTTATTGAAACCTAGATTCCTTATTACTTATCATTTTGTTTTTATATTTTAAAAAATATTTAATTTTAATCCAATCTTACTAACCGAATGCAAAACCTATCAAACGCCTGTGTTTGCTACGTCGACTTCTCTGCTTGTATGGTATAGTCGAACTCCATACGTTTAACACCAACAAATAATTCTGCCACGAATAAATGTACACACACATTTTGTTTTCGTATGCACATATATGTGTGAGTAAATTGATCGAAACATAAACAAACAAACTCCGCTCGTATTTTGATTTCTCCCTCTCTTCTTCTTTTCTCGTTTTTGATTAGAGTAGCACAGTCATGTCGCGCAGTAGTGTGAGCGAGACGGGAACTGGACGTTACAGTTATCTTACATCTTACGATACTGTTATTGTTACATTTTACACATTTGAAATTTTGCCCATACCGTGAGCTAAAATGTTTACACATCAAAAAGAAAATGTATTCTTATAACTTTTTCCAAAAATCAGTAAACTTCCTGTTTAAGGGCTACGACTAATGCGGCCTATCGCATCCCAAATTCCATTAAGTTTAGGTATCAGAGTCTATCCCCGAACCTTCTACTTATATTGCAGTGACTAGAAGATTCAAAAGGATTCAAAAGTAGACAGTTTTCTATTTTATTTCCTTATTTTTTTTAATCTTAAGTATAGACAATATCCACAGTTTATCTTTGTGTCAAACGAATTTTTTAAGACTCATGTGAGCATGATCTTATTTTATAAAATTAGTTTAAAGCTGTAAAATTACTACCGCCAACTGATGTTCACAAATCAAAACTGAAGTAATTAGAAAATTTAACTTAACAATTTCACCAACCTAAATAATTGTGAAAATTCTTAACACCGCAACCAATTCCATTCAATTTCTTTTCAATATGCGTGAAAGTTTCTCTTATTTAATGGGACAAAATTGATATAATAAAATCAAAATGCTTAAAAATATTTTAAAATAATTGTACTATTTAATTAATTTCAATTTTAATATCCACTTTCTAACAAAACCAGAACTTAATTCAGTATTTGCAAGCAAAACATCACAAAGTCAGCAATAAATATGAAGTGATAATAATAGACTAAATGCATAATAAAAAAATACATTTATAAACACTTAGACATAAAAATAGAGTAAATGAAAGAAAAAAAAAATTAGCCTTGACACAAATTCTAAAATTATTTCCCACTTTTTAAAACCATAACAACAACATTAATTATAAATACATAAAACTATAAAATGCTTGGTCGATTGTTAAGTTCAGTTGAGTATGACGATGATGATGATGATAATGATGACGATGATGACGATGGTAGTTGCTTGACTATTAAAAGCAATTGTAGCAATTCTTGTTATAGTTTTTGCTCTACAGATTATTTTACACTTAAAAACATTCGTTCATATACATACCATATATTTACAATAACAAATACATATGTATATACTCTTTCACATTATTTCTTTACACACAAATTAATTTAAAATTGCAGTGAGTAACCGGATTGTTTTTTTTTTCTTTAGAGCCAAAGTGTCTGCTTGCCAGCCAACGTCATTTGTGGTGTTGGCTACTGATAACTGCTTATGTCTGTGTTGGCCATTGGTGCAATTGACCAGCACACATCTTCCTCGTTGCTGTCAGGCAAAAGTGGTTCAGGAAATCAACTTCATATGCTATGTAAAAATATTCTCTGCAAACTAGTTTACGTTTTTTTTTTTTGATATATTTTTTTGTTTGCTTTTGTTTGATGCATCATTTCTTGTTGTTGCACTTTTTTACTTTTGCATTCACATTAAGAGAAAGTAAAAATGCATTTAGTTCATTTTTTTTTTTTAAATGTATTTTTGTTTTTATGCTTTGTTTTTAGTTTCTTGGTTTATTTTATACTTGAAGTTCATTTTTATCTTATTTCATGTTTATTATGTGCGATTGTGCAATAGGATGCCAATATGTCCAAATGTAAATTATCAAGAGATATTGGATTTGAATTGCTTTAGAGTGAAATTTTGGGTTTATAACGAAAGATTTAAGTAAAAAACTTGATAAGTGACAATTCTGGTATTGACTTTCCTTTGCAGAGTTTGATAGTTTTGTGCAAGAAATTTTTGTTGGCATGGACTTTGACTTTAGATGGTAAGAGTAGAAAGGTCATTAAACAATTTTGCGTTCATACTTTTCCTAGATTATTAAAGTAAAATTATCGTTTTGGGTTTGAGCTTAAGATTTTAAAAATAAATTAAAATTAAAATAAAATAAATAATAAATTAAAATAGAAACTAGAAAACATTATTGGATCATTATAAATTTGAATTTATTTCAAAGATCATAAAGTGCAAAATTTGCAACTCAAAAAGAAATAATAATGAAGAGAGGAAGAGAAGGCCAGATGAGATTGGTCTATTCATACATAAAATCAGCATAATGTTATCGTTAAAGTTTTAAAAATTCGTTCCGATTAAATTTCACTTGTTGTCGGTAACAAAAAATTGCATTTAAACTGTTTTAAGAAATATATACCCAACTTCACTGTCTCCCCTGTCATAAATAATTCGTGTTTACTCTTTGGGTTTTGGAATAGTAAAAAGTATACGGTTAACGAAAGTGAAGCGATATATACTTGAACAGCGCAATGAAATAGTGGAAATTCACTACGAGAATTGTGAAAATTTCATGGAAACAGTTCGTAAAGTTTATAATGGATTTGATCGTTACAAAGTCAACAATCGTAAGTTTAATCAACAGATTCGAGCGTCTCATGCAATTTAATAATGTGAAGACGCCAATTCATATTCGTTCAGCAAGGTCAACTAAAGCTGCAAGTGTGACCGAAACCCCAAGTTTATCAAGTCCAAAACGTCCACTGGAATTGGACATAACAAAAACCAGTTTGCAGCCACCATGTGCTGCAAAATGATCCTGAACTATAGGCTTATAAATTCCAGTTGACACAAGAATTAAAACCGGCAGACCAAGGACAATGTTGATTATATGTTGAGAATGGAAGGAAATTTCCACGACTTTTTGAAAAAAATCATTCTGTACGACGAGGTCCATTTTCAATTTGATAGTCATGGCAAAACTGTCGCATTTGGGTGTCTGTAAACCCCAATAATTATTGTCATTTTCCTCCGAATTCATACATTTTTTTTTTTAAATTATGCTTCTGTAAATGGATTATTTTATGATGGTCGAAGTGAACCCTTTGGATGTGAAAGAGCTTTATTTTCAACTGGATGCCACTAAATGTAACACAAGTGGCGAACAAATTACTTTATTTTTTTTTTTTTAATTCTTTGATTTCCAGAGCTGCATTCCATTTAATTTTCAAAATTCAATTTAAAATTGAAAACATACTCTGATCAAAATGCAATTTTGCACTATCCTTTCTTTCTCATTATGTCCCATTTTTACTCTTTTTATAAATTTCATCCAGTACCATCTTGTAGTGAAGAAATTCTAAACAAATTGGTTTAAAACATCGCACTTTATTGCCTTTCAAAAAAGTCAAAATTTACAAATTTGCTTTCTATTTCTTTATTAATTTGTATACTTTTTTAAGTGACCCAGTGTGAATACAGACTTACTGAGTACACCCTTGTGCAAGTTAATGTGGACAAGACAAATTTTCGTTAAAAATGGTTTTAATTCATTTAAAAAATAAAATCAGTAACAAATCAGAAGAATTAATAGTGTCCACCCTTGGCTTGCATCCAGGGCCGTAGCAAGGATTTTTTTTCGGGGGGGATTTTCATTCAAAGAAAATTGACATTGACTTACTTGCCATTACTGATGAGGAGCCCGACCTCAAAACAATTACCAAAAATACTAAAAATAGTCAGAGGCTCATTTTTTTTAAAAATGATTATCAGTGGGAATTCGGTCCATGATAAGGAATCCGGATGAAGTTGGCTTATATTCCCGAAATTCGTGCAGTTACTGCATTGAAAGAGGTCTTCCGAGTTGGGGTACTCTGAGCAATAATGGGTTAAAGAATTAATTACATTTTAAGATTGTTCCCTAGAACTTTGGAGCTGATCCACTACTACTGCCCTACATGGGCTTTGCGAATAAAATGGTTCCTAGTGTTTGTGAATGAATTTTTTATACTGAACACGAATCTGAGATCAAAAATTTCCCATCACGCCACGTTTGAGAAAAAATGGGATGGAAAACCCTAAAAAAAAAAATTGTTGGCAATTTTTTCAAATTGGAGAGCTGAACACTGGCGTGCTACAAACTTCGAAATCCAGAAATTATAGGCTGAATCATGCCCTTCCAAATGAGCGCTAAACCCGAAACTGTAAATCAAAAACAATTACTGACCTAGAAAAACTATAAATGCAGAATTGCACAGCATCTCCTTCTCTTTTTGTATCCAAAGTCAAACTTCATGTCAAAGAAAACAAATTGGATCTGATCGCATAGTGTAACTAAGATTTTTTTTTTATTATTATTATTTATTTATAATCGGTAGTACAATAAGAATTAGTTCTTTTAAAGTACATCAAGGATTAAAAAAATATAAAAAAAGGAAACAGTACAGTCAAACTTATATGCTATACATAATACTCATAAACTAAAATTATAAATTAATTATTGAAAATTAGGATAGAAGACAGAAAGATAGTTAAAAATAAAAAGGAGTGAGTGAGCGAGAGAAAAGTATAGGTGAGAAATGTAAAATTAAAGAGTTAAAATGTTTTGGAGTAATGTTGGAAGACTGCATTCTTGAAGCTACTTGTATTAGCCATTCGTTGAAGGTGGGTTGGAAGTGAGTTCCATAGTCTAATGGCGTTAATGAAAAAGAATCGGCAAGAATTAAGATGGTTAAACCTAGGAATAACTAGTTGAGGCGACCTAGTGGAGTGGAAGAATTGTAATTTATCATACAAATATGTTGGAGTTTTGGAGTGAATGATCCGGTGCAGAAAAATTCAATTACGAATGTCCAAATAGTCAGTTAATTCAACTCCAAGAATGCAAGTAGCTCTATAAGATATATGGTCAAAACGTTGTAGCCATATGCATATCGAATCGCATTGTTAAACGCTAGTGCAAGTTAACGTTGTGAAGCGGAGTCTAGTTTACTAAAAACAACATTAAAATAAGTAATATGGGGGACAATTAACTGTTTTACAAGGTTAACTCTAACTGCAGGAGGAGTATATACAGCAGAAAACCGAAGTGAGCGTAGAACATAATAGATTTTAGATACAACGCCATTTATGTGGTCACAGCATGTTAGCCTAGAGTTAAGGATGAAACCCAAGCTCATGACCCTATCAACAAGTTCAAGTTGTGAATTCCCAATAGAAATAGATGGAATAACCAGAGAACCTGTCAAAAGCTTTGGAAAAGTCAAGGAGGCAAAGAAGAGTTAACTTATCTTGGTCAAGCGGGATACGTATATCGTCAATAACTTTTAAAATAGCAGTAGTGCAGCTATGGCCAGCACGGAACCAAGATTGCAGGCACGAGAGAAGCTGATTGCTATGTACATAGGCAGTAATTTGATCAGCGTTCAAGTGTTCACAAAGTTTACCCAAGGCAGGCAGTATGCTAATTGGTCTGAAGTCCTTGGGTTCACAAGCGGCAGTGTTTTTAGCGATAGGGATAATGGTAGCAATTTTCCATGAGCTGGGGAATAGTGAGCTTGTAAAACAATGATTTATGAGATGTGTTAAGGACAGTAGTATAAAAGGTATAATTATTTTAATAAACTTAATAGGGATACCATCAATTCCAACGGCATCGGAAGAAATCCTTAAAACACATTTAGCTACGTCATCCTCACTAACAGCAACAAAACGAAAAGCTTTGTCATCATTAAAAATTGAATGAACTAGAGCTTCATTTAACAAAATACTATTATGGTGGTAAGAGCTACTAGAAGAGATGAAGACATTGTTAAGCACGTCAGATTTCAAGCTTATTTTTTTATATTTGACTTTTTAGAAAAAAACCGATGGAAGTAAAAAATATTTAAAAATTGTTCAATAGTTTTATCTTGACTTTTTCATCCACTGACAATTAATATCAAAAAATAGAAGAAAGTTTCCACATTTCGGGGGGGGGGGGGGGGGGGATTGGCGTCAGAACCCCCAAACCTCCCCCCCTCCCTAAATGCGGCCTTGTTTGCATCATCTTAAGGCATTTCGACACAGATTCTACTAAGAATTTGCAAGTGTTAAAGATTTTCTCAGCTCAATACCACACTCCTTCATTGCGAGTAACTTGATTTCATTTGCGTAATCCATATTTCTAAGTTTTGCCTGGCAGATGGACCACAAATACACGATTGGATTGAAGTCCGTGGAAAATTGCCAGCTTAATCCAAAAGGGTTTCCAATTCTCTTTGTTCAAGGCTTGCGTCACACTTTATTCGCTAGGCCGATGATAAGAAACTTTCCGCAGTTAACATTCAGCATTCAGACAAACACTCCAATAAATAATTGTTTTGGGGCGGTTTCTCCTTTTTTAGGCCAGCATCATTCGTACCTATAACGGGGATGATGAACAGCGAAAATAACATAAAAGTTTTGCTAGATCGAATGTTCCCTGAACTCTCAAAGATAAATTTGAGATTTAAAATAAGAACTGACACCATGCCATTCATACAATAGAAATGTGGAAATATTCTTCGCTGGTAGCGGGGTAACGGGGTGGCCTGGTAATTCGCCTATTCTCAATCCAACCGCGAATTTGTGATAAATCTACAATGCGAGACTCAGAAGTTGAGAAAATCTATGACACCTGCAAATTGTTAGTGAAATCAATGCCAAAACGTATTCAGATGATGATGATGAAAGCCAAGGGTGAACACACTAAATAATAATTATTCCGATATGTCACTAATTTTATTTTTTTTGTTAAAATAAAGACATTTTCAAAGAGAAATTGCCTTGTCCACATTGTACCATTTCTTTGTCAGAATTCTAAGTCAATGCTTATGTTAAAAATAATTCCAATATAGTCTAGTGGGATTAGCTAGAGTTGAGTTGAGCCAGAGCAAACTTTATCCTGAAAATAAATTTAAGATCGGTTTACCTTTCAAAAAAAAAAAAAAAACTGTGAATGAAGGATTACTCAATAGCACGTCAAGCTCTTTGTCAAAGATATCAAATTGATTTTTATCGCCTTATGATTAGTTTAATTTAGCTAAGGTGATAGTGCAAGAAGCTTATCGAATATATATTTGAAATTGATTATTCTTTGTGAGATTGGCTTACTAGAGAGACTTTTTTATTTTGCTCAAAAAAATGTTGTAAAACTGCAGTCCCTAGGGACACAATATTTCGATTGTTCTAATTTATATGAAAGAATATGCAACTTGTTGAGTAGTGTAATTCAGTTGTTTCTTTTTAAAGTAGCCACTGATAAATGCGTGGAAGCACAATTGTATAATTTTATGTTTGTAACTTCACACCCATATTTTTGTTATAAATTTTATATGTACTTAAATCGAATTAACAACTTTTCTTGTATAAAACAAAAGACTTAAGCAACAAACTAGTTAAAAATTCAATTTACATACAATAACATTACATAGACAAACTTAAATTTTTCTCACATCAATTTTATTATTATGTTTTTATTTTAATTTTTTTCATTTACTTAATTTGTGTTAGCAACTTCAAAAAAAAAAAAAAAAAAATATTGGCAAACTTCAAGACTTTCATTTTATGTTTGCAAAAATTTCTTTAAAAACGTTTGTGTTACAATTGATATCATTACTAAACATTATAAAAATAATAATAAATTTTATGTTAATCAGCAACAGTTACGACCAACAATTGTTGCTAAGCATAACAATGAACACACTTCATATTATTATATTAGAAATTGGAATGCAAAAAATAAAAAAAAAGGTTTCAAAATTTTGGAAATCAATTTAATTTATAAATCACAAAACTAAAGACTAAGCTAAATTAAATTACAACAAAAGTACTTCCGCTATTTAAAATTCATAACAATTCACGAAGACAGAATTTGAAGAGGGCAATGGCAACAGTAACAACAAAAATAACAATAAATTCATCAACAACATGCATAGAAAGGTCTACGTGTCAATGGGTGATACTTTCATTAACTAGTTAAAATATTAGATTGGTGAAGTTAAAAACAAAATCGAAAAATCAAATGAAAATAAAAATCGTGCGGGAACTGCAAAAACCTAGAAAATTTAATAGCCAAACGTATTTTTTTTTAAGCTTTACAAATTAATAGTATTTACTTAAAATATTAATGATGTTTATAGTTTTGTATTTATTTTTATTATTGATGAGGCGGCACCAGAAAAAGAAGAAGAAGATGAGTAATTTAATTATATATATTAAATAGAAAGTGAATGTTAACACTGAACTACTTGACTTGAAAGTAATCAATACATTCACTTCTATTAAATTTTTGTGAAGCTGTTGAAAACCAAAAAAAAAAAAAATGCACGCAACCCATAGCGGATCTACATTGAAGAGGATAACCAAAATTGGAGAATATCATTATTATTATTATTGATGATTTAAAGAGCTCTTGATCTTGTACTGTAATAACAAGAGTGAAAGTATATAGTGAAGAGCAGAAAACATGAATGAAATTATGTCTTTTAAAAAAAAATAAATAAAAACACTCAATTGTCTCAATTGTTAAAGTACAGTGTTAAGTGCAATAGCGGCAGGTTGCCCTTTCTTTTTATAATTTTTCATCGTTAAATTTTTTTTTTTTTTGGATGATTCATGCTGAAGTTCAATATTAATGTTTTACTTGAGACTTGATTGGGCAATCATCGCTTAACCTTGTTTGTTGTGGTAACGTTTATTTTAATATTTATTTTTTTTTCATTTTATTTGTGCATAATCTTGACTTCTAGCTACTAAAAAATTATAATTTAAAAATTGCAATAAACAACCAGTAAGCAAAAAAGCGCAACTAAAATCCCGTCACGCTTTTTGAATTGGGTAACTTAATAGTTCTCAATGAATTCAGATTTTTGATTCGGTTAATAAAAAGAAAAAAAAATTAACTTCATAGAAAAATCAAAACGGCTACTGTTGCATTAAAAAATAAAGAAGAATTTCGTAAGTAATAAATTCTTTGCCTCATTTTGATTTTTTTTTTTCTTTTTGTTGAACTTTGTCGTTAACCTAATTTTTTATTCTTAAAAAAAAAATTATTTTTGACCAAGATTGAGTGGAAGTATTACGTACAATTAAAGATCGATTTGTATGGCTAGGAAAAGTAAAAAAAAAAATAATATATTCCAGATTGTTGAATATTTAAAAATTTTACTAAGCTACTAATTCTATGAATTGATGAACACAGTAACTAATTTAAAATGTTTATTTTACTTTATGTTTTATCTATTAAATGTTTGGAAAATTACTGCAACATAAATTTTGTGTCATTCTTAACTGGAACAATACGAATGCAAAGGCTGCAAACTATATCAAATTCTAACACCAGAATATACATGTTGGTTAATATTAGAAGTGGATAGTTTGGTTGCATTCACAGGCGAGAATACTGGCCGTCAAAATAATACCAAAAAAAAAAAAAAAAAAACCACTTCAACTTTTTCACATTTATATTTTTAGGGTGTCTGGGGAAAACGTAGGGTCAGGATGTTGCCTTAACCGCAAGAAGTTTGTCATTCTTACGAAAAAATCCTGATATCTCAATACCAAGAGATAACATACTAACAAAGTTCAGTTCTATCGAAAGGTTTAGAACTGAACTGAACAATAAAGAGAATTGGGAAGGTATATGTGAAAGCTATAAGATACACCAACAAATTTTAACCTGGCATACAGACGGGTCACTTACTGTTGAAGGTAAAGGAGTAGGGATTTATGGGCCGACAATAAAATACTCGGAGTCCATGGGAAGTTACGCTAGCATCTATTAGGTGGAAATATATGCCATTGATAGATGTGCCTACTTCAGTCTTAAGCAAAACTACCGGAACCAAAACATTGCTATCCTTACCGACACTCAAGCGGCTATTAAGGCATTAAAATCACACCAGGTGAACTCTAAACTGATGTGGGAATGTCTTGATAAACTAAATACGCTTGGATTACAAAACCGTGTCTGGATTCTCTGGGTTCCGAATCACACAGGAGTAATAGGTAGGTAATAGATAAGCCACTTTTATCGTTCCAGAACCATTCTGCGGAATGGGAAAAGGATCCCTCTCTGTGAGGGAGCATTCGAAGAAAATATTCATATAAAATTTTTATGAGACTGATGTTTAATTACAATAAATTGAATACGATGAAGTATTTGGTGGACCCTATCAGACTACGGAGAAAAGTGGATAAATGTCTTAAAGTTTTAGGAAAAATGTTTGTTTCCGAGTTTTCTTAATCTTAACCTAAAAAAATGGCCGAAAATGACACAAAAATTCACAGAATAATCAATTTGAATTTTTTCAAATAATTATTATTCAATGTGGATTCCAATACATTTTTTATCGTGCAAGACATAATTTCGATAACTCATTGACTTGCCATTACTGATAATGTACCCAGCCTCAAAAAAATGATTAAAAATGCCAAAAATATTCAGAGACTAATTTTCTCCAAATGATTATCAGTGGGAATTTGGGCCATTATTAATGATGAGGAGCCCGGATGAGGTTGGCGTATATTCCTTAAATTCGTACAGTCACAGCATCGAAAGAGATCTTCCGAGTCAGTGTGCTCTGGGCAACAATGGGTTAAAGGATTAATTATGTTTTAAGATTAAGAACTTTAAAGCTGATTCAATAACACTTATCTGCATGGGTTTGGTGAACAATATGGTCCCTAGTGTTTGCAAATGAATTTTTCATGCTGAACACGAATCTGAGTTCAAAAACTTCCCATCACGTCACGTTTTAGAAAAAATGGGGTTGAAACCCCTGAAAATACCGTTTTTGGTCATGACGTGCTACAAACTTCGTACGATTTCAATTCAAATTTATTTTTCAAATTTTTTTTTTATATTTGACTTTTTAGAAAGAAACCGATTGAAATAAAAAATATTTAAAAATCGTTAAATAATTTTATTTTAACTTTTTTCCATCCACTGGCAATCAATATCAAAAATTAGAAAAAAGTTTTCACATTTGGGGAGAGGTGGTCAGAACTGCCAAAACCTCCTTCCCTAAATACGGCCTTGATTGCAATAAAAGAGGTAGAGCCATGTAAGAACATGGTGCTAGTAGCCGATCATAGGTTTAAAATACATTTCACTTTACTATTGGATAACTAGTTGCAACCAAGGCTCTTAATTCGTCCGTTACAACATCTAATCTAGTAAAACAATGTAGGGAGAACTTGCACAGCGTTGCGGTAATAAGGGTCCCCAGATACCGGTCCAAAAGCAAGCGAGTTGAACCGGAAGGGTTCCATCCTGCAGGAATCTCAGTCAAGAGTGATGTATGGCAGCGATATATGTATCAACTCAAATCACGCGATTACTTACAATGAAACTACTGCCTGCTCCTCAAAGTGTTTTCAAATTGAGTGTGTTAAGTCATTTAAATATCTAGGTCTTATATTAGACTGGAAAATGAGCTGGTCGGAACATACTAATGCCCTAAAACGGTATGCTATGACAGTCACAAGACAAATGTACCTTCTCAAGAAATTTTGCTCGATTAAATTATTTACTTGTATTTATTACGGAATCTTCCACTCGAAATTAGAATATGGATTAGTTTGTTGGGGCGGTACGCACAACAACAAAATGTACCTCTAAGCCATAGTTTTGAGCTCTTCAAAAATCTTGAAATCCTTCCACTTAAACATTTCTATTTTTACAAAGTATTAAAAATATTTTTTAGCAATTGTGGTTACTCATTAAACAGGAATTCGAAAAATTATAACTTAAGAATAAACGACCTTAACATAGCATTGGTACCACCGCACAACCTACAACACTTTCTGCTCCTTTTTACTCCTATGTAGCTCCAAAATTATTTAATAATCTTCCTTATAATATTCGTTGTATACGTAAAAAATATGTTTTTCTCAACAAGGTGAAATCATGGCTCTTCAAACTTAACTACCTTCAAATCGACTCACTGCTTCGTATAATTATATAAACATGTTAACTTAAGATAAGATCTCAAATTCTAAAAATATTAAATTGTAAACTGTTACTGACCCCACTTAAAAATTATTTCTATGCTCATAGTCTTAAGAAATCTGTATTCGACTCTAGTTCATTTTGAATTATAGAATGCAGATACATATTGTTAAACAATTTCCTTTTTATTCATCACGTTCCATGTTTAATAATATTAATAAAATCTAAAAATCTAAAAAAAAATCTAAATACCAAAAAAAAAAATGTCCTGAGGGGGCTAATTATAGATTTAACATGCTAACAACTTGGACTGTCAGCAGATCGTTTTTGCCAAATTACAATTGGAGCAGATCACTACAACTTATTAAAAACCAAAAGTATATATCAAGACTAACGGCAGTCATTACTGACTTCTAGCTTATTGATGACCAAACAGCCAAAAGGAAGTCCCATTCAACACCTACTGTCGTAGCTGTAAATACTTGAAAGAAGAAGACCTAAATTCAAGTTCCTCTGCGAAAGCTCGGTTTTAAAACAAACTAGAGTGAAAGCCTTTGGCAAACCATAGTTCAACAATATCTGAGAACTACCTGAAATATTCATGAACCAACTAACGAACTTTTTAAACCTATCGGGATGGATATGATCGTCTTGAAAAACCACCACTACACCAACAATGAACTGAGGATGTGATAACAAAACGGTACGCCAGCACTAATTGAGTTCCTGACTCAACCCACCACTTTAGCCAACTAAGAAAAATCTACTGCATTTGGAATACATATACATGAGAATTTTTTTGACCCGACAGTTTCAAATATTTCGACTAATCAGGATTCTATGAAAGTATGCCCATAATTAGGCATATTAAAAAAAAAATGTGATATTATCAAGAAGAATCTATTATAATCTAATTCTAACCATTTTCAAGGAAATTCTTTATGTCAGTGGCTTAGCACATCCAAAACCGTAATGGGTTAAACTCCCTGGGTGTTTTTCAAGAAAAATATTTAGAATTTACGTACATTTCGATTTTTCTCAGAGTTCAAAGTGTATAATTTGATACAAATGGTGCGAAAAAAGTTATCAAGCTATTAACATTTGTATTTGCAAATACCAATTAATTTCAATTGATTAAAAATGATATTTAATTAAATAATAAAAGGAGTAAATAAAAAATAAAACAAACAACGAATATGGCACAGACATAAGAGATCGATATCAAAATTTGACACGCGCATGCTTTAAAATTAAAGATACAAAAAAAAAAAAAAAATGCAAGTAATTGTGATTTTTACTAAGAGACACACGAGTCAAAAGTGTGACACTTTTTGTTGGTTTCTGAGGCTGTAACAAAAGCTAACACGAAAAAAAAAACAGACAAAAAAACCAAGTTATGTGTCAACAATAATTTATGTCAACGTTTTTGTTAAAATATTTATTGCTGTATTTTAAAAGAGAAAAATTTAATAAAAATCCTAACAAGAAATATTTAGAATAAATGCAGGTTTCTTGCTTAAGTCTTTTGTTTTGTTTTTTTATGGTGTAACATGTTATTTAAATATGAATTAAAATTATGGTAACATATTTTGAACCAAATATCTTTATATTCAACTTACAAGTCATTTTTATAACACCTGCCAATAAAATTCTTTAAATTTATTGTGCCATAAAAAATTGCGCTTTAATTTTAACAAATTCTTTTAGTGATAATTTTTAATTAAAAGCTGTAAAATCTGGTAAACTCAATTGATCATGAAATTATGCAAATTAATTTGAGTACTTAAAGTAAAACAAATTGGTGCAAATTTGATATGAACAAAAACAAAATTTGTATAATATGCAGTTGTCCAAATATGCAGATGTAAAATAAAAAACTCTGCAAAAACATTTTAAATTTCAATGCCAAAAACTATAATCATAAATTATAAATATGTATCTGCATATTTTATATTTAACCAAAAGATGGTGTTTAAGCCTTAATACTCACATTTGCAATTACAAATCAAATGTGCAACTGGTAACAATTAATCATTGACAAAAACAAAAATTATACCACGTTCTATTGAAGCTTGATACTCTTGTATTTTTAACCATAATTAATTAATTAATGAATATGAATATGCATTCACACGCTATGTAAAAAAATATGTTGATGCTGATGTTTAAAATATGTTGTTGATATAAATCAAACCAATGTGCTGCAAGTTGCACCACATGCAGCAGCAGCAATGGTCACAATAATCCAGTTGTTTTTTTTCTGTTTGCTATTTTGGTTTTTTTGGAATTCTTTTGAATACGCGCTATTTGTTTTTTTTTTTTGTTATTATTAAGATTTTAATAAATCGATTTTTTTTCTTATTCTGAAGTGAACGCGTGAGTAGTGGACCGCCTTGACTTTCTTAACCATTTTCGAATAGCGCTAAGTTTCAAGCAGCACCAGCATCAACATCAACAGCAACCACCGCTGCATCAGCTTAATAATCCAACATTTTTGGCACCCATAAAACTAAATAACTGACTACATATTCAATTTGGTTTTTCTTTAATGTTGAAAGTTGCCTATGAATTATTACGTTTTAATTTTTTATTTTAAATAATTTTCAATTTAAAATAAATTGGCATTAAAGTTTTGGTTCTACAGTCATTACACACAGTTAGAAAACGCTGGCAAATTTCTGTAAATTAAAACCAAACTGAATAAGAGAATTATTTGGTTATGAGTTGTAAACTTTTTGGTAGTTGTATTTATTCAAACTAAGAATGATTAAGTGCTCATAAAGTGGCACGAAAGGTAAGCATGAACTACGATTTCTTCGGTGTCAAAAATATGATTGAGTTTAGTAAAATTAAGAATAAATGAAGGGGTTCTGTCAAATAACTGTTTTAAGAACTATTTATTGTAAACTATGCTCAACTTTTTTTAAATTTCTTTTCATTTAATTACATACTATATAAATACAATTCGATTGATTTAAGTTTGGGGTTGATTTTACGAAATCATAGGAGAGCATTAAATATTCTTAAAAATAAAAGAAAATATGTTTTCAAAGGTTTTAGAATTTTAATTGCTATTACATATTTATTAGAGTACGAAAAAATAGACATCAGAAATCGAAGTTTTTGTGATGGTCCATAGCAGACCAAACCAAACCATAAACCAGATTATAAGCCAGACGCAAATCAGACGAATATCTAGACCAAAAGCTGAACAAAATTCAGACCAAATTCAAGACAAAATTAAAAAAAAAGCATTCCAAAAATTCAGGACAATATTTAGAACAAAAATAGACTAAAATCATTCCAATATTAAGATCAAAAATAGACCAAAATCATCCCATATTTATATCAAAATTTTCAGATCAAAATTCAGGCCAAAAATTTCAAACAAATTCTAACCATAAACTAGATTGATTTTAAAATTAAAACTCATACTAAAAGTAAACCTAATGCAAAGCAAAAATTGGCTCAACATTCAAGACAAAATTTAGAGCAATAGCAGTCGAAAACTTAAACCGAAATTCAGATCGAAAATGAAGTTGAAATTAAGATTAAAATTCAAGCGAAAAGGAGACAAAAATCAGATCTTAATGCAGACCAAACTTAAATTGAAAATAAGATCAAATCTCAAAATAATTCAAACCAAAACTTAAACCAAAAGTAGACCAAATTCATTCAGAATTTCAGGCAAAATACAAACTGAAATTCGGTCGAAAACTTAGACTGAAATTCGAGCTATATATCCATAAACAGAGTTTATTTCACATCCTAAAAATCGAATTAGCAATAAGAATCAGACAACAATTAACTAGGACAAAAACAAGGCAAAAAATCAGACCGAAATTCAAACCTAATTTTAACCACAATTTATACTTAGAGCAAAAATCAGAACAGAAAATTTATACTAAAACTCCGGACCTAAATTCAAACTGAAAATTAAATTAAAAACCGTAACATGAAATAAAATCTAAAAATCGATTAAAAGGTACCAAAATTTCGAAAAGTACGACATCTATTAACTAATCCAAAAATTTTAGCAAAATTTTCCAGTCCATTCCACAACCTTAAGATTGAATTCGTTACTTATTATATCATCATTTTGATAGAATATATGTAGGTCTCCATGCCAAGTCTCTAGGTAAGATTGAATTTAAAATTAATGCAGTTCACTTTTCAATCCCAACTGAGGCCCAATATATTCGAAAGAGCAGGTTTTGTGAAGACAGCCAAATGATAAACCTAAGGAGTGAGATTGAAAAAATCTTAACATATATAAAATTCAATAATTTTTAAACAGTTGATCTTAGAGTTTTGATTTTTTATTTATTTAATTGATAATATTTTACAAATTACAGAAAAATATAACTTTTATAGTTCTAACCACTATCTATGAACTCGTGGACCTTTTTTGGTAAGCCTTCCATTAGAGATTTGATAGTTGTTTCAGACACCTTTTTGGAACAGTTTGCCCATCTCCTTATAAAATCTTCGATATTGTGGGACACCTCTTTGTGCTCTTTAAGTTTCTTTTCACAAGAGCCCAATATCTCTCCACTTGTCTTAGCTCCAGACAATTTGGAGGATTGGCCTCTCTTGGTACAAAAACTATGTTATTACTTTGGTACCACTCCAGAGATTTCTTGCCGTAGTGACATGATGCCAAATCGGGCCAAAAATAAGTGGACACATTGTACTCTCTTATGAAAGGAAGAAGTCTTTTTTTAAAACATTTTTTAATGTATATTAATTACGGTATTTATAGAGCCCACTGTTACAAATGACTTGTTGCTTTTGCCGCAACTGCATATAGCTTGTCATACAAGGAATTTTTTTAGGAAATTTTGTCTGCTTTTGGATTCTAAATTGTTCTTCGACATTTCCTCGAGCATCAGCAACATAAAAATTTTGACCCGGAAGCTGCGTAAAATCTGCCAGTACATACGTTTCGCCCTCCATTATACAACATGAATATTTTTGTATGAAATTCGATTTTAATTTCCGAGCCCTACTTTTAACGTCTAAATTTGTTGCAGCATTTCCTGTCTGCAACTTTTTGTACTTTGTATGTTTTCGAACCTGCATTGGCTTTAACTTTTCGCACCAAATAGTCAGAGACCTGGGCTAACCCGGCAGCTTTTCTACCAGATGTGTTTGGAGATCTTATCAAAATGCTTTCTATTTTCTTGGCTTTCCCAATTACATGTGGTCCTTGTTTTCTTCCCGAACCAGGTTTCCCATCGATGGTCAAATTCTCCTGAAACTGTTTAATAACATTGGAAACAGTTTGACGGCAGACCTTCAATTCTTTGGCCAATTTTTTGTAGGACCAATTTGGATTTTTTTTGAAAATTTTTAATAATTTTAAGACGTACTTTTTTTTATTCACTCATTTTGATTAAACTCACAATAAATCAACATGTTTGTCATTAAAAATAACAAATGAAAATAACAAATGACATATTTTTCAAAGATAACTAGATCAAAGAAATTTTTAAATTTTACACCCAAAAAAAATTATTAGGTAAAACGTGTGTTAAGATTTTTTCAATCTCATTCCTTAAATGAAATCCACTGTCATAATTATATTATTTAATAGGAATATTTTCCATCATGATCTAAGCGGATCAAAATGCATTATGCTAAACTTTAGAGTGACACTCCATAATTACACAAAAAAGTAAACGTTTTCATGAAAAAGCAAATAAACAGGCAAGCAGACAGTCAGCGATAAAAACTGACATACACAAATCATTATACAGATTTCATTTGAATTACCTTTCACTATTCGCCAACATTTAGATAGTCAGAAATTCCAGTTTTAAAAGTGCAACTGAATTGCAAAATGCTAAAAAATTACATGAAATAAGAGTGAATCTACTCAGATTTTAAACATTAATGATGGGTATTTAACGTTGATGTCAGCTGTAACGATGATGATGTTAATGTCACTTTACAGTTTGGATTTGCTCATACGATAATTTAACAAACATTAAAGAAATATTTAAAAAATATTTATTACACAATGTCTAGCTGAAAAATAATACTACATACTTTGACTTGTATTTGCATAAATATTTATATTAATGTTGATAACAACTTGCAACATATGTCTATATTACTTGCTGCTTGCTACCTGTTGATAGTACATGGTATTCATACTTTACTACCATAAATCAGCAACAGCAAAAGTCAATTTATTAAGGTTAGCAAAACTCTCACGATATTTTGCAAATTTTTTGTGCCTATACATTTTTTTTTCCTTTAAATTTTCTTCATTTTCAGTGACTTTACATCACTCGAATGCATAATTAAGAGTAAATGATTAATTTTAATTATGAATGCGATGAGAGTTTGTGTTTAGCTTAGTGAATGTTTTTAGTACTACTTATATATACATACATATATAAAATCATTTCAATTGTTGATGATATTGCAATACCGTTTAAGTAAAATTTGCAATTTAGCGTAGTTACTGCAAAAAATAATTACGAAATTAGACAAAAAAAAAATCTCTTAATTTATGGTAAAAAATTTCATTTAGAGTGGAGTACTATTAAATTTGGAAAAACATGCAGAATGAGTTTTTCTATTCTATATTCAAGTTCGAATTGACGAAAAGAAAAGAATTACATTTACAACACATTTCGGAAATTTATCTAACGGTGTGTCACTTCTTCATACCAGAAACAAAATTTTATGCTCTCAATAAAACATTATAAATTAATAAGTTCAAGTACGTTATAATTTTGGTATTCTAGATACCAAAGACTTTCGATACTTTTTGATTTTGGTATTACAGCGATCCTTTTTTATTCCCCAAACTTATATAGACTAAAATAGAGTTTCAAAATAAAAAAGACCCGATGGATTTCTCTAGATTCATGGCAAACTTATTCAGCTTTGAACTGAGTACAAAGTGCGCTTCAATTTTAAACACTACTTTCTACACAGATTTCTAGGTAAATTTTTTTGAAGAATTTTTCTATTAACTACGTCAGGATTTCGGTCATTCTAGCAGTTTATTAAAGGTCGAGTTTAATAATTTTCTATCGTCTATAAAAACTACAAAAAACTGTTAACATTTTTTTAGTTTAGTTGGAAACTGGAAATATTTTTCTTTTCGGCTGAAAATTTATGTTTTTATATATGTATTTAGATAAGAATATTTCAAAATTCTGATGTTTTGAATCGAAAATTAACTAGTAAAAATATTGCAGAAAAATGTTGAAAAAAAAACTTCTTCAAATTCGTTAACGAATACGCTCTAATTTTTTTTTAGAGTTTTCGAACGACTTTTTTAATTTTTAAAAATTATAAAATATTAAAAAATATCAAAACTTTTTCAAAAAATTCTGAAAAAGTTATAACATATGTTATGATTCATTTTAAGAAGTTTTTTTCCATACATTTTTTTTCTTAAACCCATAAATGGAATAAAAGGAAAAACAAATGAAAACAACTGCAGAGCAATGTTTCAAATTACAGCCATTTTTATTTAAAAATTTTGGGCTCAATTTTTTTAAGTTAATTTTCACAGTTAACGGAGCCACTTAAATGAGCTTTAAAATTGTGACCGTCCCGTCTTTAATAGTTATATGTACTAGTACATATCGCTTTTTTCAATATTCTTAAAGAAAAAAAATTTATTTGAGATAGAAAAACTTCAAATACACTACATAATAAAATATTGCTTTTTATTACCTTTCAAATTAGTCTAATTTTACAAAGATCCGATAATTTTTTCTACTTTTTATTAATTTTTAAAGTTTTCAAACTGTTTGAGGACGAAACTTTAAATTAAAAACAACTACTGACCTAGAAAAACTATGAGTGCAGGCTTGCTCAGCATCTCTTCTCTTTTTGAATCCGAAGTCAAACCAAATCATGTCAAAGAAAACATATCGGACTTGGTTGCATAGTGTAACTAAGATTTCAAATTTACTTTTTAATATTTGGCTTTTTAGAAAGAAAATGATGGAAGTAAAAAATATTTAAAAATCATTCAATAGATCTTATTTTGACTTTTTTGTCATCTACTGGCCAATAACCCATTAAGGACGGGACGGCCACAATTTCAAAGCTCATTTAAGTGGCTCCGTTAACTATGAAAACGAAAATAAAAAAATTTGAGTCATATCATTTTTATGCAAAATCTTAAGAACTTTTGAAATCTGCAGTTAAAATAAAAAAAAATTTTAATTCAAAAAGTTATGCTCACTTATTCATCGAAATACATGATTTTGGATTAAAAATTGTTTTTCTTAAATTATTTTCGGAATGAATTCATCTATTTGATGAAATTCCGGCGTCCATGCATCCTCAACTACAAAATATGTCGCTTGGTGTTTCAAAATTTAGCGTGTAAATATGCAAAATGGCGGCTTGAAAATGAAAAGTCGCTTCAAAACTTTCAGGAATTTTTTAAATGAGACGGGTTGACTTTAGAAAAAAATTTTATTGAACAAAAACTTCTTAAAATTCATTGACAAATACGCTCTAATTTTTTTTTTTTTAGAGTTTTCGAATGACTTTTTTTAGTTTTTAAAAATTATGAAATTTTAAAAAATATCAAAACTTTTTCAAAAAATTCTGAAAAAATTATAGTGATTCATTTTAAGAAGTTTTTGTTCCATACATTTTTTTTCTTAAGCCCATAACTGAAATAAAAGGAAAAACAAATGAAAACAACTGCAGAGCAGGGCCGCAGCCAGGATTTTTTTTCGGGGGGCGGGGGGGGGGCAGGGTTTCATTCGAAGAAAATTGACATTGACGTGCCATTACTGATGATGAGCCCGACCTCAAAACAATTACTAAAAATACTAAAAATAGTCAGAGGCTCATTTTTTTCAAATGATAAGGAATCCGGATGAGGTTGGCTTATATTCCCAAAATTCGTGCAGTTACTGCATTGAAAGAGGTCTTCCGAGTCGGGGTACTCTGAGCAATAATGGGTTAAAGAATTAATTACATTTTAAGATTGTTTCCTGAAACTTTGGAGCAGATCCACTACTACTGCCCTACATGGGCTTTGCGAATAAAATGGTTCCTAGTGTTTGTGAATGAATTTTTTATACTGAACACGAATCTGAGGTCAAAAATTTCCCATTACGCCACGTTTTAGAAAAAATGGGATGGAAAACCCTAAAATAGAATTTTTGGCCATTTTTTTTAATTGGAGAGCTGAACCCTGGCGTGCTACAAACTTCAAAATCCAGAAATTATAGGCTGAATCATGCCCTTCCAAAAGAGCCCTAAACCCGAAACTGTAAATCAAAAATAGTTACTGACCTAGAAAAACTATAAATGCAGAATTGCTCAGCATCACCTTCTCTTTTTGTATCCAAAGTCAAACCTCATGTCAATGAAAACAAATCGGATCTGGTCGCATAGTGTAACTAAGATTTCAAGTTTATTTTTTTATATTTGACTTTTTAGAAAAAAACCGATGGAAGTAAAATATATTTAAAAATTATTTTGACTTTTTTTCATCCACTGGCAATTAATATCAAAAAATAGAAGAAAGTTTCCACATTTCGGGGGGGGAGGGGTAGGCTGGGGGAGTAGAGGCCAGAACCCCCAAAACTTCCCCCTAAATACGGCCTTGTAGTATAAGGTCCTGAATGCAAATCGAAGTTGTATTTTATTGAGTAGTGTTATTTTTGGTAAATAAAAAAAAATGGTTTTTGGTAACTATAAGCAAAAAAAAAAAAAGAAATAAAAAAATTTCAGTCCTCTCTTAAAATTATTTCTGGTTACGCCACTGATAGTTATGACATATTTTTTGTTTTTGTTTTTTATACGTATTAATTTAATGTAGTATGTATCTACATACTCAATTTAATTTATTAAATAAATAATAACAATTAATTTATTAAATAATAAGATGTATGTAGTTATAAAATTTTATTTTATTTTAAAAGTTTATTATTAAATTAGTTTACAGGTAAACTCACCAAATTCAAAACGTGAATCTGTATGGGGTTAGGAGAAATTACTTTATACTTTTTAGCCCATTTTAAAAACGTGGTATATTAAAAATATTTTTTACTTAAATTATTATTTTTTACTTTTTAGTCTTGTGTGTGTGAAATTTTGCAATCGAAGTAAAGACCAGAGCTGTAAAAGAATGCATTCAATTCAATTGCAATACCTTGAAGTCATGGTTAATAACCGACAATTTCCACTAAATTGGAATGACTTGAAGTCAATTGAGGTTTTGAAGTCACTTGAACTCAATTGGAATTTGAAATTTTTGACACATTGAATCAAAACCAATTGTCTAAGCAATGTCACAATTAATTATTGGACTCGTGCAAGATCATTTTTCCCAGATTGCGAATAGCCCTATTCATTAAATATAACAGGATTCAAATTATATCTTCTCACATAAAAGGGTACTCAATAAATACTGTTTTTACATTGCACCTCGTTGTGATTCTACATTTTCAAACAGAAATGAAATAAAGGCATTTGCCAAATACATAGTAAGACGAAGATTTTTTTTTATGGATGTAAAAATGTATTATTATTTATATATTAAAATATAAAATATGAAAAGTTCTAACATTTTAGCCAATTATACTTATTTACATACACATATTTAGGTACAATGTTGAAAATAGTGATAATATTTCTTCGCATTTTGATTTCATGAAATCAGTAGAAAAAGTTTTAAAAGTACTTATATAAAATTCATAAAATCAAAACAAAACGTTTACATATTTGTATATAAAGAATATATAAATACTGTAAATGTTGAAAGTTATTTGCTCAAACACGTCAAACTCATCCATTCATACATTTTTGACTGCTGGATGTGTTGACAACCGTCGCTGTCACACCATCGGTATTGCACCTCGCTGCTGTTTCTACGATTTTTTGTTTCGATTCCAGCAAGAGCGAATTGCGATCTCTTTACAATCTATACTCTTTGTAAGCGGAACAAAACGAAAAGAAAAGTTCGTGATTGTTTGTTTTTGTTCTCTCTCTCATTTGTCTTTGAATTTGTGTATGTATACACATAAACATATATTCTACTCTCGCTAAAGCAATGATTTTAACAACGATGAATTCAATGCTTTGATCAATGAAAAAAATTGAAAAACTTCCGATGCTAATATTTTAAATATTATTATATTTATATATATTTTAGATACTTCATATTGCATTGTCTTCCAGTTCTGAACTATATTTAAAATGTCAAGTCTCTAGCTCATCGGGAAGTTAGTTTAAAATCGATTGCAAAATTTGTACCGAACAGACTGACAGACAGACAGACACCATTGAAAGCGAGTTGATATAAACGTGGTAAAATAGCAGCCATGATTTGGCACTTCCGAAAAAAAATTACAAAGCTAGCAGCAGATTGTTTTTTATGATTATTTTTTAGGTATTTTTAAGAACTAACAAAATATCAAAAAGTCATAGAGCAGTACAGGGTTAATTTTTTTTCAATATTTGCACTCAGTGTATGTGTTTATGTAGACTATAAAAATGCATGTGTTTCAATCAGTAAAATATTTAATTTGTTACACAACAACAGTTAAAAGCAATTATATAAAATACCATAAAAGTATCTTCATTTTTATTTTTAGTATTCGTGAATGTTTTTCTACAATATTAGTGATATCAACAGAACATACAGTTACTGCAATTAATTTAAATTTTATTATTCGCACAAGGTGCATGCAACTGTGATGTGAGATGAAGGTAAATCTGCTTTAATGTTAAATGTGTTTTTAGTGTATTTGTTTGTTTTTATACTAAGACAATGTGAAAATGTAATTTACTAATGGATTTTAAATTATATTTTAAGTCTTGCATAATGACTTTAAATGGCAATTAAATAATATATGTGGTAAATTTCGTGTTTCTCACATCCCTGAAACTACAATAAATTTTATTTGGAATAAATTTAAATATTTTTCTCCGTTGACATATATGATTCCCAACCCCTTTTTGTCAATTAACTTTGGGAGAAAGTGATTCGCAGTTTTTTCACTTTTGCAATTGTGTTTGGCTGAAAGTTTTCGCTCTCGATTTAATTTACGAAAATATTAAATAAGGGAGATAACGATAGACTGGGGAAATAGGGAGGAATGTGATTTTCTTGTAAAATCTCCATAATATTATCAATAAAAATGTAAAATTGATTTAAATAAAAATATCAATTCGTAGTCGCTGCCACTCCTCTCCATCATTATCTCTTTTTTTTTAGTGTTTTTAAATTTAAAGCATGGCACTATTTCAAATAATATTACCAAACAATTTCGCACCTTATTATCTTTTAAATAAATCTAAATTTACAAAGATTCAACATTTCTTTCTATTTATCATTATTTTTAAGCCTCAAAAGATAAATCTTAATTAAAAATACCTTAACTTTACTAACCTAGAAGATCTGTGATTGCAGGATTGCCCATCAGAATTTCCTCTTTCTGAATCAAAAAAAAAAAAAAAAAAACCCTAAGTATGTCGAAAAAATCTGGTGCATACTGTTATAGAAGATCATTTACAAAAAAGAGTTTGGAAAAATTGATTCAAGTTAGAGTTATAGAAGTTTCCGTGGAGGTTCTTTTTTTTAAAGAAACTCTCTCCTCAAAACACGAGAGTAAATCATGTTAGATTAAAAAAGGAAAAATGTTTTAAAGAAAAAATATAGCTGGCGAATAAAGCCATTTTGAACAATTTTTTTTAAAACAAATCGGTGGCTGTTGGAATTGAAAATCGTTATTTTAAAAAAATCTAAACAGTGGAAATTTAAATTTGAATTTATTTCATTCATCAATTTATTTAATTTGTGTGCCAATTCCAGCTTGATTGGTACAACGGATCTTTAGAAAACAACGTTTAAAAACACATGCTAAACGCAATGAATTTTCGTATAAATTCTGCAATCATGTACATATAAATTCGAACAAATTTTATCAAATCAAATGCAAAATTTTTAGAGACAAGCAAATCAAGCTGCCGTGATATGAGTAAAAATGTCTGAAATGTAACTTAAAAAAGCCGAAGCTATAACTTGGAATATTAACCTCATTTTCCGGTAGTAGTAGTGATCAAAAAACGAACATAAAATAATTTGTGTAAACTATTAATTTGCTGGTTTGTTCTAAACAATTAATGTTAACTTAATTTTTTGATTTTAAGTCACATTTTCTCATGGATAGTCAAACAAAAATAAAATCTTTATATTTATAATCGTAGAGTTTTGTGTGTATGTCATCGTGTAATTTGGACCGATTGAAGTCATATTTCCAGAATATATTTTCTTAGGCGGGAGGATGAATCATAGCTATTTAAAATGGCTTTTAGTAAAATGGGCGTGGCACCTCCCATAAAATCCTAATAGTTTTTTGGGTATATCTCAAGAACCATTTATAGAACAGTACAGAAATTTGGTACAATAACGAGAATTGACAATGCCAGGCTACAATAAAAATATAGGTGGGATTGACAAAGGGGGTGTGGCACCTTCCATATAACCTGAATTTCCCTTATGAGATACATATCATAGGAGCCATTTATGGTACGGTATTAAAATTTAGATTTTTTCAGTTTGTTGAATTAGTGGGACCATACTCCTTTTTCATTTTCTACTACTATTTCTACTTCTAATTTTACTACTATTTCGACTAATATTTTCTATTAATTTTAGCCATCTTTTTTTCTACTTTTTTTTCTTATCTACTACTTTTCAACCAATATTTTTACTACTTTTTTCAACTACTTTTTTAATACATTTTTTTCTACAATTTTTTTTTTATTTTGTACCGCTACTTTCTACTATTTCTACTACTATTTTGTATTAGTTTTAGCTTTCTTTTTTTGTACAATTTTTTATTATTTTCTACTACTTTTTCAACCAATTTTTTCTACTACTTTTTTAATACATTTTTTCTACAATTTTTTTTTTATTTTGTACCACTACTTTCTACTATTTTTTTTACTACTATTTTTTACAATTTTTTCTACTAATATATTTTATTATTATTTCTACCACTCTCTCTACTTCATTTTTACTATTTTTGTACTACTACGTTTAATTACGCCTACTTTTTCTGCTACTTTTTTATTACTTTTTTACAACAATTTTTAATATTATTTTCTATTCTCTTACCTACTATCTTTTCTACTACTATTTTCTTCTACTTTTTTACTGCTATTTCTACTACTTTTTCTATTCCTTTTTCTACTATTATTTCTACTACTTTGTGAAATATCTTAAAACCCTGCTTCGCTGTCTTAAAATCCATTAGATGGCGCTGTATTTATAATAAATTTCAGATTGGTTCAAATTTTTAAATAATTTTAGGGATATAATTTTCAAGAATTGTCTTTGATATGAATATAGATCCTCCCGACAAAATTCTTTTTATAATTCAACTGAAATAATCCTTGATGTACTTTAAAAGAACTAATTCTTATTGTACTATCGATTATAAATAAATAATAATAATAATAATAAAAAACAAAAATCTATTAAAATTTTTCAGCAAAAAAAAAAAAACACTTAAAAGTTATTCCTTTTTACTATAGATATGCTGGAATTTCTATCTAACTGCTGAATGGCCCCTTTAGCATCAACTGGGTTAATAATTTTGTTCCAATGGTATCATCAGCTGGTATGGCTTTGTTTTTGTCGAAGGTCGCTCACTGATGCGCGTAACGGTCTTTTGTTTTTACAAATATCCACTATGTTCTTTGCTATCAGACTTCAGTTGTTTTCGTACACATTCGTTGAGTTCCCATCGGTGATAATACAATAAAAAAGTTTCATTTTCTGGTCGTTCAGACGCAATGTAAATTTTCATTTCTAAAATTGAATTATCACAATATTAATTTGAGATTTTCATTTATAATGATTCTCTGTTTTTAATGTACAGTTCTGCAAGTTAAATACTTTTGAAAATTCAATTGTGTCAACAATGAGACACATTTTTGAATCTAGATTTTTTTTTTCGAAATTCAATGGAAGCCTGAATTGTCATTACGAATGTTCAATTTTAAATATCATGTACTTCATCCTATTTTAATTTTCTCACTTTTTCGCAGAAAAGGCAGAACAACGTTTCAGCTAGTAAAATAGTAAGAAATGTTAAAATAAAAATATTTAAATACTAATAAAAATCATTGTGGTGGACTTCGGAACGGTAAAAATTCCAAATATTTAGTTTGAACTTTTCTATGGAAAACTGGGCTAATTTTATTTTCCTTAAACGCAAAACTTTATATTTTTAATATATTTTAGAAGAAGGGTCTCAAAAACTCAAAATTTTGTGACTTTACATTAGTATATCTCGTAAACTGAAATATGTACAGGCCTTACTTTTCATGACCTGATTTCGCCTGATAGCAAAAAATGGACAGCAGATTCGTAAGAAATGTCTAAAATTACTGTAAAAACATTTGTGGGTTCTTGGGTCAAAAACATCGCCGATATTTGTAAAACTCTGCTATTAATCTAAATAAATAAGAAACTTATCATTTTATTAGCTTTAAGCAGCCTTCTGCGTCTTGTGTAAAAAACTTCTAGGTTAGGCATTAGGCCAAATGTTATGGAGCGTTAGGGCTTATTATGCACACAAAATGTTTGCATACATATCTAATAGATAGAATGAAATTTAGTTTTAAAATGGGCGTGGTATGAAGTTTTTAAGGGGTAATAAATATCACAGAAAACACTAAACCTAATCGCCTCAAATTCAACATACTATCACTATATTGAAGTAGCCTAAGACATATGTAAGTGTTTTAAAAATTGTTGACATCAGGAAATAACCACGTCTACCTTACATGCAAGTGAAATATTTAAAAGACAATAGGAAAGGAAATACTGAAACGAATCCAACCAAATTTGACACACTTCGTTAATATAGCTTTTGCAAAAATTTTGATAAAAGTTGTTAACACCCAATAATAACCACGGCTTTGAAGACCTCACTTATATGGGAAGTAGGTGGGATTATAGTCTAATGTTGACAATTTTACAGTTTACAGAACACTTTTTCCTAAACCTACGCCAACACAGCGTTTTGAATTTGATTCTATTAACTTTAATAATTACTTTAATATTGTCCATTGATGTCCACACCTACTGAACCATATTCGCTCATTTAAGAACAATAAAAAAATTATTAGTAAAAAAATTTGATGCATCAGCTGCTTTATCAACGATTGTGAAAAGTACGATTTCAAATTCGATTACATACACTAACACAAATAAAGTCAACGGTCTTTTTTGTGAATACCTTTAACTGTCACCCGCAAAGTCTTTGAACTTTTCGATTTATCATCAGCTGAATTGTGTCCCGATTTTAGACATTTCATCATAAAGTTTCAACATAATGAAGTAAATGCAGTAGTGATTTAAATTGCTTATCAATCAAATTAAATCCACAGCAATGAAGTATTATTTTTGTCCAAAAAAAAAACCCACGCATATGTCAAATGTTACTTCTGCTGTAAATATTGTAGGTATTCAATATTACCATATTTTACTATTCATTTATTTTTATTACGAAAACCAAGTATTCGTTGCCTGAGAATTGATTTAGCGTATGTCTATACAAATTCGTATACCTATATGCCAAATCAATTCTCAGGCGACATATTGTGAATAGGCATATACTTTAAGAAAAAGAAAAATATCGAATTAATAAAAGCCACTGAAAGGCACGACAAAAAAGAAAATTATCTTTACAAAGAAGATACTAAATACATAAACAAGAAATCCCTTCACATTTGTGCAACACTTTGTGTTGCACACAATATTTCATTTTAATATTATTGCACTTTCAAATCAACTATAGCACAATATATATGTACAATGTACATATATAAGTATATTTTTTTCATTTAAGTAAATGATGTTGAAGATAAAAAATAAAACAAAAAGAAAATGATTATGAAAATAAAAGAAAAATGAAAAAAAAAACAACTAATTTACATACTTTGCTGTATATTTAATGAGAGTTGAAGTTGCAATACCAACAACAATACAACAATATAGTTAAGCCCTTATTTGTTAACAAAAATAATTCGAATTTTCTGTTAACACAAATAGAAACTCAAGATATACATAAAACAATAGCAGAAATGGCAAAGTATGACATAAGTAGCATGATGTTAATAATACCACATCTTAAGCATAGATCAAGCTAAAAAAGAAAATGTCGAAACTTAGGTATCTACATACATTTTAATGAGTCACTAGTGAAAAAAAGTTTATAAGCTGCAGTTACTAAATAGTAGGCGGAGAACGTAAAGGCCTAAAGGGTTATGATAAATTTAAAACAATTAATATAAAAACTTAAAATCATGGATAATTACTTGTTTTGACTGTTAGTTTTAATGTTTGCTCACAATTGCTAAAAACTACGAGTGTGAGTGGGAAAGAGTAATAAACAAATCGAACCATAACCGCCAACTTGGTGTAAACGTTATTTAAAATTAATAAGCTTTAAAGGAATAATAATAATATAATAATAATATGCCAGAAGAATGTCAAAAAATTCATACAACTAGCAGATCAGACGATCGTTTTGGAACAATCTACGGTTCCTCATCAGTGATCTTTGTGTTAGTTCCCACATTACAAAAATCTATATAAGTGAAAATATTTTAAAGTAAATGAGAATTACAAGACAGTTATTTTCACTGAATAGTATTATTGAAAGTAACTACCACTACTGTTTTATGTACTTTTTGTCATTCTTCTTTGACACTTTCATTCTTCTTCTGATATCTCTGGCTTTGTGAGATTATTTTTTCAAGAATAAGTGGGTGGAGGGTGTTTTGATGTTTCCCCCATACTTTGTGATAAACAAAATGTTCTTCAGATTCTAGCTCAGCGATCCCAAATTACTCTACATGTCAAACCGCCAGTCCGATTTTTCCTGTTGTACAATGTTATTTATAGATATTAACCCAGGTATGACCAATGGACTTTATGTAGAACACTTTTAAAAGCTTTTATTTTGATTGGCAATATTCTAATTTTATAAAAAATAAACATTTCTGAAGTGTACTACGCATAGGACATTGGGTATATCTGGGTTAATAAGAAAATATAAATCACCACACCGCCAAAAATCCCCATGCTACCCAAATCAATGTTATTGTTGCATCAACTGTCTATTAATAATTTTCTACCAATATCTGCACAACCATCACCATTCAAGACTAGAGTACTCATAACAAGAATCTATGCCTCATTCTTATTATTTCTGGCAGATTTATGCTTTGATAGCTGAAGAATTAATTTTTAATACTGTATATTGCGAAATAAACAAAAGAAGCAACAATAATTTCATACATTAATTTATTTATTTTGACTACAATTGACAAACAAAATTTATAGGATTATGACACTTTATAAAAATGAATGTACACATTCATTAATTATCGAATTTTATTTTAATTTGGTAATCAATTTTTAATAATTGTTAATAAATTATTTTTTGGTTATTATTATATAAAATTGATGTTATGAAAAATGTATTATATTATGTTCCCACTGAGCCGAAATTGCGTGGTTTCGATCATTCTCGTGGCTTCTGGTGAAACTGCGTTGAAATGAGCATTTTCGGCATATAAAAATATGCCAAACGAAACCACGGAAATGAGCATTCAAAACCGAGCACAAATCGAATGCAACCCTGAATGTGTTCACTGTAATAAATATTGAAATGAATTTGCTCTGACATTTCTATACAGACATTTATATTTTGCTTTGCGTACAACTTGATTAATATGGAAAAACGAAAATATAAAAAAAGGAAGCAGGTGTAAGGAAAAAAAAGGTCATACATATGAACAAATTACGAAGGAGCTACGGCAGCAAGACAATCGACGCTCTCTCTTATACATTTTTATTTCGTGGCTAAATATTGTGTTAATCATTTTTATTCTCTTTGTATTCAAATGGTTAAGGCCGAAATATTTAGCAATAATTATATTAGCCGCCGGCATTTTACAACAAGAAATAAACAGTGAACTGTCAAACGAAATATAATCGAAAACAGCTTCACAATGTGAAGTTGCAGTTTCATTCAAAACCATTTACCGAAAGTACGGAATTTTGGCTCAATGGGAACAAAACCAAATATTATGATTTTGCTTCTTTTTTTTATAGCTGCTTTATATAGAGCGATTACGGGTTACATTTCTTTAATTTTGTAATGATAACTACCTTTACTTAAAGAATTTAATTTCTACAAAATTAAATCCAATGCTTACCCAACTAAACCAATGGTTGTATTTTTTGTGTTACCGAAAATTTGACAGAGTTGTCCAGCTTGTTTAAAATTAAAATATTAAAGCTTTATGCAATGGAAGTTTTCGATAGTTTATCAAAAAATCTATTGTAGTTTATCAAAAAATTCCAGAGAGTCAAAATCAACTTATGCGCTCATGCCGAAAATTATAGTAGCTTTTTGGGCCAGGTCTAGTTTTTGAACTACATATCAAAATTGGAAAAAGGCACTTTCACGGTAAGGAGCGAGATCGAAAAAATCTTAACATATATAAAATTCAATAATTTTTAAACGGTTGAACTTAGAGTTTTCATTTTTTTTTTATTTAATTGACAATATTTTACAAATTACAGAAAAATATAACTTTTATAGTTCTAACCACTATTTATGAAATCGTGGACCTTTTTTTGGTAAGCCTTCCATTGGAGATTTGATAGTTGTTTCAGACACCTTTTTGGAACAGTTTGCCCATCTTCTTTTAAAATCTTCGATATTTTGGGACACCTTTTTTGTGCTCTTTAAGTTTCTTTTCACAAGAGCCCAATATCTCTCCACTGGTCTTAGCTCCGGACAATTTGGAGGATTGGCCTCTCTTGGTACAAAAACTATGTTATTACTTTGGTACCACTCCAGAGCTTTCTTGCCGTAGTGACATGATGCCAAATCGGGCCAAAAATATGTGGACACATTGTGCTTTCTTATGAAAGGAAGAAGCCTTTTTTTCAAATATTCTTTGATGTATATTTCGGTATTTATAGAGCAACTGCGTATAGCTTGCCATACCAGGAATTTTTTAGGAAATTTTGTCTGCTTTTGGATTTTAAATTGTTCTTCGACATTTCCTCGAGCATCAGCAACATATAAATTTTGACCCGGAAGCTGCGTAAAATCTGCCAGTTCATACGTTTCGTCGTCCATTATACAACATGAATATTTTTGTATGAAATTCGATTTTAATTTCCGAGCCCTACTTTTGGCGTCTAAATTTTTTGCAGCATTCCTGTCTGGAACTTTTTGGACTTTGTATGTTTTCAAACCTGCATTGGTTTTAAATTTTCGCACCAAATTGTCAGAGCACTTGGCTCACCGGGCAGCTTTTCTACCAGATGTGTTTGGAGATCTTTTCAATATGCTTTCTATTTTCTTGGCTTTCCCTATAACATGTGGTCCTTGTTTTCTTCCCGAACCGGGTTTCCTATTGATGGTCAAATTCTCCTGAAACTGTTTAATAACATTAGAAATAGGTTGACGGCAGACCTTCAATTTTTTGGCCCATTTTTTGTAGGACCAATTTGAATTTTTTGAAAATTTTTAATAATTTTAAGACATACTTCTTTTTCTTCACTCATTTTGATCAAACTCACAATAAATCAACATGTTTGTCATTAAAAATAACAATTGACATATTTTTCAAAGATAACTAGATCAAAGAAATTTTTTAATTTTACATCCAAAAAAAATTATTAGGTAAAACGAGTGCTAAGATTTTTTCAATCTCACTCCTTGTAATAATGCCCCACTTATGCAGAAGTTGAATCGTTCCCAAATCCTTGTAAAATTTACAAAAATGATGAGGTAATTAGGCTTACAGTTCACAAAAGTGATTTAATCGCTTCCTCTAAAAACAGTTAAAAAAATATGAATAAAAAGAAATGTGTGGGTTTGAGCGAAAACTCAAAATTGTTATGCTATAACTTCCACATTTTATTGCATACGCAAATTAAAAAATATTTCATAGTTTTCAGTTGACAAGTGTGCATGCCCAGCTGGCCATCACTACTACATCGACTCAAAACAAATTTATGTTGGTTTTTAAAATATATTGTATGCAGCTTAACGACTTAACAGTACTGCCTTATAATTTTACTGCTACTTAAACTTAACCAAGTCATTGAAATTATAACTCCAAATGGATAACTACTGCACAAATATAAAACGCTCAATGACCTCTGAAAACAACAACAAAACAAACACAACACAATCTCCCATGCCAGCAATTATGCAAAGTAATTTCTTATTTATGTTAACTGCAACTAATTTGCGAACATATTCTATCTGCATGCATGAATAACTAAATGTGGGCGACAAAAGAATGTAAATATGTAGATATATGAAAGTGTGTATTTATTTGCATATGCACTTACTAACTACATACATACCAAACACATACTACATAGGAACAACGTACTTGTGGAAGAAAACGCATTGGGGCAATATATATTTTAATTTATTATTTGCTCAACAGGCCGACAGCAACCAAATCTAACAAACCAACCACTCCTTTGACCATTGCTTGTGGCGTGTTGTTTTAAGCCATGGCAATAATAATAATAATAAAAAAAGGCAATTCTATATTTGTGTAACTAATTGACAAATCGCGCCTATTTCAAAATTAATGTGAGGCCGACGCGTGTGGCAGATAAAGTACCCGCTTATGTGCGTGTATGCTGCTACTTGCTGTTGCTCTACATTTATGCTGAGTGGTAGGTTGTTTTACGAGCATGTATTATTAAATGAATTATTTCATATTGACCGCCATGACACCATCGACAGCGGCAGCGACATCGGCAACGTTGTAGTAAATATAGTTGGTAGTTGTTGTGGACACTGTCAACTGGTGAACTGGCAGTTTTGTGAAAGGCACAATTATCTATCCCCATACAATGAGTATACACACAGTATACACTGCGCATGCGTGTATGCGCGCATATTTTCGCATAAATTAAAATTGCAATAATTCTAGAAGTTTGTTTAATTAAAAAAATATGCTGTAAATATTTTAGAAAACAAGCCCACTGTAGTTAAAATGTGCATTTGAAGCTAAACATTTTATTTTGCATTTTTATATGCGACTTTCTATTACCATTCAATGATAAAATGTGCCCATTTCAATAGTATGTGGTACAGTACCAATGAAGAGAATCTTTCACTTATTTATGACAAAAACAAACATGTAACATACACTTTCTGTAAGCAAACAATTTTAACTAATTTACGCAAAGTAAAAAACAAAGTAGGACAACAGTGAAGTAAATATTTGCATGCATAAATACGCATAAGTTTACAACACATGTGTAAATGTGCATAACAAGTGCAAGAAATTCAACGCACATGCACCCAAGTTGCATGCAGCAACTTTTGCTGTAAGTGTCAACATTTCGACATGCAAATGTCATAAATATGAAAAAGCAGTAAAGTTTGAAATGAAAAAAAAGAAAGAAAAAAACAAACATTTAACAGTAGTAACCCAGCAGCAGCATGTGCAGTTATTTGTCACATAAACATATGCAAACAATTGTACATACATACATATGTAATTATGATATATGCCACCATGTGTTACTAAACATTAATACGTACCTACCTTAAACATTTCCATTTACATGTTTTATATTTTTTAATGTTGTGCGAGGTTATGCACTTGAAGTCAACTACTTATTACTTATCATAAACTTGTATATTATTTATCATTTAAATTAATGGATGTGCCATTTTCTTTGTTTTTATCGTTTTGCTTGTATGTAGTTTTATTATTAATTTTTATTACTTGGACTAACAAATTTTGAAGGGTAACAAGTTTAATTTTTCTTTAATACTTTCATTCATATGGACATAACTTATGGCAGATTTATGTAAACCTTAAGAGGTGTGGTTCTGTGGTATGAAGTCAAGTTTCAGTCACAATAACACAGCAGGCTTACTACACAGCAAGGGCGCGTGTGAACCTCAACCTCTTCTGCGCAACAGCTTAGCCCATTTTGAACGTCTTTACGATATTTCGTAATGTAAATTAAAAAATTTATACAATTGTAAACTTCTTGCAAAACTAATAACTGTCTAATATTTTCACTTGTAATATATTAGCTAGAATAATGCATTTCATAGCTTAACCCTTTCGTTGTTTTTGGCTAATATATTGTACAAAAAACTGTTCATATTTCACTACTTCTCATTTCAAACCTATCGGGAATTTTAAAAATAAAAAATTATTTTTTAAATCAAGCATGTTTTTTCTCTTTATAATTTAAGTTTGAGCAAAAACGGGAGTACAGTTTTTTTTTAGTTGATTTTGAAAAACAGTTCAAATTACATTTGTGTGAATTTACGAAGTGAAGGTTCTAAGTTTAAAATTTTGAGCAAGTATATAAACTTTTTTTTTTAATTATAATAGTCTAAAACGAAAGTTAAAACTCCATTCCATAATACAGTAAGTGCCACAAATTGTACACTATAATGTACAAATTCACGCAACTCAATATAATGTACCATAAATAATTTGGTTACTATTGTGTACAAAAGACATGAAAGGTTGATGTTTTTTGAATTATTTTCTGCGGGTGTTAAAAAAATTGTGATAGTGTTGATTTGTTTTTTGTTTAACAAACGAAAAAATAAACAAGGTTCTAAAAGTGGATGCTGATAGAAATCGAGAAAAAAAAAATTTTACGGGTCTCGGCGTTTTAAAAGTATACGTAAATTTAATTTTTAAACGTAGGCCCAAAGTTTGCCCATTTCTAACAGATTAAGTATAATAAACCATAAGAAAACTTGTTAGTTTTGCCTCAGAGCTTGTTTTATGTTCAGCAATTTATAGTAGAATTTTCCGTAGAATTTTTTCTTCCTACATATTAACCCTTTGGCACTCACCATTATGGGTCTTTTTGGTCTTTTTCGAAAAAGTTTCTTTTTTGACCCACTACGAGGGTTGATAGAGGGTTAATATGTTCAAGAAATATGTTGCCCATTAAATTTTACTTTAGATCACTGAACAACAAAATTCTGTATAGTTGACTTTAGTAAAAATAAACACAAATTCCAAAAATCTTTAAAATGTTCACCTTTTATACTTAGTGAACAAATATGTTTTTAAAAGTATTTTTTGAACTAAAAGTTTATTTTGCACTGCAAATTAAACCTTAGTTGTTTTTTCTACAATAAAAAAATCAAAAATTAAAATTTTTTCGGTCATTATAATGTACAAAATTCCAAAAGTTCTACAGCCTTTCCCAAAAAGTTCTATCATAATTTTTTTGGTTTTTATTCTTAACAAAGTCCGCATCTACGAATATAAAACAAGAAAACATATTTTTACTCCCCAATAAAAAAGTTGAGAAGAAAAGGTTAACGTTTAGGTTTAGTTTTAGGTTTGACTTGGCTAAAAAATCTTGGTTCATTAAGATCTACAGCTGTCGAGTTATTAAACACCGCTGTGGCTTTTCTGATCTGACTCACCAAGCCCTTCTCAGCTTTGCCACACCTACTGAAACTTTACTTACAACATACTTATGTGAAACTAAGGGATCCAAGAAAAGGAGCAGGGAGAGGACAGAGGGGGGAGGGTGGGTTGTGCATAAAGCCCTTTTCTTCTTTATGAATGTTTTATATATTTTTATCGCTACTTATAAGTTTAAAAAAAAATTTAAGGAGACGAAAAAATTAGGCCTTCGGAGAGCAGAAATTTTGTGTTGAAAACAGAGAATGTGTTAAAAAGGGAGACATGGCTATAAAGTAAAGACTGAATTCTTTGCAAAAAAAATAATCAATAAAATATTTTTGTTTTCCCATACAAATATTGCTCCTAGAAGCGATAACTAGAAGTGAGTGGCGAATAAAACGCAGCTAATTCTTAGCAAATAGACAAATAAATTTTGATTTGAAAAGCAAGTATTTGAGGCGTTGAGTAGGAGAAAAGGAAATAGTCCCCAAAAGCAGAAAGTTTCTCCACATTTCAGACCGTCAGTGCAGAGATTTCTTTTGGTTAACTCCTCTTCTCACAGCAATGCTTTGACTAAGGATCTATGGCCAAACAAATCGATTTATTTCTATACGAAAATATGTAATCCTTGCTGGATACGATTATAAAAAACTTTACTTTGTGAATAATTGTATATTGCGTTTAAATTAAGTAGAAACCACACCAAATATAATCTAAACTGTATGCATATCCCTCTATACAAAATACATTCATGTATGTGTATTAAACAAGTGTATGTAAGTCGCTTTTCTTTATTAATAAACCACAGTCGTAACAAAAATATTTCGCAAACAGAGCAGTGGACAGAAAAAAAATATAAAAACGAAAAAGTAGAAAATTATAAATAAGTTTTAGGTGTACAAGGTACAATAATAATAATTTATCATTGAAGAAATCTTAATTATTATGCAACTCTTAAATTGTAAGTGCCACAATATTTGAAAAAAAAGAAGAAAAATATATATACATAAAAAGTAAGTACAAACGAGAGATATTAAATACAAAATAAGCGGAAAAGATATAAAACCATCATATAATTTTACAAACTTCAGCTAACTTATGTATAAATCACACAAAAAAAAAAAAAATAATAAAGTTATGAATCTACTGAAATTTATCGATCCTCATAAAATCTTACATTGTATACTTGGTATTTTGAAATTTGTTTCCTCTTAATTTTTTACACTATGCGACAAAGTTAAGTGACTTTTTTCTCCGAAGTTCGCGATTTTCATTAAATTAAAAGTACAACTAAAATATGAAGGCGTTATTCGATTTATGTTATTAATGACAACACAGTCCAACAGCATTTTTGCAACAGAATAGCCACCCTTTAATCCTGAAAGGGCATGTTGCTTAGATCATTTTTGTAAAATAAACTTATAGACCAGCACGTCTCATTTTTTTACAGTGAGTCAAAGATTTCATTTTTTGGTCGAAGTGAGCTGAATACTAAGCGAAAAAAGTGATATAAATTGATGTCTGAGAAACATCTTAATGGAAAAGTTTTATGGTAGAATTTTACGAGAATCATTTCTGTAGAACATTGTAACCATTTAGTTTCTCTTTTTATGGGTTATTTTGACCTCTTTTTTGAAAGGAGCATGAAAAGCTATTTTAAAAAGAAAATTTAGGGATTAAAGTATTCCACAAAAATAGTTACCAGAAAATTTTACTAGGGGTCACCAAAGGTATAAAAGTCATATATGTAACGATTAACGGCTGATAAAAGGAAATAGTTTTTTACCTCTACCAAATTTGTAATTTACGCAGAACTAGCAGGCGCCTGGTATGTGATCTGCCGGTTAAATTCAAGTCATGGGCATAGAAAATACAGTTCTTCAATTGTACTACGTATTTCCCTTCGCTTTTGATGATGCGTCAAATTTCCACAAATAAAACAAATCCCTTAGTTTTTCCGCCAATAAAAAAATATGGGTATGTTCGCTTATGCAGTACTGCAGCATTTGTAGGAGAAAAAACGTCCAAATTGCAATATCTGGCGGCTGGTCAAGCATCAGCGGCGCCAAGAAGCATCGCTGCAGCAGTCCCTTGCTGTTAAATGCGTGATCAGTAGGCAAAATTGGAATTTTGAACATTTTTGCTTCAGCAAATTTTGCAGTATGGCGGCAGTACTGCATAACCGAACTTACCTACGTGTCTCTTAGATTTCCGCCCTCACACATTTGTGAAAATCAGAAAAATCGGCGCCTGACACCTGGGAACGTTTCCTTTGTAGTCAAAATTAAAGTTACAGTTATCTTAATTAATCATAACTAGTCGGTAAGGCCCCAGTAACTGGGGATATTTTTTTTTGTTCCAGAAATCTCTTTATGAAAAAACAAATATCAAAAGAGAATCAAACTACTCGTTGATGTTTGTTTTGTTATTTGTGTATGAGGATAATTCGTTAGATAATTCTGAGAAATGCCGTTACTCATGTCTTCTCTCTCTCTCTCATTTGTGATTTACTCCCGCTTAAGCAATGATTTTTTCAATGATGAATGCTATGCTTTGTTCAATGAGCGAATTTTAAAAAACTTCCGACGCTAATATTTTGGAATTGGCTTAACCGATTTTAAATCTGATAATTTTTAACCTAACCTACTAACCTCCTCGGCAAGCTCTTTAAATTGATATATAATATGATATTGTAGCACTTCTAGATCTTCTGCAATAAAATTGTAGTTACACTAATAAATGTATAGATGCTGAATTTACATTATAGTACATTTTGTTTCTGTGGGTAAGCGTTTATTTCCCTTTATTAACCATTATATATATAACTTTTATGTTTTTGGTGATACCATGTTAAATTTTCCTGCAAATACTTTTGTGCAATATTTTAATCCTTCAATGTCTCTTTTGAAATGACTTTTCCATCAAAAACGGTGTCGAATTCACCCATAAAAAGAGGAACTAAAGGGTTAAAATGTTCCACAGAAATGATCCTTCTAAAATTATACTATAAAACTTCTCCGTTAAGATTTTTCTCAGGCATCAATTTATATCTTTTTTGGCGCTTAGTATTCAGCTCTCTTCAACCAAAAATGAAAACTTTGGCCCACTGTAAAAAAAAAACTGAGATGTGCTGGACTATAAATTTGTTTTATAAAAAATGTCATTTTAGGATTATAAGATGGCTATTCTGTTCCAGTCAAAAATTCTTAATTTGTTGGACTGTGTAATTGATGAAATAAATCTATTTACAACGGTCCGCAATTAGAATATGTTCAGAAAAAAAAGTTTTTAGGATGCAGGCTGATGTCTAGAGTATTTAAAATTCTTATGATAAAATCGTATATTAATATACGTTCATAAAGTTTTTAATTGCCATAACTAATTGTCAGACTGGGGGGTAGTTAACTAAATAATCAGTTAACTATGCATTCAACTACAATTGAAATAGTTGAAATGTAGTTGATATTTTTTTAACTACAACTGAAATAGTTGGAATGTAGTTGAAATTATTTCAACTAAAACTAAGTGATAGTTGAAAAAAAAGTAGTTAACTACCCCCCAGTTTGCTAATTGTCTATACTATCTTATAAGCTTTTTGAACCAACTCATTTTTAGACAGATCCTGCGTTTCGAAGGTGCAGAAGAACCGCGCTTTGAACTCGGTCAGTGGTTCAGAGAGACCATGAACCGCTGAACCGCACTAATAGGTAAAATTTTGTTGTCTCCCTGTTTGTGTTCTGTTATTTCTTTAATCTTGTACTTTTTTGGTCAATTGCCTCATATAAGTAGCTGCTCTTCTAAGTATTCTATAAATTTTTTATTTGTGCAGTTAATTCAATCCATTTTTGGAAGTGTTCTTTTTTGCTTTTGTTTTTGGCGTCTTATATTTGATTCTTCTTGCTGCATTTTCAAGACCATCATGATCAGCATGAACGTTAAACACGAAAACGTGAATGTGTTAAATGTCAACATTTATTTGCGTAAATATGCATTAAAAACAAAAAACATAAGTTGTATTAAAGTGTGTAAGTACAAATTTTAAATACATAGGTGCATACATAAATTATAAGTTTATTTATTTTTCTGTTTCTATTTTTCTTCCTTTATAAAATATTTTTTACCTTGAAACAAATATCTTCTCTAAAATGAATAGAATGCCTTTTTTTAATTGATTCAACCTTGAATTACTTGAAATGTAATGTTTTTTGTCATATATATATATGTATGTATGTATATATATATTTTATTATAATTTTTATTAACAATTTGAATATAATATAATTAAATATGCTAATTCTAACTTACATTTAATTACTGAAGCTAAACGTATTAGTAAAATTAAAAGTTAAATTAAAAACAAAATATACTTACTTAAATTCCATTTATCAGTCAAGTAGGAGTTACAGTGTGTTACAAAAATATAAATCCAAATTTTTAATAGCTTACTATATAAAAAATGAGTCTACGTTATCCACAACAATTTTTATGCTGTAATTTATAAATTATTCGCACTTCCTGAATCGAATAATGAAATATAAGTACATACAAAATAATCATTACATTTCAAAGACGATGATTTTTAAATTATTGAAATTATTCATAATTGCAATATTTTGTATTGTTACGTCATAAACAATACATTCTCAACTGGGTCGCGTAGACGAATTATAATTCATAAAGCAATATTTTGCTCCTAGTCATTTCAATCACGTTGATCACTTTGCAAATAACTGGAAAAAAAAAACAAGCCGAAACGCTCAAATCACAGCACGTGCATATTCACATCCATTCACACTACAATTAATCATTACGGTGTCGAAGTGATATAATTTATTGATTGAATGTTACTTTGGCTTGGCTTTTTATTTTATGTTGCTTACAGCTGCTGCTGTTGTTGCTACCAACGATTTTGTTTCTTTAGCCTTTTAATTTTTTGGGCTTATGGTGTATTGATGTAAACTCTTCAGCAGCGTTTCAATTGCTATAATTTATTGTTTTTTTTGAGGAATTTTCGAATATTATTTATGTCAGTTTTGTGCTAATAGAAAAACTTTTTTATGCAAATTTCTTACACCTACCGATTTGATCGGGAAGCATTTTTCTTCTCCGCTGGTGAAGCTATTAAAAATTATTTCAAGATTTTGAGGTGAAAGTGATATCTGTTTATTCGTTTGTTTGCTTTATGATAAATTTTCTTCGTGCCGTCTTCATTGTGGCAAAAGAAACGTGGAACTTTTTATTTTGTGGCAATTTAGAAAGGGTTTATTTAATGTGATTTTTTTTTTTACTTATATAATCTTTAAAGTGTGGTGCTGCTATGTCCTTTCACTTTCGACAGTAATCGACTTTTTTATGTACTCAATGTCACATAAATTTCAAGGTCTCAAGCCTCTCAAAATATTGGAATGTACAACAATAAGTTGTAAAAGACTTTCATATATTTGTATATCAATGTAAGATGAAAGTATGATACATATTGAAAATGAATGGAATTGGTAACGCTCGTTTGATTGCTTAGTGCGAGGTTATATTGAAAATTTGCTCGCTGAACACTATTTAATTGCATTTTGAACCGAACACAAAGAGAGAGAGAGTCTTTACTCACTCTCACACCGAACTCGATATGCTCGCTTGTACACTGAGCACACCGATTTTTTAGGGTGGCAATGAGCTATTTTACAAAATTTATTTATTATTTAAAGGATGGGACGACCTGAAAGTCGGGGAATGCGACGTATAAGATCTATTGTACCAAAGCCCTTAGTTATGAAAGAAAGGAAAATAGAAAGAAGATAGATAAGAAAACATACCATAGTCGAGAATCGAACCCGGGTCCCCAGACATAAGAGACTGTCTGGCACGCTGCCACTCAACCACAGAGACGATGATTGGCTCTACAGTTTAACGGTCACGAACAGCGGTGTGGCAATTTGTTATTATCACTAGTTTGGTTTTGCCTTTTGAACTTGTACTGCTAGTACTACTTTTATGGCACAACAGCCCCTGGAGAGCCAAGGCCGAGCTTTTCGCATCCATTCATATTGTGTGAGTTACATTTATACACGAATGGAAGGAACCTACAGTTTTATGCCGAGTCCGAACGACGAAGTGAAAAACTTTTCATACATTTTTTTTACTCTTGGAGGTTCCCCATTGCCAGCCAAGAGGCTGATGGCGTGTAGAAAAATTTTTATTTTCTATTTTTTGATTTTTTGAGCGTGCCGAGATTTGAAACCGGGCACCTCTGCGTAGTAGTCCAACATTCTAACCACTAGGTTACAGCGACCTCACCGTTACAGTTTCTTATAATTTTCATTCACTTCATATCGATAGTGAATATAAGAAAGTTATGAAAGTTAACCATCAGACCAAGACGGGAAACGAACCTGGCACCTTCTGGATGAAAGTCTATCCACTAGACTATAGAGGCCGTCTATTTACAATAGTACAAAACAGTGGAGTACATTTCGATAAAAATCTACTCTGCAGTGAGCTCAATGAAACCACTTCGACCGACCATGACAAAAAATATGGTGTGTTCGTGGAACAGCTGACACCAATAGGTATAACCATGTACTCAGAAACTGAAAAGAGAATCAATTGTAGCGTACTTTTCTGTTGTTCGGGCTGGATTTTCGTCTATTATTTTAGTGCGAAGTCACCGAATATTTGTTAAAAATTGGAAAAAGGATAGCCAAATTAAATTCTTTATTAATATCTTTTAAATAGTGACCCGACCTAGGGGTAAATATTAGTTTCAAACAAAAGCCGTCTCCCATGGTCTCAAGCTAGTTACAGAAAAGACAGAACTACTTCTTCTTACAACAAGGCGCATTCCTGACCTGGCACCGTCAGAATGTAGAAAAAGCCAAACTATCAAGAGATAAGGCTGGACTTCAAATTGCCTTACTGGGCTCGAATAAAAATATCAAAAAACAAAAAAAAATAAAAGGTAAAGAGATCTACTCGCCCTGAAGACAAATAGTTAACATCGGGGGTCCTGAGCACTGTAAAAGGAAGTTGTTGATGGCGACATCAAGCTCAGTCCGCTTATATGGCTACGAATTATGAACTGATGCTTTGAAAGACTAATATAGAAGAAAGGCTTTATCGTCGGTATTGCAGACTCCAGCACTTTAGGTAAGTCCAGTGCAAGGTACAGTATCAGAAGTTACAGTACTGGCGATCAACGTAGTAGTGTCAATCGATTTACTACCTCAAAAACGTAAGAGACTATGAGAGCTGCAGAAGGAAAATAATAACACACAGATAATAATGAAAGATATTCCAAATATGTCATAAGAAAAGCTGAAAGGCCCGATTACATGTACGGTAGCGGGAGCCTAACCAACGCAGCTCATACAATTTTTTATTGTATGAGTTGGAAATCGCAGCGAAATGTCTTGGAAAACGCGGATGGGCAATTCTCTACTGGTAGCATAATCGAGACCAGGCTCAACGAAAATTAGTACTACGAGTCAAGATACATCGAAGTTCAACGATAGTTCAGTAAGGACGTAGACGGACTCGATCCTAAAGTAATGTCAAAGCGGTCCCAGGATGGAAGAATGAGAGGGAAGAGAATATTTTAGTGGGTGCAATCCTCAATTTCTCATTTTAATATGAAAAAACCGAAAATAAAAAATTATTAATAGCGCCTTTTTAAATAACAAAATTAATCTTATTCCAAAATCCTCCTTTATACCTCAATTCTTGTACCTCATCAAAAATATCTTCCCATGTTTTTAGAAGTTGCTCTGGTGCCAGAAAACTATTTCATTGTGTGATCAATGATAGAGAAACTGCATCATATTTCAACCTTTGAACTAAAATCAAAATATAAATACTAAAGTATCCACATATATATTTTTATAACCTGTAGTTTATTTTATTACAATTCTGTTTTGATTCAAGCTTTTTCCCTTTAACCAATTTAAAAATTTTTATTTTTTTTATTTTACAGAATATTTCTACTTGCTGCCACGACGATCATTTTACTCGCGCCCTACACTGCGCATGCACAATTCCATCATTTCGGTGAGCATCTAAATACAGCGGCTGGTTCAGAATGTGCTTTAGTTCTCTCTGGTTCTGGTAGATCTTCCGTATATGATTACAATGTGAATTTATTTCGTGGAACGCTGTAAGTAAAATTACAACAAATTACGTTTTACATTACTATTACAAAACGAATTATTGAGTGTGCGCGCACACACACAGTCACACATATATTTGGAAAAAAAAATGTTGTTAACATTTTGCTAAACACGATCATTGGTATGCCAGTTTCATGTTGCATCGAACGGGTATATTGTCAATAACATTGTCATTTGTTCGTCATTCACACCTTATTTGATGTACGAATAACATATGAACAATAAAAATTCACTATCAATTAGTTGCACACAACAGCAGCAGCAGCAGCAATAACCGCAACGACAACAACAATAAAAACAACAACGGATTGTTGAAATTTTGTGAAATGTTGCTTAACATCATTGAAATTAACATAAAATGACAGTAGAGTACCTACACAGATCAACATGTGGTGCATGCAGATCTTTCCTTCAATCTATTGAATTCGAAGCGAAGACATCTGGTTTGTCTTGATCTATGATACAATGGGCCACAATAATGAACTTTTTACTGTGGAAAAATATCTTTCGATTCGTATTAAAATTTGCAAAATTTAGTTTTAGTTGTAGAGAAAAGTTTAGAAGTGCAGGAAAAAATCTAGAACTTAAAATATGTGTGGTGTGCACCTCACATTGTGTCTGGTGGTTAATTCTCTTAACCTTCTTATATTCACTATCAATATGAAGTGAAGAAGACCACATAAAACCACCAAGTTGATAAAAAATTGCCATTCCGTCGTTCAGAATCGGCGTTAAACTGTAGGTCCAACTATGTGTTATAACAATGGGCCGTTCAGACCTAAATGTGTTTCTCCGCAGCCTCTTTAATCAAACCTAGAATTTTCCTCGAATATTTTTATTGCAGCATCAAAATCATAAACAAAAAATTCGCTGCGGTTTTAGCTGAAAACTGTTGAACTGGTTATAGAACTTTTAAACATTCCATAATTGACTAAGTTCCGAAATGGTTTAATATTCCAATGCAACTTCTAAAAAAAAGAGTAATTATTTTATGAAATTTTGTGAAACAAGTTTTTCAAAAAAAAATAAATAAATTAATCAGGTTCCAAAGCAAATTATATATATTTTGAGGATGAAAAATATCGTTCATTTTGTCGATACAAATTTTTGTTTCATATGAACCGAAAGATTGCTAGTTCCCTTTCGTCTTTCCAATGGAAGCGAAATTCTGACGGAACTTTTGTCTTCAGTTTGTTTCGCACGCTCGCCTCGTAATATTTTGTTTCTGAAAATGAAGAAATACAACGAAGTGCTGACTCTGCCTAGAGGAGAATGAAATAATATATAAAACAGACTACGTAGCCCAATACAAACAAAAAAGCATGGTTCAGAAATTGGATTATAATATAGTTACAAAAAATGTTATGAATCCCTGTGTTTTCAAAGTTTAAATTTGAATTTGATTTACACGGGTTTAAGGTTTGACCTTTATTTTTGGCTATTTTGGTACAAAAAAAACTTAAGATTAGATTTGCAAGATTAGCATTTGAATGCTCAGCAATTTATAGTAAATATCCCAATGGAATATTTTACTGGAACATCCTTCATCTTCTTTTCTAATAGTGCGGACACACGAGAGTGTATTTCGTTGAAATTCTGCATTTCAAATTTAGGCAGACGACACGACAAAAAACGAATTTGAAATTCGTTTTTTGACAGATTATAAGTTTGGAGAAGAAGAAGAATGTTTGTGTGTTTTTTGTGCAAATAAAAATAAATAAAAATGTTGCCCTTCAATTGGATTTGGACACCAAGAATTTATATAAAAATTATGGAAAATTGGGGGAATGACAATGAATTACTCTCCGACTCCATTATTTTATTTTTTCGCTTAATAAAAATTACAAGAGTAGCTGTTATGAAAAAAAAAATTCAAAATGTCTAAAAAAAATGTAATAGATCTTAAATTTGTCCTGTTTTTTACAACCTTGCGTTTGAGGGTTGCTAGTTAATTTCTTCATTTCAGATGCATTTCAATGAAATGAGTTTGAAGTGCAGAATTTCATTTGACACTTTTTGTATGGCGAAATTCTGCATTAAAGATGCATTTCAACGAAATGTTAAATTTGCCTGAAATGCACTCTAGTGTGTCCGCACTATAATTGAATTTCTTGTTTCTTTCAGAAGTATTTAATTTTTCTTTGTTTTGCCTTTAAAAAATATCGGATGGGAGTTAGTTTGTTGCAAAAAAGTGTAGCTCATAAAATTTAATATAGGGTAGAGTGGAGCTAAGATAGTATAGTAAGACATTTTTGCAGCAGCCCAATTTGGATAGATATCAAGGCAAAAAAAACTTTTTCTACTATCTTAGACCCACTGATAGTGCAATATTTTGGAAGACTGCTCTTCAAAAAGAATTCCACAACAAGCAATTAGGAAAGATTCCAAGAATGGCATCATTGTTGATCGCAAATGTGATTTAAGAGCAACCTCTTCCTTAGCCATGAATACCATTCTCTACTTAACTCCTGTTGATCTCTTTAGGAAAAAGATTGCGGCTAACTCGGCTATCAGACTGAATTCAGTCCATCCCTGGTCATCCCGCTTTATTCTCTCCTTATCCTTCTTCGACAATCGCTTTACCACTTCCATTTATTAGAAATAGAATATAATTGAGAGTCGATAACAGTAGAAAGATGCAGTGTACTTTTACACCGATCGATCTAAACTAAATAGAATGGACGGATAAGGATATTCTTTGGGCAATTAGGATTAAGCTTATCCATTTGTCTGCTTAATAACTGCAACGACTTCCAACCTGAGTTCATGCCCATACAGGTAGCGCCGAAGTGGCTGAAATGCAATAAAGTATCAGTCCAAGATATTTTCATTTTCAGCATCCTATTAAATCATTAGACAGTATATCATTGACCTTGAAGGTGGCTTTTGATAGTCTGCGTTTACCCAACGATGTAGTCGTTGAACTCAACGTATAAATCCCAAAATATTGAGCTCTGAGCTTTCGGTTTTTGCGGCAAGAAAAAAAAAGTTTTACTTGATATTAAAAATCCTTCGTTCACTCAGACACTATTGTTGTTATAAATAAACTTTCCAAAATTCAGACTGAACGGGTTAACGGTTCTTGAGAAATTGTGCTCACCGCAACCGCACTTTTTGAAAAACAACATTACGAGATAATCGCGTTTAAACTTTTGGCACCATGTCCACCTAGTCGGTGGTAGCGCGCTGTTATAGTCCAGCACGTCTCAATTTTTTTTTTTACAGTGGTTCAAAGTTTTCTAATTTTGGTCGAAGGGAGCTGAATACTTAGTGCAAAATTGATGTCTGAGGAAAATCTTATTGGCAAAGAATTTTACAAAGATCATTTCTATAGAACATTTTAACCCTTTACTTCCTCTATTTATGGAACAATTTAACTCATTTTTTGATGGAAATCTGAAAAGTCCTTCCAAAAGAGACATTTAAGGATTAAAATATTCCGCAAAAATATTTGCCAGAAAATTTCCCTAGGGGTCACCAAAGTCATATATATAACGATTAACGGTTACTAAAAGGAAATAGCAGCCTACCCCCATAAATAAAATATACTATAATGTGAATTCAGCATTATGATTTTTTTAGATAACTGTAAAATTAATTTTAACCAACAAGGGGACGTCCCCAGGTGTCCGATTTTTCTCATTTTCACAAGTGTTGTAGGGACGAAAATCTAATAGACACGTTCAGTGTTGCAACATTCGCAGAAACAAAAGCGTTTAAAACGCCAACATTTGTCTGCTGATCATGCATTTAATAGCAAGGAACTGTTGCAGCGATGTTCCTTCTTGCCGCTAATGCTTGACCAGCAGCCAGTACATTTTGAACGTTTTTGCTTCTACAAATGCTGCAGTAATGCATAATCGAACATACGCGTATTTTTTTTTATCAGCGGAAAAACGGTTTTAAGTTGAGTTCCAACTCCCAAAGTAAGGGGTGTAAAAATAGGGATTTTAAAAGTATGGGTTCCAAAAGAAAGGAAATATTAGAAAAAATTTTTGTCTAAAATTTTCATACCAAAAGTTATATGTACAACTTGAGAAAATGGGATATTGACCTGATATAAAGGCGGTGACAGGGCACTGGCATTTTCTACGTCCATAACTTGGTTTGAACTGGCAGATCACATACCAAGCGCCTGCTAGTTCTGCGTAAATTACAATTTTGATAGAGGTAAAAACTATTTCCTTTCAGTAACTGTTAACCGTTATTTATATGACTTTTATGTCTTTTGTGACACCTAGTGAAATTTTCTGGCAAATATTTTTGTGGAATATTTTAATTCTTAAATGTCTCATTTAAAAGGACTTTTTAGGTTTTCATCAAAAAAGGTGTCAAATTGTCCTATAAAAAGAGGAGCTAAAGGGTTAAAAAGTTCTACAGAAATGACCCCCGTAGAATTCTACTATACCACTTAGTCAAAAGGATTTTCCTCAGACATCAATTTATAACGCTTTTTGCACTTAGTATTCAACTTCCTTCGAGCAAAATTAGAAAACTTTGACCCACTGTAAAAAAAATATGAGATGTGCTGGACTATAACCTTGTTTTACAAAAATGGTCCATACAACATACCCTTTCAGAATTATAGGATGGCTATTCGGTTCCAGTTAAAAATTCTTAATTTGTTGGACTGTTGTTTGTTGTTGTTTAATTAATAATAAACTATGAGTACTGATAAATTGCAAACTTTTTTTTATAAACTTCCAACGTTTTAAGACTTATAATGAAAAATATATAAATAAGTTTTCATTCGATTTTTTACTTTAGCTGTTATTCCTTGTAGCCACAGATATATGGAAATAGCAAAGCTGATGAACTAGCTGAATTGGGAACAAAAATGCCAATTTTACAATTCAAAAACTAATCAGATCTCCAACTGGCAGCCTGCAAGCTAAGTGTTCAAACGGAGATCTTGAACCAGGCGAACACACATGCCGGTATGGCCAGAGTAAAATCCTAAACGCTCTATGAAGCTATTATATATCGGAAGTAGTAATAACTAGTCACTGCCTTATAGATGTACACGCCTCTAGACTGGATGCGCCCTTATGGCAAAAGTTGTAAAGATGAAGAGGAGATGGAATCCATTTCTAACCACCTATACCTCTAACCAGGCTGGGCTATCTGTAGGAAAAATGCCCTGGATCAGTACTTTCTAGACGATATGTCCGACTTTATATAACAGAGTCCAATAGATTCGACAAATCTGGTACTGCTTTAAAGGAAGTGGAAAAAGATTTAACTATATAAACGAAGTTGAACTTACCGTTATTAACTCACTTATAAAGTAATGAGTGAAAGTGAAATTTCATTATTAAACCGAAGGAATAGTGGTGCAATAATTTATTGCTCATATACACCTGTTAAAAAATTCCAATAAAACTATATAAAATCAATACAAGTCAGGGAAATTTTTTTTTGATATATACTACTTAAATATTACTTATAATATTCATAATAATTCAAATAAATTTTTAAATAGTAGTAGTCATAAATAGTTTTTTTTTATTGCATGAGTACAAATATTTCACGTAATTGCATCACATTAGTTCACATACTACATTTCAAAAATAAATAAGAGTTTAAATTTTTTTTTTCAAGTGTATGTTCATATATATTAAAAAAGACAGATGCAATTACAAAAATTTTCCACTTGATTTGCTCCACTGCATTCACAATATATCAGGTACAATTCGACACGTTCAAATTGTAACTGGCTTGTTAACCCTCATTCTCGTATTAAAACAATGTAGTGAACATTTTCGGTCTCCTAATGATGCGATCAACGATCAATACGATCAATGATTGGCGTTAAAAATCATGCTATAGAGCAACAGCATCGCAAATAGATCGATACTATCGAATACAAGTTGCAAATCGTGTGAAGTTTAATACGATGACGCTGACGCTGATGATGAAGTATGTATGCAAGATACAACGAAGAGGGCAATGAAGCAAAAACCACATGAAGCAGAAGTAGCATTCAATCGTAGAGGCACCACATTTAAGTGTGGATTAGAAAATTACATCATGTTGTGTACTGTTGCTGTTGCTCTAAGGTTACCTCTATCTACCTACATACACATACCATAAGCGAAGCATTTTTCTTATGTATATGCAAAATAATACTGAATATTTATTAAATTTCATATTCTTTTCATCAACATCATCGACATCACGTGAGCTCTGAGCCACCGCTCACTAAATAGTTGAAGTTTGTTAGCTGCTGTTGGAACTGTATATAGTTTTTTAGGTTTCAGTCATGTGACAGTCTGTGTCGTGTAGGTATATGATTTTGAAGTAACTTTTATTATTGTAAAATATTAATAAATGCTTTTTAAATACCATCAAAGATGTTATTTGCATGTAAAAAATTGTGATGTTTTGAAAGAAATACAAAAAAAAAAAAAAAAAAAAACTAGAGCATCTAAATGTCAATACTACAATTAAAGTAAAGAGCATAGTCAAAAAATTACAATTTTCGTAAATAAATTCAGTTTTGGAATTTTGCAATTATTTTGGGTATATTTTTAATATAAAATACCGCAAAAATATTGAAAGTCTTCGAACAGATGAGTATTTCGTAGCTAAACAATCAGGTCAGAAATTTCTACCAAAAGTTGACTTTAATCCAAAATTATTAATATTTGAATTTGGTGACCAAAAAAGCCACAAGCAAATGTTTTATGGCGTTGCTAATCCAATAAGAGTCGATTTGCTATTATTAGATGCAAAATGGAAAGAGTTAAATATCTTAAAAAGTTTTCCTGATTCTCCTGATTAGAAAATGTTGCCATAACGCATTTTGTGGCGATTTCTCATTTTTGAAAAATTAGCAAATTTTCAACCAAAAAAATTAACAATTAGTGTACTGGATTTCTTAAAACTTTCTAGAAAAGCTTTAAAGCAGGGACCGAAAATAATGATTATTTTCAAATTTAAATTTAATCTAAAAATAAAAAAAAAAAAATGTTTTAAGTAATTTCTTCAGGGAGCCATGATTTAAAAATTTTAATTTTTAAGAATTTCCATTTTCGATAAAATTATATGTGAGGAATAAAAATAAAAAACAATTTTAAATTTTTAATATTGAAGAGTAAAATTAAAAGTCAATTCTACTTTATATTTTTCTTCATTGAATAAAATAAAAAAATCACTCATCTTCGTAATAACAGCTTGAAAAATTATTGTTTTAAAAAATTAGCTTTGACGAATTAAGTTAATTATATTAGTTAAATGAAGGGATATTTTCATCGAAACTTGTCCCAGTCTGTTTGTAGGTGTGGTGATTTTTAGTTAAAATTAAAAAAAAAAAATTATGACAAAAATTATTTGTGATTATATTTAACCCTAGGATGAGCACCTGGGCCTAATTAAGCCCATTTTGAGTTTAAACACGTATATCTTAGTTGTTTCTTGACGAAAAATCATCTTTTTGAATCATACTAAGCAATTTCTGAAGGAAGTTGACATAGTCAAAACTTATAATCACTTAACACAAACTGGTTCCTAAAAATATTTTTCATATTTAACTAAAAATTAGTTGTTTTTTCTGGATTTCCTTTTGAACAAAATTATTTTAGAATTTTTCATTCAATACTTTTAATTTACTTCCAGTATGATCCCAAACAAAAAACTCAAAGCTCCTTCTTTAGTACCAGCTGCAGACATCCCCGAATACTATGAATCCATTAAGACTGGAAACAACGATTTTTTGTAAATTAGAATTTGGAAAAAAGTTGGGCCCGTAAAAAATAATAGACAATATTTGTAAATGAATTACAAATTTTATGCTCTAAATTTCATTATTGTGGAGATTTTTTTTAAATTATTATTTTTTTCGGGATTTTTCCCTAGGTCAGTTGACCCCAAGTCGGACAGGGCATTTTTCCTACATATACCCAAGGCTGGGCAAAAGCATAAGAAGTGTGAAAGGGATTCCTCCTCCTCTTCATCCCTGCAACTTCTGCAAAAGTAATTTGAGGGCACACCCAATCTAGCTGCGTGCGCACCTATAAGGCAATGTACAGTTATTACTGCCACGGCTTTGTAAATTTATCTTCTGCTGAAAGATAGTAGCTTCTTAGAGCGTTTGGGGTTGTACTCTAGCCATACCTGCTTGGTGATTTTGCATGTGCGTCCTGTCTGTCATCTCACCTTCGCCTGGTTCAAGAACTCCGTTTGAATGTTAAGCTTGCAGGTTGCCAGTAGGATGCCCGGGTAGTTTTTGAAATGTAGTAGCGGCATTTGTGTGCCTAATCTACCTAGTTCATCAGCTTTATTGTTTCCAAGTATGCCACTGTGACCTGGAACCCATACAAGGTGTACGTTGAGTTCATCGGCTACTTCATTGAGTAATCGCCGACTATCAAGAGCCACTGTGGAGGTCAGTGATATGCTGGCTAGGGATTTGATAGCAGGTTGACTGTCGCTGAAAATGAAGATATCAGCCAGTTCGCTACCACCTGTATAGCCGTAACCTCAGCTTGGAAGACGCTGCAGTGGTCAGGCAGACGAAAGGATAAGCTTAACGCTAACTGCTCCGAGAAAACTCCCCCCTACCCTCCCATCCAGTTTGGATTCATCGGTGTAAAAGTATACCGCATCCTTTTGCTGGCATCGACTCTCAATCAAATCCTCTCTCGATGGAATGGAAGTGATGAAGTGGTTGTCGAAGAAGGGTATGTGGGAGGGTGTAATCAATGTTTTTGGATAAAGTGGTAAATTCCGAACGAATTTTGGAATGTCCTACAAATGGTTCAGTCCAGGGACTGACTGAATTTAACCGAATAGCCGAGTTGGCCACGACCTGTTTTCCAAATAAATCAACAGGGGTTAGGTAAAGAATGGTATTTATAGCTAAGGAAGGGGTTGTTCTTAAGGCACCTGTGATTAACAATGATGCAGTTCTTTGAACCTTGTCCAAAGCCTTAAGGTGGACTTCTTTCTGAAGAGCTGTTCACCACACCATATCACCATAAAAGAGAATTGATTTAATAACTGTCGTATAGAGCCAGTGAGCAACCCGAGGTTCCATACCACAACTTTTGCCCACTGCTCTTTTACACGAGAAAAGGGCCACATTGGCCTTTTGCACCCTAAAAAGAGTATTGGCTTTCCAGTTTAGTTCCCTGTCTAGAATGAGTCCCAAATATTTCGCCAGTTCCGCTAACCTTAGAGAGACGCCGTTATGAGTCGGAGTACTAAAGGTGGGGATTTTGTGCTTGTTTGTGAAAAGTACCAGTTCGGTTTAAGCAGAGTTTACACCCAAGCCGCATTTACTGCACCATTTGGTCAGTTTTTTGAAAGTGTTATTTAAAACGTCGGAGCGAGTACTTGGAAATTTTCCTGAAACTGCCAAGGCCACGTCATTCGCATAAGCAACTAAAGTGCAGCCGCACCCTTCTAGATCTACTAAAAGATCATTTAGCACTAGGTTCCATAACAGTGGCGAGATTACTTCTCCCTGAGGGGTACTTCTTACCACCGTCCTATTTAAAGATGAGCTACCTAGCGTGGAACTTATCATCCTTTTCGTGAGCAGAGTCTCAACAAAGCTAACTAAAGCGTTATCCAGACCCAACTTGCCCAAAGATGCTGTTATTGCACTGGGAAGTACATTATTGAAAGCTCCTTCTAGATCGAGGAAAGCAACTAGAGTAAACTCCTTTAGAACCAAAGATTTTTCGATACTGTAGACTAGGGAATGAAGGGCAGTTTTTACTGACTTGCCCTTAGTGTAAGCATGTTGTGATGTAGATATCATTCTGGGATTTATGTCTTGCCTAATGAAAGTATCTAAAAGTTGCTCAAGAGTCTTCAAGAGACATGAAGTTAGACTAATCGGTCGGAAGTCGTTTGCTTTGTTATGAGAAGTCTTCCCTTCCTTGGGTATGAAGACTACATTAGTATTCGTCTATAGTTTCGGAATATTGGTTAGTTGTAAGCAACTGTTAAAGATAACTTCTAACCAAGGAATGATTATTTCTGAGGCTGCCTGTAGCTCGGCTGGAATGATACCATCCAGCCCAGGTGCTTTAAACGATTTGAAACTATGTAAAGCCCAAAGTATCTTTTCCTTACTAAGAATTTTCTGGGCGTTCGAGTTGTTGGTAAGTGTGTCCGTCGATTCACTGCTTCCCGACTGCAAGCAACCGGGAAAGTGAGTATCGACAAGGAGTTCAAGAGTCTCGAGACTCGACATGGTCCACTCTCCGTTTGGTTTTGAAATGTAGCCAGGAGTTGATGGACTGGAAGCTAGGATTTTACGCAGACGACTTGCTTCGGAGACACCCTCAACATTGTTGCAGTATCCCTCCTAAGACTTTTGTTTGGTCTTCCTAATTAGTTACTTAAAACTTCTAAGGTTATCTTTATAGCGGGGCCATTCACTGGTTTTTTTTGCCTCATTAAACAGTTTCTTACATTTCTTCCTAAGGAGAAAGATCTCATCAGACCACCATGGAGTTTTAGCTTTGCCCCTAGGTTTTACTATAGGGTAGGAAGCCCTGGACGCCTTGTTACAGGCATTGGTTAAAGTTTTTACCATCTCATCCAGTAGATCTCTCGATGCGGGGATGGAAGAGCTAACAATTGGGAGTTTTTTCACAAGGGCAGCTTAATACTTCACCCAATCAGTTTTCCATCTGTTCATAAAAGGAGCTACGCTTGGATTTTGAATGTCCAGGCGGAACTCAATATATTGATGGTCAGAGAAACGCTATTAATTTCAATTAATATTTCAAAAAAAAATATTTTTGGATCTTAAAATGCAAAATTTTCAAGTTTATTTAAACTTTGAACTTAAATTCCTCAAAAACTCTCTAAACAAAGGGTCGATCCAAATTACCTCCAAACATCATCTATTATATTTAAATCACATGTTGGTAATTTGGATCGATTTTAAAAGCTAATTTTTTTCTTAGTTTGCTTTCTATAAAGGTGCTTATTTTTACCAAACTATAGCAGAATATTTAGTAAACAAAACCCTATATAAATTTCTATCGTTTTATTCACGTGAGCCTAATTAGGCTAATTAGGAGGTTATGTTAGCGCCTCCTAAAGACACACTGGGCTTGAAACAAATTATTATGAGAAAAAACTACCGACAAAATCTGTGAATGGGGGGTTGTTCTGGATAGCTTCGTGATCATTTTCCAATATTTTTGGAAATCCCTTCGAAAAAACGCATTTTTAGTCAATTCCCCGTTTATGTTATAGATTCTCCCATTAATATATAGAAGAAATTTAATATATAGAAGAAAGTTAATGTAAAAATCCTAGGATTTATTCCTAAATGAAATAATATTTGAATCATAATAAAATATATTTACAATAATTATGAAATACTAAATAGGTATGTCTTAAAGAGCATTCAGTAACACATTTCAATTGCTCTACATAAGATGGATCTTTGATCATATTTCTTTAATTAAATTTTAGAAACTTTCGGTGAATAGGTTCTTTCGCTTGTTTAGATATCATTTCAAAATCCTTTCGATCCCCACCCCCTCCCCCCTTCCCTCGGAAATTTTAAACATTATTTAAAATGATCCGAAATAACGTGTACTTTTAAGGTAATGGATACACAATTGTTGGGAAGAATTTCCATGTTGATTTTCTTAGTTCATAACAACATTAATGGCCTTGACTACTGGACTAAATGTCATTAGTCGTAACTATCCGATTGTCTCGTCAGCCAATTTACCCAGAGTTGCATATACCATAAGACCATGCCAATCATATTCTCCACTGCTTGGTTGGAAAAAGCATTGATTTGATCCAAAAAACTTAAAGTTATCCCTAAAAATATTCGTATTTTAGATTAGTTAACTTTCTATATATTAAATTTCTTCTATATATTAATGCGAGAGTCTATTACATAAATGGGGAATTGACTAAAAATTCCCAAAAATTTTGTAAAATCACTCAGTGTTAAGAGGGTTAAAAAAAAAAAAATTTTGTTTGAGTGATTTTTTTACTAAAAAGAATTGTTATATCAATTAAAATTTGATTTCTAATTTTTTGTTTTCTCACAATTAATAATTATTTTTGATTTATAAAACAAAAACTATGAAAAAAACTTTTTTTTACGATTTTTAAAAATATACTTCGTAACTTATAATGTCGCTGCTTTATAGCCTTATCTTTTTTCTTCCAAATAAAAACAAATTTTAAGATATTTCTTATAAATACCAAAATACGATTTTTAAAAAATAATACTATGTCTAAGCACACCCAATAAGTTCTGAAATTCCAGATGGAGATTCCAGGAAATCGCTAAAGGAATGAAAAATCTCCTTTTTGCTGCCACTTCTTGAATAAAAAAAAAAATTAAATAATTAATAAAATAAATAGTTATAAGAGTTTTTCTGCTTTAGAAAGGTGAACTACTTTTTCTTTTACGTAGTTATTTCCATTTCAATAAATTTGTAACAAATAGTTACACGCAGCAAAGAAACTTGAAATAAATACATACATAGTATCTGATACTTTACTTTCGTTGAAATTTTTTTAAACATTCGACATAATTTTACTTTAGTTAAAAACCAATTGTGAATACAGTAATGAAATTAAATTCAAATCCATTTATGTAATATTGGACATACCTTAAAATATAACCGGCAATACTGGAAATTTCAGCTGATTGTAATCAACATGTTCATAAATTTGACTAAATCATCTCTAGAGGATTTATACTCGAATTACAGCATTCTGTAATTACACTGACTTACCACCGAATTTATGACTGACTTTCGACTGCCTATTTATGCAAAATTTCAATTTACTATATATACGCACAAATATGCGTAGCTTTACGAATTGGTATGTGCGTAAGAGTGGTAGCCATTATCATTAACTACTGTAAAATTTTCAAATTTATTCCGATTGCTGGTAGGCGATAACGATCTCTGGATTTATGAATACTTACCCTACATGTTTTCATGAAATTATGCAATAGTTTGTTCGGTTTTTTTTTTTTTGCCATACACATCAGACTTTTAGATAATCCATGTGCGAAATAGTGGCATAATATGTTTTTAAATTTGTTTTTAACAAGCTTAAAAATACTATGTAAATGTAAAAGATTACTACTCTGATTTAACTGAAGGTACCTATACTTAGTTTTTATGTACATATGTATCTCGTGGAGTTCAAGAGATAACTACATAAGAAAACTGTAAAAGTGCGGTCTTTATTTTCTAGAAAATTGTAAAAGGAAAAGTGCATTCATTTGATTTTTAATTAAAAACATGTTTTCAAAATATATTTTAGTTTTCTATCCACTTGATTTCATTCAAATAAATTCCCAAACAAGTAGTAGTTCAGAATTATTTTTTCACTACTGCAGTTCCTTTGAACATATACATTTTTTTATGGGATAAATATTTAATTTATTTAGCTCCAGTTACAGCAATTTCTTTTGAAAAATAACATATTAAATGCGTAGCATTAATCTTGTGCCACGACACCTTGACACTCCTTAAGTTTCCGTGAAAGTAAATGAAAAAAGTTGATACAATTTGTAATTGAAATTTATAACACAACTAGATGGACATAGGCTAAAAAAACCTTCAATTTATAAATGACTATGAAAAAATAGAAATAGTTGAAGAAAAAGTGAACAAACTGCAAACTATTTTTAAGTCATATGACACGATCGTGTGCGAGTCACAATGTAGTCAACACGCTTCAAATAAGTAAAAAAAATGCATTAAAACGCGCTCAGTAATCAGGAATATAGGGTGAGCAATCAAATGGTTGGCTCTAAGTACTTCAATAATTGGGGCACAGCTTTTTTGCAAGCATCTTGATCGTGTACGTATTAAAGTTCCTTTTTTCATTAAAGTGTACGTCACTAAGCTATGGAATCTTAAATGATAGCGCAGTGCAGTAAAATTTCAAGGAAGTCATTCATCGCAGTCTTGGGGTGCCTCATCCAGAAAGCTGGCGTTTTTACAAGAAATAATGCATTCTATCATAATTTTGATATGGATACGACCAATAGATCTTGCACGATCTTAAACTCACTCAAACTAATAAAGGATAACAATTGCTATTTTTATTTTCATAATTATCATGGACTTGATTGACAGTGGTCTTCAAGCTCAAATTTAACCAAATACCATTTTAAAAGAAATGTACTTAGTGTCGATATATAAGACGTATGGTAAAAAAAAAAAAAAAATAAATAAATAAAAAATAATAATTTTAAAAGCGAATTGAAAATACTTTTTCTGGATGTAATCTGCAGAATCTGATGAGTATGGTGAAAGTTGTTATCAAGTTACTTATTAAACCCTTCGAAAACTGGTTCTGTCTAAAAAAATTTTTCTCAATGCTTGCACATTTATGTTGGAATCTATTTGAAAAATAAAGTGATGATGAGAAATACTGTCTAGTAATAATTACAACCAGGGCTTTGGAGCGGAGCGCGAAGCTGGAGCAAGAAGCTGTGGAGCACACTGTTTTGACCGGAGCTAGAGCTGGAGCAATGAAAATTAAACCGATCCGCTGCTCCTATTCCTAATTTTTCCAATGTTTTTCAATGCAAATGGCAATGATGAGTTCAAATCCATTGAAATGAATTAGTACTAAAATAAATTCATTACAATTATTAATTAATTACAAATTCATTGCAAGGGATTTGAACTGAGTAGTACCAATTCCATTGCAGTAATGAAATGTACAATTTTAATTACAGTAGCCCTATTCACGATTTCGTGCAAATAGTCTTGCATCATTGCAAATGCAAAATAATTCTGCTTTCATAATAACAAATATATGCGATATGCAATAAAAATTTGCATTTGCAATAATGCAAGACCGTTTACACCATATTGTGAATAGGGCAAATGTGTGTTAATAATTCCTAATTTTTTTTAAAGATGTCACTAAGAATAAGGAGTTCACAATCTTAACTGGTTCTATTGCTATGACAGCAGCCTTACTATATAGTTGTTGTACAACTTAGCATTATATTTTTTCGTATGGTAAACATGTCGAGTTTTGAGACAAATAAAGAGTATTTTCGGAACTTCCCAGAATTGGCCACCGAACATCAAATTTTTCAATATCGAGTTTTTGGTGGATTATGATAAGTCGTGCTCACTTTCATCTGTACCGAAAAGTTTGAAGAAATACACCGAAAATATACGATCTCTTCCTTCAGCTCAAATTACAAATTCTGGAAGCAGTTTTCCAAATATCAAAATAATTTTTGCTTTTCCTGTAAAACTTGGAAAATGGGTGTTAGGGCTTTAGCAAATTAAAGTAGCGATACACATAAAATAAAAAAAAAATGATTTTTATTGTGGAAATTATACATAGTTGGAGCTCAGGGCGGAGTCGGAGCTATACTTAAGAGGTCGGAGTGGAGCTGGAGCGGAGTAACCCCAAAATTTGGCTGCTCCAAAGCCCTGATTACAACTACAAACGATAACATTTTTCACTGAAGCAGTGTAAATTGCTGAGTTAAAATGCTAAGAACTCGGTTTTTACATTATTTTGGGAATAGTGTGCGTAGGTTGGTATTCTGTTGTATATGTAGAATCCACCCCAAATTTCAATAAAGAAAATTTTGTCTAAAAACAGTATAATAGTTTTTTTTATGGTTTTCTTTCTATCGGGAATTTTTGAAAAATGTAAGGAAAAGTTTAAAAATTGAAGAAAGAAGCCAGAACACAAATTGTTAAGCTCATTATGCTGAACAACTTTTTTACATGCATCAAATTCGTATCTGCCAAAAAAAGTATTTTTTTCTTTAGTCTTGGAAGACTAAACTGTTGAAAAACTATAACTGAAAACTAAACTAAACACTTGTGATTGGTACCCTCAAATTACCCTAAATCTGTTTGAGGACGACATTTTTTGTTTCTCTGTGTAATCATTGGTGGATGCCAATTATTAGTAGATTTACCCTATACATACATATAATACACTAAATATTGTGGAAGCAACATTTTAACAAAAAGTAAAAATTTATTTTTGTAAAAGTTTAAGGCAGACATAAAATATGTTTATAAACTGAATTGCATGCGATAAAAACTTGATGCGTGCTGCGTTGGAAACAAACAACAACAAAACATCAAAGAAAAAAAAAGTTGAAAATGTGCAACACTTGACGCATGTAGCATTGATGCAATTCGATGCTATTTTCCTTTCAGTTGAAAGTTATAAAATTGCAATAAAATACCAGGAAATATTTTGGAAATTTTATGAAATTTTTTTATATTTCTAATTATATAAAAGGCGCACGTGTGAAAACATTAAAAGGAAAGCGAAGGTCGAGCTGGTTAAGTTAGGTTAATGTTAGATATTTTGTTATATATGTATGCACCTTATTTCAAAGTTTGAATCGGGTTTTGTGCTATGATAAAATAATATGCAAAATTCTTTATCATCAAAGGGAAATTGGGAACAAGAGCTGTACTCTACTCGGAAGCACTCAATCAGCGGGAGTTTTTTAGTTTTTCTGACGCATGCAATGTCCTCCAAGCAGAAAACCTAGGAGTTGAGAAAATTACCAAAGCTGGATAGTGATTTGTTTCCATCAGATATCACAATATTCGCGAACTGCCAGGCCAGATTAAAAGCGGTATAAAAATGTCAAAAAATCATAAATGCACTATATAATTATACTATGCTGAGTTCCCAGACATAGTGATATAAAATAGAAATGCAGCACACGAATTGTTAGGGTTCGGGAATGCATTTTCATGAAGCAGATATAACGATACTGCCACCGACTGGACAATTATACAATGTGGTTGATATTACAGTGGAAGCAGCGTTCAACAACTGTTGGAGTAATAAGAATGACTGAGTCACAGTTCGGCCTTTATAGCTGGAGTTAAACCAAAACAAAACAAAGAGTTTCCTGACAATTCTTATTTATAATGACTGGTGTGATTACAGGACATTGTAACATTGAAACTATGCTCAAAAAATGGAACTAGAATTTAATGATTACTGCAGAAGCTATGGTAATGTGAAGGAAGTTGAATCAATTCAAAGATAAAAATATGGGATTACTGAAATTTGCTATGAGTACCAGCTGGTTTCAGTTTAGTTCCATATTTAATATACTTATGTTCGTAAACACAAATCTTATGCACAAATCTAGTGGAAATGTCAGTCAGATCAAACAACCTGCTTAACCTAACCTGCCATCAAAGGCTTCTTATTGCATCACTTAGTACTGCCCGCTATATGATAATCATACGCTTCGTAGTACAATGCATAAGTAGTGATGATTCGAGACAAGTAAATATAAGTGAAAACTCAATACTTTTCATTCGATTCAAGTACATTTTTTACTCGATGCTATAACATAAGTATTTTACTTGGTATCGGAAAAAAGGGTCAGTATCGGATACTCGATACTTTTGGAAAATATTTATTTAAAAACTGAAATATTGCTATACAATATTTAAAATTGTGGATCGTTTTACAATATTTTACAGCAATCAATTATATATTTCAAAATGCTACCGCAGAATTATTCAAAATATTTCAGTCCATATTGCAATATTTCAATGTATGACAATATTTCAGTACAGTATTGAAGATCTATAAGATATTTCCGGCCATACATGTAAAACAAAATGTTTATTGAAACCTTTTCATTAAAATAAAATATTTTTAACAAGCTTTAATCTGTTGATTAGTTTTCCTTCTATTATAAATTTTCCAGCGATTTGCTAAATTAAATTAACGTCATTTCTATATGATTCACGTGTTTCCAGTGGAAATATTTCAAAACCATGATTTATAGGCGAAAAACTCGTGTTGAGTAGTGTAAACTGTGGCTCAACCATGTTGTATCACAATGGGCCGTTCTGGCTTAAATGTTTTCCTTGACAACCACTTAAAAAAAGAGTAATTTATCTCTTTAAACGAGTATTCGATACAAGTACATATTCGATACTTTTTCCAATATTTTCGGTAGCATCGATACTTTTATTCGATACAAGTAATGAGAAAAAATATCGATACTATGTGGGTATCGAATTAACACTATGCATAAGCCATACCTCAAACAATTACTCATAATTTCTATATTCACAGCTTTATACAATCCTTAATTGATGCCACAAACTTAAATGTCTTAAGATGGTTTAACAAAATCCTCTTGAATGGAATTTAAAATCTGGTATTTTTCGAACGAAAATGAGAAAAAAAGATTCTTTATTTAATATATGTATAAGTATATGTATACATCAACAAATATATTAACTATGAAACCTGCGACTACTAGACAACTGCGAGAACAAGAAGATTTCTAAGAAGTCCACCAAGTGGACCAATATTTGAAGAGTAAATTGGTGGAGAAATTCGATGTACCGGTATTTTTCATTTTAAGGTTAGCGTTTTTTATAATTTGTAATGCAAAATCGGTTTAAATAAAAAAAATTGGTTTCTGGACTTGGAAAAAATCGAGATTAACCATATTTAAAGCGACTGCTGGGAAGACTACAGCATCATGCTTGTGGTGCCATCACTGGGCAATGAGAGGGATACTAACTGACGCTATGGAAGTACTACTATACCCGTGACTTTTAGCGGGTCTAGACATTTCTTAAGGGTTGGTTCTAATCCCGAAACTATGTTGATTTGCATCAGTAAGGAAGAAGAAGAGGTTCCCCTTCCCTCTTCTCCTAGGGTCTTCTAATGCTCTCCTTCACTGCCTGTATTCGTTGAAAATTAAGAAAAAAATCTGAGTACCGCATAGGTACACTGCATGAAAGAAAAGTAATCTTTAGTGCGGTATGTAGGGCTGGTAGCATACAAAATTCCCTAAATCACTAGATCGTAATTGAGAACACTACGACGGATAGCAAGTTCTTAATCTACTCGTATGAAAAATGCTTTCTTTGCATACTTTTCGGTTGCGATGAATGGGATAGTGAGGGATGGACTAGTTTTCACCCTGGGATTCCTTCCGACGGTAGAAGTTGTTTATTGAATATTTAAGAAAAGCCAAAAATCGCCATTTTGCGCTTTCTCGAAACCATGATGTTATAGAAAAAAGCTGGGTCCCGATTCGGAGATCCAGCATAAAAACACTGCGTGTTTTCAATAATCTGAAACCTCGCAGACCTGTTTAATTGCTAATGAATTAAAATTCCTTTTGAATGATTGGAAAATCTAAGCGACCATCCTACCTCAATCTCTGAATCTGCTAGTGCACGGGTATCTTTTGTTTTCTGTTTGTAACACGAACAAAAGGGCGTGTCTGGTATAAAAGAGTATACATCTTCCTTATCTGGGTCACCTTTTATCTAAATGTAATGATCGACTCCAAAATGAGTCAAATCATTTAGGAACTACGAATACAAACTATGTGGTTGCTGAAGCCTAGTGGTTAGTGTGTTGGACTGCTACGCAGAGGTGCCCGGGTTCATATCTCGGCACCCTCAAAAAAAATCAAAAATAGAAAATAAAAATTTTTCTACATGGCACCACCTCTTGAGTACAAGAGGTGGTGCTGGCAATGGCAAACCTCCAAGAGTAAAAAAATGCCTATGAAAAGCTTTTCACTTTGCCGTTCGGATTCGGCATAAAACTGTAGGTCCCTTCCATTCGTGTATAAATGTAACTCACACAATAAGAATGGATGCGGAAAGCTTGGCCTTGGCCCTCCATGGGCTGTTGTGCCATAATAGTAGTAGTAGTAGTAGAATACAAACTATGCAAAGTCGGCTCAGGTTCTTCTTCCCTCTCTCCTTCACTGGGTCCCATACACGCATAGGTTCTGAAGTAATAGAGATGAATCTATCGATCATTTTAAATACTCAAACAGCAATCAACTGCGGAAGAACCATGTAAAATTTATGTTTTAGATATTTCTAGATTTATTTGAGCTTTTTTTTACATGAATAAAAACAAAAGCAAGCCACTCAAATAAAAAAATGAAACATCTAAGTTCAGTTAACCTCTTTTTACAAAAACCTGCATCACTGCATTTTTCTCTTTCTAATTGAGCAATGAACACGCACATTGAACCTTATTGAGTGCAAGTTTTTTTCGTGTCTGTTTAAAGAAAGAAATTGAATTAAATTTTAAAGCACACACACACACACACGCGCATTCAAAAGTGCATTGACTAAAAAGTTGAAGGCAATTCACTTTTATTTTCGTGTAACTGTCAATGCGGTTACTTTACAGCATTTCTCCATTTTTCATGTTACCTAGAGAAAGATGTGCAATAAAAGTCTAAAACAATCGAATCGACGGTGAAGTATGACTTGTCTGACTAGTAGAAATTTGAGCCTAGGAATTAAGTCTCCGTTTTTGTGTAATAACCAACAGTTTTTCGTTATTTTGTTTTTGTTTTGTGCTTCAAAAATTGTAACTAACGTCATGTGAGATTGACAGCATTTATTCGTTGTAATAACAGACAGCAACACAAAAAAAAAAAATAGTGTTGCATCTTAAATTTGATATCAAACAACAATTTTATTTGTTGCAATTACTTAATATGAGATGTTAACGCCAAACTGTACAGTGGGGTGCATTTACACATAAGATAGCATATACGTTTATGCATGTGTGAGTGAGGGGCTTTTATGGCATTATCACGCGCTTATGTTAACATATGATATTTTTGCATCATTTTGCACCATTTTTCTTTTGCATTTAAGGAAGTTTTATACATTTTTCTTTGCCAACTCAATTGAGATTTGCAGCTGTTAGACTTTTTTGTGTTTTTGCTGCTGTTGCCATGGTGGAGTTTATGCATTGTTGTTGTTGGTTTTGAGAAAGATAACACCTCTTTTTCGTATTAATTAAAAATTTACTATACACTTTTTTTTATAGCCATATGTAACTCATGCGGTATGTATGACCATGTGATACAAATGAATCAAAATGCAGTATGATGTGATAACTTATTTTAAGCAATGTTGTTTTTTTTCTCATAATTGAATTTTTGTTAGGTAGGTGTTAAACAAAGGGAAGAAAAGATGTAACAACAAAAATTATAAACTTGATAATAGTTTGATGGTTAAGCATGCATGAAGCTAACTTTGATATACATTTTCATACATCTTGTCCTTATACACAATACAACATGCATCCAACCACATGTTGCATTGTACGTGTTGTATCATTTACAATCTGCTTTACTCTCCATGCATAAAATCAATGCTAACTACAGATAAAAAAGTTTTTTTTTTTTTTTTGCTTATTTTTACAATCTCTGATTATAAAAAATTGTCAATCAACTTTACATTTTTCAAAAACTACTAAAATACCACCAACCTAGCAACATTTTGTTAGCCCCTTCGTATGCGTTCTGAGATGAATTTTGGTCGATTCTCTCAGGTTTCATTCATTGGAAAACTTGAATTTTCCTTTAGAAGAAAAATTCAAGTCACAGCTCTGAACCTTGGAATAAAAAAGTGCTCAGTGTTATGTCACAGAATGAGTAAGGATCTCAAGAAGCTGAAACTTTTTTTATATGATTTTCATCAGATTGCGAGCTCCACTATTGCCTATAGAAATTGTGTGCCAGCACTTATATATAAAGAACATGTAGAAGCGATTCATCTGGGTTGTTAATAAGGGACTATTGTGTCCAATATCTGATCTGATTTCATATCTGATCCTAAATAAATACATCAAAATCTGAAGTAGTGTCCGACCGAATATTCGGCTTCGGTTACGGTTTCGGCCAAAAATACGGTTTCGGCTAAGTTTCGGTTTCGGCAAAAATATGGCCGAATATTTGGCCGAAACCGAAACTTTATAAATTTTACTGTAAATTGCATTTCAGTACGCAAAGGAATGATTTTATTTTTAGCATATAACATAAAGTTATTCAATTTTGAATACTAAAAGAAAAATGTGAATTTCATTTGTATCTATACCACAAAATATATATTTTTTAGTGCCTTTAATATGTATTTTCTTTATTGTTAAAATAGTATTTTTGTTATTTTATATATACATATATAAGTATGTATATTAGGGCGTACCAATTTGTATGGATGAATTTATTTCGGAGTACCGACAGAAGAGTTCCATATTCTATGACAAAAAAAATGAAGCTTATCCCCCGTAAAATTCATAGAAGTTAAAGTAATATTAAAAGTAACTATCGGTTTTTATTCAAACAACTACAGTACGTAGTACTGAAACTTCTTCGAAATTTAAGGGGGGGGGTAGGATCCATTTTTTTGCCATACTTTCTTCGGCAAAGTTGATCAGAATCAAATATAGAATTTTTCTGTCAACGTACTTAAAAAAAAAAAAAAAAAAAAAAAAAATTGGTATGCCCGAATGTACATGGATTTTTGAGTTTTAATTAAAAAAAAAAATTAAAATGATTTGAATTTTGTTTTTAACATATCTGTGGTCACAAGCACAACACACAACAACAACACAACTCGAGTTTTGTCGAATTCGAGTTATTATCATAATTTGAATCTTCATATCCGTTTTCATATTGTATCAGAATTTTATGGCTATCGGTTCTGTGGTTTACGAGATATTAGGGCGGAAAAATAGCACAACTCAACCTGATTACTCTTAGTACTTGAACCTTTGAAGTGCTCTACTGTAAAATACAAAAAACACACTTATGCTGTTATGCCTTGTGACCACAGATATATACATATATATTAAAAAGTTTCGGTTTTGGCCGAATATTAGAAAAATGGCCGAAATTGGGTTTCGGTTTCGGCCAAAAAAGTCGGTTTCGGTCGGACACTACTCTGAAGGTAGATTTGAACTTTCGATGCTTTGTATTTGGGATTTTTAGCAGTAATTTTTTACATAGTGTAGCTTTGTACATTAAAACATAAATATGATACAAGCGTAAATAAATAAGTTATTCTTCTTCTCATTTTAGTCATACTCTGCTCCAATAGTAAGACTTACTTCCCCAGGTTGTACAAATGTTTGATGATACCATTTATTAGTATCTAAAACAACTTGAAAAGAAATACAAATATGTAATTAATTAAAGTCTAACTAGTAATTAAATATTTAAAAAAAAAAAAACAAAATTCTTACTAATGTCGCCCTTTTTTACAACGGCATCAATTTGTTGGCACTTGAAATAGCATTCAGGTGGTGGAACTAAGACCCAACGTTTGCTGCCTGAAAGTTGCGCCTGCCAAGAGGGTAAGCGAACATTATCAATCTAGAGAAAACAACATTTTAAAGCGCTTAGTTCCATATTTGATATATGTAAATCCTATATTTATAGATTTTAACTTACATGCATATGCGCCCCTAGCCCCGCAGTACCAATAAAAAACCAATCTACTGCATTATTTTCCGAAGTATTGGGTAGAAAATATGGACGTCCATAATATTTACGAAATTCCTCAGCTGTCTCGGGGTTACAATTACTCCAACCGAAATACCATGGTTCGGTATCTGGCTGTAATTCTACACGTTCTTTTAACATATCGAGCGCATCGAAAAGATTCTTGAAGCCACTTTTATATGGTAAAAATTGGCAATCGAGTATTTTATCTTTACGTTTAGAATTTTGATAAACATCACGAAAATACCAATAGTTGAATTTCTGGAAAAATTACAAATTGAAAATTTCAAGCGCATTATTTGTATTTTCTTACTAGTTACCGTTAAAGCAGTCCAATTTTTTGTGGCATCTTCGATAATGACTGGTGCTCCCGTGTATGCGTAGGTAGCTGCAAATTGTTCACTCGTTATGCCACTCACTCTCATCACTTTGCTGACATTCTCACAGAAATCACAATTTTCTGGTGTACGAAAAGCATAACGAAGTGTGTTGGGTATTGAAAGCGTGCAACGCTGAAATCAAATGCAAATCAGAATTTCATAGTTACTAGTATTTTTGTGGGATTTTATATAGAACGATTAGTAACATAGGGTTTTTTAACTTGTCTGAGTGCTGTATTCTTGAATACTTCTTCTGTTGTGGAGTCGTTGATTCTCAGCCTAATTCTTCCTTAAAAGGCCTAAACCCCATAATTATGGTATAGGAGAAACGAACATAACTTTTTTTGTTTATTTTAACTCTCACATGTTTCATGCCAAGACAGATTTGTTTGTCATGAAAAGGAAAAACAAATATTTATTAAAACTGCGAAATATCTCCTTTGAAGCTAGTTTGATATTTTTTCTAATCTTTTATTAGGTACCTATATTTTAAAAATACATGATTTCCCCCTTTTTAGGGTATATTTGTTTAAAAAAAAGTTGAACTTAGGTGGTTTTGACCTTCAGTTACTCCAACAACTTTTTGATGGAAAATATTTTTCTCCAAGATTCTGTTATAGGTTTCAAAACCATTTATCCTGTATGTTCATGTATAGTAATGACTACATATAATATCCCAAAAAGGGGGCTTGAGTTTTTTAGGTTTGAAATTTTGGTTTTCCTTTCCATGATAGGCATAGCAATGATAGGAAGTTAAATTATAATAATTTTTATGTTGGTTCCGATTTTGGGCTTCTGACGTAGGAATTCCAGATGTTATAGAGTAAGTTTGAATACAAGACATAAATCAGCGAAATTTTGATTTTGTAGGGTATTTATGAGTTAGCTGCCATACTGGTCCGACAAGACTATTTCACAACACTCACCACAAGCTTCATTCTGTGATATAAGAGATCGTTGGATGTACTTAGAAAGAATAAATGCACTGAAAAATTAAGCCCGTTCTTATAGCCAAGCGTATTCGCATCGCATTGGAAGAGCATTTGATTTTTAATCAGTATAAGATCTGCAGGTTAATTCTCCGATTTACTTGCAAAATCGGGATTTGTTTTGGATTGTGAAAATAAATATCTAATTTAAGCGAAAAATGTTATTCATTTATAATTTTCGAAAAGAAAGTTAGACGTAAAAAATGTAATGTTAAAAAATTCATTTCTCCTTCGAACCTAATCAAAATTAATTAAGTGGAGCTTACCGTTCATGACCATAAAAAATCGATTTTTTAAAAATAATTTGCATTGTTTAAGTATGAGTGAAAGGACATTTTCTTTTAATATGAATTTTACAGCCTTCTGAGCGGAACCATCTCCGGTTATATTCTTTACAACTTTAAATGCGAAACAGCATTTTTCAGCACGGGGATGCTCTACACTTTCAACGGATGAAAAGATTCACATGATTCTCTGCGCAATTGAAAGGAAATTTAGTTTTTGGAGCCGTCAGGAAGCGCTTGTTTTCAAAAATTGATTCAGAAATATTTTTTTGGTTCGTTGAAGCAAAAGCAAAAAACAGTTCCGAAAAATTGGGATTTTCCTAGACGGCTGCCATTTTGTTATCCAAGGGTTTTTCAGAAAACGAAAAATGATAGAAACCTTCAAATTTAGTTTAGTTTAATAATTTTAGACCCGTTTTTATTCCGGATGAACTGGCAACGCTGTGGAGTGCCCCGCAAAGACCAAAACACGCCGTCATTTTGGTTGGTTTTCATAAATAAAACAGGAATTTACTCTCCATTTATAGAAGAATAAAATACATTTCCAAAAATATTTATTTTATATTTAAAAAAATTCTTGAATTCTATATATTTTTTATACTTCTCGACGGTAACCTCAGCTTAAAAAGCAGGAAATCTTGAATTTTGGCATTTTCTTTTTTTTTTTAGCTTGAAAATTAAAAATTAAATCATTTCAAAGCCCGCTAATTTTCTATCCCAACTATTGTTTAATAATTTGATGAGATAAAATTTTAATTTAAGCTTAAAACTTTAGCTTCGATTCTAGTATGAAATCTTTGAGTAGTAACAAATTTTCTCCGTGAAATGCTATGGAATTTGATGCAGCTTTGGTGAATACAGAAATTGGAGGCAACTATATAAAATTATGTGTCTGCAAGCACTCGCAGTAGAAGTCATAGAGCTCTATGGTAGAAGTGCAACTACGTTTTTATTTGAAAATTATTAGAAAACATTCTGTTGAAGTTTTTGCAGTCCTCTTCTCTCTATTTTGTTGTTGCTTTTCCTCTATTGATACCAGGGATGTCAACTCATTTTTTCTCTCTCCCCGATAGCTCTCGAGAAATTCCCCGATTTTCGATCGAATTCCCCGCATTGGTATAATTTCATATTATAACAGCGATACACGGACTTTCCATATAAACATTTTACAAAAACGAAATTGACCTCAGTGAGTGTTATTTTAAGGCAATCCTGAACTTTCTCGGTCCAAAACTTAACAAATTTTTATGGGACTGGTAGATTAGTAGAAACGTACTTTCTGACTCCGGAATTCTTAACATATAAGATATGGGATTTCTTTTGAATCAAATAAAAAATGGCAAAACTTTGTTTTGAGAAAAACGAGATCAAAGTTTTAACTATCAGTTTTTAAGATATAAAATATACTTCATCTCTTTATGATGGCTGACCGTAATTGGTATTACAACGGGCCGTTCAGGCCTAAATGTGTCTCTCGACAGCCACTCCAACCTAACCTAACCTACATTTCATAAAATTTGACAAAAAATATTCTACAGACTTTAATTACTAAAGGAGTGAACGACTTTAAATTTTCCGCAAAAAACAGCTCATTCTTCGATTCCCCGCACCAAGTAGAATTCCCCACAAATCGGGGAATTCCCCGCAAAGTTGGCATCGCTGGTTGATACTCTCTACATTTATCAGCACAAACACGACTTAATACACGTATATGAGGCATTCTTTTACAAATCAAACACTTTTATTGGTCAACATTTTTGATTTGCTTCAAATTTTTTTACGCGGTTCCTATACAAAATAAGCGGACTTGTAGTTCGCCATTTTTTTTTTCTATCACTATTTTCCAAAATATAAAGAGGTGAAGTTTACGTGATTCGCCGATTATAGCCTTTTTTAAATCACGATAACTCCACTTCTGTTCATCGCATTTAGTAAAATGAACAACCATTTTAAAGGTATTGAAAATCTCTATATTTGTGTATTATTAGTTGTAAAAATTGTTTCAGAAAAATATTTGTTATTAACAATTAAATAGTTGAAATTCAGTTTGCTATTCGTTCGCGATGGAATAAAAAATTAAAAAAAATACTATCGTATTCCTTGGAAAATTTCCTATAGAAAACACATTTTTTCAGAGTGGTAGATTCATATTGGCTATAAAAAATTCATTAATTACGACGAAAGAATGCGCTTCGCGACGCGTAACGTGGCATTGAGCGAATTCAGAATACATTCAATCACTACGCTTCACGAAGTTGCGGAGGCTAAGAAGTAAATACAATGAAAATATAACATTCGGCTATTATTAATTCAAATTTGAAGCAAATCAAAAATATTGACCAATAAAAGTGTTCGATTTGTAAAAGAATGCCTCATATAACACATGAAAGGAAAATTCAGTTATATGCATTCAAGCTGAAATTTCTATATCGAATCTCTCAATAAAGCACATGGGATAAAAGTGCGAGAAGTCGTCTCTCTGCTTGGTATGTAGCCGAATAACAAATGCATAACTTCGTTTCTTACTGGTTTTGTTAGAATGCAACAAAAATGCGATTTTTCACGTGATCGTTATTGTCGCAGCTTTGGCATTCTTCCTCTTTCTGTTTTCCAAAGCTTTTTTCTGTTGATACTCTCTACATTTATCGGCACAAACATGACGTAGCACTCGTATATAACACATGAAAGGAAAATTTTGCTATAGAGGCATTTCATGTGAAGCGGACAACGAAAAAAAAGTAAGGTTCTGAAATTTGTTGAAATTCGTCCTAATTACCCCTGCAAAAAATATAAATGTAGACACACAATTTTTTTGCCAAGTTATGGGTTTTTAAAGAATTGACGTAATTGAAATATGAATTTTTAAAAATAATTTTTAGAATTAAGCAAATTTACAATAAAATATTGAACATGGTAATTTAAATAAGTAATTTACTGTTCTTTTTAACTATGGATTTAGACTGAAAATCAAAATTTTTTTATGCGCCAAACCGGAAGTAAAAGTTTAAAATCAGAATTTTAATAACTTTGACAATTTAAAAAAAAAAAACTATTTTTCAAAGTTTAGCTTAAAGTATTTAAATAATACCTTTAAAGTTTAAAAATGGGTTCTGCATTAGTTTAGGAGATACATGAATTAAAGTACATAGCTACTACGCTCAGTGCGACACCTTTTAAGGACATTCTTTAAATACTTTAAGCTAAATTTTGAAAAAAAATTTTTTTTTTAAATGGTCGAAGTTATTTAAATTTTCTTCTTTTAAACTATTACTTCTGGTTTGGTTCATAAGAAAAATTTTAATTTCCGGTCTAATTCCATAATTGAAAAGAACAGTAAATTTTCTATTTAAGTTACCATGTTCAATATTTTATTGTAAAATTGTGTGTCCACATTTACATTTTTAAGAAGTTCAATTAGGCCGAATTTCAGAACTTTTTACGTTGTCAGCTTCACATGAAATGCCTCTATATGTAATCAAGCTCTCTCACTAAAGCACATGTGATAAAACTGCAAGAAGTCGACTCTCTGCATGATTGTATGCAGCCGATCCCCATATGACTTCGTTCGCTAAACACCAACAACAGCATAACTTCGTTTTCTATTAGTTTCGTATGAGTGTAACAACAACTCGACTTCCGTTGCAAAATATTCGATTCACCCTCGCTAAAGAAGTTTCACTTCAAAAAATACATTGACATTTAAAAGTCATTAGTTATGAAAAATTTGCGCTGAATCCCAAAATGAAGTAAAAAATTAAGAAAGTTTAAAATTTTTCGCGATATTGCCAAGTTTTCGTATTTTTAAGTCTAAAGAAAAGTATTTTCACTTAATAACATTAATTTATTAGAAATAAAGGAATTCCATAAATTTATTATATCATGACGTCACAAACTTTTCACATTTTAAAAATTCGATTTTTTTATACCTTTGACTGCAATTCATTAGCATAAAAATGTATGCAATAAATAATAATACCAATTGTTAATAAAACTTTTATAAACTTGTTACGTTTCGAAGCTACTTTTCCATTTTTATTGATATTATTATTGAAAAACATTTCCACAGATTTCAATTCACTTGCATTGATATCATTTTCTTTGCAGTTACTTAGAATTTTTAGCAATTCTTGTTTTGCACTTTTCATTTGTGTTTCCATTTTCGTTTGAGGTTTTCTTTTGAAAATCTCTGTGGCACGACTCAACTGTTGCATGGTTCTGCAGCAACTAAACTCATATGGCGTAGCATATGCATGCAATCAAAAAATCTTTACTTGAAGGGTGGCATTCATTCTTTGTTATCCTTTGAATTGGCAATAATTTGATTATCCGTTTGTATTCAGGCTTTGACGTAAATCTTATTATGTGTGACGGAGAATAGCAATGGGGCTGATATCTAAAGAGGATGTGTCGTCACTTGTTGTAGAAAGTGATGGTTGCGGTATGTGCGCGTGGTCGCATGTGATAAGTGCAAAATTGATTATTTAGTGTAAAGGATATATATTTTTTTTTTTATGATACATTAAATTGAATTTTTTTCTGCTATAACTTTTAAAGAGATTTTCGAAGAGTGAAGACATCTTTGTATGTGTGACTTCTATATGCTTATATTTGGCTTCTTTAATTGTTTTCTTATTGTGTATAAAATTTATTTATATTTTATTTTTTATATATTTGCAGAAATCCATATACCAGCGATAACACTTGCATTACATACGATGCAATCAATTCAGCATATTTGGATGCTCGGAAAAGAATACGTAAGTATAAAAAAATAGAGTTTTCAATATTTTTAATTTTTCATTTCAAATGACTTAAATTTTTTTCTTTAAACTTTCTATTTTTCAACACATAGATGTTTCACAACCCAAGGGTGATTGGAAAACGGAAGATATAGCAACAGTGGGCGAACTATTGCTGGATATATCTATACAATTGGCGAGAACGTGAGTAAAAATGTTAAATTTAAATTAAATATTCAACATACTTAAATACATAGTAAAAACACTTAAACACATAACCAGATGTGATGTTTAAAACGATAACTCTGTTTTTTTTTTTTTTGTTTCCTATAAAATCGAAATCGGTGTTTTTTTTTCTTCGACCCGAAAAATTCACTTATCACAAACCGCAATGTTGCTGTCGCATCCATTGTGTTCAGAGCATTATAAGTTTTATTAAAAGCTCCCAAATGTCGGACTGAAGAAAGAACAATGGTCCATACACATTGAAGACAGCAGCTACACGAACACACGACTACGAAATTCTGTCGGCTACAACTGTCGCCTTGTAGTCAGCTACTAAACACAAAGGAAGCGGCACTACCTGCAGCAAACACAGACAAAACAACGAAAGCAAACTCTCTTGTTTCTCTGTTGCTTGTCAAATTAGAAATAGATTTAAAATTGCCTACAGCCACAATTGTGGTCGGTGGTCATGTGGTCGTGTCGTCGCCAAAATAATCGTCTCCAAAAGAACATGTTGTTTTTATAATTTGAGAGATGTAGTCGTGTAGCTGCCGTCGTCAATGTGTATGGTGCACAAGTCTTGCACAAAAATGTGCGCAAAAATAAACCAACAAAAGGGAGAAGTATTGCCTGATTGAAAACTATTTTGTGTAATAAAGTGAAAAACAACTGAAAATGAATTATTGCGAAAAAGTAACTGATTCTTTGAAAAACCTACAAATTCTTTAAAGTACAATATTGATATCGAATTCTCAAATATAGCATAAAAAGGGCTCACATTTACATAAGCACTGAACATTTAAATTAGGACAAAATTTCAGTTCCTTATAATAATGTAGAATCATGAAAAATGGTTTTTCAATATAGGAAAAAAATTATCACTTAATCAAATCGGGTGATTATTTTTGCGTCACCTCACACAAGTATACATTTGTTTGGGTTAACTGATTAACTGGATGATTCATTCCCAGATACACATGTTGATATATTCAAGGATTTTTCATTGATTCATTTCACTAGATCATTATACAAATTCTCCCACTGATATATCCACTGGTGGTTTCATTAATTCAATTCACTGGTTCTTTCACTAATATTTTTACTTGTTCATTCAAAAAAAATTTCATTGATCTATTTACAAATTCATTGATTCATTCACTGATTCTTACACTCATCATTTACTGATTTATACATTCACTCTTTTGCTCAATTGGTTATTTCGTTGATTCATTTTATTTGTCATTCACTAATTTACTCTCTGGTTTATTCACCAATCATAATGCTGATTTCTTTTACGGATTCTTTCACTAATTCATTTCACTGGATGACTCACTAAATTGTTCACTGGTTTTTTCAAACATAATTTCATTGATTTATTTCTCTGGCTTATTTACAAATCCTTTCAATAATTTTATATATTTTTTGTATGGATTTTTTCGCCAATTCATTGCCTAATTCGTTCACTGATCTATTCATTGATTTTTTACTGATTCATTTCAGCTCAATCATTGATTCGCTCAGTGGTTCATCGATTGATGGTTCAATTTATTCATTAATTCGCTCACTTTTTTCCTCAAACTTTTACACTGTTCCATTTTCTTGGTTCATTCACTAATTCGCATTCGCTCATTGCTTTATTTACAGATGATTTCATTGATTATTAATTTCACAGTCCCATTTACTAATTTATTTGCTGATTTATTTATTTTTCCCTTATTCGGTCATGAAATTATATACTAATTTGTTTGTTGATTTTTCCATTAATTCATTTATTTTTTTAATTCACTAATTCATTCACTGAATCTTCTACATATTTATTCACCAATTCATTGAGAGATTTACTTACCAACTCGTATATTGATCCATTCTCTAATTTGTTCCCAATATTTTTCACTGGTTCCTTCATTCGCCGAATAATTCACTCATTTATTCAATGACTCCCCCACTAAAACATTTTCTGGTCAACACCCAGCCCGAAATAATTAACCCAAATATATGAAATATCACCCTCTATTTCCACTGTTTCTAAAGTAAAGAAAATAACTTTTGCAAATTTTGTCTCATACTGCTCTAAATGGCCGTGACAATTGTTTGAAATGGCAAACTTAAAAATAGTGAACAAGTGAGCGTGGCATACCTAATACAATTAAAATAGGTACAACAGAGCACAAGCGGATCCAGAGATTGTTGAAGGGTTCTTTTCGTTTCCTCAGAAATTTTTGTTATTCAAAACTCAGTAAGTGGGCATGGCCCCGCTTACCTAATTACAACGCTTCTCAAACTGTATATTTTATGAGCTACGCCGCGTACTTCATATGTATATTTTTACGTGCAATCTTAAGTTATCAATCAAATTCAATGGACACAACGAGGCATTAAACAAACAGGCAAAGCACCATTTACATACAAAAAAAAAAAAAAAAAAAATATTTGAAAGTTGTTACAATAATTTTTTGTTCTTAAGATGTTTACGCTACTGGAAATATTAATACAAAAATAATTCACCTGAAATGCTTTGGGTATGATTACACATAAGACTTGTTCCATTGATTTGTGAAAATGTGATAGGTATGTGAAACTCTAGTGGATGCGAAAAATGTGTAGACATTACCAAAGAAGAAGACTTACACAGAATACAAAAGCGAAATGCGCCAAAGAAACCACTTTAAAAATATTTTCGCACCAGAAAACCACAAGCTGCAAAATTGCGTATTAAAAACAACAACAAGAAAAAAAAATGGATATGCGATTAGTATTTGTTGCGTATGAATTAATCAAGCTATCAGTGCAACGCGTAAAAAAAATTAATTCCTTTCACTTGCAGTTTAAAATAAATTAAAACAACGATTCACTTACTTACTACATTGCAAACTACACTGAGAACAACAAGCATTTTTATTTCAAAACTGATTAAATTATAGATGATATATGCACACATGCTCTTAGGAAAACTTTTGTGTTGAGTATCGTCGTGTCTGAAGTGATTGATCAAATAGTTATAGGATACCTACAAGTAACCAGTAAACATGTCAATACTTTCAACACAAAACACTTATCAAAAATTGATCAGATCAGAAAATTGAGTGCTATACGCTTAAAAGCAATTAAACGTCACGAACTAAGTACCTACCTCTACTTGACGTACATATCTCTATGTATCTAGTATCTATTTGTCAGTATATACCTACATACATAGTATATGCAACACTTTATACTTGTTCACAACAAAAAACAATAACAAAAACATGAAACTCTTGTTAGGTACTTTCAAATTTAAGCGTATTTTTTTTTTATTTTTTATTTTTTTTTTTGTAGTTTACGAGCTCCAGCCTCTTGTAGGCCCAAGCTCATGATGCATTTCGCAAATTTTTGCTTTTAAAATGCTCAATTGTTCATTTGCCGTTTTTGGTTTTCGATTTTTTCTAAGGCGTCTAAAATCAATTTTCAAGCAGCACTTGAGCGACAATAAGCCACCAGGTATATGGGATTGGCTTAAAGCGTTGACAAATTGGCATTTAAAAATATTGTACTTTAACTATTTTGTATTTATGTAAGAATGAAACTAAGAATATATTAAAATTAACAAACTTTTTATGTACAAAAAAATTAAAGTTAACATTCTAAAATATTCATAAAAATAATGAAACAGTTTTACAACACAAAATATTCGCTACCCTTCTGTGTTTTGCACCTGAAGGTTTAGAATTTGGAACATAATTTCCAGCAGCGATTTTATGTTCAAGCTAACTCAATAAAATAATTCTAGTCGTAGCTAGATTATAGTGTCCGACCGATTATTCGGCTTCGGTTCTTCGGCTATTCTGCCTAAAATTGCACCTTCGGCATCGGCTTCGGCAAAAAGTGGCCGTATTGAAAAGAAGCATCAATTGTTAGAGAAGCCAACACGGTGCTTCACTTTTATTTTTGGCTTTCAAGTAGGTAAAAAAAAATTGAAAAATGTTTTGACTAAAATCGCTCTAAAATATATGTGTAAAGGGATCCTTTGAAATTTACAGTTGACTGAAAGTTACAGGCCCTGATACAGCAGTCATGCATATTTGAATTTTGAAACTAGTTTTCTCAAAACAGCATTTTTCGAAATGGCTGCCATGAACCAAAACTAATGAAGTGATTGCGCATAAATTTTAATCGTATCTTCAATGGATCTGTAGTTTTACTCCGTCCGAACCAGGATCATTGTGATATCTCTCAATGTGTTTCATTTGAATTGAAATAGTTAAAAAAATGACAAATATCAAATACTTATTTTCAAAACTAGATAGATAAAAATAAAAACTTTTAATGACTTAACTTAACAATAAAACTATCCAAAAAATTTAATTTTCCATAGTTTTTTGTTACTATATTTTATCACATTGCTTATGGAATTTCCTCAGCTTTTAAAAAAATGCATTAGTTATGTGTTATTATGATGTTAGCGACAGTTAAAGTCAAAATTTGTCAAAAACAGCAAAATTAATTTTTTTGTGTGAATTTGAGATAAAAATAAAAAAAATAAATAAAATACTTCCCGTCATACTAACCAGATAAAATAACTAACTGTGAGTAGCTAGGAATTTGAATTTTTTATACAAAATATTTAGTTATTTAAAAAAAATTGACAAAAAGATTATTCAATAAAAAATACTTTTAGGCATTCAACTTTTCCGGCTTCATAAAACCACACCCATTAAATTTTTTAGGGTTTTGAGATCAGATTTATGCTTTTTACATTAAAATTTATCAATCCCAATTTTTTTTAAATCAATCAAAAATTTTGGAACTAGAGGGTTCTGGTTCCGGCTACAGGTCTATCGATTAATACGCTGATTCAATCTTCGATTTTAGATAAGCAAAATCATGGCAGCCATCGGACAACTTTTTTTTTGGCACAGGTTTCTGTGAATGACAGTCGTTCTACAGATATATAGTCGATGTTACTGTATATTTTGACGTTAACAAATTTTTAAATGATTCTTGAAATAAATAATATTTGTCAGCTCCTTCGACAGTGAACAGTTGTTTGGTGTAAATGGTCAGCTTTTTATTTGGAGTATCTACTATTTATATTTTTCTGTATATGTTTGCAAATACATAGTTAAAAAATTTTAAAAATCCTTCGGTCTTCGGCTTCGGCCGAAGGTTAGATGAATGGCCGAAGTTCGGCTTCGGCCAAAAAATCACCTTCGGTCGGACACTACTAGATTATACAATCAAACTAAATTTTAATTGTTTAATGCATGCTGTTTTTTCTTGTGTTTACCAGTTTTTCTTTCGCCATCCCAGGTAATATTACTTGCTGGTAGTTTTATACTGCATTCTTCAGTTTATGGCCAAAAACAACATCCAATATCATGTTCTTCACCAGAATAAGTTGCTATTGCCACTGAGCATATAACTTATAGAGACCTCAAATAGCCAAACCATAACACTATATTGAGTAACTCAAATGACGACTATGCGGAACATTGAAATGAAACAAACACAATTTTTGTTTGGTATGCTACCGAAGTTACTAGTTTTTAGTGAAACAACTTTTTTTTGGCTGTTTGAGGTCTCTATGAGTTTATATGCTCAGTGGTATTGCCTTTCCAAAGTTCTTTATTATCGATTGTGAGTGCGCAGGTTCAAGTAGAAACAAAGAAATTGACTTAAGGGTTAAATAAATATGCATTTGTTTCTATTTAGTGTAGAGTAGCCAGACGTTCTGATTTTGTCCAACATTGGTATCCAGAAGAAAACTTCTAGGTCTCGAAGTTTACTAATTATTTTGTGATTTAAATTTTTTCGATTAACGAACAGAAATAATAATTATTGCTATTTTTATTTTTTCGATCAGGCTCTTTGATTGATTTTTTTTCATCCGAAAAACCAGTTTAAGATTTCGAATTTTTCCATAGTTGAGTTCATGCCTTCATTTGTTTGATTAATATTTATCAGGCTCAATAAACGTTTTGTTAAAGTGATAAAGTGTCAAACTGACAAAGTCACAACAGTCTATATAAATTAGGCAAAACATAATGCCCACCCTCTCATGTAGTACAACCACACAATGTCCACGCACATAATAATAAAACTGTGCAACGTTTAGAGTTTTCTTTTACAAAAAAAAATAAAAAAAATAAATCTCCAACATTAATTTTTATTTCTGAGCAAAAAAATTTAACTCAAAAAATAATTTTTATTTCTGAACAAATAAATTTTTAACTTAAATAGTAATTTTTATTATTGAAGGGAAAACAATAAAAATTGTAAGCCTATTTGGAGCAAAAACATGAAAATCAAGCAATGATTTTTATACCAGAATAATTAGAAACATGTAAATAATTTTAAAGATTTAATTTTTAGGGGTAATGTTCAAAAAAGTTAAGTCTTGACTAGTTCCAATAGAGCACACATCCCGCATCATTTTGTTGTACTCAAATGAGTCCTTCGACTTTTAGAACGAGTCGATTTTTTTTGTTTTTTTTTTGTTTTTCTTTTTGTGTTTCTTTTTGTTTTTCTTTTTGTTTTTCGACGAATCCCAACGGACCCTCCTCCCGCCCAATTCGACCGAGGGGCGCATCTGCAAAACGCACAGATCGGTGACCGATGCAATTGCAGTCCGGACTGCATTGCTTACGCGGAAAAGGTGGAATGAATTGCTTTTATCCCAATTGGCATTCAATACAACTACAGATATAAAAATCATCAGTTGCTCATCTATTAACTAAAGAATTGGAAATGTCGAATAAGTTATAATGTTCTATAATTTTGAGCATAGTTCGTCTTGCATAAGCAAAGTTTAATAGGAAAAAAATATCTTGAGCTTCTACAAGGTATATTAAAGTCAGTTTCGCTCAGCAAATATTGAGATGTTAAAACTTCTGTTAAAAGCTTTATTAAAAACGTTATGTTCAGCATTTTTCTTCTGCTTATTAATGTAGGTAGATTGATAAGTTTTAACCGATGCTCATATGGTGGAAGATTCAAAAGTGGATTCCAACAAAAACTTCTTAATGTAAAGAGAAGAAATTGTTTTTATTTATGTAGCAATCTTTTGAAATAAACATTATTTTCAGTCTCTGGTTTTTAGAGAATGTCAATAATGTTCACCTAAAATTTACCTGCAAATATTCCTCCTCCTAGGATCTGCTAGTGGACTAAACCATTCAAGTATTTTTATGGCCAATCCCAATCAAAACAAGCGCAACGATTTTGATTTACAATGTCTACACTTGAAGGGTTTAAAATTATGACAAATGAGTAATAACGTCGTGTACAGTGTAGCTTCCGTACTTTGAATCTGTAAAACAACATTCTTTAATTTCGAAAATCGATATTAAATTTCAATATTCAGCTATGTGAAATGCATCAACTTTATAAGCAAATAGCAAAAAAAAAAAAAAAACGTTTTTGGATAAGTGGTTTCCTATCCACCTGTATTCATTTTTTGTTTGTATGCTTTTGATTAGATTCACATTTTAAGTAAAAATTGCACGTAATCTACTAGTTTATGAGATATAACGTTAATCATTGCCATAAAAACGAGTAAAGCGGCATCAAGCATCAAATAGCAACACAGCATCATCACATGACAGCATGCATGCAATACGATGCAATTCAATGCAAAGCATTACTGCCACAAAGAGATGTAATTGCAGCACAACAACAACAAAACCTCAACACCACAACAATATGCCGCCAAGAAACAAACGCACACACACACACTCTTATGAATATGTATATACATTGAAATACAAATGCGCGCATCAGCAACGAGTAAACAAATATTATGCAATCATCATCATCATCGTCATTATAGTTAAAGTGGTGTTGTTGTAGTTGTTATTTTTGTTGTTAAGGTGAGAGTGTTTGTTGCATCAATTTTGCCTGTTGCTGCTTCTTTGTTGGTGGATGTGCAAATTGATATGAATGTTGCTTGCTATCTGGTTTGGTTTTTTTTTTTTTTTTTTTTTGATTTGGTTACATGTGAAGATGCTTTTTTTTTTAAATAAAAAAAAAACAGGAAAATTTCCAAAAAAAAAAAGAAAGACGCCACCAGCCTGCAACAAAATTTTATAGGTAACTGTGCTGCAATTTGTATGGTTGCAACCGAAACTTAACGTGTATATCTTCAATTTGGTCTCACTCCCACCACTCACCCAACTCCCAGTTGTTGCTCACATAAGCGTATAGCAAACTTTCAGTAAAAATCCATAAGTATAAGTATGAACTTTGATGCGGTTTTTTTTTGCAGATGTTTTGTTTAAGCTTCATTTTGATGCACTTGTTGCAGCAACTTACTCTCTTCTATTAAATTGCAGTTGTATAATATGCAGTTGAGTTTTAGCGATAAGATAATCATCACCTCTAGCTATATCCTTTTACATATTGCGTGTTTAATAGAAATTGATTTTTCTTTCAATTATGCAAATTTCAATGCCATGAATCAGTTAGACACTATTGAAAAATCCGCTTTTATTTTATATAATCCAAATAAACCTTACCCATTCTCATTAATATAAATCCATTAAACCATTTACTTGTAAGTGTATGTAAAGTTTTATGTTTAATGTCATGCTGTCTTTTGCAAAAAATCGTGCTGCTCTTAAGCAAGCCACTTATTTTTGTCACGTGCTACAATATAACAAAAGTGTGCTGTACTCAATTAAAATACCTTTTGGAATTGGTTTACTTACTGTGCTGAAAATGATGCTGCTAAAAACGTGACAATATAACGTTAATTGAAATGGCAAGAAAAAATTTAAAAGCTTCATTTAAATTGCATTTAGGTAATATATTTTTATAAATTGTATTTACTAGAGAATTGAGCAGCACCTATCATAGAGAGGAGAACCGGGTTTAGGGACATCCCTCCTTTTCCCCTCCCCCCTCCTAAAAAAAAAAAATTAAATGCAATGAAGCGTTTATCACCTATTGTCTTAAACATCAAAGTTAATGTTGGGATTCAGAAGGTTCGGAGGAACTGGCGAAACCTTAGAATATAATTAAATCATATGCTAAGTGTCGGCATAAATTACTAAGCTCAATATTGCTATAAATGTATAATAACAAATACAATATCATCTTGAAATTGTAAGCAAATTTTGCTTTAATTTACTCAATTTGTAAATATTAAAGGCTTAATCGGGAGAGTAGAATCTTCAACGTGGAAATCTGCACCAATGCAGATTTCAACTATTGGAACAGTTGATAAGCAACAACGTTTACATTCCCAGTAATTTAATTTATGTAATTGTCTTGAGTGTATAATTCTTGTTTGTTCTTGTATTAAGCTTAAAAATTTAAAAAGCCTATCACAACAAAATTAACCGTCTAGATTGAAAAAAATTAAGATTGATAAATTTTCTTGTAAAAAGCATAATTTTGATCTAAAACCCTAAAACATTTTATGGGCGTCGTTTAATGAAGCCGAAAAGGTTGAATGCCTAAAAGTATTTGTTGTTGAATAAACTTTTTTTTTTATCAATTTTTAGTCAATTTTAAGTAGGTAATTAAATATTTTGTATAAAAAATTTAAATTCTTAGCTACTCACAGGTAGTTTTCTTTTTTACTTTTATCTAAAATCCAATCAAAATAATTAATTTTCCTGTTTCCCACAAATTTTTGACTTTGACTGTCGTTTACGTCTGTAATACATATCATAATTCATAACTGATGATTTTTTTTAAAGCTTGGGAAATTCCATAAACGATATTATAAAATGTAGCAATTACACCCGTTTTGATGAAGTCTGTCTAGAGACACACTTGCGAACTGGAGGGTTAAGTGGCACCATCGCATTATTTGTTAGCTGATTTAGGAAAATACACAATTGAGTTCAAACTGTTGTATATTTAGTATTTATAGTTTTTAAAAATTGTACCTGTTTTGTTTTTAAAATACCATAAATCAAACTTGCTACAAATACTAGACCAAGTAATCAGGATCGTGAATACCTATAATATGTATGATAACTGCAGCTGGGAAACCAAGACCAAAACGCAGCATTTTATACAAATTCTCATAAAAATCCATTAGTAAAGGGTCTTTTTTTTAGAAGTGTGGTTTTCAAGAAGAAATAAAACGCATATAATTTAGTGTTATGGCCAAGAATTTAGCTTTATTATAAAGATAAGGGTTTGTCATTATGTTTTAAAAATGATTTCGGCAAGTGGCCGCCGCGGCTGGCTCGAATAAATTCCAGCCAAGAGGCCCAATTTTCGTCCACTTTTTGCAGCAATTGGGGCCGTACGTCAGTAATAACGCGTCGAATATTCTTTTCCAAGGCGTCAATCGTCTCGAGCTAATCTGCGTAGATAGGCGACTTCACATAACCCCACAAAAAATATTCCAGCGGAGTTAAATCGCACGATCTTGGATGCCATGCCGTAGTCCCACGACGCGAGATATTGCGCTCACCAAAAGTTTCCTTCAATAAATTGATTGTTTCGTTGGCAGTATGGCATATAGCGCCGTCTTGTTGTAACCAAAGGTCGTCCACATCAACATCCTCCAATTAAGGCACGAAAAAGTCATTAATCATGGCTCTATAGCGTTCCCCATTGACTGTAACATTATAGCCGGCTTCATCTTTGAAGAAATATTGACCAATGATTCCCTCTGCCCATAGAGCACACCAAACAGTGACTTTTTAAGGATGTAATGGCGTCTAAACAATGGCTTGTGGATTATCATCACTCCAAATGCGACAATTTTGCTTATTAACGTACCCTTCAACCAAAAGTGAGCTTCATCGCTGAACAAAATTTTCTTGTGAAAATCGGGATCGTTTTGGGCCCATTCACTGATTGTGCGACGCGCTTGATAGTCGTTCGGCTTCAACTCTTGCACGAGTTGGATTTTGTAAGCCCGCAAACCAAGATCCTACCGCAAAATCTTCCATAAAGTGGATGGGCACAGCTCCAATTGTTGCGCGCTATAACGGATAGACTCATTCGGGTCTTCTTCGATACTCTGCTCCACAGCAGCAATAGCGTCTTCGGTGCGCACTGTACGGTGTCTCTGAGGATGTGCATTATTCACTAGAGTAAACGTGGTGCGAAACCGATCCATGGTTGCCCGAATTACCGACTCTGCTGGGCGATTATGTCGACCGAATATTGGACGCAGCGCCCGATACCATTATTTTGGTAATAAATTTGCACGATTTGCAAACGTTGTTTAGGAGTAAGTCAATTCATTATGAAATATCAAACCAAACTGAGCATAAATCAAGTGACAGCTGTCAAAAAGACTAACTCTGAAAAAAGTATTGCCAGATTGAAAACCATACTTTTAAAAAAAAACTTCCTTTACACAATTTATTTAATCTTTAGAGTACCGGGGTGGCCATTATAGTAGCCAAAAATATACAGTTTTTAAAAAAATTATGAAACTTGATACTCGGGGCTTTTCGGGGTCACTGAATCCAAATCTGAAAACAGAACTTCAAAATTCAGTATGACGGACCTAATATGGCGAACAAATTTTTGAAAAATTAATCTAATTGGTTTGAAACTTGTTACTCGGGGAGTTTTGGGGGATCCGAATTTGAAAACAGAATTTAAAAATTCAAGATGGCGGATCCAATATGAACAACTAAGAAAAAAACGTCTAACGAACGTAAACGTGGATTGTATACATATAAAAATGTTTATAATAATTTAGAGAAGTGATAATAATATTTAGAAAAGTGATGACTCTAACCTAGGAACCCCCGAGTAACAAGTTGGAAGCGAACTCGATCAAATTTTCAAAAAGTCGTTCGCCATTTTTAATTTTGAAATTATATTTACAGATTCGGATTCAGTGATCCCAAAAACCTCCGAGTAACAAGTTTCAAACGAATTAGAATAATTTTTCAAACAGTCGTCCGCCATATTGGATACCCGATTTTGAATTTGGAAATTATATATTAACAGATTCGGACTCAGCGACCCCAAAAACCCTCGAATAACAACTTTTAGATGAATTAGAAAATTTTTTCAGAAAGTCGTTTGTAATAGCGTTGCCGGCCGGGGTGGCCACTATAGGGGTCACTATTTATATTGCAGTTTGTGTTTATTAAACAGACTTCATATTAATACAAATTTTCGCATAAAAATTTTTTAAATTTATATGGAACATTGCCGGCCCTTTAAAGGTTAATAGTTATAAATAAACCCATTTGCGAAACAAAAAGTTTCAGTTCCTAATGGAATAAAGATTGCAAATTTTTCATTTCAACCGCAACGAGTTTCGTGTACGGAACTATTAGCAAATACTATTTTTTTATTTCGTCCCGTATTCCTGAATTTAACTATTCAATTGGCAATGGCAAGTCTTTATCTGTAATCTATATCGATCTCTCACTTACCTCAAGTATAAATTTTAAAAACCATTTTGTGTAGTAATGTTTTGTTATTGCCTCCTAAAACTGTTAAACTTCACAGTTCAGCTATTGAAGTTTTTTTCTTAAATTACCAGCAATTTTTTTTTATTGTTTTATAGTGATGCGCTACCTTTGTCTCATCATCATCGCTTTAGTGTAATTTTAAATTTCAATTCTCAGCTTTGTGGTAAATTTTCATTATCTGTATGAGACTTTTGAAGAAATACGAGTGCATGTTTACTTATTTGTATGTGAAACTTTTCACAAGTCAGGAAGTCATAAATTTTCTAAGATTTTACTACTAATTCACGTTTAGATTTATGACTTCGTTTATGTGAACAGAAAGAAAAAACAAAAACTCTAAGTAAATGCAAATCGATGTCATCAAGTTCATACATAATGAAGTAAACAGAAGTTGGTAAAACAAAAAAATCATTAGCAGCACCTATATAGCTTCTTTTTTTATTTATCATGCAAATTTTTTGTTGTATGAAGTAAAGAGATACTAGGATTTTAAATTTGTTGGTTAATTCAATTGGCTGATCTGATTACAGAAATGTTCTTCGGATATTTGTAGGTTTTGAAAATTTTGGGTAAATAACTTAAATCCATGCCAGGTGCTTACGAATCAAAAATTCAAGTTTTTCTTTAATTTTTTCGCCAAATCAACGACCAAGAAGTTTTGAGCAAACAAAAAGAAAATACTAAAAAACACACAATTTGGTATACCAATACTCACACTCAACCCCACTAGATATTTATAATAATATCCGCTGATATCCATAAAATAAAATCATAAAATCTACCTACAATTCCAAATTTCCATTTTATGCCTTCTACCACTTTATTTTTGAATCATAAAAAAATTTGTATAGGCTTTGATTTTTGTAATTGCATCACAAGTTTTTAGAGTTTGGCTTCTTTTTTTTAGTGTTCTAAGGTTGGCCAAGGAGTAGATCAAAGAGGGTTGAACTCCCAAAACAGACCCTCTAGCGTACACGCCTGATCCATGCCATTGCAATGTATACTAAAATTCAAGCCTCCCACTTCTTTGACATTTGTAATTAAGCTCCCCAATTGGCAATTCTTTCATGACAAACAAATCGTTAATATAAATTAATCACAAATGTAGATATTTTTGCTTCTGTTTTTTTTTTTCCAACCAGTCCAATTTACGCAACTCCCTCTGGTGGTGATTTGTTGCTGAGTTCATTCTACATATTTGGTGTTTTAACTACACTAATTGCATATTTTGTGCTTAACAGTAAAGTAATAAAAAAAAAACTAGGCTAATTTGTTAATTTTGCAATAATTTTAAAAAATTTGTTAACAAATAAATTATAAAAATATATACAAACTCATTAATAGAGCCACATCTACTCAGTTGAGTAGAGTAGAGTTGCCATGCCGATAGTATACGCAATCGAAAAATATTTCAAACTTCAGTTATCTAACACACACAATTCTGTAAATGGTTTCAAATATCTGAAGAAAAAACAGCAACAACAACTGCAACTAGCAGTGACTAATTGCCACAATGTTTCTTTGATGAATGCAAAAGTCTGCAAAAACGAATCGCAAAAATTCCGCAGCGACCACAGAATATTTGAAATCGATGGGATTGATAGAATCAATGAAACATTAACCTGTGCGCAATGCCGCGTAAATTAGGTATCCATAAATCGGTTTAGCTTGGGTTGTGAGTGTGTTTGCGCCTACAAACTGATATGTTGTTGCATTTGACTAAAAATGGAAACTAGTGTGATGTAGTTAATGCCATTTTGACAGCTTTAAGTGTTTTTTTTTTTTACAAATGTGTGACTGATATCGATGATAAACATTTGGCAATAAATATAATTTAAATATTATTTTGTTTATTATTTCAGCTATGGTTTATCGTATGAGGAAATCGAGAAGGGGTTACCCACAATCGATACATCAAAAACGCTTATACGTGACGTGTGTCCACCTTTCTTTTCGGGCGTTGAATGTCGTCCCGGTAAATATCGCCGTTTCGATGGTCTGTGCAATAATATTGATCATCCAACGTGGGGCGCTACTATGTCACCGTTTCAACGTCTCATTGGTCCCCTGTATGCGGATGGTATAAATGCACCACGCATTTCTGTAACTGGTCATGATTTACCACTCTCGCGTATCGTTTCGCGAACTATTCACCCTGATGATGGCTATCACGATCATGCGGGCACTGTTATGGTTATTGCATGGGGTCAATTCATGGATCATGATTTTACGCTAACGGGCACACCACTTGGTAAGTGTGAAGTGAATAAAATTGAAGCTTATTGAAATGCATGATTTGTTATTATTAAATTGATTTGCGAGTTTTTTTTTTTATTATCTATAAAAATGTTTTATTGGTTTTTATTTAATTTGCAGATCCAATCAATCGTAATGATCCTGAGGAATGCTGCAAACGTCCGCTGCACTTGAAGCATCCATACTGCAATGAAATTCGAATTCCAGATGATGATTATTTCTATCGTTTATTCCATGTTAAGTGTATTGATTTTGTGCGTGCTTTTCCTTCACCAAGACCGGGATGTAGATTAGGTGAGTTGAGGAATAATGACAGCGTAATACAGAAACAGTTTTGGTTATTGATGGATATTTTTTGAAGAATATTTATTTTTACTGAGGAGATACTCAGGAAAATGTTATTAAAATTTTCTTATTAGAGAATTTTGTTCTGAAAAATAATTTGTTGTATTGACCTTTTTAGAATTTCAGTCTAAGTGGGACTGATTTTGCTAAATTATAAGATACGTATCTCACCAATACCTATTTAGGCCGAAATCCAGACCAAAAACTAGACCAAAAATGTAAAAATTTCCTAATATTTAACCAAAACTCAAATCAAAATTTAATAAAAATTCAAACTAACAATTAAACTAAATAACAGAGCAAAGTTTAGGCCAGAATTCAAAACCGAAAATCTAACCAAAAGATGTACAAATTTATATCAAAACTCACAACAATACACAACTGAAATAAATACGGTATTGAAGCGATCAGCTATTGGTCGCTACGGCAACGCAATATTACCGACGTGCAAAATCTAAAAACTTGGTCAGATGTTGGGAACAGGCGACAGATTTGAATTCAGCGCACAAAAATACTTGAAAAATAAGCTTGTTTGCTCAGGTCAACAAATTTACTGAAGCTTGTTAAGGCTTACCAAATATCAGGCCAAAATTCAGACCAGAATTTAGTCCACAAGCGGACCAAACATCAGGCCAAAGCCTAGACTAAAATTCGGACGAAAACTCAGACCAAAAGGTAGCCAAAATTCAAACTAGAATACAAGCCAAACCAACCAAAATACAAACCAAATTCAGGTAAAAAAATTTAAGCGAATTTAAAACCAGAATTCAAAACAAATATAAAATAAAAGTTTAAGGAAAGCAGTACAAATTCAGATCAAAATTCAAACCATAAATTAGATCAAAATTCAGACTAAAAGCAAACCAAAATTCAGGCAAAAATTCATAAAAAAATGTATGACAAAATTTAGATAAAAAATCAGTTGGAAATTAACACAAAAATTTAGACGAATCTCAGGCCGAAATTCAAAGCAAAGTTCAGATCAAAAAGATTAGTGCAAAATCAAGCTACTTAAAACCATAACTTTTCCTCTAAGTTTCCCACTAGAATTAACGAGCCTTTTCAAATACAAAATAAATTTATTTCAAAACATGCAGAAAATTAGTTTTCTCTCAATTTCTTGTACTCATGCTCCAGGGCCGAGTCATAGGTTTCGTCACAGTATTCGTACGTAGAGATGTGAGTGAAATTTTCACAACGTACATATATATTAGTGCCTACTCCAAAAGTAAAAAATTTCAGAAGAATTATCACATTGCTGAACAATTTTATGCATAGATTTCAAAAATGAAAGCTTCAAGGCTATTTTCTTGAATATCTCCGAAGTATGAACTGATCTAAAAAATAAATCAAGCTGCGTCATTTACCTGGAACTTTTTTGAAAGTCAAATTTTCTTGCATTCTATATTTATGATTTCTCTTCTTCCCTCAGGTTCCCGCCAGCCCTTCAACATTTTGACCGGTGTTATTGATGCCAATACCGTTTATGGAGTTACAGAGAAATTTTCACGTAAACTACGCACTGGTTATGATGGTCTCATGCGTATGAATCCAGTATTCCAAGAGTATGGGCTCAAAGATCTACTACCTCTGAAACTGGACATTCCCGATGAGGGTTGCACACGCCCCAACAAGAGTATGTACTGCTTTGAGGCGGGTGAGATACGAGTCAATGAACAATTGGTGCTAACATGTATGCATACATTGATGGCACGTGAACATAATCGCGTGGCAAATAGTTTGGCACATGTCAACAAGCATTGGGACGATGAAACTTTATTCCAGGAGGCACGTCGCATCAATATCGCCATTGTACAGCATGTGACATACAATGAATTTTTACCAATATTACTGGGTAAAGAGGTAATGGAGAAATTTGGTTTGGTGCTACAAAAGGACGGCTATTGGGATGGTTATGATTCGAAAGTGAATCCAGGCATTATTGAATCATTCGCAGGTGCAGCATTCCGTTTTGGGCATTCATTGTTGCCTACAGCAGTGGAACGTTGGTCCAAGGCACATAAGTTTATAGCATCGAAGCGGCTATCTGATTTGATTCGACGTCCATATGATATATATCGTGCTGGTGTATTGGATGAATATTTCATGGGCCTAATGAATCAGGTCGCGCAGGCTATGGATGATTCCATAACGCAAGAGGTAACAAATCACTTATTCAAAAAAGAAGGTGCACGTTATGGTTTGGATTTGGTAGCGTTCAATATGCAACGTGGCCGTGAATTTGGTATTCCCGGATATATGGAGTTTAGAAAGTTCTGTGGGCTACCTACATCACACTCGTGGGATGAAATGTTTGGTTCTATGCCAAATGATACAATACTACGTTATAGGAGCATCTTTGAGTGAGTAGCAAGAATATTATTTCTTTTTTTCTGAATTGATTTAATTTTTAATTCTGTTTTTCTTTTTTAGGCATCCCGCTGATATTGATTTGTGGTCTGGTGGTGTCTCTGAAAAGTCTTTACCTGGTTCAATGTTGGGTCCTACATTTGCTTGCGTCATTGCTACACAAATGAGTTATATACGTCGTGGTGATCGTTTTTGGTATGAATTACCAAATCAGCCTTCATCATTCTCACCGGAACAATTGCAAGAGATACGTAAAGCGAAATTATCACGTTTGATTTGTGACAATACAGATTTAATCGATACCATACAAATTTATCCAATGGTCTTGCCTGATCATGAAATGTTAGTAACTGAGAAATATTTATATATAATTTATATATAATTATGTCATATTTCTTTTAGTAACCCACGTGTACCATGCAAGAGTGGCATTATTCCATCTATGGATTTCTCAAAATGGGCCGATTATTCTAGTCCCGATATTGAGTCATCTATTTATGTAAGTTTTAGTTTATTTAATCCGTTGTATGGCAGTCAAAAAAGAGTTGCATACAAATTATTTGCTTTTACATTATCCCTGGAGAACGGAATAAAATATTGAAAAACAAAATTTCGTTATTAAATAGTTTCATTTGTTCTTCAGTAGTAATTATTCATTAGTCTATTAGTCACGCCTAAATTTTGGCTAAAATCGTGCTTTCAATTTTGGCTGAAACTGACCATTGAAAATTCCTCAATTATGTTTTGCATCTTTTAACATTTTTCGTAAAATTTTTTTTTATAAAAATCTCATTTTCTATGTGCTACTGCAATACTGTCATATAATGGTTTAATCAAATAACTATAAATAAATTAATTTTAATATCATTTTATTATCTTCTTTTTTATAGAATTACATCAATGAAATTCCTGATACTCTGCTCAACTTTAAAAAGAAATAATGACTTTACGTTCAACATCAATCACTAGCATTTATTTACATGTACTTGGCAACTCTATTTCCAGAGCTTTTGGCATACAAAATTTATTTAAAATTTTCATCATTTAAAAAAGTGTTAGAAATAATTATTGCATAAACATTCGAAAATTCATACAATACATCAAAATCATTACTCACATATTAAAAATCTAAAAACAATAAATACTTTTCTTTCTGCAATACTTTTCTAAGTCACCTAATCCTTTGCACTCCAATTATTGTACCATCAAGACAATAAATTGTCGATTGAAGTTATGTAATGTACAGAACATACTTGCATAGATAGTGAATGTTTTTCACAATTACAATCTTAATATTTTCATATTTCATTTAACATACTTAAATATTAAATACACTCTAAATAAATATTGCAAAGTTTCTTTCGAGATTTTTTATATTGCCATTTTTGTTAAAATATATTAATAGTAAATAAGTCTCTACTAAGCATTGAAGTTTGTGTTATTCGTTTATCAACCAATCTCTAGTGTTAACTTCATTTTGTAGCTGTATCCTAATAATTTAAATTAAAAAAAACATGTCTTCATAATATTTGTTTTGAGTGTATTTTGGCATTAGTTTTTTAGTCGTTCTCATTGGTTTTTTTCTCCACTGTACGGTACGTACTTCATTTTGATGGTTTTCAACTTCCTTTTGTTTTTTAATGATTTTGTTCTTCGTTATTTTTAAGTTATAATATTTTCGTAAAATTTTCATTAATTTCATTGAACTATTTTTTGTTTTGTTTTGATTTTATATGTATATATTATTTTTAAATAGTAAAAAACAAAATCCCATAAAATTTTATCGGTATCATCTTGTTATAAACGTTGCGTTTATTGCATAAATAATAATTATAATAAATAAATTTTTGTAAGAACTATGTATTAAAAATATAAATTAAATTGAAATAGTATTAATGTTATGGCGTTTTTTTTTTTTTTTGGTTTTTGGTAGCCATATTCTTTTTTAACCCTTCGGAGGGCCCGCTCTGAAAAGTTACACGAGAGGGCGCGCCGCACAGTGTAACGAAAGTGGAAACAATTCAAAAAAGTCAAGTTTGGATATTGATCACACTAGTTTACAGCCGAAAAGTACCAAGAACAAAACATGTTTGGGTGGATAAATTGGAACCTCCTGAACACAAAAAAAAAAAAATTTGTTTTTTTCAATGGTAAGAATTTTTGCCGAGCAATAATTTTGTGTTTTTCGGGGTATGGTTTCATTCAAATCCTTGTGGAGTCCAAACAAAGAGCTCGGTCGAAATGAACTGCAAATGAAAGAAATTGTTATCTTACTCCAATTTTTAAGGCATGAGATTGGGTTCTACGACAATTTTGAGCCGAAAAAAACTGATTTAGTCGCTTATTTTGTATGGAACGTGCCACGCTCATATTTCCAATCATGACCATTTTTATTTTAAGAAATGCTAACAGTATCAGTAGCCGCTGCACAAAAATTCAAGTTTATTACTTCAAAAGTTTTTGAGATATTGTAATTTTTTGATTCAGCTTATGTAAGAAGTGGGCGTGTCCGTTGGCCGATATAATTGAAATTCACAATATTTTTTAATATTTACCTAAAAAATATCTGCGCAAAATTTCATTGGCCTACCACTACTCCTTCTATTTTTGTCCACCGGTTGTATGGAGACGCTACACTGTGCGCCGCGGCAATTTAGTCGCAAGGTAAATTTCATAGTATCGACTGCAATTTTTCTTATTTATAGCAAGAAAATCATTAAAATAAAACAATTGATTGATTTCTAGTAATATTGAACAATATTTTTTTTTACGCATTTATTTTGAAATGTTTATTTGTCATCATTTTGAAATTGTCATCAAGCTACCCTTGAATTTTTTTGTTACACGAGAGGGCGCGCCGCGGCAAATTAGCCGCAAAAGCGAGATACCAATTTTCAAACACAAATAGCAGCTAAACCATGCAACGCAGAAACCAATGGCTCACTGTAAACCACGCTACATCTCAAAACTTACAGTCACTTGAGTGGCAGCGGTCGGCTACTATGATTTGTATTTTAAAAACTCAAAATAAACAATTTGCGGCTAATTTGCAGCGGCGCGCCCTCCGAAGGGTTAAAGAAAGAAATATTTTGTTTCGTGAATTAAAAAATTAGTCAAATGACAGTGTGGTCTTTAAAATATTACTACAACAATTAAAATAAATTTCTGCTCTAAGAGTAAGAGTAACATGCGGTGAATTTCAACAGTTTTAAAAAGATGTTGCCTAACCTTTTTTTTTCTTTTTTGGAGCTGTTTTTGGTGATAATTTAGGGCCCATGTATCAAGTATTAATGGATAATTTGCATCTTTAATAACAACATTTAGCTTACTTTTTACAACAACCCTAGCTTTAACTTTGACTTCCAAAGTTAAATTTTATTTATATCATAAGCCCAAAAATAGGCAGTTTTCGTTCAAGGCAGCATTTTCCCTAGGGGGAGGGTTTCAAATAAAAAATGTGTAAAAATTATATAAATGGATATTAGGATTGTCAATGCCTCTAAAATTAGACTCAAAAATGTCGGGACTGAAAAATTCCTTTCATATGTAATCTTCGTTTCCTATTTTGAAATCTTTCAGATATCTCAGATTTCATGGGACGTGCCACACCACTATTTTCAATCCTAGTCACATTTTTCCTACAGTATGGCATTTGTAGCAACATCTTTATACAAAATTTCAGTACTATACTGTAAATGTTACCGGTGATATAGTCAAAAAAGTATAAGGTTTGAGTAGGAGGTGCTACATCCACTTGAAATTAAAGTATGGAACTCCACAATAACATCCGTATTTTACAAAAACTAAAATGAGTCCCCTTTGCACTCGTCACATGATGTGATAACATATTTCGTAAAAAAAGTTTTCGTTTTTTTGTTACATGAAATGCAACCATAGATTTTTAAAATTTTTCATGTTCTCCGAGTGGGGTCTCGCAGAGAGAATTTAAGTTAATGTAACTCAGTATTGCCTGTTATCCTATAAACGGGCTCTCCAATTCCCAAAAGTTATTGGTGTGGTGAATATTTCGGAATTAATGACTCTTTATGTTCTAGGCAGTCCCAACCAGTGCGACGTTTGCTTTAAAAATCTCATATTTAGAGCGTTGAAAGAAGCAGACAAATATCTGTGGTTTTAAAGGCGGCGTGAAATATTTCACTCCAACTGATCACCGTTTTGCAGCTTCTGGACATTATTCAACATGAAGCACAAAGAAGAAACTCTTTGGGACATCGTGGAAATGTGGCCTGGACCAGGCATTACAGAGATAGTTATTTTCCTTGCTACCAGCAACAATTTTTCCTGATAGTTTTGACCTTCTAAAATTTAAAGAAATCGCTTACAGATATTTTCCTCGAACCATTAATCTATCTCTTTTCCCCAATCCCACAATTTTCTACATTTATAGGGGCCCTTTCCTTTATTTTACAAACTTGCCCCGACGTTTTAATAGTTTTTTTTCTTTACAGAATTCCGAACAGTTACTCGTCAGTTTTTCCCTTTCTAAATATTTGGGCCATTTCATATTTCCATTAGGAGGATACAGAGGTTTAAAGTAACCCTATTTTAGAAAGATTGTTTAATTCTTTTTTTTTACATCTTGAAAATTTTCTCTAACTTTACATGCAACAATTTTTAATGTTGTTATATAAAAGGTTGTTTTGATGAAAAGGTTAGTAATCGTAGGTCTGTAGTAGATATTTTCTTGGCTTTAAGACATCAAAATTTTAAAATGTTAAAATTTTATCAAATTCTCCAAATAAAAAAAACCAATTTAGGTCAAGCGTTTGATATAAGCGGCTCTGGTTGGTTATTTTCAATTGCGAATATAAATGGCTAAGGAAGAAATGTCTTAGAAATTCTCAAGAAATCGACCCCTTCAACTTGGGCTGTTGTTTTTGGGGCACTCTGAAGGTAGGCCAATTTTCTTAGGCTAGACATTTAAATACAGAAGATTTGAAAAATACTGCTTTCTGTTTGCAGATTGTAGAAAGAGTGTAATGAGACGACTGATCACTTTTTTAGTACCTGCTTTCTGTCAAACCAATCTGAAAATCAAACCAAGAATTAGTATCTTTGATGTTTGAGAGATGAACCAGTTCTCTCTTTGATATCTAGGGATCTAACTATTCTTATTATTAAATCTGGTAGATTTAGAGAATAGGAAAAGGGAACCAGAATGCAGTATAATGGAAGTAACAATGTCTGAGTACTGCATTAAGGCATAATAATTTTGCTGTTCAAACAAAAAAAATTAAAAAAAGAACGGCCACTAATTCGAATCTCCACCAACTGCGTTTCAAGTAGATAAAATAAATGAAATATAATTACTTTACATAAACCTTGATAGACTGAGTTATACCCCAGCTTAGACAAAGCCACGTTCCAGCTGCTTGAATAATAAAGAAAAACTCAATATTCTGCATACAATATTTTTTTCAATATTATCATTAATATTTTATTCATGCTACTTAAAATAGTTACAACTTAAACTTATTTGTATAATAAAATTAGGAACTTGAAATGCATTTCAAAACGAGTACATTAAAACAAAAAAATTTAAATGCTATAATAAATACTATGCGCTGATATCTCTAAAGCCTGAGTAGAAATTTTGCATTGCAAAAGCAGCCAAAAAGCAACCAGTCAAGGTTTTCGCCAAAACCTCTAAAAGGTAGTTTGGTTATCTGTTGTTTGTTTTGGTCACAAATAACATTTAATCTACACATATGGTAGCAGGCAGGCAATAGCCATAGATAAAGGTAAACAATAATAAAATACGAATTTAAATGAGTAGTTACAGTGACCCAAATATAATATGAGAATACGTCATGGTCCAAAGATTGATCATAATACAATGGAATCAAACCAAATCACAATATCGGCAGTAGCAATAGATGAGTTCAATAAGTTAAGGGGAAGAGGAGATGGGGATAGTAATGGTTCAATGGTGATGGTACTGGTTGGTAGTCATTATGCCTCGAGTTTATTTACTCGAGGGCATTGAGAAAGGGCGCAATTGAGCCGATATCTTCACAATCCGGTATCGCTTTACCTTTAAATTTCAAACATGATTCAGCACACGATTGTCCTTGAAAGTAATCGCCAAACATTTTTTTACACTGTGCACAATTATTAAGACAAATCTGTATGAAATCTATGCCTGACATCGAATCTGGAAATCGGAAGAGAAAACTACATATATAGTAAATATAATTATAAATTTGAATTTATATAATGACATACCGAAACGTTTGCCAAACCGTCCAATAGATGGCAGGCTGCTGGTACTATCGATGAGACAACATAATGCAAAAATACTGAGTGTAGCGATAATGCTGAACTTTGTGTGTAAGAACATTTCAAATCTGTTGAGAAAAATATAAAAATAAAGAATGTTTTATTAAAAAGTCAAACAAAAAAAGTTTTATTTCTGCCAGAATTAAATAATTTTTATTACTTATTTGCCCGCTCTTAAATCGTTTCGCTTCGTACACTTTCACAGCTTAAAATAATTAATGTTGAACATTTGCTTTTTAATTTTATACTAAAATAAAATTGTTTAAAAATAAAACAAAATTCAATTCTACCGAGTGACGACGAAGAGATGAAATGATCGCGCTATAGTCACAAGCTAAAACGTTAATGTCAAAAAAAAAAAAAAAGTACCAAAGCCGGTTACTATCATTTCGCTGGTTCGTATTGACGTTATATTGTTGTTGATGTTGATGGCTTTTGCTTGTAGTGAGTGTGGCATGCGCATGCGTAGCTTACCGCGTTATGCGCATTTTGTCTCTTTGAAGCGTTTACAGCTAAAGCGTAATTTATACAAATTTACGTATTTATACGTAGTAAGTAGTAGAGTTGTAGTTCTTTGAAACAAGTTTAAAATTATATGTAAATATGTGAGCATGTGATACTTGTATATGATTCAAATAGTACACATATTTCTTGTGATAATTGAATTGAGAATTCGCGAATCTTTGTGGTTGTTGTGAGTCCCCTGTGAATATATTTTATCCATAGCTTGTTCATACGCTAGCAGATTAACTCTATGGCAACTTAATTAAAATATGTCATTTTCTAATTACGAAAATTTGAAATTATTTATTGAATATTGAAATAATAACAACGTTGAGTTAAATTTTATTGTCATGCTTATCATTTAGTTTAAGTATTGTTTGAATTATCAAATTATCAGTTAACTATTTCATATAAATTATATGTTTAGAATAGAGAAACTTTGTTTATTTAAGAAGCTTTCTCTTTTAGAGTTAGTTCTGTGAGCAAACATTTTTAAATACATAATTAGTCACAGCCACACAAAAAAAATGTTTTATCGGGTCTGAAGGTCAGACTATGTTTACTATATGTTTTTGGTATCGCTGAATCCGAATCCGAGGTCCAAAAAACGCACGTCAGGATTCTGAGATAACCTCAAAGACCTCGTAAAATTTTTTCCGAGCCCGGGGGTCAGAAGCAGTTCCATGTTTTATTGTATATAATTTTAAGTATTACTATCAGAAAAAAACTAAGTATGGTTCAAATATCAAATCTTGAACGTGCAAGCTTATCTGCTATCTATTGACTTTTATACTAAAGCCATCAGAACCTCAAGTGGAGTCTAATTCAATAGAAATATAATGCTGGAATATAAAAAATAACGGTTATATTGGAATTCCATCACAGACTTAGGATCGGTATGGGAGTCTGTATCAGAATACCTCAATATTGCCGAATCACGTTAACTTCTTATTTCGAACAATGACTCAGATTTAGGTAGTATCTTTATTGAAACATTGAAGCCAATGAAATGGCTGATAAATTACCCTTTGGCATTGCTCAAGCTCATCTTCGACTCTGAACACTTAGCGGGTCTAAAATTAAACATTTTTGATGTACGTGCCGCAATTAAGTGTTTGAGTGGATAAGAACGAACCACCTTGTGTTGACAGCTGAAAAATAATGTACTGGATCTCAGGTACAACTGGCTAAGCTAGCCCAAGCGGAGAGTCAAGCAGGCATTTGCTTTTTTAATATCATCTATAAATTAGTGTTGGACTAGAAGGAGAAAAATAGACGAGTTTGCGGAAAAAAGGGCAGCGGCTTAATTCACAGGCCCATAATCCTTTTTGAAAAAAAACTCAGTAATTAAGGGAGTACTCAAAAAGATACAAAATAGGGCAGTAATCTTCCTGGACTAAAGCAATCTCCACATAGACTTATGATGGTTCAAGCTGATTGTGGTCAATTTGTGGATTCTCTGCTTGTTTCCCTAAATGAGTCGGGTATCTACACACAGGCCTATGCCAATGATGTTGCCTGCTTCATTACGGGACAATCGGTCGGGTATGTTTGTACGAAAGCCCAAACTGCTCTGAATATGATTGACTCTTGGTGTTGCTCGAACGGACTATCGGTTAACCCTCTTAAAACTGGTGTTGTTCTTTTCACCAGGAGAAGGAAAATTGATGGCTTCGATTTACCAGTACTCAGAGGAATCACTATTCAGCTATCCCAAGAAGTGAAATATCTAGGAGTCATTCTAGATACCAAACTTCTTTGGCGTTCTCATGTTGAGCTAAAGGTATACAAGGCATTGGCAGCTTTTTGTCAATGTGAGGCTATTTTTGGCAAAACATGAGGCTTATCACCTTATAAAGTCTTTTGGCTTTATAAGGCTATGATTCGACCCATCATCACTTATGCATCCATTGTCTGGAGGAGCAGACTTAATATTGAATTGACAGCGTTAGGAAAGCTCTTGCCAGACATCAAAGGACTGTGGCCATTTGTTGTACGGGAGCTTTTCCTACAATACCTGGCCCATCCTTGGATGCATTGCTCAACTTACCACACCTTGATATTTTTGTTAAAGGAGAGGCTGTCAAAGCCATCTGTAGGCTTAAACGCAATGGGTATTGGGATGACACTTGCTGGGATATTGGTGACATTGTTGAAGGTACTGATATGGACCTAACAGTTCTATCAATGCCATCCGATACAATGCCAACAATTCCAGTTTTAAAACAGCGGTTCGGGTTCTGGGGTCTTCATTGCAAATTATGGAGTGCACCTTCACTTTTCTCTTGGGTGGTATGCTTTTGTTTCTCAAGCAGAAATTTTTGCAATCCTTAAGGCAATGGACCATGTTATTGATAATGGTTGGAGAGAAAGGAGTATTTGTGCATTTAATGACAGTCAGGTTGCGCCTTAATCCTTGCTTAATCCTCTAATCATGTCTAAACTGGTTATGCATTGTAAATCCAGGCTTGATTGTGTTGGAAAACACAATAGCCTGCTGTTGATATGGGTTCCTGAACATTCAGGAATTTCAGGAAATGAAACGGCTGACCTTCTGGCCAGAAAGGGTTCGGAAACTGGTTTCCTGGGCCCAGAACCTATACTCTCTTTGTCGTCTACAGCCACAATGGGTGGGTCGACTTGACGCACAATCGTAAATTAGAGGAACTGAAGAGTTTAAGACAGACAAAGACAATGTTACCTGTTATCTCCAAGCGTCTAACAGACTTTCTGTTATCACTTAACAGAAAGAGCTGTATGCAGCTGATGGGATTATATACAGGTCACTTCTCTTGGGCCAAACATTTGAATATGATTGGCCTGGAAGCTAGTGCCTTCTGTGCTTCCTGTGGTTTGGAGGAAGAATGTGAAAAGGCGGCAGACCATTTTCTTAGGGTCTACCCCGCTTTCTGCCAGATCAGAGTAAGCATATTTGGTACTGGAGTGTTGGGACACGAACATCTGAGTTCTTGAACACCGCAGGATCTGCTAAGATTTATTAATAAATCTGGTAGATTTAAAGAATAGCAAAAGGGAACACTGGATATAGTACAATGGACGCAAAACTTGTCTGGGTGCTGTATTCTTGAATATTTTTTTGCTACTCCAAAAAAAAAAAAAGGCTATCTGAAACATATGAAAAATACGCAATATTTATTGGTCTAAAAAATTAGTTTGCTGCGTATATTAGTTAGTATTCTGAATGGTCACTGTTGGCTTATATATACTTAATATATGTGATCAAGACTATAAAAAGGGAATTTATGAGTATAACACATAGACTGCCTTTTCATAGTTATGCACATAAACTCACTTTTCCTAGTCCAGGATACACATATGTTTATTAACCTACATATAAGCGAAAACGGTCCAAAAAATCAACATCAATCAACTAAACTACAGTCCAATTAAAAAATTATGAAAAAATAATAAGGATATTCGAATTCATTTTGTAAAAATTTCACAATGATATCACCAGAGTCGTGATCAACTGCAACCCGACGTGCAGCCGGTGGAAAGGAAGGCCTGCGAATACTTATTGAAACCGAACAAAAACATCAAGTAAAATTTGGAACGAATCCTATCGGCTGACGTTAGACGGGCTCGAGTGAACAACATTTGTTGTGGTCGTTTGTTCCCCCAAGGAAAAATAAGAATAGTACATATTTATTTCGAATTAGATAGTGTCAGTGGCGTAGGTAGGAATTTTCCTTAGTGATGAACACAATTTTTCTTTATATCAGGTACTTATTTAAATACATATGTATGTATATTTGGGTGGAGTGAAAAAATTTTTTTCTCCCCAACACGTGGGAAAGTTAATATCGGAAGTCAGTAGTAAGTAAGTAATAATTTTTTTTTGCTTGTTGTCAACTTTTAAGTTTGGCATTATTGAGTTGAAGTAGGCTACGTGGGGGAATTTTTTGTTGTTTCATCTTTGAAAAACCGTGTTATAACTTGGCAAAAAAAAATTGTAGCCTTTTAAAACATTATCAGCCTTTAAAGGAACCTCTCTGTACCAGATTTTGTCCGATTCGATCAAACTAAAAAAAATTCCCAACACATGGTCACATCAACTTAGTAATGAAAACCTTAAAAGTTCACCAAACCCAAAATAAAAGTTATACACTTACTACTGACATCAGTTAGTAACTTTCCGAGGTTGTCCTGAGACAAAGAGTTATTTCACCCTACCCTAATACCTATATATATTTTTCAGTTATTTTTATCTACGAGGAATAATATTGTCAGACAAAATGATGTTTGAATTTCAAAAAGAGATAATCTTGACACTCCTTTTTGAGATTTTCGAGTTTTATGAAGTTTCACTTTACACTATTCAAGGGCTGTATCGAAAAGAAACTGCACACTTTCAATTCAATATTTCTTACAGTCTAGAAGTTTGATCGAAATGTGGTAACCACCTTCACAAAGTGTGATCGAGTCTGCTTTTATTGCTACTTCTTTATCTTCTATTCTTGTTATAGTTTTTGCGATGCCTCGAATTGAAGATCACGGACCAAGCAAATTGTGCACAATCACTGTACTGAAAAAGGAATTTTTTACAGACAGAAGTTTGGAAATACCTGTGCTCTTAAAAATTGGCCGAAAGGTGCAAGAAAAAATGTCCGAAAGATCCGAAATTTGAAGCAAAACCAAATAAATGTCAGTGCGAGACTTGGCAAAAAAAAAGCTATAGCCAGTGCCTCTATGATTGCAAAAGGAAGACAGACATAATTTAGAAACTTACAAAATAAAAAAATTAAAAAAAAAAAAATTTTTCAGGACAACTAGAAATTGGGAAAACTTGGCTTCGAAAACTGTACGGCCGTTTGTTTCAAGATGTTGATAAGTCCGTTGTAATGGACTATATTAAAATGGACTCAAGAACATTATCAGAGCTTCATTTCTAAACAAAACTCAAAGTATATACTTTCGACCAGTCAGTGTGGATAATTGGAGTGGAAAAATTAGACAAGAAAATTCTCATCTGGCAGGCTATTTGCACGTACGGTTTTCAGACCATCCCGTTTCTTACAAAGGTTTTTATATACGCAGAAATTTACAAGAAAGAGTGCTTAAAACGTCGTCTACTACTGCACATTTCGCCCGTTCGACACTGGATTTTTTAGAAACAGAACAACGTTCAATTATGTTGCAAAAAGGAGAACACACCAAACGCTTCAGAATTTCGCCCAATAGAGAGGTATTGAAACCAACTAAAATTATTCACAACAATTTCCATGTAAGTTACTTGAAAATAAATTATTTCGGACCAAATAATGTAAAAGTGAAACAAATATGATAAGAATAGTGCCAATTAACAACTGCAATCGTATGATTGCAGTCTGATTTCTATAGAATATAAAATTTCTGAGAAAAATAAAAAGAAAAGATATTTTCCACCAACAAATTTCTATATTTTGAGATATGTACAATATATAACAAAGACTTTAAAAGTTCTCACCTTACAGCTGTGGTTTTTGCCATCTGATTGTTCGGTAAAGTTCTGAGAGTCTCTGCTATTTAGAGGCATGCCTATGTTTGCACTTTTCCCAACTCTCTTACGTTTTATTAATATTCCTATACAAAGAGATTTTTCTAACCAAAGCTTAAATGCTTCTTTTAAGTTTAATTAGCATTTGCTCACAATTGTCGTTTTAAACAGCACTTTGCTTTTCTGTTCCAAATGGTTTGTTCAAATGGTTGTTGTTTGTAACTTTACAGAAATGACAGGTTGATCTTGAAATTTTACTATTTATTCAAATACATATTTACTAAATAATAATAAAAATCATTGAAGAAAGTAAAATAACGGCAACTTTTAATTATATCTTTCTTCTTTTTTTTAGAAAAAATCCCCGTCAGCAAATTTCTCTTAGTTGATTTTTTAAAATCTTTTTTGTTTTTATTCTTTTACCTCAATGCAAATCAGGAAGTGTAAAAATGCCGGTAAAAAATGGCACAAGTTCTTCTGGCTGTGCAATTAATTAATAAAAATTATTAAATTTTTTTATTGTTGTTGTTGTTATAATTGTTGCCTGTCAACTCAATAAAGTAATAAATAAAATAATGCAGAGGCAAAACATATGTGCCATACTTGTAGTATTGTTGTTCTTTTGTTTAAAGCTCAAGACTGAAACACTGAATTGCTCTTATGTTCATCATCTCAGATGCTGCATTCATTTTAGCGCAAAGAAAAAATTCCAGTGTATTACTCACATGTCATCATAACCGGACACAAGACCCGAACTGGTTTCATCAGTCAGTGTCTCGTTTTGATTTTGTTTTTGTGTTTTGTTTTATATTTTTTTCTTTTTTAACACTGCGTCACACTGTCACTGGCACGCGTTACTATTTTTGGAAATATTTCATTTATTTATAATGTGTTTGTATTTATGTTTAATTTATGCAGTTTTTAGTTTTGGCGGTAAATTTTGAAAATACCCTACTGTCATTCCATTATAATTTTGGTTTTCGAAATTGCACATAATCGCGTCAGAGAGTAGCACTCAAGCCATTAAGCCTTCATTATATTGTGGTTCATTAATGGAGGCATCTGAAGTATTGAAGGAATGGGATTAGAACCTACTTCTGAGTCGTTATAGTCATTCGCTAGCTAGGTTATTATTTTGGAGAACTTTTTCAATTTGCTTAAATTGACCATTGCGGTTTGGCTATTGCGTGCCACTCAATGGCCAAACCGTTACTCTTTTGCAAGAAAAGTTTCCCTGCCAAGTGATCAAAATGATGATCATCAGCATCTCTTTGATGCTACGTAAAGAAAAGTTTTTTACAGCAATGCTCCCTAGTCTATTGAAGACAACATTTGTACGAGTTTCGATGAAATAGAGCAGCAGATGTGTGAAATTTTGTAAAGGGGAATGTCATCACAATATCCTTGTTGTGAAATAGTGCAGTAGATGCCATTTGACTGACATTGTTTTTCATTATTTCTGGAATTCGCATTCAAATTTCAAATGCAAATAAAATAAAGCCTTCATTTCTCAATGATTATGAGATTTTCTTTTCATTATCATTAAAATATTTCAATAATCATGGAATTAACAATACATTATTCCGCACATTGATTGCACACGCTATGTAAAAAAAACTAAATTTTCTCACCCAAGAGTGTTCTAGATTAATTTTAAATTATCGATCACGAACCTGGGGTCATTTTTTTGCAGCTTTTCTATTAAAAAAAAAAAATAAATTTAATTTAAGTTGGATATATCCAGCAAATAAAATCGCCCAAAAAAATAATATTAATTTCAAACTTTTTTGTGCTTGATTTGTGAGAACATTTTTTATCTGACACCACAGATTCTTCCAGCCTCGTTTCTCTCATTATGGGGTTTTCCTAATAAACATTTTTTAACTCGTCCCTACAGAAGAAATAGTTGAGAAACGTTGCGCTTTCAAAATATTTCTCATACAAAATTATGAGATAAAGCTTAAACAATAGTACAGTGCAGTCAATTTTGGGAAAATTGGAGAGTCACAAGGTAAAAATTTTTCTTACTTGATTTATTCCCATATCAAACATATTAAAGAAAATAATCAACAACTCAATATTAAACTAAAGCACTTCTTTATTTTTACTTGTCTCATAGTGCTACGAATCGAACATTATACTCAGCGACGGATCCAGCATAACCCATAGCCGCCTCCTCCCTTCGCCCTAAAAGTGTGAATTACACTACTCAACAAGATTTTCCACAACGAGCGGCGATAAAATTTTCTATAGTTTATTTTTCTGTAAAATAAAACTGTTTTAAAAGAAAAAATAGTTTTTGCATTGATGTTAAAAAAATTCTATAGTATCGTAAATTATTTCTTTTCCATGGACATATATATGCTTTAAACTTTTGCTATAAAACTTTCTATAAGATAAAAAGGCTAACTATTTGTCACCCATATAATTATTTTGAGATATAAGGCTTCAAAGTTGAGATTTGTTGGAAAAAAAATGAAAAAAGTGATTTTTCTTATCTTTTTTCGAACCTAACAGCAATATTACTGTTACTATTGGAACTTTTTATACCTTTAAAAATTTTGTCTAACACTCATCTAAAATATAAAAAACTTTTAAATTCATTTGCTGCAAATTAAAGTTTTCACAGGAATTTATGTGAAGTATGTGCTCTCAATTGTGCACTTTTTGAATTTTGCCATTTACATGGAAAATGGGGTCCAATCGAAAAAAATCATTTCGATATTCGGATTCTACAGAAAATTTTACTATAGAAAATGTTATCGTCATTCGTTGTGGTGAAAGTTTTTGTAAATTTGTAGAGTAGTGTTATTATAACCAATAAAAATCTGTGACCTAATGTTGGTTTTTGGGCAGCTTCATTATTTGCTTTTAGATCTGATTTAATGTCGTGGTTTAAGTATTATTTTAGGTACATGTTTGGTTTGATTTTAGGGCTATTTTTTTGTCTGATTTCCGGTCTGAGTTTTGGTGTAATTTTTTGTCTAATTTACAATATCGTTTGAATATATGTGTAATTTTTGATCTGAATATAGATCTGATTTTTAGTTAGAGCTTGGTCTTCTTTTTCTGTTAAATCCAATTTTTGGTTTGATTTTTGTATGAGATTTGAATTAATTTGAATTTTTATGCAAATTTTGTTGACGATTTTGAAATGGTCTAGGTTTTGGTTTGGTCAAATGAAAATCAGTCCAACCCGAATCCAAATCCTATATCCATCACTATCTATACTTAAAATCACGTTGTTGGTTATGAGTGTATGGAGTTTCCAAGTTCAAAAAACGATTAAAGGAAAAATATTTATATAACTTTTGTATATAGAAAATTTTGGTATTCAAAACTAATACTATTTAATATAGGGTATCTCAAATTCGGTAACTTCATTCACATTTTTTCATAAACATTTTTTCCAATAAAAAATAAACGAAAATAAACCGTGTGAAAATTTATACTTTGAGTTTACATGAAAAACAAAACAGTATGGAAATTATGTTTATCACTGCGACACTCCTCCACTTTTTTTTTTTTTTTTTGAGAGCTACCGAAAAAATTCCACTATTTTTATACAAAATATTTTTAAATAAGTAATACAAATGCCCTCAGGGGCATTTTAAAATGTATTTAAAAAAATATTATTATAATCGCACTTGTGCTCATATTTCAAATGTATTTGGCAAAAATGGAGCCGGTTTTTTTCCAGAGCTTTAATTATTTGTTTGGCAAAAAAAAAAAAAAAAAAAAGATGTATTGGATTTATGTTTTACTTCAAAACCCAATGTTAACAACAACAAATAATATAGGCACGTTTTGATTTGTTTTTGGTACATATTACTATATATTAAAAACTTACTTAATATTTGTTTTGAGTGATTTTCGCTGTTGACTGACTGACTACCGTAGACTGAAGGCACAAACTTGTGGGTAGTAGATGTTGGAAATTTTTCTGTATATTGTACAAGTGTAGTAGATATATGTATTTCTTTTTTCTGCTAACTTGCTAACTGCTTGTGTGAAGCGTGTTTTGGTAACTGATAGTCCATCATTGGTTTACAGTGAATATTTATAGTCAATTTCATTTCATCTCTTCGATGATATTGTCTTAAAGAAATCGGAAGTCTTCTATTAGTAATTTGCACTTATGTTTTTATCGGTATTTTTTTCTTTTTGTTTTTTTTTTTTTTTTCTGTTAAGTGAATTACGTATTTGTGTTGCTTTCTTGAACAGCATCGGCGAAAAGATTCTAATTGAGTGTAGTTCGCTGTTGGATACTTCCGACACTTGCAATTTAAATTTCATTATGTGTGTTTGCTCTTCTTCTGCAAGTAAATTGAGACCAGAAAGTGCTTTTAATTATGTGTTTTTAATAACTATTTTATAAAGTGCTTAAAATGCTATTGGCGAATACAAGTGAAGTGGAATTATTTAATTGTAATTAATGTTTATGTTATACTGAAATATAGTCAACTGAATGTAATACAAAGAAACATGTTCACTAAGATCTAATTAGTAAAGAAATTTGAAGTGTCCAAAATAATTTCTAAATTTGTAGTGCAACGATTAAATAGCAAGAAGAGTTAAGTCTTGATTACGCAAGCGTAACTTATCGGAATCTATTGAAGGTAGAAAGTACGTTGCGTTTCGATTTTGGTAATCACTTACACGCACAGTCTATATCACCGAATCTATACGTTGCCCTAGGTAACGTTAAGAGACTATTAAGACTTCAGTACAGAACACATGGTAACCTTAATTTATCCTTTTACTTAATTAGTCCTAATTTAGTAGCACAATCTTTTGTTCGTCAACGTGTGCCAAAGGGTAATTAGTATTAAAGGTGATCGATTTGGTTTGTATGGGAGGTATGTATAAAAATTCTCTTACCACGGCCATTTTTTAGTATTTCTTGATTTATATCAAAAAGCTCTATGTAAGAAAGATTGCAGACTTACGACAACTCCTTGTACTTTTTAGTAAAAAAATGTATGGAGCCGACCCAGTGTGCGGCGCAAAGTTTTCAGTGTTGTTTGAAACGATTCAATAATGGTAATGCTTTCATCTGTCTATAATCCTTTCGTTTCGAGTTTAATAATGGCAGAAACAATTGAAGTTTTTAGTGCATATTTTTATGCTCGGAACATAACACATTTATTGAATGTTGTTACATTTGTGTTTTCTAGAAATTATTGAGCTCTACAGACAAATTTAGGTTTTAGTTGTTTTTGTATATTTTGTTTTGTTTATGCTAAGATGCGTTAAGTTATCTTCTTGACATTAGAGAAATAATGAATATTAAAGAAATATTAAAAATAATGAAGAGAAATCTCTCAAAAACGAAACTTTTTACCAAAAAATGCCGAAATATGCACGATCTTTTAAAAATAGTCAAAATATGAACATATGCATTTGCATTTTTTTACTCGCCTTGGTGATTTAGCTCTTTGCACAGTGTCCGCATTTAAATATTGGGAGTATGAATGTATAAACTCGTATTTTTTTTTCGTAATTTGGACATTTATTGTGAAAAAGTGACTATAAAATTATTCTTTAAGTATTGTCCATCGTTAGCCAGAACCTTGTCGCATCTTTCTGGTAGCATACGGATTCCGCGTCGAAAGAACTCCTCATCTTTTGAGGCTATCCACGAATCGACCCATTTTTTGAGTTCTTCGAAAGAACGGAAGTTCTGTTCAGCCAGGCCATGTGTCAAGATCGGAACAAGGGGTAATCAGAAGAAGCAATGTCTGGAGAATAAGGCGGGTGGGGTAGCACTTCCCATTTCAGCGATCGCTTCACTCGGTTTCAACAGCTCATAATACACGAAACCTTTCATATCCCACCAAATACACAGCATGAGCTGTCCATGGCATTCATGGATGTTCGGCTTTTCCGTTGATGTTGATGCATGTCTGGGCGGTCACCATGATTTTTTACGCTTTGAGTTATCGTAATGTATCCAATTTTCATCGCCAGTCACAAAACGATGCAGAAAACCCTTTCTTTTCTGTCGTTCAATCAGCAGTTCACATGTGAAAAATCGTTGTTCAACGTGTCTCGGCTTCAATTCGTACGGCACACAATTTCCTTGCTTTTCAATCATTCCCAATGCTTTTAATCATTTAGAAATGGTTGATTGATCCTAAAGATTCTGCAAATTCTTGTTGCGTTTGACATGAATTTTCTTCGAGTAATGCCTTCAATTCTTCATCTTCGAACTTTTTCGGATCGCCTGAACGTTCCCTGTCTTCAACATCAAAATCATCACTTTCGAAACGGGCATACCACACCTGACACATTCTAACGTTTATAGCTTCAGTGAGTAAACGATGTGCTTCAGTTGCGTTTTTCTTTAAATGGAAGAAGCAAATTAAAACTTCCCGCAAATGTTGTTTTGTTGGCACGAAATTCGACATTTTCAGCTATAGTAAAACACTTTTGTAAAATTATGAAAATTATTTGACAGATCAATTCTTATAGTATTTTTGGCGCTCTTCGAGATAGAATAGCTGTCAATGTCAAAAAAATGGCGCGTATGATAAATATGAAGTTAGTCACAATTACGAGTTTATACATTCATACTCCCAATATTAGTGGCAGCACTGCGCTTCTTTTCCACCTTTCTATGAAGTCGGTTATTGTCCAGTCAATGTAAACACAGTAATACCTCGATTTAAATTCTCTCCACTCACATCGTTTAGTGGGAAGAATATAACCAGTATGTCCCATCTGTTGCACATCAACGAGGAGTTTTTGATGTGTTGGAAATGATTGGCTGCAAGATGCGATTTGGCATAAGATACGTCAAACTAAAAATTTGTCATTCGTCCTAGAACGATGAAGATGCAGACGAATTGAAGGATGCTAACAACCTGCTGGACGACATAAAGCTTCCAGCAAGCCAACACATCAATGCTGAAAGTTTTGCAATCCTACAAGAGAAAGAAGACACGGACATCGGCATTATGCTGCAGTGATGGGTTAGAGGATCTGACGTTATGGAGCTCAAGCTAAACAAATGCAACACTCTCTATACCAGGACTAGTGGTAAGCCAATAACATGTGTTTAGAAAACAATTAATGCGTTTATTTGTGCACAGTCATTTAAATGCTGTTAAAATCGAGATGCCCAGTGGACCGGACCTGATCATCGCGTCGGCATATATGGCGCACGGTAAGGGCACACCACGGAAAGAGGTTGCGAGTCTGACCGGGTGGAGGGTAGCCAATAAAAAGTATTTTTCGAAACACGGTTGTATAGTCTTCAGCTTAAATCTTCCCTTCAGAAATTCTAAGAGTTTAAAGTGGTGCACTTTTGACAGGATTGCCGACACAAAACTAAAGGTAATAGAAACAGCAAAAATAGAATTCATTGTCGAGATAGAAAAAAGAGTAGAGAATCTTTTGGAAACTTTTAGTACGGCTTACAAGGACTCTTGTCTAGCAATAGAAATAGGAAAACCCTTCCACAATGGTGGACTAAAAATTTATCTGATCTCAAAGAGAGCCAAAAAACTGTTTAACAATGGTTACAGAAATAACAATTAGCAAATATATAATATACATAACTAATATTTATATAAATGTTAAATAAATAAAAAAAAATATAAGAATAGCCTCAAAACTTACAAAAAGTCCATAAGAAAAACCAAAATCAATGGTTGGAGGGAACTTTCGCTGTCCATTGTTCGCTTGATGAAGCGAAAATTTGTAAACCAAACGAAATGTTGTGTTTGGGTACTAGTTGGAGATACTGAAGTAAATGTCCTCTTATTGACGAGGCCATAATTCTTTGTTTTACGCATCGTATCGAGATAATTGTCATAGAAGCTATCTTTATTATTATTTGCAGAATGGGACGACCCGAAAGTCAGGCACTGCAATCTATAAGATCTATTGTACCAAAAACCTCAAGTTATGAAAGAAAGACAGGAAGAGAGAAAGAAAGATAGATAAGAAACCATACCCTAGCCGAGAACCGTACATGGGTCATCAGAAACAATAATCTGGCACGTTGCCACTAGACCACAGTGGCGATGGTTGCACCTACAGTTTAACGCCGGTTGCGAACGGCGCACAATGGTTTGACTGCGGAAAATATTAAAAAAAAATTTCTTAATTTCTATTCATAAAAATTTCATTAGCATATTAAAAAAAAAGTTGGAGGGATTAGTTCATTAAATAATTGTGGGTAAGCTGTCGAAGTTGATGAATGCCAAGCACAAAGTGCTAGCATTCATTCATTTTGAATCGTTTTTCGAAAGGTTTTGTTATTTAACTATAGTTATAATCTTAAAACTATTTTTTTTATATGGGTGCGTTATATATGAAGAATGTATTTGATAAATAAAAAAAACGAGAACAGTTATTTTTTTTTTTGGAAAAAAATTAGATTTTTAGAAACTAAAATTTCAAGATAATTGCTTAAGTCTGGTGGACCAGGTCTATCTTGCGAAGGTGTGCGAAATATTCTAATATATAAGAATGTAGAAGAATGTAGCTAAATAATAAAAAGAAATTGCTTGCGGATAGCTACGGACAAGGCCGTATTTAGGGGGAGGTTTTGGGGGTTCTGACCCCCCCCCCGAAATGTGAAAACTTTTTCCCCATTTTTCTAAAATGTGATGTAATGGGAACTTTTTGAACTCAGATTCGTGTTCAACACGAAAAATTCATTCGCAAACACTAGGAACAATTCACCAAACTCATGCAGGACAGTGTTATTGAATATGCTTCAAAGTTCTTAATCTTAAAATATAATTAATCCCGTTATTGCTGAGAGCACCTGACTCGGAAGATTTCAATGCTGTGACTGCACGAATTTAGGGAATATATGCAACCTCATCCGGGCTCCTCATCAATGATAATGGTCAAAATTCCCAGTGATAATCATTTGAAAAAAATTAGTCTCTGACTATTTTTGGCATTTTTGATCATTTTTTTTAGGTTGGGTTCATTATCAGTTATGGCAAGTCAATGAGTTATCGAAACTATGTCTTTCACTATAAAAATTTAATGGAATCAACAATGAATAATATTTATTTGAAAAAATTTAAAATGATTATTCTGTGAATTTTTTTCGTCATTTTCGGCCATTTTTTTTAGGTTAAGATTAAGAAAATTCAGAAACAAAAAAAAATCCTGGCTACGACCCTGGCTTCGGAATCCATTTTTATTAACAAAATACTAAATGCATATCGGGTAAAAACTGTATGAAAATGTGAGTATTTGTGGTATCAGCGTATTTTTAAGAGATCGAAATTTTTTTTGTCAAAAACAAAAAAATATGATTTGAAACGAAATGCTGAAGCAGTTAAAACTATTTTTTTTTTATGAAATTTATCTCAGTATCTTGACTGTAACGGATTTTAGAGCTATTTCAGTTTTACTGCTGTATGGGAAGTGGGCGTGGCAGTTGGCCGATCACGCCTATTTTCATAATTTTTCTTTTCCACGACTTAAGAGCGACTCATGTCAAAAATCGATATACTGAGTTAATTCCTTATATTTTTTTTTCCGCAGTTTGTATGGAGTTAAACCACTGTGCGGCGGTGTGGCAATTCAATTTGTTGTCACTTGGTGATTTTGCCATTGCCTACCAAGATTTGTACTTGTAAAATTTCTAATAATTCTTATACACTTCATACCGATAGTGAATATAAGAAGTTTATTAGAATTAATCACCCGACCAAGACGGAAATCGAACCCGTAACCTTCTGGGTGAAAGTCTAGTCAGCAGCCGATTTTACACTGGAATTGGATACTGGTGTTCATGGTAATTAACCAATTTATGGTTTTTAATTATGATTTTAAATCCTCCAGTATTTGATCTAGTTTTTCTTTTTCCATTAACGGAGCGTTGTTTTCAACAGCTATTTTCAAATTACGCTAATTTTCACTTTAACTTTCAAAATAAATATAAAATAAATGAATTAAGTTACGGTAATTAAATTTTGAAGAAATAAGTGATAGATTTTGAAGACAGTTCGTCAACTTTAAAAAATTTTTTAAATTGTAATGATATAAATATAGAATTTGAAGGAAGTTCGCCAATTTGAGAGAAATTCCGTTTATTTTGAAAATATTCCTTCAAAACTGAAAAATTAGGATAATTTGGAGTAACTTCGTTAAATTTGAAAAAATTTCATCCATTTTAAAAAAATTTCTTCAATTTCTACAACATGTTTCTTCAAAATTGACAAAATATCTTTTAAAATAGCAAATTTTCTTCAAATTCTTCACCTTCAATATAAAAAATTTCTTCATGATTGATAAAACTTACAAAATTTCTTCAATATTAAGCAACAAGTTGTTGAATTGAATTAGACGAGTTTTTGTCAGTATGAAGAAGCAAGAGGTTGAATTTGAAGAAATTTTTCAATCTTGTGGAAATGGATGTAGAATATTTCATTAAAAAATGTGAGCCTCAATTCGATGAAATTTAGTTACGAAAATTGGTTCAGTGAAAATGAGTAGATGCCAAAAGCTTGGACTAGAAACTCCTTGAGATGTTGTGCCATAAATGAAAAAGATAAGAAAAAGACATGTGTGGTAAAATCTTAGAATAACCCATATGCAGTAGTTTTTTCCCCTGTTCAAAACCTACGGATATACGCCATTCGAGTGTCATCACTAAAAATCGATTTTATATGCAAAAATATATTAGATGATTTAGTCATGACAGCGCACACAATTTGCTAAAAATAAGCTTAAGTATGAAAAAAGCTCAATAAATGTGTTTGTCCCAAAGTATATTGCTTTCAAATCATTGTAGTTTATGTCTCTGCTATGTCACAAATTGTTTTTGCTGTTCATAGCGAAGGCGCAAACCATAAATTTCACATAAAGCTTTTTCTTACATAATTGTGAATTACTTATACGCCATAGTGATTGAAGCTGTAATAACACAGTATTTAAAATTAATTTTAATCAATTCCAAGTAATTCACACATTAGAAAAGAAAAAAGAAAACTTTGAAAACTCTTAAAATCAAATTTAAATATTTTCAACACAAACGCATTTTTTGTATCACTAAAAGTTTTCAAAGAATAAAAACTAAAAAAAAAAAAAACTTTTCTTATTTTCTGCTCATTAGAAAGAAAAAGTATGTTACGCTTGTGGCTCATTAAATTGCTGCAAATTACACGCGAGCAAAAATTACTACTGCCACTACCATCAACAGTACACCACAAAATGCCTTTGGAAGCATATTTAAAAAACGCTAAAAAGCTTAAAACAGGAATTGGCAAGGGGCTGCTGCGTGTGTGTGGAGAGCAATATGGCGTTGCCTCCTTGATGTTGGAAGAAGAAGCAAAAAAAATGTGAATATGAAAAATTGTTTGTTTATATATATGTTTGTATGTGTATATATTGTTGTGTGTTGTTGTTGTTACAGCGACTTTATGAAAACAAAAAACAAAGCAGGTGTTAAAAAGCGCGTTGGGGTTAATAATGAGCAAAAAGGAGCTATTGAAATTAATGTCTTCACTTGTAGACGTAGAGCGTAGAAAATATTAACGAAAACGTGGCGGCAAATTAGCGTGAAGCGACAAACTAAGCAACAGGTGTCTGGAAAGTTATTACTTTACCACTTTAATTATTATTATTTTCTATTTGGAAGGTGTGAAGAAACATAAGTAAGAAAATTTTAGTACAACTTATGTATAACTTATAAATAGTGTTTATTTTCAAATGATTTTAGATTGGGTGGGATTAGTTGCGCTAATATCGCTATGGTGTATTTAAGTAGGTTCAATTGAGAATTTGATGTAGTTATTCGGAATAATTCCACGGAAGTAATTAATTGATTTTAATAAGTAAATAATTGATTCCGTTTTAGCTCAATTCTAAAAAAAATGGATGTATGCAAGGCACGCAAGATATTTGATGCGTAAACAGTTAAGCCAACTGAATGCCATATACATAAGCTCATATATGCTAGGTAAATAATTCAAACTAAAGCAATTATTTTATAAACTTTAAAATTTATTAGATATCATTATCTTTTATATATAATTGCCCAATTCACTATAAATTTCAAATGGTCTTGCATCATTGCAAATGCAAATTTTTAATCCATATCGCATATATTTGTTGTTGTGATAGCAAAAATATTTTGCAATTGCACCAAATCCTAGTTGTATTATTTTTCTTTTACTCACTGCATCGGGCGCGATATGTTCGCATATACGCAGCTGTAATTGCATCTTTTTTTCCGCGCTTTAAGTTTTTCTTCCTGTCGATTTGAAATTTTATTATTTGTGAAAATTTTACATAACGTCGCCTGAGAATTGGTTTGGCGTATAGGTATATAAATTTGTACACACATACGCCAAATCAATTCTCAGGCGACAATAAGTTCTTTCCGCATTTAACCTTAGAAAGGCAACAGGGGTGACCAGTCACCCCACTACTTTTTTAAAGCACCGCAAAGAGATTTGCCTTAACTGCATTTAATAAAATAATTTAAATATTGGGAGTATGAATGTATAAACTCGTAATTGTGACTAACTTCATATCTATCATAACCGACAATTTCCACTAAATTGGAGTGACTTGAAGTCAATTGAGGTTTTGAAGTCACTTGAACTGAATTGGAATTTGAAATTGTTGACACATTGAATCAAAACCAATTGTCTAAGCAATGTCACAATTAATTATTGGACTCGTGCAAGATCATTTTCCCCAGATTGCGAATTTCCCTATTCATTAAATATAACAGAATTCAAATTATATCTTCTCACATAAATGGGTACTCAATAAATACTGTTTTTACATTGCACCTCGTTGTGATTCTACATTTTGAAACAGAAATGAAATAAAGGCATTTGCCAAATACATAGTAAGAAGAAGATTTGTTGTTATGGATGTAAAAATGTATAAGAAGAATAATTTATTTATATATTAAAATATAAAATATGAAAAGTTCTAACATTTTAGCTAAATATTCTTATTAACATACATATATTTAGGTACAATGTTGAAAATAGTGATAATATTTCTTCGCATTTTGATTTCATGAAATCAGTAGAAAAAGATTTAAAAGTACTTATATAAAATTCATAAAATCAAAACAAAACGTTTACATATTTGTATATAAAGAATATATAAATACTGTAAATGTTGAAAGTTATTTGCTAAAAGAAATGTTAAATATTTATTTCATCAAACACGTCAAACTCATCCATTCATACATTTTTGTCTGCTGGATGTGTTGACAACCGTCGCTGTCACACCATCGGTATTGCACCTCGCTGCTACGATTTTTTGTTTCGATTCCAGCAAGAGCGAATTGCGATCTCTTTACAATCTATACTCTTTGTAAGCGGAACAAAACGAAAAAAAGAGTTCGTTATTGTTTGTTTTTGTTCTCTCTCTCTTATTTGTCTTTGAATTTGTGTATGTATACACATATACATATATTCTACTCCCGCTAAAGCAATGATTTTAACAACGATGAATTGAATGCTTTGATCTATGAAAAAATGGAAAAACTTCCGATGCTAATATTTTAAATATTATTACATTTATATATATTTATATATATTTTATATTGCTTTGTCTTCCAGTTCTGAACTATATTTAAAGTTTCAAGTCTCTAGCTCATCGGGAAGTTAGTTTAAAATCGATTGCAAAATTTGTACCGAACAGACTGACAGACAGACGGACAGACAGACACCATTGAAAGCGAGTTGATATAAACGTGGTAAAAATAAGAAACAATGTATTTTTATTGAAGTAAATAAGTGATTTTATAATAAATAAGTTTGATTTTTTCTGTTTAACATTTTTGCTATTTACATATAGTAGATAAAAAAAAGTGTTGCCTTTCTAAGGTTAATGGTACGAAATCTAACGTTGAAAATTACCGTGGTATTGCTAAACTAAGTGCAATACCCAAACTGTTCGAAGCAATTATAACATCGCAAGTAACCCATTCAGTAAAATCGTTAATTTCTTCATCTCAGCATGGGTTTGTAAAGGCGAGATCAACCGTTACTAATCTTCTTGAGTTATCGACCAATGTCATAAGTGGATTTTCTAATTGCCAACAGACTGACTCAATTTATACGGACTTTAGTAAAGCTTTTGACAAAGTGAACCACGATTTACTAATTAAAAAACTTTACTTTTATGGCTTTCCTCTTTTATTATTACAATGGATAGACTCGTACTTGAGAGATAGGGAGTAAATAGTAATTTTTAAAAATGCCGTATCTAAAAGTATCAAACACCAGATGGTATGGTGTTCCACAAGGAAGCCATCTGGGTCCTATTTTGTTTTTGTTGTTTATTAACGATCTTCCATCTGTTATCAAGCACTCTAAAATATTAATGTTCGCTGATGATGTGAAATTATTTAAGTCTTACAACGAAATAGAAGGTCAAAATTTATTGCGATCTGATTTTTTGGCATTAAATAATTGGTGCAAATGTAATTTAATGTCTTTAAACCTAAAAAAATGTAAGTTCATGGTTTTTTCTAGAAGGCAACCTATTTTTTCTAGGTATGGATTAGATGATCACGAGTTGGAACAAGTTTTTTCGTTCGTTGACCTAGGTGTCACAATGGACACCAAATTAACTTTTAATTTACATATCAACTCAACTATTAATAAGGCTAAGGGCATCCTTGATTTTGTTAAAAGATGGTCTAAAGAATTTAACGATCCAGATGTCACGAAATCACTTTACACTGCACTTGTAAGACCAGTTCTGCTGTGTGGAACCCTCAGTACAACTGTTATGCTGATAAGTTGGAATCTGTGCAAAAACAGTTCCTCTTGTTTACTCTACGTTCGTTACACTGGAGTCCATCACAGCACCTCCCGCTTTATGAACAACGGTTAAAACTTATAAGCTTGCCAACTCTTCGGAGCAGAAGAGTTATGCTAAATGTGATGCTTGTGACTAAATTATTAAATGGTTATATTGATTCTCAATTTTTACTTAATGAAATCAAAATTAATGTTCCAAATCGCTGTTCTAGATATCCAGTTCCTATTAAACTTGATGCTTGTAGAACAAACTATGCTCAAAATAACCCTTTTCATTGTATGTGTAATAATTTGAATTCTCTGCACGACATTTTTGACATTTCCGACTCTCTCCAGTATATAAAATTAAATGTATTAAATTTTCTTAATCGTTAAACAGCTGATGATTACTAATAATCTGTAGCTGTAAAGAAGACCAAATAGAGATTTATTCTCCCCAATCAGCGCTTTATCAGAGCATTCCGGAATGCATCTGAATCGGTCACCAAATCCGTACGTCATGCGGATGTGCCCCTCGTGCGGATGGGCGGGTAAGTGGGTCCAATGGGATTCGTGGTTTGCTATCATTATCACTACATTTTGTTTATACATTTATTGAAACCTAGATTCCTTATTATTATCATTTTGTATTGTTTTTATATTTTAAAAAATATTTAATTTTAATCCAATCTAACTAACCGAACTCAAAACCTATCAAACGTCTGTTTTTGCTACGGCGACTTCTCTGCTTGTATGGTATAGTCGATCTCTACACGTTTAACACCAACAAATAATTCTGCCACGAATAAATGTACACACACATTTTGTTTTCGTATGTATATATATGTGTGAGTAAATTGATCGAAACATAAACAAACAAACTCCGCTCGTATTTTAATTTCTCCCTCTCTTCTTCTCTTCTCTCTTCTCTTTGTTGTTTAGAGTAGCACAGTCATGCCGCGCAGTAGTGCAAGCGAGAGGGGAACTGGACGTTACAGTTATCTTACATCTTACGTTACAGTTATCCTTGCATTTTACACATTTGAAATTTTGCCCATACCGTAAGCTAAAATGTTTACACATCAAAAATTTTTTTTTTCTAGGTTGATTTTGGGTCGCTAAAAAAGAAAATGGCACTCATGTATTTTTACAACTTTGAATACTCCATATATTTTATGGCGTTTCTAGTGTATAAACGTGGATTTCATTTTTAAGCAGAAGTATTGCATCATCCAAAATTTCTTATCAGTATTTTTGGACAAATATTTATGTATGTATGTATTTATATATATTAGGGTGGGTCAAAAATGCCTGTACGGGAGAAAATTGTATACAGCATCCAATGCCTAAACCTGAAAATTTCTGCGTGATCGGAGTTAGATTTCCACCTCTGGAGTTGAATGTTTAAATATCAATATGGCGAGCAAAAAAGATAGAAGGTTACCACTTTTTTTCTTCTACTTTGGTGCGCTGAAATCAAATCCGCCACATAATTTTTAAAGCATCTGTTTTCAAGTTAAAATAAGACACTAAACGCAATTTACTTAGATGCAGGCGTTATCGAAAGTTTAAACGGGAATTTGCGGCGCACCCTAATATTTCCACATTCAACGACTTGTGGATTAAGCTTAATTTGACAATTCTTCTAATTTTTTTTATTTCCAAATAACAACAATATAACCAAATTGAACCCAAATAAATTGCAAAACTGATAAGAAAGTCTAAAAAATATAAATTTCAATTTAAAACCAATATCGTTATTAAGCTACCATCAGTGAAATAGCAAACACTCAAATATAGTACATAAAATATATTTTTAAAATGAGCATTCTAAAGACGTGGAACGTTCTATTGATCACAATGATCTTTGTTGTATTTGACAATAGAATTTCAGCGGTTGCAGCAGATGATCGAAATAGAAACTCAGAAGATTCTATGGTATGTATGAAATTTGCATAGGAAACTTGTAATAACAGTGAAAACAAATTTTAGGGTTTCGTAATTCATTTGTCAACACAAGACCAACTGGAAAATAAAATCTTGACGGAAGTTGACGCAAAACTTGATGAGCGGTAATAACTTTGAAACAAATGTAAATAATATTAAATACATTAAATCTTATTACAGATTAGAAAAAGCACTAGAGGCGCAAAGGAATAAATTTATGCATGAAATAGACTTCAAATTAGAGCAAAAGTAATTAATAATCTTTGATTTACTATTTATAAAGAAAAACAAAACCAATGCAACTACATTTCAGATTAGAAAAAGTATTAGAGAAATTGAAACTAAGGTGAAGACTAATAATATTTTATAAATAAAACATGCGTAAAGTAATATTTCATTACAGAACAGAAAATGAATCCCAAATGCAGAGACAACAGCTCCAGGATATTAACATAAATTTGGATCAAAAGTAAGTGTAATTAAAAAATTTCAAGTTATAGATGCTTTTTAGTGTGCAGATTACAAAAAGCGTTTGAAAGACAAGACGAACGGTAAGTTTAAATATACAGTATGTAACAATATTGAGTAAATAAAGGGACATTTTTGGGACATGAAAAAAAGCTAAAAATGGCATCAAGTGAAAAAGTATCAGCATAGCTAAGTTTCTACACATTCAGATCAATAAAAGTGGAAACAAATTTTTGAAATCACATAACTCATTCACGTTCCAAAAAGGTCTTGAAAATACCGAAATTTCGGCAAAAAATTATGATTTTTCAATTTTTTTTGGCTAAAAAGTTTTTCAAATTCCACAGTTTTTTATTTTTCCTTGAGTGTACAAATATAATGCAAAACGAATTTTTGAAATCGAATAATTTTTATTGGTACCACAAGAGGTTCAAAGTTCAGAAGTTTCGACCATAATTTATACTTCTCATACAACTTTTACTGAATTTTTGAAAACTTTTAAGCCAATTAGAGTTAAGGTTAAAAGTTTTACGTTTTTGATAAACAAAAAACGGTAGAAGTGATTTTAATATTTCAGACTTCAACTCCATATTTGTAATTTAGATTTAGGGGCATAGAAAGCATTATATATTGTAATATTTATTACACATATGTATTCAATTCCGGGATCTCGGTCTTTTGCTGAAGTCCCGAAAACCCAGAGCTAAGGCCTAAGAAATCTCTAAATTCTTACTTATTAACCCTTCTGTTGGCACCACTTTTGTTTGTCACATTGCTACCGCCACGGTCCAGCCAGACCGTCATATATGTATTTGTACTGAATTTTCAATGAAAATTGTACCAAACACTACATATTATGTAAGAATAATGTAAGGGAGTGTCGTCAGGACCGGGGTGCTGTCAGGGTCGGGGCAGTGTCGTTTTCTCCGTTATATCTCAGTGGCGTCCTTTAAGTTAATATACAGTATTGTTTGTCATGATGAATGAAAACTTTTCATGTCATTTCGAATTCAGAGTGTGAAGTGTATATATGTGTTAAGAGAAGAAAAGTGAACGCGTTCTAAAAGAAGAGTAAAAAAAATTCTTTTTAGCAGTGCTAGAAAAAGTAATTTATTAATTATTAATAACAAGCAAACACCAAAGTAAGTTAACTTAAATTGTTCGGTAAAGTTTAATAAGTAGAAATATATAGCATTTCATGGTGTTTGCATCTGTGGAATATGCAGTAAATGATGCGACGCTAAATAACGTGTGTTGTCAGGGTCGGAGCAGTGCTTGTTGTTGTTGTTGTTGTAGCGACTGTGGGGCAGGTTGCATTTGATAGAAAATAGAGAGAAAAGACAAACATAAAGATTAGAAGTTTGAACGTAAATCCAGTGCGACCGTTTCCGGTTCCATCTACAGTGATGTTGGTGTGAGAGCTGTAGGATCGGCCGGGCAATATCTTATGAATATTCTCCACCGTGCCGGTCGCGATCTCTATATTTTGTATATTTTTCCAATTTTCAACATCGAACTCAATCGTGTTTTAATTTGATTCTTAATTTTAATATAATTTATCACCGAATTAAAAACTCTGCCAAAAACTAAATTTTTAATATTTTGACTTAATTCTGGTACGATGTTTCAATTTTCATTTCTGATGACCTGAACAGCTGGAATCATGGCATCTATAGTCCAACTTTTTTTGAGACGGGTGTCGTTCTAGAGATGTGTAGTCGATTTAACTACATATCGCTACCTCTATTCTTCATTCACGTATCTCCAATTTGGCCGAAATTGAGTTTGTTTTTGCTTACATTGTATAAAATCTACGAAGAATCCAGACACCTATGAATCTAAAAAAAGTTCTCAGCGAAGAGAAGAGTGAAGAGAGAAGCTCTTAGAAAAGAGTTTACGACGACAATTGCTTAGAGTTCTGAGTATGCTATTCTTTAAAAGTATGTACCGGGATAGATATTTAAAGTCTTGAGATCCCTGGGTTGGAAAAATTTTGCATGATTGAATGGTTTAAAATGTAATCTCTAATGGATACGCAGAGAATTAATCACATAATAAATTGATTGTTCTTTTTTTATAAATTTGTATAATTTTTCAAACAAGTACGATACGAGAAACTATTTTTCTCCGATACTTTTCAGCGGTTCTTTCTGGAATCGGGTACATGCCAAAAAGCACGAATATTCACTATCAGACTTTTTCTGCTTTGCCGTAATTTTTTCTTGTAAACTTAATTTAAATTTTAGATGAAGGAATTGTATTTAATTTTTAATTATACGCTTAGAATCGAACAACGTTTGTCATCTAAACACGAAAAACTCCTTCAAGAGATGAAAAAATTATTTGAGTGGCAACAACACATCAACGATGAACACATTGAAAAACAACAAAACACAAGCAATGAGATCATCAAAAACATGAAAGAATCACTTGAAAAACAACAGCAAGCCCACGATAATCATATAGTAAACAAAATTTCGTCTCAATGTGTTACGAAAAAAGAACGATCAAGAAGCTGTGCGCAAGTAATGTTGCGCTATGAGGGTAATACAACTGGCATTTATGACTTGTACTTGCCAGGAATGAAACCATTTGAGGCGTACTGCTTGGCAGATCCCAACAAAGGAACCGCCTGGACCATAATACAAAGGCGAAAAGACAATTCCACCGATTTCTATCTCAACTGGAACGAATATAAAAATGGCTTTGGTAATTTGGACACAAACTTCTTTTTGGGCTTAGACAAAATACATGCAATGACGCAGGACAAACCGCACGAATTATGGGTCGAGTTGGAAGACTTTGAGGGTGAGAAGCGATTTGCAAAATACAGTACATTCGCTATAGGTGATGAGGATCAAAAATATGAACTTAAAGCGGAAGGATTTAGTGGAAATGCAAAAGATTCACTAGCAATACATAATGGCATGAAATTCTCAACGAAAGATATGGACAATGACATACATAATGGCGGTAATTGCGCAATTTGGTGCACGGGTGCATGGTGGCATGAAAAGTGTCTTGACAGGTAAATATTATAACCATAATAATATAAATTATAATCATATTGAAATAAACTATTTCAGTAATTTAAATGGTCGATATCTAAATGGAAATACAAGTGAGGCCGATAGAGGTGAAGGAATTGTATGGGATAAGTGGCACATATTCATTAAAATATGTTCACATGGCAATTCGCCCAAAAAATTAATGTTATATAAACTCAACTGTTAGCGAACTACTTTTATGCGACTTTGAATATATGTGGGGAAGTAAACGGACCTACGACACTGAAATACGACACAAAAATATAACACTGACGTAAAACAAGAGGACATATGAGTTTTGTTAAGTTTCGAATGGGTTCCAAGCGAAAGAAGTTTGTGCGCGGGCTTTTCATTTTTCTGCTGATTTGTTAAGTGAACTTAAAATACTATTTAATAAATATATATATGTACTCATATTTTTATATTTATAAAAATCTAAAATTATAACAGTAAAACAAATATTTAAATATTAAAAAAAAAAACAAATGTGAAAAACAATCTACATATGGGGAAAATCGCGTCAAATCGCCACCGGAAAAAAGAAATCACTCCGATTTGGTTGAAACTTGGTATACTTGTTATACTAGTGAACTAAATGTTTTATGCGAAAGGAAGGCAAGTAATATCAGCGGATTGCCAAAATGCAGGGGCGTAAAGTTTGGATTTTTTTCTCGATGACAATTTTCAAAAATTCATATGTGAGATCAAATTAAACTATAACAAAAATTCTTTAATGTTTCGAATAGGGTTTTGTCGGATCTTTTCAATAAAAATATTTAAAGTACAGTAATTTTCTTTTCTTTTTTTTTTACCAAAAAACACAAATTCAAACACATTTTCCATTTTTTCTCGCAATGCGACAATTTTGATATTTTTTACTTTACACTAAAAGAAAGCTTATGTTTTTCCCTTTAAAATGATGTATCAAACATAGTGAGCACGTGAAGTAGTCATAACAAATGAAGACTTAGAACCAGGCGCAACCAGCGCGCCGAACATACCATAGCTATTGACCATTGCACATAACTACGTTTCGTTTTCTCGTTAGATAACAATAGTTTTATTATTATCCACGATGTTATTGGGTATTTTAAGAATCTTAAGCCAAAGAATACGTTGTTATTGTCATTTATTTTTTAAAGTAAATTTTTCATATAAATATACAGTGCGTGACACAACTGTGTAAATGCTTTATATATTTTCTGAGATCAAAGATATATGTTAGTATGAAACCGTTTTGGGAAAAACCTTTTATGTTTTCATATCTTTATTAATTATGTAATTATTAAGTAGAAAAAAATTCAATATAATTTCAATTCCATTTAAGAAATATTAAATTTTTAATAAGAAGCCATTTACGAAATTGTGACGCAATGAAGCAAAATGCAATTCTATTAAAGAAAAAAGCCTTGTGATTTAATTGAAAAATTTACTTTAAAAAATAAATGACAATAACAACATATTCTTTGGCTTAAGATTCTTAAAATACCCAATAATATCGTGGATAATAATAAAATCATACATGCAAAGAAAAAACGTTTATCGCCCGTTTGTGGAGAATATATTACTTTTACGCTGAACAAAAACGTTTCTGAGGAACGTTGCCGTGTTTGCAAAAACCAAAACCGTTTTCTGCAAAAGATTAACAATTTTATGATGAACGAAAATTCGTTAACGATAAAATTAAGGCAATTTTCTTTCCTGGCAAATGAAAAAACGTTTCTGCTAAACGAAAGTCCACAACTCTCTTCTCTTTTTATTTTCGTTTTCCTCTCATCTCGCTCTCGTCGCAAATAGAAGCAGCAGCGACGCTTACATTCAAACTCCACACAACAACAAATCAACACAACATAACGGGAAGTATCATTTGTCAACGCATTATTGAAGAATTTTAATTGTGCATTGAAATTATTTCATCACATTTCTTTTTGTCTATAAAAAAGTGCGTGGTGTTTATAAAAAACAAATAAAAGTGTGTGATTTATAACAAATAGTACAAAAATTGTAATAATATAATTTTATGTAAATTTCATAGACTTTTTCTAGTTTTTAAACAGAAAATTTTATTTAACCAAAGACCATAATAAAATGCCAATGTACATATGAAAATTGTTTTTGCTTTCTTTTTTATATTTTTCAGGGAAATATTGCATTTTATTGCAAACGTTTTTAGTTCATCGTAAAAGAATGGAACCGTTTATGATGAATAAATGTTCGTTCATGGCAACCGAATACAGTCGTTTATGATAAATAAATGTTCGTTCATCATGAAAACATTCCATGAACGAAGTTCGTTTAGTGAAAATTTCGTTTCTGAGAAACGAATTTTTTCTTTGCGTGTAGTTATCCAACGAGAAAACGAAACGTAGTTATGTGCAATGGTCAATAGCTATGGTATGTTTGCTGCTCACCACCGTTCCGGGAGTTCGGCGCGCTGGTTGCGTCCGGTTCTAAGTCTTAATTTCTTATGACTACTTCACGTGCCCACTACGTTTGATACATCATTTTAAAGGGAAAGGCATAAGCTTTCTTTTAGTTTAAAGTAAAAAAATATCAAAATTGTCGCATTGCGAGAAAAAATGGAAAATGTGTTTGAATTTGAGTTTTTTGGTAAAAAAAAAAAATTGCAGTACTTAAAATATTTTTATTGAAAAGATCCGACAAAACCCTATTAGAAACATTAAAGAATTTTTGAAAATTGTCATCGAGAAAAAAAGTCCGAACTTTACGCCCCTGCATTTTGGCAATCCGCTGATATTACTTACCCTCCTTTCGCATAAAAATTGATGCGTGCAAGGCACGCAAGATATTTACTGTGTAAACAGTTAAGCCAACTGAATGCCATATACATAAGCTCACATATGTATAGCCATTTATAGGGATTTAATGTATAATCTATATGCTTAGGTAAATAATTCAAATTAAAAGAATTCTTAAATAAAGTTAAAAATTTATTAGATATCATTATCTTTTATATATGTAATAGCCCAATTCACTATAAATTGCAAATGGCCTTGCATCAATGCAAATGCAAATTTTTGTTCCATATCGCATGTATTTGTTGTTGTGATAGCAGAAATATTTTGCATTCGCACCAAATCATGAATAGGGCTGATATGTTGTAGTTTAATACAATTGCAAAAAATCGCCAACACACACAGAGATAGATGTACTCTTGGCTACGTAACTTTTGCAAATGTCAAGCTATGACGCTAAGATTTAGAGGGAATATCAACAACAGATGTACCAACTTAACAAAAAAACAGAACTCAAGTCGGAAAGATGGGAGCGCCACACAGCGGTTATCCCGGGAAATTTTTTGATCAGGGTGGTATATCACAAGTTAGGATCAGTTTAGCAAAGTGGCTGTAAAATTAATTTTGTTGCCCCTAATATGAGAAGTTGTATAGCCTTCTTTTTTAGATTTACTAAAATGTTTTCATCTGTGCTAAAAATTTCATCCCAAAATATTAGCAATTTAAATTTGTAAAGAATTAAATAGGCACAACAAGGAGAAAACCCCAAAAAAGGCATTTATTATTAGAAAAAAGGCACCAAAAATATAAAAATCAGTGACTAATCAGTGAAAAAAGGGAAATTTTTGTTTTTTAAAAAAACACGCAAAATTAGTAACTTTGCTCAAAGTATCACAAATAAGTAGCAAAGAAATTCAAAGTTGAAAATCAATTTCTTTACCCAGGTAAATACTAACAGCGTAAGGGAGGATTAGTACAGTTGGGCACAACACTTTAAATCTCCATTGCATTAAAAAAAGTACAAACTAGCTCCTGGTTGTTCCTGGTTGCACCATAAAAGAAGAAGAGAAGCTCGATAAATATATGCAAAAACTAGAAACTAATTTCTTTGGCTCTTGGGAAACGATTATAAATCAAACTCAAAAGCAATATTGGCCATACAGACAGATTCTTAAACATTTCCATGCCTGTCTTCATTCATCTTGTTAACCCTTATGATATTTATTAAATAGATATGGTTATATCTGTTGTCATTGTCAAACCTTCAATAAAATCTAACAAAAAATATTTAATTTTATTGCACTATATTTACTACACATTTCGTGTAAATCTGTATTGTGATTTCATAATTTTAAATAAAAAAGTATTTAACAAAATAAAATGACATCAAAAAGTTAATTATAATTACACCATAAAATCCTTTGTTGAAAATTTCATCCAACCAATGCCAACAAAAGCAAACAGACAGACAGCAACACCTTAAATTTGCGGCCAATTCTGATGTTGGCAAAAAAGTTGAACTTTTGGGATAATGCCACGATGTGGAAGAAAGCATGAGCTAATTAAGTAATTTTCTAACTTAAGATGTTTTGTTGTGCGTGTGATTGACAGATTTAAGAAGTTTTTGACGATAATTGTTTTACTTCATAATTAGTGTACAATGGCAAACTAATTAACTGTCAAAATTTGTCGAATAAGTAACAGAAAAGATTGTGGTTGCAGAGGAAACTTCTGCTTATTTTTTTTTTTTTTTTTTACCTCAAATAAAAAGTTTAATACAGTTTTATTACAGCAGCGTGATAACAAGCTCCAAAGTAAATTTCGCTAGCTGTAAAATCTTTTTCTTTTGTTGTATTAAATTGTATTGAATTGACAGTTGAACTGAAGTGACGGAAATGCTAATGGCGTTCCTAACTATGTACATATATCCGGTAATGGAAGTATTACTTATAGAAATATATATATGTTTTCATTGTTTTTTGGGTATTAATTGGCATGAATTTTACTCTAATCACTTCAATTAATTTCAGTGGAATATTGGTAACCATTGTTGATGTCTCAAAGAATTTTCGAAGTGTTCAAAATGTTCAATAAACTAAAATCCATTGATGAAATAAAGCTATGCTCTGGTCAAATCCCCATGGTATAAATTGATCCACCAATGGTCTCCAAAATTAATTGAAAGTTTATTGAAATGATTTTAATTTTGAGAAATTTGTAGGATAAAACAATACGTTATCGAACATTGAGAAATTACTCGAAAGCCAGGAATATGAAAGCAAAGTGAAACTTGAAAATTTGATACACAAAATCGAAGTACTCAAGATCTTATAACTCTAATTTAAAATATATAATATAAATATAATTATGAGGGTTTCAGGCATTTATTCAAGCATCTGGTATTGATTTTACTTAATTATTTTTCAAAATGGAAACTTTCCAATGGGGTTGTACACATAATACGTCACTCGATTTTTGGACATTTTAGACTTCACCTTCTCCTACTTCTCACAATGTCACAAGCCTTAAACTATCCCCTACTTATACATAACATGTTTCGATTCCCTAACATAATTTTTTGTGAACGTGAAATTTTCAAAGTATTTTAATTTAGTTTTTAGGTTGTCACGCTATTGGTCCATTCACAATAAATTGATATATTTGATTTCCAGGTTCGCCAGCGATAAAAATGTGGCGCGAGTTAAGTGCTTGTGGGGAGATGGAAAAAACTCGGTAAAATCAAAAATGCAGAAAAATGGGTAACGTAACGCAAAGGGCAACCCCCACCTCCTTCCGTCTTGTCACACTTAGTTACAATTTTGAATATGCTGGGTCTCCATCTTGTGCAGCTTTTTATACCACCAATAGTTTTCTGGTTACGGAAAGACAATTTCTGCAAAATAAATTGAAATTTGACCAAATCACAGTAGTGGAACCGGTAAGAGCAAATGGGGGGCTGCAGCCGTTAAAAAATATGTTATATAAAGCGCTATTATTCGATTTATGATCTTACTAGGTAAACGTACATGAAATCAATGGTAAGGTTTTCGAGAGAAATATTGTCCGTCAAAAAATAGATGGGGTCTCTCAAAATCAATAATAATACCATTTAAAAATCAATAGCAAACTTTGGAAAAAAATTTCTACCCCAAAGAAGTAGTTAAGATCAGCTAAGATCTTGGCCATCGAGGTCAAATGTTTCTTTTTTTTGGTTTCTTTTAAATAGAAAATAGTTCAAGTTGAATGCACAAAGTTGCCTACTTAGCCGATTTTTTTCGGAATGATTCCGATTAGTAGAAGCAAGTTCCGCTTTCCCGAAGTGGACAACAATATTTCTTTGCTTTTTGCCTTGTATTCCGATTTTTAGTTTCGATTCCAAGCTTAACAAACTATACAGTGAAACAAATTTCAAGTCTTTTTTAGCTCTGAGTTTATGTGGTTGGTGGATTCGACAAGATTTGTTCCGTTGAAAAGTAATTAAATTAGTCATAATAATATTTTTTCGGTTTTGTTGTTGTTTGTAATCAACCCGCGTTTCATTTGTACTATATTTATATTGGCGATGACACCGTGCGACAACATTTTTCGCACATTAAAAAATCCATATATTGTAAAACTTCATACTCACTTTTTCCTAAAACGTCATAATTTCATAAACTTGAAATCTTAAAGGATATAGAAGATTCTAAAAATTTATTTAAATACTTGAATTCAACATAAGATTTCAATATGATTATAAAATGAAAGAGGACAACTTTACAATTTAATACAGGGACGGAAAATAACTGCTATAAAATTTTTTGTGATGGAAAACGTTACCCAAAATTAAGAATTTTTTTATAAAAATGACTTCTTAATAATTATGCAATATAGCAAGAATAATTTTATTTATTGTCAATAATTATTATTTCATAAGAAATATTTTTTGCGTTGATAAATAAGTATTATGAATAAGAACAATTTTTTACGTTGCCGGCAACTTTTATTTTGTAAGAAATATTTTTTGCGTTACGTTTTTACGTCATAACTATTTTGAGTGAAAAATATTGAATGTTTCTAAGTCGATTGTTCATGAAAATTATATGGAGCACTTTTGGTTCGTGGCCTAATCAACTTTTTGAAGCCATTGTTACCAGGTCTTTTGTTTTGGCCGTCAAGGACAAAATAAATTATTATCCAAATGAACACCAAACAAATTGTTTTTTTAATGTTTTTTTTTTCAGAAACAAATGCTTCCACTTTAAATGGCCTTAATATATATTTTTTCTGAATTCATGTGAATTCTTTATTGTAATAACTTTTTTTATACAAGGAGGAAGCATCGAAAGCCACTGGTGGTGTGAAATTTTGACCCACTAAACCACCTCGATGCCAAAACGGTGTAACCCTCCTGGAGCACCTACTGGTAATACGTCAGACGGCCGATGTGAGCACAAACGCTCAAGCGTCAGTCAATTGTCATTCTGTCAAAATGTCTGCATCTTTCTGACTCTGTATTTATCTTTTCCTCACCGGCAACGTAAAAAATTTTTCTTATAAAATAAAATTTACTGGCAACGAAAAATATAATTCTCATTTGTAATACTTATCAAGCAACTGAAACAATATTTCTTATAAAATAAAAGTTACCGGCAACGTAAATAATAATTCTCTTTCCTAATACTTATCAAGCAGACGACCTCGATAGTCTAGTGGATAGTGCACTTGACTTTCATCCAGACGGTTGCGGGTTCGATTCCCGTATTGGTCTGGTGGTTAATTCTCATAAACTTCTTATATTCACTATCGATATGAAGTAGATGAGAATTATAAGAATGTGTACAAGTACACACCTTGGTTGGTAATGGCAAGACCACCGAGCTGATAAAAAATTGCCACATAGCCGTTCGGAATCGGCGTTAAACTGTAGGTCCTACCATCGCCACTGTGGTCTAGTGGAAGAGTGCCAGACTCTTGTTTCTGGAGACCCGAGTTCGATTCTCGGCTTGGGTATGTTTCTTATCTATCTTTCTTTCTCTCTTCCTTTCTTTCTTTCTTGGGGCTTTGGTACAAAAGATCTTATAGGTCGCAGTGCCTGACTTTCGATTCGTCCTTCCTTCAAATAATAATAATAATACTTATCAAGCAACGTAAAAAATATTTCTTAATAAATAATAATTATGGTCAACGAAAAATATTTATTAGGAGACTATGAAAATTAAATGTAGAGGTTAATTTTCAAAGTCATGACTTAAGTTCATGTCAATTTCGTATAATTACAATGGGGAAAAAACAACAACATAAGTGTATAGAACGGTAGTGGTAGTTTCTTTCAATATCTCTATTCAGTGAAGATATTTGGAATCAAATCCGTAATTCTGAGTTATGATTTCAAATATTAGTAGCTTATATAGGATATTGAAAGATTAAGAACTATCACTAAGATCACTGCTGAGGAATAGTGGCGGATTCCGAAACGGCCGTCTGATTTGCCCGTCTCTATATACATTGTTGTTGTGATGACTACATTTGTTCATTAAGCCTGAAAAATATTTATGTTATATTGTAATAGTTATATTGCAACATTTTTCATGAAAGACTTATAACTGATACGTTCCTGATTTAATATATAACATTTTTTCGATTTATCTGGACAAAATGATATTATATTTGCTCTTTTAAGCTTTTTTCTTTTAAAATTCTTGAAGATTTCTAACAAACTCTAGAGGTCGAGTGTACCTAGAAGTCGAGTATACTTTTTTTTTTTAAATGAAAATCCACTATATAAAAATCCGATGAATATTGGTAAATACTGATGCCTACATTTATTCCTTTAAATTTATCTGGCAACGCCAAAATTCTTCAACAACCAGTTGTTGTGAATCAGTCATCTGACATTCAATAATATTGTCGTTCTTGTCATATATTTCATAAATTTTGGAATGGGATTTCATTACAACCATCCACTGGTATTACAAATAGTTGTATATACAGTAGTTGTCCTGACCGCTGTTTACCTGGAATATCTAATTTACCTTAACCTAATTGTAGAAATCTTTCACATACATACATACTAACATACTAGTTACTTTTAAGCTAAAGAAATACCACTTTGTCTTAACTTCATAGAATTTGATTTTTCCTTTTTTCACTTTCAACATAATAAGTACATAAATTTTATTGCACTTTTTATTTACTTACACTAGCAACAATAACACTTATGCGCCCAAAAAAAAAAAAAACAAACAAACACATGCATGCATCGTAAAAATCACCAATGCCACCAACCAGGGCCGTAGCCAGAAATTTTTTTCGGGGGGGGGGCGGGGGGGTTGGTGGGAAAGGGCGGTTTTCATTCGAAGAAAATATTCATAAATAGTTTTTATCAAACTGATTTTTAAATCAATGATACATTTGATGGACCCTATAAAATTAAAATTTTAGGAAAAATTTTCCGATTTTTTTTAATCTTAACCTCAAAAAAATGGCCAAAAGTGACAAAAAAATTCACAGAATAATCAAATTAAATTTTTTGAAATAAATATTATTCAATGTGCATTCTAGTGCATTTTTTTTATCGTGAGTGACAAAATTTCATTAACTCATTGACTTCCCACTTCTGATGATGTACCCAACGTCAAAAAAATTACCAAAAATAGTAGAGGCTAATTTTTTTCAAATGATCATCATTGGGAATTTGAGCCATTATCAATGATAAGGAACCCGGATGAGGTTGGCTTATATTCCCTAAATTCGTGAAGTCACAGCATTGAAAGAGATCTTTCTAGTCGTGGTGCTCTGAGCAATAATGCGTTAAAAAATTAATTTTAAGATTGGTTTTGCTAATAAGATGGAGTTTTTGCAAAAGAATTTTTCACGTTGAACACGAATCTGAGGTCAAAAACTTCCCATTACGTCACGTTTTAGGAAAACAATGGGGTTCAAGCAAGTCTTATTTTACAAGGATCCGATAATTTTTTCTGTTTTTATTATTTTTTAAACTTTTCAAACTGATTCAGGACGAAACCTTAAATCAAAAACAGTTACTGACCCAGAAAAACTATGAATGCAGGAGTGCTCAATATCAACTTCTCTTTTTGAATCCGTAGTCAAACCGCATGTCGAAGAAAACAAATCGGATTTGATCGCTTAGTGTAACTAAGATTTCAAATTTATTTTTTATATTTGACTTTTTAGATAAAAACCGATGGAAGTAAAAAATATCTTTAAATAGATTTTATTTTGACTTTTTTTCCATCCATTAGCAATTAATCTAAAAAATTAGAATAAAGTTTCCATATTTCGGGGGGGGGGGGGAGGTCAGAACCCTCAAAACCCCCCCTAAATACGGCCTTGCCACCAACAACGACACCGACTCCACGACCACTACATGGAACCATTAAAACAGACAGAGAAGCAGACAGTTGAGAAAGAATAGGGCATAACTACTCGTAAAGAAGCAGCTGAAGTACATAAAAACAAAGCACACTCACACACACATAGACACAGAGGCACACAAAGAGAAAAGAAATGTGAAGTCCGTGAATTTAGCGCCCTACTACTCGCCTCGCTCAACTTCCTTCCGGTCGAGTGAACGCGTGGCGTTTTGCTTATGTGACTCGTTTCCTGTCTTGATGTTTCTTCTTGTTATTACTCTGCTGCTACTTTTTGTGACTGTTTCTTAGTTTGGTTTTGTTGTTCTTGGTTTTATTTTTGGTTTTTCGAAATGTGGGCGCTAAAACATTGTACTAGTATTTATAGACATCATATATGTATCTATATATGTATGTTGTTGTTATTGTTATTGTTGGTGTTACTGGTGTATTTTTTGCTGTTTTGTGTAGTAACTTTAATGGTGTTATTGCATATACATGAATGTGTACAGATGTGTGTATGTTCATTCATTTTTATTTTATTCTTGTCTTTTTTCTCCTGTTTTTGTTATGTTTTTTTTTTTTTGTTCATCTGTTTTGGACGTGAATAGTGCTAATGGAAAAACCAATCCAGCATGAATTAATGGCTCATAAAAAAAAAGAAAAGTAGCAAAAAAGAAAAAAATCCAGAAAGTATCATTTATACGTGAGTATGTAAGAAATTGAGTGAAAAGATGAAAATTTTGTTTTACTTGTAGTTAGCGTTTTGCAAAGCAAAAGCCAACATGTGAGTATTTAACTAGTCTGTGTATATTTGTTAGGAGTTCACAATATTTGTTTTAAAAAATAACATTTAAAAAAGATTAAACTATTGAAAACCGAAGTAAATTATTTCACAGTTATTGAGAACGCAGTAAAACAATTCATAAAATTTAATTACGAACTTGAATAAATTCTTATTGAAAAAACAGATATATGAAATTACACAATTGCATGAGCTCAGATCTCTAAAAAACGTGTACAAGAAAACCGATCAAAAAGCATGAGAGTAGTTAACGAATTAAAAAAGATTGCCCGGGTGCTCGGCACAGTTACAAATCAAAAATAGAAAATTTTTCTACGCGCCACCACCTCTTAGCTGGCAATGCCGAACCAAATCTAAAAAGGTAAGGTCGATTGTTACGTTCAATCTAGAATGATTAAAGTTAAAAAAAAACATCCCTTAACCGATAATATTAACCTTAGACACAAACATTTGTGTAGGTAGAAAAGTTGTGGCGATTTTTGGAAAAATGGGGTTTAGGTCCCCATTTTAAAGAGGAAGGATAGAAGATGGAGGGAAAGTGCATACACAAGAATTGTTTATCTCCTTATGCATAACAACTTTGCTTCAGACTTTAAATTCGTATCTGTTGAAATAAATAAATTCCTTAATAGCCCCTGAAGACCCCAATTTTCCAGCTTCAGGTCCATATTCTGGGAGAACTGTGAGATGTGATGGAAAACTGAATACGCAATCGTGATCAGCGACCTCAAATTATTATAAAACTGTAGGAAAATCTCACGCATAAAATTTTTGTTGCACTGTGAAATTAACGTTCGCCCTTTCGTCCTTTCTGAGATTTTTTTTGGATTGCATATTTTCATTCAGAGAGAACTAAAATGCTAATTTTTTTTTATGTTTTAGACAAGTCAACACGACATTTGAGTTCCGAACCTTTCCAACCTTGCTTTAAAATTATTGGGCGCTGATCTCGAGGATGTAGCCACTAGTATTTCAAAATAATGATAAAATCACAGAAAGGCTTTCCAAACATAATGTACCTCGTTAAACTCATATTGAACTAAGAATTAAGATTTGAATTTAAAAAGTTTGCAATATTTTTTACCTTTTCTCTAAAATATACAGTAGATTTCCGATTTAACGAACATTCGTTTCTACGAAAACCGCAAATAGCGAACAAGCAAATTGTTTCCATTGAGTATATTAAATAATGAACAAAAGAAATTTTGCTGTACTCAGTTTAACGAACAATAAACAAGATCAGAGTGTTTCTGCAGAATGAAACATTTTAAAAACAGAATATAAATGTATCATCTCATCATACAGACAAAGAAAAACAATTGTAATAAGAACAGTTATGTCAAAAATTTTTTTAATTTTTTGGCATTTTTTCCTTAGCAAAACCCCCATCAGCATTACGACTTCGGTGCTCACCGGGCACTGCATAATGGGGAGACATACTGCACGACTAGGACTGCCATTCAATGACTTCTGTCGGGGCTGCGACTCTGAGGAGGAGGAAGAAACAGTCCTCCATTTCATGTGCGAATGCCCGTCCCTGGCCAGGAGGAGACTAAAACTCCTGGGCTCACCTTTCTTCACTAGTCTGTCGGAGCTATCATCCGTAATTATTAAGGACATAGCCAGATTCATTATGGAATCCTCATGGTTCTCCAATCCGTAAATGGAAGAGTCGCACCGTACTGTGGTATCACAATGAGCCTAAATGTGCTTAAGTGTGCTTTCAAGCAGAAGGCTGCCACTCCAACCTAACCTAACCTAACCTTGGCATTTTTTAGTCATTTGATTGTCTTTGCTTGAAGTGTAAACACATTAACCCTTCGGCGGGCGCGCCGCTGCACATTAGCCGCAAATTGTTTATTTTTTGTTTTTAAAATACAAATCATAGTAGCTGACCGCTGCCACTCAAGTGATTTTGTAAGTTTTGAGATGCAGAGTGGTTTACCATTTGCATTACATAGTTTAGCTGCTATTTGTGTTTTAAAATTTGTTATCTCACTTGTAATAAAAAAATTCAAATGCAACTTGATGAAATTTTTTCAAAGTTCAAACGATGATGAAAAAACATTTAAAAATAAATGCTTAAATATATCTAAATATCACTAGAAAGCAATGAATTGTTTTATTTTAATGATTTTTTTGCTATAAGAAAAATTGCAGTGCAGCTTAATTGCCGCGGCGCACCCTCTCGTGTAGCTTTTCAGAGCGCGCCCTCCGAAGGGTTAAAAAATTAATTCACAATGTACTATTTCTAGTAATTTCAGTCACTTTAATTAAAGGTATGGGCTAATAGATTTTAGTACTCGGTTTAGCGTAAAATCGATTTAATGAATTGGCCAGGCAACAATTGTGTTCGATAAATCGGAAAACTACTGTAGTTTAATACCAAATGAAGAAAAAAAATTTTACACGAAATATTTAGAAAAATCTTTAGAATTTGGGATCATCTATTTTTCGCTTTACAGTGATTTTAATTTATCAGAAAGCAGATAATCTGTGACGAAAAATTATTTATGCGGAATGCTTAGACATTCACAAATAACAATTATTTTTAATTTTATCCAATATATTGGGAGTATGAATGTATATGTAAACTCGGACATTTATGGTGAAAAGTGATTATAAATTTATTCTTTAAAGTATTGCCCATCGTTAGTCACAACCTTTTCCCATCTTTCTAGTAGCATACGGATTCCGCAACGAAAGAACTCCTCATCTTTTGAGGCTATCCACGAATCGACCCATTTTTTGAGCTCTTCGAAAGAACGGAAGTACTGTTCAGCCAGGCCATGTGTCATCGATCGGAACAAGTGGTAATCAGAAGGAGCAATATCTGGAGAATACGGCGGGTGGGGTAGCACTTCCCATTTGAGCTTGGATCCATGGATGTTCGGCTTTGCCGTTGATGTTGATGCATATCCGGGCGGTCCCCATGATTTTTTACGCTTTGGGTTATCGTAACGTATCCACTTTTCATCGCCAGTTACAATACGATGCATAAAACCCTTTCTTTTCTGTCGTTCAATCAGCAGTTCACATGTGAAAAATCGTCGTTCGACGTCTCTCGGCTTCAATTCGTACGGCACCCAATTTCCTTGCTTTTCAATCATTCCCAATGCTTTTAATCGTTTAGAAATAGTTGATTGATCAACTCCTAAAGATGCGTTCTTGTTGCGTTTGACATGAATCTCCTTTGAGTAATGCCTTCAATTCTTCATCTTCGAACTTTTTTGGGTCACCTGAACGTTCCCTGTCTTCAACATCAAAATCACCACTTTTGAAACGGGCATACCACACCTGACACATTCTAACGTCTATAGCACAGTCAGGATAAGCTTCAGTGAGTAAACGATGTGCTTCAGTTGCGTTTTTCTTTAAATGGAAGAAACAAATTAAAACTTCCCGCAAATGTTGTTTTGTTGGCACGAAATTCGACATTTTCAGCTATAGTAAAACACTTTTGTAAAATTATGAAAATTATTTGACAGATCAATTCTTATAGTATTTTTGGCGCTCTTCGAGATTGAATAGCTGTCAATGTCAAAAAAATGGCGCGTATGATAGATATGAAGTTAATCACAATTACGAGTTTATACATTCAGACTCCCAATAATATCTTTTTGTCAAGCTTAACTAGGAATTCAGTATCTTTGATATGAGAGCCTGATCACGCAGGTATTCCAGGCACTTTATATGAAGCCAAACCATTGAGGGGCATTCCTTCTATCTACCACCTGCAGAGCCGTTTGCTAGGAAACCAAAAACTTCTTCCAGAAACTCTTCAGCAATTCAATTTAATACCTTGAAAAGAAGTAAAGTTTTCTTTCCACTAATTGGTTATTAACTTTTTTCATCTCGTATGAAATAATAAATGTACAAACCTCAATCTCTGCAAAATTCAATTATAGTTTTCATTATTTAGCATATTTTGCCATTTATAGTTTCTAAGGTTTAAAATCGCTCACGGTTAAACTCATTAATTAAATGCACGATGGTTGACAACAGCAACAACAATATCTTTACAGGATTATATATATATAATATGAATAAAAGCAGCAATAGAACTTATGTAAATAACAAGAAGAAGGCATTACATTACGCAATCCATTTATAGTGGTGGTGCTGCCAATGTAATCAACTTCATTATTACATTGACAACGTGGTTTCTAAGTAAAATTCCCCTAAGGATATTCGGTAGATTACATATAAACACACACACACACACACTTACAGCACAACTGAAAAGGACATGAAATAAGTATATTTTCAAATATAAAACACTAATTTTAACTCTAAATCTGTGTACATACATATATATATATATATATATATATATTTACATAACCTCCTTTATATGTGTACATGTGTGAGTATGTATATGACTGTAAGCTAAATGAACTTAACCTCAACTTATACGGTTTTCATCACAGACATAATATTGTCATTAAGATAGCTTGTTGTTGTTTTCACATTGCTGTTTTTGTTGCTCAGGGTTTCTCATTTAACTAATAAAGTTTAACATATTTTGCCCCTTTGGGATTGAAATGAAAATTAAGGTCAATACAAAAGTTTGATAGCAAACTCAAAACCAAATATAACAAAACTAAAGTAAAACAACAAAGGTACAAGGATTGGTAGATAAAAATATATAAAGTTTGCGTTCCTTACATTTTATTATCGATTGATGTAATGCAATATGTGGTAAGTGACTAGATGAAAGGTGCACGAAGAGAATAAATGAACGAATTTATCTTAAATTGGAAAAAACAATGTACGAAATAAGAATAATATTGGGTTTCGGAGCTATGCATGTGTGTACAACAGAAAACACCAGAGCATGAAAGTTGAAATGTTTTTATTTTATAGAAATTTTTATTCCAAAGAGTAATTCTGTATTAAATCGAATACATTGATATGAGTGATACTATATAATATATGATATAAATTAAAGTATGTGATTCTTGTAAAAAAAAATTTATATTCAAGAAACGAGCAAAAAGGTTTTCTATTTAGAAACGAATTTTGAAATTGTGAAATAAATTTCAGTTTCAAATTCAATTAAAAATACTTAACAATTTAAAGCACATTTCGTTTTGCTTTCTTTGTCAGAAGCACAAATTCATATACATAAATAAACAGTTTTTGTATTTCTTATTGCCCGTCATTTATTTTATTGCCCTCTTTTAGGCGCACTATATTTTTTCCACTCATACACGCACACGAAGCAGCACAGCGTCACACGCATGAAGATTAATGTCCATGTAAAAGAAAAAAAACAAAAAAAAAGGAAAAATAAAATTTAAATAGCTGCTTTATGCGTATTGGCACACAAAAACAAAAGCAAACAATAGAAATAAAAACAACAACAACAATATCAGCATACAAAGTAACTTGTCCATTAAAATTTAAAAGCACTTTTCACAAAAAACCAACATCAACACCAATACTACTATACATTAGGGTGTAGCATTTTTCAACAAAAAGCATTAGCAATGGGCATAACCTTTGCGGAATGATGACGTGATCACGAATTAACTAAAGAAACGGTTTTGAAATGACGGTAACCATTGCCAGTATGACAAAAAAAACCCTTTTTGGTGGCAAGTATGAATGAAATTAGATTTGAATGCAATTTTCAAATCTATAGTGACAACAATTGAAAAAAATTGGGCAGCAATCAGCCATTTCCATCATCAGCTACAAAAGTATTGTTAGCAAAATTCAAAAACTTCACAATGAGTAGGTACAAGAAGGCAATCTTATTTTGTTGATTTCAGAGAAACTGAAAATAAAATCAAAATTTTCAAAGTTTGAATGGGTGTTTCGAGAGAACCACTTCACCAATTTGAATCAAATATGACTCAAAACTTACGAAATTTTATTTGTTTTTGAATTCTTCTAGAGCACTTCTTATGTTTTCCCTAAAAAAATATTAGAAAATCGACGATTTATTCATAATTGCCTCCAAAAAAATCGTTTTTGTCGTATAGTGGCAGTGGTTACTGTCATTTAAAAACCGTTTCTCTAGTTAATTCAAGATCACGGGATCATTCTGTAAAGGTTATAGCCATAGTCAATGCTCTTTTGTAATATTTTCATATTTTTGCGACACCCTAATATACATACTACCAAAACAAAATTAAAAAAAAAAAACCATCACATTCCACATAGGCAAATGTTTTCTTACAAAATTTTCATTACATTTTCTTTCAATTTTTTTTTTTTTTTTTTTTTGGGTATTATATAAAACAGATTCTTTTTTTTTTTTTTGTGGCACTAAACCAAAACAAAAAGGTAGCATCTTAGACATTTAGTAAAGTAATAAAAATAAAAAGTATCTGTTTTTTGTTTTTTTTTTTTTTTTTTTTTTATTTTCTCCTACAGTTTCCAAAAATGAAATGTAAACATTTGTAGGTAGGTAGGTTGATGTGTGGGTGTTTTTATTTTAAAGGTAGCAATGAAATAAGTGAAAATGGTCAGAACCACTTAAAAATTTCAGTATGAGATTATTATGTGAAACATTTAAAGTGAAAACAAAGTGAAAAGTTACATACCAAATAAATAATTTATATAACTAACTATTTGAAGAGCATTGAAACATGTTGTAAAGAAAACTTGTTTGTATTAGTTAGTAAATATATAGCGGTCTATGTACGTTAATAATCGTTTCCTTAAACAACAAATTTAAAACATTAACACACAAGTAGGTGTGTAAACAATTGACGAAAGGTTACTCATACGGCAAAGTGTACTACCATACGTGGATGAAAGAAAAACAATGTTTTTTATATATAAATATATATGATTTCCTTTAACTCCTGTTGGATCGTAGGGCCATAAGTAGATGAATAAAAAAAGTATTTTTTTACGAAACCGTTTTCTTATTGGGAGTATGAATGTATAAACTCGTAATTGTGAATAACCTTATATCTATCATACGTGCCTTTTTTTGACATTGACAGCTATTTAATCTCGAAGAGCGCCAAAAATACTATAAGAATTGATCTGTCAAATAATTTTACAAAAGTGTTTTACTATAGCTGAAAATGTCGGATTTCGTGCCAACAAAACAACATTTGCGGGAAGTTTTAATTTGCTTCTTCCATTTAAAGAAAAACGCAACTGAAGCACATCGTTTACTCACTGAAGCTTATCCTGACTGTGCTATAGACGTTAGAATGTGTCAGGTGTGGTATGTCCGTTTTAAAAGTGGTGATTTTGATGTTGAAGACAGGGAATGTTCAGGCGGCCCGAAAAAGTTCGAAGATGAAGAATTGAAGGCATTACTCGAAGAAGATTCATGTCAAACGCAACAAGAACTTGCAGAATCTTTAGAAGTTGATCAATCAACCATTTCTAAACGATTAAAAGCATTGGGAATGATTGAAAAGCAAGGAAATTGGGTGCCGTACGAATTGAAGCCGAGAGACGTCGAACGACGATTTTTCACATGTGAACTGCTGATTGAACGACAGAAAAGAAAGGGTTTTCTGCAACGTATTGTGACTGGCGATGAAATGTGGATACGTTACGATAACCCAAAGCGTAAAAAATCATGAGGACCGCCCGGACATGCATCAACATCAACGGCAAAGCCGAACATCCATGGATCCAAGCTCATGCTGTGTATTTGGTGGGATATGAAAGGTGTCGTCTATTATGAGCTGTTGAAACCGAATGAAACGATCACTGACGACCGCTACCGACTACAATTGATGCGTTTGAGCCGAGCATTAAAGGATAAGAGGCCAGAATATAAGAATAGACACGACGAAGTTATTCTTCAGCACGACAATGCTCGGCCGCATGTTGCAAGGTAAGTAAAAACAAACGCTGAAATGGAAAGTGCTACCCCACCCGCCGTATTAACCAGACATTCCTCCTTCTGATAACCACTCGTTCCGATCGACGACACATGGCCTGGCTGAACAGCACTTCCGTTCTTTCGAAGAACTCAAAAAATGGGTCGATTCGTGGATAGCCTCAAAAGATGAGGAGTTCTTTCGACGCGGAATCCGTATGCTACCAGAAAGATGGGAAAAGGTTGTGGCTAACGATGGACAATACTTGAAAGAATAAATTTATAGTCACTTTTTCACAATAAATGTTCAAATTACGAAAAAAAATACGAGTTTATACATTCATACTCCCAATATATTTTTCCTAACGATTGGGAAACATTTTCAAATAGTTAAATTTTATACATCGAATATTTTAAGCCTAGGCTACGCAGTATATATATTTTTTAAATATAGACATTTTGGAATTGTTTAGGAATTTTAATTATATGATTAAAATGTTTTTCAATCGCTCACAATTTTTACAATATTTGTCCAAATACACTAAATTTTCTGACGATTTCCCATATTTTTAAAACTTGGTTTACTCTCTATGGAAATTAAGTTTTCCTATGGGTCACCAGTAACCCTAAAGTTCGCCATGCAAACTTTTAAAAAACTTGTTATTTTAAAAATGAATTTTAAAAGTTTCACCGTCCGGACTCAATTTTGCCTTATCGCTTGCGGTCAAGAACGGGAACAATAATGCAATATGTTGCCTCACATTAAATAGTATCTTTTTTTTTACATAAGTACCGCAGAAATCCAAATCTTATCCGGTTATTCCTCCCCCCCCCCCGCCCCCGCGGGACTATAGTTAAGTATTACTTCGCGAGGCGTCAGATTTATCTGACACGATAAATATGACGCTGGACATGAACAATATTTACCGTCATCTATCGAAGTAGTTTTTACTGCTTTCGATGCTGGTTGACGGTTTTGTAGCGCAAACCAACTAAATTGGCCATTAATCTGATGTGAAATATTCTGAATGGAACCTACGAAGCAATTTAGAGCTCATCCTTAAAAATTGTACGAGTGTTTTTTATATGAACAGAGCTTTAAAATAATTATTTAAATCAATTCTAATTAGTATCTTGACAATAAGAGTAGATATTTGTTTGCTACAGAAGAAATGACGACAGCTACAAAATCGAAAAGGGCTGCCGAAGAAAATAGATAGGAGTCCGCAATGATAACACTGTGCTAGTAGCAGACGAGAGACATATCGTTTCTAACTAATTCGGGGTCAAGGAACTCAGTGGTGATAACCGTTTTTCCCCCCTATCAGCAGCGTTTCATACAAATTTATTTTTTAAATTTTGATTTGGTGGTACCCTACGGAGTTACATGTTCCTCTTCTTATTGCGGTAAAAATTGGTATCGAGGGGTTTTTCGGCATGAAAAAACTGAATTTGACATTTATTTGCAAAAAAAAAAAAAAATTATTTTAGACGTAACTTCCATACAAAAAATCGTCAAAAATACCCAAAAAGTGGAAAATTTGTATGGGAGGTACCCTTATTTCACATCGAAATAACTTAAATTTTGGCACACATCAAAAGATAGTTTCTGAAAGTTTCAGAACAATCGGATAAAAAATAAGTTCTCATCATCAGCCTTCAAACGTAACTAAGTAAACACGCAGATCAAAACGAAAATTACACTATCCGACAAAAGTTAATTTTTCCAAAAACAACAATGTTCTGAAATATACGGGTCTCTGCGTTTTAAAAGTTTACGTAAAATTTTTTGTACGCGGGCCTAAGGTTTGCCCATTTCAAACAGATTAAGTATAATAAACAATAAGATAACTTGTTAGGTTAGGTTAGGTTGGAGTGGCAGCCTTCTGCTTGAAAGCACACTTAAGCACATTTAGGCTCATTGTGATACCACAGTACGACGCGACTCTCCCATTTACGGATTGGAGAACCATGAGGATTCCATAATGAATCTGGCTATGTCCTTAATATTTACGGATGATAGCTCCGACAGACTAGTGAAGAAAGGTGAGCCCAGGAGTTTTAGTCTCCTCCTGGCCAGGGATGGGCATTCGCACATGAAATGGAGGACTGTTTCTTCCTCCTCCTCAGAACCGCAGCCCCGACAAAAGTCATTGAATGGCAGTCCTAGTCTCCCCATTATGCAGTGCCCCGTGAGCACCGAAGTCGTAATGCTGATGGAGTTTTTGCTAAGGTTGAGTAGCTGTCTAATTCGTCTATTGTCCATAGTGGTCCATGTTAGCCTGGTAATACAACAGGTATGCTCCGTTACCCAGGATCTTTTTGCTTCTTTAAGGTAGTTTTGCTTAATGGCTAATTTAATAGACGTAAGAGGGACACCAATTGTGCAGGAAGGTGATATATCTGTAAGCTGCGAGCCCTGTTTTGCTAACTCGTCGGCATTGCAGTTACCTGAAATATCCATATTTCCAGGCACCCAATATAGGTGGACCTGCGAGTGATTCGACAAAATGTTGAGTGAAGATCGGCAGTCGAGCACAAGCTTTGATGTAGTGAAAACACTTGTTAGTTTTGCATCAAAGCTTGTTTGTATGCTTGGAAATTTATCGTAGAATTTTACGTAGAATATTTTCCTCTAAAATATTAACCTTTTGGCGCCCACCAATGTGGGTAATTTTTACCCCTTTCGAAAAAGTTACTTTTTTGACCCATTACAAGGGTTGATATGTTCAAGAAATATGTTGTTACTTGATTTTAGGAAACATAAACCTAAATTCCAAAAATAATTGTGTAGAAAAATATGATTGATTTTGCTACGTATGTTATGCGGAAAACAAACTCTCTCAGAAAATCATGTTTATTTTTTTAATAGTAAGGTAATCTTCAACCTTAATTTGTGTTTTGAGTTAGAGTATTTTAATCCGTTGGCTAGGTCCTAGAGAACATAATTCACTAACTATATTTAAAAAAGTAAAGCTGTATTGAATTTAAACAGACACAGACAAAAAAATGTTGAATATGAAAGTGTAACTTCAGCTTTGCTTCTTATGCCTCATTGTGATTAGCTTCGGGTACCATATTTACCACAACAAATATATAAGCCCTGTTCACTCTTTAGAGTAAAGTGCTGGTTAACGGAGTAACAGAGTTAAAGTGTTAAGCAAAATTACTCTACAAAAACAAAATATACGACATTTGCTTTTACTCACACTTTACACTTTTACTCTAGTTCGACCCTTTAGTAAAATATTTGTTACTCTGTTACTCTGAGTAAGAGAGAAAATTAGTGTTGCCTACTTTTCGATTTGTACGACAACAAAAAATAAAAACAAAAGTTTTGTTCCTGGCGCTTTTAATTGGGAACATTGATCGCAGAGAAAATAAAAAAAAAGCTGTCAACAATATGAAATGAAAAAATTTTGAGTTTCTACTTATGTTTTTATTTATAAGAACGTTTGAAAACTATTGCGAATCAATATTATCTTCTTTTCACCTTCAACACACTTAAATTTGCAAACAGCTTCTAGCATTAAAGGATGCTTTTGCACTTTTACTACAAACTTTTTCAATGGAAAAAAAGTAAACAAATAATGAAAAATATATTTTTTGACTTTTACTCCAGAGAGTACTTTTTTAGTTTTAGAGGCGTTCACGCTCTAGAGTAAAACATTACTTTTTTACTCCGTTACTTAGCGCTTTACTCCAAAGAGTGAATAGGGCTATAGAGTGTTCAAAAATTGGTTAAACACTATATCCATCTTTTTGTGAGTGAAACAATTAGTCGACCAGAATTAATGTCACTAGAACATTAGCATGAGGATACCAGCTTGAGCAGGTGAATGGCACTACAAAGAATTATCTATGTTACAATATAAAAGAGGCTGCTAGACTAGTTGATGTCTTTCAGATGAGCTCTGTTCATTATTTTTCCCTACATGAAGTTTTTAAGTTAACTAAAGCAAATAAGAAGGTTTTTGGGGGCATTTTCTTTCAACGACTGAACTTAGTAGAAGAAATGTTTTTATTTAATTAATGTAGCCAACTAAAATTGCCTCAGCTTTCATTTTAACGTTCTTCTGGTAAAAGCTTAAATCATCTAAACGTTTGTGTTATATTTAAATATTTCGCTATCATTATTGTAGAAGCTCTCAACGTATTCGTTTGCTTGGTCTGCCTATGTTGCGACCGAAGTATTATTGAATCAGTGTTATTTCATATCACTGCTTTAGTATCTTTTATGTTTTTTTTCGTGTTTTTCTTGAAGTCCGATGATATTTGCTCCTTTGATCAAAGTTATGCTTTTGCTTGCAGCACGCACACACAAAATTATTGGCATATTTATTGAAACGTACAAATATATTGCACTTAATACATACACTCACAATAACACAAAGGAATAGCATAAATTCCATTGAAATACATACATTTGTATATATACATACATACATTCGTATATTTATTCATATTTCTATTATCACAAATTTTTGAATGGATTCACAATTGAATGCCCAAAATGAAAGGCAAATCTTAATCTATTCATACATGAATTGATATGTGCGAAGACAGAAATTTATAAGTAATTCATATGAAAATTCAAAGCTCGAAAAATATTCAAATATTAGTTGAGATTTTTAGATAAAATTGTATATGCAGTTAATTTATTAATAATTCAGTAATTTATGTTGGCATATTCGTGTAAAATTTGGTTTTGCTATTTTAGGATTAAAGTTAGGCTGGTTGTTCTTTTTCGATCAGACGTAACAACATAACCTTCTTCGAATTCAAAATAAAGTTATCATAATATTACTACAAATCATGTTTGGATTTTCACAAAAATTAAAAAAATGCCACAATGACTTTTTGTCTTTTAATTTTATTTTTATTTCTACATTTTTTGTATTGAAAAATATCGGGAAAATTCACATTACGCTTATATATATACAGCGTGATATATTCTACCCTTCCTCCAATTTCTGCAAATTAGACAAGAAGCGTTTTCTTTTCCTAACGAATGCCCATATAAATAATAATGACTAGTGCGTGAAATTTATTTTTAAATAAAACTTCAGCTTTTTTTAGAGCTGCATTTCGCTTGTTAGTAACTAAAAGCTATGACCGGACAAACACATCTGGTTTATAAAAATCCAAATAGATATCCCTTTAACCTAGTAAGTGGCATAAGATTGATATAAACAATGAGATTGATATTTGCAAAAAACATTGCAAAAATAATCAACAAACACTAATTAATCTTTTTAAAGTATAGTTTACTATTCTATTTAGAATTTCTAATTCACCAAAGATAAATGGTATATGAGAAATTCAACGTGTACAAGAAGAAGGCGGAAGAAGAAACAAGGATTTCAAAGTCATCTTCCTTACATTCGAGATATATTTTGTGAAACCAACATTAATGGCATTCAGTGGGTACGATTATTTCGACCAACAGTGATTTATTTGATGCAATAAAAACACATGAACACGTATTACATACGGTAAGCAATTCAAATAAATACACATATACATACAAGTAGCATAATACTTCAGCATTAACAACGGCAACAGTAACAAAACCAGGAACCACACAACTATAAAAATTCAACATTGCATTCACATTAAGTTCTATTGATTCCCATGAGTAATTCATGATTTCGAACGCACCTAAATGTATACATATAAACAAATACATTAAAGAAACCACAAAACTAAAATACAAACACATATACGTACATACTTTATGTATGTGGAAAGCTCGTTCGCTTCTTCTCAATCACTAACACAGAAAACTCATTCAAGCGTTATGAATAGGAAGGAAACTTTACTTTTTCTTCTTTTCTCCATCCATCGTCTACTACTTTACCTTTTCTACCTAACGTCAAGCACACATACACACACAAATCACTAAGCGTAAAAATGATGCAGACGCATGTACCACAGTATGTAGAATGTGTAGCGTAAGTGTGTACCAAGTGAGTGTGAGTAAAGGACTGCATATACCCAGCGGTAAATTGAAGCACTACAATAACGCAAAATGGAGCACTTAAGTGCTCTAAAAGCACATAAGTTGCATACCAATTTTAATATTGTATGTCCTAGTAGAGCAGCGCTTGTTTAGTACTTTTGGCGCTAAACAAATGCAACAATAAGTTCGTTAGATAGGCACTTCACCTCACTCGTTCACAGCTTCCTGCTTACTTTTTTTGAAAAAGAGAGGAGAGAGAAAAAAATATCGAGTAACGATTCATGTGTTTATTTATTCTATTTTTTTTTTTCTATTTAAAATATAGGCATAGATCACATTTCATTATATAGATTACGTTTTATTTATTTTTTATTAAAAAAATTAAAAAATAAGTAAAATGAAATGCACACACTTTCATGGAATTCCGAAACCGCAACTGCGTGAATACTAACTCGCTTCGTTTCTCGCTCTGTCAGTCGTTTGTAGCGTCTCGATAAACGATGCTCGCTATATTGTTCGATTGAAAATTTCATTTGTTGTTTGCATGGTTGCTTTGCAATTTCCGGTTGAAGTGGTACACCTGCAAGCGCTTTCTAAGCACATAGTTTTGAAGCACTGGTCTTAAAAACCGCTGGGTACATACACATGTATACATCCATATAAATATGCATGTATGTGTGTGTGTGTGCTTTTGTTGTAGCTGTCAGTACAACAGGTGAAATAAGTAATGCAATCATCGTAAGTGCTCTTGAAGTTACTGTGACTCTGTGCTGTGCTGCTCTGCCTGTGTTGTGTACCTATCCTTTACCGTCCCTAGTGCGTCTTGGTTTCATCACTGATACCAAGCTATCCCGTATATAAACACACATATGTATATATATATATATATATATGTATATATATTTAGTATTTTATTTCCGTTTCTAGCAATGGCGGTTGATTTGGCTCTTAATATGAAACGTGTTGTTGTAGGTACTAGGTTAGTTTTTGTTTTTTGTAATAGTATCATATATTCATATGTATGTATGTGTTTGTATGTGTAATAGTATTTGTCACAGGAAATGAATCGTAAGATTTCATATTTTTAGCATAAATTCTTACTAAAAGGTGCAAGTGTAAATATAAATCGCAAATAAAACCATGCACAGGTGAAACATGAAAGCAGTTCAGTTTTTGCAACGAAAAATCATGTTAACTCCTTTCTAAAGCTTTTATGGTTTATCAATTTATATTAATGATCTAAGATTTGAGCTGAATAGAGCATTGTGATGGTGAATTACCTACAGTACCATTAAAAACTTAAGGAAAAATCACGTAAAATACTAAAATCTTTTGAGAACCCACAAAGCGAAAAAATTCATCTCGCTTTATTTTATTTAGGTGAAAAGTAAATGATTTGTTTTTAGTTTAACTGAAATATCGCAATAATTTTCGAGGCATCATTAAACTAAAGTGGTATTTAATTGGGCTCTTGCTATAAGATTAATGGAATACCCAAATTAATCGGAAAGGACATTTTTTTGACTATTAATATTCGGTTATTCGACTAGTCGAATGCATTCGAATATTCAAGTAACTATTTACTTTTGGCTAGTCGGTTAAATGTTGATATTCGGTTAGTCGGATATATTGAATGTATTTGTATGTTTTGTTGAAAAAAAAACAAAATCATAATTGGACTGGCCACTGCTGGGGAAATTGATTGCTGGAGCTTAACTGTGTATCTGTGATCATCATCTAACCATTTTTTTCGTTTACGACAACTTAAAATGACCATTTTTGTTTCTGAACCCTCATCGCTTGATGGTTCTAAGAAGTTAAATTTTCTACTAAAAACTCACATAAACAGTTCAAGGTTACGTATTTCCAATCAATTTTGCAAGTTTGTACTAAAATGCTAACTCCATTTTTTATTGTTTTGATGCACAAGCTCAAGATAATTGTTGAAAGAAGGTGTAAAGTAGTTGTAGCACAAAACTGTTCCATATATGGAGCAAGTATCTTGTCTTTTCCCCCGTTCATATTGAAAAAAAAAATATTCACAATTGTGCTTTGGCTTAAAAATAGTGTTTGACTAGTGGGATTTGAACGCTTATTTCAGTAACCGAAAATAAATGCTTAATCGCGTTAGTAAATAATAAATAAGAGAAAGAGAGAAGGCATGAGTAACGGCATCTCTCAGAATTATCTAACGAATTATCTGCATACACAAATAACAAAACAAACACCAACGAGTAGTTTGGCTCTCTTTTGATATTTGTTTTTTCATAATGAGATTTCCCCAGTTACTGGGTCCTCACCAACTAGTTGTTATAATTGTCATAATATTTTAGGAAACACACTGTATTAAAAATCAGGGTTGCATGGAGGTGATACAAATTACAATTTACAAATCATACAAATAGTTTCTGATATATTCAATAATGAAAATTCTGGTTAATTATAAACTGCCTTGCCTTCTTTTTTCGTTTTATAAATCAACTCCTTGTAAAAGATTCTGAAGATACATACATTCACGAATCATTCGAGCTGTATAAGGAGGGCCACGCCCATTATTATCCATCTATCCATATATTTCTATCAGAATGCCATTAATAAATTATATTTCTGTACCAAATCTATAAGCCGAACGACAAATGACTCCTGAGATAGCCCATAATTAATATTTGTGAACGCCATCTATTAGAACAATTTTGTACTACTTCCAGACAAATCTATTCTGGAAGCTTGAAATCAATCGGATGGTTAGCTTTGGAGTCTATAAAACACGTAGCAATAGATAAACAGAAATTCATATTTATACATATGTATATTTAGAAAAAATATTTTAGCTTCTATGTCTTTTTTTTCATCATTTAGTTAAATTCGTACCGAGATATATGACATCAATAGTGCCAACGTACTATGACGTGTAGTACGGTTTAGTTCGTGATTTGGTTTGAGTCACTCAAATTGCGGATGGTTCGATTTAGAATTGGTGAGTCTCAAAAACCAATTTCTGTTCCTGTATAGTCAATTCAATTAGCCTTCAAGACATTTTACTTCATAGCAAGGCCGTATTTTGGGGGAGGGGGGCGTTTGGGGGTTCTGACACCCCTCCCCCCCCCCCCGAAATGTGGAAACTTTATTTTAATTTTTTAGATTAATTGCCAATGGATGTAAAAAAAATCAAAATAAAATCTATTTAACGATATTTTTTTTAGTTCCATCGGTTTTTTTTCTAAAAAGTCAAATATAAAAAGTAAATTTGAAATCTTGGCTACACTATGCGATCAAATCCGATTTGTTTTCTTCGACATGAGGTTTGACTACAGATTCAAAAAGAGAAGGTGATACTGAGCGCTCCTGCATTCATAGTTTTTCTAGGTCAGTAACTGTTTTTTATTTAAAGTTCCGTCCTGAATCAGTTTGAAAAGTTTAAAAATTAATAAACATAGAAAAAATTATCGGATCCTTGTAGGATAAGACTTGCTTGAACCCCATTTTTTTCTAAAACGTGACGTGGTGGGAAGTTTTTGACCTCAGATTCGTGTTCAACGTGAAAAATTCTTTCGCAAAAACTAGGAACCATCTTATTAGCAAAACCCATCTTAAAATTAATTTTTTAACGCATTATTGCTCAGAGCACCACGACTAGAAAGATCTCTTTCAATGTTGTGACTTCACGAATTTAGGGAATATAAGCCAACCGCATCCGGGTTCCTTATCATTGATAATGGCTCAAATTCCCAATGATGATCATTTGAAAAAAATGAGCCTCTACAGTTTTTGGTAATTTTTTTGAGGTTGGGTACATCATCAGTAGTGGGAAGTCAATGAGTTAATGAAATTATGTCCAACACGACAAAAAAAATGCACTAGAATGCACATTGAATAATATTTATTTGAAAAAATTTAATTTGACTATTCTGAGAATTTTTTGTCACTTTAGGCCATTTTTTTGAGGTTAAGATTAAAAAAATCGGAAGATTTTTCCTAAAATTTTAACTTTATAGGGGCCATCAAATGTATCATTGATTTAATTTATTGTGTTTAAAAATCAGTTTGATAGAAATTATTTATGAATATTTTCTTCGAATGAAAACCCCCCCCGAAAAAAATTTCTGGCTACGGCCCTACTTCATAGAAATTTAGCTTCATAGCAATGAGCAAAACCATATATTTTTATTTTTCAAATTATGATATGGGATAATGTGTAACATAGAATTGTTTTTGCAAATCTCTATATGCAATATTAGCTAACAAACTAACAGATACAAAACTATTTTATACAACAACAACAACAAAACAGAGAAGAAATCACATAAATCTACATTAACTTTTAACTTATATAGAATGGCATAAGCTTAATCGTATGTGAAATACATACATAAATATAAATATGATTTCCCCAATCTCACCGCGCACATGCACATACATACATACATACATACATACATACACACACAAATAGATACAAAACGCATTAAATAAAAATTAATATTAATGATGATTGCAATAAATAAGCAAACATCACGTACGTGGCAGCGCAGTTCAGTACCGTAAAGTAAATTACAACAACCAAATTCAACCCAAGCAAAAAAGAAAATGAGGAAAATAAGAGAAAAAAAACTACAGAAAAATCAAAAGTGAAAAAAGAAAACATTTTTGCACATCAGTTCTCATCATGCTGGTTGCTGCTCCTTTTAGCGCGCTCAGTGCAAAAACTACATACATATGCACAAGTATACAAATATATGTAAGTATGTATGTTTGTAATCGATATTAAAACAAAAACTTTGTTAACCCGAAACTTTTCTTCATTACCCTTCTACCAATTCTGTTACCTACTTCTTACTATTACTACTGCTGCTACTATCTGATATAATAAACACACACTAATAAGGATAAACGAGCACAGCACAAAATCACGCGAATGATATAAGGCTTACACTAACTGACACATTCCAACCAATAAAGCGCGCATACACATACACACACGTACATATATATGTATGTTTATGTATACGCGATATAATAATGTAAAAAGGATTGTACTAAATTCTTACCATACTGGCATTTAACACACTACTGTATCAAAATGAAATATTGCATTCAATACAAATGTCCAATAAAAGAAAGAAAAAGAACGAATGAAGCAAAATCTGGCTCGCAATCAGTAGTTGGTTGCATGTATGTAGTTGTGTTGTAAAAAATGAAAAAAAAGAAGAATTCACACATAAAACGTGAGGTTTCATAAATTGTCTGATTTTATTGCAACTTTGGCATGCTGTTGGTTTGTTTGTCTGTGTACGGGCTTTCTCTCTATAGAGGAAAAATGCACAAACACAGACGCGCGCACACACACACACACACTACGAAATATACAAAACTCGTTCTCGTATTGAAAGAAAGCAGCACACGTTACATCATCAGCGGACATCATCACGTAGCAAGCAATAGCAAGTTCTGCAAGCAAAGGCAAATGGGTGTCAGTTGTGGTGCCAGCAACATGCTACTATTCCTGCAATATTATTATCGTTTGCTTAACCTGCCAACCCAAAAAAGTTATGTTTATATTCACTTTATAACTATTTAGAATAGCTTTTCTTGTCGCTGTAGGTAAAGACGTGTTTAGCTTGTTTTTTCTTTTTTTATACGCTGATCAGGTTTTGTAGTTCCGGTCCATTTAAAATTCTATTCTTATGTTCTTTCAGAAGTTATAGTACCTTTAATGACGTGCCCACTGTTCTTGATGCCCGTGGACAATCATGTGTCTTGCATCCGCTTAGGAAAAGTTACGAAGTCAGGTTCCCGAAACGTGATCAATGGTTAATTCCAGAGGTCTTCGGGGTCCGGGGTCTTCGTCATGTCTTCTATAGCGACGGATCCAAAACCTCAAACGGTACTGGATCCGGTTGGTACTTGAATGATGAGACCAAGTACTCTGTTTCGACTGGAAAGATGGCGTCAGTCTTCCTAATGGAGGTTTTCGTTATCCTAGACGTGGTGAGCGGGATAATTGAGAAGAGGTGGCATGGTAAGTGCATAGGTATTCGCCGTGATAGCCAAGCTGCACTGAAAGCCCTTGCTAACCCTATCAGCTCCTCAAAATTGCCCAGCGAGTGTAAGGTAAAACTAAATAATGTTGCAAACCACAAAAAGTTATGCCTTATATAGGTTCCAGGACACTGTGGTATTGCAGGGAATTAACTAGCTGATAAACTAGCAAATAAAGGCTCTGCAATTACACCATGGTGTAAGTTCTGGGGAGATCATGCGTTGGATCAACGATTTTGTGGGTTCTATCCATAGAGAAAGATGGTCCGAGCTTGAATCCTGCAGAACCGTAAAGTGCTTCGTTAGACAACCTAACAGGAAATCAGCGGAATTTCTTCTCAAACTGAGAAGAAACGACCTGAGATTACTGGTGGGTGTCATCACATGGCACAGCACATATGGTCAGCATATGACTAACAAGGGCGTCATCACCGATCCAATTTGCCAATCGTGTCTTGAGGACGACGATACTACTTGTAGCTGTCCAGCGTTCGCGAGAATCAGATAAAAGCTGTTGGGAAGTGATGTCTTGAGTACGAATAATGTCCAGACTCTCCCTCTTCCTGAGCTTCTAAGGTTCATCAGTGTAACAAGGAAGTTCGAGGTTGAGAGACCCTAGACCTTTCTTCTTTCCATTTATCTCCACATAACTTTCCTGTCTCCCTACTCTCTTCTACTGGTTCTGTCCTTGGGTATAGCACAATGGTCCTCGTTGACTGAGTGCTTTGGTTAAGTCCAGCCCACCCACAACTCTAAACTCTAAACCTTTAATGACGATGGTGAAGAATTTGATTAGACTAACGCTTTGCAACAATACGATATTAATTTATTTAGGACAACATCTACTGAATTTTAGATCCCAAAACTTACCTTCTGCAATCCTCTTCTTGTAGTGACTTTTAATGGATCTATGCCTGGTTTTGGCTGGAACACCTAGTGTTCATTCAATACTCACATAGTATCGATACTTTTACTCATTACTTGTATAAAATAAAGGTATCGATGCTACCGAAATTATTGAAAAAAAGTATCGAGAGACGTACTTGCATCGAATACTCGTTTAAAGACACACATTACACTACTCAACACGAATTTGGCGTCAGGCACCTCATTAACCATTTCTGTGATCATGATAGCGTACTTAGTTTTTCGCCTTTACGTCTCGTTTTTAAGATATTGAAACATTTGAATCATATAGAAATTACGTATGAACTGCTTGATGTAAAAGAAAAGCAGCAATTAGTTGTGTAGTGTTAACTTATATGACAATTATTATGTTTAGATACAAATCGCTTGAAAATTTATGACAGCAGGAAAGCTAATCAACAGATTATAGCTTGTTAAAAATATTTTACTTTAATAAAAAGGTCTCAACATACACTATCATTTTGAAATATATTATTAGTTGCTGTAAAATATTATAATACAACTCATAATCCTAAATATTGTACAGCAATATTTCAGTTTTATAAATCAAAGTTTTCCAAAAGTATCGAGTATCCAATACTTACCCTTTTTTTCGATACTAAGTAAAATACTTATGACAAAAGACAATATAAGCTGCAGCTACAGTGTGGCAATCCAGAATATTCGGCGTTAAAAAATGTTACGTGTTTTGTAAAGTTTTTTTTTTTCGTGTTTTTTGTCTTTTGTTAATTAAGGACTATATTTTATTTAATTTAATTACTTGACTGAATTTACAAATAGTATTTACTATAAGTAAATAAAAATCCCCTGAAGAAGGCCTAAAATTTGAGCCGAAACGTTGGGAAAAAAGTATGAAATAGTTAACTATTTGAGTATGAAAATTAGTTAACAACACATAAATTGGTCTAATAGAAAATTAAAAATAAAATACTTATGGTTTGGCATCGAGTAAAAAAAGTACTTGAATCGAATGAAAAGTATCGAGTATTTACTTGTATTTACTTGTATCGAATCATCACTAGGAGCACCAGGACTGTAAAATCTTTAAGATTTTTAGTTGGCTAGTTGTGTGAAATGTTAGTTATTTCATTGCCATGTTCAATGTTTACTTTATTCTGTTAAGCAGAATAATTTGCGTTGAATATACTGTGGCTCTTAGAATACACAAATCTTTCCACCTTGTTAGTATTTCTCAAATATCTAAGTAATCTTTCTTCATTTCTTAAATTATCTTTCGTTGCCTGAATTCCAAAAACATTCCAAATCACATGCACTAGCAATTCTGTGCAATCTGTGAACATAATATTTGAGCTTGTTTTTCTTCTCTACTGATTTCAATTGTTCCTGGAAATTTGATACAACTTTGAGGAGATGTCATTTGAAGTTTATTTAATTACTTGTTACTCATACGCTCAGGTGATCATAGTTGTCTTATTGGCTCTGCCTTCAGAATATGTTAGCTTTATTGATTTTTAGATATAACTTGAGATTTGTAATTTGACTGCCATTGTCAAACAGTTAATAATCTTATAAAAATCTTCAATCGTAATACATAAATATTACTCATACGCACAGATGACTATAGTATGAGTCAATGTTGCGTGGAAATTAAATTAATATTCATGAAAACAAAATATTGATATCGAAAAATTTATTAGTAGTTAAAGTAAAACAAATGATTAAAAAATTAAATTATTCATTAAGGATGTAGTCTGGTGTTCGAATTTCAAAAAATCGATTTTTTTATTATGTATTTCGAAAGTACAATATATTGAGAGTATAATAACATACCAAAATTCAAAATATTAACGAAGTTAAAGCACATCGTCGAGAGCGCCTGTTAGTTTAACCATGTGTTAAACTAACAGGCGATGTTAAAACTTTAAAAGCGTTTTTCTCGAAACAACGTTTTATTGATCGGCCCAGGGGCTTGAAGAAATTCTATACAGCCGATTGATCTGAAATTTTAATACGTTATTCTACACCAGACTACATCCTTTAAAGGCATCTCAGATCACAATGCTTGAATAACAATACATCCTTTAAAAAATATTAAATTTTCACGATAGAGGAGAATCGTGAGTTTTTTCCAGACTCAGAAACAAAAAATTTAAAAACATAAACAGTTAAATAGTGATAATAGTTGTTTCTGTAAAGAAGTTGCTGACAGTGGTGGCAGCAAAATACCAGCACCAACATCGTCCAAGCGAACGTGAGAATACGTGAGTAAGTACATAAACTTTATGGGTAGTATTTCTTTGCATTCAAAGACTTTTGCTAGTGCAAGTAAATCAACTAGCGATTTAATAGGATATTTTTTTTTTATCTACGAAACTTTTCTTACATTCATTTTATTTCAGTGTCTATCACAAAAAATTTAATGATTATTGTATTTCGTGCTTTTTGGGTTAATTGAAAAAAAAAAAACATTAACATTTTTCATTACAATCTCTTTTTCCATTTAACGCTTTGTGTTGTTTTGCACCTATATATTTTTTATATAAAATTGATTTAAATTTTCATTTTAATCTATGTTTCTCCCTGACAAACACACGTACGCACATAAATATAAATTTACATTTAATGAAGTGCACTTGTCAAAATTGCAATTTAATTTTTAGCCGTAGCAAACATTTTCTATAATGATTTCTATAGTTCAATGATTTTCAATTTTCAATAAATATTAATTTAATTATGTAGAAATTTCAATTTAGCATTCAAGTAATTTTGTTAGTATTTGGAAATTACTAAAAACTTAATGCGATTACATTTGAGTTTCCATGGTAACTCCAGCAAACTTAGAATATGCTTATATATATTTTTGTGTACATAAGTATATGCGGTTTTGATTTTCCAAGTAAATCATTGAGCTGATTTCGAAGTTCAAAAGAAAAATATTTCAGATTTGAGATTTTAAGTTAATATCAAGTGCTAAAATAGTTTTGTACTTAATATTTTTCTTTGGAATTTATTACTATTTGCTGGATTTTCTTTTTAATTTATTTAGTTTTTCTGTTATTTTCTTAAAATCACTTAGAAATCATTAAGCAAAGATTATCGTTGGTTCGAAATGAAATTATAAAACATATGTTTCTGTTATATAGTAAGTAACAAAAAATGTGTAGTTATATACTTAATTTACCTCAGTATGTAGTGGCATTGGCATCCTTTATGATAATATGGCAATTTTTAGATATTATCTACATTTCATATCTGTCGAGCTGCGACACTTTTCTGGTTGCCTATTTTTTTTTTTTTTGTTGCAACAGCAAAAGAAGCATTCAAGAATACAGCACTCAGACAAGTTTTACGTCCATTTTACTATATCCTGTGTTCCCTTTTGCTATTCTTTAAATCTACCAGATTTGTTAATAAATCTTAGCAGATCCTGCGGTGTTCAAGAGCTCAGGTGTTCGTCTCTCCCGACACTGCAGTGCCAAATATGCTTACTCTGATCTGGCAGAAAGCGGGGCAGACCCTAAGAAAATGGTCTGGCGTCTTTTCACATTCTTCCTCTAAACTACAGGAAGCACAGAAGACACTAGCTTCCGGGCCAATCATATGCAAATGTTTGGCTCAAGAGAAGTGTCCGGTATAATAATCCCACCAGCTGCATACAGCTCTTTCTGTTAAGTGATAACAGAAAGTCTGTTACGCTTCAAGATAACAAGTAACATGGTCTTTGTTTGTCTAAAGCCCCTCAGTTCCTCCCATTTACGATTGTGGGTCGAATCGACCTACTCATTAATGGTGGTCTTGATGGCTGTAGACGACATAGGGAGTACAGGTTCTGGGCCCAGGAAACCAGTTTCCAAACCCTTTCTGGCCAGAAGGTCAGCCTGATTCATTTCCTGAAATTCCTGAGTGTCCACACCCAGAAAAATACCCATCTCTAAAACAAAGAAAAAGTTTCCTCAATTTGAATCCACGAAAATTTCTCTCGTTTAAGTAAATTTTCCCCAAATTGAAGAAAAATGTGCCCCTTTCATGCAACCATGGTGTTCAATTTGAAGTAAGTTATTTCTTCATTGTTACAAATTTAGTTACATAAAAAATGTAAGAAAGAGACGAATATACCAAAAATGTTCTCCATACAAAATTTTGGTATACACAAAAAACTAGTTTTACTCTTTTGGCCTTAGCGGACAATCGCGTATGCTTTGCTTTTCTTTTGAATGTTTTAGTCGGCGTCTCTATTTCAAGCGAAGCGGTTGAGTTTGTGGCTGTTGATATAATTTGTGAAAAAAATTTATATATTGTGAAAAAAAAAACAAAATATATTCGAAAGAAATAAATTTCAATAAACTTCACTTTATAATACTTTGATGGCCATAAGGATCTTTTGATCATTTTAAGGCGACGACGCCTGTAGTGCTTGTAAAAATACGTTTGAATGTAAAACTTAATACTTATTAAAAATAAAATAATAAATGAATACAATTAAAAAAAATATGATTTCTATGCCTTTTAATTAAAACAACATCGTAGAAAATATTCATAAATTGAGGATTTTATTCTTATTCCTCAAACAGAGGAAAATTTTACCTAAATTATATACAATTTCTCATATTGAAATAAAATATTATTCATTTGAAAAACGCAATTTTTACAAATTAAAGACATATTTCTTTAATTTATAGAAAACTTCCTTCTTTCAAAGAAATTTTTCTCTAAAATAAAGAAAAAAATATTTCCTCAATTCAAAGAAATTTTGTATATCTAAATGAGGAAATCATTTCTATGGCGCCAAATCATTCGCATTTTTCCTCAATTTGATAGCCGTTTTTCTTCAAACGAGGTAAGTATTTCTCTGGGTGCAGGAACTCATATCAACAGCAGGCTATTGTGTTTTCCAACACAATCAAGCCTGGATTTACACTGCATAACCAGTTTAGACGTGGTAAGAGGATTAAGCAAGGACTTAAGCGCAGCCTGACTGTTACTAAATAAACAGATACTCCTTTTTCTCCAACCATTATCAATAAAATGGTCCATTGCCTTGAGGATTGCAGAAATTTCTGCTTGAAAAACAAAAGCATACCACCCAAGAGAAAAGTGAAGGTGCACTCCATCATTTTCAATGAAGACCCCAGAACCCGAACCGAATTCTGTTCTGGAGCCGTCTGTGAAAATGCGGTTACAATCAACTCAGGTCCCGCGCAAAAACCAAGTTTGGGCCTCTGGAATTTGTATTGTATAGTGCTGTTTTAAAACTGGAATTGTTGGCATTAATAGAACTGTTAAGTCCATATCAGTATCATCAGCAATGACACCAATATCAAAGCAAATGGTTGCCAATTAGTTTGAGTTATCTTTTCATAGGGGATTTTCCGCAAGTCTTCTTCTAGATACAGCCAGCTTTCCTGTTTAGAAAATGTTTTCAACATATAACATTAAATCTATTTCAAAATTAAAACGTCCGACATTGGATTAAGAACAAGGTTGAAAGAAAAATGCTATAGGTCGTATGAGTAATATTTTGCGTTTAACAAGCGTAAACGAATTGGCGAAACTTAACCACAATGTTTTTCAAAAACTTTTAGGTTTGCTCATGTATGCTTGAAAAACGTAAAAACTATTGCACTATTTATTCAATAATATAAATTTATATAGAAAAGAAAAAGCAATAAGAAAATTTTGATATTCCAAGCTGCCAGCAATTTTGACACCATTTATGTTGCATTTTGCTGATTTTACTGATGACAACATGTCATACATACATATATTGTTGCATTTGTCACGTTAGTAAGATTTCTCCTTGCAGTGTTTTGTATATTGAACAAATATGTACGTGCTCTTTATTTTGCTAGCAGCATTTAATTTTTGCTATTTTCTTCTTCCTTTCGATTATTATCAATTATTATTTTATGTGCATACAGTATTAAATACTAGTTTAAACGCACTTGGAAAACCATTAGTATTTGGTAGGAAAAGCTTTGTGATAAAAATATATAATGCGTTGTAGCATTGCAGATTTTTTTTTATAAAACTTTATAAACCGATATGGGAAAATTAAATAGTCGTTTCAGCACAGCGTTCTAATCTCAACTGTTTTTTAATTGTTTGCTTTGGATATGGTTATTGTATCGACTAGGAAATAGTATTTACGTACATTTTGTTGGTTTAGATCGAAAATTTTGTTTTTGGATTAGCTATGGGTAAAAAAATTTCTGTTGCCATTGCGTAAGTTCACAAAAGTATGTAGTGTAAATTAAAAAGACTGTATCTTACAACAATAGAAAGCCAATGGTTCTCATGAAAATCACTGAAAATCATAAGAAGCTTACGACAAAATGCAATTGTGTCACCCGCCACCCTGCCGTCTCACCCTCTGCAACAGATAAAAACCAAATGCGGATTTGGGAAGTATTTGTGACTAAATTGGGGTCGCTTACCACGAATCTGAAGAAATATTTTTTACAGCTCTTCGAGTTTTCAAAATGCCATTAGTTAATGTTACCAATGAGAAAAAAAAAAAATATAATTGCTTTAAATCTTACAGTGTGACCCAGAATAAGAGTCACTAAAATAAAGTGCAATAAAAGCTAAAGCAGTCAATGAAATTTCATGATTTTTTTTTATTTGTTAAGATATATTATAAAATTTCTCCTTTATATTTGATTGTTTGGCATAAACGTTTGAAGAATGATTCGCAAGCGGCACGCACATATCTTGGTTCATTTCGTCCCAAATCCGAGCTTTGAATTGATCAACGTTTAGGCCTTTGGCGATGCTAATTTCGCTCAGCATATATCTGCATATACAGAAGTCAATAGGATTAAGTTCTGGCCATACTTTGGTTGATATAAAATCAGGAAAATTTTGCTGACACCAGTTTTTAGTGCATTTTACCTGGTGTGGTAGAGCAGAATCTTGCCAGAAGCAAAACGTACTCAATGTAATAATTAGTAACGATTTTGACTCCTCAATCTATGAAAAGAAGTGGTAAGTTACCTTTCGGTTAAATTGCTCCCCTGACCAATACCTTTGAAACATTCTGATACCGTTCCATGACCAATTTATCCCTGGAAACGTCTGCGAAACTCACTGCATACACGCGACTGTTTTGCTGATTGTGGCTATCTGGTAGTAGAAACATTTTTTCATCCGAAAATAAAATTTCATCTCCTTTATGCCAACGCAATAGCTTTTTTCAATTCGAAATTTTTTTTTGTGTGTCAGTTAGACCGTGCATGCACTGTTTCTTATAAGCTGTGAGCCTTAGATAATTTTTCAATATCCACTGCATTGATTGAGCTGGATTTCGTCCAATTCTTTCTCTGACGCATTTTACGATCGCTTTTGTTCTCACTGTTCGCTTACGTCCAGATTTCTTCACAACTTTCCAATTTCCCGTTTCTTTAAATCGTTTTATAGTTCTATAAATAAATCTTTTTCAGATATCAAACGATTTTAGCTTCCGAATAATCTCGCACATTTTTAGTTTTTTAAAATATATATTTACAACTAGCTCTCGCTTAGCTTTTTAAATTAAAATTAAGATTGAGACCAAAGCAAAAAACAGTGACAGTTATTCGGGGTCACACTGTACAGAGTTATTGTATGAAAAAAGATATTCACTGGAAAGTCGAACATTTCTTACTCCATCACTATCGACTCCACTAGCCTCGTTTCCTCTCATTTCGGGGATTTTAAGATAGGCATTTTTGGCTCGCTGATCACGAATCTGAAGCTAGTTTTTTCACAGCTCCTTTAGATTTCAAAATATCTGCTGGGTACATGAAAATCATCACAAAAGATACTAATTTCAAATATGAAATGTTTAGTGTTTGAGGCAAAGTGGTTAGCTATAAAGCTCTAAATATTTTTTATGGCTACACTAGCGACCCAACTATCTATATTCTTCCTAGTTTTGTGAGTTTCCTGCTAAGGGTTTTTTGAGATTAACCCTTCAAAACTATTACTACTACTACTATTATGGCAAAACAGCCAATGGAGGGCATAGATCGAGCTTTTCCCATTCATTCATGGGAGGGATCTACAGAATTATGCCGAGTCTGAACGGAGAAGTGAAAAGCTCTTTACAAGCAATTTTACTCTTAGAGGTGCTGGCGTTTAGAAAAACTATTTTTGATTTTATAAACGTGTCGAGATATGAATCCGACACACTAAACACTAGGCTATGGCGACCACTGCAAAACTAACGGTTGAGAAAAAAACGATAAATTTTCGGGGTAAATATTCGTTATTCATTAAAAATTAAGGCAGATCGTCAAACAACTAGGCCTAGCTTTACTCTCTTTATACTAACGACTTCAAAAGTCAAAATATTCGATTATGTCAACTTTCGATATATTATGCAAACAATTCATTTATTTTTTATTTAAAACTAGCTATGTGGCACTGCTAATGTTGGGGTAATACGAAAATACGAAAATTACAACAACAAAAAATCTTTGCCAAGAAATGGTTAAATGAGTGGTTCTACTGCTACTTGTTCAATCACAAGTGCCATTTTAAACGTTTCCTTTGGGTGAAAGTTTCATACCCACTTATCCAAAAATTACCACTCTTCATTGTCTAATAATTACCAGTATATCGTTGCCACATACAAACTGTGATTGTCTTATTTACTATGAACTCACGTCTTGTTTCTCTATCCTATTCACTTTTTCGTTGCAGCGTTTCACTAGCAAACATCATTGTTGTACCGCCTTCTATATTTCCATAGAATTCCATTTGCTCAAATAATATTTTCGTACAAAATCTGAGCTAACACATAATGAAAATTTAGGTTATATGGACCCACCCCACCCTCCTGTTTAATCCCGCCTACATTTTTTTGTAGCATGTTTTGGTCAATCAACGTTTTTTTACCAAGTTTCAGTACTGTTCTGTAAATAACTCTGAAGCTTTTTTCAAAAAGGGTGGGAGGTGCCACGCCTACTAATCCACGTTTATCCATATTTTTTGCCAACAAACTACAACTGACAAATAATATTTTCACATTTAAGCTTCCTGATATATTCCGTGGTTGAAACTAAGGTTCCTATTTCACTTCTTTCCTGTGGCATGACATTATCAACCAACATCCTTATATCAAATTTCAACACTGTACAGTAAATAGTTGCGGAGATATACCGAAAAACGCATTCGAGTTGTATGGGAGATGCCACGCCCACTTGCCCTTCTTCTTCATATTTAACTAATGACATCCTCCAAAGACCAACGCATATGCGGATATTTGGTGCAGATCATATTACTATTCTGGAGACTTGTAATTGAATCATATCACATATTAAGGTCAAGTAAATTTTAATTAAATATCTATAAGTTTATCTTTCTATCTGTTTTTTTTTTTTTTTTGGAAAGTAATAAGAATTTATTTATATTCCCTTTGCGCTTGTGTTAACACAATTTAGAAATTCATTAAAATTTAGAGTGTGTTTCTAAACAAAAATAATAAATAAACCAAATTAAAAAGGAAACAAAAATATGCACATGTTCTTGGAAAGTTTTTGTAACTTGATTACAGATTTCAGCAGAACTTCTTATACACAACTGTGAGGAAATAATATTTTCAAAATTTCACTAACATAAATACAGAATTCATTTATGAATATTGTCTTTGAGAGAAACGAATCTCATTTCAATCTAACCACATATGAATACAGCAAATGACAACTCAAAGGCATATCTTCTACTTTTCCATTTTCTGTTTCTCTTATCTTTTGTTTTGCTTATTTTTAGTTGATGTTTACCTTTGATATCATCACTGTGCCCCATAGGATAAATATGTAAAAAATGTATGCACAAATTTATCTCTCTTTTAGCTTTAATAGAGGCGAATGTATGTTTTAAAATACAGACACTGACGTACATATACTGAGATTGAACAAATGATACCTGTTTCATTTGCATGTATTCAGTTATGCATCTATACAGAGACTTTCATTCGAAATTGATTTTGAAGCAATATGAATGCAAAGAATGCCATAGAGGCATATATGTACATGCACTCTCACACACTCACATACATTACTGCTATTAGTTGCAGTAGGTTACAGGCTGCATGCTGCTTCAGGACACATGATGTCTCAAAATTAAATTGAATGTATTTTTACATTGTCCTTGTGCGTGTGAAGAATATGATGAATAGGCACTTCTATTCATGCACACACTCACAAACACATACAAAACTACATAGAAACAAGTACGTGTGTTTAGGTTTGTGTTGCTGCTGTCTTTTGTATACAGCATAGAATAGCAAATTAAGTTTACTTTACAAAAGCAATTTAATGCTTGATTCCTAGCTGCAGTTTTTTTGTTGTGATTGTTTTTGTTGATGCTGTGGTTGCCATTGCCATTGACAATATTCAAAGTGCAAATGTAGATTATTGCAAAACAGCAATAGAACAAACAGCACACATATCCCATTACGCAACGAACGGGATGAGTATATGCCATCGTCATGTATACGTATGTAAACTAGTATGTTTTTCAAGTCAAGCTATTAGCCTAGTTTTTGTATTCATTCACGTTTCTTTCAAAGTAAAATATTAAACATGCAAATTATATGTAAAGCAAAAAATAAATATGAAAAAGAAAATGAAAGAAAATTGCAATTTTGTGGTCAAACTTTTGCATCAGTTAACAATATTTTGTTGCATCTAATAAGCTGATGTAGCAGAAGGCATATATATCTTCATGGAATACAGAATTTGTGAAATGCTTCATAGTTTCTTCGTATGGAGAATTTGGATTTATAGCAAGACTTTTTGCAGTGAGCATTATGCAGGCGGATTCGACTCTGATGGTCTCTGTTAGAGAAGATGTTATAGAAGGGTGAAACAAGTGAACAATAAATAAGGAAATAACTAATGTGCATTTGCTGCAAACTCTTGATGTTTAACGAAAATACTTAGAAAATATGTGAAAATGTTTAGCCTTTACATTTCATTTGAAGTCGAAATATTCTCCTATTATCTCTTTTCGTGTTGACCATCGGGATTGAATAACCTGTATAATTCATTTCGTAAAAAACGATATATTTTCAACGTTTGTATAGTAGTATGTTTGGCTTAACTCTTTTGGGACTGTATGGAAACCAGAGGAAATAGCGCAAAACCGAACCCGGATTCGCATTCTCTGATCCCTCTCTGATTCTTGTTATAATTTTTCATCACAACAGAAGTTTTGTGCTTCCGAGGTCCTGAACTTTTTTAGGTCAATGGCAGCCCTGTGGTCTTCAATGGGAATTTTTTAGTATTTTTTTTTTTTTAGATGTTTTTCTAAAGATAGACAAAGTCTTTCAGTACTAATAATTCACTTAACTCTTTCTTAATTATAAGAAACCCAGAGACGATAGAAGAAAAATGAGTTCGGATTTGTCTTCGCTGACTCCCATTTTATTGTAAAAAGTTTTTAAAAAGTTTCTATTGAGGACTTTAGGAAAAGCGAGGATAGAGGTAAAATTGGTAGCGACTTAAGTGAACTATTCATCTATCAATTTCATATTGCATGCGACCCACGTTTTTTGTTTTAAATCATGCAAATATTTTCAGACCTACTAAAATTCATAATTACATATTTTCAAGACAATCTGTATGGGGTTATGAATCTGTATGGTGTTATAAATATGTATGGGGCAAGAAGAAATTATTTTATACTTTTTAGTCCGTTTTAAAAACGTGGTATATTAAAAAAAATTTTATATTGTATTTAAATTATTATTTTCTGGTTTTTAGTCTTGTATGTTAGAAATTTTTTACTGCCAATTCAACAACTATATAGGGCAAAGGCCTTATAAATTTTTCGTGTTGCACTGTGTAATCGATAACAACATAAGAAAATCAGCACAGTTATATTTTTCTTTGAAATAATATCACATAAAAAGAATTGTACGAAAGTGTACCGAAAATCTTGCTTATGTACTGACATATTTCGAACCTCAAAGTGTACTGAACAAATTACGATCGTATCGAAAAACCCATTACTAATGTATACACATATATATTCTACTCCCGCTAAAGCAATGATTTTTACAACGATGAATACAATGCTCTGGTGTGTTTCGTTCTTTTGAAGAAAGAGTATAGATCAGGAATGCCAACTCATTTTTTCTGTCTCCCCGATAGCCCTCGAGAAATTCCCCGATTTTCAGTCAAATTCCCCGCATCGGTATAATTTTATATTATAACAGCAAGACACGTTTAAAATTGATCAAGGTTAATGTTATTTTAATGCGGTCCAGAACTGGTAGGTTATTAGTAAGGTACTTTCTGACTCCAGAATTCTTTTGACATATGGGAGATTTCATCTCAAGGGAACCCACTCTTAAAATCTATTGACCTCAAATGAATCTGGTGTACCGAGTTACTCGACGTTTATTTTGATAGATAAACACTCAAAGTTCTCAAAGGAAAACACATGGGATTTCTTTTTACCCAAGTAGAAACAAAAAATGTTTCCTTTTGAAAAAAAGTCAAAACTATTTTTGATTTTGGAAAAAAAAGTCCCATTTTGAATTTTTAAAATTTTTTTTTCATTTTTCGAAAGATTAAATAAAAAACGTGTTCGATAAAAATTTCCAAACGCAATAGGTGATTAGTTACATAGATCCACAGCAGGGTTTGTTTGACCAAACTGACCAACTCGGCGAATTTTTGACTGATCGCGTTCGAATTTGGTGTGATAACTACTACTCAATAAGGCCCGATCGGGACTTCAAATATAATACAAAAAAATTGTGTAATAATTAAAAAAAAAAAATGTGTGTGTAGCTTAATGGAAGACGCTTTGAAAATCATCATCGCACGAATGCGGCACACTGGAAGGTCTAAAAAACCCTAAATTATGACTATAGTCTTAAGACATACTACTATTATTTTGTTTGACCGATAATTCACGAAATGGCGGACAGCCAAAATTAGATTTCTCAAAAATTGGGCTTTTTTCGAAAGTACAACGTTGCAAATTGAACAAAAAATTAACTAAACTTTTTTCTATTATGTCCTGGGGCCATTGTTGTATGGAAAAATATATTTAAATTTTAGACCGTACGTACCAATGGCAAATAACTTGTTTTAAGAATAACGGGTTTAAAGTTTTGGCTATCGGTTTTTAAATATATCGACGAATCCCAACGGATCTTCCTCCCGCCCAATACGACCGAGAGGCGCATCTGCATAACGCACAGATCGGCGACCGATGCAATCGCAGTCCGGAGTTATTAATCAGGAGGTGAACGAAGGCATAGTTAAGCCTTTCTGAACGGCCGAAAGGGAAGCCGAAGCACCGCATGACTGTTTTGGCCTGACTGACACTCGCCGCTATAATGGTCTATATCTACGAAAGCACTTCGAGTTTCTTTTTGAAATTTTTACAAAATACTTTTGAAATATAATACTTTCAAATTATACACTTTTTTAAAAACCGATTTCTCCAAACCAAGAAAGTGCAGGGTCTGATGAACGTTATAAGACCTAAAATATGAACTATTGCAAAAGTTAAACGATTTAAATTACATAAAATTTGACCAAAAAAAAATTCTACAGACTTTATTAACTAAAAGCTGAACTATTTCAAAGTCCCCTCGAAAAACAACTCATTCCCTGATTCCCCGTACTAAGTGAAATTCCGCACAAATCGGGGAATTCCCCGCAAGTTGGCATCGCTGGTATAGATTGTAAAGAGGTCGCTATTTGCTCTTGTTGAAATTGGAACAAAGAAAGGTAGAAACCAGCAACGAGGTGCAATACCGATAGTTTGACAGCGACGGTTGTCGACACATCCAGCGTACAAAAATATATGAATGGATGAGTTTGAAGTTTTCGATAAAACAAATATTTTACATTTCTTTTGGCAAATAACATTCAACATTTACAGTGTTTATATATTCTTTATATACAAATATGTAAACGTTTGGTTGCGGTTTTGCATATTTCATATAACTACTTTGGAATATGTCTCCTAAGATATCTCATAATGGAAATTCAGGTTATATGGAAGGTGCCACATCCCCTGTGTCAATCCCATTTGTATTTATGTTATAGCATGGCATTGTCAATTCTCGTTATTGTACCAAATTTCTTTACTGTGCTATAAATGGTTCTTGAGATATACCCAAAAAACTATTAGGATTGTATGGGAGGTGCCACGCCCGCTTTACTGAAAGCCATTATGAATAGCTATGATTCATCCTCCCGTCCAAGAAAATATATTCTGGAAATATGACTTCAATCGGTCCAGTCGTTCAGAAGTTACACGATGACATACACACAAAACTCTACGATTATATATATAAAGATTAATTTATGCTCATTTAAAGCACTAAAATCATTGGCTGCATTCACGACACTCATCAATTGCTAAACAGTTGCAGCTCATCAATTTTCGTGTCGTGAACATGCTGCTACTTTTTAGCGTTAACTATTCAATTACGAATAGTTTTTGCTATTTTTCGTCTTTAACAAAACCAAAAACTTAAATAATGGATATAACTAATTTAATGTTTTTGCAAAGTATGTTTGACGATGGCGTTAATATGACAAAACATACAAAAAAAAACAAAAAAAAACCTTTTTTTTACTAATAACTGGTTAACCGTTAGAGACAACAAAAAAAAAAAGCTGGAGTGATTTCCTAAAAAAAGTCTCCTGAAATTTGTTCGTATATGTCATAGTTTTCGAGATATTCAATATTTAAGAAATTGTAATTTTTGTTCTTTGGATGTACTGTGGATGCGCGCGTATCTTTGTTTAATTGAATTTTTGCGCTCGAAGCGTATAGGAAAAATTGAATTACTCGAAAACCAAACAAGCTAGGAAGAAAAATCAAACTGGGGTTTGAAAGGAATATAAAGTGCAACATTCTCTGTCATTTTCATTGATTACAGATAATTTTTAGTAAATAAATATAGCAATATAGTATAATTGCCTGTTGGTTTTTGCTACTTTTTGGCCTGCAGCCAAATCAAAATAACTGGTTTCACTTTATGTTATAAATTTATTATCTTTTAATTCAAGACTTTAATTCTGAAAATGCAGAAAACTTAGAAATAAAAACATTCACATTTTCACAATTTTGGCTAATTTTTTATTCTGTATTGTATTTGATGTTCTTTTTATTTATTTTTTATTTATAATATTTTAATGCACGTTTTTAACTTTTAAATTATTAGGAAATATGTTTAAAATATATGTGAACTGAATAAAATGTTTTTTGAGCTATGTATTTAATTAGTTTGGGTCTTTTATTTTTAAGGAAACAATAAAAATAGTGTCGCTAGCTAGGACACATCGGCATGGCATATAGTGAACTAAGCCTCCGGATTTCTCTACAGTAGTCATTTGCCATTCTGGTATTATTGGAAATCTTTAAAACTACTTATTCAATAGTATCCCATGTGTGTTTAACGAAGTCCAGGTTTGTGGTTTGAATATATCACTTTAGCAGCTTTTAACCGCTTTTAATAATATGCCACTTTAGGAGAGTTTAAGTTTTTGGCACTTTAATTTTATTTAATTAATGTTTGCACTTCAGAATAAAATACATCAATATACTTGAATTTACTTGAAAAACTTGAAAGTACTTGAATTAATTGAGAAAGTATTTAAAACTATTTGGAACTATTTCTGAGTACAGGTAATTGAAAAAGTAGTGGTACTTGAGTTTTTTCAAATATCAGTACCATAATACTGTACACCAGTACCACTACAAGTACTGTTACTGGTACTTATACTCAGTAATTTTACAGCTCTAGATGTGTCTTTCTCCTCATTTTTATTTAAAAAGAAAATATTATATCTTGAAATAATACCAAGATTTTTATTCTTATGCATGCGAAATGTTTTTTTTTTTCTTTTCTGAGTAAATGTTGTGTTTTTTGCCCAGTTTATAAAGGTTGAACGAAATCAAAAGAGGTGTTTATAATTTCAGAGAGTAAGAAAAGCCGATCTTAGGTTAGGTTAGGTTAGAGGGGCAGCCTTCTATTTAAAATCACAATTAATTGTTCGGTGCGACTCTTACCGTAATATATCAAAAACTCAAAAATAACATTTTATAGCATTTTTTTAATCTTCTTTCATACTTTTTCTCGTTAAATGTAGTGATGATTCGATACAAGTAAATACGAGTAAATACTCGATACTTTTCATTCGATTCAAGTAATTTTTTTACTCGATGCCATGCCATAAGTATTTTATTTTTAATTTTCTATTAGACCAATTTATGTATATTCTGGATTGCCACACTGTAGCTGCAGCTTATATTGTCTTTTGTCATAAGTATTTTACTTGGTATCGACAAAAAAGGGTCAGTATCGGATACTCGATACTTTTGGAAAACATTGGTTTATAAAACTGAAATATTGCTATGCAATATTTAAGATAGTGAGTCGTATTGCAATATTTTGCAGCAATTAATAATATATTTCAAAATATTACTGCAGAATTATTCAATATGAACATTCAAAATATTTCAATTCATATTGCAATATTCCAATGTATGAAAATGTTGCAGTACAGTATTGAAGTTCTAGAAAATATTGCCTGCTATGCATGTAGAACATAATGTTTACTGAAACCTCTTCATTAAAATAAAATATTTTTAACAAGCTATAATCTGTTGATTAGTTTTTCTTCTATTACAAATTTTCTAGCGATTTCCATCTAAACATTATAAATATCATATACTTAAGTTAACGTCATTTCTATATGATTGAGGTGTTTCCAGTGGAAATATCTCAAAACCATGATGTATTGGCGAAAAACTTGTGTTGAGTAGTGTAAACTGTAGGTTCAACCATGTGGTATCAGATTTTGCCGTTCTGGCCTGAATCTGTTCCTCGAGAGCCACTTAAACAAAAAAAAGTGTAATTTGTCTCTTTAAAGGAGTATTCGATACAAGTACATATTCGATACTTTTTGCGATATTTTCGGTGGCATCGATACTTTTATTTGATACAAGTAACGAGTAAAAGTATCGATACTATGTGGGTATCGAATCAACACTAGTTAAATGTTCACTTACTTCAATCTAGTTGTCTCAATAATTCACATTTATTGCCCAATTTTTTAAACTCAAACCCTACACATCTTCATTGATGAATCAATTTGGCTCTGATTCTTCCTATAAGTATATCGCTTCCATCCAATCGAAGAAAGCATTCTTAATGCAACGTTTTGCTCTGATCGGATCTGTGTGGTGGAAATAAATTTATAATTTCATATAGTCCAAGTTCAGCACTAAGTGGAAGAAGTTCAATACTATCTATCACTTTAATCGCAACTTTGTTCAAAATAACTACAAGGAGATAGAGGGAAAGGAAGTTCTGCCGTATAATAAAGGCATACAATTTCTCGACTATGCATATAAAGTTCAATTTGATAAAATTGATATGCTTTGCTAAAGCTACATATATAGCAAAATATGATTATAACCAAACGAAATGACTTATAAGCACATACATACATACATACATAAGTATGTGAATTTTTATTTCCGTTAAAAATATAATAAAATATTTCCTTTTAGCATCGCAATTCCGGAGGAAAATTCATACATATGGGGAAAAAAATTTATAATGCCGTTGCAACGAAATTGGCCTGTGAGAATGTAAGCAAATTTATCTAATGTATACAAATGCATACACATGCATACCGACACACACACATATACGTACGATTGCTATACAAAATCCATATAAATGTCAACTGCCAATGGGATAGAAAACGTATCGTTCGAGTGTGTTCATGCAGCGTTGAAAAATGTGCTGAATATTCATTTGCCGGATGTTAATGCTTAGCTACCGGATATAAAAATATGCAATGATGTCAATGAAAAAAAAAAAAAAAAAAAAACACAGAAATAGAAAATAGAAAAGGGTCTAAAAATATAGCATCAAAATCAAACTAAGGAAATAAAAAATTCTGAAAAGGATGCCAAACATGATAATAGAATTGTAGCCAATTGATAGTGTGTACTGGCGTTGTATTTTATGCGCAGAAAAAAAAACAAAACGAAACGTAAAAAAATCGAAGAGGAAACGGAAATTCTTAACAAAATTATAGTCAATGTTTTAGACATAACTTGAAAAATCTACTGCAAAACTTAAATATAAAATATCAAAAACATAAGAAAAAGGAAAGAAAACAAAACACAAATTTAAAGCAACATTTTATGTTATTTTATACTTATACTTTATCTGTGAGTTTTCGTTTTGTGTTAAGTTTTTCGTTGGAAATTGAAATCGTGTTTAATCTTTGATGTCACCACATGTGATCGCATATAATTTTTGTTTTTGCTATATACCACAAGATGTCGCACTAATGTCCCTTTTTAGCAAATACACCAAAGAAAAACATGAAACGAAAAAATAAACTCACTTTTTTGTTGTTTTTTTTTTTTTTGTTCTTGTTGTTGCTGTTCTGTTGCTATTGCAGAGCGGAATAGGGTTGGATATTATTTTTGCAAAGCACTCTCCGGCAACGTAATAAGGCTAATGTAAATCGTGCATTCAAGTACATATGGTAGTGGTTTCGATTTTTATAGTAGCATATCTACTATATGAGCATAAACACACACACATACATATACAAGTTTACTCACACACATATCTTCTGGCTACTGTATAAATACAGATACTTTCATGAACGCTAACATCCGCCTCACAGCTAAGTATACAAATGCAACTGCAATATCGGCTGCTGGTGTTTTCGCTGCTTCTGCTGCATACAGCAGTGTATCTTTATATGTACACTGAAAAAAGAGTTGCAAGTAATTATTACTTTTTTCTCTGCACAATTATAATTCAATCACTTGGAATATTTTCAAAGAAAATCAATCAACTCTACGAAAAACTAGACTCAATCCTCATCTCAGAATATTTTTAAATCTGAAAATTTTTGGCTAACCTACTCGTCAAGCTCTTTAAATTGATATGTAATGTGATATCGTAGCACTTCTGGATTTTCTAAAATAAAATTATAGTTACACTAATAAATGTTTAGACATAAGTTAACACTATTCAACAAATTACAACTTTTATTCCATATGATTCATTTCAATATGCTTCACATGTTTCAAGTTGAAATATCTCAAAACATGACGTAAAAGCGGAAAACTGAGTATGCCATCGTGATCAGAGAAATGAGGTATGAACCCGCTGGCGTCAATTTCGTGTTGAGTAGTGTAATTTTTGTATTTATACTAGTATTTGTTACAACTACGTACTCGATACTTTTTTCCGATATTTTCTGGGGCATCGATCCTTTTATTCGATACAAGTAATGAGTAAAAATATCGGCACTATGTGGGTATCGAATCAACACTAGCTAGGGGGTGTAGAAAACATAACCATGTCCAAATGCTATGACTAGTATTCGTGATTTAAGTCCATCCAAGTACAAACTGACTTGAAAAAACATTTTTTTCAGTGTAATTTATACATAGATGTTGAACTGCGTATCTCTCGGTCTGTTTGTGAGACGTCGCAATATCTGCTGCTAAACTAAGCATATCGACATCAATAAATCATCCAATAATGCGCTTCTACCGATCTGTATGTGTGTGTGTGTGCATATAGCTCTTGCGACTGTTGTGTTGGTTGCCACTTGCCACCATTGCTATTGCAACTTGCCACTGTTGCTGATGCTTCAGCGGGCATAGCGTCGGGGTAATAGCGTGAATGTATGCACATTTATTCTTATGCTTGCCGTTGTCGTCGTCATAGTCGTCGTCATGCATACATATGTATTTGTGCTTCTATTTTTTATTGCTTTTTAACTTTAAACTGACTACACACACACACACACATATCCATACATACATTTCAGCAATTTTTTGTTACTTATAGAATTTTCTTTACTGCTACTACTACTACATACTAGAACTACAAAGAATTTATGTGTTGGTGTTTTTTGTGCTCATATATGTGTGTGTGTATATGGAATCGAGCGAACAGAGCGGAGTAGTGCAAAGAGTATAAAATGCAAGAAAAGCATTTCACAGATTGAATTTCATTCGGATGTGGTTTTTACTGCATGCTGAGCAGGAAGCAACTTCAATTTACGAAATGAAACATTTATACACACACACACACATAAACACATGCATGCCTAAGGAGAATGTTTTGTGTTGTTTGTGTGTATGAGTGTGGCATGCATATGCTTAAACGCGTATACGTATGAATTTATGTGTGTGTGTGTATATGCTCTAGTTATCCCAGTTACTTAAAATGGTTTCGTTATAAAGCGGCAACATTCGTAATAATTTCATTTTTTTCCTGCGAAATATTCGCTTAAGTTTTTAAAAATTTTATATGTAACCAATTTATTTTCTGCGCATTTTTATTTTATCGTTATAAATCAGATTTATATTTACCAGCTTCAACTTGCTTCACACCTTCAAGAAAAATGGAAATTGTTTCTTTCTTTTTTGGATTTGTTGACATTTTGCTTGATGCAAACGTGAGAAAAATATTGCAGCGTGAATGGCAGTAGCAGCACTAGCAGCCACCGGAAGCTAATCATTTTGCAGTTATGCGACAGTGCAATTTAAAGAAAATTGCATCAAGTTGAAGCAAACCGTTTTCGTTTCTTTCCCCTCGTTTTCTTTTCTTTTCTATTTCTCCACTTGAGTCAACCATTGCCAATAAATATTTGTGCAACATTTGATAACTCGACGTCATCGCGGTACATTACTGAGGCTGCTGCTGTTGCTGCCGCGACATAAATGCGATTTTAATTCAATGATTTATTCTGAGCCAATCCCATTTTTACATGTAAATGTTTTTTTTTTTTTTTTATTCTTTATATTTTCTGCTCCTGGTTGCATTAAATTTTACATTTTGCCAATATTAACTATTTAATATACGTGGGAGCTATAACGTTTCTGCAACTTTGGCTTTTATTGCAATTCATCAAATTTGCATTGTATACACAAATGTGCGTGCACACATGCCACACATCGATCGACTTGCTCGTGATTTTCATTTATTTTTGCATAAATTGAAGTATTATTGCAATTAAAATTCTATTAATGAATTTAATTATCAATTCTCATTTTAAGTTGTGGATTAATTACTTAATTAAAATATTAATATGTATGTTATTTTAAAGCAATCATTGCAATTTCATTTAATTTTAATATATGAGCATAAGTAAATTCGGTTCACATACTCGTGAATTACTTCAATTAATTTTCTTTAATATAATAAGTGAACTTAATGTGCAAAAGTCGTCGGACAGCAACTGGTTGCAAGTACCACAGTTGGGTTTAATTTGGTGTCCACTCAATGAGATTCGTTTAGAGTAATTAATATATCGTTGCATTGCTATTGGAAATTAAAAGATATAGAATTCAAGTAATGGCAAAATATATGTTGACCTGACCGCAAGACTATTTAGAAGATTCTACTTCCATGATGATTTTTTTTCGTCTGAATCATGCAGGAAATCTTCAGCAAAGATTTGCCTTCTTTTCTTTTTCGTTGATGCAAAAGCTGCAAAAAAAATTGTATTTAGAGATTTGCTCTGTTTGCATGACTGCATATGCCACACTACGCCAACAAAACTCCTACCACTGAATGACCCAATCTTGCACTTCATTATCGCTATGAGTATCAACCGTCATCGTCAGTGACATTCATACGCTCACCTCTGTCCAGGACATTGCTTTAGTGTTGATTCATATATAAACAACATGACAATAGCAGCAGAAGCAAGTTAGCTCAACTTAACACCCCATGATGTTCTCGTCAAAGCTATCTGTTGACTAAAATGCAATGGTATGATATTTACTGGGGTATTGTAGGCATTATTAAAGACAATAGCTTGGACTTAATGGGTTTATCAAGAACGGCGCTATACAATATAAATTCCCGATGCACAAAAGGAACCTGGGTCTAGAGAGCATTATTAGCGCATTTTCACGGAAGATTCCAAAAAAAAAAACATTTTGTCTTCTAGAGTGTTCGTTGAAGCAGTTGAAGCTCAACTTTGTTTCTCACTTGGGCTACATGTTTTTGTTTTTCCCACAGAAGATTTTTCACTCAACAAGGCAATGAGCAATGTTTTTTATTTAGACTTCATTGCAGGGCCGTAGCCAGAAATTTTTTTCGGTGGGGGCGGGGGTTTTCATTCGAAGAAAATATTCATAAATAATTTTTATCTAACTGATTTTTAAATACAATAAATTAAATCAATTATACATTTGAGGGACCCTATAAGATTAAAATTTTTGGAAAAATTTTCCGTTTTTTTAATCTTAACCTCAAAAAAATGGCCAAAAGTGACAAAAAATTACCAGAATAATCAAATTAAATTTTTTCAAATAAATTTTATTCAATGTGCATTCTAGTGCATTTTTTTTATCGTGAGGGACATAATTTCATTAGCTCATTGACTTCCCACTACTGATGATGTACCCAACCTCAAAAAAATAAAAATTACCAAAAATAGTAGAGGCTCATTTTTTTCAAATGATCATCATTGGGAATTTGAGCCATTATCAATGATAAGGAACCTGGATGAGGTTGGCTTATATTCCCTAAATTCGTGAAGTCACAGCATTGAAAGAGATTTTGCTAGTCGTGGTGCTCTGAGCAATAATGCTTTAAAAAATTAATTTTAAGATGGGTTTTGCTAATAAGATGGAGTTTTTGCGAAAGAATTTTTCACGTTGAACATGGATCTGAGGTCAAAAACTTCCCATCACGTCACGTTTTAGGAAAAAAATGGGGTTCAAGCAAGTCTTATTTTACAAGGATACGATAATTTTTTCTATTTTTATTAATTTTTAAACTTTTCAAACTGATTCAGGACAAAACCTTAAATTAAAAAACAGTTACTGCTGACCTAGAAAAACTATGAATGCAGGAGTGCTCAGTATCACCTTCTCTTTTTGAATCCGTAGTCAAACCGCATGTCAAAGAAAACAAATCGGAATTGATCGCTTAGTGTAACTAAGATTTCAAATTTATTTTTTATATTTGACTTTTTAGATAAAAAAACCGATGGAAGTAAAAAATATCGTTAAATAGATTTTATTTTGACTTTTTTTCCATCCATTGGCAATTAATCTAAAAAACTAGAATAAAGTTTCCATATTTCGGGGGGGGCTCAGAATCCCAAAAATCCACCTCCCCCCCCCCCCCCTAAATACGGCCTTGCTTCATTGTATTAGAAAACACAATAACCTGTTAGTGGTATGTGTCTCTGCGAATTCAAAACTCTGCTGACCTACACTAGCCAGAATGAATTCAGAAACTTTTTTCATGAGGCCAAAACTCATACATTGTTCAATTAAAACCATCAAGACCATTTGGTAAGTCGACAGAAGAGATTAAGGGCTGTAGACAGACAAGATTCGTTTTACTTATCACCTTGAAGCGTCAAGACTACATTCTGCTATTAATGAACAAAAAGGACTGTAAACTCCTGATGGAAGGTCACTTTTCCTTGAGCAAATATTTAACCCTTGCCGTGTTTTTATCGAATTTAAATTATTTTTTTTCCATATCTGTCAAAGGAAAAAGACAACTAGATTTCATAATTGTTATCCCTGGCTACTCATCCCTGGCAGCTTTGTGTTTGGGTGCCACATGAATTAACACAAAGAAATTTGATTGACTTAATCGAATCATTTTTGAAGCAAATCATTACGAGCGATAGAAAATGGATTAAATACGAGAATATTAAACGAAAAAAATCATGGTCAAAGGCCGGTGACCCTCCACAAACGACTTCAAAGCCTGAATTGACGGCAAAAAAGGTTATGTTGAGTGTTTGGTGGAATTGGAAGGGAATTGTTAATTATGAGCTGCTACAACCTGGCCAAACACTCAATTCTGATCTGTAATGCTCACAACTCGACCGTTTGAACGAAGCAATCAATAAAGAGCGACCAAAATTGGCCAACAGAAAAGGTGTTGTTGTTTCACCATGATAATGCAAGGCTACACACATCTTTGATGACCCGCCAAAAATTTACTGCGCTTGCCTGGGAAGTTTTGATGCACCTACCGTATAGCTCGGTCATTGCACCGTCTGAGTACCATTTGTTTTGGTCTCAGCAAAACTCTCTTGATGGAAAAAAATTGGCCGACAGAAGAGCCGGCGAAAATCACGTAGCCAGCTACCGGAAAATTAGCAAAAGCTTGATTAAAATTAATTTTTAATAAATAAAATTTTTTATTCAAACACTGACAAAAAAACCGAAAATACTTTTTATATGACCAATATATCAAATATTTTGTTTGAGAAATAGTACTTTCAGTGTTGCTTGGGGTTCGGAAGAAGAGTATGAAAATCAGGCTGATAACTTTTTTAAATATTTGCTTCGCATTCTGTAGAATGCAAAGCTCTTCTTGCTCTTCTACTTATACTACCAAATCTGATCAAATTTATTATTCAATCTGGTAGATTTTTGAAGAGTCCCACAGAAATTCTAGTTGTGCTTAGTTTCAAAAACTATTGTATTCCTTTCAAAGTATAATTCTAAGAGGGCATTACTGCTCAATCGTCAGTCGGTAATCTGTCTATGTGAGTTTATGTCCTTGATGCAGTGGAATCGTACTTGAGCTGATGCACAGTGGAGTATGTGGCAACCGCATTGTATAAAAAAAAATGGAACACACAAAATCCACAAGTATTTGAAAACAAAATTTTGCCAAAATTTCAAAAAACCTACTTAATTTATATACTTGAAATTCTGTTTTCATGCAAATATTTTTGAGGACGCTGAATCATGGACGTAAAGAGGGGAGTCATGTAGAATTGTATAGCGGAATATACCATAAAACAAATCCGATACGAAGAGTGTGATTACACTGCCCTGCATGGGTTTTGCGAAATGAGCCCTAAGCCAAATTGTTCGCATGCAGGGGGTGCGCATATGTCTAGAGATGCAGGAAAAAAATGTACAAAAGACGGATTTTATCTTACTTACACCCACGGCCAGACATAATGAGAAGTGCAGTGATCCAAAGTGTTTTAAGGGTCGCTGGTTACAAATCTGCAGTCAGGTTTTACAAATTCAAAATGGCGGATCAAATGTTGTGAACGAATTTACTGAGTAAGAAAATATCAGTTCTGCGTACATATTTTTCTACTCTAAGAGCGCAAGCAAACAATTTGGCTTAAGACTTATTTGAAAGGGCATGGTCAAGCCTTTAATGATATTAGCGATGTTTGTAGCACATCAGGGTTCATCTCAACAATTTTCCAAAAATGGTCAAAAACGCTATTTTTAGGGATTTCAATCCCTTTTTTCTCGAAAACGTGACATGATAAAAGTTTTTGACCATAGATTCGTGTTCTGCATGTGAAATTCATTTAGAATTACTAGAAGCCATGTTATTCGCACAAGAAAAGTTGAAATTTGCAGGGCAGTGTAATTAATTAGTTGAAAATAAACCACTGTCATTCTTTGACCTTTGGGTAGTAAATACTATATGGAACGATACATACGAACATAACGCAATGAAAAAGTGAAAATTCACTTTAAAAACGGTGAAATCTTCGCTGAAACTGTTTGTAAAGTTTGTACCGCATTTTTCGTTACGAGGCGCCTGCTCTACCGACAATCGTAAGTTTATTCAAAAAATTTGAACCTTTCAGGTTAGATAGTAATAAAAAGACATCAACTCGGGTTCATTCAGCTAAGCCTCTGAAAAAATTGCCAATGTAGCTGAAAATGAGTCGGAAATCCCTGGTTTTTCCATTCCAAAACGTTCACAGGAATTGGGTATATCACAAACCAGTTAGCACCGTATTTTGCACAATGATCTTGGACTAAAGACTTATAAATTCCAATTGACGACACAAGATTTAAAGCCAGCAGATCATGGACAACGCTGTACATTCGTTGATTGAAAGAAATAATTACGAATTTTGCAAGAATTTTGCAAGAAATAATCTTCCATGCATCAAAACTATTTGAACTCTTTTTTTGTGCCTCGATTAAAGAGAGCGATTTTGCAAGTTCTTTGACCGTGGTTCCTAGTAAGAAGCATAAGATTTTTTTTTTTAGTTTTATTTTTTAAACTAAACTTGTATTGAACAAATAAATTTAATAAATTTCACTAACAACTCCCTAAACTAATTAATTTTCTTTCCTAAACAAAACTTAAATTTTGAATTAATCTTATTCATTATCGTGTTTTTTTTTATCATAAACTTACACAAACACACTTATGCATAAATGTATGAATGTATGAGCATACATAGATTTAAAATTAACGCTTGAAGGCATAACTTGTAGCTGATTGTGATATGCAAATGCATTTGACAAATAAACTGTCAAAGAGTGTATACATGTATGTATGTGTTAGTGTATATGTATACCCTGATGTACTTTTGGATATTTATTTTTTTTAGAATTTTAATCTATAATAAAACTTTTACTCTCCAAGGAATTTTAGAGCTCCTTACTTGTCACTGGCACATGAGCCAGATGGGTGTTACTCATACGCCATGTATACCTCACATGCCACATATTTATATCTTATATGCTTATATACGCAAAATTTGTATGTATTTATATACTGCATACTATGTATGTTTAATTTCGATTAATTAAACTCATTTTGTAGATATATTTACATATTTACTGCACAGTGCTGGATAAACTGCACACATGAACACACACTCTCGCACGCATTACAGCTTCTCTAGTTAATGTGTGGTTGTGAACATTTTTGCTGCCTTCAAGCAATCAATTAAGCAAATGAAAATTAGAAGATAGCATAAATAAGCCTTTAAATTACAAATACAGTGAGAGAGACAGAGAGAGAGAGAGAGAGAGAGAGAGAGAGGACATTTTGAATGCGTATGTCAAAAGCAAAATTTATGCAAATGTTCTACAGAACAACAGCAATCTTATTTACAGCCTTTCATAGAAGCAAAACCACCACACACAATGCTGTAATTTAATGCTTAGTAGTTTTAATAATAAAGAAAAGGTAAAGTTTGATTTGCAAATGGAATAAGATTTTCCACGAAACTACATACATGCACTTAGGCAAAATACGATTACTTACAATAATATGTATATATGCGCATATATGTATATGTATATGTGTATAAAGTTCAAATCTCTTATATGTTGAGTTTTGCTGCGATGCTGTAATTGAAAGCAAAACCAATACATTAACTGACGCTTATTGAATATGCATGTGCCTATGTATGCGTAAGCATTATGCTTGTAGCATCATTGTAATGCATTGCGCTTCTTCCACTTGTTGTCCTTTCAAATAATTGTCAACATCAGAATTAATGGAATTGAGCATCGTTTACATATGTATATAGAATTATTGCGTATGTACATATGCATATGCATGTGAACACTTCAATCCATTCACTGTGTGTTCACTCCCTATTATTAAAGTGTTACCATGCATTTCAAAAAGATGTCAAATACGGATATTATTCAATCAATATTACCCTTGGCTACTTCAAATGCAAATGATGTATATATGTACACATGTAGGTGCCTCCCTGCTCACATACTAGTGTACCAGGATTGTGGGAGCGTTTCAAATGATATGATTCGATTTTCTGTTTTCAATAAGGTAAAGATGGGAAATATATGTAGGTATATCAGCATCGAAGATCAAAAAACAAAATGAATTTAGGTAGGATGTATTATTTTAAAATAACGTCTTCATGGGTGTAAAAGATCAGGTATTCAAAATGGGAAAAGTTCTGGTACAACATTCAAACAATTTCCATTTCTTCTCTGTTTAATTTTTAAAAACTAAATATTTCTCAGTTTCTAAGTTTCCAAGTTTCCATCTCGGATATTTGGAATAGGAGGTCTTTCACTTAAGTAATTTTGTAATCACTACTCCAACTTTACGATTGTTTGTTATGCTAGTGAAAAAAATTTCAATTGTTCATGTTCATATTTTTCAAATCACCAATTAGTTCATTCACATGTTCAAGGGTGAGCTTTTGAGGTTTAGATTTTCAATTTTCAAACATTTTGATCGTTGACCATGAATGAAAAAAAAAAATTTAGGGGACGAAAAAATTAAAAAGCCCCCTTAGGAAATCTCTGGATCCACTAGTGAGCTCTTTAGTCTTTAGATTGCCATTTTAAATACAGTACTGTGCAAATTAAAAGCAACAAATCTAGGCATATCATACTTATTACGTTTTTATGACTTTTATTTATTTTTATTTAAAAGAAAGTGGATGTAATTCGTTCTTAAATGATGAAATTATATAAGGAAGAACTTAAAAGTTAGAAAAAAAAGCCCAAAAAAAAAAATTGTTTTAAAGTAATGCACTTGGGGCTGTGCAAAACAAAAGCAACAATTTTATGATATTCTTTATTTTTATTTATTGCCTCAAATCTGCGAAGCATTGACTTTGTCAGGTTAATGAATGTCGTCTTGAGTGTCATTTTCCACTTTTATTTCAAATCTTTCCTGGCTCATCTCTGATTTGGAAGTGGTACCCACTCACTCTATGTTTCGGAGTTCCGAAGTAGGTTTCAAGGAGGTAAGCTCGAATGGTAGTGGCAACTCATGAAGGAAATGAACCCTTTTCCATGCTAATCAATCTTAAAACAACTTTAATGTGCGTTTCGAGTAGATTTCATGCCTAAATATTCCACAAAGTAGCAATTTTCACAATGGCTGATGAAGTATTTGGGTTTCCGGAGCTTCCCTATGGATTAGATGATCAATATTTATATTTATATCATAGCAAGGATAAAGACAATGAACAAACTAATTTATTTAATTGCCAGCAATTCCGCCTTCATGCTTGCCAGTGACTTTTTAGAGCAATGTTTTAGTCGTCCTCTTTTGATTCGTCTAATAAGAGACTTGTTGAATGAATTAACTCAACTAAATTTCGACTCATCGGTCCAATTTTAGCTTCTGTCTATGCAGAACTGTTTTCCATCTAATTATTGACAAATTACCGTAATTTTTGTTAAAACTTTTATTTGCACAGTACTGTATAATGTGGAAAGTATCCATGGATATCACGTGTGTGTATCGAGTTATTCGCTGAAACTACATTTTCGTTGATATCTTTGTTTCTATAGGTCGGACTGTAAAAAATGGTCAAATGGCAGAAAATGGTCAAATTGGACTTTTGCACTTTTGGGTTAATATTCTCCATTCCGATGCAGATTCAGCGCACAAATATACATGGGAAAGAAAATTTTGAGCCTGAATCTCTGTGTAGATCTAGGTTTGATATAAGGTACGGCTTATTTATCACCTTCTCCTTTATTTCTGGGGATTTTTGTAAACTTTTTAAAACAAATTTTCCAAATTTCTATAGTGGAAAAAGTAGTGGGAAAGTTTTAATTCACAAAAAAAAATTAGGATAAGGAAAGAATATGCGGGATTGATATTAAACACACAAAATATTTATCTTTTCATAGGGAACAGCTTTGGTTCAGACATTGGAATTCCAGCTCTTGAAATTTATATACTTGAACCAAATTCGTCCCACTGGCAGTTTAAAGTCCAGTCCAGTCCATATACGATAATTCTATTATTAACGACGAGAGTGAAAAGATTTTAGCTTGTTGAAGGCATGGAATGATTTCTTAATATATTAGCCATTTCTTCGTCGCTTATTCTTCAAGAAAAAATTTCAAAAAAGAACAGCTAAATCTGCAAAAAGGATCGGGACCAATGTACTACAGACTGCTTTATAACCCTCAAATATTTCCTAACATCGTTTTTATTTTCACAGCTTATAAAGAGAGTTTATCGAGAGCATATTTTCCAAAAAAAAAAAAAATTATTGGGCGGCTGCTGCTATCTATATCTGCTATTATCTTCAGCAATTTAGTTTCTGATCAAGGAAAATAAATGCTGCTTTCTTCTTTATAAAGTTGAGCAGGTTTGAAAGTGTTCCAAAGGTATTAATTGATAGAGGATGTCAACCTTTTGATCCAACAAAAATCAGGTCAAATTGAGAAATGAAATAATTTAAATCTGATTTGTTTTCTGCCGGACTCACTTACTCTCAAAGTAAACGCAATATTTTCATTACGATGATTTGTGTTCCTAGTTTGAATAGCTTTGTCAATGGCGAATAAATCTGCCTTGAATTTGATTACAAGGTCCAAAGACCTGGAACCATATGTGTAACTTTTAATGGTATTTTTTTTCATCAAGTTCACTATGGCGGAGAAAGGTGGAATATTTTATCCTTGTAAAATTGTTAGAAATGCATAGATCAAAACTGCAATACTGGGTAAAAAAAAACTTCAAATATGGGGAAGCTTTTTATTCCGTTTAGGGCGTTTATGATATTTATATGGATCCATCGAAGGCAAATCACAAATGGTTATTTTGGAAAGTGGTGCCAACCGGAAAAATTGGAGCACTACCCAAAAACCTCTTTTAAAGCTCAATCTTTGTGCTCTCGTGGAAACTCTTAAGTGGGAAAATGGAAAGCGCTGACACTTTAAGCTTCCTAAAAGCACAAGCGAAAGTTTCCGAAAGAGTGCTTCCAAGGAAGACTAGGGGAATCACTCAAACGAATAGAAAAAAAAATAATAATAATAATCACAGTAGAAGTAAAACTTTATTGTTTATTTGAAAATTATTAGTAAACATTTATAACAAAGTCTGTTGAAGTTTTTGCAGTTTTCTTCTTACCAAACACTAATATTTGGTGAACCATAATTTTGGATTTTATGAATGTTATATATGAATATATGTATGTAAATATAATAAATAAAAAGTATATGTGGTTAATAAAAGAAAGAGTACACAAGATTGTTCTTCCTAAACCACTTCCTAAAAGCGCTACTTTTGCACTTCCTAGGAGCGCTCTTTCAGCGCTTCTAAGAAGCATAATGCAAGCGCTTATTTCCTATGACATTCACTGTAACAAGTATGTGAACAGTACTATAAAGAGGGAGCGCTTTCTGCTGGCATAGGAGTGCTCCAGTGTAGGTAAAGAAGCGCTTTTAGGGCGCTTCCTTTACCGTTGGGGTTGAACAATTTTTATCAACACAATGAGTTAGAGAAATAGATGCAGTACTTCGAGAGCTCTCTCAAAATAGGAAAAAGGTTCGTTTTCAGGTTCGAGCTGTTCACGGACAAAGTGTGAAAATCTTCAAAATTTTAATAGTTAAAGCCAGTTATTAAGTATAATCAACATATTTTCGCAGTACTGACTTGATGAAACTTTTTCTACATAATACATAGATTTTAAATAAAATTATTTCATTCATTAAACTTGACGATTCATTATTTTTTTTGGTTTCTTCTTAGTTTAAATCGAATTTCACTCTCTGTCTCACTCAAACTCTCATGCATCTCTCATGTGTATCTTGATCATCAGACTTAGCATCGCTGGCATCACATACATAAAATTCTTTTTTCATCTTTGTTTTATTTCTGCCAAAAAGTGATTTAAATTGCATTATAATGCGGTTAAAATTTTGCTTTCACTCGCATACATTCAGTATTTCATATATTCGCTTATTGTGCATTTACTGCATGTGAAACACAGTTCCAATTTTGCATGTGTCTGTCTATTCGTCTGTCTGTTTATGTATATCTCTTGTTGCTTATACAATATGACAGTTTGTTTTTCAGGGACATTATAAATTTTATTGTCAAAATGGTAAATCTTGTTAGTTGCGATTGTAAATATTTAGTTGCTGTTATCAAATTAGCTTTATCTTGTACTTGTAGCTTTTATTTTTATAAACTTTTATTTATATAAATTTAATTTATTGATAAATTAATTCTTAAGACTGGCTATTATGGTGGAGATTTGTAGTTTCAGCATTTTATTCAAAATATTTAATCAGAGTAATGAGGAATGAAATATAATAAAATTATATTTATTCTGCCTGCCTTTTTTATAATCTGCAAGAATTTTGAGGTATTCATTCACCTAATTTCACCTGGATATTAGAAAAATATATCGAGATTTTTCAGGTATCATTTGGAATCATAGCATTATCATTTTTTAATTCCTATTATTTATAACTTTTTATTTGGGAAAAGTATCCTAATAAATAATTATCTCATACAAAAGACGATTTTTAAACCTTTTTTAAAACGATTCAGCTCACGACAGATTATCGCTAGAGTTAAAATAACACAAGAGTCTTTATAAAATAAATGCAGATTAATTTTTTTCGATCAAAACATTGTCTTTTTCTGCTTTTAGAAATCCTTTAATGTAGCGATGTGCACTTCGACACATATCGGCATGAGCTGATGCTATACTCATAATGGCTAGACGAGGGGTAACGCTGTGCTAAGGGGAAGAGTAACTAGTATGAGGGATTAAATGTGATTTCTTTTGTGTATGTATATGTATATGAATTTATTGATTTCGTCCCTGTAGAGAGTGTGAACGTGAATGCATAAGAAAACTTCGTACTGAGCTATACTTTACTCATGCTTTTTGGATTGATTTCATAAACCTAGTAATTGCTTTACAAGGTAAAGAAAGAATTTTTCAATTACCTTTGTATTGTGGAACTTTTTAATTATTGAATGCATATGTAATTTTCTTGCTTGGTTGTTACTTTGAGAGATCGAAAAAAAGAGAAGCAGCAAACGCACTGCTGCGTGCTGATCAGGGATGCCAACTCTATATTTTAGATTCAATTAATAATTAACAAAAAAGTAAATAATATTTTAGTTTATGTATGTAATGTATGCAAAAACTTTTAACAAAAATTAAAGAATAATAAAAATAAAAAATTAATAAAAGGTTTTACACAAAAAATATATACTTTTCATATCTACAAATTGACAAAAAATTAAAATTTTCAGTGGCCCACTAAAACGATCTCACTCCCCAATTCCCTACAACTAACTAAAATTGAAGTCGATTCCCAACAACTCGAGGAATTCCTTATAAGTTGGCATTCCTACTGCCAATGCTCACATTTCTTCGGCGTTCTGGCAGTTGCCAGGGCGCTCTCAGTTATATTCACTCACTCTCCATATTAGTGTGGCCAAGTTAACAATTTATAGTCAATCGAGCTATTTTTGTTTTTTTAATTTTTTTTTTTTCTATCTCACACGATATGTTTTATAAATTGAAAGCTGATTTACGTTTGGTAAAGGTAATATAAATGTGTAAATCGGACATATTTTGGTCGCTAAATTTAAAAGAAGAATGCGGGTTATTTTAATATAATCTGGTCACTCTGCTTCACAATTGTGTAGGCCAGTGGCAGTTGCAAGGGGATAAATGGGACCATTTCTCACTCCGCCCCTCCCCCGAAAATTTTTCAAATACATAAAATAGTAATATCTGATATAAAAATTCTAAATATATGGAACATGATTGTGTTTATGATCCCCTCAGAAAATTTTTTTGTATCTGCCATTGGTGTACTCTCTTTTCTTATGTTCGCTTTTTGCACATATACATGCACATTTATGTGTGCTTTTGGCAAAACAACAACAATAATGTGTATGTGTACACACAACAAAACCACCATCGCTCGTCTTTAAATTTACACCCCGCTTCTAGCACCTTCATACACACGACGTCGGCAGAGGGCAACTGAAGTGCACATCCCTATTTTAATGCTATAGTGCAGGGGTGACCACCAAAAACAATTTGGGAGCCAAGCAACAACAACAACAACGATCACAACACCATCACCTGTGACACAATGAGAATGGAAGCAAAAATAAAACAGAGCACACACACAAAAACAACAATATTCTTCTATGCGCACACTTGTATTATTTCAGTAGTGCGACAAAAAAAATTTATCAAGTGCTCGATGCGATATGAAGGAAATTAAATGATTTAAGTAGTGGGACAATAACAAATTAAGGAAATTGGATCAAGCAAAATAAAACACACAAACAACAATCCCTGATCGGGCGCTGCGAGATGAAAATAACAACAACAATTTTTGTGTTTGTTGTAAAGAGCCATTAAGTTACTGGCATAAGACATCAACAACACAATCAAATATAATCAAGCGAAAAACAAAAACAAATATTCTTAGCGCGCGACCGCAACAACAAATACTCATAGCAATGCAATGATATCGGCATCGAGGCTCAAAAAACAAAGTTTGCGCGCGACCGCAACAACAAATATTCATAGCAAAAAAATGATTTCGGCAATGAGGCATGCGCGCGATGCTAAATGAAAGCAATGGATTGATTTCGGCAGTAAGAACATAACAAGGGAAAACAAAAACAAATATTCTTAGCGCGCGACCGCAACAACAAATATTCATAGCAATGAAATGATTTTGGTAACGAGGCAACAACAAACAAATGTGATCGAAGAAAAAAAGAAACAAAAATTCATGTGTGCTCGAAATACAACAATTCTTGTGTTTTTTGTAAAATATTAAAATACAACAAACACATGTATTTTAAAAGAGCCAAATGAGCCATTACAACAAACACAATTTGAAAATGAGCCAAAAGAGCCAACTGAGCTTGTGGCTGATCACCCCTGCCAGGGATGCCAACTCATTTTTCTTTCTCCCCGGTAACTCTCGCGAAATTCCCCGATTTTCGACCGAATTCCCCGCACCGATATAATTTCATATTATAACAGTACGATACGCACTTTTCATATAAACATTTTATATAAACGAAAAATTTCCTTTACGTAGGCTTTGAGTTACTCTCGGTCAGAATTATTTTAAGGGGCCTTGTACTTTCTTGGTTAAAATTTCTTTATCAATTTTTTTTTTTGATTGATAAATTGATAAAAAAATTTTTCTGCCATCTATTTAAAGACTTCAAGGATAATAAAAATTGTGTAGCAATTAATAAAAAATTATATGAAGGTTTTTTTTTGCAGCTTCATGGAAGACGTTTTGAAAATCGTCAAATGCAATGGCGTGCGTGATTGCGGCTCACTGGAACATCTAAAAAAATAGCATTAGAAATATTATAACTTTACTCTCAGGACATAATAAGATTATTTGGTTTGACCAACAATTCACAAAATGGCAGACCGCAAAAATTTGTTTTCTCAAAAGTTGTACTTTTTTCGTAAAAACAAAGCTCCAAATTGGGGAAAGAATTAACCAAACTTACATCTTGGGGCCATTGTTGTGTAGAAGAATATATTTAAATTTCAGTTATCGTGCACGCCAATGGCAAAAACCTTGTTTTGAGAAAAACTGGTTTAAAGTTTTGATTATAGGTTTTAAACAAATAAAATATACTTCTTCTTCTTTATAATAGCTGACCATAATTTGCAACTTTATAGGTTACAGTCACCAAGAACTAACAGTTATAAATTAGAAGGTGCTGAAGAAAGGCACAGCTAAGGCTTTCTGGATGGCTGAAAGAGAAGCCGAAGCACTGCGCGATAGCGTTGGACCAAAGAATATATAATACATAGAAGGCGCATCACGAACAAATTTATTTGCACAAAAATTTTGTTCTATGGAGCCATAACTGCCTCCAGTTTACACTCAAAATTCAGCTGTTCTCATAAAACCAGAGAGTGGTTGAAATATTTTTTTGTTTCTCTTTGTTGTTTTTCATTCAGAGTTTTGTATTTTCTTTTTTTTTTCAAGTTTCTTTTTTTTTTTTGGTTTTCGTGCTAGTAATATAAGCTGGTATTTTCATTATTTAGCAGAATTTACATCGCAAAGACGGTGTGCTTTTATGAATGGCACAGATTATAAAATTCAAATCCCAAGTTGTGACACGAAAAAATAGGTAAAGTTTTTTATTAAAAGTATTTATTATCTAAAAGTACATGTATTGAACTTAACTTTAACTAATCTCTATTCAAAATATTTAAAACTTTATGAGTAATGAGCGATCCCGTCGACGCCTTTCTGGAAAACATGTTTTGTGATGAGCAATATTTTGCAAATCTGGAACATTTGAAGTCCAAAAATGAAATGGATTTACTTTTATTATAAGATTATCTAGTGATTAATCGAAGGATGTTAAAAAATATGTATATTTAACAAAATGACCGACTGTCAAAGTTAACAGTTCAATTTTAACTAAAAATCTATCAATCAATTTGAAAATATTCGGTTTAGAAGTTGTTGAATAATCGTGGTCACCGACTTCAATAATGACTTTTTTGAGAAAAAGCGTTTAAAGTTTCATCTTACTTTAATGTCAAGAAGAAATTTTTTTGCAAAGAACAAAGAGTCAAAAATTTTCTCCGGATCAACTTAAAAATTTGTAGACATATTTTTGAAAACATATACTTTGATAAAATGCAAAAAAAGGTACAACTGGAGGTGCCCCCTTAAAAACTTTCTAAATCGATTGATTTCAACTTTTTATGCTTTTTCGAATACAAAAAAAAAAATATTACTAAAAAGAAATTTAGCTACGACCATAATTTTGGGTCACATATTGAAAAAAAAAAATTAATTAGGTTGGAAAGCAATATTGATACTCGGCAACAACGCAAAAAAAGAACACATCGCTCATTTACTAAAAGACTGTCATAACTCAAAAAACGCGATAATGAATATTTATTTATTTATTAACATTTAACTATAAATTTAAATTTAAAGCTAATGTGGATTGAGCTATGGCTGCTGAGGCCTTAAGCTTAACTTAGAACTAGGTTAGTGGCACTTATATTTCATTTACTTATGTTTATATATAGTGTGTATGTATATGATTATAGTTATTATGAAATTTATTTTTATATATGGTTGTATAAGTCGGATATTTTTAAAAATTTTATAAAGTTTTGGATGTTGTTGAAGATTGGTGTGGAAATTAGTGTTAGCGGTTCATTGTTGCATATCATTAACCCAAAAATAGTGTTTTTTCACTTATGACAGTCTTTTAGTAAATGAGCGACATGTATCTACATATTCTCGACGACCTCGATAGCCTAGTGGATAGTGCACTAGACTTTCATCTGGGAGGTTCGGGTTCGATTCCCGTCTTCGTCTGGTGGTTAATTTTCATTACTTTCTTATATTCACTATCAATATGAAGTGTATGAGAATTATAAGATAGTGTACAAGTACACACATTGGTTGGTAATGGCAAAACCACCAAGCCGATAAAAAATTGCCACACCGCCGTTCGGAATCGGCGTTAAACTGTAGGTCCAACTATGTGGTATCACAATGGGTCGTTCAGGCCTGGTTCAGGTGTGTCTCTCGACAGCCACTCCAACCTAACCTAACCTACATATTCTCAGCAAAAAACCCATTCATATGAAACTATACGCAGTCTCACTTGGCAGTACTTTGTAACGATATTCGAGAGCCTAAGAAAAAAAACACCATGAGAGTGCATGGGAGAGAGTAAAAGCAAAATAAATGAGTGGTTTTGCTCTTTCTCTTTACTGCGACCGCCCGCACCCAAAACGAAAGAAACATATTTTGGAAAAATTTTGAGAGATGCGCCTTCTATGTGTTATATATTCTTTGCTTGGACTGTGATTACTAAACGTAAACAGTGTTGCATAAAGCAATGTTTTTATGGTGTTGGTTGCGAATGTACCAGAATTGTATTTAGGAATATAAAATTTGGCAAAAAATATTCTACTGATTGTTTGGGTATTTAAATATTGAAAGCTGAACGGTTTCAGATTCCCCGCAAAAAACAGCTTATTCTCCGATTCCCCACACTAAGTAAAATTCCCCGCAAATCAGGGAATTCCCCGCAAGTTGGCATCGTTGAGCCCTGCTATAGAGTCTTCACCATAACTCAATCTTATAATACAGTGCAACATTTTTTCGCAATGTAAGACTAGGTAATGATGTGTTGTATAAAAGCCTTGCTGGGTTCTGCAAACTTGGAGACCCAGTGAATCTTATTGCTTTTTGTAATTCAGTAGATTTTTAAAATATTGTCCTCATCAGGTTTTGATCAATAACTCGTCCACTATCGGTGATGGCTCCTTACTATCTGTAATATTGTAGTTACCTACGAGCCCAATAAGCAATTTTCAAGAACAATACTATTCAGTGAAAATAACGGTCTTTGTAATTCTCACTTACTTTACAGTATTTTCACTTATATAGATTGTTGAAATTAAGAAATCGATCGTCTGATCTGCTAGTTCTATGAACTTTTTGATATTCTTCTGGCATCATTGTTCATTCAAAGCCTAATAATTTTAATAAAAATAACTTCTATTTAGAGTTTTGGAGCAAACAGTAAAAAAAAAAAAAAAAATCATTCGAAATTGAGTTTTGTATTGTCCCAGTAAATAACAGATAAAAACGTATGGTGGTTCGAAACTTGTTAAATGATATGATAAAAATCTAGTGTTTATCCAGTCACATGGTTTCGCTTATAGCAACTTATCTAAATTGCATTAGTAGAAGACAACGAGTGCTTTCTCCACCGCATATAAATAGAACTACAATAATAATAAGAACAAATTTACAAGAGTTTCCCATTCAAATACAGAAAAGTCTATGTTTCAAATTTTTTGGATAAACTTTAATAACAAAACGAATAAAAATTCCAATCACGTTTTTATATGTTCTCCTTTTTAACACAAGGCCAAAAAGTCACCATGTCAATGTTAAATAAAAATGTAGAAGAAAAAATCTAAGATGATAATAAAAACCCAAAAAGTGTCATTTGGAAGACAGCTCAATCATCAATCACATTCATATCTTTTCTTAAGAATAATTCACATCATTCCCTTTTACAGTCTTTTGAAAGTGAGTTACTCCATTGACTGTATCCAAATGAGACCTGAATCATGAAACTGATACATACATAGAATCTCTTAACAAACTAGTAGGTACATTGTATTCAGGCACCAAAATGAGTTTTACTTGTTAACAGTTACAATATGGCAAATGACAAAAGTACGTAACGTATGTGTTGACCCTTGTCAACTTGATGATTGATAGCCAGAAGCATTTTTGATGAACATGATTTAAAGAAAAATAAAATGTGTATATGTGTTGAGTTTAAATAAGACTTTAATCAAAAATGTAATATCATAATGCTAATTTTGTAATTTCCTTTAATATAAGAGTTTAGTAAATTATCACTGAGCAACAAAGGGACAACAACAGCTTCATGTAATCATAAAAAGCTGCAATATTTTAATTGCTTGAAATCTTTATTAAACAAAAAAATTCTTTTCAAATAAGTCACGTTCACTTGTGGCCACAATGCAAGAATGAATGACAACGGCAGCAACAGCAGCACCACACACACACACACACATACAGCTTCATGAAGTATAAATGACAATAACACCAACCAACCAAGTAACCAAAAACATTCAGCAACAACAGCTAAAGTAACAAACCAGTAACATCAGCAGCACCAACAACAACAGCGACAGCAACAACAGCTGACATACTTCATTCCACACCAACAGCATCATCAGAGCTACCAACAACATCACCACAATTTCCAGCAACCGCAAGCAAAATGTCATAATTTCAACGACACTATCACTCTCTTCTTCTGCTGTTGCTGGTGCTACTGTTTCTGCCTTTGTTCCTACCCCACTACTACTTTTTCCCTCCTCTTTCACTATATCCGTTTCCTCTCCTGTTTATTCACAAAATTCCTTGAGGTGATTTTAACATTTTAAGCAACTAACGAAGCGTTTTGTTGCCCATTAGGACACCATTAGTGCTGCCCATATACACACATACATAATGTCTGTGTGTGTGTGTGTGTTTGTATGTATGTCTATGATCCTTTTAACGGTTTCCCTTTTGTTGTTGGTTGAATTTTATAATGACATTGACTTTATTATTTCCAAGCGTTTAGTTATAATAGTAACCCGTTTAAGATTCTTTCCCTTTGTTTATCCTTTTTCGTTTTTCGCAGAGAAGAAAATGCTTAAGGTTTGTTATATAAGTAAATATGTATGCCCACAAGCTGATTCGTTAACATTGTATAAAATTATTTAGTAGTGTTGAAATTTAGGTCTTTTATATTAATAATTGCGATAATTAGTTGAAATATTTGTGAAATTTATCACATTGTTTTCATAGATATTTTATATATATATATACAAGCACAGGTCTGTGTAACAAAGAGCATTTTTAAGATCTTTAAAAATGTAAAATTCTAATTCTAATTTAAGTATTGTTCGCAAAAGAAAAGGATTTTGCTAATAAATAGTTATTTGTACTTGCACTGTACAACAGAAAAAATCCATAGTTAATCCATATTGATATGATAACATCTTTCCAGGTGACACGTTCCATGTGTGCCTTCCATGTAATACGTTCTAGGTCACATTTTTCGCTTTTTTTTTTTTTTTTTTGCAAACAATTTTATTTCCCCAACAGAGTACTTTAGCCCAAAAGTATGCAACATATAATTTATATATCGAAAACTGAGTGGAATATTTTTGTAGTACATATTGAAAAAACTATGCAAAGTGTTGCATTTGCAAGTACTGTTGCCCATAAATTACACGAATAGTACAAAATGTGTTATGCGTGACGTATGTTATCACATCATGTGACGAGTGCAGAAGGTGCTAGTTTTAGGTTTTTTAGTGTGCTTTAATTTCAGTTGGAAGTTAAAATTGTATGACAAGTTGTCCAAGGCTCTGTAGCTTTTTTGTTCTATTAAAGCATCCATTTCAGTTAAGTATCTTATGTATTAATTAATAATTAACTTATGAATAAGCAAACTTTCAAAATCAACAGAGCAAGTCCGTTTTTTGTCTCTCCAAAAGGTGCACATTAAAATGGAAGCTCTTTCAGTCACTGCCTTGAAGTGAGGAATCGAACAAATTTGCGTATTTTCATTAACGTTCATTAAATTTTTCATTAAAATAATAATATTTTAGTTCATTAAAAAGACAATTTTTAAAATTTGAAATGTTCTGTTAATTTCAGATTTTGTGCAACCAACAACACAACGATACGAATTCCATGCTTCTGCCTTATCCCAAAAATAATAGTAGAATTTATGCAAGAGCACTTGGATAAACTTTAAACTTTGGTCACAAGTTGTGCACTTAGTGTAAGCCCAAGCAAGATAGAACTGATACTTTTCACCATTAAAATCGAAATTCCAAATTTCAACTTTCCGTCATGAAATGAACATCAATCGACACTATCAATTAAGGCTAAATACTTAACAGTTGAATGCGATGACGCTACTGGAAAATCATCAATATCGATCTGCTGATGAGCAAAGCCTGTGTTGCCTTTTATTATTGCAGAAGGTTGTTTGGCAAAAGATGGGGCTTATTCACATATTGGATATACAGCCTTTGTACGTTCAATATTAACTTACGGTGCAATAGTTTGGTGGCTAGATCTAAGTAAGAGCTATAATGCTTGGAAACTAAGTAGAGTTCAGAGAACAGCGTATTCAAGCATTACATGAGCCATTCGTACTTGTCCTATGGAGACCCTGAACATGCTGCTACACTTCTTTCCCATTGACCTGCACATTAAGAATATCGTCTTCAACAGAGCGGTGAGACTCAGGACAACCGGTAGCTGAGCTCAACGTATTTCAAAACGATTTCAAGGTAAGATTTCCTACATAAGCCAAATAGAATACAATATGATATCCCCATTTACACGGAAGGATCGCAAATTAACTGCAGGATGAGTGCAAGGTTGCACCCACCACATATGGCATCTACATCTACCTAATGGTTTCTCGGTTTTTCAGGCTTTTTTCTGACGATTAATGGACTAATAGAGTGGCTTGTCTGGAAAATATTAAGTTGATATTTTCGTCGAAAGTCAGGCAGCAATAAAAGATTTTCATTCAAAACAGCATTGAGCACGCTAAATCATTATGCGGGTATTATTTTTATCTGAGTTTCAGATCATAGTAACATTGAAGGGAATGAGAAAGCTGATAAATTAACGCGCTTGGGGCTCTTCTTGATGTATGCCTAGCGGTGTCGTTTTCAGCGCACTTAATAGTCGTCGAAAACAGTAGACACTTCCACTATTTCCAACTGACTAATCGGAGGTCGAAGTCATTAATATCCTGTATAATCACACATGCGACATAGCCTTCATACAATTAGGGTTGGTCTCGTGAGTTCATAAACACGGATCATGCCGATGCTGCTAAGTTTACTGGAGGTGTGAAAGTCCTGTGGAAACTTGGAAGAAAAAGGGTACAAGGGTTCCTGTAAAGGTATTTCCTCGATAATCTCGAATTGCTCGGCAGCAAACCAAGATAATCTGTAAAGATACTTCAGTTCCACTTCAGCTCGATAAGGAAGCGGTTTGGAAAATCCTCCATGGGGCTTATTGTGACCAACAGTAGATTGCTGTGGATCAGCCACCGCATTTTAAAAAATTTTTAAAATCAACGATCATTTAAAACAAATTAACCACCAAAATGGAGAAAAATAATCAACAATAACAAAATGAACAAACACACCACATTAAAATTTATATTTCAAATTTAATATTCATAATTTTCAATACTAAGTACATATATATTATTTTTTTTTTAAATTCTCACATAATAATGAATCATGAAATTGAAAAAGAAAAATATTATCAAAACAAATCTTTTCTGCATTTGTCAAAGTTTGTCCTACTTTGAAATTGAAACCACCTTCTTAATTTTTCTACCATGGCTTACTACTATGAAATATTCTTCAAAATATTTAAAAACAACTATTTAACTAATGCTGACGATACTAAAGTCAAACAATGAAACCTCTTTATGTTCAAGAGTGTAATTGGACATTATAGTATTAGCGACAAAAAAATATATTTTTATATTCTCGCCTTTTCTATCACCAAGTAATAATACATTTTTCAAATAAACGCTAATTGGCAACTGTTCCTGCCAATGCCAATGCGAATTAACATTTTACAAATCGCAATCCAACGATAATAATTTGACTTTTGTTCTTGTTGAATTGAAAATTGCCCAAGTCCTGTCACAAACAAATCGCAATAAATGACAGACTGAAAAAATTTCAAATAGGAAGAAAAAAAAAAAAAACGAGAAAAGAAAAAAAGAATAACTAAAAGCGTTCAGTCTCCATTTTGAATACTTCCTTATGAAAAATCCTTTTGTATTTTATTCTTGGACATTTCAATTTCAAATAGTATAGTTTTTTTCATTACCGACATTACTCCTCCTCCATTCATGTACTATATATATATATGCAGTGGCGTAGCGAGGGTGAAGGCGGGAACGGCGGTTAGCCGCAGGTAAATATTGCTAGTCTATACACGCAAAGAAAAAATTCGTTTCTCAGAAACGAAATTTTCACTAAACGAACTTCGCTCATGGAATGTTTTCATGATGAACGAACATTTATTTATCATAAACGACTGTATTCGGTTGCCATGAACGAAGATTTATTCATCATAAGCGATTCAATTCTTTTACGATGAACTAAAAACGTTTGCAATAATATGCAATCTTTCCCTGAAAAATATAAAAAAGAATGCAAAAAAAATTTTCATATGTGGCTTTTTTAAAATAAAATTTTCTGATTAAAAACTAGAAAAAGTGTTCCAAATTTACATAAAATTATATTATTACAATGTTTGTATTATTTATTACTTATAAATCACACACTTTTATTTGTTTTTTATAAACACCACGCACTTTTTTATAGACAAAAAGAAATGTGATGAAATAATTTCAATCAAAATTCTTCAATAATGCGTTGACAAATGATACTAGTGTCCGACCGAAGGTGATTTTTTGGCCGAAGCCGAACTTCGTTAATTCATCTAACCTTCGGCCGAAGCCGAAGACCGAAGGATTTTTAAAATATAAAAAATAAAAATCTGAAAGTAAATTTTTTCTACCTATGTATTTGCAAACATATATCTACAGAAAAATATAAATAGTAGATACTCCAAATAAAAAGCTGACCACTGTCGAAGGAGCTGACAAATATTATTTATTTCAAGAATCATTTAAAAATTTGTTTACGTCAAAATATATAGTTACATCGGCTATATATCTATAAAACGACTTTCGTTCAACGAAACATATGTCAAATGAAACATATGTATTGAAAATTCAATTTTTGGGATAGTTTTATTGTACTTATGTTCTTTTAGTTAAGTCATTAAAAGTTTGTATTTTTATCTATCTAGTTTTGAAAATAAGTATTAGATTTTTGTCATTTCTTTCAACTATATCAATTTAAATAAAAAACATTGAGAGATATCACAATGATCCTGGTTCAGACGGAGTAGAACTACAGATGCATTGAAGATACGATGAAAATTTAAGCGCAATCAGTTCATTAGTTTTGAAGATATCATGGCAGCCATTTCGAAAAATGCTGTTTTGAGAAAAACTAGTTTCAAAGTTCAAATATGCATGAAAGCTGTATCAGGGCCTGCAAATAAAGATCAGTAACTTTCAATCGACTGTGAATTTCAAAGAATCCCTTTTCACATATATTCTAGAGCGATTTTAGCCAAAACAATTTTCAATTTTTTTGACGTCCTTGAAAGCAAAAAAAAAAAAAAATGAAACGCCAGTAATGGAAGCAGTCGGATTCTCTAACAATTCACGCTTCTTTTCAATATGCTTCAAGCTTTCCTTGAAAAGTAAAAAAGTTTTGCACGCTTCTGCGGCCTCTAATTGTATTAGCTCCAGCAGGTAGTTCGTTAAAAAAAATCACTGATTACTGTTTGTACGATTGTAAATCTGTGGGTTATTTCAAAAGTAAGAATTCCATTTTCCAAGCAAACGGAGAAAATATAACACAGAAATTGTAATGTAAATACTTTATAAAACCACTTCACATTTATTTATTTGTATAAATTCTTACTGCCAATCTATATTAAAAATTATTATAAAAAAGTATATTATAATCTTCGGCTTCGGCCAAATACTTCGGCCAAAACTTCGGCCATTTTTTGCCGAAGCCGATGCCGAAGATGCAATTTTAGGCCGAATAGCCGAATAGCCGAAGAACCGAAGCCGAATAATCGGTCGGACACTAAATGATACTTCCCGTTATGTTGTGTTGATTTGTTGTTATGTATAGTTTGAATGTAAGCGTCGCTGCTGCTTCTTTTTGCGACGAGAGCGAGATGAGAGGAAAACAAAAATAAAAAGAGAAGAGAGTTGTGTACTTTCGTTTAGCAGAAACGCTTTTTTCATTTGCCAGAAAAGAAAATTGCCTGAATTTTATCGTGAACGAATTTTCGTTCATCATGAAATTGTTAATCTTTTACAGAAAACGGTTTTGGTTTCTGCAAACACGGGAACGTTCCTCAGAAACGTTTTTGTTCAGCGTAAAGGTAATATATTCTCCACAAACGGGCGATAGTATTTTAATTTTTCTTTTTTCTTCCACTACTCCCGCACACACATATAACCTTTTCAGATATAATTTTCGTGTATGGTTTCACAAAATATTCCATATTTGTAGACAGTGATACTGAGGTACATTAGTGGATCTAAGGGCGATGAATAGCTCATAATTTACAACAATTTGAAGCGACGAAAATTGGCTCCCTTTCTCCACTTGCGAAATTTCTGGATCAGCCGTGACCCTATTAGCAACCGCCCGGGCAATACTGGGCCCCAGAACGCCACTGTATTATATATGTATTTATATGAATTTACGAAATACCGAAAAGATAGTGGCAATGGAATGGGCGTAGCTGTAGGATGAAAGAACTACATCAAAATTGAAGTGCAACAAAAGAAATTACAAAATAATCAAAGCATTCAGTTTTTAAGCTTTTCAAAAGAGACGAACCCTTTCCTGGTTTCTTTCTTTCTCTTGTTTGGCAATGGCAGCAATTTGCCAAAAGAAAAAGGCATTTAAATCTACACGATATATACATATATTTATACATAGATAGTATATTGAATTGGGTGGGTTTGTTTGTCACTTAGGAGTTTGACTGTAGATAGCAAAGTTTTAGTTGTTGCAAACAGCTTGAGCTATTGAAAAACTCTCTGTAATATGCACCTTTTTTTTTTTTTTTGTTTCTGACTCACTACTGAAATATTTCACAAAAATATTTCAAAAGCAAACTAATTTTAACCTTTTCTTTTATTGAAGTACTCGCTTTCACTTCTTTCTTCTCATCCACACTCCACTTCACCAGCAGCTCAAACATGGCCATCGTATAATTGTTTGTCATTCTCTTGGACCGGTGGAGGGGGATTGAAGATTTTAGAGTAATATTTTTTTCTCGTTTTAGTACTACAAAAACCCGATTTTTTTCCAGTTCTGTTGACATCCTTTATTTTTATTATTGCACAAGGATATGAATTTCCGCTTCCTGCTTTATCCTTTTCGTTTCTCATCTTTATTTTTCGTGTGTTCGTGAGCATTTGTCTCTGGCAACAACTCAAGTGTAAAAAAGAAATTTGAAAATAGTTTCGCTTTGTTTTATATATTTTATATTTTATTCATTTCATTCATACTCTTTCAGCTTATTCAGAAAATATTTTTTGTATTATTGTCGCTTTTTTAAGTATCCTTACGAGTGAGTCCATTTTTCTGTTGAGTTTCGCTTTTGTTACATACACTCCAGCCCGTGTAGAGTTGTCATTCGAGTTGCTTTGAAGACAAAAACTGACAAAATAAAAATTCGTTTCTAAAATAAAAATGAAATAAGCAAATAAAATTGAAATGCATGAAATTTTAACATTTAATGGGGGGAAAAATTCCCATTCGATAATATTATTATATAATACTTTATAAAAGAACGAAAATTCGTTTCTTTATTTTTGTAGAATTTATGCATTAATGTATTTGCAAAAGCAGCATTAATTCTATGATCTACGCTAACTAGGAAAACTGAGCTCAGTCTCTAACATTTCACAATGTTTTCCTTCATCCTTGAAACTTCATAAAGTTGTTATATTTCATATGCCATACCAAGTAGAATAAGTTAAAGTGCTAATGATTCATGACTTCAATTGGGTACATCTGAGTTACATTTCATGAAAAATGGTGTAGAATATAAGTTTCATATAAGAACGTACATAATCGTATTCCACTTCCACTTTGTAGCTGTGGCATATAAACTTTCCTCAACAAATTGTTGTAAAATATAATTCTCACTACATATGTGGAGGGACTAACAAAAGTTCGCTAAATTCAGACATAAAATGTTTAATTTCATGTCTTTATTTTACATCATTTTTATCTTCGATTTCAATACATTTGTTAGGTTTATAGGTCTATCCTTCAAAGCTTTTCAATTTTGGCATTAACTTCATTAATTCTGAATTACAATAGTAAAAATTAATTAATCTTCTTGTCTACTCAAATTCTTTTCTTTTTTCAAAAAAACAATCAGAAGTCACTCGAAGCTTTATCTTGGTAATTTTCTAATATTCACCATACAATCTGCCATGACAATCACAGTTCATCAACTATCATTTTGTCATTCCTGTACCTTCGCCAATTTAAACCTTCACCAGGACCATATTTGCTTCATCAGTGGATGATTCCGGTGAGAAATTATTCGGTCTTGAATCCCTAAACCATTAAGAGGTCATCAGAAGTAGAGATGTCATTAACCGGTGTGGGTATTCGACGGTTCGGTTTCTCTTTTCCTTACCGAAACCTGTTTCTCAAAAAATTTCTCTATTCGAATAATTTGATTTAATTATTTACGATGTGTTGTTAATAGCGGCAAATTTACGAATTTAATTTTTCAAAATTACTCTTATAAATGAAATTATTAATAATTGCAAGCCTTTCATCAATTTAGAATTTTTCATAAACTGATACAGTATCATCAACTTTGCGAACTTTTGTTAGTCCCCTCGTTGTGACGCAGATGTTCCTCGTGAAAATTAAAAAATAAATAAAACTGAAATGACGTTTTTATGTCAACAAATTTAAGTAGAATTTAAAAGTCGCCTCAGCCCGATTAAAATTACATTTGTTTTTCTGACATAAAAATTCGAAAGAGAAAAATTTCATTCTAGTAATTAACAATTTTATAAAGCGCATTAAGGTTCATATACAATAGCTCAAACTAAAATATTATTCTTCATTTTTTTACGGAATTTTTACGGAACCCAAAGTTGTTTACATATAATCCAGTTCAATATTTACCTTTTATCTACAAATGTAAATACATTTTCTACTTTCTGAAAAAAAACTGATATTCTTCATTATTTCTGATACTTTGAACTTATTGGTAACTATATTAGTTTAGATTAGTTAAAAAAAATATATGTCAAAAAATGCTGTTGTAATGAAGCCTACAAAATCTATCCACTATACTATACTTTTGTGTATTTAGAGTGTATCGAAAAATTTGTTTTTTCGGAAACTCAAATCCCAAGTAGATAAAAAGTTTTTTTCTATAAACCCACATATACTACACAAAAATTTGGTCCAATTTATTGATTCCACTATGGTCCAAAAACCGATTTTTTTGACATAAAATCAAATTTTTTATGATTTTATATTTTAAAACTGAATTGATTTTCTGAAACTAATTTTATGATTTTATGTACAACACTTTATTTTTGGCGCACGATCAAAGTCAACTGATTGAGTAGCAAGTTTTGGAAAAACATTGACTGCCTTTAAGCGTAAATATTTCTTAAAAATTTAAAACGGAGATAAAGTGTAAATTTAGAAAACATTAGTTAAGGTGTGTTAAATAAATGGTTAATACTACTTTTTTCATAATTTTGTGTTCACGTGCAATTTTATATAAAACCTAACAATTGTGTTTGTGTTTTATGGAATATTACTTTTTTAGTGCAAGCGCTTGCAAAAAGTTGCAAATGCCAAGTTATTAACAAAAGTATTCAGAATAATGTGCTATTAAAAACTTTTGCCCCTTTTTACCCGCTTTAAAGATATTTGAAATTTCTAGAAACACTTGAATTGCAACACGAAGAAATGCTTAGAGTTTAACAAGAGAGTAGTCTTAAAAATTATGTTGTTTCCGATTGGGTTCTCAAAAAAAAATAAAAATAATAAAAATGAACTGAATTTGGGGGGGAAAAAATGAAATTAAGTAAAAACGAAATTTGCTTGGTTTTGTTAACAAAAAACGTTTGCGTTGTAACAAAATGTTGAATCGGTTTAAAGAAAAATACCCCAAGTGGGTTTCTGCATTCATTATTATTGCAATTAATGATAAATATTAAGAAACCCCATGTTCAAGTAAAATGGGATGAACTCAGATTAGTTATGCAGAAGCAAAGAACCGATTGAAGAGAAAGCTGGTAATTGATCTCTCCTTGGAGCAAAATCACAAATTTGGTATAATATTTCATGCTACTGCAATTGCGGCTAAAAAATCAAAGGGTAAAGATTTGGCAAGCAAGATATGGAAACCGCTTTATTCCAAACAAATCAAGTTAGTTCCGTTTTCTCCTGAAAAAACTTTTGCTTTTTTACTGGAAAACGACTTCAGTAGCAATATGTAAATACCACCTTGATCAAAAAGTTCCCAGAATTTATTAAGAAAATTAAAAATACAAGTTTATTCATCAAAATCGATATTGTCCCCTTCAAAGTAATTCCCATCGACTGCAACACACTTATGCCAGCGCTTGATCCAATCCTCGAAACATTTTTTATATTCTGTTTTCAGTATGTCCATCAGTGCTTCCTGCGATTTTTCCGTTACTTCTTCTCGGCTGCTGAAACGCATTCCCCGTAATGATTTTTTAACTCGATTGAACAGAAAAAGGTCACAGGGAGCCAAATCAGGTGAATTCGGTGGATGTTGGATGGTATTTGTTGCATTTTTCGTCAAAAAATTACGAATAATGATGGCACTGTGCGACGGTGCGTTATCATGGTGCAAAATCCATGAGTTTTCTGTCCACAATTCTGGCTTCTTTCGGCGAATTGCTTCACGCAAACGCCTCATAACGCCCAAATAATACTCTGTGATGGTTAATTTGCGGTTATTTACCAAAATTTCTTTTACTTTATCAACGTTTTCGTCGGGTTTCGATGTCGATGGTCTGCCACTGCGTTCATCATCTTCGATTGACTCACGACCTCTTTTGAACCGCTCGTGGCACTGGTAAACGACCGTTTCTTTACAGAATCATTGCCGCAACACTTTTCCAACATTTCCAATGTTCGCGCACCATTAAATCCGTTTTTTACGAAAAATTTAATACAATACAATTTAATACAATTGCAAAAAGTCGCCAACACACACAGAGATAGATGTACTCCTGGCTACGTAACATTTGCAAATGTCAAGCTATGATGCTAAGATTTAGAGGAAATATGAACAACAGATGTACCAACTTAACAAAAAAAAAACAGAACTCAAATCGGAACGATGGGAGCGCCACACGACGGTTATTCCGGGAACTTTTTGATCAAGGTGGTATGGTATGAGATTACTTAGTAAAGAAAGGAATTGTGATATATCCGAACCTTGATGATTGATGATTTGAAGGAAGGGCGACTCGTAAGTCAGGCACTATGACCTATAAGATCTATTGTACCAAAGCCCCAAGAAAGAAAGAAACGAAGAGAGAAAGAAAGATAGATAAGAAACATACCCAAACCGGGAATCGAACTCGGGTCCCCAGAGACAAGAGTCTGGCACTCTGCCACTAGACCACAGTGGCGATGGTAGGACCTAAAGATTAACGCCGATTCCAAACGGCTGTGGCAATTTTTTATCAGCTCGGTGGTTTTGCCATTACCAACCAAGGTGTGTACTTGTACACATTCTTATAATTCTCATCTACTTCATGTCGATAGTGAATATAAGAAGTTTATGAGAATTAACCACCAGACCAAGACGGGAATTGAACCCGCAACCTTCTGAATGAAAGTCTAGTGTACTATCCACTAGACTATTGAGGTCGTCTATCCGAACCTTAACGAAATAATTAAATGGAAGCAATAACAATAAAGGACTATGTGAATTATGAATAATATAGCAATGAATTAATAATAATATTTACATCAAAGAGTGCCTTTCGAAACGACTATTGCCATTTGTTCGTCACCACCATTCGCCAGTGAAGTTTTGGCCTGATTTAGCCAGTTGCCACTACTCTAAGAAAACCATGGATTGTTATCAGACAAATAAAGTAGATGTAGTTCCCAAATATATGAATCCACCCAATTGCCCCCAGCTTCGACCGATTGAAAAATACTGGGCTGTTAGAAAATACAAGTTGAAGAAAAATGCAGGTATTGTCAAAAATGTGAATTCAATGTTACTAAAATGGAACCAAATAGCCGCAAAAGCATCCAGAGCGGATGTTCAAAGGTTGATGGGATCCATTAAAAGGAATACGCGGAACTTTTTGCACAACAAAGAAATTTAAATTTTTTAATATTATAGTATTAAAACACAATATTGAACTTATCATTTAATGCATTATTTGTTATTCTGAGTGTTCTGGTTAAAAAGATACAGCAACTTTCCTGCGTGCCAATTTTACGTGAACCGCGCTTTATTATTGACGTTTAGTATATTAGCTTTATATAATAAACTAATTGAATCCGATATAAAGAAATATGGAAAATTTAAATTTTCTTCGGTTGGTTGGTTGGTTGGGGTGGTGACCGAATGCATAACACTACAGCCTGGACCCAATTAGCACGTTAGTGCCATTTTGATACCATAAAACTCTGGTACACCGGATGTTTCATTTCGGATAGAAATTTACCCGCCGGATTAAACCCATTCAGTTTTGTTTAAAATTTTCTTTAGAAAATATATATTTTCATAATTATATACTAAGTTATGCCCTATTCGGATATATTATCGGTTTAATTTGTGTGAATAGTAGGCATGGTAATAGTTTAATCGTTATAATTTTTCACATAATGAATGCCAATGACCCCGGAAGCAAATCAGCCAAATTTGAAAATTTTTTGTTATCTAAAAAATAGATTTTGCTTCATAGTGCACTGTGTTTTGATTAAATTGATGAACAAATTCATAAGAAAATAAGAAATTCATGTAGAAAAAATCGATAAATCTGTTTTGCCATATTTCGGATATTCTTCTGTACTTTTATAGAAAAACAAAAACATTTTGATAAAATAATCAACAAACCAAAAAAATTGTATTCTTTTACACAATTTATTTAAATAAATATGTAGAAGAGAGAAAGAGAAAGAAAAGACTTTGAAATTGAAATAAAACTATTTGCACTTTTGCTACTTTAGCAATGTTATTGTTTTCGTGTTTTTGCCGCATTAACTGCAATTTAAAACTCTTTCATTTTAGTCATTTGCTTTTATGCATATAGTATATATATGTGTATATATATTTGCACTTTTTACTTGAGTCACATTCTTTTAGTTAATTAAAAATGCAAAGTGAAAGTTAAATGGAGCATAAAATTGTAGATTGCTACTGCGACTAAGTATGTACGACACCCTAAGAAACTTAAGACCCTTTAATGTTCATTGCTTTTTTTCTTCATTTCTCTACATTTAAGAAATGCGTTTGTAATTTTCTGTGTTTTTTTTTTAAGGGTAGATACTCAAATGTCGGCACTAAATACTTTACTATATTGTAAATTAGTGTGTATGTATATATACTAGAAGCTCTTTAAAACAATTTGAGTTTGCATTAAAATGAAATTAGTTCATGGATTACTAAGCACACAGTAATTTCCAAATAAATTTTCAAACAGTAGCTAACAATTTAACTTAAATTTAAATATTTCCTTTTAGACATACCAGTATAAAGTGTGAATTTCAAAATTTGATTGGGATTCGTTGTTGCCTGTTGCCTATGCATTTGTAAGGAGTTGTAGAGTAGAAAGCACTTAAGCATAAACGTATTTTTTTCAAAATTCTTTGTTCAAACTTTTTTATTCAAATTTGATTTTGATGTTATTGTTGTATTTGCATAACTTTAACAAAATTTAATCCTTTTAGTTTCGTTTGAAGTAAGTATCCATGTTTGTAGTACTTGAATGCGCCTATTTGCTTTTAAGTGTGTGTTAATTTGAAATGTTATTCATGTAAATTTATAAATAAGTATCCTTCGCCTTCGGAGAGCAAAAAAGGTCATGGTATTATTTAAATTATTTATGCTTAATTAAACTTTTAAAATAGTTTGTAAATAAATTTTACATTGAGAAAATCAATAATGAGAAAAGTTGTGGCAGAATTTAATGTGCAAGCAAATGCGTTAGTATTAAAATTACGTTAGGCTGACATATTGAGAAGAGAATGTTCTGATGTTAAGCCCCTGAAAACAAAAAAACAAAAAACATTTTATTATTTATTAATCTCGATAATAAGAAGGGATATATGTAAATAAGGAGAAAAACATAAGCAGGTAAGAAGTGTACAAGAAAATATTTATACCTTAAAAAATTTTATATTTCTTTCAAAACAACAACATTTTTCAAAATAAATTTGATTTATTTTCTTTCAATATCATATTTGCAAATTCTAAAACTAAAAATGCAATTTTCCGAATATTTGAAATATTTGCGTTTTTTTTTCCATGAACACTGGCTTTTTTCAAAAGAATACTGGAACATTATGGCTCCTGAAAAATGGCAAAAGGAAATCTTTCAAACAATTGTCTATTCATCTGCACATTTTGATTTATTGGTTTTAAGGCTTCGTCATGTTCTGAACTTTTCAGCTATCATAGTCGTTACGCTGGATCCGAAATTGTGTTGCACAATGTGGTTTAACATGAGTTTTTTTTATATTTTTCGGGCTTACCTTTTTATAGTTCCAAGTTAAGAATCAGTATCGTGGACAGTTACATTTGGGCTTCTCTTTAAGCATGTTTATTAACACTGGTAAATTTTTTCTGCCTTTTTACTTTTTTACTATTTTTCGAAAAATAAAAGTGAAATCTCCAAATTATTTTTGGGTCTATAAAGAATTTTCATATAAAATGTGCAACCAATTGTTTCCTCGCTAGAGTTTTGCAACTAAGCATTAAAAAAATTTCCTCATATCTTTAGCTGCGTTTCATTCGCCATTTGCTCCTGGTTATTTATAACTAGCAGCGATAATTGTATAGGAAAGCAACAACAAAGAGCCAGAGATAACACGTATAATTATAGCAGTTATGTATACTTTAGCTACATTAAATTCAATTGTGAACTGCCAATAATGAAAGAAGAAGCATAACAGTTTGCAAAAAATTAAAAAAAGGAAAAGATTCGAAATGGCTGCCGGTGAAAATAAGTTAAAATCATCGTTAAATATTCTTATAAAGGGTAAAAATTAAAAACAATGCCCCCAATTAACCGCAATGAATGGGATCAATTAAAATGTTTCATCTCTAGCTGCTGAGCAGTTTCATTGTGAATAACGTTATAACGAAGAAGAGACTTAACAACTTGGTCGTTTTATTCGCACATGTTAAACTAGCTGGCGAATAAAACAAAGCTTTTACATATATATAAAATCCTTGATGCGGCTGTATGTTACTCAATAACTTTTTAATAACCAATTTTCTTGATATTCTCCGAATATATTTGCTTTACCGAAAGGCTTAAAATAGGCTATTCATAAAGTCGTTTGGAGAAGTGGGCGTGGGACCTCCCATACAACTCTTATGCTTTTTTGGGTATTTCTTCAGAAACATTCACAGTACAATACTGAAATTTTGTATAAATATGTTAGTTGTCAATACCATACTACATAAATTATGTGGGTGGGATTAGAAAAGCGGGTGTGGCACCTCCCATATAACCTCAATACTTATTTTTAAGAATTTAACCCCATCTGGGATTCGAACCTGAGGTTATAGTAGAGTTTAACTTCTTAATGTTAAGTGGGCGTGGCGCTCTAATGCTTTTTTGGGTATATTTCGAGAAATATTCACAGTACAGTAATGAAATTTTGTATAAATTTGGTTTTACTGATAAAACGTTAATCGATTTATGATGTTTTGGTAGAGAACACTGAACAAGACAAAAATCAAAAACTGTCAATTTGACAGTTGGTGGGTCCAAATTGAAAATGTGAAGCACGGAAAAACACCATTTATGCACCTGTTTGATATGATAAGGTTTGTTAATAAATTAAAAAAAAAAAAATTTATAATTATAAAAACTCTCTCTATAACTTATCACGCATTAATTATAAATTCTTTGAATTTATTGCCTTTGGGTTACATTTCTGGCTGTTAAAATTAAAAGGGGAAGAGAGAGAGAGAGAGAGAGAAGCGTGACATTTATACTCCTACTACTCATATGCATAATTAAAACTCACGTTGTCTTCATCTTACTGAGGTTTGCGTTTTACTGTTTTTCATAATTTTTTTAATGCAATTAGCACAGCATGCAATAAAAACAACAACAGCAATAACAATGCGCAGGCAATCAAACTTGAAAATATCTCATTCACACATATAAAAAAAAATATCAACAATAATAAATCTCAACAACAATTGCACACAAACGGGAAGGTGAATTAGAATGAGTGTGCGTGCATGTGTTTATGAATGTATGCGAATGAATGCTGTCACTTTCACAAAAAAAAAAAAAACAAAAAACAAAAGAAAAAAAAACAAACACTCTCAAGCAAGGCCGTATTTAGGGGGGCAGTTTGGGGGTTCTGACCTCCCCCCTCCCCCCCCCCCCCCGAAATGTGAAAACTTTCTTCTATTTTTTGATATTAATTGCCAGTGGATGAAAAAAAGTCAAAATACTTCCACGGTTTCTTTCAAATATAAAAAAATAAACTTGAAATCTTAGTTACACTATGCGACCAGATCCGATTTGTTTTCTTTGACGTGAGGTTTGACTTTGGATACAAAAAGAGAAGGTGATGCTGAGCAATTTTGCATTTATAGTTTTTCTAGGTCAGTTAATGTTTTTGATATACAGTTTCGGGTTTAGGGCTCATTTGGATTTCGAAGTTTGTAGCACGCCAGTGTTCTGCTCTCCAATTAAAAAAAATGGCCAAAAATTCTATTTTAGGGTTTTTCATCCCATTTTTTCTAAAACGTAGCGTGATGGGAAATTTTTGAACTCAGATTAGTGTTCAGTATAAAAAATTCATTCACAAACACTAGGAACCATTTTATTCGCAAAGCCCATGTAGGGCAGTAGTAGTGGATCAGCTCCAAAGTTCTAGGAAACAATCTTAAAATGTAATTAATTCTTTAACCCATTATTGCTCAGAGCACCCCGACTCGGAAGACCTCTTCCAATGCAGTAACTTCACGAATTTTGGTTATATAAGCCAACCTCATTCGGATTCCTTATCATGGCCCAAATTCCCACAGAAAATCATTTGAAAAAAATAAGCCTCTGACTATTTTTAGTATTTTTGGTAATTGTTTTGAGGTCGGGCTCATCATCAGTAATGGCAAGTCAATGTCAATTTTCTTCGAATGAAAATCCCCCCCGAAAAAAAATTCTGGCTACGGCCCTGCTCTCAAGAGAGTGCGGAATATTTAGCATTGAAATCGCATGTAGAGTAACAGCAGGGAGCCTTTTAATTATCTCGTTCATTTTAATTATTTTGCTTCTCTAAATAATGATTGTATTTGTTGAATCCAAATAAACAAAAGGACCTCACTTATATAATTATATATGTATATAAAAATTCAAATAAATACCGCAAGCCACAAAGCCAGACAAAAAAAAAAAAAAATAAAAACAAAACATGTTTGTGAGATTTCAATTCAAAACAAATTCATAATGTAATAATACTGAGTATCTTGCTTAACGTATTCTTGAGAGTTTCTTTATTTAAATTAAGATTTATTTTCACTTGAAGTCTATTATTAAATAAATAATTTGAGAACTTGAATGTTGTGCTAAGAATGTCTAGAAACATCAAGATTTATTTTTGTGAGTACGTGTGAATTTGATCTATATATGTAGGCAATAAGAGTAGGTAGATTTTGGGTTGACTTATTTAATTAATGTTTAATACAAAAGAAGGACGTGATACCTCCAGCTGGGATAATTCCGCCTCACTGATTTTGTATAAAGTAAAGTAAAAACAATATGATAAAAAGGGTGTTTCACTTGTTTGCTTATAGCACTAGACGTCATGTAAATAGAAAGCAGCGGTTTTTTTTAATGATAAGTTTGTGACGGGTAGAACAGGTTAAGCTTGTAGTTTAAGAATAACATTTATGTCAAAATTTCAAACGAAAAAATTTCAATAATTTGACAAACTTATTACGCGTTTTTCTTTATTAGCTCTGAGCTGAGCAAGAGTTGTCAAAAAAACGTGTTTCTTTTTAGCTCTGAGCATTCAGAGCAAAAGTAATCGTGTTTCTCTTTGTCCTCAAAGCATGCTCTACGTGCTCAGAAGAAGTTAACTGAGCAGACAGAGCACGATTGAAAAAAATATTTAGACAGAATACACACAAAATTTTAAATGGCGGACAAGGGCTGAAAATAATAACACTGTTCTACAAATGGAAACTTTTGAAAAATAGCAGAGACGGGACAAATGCACTTAGAGTAATAGAGGGTCGTTTAGTCCTAATCCGTGGTCCGTTTTTCTCTGATACGTCACAATTTATTGACATTAAAATTTTTAAAATTGAAAAAACAAAATTTAAAAATGCAGTTCAGATATTTACTCATCAAAACGTCCATTTAAAAAAAAAAATATTAAAAAAAAAAAAAATTTATAGTAAAACCATTAAAGTTTTACCTCGAAATTTTGTTATGGGTGTACAAAGAATGAAAAAAGCTCATAGAGCGCATAATTTTTGAAGACTTTAATCTTTGTTATGGGCTTTTTTCTGGCTTTAAATGCATCTGAAAGAAAAAAAATGTTTTAAGATATATGTGCACGAATGGTTTTGATAAAATTTGTGTCATTGGAAACCAAGTTGAACGCTTATAAAAATAAATAAAATCTTAGTAGTTAATGTTTTCATCATTTCAGATCACAAAACTAAAAGGAAATTTTAAAAAAAGTACAGGAATTTTTTCAAACTGATGAAAGAGACTTTTTACTTTCATTTAGCCCTGACTCGCCATCAAATGGTAATCTAAGCACAAATTGAAAATGTTTGTTTCAGAGCACGCTCCCCAAACAAACGATTTATAAAGGAAAATGGTGAATAATAGTTTGGGAAAAAATGCTCCAAAACGATGTAAAAATCTTGTTTTTATCATAGAATACGTATTCACTAAAATTTTTATAGAAAAAGGTGGTACTTTTGGATGCTAAATCTTTTACACCATCGTACTGTCACTTAGTAATATTAAACTTCTAAAACTAAACTAAATTTCGCTCCCTATAATGTTATTGCTATTTCAACAACATTTCATGTAGTTTTATAATGATGTAAAAATAAATTTAAAGCTATCTATTTTTGAGAAGATATTTGGTGTTAAGTTCTCTTTTCCTTTTGACATCTTACTTTCTCCACCTACTGTATGTAAAACATGGATATCTTTGAAAGAGGAGCAGCTAGTAATTCATTTCAAACGGATCTTTCACTTGTAATAATCAACAAATACACCCGACATTTTTATGCAACCTATCGTCGCTTCCTGCCCGCCGTGTGAATTTGTAGTTATTTACAAAATATACTAAAGATATACCATATAATAGAAATATACCAACTGCCCCATCAGACAACCAAAAAGTACCTTTTCAGTACACAATATACCGAAAACGTTCAGGCAAATGAAATATGCTTTATTAATTCAAATTATACATGGGCTTTCAAAATTAAAAATTATAAAGATTTGAGATTTTTTTAAAAATTTTTTTTTTTTTTTTTTTCATTTTGCAAAACTTTTCACAAGTTCAAGGAGTCATTTGCGATTAACTTTTGTCGCACTATGTAGTTCATATTTTTTCTGTTATTACAATAAGTTTCTCTTTCATTCATTGGATTTTTCATCCATCTATTTTTACTCTTTTTAAATAACCCAGTCTTAAATCACCAATCCATATTTGTATACAGTTATGTCGAACCCGAAATGCTTTCGGGATTTGGAATTTTCGGGTTCCAGTTAAACCTAAAATATGAACTTAAAAGTGATTGATAACATAAATTAAAGTTTATTTCATGATACCCATGCAAGTGCATTAGAGTGGCGCACTTTTCCATTTACAGTTTGTTATTTTTGAGTCTGGACTCAAAAATGGATTATTTTTTTCCCCAAATCATTCATTGTTTGACCTTGACTATTGCCGTAGACCAATCGAATGTCCAGATGATAACAAAATGATTAACGAATCTAATACTAGGCACGGATGCTTAGGAGACGTCCTAAGTTCCCAAAAGGCGTAGAAGGGAAAGAAAAGTTTGTTGCAGTGTATTTTGTGATACATTATTTTCTTTATTTTAGGAAATTTAGATTTGTGTGCCCAAATTATTAAATGGATATCATATTCTACTTGTAACGGATGTAATTTTCCTGATTCCTAGGAATCTTGGATTTACTCTACTTATGGCAGATATATTTTTCCGGAATTCCGGGATTAGCATCCCTAGTATGAATGTATGCAATTTTATTTCGCAGCTATTCAGAAGATTTCATCGCACTTTTCACGAAAAGCAACAATATTAGAACGCTTCTACTTTTCCTAATATTGAAAATAATCACAGTTTTTACAAGCGTAGTTAGTATCTCTGTAACTGAACTGAATGTTTCCCATATTACTACATAACTATATTACTGATATTCATTAGCTTTTATGCCTGTTAACTTTTTTCTTTCAATTTTTTTTTTCGTTTTGTTTTTATTCACAGGCAATTGCTTCTATTTCCACTTGAATCAATTTCCATTGTCGCCCTTTTTCTTCTCTGGAGTACAATACTGTTGTTGTTGTTATGTTCTATCACCGATACTCGTACGATTTCTTTTCACTATGATAAATGATGGGTGAGTGAACACAAAAATAAAATACAAAAAAAAATAAATAAAACAAAAGAAAAAGAAAAGAGAAAAAACTGAAATACATAAGAACAAAAGATAAAAATGAATCAACTTGACATAAGAACACACACACATACACGCACAAAGATATGCATGCACACAATTCAGACATATACATATAATCATACACACATACATTGACAATAAAAGGATATTGTTGTATTCGACTAGAAAGAACACACTCAAATGCGTAAAAAATTGATAATAAATGCAAAGGAGAAGGGGTGAACGGTGGAGTAGGAAACAAAGGCAGCGAATAAAACGAAATTAATAGGGAAGAGTGTGGCAACAAACAAAAGAAAAAACCAAAAATAAAAAAAAAATAAAAATAAAAGAAGAAATAAGGTTAGCACAATTCAATTTCAAATCAATACGATGACGCGAATAATGCTGAGAAGTTCGATGCGATGAAATGGAAAATAAAAAGCATTCTTCAAATGCAAATTAAATAGGTGAATGGGACTTGCTAGTTGTGATGGCGATGGTGATATGTGCTGGTAAACGATGTGGGCGGAATGAATGCGAGAAAAGTAGCAGCAGTTGAATTTTAATGCATCACCAACATCACCAATACCGTATAAATTGTGTATCTATCACGCTCGCTCACTCGCTCGCTGTGACTGTCAATTTATTTATTTTCTTTTTCACTTTAGTTTCGTGCATAAAAAGCTTTTATTTTAATTGGAAAATAAAAACTTATTTCGTTTATATTGCGGATAGAAAGAAAACTCTAAATTTTTTCCAATTTATTATTTTTTTTTTGAAAAGAAGAAATTATTCGTTTTAACTTCATTAAATTTGAAATCTACTTTTTGGCAATTCAGCACTAGCACAAAAAAAAAAAAACTACTAAAAATCTAAACCTCATGTTAAAAATATGTGTGAAATTCAAAAAGAAAAAAAAAAACTTCATCTATGGAAAAACTGAACATATCATACACTATCTTTTTTCTCGGACACACAAATTTGGCGCAAAGTTAAAGTGGTTAGAAAAGCGCGCGTGAACTCACATACATGAATATTTACATGCGCACATACCCAGCTAGCATTTTGGACTGCGGAAGATCCTTTGCACGATTTGCCGAGAAACCACACTCATTATTTTCTTTCAGGCAAAACTTGTTGCAAATGCATTAGTAAACCTATGTTAAGTGAAGCGTATACGCTGCACTTTTTTTGTTTGTTTTTTTAACGACGAATCACAGCGGACCCTCCTCCCGCCCAGTACGACGTGGGCGCATCCGTGACCGCACAGATAGGTGACCGATACAACCAGTCCGGACTGCGTTGCGTTAAAACGAACAAGATGGGATGAAGCGCGATTGAGATCGTCGAAAACAGCTACAGCATTAAAAATATATTACTAATTTAAGTGAGATAGAACAGATTTTTTAATAATATCTAATAATAATATAAAAATCTACTAACATATAGATCATCATTGCACATACAGCGAACAGGATCAAAAAGTGCATAATTTGTTTTGCATATGCTTAACTTGATAGGTATGAAGTTTCTGGAAACGCGATTAGGAACATTTATGCTTATTTCATTTAATAGAAATAGAGAAACGTTCAATCCATTTAATAATTTGAACGTAAAACAAACGTTCAGCATGACTCTTCTACTTTCAAGTGAAGGCAAATCAATTAATTTTAAGCGATTTTTGTAAGGAGAAAGATTTGTCAAGGGGTCCCAGTTCAAACTACGTAAAGCAAACAAAAGAAACTGTTTTTGAACAGACTCTAACTTATCTATGTAACATTTGTATTGTGGACACCAAACATTTGAAGCATATTCCAAGATAGGTCGAACTAGTGAAAATAAACAAAGTTTTAGTTATAAAAGGATCATTGAATTCCTTAGACCACCTCTTTATAAAACCAAGAACTACTTTTGCCTTATTTATACAAGTATTTGTATGCAAATTAAAACGAAGTTTTGGGTCCATAGTTACTCCAAGATCAATACAAATAAACACTCTAGCTAGAGACATAGTAGCAATACTGTAGTTTGGCGTCAATGGTTCCCTTCGTGAAAAAACTGTTCAAGGCTGGGTTAAAACGGATGCCTAAAACTGTAGTTACTATTAAAAATTTTTTTTTCCTCTCTTGTTATTATTTATTTGTAAAAAGACATTGGTAAAAAGGTTTTTTTTATGTCTATAATTATAAATTAGTACTACTGCAAGTGTTTCACTGGCAAGATTTTCATTCCACAAAAAGATGTTGCAAAAAATATGATAATAAGCAGAAGTTAGTTTGCATTGTCAGCGCTTTGATCGCCTAATAGTTTTCTAATTGCTAGCTGGGTAGTTATTAGTACATATGTATAAGCATATGGGCAATTCCATTTGTTGGATTGCTACAAGTGCACGCAAGTTTATTTTAATAACTTCTTTTGTGAATACAATAGCCCTGTTCACTCTTTAGAGTGAAGTGCTGGTTAACGGAGTAACAGAGTAAAAGTGTAAAACAAAATTATTCTACAAAAACAAAATATACGACATTTGCTTTTACTCACACTTTACACTTTTACTCTGGTTTGCCCCTTGAGCAGTGTTGCCAGAAATTTTACTTCAAAAATCGTCAAAATTGTAAGAAAAAATCGTAATTTTCAGAAAAAAATCGTCATTTTCAGAAAAAAATCGTCATGAGAGAAAAACTCAAATTTGTTTAGTTTAAATATGTTTGCATTCATTTATATTATAATATCTCTTCAAGAGTCTTATTGTTTAAATATTCTTTCAACATTTGCAGACGAGTTGGGTAAATATATCAATTTTAAAGCAAAGTTTGACAAATGAAAGGAGCACGTTTTATGTTGTAAATAGCTTTACAAAACTTTTTTCAGCTGCAATTTCATTCGCCTTATCAAAAATTGTCTCAAAATCTACACACCGTAGCTCCCTGAAGTCAATATTTAGTTTGCTGAAAGTAGTTTTCGTCCCCTAAATTTTTAAAATGTAATATTAAACTTTTTAATGAATTTACTTTTTTTGAAATTAGTTTTCCTGTCTAAAGAAAACTTAATTCTTTCAATGCAACAATATAAAAATCTAATCGTTTTTTACTCGATTACGCAACTCATTATAAAAAGAAGCGCAATTGTTTACAAATTCTGAAAACAGACTGTCAAATATTTTGTAACACATTTAGAGTCTTCATTAAAACGTGCAAAAACCTGGTAAACCATGGAAACACACTGTCAAATTTCATTTAAATTTTGACAAGTTTACACATGTTATGCAGTTTTTGAGGCTTACAAGGATTTTTAACTTGTTTGTGGCGTAAATGCCAAGGTAAATATCTTTACTTTTCAAAAATATTGTTTTTTCTCTGAAATCAATGTTATTAACACCAAGAGTTAAATACTATGGTCTTAAAATATTTATGCATGGAAAGCATAATCAAAATTGTATCACTGGAAATGAAGTTCAACACAGATACACCTAGTCTTTATTCCTTTAAGAGGCGTTCCAGTTCCTGAAGAAAACATTTGGCAGTAGTAGTATCTTAAGGACAACGATACTACGGAGCATTATCTTTGTAGTTGTCCAGCGTTCTCGAGAATCAGATTAGGGCTGTTGGGTAGTGATGTCTTGAGTATGAATTATGTCTACACTCTCCCTCTTCCTGAGCTTCTAAGAATCATCAGTGAAACAAAAAAAGTTAAAGCTTGAGGGAACCTAGACCTTTCTTCTTCCCATTTCATTTTTCCCCTCACATATCTTTCCTGTCTTTCTACTTTCTTCTACTGGCTCTATCTTGGAGATAGTAAAATGATCTTTGAGACTGAGTGCTTTGGTTTAGTCCAGCCCACTTTCTACTCCAAACTCTAAGCCCTGACTTGCCATTAAATGGTAATGCAAGAGCAGATTAAGATTTATTGTTTTAGGGCGTACTTCTCACAGTGTCGTGGATGAACAAAATTGGTAAAGAATATTTTGGGGAAGGTCGGTGTAGAAATCTTTTCACTTTTGAAAACCAATTCACTAAAATTGCTAAAGTAAAATGGCGCCATTTTTAATATTAAAGTTTTTGAAAACTTACTTTTGTCACATTATTCTATGACATTGAGTTCAAAAAAATCAGAATCACGTTTTCTTCTTCATAATAAAGTTGGTATTTCAACTACTTTCTATGTAGTTTTTTAACAGCGCAGATTTATTATAGAGAAGTTTTTTTGGGGTTAAAGTCTTTTTCGGTATGTGGAAACTTTTTTTTTGTGATATATATGCTATATGTATAAAAATTACAGATGAGATTTTAAAACAAAAGGTTTTTTGAAGTTGTTTTTTAATCTAAAAAATCGTCATTTTTCAATAAAAATCGTCATTGGCCCAAAAAATCGCCAAAATGACGATAAAATCGTCGTTCTGGCAACACTGAACATAATGTAAAGCTGAAGCATGAAGCAGCGATGCCAACTTGCGGAGAATTCCCCGATTTGAGGGTAATTTTACATGGTACGGGGAATTAGGGAATCGGGGAATGAGCTGTTTTTTGCGGGGAATTCGAAACCGTTCAGCTTTTAGTTATTAAAGTCAATAGAGTATTTTTTGTAAAATTTTATGTAATGAAAATCGTTTAACTTTTGCAATATTTCATATTTTAGGCCTTAAAATCTTCATCTTTTCTTAAGTGGGCCCTGTACTTTCTTGGTTTGAAGAAATCGATTTTTAAAAAAGTGTGTAATTTGAAAGTCTTTCATTTCAAAAGTATTTTGTAAAAATTTCAGAGAGGAACTCAGAGTGCTTTTGTTGATATAGACAATTATAACGCCGAGTGTTAATCAGGCAAAGCAGTTGCCTTCCCTTTCGGCCGTTCAGAAAGGCTTAGCTATGCCTTGGTCCAACACCTCCTGATTAAAACTCTTAATCATTGCTGACTAATCTGTAAACTTACAAACTACGGTCAGCCATCATAAAGAAGATGAAGTATATTTTAAATGTTAAAAACCGATAGTCAAAATTTTGAACCCGTTTTTCTCAAAACAAGGTTTTTTCCATTTTTTATTTGAGCCAAAATAAAGTCCATGCCTTCTCTTTTGAGAACGTTGGTGCCCAAAAGGGGGCTGAGTAACTCGAAACACCCCATCTCGTTCAAATTTGATGTGGTAACTAATACCCAAAATGGGGCTAAACTTTGTGCAAGTTTGATCCCGATAGATTTTGAGAGTGGGTTCTTCCCTTGAGATGAAATCACTCATGTGTCAAAAAAACAGCGAAGTCAGAAATATTAACCTACCAGTCCTATAAAAAATGGTTAAGTTTTGGACGGAGATAGTGCAGGACCGCTTTAAAATAACAGTCACCTAGATCAATTTTAAGCCAAAGTAAAAGAATTTTTCGTTTTTATAAAATGTTTATATGGAAAGTGCGTATAATGCTGTTGTAATATAAAGTTATACCGGTGCAGGGAATTTTATCGCAAATCGGGGAATTTCTCGAGGTCTATCGGGGAGATAGAAAAAATGAGTTGGCATCCCTGACGTGAAGTAACAATCTGTTAAAAATAAAATGTATACATTTTCATTGTAATCTAACACAATGGGTGCGTTTCACGGGTACAAAATAAAAAAAAGCTGCTTTCAAAGTGTGTCAGAAACGCATGGCTGAGTGAAAATGTATACATTTTACCTTTAACAGATTGTTACTTCACGCTTCAGCTTCACATTCTGTTCCTCACTTAAGGTTTGCCGACCGCTGCTCTAGAGTAAAACATTACTTTTTTACTCTGTTACTCAGCACTTTACTCCAAAGAGTGAATAGTGAATGAAATTCTGATTTTCAATACAGGAGATCTTGAATAACGACCATGAATTTTCCTAAAAAAAAACATATTACTAAAAATCGTCTTATTCGGTGTCATATCTTCTCATTTTTCATTCAAAATTATTAAGAGCAGATTTAATCACTTGAAAAAAGGCGAAATTTACTATGCAAAATAATAAAAAACATTCCAAAAATTAATACTTCACTTTGTGTTGTTAGAGCGTTTCATCAAAATTTAAATAATTTCACGATTTTCGTTTTATTTCATTAACATTCGGTAAAATGTTTGCATCACAAAAATATTAAATACACAACAATTATAAATTTAATCATCTTTTGGAAAGAAAATTGTTTTTGAATTAATAGAGTTTAAATTACAATAATTAGCGTACAACTAAAAAGTCATCAAATTTTAATAAGGGTAGAGGAAATGTTCCAAAACTCACATTTGGTGAAAAAACGTCCGTTTCGATTCGCGATTCCCGTGGAATTGCCCATATGCATGAAGCTGACGTAATCTCTAAAAGAAAAAAAGTTCATCATTTTACTGATGATGCCTTTAGTGATGTAATGGATAAAGTATTTACACACACACATAGATATATGCATATGCCATAATACTACTACAAAACATATGCATAGATATAGAGAACAAAAAACTGCACTAACCACTTAAATGAGCTAACCGCTTTTTTATATTAGTGCCCTTCATTATACTCGTTATAAAGATAAAGCTTCATACACACATACATACATATGAATGTAAAAATGCATGATTAAGTTAAACCACATATGCTGGCGCGGCTAAGTGGAATTTATTCATTATAATGCAATTCTTGGGTGGAGAATAAACTTTTAAATTTTAAAGAGCAGTTTAGATTACAATGGCTAACTGTTCAACAGCAGACATACTAACATATACCTAGGGCAGAGCTTTAGGCTTCCATAGCAAGTAGCTGATAGCTGTAGCAGTCATATCGGTTGGGGCGAATACTTAATAAACGCTGAGCGTTACTGAAGAGGTCAAAATACCCGTTAAAGATTTGTGACAGTACAAGTAGACACCGTCCTTAGCGAAATGGTATAGTGAACAATATACAATATATAACAAGAAATCTATTATACCTCCAATAGGAGCTTAATTAAATGCATTCAAATAATCTGAGTAAATATTTCGACCCTAAGTCAATAAAGTCTAAACTACATATCAGATCAGTATCTAGCATGGCCAGAAGACATCTCGATTTTTCAGGTGTTCCCCCATACCCAGGCCCTAAAAAGGTTTAAGATAGGCTGTGAATCATCTATACATTGAAACAATTTGGTAAAAGTCCAAATTTATAGCTTTGACGGTATAAGTTTGGATATTTTAGCCTACCAATATTTTCCTCTCCTCTTTCAGAAACGGTTCGATACCAATGTCATTTTTGATCACTACCTTCTGTGGCAAACCATTTCATAACCATGTATTGCTGTGTATCCAGGGACCAAGAATATTGATGGTTTTATCTTATCTAATTGATGATATTTCGAAGAAGCTGGGAACTAGGTGGCCAGATTTTGCTCTCTAGTGAATCTTCTCTGATATCCGGTGTTCTCACCCTAACAATTCAGTTTATCCATCGGGGCAGCTTTACTCTTTTCATGTTTTTGTCATTAAATAGTCTCTCGACTTTGAAAATTTTGCTCGATTTCTAAATTTGGGTCAAATCTATTGCAGCGAACTGCAGATTGATATCTACTGCAAGTACGTGGTACTTTCAAAACGTTAAGGCCCGTCAACAGTAGTGTCTTACTTGCATATTTTTTATTTGTTGTTGTAGTATTTGCTGCGATAGGAGATAAAGCAGCAGGTACTGAATGACCATGACAGGGTCTAACCCTAGTAGTGTTCGGGCGATATAGCGCTGAAACTATAAAAGTGACCGCACAGAGCTGACCGCTGTGACATTGGGGCACGTCAGTAGTTTGGGAAAATTGTGAACAAATTTCGAGGGGCTTTTTTTTAAATGTTTGAGGTTTGTCGCTATCTAGTTTGCGGTATAAGATCGCTTGAGTTTGCTCCAATTTGTGCTGCCTTTGTGCTTTGTGCTTTGAGCATAGGCACTCTTTAAAATCTTGCGTTAACACTCTCGTGGTCTTACTACACTTGCTCATTCTGGTGGCAGTACGTTCCTATATGGCCAAGATAGAGGTATACAGGGTAAGCCCAACAGGCGTAAAAAGCAAAAACAACAGAAGCTAAAATGACCGAGTGGAAAAATGCATTAAAAGAATATCCTCACTGAATGAAGAAACTGGAAAAGTGTCTGTGTAATGTCTGCCGTTATTAAGATTAAAGTAAAAATTACCTCGAACCGCGTCAAACAAGACTAGCAGATTTTTGATACAAATTCTCCTGCAGCGATCCCATCAGCACATTGCAGTTTTTGGAGCAGAGATATGCTCAATAAAATTGTACTGTGCTAGTCATAAAATGTAGCGGACGGGCGGGAGACATATCGTTTCTAACTAATTTGGGGTCAAGAAATTCTGTGGTAATAACCGTTTTTCCCCCTATCAGCAGGGAATTCTACTACAAATTTCCGAGCATACAAACAAGCTTTGATGGATAACTAACAAGTTGCCTTATGGTTTATTTTACTTAATCTGTTAGAACTGGGCAAACTTTAGGCCCGCGTACAAAAAAAATTTGAGGTAAACTTTTAAAACGCAGAGACATGTGTAGTTTTTTTTCTTGAGTTCTATCAGAATCCACTTCAATCCATTTCAGAACCTTGTTATTTTTGGAAAAATTTATTTTTGTCAGATAGTGTAATTTTCGTTTAGTAACGTTTGATCGCTGAAGATGAGAAGTGGATACATATTTTTTAGCCGATTGTTCTGAAACTTTCAGAAACTATATTTTTAACAATAAAAACGATGTGTGCAAAAATATAAGCTACTTTGATGTAAAATAAGGGTTCCTCCCAAACAAATTTTCCACTTTTTGGAAATTTTTGACGTTTTTTTGTATGGGAGGTATGTCTAAAATTATTTTTTTCTGCAAATAAATATGAGTTTCAGTTTTTTCATGCCACAAAAACCCTCGATATCAATTTTCACCGCAATAAGAAGAGGAACATGTAACTTCGTAGTATACCCCCAAACCAAAACTTCAAAAAAAAAAATGTTGTGTGAAACTCTGCTGATAGGGGGAAAAACTGAATTCCTTGACCCCGTGTTAGTTAGAAACGATATGTCTCCCGTCTGCTACAAAATTTTTTTTTTAAATTCGAGCACCTTGTTATCGGTGTAACCAAAGAACAACATACCACCTTGATCAAAAAGTTCACGGATTAACCACCGTGTGGCGGTCCCATCGTTTCGATTTGAGTTCTGTTTTTTTTTGTTAAGTTGGTACATCTGTTGTTGATATTCCCTCTAAATCTTAGCGTCATAGCTTGACATTTGCAAAGGTTACGTAGCCAGGAGTACATCTATCTGTGTGTGTGTTGGCGATTTTTTACAAATTTATTAAATTGTATTGTATTAAATTTTGCGTAAAAAACTGATTTAATAGTGCGCGAATGTTGAAAATCTTGGGAAAGTGTTTCGGCAACGATTCTCTAAAGAACGAGCGCTTCAAAAGTGGTCGTGAGTCAATCGAAGATGATGAACGCAGTGGCAGACCATCGACATCGAAAACCGACGAAAACGTTGATAAATTAATAGAAATTTTGGTCAATAACCGAAAATTAACCATCCGAGAGTATTAGTTGGGCGTTAGGAGGAGTTTGCGTGAAGCAATTCGCCGAAAGAGGCCAGAATTGTGGACAGAAAACTCGTGGATTTTGCACCATGATAACGCACCGTCGCACAGTGCCATCATTATTCGTAATTTTTTGACGAAAAATGCAACAAATGCAACAGCCACCGAATTCACCTGATTTGGCTCCCTGTGACTTCTTTCTGTTTAATCGAGTTAAAAAACCATTACGGGGAACGCGTTTTAGCAGCCGAGAGGAAGTAATGGAAAAATCGCAGGAAGCACTGATGGACATACCGAAAACCGAATATAAAAATTTTTTCGAGGATTGGATCAAACGCTGGCATAATTGTGTTGCAGTCGATGGGGATTACTTTGAAGGGGACAATAAAGATTTAACTGAATAAACTTGTATATTTAGTTTTCTGAATAAATTGCGGGAACTTTGCAAATCATTATGCAAAAATTAAGATTTTCATGGGAACTCAGAGAACATCTAGAAGATCCAGACATTGCGCAAAGAAAAGTTTTAGGGTTCTCATTCCTCTAAATCTTCCATTCATAATATTATGTACCACAAAAATTTCTCTAAAAAAAAACAACAAATTAAAATTTCATTCGAAATTTTTTGGAAATTCAAGATAATCGAAGTACATAATTGAAAGCTTTTCAAATATTTAATTTATGCAAGAATATTCTTTATATAATAAAGAATATGACGCGTCCACGAAAGTTTTTACGTTGCAAATACATAATTTAATGAGATTCAAGAGCAAAAGTAAAAATTAAAAGAAACTTTGTACGTGTGTGAGTTCCCTTTATATGTGTGTGAGTGTGAATGTTGAATATAAATTATAATAATGATAAAAAGGATATTAAAGGAAATGAGCATATGATGTGTGATTTGCAAGCAGTTACTCACATACATTACTTAGTTGTACCCGCAACTTGCACACATACATGTACACACGCACATACAAACACTTGCACTTTGTTGCAGCATGCAGGCAACAACAAACGCCAACAGCAACAGTACAAAAAACTCTCTTCACTTTGTCTAATTGTAAAATGAATAAAAGAAATAAGTGAAGATAACTGAAAAAGAAACGAGAGAAAAAAAACAAATAAAAACAAAATATGAATTGTCACAATGACGGAAACGCGTAAATAAAACTCATATGAAAATGCATCCGACGGTTACCAGATTGTTAGAAATATTTTATAAACACAACGTATGCTGTGCATGTACCTACAATTTATGTAACTGACACTGTGCACATTGGGACAGTTTGCCGCTTAAATTAATAAAATATGTAAGTATTGAAATAAATATGAAAAAGGTAAATTTTCAAAATGATTGGGTGTAAAAGGGAGTGACCAAGAATGCCATTCTTGGATATTTCATCCCAGAAGTATACAACCACTGCCTTTATTTGCATTTTGTTTTTTGAAAAAGTTGCTGAGATTTAATTCGGAAAATTTCTTCCGAAATGAAGTAACTCATTTGCCTCACTGTAAATCAGTACAGTGAGCAGTAAAAATAAAGTTAAACATCATCCCGCAGCATTCAGTGCAGTGTTCAGAGCATCCTGCATCTTTCATCCGGTAGAGGTATCCATTTTCATTCACTTTTTTCACCAATCTTAACTCTTAAGCTATGCAAAAGCACTTAATTTGAGTGAGTCGCATGTGAATTGCACTTCTAGTTATAATTTTTCTATTTTTTCTACCTACCTCTTTTCTCTTTCCACTTTCATATCATCTCTGCGCTTGCATATTTGCCTTGTGTGTATGACTAACTTTCTCTTTGGTATGCGGTAAAAAGGTTTTTGTGCATTGTGGTATGTGTGGTGGAGCTTGTGAATATGAGGATGATATAACAACGTATCAAATGTAACTGCTGCTGTCTTGTATGCTTTGCTTCTTCATTGCTGCGGGAAGGGTGATATGCAATGAGAAATCTTTTTCTCTCTATTATGTAAAGTTGTCTTTGCGTCGTCGACGGCTGTGTTCTATGAGTGAGTGAGTGTGTGTGTGTGTGTGAGTTTCCTGTTTACTTCCATCCTTTGCTTATTGTGTGGTTGCAATTTAATAGCAAAAGCATTTTAAAGCGGTTTTTTAATGTTGCCAACTGTGGCCCATACTCTCCCACACAGACACACACACACTCACACACATATGCACGAGTCAAAACGACAGCGCTCGTCTGCAATTTAAATATTAATTTTAATATTTTAATGAAGTGTTTATGATACAATTATGCTTAGCTAAGTGGTGTTAGAGACAGATTTTTTATTATTTTTATTATTTGGGGGAAGACATTTAAGCATTGTGATTTGTGTTGGGGTTTCGTGTGTAATTAGAAGTTGAAATTATCAAATATTATTTCGCTTAACTTTTATTCATATACTTTAACAATTGGATTTATTTCGTCATGTGATCAAGAAAATCCGTATTTCAATATAAAATCTTTCGCGTTTTGTATGTGATGTGAGTTTTTATCTTAAATTCTGCAACTTTGTGATTCAAATTTCAAACAGCAAAATGCCTTAAATATTTGTATTAAAAAATCATTTCTCCATTGATTTAAGTCGCAAAAAAAAAAAAAAAAAATCCGCCAGTTTTCTGTTTACGGCGTTGAATTATTCGGTTCACGTGGCTAAATATACGATAATATTATAGAAGTTTTTGTGAAATAAAAAAAAAAATTACATTTGAAGAGCTTTCTACTCTACCCGCCAAAATAGAGGACGTTGGCGATTCCCGGCCACTTTCTCCGCAGGATCTTGCTGATCTCACCTGGGTTTGTCATCGAGTTACGCCTGGACACTTTCTCCGAGGAGCACCTCTATTGATGCCACCCGAACCTAATGCTGAGGACTTTGGGAAAAACTCAAGGTTTTACATCATCAATTCAGTCACCGCTGGAAAAATGAATACCTGAGCGATCTTTAAAAGCAGTATAAATGGAAACATCTGATCCTGTAGAAGTAGAGTTAGCAGTCATAAAAGACAAACTTCTTCCCCCAAATGACTGGCATCTCGGCCGGATCTTAAAATTACACCGTGGTCCTGATCACCACACGTCCCATCGTGAAAATGTGTATTTTACCTCTCGCAAAAAACACAGATCCAGTAGAATTCTCATTTCTACACACTCTTAGTATTCCCATACTGATTCTACCATTTATCAAGTCAAGACCGTATTAAGGGGGGGTTTGGGGGTTCTATTTTAGGGTTTTTCATCCCATTTTTTCTAAAACGTGGCGTGGTGGGAAATTTTTGAACTCATATTAGTGTTCAGTATAAAAAATTCATTCACAAACACTAGGTACCATTTTATTCGCAAAGCCCATGTAGGGCAGTAGTAGTGGATCAGCTCCAAAGTTCTAGGAAGCAATCTTAAAATGAAATTAATTCTTTAACCCATTATTGCTCAGAGCACCCCGACTCGGAAGACCTCTTTCAATGCAGTAACTTCACGAATTTCGGTTATATAAGCCAACCTCATTCGGGTTCCTTATCATGGCCCAAATTCCCACTGAAAATCATTTGAAAAAAATGAGCCTCTGACTATTTTTAGTATTTTTGGTAATTGTTTTGAGGTCGGGCTCATCATCAGTAATGGCAAGTCAATGTCAATTTCCTTCGAATGAAAACCCCACCCGAAAAAAAATCCTGGCTACGGCCCTGTTTCAAGTAGTCCACAGGTCCAATCTGCGGACGCAGCTCTTGCGCTCCAACAATTTCAACCGGCAGTCGCATCTCTTGTGACTCATCACAAGAATGCGATAAATTATATTACTATAAATTGTGTTAACACCCAACCCCTTGTCCCCGTTACCCCTTGCTAGCGGCCCTGATACAATGTTTTAACCGAATATTGTGCTGTTTTTAATTTCGTTCATTCTACGATTCAGTACTTACTTTAAGCTGATTGCCACGCATTTCCAGTATTCTAGATACTTCTTTTTTTTACTATAATAAACAAATTATTCATTTCAATCACTGGCACAATTAGGAAATTATTTCCAAATCCACAAAACGAAAACAAAGCAAGATTTACATAGATGTCATAGCTTTTTATTGACTGGATAAAGTTTGAGGATTCACATTAACGAATTTAAAGTTAATACAGATAAATACATATTTTCGGAATCATAAAAAAAAATCCCACAAAAAATATTAATTTTTTGGGCGAATAGCCATCTGAGCGTATTTTAGTGAACATCTGTTACCATGCCACTTATGCCATATAATTCCTTTACCTTCATCGGCATTACTTAATTTTCCATTTAGGTATTGACCATTTAAATTACTGAAAAAATTTGTTTTAGTATGATTTTAATTTATATTATTATGATTAGTAGATTGCCCATCTGGGCAAAGTTTAATTTTTTTCTGCTACTAGTGGATTTTCTGAAAGATTATATGAGAAAAATAAGATGTATAAAAGAAATATGGAGGTCTCTAGTGGAAAATAGCCAGTCGGTTTTGAATCAAAGGTTTAAAAATAGGTTTTAAAAAGGTAAATAGCTTTAATCGTTGAGAACTTCTAATATATTGAGTTTTGAGTAATTGTTCTCAACACAATTTTTTTTAGGGATAACTAGGGCAATATTTTACTTTTAAAAAGTTTTGATTTGCTAGTAAAATTTAACCATGTTTTGATCGAAAAGTTATAAATTTTGTACAAAATTTCAATGAGAAAAATCCTTTAACCCTTTGACGACCGAATTTTAATGGGGCTTGATAGAGACTAAAAATTACGGTTAATTATGCCAACCACAATCATCATACCAAATTTCTCGCTTCTACATTGATTTGTTTGTTCTTAATTAAAGGTTGAAAAAACATAGCTATGAAGCTATAGATAACCACTGGATAACTCTTTTTCTCCAAATTTTTTGATTTTCACATTCTCTTATTTTTTATAAACATATCTGTAGTGTCCGACCGAAACCCAAACCGAATTTCGGCCATTTTTCTAATATTCGGCCTAAACCGAAACCGAAACTTTTTAATATATATGTATATATCTGTGGTCACAAGGCATAACAGCATAAGTGTGTTTTTTGTATTTTACAGGAGAGCACTTCAAAGGTTCAAGTGCTAGGAGTAATCAGGTTGAGTTGTGCTATTTTCCGCCATAATGTCTCGTAAACCACTGAACCTATAGTCATAAAATTCTGACACAATATGAAAACGGATAGGAAGTTTCAAATAATGATAATAAATCGAATTCGACAAAACTCGAGTTGTGTTGTTATTGCTTTTGACCACAGATATGTTAAAAACAAAATTCAAATCATTTTATTTTTTTTTTCAATTAAAGCTCAAAAAAAAAATCCATGTACATTCGGGCGTACAAATTTTTTTTTTTTTTCTTTTTTTTTTAAAGTACGTTGACAGAAAAATTCTATATTCGATTCTGATCAACTTTGCCGAAGAAAGTATGGCAAAAAAATGGATTCAGTACTACGTACTGTAGTTGTTTGAATAAAAACCGATAGTTACTTTTAATATTACTTTAACTTCTACGAATTTTACGGGGGGTAAGCTCCATGTTTCATAGAATACGGAACTCTTCTGTCGGTACTCCGAAAAAAATTCATCATTCATCCGAAAAAAATTCATTCATATAAAATAACAACAATATTATTTTAACAATAAAGAAAATACATATTAAAGGCACTAAAAAATATAAATTTTGTGGTATAGGTATAAATGAAATTCACATTTTTATTTTAATATTCAAAATTGAATAACTTTATGTTATATGCTAAAAATAAAAACATTCCTTTGCGTACTGAAATGCAATTTACAGTGAAATTTATAAAGTTTCGGTTTCGGCTAAATATTCGGCCATATTTTTTGCCGAAACCGAAACTTAACCGAAACCGTATTTTTGGCCGAAACCGAAACCGAATATTCGGTCGGACACTACATATCTGATAAAGAAAATTTCCGCTTAGTAATAATTAAACACATTTTTTTTAATAGTGCAAAAGATTTTACTACAAAATTTTGCACTTAGGTTTTTGCTGGACTTCAAAGACAAAACACTAAAAAAATTACATAAGCAAAAATTTCGGCAATCAGCAAACGTTTAAAATACCTAATAGAACTGAATGCATATATTATTTGTGAAATTTGTTAAACACCTATTTTATGCCTTATTAAAGTGAATGTTGCATATACCCAACATTGGGTATGAAAGAGTTAAACGATTTTCAATTTTTTAGGGGTGGTATTTTCTGATATTTTCATTATAGAGCATTAAATGTAGATTGGTTTAAAAAAAAAGTTTTTAAAAATGTCTATTTTTAAGAAAAATAGACCGTCTCAGATTTTAAAAATATTGATTTTGTGAATCTTTTTTAATTTTGAGTTTCTTTGTAGGTAGACGAATCTTTATACAGTAGAATCGCGATAATTCTTACCCTGTCAATTCGAAAATCACAATAATTTACAACAAACTGTTGGAAAAAATCGCTTTAATTCGCGAAAATTCCATACATTTTAGTCCCTATATTGTCGCTATATCGTATTTTTTTCTGTACAAGGTCTGTTTAACCTCTTACAAGTAGTGATTGATTGCACAGTGCAATAAAAATTTTATTCGCGATATTTTCGAACGGTTTTTAGTAATTTAGGGTTGCTGATCACGACTGTTTACTCAGTTTTTCTCCATCACATCTAGTTCTCCCACTCTATTGACCTGATGTCGAAAAATGGGGTCTTCAGTGGCTATTAAGAAATTTATCTATTTCAGCAGAAACGAATTTGATGTCTGAAGCAAAATTGTTAAGCAAACAGAGATAAGCAATTTGTGTGCATGCACTTTTCTCCCATCTTCTACCCTTCCTCTTGAAAATGGGTGTTTTAACCCTTTTTTCGATAAATGGACGATAAAACAAAAACCGTTGAGAAAACTATTATATTGTCTTAGGAGAAAATATTTCTTGTTAAAAATTATAGGGGATCTCAGAACATCAGAATAAACTACGAACTACTTTTTTTCTAGAATAATAATGATAAAAAATGAAATCGCTTATGTGATGACTACATTTGTTCATTAACCTGTTTACATATAACTTCAAATAACGAAATTGACATGAACTTAAGTCATGACTTTGAAAATTAACATCTAGATTTAATTTTCATAGTATCCTAAAAACTATCATGAAATCGCTTATTGTTCTAATTATAATAGGTTTCCATGTGGAGTCAACAGCAGCGGCCAAATATTAATCTACATTTAATGCTCTACAATATACAACTTTTAAACAGAAAATATCATGCCTAAAAAATTGAAAAAAAATAGTTTAAAGAATTTTCCTCATGAAAATTTTGTACAAAATTTACAGCTTTTCGATCAAAACATGGTTAAATTTCTTCGTACATCAAAACTTTTTTAGAATAAAATATTACCTTAGTAATTCTTAAAAAAAATTATGTTGGGAAAAATTACTCAAAATGCAATATTTTAGAAGTTACCAACGATAAAAGCTATTTACCTTTTTAAAACCTATTTTTAAGCCTTTGATTCAAAACCATCCGGCTATTTTCCACTTGAGACCTCTATATTTTTTTCTAAATCTTATTTTTCTCATTTAATCTTTTAGAAAATCCACTAGGAGCAGAAAAAAATTGAGCTTTGCACATTTCATATACGTCGTAGGCAAGCTAATGATTATAATATTTACCTGTCATGACAATGGTGGTACCACCATGCACCCGTATACCAAATTGCGCAACTACCGCCATTATGTTCGTCATTGTCCATATCTTTCGTTGAGAATTTCATGCCATTATGTATTGCTAGTGAATCTTTTGCATTTCCACTAAATCCTTCCGCTTTAAGTTCATATTTTTGATCCTCATCACCTATAGCGAATGTACTGTATTTTGCAAATCGCTTCTCACCCTCAAAGTCTACCAACTCGATCCATAATTCGTGCGGTTTGTCCTGCGTCATTGCATGTATTTTGTCTAAGCCCAAAAAGAAGTTTGTGTCCAAATTACCAAAGCCATTTTTATATGCGTTCCAGTTGAGATAGAAATCGGTGGAATTGTCTTTTCGCCTTTGTATTATGAGCCAGGGGGTTCCTTTGTTGGGGTCTGCCAGGCAGTACGCCTCAAATGGTCTCATTCCCGGCAAGTACAAGTCATAAATGCCACTTGTTTTACTATCATAGCGCAGCATTACTTCCGCACAGCTTCTTGATTGTTTTTTTTTCGAAATGCATTGACATGGATTTTTATTTATTACGCGATTATCGTGGGCTTGCTGTTGTTTTTCAAGTGATTCTTTCATATTTTCAAGCATTACTTTATTTGTGTTTTGCTGTTTTTCAAATGATTTTTTCATTTCTTCAAAGTGCTCATCGTTGGTGTGTTGTTGCTCCTTAAATAATTGTTTAATCTCCTGAAGAAGTTTTTCGTATTTAGATGCCAAACCTTGTTCGATTCTAAGGGTATAATTAAATATGAAATAAAATTTCTTCATCTAAAATTTGAATTAAGTTCACAAGGGAAAATTTCCGTAAAGCAGTAAAAAACTTTAAGTAAAGGGTATTGGAGTAATCTGCGTGCAAATTAAGATCAGCTTATTTTAGTTGTCTACCTAATGTTTTCAGAATGCTTTTGCTCTTTGGGAGGAACTAACAACCTTTTCAAGATGTTACAAATAAATATGTAGCTATAATAAGTGTTTTTCGGATACTGACTTGTATCCGATTCCAGTATTCGTTGAAACAATCGCTGAAAAGTATCGGAGAAAAATACTGGATACTTTCCTGTATCGTACTTGTTTGAATAATTATGCAAATTTAATGTGATTAATACCGTGCGTATCCATCAGAGCCTACGTATTAAGGCATTTTGATCCCGAAATATTTCTCCAATCCGGGATCTCGAGATTTTAAAATGTCTAACCCGGGTTCCCCAGGAATTTCCGCAAAAAACTTAAAAACTTTTATTCAATATTTTTGTTCAACATCCTTCTTCTTTTTTTTCATTTAGCTATGTAACAAGAAATTTGTAAGTTGTTTATAAAATAAGACGAAATATCTTGAAACGCAGACAACTATTTTTCATGTGACTATTGATTTGTTCTTCTTTTTTTTATGGTACAACAACAACCCATGGAGGCCATATACCAAGATTTCCGCATCTATTCATGCTGTGTGAATTTTATTTTTACACGAATTTACAGTTTAATGCCGAATCCAAAGAGTGAAATGAAAAGCTTTTCTTAGGCAATTTTTCACTCTTAGAGTTTTGCCAGTACAAGCCCAGAGGTGGTACCGTGTAGAAAAATTTATATTTGTGATTCAGTGATTTTTAAACACGAGCACCCTAAAGTCCAGCACACTAGCTTATACGCTACAGCGGCCAATATATAAGTTTAATTAATATAAATTGCAAGTAAATACTACATTTTATACAACCAACTACATAAAGCCAAATTTATACCTTTGTATGGCTAGTTTTTAATGAACTCAGAAGCAGTCAGTGTGACTTATTTTTTAAAAAATATCACAGACAAGCCCGACGAGAGGAGGGTGGGACGGTTGGGATTTCCACCGGGCCTGGAGTTTTTCAGGGGGCCCGGATTTCAATCCAAATCCTAAAATCCAGAAAAACTTTAACAAGCGTCTATGCGTCTGAAAATTAAATTGCAAACCATGAAAATTATTTATCGGGTTAATCATCTATCAATCGTGAAGACATTTTGCAGACTGGCGCGGGCCCTATATTAAAAAAGAATAAAAAACTTCCATCGATCCTGCTCAACGCAAACTAAAGTATCAAGTTTAGCCACTCTATGCGTGGAAGCGAAATTAGCTAGAAAATTAAATTTTAAAGGGATCATCAATTCCTTCGCATCAGCCAAAGCAAGAAAGGCGTATTGATTTTTGAATATAAACTATATAGCTTATCATTATCTTTGTCAGCAACATCTTCAATCGGTTTTGTAATAGAAAAATTTCCATTCTTATATTGTATGTTTTTTAAATTTAATAAGGGAGAGTAAGCTTTGGGTCTTATTTAAATTACTAATAAGCAGTTGAAGTATGAAATACATTTTCCGCTCTTTCTTTAAGAAAAATATGAAGCTTTTACTTTCACTGATATATTAAATTATTGAGGAGGTGGGCAAGATGTTCCCAGATAACTGCAGCCAACTTGGACAAGGAATTTGCGTGTTGTTATTTCTCCTACGAGTTCATTTATTTTGAGGAAATTTATTATCTCTTTATTAAAACTATCCGCTATATATTGCGGTTGTAGGATATAAATTCCTGAGTAACGAAGACGGGTCCTCATTTGATTTTCACAGTGGCATTGGATATGTTCAGTTTTTTCGTCCTTCTCGTTACATATTCGACACGCATTATCTTGGGCTTTGCTCAAAGTTGACAAAGATTAGTTGATCCTATGTGTATCTATGATTTGAGCTTAAATTAAGCAAAAGGTAATAAAGACTTTTTGTAGCGGTCGTGTAAGCGTGAAATGAATTTATCGCTCAATTTATTCTGTCCTTATTTAGAATTTGCTTTGCACCGCTCCAGTCTAGAATGGTTATATGTTTTTCCAGATTCTACAATATATGGTATATAGAATACTGTGAGAAAGTTTGAGAAAAATCACAGTAGTTTTTTCTAAAGGACCAATGCTGGGTGAAAAGGCTCTTTTCCGACTTAAAGTTTAGCTTGCAACTACAACTGCCTATAGACTAGGAATTATTGGGGTCAAAAAAAAAACCTATTAAATACCAAAGTCAAAGACAGATTAGTCGTGTTTGTACTTATATCTCTAAACATTATTCTGGAAAACATTCTATTCTCATTCATGTCCTTATTACTATTGTGCGCGGCCACGCAGTAAAGAAGAGTAAGCATATAAAATTGAAAGATTCATCAAAGTAATGAAAGTAAGTTCAAGTAATAGCTAATAATAAAAAGTGGTATGAAGGATTCAACCTTTACGATCTGTGTGTTATGAACACAACACTAATATAGTTACAGAATGTTGAATAAAAGAGGAATAGAATAAACAAACTGTACTAGTACCACTATAAATCATTTTTAACTTACCCGTTCAGTCTTTCAAGCCCCTTTTCTAATCTGAAATAAAGTTTTCATAAGTGTGAATCTATCACTTGAAATTTTTAAATGATACTTACTTTGGGTTCATTTCTATATTAATACCCGGAATTTGGGACACGTTTTCAGATCTGTAATGAGATTTTATTTTGAATAAGTTTTATTTTCAAACATTAGTCTTCACCTTGGATGCAATTTCTCCAATACTTTTTCTAATCTGAAATGTAGTTTCATTAGTTTTATTTTTCTTTATGAATAGTAAATCAAAGATTACTAATTACTTTTGCTCTAATCCGAGGCCTATTTCCTGCATAAATTTATTTTTTTGCTTCTCAAGTGCTGTTTCTAATCTGTAATAAAATTTTAATGCATTTAATGTTATCTGAATTTATTTGATGGTCTTTACCGTTGATCAAGTTTTGAATCAAGCCACGTCATGGTTTCGTTTAGTAGCTCTTGTGTTGACACATGAATTACGAAGCCCTAAAATATTTTGTTTTTTCTTTTTTGTTATTATAAGTTTCTTGTGCAAATTTCTTACATACCATCGAATCTTCTGAGTTTATATTTAGAGTACTTTCTGCAGTCCATGCATTGTTAATTTTTAGAAAGATCATTGTGATCAATAGAACTTTCCAGGTCTTTAGAAGGCACATTTCATAAATATTACTATATTTTATTCTCTCGAAATGAAAATTGAAACTACTACGAAATTAAAACTTTTATTTGCCAAGTTTTCTTTGTAGTCTTCGCTGTTTCACTGTTGTTATTCAAATGAGTTGCGATGCCGCTTTGAAATTAATATATACTTGCTTTACAGTAAGATTTACTTATCAGCTTTGTGGTTAATTGGCATTGGCTCAAATGTTATTTCTAATTAGGGTGGTCCGAGTTTTGAGTTGAAAACTTCATTCATTGAAATTGTACAAATTGGTTCATTATTTTCAGACTCCGATTGGTTGGACTGATTTTTCATCTAAGTTCCGACTTGAGCTATTTTTATTAACCTATTTGAATAACATATTTAAAATATGTATTGTCTTCATCCGGAAATATTTGCCTCTTATGAAAAATTATAAAACATTTGTGTACCTTAGAAGTTTTAGTAGTAATTAGTCTACTGCAACCCGAAGTTGAGGTGGCAAACATTGTTATAAATAACTGGTACTGATTGGAGAAAGAGAAATGGCAATAGTGATTTATGTATATCGGTCTCTTGCTACTGATCTTTTGAAACCGGCCCTTCGATGCTGATCTTCTCATACTGTCATTTTTATTATAATCTTTTCATACTGATCTTTCAGTACTGATCCCTTGATATTGTTCTTTTGAAATTGATCTGTTAATACTAATCTTGCTGTACTGCTTTTATTTTATACTAACCTCTGCATATTTGCCGTTTAACCTTAGAATCGTGTTTGAGATGCTCATTGCCTCAAAGAAACTTTCGTGAAATTTCAAATTCAATTTAAAAATAGTCAATTTCAATTCAATTTCTATATAATAAAAAAAAGTACGTCTTTAATAAATTTCTAACAGTCTATAGCACACATTTATTTCATTATTTACGAACAAATTGAGAATAAAAAATAAAAAAATACAAAAATCTCACTTTTTCATACAAAATAGACCGTGGACACAAACACTGTCAAACACGAAATTAAGCTGAATTTACTCACCAAACACCGTTCTTTCGGTACTGATCTCCGTGATACTGAAATTTTGATAGACGATGTTATAATGCAAATTTTGTTATACTGATTTTTCGGTACTGACCGCTTCATATTTATCATTTAATTTTGATATGTGAATCCCATTTTCAATACTGATCTCTACATACTATATTTCGGTACTGATCTCTTAACAATAGGCTTTTTACATTGATCTTTTTGATTTTTTCTCACTGACTTCGTCACATTGTTCAGTTGATATTGATCTTTTGGTATCAATCTGCTCATACTGATATTTTAATGTGAGTCCTTTGGTCGTGATCTTTTTATACTGATCCTTATATCATTATCTTTTAATACTGATCGCTATATTGATCGTTTCACACTGATCTCTTGATACTGATTGTTAAGTTAAACTTGTCATATTATAACTTGTTTCTCATATTTTTACTTGTTATTCTCTATTTGATAATTTTCATATTGTAACTTGTTATTCTCTCTTTTGTGGGCTCTCATATTTTCTTTGTGGCTCGCCGACAGTCGTCTGTGAGCAGCCGAAAAATAAAGTACTTTTTTTGTTTTCTTTTCACACTGATCTTTTGCTACTGAATTTTTCATTATGATATTGGTCCTTTTGTATTAATTTTTTTATGCAGATCTCCTCGTACTGGCCTTTTTATATTGATGAATGCTGTTATCTTTATATTGATCTTTTCATATTGATTTTTCATCACTGATGACGTTATACTGTTTTTTTTTATATTGATCTTTTCATTCTGATGAACAAAAGATTAGTATCAAACCAATATTAAGAAGGAATCAGTTGGAGAATTATTTCTTCTGTTGTTCGATTGATACCGATCTTTTGTTATCAATGTTTTGGTATCAATATTTTAATATTGGTTTTTGTTTGTATTTGATTGAGTGTTTGTATTGCATTATTGATCCACGATTTTTTAAAACCATGGCTGAGTAAAGTTCTTGAGAGGTTTGTTTTAACCCTCATGTGGGCACCCAATGGTCTATACGTGTTTGGCACACCCAGATCTGGCCAGACCTCCATATAAAATGTGCATACAAGATGAGTGAATGATATAAAAGGCGTGTCAAAGTGTATGTATATAATTCGGTCTGAGGTAATCTATTGTTGAATGTGTTTATATGTGTGTGTATTAGCAGATGAAAAGTGCAAAAGTGAGTATACTTTTTTGTTCTCTTTTGTTATTTAATTTATTTTGTCAAGGTACAAATTATTATTGTATGTACATGAAATTGAAACGAATTGAAATCATTTCAAATTAAAAAAGTGAAACAAAATTGAAATAAATAAATTTAAAATATAAATTTTTTTCTACAAATTTCAGCGCTACACTACATAGTTACAATCGATGGTTAGATTTGGCGTGTTAAATTTCCAGAGCGTCCATTAACGAAAGCTTCATTAACAATTTATATAAAACTAAGAATGTTCCATTATTTTCTATAACTTATAACATTTTATTGGGTATAAAAAATTTAATAAGCAAAGCTAATCTAAGTGAATCAAATTTCTCTTTTTATCAATAGTTTGTAGCAAAAAAATAGGAAAAATCACAGAAAAGTTGAGTGATTTCATAACTAACCAAAAGCTAATTTTATACTAAAATCTAAAGTATAATATTACGAAATAGCTAATGGCTTCATTTGCTTACAGATGGTAAAGTAGCCTTCTCTAAAAATGACTGTAGCCTTACCACTGGCCGCATGTTTCTCTCAACTTGGACGACAATATTTTCAGCTTCACCTTGTTCAATCTCAGCAACATCATCATCATACCGTTCAGATGAGTTAATCTCAATCAACGTTTCTTCTCCTATATCCTATGGATCTTCATATTTCTGTTCAGGTCCATAATCTTCATCACCGTCATGTTCACGGAATGATTCGGTGTCTTCATTCAAATCGAATTTATTTGCATTTTCATGCAAAAGCTCTATCTTATTTACATCTGCTATAGCATTCGCAATACGTACCAAAAATTCGTCATCGTTTAGCGCTCCTCTATTACTCAAGCTGTAAACTATGAATATCTATTCATCTTCAAAATTGGAGTTTTGATCCATTTTCTTGCAAAATAATTGAAAATAGCGCACAAAATATAACACACAATCGATTTAACCTAGAAACAAAAATTCTACACTGAATGATAACAAAGTTTCAGGAACATAAAAAAACCACGATTCACGTTTCTAAATATACGATAATATTAAAGAAGTTTTTATGAAAAAAAAAAAAAAAATCAAAGAAACAGTAAATATAATAGTGAAGCATGAGTTTTTAACTACTCCCTGACACACCTTAGCATAAAAAACAGCCCTATAGTATAATATTTGGGTAACTAATAAAACATGCTATAAATATGGTTTGGAATACAAAAATAATAAGTCAAATCCTAAAAACTTTTTCTGATCCAATTGCAAAAATCAAAACCTATACAAATTTTTAAATGGCTGAAAAATTAAGGAAATTTGTGACAAGATTTATGGGTAGATTTTCAAATAATAATGGTTCGATTTCTGTTCTTAATCTCGTTCATTCTCCGATTCAGTACTTCCTTTAAGCTAAGTGCCAGGAGTTTCCAGTATTCTAGATACTTTTTTTTACTATAATAAACAAATTATTTATTTCAATCACTGGCACAATTAAGAAATTATTTCAAAATCCACAAAACCAAAACAAAGCAAGATTTACATAGATGTCATAGCTTTTTATTGACTGGATAAAGTTTGAGGATTCACATTTACGAATTTATAGATAATACAAATTTTCGGAATCATAAACAAAATCCCTCAAAAAATATTAATTTTTTGAGCGCATAGCCATCTGAACGTATTTTAGTGAATATTTTCAACCATGCCAGAAGTTCCATGTAATTCCTTTACCTTCATCGGCATCACTTAATTTTCCATTTAGGTATTGACCATTTAAATTACTGAAAAAATTTATTTTAGTATGATTATACTTTATATTATTATAAATATATTATTTACCAGCTACAACAATCATGGAACCACCATCCACTCATATGTAATACTGCGCAATTGCTTTTATCATTTTTGTCATTGTCCATATCTTTCGTTGAGAATTTCACGCCAGTAAGCCAACCTAGTGAATCTTTTGCACTTCCACTAAATCCTTCCGCTTTAAGTTCATATTTTTGATCCTCATCACCTATAGCGAATGTACTGTATTTTGCAAATCGCTTTTCACCCTCAAAGTCTTCCAACTCGACCCATAATTCGTGCGGTTTGTCCTGCGTCATTGCATATATTTTGTCTAAGCCCAAAAAGAAGTTTGTGTTCAAATTACCAAAACCATTTTGATATTCGTTCCAGTTGAGATATAAATCGGTGGAATTGTCTTTTCGTTTTGTATTATCATCCAGGGGGTTCCTTTGTTGGCATCTGCCAGGCAGTACGCCTCAAATGGTCTCATTCCCGGCAAGTACAAGTCATAAATACCACTTGTTTTACTATCATAGCGCAACATTACAAGTGAACAAAAATTTTATTTTCAGTAAAATAAAATATGATAGAATTATATTGGCATCTCGATCAAATTATTTTCAACACTCCCACTAATTGATCGATATGCAACAAAAGAAAACGTATATAAAACAATACCTCAATCTTCTGTATTAAATGAAAAATAAGTATTTACAACAAAAATAAATATTTTTCATTCATTCTTTATGATAAATAATAACTCCTTTAGATTTTGAAAACGACCCCTTGGTAAAGCTTTTGTAAAAATATCTGCCAATTGTCCATCGCTTGGTACGTAAAATAGTTGGATAATTTCTTCATTATACTTCTCTCGAATAAAATGGTATACATATATAACATCAATGTGCTTTGTGCGTTTGTGAAATTCAGGATTTTTTATTAAACGTATTGCGCTTTGATTATCCATGTTGAAATCAGACTCTATTTTACATTCAGTTAATTCCTTCAGCAAACGCTGTAACCAAACAAGTTCTTTCACTGCACTTGAAGCTGCGATGTACTGGGATTCAGTGGTTGATAAAGCAACAGATTTATGTGTCTCAGAACACCAACTGATTACTCCAGAACCAAAGAGAAAAATATATCCCGATGTCGATCGTCTTGTTTGCTTATCACCAGCATTGGTTTTATGCATTTAAATCGAATTCCATGATCAATGGTTGACTTCAAGTATTTTAATATACGTTTGACCGCACAAACATGTGCTTTTGCAGGATTTTCAAGAAAGCGACTCACTACTCTGCATAGCTTATATCAGGACGTGTGCCAACTGCCAGATACATGATACTGCCCAGTACTTCTCGATACGAAAATTTTGCTACTTCAGAATCATCAAAATTGTCTAATACCTGAGTAACGTCAGCTGGAGTAGTCACACCATTGCAATCTTCCGTTCCAAATTTTCGCAAAACTCGTTTTGTATATGTTGACTAATGCAAATGAATTGATCCATCTTTAAGTGTTTTTATCTCTAACCCAAACTCCTTTTTTAGATACTTTATTACCGGTTCAATATCAGCCACACCCAATCAGTCCATCATCCACATAAATCGCCAGTATTATTTTCTTGCCACCATTGTTATATATGAATACACATGGATCCTAAATGCATGCAGTAAAATTAAATTTCTTTATAAAAGATGTAAATTTTTTATTCCAACAGCGTGATGCTTGCTTAAGGCCACATAGACTTTTCATAAGTTTGCATACACGACCACTGCCATCTTTGTAACCCACTTCCTGCTTCATAAATACCAACATCTTCTTCCAATTCGCCTTACAAAAACGCAGTTTTAACGTCAAACTGTCTCATTGCCATATTCTTCATACTCACAAGAGATAGAATAGCACGAATTGACGTAAATGTAACTACTGAACTAAAAGTTTCTCGATAGTCCACACCGAATTCTTGAGTAAAGCCTCTAGCAACAAGTCTGGCCTTGTATCGCTCAATACTGCCATCTACATTGTATTTAATTTTGAAGACCCATTTTTTGTCAACTATCCTTTGATTCAAAGGCGATTCTGCTAATTTCCACGTTTCGTTTACTGCCAAAGATTCCAATTCTTCACGCATTGCGTCAATCCAGTATTACTTGTAGTCGGATTCGATTGCTTGCTAGTATGTTTGTGGTTCGTCTGTTGTTGCCAAACTTAATAGCGCTGTAATGCTAATTGTAATCTGAGAATGCTTCCGCAAACGATCATTTATGATATTTCCTTGGTTAATATCACTTTTCGTCCTTGTTTCATTGGAGTCGACCCCGGTGATCCTTCCTCGTCTAGAAAATCTTCATCTTCGGCAATAGTAACAACTTTATGAACATCTGTATTTACTTTGCTGCTCATAACATCTTCGTCTACCACTGCAGTGATTTCCATGACGTTTTCGTTCACCACTGTAGATATTTCCGCACCCTAATATGAACATTACATCACGGGCAATGTGATTTTTGTTCGTGTGAATTTTGTTCGTGACTGGATTCTAAACGCTAAAGCCCTTCACATTCTCATCATAGCCATAGTCTGCCACTATACTAGTTCCCGTGCGATTCATGACAAATACTGCTGCATTTACAGCTTCTGCCCAAAACTTTAAGTCCATTTTGCGTGCATGTATCCGCGCTGATTCTACAATAGTTCTCATCTCTCTCTCTCTCTGCTGAACCATTCTGTTCTGGAGTATACGGCACTGTTCTCTGATGACGAATACCCTCACGTTCGAGCATCTTCTTCATGTCCGCTTTGACGAACTCGGTACCATTATCTGTGCGAAGAATACATACACAGTAACCATATGCATTTTTTACTACATTGATAAACGCTTTGATTTCCTCGTACACATCAGACTTTTGTTTAATACAATAGACAAACCGGAAATGTGAATAGTCATCTTTCAGTATAAGAAAGTATTTTGACCCTCCGATCGATACCTCCTGCATTGGACCACATACATCAGCGTGAATAATCTGCCCTCATTTTATTGACCTTTCTTCACGTGTCTGAAAGCTGCTACAGTGATGTTTCCCATACATACAAGCTTCGCAAGTAAATTGCTCATTGATGAATGCCACTCCATTTCTTTTCCAAAAATTTCTTACATGAGCAAAGTTCTGATGTCCTAATTTTTCGTGCCATAATCGAAGTGAGCTTAAGTTTGCTGCAACATGACTGTAAGATTTCCGCACCGAACTCCCACTACCATCGTAACCTTATCTTCGATACGCGTCAGGTTCATGGATTTGCTTGACCCTTCGATACGTAGTCCTTGATCTAATGCATGGTTTTGAGAAAATAAATTGTTGTCAATATCTGGAACATATACCACATCCGCCAGAAAACCTTTATGCCATTTCTTGCCATCAAAAAATTTCACATCAATCGTTCCAATACCAGAATCCATCATAACGCCTTTAGCTTGATTCAGTTCTAAACTCTCTGAGCCACTCGCTTCTGCTAGTCATATGATGACTGGCACCAGAATCCATAATCCAACTATTTTCATCCATGTCTTCTGTCTTCTTCTATCATTAGCCGTGCTCGAAGATTGTTTAATGTCCGATCCTCTTTTGAAGCTGATTCCCAAGCACTACTGAAGGAACTGTATACAGATGGAATCTTGGTGATAACCATTTGATCTGAAATGATTTCTTTTAGATTCTTCAGACGCTGTACAAGATCTTCAAATCGAGCAATAAACGAGATCATATTCTCTCCAGCTTCAATTGTAAACGACAAAAACTTCTAATACAGCAACAGTAAACTAGTTTCATTCTTCTTTTCAAATATCGAATGCAATTTATCCCACATATCCTTTGCTGTCTCACAATTCTGGATATGCGTGATTTGTAAATTTCCAATAATCTTTTGTGCCTTGAGATCTCTCTTTTTCCACTCTTGAGTTGCTGCATTCGTTGGACACTGCTCATCCCCTGTAACGACGCCATATACATCACTGGCAATTAGCGTAATCTTGACTTGGAAGCTCCTCTCTTTGCAATTTCTCAATTTTCGACTCGTTTTCCATTTCGCCTCCTTTCAGCTTTGCAATATTATATTTGTCTACACAAAAATGCCTCAATGCCCTTTAGAAATACCAAGAATATATGAAAAATCTACAGGAACAATGCAATTGGTATATGAGCATGAACTGGGCCCATAACCTATTGAAAGTTCTGCAGTCAATCGACACCAATAAAACGAAAAATTATTGACAAATAAAACACGACATTTTTATTTGATGAACGATTCACAAGTGAACAAAAATTTTATTTTCAGTAAAATAAAATATGATAGAATTATATTTCGATCAAATTATTGTCAAAAATGCTCTTTCTGAAATAAAGTTTTCATAAGTGTGAATCTAGCACTTGAAATTTTTAAATTATACTTACTTTCGGCCCCATTTTATATTAATACCCGGAGTTTCAGGCGCGTTTTCTGATCTGTAATGAGGTTTTATTTTGAAAAAGTTTTATTTTTAAATATTATTAGTTTTTCACCTTAGATGCAATTTCTCTAATACTTTTTCCAATCTGAAATGTAGCTTGAACTGTTTTATTTTTCTTTACAAATAGTAAATCAAAGATTAATTACTTTTGCTCTAATTTAAAGTCTATTTCCTGCATAAATTTATTTCTTTGCGTTTCTAGTGCTTTTTCTAATCTGTAATAAAATTTTAATGCATTTAATGTTATCTGAATTGATTTGATAGTCTTTACCGTTGATCAAGTTTTGATTCAAGCCACGCCATAGTTTTGTTTAGTAGCTCTTGTGTTGACACATGAATTACGAAGCCCTAAAATATTTTGTTTTTTCTTTTTTGTTATTATAAGTTTCTTGTGCAAATTTCTTACATACCATCGAATCTTCTGAGTTTATATTTAGAGTACTTTCTGCAGTCCATGCATTGTTAATTTTTAGAAAGATCATTGTGATCAATAGAACTTTCCAGGTCTTTAGAAGGCACATTTCATAAATATTACTATATTTTATTCTCTCGAAATGAAAATTGAAACTACTACGAAATTAAAACTTTTATTTGCCAAGTTTTCTTTGTAGTCTTCGCTGTTCCACTGTTGTTATTCAAATGAGTTGCGATGCCGCTTTGAAATTAATATATACTTGCTTTACAGTAAGATTTACTTATCAGCTTTGTGGTTAATTGGCATTGGTTCAAATGTTATTTCTAATTAGGGTGGTCCGAGTTTTGAGTTGAAAACTTCATTCATTGAAATTGTACAAATTGGTTCATTATTTTCAGACTCCGATTGGTTGGACTGGTTTTTCATTTAAGTTCCGACTTGAGCTATATTTATTAACCTATTTGAATAACATATTTAAAATATGTATTGCTTTCATCCGGAAATATTTGCCTCTTATGGAAAATTATAAAACATTTGGTTGTGTTCCTTAGAAGTTTTAGTAGTAATTAGTCTACTGCAACCCGAAGTTGAGGTGGCAAACATTGTTATAAATAACTTATTCTCGTACATATTGTGTACTGGTACTGATTGGAGAAAGAGAAATGGCAATAGTGATTTATGTATATCGGTCTCTTGCTACTGATCTTTTGAAACCGGCCCTTCGATGCTGATCTTTTCATACTGTCATTTTCATTATAATCTTTTCATACTGATCTTTCAGTACTGATCCCTTGATATTGTTCTTTTGAAATTGATCTGTTAATACTAATCTTGCTGTACTGCTTTTATTTTATACTAACCTCTGCATATTTACCGTTTAACCTTAGAATCGTGTTTGAGATGCTCATTGCCTCAAAGAAACTTTCGTGAAATTTCAAATTCAATTTAAAAATAGTCAATTTCAATTCAATTTCTATATAATAAAAAAAAGTACGTCTTTAATAAATTTCTAACAGTCTATAGCACACATTTATTTCATTATTTACGAACAAATTGAGAATATGTGTGTTTCGTTTAGTTCACAAGAAGTTTCATTGCCTTGTGTTCGTTAATACACAACCAATTTTTTTTGGGATTAATGCTAGAACAAAAATTGCAACTCTGTACCGATAATGGCGATGACAATTGTAGACGAACTCTTTTTGTGTGCGGCATCTTCGTGTAATTCCTTGGATATTTGCGCCATCTGTATGTGAAATGTATAACTGTCATAAACTTTAAAATAGCGACGCTACACATTGTTCTTTCTGCCATAGGCATGTGTATGTGTGTGTAATTAATATGTTATATTGAATTAAAACTATTAATGAATCGTTTATTATATAGTTTGCAGGTGAATTTAGTTACGGAATATTGATATTTAGCCCCTCATGCACATTGCTCGACAAAATTATGTCGCATTGCAAACTTACGCGCGACGTCACATCCGGTTGGTTTTACTCTAGGACAAGAGAAAAGAAGTTTCACTTCAAAACTGCATAGAAAGCTGTTGAAATAGCAACTATTTATATTAACTACTTATATGATGTGGTAAAAGTAAGTTTCCAAAAACTTAAATAATAACAATTTTAGTGAATTGGTTTTCAATAGTGAAAATAAGATTTCTACACCGATCTAAACTAAGTTTATTTACCAATTGTCTTTATTCCTCGATACTGTGAGAAGTGTGCTCTAAAACAATCAACCTTAATCTGCTTTTGCATTACAATTTGATGACAAGTCAAGGCCTGGTGATGATCATTAAAAAAAAGCTTTCTTCATCATTATGAACACATTTCAATACACATTGCATCTACTATAAGATAATGTAAACATTACCTATTAAGATTTTCTCGTCAGGAACTGGTACATCTTTTGAAGGAATATAGACTAGATATATCAGTGTTGAACTTGATTTCCCGTGATACAATTTTGATTATGCTTTCCATGCACAAATATTTTAAGATCAGAGTATTTAACTCATGATGTTAATAATATTGATTTCAGAGACAAAGCAACATTTTTGGAAAGAAAATATATTAAGGGCCTTCATTAAAACGTGCAAAGCCTGGTAAACTTGTTAAAATTTATATGAAATTTGACAGTGTGTTTCAAAAGAAGTCAATTCATTACAAAGTTTGATGTCACATCTTAAAAATTTGGGGAACGGAAATTAATTTCACCAATTAGATGTTGAATTCAGGGAGCAACGACGTGTAGATTTTGGAGTCTTTCTCTGATGACGATTTTTTTGTGAAAATTACGATTTTTTCTTACAATTTTGACGATTTTTGAAGTGAAGTTTCTTGCAACACTGCTCTTGATACTGATTGTCAACTTGTCATATTTTAACTTGTTTCTCATATTTTTACTTGCTATTCTCTATTTGATAATTTTCATATTGTAACTTGTTATTCTCTCTTTTGAGGGCTCTCATATTTTCTTTGTGGCTCGCCGACTTTGTTTGTTTTTTGTTTTCTTTTCACACTGATCTTTTGCTACTGAATTTTTCATTATGATATTGGTCCTTTTGTATTAATTTTTTTATGCAGATCTCCTCGTACTTTTTATATTGATGAATGCTGTTATCTTTATATTGATCTTTGCATATTGATTTTTCATTACTGATGACGTTATACTGTTTTTTTTTTTTATATTGATCTTTTCATTCTGACCATTCTGATGAACCGAAGATCAGTATCAAACCAATATTAAGAATGAATCAGTTGGAAAATGATTTCTTCCTGTTGTTCGATTGATACTGATCTTTTGTTATCAATATTTTTGAATCAATATTTTGATATTGGTTTTTGTTTGTATTTGATTGAGTGTTTGCATTGCATTATTGATCCACGATTTTTTAAAACCATGAATGAGTAAAGTTCCTGAGAGGTTTGCTTTAACCCTCATGTGGGCACCTAATGGTCTATACGTGTTTGGCACACCCAGGTCTGGCCAGACCTCCATATAAAATGTGCATACAAGATGAGTGAATGATATAAAAGGCGTGTCAAAGTGTATGTATATAATTCGGTCTGAGGTAATCTATTGTTGAATGTGTTTATATGTGTGTGTATTAGCAGATGAAAAGTGCAAAAGTGAGTATACTTATTTGTTCTCTTTTGTTATTTAATTTATTTTGTCAAGGTACAAACTATTATTGTATGTACATGAAATTGAAACGAATTGAAATCATTTCAAATTAAAAAAGTGAAACAAAATTGAAATAAATAAATTTAAAATATAAATTTTTTTCTACAAATTTCAACGCTACAATACATAGTTACAATTGATGGTTAGATTTGGCGTGTTAAATTTCCAGAGCGTCCATTAACGAAAGCTTCATTAACAATTGATATAAAACTAAGAATGTTCCATTATTTTCTATAACTTATAACATTTTATTGGGTATAAAAAATTTAATAAGCAAATCGAATCTAAGTGAATCAAATTTCTCTTTTTATTAATAGTTTGTAGCAAAAAAATAGAAAAAATCTCAGAAAAGTTGAGTAATTTCATAACTAACCAAAAGCTAATTTTATACTAAAATCTAAAGTATAATATTACGAAATAGCTAATGGCTTCATTTGCTTATAGATGGTAAAGTAGCTTTCTCTAAAAATGACTGTAGCCTTACCACTGGCCGCAAGTTTCTATCAACTTGGACGACAATATTTTCAGCTTCACCTCGTTCAATCTCTTCGTCTTCACTGAGTTATAACAAAATTTCAGGAACATAAAAATGGCAATAGCTTGACCACAAACTGACGGATTTTTGATTGAAATTACTCCATTGTCTGTGCAGACCTGGGTGTACCAAATTAGATATGTAGACATATTTTACCCCCAAAAATCGAATTTGTTTTTAGTTGCACGTGTGTAGAAATCTTTGGTCAAAGATGTCATAAAATATCAGATCGATGCATTAGTTAGTATTACCGTAAATTCGTGTTTACTTTCATTTTGGTCTGTCCAGAACTGGGTGCGCACACAAGAGTTAATTAAGTATGCAATGTTTGATTTGCTATATGCATATAAACATACACACACGCACATATGTTTTTATGTACACAGAAATGTTGCTCAAATATTATGTTGTTGATAACTATTATGATGTTGTTGATTTTGTAGTTTTCGTTTTTTCCCTAAGCATATAATTTTGTATTCGTAATAGTGCGGCAATGTGTTAGTGTTTGTTTTTAAACGGTTTCATATGCTGCTGCAATCACATTATGCATTTGATATAACATTTTACTATATGCGCATATTGTATGCATTTGTGTTTTGTTTAAGTACTATATAGCGATGCCTTTCCGAAAGAACATCGCAACCAATGTTTTTCAATTTATTTGAATCCTATTACTTTCGGGTTTGTCCAAAGGAAACAATTTTAGATGTAAAAGAAAAAAAAAACAGTTTTTCGTAAGTACAAATATGAAAACGCTAGTTACGATAACAAAAAATTAAGTGCGCAACTCTTGCTTTCGTTTCCTGTAAAATGTGCGTATTGGTTGTTATGATGTTCTTCTGGGAAGACATCGATGTGCATTTATTTATGTATGTGAGTGTGTGCGCTTGTGGATTATCTGCAATGTTTTTCTAATGTTTATATTGAATTTGATAGTTAATTGCAAATATTATTATTATTATTATATTATTTAACAAGATTATGAATATGAAAATATGGAAAATTTAAATTCTATTTTTATCGTAACAGCAAAATTTCTATTGACACTTCACGCACAATTATAACTCATACTCATAATTATAACTTATGCATTACAACATAAATGAAGTGGAAAATTAATAAATATTTTATTATTTGTATCTAGTTTTTTGTAGAGCGTGTAGCGCCTCTCCTCCCTTATCAATGAAAATCTGCTATATTTTGCTCGTTGGTCACGAATGAAAAACAAATTTTAAGGGTTGACAAAATAAAATACTCCCTTAGAAATACATATGTGAATTCAACTGGATATGTCAATAGAGGGAGTTTTTTCAGGTCTGTGAGCAAAAAAAGAGGTAACCCCTATCATGAAGGCTGTGATCGCAATCAGAGCAGGAGCTCCGAACCTTATCTGTACTCCTTGCAGTGTAACCGTTAAAGATGCAACTGCACCTTCAACATATTTGTGCCAGAGTTCATCGACTTTCCCTGAACAAACTCTTTTCTACATTATTACTGCGCGTGGTCGGCCATTAACGGCGGCCTCAGGGCAGTTTTCCTTTCAAATCAAAATGCGCTAACGTCGAAAATTTTTTTTTTACTTCAGCAATATTGCCCTCCATTAATCACTATTTTATTGACAATTTCAACGCATTTCAACGCTTTTGTTTTATTTTAAGCTCATTTTGATATAAAAAATAGGCTTTTGAATTCCCGACTCTTTTGTATTCGTTTTCAGTTTTTGACCGTTAGAGGGTTACCCCTTTCAGCCCCGTAGTTGTCTGAGAGCAACTTCATCTCATTGCCGTCTTAAAGTAAAGGGTATGATTGATTTTTCTATTTAGATTAAGTAGTTACTAACAGGTTAATGTTTTGAGAAGATGAATCAAAACAAACCACTTAAATTTCATTGTAATTGTCAAAGTTATATTTAATGAAGTGCAGTTGTATTGTCATAAAACACTATACTACAAATTGGAGTCGTCTAAATAAAGTGCCTTGTTCTCAATAATGATTAAATAAAATTCCAAAATAATTATTAAACTTTGTTCTACAAACATTAATTGATATTATCAACTATTTTCATAAAACAAAAGTATTTATTTAAAATTTTTCCATACCAAAAGCAACCCTCTCTAGCGCGTAAACGACCACTTGGTGCACAGTGGTCAAAAACAGGGTATTTTCGGAAAAAATTCTATAAGTTTTGATCCAGTGGAGATAATTTCGAAATTTTTGAATATCAATTTAATATATTATTAAGACTTAGAAAATGAAAAATTTTGATATTTTTTGAAGAACGGATGAATGCTTTAAAAAATTTGAAAATTTAAACTAAAAAATATGTTGCCCTTATTTGAATGGACGTAAAAAATATACTAGTGATAAAAAATTTTCAATTTGAGGGCGTGGCATATCCCACTATATTGGTTTTAATAAAATTTATAATTTCAGCACACAAGTTTAAACAATTAACACCAATATGTGCTCCAAAAATGGAAGTGATCGGTTCAAGGGGCGTGGCACCTTACATACAGTGAGTTTTCGCGTAAATGCTATAATTTCGATATAAATAAAAATTTAAATATTAAATTTAACGAGAAACTTTGAATAGCAAATTCAAATGTTTGCTCTGATAGTGGCCGGAGCACTGGGCGTGGCATTTCTTGTATAGTTGCTTTACATATTAATGAATCAAATACTATTAAATATGTAGGGGAATGTCGAACCACACTTTGATTTTGACTGATAACTCACCCTAAAAGTAATCTTTAAAAATTTGAAAAATGGAGGTTAAACTAGAAGCAAAATGCAACGTTTTGGGAGTTGCAGAATTTAAAAATTCGAATTTGTTATAAAGTTTAAAGAATTATACTAAAATATTCGATTTTGTCATTTTGAAAAATCATGGGAAATGTCGAACCACTTTGCAAATTGAGAAAATTCGAACAAATATTGATGTAAAACGTTTATTTATGACTTCGTTATGAAAAAACAAAAGATTTGAATGAAAAATATAGAGAAAAATCAATAGTTTTTATTCAGAGTCGCAGTTTTTGCATGTGAAATAGCGACCAGTCGTGTGTACACATCGCAAGTAAGCAGCTCGATCGCACTCGTTGTAATGAATCGTGTTGTTTCGGTTCTGCTTGTTAGTAAATTTTTTTGCCGCAAATGGTGCAGGAATCATGATCTACGTCTCAAAAACTACCTATAACTTATTTGTTGTCGATAATTTACTATATAACTAAGTGGTTCGATATTCCCCACAAAAAATGGTTCGACATTCCCCAGAAGCTGTGTTCTATAAAATAGCCGCCCATGAGTCACAGAACCAAATTTCATGCAAAAAAAACTTTTTTGACTGTAAATAATATTCACACACAATGATTTGAAAAATATAATACTTTTGGAATTTCAAAAATCACTTAATTATCGCAGACAGCACGAAATAAGTCTCATCGGTTCGACTGCTAATGAAAAATGAGATGAAGCTGAAATAATACGATGTCAAAAGTTTCGTATAGATCGAATGTCAGATAATGCAGATAAAACTAATGGTACGACATTCCCCATGGTTCGAAATTCTCCACATTTCCTTACTTAGTTCATGAAACCAGTTTCAAAGAAAATTTAACATAACCTTTCACAATTTAGAAGTAAAACAGTAAAATTTTCAAATTTTTAACCATGGTTAGCCCAGAATTTAATTTAATGAACGTGCATGTATAAAAAGATTTTTCGTTTAAAAAACAACTTATACATCAAAAATCTAAATCACAACAAAAGTAAAAACCACAACCAATTTCAGTATCTCTCTCCAATTCTCACATCTTCAAAACGGTAGTATCCGTTCTTTAGTTTTGATTTATTATTGTAATAATTATTTTAATACCAATTTGGATAAAAAAAATTGCTTATATCATAAGAGGAAATTCATCCTAAAAGTATACTATAACTTCTTGTTGCCAATGAAAAAGAATTTATTTTTTCTAATTTACTGTAATTATCGGGGTGGAAGGTAGAGGCAGCAGTCTTTATTATTAAACCAGTTAGAACGCGGAAATCAACAGGAATCATAAGATACAAGCTATCAAATTTAAACTAAATTGTATTTTTAGTTGCTTTAATGAATTGTATTTAATAAATTAATTAGTGATATAATTAGAAATATTTATGCTTTGGATAAATATAGTGTAACGCAACGTTCTTCCACAGGCCTTCCAGCGGTTCGTTATACGAAGAAAATGAAAATCCCTTTTACTGCCGGCGCAGCGACTACGGGACGAAGGTGCAGTAGAGCGTCCGTAACTGTCCTGCTATTCTCTATGCTACCTTAAGCTTCCAACAGTCCGTCTGGGGTCATATGGTAGGAATTATACCATCCGAGTGGCACCACATGGTCTACTTACAGGGTCTGGTACTGTATTGTGGTGGTTAGGCCAACAATACAGTACAGAACACTTGGTCGCTGAGTTTCTAACACTGCCGCGCTACGGGAAGTTGCCGACAGTCCGTCTGGGGTCATATGGTAGGGATTATACCATCCAAGTGGCACCACACGGTCTGCTTAAAGTGTTTGGTACTGTGTTGTGGGGGGTTAGGCCAACAATACACTAGCAACCACCCGGTTACTCGTTCCTAAGAGATGCTATTCTAAGTTTCTAACTGGCCGTCTGTGGTCATATGGTAGGGATTATACCATCCAAGTGGCACCACACGGTCTGATTGAGTATTTAGTATTGTATGGTGGGGTTAAGTCACTACACAATACGAAATACTTGGAACCTTATTCCTATGCCTATAATCTATATATGTCCCTAAAAATTGTCTTCTACTCACCCGAATGTATGCTCCCGCGATGTAATCACCTTGCCGGTCTGCGAAAAATGCTCTCGCTCTTCTTCCTTAAATTCCAGTTGCCGCTACTGGAATTTGCCTCGCTATCATGCTCTCATTGGCTGGCTCGATCGAATATTTATTCAAAATTCAAATTTTGAATTATCATCGTAGTAGGCTGATTGCGTCGTACGATGATACCGTTGGATTTGTGTGTGCTGCTGGCAGCATAGAGTTTGTTGTTGGTTTTGCTATGCTGTAATTTCCTATGCATTGGTGTTGATGTTTCATCTGTGCTTTGTTGCCATGCCAGCTCTTCTTCGTTTTTGCTTTAGGGTGTTGATGTTCAGGGGCGATGTTTGGCACACAGGGGCGCAGCAGGTGTTTGTGCTGCCAAAATTTGTACTGCGAAATTTTGGGTCGTCACAATAGGAATAACAATAACAAGGCAAATGTTTAAAAATCCAGATTGAAAAATATAAAATATTTTGTGGAAGATAATTTTATTTTAGGATATTTTTAGTAAATTTTTGTAACGTCAAAATCACGCATATTTAAACTGTTTTACAACAACAACAACAACAAAAAACCAAAAATTAAATTAAAAAAACTACGTCATTCCATTTTTGAAAAAAAAAACAACTCGGTAAATTGGATATTTTCCGCAGATAAACCACTGTGAGGCAATCCCCAATTTGGTTCCTACATTTCTTGGATAAGTATTTCATGATCTAATTACAAAAACAAAAAAAAAAAAATCGAACTAATGGGGAAAATTCGGGTCGAAAGGGTTAAGAGCAAAATTTAAGTGATATATAGATTTCGCTTTTATTTCGGTTGGTTCAGCGATATTTGTTCGTTCAATGTTGAATCACCATCCGTATGTTGAATCAAGCCTTTCAAGTACCCCTAGGTGTTTGTATAGTTCTCGTTAATAATCCATTAGAGTGGTGAATGTTCTGACACGGTAGCAGGTATTGCACGGATAGAAGTATGTTATACTCCTTGATCTTTAGCATTCAAGTTGCCCCGTAACAGCTATAAGCAGCAGTGTTCTATGAGATAGCAGCCTGTTGCATTGCATAAGGCTTCGTTTAGGCGCATCTGCTTTTCCATTGCAAATCACAAATGAATGGAGTCCATATTAGACAGTATAGAAGCAAACGACCAACAAATCGCATTAAATATTTACATATGGGTTTCTTTATCTCTATGTGCTGCTTTAGAGAAAGTGAGGATTTTGTCAAAAAATAAAAAATAAAATGCCCATATATTGTCTATACCTTCAATAGTTTTATCAAGAATCAATTCACCTCGTTTGTGCCAAAGGTGAGACGAGTTGCAGGAGTTAATGTATTGCTCAAAATTGCTCATATCCATATAACATGGAACAGAAATGCAGCTGTTGACAATTTTATGTCGACTTATATTTATTTAAAATTTTTTTATTTTTTTTGCGAATGACGATATGGGGTACACCAGATCAGTTTATTGGCAGCTTCTACTACTATTTCCTAACTAACTACTAAAATCTAACATACATTTTTTTTGGACTTACGACAATGTTCCAATAATAAAATGTGGCAGCTTTCTTTGCCCCGTATCAGAGCAGTAAAAGATTGCAGTCATTTCGAACTGCATTCATTGAAGTTACTGGAAATGAATTACGTTTTCTGATTACAGTCTTTGATTTTATTTGAGACTTATGACTTCAAAAAATTAAGTCACCAGTCTTTTTGAAGTCAATGACTGCTCATTGATTATAGCAATCAATTTGAGACTTCAATGCAAATAAGTCACAATCACTCACATGACTTCACATTATACTTGAAGTCGCAGTCATGACTTCAAATTGGTTTGAAGTCACACTCATGACTTCAAATTGGTTTGAAGTCACAGTCATGATTTCAAATTGGCCTGAAGTCACAGTCATGACTTCAAATTGGTTTGAAGTTTTGCAGTCATTTGAGACTTCACCTTCACTGAGTGAAGTCTGTTATTGAATGATAAAAAATATACAGTATTTATAAGTAGTATAATTATTTAATTAAACAAAAAAGCTCTTCATGATTTTAACGACAATAAGACAGTTGTGAAAAAACATATAATACATATCATCTTAGACATACATACATATGAGTAACTACATACACAAATAGAACATCGAAAAACCAAGTTTTTATATTAGATATAAATTTAATTACAAATTTTTTTTTAAATAAATAAAAAGATTGAAATTATTTTAATTTATACTGTGTATTTCTAGTAAATTTCGAAAAAAGTTGCTTGAGGCACAGCTTTGATTTCGATGATTTTTTATATTTGCAACAAGAAAATGTGTAAAATTCTGAAAAAATAACTTAAATAACTTCCAAGTTATTTCCACGAATTCAATTTATTTCGGTGAAGTCAATTGACTTCATTGAAATAAATTGAAGTCAATTGACTTCAAATGACTTCAATTGACTTCAAATGACTTATTCACTTTAAATGATTTCAAAATGAATGACTTCAAGTCAATTAATATTTTGTTGAGGTTAGGACTGCAAATAAGAGACTGTTCATTCATGACTTCAAAAAAATGACTTCAAAAATGAAGGATAAGTCATTGACTTCAATATGACTTGTGACTTCAAAGTCTTAATTCCACATTCACAAAAAAACTGGATTATTGCAATCATTTTTTTAAAAGTCAGTTGATTTCAAACCTAAAAAGACTGCAATATTTTACAGCTCTGCCCCGTATACTTCAACTCAGTTCAGTTGGGTAAATTTGACAGCGTTTTCATTGCGTCAGCTATTTTCAGTAAAATCATCGATTCGTCGCATTTCTGCTTAAGGACTAAACTTTAAGCCATAAGTAAGTTAATAAATCCAAAAAAAAGGAGCTGGGCTTACAAAAAATAGTAGATGTACATATTAAGTAGAAGTGGGACGACTGCAGGCATTTAAGTTTTGAAAACGAAATTGTTGATGCTAATTATTCTTTAAGAATTACACTATGCAACAGTAATTATAATCCCTTGGTTTTGACAGCGGTTTCGGAAAATAGATTGAAAAAGATGATGGAGGAGTTTCGGCATTTCTGTGGGAGTGTACTTTTTCCATACAACACACTATTATATAGTTTTCGTGTTGCGTGAGAAAAGTGAAAATTTGAGCCCAAAACGGAGGACTTCGTTTTCAGTGTCTAAAGACGAAATGTACAGAAAAGTATGGAAAAAATTTCATCTTAACTAACCGACCTTCATTTTGTGATATTGATTTGGGCAACAAAAAAAACTTTTTGGTTCTGAAATTGGTTAATTATTCTTCGCATACTGCTTGAAACCTGCAAAAATGCGCTCTCGTAAAATTGATTTCGGATGTACCTAAACCTTAATCTACCCGTAAATTATGTTGCTATATTGAGTGATTTTGAAATGTGTCAAATACGAAATCTAATATTTTGTTTGAGAAGAAACTAAATAACAGCATACTTAATAACACTCATCACGGAGCTTTCTAACTCACCCAACAGTAGATTTAGCAGACATTTTTCCTTAATATCTCTTTCTCTCTCCCTCTCTCTCTTTCTCTTTCTGTTGACAGGATATTAACATCAATTCAAGTGTATATAGCTTTGGCAAATGTTCGTTATTGACACAATCAATGATGTTAATTGAACATTCTAACTATGACTGTGAAAAATTTTCCAACAATTTCCATATTTGCCACATTAGAATGAAACTACAAGAACAACAATTTGCAATGAAACAAAAGTCTACTGAAAATTTTTTCATTATACAAACTACACTTTTCGAATTATATTGCATTGAGTTGAAATTTATAGCTCAGCAATGCGTTGCTGTTGTTGTCGCTCTTCTTGACTGGTACGAACTGACTTCTCATGGTCGCTGTTCGTATATATTGTACGGGGGTATGTTTGTTTGTATGTACGTCCGTATATTGTGACATTTATTTGCTGTCATATCACAGTCGCCGCATAAAGCTGTCCAATTTGCTTGCCGGCTGGATGCTGCCTTCTACCCCTTAGCATGCCAGTATATCTGATTTCTGTTCACTAGCCCAATCGCACTGGGCACTATGCTGTTAGAAGCTACAAAAATATTTTACATACCTCCATCATATATGTGTGTTTGCATATGAAATAAGTAAACCAAATGGACACAAATTTCGAAATCCTTTCATTTGAATGCGCAGATCATCACATCAACAGCAAAATCATCATCAGCATCATCATTTCACAATGTTCACAATTGTATACTTTTTGAGTTGAGTTTTGCCGTTGTTTTTGTTGCCGTTGCTGCTTCTCATCGTATGTATTTCCGGTGGAGTGAATGTAGGTCACTTAGTTGTCTTTGTCGTTGTATGTGTGTGTGTGTGAATTTTTTGTTCCTGCTAGGTAAGTAGTCTCGTATACGAACTGACAGGATATGGCAGTGGCTTATTTTGTACTTTCGTGACGGCAATGCAATTTCTGACGATATTGTATCGTAAATGTATCACTGACATCAACATTTTTGTTCCTGTTGTTGTTCTCGTACACACAAAAATACAAACATACAGAAAATTCGTGCAGAAAACCAAGAATTCATATTCGTAATTTTGGCATTTATGTGTACTTAAAAAATTTCAAATGCAAAAAGGTAGAAAATGGAAATCTTAATGCAAATAAAATCTTAACATCAAGTTACCATAAATTTACTAAATTGATAACGATTAAAATTTTGTTATTCATGTGTATGTATGGAAGTAAGTATGTATATATGTTACTTTCCCTCAACCTCCTCACCCTCAAGAGTGTGTATGTAACTTAAACTAACAGTGCTTCAATTTAATTAAAATTATTTGCCAAATCTGTTGAATTGCATTAAAAACTATTTGTTAATATGGAGCCTTAATTTGATACTCTTTGCTTTGGGCCAGTAGTCATCGCATTTATGCTTACACATTTTGTTTTGTTTGCATGGACTTGTATATGTGCATTATGCCAGAGCTATTCAAATATTTACATATGTATGTGAAAGTTTGTCTGCACATACATACAAATTCATATAAGTACTTACATATAGCGACTCAAAAAACTGTTCACAGAAAGAAACATTTTCGAGACACGATAAATATCAAATAATGGCGTCAAATCGAAAAGTAACAGCACTAAAAAGTTGCTACTCATCTCGATGAATACAATGGGAAAAAATTTTTTGAATCAGACAATACCTTAAGGTTCCAAAATAATCACGAAAGTCCCGAAATTCGTATTACAAATTACTATTTTTTTTTTAATTTCTTAAGAAATTTCGCAGATTTGTTATAGCTCCTTACAAGTACAAACATTATTCAAAAAGAATTTTTTAAATCGGTTAATGTTTTCAATGATATTCCTATATCGACTAAGCGATAAACTTATTCTCAATGAAATGTTGTGAGTGGTGGACACAAGGTAAAGTTTGGGACAGCAGCGCAAGCGGGTAAGTCTATATACGATGCTTGCGCTGTCCCGCCTTAAGTCGGCACACAGACCGAACCCTTTCGCCAAAAAACTGATTAGAACTTCTCAGTGTGGATTCAGACTTGGTAAGCCTACTGTTGACCAAATATTCTCTTTACTCCAAATCCTGGAAATAACCCGAGAAAAATAGATTGGCACTCACCATCCCACATTCGTTGATTATAAACTCTCATTTAACAGCACGATTAGGGATCACTTTTACACCGCAATGTATGGTTTCAGTATCTCTGTGAAGCTCATTAGACTTTGCAAACTGGCATTGACCGAAACTATGTCTGACCCGCGCAATTAAAATTGGAACTTACCTTCACGTATTATTTAATACCAAACGAGGTTTCAGGCAAGGTGATTCACTATCGTGCGACTTCTTCAACCTTAAGCTTGAGAAAATAATTCAATTCCATCTTGAACAAAATGTTATTGTTGTCAATTATGCATTCGACATCGTCAAGGATTTCCTATATCTGAGATCCAGCATTAACAACAACAACAGCCCTAGCTTTGAGTTCAAACGAAAGATAACAGATACTTTTACATGCTCATTAGGCAGCAATTGAAGAAGCACTGTCCTCTCTCAAAGGACGTTGATGACGTTGTAGAGCATTCGCATTCGGGACGAATATACTTCCCAAGATCTATGGTCCAATATGCGTGGACGACTTAAATCGAAAAAGATGGAGCCATGAGCTGGGCCAACAATGACATGTTTTGTCAAGTTTATAAAATTCCAGCGGCTTCAAATGTTTGTTCACGTTGAACGAATGGAAGAAGCACTCTGGCCTAGGTCGACCTAATCTTCGTTGGAAAAACCAGCTACAGAAAGACCTACAAGGATTGCCCTTGGCCTTCCCAACTAATGGCACTAACCCATTGCAGAGGAGACTTCTTCCATTTCTTCTTCTTTTATGACACAACAATATACTAGATGACAATTTGTTCATAGCTAGATCAAGACCCAATTGACAGAGCTATTAAATTTTTTCAATTTTCAAAAGCTACTAAAAATATTTATAATGTAAAATGTGTCGTATGTATATCAAGTAAAAGTGGATTATTATTAAATTCTGGGAATAATATTATCTGCAACGGTTTGATAGACAGCTCTTCAAAAAGAAATCCACAAAGAGGTATTGGGTAAGGTTTAAAGAACTGCATCATTGTTGATCACAGGTTCCTTAAGAACAACCCTTTCCTTAGCCATGAACTTCATTCTCTACTTAACCCCTGCTGCGAAATAGGTCGCGGCCAACACTGCTGTCAGGTTAAATCCAATCAATTCCTGGTCTGAACCATTCGTAGGTCATTCCAAAATTCTTTCGGAATTCACCGTTTTATCTAAGAGCATTAACTACATCCTCCCCATACTTTTCTTTGACAATCACTTTACCACTTCCATTCCTTCAAAAGAGAATATGATGGAGAGTCGATCCCAGCACAAGAATGGGGTGTGTCTTTGCACCGACGTAACTGGATGGAAGGTAGGTGGAGAGGTATTCACTGATCAATTAGGGCTAAGCTTATCCTTTCGTCTGCCTGATCACTGCAGTGTTTTCCAAGCTGGGGCTATGGCCATACAGATTGCGGCGAACTAGCTGAAAAGTAATAAAGTATCAGTCCATGATATTTTCATCAAATCCCTAGCCAGTATAACACTGTCCTCCAAGGTGGCTTTTGACAGTGGCCAGCTACACAACGAAGTTGCCGATGAGCTCAACTTACACCTTGTGTGGGTTCCAGGCCACGGTGATATACATGAAAATAGCAAAGCTGATGAATTAACTAGATTAGGTACAAAAAAGCCGCTTCTACAATTTGAGGGGTCACGCATTTAGAATTTTCGAAAAATCGATTTTTTTTTAATTCGATTTTCGTAATGTACATATATTTAACCCATTAAGGACAAGAGGGAACCAAAGTAGATAGATCAAGAAAGTAACTTGAGAAAAAAAATTGTTTTTGAACCAGGCTCAGGAACGACACAACGACAAGATGCCATATGGCACCGCTAGGCATTACTGGGTTAAATTTCATATCGATCCTTGAAGTTACATGCGCATTTGTAAAGACAAATTCACTATGTGTAGATAGCTTTTAAAACTTTGAACGCGTTTTTCTCAAAACTCTCTTTTCAAAACCGGTGAGCAGATTTTCTCAAAAACTGCTGATCAGTCTCAAATTTGCACAAGCTTTATAAGCTTTATATATTTTAGTAATTGATCGAAGGATTTATTTTTTTTGATAAATACGTAGTTATTATTTCATAAACAATTTAAGGCCAAAATTTTCATAAGAAATCTAAATTTTTTTTGAGTATGCCGCTATTTCGTAAAAAATAGACATTCTGATTATATTTTCTATCAATTACTAGATAAAACCTTACATTAAGTAAATCTTTTAAGCTTTTTTATGATCCAATCCGTGAAGATTCCCCGAGATTATTTATAGGAGCTTTAAAATATCATTATTTTAAAAAACAAAAAATTAAAAAATATGTAAGTTTGTAAAATTTTATATTAATCCAAAAATGTTTTTTTCCGAAAAATTCTTGAAAAATCGTTTTTTTCGACTTCCGAAGTGCGTATAACCCTTTAAAACCTACCCGGGTATCCTACTGGCAACTTGCAACCTTAATGTTCAAATAGAGTTCTTGAACCTGGCGAAGGTGAGATGGCTAACTGAACACACATGAAAAATAACCAAGCAGGTATGCCCGAGTATAACCCTAAATGCAATAGGAAGCTATTATCATTAGGTAGATGGTGCATATATAAAGTCGTGGCGGTAGTTTGCCACGCCTCTAGCTTAGGTGCGCCCTAAAACTACAATTGCAGAAGATGTAAAGATGAAGAAGAAGAGAAATCAATTTCTCACTACTTATGCTTCTACCCAGCCCTGGCTAACTGTAGCAAAAATGACCTAGGCCAATATTTTCTTGAAGACTTATCCAATTTGGGGTCAACTGCCCTAGAGGACCTACTTAAATATATAACAAAGTCTAATTGGTTCGACTAATTTTCAGGTTCTGTTCTAAAGGGGGTGGATGACGACCTCGATAGCCTAGTGGATAGTGCACTAGACTTTCATCTGGGAGGTTCGGGTTCGATTCCCGTCTTTGTCTGGTGGTTAATTTTCATTACTTTCTTATATTCACTATCAATATGAAGTGTATGAGAATTATAAGATAGTGTACAAGTACACACATTGGTTGGTAATGGCAAAACCACCAAGCCGATAAAAAATTGCCACACCGCCGTTCGGAATCGGCGTTAAACTGTAGGTCCAACTATGTGGTATCACAATGGGCCGTTCAGGCCTAAGTGTGTCTCTCGACAGCCACTCCAACCTAACCTAAAGGGGGTGGATGAAACCCATAGATGGTAACACAATGGGCCGTATTTGATTTAAGTGTGTTCTGACAGATAGCTATTTTAACCTAACCCATTATCTGTAATATATCTGTAACTGCTTTTTTTATGTATGTTGAATATGAGAGGCTGAGAGGAAGAGTGGTATAACTTCTACGTTCCGAAAAAAGTGGAATAATTTTACTTAAGAGCAAAATCAAAACGAAATATGTTCAGAGCAAAAATGAAGCGAAATATGTTCAGAGCGAAAACGGAATAAAAAACTATGCTGTTCTTACTCTGAAAGAATTGTTAAACCATTTTTGTTCTTACTTTTATGGCGTTTTAATTTCACTCTAAACCGTATTACTTATGCCATTCTTGCACTGACATTAAATTATTTCACTTTTGCTCTTATATAAATTTTAGCCCGCTTTTCCTATCAGCCTGTCATTTATCATTCGAAAGTGATATAAAACCGAGTCTTCATTTGAGAGGCTGAGAGGAAAAGTGGTATAACTTCTACGTTCCGAAAAAAGTGGAATAATTTTACTTAAGAGCAAAATCAAAACGAAATATGTTCAGAGCAAAAATGAAGCGAAATATGTTCAGAGCGAAAACGGAATAAAAAACTATGCTGTTCTTACTCTGAAAAAATTGTTATACCATTTTTGTTCTTACTTTTATGGCGTTTCATTTTCACTCTAAACCGTATTACTTATGCCATTCTTGCACTGACATTAAATTATTTCACTTTTGCTCTTATATAAATTTTAGCCCGCTTTTCCTCTCAGCCTGTCATATCATCTACGAAATTCAATTCCTTGAGTTGACGGATGAAGCTTTATGTATGTTATGTCTCTACTTTCGGAGCATACGTTTCTCACAACATCGACCAGAACAGCTGTGAAGGGAAGGAGTGAAAGTGATAATCCTTGCTTGTCTACTGTGTTAGTAGTGAATGACACGCTGACGTTAACATTGTGTAGTAGTGCGAATATAGAATCCTCTCATATCGCTTTAATAATTCTAATGAGTTTCTAGGGAGCTCGATTTCTTTCTATAGATTTCTAATGCTACAACAATGAGCTTGAATTTATTTTGAAATAAATTAGTTTTTGTGGAAAATAGCATAATATTTAGTGTATGAAATTTAAATTTTGAAGCGTGTGAAAAACTTAACCACAAAGCTATTTTAATATTATTTTCGGAATCCTTTTTCTAGTACGCAATCATTTACATACGAAAATATGCTTTTGCTTGCCGCTTTTTTGTGTGTGTGTGTGTTATCAAAGCCGTAATATATGCAATTTAATTTTCTCTCTGTATGCGCGCACGTTTTAGGCTCTAATCCAAAATCGATATTTCCGTCAGAGCACAAATGCATTTTGGGGATAGTTGTTGAATTGAAGCTAGAGTGATGGTGATGAAGCATTGCATAGTTGGAGAGAAAGAGAGAGAGAGAAATGAAACGATGTCTATATGAATGTGGGTTGCATAAACTTATTAATGGGACATTTCATTTCAAAATTGCCAACACAACTATGTAAATAGAAAACAGCAAGCTAGCTAGCAAGCAACAAGAGAGCTAAAGCAATAATAGCAACAACAACAACGACAACCACAGCAACAGCAAAATGCATTGCATGATAACTGCAACAACAGAACATAATACAATAAAACCAAAGCCAATTTTCATTGAAAAATTCAAAAGGTTAGAAGCACATCACGTGATATTTCAGTAAAGTATGGAAGAGGAGACAGGAAATGAACACAAGCATACATACACAAACATACACAAAAGCATATTCACATATACATTAGAGTGGTTCTTAGGAATATGGAGGAAATTTAATATATATATATCGTTTTTACTCTATTTGTTTCTTTATGTAAAAAATGTAAACTGTGAAAGTTTCAGGCAAAAATATTCAAATTTAAACGTGCTTCCTCGGACTCAAAGTTTATATCTAAAAAAAAAAAGTTGAAAATTGAATATTATCACATCTTAAAATTTCTATGATATTACTTTATAATAATATAAATTTAAACAAATTAGATTAAAATCTAAATAAACCAGAAATCTTGGCACGCTCAAAAGCCTAAAATAACCACCAACTTAAGGCTGGGAATGGCAAACCTTCAAGAATAAAAATTGCCTATGCTTAAGCTTTTCATTTTGCCGTTCAGATTCGGTATAAAACTGTACCTCCCTTCCATTTGAGTATAAATATAACTCACACAACATGAATGGATGCGAAAAGTTCGGCCTAAGCCCTCCGTGAGCTGTTCTGTCAACATAGTAGTAGTAGCAAATAGTGTAGGAACATCGTTATCACGCTAAAAGTGAGATTTGTGCTTCAAATGCTAAATATTCAAATTGGCATGCCATTGTAGCTTCCGCGTGGTGCCTAATCGGTAGGGATGTGCAATTGGAAAGAAATTGATTTTCTACTTCTGAATTGATCATAATTTAAAAGCCGATTAATCTACGTTTGAAATACTTTAAAGTCGATTAATCGACTATTCTCGATATTATTTTACATGGAATAAAAAAAGAAATTAAAAGAAGATGAAGAACTTTGAAATGATTTGCATATGTTAAGGAGCCATCAGTCCAATACAAAAAAAAAAAGCTTTTCCCTCCTAAAAATGTAACCTGGTTTATTTTATGGTTACTAAAATGTTTTGGATCTAGCTGTAAGCTGTCGTAAGCTGGTTCGTTTTGAATAAAGTCAAAAAATAGGATATTTAAAACTTTTGAACAAAACAACATTTTCTTTTCTAAATGTAAAAAAACGAATGTTCAAAAATATACATACACGGCTTAGGGCAAATTTTTTGTTTCCTAAGTGGCAACACACATTTCCATCCTGAAGTTGGGAGCAAAATTAATATTTGTGTAACGGTTTTTTACAGTAAAATTTTACAAAATTAGTCAGAATTTATTGAAAAATGTTCAATTCGTGTTAGACTACTAGAAATCAGAATAAATTGAGGCCAACAGTATTATAGCATTACCACCTAGCGTAGTAGCTTATAATTGCCGATGCAAAATGGTTTAGATACCTGGGAATCGAGAAATTTGCAAACAAGAACCTCAAACCAATTTGACGCTAACTAAATTTAGTAAGTAAAGGTTGATTTTCGATCGAGCATGGATTGAGCTTTAATTTAATGTCCATTATAAGAAATGGAAATTTTTAGCAAAAGTCAATTACAAATGGATTTCGATTACAATCGAAATCAATTTACACATCACTACTAATCGGTCAAAGGCATTGGATGCGTTTCTTTAAGTTGTTTTTCTTATTTTTAAATCAAAATGTCGAACTTAATGACATCACTGAATTACAAAAAAAAAAAAAAAAAAAAAAAACAAATCAACAACAGCAAGGTCGTATTTAGGGGGAGGTTTTGGGGGTTCTGACCCCCCCGAAATGTGGAAACTTTCTTCTCTTTTTTGATATTAATTGCCAGTGGATGAAAAACAAGTCAAAATAAAATCTATTGAACAGTTTTTAAATATTTTTTACTTCCATAGGTTTCTTTCTAAAGAGTCAAATATAAAAAAATAAACTTGAAATCTTAGTTACACTATCCGATTTGTTTTCTTTGACATGAGGTTTGACTTTGGATACAAAAAGAGAAGGTGATGCTGAGCAATTCTGCATTCATAGTTTTTCTAGGTCAGTAACTGTTTTTGATTTACAGTCTCGGGCTTAGGGCTCATTTAGAAGGGCATGATTCAGCCTATAATTTCTGGATTTCGAAGTTTGTAACACGCCAGTGTTCAGCTCTCCAATTTTTAAAAATGGCTAAAAATTCTATTTTAGGGTTTTCCATCCCATTTTTTCTAAAATGATGGAAATGATGGCGTGATGGGAAATTTTTGACCTCATATTCGTGGTCAGTATAAAAAATTCATTCACAAACACTAGGAACCATTTTATTCGCAAAGCTCATGTAGGGCAGTAGTAGTGGATCTGCTCCAAAGTTCTAGGAAACAATCTTAAAATGTAATTAATTCTTTAACCCCCGACTCGGAAGACCTCTTTCATTGCAGTAACTGCACGAATTTTGATAATATAAGCCAACCTCATCCGGATTCCTTATCATGGCCCGGATTCCCATTGATAATCATTTGAAAAAAATGAGTCTCTGACTATTTTTAGTATTTTTGGTAATTGTTTTGAGGTCGGGCTCATCATCAGTAATGGCAAGTCAATGTAAATTTTCTTCAAATGAAACCCAAAAAAAAAACCTGGCTACGGCCCTGAACAACAGTATTTATTGAATGCAGTAAAAGTTGTATGTTCCTTCCATATACATACTGTATTTCTATTCTCTTTATTTAAAACCGGTTTGTTAGTGAGTACCAAAAAAATACCCAGAACACAATCGAAAAACATTATCTATTCCTTACGAACATTAAAAATATTCAGTTACTTAATTTACTTAAAAATACATGCATTTTTCATATCCATAATTGTTAAAAAACAGTCACTTGCTGTAAACAAAAACCAATAATTTAAATAAATAAGCAGCATACATATTACCTACATATATATCGTTTAAATATAAATATTTTTGTTGAAAACTTTTACAGCTTACATTATTAACATAAAGGAACAAAATTAGTGGGCGTATGGTAAAATATTCCAAACTTAAAAATTAAGGACAACTCTAATATACATACATATGCATGTATATAGATACACACACATGCACTTAAATATTCGTCCGACATTTTGCATTTTGATATGTTTTGTATATGTGTGTAAATGCACAACTCATACAATAATACTCAAACACTATGCTCTTGTCTGCGCCTAAATGTGTGCTTCATTATTATTGCATTTCATTGCACAGCGACCACAACCTACACTCACCCACTTATTCACTCACTCACTAAACTATCTAGCAAGCAAGTGCGTAATGTATTCTCTCTCTATGCCTTCTCCACCTCTTCCCAAATTGGTTTCCTCCATTTCCTTACCACTACCATCGTACGCACTTTACATATTCCAAATGGGATGCAAATACTGTAAATGAATGTACATCATGTGACGCATGAAAGCTAAATGCAAATGTCCTTTGATGCATTTTCAACTGATAGTATAAAATATGTGCGTACATATACACACACACACAAATGCATAATGTTTATGTGCGTATGTATGCTTTATGCATAGAAACTGTCTAAATTTTACTAAACAAAAACGTTTTATTAAAATTTTATCCAAAAATATCGTACATATATATAGAAAATGTAAATTATTTTTTGTAGTTTATTGCCAAAAATTTAGTATAATTTGTTTTTTTCTACAGTGGTTCAATCTATATACGTGAATAGACTATAGAACTACTACTACGCATACATACGTACGCACATGCAGTAAATGTATTTCACTGTAGTAATTATTTTCAAAATAAATTTGCTAGAAAGATAATTGAAATTTGTGAAAAAGAGAATTTTAAATGAAATATATGCTGCAGCTTCCGAAGCTAAGTATTGCAGGTTATAAGAGTATATATAAATATAAATACAGTTGCGCTCAAAATAATAGTAGTGCCATACAAAAAGGTTCATATCCAGCAAACACTATTTGATATTCAAAAAAGAATAGCAGTTTGAAGTCTTAAGTATCTATAACATAACTTTTACCAACCATAATGAAGATCTTCTTCCAAACCGGTAGCAATTGCACCATACCCTCTTTCAACTAGTAGTATACCATCCGGACCCGGCGATTTGAAGCTGTCAAAGCAAGCAATAGCAAACATAATCGCATCTTCATTTGCCACTGTCCTGGCAATCCACTAGTTGCGCTGCGAAACTTTCGAACTAACCCTCCCTGCTTCCGGAAAAGTGGGATGTTGAACAACAGAGACCTGATTGCCCGGAAAGTAAGATTCCAGCTTTAAGCTGAACAACTCACTTTTTGATTCCGTGAAAGTTCCATCAGAGTTTTTGAGCGATCACAGTCGGTTGGCTTGGCCCTTTTTGAGGATTTTCGCCAACCTCGCTGTTTCAGACATAGTTTCAATCCTGCTACAGAAATTTCTAAAGGAAGCCCTTTTCGAATTTCGAATTAGCTTTTTATACTCCTTCTGCTTTTGACGATATAGAGTCCAGTGCTCATCAAGATTAGTCTTGAGAGCCTTGTTGATAAGTTTTCTCGACTCAACCCGCAGGACTTGCAGCTCTTAGCAAGAGGCTGGCGTGGAGGATAGGCACGATCAAAGCTGGTCTGAGGCAGAGGTGAGATTTTCAACGCTGGTTCCAAACCTCGCCTTAGGGGGTAGAGCACAGCTTAATGAAGTCAGTTGTTCCCTAAACTTTGCCCAATCCGCCTTTTTCGGATTTCTTATGAACGGTAAAGGAATAACTTCAACACCATACTGAAATTCGATAAATCTGTGGTCTGATAGAGGAGAATCATTTCTAAGTACCTTCCAGTTTGTAATTGACTGCACTAACCTTTCATTCGAAAGATTTAGGTCAACAACCTCCTATCTAGTAGGTGTCACAAAAGTGGGTTGGTTCCCAACGTTTTGTATGTTCAGCCCCGAAGACAGTATGTAGTTGAGAAGATGGGTCCCTCTTACGTTGCACTTGCTGCTGCCCCAGATAACATTCGGTGCATTAGCGTCACAACATAATATGAGCCCCAAATTCATCCTCTCACAATACTCCACAAATTCAACAACCATCGCTGGCGGTGGTGGTAAAATTGCATTGTTTCCATTCTCGTTTGTTCTGAAAACTCACCTTTGCAGCTACTATATCTTGGCCACAAAACAGACCAAGTTTGGTAATTGTAAGATGAGGAGATGCTATAAGACAGGTTCTAGGTCTATTAGAACTCTCATCGTATAGAATCGTGCGCCCTGTCAACTCACCTCTCACATGTTCATAATGGGTTAAAAGAGTGCTAGCTGTCAAGTGATTTAATAAGCATTTGGAATATTTTAAGCTCTTTATTTAATTAAAAACTATTGACGTTGTAATATTTCACATCTTCCATTATTTTTTAAGCAAACTTCATTGTAATAAGTGCAATACATAATGAAAACCAGACCACTTAGGAAAACGAAATTGGACAAAGAGTAGCGTGAAATATTATAAATAATGGAACAATTATAATTTTAAAAAATTCTATTTAACTTACATTCCTGCAAAGTATTTAAATATATGAACTTCCAATGATGATTGATATCCAGCGGGAGAAACATTAGTTTGGATTTTATGACCCCAGCACTAAATATTATGTTGATTAATATTCATGCAGTTAAGTAAGCAAGTGCATTATTAACCAAAACTGCAATAATGCGAAAACCATCAAAATCAGTACATTAATTTAAATGCTACATCATCAATTAAGTTGAATGAATTTTGAAATAAAATTTTACGAAAATCCTGCAAAATTATCGATTATTAATGTAGAATATATGCATAAATGAGATTTAGTTGTAGAATTTTAATACATGTTCTGCTAATAATTTTTGTTTCTTTTTTGTTTTGTTTTGTTTTTTGTTTTAACAAAAAATGATTAATTACACAAACTAATTGCATATTCTGCAATTAAGTTGCATGCATCAACCCGCAATATTTCAACAGCTCGTGGCTGCAGTCAAATGCTATTTGCATACACTTTACTCTTGTTGTATTTTAGCTTTTGTCTATTTCGCTATTTAAAATAAAAACTTTTTAGCGTTGATGATGGCTACATATATACAAACAAGCTAAGCAAAGAAGTTTATAAAAAAAAAAAATAATAATAATAATAATAAATAAACTTCATTTCCGCCGCTGTCAATGGCCGCTAGTGATAATGCAATATAACTCGTTATTAAACACACATTGGCACATACAAACAGTTTCGCAATCGCGAGCATATTCACATACCATGTCAATATGTATGAAATTACCCAGCAGATATGTACACTAGTTCGAAATATGTAGGCAGAAGTATTTACGAAGTCTTTATACGGTGTGACTGATTTTTGGTTTCAAAATATCTGTCTCCATGCTTTGACTCTATCAACTTGACCCTGATGGCAATGCAAAATATAGTTCGGTCGCTGGATGTGGTTAGAATTTTTGTAGAAAATCGATTTTAAAATTGATAAAAAGACGGTAGGATAATTTTTGTCAAAGTAGGAAAGGCTTTTCAAAAATGAGGAAATCGTTGTCAAAAATGAGGTAATAATTGCCAAAAATAGGAAACTTATTGTCAACAGGTCTCTGTCAATGTCTATTTATTTTTTCAAATATTTCATTAACCCTAGAAAGGTAATCTTCATCAATTCGCCGAATTGTTAACAAAAATGAGCAGTCAAATATAAAAAATGTAAAACAAGAGAATAAACGAAAGATTTGTTAATATTGTCCTTACGAAAAAAGACAAATGACAAAGGCGGTTTTTGCATTATTCTGAAAAAATTGTACCCCTATAATTTCTAACAAGAAAGATTTTCATGATAGTTTTTTAGGAGACTATGAAAATTAAATCTAGAGGTTAATTTTCAAAGTCATGACTTAAGTTCATGTCAATTTCGTTATTTGAAGTTATATATAAACAGGTTAATGAACAAATGTAGTCATCACAACAACAATGTATATAGAGACGGGCAAATCAGCCGGCCGTTTCGGAATCCGCCACAATTCCTCATCAGTGATCTTAGTGGTAGTTCTTAATCTTTCAATATCCTATATAAGCTACTAATATTTGAAATCATAACCCAGAATTACGGATTTGATTAGAAATATCTTCACTGAATAGAGATATTCTTCAAAGATTGTATAATAGTTTTCTCAACGGTTTTTTTTATCGGCTATTTATCGAAAAAAAAGTTTAAAACCCCATTTTCAAAAAGAAGGGCAAGAGATGGAAGAAAATTGTCAATTGAAAAATTGAAAATTGTCCTTCAAAGATAGGTGAATAACTTTTTTGTTTTTACTATTTTGTAGGCTTAAGAATGTGAGTTAAACACTGGTTAATATTTTATTTTAACTTTTTCTCCTTAAGCCGCAATTAATAAGTATAAAAAAAATAAAAACATTTTGAACTTTTCTTTGTGCCTAACTTTTGCTTAAGACATCAAACTCGCATCTGTTGGAATTAAGATATTTCATAATTGCCCCTTATGACCCCATTTTTCAGAACCATATCGTATTAGAATTAGATGTGATGGTGAAAACCTGATCCGAGCGAGATCAGCGGCCTTAAATTAGAAAATCTTGCGTATAAAATTGTTGTTGCACTGTGGTATCATTAGTTACTGGCAATTTGTAAAACTCTTCAACTCCTCGTATCAATTTCGTCGCTCCAAATGACGCAATTCCGTCATCTTGTTACTGGGTTCAAATATTTGCATGTAGTAGGTATTAAAATGTAGATATGTTAATTTGTTGTTGAGTATATAGCTGCAGGTGAGTTTACTTAACGATTGTGTACATTTCACTTAGCATAAATAATTATGAAAAGCAATACAATGAATTATGAAAATCAAGAGCAAAATGTTTAATTACATTATTTAATTTTAAATTATAGTAGAATATATATAGAAAATTATTTATGAATATATTAAATGTAGGGTAAAGAGTTATGAAATGATTTGATTTTATGAAAAGTCCAGACATATTTGAAGCCGGCAGCTTCCATAAAAACTCTTCTCATAAATATTTTAAAATAATTAAACTGAAAACAAATTTCCTGTGCACAAACATAGGAACTTTAATATTTAGTGACTGATACTATTGTAATACAAAAATCAATCTTAACCCTTTCTTCTCAGCTTTTTTATTGGGGGGTAAAAAAAATTTTTTTGTTGTTTTATATTTGTAGATTTGGTCTTTGTTAAGAATAAAAACCAAATTTATGAAAGAGGTTTTTGGGAAAGGCTGTAGAGCTTTTGGAATTTTGTACATTATAATGAAAGGAGTAAAAATTCGAGAAAAAAATTTTAATTTTTAAATTTTTTTTTGTATAAAAAACTACTTAGGTTTATTTTGCAATGCAAAATAAACTTTTAGTTTAGAAAATACTTTTAAAAACACGTTTGTTCACTAAGTATAAAAGGTGAAAATTTGAAACATTTTTGGAATTTGGGTTTATTTTTAAGTCAAGTATACAGATTTTTGTTGTTTAGTGATCTATAGTACAATTTTATGGGCAGCATATTTCTTGAACATATTAACCCTCTATCAACCCTCGTAATGGGTCAAAAAGGAAACTTTTTCGAAAAAGGCAAAAATGACCCATAATGGTGGGTGCCAAAGGGTTAATAAGTAGGAAGAAAATATTATATTTTATGGGCAGCATATTTCTTGAACATATTAACCCTCTATCAACCCTCGTAATGGGTCAAAAAGGAAACTTTTTCGAAAAAGGCAAAAAAGACCCATAATGGTGGGTGCCAAAGGGTTAATAAGTAGGAAGAAAATATTCTACGGAAAATTCTACCGTAAGTTGCTGCACATACAAACAAGCTCTGATGCAAAACTAACAAGTTATCTTATGGTTTATTATACTTAATCTGTTAGAAATGGGCAAACTTTGGGCCAACCAAAAAAAAAGCTAGACGTATACTTTTAAAACGCCGAGACCCGTATAATTTTTTTTCTCGAGTTCTATCAGCATCCACTTTCAGAACCTTGTTTGTTATATTGTTTTTGTTGAACAAAAAACAAAGCAACACTATCAAATTTTTTTCCACACCCTCAGAACATAATTCAAAAATCGTCAACCTTTCATGTCTTTTGTATACTATAATAACCAAATTACTCATTGTACATTATATTGTACATTAGAGTTGCGTGAATTTGTACACTATAATGTACAATTTTTTTAAGAATTTTTTTAAGTTATTATTCTTGTATTATAAAATGGAGCTTTAACTTTCGTTTTAAACTATTATAATTAAACAAAAGTTTATATACTTGCTCAAAATTTTAATCTTTGTACCGTCACTTCGTAAATTCACACAAATGTAAAATGTAACTTGAACTGTTTTTCAAAATCAAATAAAAAAAAAACTGTATTCCCGTTTTTGTTTAAACTTAAATTATAAAGAGAAAAAACATGCTTGATGTAAAAAAAAAATTTTTTATTTTAAAAATTTTTTTTTTGAAAAGAGAAGTTGTGAAATATGAACATTTTTTTTGTACAATATATTAGCCAAAAACAACGAAAGGTTTAAATTAAATAAATATTTTTTTAACAAACACTATTCACTGTAATGTAGAAGCCAGGGGTAAAATTTAGAAAAAGTTTACAAGAGAAATGTTTCTATGATTATCTAGAATTATCTTAACTTTTAGTAATTTGTGATTTTGTAGTAGGAGAAAGCTATTGAGCCTAGCTTTAGATGATGAATCTGCTTAACCCCTGCGCTTGCTCCTGATTGGAACAGGTAACTTATGAAAACATACACATTTTGGAGTGGTCTGCCAGAGGTCGTAGTTGTAAAAGGACTTTCAATTAAAATGGCTTCCAAAAATTCGACTTTTCCGTTTGTCTAAAACTGGTTCCTCCCCTTTGGTTGAATTTTCCCACTGATACTTACTTGAGTGTGTGCATACATTGATTCAAAAGGTTTTAAAATTCCAAAAATAAATAGACTTGATGTTTTTGGTTTACAATTTATTTACTTATTTTTGGTATTTTTTTGGTTTTCATATTTTTTTAATTATTATTATAATTACTTGTTTTTTAATATAATATCGTACAATTTCATTGGTGATTATCTATTGATTTTAATTTAATTAATTAATTTGTAATTCTAACAGTAAATTACATTTGTGTGTAAATTCAGTTTGAATTTTATATGTTTCTCTTTTATTCAAAAACTTTTTTTTTCAGTATTTTATTACAATTTGTTTTTATTAATTTTTTTAAGCTAAAAAATGTCATGTTTGTTTTTTGTAGCTTGTAAAATATTTTTTGTTGTAAAATTTTATGTATTTCAGTGCATCAAAGAAAATGTAATTTTGTAATTAAAGTCGTGAAAAATACAGAAATTTTTAATTGTACAAAATGTTTTTTTTTTTCAAATAACAATGGAATTACTACACAGTGCAACAAAATTTCAACTTTTGCTTTAGTCCTCAAATTTTCCGACGGTTTCATGGCAATATTACTACGCTAATTAAGAATCTGAAGTTAGTTTTTTTCATTACATCTAGTTTCTACTCAATCTGGTGCTGAAGTCACAAGATTGTGCTCTTCAAGGCAGATACGAATTTTGTGTTTTAGGCAAAGTTGTTCATCACAATGAAATAACAAATCAAATTATCATACTGTCTTCGAAGAAAGTATTTCTTGTTAAAAATTTGGGTGGGTTTTTGCTGTCGTCTTTTTTAAATTATAGTGGGAAATGTATAACTCAGAAGTGATTCTGATGTTTAAGGACCCACCCTAATTTTTGACAAGAAACATTTTCTTCGCTGACAGTATGCTAGTTTTTGAACGTTTTTTTTTCGAATCCAAGTCCAGATTGTGTGAGAACGAGGCGTGATGAAGAAAAACTAACTTCAGATGCGTGGCCAGCGCTTTTAAGTTACTCTAAAACCGTTGAAAATTTTAAGGGCTTCATTTTTTGTTGCACAATGTTATGTAAGTATTGAATATTAGTTGAAATGCAGACGCAACTCATGTTCGTATTTCTAAAAGAACGCCATACGGAGAGCCCATGAAACGCTCGTGAATCCGTGTAGCTTCAAACACTTTCAAAACTTCCATATAAGTACTTAAAAAGAGAAATAGAGCTTAGAATATATATATTTTTTAATTCCATTATTTCATTAGAGCACAAGAAAATTTGGGAGTAATTTCACGTACAGGGTTTTTGAAAAAATCTAACCTACAAATAAAAAATAGGGGCAATTTAAAAATTCAATATTTTTTACATCATTTTCATAATAAAGTAGTATCAAGTAGCTAGTTTAGGACAAGCACTGAATCAATTTTGGGGGTAAACTTCCAGGCGAAAGAACTTTAATTTGGTTTAGAGATAACGTAGATCTGCCAGGTTTAAGATGGTTAAAAACAAGTAGTCTAAATCGGGAAGTAGAATCACGTCAGGATTTTTAGAAATTGCAATCCAAAGTGCGAAGAAGACCGATTTTTACCGTCTATAAAATTTAGAAATAATTGTTCATAATTCCTCCACTAGTTTCTCTAGAAACTGGTATTATTATTTATTTTGGTCTATTCTACGTCAGTTTTGGATTAAAAATCTTGAGTCTCTCTGACTTGTGTAATTACACCTACGCCTTTTAACCCTTTTTAAAAATCCATTTTAGCATAGATCTCAAAGACGCCCGCAAATGAATTACGTTCCATTTTTTAACCATCTACATAACAAATGGCCTTAGAAGATCCACACGAACCTAGTAGTAAAAAAAAATATTGAATTTCCTGATAAACTTTAGGTTCTTCATCAAATCACCCTTTAAAAAGTTGAATGGAAGCAGCAACCTCAGAAGAGTAAATTAATAAAAATATATGAAAAATCATGTTTGAGTAAATAGCTTTCACACAACATGTCTAAAATTTGAATAGAAATTGTAGAAATAGTGAACGTTTCAAAATTAAATTAAGTCTATTTCAAACAAATATTAACTTATTGAAATCGGTAAAATAGTTTTTGAAAAAACTGCAAAAAGGAATTTTGCGTCACAGGTGTCCAATGGCCTCAAAAGAGGTTAGTATTATAATCAATTAACTACAACTCAAAAAAGGAAAATCGGATTTGAAAAAGATTCGAAAGGTAAATTATTGTACTTTAGTATGAAATAATTTCGAAAGCTCGTATATATTTATGTCGATGTTATACATACTTTGTGCTTGTTCAGCTCTACAGTAGAAACAATAGCACCAAAATGGTAAAAATAAAGGAATACAAAAGAGAACATACGGAGAGAGTACGGATCTGTCCCTCATCAACTTGCTCAAAATTTTAAAGACGTCTAGAACAGGCTAGCAATAAACACCCCGTCATTACGCCAGCTAGAAAAAAACAGAAAGACGGACTGCTGTATATGTAGGACCCTCCATAACCCCATTTTCATAGAAGAATTATTGGGTTTTCGACTTGTCTTAACCCTAGAATAGTAATCATACTTTTTGAGTACAATTTCTGGAATCATATTTAGACTTTTTTAAGCAAATGAATCCGATATTTTTTTAAAAATTTGTTTGTTTATATTATCAAGTATTCGCCGAATCGACGAAGATTGTCTTTCTAGGGTTGAGACACATATAGTGTATTTTTGAAAATGAACTAAAGTCACGATCACTTTCTATAATTAAAAACTATTTAAATTGTAGGTATTTGTTTATTAAATGCAAATTAAATGCAAACTCTTTTGAACAATAAGTAAATATAATAAATTAATTAAATATTTCTGGTAAAATATTTGATTCCCCGTAAGTTGCATACATTTATGTGTGCAAAATAATATATATTCTTATAATTAAGTATTTTAAATATTTTTAATAATTAATAAGAACAATATTTTTTATTATCACAACATATCGTCGAACATAACTACTTAAAAACAGACATGTTTTTTTTGTTTTGTTTTAAAATATATATATAATTTTTACGACATGAAATCAGTGCAATTCAGTTTAAATTCAATTCGGAGTTAAGTTGTTTTTATTTAGTTTTATGGTATTCATGTCGCAAGTCTTACATTTTCAAATGAAATGCGCGTCTCAAAATCAAGGCGTCTTTTACCTTACTTAGTTACACGAGTAGAGATACTTACTTTTTTAGTTCAGTTTTCAGTTTAATCTAAAATTTAGTGTTTGATTTTTGTTTTTTTATTAAATAAATGCAGCAACTTTTCTTCAACTTCTTCAGATTCTATTTAAGTTTACGTTTAACAATTTTTCGCTGTCATGACAGTTGCGTCGTTCAGTTTTCGTAGAATACATTTAAAAATAGTTATATTTCCAATTGTTGTATGTGTATCTAGGTATATATATCTATGTTTATGCTACATATATTAAACGTGTATTATATATTCTTGGCGTTCCTGTTCCTTTTTCTCTTGATATCTGCATACAAATAAACAAGAAAAATAAAGAAATATATAAATAAATAAATTTATTCTTCTAATCATTGGGAAAAAAAGAAAAATAATAGTTATGTTTTTTTCACAAACGTATACACGTTTAATATTTTCATGCCAATGTAATAATGACTTATCAATGATTTTTATGCGTGTCAAAATTTTAACCCTTTCCTAAATTCCTTACTTAACACTCACCTTGCCAACAGTGAGGTTAATTCCTCTCTGTCCATTTTGGCTAATTGTCCGTCGGTGTTTTCCATAACGCGTTGCACTTCCAAGTCCAATGCACGCTGTTCGCGATCACATTCAGCTTCGCTAAATTCACGCGAATCGGTAAAACCCGACGGTGGACGAAAACCCAAATCTCCAGCTGCCATCGCTGCGATTGTGGCAGCAAGAGAGGCTGCCGTATCCGAGTTAACCTCACTGTCTAAACTGTGTGCATATTTGAGGGCCGGCGCGGGTTTAAATGTGAGTTAGCAGCATAAATAATAATAAAAATAAATAAAAAATAATTGGAAAAAAAATAATAGTGAATAGAAAAAGTACAATTGATTGCGATTAAAAAAAAAAATTATTATTTTCAATATGCTTTAACTATTTAATGAAATATATGCATATCTGATCTAAAATTATATAATCTGTAGATATATATGATAGTCTTTTAAAGACTAGGTGCGATAAATGAAATAGTCTTTCAAAAACATGAAAGTTGTTAAATCGTGAGATTCTAGGCGCTTTTTCTAAATCAACCTAATTATGCATTGTTTAATTAGTTTATGCAATGCAGTTTCCAAAGAATCAACTTAATAGAAAATAGAATAACAGAAAAATTATTAATTGACAGTGCACCAATCGAATGCTTTTTTAATTCCATTACTAATTTTAATACCAACTAGAATTCCATAACTAATATTAATACCAATTAGAATTCCTTTCAAGTCCATACTCGGGAATTGTAATGGGTATTACCATTTTCATTACAAAGAATAGTATTTACCAATTCCAGTTCCTACACTCGATCAATACAACTTCTTAGAATTCAAAAAACAAAGAATTAATTGCCAATTTGAAATTTAATTCTCCAAAAGTATTTGATTACACAAGAGTAAAATAACATATCCACACAGAAAAATTTTTTTTTTTCGGGTCTAGAGATCAGACCATGTTTATTAAACGTTCATTGGATCGTTGAATCCGAATCCGAGGTCCAAAACACCCCAATACGTCAGGGTTCCGACATAACCTCAAAAAACTTCATTACATTTTTTTTCGTGCCCGTGGGTTAGACCATAATTATTATACGTTTCTGGGGTCGCTGAATCCTGATTCGAGGTTTAAAAAACCCCAGCATGTCAGGTTTTCGTCATAACCTTCATAAAATACCTCGTTATCTAAGCTAAGTGGAAAACCTGACATGCTGCGGTTTTTTGGAGCTCGGATTCAGATATAGTAAGTATGAACCGAGAGCCACACCATACTTACATATAGTAAGTATGGTGTGGCTCTCGGTTCGAAAAAAAATTACATAAGGTTTTTTAAGGTTATGTCAGAACCCTGACATGCTAAGATTTTTCGGATCTCAGATTCGGATTCAGTTACCCTAAAAACATGTAGTAGACATGAACACAACAACAACATTTTTTATGATGCTTTTATAAGGTTATGTCAGATCAGATTTTTTCGACCTCAGATTCGGATTTAGCGTCCCCAAAAACGTATAACAACCATGGTCTGACCCCGGACTCGAAAAAACATGTTTTTTATGTGCATATGTAATTCATGGGTTTTTAAGAACTTCTTCAATTCCTTTCAAGAATTTCATATTTAAAATTCTAATTTACAATTTAGTAATTCATTTCCATTGAAAAAATGGAATTGGATATTTTTTTAATTCTAATACTGAGGAATGGCAAATGTAAATTACCAATTAACTACAATCCTCAAGAATTAAATTGACGAAAAAAAAAATTAATTCCATTATAAGGATGGGAAATGCTAACTACCAATTACAATTCCAAGAAATTAGATTGGAAGGGGAATTCAATTCCTAAATTACTCATTTCTATCCAGCTCTGTATGTAGATATAAACTGCCGCTACTTAAATTCTATTTTTTATCACCGTTAGTTTAATAGGAGACTAACAAAGTACAAACTCATCAAGTATGCGCATAAAGTCAATTCTGGGACCTCATCCTAAGCCTGTCAGTAATACTTTTATATAATTCCCAACAGCCATGACTTCAAGGAGGATGCAATAAGGCTTCTCTTTGAATAAGTATTGAGACCTACACTAAAACGAATCTATTCATCAATATATTTATGGTAATCCATTCATTAGAAAAAACTTTGATGCATGACGTTCATAAATGCTATAGAAGAACCTCTTAATGATGGAATTATTCATATTCATTAGATTGATGTAAAAATGCATCTATATCTATGCAAAAATTTATTTAAATGTATTATTTTCTATAATTTTATGGTTTCATTTGATGAATACGGTTTATGAAGTTTCTCCATCTATTTCAATTATTCAATAACCAAAACTATCAATAGTATTTTAAAATAAATATCCAATGAATGAATAATGTTTTCTTGTTTTTTTTTTTTTTTTTTTTGGAGTTTGGGGTTTAGGTACCTGAACTACCTGTTGTTACTTCCAGGACAAATACGCCGATCCAACGAATGGTTTTCCTTCGAGGAGACCTGTAACTGCTGCGACTGCTGATGTTTTCGGCTACGATGTGCACGTTTGTCCGCCACAACAGCTCCACCAGAACAACTTGCCCCACCTGCAGCCACGCCCCCACCAATATGTCGTGGTGTGTTTAAGCGTCGCTCCACCGGTGAGGCCTGATCATTGTTGGATTCAGTACTTGAGTCCGGTCGAAACATATCTGCAAAGAGGTACGATTTGGCAAGCACTGGTTTATGGCCACCACCATTGCCAATTTTACGATCATACGAACCTACTGTAACACGCCCATCACTGCCGCGTGTTGATTTACAAGGAACTCTATACGTAGGCATATTGGAAAATTCAGTGCTGGGACTAATGCTAGTATCCGACTCGGACTCACAATGAGCACCACCTACACCAGGATTTCCAACACCAGGACCAACACCACCACCACCACTGCTACTACTTGTGCTCTTATTACCGCTTCCCCCACGATTACTATCGTTACGTGAGGATTTCTTTGAGTGCCCCGATTGTGAGCCAGCTACCATAGTCATCGATTTGCTAAGTGTGGAATCGTCTGAATAAATCAACGAATACAACAATAAATTTTTTTTAAAAATTATTTACTACAAAGTTTTTAAGCAGATACTCATTTCTTGGATATTTTCATTTAAATACTCACCATCGGTGTTGTAGTAACGTTGCTTGTGCCAACTTGACTTTGATTTAATATGCCCGAAGCCTGAACCAGGCAATAATGGATACGCTGTCGCATTGAGATTGTCACCTTCTGGATGGCCGAATGTTTTAAATTGCATCGTATAATCCATGGGTGTTGCAGCTACACCAACACCACGTGTTGGTGTTTTTGCTGGCGCACCTGTACGTCCACCATTAACACTGAATGTTGCATATGGTGAAATCTCATACATTTCTATAGCCAATGGGGATACACACACACACACGCACACACAGATACAAATGAAACAAATGGAGCAAAAATGAAAGAAAAAGATTTAATTACTACGTGCTTCGGTATCGGCACGTAACATTTAACTCCAACGGTTATTTTCCATTTACTTGTCAGTGTTCAGTATTTTATTTTTTTTTTGGTCGCATTTTTTTATACTCTTTTCTATTTATTCAGTCTATGTAGTTTAGTTACGTTCATTGTCCATTTTGTGTCGATGTCACGAAGCTTACCTGAATCATTTCCTCCTTTATCCACTGTCTTAACCGGTGAGGCGCTGTACACTTGCTGGTTGTGTCGATTGTCGCGGTCTTCTTTATAGTCACCAGGTAGCGTTCTCGATTCGTAACCTTCGGCAATGGGGCCGCACAGTGTGCGTCGATGTTTAATTGTTAAAGCGCTGTCAGCAACAAAAACGACAGCAGCAGAAGCAACAACAATAACACGTTAGTTAAAGTGATTGAGAAAGTGCAAAAATGATAAAGTAGAGAAAATTAAAAACGTGATTTAGTTGCTATTTCCTTGTGTGCAAAGGAAAGCATCTTAACCCATTAAATAATAGCCACATAAAGAGACATCAAAAAAGTTTAGGTTTAGAAAATTATTAGTTCAGTCTAACAAGGTCTCTCTTACACTCGACCATTAGCTTAGATTTGGTAATGCACATCCTATTAATTATTAATAATAATAATTATGAACCTCTTGCGATTAGAGAAGCTTGCCGACTAATAGAGTAACATGACGACCTCGATAGCCTAGTGGATAGTGCACTAGACTTTCATCTGGGAGGTTCGGGTTCGATTCCCGTCTTCGTCTGGTGGTTAATTTTCATTACTTTCTTATATTCACTATTAATATGAAGTGTATGAGAATTATAAGATAGTGTACAAGTACACACATTGGTTGGTAATGGCAAAACCACCAAGCCGATAAAAAATTGCCACACCGCCGTTCGGAATCGGCGTTAAACTGTAGGTCCAACTATGTGGTATCACAATGGGTCGTTCAGGCCTAAGTGTGTCTCTCGACAGCCACTCCAACCTAACCTAACCTAATAGAGTAACATATTACGGAAAGGTGTAAGGTTAAAAACTCTTCAATCCACCACTATAAAATCAAAGCTTGCTAAAAAGTGCAGAGAGAGAGAAACTATGCGAGTTAAATCATTAGATCCATTCCTGTACTTTTTGGGTAAAAATTGAAGTTTCTGTGATATTTAATAAAATAAAAATTGTTAAATCTTACAAGAAAACAAATAAATAATGAAAAAATTAAACATAAATTATTCGCCTGTCTACTTTTGTAGAATCTTCGGGTTCACAATCACCATTTGCATTATTCAGAAATGGCAGAAGCTTTTACAGCGTCAGAAGTTGAACAGACAATTGCGTGATTAACTTGTGGAGAATGTAGTTAAAAATTAACTTATATACTATTAATTAATTTTCAAATGTCTTTTAAACATTTTCCATTTTAAATATCACTTATTTAGCTAAAAATTCTTAATTTATTTATTAATTTCAAATTTTCAATATATCTTCACAAAAGCAAAACAGCTGATTGTTTGACACTTTTAACATTTTTACCCGAAGAAAAAGTGCGGGCTATTTCGTGCAAAAAGAATAAGACAATTACTCTCTCATCTCTGATCTCATTTGCAGGTTTTTTGAGTACGGGAACGCTTTCTGGGCTATTTTGAGCGAACGCGTTCAACCGTGTTGTAGTACGGGAACAGAGCTATTATGTTGAGAACACTCCCATCTGATTTCCTCGCCATATGCACCATACACATTGACGACGGCAGCTACACGACTACATCTGTCAAATTATAAAAACAACATGTTCTTATGGAGACGATTATTTTGGCGACGACACGACCACATGGCCACCGACCACAATTGTGGCTGTAGGCAATTTTAAATCTATTTCTAATTTGACAAGCAACAGAGAAACAAGAGAGTTTACTTTCGTTGTGTTGGCTGTGTTTGCTGCACGTAGTGCAATTGTAGCCGACACAATTTCGTAGTGTATGTTCGTGTAGCTGCTGTCTTTAATGTGTATGGACCAATAGGAGCATTGATTTAATGCGCTCAGAGGCTTCTCTTGACGAATTCTTAGCTGTACCGGTTTCAGCCTCTCTTGTAAGTTTCGTGAGTTCATTAACAGAGATCGTATCGATACCGCCTGGTAATCTGGATTGGTCACTGGTGTATAGGTACTCCAGCAGAGACACTACGTATTCCCTTTAACATTCATTGCAGAAGTTGTGAAAATTTGGGGGGAAAAAAAAAAATGTATCCATTTTCGTTGTGAATGAACTGCAGTTATTCCTAAGAACTTGCGAGAACTCTAAGGATATGAACGTACTTCAGTGATCGGTAAAGAAGCGGTTTTAAAACGATATCGTAGCGTCACAGAGTTGTGGGTATCACAACATATTTTCTATCTTAACCAGCCAACCAACGTGAATCTTTAAGAAAACTACATTTTTTTGCCTTGACCACTTTGCTACTGTTCTTCAAATTAAAAACAAAAATTAATTGAAAAAGCTTTTCTCTTGAATTCCACCATTCTAAATATTCTACTGTGTCTACATGAAATCAGCATTCTGAAAAAAGTTATATCTAATTCATTCTACTACTATTTGGTAATAAACATTTCTTTTTATTCATGACCGACTATTTGTACTATAAGTTAAATAGAAAATGGATGTTAATTTTCAATTTCCATTCGATTCAGAAATTTACCACAACCAAAACAACCCAGTGAAATAATTTCCTAATTAACATTGCGAATAATTAATGTCTAGAGATGTCGCATGTACGTTTTATCTTTATTTTTCAGTTGCAACACATAAAGAATTTTTACCTCCTACAGGAGTAAGTATGACAAGCAACCACACAAATTCATTTAACTTTTGAATTTGCTGCACATCGAACGATGGAACTCCTTGAATGATATCTACTTCTACATCTATGTATTTAAGTTTACGTAGGTACACATACTTATATACAAATACTCATCGATAGATACTTACACTGTAATGATGGCCACCGTAATAATGACGATAACGATTAATGTTGAAAACCAATCACCGTTTGTGGGATTCGTTGCATTTATCAGATTGTTCATCAAATCATTTTCTGATGGAAAAACCGATGGTGGCTGTATTGTAACACCGTCCACATTCATTGTGGCAAAATGATAGTGTTCGGTGGTTTTGCCAGCATCATTTGTGGCTGATATACGCAGCTGATACCATTTGGCAGGCAGGAAATCACAAAATATTAAATTTTCACGATTCTCTTCGGCATTGGAGATGTCGGATGTGACAACCGTCCAACGGATGTCCCCTGTGAAATTGTGTTCACAAAAAAAGAAAAGAAAGGAAGAAAAACAACAACACAAATTTTAAAATGGAAATGTTGATTGTTGACGCTTATATTCACAAAATCATAAAGACGAGCTTAGGTGAGTGAGTGGCAGAATACCGTATTGAAAGGAAGTGGAAATGAGTTTCGGGATTGGTGTTACAAATGTATATAGATGTAATGGCAATATATGTGCATTTGTATGTGTAGACTTATCAAATAAATATTTATTTAGATATATGTTTATATAGGCATATAATTATGTAGGTAAATACCAAACCAACGCTGAGTGTACTTGAAAACCCGCTATTACGCTATAGACTTTTATATATATTATTTATTTATTTATTTTTTTTTTGCGTCTGCTATGTACTAGCTTGCAGAGCCGTAGCCAGAAATTTTTTTCGGGGGGGGGGGGGGGGGGCGGGGAGGGGCGGGGGGGAATGGGGTTTCATTCGAAGAAAATATTCATAAATAATTTTTATCAAACTGATTTTTAAATACAATAAATTAAATCAATTATACATTTGATGGGCCCTACAAAATTAAAATTTTAGGAATATTTTTCCGATTTTTTTAATCCTAACCTCAAAAAAATGGCCAAAATTGACAAAAAATTCACAGAATAATCAAATTAAATTTTTTCAAATAAATATTATTCAATGTACATTCTAGTGCATTTTTTTTATCGTGAGGGACATAATTTCATTAACTCATTGACTGCCCACTTCTGATGATGTACCCAACCTCAAAAAAATTGCCAAAAATAGTAGAGGCTCATTTTTTTCAAATGATCATCATTGGGAATTTGAGCCATTATCAATGATAAGGAACCCGGATGAGGTTGGCTTATATTCCCTAAATTCGTGAAGTCACATCATTGAAAGAGATCTTTCTAGTCGTGGTGCTCTGATCAATAATGCGTTAAAAAATTAATTTTAAGATGGGTTTTGCTAATAAGATGAAGTTTTTGCGAAAGAATTTTTCACGTTGAACACGGATCTGAGGTCAAAAATTTCCCATCACGTCACGTTTTAGGAAAAAATGGGGTTCATGCAAATCTAATTTTACAAGGATCCGATAATTTTTTCAATTTTTATTAATTTTTGAGCTTTTCAAACTGATTCAGGACGAAACCTTAAATCAAAAACAGTTACTGACCCAGAAAAACTATGAATGCAGGAGTGCTCAGTATCACCTTCTCTTTTTGAATCCGCAGTTAAAACAAATCGGATTTGATCGCATAGTGTAACAAAGATTTCAAATTTATTTTTTATATTTGACTTTTTAGAAAAAAAAACCGATGGAAGTAAAAAATAGCGTTGAACAAATTTTATATTGACTTTTTTTCTATCCATTGGCAATTAATCTCAAAAATTAAAATAAAGTTTCCACATTTCGGGGGGGGGGGGGTTAGAACCCCTAAAACCTCCCCCTAAATACGGCCTTGCTAGCTTGGTTGTTATAATCCTTTATTTCCACACTCTGGCTGTCTGGCGCTCTTTCTGCACTGTAAAGTGTCGGAATTTATATTTATTATTTTTTTTTGTATTTTTATTTTAAGCTGAGTACACTTGAAATGCGTATACAATGATTTCGCTTTTGTTTAATTTTTTTTTTTTTTAAGAAGCAAATGAGAATCAAATTTTTTTTATTAAATTTATTATCCCTTATTAATATTTTCATTTCCTTTTTAATTAAATTAAATTTCCATGTGATTATTTCGGAATGAGAAAAGCAATATCTACTCAGAATATCACATTTGAATGGCATACACTTTCATTAATTCTTAAAATAAATTTGTTCGTTTGTTGCCTTACTATTTTTCAGAATATCGGAATACGATTTATAAGAATTGATGATAATATTTGAGAATAACTGCAAATGCAAATTAGTTGCTTTAAGTTTACACTTAAAAACTAATGCAAATGTAAAGTTAGTTACGTGCAAATAAAAATGTTAGCCACGTTTTTTTTTACGAATTTTTACGAATTACGAGTCAAGACGAGTATCGTTGAGTTTTGTATAGAAAACAAAAACACCACTTACACTAAAAGGCAGGAAGAGAGGAAGAAGTGGCAAGAACTCATTACCAATCTTCCGGGACTGAGGCAATCCAAAGCGCTTCTAGGTAACTATAATAAAAGTACAAACAAAAACAGTTTGCGCATATAAGCTTGTATTTTGACTGAGTATTGCGGGCTAAGAGAACACCTTTGAAAAATAGGGGTTAAGGAAAGCTCAATATGTAGGTTTCGTAATGAGGTAAATAAAAATGAAAAAAATGAAATGTCTGGATGTAACAATGTACCAAGTGCCAAGCACAGAACTAGCATCCATAGATCCGGGTGCAATACTTAAATTCTGGAGTAGATGCTCTTGGCAGATTAGACTAGATATAGAATAGATCTCACAGGTCGCAGTACAACAGCAAAAACCTCTCTAACAATACACTAAAGGCAAGCGAGAAAACTCAGGTTACTACTGGATTATCGAGTTTAATCACATGCGGGAACAGAATACTCTCAAAGTAAGGTTTGTCTACCGTAAGAAACGAGAATCTGTTTCTCATGTTCAGTGCGGTATTTGAAGACTATTGTTCTCCATGTTAGAAGCAATTAGTTTTCGGTTTTTTTTTTCATAGGGTGGGAGACCATATAAAACGCTTTTTGCGCTAGTTTCCCCCATGGGCGGGAGACCTTTATGAGAGACCTTGCTTTGCTACGTCTCTCGGACGATTCTTCCTGCTTTTTTCATTTCATAAAAGCTAAAATAAAAAAAGGCTTGCGGCGTTTGATTGCAATTGACCTGGTTCATAACACGGAATGTACAACTGCGTCGGGCTCGGATGGTTGCTTGTCGAAGGGTCAAAAGAAAGAGATTAGAAGAATATTTGCTTTCTCCTACAAAGCCAATAAAAAGGATCCGGTCGGCGGAAGTGTCTCTCACTGAAATCGATGAATTTTCTCTGGCAATTCCAGTAATATCGTCAATCAGCGCCCGATTGGTCATGTGTGCCTCAGTGGGGCACCCGAGCAAATAAAGACATGATGTTGTTGCGGGCAGCTATGGGTTAACCGATCCGCTATCATGTCATCACCTATGAACAGTCCAAACCTAAAACGCTATCTGCTGGATTCCTGGTAAGCTAAGAAATAATGTTGCACCGTCTACATACACAAAATACTGGCCTTGATTGGGTAAAAAATAGACCCATTGATCAAAATTTGATCATACTCTAGGGATCAAAATGAGATTGGGAGCACATTTTAAGCGCGCATAGTTACCTTCACAACAACAAAATATTCTATTGTAAGTTTTGTATATGGTCGCTTGATGGAGAGCGCTCATTTACATTCACAGCATTCTACTTTTTCCGCGTGTTCGATTACCAACGATTCTGTACTGTTTAAATGTTAAAATGGAAAAGCTACTCTTCTCTTATTGTTGTTGTTTTTTACACACGTGACTTCTTACCCATTTTTACCTGCGTTAATGTCAACATATTTGTACGAAATTGTTTTGCATTATGCTTATAAAAAGGGAGAAAACTTTTTCTTAGCGCATCAATAGATAATATAATAGTCAAGAAGCTCAGCTTCTTTCTAACTATATTTTATCTTCGGGATCGCATATTGAAAATGTTGGTTGACGTCCAACTTTCGTGACATTCGTCAGAAAAGAGTTATCAATCTGATGATTTCTTCAAGAAAAGTGACCGAGTTAGCTACGAACTAGAGAATGTTATGTGAACATTTTCTTTCAGAACGTAAATATGTATATAAAATTTCAATAAGCGTATTCTGTTCAACCCATAAGTGCCAACTATACTGCCAAAGTACAAAAAATTCGACCGCAATTAGCGATTTTATTTCACTTTTTGAGATTCCAAGAATAATTGTTTTTTATTAATAAAAGTAAAATATAAATTGAACAAAGTTAATTCGAACCGCAAATGGGTCCAAGTTGCGTTTTTTTTAAGGGATTCAGGTGAAAATCGTTGAGAAACCATAAATTTTATTTTTTTTTTAGATTTTGTCCCTCATACTTGTGCCTATATTTTTTGTTGAAATTAAATAGTTTTTATATAAACAGGGCGAAAATTTTTTCCCATACCAATATATGAACTGCCAGATCTGGCAACAAAGGTTTGCTGCTAATGAATAACAATAATACAATCATATAATTCCTAAATGGTCGTGAACTTTAACACATTGTTACTTATATTGATCATCAAATAGAATACTTCATTGATATTTTCCAACAGAATTAGTCAAAAGTAGAGGAATTCAGTTTTTGTTGCATTTGTTTTGAAATCGCACTAATCCAACTCAATAAATCCAATTAAAATGGATAATATGTTTTAATTTTAGTCTAAAATTTCATATTTTATCAAATCACGTTGGACAAACATTAATTAAAGCATTTCAACCACTATTAAACAAAAAACGAAGCAAAAATTCCTGCAAATAGTATAAACTGTAAAAGTCCGCAACCGCAACTGACACAACTCGCAACTTACCAAAACCGACCAGCGCTAGAATATTCAATTGTGCGCAAAATTTTATGCATTTAAGCTACATGTGAAAGCCGCAAAACAACAACACCAACAATTCAAATGAATAAACAACAACTAATAAAGTACGACAAAGCTTGCAACTCACCCAACGGGCGATGTTCTATGGAGAAGTGATGAATGGGGCAGCCACCATTATTCCATGTTGACAATTTTAAATTAACGCACGTAGCATTTGTTGCAATCAATTCATTACCATTTGGCGCCTGAGAGGCTGCAATAAAAAATTAAACCAAAAAAAAAAAAGTAAATGATCATGAAAAAATAGTAGTAGTTCTTTTATTGAAATATTTAACAAAAAATTATTGATTGTTTTAGTTTTAAAGAACAAATCAAAAAGAAAAAAATAGTACAAACATAAGTTTATTCTATTCAAAGTTTTCCTTCCAATTTAGTTTCAACTAAAAACAAAATTGTTCCTCCTTCCTCCCACAATACACACTCACCTTTACCCTTTGTCCAGACATTAATTTCCTCACTAGCTGCGCCATCTCCGACAATATTGTGTGCAGACATTTTTATAATATACTGATTGCCGCATTTCAATCCTATTATTGTATAAGCGTTATTCTCCGGCATCAATTCGGTTTGTGCCCATGTATCGCCTGTGATGCGATATGAGATGGTATAGCCCTGCAATGGTGCACCACCATCATCGGGTGGATCCCAACTGATACGTATGCTATCGGCAGATGCGTACTGTACGATGATTTGCGGTGCGGCAGGGGGCTTCATTGCAATCACCTGATATTGAATTTCATCACTTCCGAAGAGATTGTTCGCTGTGCAAGTGTAATTTCCGGACAAGCTGCCTTCAACTCCTGGATGTTGTTTTGGTTGTTGTTACAGATTTTGTAGCATATATTTTTATTTTTTATTTGATGCATGTCAAATTGTGTGGCAGGAATGAAATAAATTGAAATAGAAAAGGCTTGCATCAGGAAAAGTGGTGAAAAGTATATAGCTGTGTGTGTGTGTGTGTGTGTGTGTGTGTGTGGGAAATTACATTTTGATTTTTGTTAGTGGTAATTGCCTTCTAAATATGACTTACTTCGTTTTCTCCCTTTGGCTCAATAAAAGTCTACAGATTAGAATTTTATCATCAACCTTTTGAAAACATTACTGCAAGCAAGTAGCACTTGCAACTGTTTCCTAATAACCTTCATGCCATAAAAATGGTAGTTTTTATGTTTTTTTAGTTTTAGTTGCTTACCTCGATATAGAAGGAGCTTTTAACAATGTGCTTCCCAGTGCTATAACTGCATCCTTGGACAAGTTGGGTCTGGATAAAGGTTTAGTAAACTTTGTTCAGTCTCTGCTCACGGAAAAGGTGATAAGCTCCACGCTGGGAAGCTCATCTATAAGCAGGACGGTAGTAAGAGAAACCCCTCAGGGAGAAGTACTCTCGCCACTGTTATGGAACTTAGTTCTAAATTATCTATTAGTAGATCTAGAAGGGTGCGGCTGCACTGTAGCTGCTTATGCGGATGACGTTGCCTTGGCAATTTCAGGAAATTTTCCAAGCACCCCCCCCCCCCCGAAGTTTTAAACAACGCTTTCAAGATCCTGACCAAATGGTGCAGTAAATGCGGCTTGGCTTAAACCGAACTGGTCCTTTTCACAAAAAAGCACAAAGTCCTCACTTTTAGTACTCCGACTCTTAACGGGGTCACTCTAAGGTTAGCGGGATAGGCGAAATATTTGGGATTCATCCTAGATAAGAAACTAATCTGGAAAGCCAACACTCTGTTTAGGGTCCAAAAGGCATATGTTGCCCTCTTCTCATGTAAAAAAGCAGTGGCCAAAAGTTGGGGTATAGAACCTCGGCCCAATTTTATTTTATGATGCTATGGTTTAGTGGGCAGCTCTTCAAAAAGAAGTCCACCTTAAGGCTTTGGCCAAGGTTCAAAGAACAACATCATTGTTAATCACAGGTGCCTTAAGGACAACCCCTTACTTAGCCATGAATACCATTCTCTACTTAACCCCTGTTGCTCTTTTTGGGAAACAGGTTGCAACCAATTGCAGGCTATCAGGTTAAATTCAGTCAATCCCTGGTCTGAACCATTTGTAAGACATTCAAAAATCCTTTCGGAATTCACCAATTTATCCAAGAACATTGGCCTCCCCACATCCTTTTTCGACAATTACTTCATCACTTCCATTGCTTCGAGAGAGGATATGATCGAGAGTCGAGGCTAGCAGAAGGATGCGGTGTGCCTTTACACCGATGGATCCAAACTGGATGGAAGGGTAGGGCGAGGGGTTTTCTCTGAGCAAGTAGGGTTAAGCTTATCCTTTCGTATGCCTGCCCACTACAGCGTTGTCCAAGCTGAGGCCATAGTTATTCAGGTGGCGGCGAGCTGGCTGAAATGTATTAGAGTATCAGCCCATGATATTTTTATTCTCAGCGATATCCAAACTGCTATCAAATCCCTAGCCAATATATCATTGACCTCTAAGGTGGCTTTTGATAGTCGGCGTTTACTCAACGAAGTAGCCGATGAATGATATGGGCACCACGCCATAGTGATATACTTGGAAATAACAAAGCTGACGAACAAGCTAAATTAGGCACAAAGAAGCCGCTTATACAATTTAAAAACTACCCGGGTATCCCACTTGCAGCCTGCAAGCTCAGTGTTCAAACCGAGTTCTTGAAGCAAGTGCAGAACCACCAAGCAGGTATGGCCAGAGTACAACCCCAAACGCTCTAGGAAGCTGTTATCTCTCAGTAGAAGGCAAATATAAAAAGCTGTAGCAGTAATAACTGGCCACTGTCTTATAGGCGTACACGTCTCGAGATTGGGCGCGCCCTCAAACGACTATTGTAGAAGCTGTAAAGATGAAGAAGAGGAGAAATCCATTTCTCACTATTTGTGCTTCTGCTCAGCCCTGGCTGACTGTAGGAAAAATGCCCTAGGTCAATATTTTCTAGATGACTTATCCGACTTAGGGTCAACTGACCTAGGGGACCTACTTAATTTCATAGCAAAGTCTAATTGGTTCAATCAATTTTCAGGTTCCAAAGAGGGTGGATTGAAACACCCACATGGTAACACAACGGGCCTAAGTGTGTCCTTATGGACAGCCACTTAATCTAACCTAACTTAACCTATATTTTTTTATAATACCACCCTATCAAACGACCTCGTTAGTCTAGTATGTAGTGCAATAGAAAGATTCGGGAGGTTTGGGTTCGATTACCGTCTTCGTCTTTTGGCTAATTCTCATGGCCTTCTTATACTCACTATCAATATAAAGTGTATGAGAGTTATAAGAAAGTGTAAAAATACAAACCTGGGTTGGTAATGGCAAAATAACCAAGCTGAAAAAAAATTGCCACACCGCCGTTCGGAATCGGCGTCAAACTGTAGGTCCAACTATGTGGTATCACGATGGGCCGTTCAGGACTAAGTGTGTCTCTCGACAGCCACTCTAACCTTGACTAACCTACCACCCTGTCACGTTACTGGTTCTTTAATTTAGAAACCGGTCCCACTTTTATATAAAGCAAGCAGATAAGTTTAACACGGCTTTGTCATTGATACATTTGAACCGGTCACAGAACCGTACGCCGATTCGCCCCTTATATAAAAACTATTAAACTTGCAAGAGAAAGGAATGTCAACTTCATTAAAACAAACTACATTTTTTAAATAAAATCCCTTCAGTTGTTCAGTGGATATAGCCGGCCGAAAATTATGAAAAACCAAAAGGGTTACAATAATTTTAAATTTTAAATTAGCAAGCTCTAATTTATTTGCATGTCAAATTTCATAATGATCTGAGAATTATTTAGATTTTTGTCCAGCGATTTTATGGGATCGAATCACAGTGTACCATAATAACATAGTAAATATATTTATTAATATAGTGAAGTGTTCTAGGATTGTAATGGTAACTATAGAATATCGAGATTTCAACTTGTACTGAAACTGACACGTATGACGTCAATTTACACTTTTTTTAATGGAGTGCTTAAAATTCAGAAATCATTTTTTTTCCACCAAGTTTTTGTTATACTTTTGAATTAAATTTTTATTGATTGAACTCATTGATGACCATAATTTAACCCTTTGGTGACCACGGTAACATAAATCTAGCACAATCTTGCACCAAAATCGTTTGACTATATTTTGAAGTAAATTTTAGATAATTTAACCCTTTTGCCCCCAAAAATTTAACCCGTTGGTGACCAAGACAAAATATATTTAATATAATTTTAAGTATTTTCTCTATTATAATGGAATTGTACTCATGCATCTCTGCATGCAAACAGGTTGAAAAGATATTAAAACCCGGACGATTGAGTAAACAGATCACCCTGCGGAAAGAAACCAAAAACTCAGCTAGTTATGACGTTTAGTAAATTGGAGGATCGCATAACTCTAAGCTAGTCGGTTTTCATACGAGAAGGATACATATCATAGAATCGGAAATAACTCCCTGATAGAAAAAGAGAAAAGTTTTCCATTTTTTTAGTTTTTGATTTTGATAAAGTTTCCTCAAGTTTGTACAAATTTCATTGTATGTTCATTTATGCTACATTATAATGAGGCATAATTCACAAGAAAGATTCACAATTATTACCAGATGTATAGAAAGACAAAGTTTCTTTACGAATCATACCTTTTCTCCGAAACACGAACTCCAAGTCAAAAACCCGCCATTAAGTGATAGATATGGTTTCAACCTAAAGGCTTGATTGACTGCGACCGAAATTATAATTCTAAAAACTCAAGACAAGTATTTTCTGTATATTCTTGAAACTTCAAACTTTCTCCTCCTTATGGGATTCGGGGGTAAAAGGTCAAAGGTGAAATTTAAAAAATCAACTAGTAAGTTAATGTGCATAAATATAGCAACAACAGCAATGTGTAGCAATTTCAAGTTTGTTTCTTACATATGTATGCAGTTTGATTACTTACGATGTATCTTCAAATTGCCTTCATTCGTAACCTCATAGAATGGGCTAAATGTCACAGGACGATCTCTGGTTAGCCAGCGTGCTCTCGGTGTTGGATTGCCCACAGCCAGGCATTCTAGAACCAAACTGGTGCCAACTGCTTTGCGCACCACTTGACCGAATGAGGCGATACGAGCGGGTGCTAAACATTGCAACAAGAAGAACAAAAAACAAAAACAAATACAGACCAAACCAAATTAAGAAATATAAGAGAAGAAAAGTAGAAAAAGATACATTATTAATTTGGTTTTAAATATAAAATGAAATTTTACGATCAATTGCTGCGGTCAAATGCAATAATTAAATTTGGTAAATGAAAATTTTCAAAATAGTTTTCCAACAAAAAAAAAAAAAAAAAAAATATTTTAAAGAATAAATAGCCATTTCGCAATTTCGTTAATATTTTGAAGATACATAACCTCAACAAATTGAATGTATGCAGTATGTATCTAAAAATAATTTGCAATTACAAACAAACAAAAACATTTAATTGTAAAGATTCAATGAATACATAGATGATTTCCAATACTCACCTCTGGTATTTGTGGCCTGTGCCACCACAGATGTTGGTTCACCTTCGCCGACAGATGTCGATGCTGATACCCAAAATTCATACATTTGATTTTCGGCCAAACCGCGCGCTTCGTACGTTACCGGAAAGCCATTCTCGTCGACGCGCACCATATGAGCTACATTCACCATTCACCATACACCAACCAACAATAACGGCAATGGCAACGGCAACACCATCACATCATCAATATCCACAATATCCGTATGAATATTCATTGCAGATTTGCATATATTCGTTTTGGAATATGGGAAGTAAAGAATTGAGGGCGCAATCAAGCGCAACATGAAAATGAAAGATAATTTAATTAATTTTAGTTTTAATTAAATTGCATTGTCCAATGAAAAATATAAAATGGTGAAATGGTGAATAAAATAAATGAAAAATGGAAAAAAATAAAATACTCTCGTTCATGTATGTAGGTAATAAATTCATTTAGAAAAATTGTCAACATAATTTTTAGTTTAACAGAATGAAATGCGATAGACAGGCAGGCAGACAGCCAGACGCTGGTGAAAAGCCACTTTTTTTTGAAGCAGAGTTGAAACTGCTATTAAAAATTAATATCATAAAGACATAGATAAAATATAGTTACTCAAACACTAAAGAATTATTCCCCCTTAAAATAAAAAAAAAGATGTTACAATTTCAAGTTGTTTTGCTAGCTTGAAATAAAATTACAAAAAACAAAAAAGAAAAGCGAACTCCAAATTATTTTCTCAATCGAAATTCTATGCATTTATTCTGCTACTCCCAACCCTAACATCCCACATGACACAATAACTTACATTTAGCTTGGCCCTTGCGTCCTGCCTCCCGTGAATATACCGTATAGTGTGATATGATGCCATTACGATTTTTTGGCGGCAACCATGAAATTAAAATCGAATCAGCCGTTAAGGCAGCCGCCTTTATTGATGCCGGTGCATCGGGCACATCGTCTTCTGTTTGGCAATATAACGGTTGACTGGCTAACCCATCACCGGTCGCCGTATAAGCCAATACGCGCAGCGAGTAATTAGTTGCTTTGTGTAGTGTATGCAAGTAGGTTTCCAAATTCGAGGTACGTTTCACTTCCATTTTGGCAGGGAAATCAACTGAAACGAACAAGTAGAAAGAAAATAAAGTAAATGAAACAAAATGCAATAAAAAATGTTTATTACATGTCTGAACATTTTTAAATTGCTATTTTAAATTTTGTTTTCTTTTTTCGTAATTATTTAAAATTGATTTTGTTTGATTTTGATGATATATATTGACAAAATACAGGGTGACAATTGTAAAGTGACGCAAGTTTAATACTCTGCAGCAAGCTTTGCCATTTACCGTTACTTTAATTGAAAAAGCAAATTCATTCATCATTGGCTTTGCTTTTAATTTCATTTGAATTTTTGTTATTACATTTTGAAATTTCCATAAAAATGGACAAGGAAAATATTCGTCGTGAAATTATGAAATTTCATTTGGCAAATTATAGTAGCCGTCAAATTGCAAAGGCTTTAAATTTGTCAAGTCGGACGGTAGACCGAGCTACTATTCGATATAATGAAACTGGGGGTTTTGGAGATAGAGACCGGGAAAAATTTTCAACAGTTGCCACTACTGGTTTAACAGAAAAAATTCGTAAACGAATCAAACGAAATCCAAGGCGCTCAATGAGAAAAATCGCTAAGGAAGTGGGAGTAAACCTTGAAACAGTGCGAATCATTGCAAAATCAAAGCTTAATCTTAAGCCGTACAAGCTTAAGATCTGACACAAAAAAAGAAAGATTTGCGACCGCAAAGATGCAAGGCGTTGCTACGCTCCTTCGTGTTAAAAAATGTTGAAAATATCTTGTTTACAGATGAAAAAATGTTCACGGTTGAACAACATTTCAATGCGCAATATGACCGAAAGTGGCTAACATCATCATCGCAACAAAATAGAACTGTTGGCCGAGTTCAAAAGCCAGCTTCCGTTATGGTATGGGCTGGAGTTTCCACCAATGCCAGAACCCCTCTAATATTCGTTGAGGAGGGTGTTAAAATTGACCAGGTTGTTTATCGGAGCATTTTAAATGAACATGTTCTTTCCTGGGCCCAAGATACATTTGGAAATGAAAACTGGACTTTCCAGCAAGATTCTGCACCTTCCCACATGGCAAAATTAACGCATATGGATAAAAGACAATTTTTCTGGATTCATAACATCTCAAGAATGGCCACCATACTCCCCAGACTTGAATTCAATGGACTACTCTATTTGGAATATTTTAGAGAGTAAGGCTTGTGCATCTCAACACCACAGTCTGGAGTCGCTGACAAATTCATTAGAGAAAGCCTGGACTGAAATTGATCAGGAAGCCCTGCGGCGAACAGTCCTACGATTTCCGGATCGATTGAAGGCATGTGTGCAGGCTAAAGGAGGTTATATTGAATGAGGTGGGGTTCAAATGAATGCTTATATATTCAGCAATGTTAACACTTAATTGTACTTAATGGAAGTACTTCCTTTTGAAAATAACTGCTGAAATGTGTGCGTCACTTTACGATTGTCACCCTGTATATTAAAAAATATAAAAAATCTATGGAAATAGATTTCATTCTTTTCAAAATTGACCATATAATCTTGAATTTGAAAATTAAAAACAAAGCAATTTAAAAAAAAGAAGAAAATTCAGTAGTTCTGAATAATTAAGTAATTAAAATAAATCAATAAAGTGGAACTTCTCGGTTGATACATAACTACTCGTACATTGATGCCTTCTCTGTAGCATAAGTGCAAAATATGTGAAATGCTATGAGGAAAATCCCAGGCATAACTCCAGATCAGGTAAAAATAAAAAACAAATAAGAAAAACGCATTTTTCAACATGCATCTGAAGATCATCGTTTTAAAAGCGCAGTACCCTGAAGGTGTCGGTTGGAGAAAGGCCAACGAACGCAACTAAGAAGGAAGAGAATGACAACCAAGGTGGAAGCAGTTCGAAATGGGGTACTACACCTTTAACCTAATTCTTAACATAGCAATGAGGATGGAACGCAAACACAGAGAAGTGGATTACTAGTACATCATTAGCGATGCAAACTTGAGGGGAATTCCCCGATTTGCGGATAATTTTACTTGGTGCGGGGAATCGGGGAATGAGCGGTTTTTGCGGGGAATTTGAAGTCGTTCAGCCTTTAGTAATTAAAGTCTGTAGAATATTTTTTGGCAAATTTTATGTAATGTAAAACGTTTGAATATTTCATATTTTGGGTCTTAAAATCTTAATTTTTTTTTAAGCATTCTCTGCAATTTATTGGTTTGGAGAAATCGATTTTTAAAAAAGTGTGTTATTTGAAAGGATTAAATTTCGAAAGCATTTTGTAAAAATTTCAGAGAACGCAAAGTGCTTTCGTATATATAGACGATTATAGCGGCGAGTGTCAGTCAGGACAAAACAGTCGCGCAGCTCTTCGATTTCCTTTTTGCTAACTAATCTGTAAATTTAAAAATTACCGTCACCCATCTTAAAGAAGATGAAGTATATTTTATATATGTTAAAAACCGATAGTCAAAACTTTGAACCCGTTTTTCTCAAAACAAAGTTTTTGCCATTTTTTATTTGATTCAAAAGAAATCCCATGTATTCAGCTTTTAGAACTTTGATGTCCAAAAGTGGGCTGAAGCTTATATGTTAAGAATTCCGGAGTCAGAAAGTACGTTTTTATTAATCAACCAGTCCCGTAAAAATTTGTTAAGTTTTGGACCGAGAAAGTTCAGGGTCGCTGTAAAATAACACTCATTGAGGTCAATTTCGTTTTTGTAAAATGTTTATATTGAAAGTGCGTGTAGTGATGTTATAATATGAAATTATACCAGTACGGGGAATTCGATCGAAAATCGGGGAATTTCTCGAGGGCTATCGGGGAGAGAGAAAAAATGAGTTGGCAGCCCTGTACATCATCCAAAAGCTCAGTGGCCATGGGTGTTTTGAACAGTATTTATATATGGTATTTGTCGTTCAACGAAATCGAAGAGGTGACGTAATGACTGAGATACAGTTTGAAATACAATGAACAGTTACAATTTTAGTAATTCTCTAATTGTTTGATTCATCGGAAAACACAGTCGAATTGAAAGAATACGTTAGAAATCGAGGTCTCGAATTTCGATTCATTATAAAAATTGCGTTAAAATCGAATACTATGAACATGAAACAAGCAAGTAAATAAAAATCATGATTAAAAAACTTTTTGCTTTTAACTTTTTAGTTACTCATTAAAATCGACGCCAAATATACTTAGTGATACAACGTTCCGCAACATTAATAGCACCAGCTAGTCCAATAGAAAGATGGAAGCAGAAATGGAAACTAAAATCATAACTATTATAGCTAGTTAAACAAAAACTACACTACAATTGCAAAATCTTGATAGCGCAAAAAATCGAACTGAATAAACATAAATACCCAACGACACTTTATAGACTGCAGCAGCATCAGAAACATCAACGGCAACACTATCATGAAACTATGTAGTAAGTATAACTACAAAAACAAAAAACCAATATCGAAAACTGATATACCAAAACGATGAGAACGATGCTGAGGCATGCAATGTTTTTATAGAATTCGTTTACAAAAATAAAAAAAAAATAAAACTTACTTTGATTCACAATTGGGCGATATAAAATTTTATAGCCTTGAATGATGCCACCATGAAATTGCAATGGCGGCTCCAGCCAGGATATCTTCAGACTTTGTGATGATAGTGCGGTACAGTTGACATGTTGTGGTGCTGCTTCAGGCACTGTATCAAAACAAGAAAAAGAGGGAGGAGAAAAAAACAAAAACCACTTTTAAAACACACAAACTACTGGCAATAGCGCGAATAAAAATAAACATGAAAATGAAAAAGATAGAAGCAACAGCAAAAATTTGTGTTAATGCATGTCTACATTAAGATAACAATTTTTGCAGCTGCTGCTGCTGCTAATGTACAACAAAAGCAGACACCTTTAATACACATATTCACTTCCATTTCCGTTGCATATCTCCACAGTGTACACTGTGCACTGAATACCTAAGAAAACACTTACCGCCCTCAGCTGTTGTACCAAATATAGCTGCACTCCATGGCCCCGATCCAAAACTATTTAAGGCGCGCACTGTAACCGCATACCTGGTGTACTTGCGTAGACCGCGTATAGTTGCTTTGGTGGTTGCCCAACCACTTACAATCACCGACTTGAGTGAATTATTGACGACGCTAATGTAGTTGATGTTTTGCTTCTCTTCGCTGCAATTGACAGTGTAACCGATGAGTTCACCATTCCATGATTCACGTGGCGGTATCTATATTTATGTGATATAGCACATATATAAAAATGATAGTAAAAATAAAAGTAATAGGTGAAAGTGTCGGTGAGACATACTGTAATGTATAAGAAAAACAAAAATTCACACTCACATACATAGATATTATAGCATTTTAAATGTGTAAGTAAGCACTAGCGGATGTAAGAGGGAAAGTTTCTTTCTAAAAATCACCTCCTTATTGATGGAGAGGCATTAAAACTATTTATTTTTCAAAGACTGCATGATTGTTCTGGGAATAGCGAAAAACAGCGGTTCTTGTTTTAGAGCAAGTGTATGTAAGTATGGGAGTATGTAAGCACATGTAAAAGGATGAGACTTTCTGGTGTAATGTTAAATAATTGATGTTGTATAAAATGACAAATGGAACTAGTGCCACTGCACAGAAAAATGTATTACATCTTGTGGTTGATGGAGTAAAAAAGGAAAATAATAAAATAAGCTAGGTAGAAATAATATGAATGTGTCATTGCTGAGGAAATATGTTTGCTATAAGGAAAGTTATTTTAAAAAGGATATATGGAAATAGCTTAACTTATTAAATGAAATTTTGAAAAAAAAAAATATTAAAAATATATTTAATTTTTAGGAGTTTTTTCTGGATAAACCATAAATAATATCAAACAACAGATTTTTGCAGAAATTTTAATCGTCCTTCAGTAATATTTGTGATTAAAGTCTTTAAATCACGCCCACTCTTTTCCACTAAGCTAACATTTACAACAATCACTACTAACCATTTATATTGAATGTGAAAAATGTGTGACGTTAGCCCATTTAAGTCTTGTTATACCATGAGATAGCAACTTCATCCAACTTTGTTCGCTATCTTGGTTCTTTCTGTAAGTCACTAAAGCTAAGTGTGTAAAATTTCACAGCACTAGCTCTTCAGGTTATTACACGTCACTAACGAGCTAAAAATTCATCCATATTGCTGAAAGATAAGCAAACCTGATACCAAAATCTTTTTGTCATTATTATTATTTTAATCATTTTCCGAAAAGATATTAAAAAAACCACAATATTGGAGCACTGTTCTCCAGTGTGGAGCCCACAATACAACCCTTAGCGGGATAGATTGGAATCCGTTCAAAAACCGTTTTTTTTTTTTTTTTGCGTTAAAAAGTTTTGGATGGGATCCATCACATCCTTACATACTTAGAGAGCAGAAGAGTAATGCTTAATATCATATTTCTGGCTAAACTGCTAAATGTTGACCTTAATTCAGATTTTTTCTTAAAATTAAGTTAACCTGAACACCCTGAACAGTTGTACAGGATATCCAGTTGCGATTAAACGAAGTAACTGCCAATTAATCAGCTTAAGGTTATACTTGTATAATCTGTAGCTGTTGTTTGAAAACTACTTGGATAGTTTACTTCACCCTTCCACGTATCGCATCGTATAAAGCAGTTCGTTCTGCTTCGGTGGCCGATCCCGTTGCTATATGCATGCGCTCCTCGTACGACTGGGCGTGTAAGTGGGTCCGTTGGGATTCGTCGAAAAAAAACTATAAATTCAACTTCACATATGTATCAAACTTCAGTGGCAAATGTCATACATAGGCTGGGAAAGTTCTTAGTTTTAACACTACTCTATACAGTCAATAAGACCTTGGAGCTATTTCGAGTTTGAGTGGTCTCATAGTTAATGCGAAGTATTTTAAATTAATACCAGTCATGTTATTAAGTTACTAAATTCTGGCCGATAAGTAAATTCGAAAATTAGAATTCGCTCATCAAAATCCAAAAATATTTGTTGAATTTTGAGTAATAAATACTTCTAATTTGAAAATGTTATTACTTCCAATTGCAATATCGGAATAAAGGTCCATTAATTTTCAGTGTAAGAAATATAATTTCTTTGCTCTACGTTAAATATTATGGATGCTATAATACAATATCAGGTGATAAGTACTTTTCCAATGGAATTTTCTTAAGCACTCTATATTTCAGTAGAGGTTGAGCCCAAACGCGATGCCTACAAAAATTTTTTTTCTCGGAACTAATTACGAAATAACATCACAAATTATTTTGTAATTAGTTATAGCCTTTACCACGTGATATCTGAAAGATTTCTATCGATTACCGCCGTGCTTCTCAAACTTATTCTTACCCTACGAAAGAAGGTCTAATATTTTTCTAGCTATTTCCTTTTTACGCTACACTTTTTGTTAATGGTTCCCTTAATCCAAGGATAAATTTTAAATTTTAACACACTTCTGATTGACTCTGGAAGAAATATTGATTGTACGCCCAAAATAATTCGAAATTATTCTGAACATTCACCCAACTTACTACTAACACCTTCTACTACTTCTACAAACCACTACATAACCCACCAAAACCCACTAAATATAAATTTCCAGCCTGATGAAACCCTGAGGGTTGTGGGCAATAACTCATAGAAAAGTTGCTGAACAAATAAAAACAGTTGTTTTAGCAAGAAAAAATTTAAGTTGAATTCATGCTGCTATAAATCTTTACAATCAAATGTACTCTACGTGGAAATACACATTCTCAGTCCCCAGCTTACTTACCTGCCATGTAACAATCAGTTCACTTTCGCCACCTGTCTGCACTTGAACATTCGATGGCGCTTCGGTGGGTGCTTCTTCTTGCGTTTTCAACACAATCGGATCAGTAAATTGACTCCGTTCGATTTCGTTGATTGCCTGCATACGTATCAAGAAAGTGGTGGCTGGCGTCAGCCCAGAGACGATAGCACTTTCACGCAAATCACTGTCATAGCTGCAACAAATGTGAATGTATGTAAACATAAGCAAACATAAACAATATAGAAAATATAAACACAAAGATACACAATCACAAAGGAAAACTAAGTAATAACTAACAGATATTAACACTCATACATACCTTTTGCTAATACTTGTCGATGGCAACGTTACATTGATAATATTCGGGCCACTCCAATCACCCCCAGCCATACCCAATGCCGCATGAGATTGTAAATATTTCAACGGTTGATATTGCACCAAATAGCTGAGTACCGGTGAATTACCATCGAACGGTCGACGCCACGATAATTTTACAGTACGTGAACCCACTTCAAATACTTCAAGATTCGATGGTATATCGGGACGTTCTTGCACAGCAAGAAATATAATAAGCTCAGCACGGCCATAAGGATTCTCAGCAATGCATTTGTACATGCCCGAATCATGGCGATCCGAACGTGCAATTGTTAACTGAGAGTCAACGCCTTTGTCCGTTTTCATTTCCGCTATGCTGAAACGGAAATTATTTAGGTCAATGCGTCCGTTATTGTGTGTCCAAGCGATGGTAATGGGTTCGTCGCCTTTGGCATGACATTCAATTGTGACGGGATCATTGCGTCGTGATGAGACATTGCGTGCTGCTTGCTCAAAACGTGCAGGCTCTACGAAAACATAGAAGGTAAAATGATGAAGCTGGAGCGCATACACAGACAAATATAGTAAGTATACACAAGCTTATCAACTGTGCAGTAAAGTGTAGTTTTATGTATGTCGAGTAAGTTTAGCCTAAAACCAAATTGCATATGAATCGATTTAGCTTACCATTGACATTGATGCGTATAGTTTTCTTGAGGCCTGCACCAATGTCATTAGCTGCTTGACACATATAGTAGCCTTCATCCACATCGGTAGCGAGATTCAGCACCAACGAGTTATTACGCATATTTAAAGGCTTGAAATCCTTTGAAGATTTACCTAAAATAGAATTGGAATGTAAAAAGCTAAATTTCAAAAGATATTATAATAAAAAGTTTAAGTTAAGTTTGAATTTGGTGTGCCTTTTAATCTGATTTGTAGTTATGAATTTTGATCAGGTTTTTGGACTGTTTTTGGTCTCGAATTGATCTGAATTTTGGACTGCTCTTAGTAAGAATTTTGGTTTGAGTTTTGGTATTGATTTTGAACTGCAGTTCGGTCTGACTTTTGTCCTCATTTCGCTGAAATTTTAGTCTAAATTTCGGTCGATTTTTGCCTGAATTTGATCTGAAATTTAGTTTACTTTTGACGTCAGTTTGTTTTGAATTTTGAGGTACAAAAAAACTTCAGCCCGCAGTGCACATCCCATTAATTAATAATAATAATTTAGTGTGAATTTGGTTTGAATTTTAATCTGCTTCTGGTTTGAGTTTCAACATATTTCTGGTTTTTAGTCCGAATTTGGTTTGAATTTTAGTCTGAGTGTTGGTATGAAAGAGACTAAATTTGATTTTTTTTATTTGTTTTGAATTTTGTTCTGATTTTCGGCCTGGATTTGTTGGTCAGATTTTTGGCTTGATTTCGGTTAATTTAATATAATTTTAGTTTAAATTTTTATCTACATTGGCTTGAGTTTCAGCCCGAATTTCGGATCAGAACTCTGTTTGAATTTTGGTCTCCAAGTATTTGTCTGAGTTGTGGTTTGAGTTTCGATCTGGACTTTTGGTCTAAATTTGATCTAAATTTTAGTCTGCTTTTGGTCTGAGTTTTCAATTAAGTTTTGGTATAAAAGAGTTTAAGTTTGATTTTTGGTAAAAATTTGATCTTTATTTTAAACTGCTTTCGGTCTGAATTTTAACCTGCACTTCGATACAAATTTTGGTTTGAACTCACCTTGAATTTTGATTTAAATATTGGTTTTGAGTTAAGTCTGAATTTCAGGTCTAATTTTTAATCTGAATTCAGTTTGAATTTTAGTCTGAGATTTTGTCTGAGTTTTGGTATGAAATTTTGGTCTAAATGTTGATTGGATTGAATGTTGGTTTGGATTTTGGTCTAAATTTTAACCGATTTTCGGTCTGTGTTTGGTTAGAGTTTTGGTTTGAATGTTGGTCTGGCTTTCAGCCTGATTTTTGGTTTGGATATTGTTTGAATATTGATCAGAGTTTTGCTCTGAACTTTAGAGTGAATTAAAATTTTTTACTTGTTTGAGGCTGTATTTTGGTAAGGGCTTGGACCTGATTTTTGGCCTAGTTTCTGTAGGTCTGATCAATGACCTATAATTTAGCCTTCCCTGTAAAGAAGAACTCTAAAAATGGCAAAGAATTGAAAGAAATTTCGCTTGTCGCTCTATGTCCTATCAACTCATTTTCAAAAAGGTTGAACGAAAACTTGATAAGCTTAAATTAATTTGCTTAAAAGCATAAAACAGGACTGCATTAAGATAAATAAAAAAAGATTAACTCGAATAAAACTTTAATGAGTGACCAATGCAAAAGTTTAATCTTCTAATTTAGATTAAGCAGCAAATGTAATCTCTATACTTATATACTATTACAATAAACCAAATGAATATAAGTTCAGTAGTACCTTTTTTCATATTCCATTCTATTATTATTCACTTTAATCTTCTATTAACAAATAATTGACCATCAATGCGAAATAGCTTAATTAATATTCTAACATTTCTGCTATTAATTTACGAGAGTATTTCGCTACTTTCATTCACTTAATACTTTTTCGTATTCTATACAAACACAACCAAAGAAAAACAGCCACCCCACAATACACACCCCCTCCGCATACGTTCATCCAACTTTAATGAACTCGCATCGCGTATTTTAGTATTAAGTTTCCTGCTGCTTACTGCTTCTTTACTATGTACTTCTATCTTTACGCTTTTGAACTTAATATGTGTTTTTTTTTCTTTTTTCTACAGCTGTTTTTTGCTACATTTAAGAGGTAAAAGCAGCAGAATAAAGGCAAAGTCAACAAAACTGTAGTAGTAAAATAAGTAAACTGAAACTTACCCTGTCCTTTGAACCAGGTAATAGCTGGAATCGGATATCCTTCCGCTTCGCAATTTATCGATATTGTATTGCCAAGCATGATGGCTGTATCCATGGGTTCGAAAGACCAACGTGGGGCAACTAAACGAAACAAAATGAGGATGAGATGAGAGTTTGTTGCAGTAGTAGCAGCCACAGCAGCAAAGATACAAAGTAGAAAAGTAAACAACAAAATTAACAAAATGTGAGAATTGTAGAAAAGTCTCGAAAAAGTAGAAGTGGATAGAAAAAAGGTAGAAACTGTAAACTTGATGCTGCGCTTCAGCAGTAAAAAGATAAGAAGAAAAAAAAAAAACACAAAATACTTTGCAAGATAATTTTGCAAAGAAGAAAAAGAACTGAACTAAACGAAAAATTCAACGTGATTTATTTCAAAGTTCACACAGATATATAGCGTCATACACACACACACACATAAACACGTGAACTCATACATAGAAAAAGGAGATACCATAAGTCCTAAAATGCTGCGTTTTCATCCGCTTCCTCTTGTACGATTACAGGCGTTCATATATGTGTTTGTGAGTGAGTGTGTACTTTTTCTCAGCGCTTCCCCTATTCTAAAAGTATATGGATGTATGTACTTCTAGCGCCACTTTCCGACTCCTTTTCGTCTTACTTCTACTTACCTCTCACTTGCAATTCAGCGGTGAAATTCACCTTCGCAGCCGCATTGCTCGCATAGCACGTATATTTACCGCTATGCTTTGCACTGATATCCTTGAAGACTAACAGCGAATAGAATTCCTCTTTTTTCTCGGTAATCTTGAAACAAAAACGAGCATTAAATACGAAAAAAATAAGCACAAAATTGAAAATGAACAAAAGGCAAAAATGCAGTTTTTTTTATTATGATTTTGTGTTTGTTTAAGTTATAAAATTGAACGTGCAACATCTTTGACACTTTGTTTCAATACTTTTTTTTTATTAAAAAACTTGCAACTATTTGTGTTTTATGTAGTTTTCTCTTATAACTATACCAACTCACCTGCAAACTTGTTGGTATGGACATGTCATCTTTTTTCCAACTAAAATAAATCGGCATATCACCGGAAGATACAGCACATGTTATTTGTGCGCGTCCACCTTCTTGTAGATTTTTGGGAAACTTGAATGGCTCAATAACGGGCGGACCTATGAGAATTAACAAACGAATAAGAGAAAGGAAAAAGCTTAAGAATGGAAAATAAAATTGGATGGTACTAAAAATCTATACCTATAAATAAATAAAGTAATAACACTGTTCAACAGCCAAAAATGAGCAGAGACGGCACAAGTGTAGTTAGGGTAATGGGGGGTCGCTGAGTCCAAATCTGTGGTCCGTTTTGCTCTGCTACGTCACAATTTTTTGTTTTTGAAATCAAACTTTTTACAATTAAAAAAAAGAAAATTAAAAATGCAGTTCATATATTTTTTCATCAAAACATCCATTCTTAAAAAAAAAAAATTTTTTATTTTTTTTATTTTTTAACTTTAAAATTTTTTTTTTTAATTTTTTTTTTTTTTTTGTTAATAAATAATTTTTTCGTAATTTTTTCCATCCTCGTTATCATCGTTCACTTTTATCTCGTTGTTAGCTTAACCCAGTAATGCCTAGCGGTGCCATATGGCACCTTGTCGCTAACCGTTCCTGAGCCAGGTTCAAAAACAATTTTCTTCTCAAGTTCTCAAGTTTCTTGATCTACCTACTTTGTGTTCTTTAACAATTAAATCCTAAAAATCACTTTGTGTATACCTACAAATAAATTTATTTATTGTTGTTTCCTTTTGGCACGTTCACGTATTAATTTTTGATAAATACATAATATAAAATAAAAAACGTAAGTACCTATGAACATAGTTTTTGACAAAAGAAAGATTTATTTTTCAATTCTAGATTTTATTCATAATTTATCCGAAGATGTTTTATTTTAGGTTCATACATGCTGGATTCCATTTTTGCACACATTGCGATTCTCAAAACACTAATCGGAAACAAATAGTTTGTACAAAAATAAAACAGGTGACAGCCTATTCCAAGCTTGCTTCCAAACATAACAACAAAATCTAAATTAATTTTTAGGATTTAATTGTTCAAGAACACATTAAATTAAAGTCAAACTTTTATACTACTCTGCCTTTGAACGTTGCAACGGCATTTTTTAGTGAAGACGAAGGCATGGTTGTAGAGACATAGTTTTGTAAACGCAGTGGCTTTTAAAACGGTACAACTTATACTGTTGTTGTTGCTTTCTTTCTCTAACGACGTTCTGAACATCTTATTCAAGTGCGCCAATCGCATTCTTACTTACATATCGTCGCCTGACAATTGATTTGGCGTATGTCTATACGTATTCGTATACGATATGTATAAAAAGTTTAAAGCTCATTTTGCACTTAAGTACACGTTTGGCTATCATTGCTTTAAGACATTAAGGACGAGCGGGAACCAAAGTAGATAGATCAAGAAAGTAATTTGAGAAAAAAATTGTTTTTGAACTTGGGTCAGCAACAAGGTGCCATATGGTACCGCTAGGCATTACTGGGTTAAGCTAACAACGAGATAAAAGTGAAGGATGATAACGAGGATGAAAAAAATTATGAAAAAATAAATTAATTAAAAAACAAAATTTTTAAAAAAATTTTTAAGTTAAAAATTAAAAAATCCAAATTTTTTTTTTGGATGTTTTGATGAAAAAAAAATTTTTAATTTTTTCAGACAGGTGTTCATGCTTGCGCCCATGTGAACAGCCACTAAAGCAATATCACATTAAAATTTATTAGAGCGCTCACTTGTTTCATACTTTTCTTCAAATAGAACTCATGACTCAGGACTTTATGCAAAAGATCTTGTAAATCACTTAAAAATCATTAACTACCTTTCAAAATTTTGTGGATGTTCAAGCAGAAACTTATTTGGAATAGCACGCGCTAAGTGGGAATCTTTAAAATCATTTAATTTTTCAAATAGTTAACGCACGGTTATGCCCATATTTTCTTTCAATAGATTATAGCACCGGGCAACACAGATATTGGAAGAAAAAAAAGGTTTCAGTGGTTTCATTTAACGCCACATGTTACAATGTCTGTTGCGATGGAAAAATTGAACAAAATTCAAGAAAACAAAGCCATGTGAAAAATTTAGGCTAAATCTAAAATGGTCGAGTTAAATTCGGAAATTTTTGGTAGTTCAATCTAAGATGGCATTTATTTTCCGAATAAATTTGAAACTGAAATTTGAATTTAAATTTTTTTTCGAAATTCTCATTTCAAAATCTAAAAATGCAGCGGCGAAAAATTCTGTGGGACTTTTAGCGGGAAAATGTTTGTATGACATTAAAATACAATTTTTGATGATTTATACCAATATAAACTTTAATTCTTACCTGAGGTACGCAACATAATTTTTTAAATAATATACAATTATTAAATAATCAATCAAAACATTTTGAAATATTACTGTATGCTAAGATTTAAAAATAAAAATGTTCCGAATGACTGTGAAAAGTTAAACAAACAACTAAAAGCTATCAAAAAACCGAAAAAAGTTTTGTAGGTAACCTCCAGCGTTTAATTAAAAAATATTGTAATGAAAACTATTTACGTATGTGCATATATTCAATGTGGTTTTCACTATTTTTTTGTACTCACTATTCACATTCAATTGCATATCGCGACGTGCCTCTTCCCCCGCACGGCTACGTACAATGCATGTATACATGCCCTGATCTCGTGTCGGTTCGACATTCTTGATGACAAGATATCCGCCCTGCTGCACTGGAGCCAACGAATAATGTGAATCTGTAACAACAATGAAGCAGAAAAAAAGTAAAAAACTAAAAAGTTCACCGGAAGCAGAAATTATTTGCAATGAACATTTCTACATTTCTATTGCAACATTTTTTACAACATTCACCGCAAAATGACGTACACTTACTCCCTACTCCACTGCCTCCACAAAGACACACACTCACACATCCCTTGCAAACATATACATACATATAAGTGTGTAAAATTGCAATTTGTCTTACTTGATGTCAATTCCTGATGTCCTTTCTCCCATCTAATTTGTTCGATTGGATAACCGGAAAATGGACAGTGAACAATTATGTCCTCGCCGGCGACAGCTTTTATGGGACCAATGGCGCGCACATATGGAGGACCTATCAATGGGAAAAAGGAACAAAAAGAAGAGTTGTTAGTGTGTGTGTAGAAAAAGTACGAGTTTATATGAGTATATATAAATTTTTGAATTTTCAATTGCATTAGAAAAATTCATTAATCAATTTTGCTATTGGAATAAAAAAAATAAAAAAAAACTATTGGAATGGAGTATTTGTTTTTTAAGATTTATTTTGCTTTTGCTTAATTGCTTTAAAGCATTTCAGCTAGTGCCCGGCTGATCTTGATTTTTTTAACCTAACTGAATTAGCATTTCGGTCTGTTTTTAAGGAACCCTCAATTTTTCTATATCATAAAAAATATAAAAACATACTAACAAATTCCATATCCTATATTAATGAAAAATTAGCAACAAAAACATTTTTATTAAAAAAAAAAAAATAAAAAATTCGCCGAAAATTGACTTTTCATTGTATTTGGACCACAACAAGTTTTTTGATTGCGAAATTGGTTATGAGTAACCAAAAAAGAATAAAGGCACTCATAATGGTTACAAACGATATTTTTTTAAATTATTATTTTTCTAATGACTTTTTTGCCTTAAGAAAAATTCATTTCAATTTCAATATAATTGTCATTTTAGGTCCTTGATCACAACAAAAAATAAGTATATAGAATAGTTGTGGCAGTTTCTTCTATTACATCTATTAACCCTTTCGGTACCATGTCACAATATTATTTCTAAAAACAATCCAATCAATTTTCAAAAATTTTGGGTTTTTGGAAAAACAATTGATGGAAGAATTAATTTCAACTTGTAAATATTTTTTTTTTTTTTTTTGATAACGTACTGCATCAGATCATTGTGAAAAAATTGTGTTCTTTTTTATTAATTTTCAATCTCACACAATTTTTACAAAATTTCTCCAAATATACCAAATTTTTCATATCTTGTCCGAAAAATTATTTACTCAAACATGATTTCTCTTATTTTTAAATTTTTGTTTCCTTTTTTGGAAATACAAGTTTAGCTATCGGTCACCGGTGACCTTAATACCTTCAATGAAAACTTTTTAAGAACTTTTATACAATAAAATGGGGGTCGAAGAATGCGAATCTTGACTCGGTTTTGCTCAATCGGCTCGAGTTTTCTTACGGTCAAGAAAAGGTTATGTAGAAACTAATACTGAGTTACTTTGTCTAAAAATGTTCAGCAGAACTTCGTAAAAACTCCTATTGAGGGTCACAGGGTCACCGGTGGCACATGAAAGTTCAGGCATTCAGAGGCGCAAAATGTCTGTTTTGATAAAAAATTGTAACAAGAAATCGGGGTCAGACAATACGAATACGAATTCGATTTTGCAATAACTCTTCTGGTTTCCTTACGGTCTCGAAAGGGTTAAGGGAAAGTTTATTAAATCTTTTAATTCTCTGTTATAATTTTAGATATTAAGTAATTATATAAGGTGTTAAAAAACTAATAAGAACCATAACTAAATTTACGGATGAGGAATCTTAGTGGACTCTCAAACGGCCGCTGTGAGTCACTGTTGTGAACTTTGGCAAAACGTTCATAAAGCTTTAATATTTTATGTTATTGAGAATATCTTTGAAATATTTATATTTTATGATGACTGTAAGATTTATATGCAGTGCATACCAATAAACTTGAATCTTATGGCTTACGCCGATGGAACGTTAACATAGCCAGAAAATAGAGACGGTGATTTAGAATGGACCATGAATAAGGACCATTATCTACAACGTTGCAAGTGTGCACAGCAGAAATTGAATATGAGCCTCAGCATATACGCGATACAACTTGCATATGTGGTATAGTTTTTACTCCGCTTTGCTCTCCACATATATATAAATATGTTTCGTGAACTTATACGCGCATGCGATCGTTAATATGTACGCAAGGCACTAATATCTCCAGCCGTCACTTAATTTGTAGCCCTCACCACTTTCCTACACGCGCAGTCAACTAGGTTTATACTTGCTCTCATGTTTAAGTAATTACACAAAAATAATTTCGTTTGAAATTCTGCATTGAAATTATTGCAAAATATAAAAAAAAAATTTCTGTAGAAAACTTATGAAAGACTAAAAATTTTGTACATACTGAAGGAAAGCAGAAACCACACTTTGAAAAAATGTTTAGTTTGTTTTGCGAAATTTCAATCAAGATCTCTTCAGCCTAGTTTTTCAAATTAAAAACCAAAATAGGAGAAAAAAATTAAGCACAAATCCCTGCATATTCTCCAAAGTTTTACTTTTACTGTCTACCCCTCGACACGTTTAGTTTTTCTTCTAAAAGGAAAACTTTTGCAGCTTACCTGTACATGTCAAAACTGTAATAAAACCAAGGGAGAGTTAATTCAAAAAATTTTTACTCTATAGCAATATCGAAATGTACTTGAACGCTTGTTTTTTAACCTAACCCGAACCCGAAAGTTCAGTCGTATACTAGATCCAACTTTTCAACTATCATTTACGCTATTATATGCCGTTGTTGTTAGTGCGAAATTCATGTTGCATAATTTTAGTCGTTGGGGCTAATTTACTAATTTGCATTTATTGGTGTACGTATGAACATAAATAATTTATGCCGCATTCATATACCAAAATCGTGCATATAAATATGCATGTAAACTGCGTAATTACTTTGTGTTTGTTTTCATTTGATTAGTTTTACATACGTTCATACATACATATATACATTTATATGCATGTGCGCTAGCGGATCTAGAGATTTCGTAAGGGTAGGGTTTCAATTTTGTCGTTCCTAGAAATTTTTTTTTTATTCATGACCAACGATCAAAATATATGCGTTTTTTATAGGTGAATAAGTTTTTTGGAAAGTTTTCTGATGACTTGGGATACGTGAGACACGAAAAACTGTTTTTTGAAATTTTTAATTTTTTGAGGTTAGGGACGATACATAACATTTCTCGTGGAAAATAATATTAGATTCATGTTCATCAGCTGAAACAACACAAAAAAAAACTTTTCCCGTCGTTTTATGATGATTTTGGTAAGCGCAAGACCCGAAAACAGCATTTTTGGAACTTTTTTGAGGTTAGGGACAACACGTGACATTTCCCGTGAAAAATAATATTAGATTCATCAGCGAAAAAAATATACAAAAAAAAAGACGTTATCTGATTTTTTAAGATGACTTGGGTAAACGTACGCTTGATAAAACTATTATTTAAAGGTGAGGTGGTAGACTTGCAGTCGCCATATTGCTCTGCCATCATGCAAAATCAAAAAAAAACCTTATTGCATTCGAAACTAAAGATAATAAGCTTTCAATTGAGCCCAAACATGCCTTAAAATACTTTAACCAATTTTGGACAGGGGGGCGGTCTCCCATTGACAGAGAATGTCCCATATATATCTTTAGTTTAAAACATGAAAAAAATAATATAAAATGACGCAGCAATAAAGAAATAAAAATACTTACGATACTTGATATTTTTCTCTCTCTCCTCTCGTTCTCAACAAAACTAAACAAAAAGCAGTGAACGAGCGAGCGGAAGCGCCTATCTAACGCATTTATTGTTCCACTTGTTTAGCGCTAAAAGTGTTGCCCCAAACAAGTGCTACTCTCTTAGGACAGGCAATGGTAAAATTAGTATGCAACGTGCTTTTAGAGCACTTAAGTGCTATTCTATTGTTACAATTTACCGCTGGGTATGTACACGCTTAAACCACAATGCCATATATCGATAAATTATGCGAAAGTTTACGCACATACACACACACAATTAATTGTCGCATGCATTAAGTATATTAGTTAATAGTGTGTATATACGTGTGAGTTTGTTTGGATATACATATATAGTGGATTTATTTGTATAATATATAAGCGTGAGATAATGCTCGAGTTTATAATTATAATTTTAATTCATTGCTGCACACTAAATTACTTTTCTTAAATTTAAAGGCATCACTAATGTCATACTCAGTTATGGCGGGGTAGTTTATAATCGCTTAAACCTAACCTATTTATTCATGTCCGCCAGCTGATCTAGGGTTTGAGGAAGACTGACAGAAATCAGACCAATAACCTGACCAAAACTAAAACGAAAATCAAACCAAAACTCAGCCAAAATCGGATTGATTTTGGAGAAAAAACATATCAGACTTTATGCAAAAAAACAAACCAAATTTTAACCAAAAGTTGGATCCAATTTTGAGAAAAACAGATCGAAACTAAGATAAAAAATTTAATCATATTTTGACCAAAATTCAGACTCAGAAAATCTAACCAAATTCTGACTGAAAATCAAGCGAAAGCGCAATACAAAATTGAAACCAAAATTCGGACCGAAATCCGGATTAAAATTTAGACTAAAATTCAGATCAAATTACAGGCTAAAACTCAGATCAGAAATCAGAAAAACACTCAAACCAAATATTTAACTGAAAGTCAGATCAAATTCATGCCTAAACTAGGACCAAAAATCAGACGCAGGACCAAAGAAAACCAAAGCTCTGCCTAAAAAAACAGCGCATAAAATTAAACACAAAGACATATTAAAAATCAGACCAAAACCATTAATAAATTTTCCAAAAGTAAGACATCTATAAACTAACCCTGAAATTTAGATTTATTGTAGTCGAAGTGTGGGTATGCGATACACAGCTGCGCTGAAGAAAATAATAGCTTTCACCGCCCTTGTTAAACACCTGACGAGCTCGCTATTGCTTAGTTGATTTTGATTGTGTACAATAGCTCGATTGAATTAATTCATGTATGACGCGCTCAGAGGAAAAGTGAAGCATACAATTTACTAGAGGAAAGGTAAAATAAAAAATTTCATAAACGTAAAACGAAGTCTCGTTCTGCTTTGCTTATTTGATTTTGTATGTGTGCGTAAATTACAACTATTTTTTCGGGCGTACTTAGATATATCGCTGTCAGTGTTGCCAGAACGACGATTTTATCGTCATTCTGACGATTTTTTGGCCCAATGACGATTTGACGATTTTTATTGAAAAATTACGATTTTTTAGATTAAAAAACAACTTCAAAAAACCTTTTTGTTTTAAAATCTCTTCTGTTATTTTTATACATATACCATATATATCACAAAAAAAAGTTTCCACATACCGAAAAAGACTTTAACCCCAAAAATCTTCTCTATAATAAATCTACGCTGCTAAAAAACTACATAGAAAGTAGTTGAAATACCAACTATATTATGAAGAAGAAAACGTGATTCTGATTTTTTTGAACACAATGTCATAGAATAATGTGACAAAAGTAAGTTTTCAAAAACTTTAATATTAAAAATGGTGCCATTTTACTTCAGCAATTTTAGTGAATTGGTTTTCAATAGTGAAAAGATTTCTACACCGACCTTCCCCAAAATATTCTTTACCAATTTTGTTCATCCACGACACTGTGAGAAGTACGCCCTAAAACAATAAATGTTAATCTGCTCTTGCATTACCATTTAATGATAAGTCAGGGCTTAGAGTTTGGAGTTGAAGGTGGGCTGGACTAAACCAAAGCACTCAGTCTCAAAGACCATTGTACTATCTCCAAGATAAAGCCAGTAGAAGAAAGTAGAAAGACAGGAAGGTGAGGGGAAAAATGAAAGGGGAAGAAGAAAGGTCTAGGGTCTCTCAAGCTCTAACTTTTTTTGTTTCACTGATGATTCTTAGAAGCTCCGGGAGAAGAGGGAGAGTGTAGACATAATTCATACTCAAGACATCACTACCCAACAGCCCTAATCTGATTCTCGCGGACGCTGGACAACTACAAAGATAATGCTCCGTAGTATTGTTGTCCTTAAGATACTACTACTGCCAGCTGTTCTCTTCAGGAACTGGAACGCCTCTTAAAGGAATAAAGACTAGGTGTATCTGTGTTGAACTTCATTTCCAGTGATACAATTTTGATTATGCTTTCCATGCATAAATATTTTAAGACCATAATATTTAACTCTTGGTGTTAATAACATTGATTTCAGAGAAAAAACAATATTTTTGAAAAGTAAAGGCATTTACGCCACAAACAAATTAAAAATTCTTGTAAGCCTCATAAACTGCATAACATGTGTAAACTTGTCAAAATTTATATGAAATTTGACAGTGTGTTTCCGTGGTTTACCAGGTTTTTGCACGTATTAATGAAGACTCTAAATATGTTACAAAATATTTGACAGTCTGTTTCAGAATTTGTAAATAATTGCGCTTCTTTTTATAATGAGTTGCGTAATCGAATAAAAAAACGATTAGATTTTTATATTGCTGCATTGAAAGAATTAAGTTTTCTTTAGCCAGAAAAACTAATTTCAAAAAAAGTGAATTCATTAAAAAGTTTAATATTACATTTTAAAAATTTAGGGGACGAAAACTACTTTCAGCAAACTAAATATTGACTTCAGGGAGCTACGGTGTGTAGATTTTGAGACAATTTTTGATAAGGCGAATGAAATTGCAGCTGAAGAAAGTTTTGTAAAGCTATTTCCAACATAAAACGTGGTGCTTCATCAGAAGCATTTCCATTGTCAAACTTTGCTTTAAAATTGATATATTTACCCAACTCTGCAAATGTTGAAAGAATATTCAAACAATAAGACTCTTGAAGGGATATTATAATATAAATGAATGCAAACATATTTAAAGTAAACAAATTTGAGTTTTTCTCTCATGACGATTTTTTCCGGAAAATGACGATTTTTTCCGGAAAATGACGATTTTTTCTTACAATTTTGACGATTTTTGAAGTAAAATTTCTGGCAACACTGATCGCTGTAGTCTGCAAGTAACAGCAACAACTCTTTCCTCTAGTAAATTTTATAATTCACTTTTCCTCTGAGCGCGTCATATAGTAAGTGAGGGATCTATATTACTATTTGTGTTCTAAGGGGAATTAACTTTACGAAATTATTTAAACGGGAGCCCTCTTCTTAGAAAACCAAGCAAATCTTACAAAAAATACGAAGTGGAAGTGTTCGTGTTGCACCGAAAAAGTTTTGCCAAATTGAAAATGTTTTTTGAAATTTCTACGTAAACACCTCATGGAATAAAATGGAAGTTGTTTTTTTTTTTGATAAATTGACAACATAAATTGAGATCTTAAAAAATCGAAGCTCTAACCTAGTAAGCAGTTGTGTGCAAAGTAGCATTTGTAAGCTAAGTTTAACACTGACATACAAGAGTCTGGCCAGACTTTTCTTTATTTTAATTCCAATTTAAAAAAATGTCAGGTAGATTCCAAACTTTTTATTAGCCATCGATCTATGCACATGTCTGTACGAAAAACCCAATACAAATTTAACTATAAGGATGCTTCGGTCTATACATCACATTCATCACACATGAGTCTGGCCAGACCCACATATGTATATTTCAGTGCTTTTGACTGTGATATTGCGATTGCCTTACAGGTAAAAATCCCTTAATTTTTTTTTGTCAGTGGTTTTCACATACAGTGCCGGTCAATGAAATAGCAGTGATAGATGAAAAATGTTTCATATCACACAAAAAATATTTTTAGTAGTATATTTAAAGAATTTTTAAATAATGTTGTATACTTGTTACAAAATTAGTTTTTAAGGTGAAGGTTTTACAAAAATTTAAAAAAATAAAAGACTCTGACAACCCATGATTTGAACGGTAAAAAAAAAAAGTGGAGATAAAAAATATTTGGAAACAACTCTTATGCTTCTACTTAGTAATTTTAAAATTTATTTATATGGCTCATTTTGGCTATACAGCAGCTACTGGTTACAATAACTTGAATATTACTTGTTCAAAAAAATTATAACCAACTAGCCTCCGTATCTCCCTACAGGAGTCGCCTGTCATTCTCTTATAACTACGATACACAGATCATCCATAATTGTTAGTATTAACTTGAGAACTACTTTTTCAATACCAATCCTCTGTGTATTTAACCAAGTTTAGGCTTGTAAATTGAATAGGTCACTTTAGGGCATCAATTTTGTTATGAAAGTATAAGTTCAATCTAGTATTATAGTGCGGACACACGAGAGTGCATTTCGTTGAAATTCTGCATTTCAAACTTAGGTGCACACACGACAAAAAACCAATTTCAAATTCGGTTTTTGACAGATTATAAGTTTGGAGAAGAAGAAGAATTTGTGTGTATGTTTTGTGCAAATAAAAATAAATAAAAATGTTGCCCATCAATTAGATTTAGACACCAAGAATTAATGTAATAATTATAGAAAATTGAAGGATTGTCAATGAGTCACTCTCCGACTCCATTACTTTATTTTTTTACTTAACCCTTTGACGCCCAAATTATAATGGGGCTTGATAGAAACGTTTTGTTTTGAAACTATGATTACTTAGATTTTCCACAATCATGAAACTAAATTTCATGTTTCGATATTGATTTGTTTGTTTTTTATAGGTTAAAAAAATAGCTACGGAGCTGTAGGCAACTACTGAATAATACGATTCCTCCAATTTTTTGATTTTCATATTCTTTTATAAATATATTTGATAAAGAAAATTTCCAGTTAGCAATAATTAAACGCATTTTTTTTTTCAAAAAATAGTGCAACAGATTACTACATTTACTACAGATTTTTGCACTTCGGTTTTTTGCCGGACATTATAGACAAAACATTAAAAAAAAAATACTTAAGAAGGAAATTCCAAATGTTCAGCAATAAGTAAACGTGAAGAATACCTAACAGAAAACCGAATGCTTTATTTATGGCACAAAAAAGTGAATGTTGCAACATTGGGTATGAAAGAGTGAATAAGTGTTACAAGAGCAGCAGTTATGAAAACAAAATCCAAAATGTAATAGATCTTAAATTTTCCCTGTTTTTTACAACCTTTCGTTTGAGAGTTGCTAGTTAATTTCTTCATTTCAGACGAATTTCAATGAAATGAGGAATTTTTTTGACACGAAAATGTTAAATTTGCTGATTTGCACTCTCGTGTGTCCGCACTGTTAGGAACTATCGAATGATTTCAACTATCGACAGTTAGTAAAAGAATAATTTTGACTATTGAACGATTTTTTCATTTATTCAATCTATTGAAAGGCTGAATGAATGATTTAACGATCAAACGATTTATAGAAAAAAATTGTTCATTTATTAAAAAAAAAAGTCATAGAAATCAAAAGAAATTTTTGAACTATTGAATAATTCGATAGTTCCCATCACTAGTACAATCACTTGTCATGAACTTACCCATACATAATATCTTTATTATTTATTACTTTCAAATTGTTAATTCAATTGTTGTTGTGCTATAAAAGATTCATGTAAATCTTATTGCACTAAAAAATCGTATGTAGTTATTTTGAATTTTCAACAGTTTTGCGCAACAGCTGATTTACACTCTCAAAACCTGCAGAGTGTATTCCAGTGATGAAAAAGTAGGTACAATTGTACCTTTTTCTGACTTTTTCGAAATACAAGGTACATTAAGTACAATTTTTGCTTCTTAACTCTGATATTGCTGTCTATAAAGGAAAAAATATTGCAAAAATATCAAATCAAGTTTGTTGGTGCCAAAAGAAGGTCAAAGTCATAAGAATATTTTTAAAATTTTGCAAAAATCTTATGAAATGTAAACTTATTATGACTTTGAACCTACTACATTATCCGATTTCATAAATTATTTTTGGATTATGTAATAACAGAACTCTGAGCTTTAAAACAAATCTTGGCTGAAAACTTTTGAAAAATTGAAAATTCAATTTAGATACATTCATGCTCATTTAGGTACAATTTATTTGGTAAATTAGGCACAATCTGAAATTGAGAAATTTCATCTCTGGTGTATTCATGAAACGTGGTATACAAATTTGCGCATATACGAGATTAGAAGTTTATGAGCTTTCATGAAGACCACTATTATGATTTGAGCGAATCAAACTCAGAAAGTATACAGTTGAAATATTGCATAATCCAATATTCCTTATCAGTATTTTTGAAAATATATACATATGTATATGCATGTATATTAGAGTGGATCCCTTTTAAACCCTAATTTGATATTGATTTTTGAGAAGAGTTATATTATAGGTATATAATTTATTGTTCTATGATCTAATAAATCGGATGATCTAATAAAGCTATGGAGCGACTAAAATCTTCTCCAACTTTGAATACGGAGATTTCCTCGCCTGAGGAATCCAATGATTATATGAAACTAATAAAAAACGAGAGGTATAAGACACTCCAGTTCAATAATTTTGACAATTTAGAAAAAATTTGAGAAAATATTCACGAACTTTGATTTATTTTATTTTTTTTTTAAAAGGATGATACTTAAGTTCTGATATTTCTCCTTCTTCACAGAAATCCATGTACGAAATGAGGTCTTAAAAACGGTTTATCCTAATGTATTGAGTGTTATTGCAAATGGGATAGCCAGATTTCAATTTTTTTATGTACTGATTTAGTACTAGCTTTTCTAATTCCATTCCTTAAAAATTAATTATTTTCTTACACCTTAATATTTTTAAAGAATTTTGCTTTAAAAACTTAGAACAAAAATATCTATAAATTAAAACATAAGTTTTGAAAGCAAACTGAATACACATTTCCGACTTTTCGAATTGCTCAGGGTTTGCCCTTAAGACTTCGGAAAATGAGCTTATTAGAAAAGCACAAGTTTAATTTGGCATGTTTAAAATATGGAATAAGATAGAAAAATAATAAGTGCGACAATAAATGAATAAATAAATTAAGTTTCTAAAGCTGAGGAGATAAGAGAAAGTGGAACACAATTGGAAATTATAATAACACATTTTTCTACAGTTTACCCTAGTCTGAAGATAATGTGCTGGTTTACACATACTTATTTTTCAAATCAATTCAAGTTTAATGCATAGATTTTTTAGTTCAAAACTCAACCCACCCTAATTGGAAATAACATTTGAGTTAATGAAAAAATTAACCGCAAAGCTGATAAGTAAATCTCACTACAAAGCATACACATATTAATTTCAAAGCGGCATCACTATTCATTTAAACAACAGTAAAACAGCGAGTTTTAATGTCGTAATAGTTTAATTATCATCTTCAAGAGAACACTTACTACGAACGAAAATAAGCAAATAAAGTAAATAAAACATATTTACAAAATGCGCCTCCTAAAGACATTGAACGTTCTATGGATCACAATGATCCTTATGATAATTAACAATGAAATTGAATGGAGTGCAGCAAGTAATTCAAATGGAAACTCAGAAGATTCGATAGTATGTATTAAACTCGTACAAGAAACTTGTAAAACCAAAGAAAAAACAAAAAATATTTTAGGGTTTCGTAATTCATCTGTCAACACAAGAGCTACTAAAAAAGGAAATCATGGCGGAGCTTGACTCAAAACTTGATCAGAGGTAAAGACTATCAAACAAATTCAAATAACATTAAACACATTAAAATTTCATTACAGATTAGAAAAAGCACTAGAGGCGCAAAGGAATAAATTTATGCAGGAAATAGACTTCAAATTAGAGCAAAAGTAATTAATCTTTAATTCACTATTTATAAAGAAAAATAAAACTAACGAAACTACTACATTTCAGATTAGAAAAAGTTTTGGAGAAATTGCATCTAAGGTGAAGACTAATAATATTTGAAAATAAAACATGCTCAAAGTAAAATCTAATTGCAGATCAGAAAACGAGTCCCAATTTCAGAGTCGACAGCTCCAGGATATTAATGTAAAATTAGATCAAAAGTAAGTATAATTTAAAAATTTCAAATGATAGATGCACAATAAAGAAAACTTTATTTCAGGTTAGAAAAAGTGTTTGAAAAACTGAATGGGTAAGTTTAAATATATTAAGAATGTTTTATGGTGCTACTAGTACAGTTTCTCCATTCCATTTCTCTAATATTCAACATTTTGTAACTAAATTAGTATTGTATGAACACAACACAACCCACAAATCGCTGGATTGAATTCTTTATGACAGTTTTATTATTATTAGTTATTACTTCAACTGATTTTCATTACTTGGATTAATTTTTTAAATTGATGTAATTACTATTCTTTAGTGCGTGGCTGCGCAGAATAGTATTAAGGACATAAATGATAATATGATGTGTTCCAGAAGAATTTTTAGAAATATAAGTATTAACACGACTAATCTGTCAGAATGACTGAGAAACACTAAAAAATATAAGCACCTCTACAAAAAAACGTATAGTAGGCCAAAAAACAAATGTTAAAAAATAATTTTGACTCGCCACCAGAATTTGTGATTTAATTTTGAACATTTTCAAAACGAAATTTATCTAGTTGATGGTGCAATAGCAATTGGCTTATTCCGAGAAAATATATTGAGCATCTGTTTAACTACTTTGGGCTATAGTCTAGAATATATGCTCCCAGAAAAATACCTATCTCTAAAACAAAGAAAAAGTTTCCTCAATTTGAATCCACTCGTTTAAGAAAATTTTCCTCAAAATGAAGAAAAATGTGCTCCTGTCATGCAACCATGGTGTTCAATTTGAAGAAAGTTATTTTTTCATTTTTGTAAATTTAGTTGCATAGAAAATGTAAGAAAGAGACGAATATACCAAAAAATGTTCTCCATACAAAATATTGGTATACACAAAAAACTAGCTTTACTCTTTTGGCCTTAGCAGACAATCGCGTACGCTTTGTTTTTTTTTTTTGTTTAATATTTCAGTCGGCATCTCTATTTCAAGCGAAGCGGTTGTGTTTGTGGTTGTTGATATAGTTTGTGAAAAAAAAGATATAAATTTCAATAAACTTCAATTTATAATTTTTTGATGACCATAAGGATCTTTTGATCATTTCAAGGCGACGACGCCTGTAGAGTATGTAAAAATACGTATGAATGTAAACCTTAATACGTACTAAAATTAAAATATTAAATGAATATGCCTTTTAATTAAAACAACATTGTAGAAAATATTCCATAAATTAAGGATTTTTTTTTTAAAAAGGTAATAAATTGACTTCAGTTTATGAAAAATTATTCCTCAAACTGAGGAAAATTTTACACAAATTATAAACAATTTCTCATATTGAAATAAAATATCATTTATCATTCAAAACGCAATTTCTACAAATTGAAGACATATTTGTTTAATTTATAGAAAACTTCCTTCTTTCAAAGAAAATTTTCTCTAATAAAGAATTGGTGATTCTATTCTATATATCGATGGTCATACGTTGGCCCCCCGTAAGTACTTTTTCATCACTTACGGAAAAAAAGACAATAACGCAGTAAATTTCTATAAACAATATATAAAAAAAGTTTTAAATAATAAAGAATAATTCCAAAAGATTTTGTTTCCTATTAAAAATTATTTAAAACTCAATTTTACACATTCCTTATGCACATTTATTGATTTTTTGTGGTTTCTTCCAAAAGTGGTGAAAAACTACTTACGAGGGGTCAACGTATGGCTATCGATATCAAATATTGCAGAATCTGGAAAAACATCCAACCACTCTAGACTGGGGCAAGGAAAAACGAATTTTCAATAAGAACCGAAAAGCGGGCGATGAACATTTCACCATTACAAAAAGGTCTTCCTTAGGTTAGGTTAGGTTGGAGTGGCTGTCGAGAGACACACTTAGGCCTGAACGGCTCATTGTGATACCACATAGTTGGACCTTCAGTTTAACGCCGATTCCGAAGGGCGGTGTGGCAATTTTTTATCGGCTTGGTGGTTTTGCCATTAGCAACCAAGGTGTGCACTTGTACACTGTCATATAATTCTTATATATACTTATATTCTTATATATACTTTATATTGATAGTGAATAAAAGAAAGTTGTGAAAATTAACTACCAGGCGAAGACGGGAATCGAACCCGAACCTCCCGGATGAAAGTCTAGTGCACTACCCACTAGACTATCGAGGTCGTCAAGGTATTCCTTAATCAACTCTATTTTGCATTAATATTTTTAGAACAATCTTTGCTTGGGGACATATCCCTACTATTTGGAAGGAGATTCATGTAAGATATATAACAGAGTGCAACAAAAATTTTATGGGTTTTATAGAAATTATATTAGGCTCTCAGGTGAAGCCAACAAAATTAAAAAAATAATTATTTAATAGATTTAAAAACAAAAAAAAATGTTGACTCCACATGAGATTGAACCATAATTTTTTTTTTTTTTAAATTAAATAATTTTTTTTAATTTTGTTGGGTCCACATGAGGACCAAATATAATTACAACAATAAACGAGTCTATTATGTAAGTGCTTACGTAGTAGTGGCTTGGTTCTAATGCAAAAAATTTGAATTTCTAATTATATTCTTAGAATCGAACAAGATTCAACATATAAACACGGAAAACTTCTTCAGGAGATGAAGCAATTATTTGAGAAGCAACCACATACCAACTATGAGCAGTTTGAAAAATTTAAACAAACACTCGAAAAACAACAGAACATAAATAAAGAAATGCTTCAAAGTATTAAAGAATCCCTCACAAAACAACAGCAAACCCACGTTAACCATACACTCAATAAAATTTCTTCTCAATGTGTTTCGAAAGAAAAACGATCAAGAAGCTGTGCGGAAGTAATGTTGTTATACGAGAGTAATACAAGTGGCATTTATGACTTGTACTTGCCGGGAATGAAACCATTTGAGGCGTACTGCCTGACAGATCCCGGAAACGGAACCGCCTGGACCATCATACAGAGGCGAAAAGACAATTCCATCGATTTCTATCTCAGCTGGAATGAATATAAAAGTGGTTTTGGTAATTTGGACACAAACTTCTTTTTGGGCTTAGACAAAATACATGCAATGACGCAGGCCCAACCTCACGAATTATGGATCGAGATGGAAGACTTTGAGGGAGAGAAGCGATTTGCCAAATACGACGCATTCGCTATAGGTGATGAGGAGGAAAAATACAAACTCAGATTGGGCACATTTAGTGGAAACGGAAATGATTCACTAGCAATACATAATGGCAACAAATTCTCAACAAAAGATGTGGACAATGACTTAGCGGCTACCGGTAATTGCGCAATTTGGTATACGGGTGCATGGTGGCATGCAAAGTGTCATGACAGGTAAATATTATAATCATAATAATATAAATTATAATCATATTAAAATAAATTATTTCAGTAATTTAAATGGTCTATACCTAAATGGAAATACTAGTATTGCAGATAAAGGTAAAGGGATCGTATGGCATAAGTGGCATGGTAGCCAATATTCACTAAAATACGTTCACATGGCTATTCGCCCAAAAAGTTAATATTATATAAACTTAATGTTAACAATGCACTTTTTATGCGAATTGGAATATATGTGTTTTATACATCAGTTTCAGTTATTAAGTATATTATGAAGTTATTAAATTTGGATAATAATTATTTCTTATTGATTTAGTTTATCTCTAAAGTCGAGCTCTAAAAACACACATTTAGAACCATTAAAAATGTATGAAATGAGCCCATCAGTTTACTATAGATCACGACTGGAACACCCTATACCCAATTTGTGAAATTTATTTATTTATGGATAAATTAAAAAGTAAGTGAAAGTGCATAGCCGGGTTTTCATGTCAGAAATGCCCCCAAACCGAATCAAGTTTCGCATGGACCCTTTTGAAGCCCTTGATTTAAGAAGGATTTGGCTAAATTTTCAGACCATTATCTGTAATTTTTAATGAGTAATGGCGGAATCTGAAAAAACTTACAGTGATTTTTTATTTTTCAAGAAACATTTAGAATTTTTTCACTAATTTTCTAAAGCGAAATTCTCGATGAAAAAAATCGCGAAACATTTTACATGCAATTTTTTCATACTAAAAATAAGTTTACTACTCTGATTTTTCTTACGTAAATAAGTCGCTTCCGAATACTCATACTCCAATTTTTTCAGAGTTTTTGCAAGGTGTGGACGGGGGTCAAAAAATTAAAAACCGAAATAGGCATTTCATATGAAATGCCATAAAGCCATGAAAAAAAGCAATTACAGCTATTAACTATCAACTAATTGCTATTTTCGCAGAATTTTTTTGAAAATTATTTTTTGCAAAAATTTTTTTTATAACTCAAACATTTTTTTTAACAAAACTTTGTTTCAGACATCAAAATCGTATCTGTTGAAATAAAGAAATTTCTTAATAGGCCCCATGAATGAAGACCCCATTTTTCCGACTTCAGGACCATATTGTGGGTGAACTAAAGATGATGGAGAAAAACTGAGTATGCAGTCATGATTAGCGACCCTAAATTACTATAAAACCCTAAATTACAAAAACTCGCACATAACACAAAAGTTGAAAATTTGTTGCACTGCGTAATGAATGTGATATTCCATAACTCAACTAGAGTGGTAAACAAAATTTTGAGTTTTCATAAAAAAAAAAAATTTTACAAAAAATTCTGCGAAAATAGCAGATAGTTAATAGCTGTAATTGATTTTTTTCATGGCCTTATGGCATTTCATATGAAATGCCTATTTTTAATTTTTTTGACCCCCGTCCACACCTTGCAAAAATCTGAAAAAATTGGAGTATGAGTATTTGGAAGCGACTTATTTACATAAGAAAAATCAGAGTAGCAAACCTATTTTTAGTATGAAAAAATCGCATTGGGAATTGCGCGTTAGAAAATTCGCGAAAAAATTCTAAATTTGTCTTGAAAAAAAAAAATCACTGTGAATTTTTTCAGATTCTTCCCATGACTAGGTAGGTTGAAAAACGCGAAAAAGAAAATTTACAAAGTCCGCCATTACTCATTAAAATTTGCATATAAAATTTCTGAAAATTTAATCAAATGATTCTTAAATCAAGTGCTTCAAAAGGGTCCATACAAAACTTGATTCGGTTTGGGGGCATTTCTGACATGGAAGCCCGGGTATGTCCTTTTTGTGAGTAGTGAATCCCACTAATTTTTCATAAGAAACATTCAATCGGTAATCAACAACTTTAATTATCCCTATTTAACCGATGTTTGTTGGATTATGTTAAATAGTGTTATGTTATGTGTTCGGATAAACTTGCTTTAAGACTTATTACTTGCTATCCCATATATTGACAGACGAATGGCTAAATCGACTATATTCCTACACCTACGACGCCTAGTTATGGGCTTTATAAAACAAACGTTACTCGATCAAAACCAATATACATTGTGTACTCTATGCGCAGGTTTAAAAATCAGTGCTGCAGAGTCAAATAATGGAAATAGTTTTTGGCTTATAGTCACCGAACAATTTTTTCGAAAAAATTGGTTTATTTTTGCTTTGGTTCAGGTGGCATAAAATATAAATGATTTGGTTCATGGTCCGGTTCGGCTAAAAATTGTTTTGGTTCAAACTCGATTTCCAAAATAAGCTTTTTTGTAGTTACGAAATAAAAAAAAAATTCCAAATTTTTAGAAGTCATTCCTTTTGTATGCTATTTGGGAGGAAGTAATATCTTCTCCGATTCTTTAAAATTAGTGAAAGAAAGTGGTGTTAATCAAAATCGGATATTTGGAAGTAAATTGGTTTTGTAGAAGTGCTGCACAAAATAGGGTTCTTATAAAATTAATATTCCGATTTACAGGCAGCGGGATAGAACACATGTTCAACCTAGATGTACACATTTTTTGTAGGAAACTGAATGAGGCCAAAATTATTGCCTAAAAATGGAAACTCAAATAATAAAAAAAAATTTACTTACACCACTTTTGCACTCAGCAGCTCAATTGTTTTTGAAGTTTATAGTCAGAAAAACTAAATAATAAATAAGTGGAGCCATAGTAATAATGATTTACAGCTTTTCTACTTTGTTAGCTCTTTGTTGCGTATTGTATCATATATGGCAGCCATTTTATATTTGGTATTATTGTTGGATGCAAAGATAAAATGCAAAATGTTTTGGTTTCGTATTTTAAGAAACATTATGTTTTTTCCTTCTAGTTTTTAAACAGAATGGTTTTATAACAGAAAACTCTTATAATTAAATTACGGCACAAGCTTAATAAGTAGTTCGTGTCAAAGGTAGTTCGAATAAGAAAAATTTACTTTTGGCTGGATTATAAATTTAAAAAAAAAAATTTAAACCAAGATTATATATCTAAAAAATATTTTATTACACTGTGCAACAATTTTAGGGTCATGGAATCTAACGGAGAAGCGACCAACACAGGTCGGTAGTACTGGTCCAGAGTAACAAAACTCTAAGAAGGTTCTAAAAAGTTAGCTCGCTTTTAAATGTTAAAGCTCTTCAAAGTTGAGCTGTTTTAGTGTATTTTCAATTCTATTTTCTGTTTATAACACTGTGCAACAGATTTTTCTAACGGAGAATCGGCCAACACAAGTCCATAGTACTGGTCTAGAGTAACAAAACCCTAAAAGGGTTTTGCAAAGTTAGCTCGCTTTCAAAAGATATAGGCATTTAAAATTTGTTTGACGGGAGACACATCGTTTCTAACTAATTCGGGGTCAAGGAATTCAGTGGTGAATACCGTTTTTCCCCTATCAGCAGCGTTTCATAATTTTTTTTTTTTTTAAGTTTTGGTTTGGGGGTATACCACGAAGTTACATGTTCCTCTTCTTATTGCGGTGAAAATTGGTATCGAGAAATTTTTTGGCATGAAAAAGTAAATCTGTTATTTATTTGGAGAAAACAATAATTTTAGACATACCATAACTGTCAAAAATCCGCAAAAAGTGGGATATTTGTATGGAAGGTGCCCTTATTTTATATCGAAATAAATTAAATTTTTGCAGATATCATTTTTTTCTGAAAGTTTTGGAACAATCGGCTAAAAAATAAGCATCCAGTTCTCATAAAAGCTGAAAATTTGAAACGTTTTTGGAATTTGGGTTTATGTTTCCTAAAACTAAGTTTACAGATTTTTGTTGTTCGGTAATCTACAGTAAAATTTTATGGGCAACATATTTCTTAAACATATTAACCCTCTATCAACCCTCGTAATGGGTAAAAAAAAGTAACTTTTTTCGATAAGCGCAAAAATTACCCGTACTTGTGGGTGCCAAAGGGTTAATATGTTGGAGGAAAATATTCTACGGGAAATTCTATTATAAGTTGCTGAACGTGCAAACAAGCTTTGATGCAAAACTAGCAAGTTGTCCCATGATTTATTATACTTAATCTGTTAAAAATGGGCAAACTTTAGGCCCGCGTAAAAAGAAAATTAGACGTAAACTTTTGAAACGCCAAGACACGTATAATTTTTTCTCCCAAGTTCTATCAGAATCCGCTTGTTATTTTTGGAAAAATTTATTTTTGTCAGATAGTGTAATTTTCGTTTAGTAACGTTTGATCGCTCATGATTATAACTGGATGCTTATTTTTCATAGGATTTTTCTAAAACTTTCAGAACTTCATTTTTTAACGAAAAAAATGATATGTGCAAAAATTTAATTTATTTCGATGTAAAATAAGGGCACCTTCCATACAAATATCCCACTTTTTGCGGATTTTTGGCGGTTTTTTTGTATGGGAGGTATGCCTAAACTTATTTTTTCATGCCAAAAAACCCCTCGATACCAATTTCCACCGCAATAAGAAGAGGAACATGTAACTTCGTAGTATACCCCCAAACTTAAATTAAAAAAACAAATTTGTATAAAACGCTACTGATAGGGGAAAAAACGGTTATCAACACTGAATTCCTTGACCCTGAATTAATAAGAAACCATATGTCTCCCGTCTGCTACATGTTCTAACTAGCTCAGTGTTATTTAAGACAATATCCCCGTCAACTCACAATTATTCATCCATAATTTTTCACTACCCTTAATTATCAAAGCATGATTTTTTGTATCAGTAAACAACAAATACATAGGTATAAATATATATTTCGGTAACAAATTTCTTCATATGCGCATTTACAGAAGTACGTATATTAGGGCCGGTTAAATTGTATGGAACAAATTTTTCCTACATATGTGTATATATCAGCTATGCGGTAAAGTTGTTCTGCATTAATTTTCAAACAATTTTTACAAAAAATATATAGTCTAAGTCAAAGTTTGACCCTGCCGACTTTCCCTTACCCTATAGCACCCTAACAAACGGTATAGAAAAAAGTTGTAACACACCCTAATGTACATAATTTTTTAAATGTGCTTGCCATTGGGATTTCATTTATTAATTGACCTATTGCATCATCCAATATTTCTTATCAAAATTTCTGGAAATATGTTTATGTATATTAACATGTATATTAGAGTGGATCGCCACACAAGAGAAATTTTAAACCTTACTTCGATATACAGTATGTAACAAAATTGAACAAATGAAGGGACATTTTTGGGACATGAAAAAAAGCCAAAAATGGCGTCCAATTAAAAAGCATCAGCATAGCTAAGTGTTCACATATTCAGATCAATAAAAATGGAAACAAATTTTTGAAATCAGATAATATTTTCAGGTTCCCAAAGGGTCTTGAAAGTACTGAAATTTCGAAAATAAATTATGATTTTTCTCCTTGAATGTACAAACATAATGCAAAAAGAATTTTTGAAATCGGATAAATTTTTTTGTTGCCACAAGAGGTTCAAAGTTCAGAAGTTTCGAACATAATTTATACTTTTCATACAAATTTTGCTGAATTTTTGAAAACTTACAAGATGTACAAAACATCTTGCTGCACTAATAAATATTATCCAAGTTCAAAAATTCTTTTTACATTATGTTTGTACACTCAAAAAAAAAATCATAATTTATTGTCGAAATTTCGGTACTTTCAAGGCCCTTTTGGAACCTTCAGAAGTTATCTGATTTCAAACATTTGTTTCCACTTTTGTTCATCTGGATCTGAAAATACTTTACTATGCTATTACTTTTTAATTGGACGCAATTTTTGGGCTTTTTTTATGTCCCAAAAGAAGGTATAAATACTAAACATTTTATCATAATTCTTTAAAACAAGAAAAAAACAAATAATATTTAGGTAGCTACATAATTTTTTGTTCTATGCATTCAGCGTAATTTAAGGAACCACTATATAAATCGGATTATCTTATGATAGCATGGAGCGCCTAATTTTGTTCCCACTTTGAATACTGAGGTTTTTTGGGAAAAACAATTTTAATTTGACATGTACATAGTTAAAACAAAAAACCGATAAAAAACTAATAAATGCAACACTCAAGGGATTATAGAAAACACAGCACAAAAGCAAATTAACCCTTTGACGCCCGAATTATAAAGGGGTTTGATAGAAATCACTTGTTTTGAAATTACGGTTATTTAGGTCTTCCACAATTATGACACCAAATTTCCTGCTTCCATATTGATTTGTTTATCCTTTATTAAAGGTTAAAAAACATAGCTATGAAGGTGTAGACAGCCACTGGATAACTCTTTTTCTCCAATTTTTTGATTTTCATATTCTCTCATCTTTTATAAACATATCTGATAAAGAAAATTTCCGCTTAGTAATAACTTTAAATAGTGCAAAAGATTTTACTACAAAATTTTGCTCTTAGGTTTTTGCTGGACTTCAAAGACAAAACATAAAAAAAAAATTACATAAGCAAGAAATTTCGAATATTCAATTTTAATGAATTGATTCTTCAGTTCAAAACTCTGACCACCCTAATTGGAAATAACATTTGAACCAGTGTAAAAGTTAATCACAAAGCTGATAAGTAAATCTCACTGTAAAGCAAGCACATATTAAATTCAAAGCAGCATCGCTATTCATTTAAATAATAACAGTAAAACAGCGAAGACTACAAAGATAACTCGGCAAGTAAAAGTTTTAATTTCGTAGTAGTTCAATTATTATTTTCAAGAGAACACAAACAATAAACAATAAGAAACAAATAAAGTATATAAAACATATTTATAAAATGTGTCTCCTAAAGACCTGGAACGTTCTATGGATCACAATGATCCTTATGATAATTAACAATGAAATTGAATGGAGTGCAGCAAGTAATCAAAATGGAAACTCAGAAGATTCGATGGTATGTATGAAATCCGTACAAGAAACTTGCAAAAACAAAGAAAAAACAAAAAACATTTTAGGGTTTCGTAATTCATCTGTCAACACAAGAGCTACTAAAAAAGGAAATCATGGCGGAGCTTGACTCAAAACTTGATCAGAGGTAAAGACAATCAAACAAATTGAAATAACATTAATCACTTCAATATAGACTTCAAATTAGAGCAAAAGTAATTAATAATCTTTGATTTACTATTTATAAAGAAAAATAAAACTAATCAAGCCACATTTCAGATTGGAAAAAGTATTGGAGAAATTGCATCTAAGGTGAAAAACTAATAATATTTGAAAATAAAACATGCTCAAAGTAAAATCTTATTGCAGATCAGAAAACGAGTCCCGATTTCAGAGACGACAGCTCCAGGATATTAATGTAAAATTAGATCAAAAGTAAGTATAACTTAAAAATTATAGATGCACACTTATGAAAACTTTTTTTCAGATTAGAAAAAGTATTTGAAAGACTAAACGGGTAAGTTTAAATATATTAAGAATGATATATAGTGCTACTAACTAGTACAGTTTCTTCATTTCATTTCTCTAATATTCAACATTTTGTAACTAAATTAGCATTTTTATAACATTTATTACAATATGCAACAGTTACTTTGTGAAGCAGTTTCCGTTATTATTATTTTATGTAAATTGGTCTGCTGAATCAAAAATCACATTTTAAAATCTTTTTTTGGAAGCGTTTTTGAGTTAAAGGTTTTTGAAAAATTTTCTTAACTTTTCCAGAGGTAGCATTACATTTTTAAATATATTTCGAGTTTAAATCATTAGATCATGTTAAATGAGACATTAAATTAACATAAATTGTCAACAGCTTTTTTCCAAATTGTATACGTTTGGGGTGCAGTCAATGGAAATATATGAAATATATGTATTTTTGGCTAAAATTAAAGTCGAAAATTTACTAAATCATCTGGAGAACACAGAAATCATAAAAATGTGCTCAGTTTCTTAATTTGTGAGTAAAGCTTACACTTTTATAAACAACTGTGTGGAAGTGCCAAAATTCAACTTTTTCTCAATTACTGTAAATTTTTCGGTTTTATAGCGTTATTTTATTTTTTCTTTAATTCATTTGATTTTTATGTCAAGTGGTCGTCAAAAATATTGTTCGTTCGAGAGCGATAAATGCAAAAACTACCCATCCGAATGAACTGTAACTTATACAATGTGTTTGCTATGAAGCTTGAAGTGCACGTCAACATTCATAAAAAGGATAAAAAGTAGAAGTGGGCGTGGTACCTTTCATACAAACCTAAGTTTTCATCTCAGGAACTGTTTGTAGTACGGTACTAAAATTTGGTATGAAAGTATTATTTGTTCACGACATTCTGTGGGGAAAATTAGAGTGGAGTTGAAAAAGTGGGCGCGATACCATCCATACAAATCTTTTGCTTATTTAAGTATATCTCTGGAACCATGAAATTTGGGGTGATGGGGTGACACCTCCCATATGACCTCAAAATTCGTTATGAGATATCTCGGAAATTTTATCCCGAGGTTACGGATATTATTTATACCGATGTTATAGTGCAGTGTGAGTTCTTAATGTCAAGCGGTCGTGGCACTTCCCATGCAACCGAAATATTCATGTCAAGATATCTCAGGAACTATTTGTAGTATCCACGATATGTCTCTGGAACCATATATGTGAACATATACTGAAATTTTATAAAGTGACTTTCTTAATACTTTTTTTACTACCTATCTTACTATCTTTTTACTACGTTTCTGTTTTACTGCTATTTAGGTTTTTTATTTTTGTAATAAAATTACGCATTACATAAACTATTATGTTTCAGCAGGCGTAAATATCGAACAGGTCTATCAAGGCGACTGCGATGAGGCAATCATGGGCTACTACATTTGGATCCTTACATGAGAAACGGATCTTAAAACGAACAAAAAACTAACACGAAGCCAGAGTTATTTATAATGCATTAATTACATTTGTTTAATACCATAAAAGCGAAAAAAAACTGAAATTCAGAAAAAGGTGTATTTGGTTGAATTTTGGTACTTCTACTTAGTCGCTCATAACATTAGTATTTACTGATAGATTTTCTTCCTCCATACCTTTCCTAAAAGTGTAAGCTTTATGCACAAATTACGAAACTGGGCACATTTTTATGATCTCTGTGTTCCCCAGAAGATTTAGTGAATTTTCGACTTTAACTTTAGCCAAAAAACACAAATCGTTCACATATTTCCGTTGACTGCACCCCGAACTACTAAGCCAATTGGAAAACAATGTGGAAAAAAAGTTGTTCACAATTTTATTTAACATGATCTTATGATTTAAACTCGAGATATATTTAAAAACATGAGGATACCTCTGGAAAGGTTAGAACAAAATTTCTAAAACCTAAAACTCACAAATACTTCCATAAAAAAAATTTTAAATGTGATGCTTTGATTTAGCCGACCAATTTACATTAGAAAATATTACGGAAACTGCTTTACAGAATTTTTTTTTTCATTTTGTTGCATAAGTAGTGTTATTATTAGTTAATACGACGACCTCGATAGTCTAGTGGGTAGTGCACTAGACTTTCATCTGGGAGGTTCAGTGGTTAGTTTTCATAACTTTCTTATATTCACTATCAATATGAAGTGAATGAGAATTATAAGATAGTGTACAACCAATGTGTGTTGGTTGGTAATGGCAAAACCACCAAGCCGATAAAAAATTGCCACACCGCCGTTCGGAATCGGCGTTAAACTGTAGATCCAACTACGTGATATCACAATGGGCCATTCAGGCCTAAGTGTGTCTCTCGACAGCCACTCCAACCTAACCTATTAGTTAATACTTGAACTTATTTTCATTTCTTTGATTATTTTTCAAATTGATATACTTACTCTTCATTAGTGCGTAGCTGCGCTCAATGTTATTAAGGACATAAATGATAATATGATGTTTTCAAGAAGAATTTTTAAAAATATAAGTACAAACACAACTAATCTGTCAGAAGTTCAGAATCACGTATTTGACAGGAATTGATAATAAGGAATGACTGACAAACACTCAGAAATATACGAAATAAGTCCACAAAAACAAAAAAACATAAAAAAAGGTATACTAAATCCAAAAACAAATAATGGTTGCATTCAGAAGATACACGAAATTTTAAACTGTTGTTTGTAAATTGCCAAGAGTTGTTTTTAAACTGTTGTGTCTTCTGAACGGCACGATGCATCGCCTGTCCAATTTTTGGGAAACAACATGTTGGCATGAAAGAGCGGAAAAATAATATGATCACAAAAATGGCGTCTAAATGCCAGCAGTTGTGCTGAGCAAAAACACAAATTGTGTATTAACGAACACAAGGCAGAAGTGAAACTTCTTGTGAACTAAACGAAAAAAGCAAATAACAAGCAAATGAAATTTTTCAATCGCTAAATTTTTACCTTCATTGGCTTGTGTTTTTAAATATTCATAAATAATTTTTATCAAACTGATTTTTAAATACAATAAATTAAATCAATGACACATTTGATGGACCCTATAAAATTAAATTTTAGGAAAAATTTTCCGATTTTATTTAATCTTAACCTCAAAAAAATGGCCAAAAGTGACAACAAATTCCCAGACTAATCAAATTAAATTTTTTCAAATAAATATTATTCAATGTGCATTCTAGTGCATTTTTTTTTATCGTGAGGGACATAATTTCATTAACTCATTAACTTCCCACTTCTGATGATGTACCCAACCTCAAAAAAATTACCAAAAATAGTAGAGGCTCATTTTTTTCAAATGATCATCATTGGGAATTTGAGCCATTATCAATGATAAGGAACCCGGATGAGGTTGGCTTATATTCCCTAAATTCGTAAAGTCACAGCATTGAAAGAGATACTTCTAGTCGTGGTGCTCTGAGCAATAATGAGTTAAGAAATTAATTACATTTTAAAACTGCATGGGTTTTGCTAATAAGATGTAGTTTTTGCGAAAGAATTTTTCACGTTGAACACGAATCTGAGGTCAAAAACTTCCCATCACGTCACGTTTTAGGAAAAAAATGTAAGTCTTATTTTACAAGGATCCGATAATTTTTTCTATTTTTATTAATTTTTAAACTTTTCAAACTGATTCAGGACAAAACCTTAAATTAAAAAACAGTTACTGCTGACCTAGAAAAACTATGAATGCAGGAGTGCTCAGTATCACCTTCTCTTTTTGAATCCATAGTCAAACCTCATGTCGAAGAAAACAAATCGAATTTGATCGCATAGTGTAACTAAGATGTTAAATTTATTTTTTATATTTGACTTTTTAGATAAAAACCGATGGAAGCAGAAAATATCGTTAAATAGATTTTATTTAGACTTTTTTTTCCATCCATTGGCAATTAATCTAAAAAATTAGAATAAAGTTTCCACATTTCGGGGGGGGGGGGGGGGAGGGGGAGGGTTAGGGGGGGTAGTATTATACGTAGTATTTTATTTTCTATAAATGGGTGTCCCAACTCATTTTCGCTGACTATTTCTTTATAGCATATATTTTAATGTTTGCGTTGCGAAAACCCTGGGTCTAAGCACTGCCAATTTTTTTTTAAATGGAACCAAAGCCTTAGGCGCCCTTTGTAAATTACTTTAACACTATGTTGAAAAACCTATTGATTTTTTAAAATGAAACTTCGTTAGAGGGCAGTGGATTGAAAATTGAACGGAAATGCAACGAAAAACGCGATTACCTTTGCACTCATACGAAACTAATAAAAAACTTAGTTATGCCGATGTTAGTGCTTAGTGAACGAGGACATATAGGGATCAGCCAGTAGCGTATCCAGAGGGGGCGAGCTATAGGGGCTGAAGCCCCTCCCCCCACAGAACCCGACAATCTTATAGTAAACAGTCATTTTTGAGAAATCAAAAATATTTAGATTTTTCCAAAAAAAAAGAAGCCATCAACAGTGAAAAGCATATATTTTCAACAAACGAAAAACTTTAGAATTTAAAATATTTTTTTATTTTATATATTATTTTAATAATAATAATTTAATATAAATATTAAAATGGGATCGAATATTTGAATATATTTTGCAGTTTGAATATATATTAGCAGCCATGCTGGGCATGCCAATAGAATGCACGTTACAGTGCAACTGGTTATTAAATAAATTCAAACTACATTAAATTTACAATTTCAACGCCAGGTTATAAATGTCTTACTTTTAGAAAGCTTGATAATGGTCTAGTTTTTGTATTGAGTTTTGTACTGAATTTCAGTCTGATATTGATTTAACTTTTCCGTTTTTGATCTGAATTTTGGCTTGATTGTAAGTCTGAATTTGGTTTGAGTTTAAATCCATGTTTGGTCTAAATTTTGATTTACTTTCCAGCGTTTGCAGACCAGCGTTTGATCTGATTTCGGGTCTAAATTTCGGTTTGCTTTTAATTTATGTTTGGGGTCTTTTTAGCCTCAATTTTAATCTAACTCTTAGTTTGAGTTGTGGCTAATATTTTCGGCTGAATTGCCTTGATTTTAATAATATTTTGGTCTGAATTTCGGTCTGAGCTTTGTTTTAAAATTTGGTCTGAATTCGTCTGGAATTTTGGCTTAGTTTTTGTTTAATTTAAGTTAAAATTTGTTGATGTAAATATTTATCAGATATTCCCACTAGTTTCTGGTTTGGGTTACTTTCGATGGGTATTTGGTGTCATTTTGGCCTAAAGTTTTATCTAACTATTGGTCTAAGTTGTTGTCTAAATTTTTTGTTTTGAATTTTGGAATGAATTCTAAAACTGATTTAGGTTTCGATTCGGTCTGAATTTTGAGTTTTTAGTCTGAGTTTTGACCTGAATTTGATCTCATTTTGGTTGATTTTTGTTGGAATTTTGGTCCGACTCGTTGTGTAAACATTGTTTTTTTTTTAACCGATTGTTGCCCGGCACCGGAAAGCGTGTACGAATCTCGTTGAAATTTAAAATGTGTTTTGATTTTTTGTATAACAGGCTTAAAGAAAGTATTTAATTTTTCATAAAAATTAAGTGTTTGGTTATGGAGTTGTAAGATCGTAAAGTCACCACCAGGCCGATATTAATAGTGTTTAAGTGGACACATCTTTATCCGTTTTTCACAACACCCTAATTTTGTAGTACATACAAAAACATCTTCTCTGTTCCTTCGTTCAGTTGCTGAATTCCTGTTGTAAAACTGAACTGTTAGGTGGCTTGTAGTTTTAAGTTATATGAGAAGAGCTCTTCTGGATCCAATCGCCTTAGGGTAAGCATCTTACTTCTCTCGAAATAAAGAATTATATATTAAACCGAAATAACATTCTTTTTCTACACCTACGGTGTCCCTTCTATTTCGTTTAATATTAAATACTTTATATTCTATCTATTCTAATTTGACTGAGTTCCACTCTAATACACCTACGGTGTCCCTTCTCTTCTTTTACATCATAATACATTCTTTCTACAAAAATTACATACAAAATATTCAAATAGTGATATCGATGCTAAGAGTGATATGAATAAATATTTTAAAAATTCGTTTAAAGAAATATCCAAATCAACTGTTGTCTTAATTTAATCAGATCATTTCATTTAACAATATAAATCCATCAGAAAAGTCATAATCACGATTTTGATCTGAATTTGGTTCAAGTTTTTGAATTTTAGTTTAAAATTTGGTCGAAATTTCCGCCTAAATTTCTATCCGATTTTAGTTTGAATTTCGGTCTCAGTTTTGTTCCAGTAATGTTTTAATTTTTGACCTGTATTTGATACAATTTTTGCACTAGTTTTTGGTCTAGGTCTGGGTTTTGGTCGATAGTGAGTCTGATATTTATCTTTTAATTTAGTAAAATCAGCCTCTCCCGCCCCCCTCCCCCCCAAATCCAAATCCTAGAACCGCCATAGAACGTATTTGTGCCGATAAGTGTGAAGAGTATCAACAGAAAAAATGCAACACAAAATAGAAAGAAAAGGACTGCAAAAATTCAACATAATATGTTAATAAATGTATTCTAAAAATTTTCAGATAAACAAAGTTTCATTTCTACCGCGAGTGCCATCACACCAGGCGTGTTCGCAAGGGGAGAATATTTTGGGTTTTTTTTTAGTGGTCGGCCTTTCTTGGTCATTGATTTGGCGAAACAAAGAAAAACATCAATTCCACATACGCCATTCAATCTCTTTAAGACCATCTGGCAGGATATTCTGAAACATAATGAATTGAAGTAGATGATCAATTTTTTTATTGAAATTCGATTTCAAGTTAATTGGCTTCGCCATCTTCGAACCATTGATTTTTGACACTATTCTATCTACTTCCAACCAAAATTAACTTAATCAAGTCTCCAAAATGTTTTTAGTGTATACTAATATTTACTAATTTCTCAGATTTTTTGAAAATCATTGGCGGCTTGTTTTCATCCTTTGTTTGAAAAATTCGTTGGAATGTTAAAAAATTTTGGATGCATATGTGCTTAATACAATGAATGTACTTCCAGCCCTAATAGAAGGGCGGGGGGAGGGCTTAACATCAAACCCGGTTGTGAAATAGTCTAAGTCTAGAGAAGCGAAAAGTTGTTATTTCCCTCTAAAAATCACGAATATTCACCATCAGACATCGAATCGAGGTATTCTGAAAGCAGTAGGTAGACAACTCAAATAGCTCAGCTTAATATGTAACTAGATTACTGCAATACCCTCACCAATTGTAAACGAAGAACTTGTGTTTTTAATTATACCATTAGAATCGAACAAAGTTTGACATCTAAACACGAAAAACTTCTTCAAGAGATGACACAATTATTTGAGAAGCAACAGCACACCAACGATGAACACTTTGAAAATATGAAAAGATCATTTGAAAAACAACAACATACAAATAATGAAATGCTTCAAAATATGAAAGAATCACTTGAAAAGCAACAGCAAACTCACGATAATCATATGGCCAGTAAAATTTCTTCTCAATGTATATCGAAAGAAAAACGATCAAGAAGCTGTGCGGAATTAATGCTGTTCTATGAGAGTAATACAAGTGGCGTTTATGATTTGTACTTGCCGGGAATGAAACCATTTGAGGCGTACTGCCTGACAGATCCCGAAAATGGAACCGCCTGGACCATCATTCAGAGGCGAAAAGATAATTCCACCGATTTCTATCTCAACTGGAATGAATATAAAAATGGTTTTGGCAATTTGAACACAAATTTCTTTATGGGCTTAGACAAAATACATACAATGACGCAGGACAAACCGCACGAATTATGGATCGAGATGGAAGACTTTGAAGGTGAGAAGCGATTCGCAAAATACGCAACATTCGCTATAGGTAATGAGAAGGAAAAATATGAACTCAGATTGGGAACATTTAGTGGAAACGGAAAAGATTCACTCACTTCAACACATAATGGCATGAAATTTACAACAAGAGATATGGACAATGACTTAGCTGATACCGGTAATTGCGCAACTTGGTATACGGGTGCATGGTGGTACGAAACGTGTCAGGAGAGGTAAATATTATAGCCATAATAATATTAATTGTAATAATAAGAAAACAATTTATTTTAGTAATTTAAATGGTCGATATATAAATGGAGAAATAAGTGATGCTGATAAAGGTGAAGGAGTTGTATGGAATAGGTGGCGTGGTAACAGATATTCCCTGAAATACGTTCACATGGCTATACGCCCAAAAAATTAGTATATCTTTGAACTTACTCTTAACTGACATTACTATTGTAATTTTTTATAATTTTTAACTATTATTGTTGTAGTATTTAAACACCAAAACTTTATCAATTCAATAAAAACTTAGAAATCTGTGTAAATCTTGCTTTCTTTTCGTTTTATGGATTTGCAAAATATTTCTTAAAATGAATATCAATGAACCAATTCCAGACAAGGAAAAAATAACATTTAGATTTAACTTTCATAGCCTCTTAACAAAAAAAATTAAATAATAAAATAAAAAGAATGAAGTCCAATTAAAAAAAAAACAAAATTGATTTTTCAGTGTAATACTTAAAAGAAAATCACACACAAGAGCTATGTAGAAAACAAAAATAACGAATTGTTATGTAGAAATTGCAATGAGAAAATACAACAACAAATACATTGAACAATTATGGTAATTTCTTTCATCATTTCTATTCACTGAAGATATTTGAAAATAAAAGGTTGTAATTCTGGGTTACATTTTCAGATATTAGTAACTAATATAAGGTGGTGAAATATCTATAAGAACTATTACTGAGATCACTAACGAGGAATCGTGGCGGATTCCGAAACGACCATCTGATTAGCCTGTCTCTATTTATACACTGTTGTTGTTTTGACTAACAAAATTTTATAAAAGTACTTTTTTCGAAATTGGTCTTTGAAAGCTAAAATCGAAAAAATGAAGCTAACGGATAAGCTGATTTGATAAGACCTGGTACAATTATTAAGCTTTCGGAACCTGAATCTTGTTAATGAATAAGGATATTCCTTTGCTAAAATGATAATTGGCAAATGGGAGAAAAACTGAAATAACCTCTTCACAATCATCATGACCGTGATTTCTGAATGAAAATACCTTTTGAATAGTATGAATATTCACCATCAGACAAATATTTAAGTACAAGCGACAAAGAGGGAATAACAAAAGAATTCCTAGTGCTTATAATAATAACAAAACATTACACAACTCGTTGAGGACTTAATCCGGTTTTTTTTTTTTTGCACCCATTCATATTGTGGGTATTATATTTGTACACAAATGAGGAGCAAGCATGAAAAAGCCAATAAATCCGAAATTTTGTAGTTTTGAGATATTTGCAAAAAATTGTTATAGTGAAATCCGCCAAACATTTCAAAACCATTACAACTGGATTAATCTGTTTATGGATTGTACATTATGATTCTGTTATTACAAACTTTTTAATTTTTATTTTATTAGTGATTTTTGTTTTGGAATTATCAGGGTTTGCTTGAATTTGAAATTTTTTTCTTGAATTTGAAATTTTTTTCTTGGGATCGACGGAGAGACGAATTAACACTTAATAGAAATTAACGATTTTGATATATTTTCTTCTCAAATGGAAATGAACCTACTTTTTGAAGTTGAATTGGAACAGTGAAAAAATGTAAATTTTACTATTGAATATATATCGTTGATAATTCGTGCGTGGTCGGGGCAACAAATCGATGCAAATAAACTAACCTTAGTTTGATTTGAACATAATTTACTGCAATACCTTTTACTTTATGCACTTTTGAACTTACCCCATTTATGTTCTGTAAACTTAATCATCATAGAAAACGAAGAACTTGTATTTAATTTTTAATTTTACCCTTAGAATCGAACAAGGTTTGACATCTAAACACGAAAAACTTCTTCAGGAGATGAAACAATTATTTGAGAGGCAACAACATACCAACGATGAGCATTTTGAAAAAGTGAAAAAATCATTTGACAAACAACAAAACACAAATAATGAAATGCTTCAAAATATGAAAGAATCACTTGAAAAGCAACACCAAACTCACGATAATCTTATGGTTAGTAAAATTTCTTCTCAATGTATTTCGAAAGAAAAACTATCAAGAAGCTGTGCGGAAGTAATGTTGTTCTATGAGAGTAATACAAGTGGCGTTTATGATTTGTACTTGCCGGGAATGAAACCTTTTGAGGCGTACTGCTTGACAGACCCCGGAAACGGAACCGCCTGGACCATTATACAAAGGCGAAAAGATAATTCCACAGATTTCTATCTCAACTGGAATGAATATAAAAATGGTTTTGGTAATTTGGACACCAACTTCTTTTTGGGCTTAGATAAAATACACGCAATGACGCATGCCCAACCGCATGAGTTGTGGATCGAAATGGAAGACTTTGAAGGTGAGAAGCGATTTGCCAAGTACGCCAAATTTGCCATAGATGATGAGGATCAAAAATATAAACTTAGATTGAGTGCATTTATTGGGGATGTAAAAGATTCATTAGCAATTCATAATGACGACAAATTCTCAACGAAAGATATGGACAATGACTTAACTGATAAGGGTAATTGCGCAATTTGGTATACAGGTGCATGGTGGTACAATCACTGTCATGACAGGTAAGCATTACGTCCATGATAATATAAATTATAATCATAATAATATAAATTATTTTATAGTAATTTAAATGGTCTGTACCTAAATGGAAATACAAGTGAAACCGATAAAGGTAAAGGAATTGTATGGAGTGGGTGGCATGGTAACAGATATTCAATGAAATACGTTCACATGGCTATACGCCCAAGAAATTAATATTTTTTTGTGATTTTGAATTATTATTGGTTTTATTGGTTTTAATTATAATTTATTTATTATGAATATTTATTGGTTTTATTTATAATTTATTTGTGAATCTCCAAATATTTCCAGGTCAATAAAAATTTTAAAAATCTATCCCTATCCCTCTCATTCAGGCCATTTGAACCATTGAGTACCTTTCAGGAAGCTAAGTAGATATCGGTATCTGAATATTAGTCAAGTCTTTAAGGTCATCGAAGACAAAATTGCCCAGATGTTTCTTTCGTACGTGAATCAGAGCTGGGTATTCGCATAGAAGACGAGTTACAAAAAAAGGAGGTAACTAATGGAAATTCGTGGCATTCAACTTAAAGTAAGTACTGAAATCGTTTTACTTGTTATTGCTAACGTATAACAGGAATGGAAAGACCATGGAGCGTCAATAAAATTTGAAACGCATAATTTATGTTTTTGTTTATTTTAATATTAGGTACAGAATAAAATATATGATTAACGTATTGATAAAAAAAGCAAAAATTTATTCATAAAAATGACAATAACACTATCCCTGCTCCAAATTAAAAAGAAAAATGCAAAGGTCTAAGTGATTTGCTCAGTTACATTCGAAAGGGTCTAAGTTCCTTTACATACATATCTACATTCAAAAACCACTAAATGGATTTTGTAACAATATTTCAAAGGAAGTTAAGCCTCTAATTTGTTGAAAAGTGATGTTCTTGCGGGCGCACAGTGCTTCGTGAATGAACAAAAATCAAAAAAAGTTATGTCTTCGATCATTAAAATTTTGATGTCATTTTAAAGGTAATAGAATATGTATAACGAACCCAAAATATTCTTTACAGCGGTTGTGTTTGGAAGGAGTTAAGGCTTGCCAAAGTCGAACAATTTAAGAAGCAAATATTGAAATAAGATATTGAAATTTTTATGACTCTTGCATAAAAATTGCTTAAAAATCATGTATCAATGACAGCGCTTTCACTTTTTTTATAAGAGGAATAATATTACCTACTTCACAACATATAATTTTTTTTTTTTTTTTAACAGAACATTTTTTTTTTTTGGAAATTTTTTTTAAATTAAATTTTTTTCAGAGAAAAACTTATAAAATCGTTAAGTTCAGTAAATAATATAAAACATTAGGCCGCAAAAGGCTGTAGTCTCGTGCCTTTTTTTGTTAATAATAATCTTTACTTTTTTAAATGGTGGTAAAAAATTCACCAACTTCGTCCAACTTTAGGAGAAAATCACTATTTACTAATACTCTTAAATACAAAAAAAAAAAAAAAAAAAAAAATTTAAAGAAATTTATTAAACTATTTCAACTTCTCAAAGTAATTTTTTTTGTACCATAATTTTCATGGCTCGGTCTTCAAAATATTCTAACGCATAAATTTTAACCTATTAGTGACAAACCTCAAGTAAATATGTTGAAAATACATTGAATTTAAATTTCTCCGTGTTTTAGGAGTCTCCTAATACCCATGTTTGGTATACAAATCACATATATATTCGTACTATTGGCGTACAAATGTGTTCCAAAAAAGTAGTTCTTGAAATTAAAAGAAAAAAACAGAAGTTTTAGAAGGAAGCGGAGTGACTAGCTTAGCAAAACAATATAATGTTGTCAAGTGCATAAATAGGCTTAAATTATGTTTTTAAGGAATCTCTATTCCTTGAATTTTGGCGTTCGCAAACGTGAACACCCTTGGTTTTAATTAATCGAGAACCCACTGCATTTTTGAAACAGTTACTTTGGGCTTTTATGTCAATATTAAAATTGGTATTAATATTTTGCAAAGCTGACTGTTTTATAAAAATATACTCAATTAGAAAATCTATTTTATTATATATATCTATGATAAAAGTAGGCACGTTTTAAGAAGGTGAGTTAGCGTTGCATTTTAAATATGGTTCTATCCGAAACCGAAAGAAATGGTGGAACATAGATTTTTAATTGGCAATATTTAAAAAATAATTGCGCTGATATTTTAATTTGATTAATTTTAATTAGAAGCGTCTGCAAAAAAAATTTATCTGAAAACCGAAACCGGTATCAAAAAACCGATTTCAAAATCATCATACTACAACCCTTTAGCAAATGGTATTTTTATTTTTAGTTAGGCGAGTCCACAAAATTGAAGCAATAATTTATATAGTATCTTAAAAGGTAAAAAATAATCGGATAAGAACCGGTTTCATAAAAGGGTAACCGGTACCAAAAAAAAAAACGATTTCATTTTTGAAATCATTATGCCATAATCCTTTGTGAAATTAAGTTTCATTAAATTCAAATAACTCCTTCTATTTTTACCCAACTTTTATGAGGGGACGGAGCACTTTGGGGCGTATGGAACCATCTGTTTCATGTAGTTGAGTTTTTTTTAGTTATGTGATTCTTAACTGGTAATGTAAGAAGAACCATGACATTCAACGGGTCTAGCGTGTTTCGTTTTTTGAACATAAAAATTCTGCGTTGATGCTGATGATCATCACTGCTTAAAATTCGACTGAAAATCCAACAATGAAAAATTCTTTAACTGCTAAACCAAGCGTGGTAGCTGAAATCATTTTTCTTTTTTGGACTTCTACCCAGACTGAACTAGACTTTTTTACAATTCGGAAAAAATTTTCCGTCACCTGTTAGACAGAGTGCCAAGAGAAACCTTTCCAGTCTTATTGATGATATTATTGCTAATTTTTTATGAAAATCTCATACCCTTGGTCTCCTCTCACTCATTATCTAGCATTTACTTTTTTAGGAAATTTAATCACTCCGATCGTTTGGTTGGATAAGGAAAAAATTGTAAATAATATGACTTCAAATTTCGCATATTATTACTCTTAAATAAGATTTGTATGATTCAATACTTTGATTTTTATTTTTTTATTTTTTTTTTTGCATTTTAAGCAGCTTTTAAAATCAGACTCAGTGAAAAAAATTCCAAACAGAAAAACATGAAATGTAAAATTGCTCATTAGCAGTTACTCTTTCCGAATACAAAGTCGGGTAAAAATTTTTTGACTACGGATGATTCTAAGTAAATTTTCTCAAGAAACCGTTTAAGTTTTCAAGTCTTGCTTGCTTTCAAGTCGACTTTCGAACTGTAAAACAAGTCGAGGAACCCAGCAAAGACAAGAAAAGTACAGTTAGGGTAATGGGGGGGTTGTTGAGTCCGAATCCGTGGTCTGTTTTTTATGAAAAGAAATGAGTTTTTTTTTATGAAATCGTAAATGAATATAGCAATCAATATTTATTTTTGAAAATATAAATGCTCGAAATTGATTTTAGACATATGATTTCTTGAGCAAATTTACTTGGAATCAATTGTAGATTATTTTTATCTATTAGCTTTGGCAAAGTTTTTTTCGCTCGGACAATTTCACCCGCCCTAATGCACACTTGTATTTATATGATTTTACTCATACGCTCAGCGTTTCAATTTGCATATAAAAAAAAAAATAAGTAGATATATGTATTGATAAATTCTCTAAACTGTTCACACCCGTTTATTTACCATAGAGCACATCAATTATTTTCTCATTGAACACGACCATAAGTACAACAACAATGGAAATTGATATTTTTAATCTTACCATCATGAATTCGCTAACATGCATTGGAAAATTTCCAATCAAATTATTTTGATAAAGAAATATTTGCATAAAGCAACTGGTTTGACTATTTTTTCTTTACCTCCTTCGTTTTCGTCTATATATATGTATTAGCATACCACAAAATTTACATTCCTACATATTCTGTTTTTCTTTTCTTTTTCTATTGTGCATATAGATTATTTCTGTTTTCCGAATCATCCAACTGTACATTATTTCACAACAAGCAAAAAAAAAAAGAAGCATAATAGTAAATTTTGCCGGTTTCTTGTAGAAAGCTCGTGTCACACACTTGAAGCATACAAACACAACCATACATAAGTATGTATGTATGTGCCGGCTACACACAAACATAGACATTTCTACTGCAACCAAAACAAAACTACTTCGACACATGCTTTCAAGAGATTTTAATACTTTCAAACTCTCAAATACAGGATAAGCATCGAGCACATACACACACTCGTACAAATGTAGACATACATCGAAGTATGTGCTTGTATAGTAGGCATAAGCAGAAGGGCAGGCAAAAGCGATACTCCAAAAGCGGCATAAATAAAATCGATTATACATGAAATATCCTATTCAGATATTTTTCTATTTTTCTGCATGAATTGTTTGCCTCATACATACTCACACAGCCATATACATGAGTATGCAAGTGTGTATGTGTATGTGTGTATGTGTTTGTACTGCATTGTCGCTGTCTTTGTGGCTTCGTTGCAATAATGTGCGGAATGTATGTATACGTTACACTTTTAAAACTCTCTTTGTTGACAGCATATGCAATAAATTCTTTTATTCAGCAGATTTTTTCTTTCTTTTTTTTGTTATTGTAAATTGCGTTGCCCATGTGAATTCAAATATCAACAAAAAAAGGAAAAAAAATATGCATATATATGGATATTTTGATATAATCTTAAATGGCATTTAAGCTGAAATGTTAAAGTGAATTAAATTGGTCTAAAGCTTATTACAAATACTTATTATATTTTTGTCAACGATGCTAATATACACCATAACTGTCAGTGATATTGAGTTTGCTTGCTTTTTTGTAGGAAATTAATCTTATTTGCTATTTTATTATCAATTTCATAGACATGTACCAAAGTAAGACAAGAAAATATGCAAAAACTACAGAGCCATCAGTATTCTTAATGCCGCATACAATATTTTTTCCTCTATCCCATGTGAACGGAAACCAAGGGTGTTTATAGAGGGGGTGTGAGGGTTCAAACCTCTCCCCCCGATGCTCCATAGTAATTTGATCCCATACAACGACGGGACAAAATTAGAAGGAGCGCTCCTGATTTTGATGAAATTTCGTGAATTTCTACATTTTGGGTCGCTAAACTCAAATCTGAAGTCAGTTTTTTTGGTTCGCTAACTAAGATTAAAGTTAAAATTTTCATCATATTTGACAAGCAATAGAAGAATGGGCAGTTTGATCTTTAAGAAATTTATTTTATTTAGTTTATTGACATTAGACTTCTTAGAAAGTTGAAGAATTTTTATTAGAATCCTTTAATGTTGGAATAAAAGTTATATTAATGAATGCAACTTTTAAATTTTAACAGTTTTCTTAATTTTTCAGCATGATTGCTTATTTTAGGGTTAAAAAAAAAGTTTGATTGATTCTAATTTTTATGTGAAAAAATCGTATTCAAACCTATTTTCAAATTGAATTATTTCCTAAGAGCGAAAGAAAGCGAAGTGTGTTTTTGTGTATATTAATGTACGTAAATCAAGCGCGTCGAACTTCCTGGTAATGCAAAAATTTCAAATAATATTGCGAAAAATTTACCTCTTCATCTCCTTTCAAATAAGTATTTTTAATTTTTATTGCTAAATTTTTAAACTTTTTAAACTCAGTCCTAGCACAAAAATTTCAAATAAAAAATTCTTAACTTTACCAACGTAGAAAAATTGTGAATGTGGGATTGCTCAACAGAACTTCTTTTTTAGAATCGGAAGTAAAAGCTTGAGTCAAAACAATATGTCGTGGTTAAAAAAATTTTTTCATGTAGAGTTATAAATGTTCCGGTTTCGTTTATTATGGATATCATCTTAACTTAAAGAAGGACTATAGTTTCATCAATTTATTAATGAATCTGGCAGGTAAATTAAATGATGGCTGACTTTTGAAACTTAAAAAAAAAAAAAAAATAGCCAGATAAATTGGATTTAAATTGGTTCTATAAATAAAACCCCCCAAAGATTGTATTGAATTTTTTATGTTTAAAAATCAGTTTTATAAAAATTATTTATGAATATTTCCTCCGCATATTGACATGATTAGTGAACTAGGGATTCAGAATTGGAAAACCAAGACAGCAGATGAAAACGTATGGAGTCAGATATTGAAAAAGTCTCAAACTCGCATGGAACTACTGTAATGACAACTAAAATAAAAAAAAGAAAGTACCGAAATAAATGAAAAAATTGGTTTGATTCATATCAGTGATAAATTAAACGAAATCATGTGTTAGTTACATATAAAAATATATATTTTAAGTGACCTGCGAATACTCTATGGACAGTTTAAAGTTCAATTATAAGACATCATAAAACAATAGACAGGATTTTGGCTGACTTTGAGTATATGCCGTCAACACTCATACAAAGCTGGAAAATTAACTAAAATGAGAGAACCGTAGATAAATCAAAGTCGCTTTACTTAGGTGAAGTAAGTCCAATTAATTTAATCTGGTTAGATTTTATGCTACAGTAAAAGAATGCTAATCTACAAAATGGGATTTATAGATTAAAAGGAAGGGCTATTTGAAGATGCCCACAAAAGGGGAGTGTTATCAGTCATGCTTTGAAACATAACTGTTTACATTCTTCTTCAGACATTTGACTCCAAAGAGCAGGCTATATACTCATTATGGGGAGTGGGAAGTTCTGGGAAATTATGAGAGAAGTGGTGTCGAGCTTATAATAAACGTTAATCAAATTGACTCATCTTTCTTTACTAGAAATAGGGAAGCAAAACTACTTTTAATTTTTTAGATCTGAGATCTTTTTCTTCATAAGAGTTTTCGTGGATGGCAAATAGCCATTGACAACAAAACACAAAAAGGATTATATTTCAGTCTAAAAAGAGTATGATCTTTAAATGGAGTATGACGTAAAATAAAGCGCCTTCTCTATTGATGTATGCTACTGCAGTCTAGTGGAAGAATGTTACCCAAATGATGTCTGAAGAAGAAATTGTTTGCCCTAAATTTCGCCCACAATAAAATGGCTTAGTATCAAACCACACCAAAAAACCGTTACTTTACTGCACATAGTAACCGCAACGATGGCGTTACGCTATATAAAAGGGTTCTTCACAAATGGAATGAAAAGCAGCAAAAAAAAAAACCGGTTCTTTCTTCCTTTCGCTAAACAATACTTATCGGAAGTAGTTGATACTTAAATTACAACATTGAAAGCCAGCATTGTGGATAAATTCGAAAGAGTATGTCTAAAAAGAAGATAATACTACAGTATTGATACTCTAAACAGGTGTTACTTCACGCTTGACTCGCATAAATTTCGATGCTACATATGTAGTAGGAGTGACCGGCGAAAAGCTCTTTGCAGTTATCTTTGAATGAATGGTAGGGATCTCAATTTTTTGGACGGGCTTAACTTAAATTAAATTAAAAGCTTGAACTACGAATATACGACTCGTTGTTTGTAAGGTACCTGCAAACCACTGAGCATACTCCAGCTATAAAGTTTACGCCATAACAGTGACTGAAATGCTATTTGTACCACTCAAAAATTTTATTACTCCTGGAGAAAATTCCTTGCATTCAATTAATTTAATAAAATATAATTGTTTTTTCAATTCCATTACCGAGGAATTTGTAAATTTGAATTACAATTCCTCGTAAGAGAAATGTATTTTTTTTCTCTCAATTTTATTATTTAGCAATTAAAAACCAAAAACTTCAATCGCAAATTTCCTGGAATAGTAATTGTAATGGAATTGAATTTACCCAGCTTTGGACACCAAACCACTTGCTCTTGTTGGGCCGGTAATCGCAGACCTCGCAGAATATAAATTACCTAGGAAGGACTTTTCACTTTCTCTGTAAAAAGTAGAACCACTCAAAATAAAGTGCAATGTAAAATTGATATTTTTGTAATGTTATTTTCAATTTAAAAACAAAAATGTTAGTTTTACAGCAAAAAATTTCAGATTGATCTGTTTTGTGTTGTATTAACATTAAAACTATCATATTGATTTTAACTCGTTTTACATTGTAATGTCAAATTATAATGTTAAAATTACATTAAAAATGTTCCCATTACTTAATACGTTTTTCATGTAAAATTGATATTATTCTGTGTAAATTTAACATTCAAAATGTAAACAGGCTAGTATAGCATTCAAAATTAAGACTGGTAATACTTTTTGAATAAGTATAACATAAAATTTTAAACTGACAACACTTTTTAATTGTGAAATAGTTTTGCGTTTCGTCAGGTGAGAGTGAACGTATCCATTTATTTGCAGTCACAATAATAGCTTAAATAAAAACAGTGTGAAAAAAAAATTTGTAAAAAAAAAATTTGTCGAAAAGTGTTCAAATAATAATAAAAGAGAATATATTTACGTTTTTATATATTTTTATTAATAATTGCGTTTTATTGTACATTTTAAGTTTTCAATTCTACGTTAAATTTACATCAAATTAACATTTTGCAACATCAGTTATACATTGTTGTCATGTCAATTCAACATTATTATCATATCAATATTACATTAAAATAATGTATTTCTTTTACATTTTTAATGTTAAAATTGCATTGTTTTTGCATCATTTATACATTTTTCAGTAATGTTATAATTACATTTTGTAATGTCAATTTTGATATTTTTTAATGTTGGCTGAATATTGTAAACAAAAAATGTTATTTTTACAGCTGTTTCACGTACTTTTTTTTTTTAGTGTAGAATTAGAGTATAACTAAGATTAAGGTAGAAGATTATTTATACGATTCACTGTGATTTTGGAAAATCAACTGAAATCTACATATGTATGTAGATATTTATCAGAATTTAAGAAACGATTCAACAAAACCTTCAAATAAAAATTAATGTTTAATTGCTCTAGTATTTATGCATTCACATTTTAAAGTTTTCAATCGATGAAATTCTAATCGAGCAGAAATTTTAATCGCAAACTGTCGAAATAAAGAATTTGCAACATTGTTAAAAAAATATTAATTCATACACATATAAAAGACTAAAGACAAAATGTGCATATATGTACATACATACATATGTATATATTGAGCAGTAGCCTGGCAACTATGATTGCCGTGCACGACGAGAATGTTTATATTTATTTTATTATTTGCAATCTATAATAATGCTAACAATATGACAGTGATTGTCCTGCAATGTCGCGACTCATCCAGACAGACACACATAAACACACATACAAGTATACGGTGTGCCCATACCCCTGAAAGCTTGTTAGCTTTTATTGCATTGCTGCTGTTTCTGATTTTCAATAAGAATCGATAAAACGGATAGGATGGACATATACATAGCTAGACGAACAGATTTGCCAGGGATGAGTGAGAGAACATGAAATGGAATGGCATCCATACAATTCAATGCCATTACTACTTGCTTTTACTTCATCGTCTTCTTCAGCTTTTTGCTTTTGCTACATCGATATGGAGAAGCATTTTCTTTGAACTCAGTGAAGCACGACAAGTATTCCCTTTTTGTATTTTTTTTTTTTTTTTTGATGTCGTTTTTTTTTATGATGCTTTCTTTCATATATAGAAGCATATACCCGTATATACAATAGTTGTATATGTGTGTTATAGATACCTAAGTATTTTGGCTCAACAATCTTTTCAATCAATGTTTATTAATATGACAGCAGCTACGAAATTTTGTACTTGCTTCTTTGCCTCCTTTTCCAAAAAAGTACTTTACTACTGTTAAGGCTGTTGAAGCTGGTGACGATGATGATGATAACGATAATGATGAAGAAGTGAAAGGAAAGCATAAAAAATTTATATTTTTTTTGACTTATCAACGAGCATTCAAACAATAATGATAACAAGGAGTAGAACAATGAGCTGTGAATCAATAGAGGCCACATAAGACCGAATATTGAATGAGAAAGCTTCAGCCACATTACCACATTTTTTATGCGCATTAGTATATTCAAGGATAGGTATCACAAAGTAGCAGATAATAATGATAACTTGCGATTGAATGGAAATTTGATTTTCTTGAAGATTTGTTTCCATAAACCCAACTGTTAAATTTAATTTTAAAACTGCATGATTTTATATCCAGCCAGTGGTGGATTCAGAGGTAGGCTATGGACCCTCCCAAAAATATGAATGCTTATAAGCTTTTAATATATTTCCACTGCACCGCTGTTTATCACAAATACATAGTTGCTACATATAATTCGACTGCAAAAAGTCTGAAATATCAGGATCCGTTTATATATGCCCTACTTTTGTAAAAATTAATAATAATTTTGGCCTGAGTTTCGGTCTGCGAGGGAAACTGTAAAGCTGATGATCTTGCCAGACTTGGTACAACCCTCAGCAATTCATGCATCACTGGCAACGCGGGTATGCCCTTTGCCACATGCAAGCTTCTTATCAAAAACCACTACTCCCGTATTGCGGAAAGCAGATGGGAAATGGAACCAACCTGCTGCATTGCTAGGCAATTTCGGCCTAGGCCAAACCCAGAACGCACTAAAGCACTCATAAACCTGGACCGAGTCCACATAAGCAGGGTAATCTCTATTCTAACCGGGCACCGTCCTATCGGCAATCATGCCCGGAGATTAGGTCTTCCCTATAATGACTTTAGCCGAAGCTGCAGAAACGAAGAGGAAGAAGAAACAATCTTCCACCTTATAAGTAACTGCCCTGCTCTAGCGGCGCGCAGGCAAAAAACTCTGGGAGAACCTTTCTATAAAAGACTGACAAAACTCGCACCCTCTGAAATCAGAGACTTACTTCGCTTCATAGAAAGCACAAAATGGTTTGACTAGATGGGATTAAGAGGAAACTACTCGCCCCATAGGGTATCACAATGGACCAATAGGTCTCAGTGTGTTCATATTTCTATATGAACAGCCCCAACAACATAACCTAACCTTCGGTCTGCTTTTTGAACTGTTTTCGGTTCTGATTTTATGGTCTGATTTTAGTTTTATTTTAGATCTGGGTTTTAGTGTGAATTTTGGTTTAAGTTTCGGTCTGATTTTTAGTTTGAAATTTAGTTTGATTTTTAGACTAAATTTATGTTATATATATGGTCTAAGCTTGATCTGAGGTTTGGTGAGAATTTGGTCTGATTTTTCTAAGCTGTAAATCTTTTTTGCTTTGAGTTTTTTTTTTTGAATATTGGTTTGGGTTTTGATGGGGGCTTAATTCTGAAATTAGTTTAAATTATTGTCTGATTTTTTATTTGAGTTTTTGACAGAGCTTGGTCTGATACTTTTTGGATTTTAGTCTGATCAGAATTTAGTCTGATATTTTCTGAGTTTTGATATTTGTAGACTTTAAATTTTGTCTGAGTTTTTGTCAGAATTTGGTTCGATTCTTTTTGAATTTTAGTCTAATATTTATCTGAATTTCGGTCTGAGTTTTGGTCAGAATTTGTCGGAATTCTTTTTAATTTTGATTTGCTGTGGTCGGAACTTCATAGTTTAGGGTCTGAATATAGGTTGGATATTTGGGTTTGAGTTTTGGTTAGAATAAAGTTAGATTTTTTCTAAATTTTGATCTAATTGTTAGGCTGAAATTGAGCTGAGTTTTAGTATGAATTTGATTTGATCTTTAGTCTAATGTTTGGTTTGAATTTGATCTGAGTTTTGGTACTAGTTGGAGCCTTAAAGTTTTGTTCGATTATTGGTCTGAATTTTTTTTTGCTGATTTTTGAGCTGAGTTTTAGTCTGAAATTAATCTGATCTTCGGCCTGAATTTGGTTGGAATTTAGTCTGAGTTTTAATCTATATTGGTTTTGGTTTTTGATCGTAATTTGTACCGGTTTTTTTCTGTATTTAGTTTACTTTGGTCTTACTTTTGATATGAGTTTTAGTTTGAAGTTGTTTCAAATTTTTTTCAGATTTTATTTTGATTGCTTTTCTGGATTTTTTTGGTCTCATGTGAAGTCTGAGTTTCGATCTGAATATCGGTTCTTGTTTTGGTCTGAATTTTTGGCTGATATTTAGATTAAAAATGATCTAAACTTTGGTCTGTATTGCAATCTAGTTTATGTAAACTCTTGCCTGTGCTTAATATATTTCTTTAATGTAGGAAAATCAGCTCCCCCGAAGCCCAAATTGCATAATTTTTTTTCGTAGAAACTTACCATAAACATTCAATCTGGCTGAATGCTCTACATTGCCCATTGAATTGGTGGCAATGCATTTGTAGAGACCACCATCATCGGGTCGCACATGTGAGATATTCAAATGACTTATCACATCGCCAGACATATCGACAAATTGCCCAATTGCAAAACGATGATGCAACGATACATCCATGATTGGCTGAGAGTCGAGTAGCCAAGCAAACTGCAATGAATGTCAAAATAAAAAAAATAAAAAGTTTTATTAAAAAGAATAATGCAGACAAAAATAAAACGAAACAAAAATGCATTTATGCATAATCAGCAATATGTATACTAGACCGATATTGTTTATAAAAAAGAAAGAATAAAATAAAATGCAAACAACCACAACAACAACTTACTTGTGGTGGCGGTGAACCGCTAGCAGAGCACTTAAGCGATATTAATGGTCCCGGCCGTACATTCTGTTCAATGAATGTATAAATCAATTCGGGCACAGTATCTGCGGTTATATGTATACACAGAAGTTAAATTTTTATACAATAATAGTGTATTTTTAATATTTATTCCTTAATACTTTTTTTTTTTTTTTGATTGATTTATATTTTGGTTTTCTACTTACCGCCCAACTTGAGTTCTGCCATTGCCTGTGCACTTGCCTTGTGGTTCTCGACCAGACACTGATAGACGCCACGATCACGACGCCCAACATTTTGTACCATCAATGAGGCTTTCGTTAGTAAACGTATGCTGTAAAATGCAGAAAGAAAGTGAGTGAAAGTATGTATATTAGTATAGTAATATGATATTATTATTTTTATTATTATTTGAAAGAGGACGACTCGAAAGTCAGGCACTGCGACCTATAAGATTGTACCAAAGCCATAAGAAAGAAATAAAGGCAGAGAGAAAGAAAGATAGATAAGAAACATACCCAAGTCGAGAATAGAACTCAGGTCTCCAGAGATAAGAGTCTGGCACTCTGCCACTAGACCACAGTGGCGATGGTCGGACCTACGGTTTAACGCCGATTCCGAACGGCTGTGTGGCAATTTTTTATCAGCTCGGTGGTTTTGCCATTACCAACCAAGGTTTGTACTTGTACACATTCTTATAATTCTCATCCGCTTCATATCGATAGTGAATATAAGAAGTTCATGAGAATTAACCTCCAGAACAAGACTGGAATCGAACCCGCAACCTTCTGAATGAAAGTCTAGTGCACTATCCACTAGACAATCGAGGTCGTCTAGTAATATGATATACTCTACTAATATATTTTTATTATATGGTATAGTCTCTTGAAGCCGTCTGCCAAATTACTGTAAAAGATACTTTTCACCAAAATGTAAAAACTCTTTTCATTTTTCAAAATGGCGAAGAACAATATAACAATGCAGACGGTAGACTCTTTTAATGTAATGGTTGCATCAATAACTTTCGCAAGAGAATCCTTGAAAGTTTTAAGTCTCCTATCAGACCACTTTGTTCAAAACCACTGCTAACCGAATGTCAACTCTGAATGAAAGAGGTAGAAACTATGGAATATCCTTATGTTTTCTCTATATTACTATGCTGTATTGAAAGTTTTATTGCGAAAATTATTGAATTGAAAATCCCAACGGTGTTCACAGTTTATACATATGCGACCTGGAATGAAGAAAGGGAACTCGTGTGCGAAAAACAGGATTTCTAGTTAACAGCTGTAAAATACTTGGCATACTTTTCTACGTCAAAATCGACCAAAACCGGAAAATCGATTTTTTGTTACACTTTCCTCAGTCCAGTTCACATACACTGACTACACTGAATCATCCAACCGCTTAGGTATAGGGGTTTAGAAGAGGACCAAACATTATATACGCAAATATTAAATTTAATATGCTCAAGTAAATATATATATCTTTTTTTATCTGTATGTTCATGTGTTTGAGTTACATTTTGTTTGAATTAACCCACAGCAAGCAATATCCTTATGTTTGCTTATTACACATACACACACACAAACAGAAATGAGTAAAAGGACCGCATACACTCATATATTAGTAGAAGCTCATACATATACACAAATATTCCTTTCATACCATTCAACTGGAATACATACGTTATTTATTTGATTAGCATAAGCATAAAAATTTCTGCTTGATTTGTAATTCTGATACTAAATGAATTTTTTTCTTTTTTTTTTGCGTTCGGCCAACATCTGTTGAGCAAACATTGAGCTTGATATAACCCAATGTGTGTGTATGTGTGTGTGAGCATATATACTTTGTGTATGCATAAACAGTAACGGATCCAAGAGGGGAGTCGGGGACAGACGTCTCTAACTGATAGTATACATCCGCAGAGACGTCGTACATTGCACACCGAAGAAGTTGTTGTTGCTGTGAAGGGTAATATTGAGGAGGACTAGAATGAATCGATTCGCCATCGAGCACAACAAATTAGTATCTATTTACTTTTTGAAAGATTTTTTGAACGAATCTTGGTTTGTGTAAACCAAGAATTGAAGCCGCTTGACCATCGTGTACGTCGTACGTTCAGTGAATAGCCTGAAAATGAGATTGCCCTGATCTTTATTTTCCCCACAAAATTTCGTTCAGCGATGTGGCAAATTTTTGATACAGCAGAGTTGCCACATTTGGAGTGAAACAAATCCATAAGATATTATTGAGTTGCCTTAATAACCACAAAAACTGATTGTCTAGTGTGTTTTATAGGCTGGTGAAATCATTGGTTCATATTTATTCAAAAATAATGCCAGCGAGAACGTTACAGTCAGTGGAGAGCGCTGTAAATCCATGATTACTAACTTTTTCGTTCCCCAATTAATTGGCATTAATATGGAAGAACTTTGATTTCAACAAAACGGCATGTAATTTATTGAACAAAGCATTCGATGAGCGCTTAGTTTCGGATAATGGACCTGCAAATTGGCCTACAAGAATGAGTGATTTAACACCTTTTAATTATTTTCAGTGGGGACGCATAAAGTTGCCAGTCTACGACGATAGGGAGGAGACTATGAGTTTTTGCCGATATACGGCCCCAGCGCTCGAAAAAATGTTCGAAAATTGGACTCCCTGATTAAGCTTTATTCAAGCTTTCAGGGGCACCATACTTGTATGTCTGCAATCATACATAAAATTCAAATCAATCAATAGCATAAAATTATATTTCCAATAGAGCTAATAACCTGACCGTTACCACGATATTTACTTGTATATGCTTTAATTCAATTTAAAAAATACTCTTTTTAACTAAGCTTAGTACTAAGACTTTTAAGATCTTAGACCTAATAATAAAAAGGGCCTTAAAACTGTGTTGTCCTAAATAAACGAATATAGTTCTACCCAATCCAAAAGAAAGGCTTTTTGAATCTCCGCGAACCAGAGCAGAGAAAATTGCAACTGATATCTCCGTGCCATTTAATACCAAAAAAGGTTTCAGACAAGGTAATTCCATGTCATGCGACTTCTTGATTCATATGCGGTAGAAAATAATTCGAGCTCCCAATATCGATCACGGAAATAAGATCACTGACGAGCAATGGCAACATTCGTGTGGAATATACTTCGCCAGATCTATGGTTCAACATGTGAGGACAATGCATATCAAAAAAAATGGAACCATGAGCTGTATAAATTGTATGTCAGCACTGGGATAGTCAAACTCATGAAGCTACGCTGGGTGAATCATGTTGAACGAATGGAAGAAAACGCTCTTCCTAGGAAGATATTCTATATAACCCACGAACGGAAAAGGACGGCCTAATCTCCATTGGAGAAGTCAGGTTCAGAAGGACTTGACAGCAATTGGCTTTACCAATGGTGCAAGTGCGCTAATTGCAGAGGCGACTGTCAAAGATTTATTGAAAGGACACAAACCAATGAAATTTGCGGCAAAAAATAATTTATAGAAAAAATGGACGTAAGATTAAGGCTTGGATTAACTTTATTGTAGGCTAAAGTTGATCCACCAAAAATATCAAAACCATCAATTATCAACTTTCTTCATGCCAGATCAGTTCACGAGTTCAGAGGACGAGTTATACTAAGATGAAACTTTTTCTGAAGAAGAACTAATATATCGACAACCCTTGGATAAATTTGGGAGAAGGAGGAGGGGGGGGGGGAGAGGAAGAAAAGAGAAGTTTTGTGAAGAATCCTCCTCTCCCTTTTCGACACAAATAACTCTGCCATTATGATTGTTGCCGTTTAAAAAGTTTTTGAAGAAACGACAAAATTAAAAATTCTCCCCTTTTCGCAATCTCTGGATTCGCAAGTGTGTATAAGTATCAATATTGTATAGGTATGGACATACCCAGTTGCACAAATAGTGAGTACTCCTCAAAAGATTAAAAGATTTCGTTAATCCAAAAGTAGCAATAAACGAGCAACTCCAATACAGTAACAAAATGTCTGGATTTCACTAACATAATTTCAAAATTTTATTTGGTCTATTTTTAGAAATAATGATAAACAAAGACAGCCTGATTGAGTAGTTCAAATTTGTATATTTTACTCTCTCTTGCCTACTTAACTCTTTAGGGTTAGGTAGGGTAAAAATTGTCTCAAATTTTGTTTAGTTTTTTATGCATGGTGGGATATATTTTAACCCACCTCGAAAAGTTGAAATTACCTATAGTCATATAGTTTAATATTTCATTTACTGTTTCTCATTTAGTTGGCAATGCTATAAGCTTAGAGAGTTAAAAAAAAAAACAAAACAGTTCCAACACTGTTATATGGTTTTTGTAAGAGTAAAATGAACAAAATTCAATTCAATTCAATAGAAATGAATTTGCTTATTTAGATCTTTTGATAAGCGCGTTGCTTAACATTTACGATGCGGATTTTCGACCACAGGTTCGAGACTGGAAAAAAAACAACTCAAGAATGGATCAAGAAACAATAAAACGAGATATAGTAAATAAAAAAGTGTGAATGAACAAGTGAATGTTATATCACTATATCACTATACCTATAATTAAAAAAAAGAAATTTTTAATTTGTAGGATTTGAACTTAGGTCATAAATTTAAAAAAAGAAAAAAATTTTTTGGAAATTGAACCTTGGCCCACAAGTGCTTACTAGCGTTTTAGACAACTGCTCTATAGCGTCACGAATTTTGTCAGAAACTATTTTGGAGTTTTATTTTTATATGAGATACAAGTGAGCTCATGCTCGTAATCGTGTCCTCCTTTATAACTCCTTTTGGAGGATAAAAATAGTACTCCATACCCTAGGACATGCAATATTAAAAGGGAGTACAAAATGTAAAAGCTCTGGAGTAATAGGGAGTAATCGATTGTTCGCTTTAGAGCGCTCAATGATTATACGATCATCCAAAGTTCAACTGGGTACGTATTTAATATGCTTGTGTATGTGTTTGTGTGTGGGCATATGTGAATATTTTTGAAATTATGCTGATTTTGTATAATTTTCGGTAAATCATCATCGTCATCATCATTTGTTGAGTTTGCCAAAAAAAAAAACAAATATTTCCACATAAAGAGTTTATGCTGACATAAAAATATACATATGGGTGGTTCCATTTACAACTAAAATTTTAATTTCAACCAATTTTTCTTGCATTCTTGAGAAGAAATTATTCGACACGTATTTTTTTATTTCAATGTGATGTTTTTTATTTTCAAGTTACGATACTTTAAAGTCTTAGAGTTGTAAAAATAGAACGTTTTTCAGTCCCTAATTGCTCAAAAACTAAGCGTTGTAGGAAAAAATTTCCAACTAATAAAAGTTCGTATACCGCACAAATTTATCGAAAAAATATGAATATAAAATTGTTTTTGTTATTCAACATATGAATTCTGGAAATTTTATAAACAAATTGAATTTTTCCAAACTCAGACACTTTTTTTTTAAATTTGTTTAGTCTGCAAATATTTATTAATGTGTTAAAAAAATTGTGTAAAAATTTCAGAGTGGGATGAGATATAATTTTCGAGATATTCAAATAATAACAAAACAACTACTACTACAGTCGTCTGGCTTCGAGCGGCGCGCACATGAATCTAAATACGTTGAAGTGTATTTATTGCCATCTGACATGGAGCGACCCATATACATTACATAGATATTTATGTATGCATGTTTATAGTACCTAGAAAAATAAAGTAAAATCTGAAAGCGGAAACTAAATTATTCATTTATACATAATGAAACGTTCTGGATTCATTCCAATTTCATATGAATGTGGAGGGCCAGCGGTTTAAGCTGAGTCTGAATAAAACCCTTTTGTGATCAAATTCGTTTTGAAATTGACTGCCGAAAGATGAAACTTTTTACATTATCTGAGATACGAACTTACAAATCGAACAAAAACAAATTACGTTCTGCAATAAAAAAATAAAAAAAACTTATCCAATTAACTTTTAAATTTAAAAAATAAACATACTTTTAAATTATTTTAAGAAAATGGATCAGTAAAGTTCATGACCGCAACAAAAAATGTTAGCAAAAACACAACAAAAACCAAACATATCGATGTGCATCAATCAAAATCACATATTCCCAAAATAATAGAAACGAAAATTGAAATATTGAAATGACGAAAATGTGGCAATTGATGATAACTGCCAATAACAGCAACAACAACAAGAAAACAGCAAATTGAACAATAAATTGGAAAACAAACAAAAAATAAAATAAAATAAATTAACAAAAAGCAAAATCCGGAAAATAAAAATTCTTTATAAAATTTTCTATAAAAGATTTTTGTGAATCATTGTAAAATAAAACCAAAAAAAAATTAAAACAATTTGAAATAAAGATATTAATGATGTGAGTGCGGTGCCGTGCAGGTTCATTGTGCATGAACTATACACAATGAAGTCTACTTTTTTTTTTGTTGGTTTGCATTTTTTGTGGCCTCAACAAAAAACAAAATCTATTTTTCAATTGAACTATTTTTCGGTATCGTACTAAATGAAAATATATTAATGTGTGTGTGTGTGTGTGTGCACAGTGACTAACAAAAGTGTTTGTCTGCGTCGCAATATCAATATTTTAAAAATTATTTTTGTATAATATTTTTCCCTAGACAAAACAGCAGAGGTTTCCGTTTATAAAACCATCGGTAGAGCATGAGTTAGACCCCGAAGGCTCACTTTTGGATAGCGTTATTGGAAATTTTATATCAAATCTTATGGCTTGTTCATACGAAACTGAACTTCAACCAAATGCTGAATTTGTAAGTTTTGGTTTTACACGACCAAAATTTAAATTACGCAAAAAAAAAAAATTCGGGCAAAATATTGTGGGACTAACTCAATATTTATAAAAATCATGATTTTTCTAGATATTTTGATACAAAACTTAATAATTTTTAGATTTCTGGATAAAATATCCTAACGAAAGATTTTCCCACCCAAACGCAAGGAACCACGGTTTATTCTTAATTTGATGGGCCTTGAGGGGCTTTAATATAATAGTTTATACTTATAGATATTTTTGGCTGCTTTTTTTCGAGAAATCCCAGTAAAATCGCCTTTAAGAGGATTTTCAATGGTTAAAGAGTTCAACAAAAATATTTTATGAAAAGTTTCAATGGGGGTCACTAAAATACCCATATGGGTTAAAGTTAATGGGTTAAAATGTTCTAAGAAAAGATTCCCGTAAAATTTAACTATGAGTTCTCAAAGACAAGATTCATTCTAAGTGTAAAATTACACAATATTTTTCATGTTTTTTTATGCGATTTTGACCGAAATTTTAAAATTTCAACTCACTGTAAAATCGATACCGTCGTTAAACTTGCAAAACCCAGTGAGAGTTTTATTTTATGCTAGTATGGTAGTTGAATCGTGACTTGTGTAAACGTCGGCAACACATTACCGACTATATCCATATGCCAAAAGTTTACACACGTTCTATTTTAAACATTTTTTATTGAACACCAAGCAAAAAGTATTTAACGATTTACACAAAAGTTGTCTAAAATTGTAGCAGCTCTACTGCGTCTAAATTTTCAACTAAAGAAACTAAAATACAGAATATTCTTTGCCTCTATGTGCAAATGATAACAATAATGAGAATTGACATATTTCACAAATTTGTAAAGGTAGAAAAATAAACATTTTTATCGAATATTTCAGTTTTGCATAATTTTTTGTTTATAATTAGACAATTTTTGCTTTTTTGTGTAAAATAAGCAGAAAAGTCATTAATTTCAGACAACAACAATTTGCCATCATTTGAAAGCAATTCTCAATCAATAAATTTTCAACTAACATCGAAAAGATTTTTGGACGATCGCAATCAATATGTGATCAACGCGGTGATTGTCAGAAGAGTTACGCTAACAATATGCATAGATTTTAAATTTTACTCCCAAAGAACTCTTCGTAACGATAATTTTAAGATCGATTTTGCATTCCTTTGTTTCATTTTTCTAGATATATTTGCTCATATTTTATATTTGGAAGATGATTTGCAAGTAATTTTTCTGTATTATGGTTTATGGTGTTTGTTGTGTAATAAAACAGTGAAAAATTTTAACAAAATATATTTAATTGATTTAAAAACAACATATTTTTGTTGGCTCCACTAGGATTGGACTAAGAGTCTGTAGTACAAGTATTTTATTTTCTAACGTGATTACAACAAACGATTCTACTATTTACTTAAGTGGTGGGCGTAAATGGTTCTAATGCCAAAAACTTGGATTTTGCATTATACTAGGGAATATATACCTGGTAGGGCATTTTGGTGTTCTAGGACCCCCATAAGCAATGTTTTCTCCAAAAACATTACAATAGTTTTCTCAACGGTTTGTAGGAAAAGTGTTTAAACAAAAATTATTTATCTCTTTGTGCTTAATAACTTTGCTTCAGACATCAAATTTATATCTGTTCAGATAAACAAATTTCTTAATAGCTCCTGAAGACCCCGTTTTTCTGAGCTCAATCTCATATTGTGGAATAACTGTGAATGAGTACGCTGTCATGGTTAGAAACCCTAAATTACTATAAAAACGTTGGAAAATCTCCCGCATAAGACAAAAGTAGAAATTTTGTTTCGCTGTGTTGTTGCATAGGTTTTAATAAGCTATTAAAAATGTAATCTTCTAGGCGAGCCTTTCACGATTCGCCAAAAAATCGTTTGAGCGAATTTTCTATAATTCTCCTTGGTGATTCGTTCAACACTCATTTTGAAATGCCGCCAAAGATTTTTCTTTGCGAATGACACATTTCTCTCAAAGGATTTAACATCCGCGATCAAACAGCAATATCGCCGGCTAAATTAGCGGTTTTTTTTTTTGCGAATAAAGGATCTCCCTGGCTCAAAAATGCTAGCCGGGTTAGAGTGTGTGTATGTATACATTTGTATATATGATAGTTCATAGTACTTACTTATCTCTGCCTGTGGTAAGCGCATTATTCTCCTGCAGCGGTTTGCCATTGTGTAACCATTCGATGCCATCGATTGCTGAACCCGTTGTTGAACAATTGAAAATTGCCGTTCCGCCCGAATTGACAATTTGAACTTGCGGCAGAATATGCACTGATACATATGAATTTACGTTCAAACGAATTTCGATACGTTGCTCACCAAATTGATTTGATGCTTGGCAAATCTATTGCGGATAAAGATAAAAATCAATAAAATAAAATATTAAATTCTAAAACATTTAGAAGATTATTGTATAAACTTTCAATTTGTATTTTCATTGTGCTAAAGTCATAAAGTTGTGCATAATTTTTGTATAAATGTATATGTATGTTTATAACTAAGTCTGTGTTGTCTCTCTTTATAAAACGGTAATGATATTCATAACTTTATTATGCAAATGTAACCTTGATACAAGCAGAGCAGCGCTTTAGAATGAGAGAGAGAGAGAGAAAGGTAGAGAGAGAGAGGGTAAGGAACAAGTACGACAACGTGTAAGCAAATGTGTGTTTAGCGTAAGTAAGTAAATAATTTAACATATCCGCTTCCGCCTGCTGTTCGCTCAATCTATTCCCTCTCCCACCTGCCGCTCTGTCAGGCTCTTTTTTATGAATGAATATTATTTTGCATTTTACTTACCCATTTACCCGCATCACGTTCATCAGCATTTTTGATGAGCAACAATGTTCGCGACAATATCACACGCTGTGACGATGGAATTGGATATAAAGCTGATGAATCCGAAACACGATACCACCTGTAAAAATACACAAAACGACACGGAAAACGTAATGAAAAAGCGAAATAAACAATTTAAAGTGAGTACAATCACATTTGCATGTGTATGTGTATATTATACATGTGTTTGAATGTTGTATGTATTATGCACATGTAGTCATAATAATAAAATTTAAATGTATGCACATTTATTTTGTTTTCATACATAATATGTACATATTTTCTTCAATGTTAAGTGATTTATGTTTCAACATTTTAACACAAATTTTTAAATAAATTTGTCTTTCAAATTAATTGCTCCTTTGAAGAAATATGTATATATTTCAATTTATTAACCTTTACGTATTATAAACAATAATAACACTAGTCAACACAATTTTTTTTTTTTTTTTTGGATATTTTTACAGAAAGTATTATAGGTCAAACTCATGGACTTTTCTAATACTGATGCTTTGTCATCCATATGTTTCTTATCTGAAATAACCCTAGTTAATACTTTTTTGAATTTTGAACTGAATATATTCCTAAATTTGGACCAGTCTGTCTTTAACTTACGTAAAGGAATTGTATGTTTTTTCTAAAATTCAAATCAAAAAAAAATTTATAACAGAGGTCCGAAAGAGATTCCTTGCCAGAGACTCTCCAGATTGTATGACGTAGTGCTCAAAAATGCAACCGATTAGCTGACTTATGATATATTACGGCCTCGATGATCCAATTTATTATTATTTGATGAATATTACGAAAGCCATGCACTGTGACCTATATTGCACCAAAGCCCCAAGTTATGAAAGAAAAAACGGAAGAAAAAAAGATAGATAAGAAACCATACCCTAGCCGGAAACCGAGCCCGAGACTCTGGCACGCTGCCACCAGACAAGATAGACGATGGTTGGAGCTACATTTTAAAGCCCTTTCCGAATGGCTGTGTGGCAATTTGTTATCACTTGGTGGTTTTGCCGTTGCCAAAAAAAGAAGTGAACCTGTACACTTTCTTATAATTCGCATTCACTTCACATCGATAGTGAATTTAAAAAGGCTATGAGAATTAACCACCAGAATAAAACGGAAATCGAATCCACAGCGTCCTGGGCAATCTATTTACTAGGCCATCGGGGTCGTTCTGATCCAATTGTTAATTCGAAAATTTCCGATGATTACTGTGAGCAAATCAAGCAGTTTTGCCGCAACCAGCTCAAACATACTTAAATACACGGCAATTATAAGGAACTATTGAAGCTCATGACAATGTTCTTTGGTGATGACAGCAGTGCTTTTCGAACATGTGATGGAACATCTCACGCTAGGTTCTTCTCGAGGTTAGGTTTTTGTCTGAAAATTCTTCTGTTTCGTGCTCAATCTAATTTGACTGCGAGAGCGCTCAATTATATTTGAAATATGTCAATTTTTGTCACTAAACTAGTACGAATACACGATTCTATTGAATGCTCCAATCACGATTTTAACTTTTTGTGTGCCGCTTTCGAGTTTTCCGAAATTGATAAAATTGGGTCTGACGCTGTAATTGGAAAGTTGAAGAATTACTTGAATCACTTTGACTCCAGAAACAGTGGGGCTCCAAATGTACAAAAGCTATTGAAATACGATTTATCTGATTTCGTTTCGTACAACACGAAAATTCTCTTTTCCAATTCGGAACTTCAAACTGAATTTTTCGTGCCCGACCTATCTGCATAGAAAGTCAATGAAATATATCAAACTACTTCGGAGTTCTTTCTTTGTCAATAACGTGAGCGTTGCTCTATTTGTGTTCAACAATTATTAAACTTTGTCATCATTCCAACAACTATTCATTAGTAACATAATTTTTAACACAAGAAATTTCATCGAAAAGTTTTTTCACTATAAATAAACTCCCAATTTCGTTCTGTTGGTATTGAAATTCACATATCTTTCTACATTGGATTAATCGTAAATTCCATTCAAATTAATCCACTTAAATTCATTCATTGCTTCAAAGCACTACCCCACGGATTACAGAATTTCTATAAGATTGATAAAAATTATGAACAAATGTTTAAAAAAATTGTGTATTTTCGAAATTTTCTAAATGCTTTATTAGTACAAAATTTAGCGGTTTAAAATTAAAATGTAGGGCAATAGAAGATTTTTTTTTTAATTTCAGAGAACGGCACCTTAAAATAGCGAACAATTCTGTGAAATAGAAGACAGATGGTTGCCGTTCTTATCAAGGCCGTATTTAGGGGGGGAGGGTTTTGGGGGTTCTGACCTCAGATTCGTGTTCAACGTGAAAAATTCTTTCGCAAAAACTCCATCTTATTAGCAAAACCCATCTTAAAATTAATTTTTTAACGCATTATTGATCAGAGCACCACGACTAGCAAAATCTCTTTCAATGCTGTGACTTCACGAATTTAGGGAATATAAGCCAACCGCATCCGGGTTCCTTATCATTGATAATGGCTCAAATTCCCAATGATGATCATTTGAAAAAAATGAGCCACTACTATTTTTAGTAAATTTTTTGAGGTTGGGTACATCATCAGAAGTGGGAAGTTAATGAGTTAATGAAATTATGTCCCTCACGATAAAAAAAAAAATGCACTAGAATGCACATTGAATAATATTTATTTGAAAAAATTTTATTTGATTATTCTGGGAATTTTTTGTCACTTTTGGCCATTTTTTTGAGGTTAAGATTAAAAAAAATCGGCAAATTTTTCCTAAAATTTTAATTTTATAGGGTCCATCAAATGTATCATCGATTTAATTTATTGTATTTAAAAATCAGTTTGATAAAAATTATTTATGAATATTTTCTTCGAATGAAAACCCCCCTCCCCCCCCCGAAAAAAATTTCTGGCTACGGCCCTGGTTCTTATAATGCAAAATTTGTGGCATTTTATTCATCAAAATTTCTTGTAGTCCAAACTTTTTATGGAAATTAAGACAATTGAAGAGATAAAAATGAGATTATATTTAAATTTCATTGCCAATCACCTAACTGTCTGAACTTATCACAGCTAGAGTTATATCTGTTCCTGGAATTTATCAATTTTATAACTGAAAGTCAGTTCCAGTAACTAACCATATTTTTTTTACTAGAACCTTTAAAATCAAAAACATTTCTAAACACATGCCAAGTTGTTGTTCCACGAAATTGTATGCTATTCAAAGACTTAGAAATATTTTAACCGTAGACTGGTTTGCAATATACAGTTACCCACAAAATCGATCATGCTAAGCAACTTTTTTGGGACACGATAAATAGCCAATAATGGTGTAGAATCTAAAAGTATTAGCATAATTAAATGTCCAAACTTATCCAGATGAACAAAAATGGAAACAAAAGAGTCTTGAAAATCCCGAAATTGTTTTTTTTTTAATTTTTTCGCCGAATTTTTTTTTTCAAATTCTTTTGTATATTCTATCAGTTGGTTCCATTGATTTCCACACCCTTCATAATATTTTGCTTTCCGTTTTCATATGAAACGATTTTCATTCCATTCTTTCTTGCTGACATTGTTTATCGTCCCGGTGACACCAAATTCATTTCCCATTTCATTTACTTCCTTTGCCCTCACGAACTTTCGATTTAGTTAACTGATGCGGTAGCCGATCTTCACTATACTAAAAAAAAGTTTTCGTTATATATCTCAAATACAGATTTAGGCTTTTGTTTGTAACATTAAAATAGGATATATAGGATATTGAATGATTAAGAACTATCACTAAGATCACTGATGAGGAATCGTAGCGGATTCCGAAACGGCCGTCTGATTTGCCCGTCTCTGTGTACACTGTTGTTGTGATGACTACACATATACGTTCTTTAAGCCTGATACACATTATTAAATGAAGCACATACATGGAGCAGTAGTCAAGACTTTGAAAAAATTAACTACTAGATTTAATTTTCATAGTCTACAAAAAAAAAAAAAACATAATAAATTAAAATATATGTTAGTGTAAAACTTGGTGGAAGCAAAAACTTTTTAAAAAGTAAGGTAACAGAACAGGTTTGGTGGACATCTCTGGAAAAGGATGTTCACTGCGGGCATTTGGCCAAGGTGCAGAGAATGGCGTGTCTACTGGCAACAGGGGCACTCAGGACTACACCTTCCAAAGCCTTAGAAATCATGCTTCACCTGCTTCCAATGGATCTCGCGGGAAAATATACAGCAAAAACTGCGGTCATAAGATTAAACATAGTCTCACCATGGACCATCTCTAGCTACGGACATTCTAGTATACTAAAAGATACGAGTAGCTCAATTCTCAAAAATATCGACTACACTCTTGCTAAGCCCTCCTTTGATAATAAATTTATCACGCATATTCCCACCAGACAGGAATGGGCGGAGGGGTCAATTCAGATTGGTGAATTCATTCAGTTCTATAGGAATGGCTCCAAACTGGACGGTAGAGTGGGAGGAGGTATCTTTGAAAACAGTCTGGACATTCAAAAATCTTTTCGCCTTCCGGACCAGTGCAGCGTGTTTCAAGCAGAGGTAACGGCGATTAAAGAAGTAGCTGACTGGCTGAAGTGTAGTAAATTATCACCATGTGATATTTACATTTTCACGGATAGCCAAGCGGCCATTAAATCACTTAATAGTGTAATTACTACCTCCAAGGTAGTCTCCAAATGCCGACTATCTCTAAACAAAATATCTGAGTATTTCAAGATACACCTGTATTGGGTACCAGGTCATAGTGACATTTCGGGTAATGGTAAAGCCGACGAGCTGGCAAGGCTAGGCACAACATTCCCTACTCCTCGCGTAGACCCAGGTATGCCTATGGCAACCTGCAAACTGAGCATATATAGCCAAATGATTGACATAGCTAACAAAAGGTGGAAAGGAACGTACACGTGCTCACACACAAAACTAATTTGGCCCTCCTACAACCCAGAAAGGTCAAATTCTCTAGCTTCGCTTAATAGACCTTCTATTAGCAACACTGTGGCGATAATCACTGGACATTGTCTAATTGGCAGACATGCCAGCAGATTGGGGCTGCCATCTTATGACTTCTGCAGAGGCTGCCTAGACGAGGAAGAGGAAGAAACTACTCTCCACTTTCTCTGTAACTGTCCAGCGCTTGCTACATGTAGACTAAAATCTTTAGGTCAACCCTTTTACAGCAATCTTGCTGACCTCGAATCTGCTGACATCAGAGAGTTAGATAGGTTTATTAAAACCACAAAATGGTTCAACTCTACGTAAGTTATCTAGCTTACTGTGTTTGAATCTGCTGGCTGGCATCAGGGATTCTACAGTTCAGAGAACCACAAAGTTGATTGTAAGATTAGAGAATTGTGAATAAGCCACGTGGTATTACAATGGGCCTTATATGGCCTAAGTAGGTCCTATTATTATAGGACAACCACTCTAACCTAATCTAACCTAACCTAAGGTAATAACAGATTTGATGTTTTGCTTTAGGTTGTGACTTTCGTTTAAGATAAAGAATCTATGTACACGTACAGAGTGATTCGGTTTCAATGTATGTAGGAAAGGAATCAAAGTGGAGTCCAGTAAACATATAAAAAAGGAAGGCCATTTCCCAATCTTTTAACTATAGCATCTAAAGTTGAATATACTTAAATGTATAAGAATTTTTTTTTTTTTTGCAGTGACTATCGAAACCAAATCGCCAAAATAAAATAAAATAAAAACAAGTTTATGTAATTTAATGAAAAAGAAAGTAAAACCTATTCGGAACGATTTATGTATAACAAACACATTTGCGCGTGCTTTCCAGGAATACAGCTGAAAACTAAGTAAATTCTAATAAGAACAAGAAAAAGTATAACCACAACAATAAATAAAAGCTCTTGTTGAGTATGTGTATATGTCGAAATCAATAAATGCTATTTAAGCATAATCTGCCAGAGATTTGTGGAATGTTTTTATATTGTATATACATTCGATTATTCAGAGTTTTGTTTGCTACGGAATTTTCATTCATAGCACGCTCACACATAAATTTATGTAAAGCAACAAACAACAAAAAGTACACCAATAAAAAAAACCAAAAGGAGCACATGTTTTCGCATATTCGCATACACAGGCACGCTGCCAAACAAATACACACAGACATACAAATGCAAATAACTTTTGTTAAAACACACGCAGTAAAAGTTATGCGAATGTATATGTATGTGTGAATATCGATGTGTTGCTCCTTGCCTGCATCGTTATCGTTTATCTACTTTCGCTTCTTTATCAATTCACCATTTAATCATGAAATTTTAATGAAGCTCTCTCAGTCTGACACATATGCAAATTATTAAATAATCAACTTTATACTTTGTGGGAGTAGCAGCAGCAGCAACAGCAGCATATTTTCAGGCGTTTAAGCTGTAATAACATTTGTGTTGTATTTGATTTAAATTGTGATTGATTGTATGCTGATGTGGGTTGATCTGCTGCTTTGAACATTTGAGTTTGGTTTTTGTTTGTTTGTTTGATGGTATATTACAATGTGTAGTATTATATAGATGAAGAACATCTTTATCCTTTTGAATTGTGAAAGTTTTGTTATTGTTATTTTCAAGTTGATTTTAACTCTGTTATTTAAGTTCTTATGCACGAATGTATGGGGAAATAAAAATTAGAACATTGACATGTATGTGCTAAAACCGCGAAAAGTTAGTTAACCATGGGAATTTTTTATTTATTTCACCGTCTGACACAGCTTTGTACACATGAGAAAATCCAATATATTCTGAAAGATGGGTTAAAAATAAAAAATACCAATATATAATTAAAATTACTCATACCACCCGAGTTCCATACAATGAATTTATTTTTTTTTTTAAATAAAAAAGCTATGCAAAAAAAGGTAAAAATTTCAGACCCAGAAACTAGACCAATCTTTATATATTTTGGCCTGTTGAACTCGATGCCGTCATCAGACTTTAATTTAATCGTTGAGGTTTTTTATCTATTGATCGGTTTTTATTATACAAATTCTACTTCCAAGATAAAAAAAAAACACAACTATATGATCCATTTGAGGAATTCTTACTCACATAAGTATATGTTCTCTAATACTACATATGCATAAGGGATGGTAATAATAAAATTTTATCATATTTTTACAATTTATCTGATTGGAAAATACTACAAAACACGAATGTTTTCAATTTGCACATTTTTTTAGAAAATAATAATTTCATTCAAAACTTTTGGGCAGTATTTCTTCTTCTTTTTTTATGTCACAACGACCCTAGACCATGCTTTCCACATCTATTTATGTTGTATATTCATATTAATATTTGTACACAAATGTAAGAGACTTACAGTGAAAAGTATTTTCTAGGCAATTTTTACACTTGGTGCCTTGTAAAAGAATTTTTATTTTTGTATTTTTTATTTTTGACTTTGGATTGAAAATTAAAACCGGGCACCCTGCGTAACCTCCCAGCATACTATTCACTATGCTATGGCGACCACTTTGGACAGTGTTTGTATGGGACTCGGGTGGTATGAGTAATTTTAATTAAATATTAATTTACGTTTCAAACAGGTACACGAATTAATTTATAAAAACTGAGGGATAGTGCAGCCATTCCAGATTAAATGTAACAAAAAAAAAACCAAATCTCGGCCTGATCATTTTAGATTTGCTTCAAACTTTGTCCATGGTTTTATTTTAGACTAAACCCAACAAAAAGGTATACAAAAAAATTCCGATACGGTTTTCACCGGAGTTGCTAGAGCGAACCAAATCTCCGAAATTGACTGTATCGAATCACAGAGTCGTCTATAACTCAGTCATTATACTACCGACATGCATGTATAAGGTACTGTTGGAATGGTAATAAGACGGGCTACAAAATATATTATGATTTAATTTTGTTAATTTGTTAATTCGAGGTGGTGACTCAAATAGTTCAAGAGATATGAGTATTTTAATATTTCAACACTGCATAAAATTAGAAATTAATATCGTTTTTATGTTTCAACCAAATTTTTTTTTTTTTCTTGGCTTGCATTGTGCAATTGACCAATGCCATCTTTCAAGGCCGTATCTAGAGGGGAGGGGGGGTTTTGAGGGCTCTGACCCCCTCCCCCGGAATGTGGAAACTTTATTCTAATTTTTTAGATTAATTGCCAATGGATGGAAAAAAAGTCGAAATAAAATCAGTTTAACGATATTTTTTACTTCCATCGGTTTTTTATCTAAAAAGTCAAATATAAAAAATAAATTTGAAATCTTAGTTACACTAAGCGATCAAATCCGATTTATTTTCTTCGACATGAGGTTTGACTACGGATTCGAAAAGAGAAGGTGATACTGAGCACTCCTGCATTCATAGTTTTTCTGGGTCAGTAACTGTTTTTGGTTTAAGGTTTCGTCCGGAATCAGTTTGAAAAGTTTAAAAATTAATAAAAATAGAAAAAATTATCGGATCCTTGTAAAATAAGACTTGCTTGAACCCCATTTTTTTTCTAAAACGTTACGTGATGGGAAGTTTTTGACCTCAGATTCGTGTTCAACGTGAAAAATTCTTTCGCAAAAACTCCATCTTATTAGCAAAACCCATCTTAAAATTAATTTTTTAACGCATTATTGCTCAGAGCACCACGACTAGAAAGATCTCTTTCAATGCTGTGACTTCACGAATTTAGGGAATATAAGCCAACCTCATCCGGGTTCCTTATCATTGATAATGGCTCAAATTCCCAATGATGATCATTTGAAAAAAATGAGCCACTACTCTTTTTAGTAAATTTTTTGAGGTTGGGTACATGGTCAGTAGTGGGAAATCAATGAGTTAATGAAATTATGTCCCTCATAATATTTATATATAATATTTATTTGAAAAAATTTAATTTGATTATTCTGGGAATTTTTTCTCACTTTTGGCCATTTTTTTTGAGGTTAAGATTAAAAAAATCGGAAAATTTTTCCTAAAATATTAATTTTATAGGGTCCATCAAATGTATCATTGATTTAATTTATTGTATTTAAAAATCAGTTTGATAAAAATTATTTATGAATATTTTCTTCGAATGCAAGCCGCCCTCCCCCCCGAAAAAAAGTTCTGGCTACGGCCCTGTCATCTTTAACCAGCGTCCCGGACTACAAATAAATAGTTTTTTTACCCCAAAAATCTGCAATAACAACAAATTTATTTGGTTGAAGTTGTTCTTTCTTAAAAGCGAGATAAATTACCACTTGGTAATTTATTTTTAACTCATCTTTCAGAATATATTACATTTTCTCATATGTAAAGTCAAAAATTACATTTTGTCGGACGGTGTTATTTAGCTGTTTTATATGTAGTTGTTACTTTACATGTAAACAAGTACCTTTATCCAGTACTCTTCAGTTTAAATATTTTTGTTTGCTTTATAATTCATGTCTATAACCAAAAACACTATACCTGTCTAACTGTCTTTCAGTTTGTAACTTTCAGATAAGGGAATATTGCATTAGTTAGGTAATTCATTTAATTGGCATTAGACCATTTATAATATTACTGATTAAAAAATAGCATAAGCATTAAACAATCCTGGTGATAAGCTGATAGAAAGGGTTATTTAATTAGCAATGTGAACTGCCAAATTTGGAAGAAATTTGCTAACATTTTTTCCAAACTAAAAATATTAAAAAAGAAGAAGAAGGCCTGCTTCTAAGTATATACAAATTTTTTAATAAAAAGTTTTTTCATACGATAAACAGACACGGTTCATATTAGATGTCAGAAAATCTGACCAATATGCAATACAAGTATCAAAGAGGAATGGCAAAAAGTACATAGAATGTTAGTTCCTTTCAATAATACTATTCAGTGAAAATAACTGTCTTTGTAATTCTCATTTACTTTACAGTATTTTCACTTACATAGATTGTTGAAATTTTGTTGAAATTAGAGAATTATCACAATTTGCAAAAAAAAATTTCCAAATTAAAAATATTAAGACCTTTCTTTGTTTTTGTTTTTTTTTGTAACTGTACTTTCCCACTTTGAAAAATTGTAAAATTCGATTGAAAATTCCAACGTAATAAATGGTACAATCGAAATTTATTATAAAGCTTTTCTAAAGATGAATACTAATTAGTAATTTTTTCTGAATCGGAGATTCATATTTTATAGATGGCAGAGAACGAGGAAAGTCAAGTTTTGATTATAGGAACTTCAAGTAGCATGGACACAGAAATCCGTTTAGTGTATCTACTTTCTGCATATTCTATTTACTCTTAGAAATATTGACATCCTTCATTTTTTTTCAACACTCTTTACTATAATTTATTTGAGCAGCTCAAAAGTATTTGCAAATTAATTTTAAATTTTCATTTATCTTGCAGTAAGTATTTCATGAAATTTAAAACTCACTACATACTATGAACACAAAATAGAAAATATTCTTCTGTACCCATTGCGTTTCTTAAAATTTTAATGCTTACTTGACCCCATCCTCTTCCCCGTACACGTACTGCCGATGAACAGAAAACCCCATAACAATAAACAAAACGTGCCCTTTTATGCTATACAGGAATATTAACAAAATGGTCTCAAAGCAAACATAAAAATCTGCTATAATTAACACTAAAGCAGCTGGCCAAAAAGAAAAAAAAAGCAAAAATAAAAATAAAAACAACAATAGCCCAACAATCCCCCACATTTGATCCCTCAATGTCTGTCAGTGGGTGTTTCAGAGTGGGAGTGGAAGAGTGAGTTTCTATGTGGTTCCTTTGTAAGTATGTAAGTACTCATGATGCCGGGAGTAAGTAAGAAAAACACATTAAAGTACACTTTAGTGTTATTGTTATATTTGTTCTTGTTGCTTTTCTTCTTGGAGGAGAATATTGTGTAACAATCTTTACATATACACACACACACACACACACATCGAAGTGAGCACGCACACATACACCTCTGTATATCGACATATGAAAGTGTGAGTATATCTATGTTGTATTTATTTTATTTACCATTAAAAGCAGAATAAAATCTAATTAATACTTTTCTCTTGTTTTTCTTCTTTTCTTTTCACCTATAAAATACTTACGTAAATATGGGAAAAGGATTGCCTTGAATGTTGCATGGCAAATGGACATCATTGCCCCGTTCCACATGAATTTCCATGACTGGCTTTTGCGTTGTGCGTGGTGCAAGATTCTTACTCAACTCTAAGAAATTATACAAGAATATATAAGCAAGTATGTATTGGTTTTTATATGAAAAAGTATAAAAAAAAGAAGGTGTAGAAAAAATGTATTGTTTGTTTTCTTTGATGTTTTGTTTTGCATTTACCTTTAACTTGTAACATTACAGCATCACTGCGCTGTCTTTCACCATTAAGCGTATTTGTTACTAAGCAAGAGAATTTCACCAGACTATCTTCGGTCCGCACCGAACGTATGTACAGGTCACCGTAAGAGGATAAGACAACATAACGTCCAGCTGCAAGCAAACATATATTGGTAAATTTATTTAACGATAAAATATGACTAGTGATTTTGAATTTTTTATTTATGCGCTCTACATACAAAAAATTATATAAAAATTAAACAAATTAAACAAAAACCACACAGCAACACATAGACGATCTAATATTTTATTTATACCTATGAACGCAGTTGCCACTCATTCTTTTAAAGACAAGTATAAAAAGTGAATAGAAAAAAATGTCCCAAATATTTTAATAAAGTATTTTAACAAATACTTTTTATGCATTTGCTACATAAATACGATCCATATTTTAATTTTCCTTTTTTAGGATTGCCAGCTATATCATCACTGAGCAAATACCAAAAATTATTGAAATAAATTTAACTTTATTTACTTGCTCTAAGAAGTTGTCCGTTATATACTTGTTTGGCGCTATATTAAGTATTTGGTCATTTTTTATTAGCAACACATTCCAAATCTTGATCTATATTAACTAGTTACTTTCTGTATCTTTCTTTTATATTAAATTGTCATATTTCAATTAGATTTGTGATTTTTTCGTTTCAGCTAAGCCAATGATTTAGTAATTTGAAACATAAAATTTCACAATGAAATTCAAACCAAAAGAAAGCAAAACTTTGATTAAAATTTAGAATAAAAACAGATCAAGACTCAGAAAAATATTGAACCAAAAGTCAGACAAACTTTCAGACCGAAACTCAGACCAAAATTTAAAACAAATTCAGACCGAAACTCATTATTAAACTCAGAAATTTAGACCAAAACTTACGTCACAAAAAGACCAATATTCAAAAAGAAATCAAACAAAAAAATCAAATACAATTTTAGGACAAAACTTTTACCGAAATACAAATCAAATTCAGAGTAAAAAGTGATTTAAAATTCAAATCATTCAAACCAGAAATGAGGCCAAAAATTAGAATAAACTTTTGGACAAAACTCTGACCAAAAATCAAACTGAAATACAGCCAAAATTTCAGACCAAATTTGAAAAAAAAAAACTCAGATCACAGTACAAATCTAATTTAGGCCAAATGGGATCAAATTTAGACAAAAACTCTGATCACAATCAAAATCTAATTTGGGCCAAATGCGACCAAATTTTGATTAAAATTTAACCCAGTTCAAATTTAAACCAAAAATCATACAAAATTTCACAACTAAATTCAAATAAAATTCAGACCAAATATCAACCTAAAATAACTATTAAATTTCTGATCGAAACTCAGAACAAAATTTAGCCCAAAATGCACACAGAGCAAAAGGTGAGTAAATTGAGTGAAGAGGATGAACTAGGGCATGAGTGTTTCGTCCAAAAATTTAATTGTTTCAACTCATTAGAAAATATCCCAACATTAATCAAGTAAAAGTCCATGCAATCGATAGCTTCAATCTAGCTAAACTATTGGCTGGTTTTCGTAAAGTATTCCCTTCCATTTGCTCTCTTTATAAGATTTATTATTTGGTCTGCACTTACAAGGTTCCTGATATCATAGTTTCTTATAACGAACTTTTTCATACTGACTGTGATTGCACAAATGCATTTCCGGATTAACTTGTGATCTACCGTCAGTTGTTTTCTTCTTGCCTAGATAAATAGCAGAATATTATCCACATATTCAATTGTGATATGATCAGCGATGACGCTGTTAATTCTCTTGATTTTAACCACGAGGACAATGTAGCACGCTGCTCTCATAATATAAAAAAAATTCCATATTTCCCAAAGTTGGAGTTTAGGTGTTATTAAGTATTATGTTTGGGGATGTGCATCGCGTCCTCCAGAACTATTGGGTGTAGTTTCTAACGAATTTTTTGACCAAAAAACTTTAGATTTTTTGATTGATATCAGTTTAACACAAAAATTTCAAAAGGAATTTTGAAAATGTTATTTATTAAGAAAAAAACAATTATTTTTCATAATATCTAATTGAATCTCCCCCGCAAAATAAAATTAGCACTGAACTTACTATAAATCAGTGGTCAGCATTTCCTTACTCAAACGAGCAGTACGCTCATCACATGCATTCTTACGCTCTTGCAATTAGTCGTTGTTCAGACAGCAACGAAGCAACATGAGCAGCGGCTGTGTTGATTTTTTCCTAATGTTCACGGCGAGAAATTATATGTTTGACTAAAAACTAACGCTGAAAAATAAGTTATGATTTCAAATGCCTTTGATAACATGCAATGAATAGATTTAAATAAATGCATTGAAAGCATACCTTTTACTTAAGTTTTTTAAGTCTTTTATTTGTCATGTGACGGCTTTTAGGTTTATTTTTATACAGTGTATGACAATTACTTTGCGCTCACCAACACAATCTCATTTTCAGTTTTGCCGACCACTGCTATAAATTCACCAGTATCGACTATATGTAAATTTCATATTTAAATTCGTTTTTTACAGAACAATTTACATTTTTATACATTTTACCACGTTTATATCAACTCGCTTTCAATGGTGTCTGTCTGTCAGCCTGTTCGGTACAAATTTTGCAATCGATTTTAAACTAACTTCCCGATGAGCTAGAGACTTGAAATTTTAAATATAGTTCAGAACTGGAAGACAATGCAATATGAAGTATCTAAAATATATATAAATGTAATAATATTTAAAATATAAGCATCGGAAGTTTTTCCATTTTTTTCTTAGATCAAAGCATTGAATTCATCGTTGTTAAAATCATTGCTTTAGCGTGAGTAGAATATGTGTATGTGTGTATACATACTAGTGTCCGACCCATTATTCGGCTTCGGCTTCGGTTCTTCGGCTATTCGGTCTAAAATTGCACCTTCGGCATCGGCTTCGGCAAAAAGTGGCCGAAGTTTTGGCCGAAGCCGAAGATTATAAGCATTTTATTTTATAATAATTTTTACTATAGATTGGCAGTAAAAATTGATACAAATAAATAAATGTGAAATGGTTATATAAAGTATTTACATTACAATTTCTGTGTTATATTTTCTCCGTTTGCTTGTTCCATTTTTAATTTTGTAGTAATCCACAGATTTACAACCGTACAAACAGTTATCAGTGATTTTTTTTTAACGAACAACCTGCTTGAGCTAATACAATTAGAGGCTGCAGAAGCAAGCCAAACCTTTTTACTTTTTAAGGAAGACTTGAAACGTATTGAAAAGAAGAGTCAATTATTAGAGAAGCCGACATTTTCCATTACTGGCGCTTAACTTTTTTTTTTGCTTTCAAGGAGGTCAAAAAAATTGAAAATTATTTTAGCTAAAATCGCTCTACAATATATGTGTAAAGGGATTCTTTGAAATTTACAGTCAATTAAAAGTTACAGATATTTATTTGCAGGCCCTGATACTACAGTCATACATATTTGAACTTTGAAACTAGTTTTTTGTTATGTGTTATTCTGATGTTAGCGACAGTCAAAGTAAAAATTTGTCAAAAAAATATAAAATTAATTATTTTGTTTGAATTTGAGATAAAAATAAAAAAAAAAGAAATAAAATACTTCCAAAACTAGAGTACCTAGGAATATACATTTTTTATACAAAATATTTAGTTATTTAAAAAAAATTGATAAAAAGTTTATTCAACAACAAATACTTTTAGGCATTCAATTTTTCCGGCTTCATAAAACCACGCCCATTTAATTTTAAAGGGTTTTGAGATCAGATTTATGCTTTTTACATTAAAATTTATCAATCCCAATTTTGTTTAAATCAATCAAAAATTTTGGGAACCAGAGAGTTAATTCTGGTTCCGGCTACAGGTCTATTGATTAATACGCTGATTCAATCTTTGATTTCAGATAAGCAGAATCATGGCAACCATCGGCCAACTTTCTTTTTGACACAGGTTTCGTTGAACGACAGTCGTTCTACAGATATATAGTCGATGTAACTGTATATTTTGACGTTAACAAATTTTTAAATGATACTTGAAAAAATAATATTTGTCAGCTCCTTCGACAGTGGTCAGCTTTTTATTTGGAGTATCTACTATTTATATTTTTCTGTAGATATATGTTTGCAAATCATAGGTAGAAAAAATTTACTTTCAGATTTTTAATTTTTATATTTTAAAAATCCTTCGGTCTTCGGCTTCGGCTGAAGGTTAGATGAATGGCCGAAGTTCGGCTGCGGCCAAAAAATCACCTTCGGTCGGACACTAATACATACACAAATTCGAAGACAAATGAGAGAGATAACAAAAACAAACAATAACGAACTTTTCTTTTCGTTTTGTTCCGCTTACAAAGAGTGTAGAATCGAACAAAGAGTTTGTGTGAAATTTTGTGTTTCAAACGAAATTTCTTGTGCCAAAACGTTGGAAATGTTGAAAAAAACATTTGGTGATTCAACCATGTCGAAAACTCAAGTTTACGATTGGTATAAATCGTTCAAAGAGGGGCGAGAAGAAGTGAACGATTTGCCACGTTCAGGACGGCCTTCGACCTCTTCAACTGAAGAAAACGTCGACAAAATAAAGGAAATGGTGCTCGAAAATCGTCATTATAGTTTGCGAGAGATAGCCCAAGAAATGAACATGTCTCATGAGACCGCTCGTCATATTTTGGTTGATGTTTTGGGTATGCGGAAAGTCTCAGCGCGATTGGTGCCAAAAGATCTGAATTTTCTTCAAAAAGTGAATCGCAGTAAGGTGGCTGAAGACATGCTTGAACGCGTAAATTCCGATCCAACGTTCATCGAACGCATCATAACTGGTGACGAGACATGGGTTTTCGAGTACGACATGCAAACAAGTCAACAATCATCGGAATGGCGCGCCAAAAATGAGCCGAAACCGAAAAAACCGCGCCAAAGCAAATTGAAAATCAAGGTGATGCTGACCGTTTTCTTCGATACTCGTGGTGTTGTTCATTCGGAATTCTTACCGGAGGGCCAAACCGTCAATAAAGAATATTATCTTGGCGTTATGAGGCGTTTGAGAGAGAATGTTCGTCGCAAAAGACCAGATTTGTGGCGGAACAACAGTTGGATTTTGCACCACGATAGTAATGCACCAGCGCACAAAGCGATCATTGTGAACGAGTTTTTGAACAAAAATTCAACAAATATCATCGAACAACCACCGTACTCTCCAGATATGGCCCCGTGTGACTTTTTCCTGTTTCCAAAACTCAAATTACCACTTCGTGGAACCCGTTTTGAGAGCATTGAAGACATCAAAACTAATTCGCAACGAGAACTGAAGGCCATCCCGGAATATAGCTTTAAAAAGTGTTTCCGTGATTGGATTGTTCGTTGGAAGAAGTGTATTGCCTCAGAAGGGGCCTATTTTGAAGGGGATATAATAAATTTAGATGATTGATAAGTTGTTTGTGTTTTATTTCAAATTTCCGGGTACTTATTTGACAGAATGTATGTATGTAAATAAAAATGTTAGAACTTTTCATATTTTATATTTTAATATATAAATAAATTATTCTTCTTGTACATTTTTACATCCATAACAACAAATCTCCTTCTTACTATGTATTTGGCAAATGCCTTTATTTCATTTCTGTTTCAAAATGTAGAATCACAACGAGGTGCAATGTAAAAACAGTATTTATTGAGTACCCATTTATGTGAGAAGATATAATTTGAATTCTGTTATATTTAATGAATAGGGAAATTCGCAATCTGGGGAAAATGATCTTGCACGAGTCCAATAATTAATTGTGACATTGCTTAGACAATTGGTTTTGATTCAATGTGTCAACAATTTCAAATTCCAATTCAGTTCAAGTGACTTCAAAACCTCAATTGACTTCAAGTCACTCCAATTTAGTGCAAATTGTCGGTTATTAACCATGACTTCAAGGTATTGCAATTAAATTGAATACATTCTTTTACAGCTCTAGTCTTTATTTAAAATCGATTGCAAAATTTCACACACACACAAGACTAAAAAGTAAAAAATAATAATTTAAATAAAATGGACTAAAAAGTATAAAATAATTACTCCTAACCCCATACAGATTCACAGCCACATATAGATTTTTTATCCCAGATTGTCTTGAAAATTTGTAACTGTGAATTTAAGTAGGACGAAAATACTTGTATGATTTAAAACGAAAAACGTGGGACGCATATGGATAGAGATAAAATTGCTAGCCATTTCGGTGATCTATTCATCCATCAATTTCCTATTGCATGCGAACCACGTTTGTTGTTTGAAATCATACAAGTATTTTCGTCCTACTAAAATTCACAGTTCCAAATTTCCAAGACAATCTGTATGGGATAAGGAATATATATGTGGTTGTGAATCAGTATGGGGTTAGGAGAAATTATTTTATACTTTTTAATCCATTTTGAAAACGTGGTATATTAAAAATATTTTTTATTAAAATTATTATTTTTAAACATGACCTCACTTTTTTTGTGCGTGAAACTTTCATATCCATTACCATAATTAAGTATGCAATTCAATAAATATCTAAAATAAAAAAATGCTTACATGAATCATGAAAACCATTTGCTTTTTATAAACACACAAAAATTCCAATTCATTTTTCTACCTTTAAATATTATATATTCAATTTTGCAGTTATGTTTTTTTATGAATTTGATGTAGGTAGCATTGTGTTTCTCCATTTATTTACTATGAAAAAGTGTGACTACTGTTTGCACAGCACCTGCATATTTGGATCTCTCCAACCTTTAGATAAACAGTAAACATTTGAACCAACAGATGATGACTGAGGACAACTTCATCATCAACCGGCAGTTGTTGCTCTTGGATGCATGCATCCATTATATTAAAATACAAACTTTTTATTTTAGTATTCACTTGTTTTTTTTCTGTTTTGGTTAGCTACAATCAAAAATCAGTTACGAACTTATTTATATGCTGTAAAGTATGCAAAGTAAATACGGGTATATTATTTAAAATGAAACTATTTATATTTGAATTTTTAGACATAACTATTTTAATTTATTTGAAAGTTATGACAAAAAACAGGGTCGTCGTAGCTGCTGCGGGTGCCCGAATTCAATGCTCAGAATGATCAAAAATAAAAAACGATGAAGTAGCCTTTGCAGATTTATCGAATTAACTGTGGTGTTGACTGTTTCGGAATTGCCTGTTTCGGATTCTACCAGCACACCACTGTGACTTTGAACTCTCCATAAAAAAACCTTTGATGTAGCTATATAGATATGTGCCTCCAGGGAAACTAAATAAAACAGTGCTCTCTTTTAAAAAGAGAAATCAATAAATTTCAATTTGTTGTTCTATATAATTGCCGGTTTTTTCTTAGAAAAATTTGTTATATTCGAAGTCAAATAAGAGTTATTCATGATCCTGAATTGCACACTGTTCATCTTAAGTACCTTAAGCTCAGCAAATCAAGAAGACTGTGCCACCTCTCCAAATTTTTTTAAAATTATGATCTCGATGATCCCGCTCGATTTAAGCAAATAGCCTAGAAAATTAATTTATGGATCATTTTCGAAGAGTTTACACAAGTTCTAAAGAAACTTGACATTTTTTTTTCGTATAAAATTTCCAAATAGACACACTAAAATTCATGACTGACGATGCTCAACATTATTGTGCCGATTACTGCACTAAACAGAATGGCTTCGAAACTGAGAAACGAGTTCAAGACGAGATCGAGATCGAAAAATAGCAAGAGCGGGTGCCGCGACAAGAAAGAAATAGACATATTCAATCTTAAATTAATTGCCTTGGTTAATTATAGGCAATTTCAAAACCTAAGTTTGAACACTGGATCAATGAACGGACTCTTTAAACCTTTATCAGCAGCTATGATATTCGATATAATATCTTGACTTGGGGTATATCCAAAAAAGACCAATATACACAGAGTCCAACATGCATAGGTACAGTAAAATAATGCTTTAACTTTAAGTTAGTCTTAAAAGTAATTTTAAAACTAGGTAAGGTTAGGTTAGGTTGGAGTAGCGTTAGGCCTGAACGTAGACTTAGGCCTGAACGGTCCCTTGTGATACCACATAGTAGAATCTATATCATATTTTAACAGCTTGGGGGTTTTGCCATTACCTATCAAGATGTTTACTTGTACACTTTCTGATAATTCTCATACACCTCATATCGACAGCGAATATACGAATGTTATGAGAATTAACAACAAAACCAAGAAGGGAATCGAACCCAGCAACTAAAATAATTTTATATATGGACCAGTATTATCTTTTGGTTTCTAATTTCAACATTATTTATCTCCTACACTATAGTCATATACATGTTCGAGATCAGCCGTAATAACAGTTCTTTTTCCTGATTTTCTCTATTCTTTTGGGGGGGAACTAGGTAAAAACCATGCTTTATTTACTTCCTGAATATAAAATTCCAGATTGGCCAAGTATTTGCCACAACTTCCAAAACTCAGGGCGCAATTTTTTTTCCATTCTTAGATTATTACAAACTAAATGGGTAAACAGATTTGGGAAAATGAAATTTTATCTTGCTGCATTCCCGCAAGAAGTTCTGACCAGAATTGACAACAAGAGATTTATCAAATTTTAAAATTTAATACTTGCCCTTAATTAATACAAACATAAGAATATAAGAAATTTTACAATGCAGATATGTTCTTTAATGCCCAAAAAGAGGCAGGGTTTTAAAAATAGAATTAAAATTTACGATTTGACCCTCTTGGGGTATCCGATTTGAAGGCTTCAGCACTAAGGATAACAATTGAAATTTGAAAATTCATATGTTCCTTTTATAGCTACATTTAAATTTCATTTCGAAGGATAGCACATGCTTAAATCCGCTTTAGAGTCCAAGTGTACTCTCAAATATTAAAAATAGCAAATGCAAATCTTATCTAAATCCCGAAAATTTATCATACACATTGAATATACACACATGCATGTATCTGCAGACATACACACACATACATGAAATCAAAAACAGAATGAAATAAAAACGAAAAAAAAAAAATAAAAATAAAACAGGACATCAAGGATATTCCCACAACATAAAAACATTTCCCAATAAATGTCAACTGCAACATACTTCCGCTCTGTAACAGTAACAACAACAACAACAACAAAAAAACAAAAGAAACAAAAATAACAACAACAAAATTACATATCATTCCATTTTCCTCAACAAAACGAAACATACGCACCGGAAGGAAATGCGCACATAAATTTCAACAACGAAAAAACATATACTATCATATACGCATACACACACAGGCACATCTACACATACGAGTATATGTACATATATAAGAGTCATATATGTATGTAAATGTACGTATTTCCTACTGACAAATTGTATGCCTTTCCACTTTGCTATGCATTTAAAGCGCTTCTTTTGGAAACCTAATTAAATATCGTTTCTTTGATATAAACCTACTCTAGCAGGTTAAGAGGAACAGAACAGTGTTATTTAAAAAATATCTCGGACCCCGTAAATCAGTCATCACAGCTTTGGTATGTGCAATTTAAAGGGTTCAGCCCATTAGAACTTTCTCCTTTGGAACTGTTACGTCCCCCGCACAATGTATGGATAGGTATTTACGGAAATATGTATGACCTCTCACGAGCTGTATGCGGTGGTAGTTGCCACTGTCGCAGGACCTGCAGCCTTACCTCTAGTTTTTAACGCGCTTAAGTTAGTAAGTAGATAGGCCAATAGATACCATTGCACTGATCACTGGTATTGCAATCTTTGATACTGTACTAAATGCTTGCCGAAGCGCTACAGTCTTCTGTATCGGCGAATGCACTTTTTGCGGTATTTCGCTCTCAGCGCAGTAGCCCACAACTCACAAATATATAGAAAAACTAAGAGTGTTGAGGATATGCGAAACTTCCTTTTACTGTTCGTTTTTACAGTAATGCAATTTGTGGTCGCCTTTTATCCTCAGATAGCTTACCACCTTTTGCATTCTAACAGCTCGGTCTTTTCTGTTGAATAAACCGAGCAGCTTCATGAGAATCTCTTGCGTCCTCAGCATAATCTGATTCTCAGTCACAATTTTGACTGAGTTGCCGATCAAATATGGTATATGTCGCGCAGCATCTCGATTTGCAGTATCTGTTGTAACTGACATTCGAAACCGAGGATAGATCCTTGTACTGCGCATTACCTGATCTGCTTCTTACAGAAGTTACCTGTAGTGTCACAAATGAGATTGTGTTCGATCAGGGAGTTTCACAAAAATCCTTCTCAGATACCAAGTTACTCGAAAACGGTTTCCCATGGCGCCAATCATATCAACCCATCAGGCGTTGTTGAACGCCAGTTGCGAGTCAAATTGAGTAGTAATTTTTCCACTGGCTTCTACGCTCACCACAACTTCTTCTCCAAATGATTTCTCGCGGTTTGCATACCAATGAGTTCTTCAAGTTACATTTCTCCTTACTACTTAAAAAGCAGTCGTTCCCTTGCTCTTCTTCCCACACAATTGATTCTTTGTGAATCAATTGAATCAATAAAAGCATTGAACGATAGTTGGACAGCAACTCTTTTCGCTTCTTCTAAAAAACCATCCAATGTGTTTCAAACAAATAATAACAAATATTAACGTTCATTTAAATTTATATTACATTTTTTAAGCCCCAGACTGATAAATGTTTTGGTTGTCACATTCGTATCACATGAACCTTGTCAGGCTTCATTATTTTTTTATGCGTTTTATGAAGAAATTGGGTGCAAATACTTTTATTTAGTCCCAGATATATAACTGTATCAAATCAAGTAGTCTAGTTATTGATGGTCCTCAAGGTTCAGCGCTAGCGCCACCAAACGCAACTCTCAACGCTCCAATTTAGGCATGATGGCTGTAAGAGAAAGTATAAAATGCGAACTAAAACCGGTAAATTACGTAATTTTTGTACGAATATCGCAAATTTTTAAGTTTCAGCCAACTAGAAATGAATTTAATACTTAGAAAGGAATATAAAAAGATGCGCTTCCATGGTTTAAAAGATGCGCATCAAAATTACTTCTAACATATATCTCTCCACCATTGGGTTTACACATACACATTCACACGTACGCTCACGTATGTACTAATGTAACTGTGCCAACTGTTATTTCAAATATAAACTATAAAAATCAAGAAACAGAAAAAAAAATAAAATACATTCTCTATACGTATTTATGTATGTTTGTGTAACAACATAAAAAACAACAACAACAACACTCACCAACATCCGAGAGATCTGGCAACAGAATTTCTTCACCACGATGCCAGCTGGCCACCTTAACATATGGACGTACATAGTCCGGTATGGCGCACTTAATCAACGCCGAATTTCCCAAATAGACTTCAGTGTTTTCCACGTGCACGTGAAATTGTCGACGAACAACTGTAAAATGCAAAAAAGAAAATGAATGAAAAATCTGAAGTGTGTGGATGGGTAGTGTACATATGTAGACGAAGTAGTATATAATAGTAGTGAAAATGTGAAATACAAAACGCAAAATGAAGTAAAGAATTAAATTTAAACGAGTGAATGAAAATGCATGAAATGATGATAAAATACAAAAACAAAAGGAGACTAACCGTTAACAATGTAGGGGGCTTAAGAGAGAAAGAGAATTGTGGGTGGAGGGAGAGTTATAAAATAAACTGTACTATCAATCTCATTTCAAACTGTCTACATAGGTATACAGAGTGACTGCACTCGAGAAAAAGAGAGGGAGAGAGAGAGAGAGGTGGTGAAAGAAAGCAGACGAAAGAACGAGATAAAAGCTATGATGAACACAACCAACATGAAATGCAAATTGTAAATATTGAATGAGATTTTAAGAGACTTACATGCACGAATGATTTTTTATTTAAATTGATGAAAAACTTTTTTATTCGAGGTCAATGGAAACACAAATAAATGAACGAAACGAACGAATGATTGAATGAACGACAGTACGATCGAAAAAGCCTTAATTTTTTTAGAGTACATCCGCAGAAAAAATTTGGTTAAAATAGTAATAAAAAAAAAAAAAGATATAAGAAAAACGCAAATAAATTGGGGTAAAAATAAATTTAAAATTTTATGGATTTTAAGCTACGCAGAGAAGTTTGTCTGAAAGCGAATTGCGCGTTTTTACGACTGGTCCCAAAATTCTGATTTGATTGAAATTGTCGACCTCAAGATAAACTCAGAATACAACAAATATTATTTATCCGAATGGCGGATTTAGGACTTGGATGTGGGAGAATTGATTTAGCAAAAAAGAGAGCATTAAACGCTGAACATATTTTAATAGATAAGTATACTAAAGAATTACACAAATAAAAACAGAGTTTAAACGATGTTTAAGATAAGCAGTAGCCGCCGTTATGGGTATAATAAAGTTACAGGTAGCTCTTACTGGACCCAAACTCGAACCAAAAATAGACCAAAATTTAAACTAAAATTCAGAATAAATTCAAATCAAACATCAGATGAAAAATAATCCCGAAATCCAGACAATACTCAGACGAAATTTAAACCAAAAATGAGACCAAAAGTCAGTCCAAATTAAGATCAAAATTTCAGACTACATTCAAAGCAAATTTTTTACAAAGAGTCAAATCAAAAGTCAATTCCTATTAAACCTAAAAATCATACCAAAGCTTAGACAAATAAAATCAAAAATTATCCCGAAATTTTGAACATAATTAAGACCGAAACTTAGTCTAAACTCAAACCAAAACTCAGATCAGTATTCAGACCAAAATCAAACTAAGCCTAAGATTCAAATTTTGACAAAAATTTTATATGAAAATTTAGACGAGAACTCAAATCAAAACTCAGGCTACAATTGAAATCAAAATTCAAAAACTCTGACCAAAAACGAGGATATCCAACAGTAGGAAATCAATAAACTGACCATAAGTTTTAGGTTTAATGTAGATCAATTGCATCTAATACGCAAAATCAACCCCAAACTCAGATCGGATTCAGATCAACACTTGAACCAAAACCCAGGACTACAGATTTTTTGGTTTTAAGTATTACAAGTGTACCTAAAAAACATTTATGCTGTAGAAAATTTTAAAAAAGTTATATATTTTTGAGAGATGCTGCAGTCCCTACAACCTCCCTCTTAGAATCCGTCTCTGGTCATGTTCACTATTTCCTCAGAAAAGCTTTTTTGAAAATTCGAAAAACAGAGCTACGATTGCTAATTATTGAGACTGCTAATTAATTGGCTACACTTCTAATTCGAAAATATGTGCTACAAATCAATTGTTGGCGGCAACAGTTTCCAATGAGATAGCACTTCAAGGAAAGCAATGCCAGTTTTAAAATCAAATCACTCTTTTGTCAATCGCTTTTTTTACTAATTCTACAAGTTTTGCCTTCAAACGTGATCAGAAATTTAAAAATATTTTTTTCAGACTACATTAATTGAAATAGCATATACTTTTTGTTTTGAGTGTAAAAGTAAAGTACTCAAACGCTTAAAAAGTTAAAATAAATAAATCAGATTCGTACATATATTGAATCGACTTAGGCTGACTTTATTATATCCTCATCAAGTAAGCTAAGTTCTTTTGATGGCAGTAAGATTTTTACGCCATTACTTAATAATATGTACATATACATATGTAAATGAGATACAAACGTGCCGAATTTCATTAACATTTCTTGAGTAATGAAGTGAGTGTAGTTAAGGATATATGAAAAACAAAAACTGTCCGCACATATGCTTATCAGAAAGTCAATGAATCAATTTAATACAGCAATAGTCGAACTTAAAATGCAAAAACTTGCTGTTAAAACTTATTTCTATGTACCATTGCAAATATGAATTCCATACGATTTTCCATTATAAAAAATTTATACGATTTTTACAAATCTCATCTGCAAAATTAATACAACCTGCATTCAGGCTATAAAACCGTTGTTTAAATTTGACCAACGGAATGATTTCGATTTTTTTTTTTTTACAAATAATTTATACTGATATTTATTTACGTATTACTTTTCATGTTTAACTGCATGCACTCATATTTATAAACATCATCTGATTTTTTATTATTAAGTAATAAAAAAGAAACCACAAAGCTTGAGCGCCTGCCTGCCCTCAATAAATGCTTGATTAATTTCGCCTAAAGGTATGCTACAGCGTGTGCAATACTGATGATTACTTTTACATTTGCCTTTTGTACACATTTCAATTGCGGCGCGTTGAAACACAAGCAAAAATAAACATTGGTGTAGTGTAAAATGTTAACTACTTTTGACATTATCGTTTTGTTGGAAGTTTCACTATAATTTTGTGATGGCAATATAGTCTCATAACAGCAAAAACAATCGTCAAAAGAATAATAATACCAAAAAAAAAAAAAAAACAAAGAAACAGCACATTTTGCTTAGTAAAAGTTTTAATAGTTACAATTCTTGTCGTTATCGTTGCTGCGACATTTGTTGCCACATCTCTATCTGTCTATCTTACTGTCTCTTTGACTAAATATTTGTTGTCTAACTCTCTGTCTGCCTCTCAATATTCAATTTCCATCAAAGTCTATATTCTTTTTGTCTATTTACAATGTAAACTAGGAATTGATTTCAATGATTCTGTTTATATTTCACTAATGAAACTCTCTTTTCCTCTTTATTGGTATTTTTTGTGCTGTGGTGGAAGTTGCTGCTGTACAACTTTTCTATCCAAACAACACAGACATCAAAATGTTGCTGACATAGGCAAATTCCTTTTCGGTCGTATATTGGCAATATATATATTGACTGCCGCTGTTTGTTGTTGTATAAAACAATTTAGAAATCTTTTGAAATATGTACGTAACGTAAACATTGGTAACTTCCACATCAATGCAGAATCTTTGAAAAATTATTGTATATGGAAATTTATTTAATTGATTTTAATTACATTTTGAAATACATATATGTATATGTATGTACATTAGTGTGGTCGAAAAAAAATAAAAGTGTAAAAATCTTCTCTCCACAAGTTTATTTTTATGCTATTAATCAATTGCAAAAAAAAATTTATTTTCACATAGGCATTTAGTTAATATATAGGTACAAATAGTAAACAAATTAATATTTATGAGAGAAGAGCTTCTTCAGACGGTACAGGAAGCTCTTTTCTATAGTTTGCTACAAAACAAAGCAATGAATTGCTTTTGTTCCGTTTCCTAAGAAAGCGTCTGGTTATATTTTTGAATCAAACCGATGCCACCTTCAGCAGTGTCGTTCACAACCCTCATATTATAGCAGCGTTTATAAAATTCAATTTAAATGAAATCATTTATCTAAAGCTTACATTCGATATTTAGAAATTTTTCCGTTTTAATTTTTCCTCAATCAAGAACTAAATGGAATTGATCCTTTTAGTTACAAACGTTTCTAAGCCAAGATCTTTTTGCTCAGTCAATTGTATATGCTACGAAAAATTTGGTAGTTGTGCCCGCGTCAGATTTTTGACCATTTTCTCTTTTCTTGTCGCAGGTATTCCGCCGTCAAAACAGGCAATGGCCACAAAAATGTTCTAGTAGAAATCAAATGTGCCTGAAAAAAGGCGCCCAAGCTTTCTCTCCAATTGTTTTATTTGAGTAAATTCTTAGAAGGCGTAAGAACTGGATATCGTTATATGGAGATTCGCTCCAATATTTTACATAAACAAGGGTAATAAACAAGGTCATATTTACTATTTTTGTTTCCTCTCGGTAAGTCAACTGTAACTTGTTTTTGAACATGAATATTTTTGGGAAGAAATTTTCTGTAGCTGAGCATCGAACAGGATCAGAACCTCAGACAGCTCAAAGTTCACGTAATCGTCCATGGGTTCCTTGATACTCCAATATTTCTGTCCGCAATCTCTTCAAAGTATGATCTTGGAAAAGATTATCATCTGTTGCATAGTAGATAGTTTGATCAACCATTGGCCTTAGTTTTTGGAAGCGCTTAAACATTTTAGTTTCTGAACCAAAAATGTAGCCGAATTCATTTAAGAAAACAACTGAAAGTAAAATCCATCACATGTTGGCGACATGCAATTCAGACAAGTTCTGTTTATGGTTTTCTTTTAATAGTTGTTCATGCAACTTTATTAAGTCCTGTATTGCTCGCTGTAGTTTCAAAAAGTAGTCCTTTAATATTTGGCTTTAAATTCAACTTTTCAATAACTTCAACGTAAAATTTGTGCTTGATTTCCACTCATTACATTGCAAACCTTAAGTATCCCCTTAAGTATTTCTTAGCCTTTCCCAGTAATAATTATCGCTATTAGATCAACTTTTACTTTAGGTCCGTTAATGTCTAGCAAAAGTTTTCCATCCCAATGTAAAAGAAAAGGAGCTACTAAAGACAACCCATTTTGTCGAGATATGGCGGCTTTCTATTTCACTTGCATTCTGAAGCGTCTAATCGACTTCGAGAAAGTGTGGGTTAAGTAATCTAAACATATCCATACTTTATGAATTTTAAAGGTTTGGAGCGACCTGTAAACTTCACCATATCAAGCCCAAATTTGGAATCTAATTACCTGAATCCAAGTGGCAAAAAATACGCCTTGTGCAGCTATAATTTAAATACTTTTTTTTCTTCATACCAGCGAAAACCTTACTAATGTACATATATGTAAATGTATCCTTATGTACAATGTTTTATTTTTCCAGAAGAAAATCTCCTATGCTCCTCCAACCCCAAATAATACTTCAAAAATAACATTTCGGTATTAATTTAAAGTTAGCTATCAGTCAAAAGTGTTAAACGTGCTGATAAAAGCGAAATGTACATACATAAGCTAGCGCCGCTCAGAATGGAATTTGGAGATAAATTCCGCCTTCCTCCTAATTGATGAATTATGATCATTGGTCATGAATCAAAAAATATTTTAAAGGGAGGAAAAAAATAAAACCCCTCTTTGGAAATCTCTGAAATAGCAAAGAATAGTCTCCTGAAATTTGAGATTTTAAAGTCCATAACATTGAGTTTGAAAGTGAATAAATAAATCACATTTATTTAAGGAATTTGTTACTTGAGCTATGTACTGATGAGTCAATCAGAATCAGTCAATCAAGTCAAATACATTTATAAATAGGCATTTGTTTACAAAGCAGAAACTAATAATTTAAGCAGTACAGTAATGAATCAGCGAGTCTATGAATGAATCAGTCATTCAGGACAAATGTATTTAAAAATGAAAAGCATGAACTTTCCAAATTTGATGTTTGAAGGTCCTGTGGTTTGAGCTACGCAGTAATGAGTTGTTGATTCAATCAATGAATCAATCTATTAGGAAAAGGAGAGAATAATCGAGATAAGCTAGCGAATTGAGACCAAATGAGTTTATAAACAAAGTTTTATGTCCAGAGATGGTCTTTCAAAAGTTAATTCTTTAAAGAACAGTAGCTTTGGTTCTAGTTGGCGATAAATCAGTGAATGAATTATTCAATCAATCCCAGTGCTTTTTTAAAGAAAAAAGCAACGAATAGTCACCCAAAATGAAATATTTCAATATCGATTAGATTAAGCTGCGTGCGACTAAGTCAGCGAGTAAGTGAATGAAACATTCAATCAGGTCAAAGATTTATATACAGACATAAATAAATATTCAAATGTACATGTTTATATTACATGCAGGACGATAGTGATAATAAGTATGTATAAATAGCAGAGTTAACATCAAATAAAATAGATATATGATAATTAGAAAGAACCCCCATGCTGTAAATAAAAAGCGCAATCAACGCTCAGTTGAGTTTTTATATAAAACTTTATTATTTTCCTACATATTTGCAGTGGATTGTTAATATCCTTGCAAATCCATCATTCAAAGTCAACATTTTTACAGGATATACTAAATCGACAGCATAACAAAATCCCTCAAATCGCTTTCAATCACGTTAAGAAATAAAAAAGCTAAAAAAATTAGCACAACAAAAAGATATACACTTTGAAATAAACGAAATCGTTTAACCTATTAAGGGTTACTGTGCTAATATTGGTACAGTCTTTGAAAGGCTCTCAAATCCATCTGCGGTATTAATATTTAGTTATTAATGAAAGGAAAAGGTGTTTGGAGAGATAATTTATTTTACATATTTTCAATTCATTTATTCGACCTTTAGACCTTCATATTCTTATCAGGTATTTTTTTACAATCTTCAATAGACTTTCGTTGGGATCTAATCGGTTAAAATGTACACGAAATAAAAACCTGCAAAAAATAAAAAGTAAATGCAAAATCAAACTGACAGAAAACGCTCATATATCAAAGAACATTAAACACGTACGTAAACATTCCAAGTAAATTACGGCTGAGAAATAAGAATCGATGAGAAGATAGAGAAAAGAGCGCTGCCGAAAGGTAGGGGGAGGGTAAGAAAAAAAAAAACGATAAATTTCCATCAAGTTACTGCTGCTGCTACAAAACCATGGAAATTTAATATACTTCAAACCATTTACTGTTATATTAGTACAGTTGTCTATAACGAGAGATAGAGAGAGAGAGAGAGAAAAAAAGCGGGCGTAAGTAACAAAATAACATCAAAAATGTTAAGGATAATGTGTAAAGGTAAAAAGGAAAGATATATACAAACATAAAAGGAAAAAATATAAGTAAAGCAACAACAAAAAATGAAGAAAGAAGAAAAATAACTAAACAAAATGCAATTGCAATGTTGCATGTTGAGGTTATTTGTAACAAAAATACAACAAAATTACTGAAAAAAGTATGTTGTAGCAAAAAACAAAAAAAATAACATTTTCGCATCCACAAAATGCCAGACAGTCAGTCAGTCAGTCTGTCTCAGTGACTCGTTTTGGCGTTCATCTATCTATTTGTTTATTTTATTATTTCTGTTTGTTTGTTTATGTACATGTATGTACGTGTTTTTTATATATGTTTGTTCTCATTGATAGCTATTTACCTGCTTGCACCTGCACATTGCGACTCAATATAGTGCCAGCTTCATTGGTTGCACGACAACGGTACGTTGCCTCATGTACATCCGTGCGATAGTATTGCGCTAGAAATGGTGGAAAATACAAAGTTCCGTTGCCAGCAATTTTTCTGCAAAAAAAAAAAGAAAAAGAACAGGAATATGAAGAAACAAATTTATAGTTTATTTTTTTACTTAATTTTTTTTTTTTTTTTTTTTTTTTATTTTGTAAAATAGCAATTTTTTTCGATAACAAAACCTGAGAGAATGAAAAAATTATATAAATGCAACAAAAATAAAAAGCACCGCAAATTCAAATACATTCGTTGAGCAGAAGATAAAACTAATGCGCATAAAAGCAAAGCAAATAATTTAATGTCTGCTTTTAGGCGTCTCAGTGTTTTGCTGTAATCCGAACTATTTTCTGTTTTGTGGTAGCTTCCAATTTCACTTCTTGTTCTTATTTTGTTCTTTTAGTAATTGAAAGTTGAAGATAAATAGAAACGAAATTAAAGTTCGGAGTTATCTCAAAACTAGGGCAGCAAACCCGATGGGTTTACCTCAGAATCTGCTAAATCTTCTAATACTTTAAATAATTTTAATGATTTCGGATTAAAAACTGACCTAGTATGAGTAGAAAGAAAGAAGAAAATATTACCAATTTCTAACGAAAATAGTAAAACTACCAAAATTACTCTTTTCACATTTTTGGGTTAAGATTCGCTCATTAAGTCCGAGAGCGAACCCGTTAAAAAACAAAAAATCATCAATCACAGGTCTTTATCGTTACAAATTCAAATAGCAAATGGTATTATCGAATTTTTTTATTTTTTCAGAGTTTCTCTCTTCACTTTATAACAACTGTGATAGCGATTACGTGTTCTGATAACTTTTTTTATCTGCATTAAAATATACTTCATTGTTGTGCGTATACGCACTATTAGGACTTAATGAGTTAAGATAAGAAGTATGTTGCAACATACCCTGTTTCACAATGGGTACTCTGAGGCCTGATTGATGTGAGTTTGCAGTATGGCAATGAATAAACAGATTGTTTTCTTTGTGACGCTGTAGATGGCATAGCTCGTGCAGCTATTTATCATCTGAAGAATCATATTCGCACTGTAGTCTTTCATTGGCTGCATTCACGAAACTCATCAATTCCTAAACAGTTGCGAAATTCTATTGTGAATGGCAACATTTTTAGTGAGAAAGCGTCATTTTCAGTAGCGGAAAATTTGTATGATACTTTTCATCGGTTGATTTTTGTACAGTTGCTTATGTTTATCTATTTTTTCTATATGTATTCTTTTGTTTATTATGGCTGTCATAATTGACAAAATATATTCATATTCACGCCATCGTCAAACATACTTTTGCAAAAACCTTAAATTATTTGTATTCATTATTTAAGTTTTTGGTTTTGTTAAAGACGAAAAATAGCAAACAAATATTCACAATAGAATAGTTATCGCCAAAAAGTAGCAGCATGTTCACGACACGAGAATTGATGAGCTGCAACTGTTTAACAATTGATGAGTGTCGTGAATGCAGCCATTGATTTTTTCATTTATCGAATACCCACTCTGTTTTTTTTTTTGCGATTACATTTCTCAGTTAGTGCTGACATGTACTTTGTAAGGTTTTATTTTGTTCAAGTTTTCCATGCGGAAGTGAAAAGTTATTCCATATTCTATTGCCGGACTTCAAGTAGTAGAACCACTAGTGAGTTTGAGTAAGATGGGCGTTTTATCGTGAAATCAAATCGCATTCTTTGAAAAATAATTCAAATTTATATATATATCACCAATATTAACATTTAAAGAATTGAGAGCTACATAGCTACCGCGGCTTGCGACTCGTAAAATGAAGAGATTTATTACCTAAACAAACATCATTTTCAATTTATGTAGCCACTAGTGTAACATAAATTACACTGTGGTCGAATTTAAAAAACTTGGCCATATCTGGCTTTTCGATTATATTTAACTAAATAAATAAATAAATAATAAAAAAAAATTTTGTAGCAGACGTGAGACATATCGTTTCTAACTAAGTAATTCGGGGTCAAGGAACTCAGTGGTGATAACCGTTTTTTCCCCTATCAGCAGCGTTTCATAACAATATTTTTTTTGAAGTTTTGGTTTTGGGGTATACTTCGAAGTTACATGTTCCTCTTCTTATTGCAGTGAAAATTGGTATCGAATGGTTTTTTGGCATGAAAAAACTGAATCTGACATTTATTCGCAGAAAAACATAATTTTAGACATACCACCCATACAAAAAACCGTCAAAAATCCCCAAAACGTAGAAAGTTTGTATGGGAGGTACCCTTATTTCACATCGAAATACTTTAAACTTTGGCACACATTACTGTTATTGTTAAAAAGGTAGTTATTGAAAGTTTCAGAATAATCGGCTAAAAAATAAGCATCCAGTTTTTTAAAATTTTAAACATTTTTGGAATTTGGCTTTATGTTTCCTAAAACTAAGTTTACAGATCTTTGTTGTTCAGTGGCCTAAAATAAAATTTCATGGGAAACATATTTCTTCAACATATTAACCCTATATCGACCCTCGTAATGGGTCGAAAAAGTAACTTTTTTCGATAAGGGCAAAAATTAACCGTACTGGTGGGTGCCAAACAGTTAATATGTAGGAGGAAAATATTCTACGGGAAATTCTACTACAAATTTCCGAGCATACATACAAGCTTTGACGGAAAACTAACAAGTTGCCTTATGGTTTATTTTACTTAATCTGTTAGAACTGGGCAAACTTTGGGCCCGCGTACAAAAAAAATTGGAGGTGGATTTTTAAAACGCAGAGACACGTGTAACTTTTTTTCTTGAGTTCTATCAGAATCTACTTTCAGAACCTTGGTATTTTTGGAAAAATTTATTTTTGTCGGATAGTGTAATTTTCGTTTAGTAAAATTTGATCGCTGATGATGAGAAGTGGATGCTTATTTTTTGGCCGATTGCTCTTAAACTTTCAGAAACTACCTTTTTACCAATAACAATGATGTGTGCCAAAATTTAAAGTATTTTGATGTAAAATAAGGGTACCTCCCATACAAATTATCCACTTTTTGGGGATTTCTTACGGTTTTTTGTATGGGAGGTGTGTCTAAAATTATTTTTGTCTACAAATAAATGTCAGATTCAGTTTTTTCATGCCAAAAGACCCCTCGATACCAATTTTCACCGCAATAACAAGTATATCCCCAAGCCAAAACTTCAAAAAAAATTTTGTATGAAACGCTGCTGATTGGGAAAACAAAACGGTTATCACCCCTGAATTCCTTGACCCCGAATTAGTTAGAAACGATATGTCTCCCGTCCGCTACATTTTATGACTAGCACAGTATTATTTCTCCAGCTGTGTGGAATAATAAGAAATCCATCTTCCAAGCAGGGATCGTTTTAATTAAGCAGAACTTTCCTTGCAAAACTTCCAATTGAGCATCCGGAGCATACAAGTAAACTCGCAGATAAATTGTTTCATTGTACCACCTGAAAAAGCAGGCAACAATCATTGAACTCGGAATTGATTTAAAACTTTTGGGATGATCTTATAAAATCGATTCTCATAATGAAATTAAATATTTTAGTGAATCTGGAGACTATTTTAGTGAAGGCAGCAAAATGGTTATTTGCTGTCGAGAGACGCAAAGGATTAGTAGACTCCAGAAACTCGTCGTTATGCCACTGGAATACAAAAAAGTGTTGTTCTACTAATTATTAACCCATTGAGTCCAAGAGCAAACCGATTAAAACCAAAAATCATCAATCACACGTCTTTATCGTCACAATTTCAAACAGCAAATTGTATTTTCGAATTTTTTGTAAGGTATCTCTCTTAACGTTAGAACAACTGTGATAGCGATTACGCGTTCTGATAACTTTTTTTATCTGCATTTAAATATTCTTCTTTTTTGTGAGTATACGCATCATTAGGACTTAATGAGTTAAAATAATTGCAAAAATTTTTCAGGAAAAGGTTCCAATTCACTTTTACCAGTATACTATTTCTCAAGCGCTGGTATTTTTATGAACAGCAAATATTTTGGGTTGTAGAGTATATTTATATTTTGCAATTTTTTTTCAATATTTTATTTCAAGATTTCTCGCTTGATTCTAATGCACTACTATTATTATAAACAAATGGCTAGCACACAATCCTGTCAAGCCAATTTAACCGCTTTTTCAAACGCATGTTTTCGTATGGTTTTGAATGAAGAATAAACAATGTTACTAAGTATTTGAGTGTGACAAAGTATATAACTTTACCTAATTACGAAAATTTAATTAGTTCATTTCCGCTATAACTAAATTGAATGCAACCGATTGTTCAATCGATTAAAGTAAATCTGCATTTCATGTCATGGAAATAAATGTAACGTATACGATATGGTGTGCTCATATAAACTCACGTACATATTTGTCATTTAACTTCAACACATCGTCACATGGAAAACTCGTCTTCCTTTTTTTAGTCGAGCACTTAAAACGCCACAAAATTTAATACCAATCATATTTGAAATTCTGTAACAGCAACAACAACAACAACTCAAAATAACAGAAACAACAAAATGAAAAATACATTACTACATACAAACATGCATATGCTTTAAGATGGATCAAAAATAAATTTTTTTTTCTTTTTAGTTCAAAAAAGTAAAAATTAAAATTCAAAATTCAAAATTTCATAAACCTTTCACATCTTCCGGTCGTCGGTTCTTAAAAAAATCATTATATTTTTTACGGTACAAAGGATAAATAGAATAGATATATAGTAAATAATTGGATGGAGTATAATAAATAATAAGATTATTGATATTTTATTATTTATTGGTGGTTTATTAAAATTAAAAAGCTCTTGTTGTATGGAAAAAAGATTATTCCATCCCTTAGTTGAGCTTCGCATACCTTTCATTACGCTTCTGTCACTAACTTAACACATTGCTCAATCGCTTTAGCAATCTCAACTCAACTCTGTACCAGACTGAATAAGCAATTTAATTTAAAGGGCTATAACGAAAATCTTGAAGCACATTTGACGAGATTGCTGCAGTTACACGTTCACATACTCCAAATCTATCACTAATTAAGGCTGTTGCTTTTAACTTCACTCTCATCAGACTCTGTGATTTCTAAACGGTTTTAGGTCTAACTCATCAGAATTATCTTCTTGAAACACATCAGAAGAATAAAGCTCTTCATCTTTCGCTTGTAAATATGAACATGAAGGTTTTAAAATTTCACACGTAGTACGTTTCAGCATTCAGACCTTCTTTTTAAGTTTTTTAATTAACTTTGTAGTTTTTTGTAAACTCAGTTCCACAATTTTCTTCAACCCACATTTTCTTTAGAGAACGATGAATCTTAACTGAATGATATTTATTTTTCTTAGTTTTACAAAACTTCAGTTTCTAGAAATAGAGCATTTACACAAATCAGGTATCTTTCTATTAGTACAACTCACAACAATAGAACATTTACACGCTGTAGCATCTAAAAGTGAAGTAGTTAAATTATCAATTATTCGTTCAATATTGCCATTGTTTTATCATGATTAGAATGTTATGATATGAATGAATTTTTTTAAGTTTTCCAGCGCTATAGCCTTTATAAAAATCAAAAAAAAAAAAAAAAACTTTTGAGTCACCCTAACTTTCCACACTCACACACTTAGTCCATATAAGCATATTTCATCTACCCATTTTCGTTATATATCAACCACACTCAACCCAATACATTGGCTCTACTTTAAGTGCATTTTTTCCAGAGCTTTGAATGCTTGCTCGCTTTTTACAAAATGCGATCACGTTTTTTCAATGACATTTCATTTTGAAAACATAAAAATTTGTAAGAAAAAAAACACAAAAAAAACATGAAACTTTGTACGCAGTAAATTTACCAGAGAACGCGGTGAATGCCATGCCAAAAAAGTATTGGGGTTTTCTTATTTACAACTGTGAGTATGTGGAAAAGTGTAGTAATAATACATATGAAGTATGTATGGTTAAAATGAGGAAGAAAATATTACTAGCACAGTCATACTCACTCACTGCATCAAATAAATGTTTTCAATTTTACAAAAAAAAAAAAAAAAAAAACTCGAAAGTGGCAAGTTATTGACTGCAATAAATCCATAAATTTGTTGAAAAATTCGATCTGCTACTGTCAGTATATGAAGAGAGAACAGACTTACAGCAACACACATACATACACACACGTGTGTGAATACATGTGCTAGTGCCAGTGCACATAAGTATGCAATAAAATTATCATATTGTAATAAATTATACGCTACATACTCGCACTTTTGGCATATTTAGAAATCAATGTATGTGTGTGTTTGATGTTCGTGTGTGTTTCACGCAAAGAATGTGAGTTGAAGAAAAGGAAATGTTAAGTGTGAAATTGATTTAAATATTTTCTTTTATTTGTGTTTTTTTTTTTTTTTTTTGTGCTTGTTTGTTTGTATCATGCTAAAATAATAATAAAGAAAATGGAACACAATTCCTTTGCTTCTTTTTCTTTTCTGTGTTTTGTCTTTTTCTTCTCTTTTTTCTTTAAATACGTGTCAGTCACGGCAAAGAATATTGCATGCATGAGTCTAAGCTGCCAACTTTAAGAAAAATTTAAGGCTTTCTTGACATAATTTTGCATATTTCCTGAAAATGGTTAAATAAAATTACATTGCAGTATTGAAGAAATCCAACAAAGAAGTATAATTTTTCTGTTATATGAAAGGTTTTGTTTTTGAAAAAGTTTCGACTGTAGTTATATTTTAGAAACACAAACCTAAACTATACGTGCATTTCAGAAAATACTAAACACGAAAAACAGTGGTGGAAGATGGCGAAGCACAATAAAAGTTTCTTTATATTATTTTTTTGACTGTTTATTAAATGAGTGAAATCTCCCCGACCAGATGTCATCATTCTCGCAAATATTCTGCATGGGGCTGAATGCGTTACTCGTTGGCTTTTGCAAATTCATAATGTTTGCATAAAATTATTGTGCATTCCCAACAACTGGAAGAAGGTTTGTCTAATCTTCACCTAAAGACTTCAAGACTGATTAATTTGTCCTCCTTTCTTTTAAAAATCTTGGAAAGGGTTTATATCAGTAACTCTTTTAACCCCACTCTTATATACAGATAACAATATAAAATTTACTAAATGCTATACCTAAAAGTTTACGAAAAACGCTACACGTGCTCATTTAAGAAATTGCGTAATAACTCTCTAACAAGGAGTACACCCTTGCAGTGTTTTTTGATATCGAAGGGCAAAGTCTGCCCTGCCGCTGTCGCTAATGCTTTGATCAATCTTAATCTTGATGTTAATCTGATTAGATTTATAGGGGAACTACTTCCAACACGTATCATTAGCTCCTCTATAGGAAATGTTAATGTTAAAAAGGTGGTAAATATGTTAATAGAGGCACGCCACAAGCGAGGCGTGTTATCTCCTTAGTTCGAAACCGGCAGTGAATACATTGCTAAACACTTAGCTCAAACAGGCTAAATAATAACCGCTCAAGCGGAAATGCCATGGCAGTTATGTTTCAACGCTCTCACAATGGCTAAATAATTCACTTTGTCTTCTATCTTTGTTGTCAATCCCTCAAAAGCAGAGGGCATGCTCTTCACTAGGAAGTTCAAAGCACTTGTATTTGTTTTTCTCAAAATTATTAATACCGCACTTAGTCTTAGCAAAAGCGTTAAATATTACCATGCGGCAATTTTCGCGTCGTCGAAATCAAAACGCACCGAACTATGTTTTTTTTTCAAATATACATATCCTATTTGTGGTCTGTAAAAAAATACTAAAAAATAAATTAATAATATTGGGAGTATGAATGTATAAACTCGTATTTTTTTCGTAATTTGGACATTTATTGTGAAAAGTGATTATAAATTTATTCTTTAAAGTATTGTCTATCGTTAGCCACAACCTTTTCCCATCTTTCTGGTAGCATACGGATTCCGCGTCGAAAGAACTCCTCATCTTTTGAGGCTATCCACGAATCAACCCATTTTTTAAGTTCTTCGAAAGAACGGAAGTTCTGTTCAGCCAGGCCATATGTCATCGATCGGAACAAGTGGTAATCAGAAGGAGCAATGTCTGGAAAATACGGCGGGTGGGGTAGCACTTCCCATTTCAGCGTTTCCAAGTATGTTTTTACTTGCCTTGCAACATGCGGCCGAGCATTGTCGTGCTGAAGAATAACTTCGTCGTGTCTATTCTCATATTCTGGCCTCTTACCTTTCAATGCTCGGCTCAAACGCATCAATTGTAGTCGGTAGCGGTCGCTAGTGATCGTTTCATTCGGTTTCACCAGCTCATAATACACGACACCTTTCATATCCCACCAAATACACAGCATGAGCTTGGATCCATGGATGTTCGGCTTTGCCGTTGATGTTGATGCTTGTCCGGGCGGTCCCCATGATTTTTTACGCTTTGGGTTATCGTAACGTATCCACTTTTCACCGCCAGTCACAATACGATGCAGAAAACCTTTTCTTTTCTGTCGTTTAATCAGCAGTTCACATGTGAAAAATCGTCGTTCGACGTCTCTCGGCTTCAATTCGTACGGCACCCAATTTCCTTGCTTTTGGATCATTCCCAATGCTTTTAATCGTTTAGAAATGGTTGATTGATCAACTCCTAAAGATTCTGCAAGTTCTTGTTGCGCTTGACATGAATGTTCGTCGAATAATGCCTTCAATTCTTCATCTTCGAACTTTTTCGGGCCGCCTGAACGTTCCCTGTCTTCAACATCAAAATCACCACTTTTGAAACGGGCATACCATACCTGACACATTCTAATGTCTATAGGATAGCCAGGATAAGCTTCAGTGAGTATACGATGTGCTTCAGTTGCGTTTTTCTTTAAATGGAAGAAGCAAATTAAAACTTCCCTCAAATGTTGTTTTGTTGGCACGAAATTCGACATTTTCAGCTATAGTAAAACACTTTTGTAAAATTATGAAAACTATTTGACAGATCAATTATTTTAGTATTTTTGGCGCTCTTCGAGATAGAATAGCTGTCAATGTCAAAAAAATGGCACGTATGATAGATATAAGGTTAGTCACAATTACGAGTTTATACATTCATACTCCCAATACAAAAGATATAAATAATAAACTTATTCAATCAAATAAAAAAGTTTTTACAATTCTTATTCTATTCAAAGAAACAACTTCTCATTCCAAAAAATAACAAAGTTCGCTGAGTTTGTAAAAGTTAGCTCGATTTCTTTTTTTTTTTATTATTTTTCGAATTTTTCGAGTCTCAGACCGTTTTGGTGTTATATACCCAATTTTGACCTATAAATCGATTTTTTTCGGATGTATCCAATGTATGTCAGCATGACTCTTTTCAGAATGTCGTTAATTTTCAAATATACCCATTTTGCGAAGAATCTATATACTGAAACGCAATTTTTGAGATCAAATGTTTGAAAAAAGGCAAATTTTTGGATTTTTTTTTACTCTGATTTGGAAACATTTTATTACAAAAACATAAACATTTTTTATACCGTTTTTTATTTCGTTTCATTTTATTTCGTTCTTCATTTTCATTTTCTTCGTGGTCGTATTAAAAAATGTGTTTACTCCACCAACATGTTTCGGCTAGTATGTCATTAGGAGCACGTTTTCCTCTGCATCTGGACTCAAATGGCATCGCAGTTTGACGATAACGTTCTCCCTGCTCAACTGATTCTGTCGATAACTGTCGACTGAAGTAGTCTAAATGATGCTGAAGGAAGTGAATTTTTGGTGACATATGGGCTTTAATTTTGGAAAAAGCATCCAACATTCGTCGCAGATCCTTCATATTGAATTCCACATTTATCAAAAAATTCAAGTCAAGAGTATAGATTTTGAGTAAATTTAAAATAAAAATATAAATTTATATGTATGGAAATAAATGCGTTTTACCGCCATTTTAATTTTGCATCACCGATTCTCCGAAAAATGTCACGTAAATATAAATACTTCTTCTAGTACATTTTAATAAACTTTTGCCAGAAGAAGTGGTAAAAATTGCTAGATATTTTCAAAATTAGATTAAGAAAAATCCAAAAAAATGCTTTTTTTCTAACATTTGGTCTCAAAAATTACGTTTCAAGATATCGGTTCAAATGGGTTTATTTTCACATTAACGACATTTCTTAAAAGAATCACGATGACATACATCGGATACAACCGAAAAAAATTGATTTATAAGTCGAAATTGGGGTGTTTAAAAAACCCCAAAATGGCCTGAGACTCGAAAAATAATAAAAACAAAAATCGAGCTAATTTTTACAAACTCAGCGAGGGTTTTGCTACAGGATAGGTATATTTTCAAAAAAATAGTCCGGAGCGACAGCAGAAAAGGTGTGGAAAGCCTACTGTAAAAGGATCTTAGGTGCAAGATGAGATATCAAACGTCGACTCATTTCTTGGCTCTATATATCAGTGGTAAAGCCGAATTTTATTTATGGCCCCGTCTTCTGCCAGATACTAAAAAGCGGCCAACCTAAAATCATCCGCACCATCTCTACTAATGCTTTCTTTGCAATCCTTCACTGAATGCCAACTGCACTTCTAGTTGAGTAAGAAGCTAAAGGTTAAGTTGTCAGACTCGGTGCCATTCCCTGCTGGACCAGGTCGTACCTGGGGCATGCCAAGATACCTATTTCCTGACAAACGTAGACAATATTTAATCTACCTCTAATTTAAACCAAGTCGCCATTTGCTCCAGCAGATTGGGTCTCAAACTCTCCTTCCTTCTTCCCGACCATTGTAACGTCTTTCACGCTGAAGTAATACCAATATATCAAGCGTCTAAGTGGCTCATTTGTAACGAGTTATTCTATATTAATATTTCCATCTACACTGACAGCCAAATAGTAATAAGTTACTTACTGGTGTATTCAACCCATCTAATCATGTTCTTGGCTACTGATCTTCACTCCAATTCCTGTTGAGTCACTCGCAGGTTCATTTACATTGGGTACCTGGACATATGGATAACCAGGCAACTACAAGCCGTTGAATTAGCTAAACGGGGTTCGTGATTTTCATCTCACTTCAATTAAATTTGCCATCAAGCAAAACTACCTAAAGGAAGCAAAAAGATTCTTGATTGCAGAGTATATCTGTGGTATTACCAGACCAACCCTAACCTCTATCGGCAAAATACGTTCGGGACAACTACTCAACCTCAGCCATAACTCCATCAGCACAACGATTTCGGTTCTCACAGAACATTGCTTAGTGCGAGATTAGAGCTGTCTTTCAATGACTTATGTCGAAGTTGTGACTCTAAGAAAGAGGAAGAAACAGTCCTTTATTTCATGTGTCAATGCTTAGGCTGATTCTGACTTGGAGGAAACTAAAACTTACAGGCTCACCTTTCCTCACTAGTCGTATTGGGCTTCCAGCTGCTATGTTCATTTGCATCAATTTTAATTGACCTTCAAAAAAGTTACGATACCTTGTCTTGTTACAGTAATTGTGCTTACTATGAGCCAATAACTAGGACTCTTTCGGAATTGAATTGAGTTATATTGAGGGTTGCTTTTAAGATCATGTTATTAAGTAGTTATTAATTTTTATTTAAAATTCCACATACTTAATGCAAGTAAGCTTGTTAGGATGTAATTTCCACTGACTTAAATAGACTAAGCTAAAAACATTATTCTATGATGAATTTAAGCCTACAGTTTTACTGTAATTTTTAACTTCACCAATTGAATACAGTTGATATATTCCAACTCTACTTTAACCAAAATATTTAAAAAATTTAGTTATTTGATTTTTTTTTTCAACTTTTCCTTTTTAGTAGTTCAGATTTAGAAACTCATAAACTTTTTACTAAATAACAAAATCTTTTAATATTCTATGCGTGTTTTAAACAAAAGTTTAAAAACTCTAAACAACCACACTCGACTTCATAAAATGAAAAGAAATGAATATGGGCATGTTAAAATATGGCACCCAGACTACGACGCCAACGACAATGATGACAACACTATACAATTGTATAAAACGCAGAAAACCTGTCAAAATCAATGTTGCGGTTTTGAAGTAACCATAAAACATGAAAAAGTATGTGAAAGAACTTTTTCTTTTTGTTTTTGTCTTTTGCTTTGGCACAAAAGGAAAATAACATTCATTTGACAGAAAACATGAATAAGTGACAAAGAACAATAAAAAACGAAGACAAAAAAAAAAGAAAAAAAGAGAGAACACTACCGGGAAGGCGGACGAATGAACGAATGGACTGGGTGTGGAAGAGATAGTGGGAAAGCAAGGCACGTTGTAGCCGAGAAAAAGTTAAAAAGGGAGACTCATGTAAATGATGAACATTATAAAAGTGCAGTTGAAATATATTATGTACTTCTATTATGGAAATTTCAAAAGACAAGGGGTTAAATACATACATGTGTATGACTTTTGTCAACTTCTTAAGTCACAATTACAAGCAACAATTTAAAGCAGGCAAAAAGAAAACATAAATTAAATTTTTCATTTGCATGCGTAGATTAAAGTTTTGTAATTTGCAAAATTCTAAGGTTTCACTTCACTCCGGACCCACTTTTGGAATAATTGTTAGTTCAAAATAATGGTCGCCAACTAAAGGTTCCTTGGTCTATAAAACTCTGGTGCATATAATTTCAACAATATCGGATGATGGTTAGTGAAATTCATTGTCACAATCAAACCACGGAAAAACACATTAATCCATTAGGGACTGATACCAATTCCGTCCAAACGACGTAGAAAAATGTATTCATATAAATTTCACAAAAAAAAATTTCAGCCCCCTACCTGTGCACACTTCTAAAATATATTCATTGTGTACTTTTTACACACCATTTTTCCGATTTAATATATTTTTTGAACATGCTGGTGTTATCGCCTTCCAAGTTTTTACGATGATCTAAATCTCTTTTAAGCCTATGGCTTGGGCCCAGTTATTGCAGCCGCACATAATTCAAAAATGCAACCAAAATGTGGGCGGCATTCGACTTTTCGGCAACGCGCATTTGAGTCCTTGGCAAAAAGTGGTATTGGCCCTTCCTCACAAACTCATTAGACGCCGCAATAATTAATGCCCGAAAATTTCATTGCCTGTTCGAAAAATTTGAACAAAAAGTGCCTATGGACCAATACGAGTTTTGCTTGCAGTCGTTGTAAAGAAAGTTATCTTTAAGATTAATGATCGCAGTGGCCTTGGTATATCAGAATGGACACGTTGACCCTTTTTGCTAGAAGCGTTGACAAAACCTCTGGCTCTGTGAATTATGAAATCAAAAGAGTGTCCGGATATCGTAAATGCAAGATAAACCTGAATACTAAGCGTTTTGTGGACCTTCGTAACAACGTGGTTCAAAAACCAAATTGGAATCGTTAGAAAGGGGAGACATGAAACTAAATAGTCCTCTCGGGAATCCTCTCAAATTTCTTTTTACCCTATTTACCAAACACCATTTTCTACCACCCATATTTATATTTTTTGAGGTTAGGACTTTTCATAATTCTGACGATTTTAAAGATCGGATAAAACCAGTAATTCCAATTTCTGGAGAAACTACCTAAAAATTGTTTCCAGATTTTCGCAAAGTGGTCAGTATGTTGAATTGCTACGCAGGATACCCGGATTCAAGTCTCGGAACGCTTAAAATTAAAAATAGAAAATAAAAATTTGTACACATCACCACCTCTTGGCTGGCAATGGCAAAAATCCAGCCTATGAAAAACTTTTCACTTTGCCATTCGGAATCGTCATAAAATTGTACGTTCCTTCCATTCGTGTATAAATATAACTCACACAACATGAACGGATGCGAAAAGGTCGGTCTAGCCTCTCCATGGGCTGTTGTGTCATATTAATAAAAAAAATAGATTTTATAGTCATTAGAAATTACACTGCCCTGCATGAATTTTACTAATAAGATGGTTGCTAGTGATTCCGATTGATTTTTTCATACTGAACATGAAGCTGGGGTCACGTCACGTTTTCGAAAGAAAAGGAGTTTAAACCCTCTAAAAAAAAGCGTTTTTGCAAGTTTTAAAAAATTGTAGAGCTGAACCCTGATGTGCTACCAACTTTGCCAATACCAGAACTTAAAGGCTGAACCATGCCCTTTCAAATTGTTGCCAAATTGTTCGCATGCACCCTTAGAGCAGGGGGTGTGTTTATGTCTAGGGGTGCAGGAAAAAAATGTACACAGAGAGAATATTAACGAGATGTTAATATTGATGGACTAAAATGATAATTTTAAAATTACGCCTGACTCGGAAATATCATTCACCTCGATCTCTTCGTCCCCGTAAGTTTCGGAAACCAGCTTTTCTATGGTGAAAATGAGTTTTTTCCTCAACAGTGATGTGAAGAAGTTATCCATAGCAAATAAGCCTTTGCATAAAGGACCTATGCCTGCTTTTCACAACCCGCTCACCACGGTGAACGTCTCTCACATAATTCACTTTGAATGAAATGGATAATAAGTATCAACAACACAAGCTCACCATATTTTGATCTTGTCCTTGGTTGGTTTTCATGGTATAAATCGAGTAAGCCTAGTACGTCTTCTATTACCAAAACAACTCATCTGCTCATCCGCTGTGAAGGACCTGTGTGACAGGTAATGAGTCCTCAAATTAGATTTTAACATGTAAAACATCTCTCATAGCTTCAGCCTGGTAGCATACTAGTCAAGTCGTGTGAATAGCAGAATGCCTGTGAAACTATTGCATACCGTAGTTGGCTGGTATATATGGAAGTATGAATGTATAAACTCGTAATTGTGACTAGCTTCATATCTATCATATGCGCCATTGACATTGACAGCTATTCTATCTCGAAGAGCGCCATAAATACTATAAGAATTGATCTGTCAAATAATTTTCATAATTTTACAAAAGTGTTTTACTATAGCTGAAAATGTCGAATTTCGTGCCAACAAAACAACATTTGAGGGAAGTTTTAATTTGCTTCTTCCATTTAAAGAAAAACGCAACTGAAGCACATCGTTTACTCACTGAAGCTTATCCTGACTGTGCTATAGACGTTAGAATGTGTCAGGTGTGGTATGCCCGTGAATTTGATGTTGAAGACAGGGAACGTTCAGGCGGCCCGAAAAAGTTCGAAGATGAAGAATTGAAGGCATTACTCGAAAAAGATTCATGTCAAATGCAACAAGAACTTGCAGAATCTTTAGGAGTTGATCAATCAACCATTTCTAAATGATTAAAAGCATTGGGAATGATTCAAAAGCAAGGAAATTGGGTGCCGTACGAATTGAAGCCGAGAGACGTCGAACGACGATTTTTCAAATGTGAACTGCTGATTGAACGACAGAAAAGAAAAGGTTTTCTGCATCGTATTGTGACTGGCGGTGAAAAGTGGATACGTTACGATAACCTAAAGCGTAAAAATCATGGGGACTGCCCGGACATGCATCAACATCAACGGCAAAGCCGAACATCCATGGATCCCAGTTCATGCTGTCTGTTTGGTGGGATATGAAAGGTGTCGTGTATTATGAGCTGTTGAAACCGAATGAAACGATCACTGGCGGCCGCTACCGACTACAATTGATGCGTTTGAGCCGAGCATTAAAGGATAAGAGGCCAGAATATGATAATAGACACGACGAAGTTATTCTTCAGCACGACAATGCTCGGCCGCATGTTGCAAGGCAAGTAAAAACATACTTGGAAACGCTGAAATGGGAAGTGCTACCCCACCCGCCGTATTCTCCAGACATTGCTCCTTCTGATTACCACTTGTTCCGATCGATGACACATGGCCTGGCTGAACAGCACTTCCGTTCTTTCGAAGAACTCAAAAAATGGGTCGATTCGTGGATAGCCTCAAAAGATGAGAAGTTCTTTCGACGCGGAATCCGTATGCTACCAGAAAGATGGGAAAAGGTTGTGGCTAACGATGGACAATACTTTAAAGAATAAATTTATAATCACTTTTTCACAATAAATGTCCAAATTACGAAAAAAAATACGAATTTATACATTCATACTCCCAATAGGATATGTGTTTTGTTTCACAGCTCAATAAGTGGCTTTCGGCTTGATTTATAGCAGACCAGGAAAATACCTGGTAAAGCTAGTAAGTCGTCGTCTTCAATTGATTTCCATATAGGCGGTTATGTGTCAGAATTTGTGTCGTTCAGTTGAGCATACACAAAGTTAATCTGGATGGGTATTGGTAAACGTTGTACGAAAAAGGAAGGGCAAAGGTTAAGAGAAGGACTGTTCGCAAAATTTCTATATTTATAAAATTTAGAAACACTTGCAGATTATTGTAAAAAACAAGGCTTTCATAAAATGTTAGAAAAAAATTACCTTCTGTATGGAAAATTGCGCCAATATAATAAAGGATATTTTATCCCTAAAAAAATTAATGACCATATCTATTAATTTGGTTTTTGGTTTTAAGTATGTTATGGTTTTAAGTCTTACTTAAAACATGTCAAAAAAAATAGACTGAGACCTTTAAGGCTTGGCAGACAGAACCTTTGAAAGCTTGCCACCTTTTAACAAATTCCTCATGAAAAATATAAAGAAAGTATCGGAAAGCTTAAGCAAAATTTTCTTTATTTCAAAACTTTTTTCTCAAAGCTCATTTTCGAATTATTTATGCATTTATTATTCCATGGCTTCTGTTCGATATAAAAAAAATACAATAATGGTACCCAATGAATTTTATTGAAGTACAAATTACAGTAATTTTTATAATACCATGAAAAAAAAAACAAGAAAAGAAACAAAAAAATTCAAAGCTCTCCCTTAAGATAAAGTTGGAAGCAACAGCTCACGCTCTCTGCAAATATGAACCTCAGAAACTCAAACAACTTGTTGCAAGCAACGAGCCACAAAATAATAATTTCAAATTAATAACTTAAAATTATACAGCAAAATGTGTTTATACAATGAAATTATGCTAAGCGTACTTGTGGCATGTAAAGCACAAAAACTTGTTGCGAATGGTATGAGAGCACACATACATACATGAGAGTGTGTGTGTGTGTGTGTGTAACTCATGCATAAGCCGCAAAAAGTTGCCACAACAACACACTGAAATAAAAGTATGTGCAATAGAAAGTAGCAGTAGCAAAATACTAAGCAGCAACTTCTAAAAAAACTAACAAAAAAACAGAACACTATAGCAATAAAAGCCACAACCACAAACAAAAACCACAACTACATACAACTATAACTATGTTCATGTGCATGTACATGTACAGTGCACTCATACATGTACTCGTACATGTAAATACAACAATACAAATATGAAGTTTCTTCTCAGTGCCTGTAAAGTGTTCGTGGACTTAAATGTGTTCGGGTATATTTATGTATGCTTGTATGGGTAAATATATGTAGGTAATTGTATATGTACATATGTAAGTGTATGAGAAGTTATACGAAAAGTTTAGCAATGCTAATTAAAAAACATCAACAAGAGAAACAAACGTACAAACAAACAAAAAATACAAAGTACATTCATACATAGCTAAATAGAAACAAAATCACTTATTATTAGTTTCTTAATTATAAATCGTAAATATAAAAATGTTATAAAATTGTTTTTGAAACATTTCTGCTTCTTCTTTTTCTTTACTTGTGAAATGAAGCCGCAGCAATGAATGTGACCCCAAAAATCACGTTAATCCACACAGATGCACACACACACACACATACAAATATACTAATGCATAAATACGAAACCACAGCTACAGAACTTACCTCAAACCCGGCACTTGCGTCGCCATCGTACCATCCTTCAACACCCACGTCACCATAGGTGGGGGATTACCGTGTGCCGTACACGTAACTTGCGTTCCCGTATCATTGCTAAAGAGTAAACGTGGCGATGGCTCCTGTATGAAGGTAGGAACGCGTAAGCCGCTTGTGGCTTTGGCAGTTGGCAACGGCAGGAAGACAGTCAATAGTAGAACAGTTGCAGCAATTCGCTGCAGCAACCAAAGTGACGTTGAGGTTAAAGTGGTGCTGGTGGTAATGGTAGTGGAGGTGGTGAAGGCAGCTAAAAAAAAAGAAAGGAAAACCATTGTATAAAAATTTATAACTTTAATTGCATTTATAGCACAAGTTAAATTGTATTTTTTTGTGAATAACTAGCTCATATATCCTTGCCACATATCCCTACTCCAATTCATACATACACACACATATGAGTGTAATTACCTTCTATACCATTTGCTTATGCTTAAAACTTTTTAATAATTGTGGTTAATTTCAGCTTCATTAGCGTATACTGTATCCCCGCTTAAATTAAACTCTTAAGACATTAGGCTTAAGTTATGCACTACTGTATAATATATTGTACATACTTTTAGTTGTGGAATGAGAAGGTACAGTAGATCACACAATTCTAACTACATTTTCATATATTTTATTTACTTTTGAACTACAACATTGAGATCTGCTGTTAAAGAACACTACTAGTTTTTCTAGAAATAAATGAAAATAGTCATTTGCTGGAAGGACGAGTTGAAAATTTCTTTAAGGTATTTTTTACTACAACTCCTTGAAAGTTACCAGTTTAATATCATTTACTAATGAATAGAAACTGATGAATCGTAATTCCAGGAAAACTTCAGATAAGGTGCGCAATATTTAAGACTTAGAATTTTTTCCATTGAGTACTAAAGATAATATGCCAATTTGAGCCGTTTTTATGGCATCTTCCTTCTTTTTTTTCTCTATTTCACGTCTAATGTTGTCTTACAGTGTTGTAAGAGTTTGTGGCTTATCCACATAGATCAATGAATTCAAATAACCGCAAATCAAGAAGTCTAGAAGCTCAGATGAGTTGATCTTGTAAACTAATGCGAATATCTAAAATTAGTTTTTAATCCAAGTTAAAGTATAAATATTAATGTGATATTTGACTTTTATTCAAATTTTTGGTTTAATTAAGTCTAAATTTTAGTCAAAGCTTTGGTTTGATTTCTTTTCTAATTTCTATCTGAGTTTTTGTTTGAATTTCAGTTCGCTTATGATGTAAGTTTTGGTCTCGATATCAGAATAATTTTTAATCTGAATTTATTAGTCCAAACAATATATGCTTTTTGGCTAAGTTTTGGTCTACTTTTGTTTAAAATTTTGGTTTAATTAGGGTCAAAATTTTGTCTAAATGTTAGTCTAATTTTTTCGAAATTCCTACTGCTTTTGTCTACGTTTTGTTTGAATTTACATATCTCTGAATTTTTGGTCTCAATTCTGAGTTGGTCCATTTCTGAGTTGTTCTTTGTTTGAATTTGGCCTGCTTTTCAACTTTTTTTTCTGAAATTTGATTTAAGTTCTGGTTTGATTTTGGACTACTTTTAATTAGGATTTTATCGGAATTTTGGTAAATTTTTAGCTTAATTTTGATTAGCTTCTTGTCAATTTCTGGTATGCTTTGAATTAAAATTTTGATCTGAATTTGGGGTAAATTTTGTCTGAATTACGTTTGATACTTGATGTGCTTTTTGTCTCAGTTTTGATTTGATATTTGGACTACTTTTAATTTGATTTTTGGTTTCAGTCTGGTCTGGTTTTAATCTGAAGTTTGTTTTGCTTTTTGATTTAAGTTTTGGAATACCGGAATGATTTTTGGTTTAAGTTTGTTCTAAATTTGATTTGGGTTTTGGTCTCCACTTTTTCGAAATTTTGGTGTGATCTTTGGGTTTAATTTTGTCTGATTTTTAATCTACTGTTGGTTTGAATTTTGATATACTTTTGATTTGGTTTAGGTTTTAGTTTTGGGCAGATTATTTTTGTGACTAATGCCATGGAAATTATAGGATGAAAATCTTGTTGGCAATAGGATTAAACATTTAATAAATGAAAAAAAAAATTAGATACCATTTTTAGTCTGAGCTTTAGTCTCATTTTAATTTAATTTTCTAATTTCTTGTCTGAATTTGATAAGATTTTTGATTGGTTTTTGTAAGATATTTGGTATTCTTTCAATCTTAGTTTTGTTCTAAGATTTGGCTTGAGCTTAAGCCTGGCTTCTACTTCAATTATCGTCTGATTTTTAGTCTAAGTTTTTGTGATTTTTAATTTGTTTTTGTAAGCATGTTTTAATCAACTCAATGAGTCAGGTTTTCAATTACGGCTTAGAATGCTCATACAGTATACCGCCAAACCATTAGAAACACCACAAATTTCTTCTTATTTTGTTTGTAAATGCAGTGAGATTTAACAAGATGTTGCCAATTTTTTTTTTCGGAACTGCTTGCTAGGGACAATTTGGGACCGATTAGTCAAGTAAAGTCAAGTTTAACCCTCTTCTTTGTACCAAAAACAAAACCTATGTTTTTTGAAGTATTCTGGTATAAATCAGTGTTAACCTTAGCCATCTCTGCTTTACCATAAGTGCACGAATATTCACCGAATATTCTATAGCTGTCAGTTGACTTTAGTAGCTCTATATGGATGAGAGTCGCCCTAAAAAGGAGACTAAAAAAATCAATTTCCTCTATTTTTTCTTACCATGAGCCTGTCCTTCCAGAAAATATTATTGTTTGAAAACTTTGCTGGTTTTAATTCTATAAAGATAACAGATTGCAATGACAAAAGTTTTTGCACCAATAACACATTGTAAAAAGATGCAATGGTACGAATAAAATAAGGGGGAAATTACGTTTTTTTAGTCCCCTCTTTATGGTTACACAGATCCTCGCATTCATACATATGAAGTCAGCTGAAGATGCAATTGTGTAGAAACATCTATGCGCTTATGGTGCAAATTAAAAAAAAAATGTTGAAAGTCAAAGTGAAAACTTTTTTTATTTAAAACATATGCTTGGTTTTTTAAAAAAAGTTACCTAAATTTCCGTAGTAAGAATAAACTTTTCCATAATTACTTGACAAATCGGTCTCAAATTGTCACCAGAAAACAGTTCCCGAAAAAAAAGTTTGGCAAAATTTTTTTAAAACTGTTAAATCTCACTGCATTTACGAACAAAATCAGAGGAAATTTGTGGTGTTTCTAATGGTTTGGCGGTATACTGTATACATATTCAGAGTTCAATACTAAATTTTTCGTAAGTTGAATGAACAACAGATTATCCTAAACTGGGACAATGTATACTAAGTATAATGAGTTTAAGTATTAAGCCAGCAGAGTCTGAAGTGGATTTTCCTTTCCACCTTGACCTTTCAAAACTGGACCTATCTTTCACGTTGCCTGATCGATGTATTAGGAATATATGTGGAAAATCTTTCGAGGATTATGGAAATTACAAAATTAAAGTGCCATAGGCTACTTTTAAAGTATTAATGAACGAACATTGATTCGAAATGGATATCTGTAGGAAAACCATTCAGATTTCGTTAAATTTAATATGCTTGTAGGATTTACTTTCACAAGGCAAATACCATTTAGATATGAGGATTGCTGTATTGTATTAGTTAGGTCTATATATATTTGTACCGCGACCTATAAGATCTATTGTACGTCCCTCTTCTTTATCTAGTCTGATTTGCCTAGAGTGCTTCATCCAGTCTCCCTCAAGAATTTGAGTATTGCGCCCGGATCTATAGATGCTAGTTCTGTACTGGGCACTCCGTACATACCCAGATATTTCATTCTTTTGTGGATCAGTGCTCCACACTGAGCTAAGATATGTTCTGATGATTGCTGTGCTAACAGCACACTTTTCAACTGAAAAAAGTCGGGTTTATTAAGTTACTAATGACTTCTACAAATCTGCAAACTTTAGATATAGATATAGAATAAATCCTTATCCATAAATACTCAGTAATCCAACTTGAAACAATTTTTTTCGACTTCCGTCAATGCAAAAGTTTTTACACTTTTAAACTTAATCAAAAACTGTGACTAGTTTTTAATATTCATAACTATCAAAAACAGCACTATAATATGTAGGTCAACATTTGCACGCCTAAGCCTTCAAATTAATAGTTACAACTAACCACCAGCGGATTCAGAGATTTTCTAAGAGAATGCTAGTGAAGTTTATAGCACATGTTAAATGTATTTAATTAAGTGTAGTCACAATTTTGTATTCCACTGTATAACAGCATTGCTAGCTGAGTCATTCCTTGTTCTTACTCTTTCATCACATTTTATGCTTGAGTCTGTGAACGTTGAAATTAGTGCCACTTTAACTCAAGTAGTCTCTTATGTATATGTTTCTGTTCTTCTTCTTCATCATCTTCAACATTGTTTTCCTGTTTTTATAATGTTTCGTCATAATTTCCTTGTTAATATGTATTTTTATTCAGAATTGAGTTTAAGTTGTTATTAACAATATCAAATAAATATATGTATATATATTTTTTTTTATTTACTTTGTGTTCTTATGATGTATTGCATTTCTGCTTATATTTTTACATACAGAGTTTTAAGTGTCCTTAAATAAAAATACCATATACATAAATATGCAAGTACTAACTCGTACATAATATTAATGTTCCTTACCTTTTGCCTTGAGTACTGGTACTAACACACACATAGCAGCTGTGCATGTGTTATTATTATGAATTTTATTTTCGCTGTGATGGTTTTTAGTATTTAATCTGATTGTAAGTAAACCAACAATATTAGTTTGTTTTAGTAGAGGTTCGATTTATTCCCTGAGAGTTCTGGAAAACATAAAACAAATACATGTATATTCAGGTTAACTTATGTTAAATAGTATATAGTAACTTATTATAAAATAGATTTATATGTCAAGGTAGATTCTGAAATGCTCCCATTTCTAAAGTCAGTTTGAAATTCATATATCGTTTGTATAGTTGGTTATAAGACACATAAGTACACACTAAGTTTGCTTTCTAAAAAAAAGGATTGAATATACTACAAACTAAGACCCTTGGAAACTAAATAGACCTTCCATTAGTAATGCAGTGGCAATAATTACTCTAGTTTACAAATAATTTTTTTTTTTTCTGGACAATGAACATCATCCACTTCCTATGTAAAATTGGTCGCTGAGCCTGGAAATCAATTTTTAATTCTATGGTGTGGTTTTGGAGATATCGACAGTTGAATTTTTTTTCCAAAAAATTCGAAAAAAAAAACTCAAAATTTCTTGGTAATTTACTTCATTGTACCAAAACTTTTTATCCGATCGAATGTATGTATGTATAATGTATAAAGGTAAGATGAGAAATTTTAATATCTTATACTGTTTTTTCAAATCGAGTTCTTAGTTTCCAAGATATTTTAAATTATATGGACAAACCTTTTTTGCTCCGATAAAAAAAACTTAACAGGCGATATCTTCAAAACCACACCATAGAATTAAAAATGGATTTTCGGGCTCAGCGACCAATTTTACACGGAAATTGAATAGTGGTGTTCATTCGTAATTTTGACATTTCAACAAAGACGGTCTACATTTACTCTTTTGAACTCAATCTCATCAACCAGAATCCACAGAGTACGTAGACAAGAGAATATTGCTGGTGTTAAGGCTAGTGTGAAGCGCTCATCATTTTAAATGAAGAGTCGTTATCGCCTCTCAATGCCAGCAAGGGAGAGATCAACTACGGTTTCGAGTCGATCTCTCTCAGAGTCTATAGATGCGACAAGTTAGTTGCTGGGCAGGAAACCAATGAAGAGCCTTCAGCAGAAGCTGCGGCCTTCTTGGAGACCTTGCCTCAATCAGATATCGACACTCTCTCCGATGATGGGAGTGTCATGTCGACCTCCGAACTAGTTGGCGACTTTTTCGGAAAAATGGGGCTTGTCGCCACAGACGCCGATGCTTCTCCTTTGTCTGAAGAGGAGGACATCGACGTCACCATGATCGCTCACCCTAATGATGGTGAAGGTTCTACAGATTAACCTTCACCACTCCATTACTGCATCTGCAGCCCTGCTCCTCCGCCTGTCGCAAAAAGGAGAGGAGCTCATACTGGTCCAAGAACCATGGGTTGTTAATGACCGGGTTTACGGACTCAATATTAATGGATACCGCACAGTGTATGTGGAGGGTCAAGGTAAACCCAGATCCTGTATCCTTATCAAAAATAGCATTAACGCTCTTTTACTCTCCAGGTTCAGCGATAAAGACAACGTGGCCATGGTTATTGTGATCAACGCCATGGCCACTTGGATCGTCTCCAGCTACATGGCACATGACCACGGTACATCACCGCCGCACGATACATTGAAGCTTCTGGTTGCAGAGGCTAACCGTAAACGGACCCCGGTTATCATCGGTGCCGACGCTAATGCCCATCACGAGATGTGGGGCAGCACGGACACAAATGAACGAGGTGAGTCCCTCTTTGATTTTATCCTTACTCATGACTTAGTTATTGCTAATAGGGGGAACGAGCCAACCTTCATTACTTCAAATAGAAGGGAGGTTCTCGATCTCACTCTAGTAAGTGAAAACTCGTCACATCTACTGAAAGACTGGAGTGTCTCGCAAGAGTGCTCCTTTTCTGATCATAATTATATTAACTTCACCATTGATAAACTAGATCCTACAGACTCTGCAGGTGTTACTAGCCTCTTCAATAGGAAGCGTACTGACTGGACAAAGTTCCATGCCATTATTGAGTCTGGCATACAGCCTGCTCCAGCCACTATAAATAACCACTGCGATATTGATCGAGAGGTAAACTCCATTACAGCACTTTTAACACCGCTGCTGAATCGGCATGCAATTCCTCCAAACCCAGAGGTAAGACTAAACTTTTAGGGTGGACCCCGGAGATTGCAGAGCTACGAAAAGTATGTAGAAGACTCTTTAATAGAGCCAAGGCTTTCAATGACTGGTTTCCCTTTAAATCTAAACAAAGGGAACTTAAGTACGCTATAAGAAAAGCCAAAAGGGCGTCCTGGAGGAACTTCAGTGGTAGCATAGAAAGCGCTTCCGAGACCAGCCGACTTCGAAAACTTCTCAATACGACTCCTAAGGCTCTCGACTGTATCCAAAAAGCTGATGGTCACTGGACTGTTTCTGAAATCGAGACCTTAGAGGTGCTCCTAAATACTCATTTTCCGGGGAGTGAAACCTTCGTTGATCATAGCCCTCCTGTGACCGATCATCCTTTAAGTAACCCCTCCCCTCTCCAATTGACCGACACTCTTTTAAAGTGGGCCATCAAATCCTTCAGCCCCTATAAATCTCCAGGGCCAGATGGTATCATTCCCGCGGATATTCAACAAGGGGCTGAACACGTAACATCATGGCTATTGCAAATTTATAATGCTTGCCTAAAATTCTCTTTACAGTAACTTTATGGAATTTTTAGATCTGTACTGTAATACAGCAATTAGTTTAAATTATACAGTAATTTTAAAAAGTGTACAGTAGTATACAGTATTATTCAAAATTGTGAGCATAATTGGTTAATTATTGATTTTTTTTTTTATAAATTCAAATTCTTTTGTCAATGTAATAATTTATCAATTCATTTTTGGGATATTTAGATTTTTTCTAAATAAATTTGACCATATCCCAAGAACCAGCATCAGTAACTATACAAGTTTTTTACACGTTCATAAGTAAAGTACATTTGGGTAATCTAAAATATATTTGCACTATTCTGAAATTCAATTGAAATATACTTAAATCGATTTAAAATTTGTTTTCTATTAACTTATTAAATATAGAAGGTAGTGTTAAATGGAGTATGTAAGTAATGGAGTAAGTATGCATGTGTGCATATTTACATATTCAAAAACATTCTTCTTTCCAATTGTTACACACTTTAAACAGAAAAAAATTATTTAAAATTCATAAAACACTTGATAGCAAACAACAGCAAAAACAAAAGCAATCTCTAAATAATGACGAGTTAGAAGAAAAAGAAGAAGAGGAAAAGCAACAACAACAAAAATAGCTAGAACGCCTAAACGCACACATCAAATGTCAAATCGTTGACAGGCAGTTTAAGGCAAAACAAAGCTAAAGCGAAATAATAACAAGTAGAAGAAGAAGAAGAAGCTGAATACTTTGCGATGCCGCAGTAAATGAAGCTAGCAAAATAACAGCAACAACAATGATGAACAACAATAATAAAGCCAACAACAGCAATGACTGTAGAAAAATACAAACTCATTAAAAATGGTACAAAATATATACACACACATGCATACATATGATACATATGTGAGTATGTGTGCGTATGTTGTATACGAATGTGCGAGAAAAATAGCTAAAGGGAAAATTTCAACAAAAGCACAAAATAAACAAATCATTTTAAATTCTCAATTAAATGTGTGCACAGACACACACATATCACAAATACATACAACCATATACGTATGTATTTATATAGAAGCACTCACTCAAAAGGGCAGATTTGCAACTCAAAGGCTAAATGGGTGTCAGGTCACAAATATATACACATACATACATATATTCAAAACCTAACAGTGCCTGAATACGCGTGTGTGTGCTTGTGTGTATGAGGATGTGATGCTTGGTGTCATGATGATATTTGTTTTGTCGCTTTTAAACTGTGAAAAAGATTTTCACAAATATTAAAAGAGCTTTACGAAACAAAATCTCCTCGTTCTCATCGTATTGCCTTCCTTTGCCGCCCAGAATGAACAACAGAGTGTGAGAGGATGAGTGAGTGAGTGAATGTTATAATAACTTCCTGTACTGTTTAAGCGACAACATGACATAGTAAAGTCCTCGACCCTAAAAAGTTATTTATATTCATATACGTGTGTAGAGATTTATACATGTATTTGTTTGTGCGTTTTACAATAATAAAAATAAGTTTAATGATGGTAAAAGTCATTTATTTATTTCGTATTGCAGTTAAAAAAAGAAGATGTTTTTGTTTTATTTTTTATAATAACCGTGGATCTTGTAAACTTAACCCCATCTAATGTGCAATATGGTGACATTTTTAATTAGTAATGCAATAAATTCTGCCCTCAAATTTTTTTTTTTTTAGACTTAAAATTTCTTCAGCATGCATATTTGAATTTGACTTAAAATCGAAAGGATATTTTTATCAAAACGTAACTGAGAGAAATATTAAGATTGTTTTAGAAAAACTTCAAGAAAATCTTATGCCTTCTAGCCCTTCTTACCCTCGTTATTTTCCTTTGTTAGTCTTTTCGTAAATATAACCGCTTCTAACACGCCACTTTCTGGTGAGAAAATTCCAAACATATTTTCAAAAATTTCACCTTTTTTACATAACAAAGAAGTCCAAACTTTCGGAAAACCGATAATGCTTTCTATTTTTATTAATTTTTAAACTTATTTTACTCAATTCCATTACGAATATTTGAAACGAAAAAAGTTCTTTAGCTTTGCTAAATTTGTGGTTGCCAATTTCAAAGGAAATGTCAACAACAGACAATATGGAGAAGTTCGCAAATTTCCAGAGGAACAAAAATCGGCATATTCTACGCATATGTAAAATCAACCCTCACATATGGAAGTGAAACCTGGTTAATTTCCAGCAACATCACACAGAAACTACAAGTTTCAAATCATATTTAGAATATTCTGCCCAAATCTAATAAGAAATGAGGACCTTTGGATCATTGCAAACGAGGAACCAATATCAACGCAGATAATGAGAAGAAAATGGAGGTGGATAAGACATACACTAAGAAAGCCACCCGAAAGCATCACAAGAATGACGCTTGAATGCAACCCACAAGGAAGCAGACGTCGCACAGTGGAGCGTTTCATACAAGCTAGACGTGATAAATTTTTTTGTCGATGCAAATCATTATTTTAGTCCTATTTGACACAAATATATACAATTATGACTATTTTAACCATTAACCACGCCCACTTTGCCCATATTTCGTAAATTATACAGTGATGGACAAAATTGTTTTTGAGAATATTTTTACTCATACAGATAGACAAAAGGGTAAAACAATTTTTGCAATCAGATGATATTTACTGGACCCGCGTGAGTCTTTAAAATTCCGAAAATTTGTCCATAACTTTTAATTTTTATCAATTTTTTAGTCAAAGTTGTTTCAATGTTTATATCTTTTTTATTACTCCTAATACTTAAGAGAGAAACAAAATGCAAGAATAATTTTTCTAAGTCGTTTATGTTCAGTGGTCCCGCAAGAGAATCAAAGTCATTGATTTGAAAAATCAAAAATTATGGACGAAAATTTCGGATTTTTCAAAACACATGCGGGGCCAGTAGATATTATTTGATTTCAGAAACTATTCTGCTCTTGAGTTCATCAATATAAGTAGACAGACAACTTTAGTTTCTTGCATAGAGTAGGGTTGCCAACTACATCTGAAAAACATAGAGAAATGCATTTAATAAAACAGAAAATTTTGTATACACTGTGCAACAATTTCCGTGTTATTGTTTGGGTAGTAACAAATTCCAGTTTAGGATGAAAGTACTTGACTAGTAGAGTAAAATTTGCAAAGGGTTTGACGTTTCTGGATTGCTCGTTTTTTTTTTTTTGAGGCCTTATGAAATTTTTTCTTTTCAGCAGATTTTAATAATTTTGAATTATTCAGTTTTACGCCCACCATTGGTAAACTAATGAAAATTTGTTGTTTTATTCCAAAATTGTAGCTAAGGCATAGATGAACAACTTCTTTTGTCAAGACATCAACCCGAAAAAATCATGTCAGTATCTACCATTTGTGAACTTTTAATTGGCTAAACAACTTTCCGTAAGTCAGTGTGGCAAAACTTGAAAATAGCAATAAATTTGTAAAAAATCTTATAAAACGACAGAGTTGCAACAAAAAAGTATGTATATAACTAGTATTGCAAACTTTCAAGTAAAGGCAATGGATATTTCGTATAATTTCATGTCAATATCACACTTTCTTCAAAAAAGTCTCAAGGTTGCAAGGATTTTGAAAAAATTCTGAAATTTTGGGTATTTCCGAAAAGTTGTGTCAAAGTCTCCAAGCAGTCAAATAGGTTGCAAATTGCAGCTTTAGTCTCATAACGGCCACGCTGTCTAGGACCACTCATAATTTGTCGGCCATTTATCGAAAAAGGTGGTTTAAAACGCCATTTTCAAAAGGAAGGGTAAGAGATGGAAGAAAATTGTGTGGACAAAAACTATTTATCTTCTTGTGCTTAACAACTTTGCTTCAGACATCGTATCTGTTAAAATAAAGAAGTTTCTTTATAGCCCCTGAAGAGCCCATTTTCCGACTTCAGGTCCATATTATGAGAGAACTAGGTACATAGTTTTTTCGGAAAAGTGGAAAAAAAAGTGACGTGCAAATTTGTGCGAAGCCAAACCTCTTCGGATTATGAAAGTAGATATTACACCTATTTGAAAAATATTAATTTCATGACGTTACAAAAATATACTCATATTTAAAAAAAATTTATTACAACAACATTATAAAAGATTTTTGAATAATTTTTATTTTATTTTGAAGTTCATAGTTAGACAAATTTTTGACATTTTATTCAGGACTTTAAGTAACTCGGTACTAAAAAATTTCCATTTTTTCAAATTGCATGAATTGAAAGTGCATATTGGTTTCACATACACGCACTTTGACTTGTAATTAGATAATGTAAATAACGATTAGGTCACTAGAAAATAGCTTTTTTAAGGTCAGTGAGGATCTGTTAATGCCTAACAATAAAAATAAAACTTAAATTCGACTTTGAATTTATCACGTCTTAATCGATCAAACGCACCACTGTGCGTCGTGAGCGACCAAAGAACACTTAGAGACGTTCCATACATCATACGTTAACAAGAAAAACATACAACATGGCAAAACGTGAAAGTGACTGCACAAACAAAGTCAGATGGAAATGCTTAGTAGAAACTGCAAGCTCCCAAGAGGAGTAGAAAGGGGAAAAAAATTTCGACTCTATTCCCTATTTCCATTTCCATGTTCCATAATTTTCGTTATGACGAGCCAATGTAAATGTTTTTGAACTTCGCCATGATTCATGACTAAGAGAAAGTTGTATACCAAGAACAGTTGCAAAACTCTGCCTCGGCCTCAGCCACAGCCTAAAAAATAATTAACCCTTGAATACCAGTTTTTGATTTATTTTTAAATTATCTATTATACTCGAATAACCGTGGAGATACAACAATCTACCTTCGAACAAAAATATTTCCCTCTACAAAATATCGACGGTCACTGAAGTTCAAATGTAAAATCACCTAAGTGATATTGTGAAAGTACGTAAGACTTTTGAAAAAAGTCATTCCTTATTTTGTTAGTTACCTCCTTTATGAATCTTATCTATCTTCACTAATACAGTAGTTTTCGCTTAATTGCGTCCCTCTTAATTGAGCTAAAATTTTTAAAGTAAAACACATTTTTTCACTTGCTTATTTTTTAAAAACAAACAAGCATTTTTTTAGAAATTGGAAAAATTATTTTCAAGAACTCATTCCGTGAACGATCAAGCAGAAATCATTGTGTTCAAATTAATTTTTTTCTGGACCCATAATACAGTTGAAACGTATATACATATATAACAGTTTTTAGACTATTAATGTATTATATAAACTAACTTCATTTCAGAAATTTAGAAAATTGGCTTAATGAATTCGGCCTGAACGCTGAAGGCTTGTTTGTTAGTATAAAATTTGTAGTACACTTTTAGCAGATTTAGTAAAATTTTGAGATTGATCCCATTCAATCTTGAAAAGATGGGCTCGAACGCCAACACTGCTACTACTACTATTATCATACCATAGTCCATTAAGGGTCTAGATCGAACTTTTCTCATCCATTCATGCTGTGGGAGAAATATTCGTAACCAAATAAAAGGGATTCACAGTTGTATATCGATTACGAAACGCGAAGTGTAAAGTTTTCTAGGACAAATTTTATCCTCAGAGGGTTGGCATTGGTGGCGAGTAGAAGAATTTTTTGTATGTTCTATTTTTGGCTTTTCGACCTTACCGGATATTGAACCCAGATACCCTGACTACTAACATATTTCTGCATCACTTCTTTACTACAACTTCAGCCTCATTTAATTACAATTAAAATTATGTTCCCATATTTTTTGTCACTATTCAAAATATAAAAAAACTGAAGAATATTTAAATTGTACTGCAACACCAGAAATCTTTACAACAATAAAAGCATTTAAATATTTATGCAACATTTATGCAATGATGCTAAGGTTTTGCCGACATACATACATACATACTAAGGTGAGCACCTCGCAACTTTTAAATACTTAAAAGGCACAAATGTACATTTAACACACCTAATGCACACATATACACAAGATGAAGCAACAACAACAATAACTAGAAAGCACTCCACAAAATGCAACAGCCGAGGCTCAACTCGACTCGACTTCACTCTCCTCGACTCGACACAACTAACGGTGTTAACGAAAAAGGTGACGACGACCATTAAAACGATTCAACAGCTCAACTCAAAAGAAAATTATTGCACGGTTGCATTTATACCGGATGTGAAGGTGTATGCATTCATATGTGAATGTATGAGTGTAGCTTAGAAAATAAAAATGTATGAGACAGAAAAAGAAAAACAAGAAAAACGACTCGTTTATGTTTGCGCCCGAATGATTCCATACAACATGAACAGAATGAAACATTGGCAGTGGAAATGAAACGATACATGCAATGCTACCCACCTACATACATACACAAATACGGAAAACACTCGTAGTGCATGAAAGAAGTATTTACTGCCACAACTACACAAAAAAATTTCCACCATACATGCCACACCTCTTACGGTGCTATACACCGTGTGCACCTTGTATGCCTCTTATTCATTGTGCATGTAGTGGTGGCAGCGGCACACCAACCAGCTGTGCTTAAGCTGTTAATGGTGAACAAACATTCAAGTACTTGAAATGAAATGAGTCCAGTGCTAAAATGTTGCCAATGTATAATTGGAGTAAAGTTGCAGTTGCAATTGCACAATGTACTGCTCGTATTGTGCAGTGTGGATGGGTGTGAGTATGTGTGCGGGAGTGAATAAAGTGCAAATATATTGTTGTTGTTAGCTTGTGGGAAAGTAATTTCGAGTTGAAGAATGATTACCATGGGTTAAGTCATTATTGTGATGGGATTTTGAAATTGTCTTAATGTACAATGTATAAAAAAATAAGGTGTAATTTTGTTGCAAGTATGTTGTAAATACCGAAATTGGGTAAATTGGAGGTGCACCTCACATATAATTCAGAAAATAAATGAACTAAAAATATTTATGTTTAAATATATGGGTCCATCCATAGCAAATCGGATGGGTTGAGACATCAGCTCCCAGTAATATATTGCAGAAACTTTTTTCCCCACCACGCGAAATTTCAAATAAACAAAAATGCGCGTGCATCCACAGTACATCCAAAGTACAAAATTTGCAATTTCTTAAAGATTGAATATCTCGAAAACTATGACATATACGAAAAAATTATTTAATACCTTTTTTTTAGGAAATCACTCAAGCTTTTTTTTTTTGTTGTGAATACGCTTTTGAAATCTCCAACGGTTAACCAGTTATTAGTGAAAAAATGGATTTTTTACCAAAGGGGGGGTTTTTTGGGGAAGAGGGAAAGGGTCGCACTGCAATCCCAGAACTGTTTTTTGTGGTTTTTCCATCTATCATACCCCGACTATCAATTACTGAATCTTAGATAAGATTTTTTATGAATTTTTGGTGCATTTTGTACTCTACCGACTAGACTTATATGCCATGACTGACGAGCGTTGTTCTATCAAAAAATTAACTGACTAGATTTTTCATGTTTTATTATTGATAAACTACTTAAAAAACAAAATTTCTGATTATAGAAAACCGTTGCAAACAATTTTTTTTTCATACAAACTTGGAGCCTGACCGACGGGCCCCGTTCTAACGAAAATCTGCCTGACTCTCGGAATTATGTTTTTTATTGAATACATAACCTGTCAGGGCCGTAGCCAGAAATTTTTTTCGGGGGGGGGGCTTTTCATTCGAAGAAAATATTTATAAATAATTTTTATCAAACTGATTTTTAAATACAATAAATTAAATCAATAATACATTTGATCGACCCTATAAAATTAAAATTTTAGGACAAATTTTCCGATTTTTTTTAATCTTAACCTCAAAAAAATGAACAAAAGTGACAAAAAATTCCCAGAATAATCAAATTAAATTTTTCCAAATAAATATTATTCAAATTGCATTCTAATGCATTTTTTATTATCGTGAGGGACATAATTTCATTAACTCATTGACTTCCCACTACTGATGATGTACCCAACCTCAAAAAAATTACCAAAAATAGTAGAGGCTCATTTTTTTCAAATGATCGTTATTGGGAATTTGAGCCATTATCAACGATAAAGAACACGGATGAGGTTGGCTTATATTCCCTAAATTCGTGAAGTCACAGCATTGAAAGAGATCTTTCTAGTCGTGGTGCTCTGAGCAGTAATGCGTTAAAAAATTAATTTTAAGATGGGTTTTGCTAATAAGATGGAGTTTTTGCGAAAGAGTTTTTCACATTGAACACAAATCTGAGGTCAAAAACTTTCCATCATGTCACGTTTTAGGAAAAAAATGGGGTTCAAGCAGGTCTTGTTTTACATGGAACCAATAATTTTTTGTATTTTCATTAATTTTTAGACTTTTCAAACTGATTCAGGACGAAACCTTAAATCAAAAACAGTTACTGACCTAGAAAAACTATGAATGCAGAAGTGCTCAGTATCACCTTCTCTTTTTGAATCCGTAGTCAAACCTCATGTCGAAGAAAACAAATCGGATTTGATCGCTTAGTGTAACTAAGATTTCAAATTAATTTTTATATTTGACTTTTTAGAAAAAAAAACCGATAAAAGTAAAAAATATCGTTAAATAGATTTTATTTTGACTTTTTTTCCATCCATTGGCAGTTAATCTCAAAAATTAGAATAAAGTTTCCACATTTCGGGGGGGGGGGGGAATCTCAAAACCCCCAAAAGCTCCCCCTAAATACGGCCTTGACCTGTATATAAAATTTCAGCCTTTAGAAAACCGTTGCACTTATCTCGTATTTTCGACATAAAAGACAAAGAATATAGCGACAAGGCGAACAAAATAAAAAAAAAAAACATTATGTGTTATTGTTATATTTCTAGGCAATTTTTCATCGCTAAGACAAGTTACAATAAGTTATGTATTAAGATTTCACGAATTAAAATTTTGAGAACATCAGAGAAATTCGCGGATGCAAGTATGTGTATGAAACGAGATGTTCAGTTCTTCTGTTTGGGCTCCTTAATTTTGAAAGGGAAATATTTTTTCCAGGGGAAGTTTGACGGTTTTCTCAACCATTTGTTCGAAAAGGTTGCGCTAAAAAATGATTTAAAATGAGGAAAAAGGGGGGCTAATAAGATCGATGGTGTATTCTTACTGGAAAGAGCCACTACAGTGGAAAATTGAAAAAGGGTAAGTGGAATAAAATAAAAGATATGGGGAAAGAGAGAGAGGGGTCAGGAAGAAGGAAGAAAAAAGAAAGAAGAAAAAAGAAAGGGCAATAAAAACGAAGTGACGTGAAATTGACAAAGTTCACAAGTTTGTATCACCGATCATCCCACGACCGTAAAGAAAATATTCCTAGATATTTTCATAATCTTTTAATTTTACTTTGCTGAGTTTTGATTTTCAAATTTATGTTTTCAACACAAGGGATTCAATGTCAGAAATGCCCCAAACCGAATCAAGTTTCGCATAGACCCTTTCGGAGCACTTGAATGATTTGGCTAAATTTTCAGACCATTATCTGCAATTTTTAATGAGTAATGGCGGATTTTGTAAATTTTGTTTTTCGCGTTTTTCAATTTAAATAATCATAGGAAAAATCTAAAAAAAATTCACAGTGATTTTTAGGTTTTGGAGACATATTTGGAATTTTTTCGCGAATTTTCTAACGCGAAATTCGCGATGAAAAAAATCGGGAAACTTTTTACATGCGATTTTTTCATACTAAAAATAAGTTTACTACTCTGATTTTTCTTACGTAAATAAGTCTCTTTCGAATACTCATACTCCAATTTTTTCAGATTTTTGCAAGGTGTGGACGGGGGTCGAAAAAATTAAAAACCGAAATTGGCATTTCATATGAAATGCCATAAGGCCATGAAAAAAAATCAATTAAAGCTATTAACTATCTGCTATTTTCGGAGAATTTTTTTGGAAATTTTTTTTTGGAAATTTTTTTTTGGAAATTTTTTTTATGAAAACTCTAAAATTTTTTTTTACCACCCTAGTTGAGCTATGGTATACCACATTCATACGCAGCGGAACAAATTTTCAACTTTTGCCTTATGTGGAAGATTTTCCAACGGTTTTATAGTAATTTAGGGAGGCCCCTCGGGTTGCGGAGTAGTTTCCAACCAGTTCTGAAGTGCCAGAGTCAGTTTCCATTTCAGAAGGTAAAATTCGGCGTAGGCCTACATGACACAATGAGAATATTGAAATAAGTAGATATAATTACCAGAATCTATTTCGCCATTCGTCTATGCATTTTGATGTCTTCAAATAAATAATTTTAGGTTTTTTGTTATTGAAAGTAAAACATTTTCTGCTTTTTTTAGAAAATTTCTCAAAAAAAAAGAAGCCTTCTTTAAATTTCACACACACTTTAGTACTGCATACGTGTGCAAACAAACAATTTCAACAAACAATGTGTGTAAACACTTATGCATTCTGATTTTGTCACCCACTTGAATAACACATTCGAAACAACATATATAAAAATAAAAACAAAACAAAAAATCAAACAAAAGAGTAACATTTTCATTCAGAATGCACACATTTTCACACCCTCCCCTCCCACTCAAGCCGGCACACTTTAACTTTACCTTATAATTTATGAAAGATTTATGTATGTACTGCTACCTAATGTAACAACAACAGCAGCTCAAGTCAAACAGCATCCGTCAGTGGCGATGATGCAACTTTACTCCCTTCCTTTGAGCTACCACTACCACATTCAACATAAATAGCAACAATTTTTACACTGGTGAGCAAAATAATTGCAATTGCAACAACAAAAACAACAAAACAATGATGCCGTCGTGGCCACAGCGCATAAACAGCAACAGCGATATGAAAATGTAGAGACCTTAAGGGATAAAGGGACCTAATAATACAATATTTACAATGTCTGCGCCCCATTAATGTCGTGAAGCGAATGAATGATGAGGCGAAGCGCAGCGAGCGGATCAAACAAAGTACCATGTACTGCGCTTGCTACGATTACTGCCTGGCTGCCGCCGAACATAAAGAAAGTGACTGCGAACAGACGGGTGCGGCTACGTCGAATAAAAGCTGCAACGGCATAGTACAGCAACAACAAATAACAACAAGCCGGAAGCAAAAGGCGAAAACGGATTCAAGTGGCAACGAACGCTGGCGAGAAAGAACAAATGTTTAGGCACCTTTTGTGTTGTTAGCGTGTAAAAAAAATTATACCGAACAAAAATAGCTTATTGTATAAAAGTGAATAAAAGGTGATTTTTTTTTTTTCGTTTTTTTGCCAGTGTACGAATCCGCAATGCACATCCGTTGCACTACGCTCACTATATTCATAACGAAGGATAAAATAGAATTTGCACTTAAAATGTTATGAATGGAATCGACTGCGGCGGTTTTGAATTTGGAATTCAATGACTTGATAATTTTTTTGTTTTTTTTTAGCTAAAAAACATACAAAATGAAGCAGACTTTTTTGCTGAAATTCACGATTCCCAAATAAATTTGTTTTCTGTAAAAATATAAATATTTATATGGCTATGTACAGAAATGAAAATTTTGTAGTTATTTGGTATATAAAATTATTTGTTGATGCACCAAAAAAAAAAAAACAAATTGCCAAAATTTGGTGTTTCTAATCAATCACATCTGTCGCAAGTTTCATACCAAAAATACAAGCGTAAAGTTTGAATAATATAAAAATATGGTCACACATGCTGTTTGAAAAAATTTCCTTATAGTACATATCGCTCCCTTTCTGCAAGACTGTCATAATTCAAAAAAAAAAAATAACTGTTACTTATTACTTAACCTGTGTAAAAAAGCCATGACGGTATCTTATGAACTTTTTTCGCAAAAAAAATATAATATAATATATAATTATTGCGTTTTACAAAGTGGAAAAAAAGGAAAAGTTTATAGGTAAGAATGCAGAAATGGATGTTATTTAACCCTTTATTTTGTGTAAAAATCGTAACGGTATCTAACAAACTTAAACCATGTTCTCACTAAGCGGAAATCACATAGTTTCGGCAAATGTTTTCGAACTAAATTTTAATCGTTCACATTGTGAACCTGATTTCCAATAGCAATGAAATAAACGTTTATATGAGAAAGCGGCAATTGTTATGTATATTGTTTAACTTCAACCGCAGCCACTAAGCAGCTTTACCGCCGCAGCTCCTCCGCCTTTTGTTCATATGTACGGCCGTTTTTTTTTTTTTTTTTGCCTTACGCAACTCCTTCAATTTATTTTTTTATATTTTCATTTCTCCATATTAATCAAGTTGCATCAAGTTATTTAAGCTTTATAAATGTCTGTATAGAAAATTAATTTCAATATTAATTTCTGTAAACACATTCAGTTTCGAACGCGGTTTCGTTGAAACCACCTCATTTCGGTGGTTTTATTTGCCATATTTTTATATGCCGAAATTGAGTATTTCAACGCAGTTTCAACCGAAACCACGGAAATGATCGAAACCACACAATTGCGGCTCAGTGGGAGCATAGTATAAGTGAGAACTGTTTTTGTCGTTTTTGCGTTCTATCTAGTGGTTCATTGAAGTCTCTTAATGTGATTTTCTCGAAAACTTGATTTTTAGACTTATTACAGCAGAAAGCGACCGATATATGTAATTAGTTGTGCTTCTGATCAAATTCTAAGACTGATTTTCGGGTGAAAGGTAGAGTCATAGCAGGGCTATGGCACAACGCTACAAGCCTCAGAGTGAGATTTTTTTGATGCTGAACTTTTTAATCCGCAACTCTATCATGTGTTTCGCAAAGACAGGGATTCTATCAAGACTGGCTGTAACCGTGGTGGTGGTGTATTAATAGCTGTTAGGCGTATTTACAATGTATCTACAGTTCTTTTACATAATGGGGACTCTCTTCTTAATCAGCTGTGTGTGTCTATAAAGGGCTCTAATACTGTGCTGTACATATGTGTTTCATACATCCCGCCCAATAATGCTAATGAACTGTATGCTTCGCATGTGGCTAATATTCTTCGTAATGCAAATCAAAATTACTATGTATGGCACTATGATTCGGAAAAAATCAATCATAGTAGATAGCTACGTTCTCTTTTTTTATGGAATTTTTTGTGTTTTTCGTGGCTGACCAGATACACGAGAAGAGTCTTAAACAACTAAAAATTACAGGCTTTTTAGAGCATAGTTTTAAATGGGGTCCAATATGTGTACACACGTGCATACATACTTCAGTTGAATGAATAATTGTTTTTGCTTTTTTCTTTCTATTAAAGAAATTGAAAAAACGTCAATTCATATTTTTCTTATTTTAACCTCGTTAACCCTGGGATTGTATGTCCCAATTATGTTCGAAAACTCAAGTAAAATGAGAGGTATGTTTTCCATTTTACTTGAGTTTTTTTTTCAAAATACTGATGTTGGCTGTCAATGAGTGGACTGTATACATGCAGCTTCATCGCCGTAAGTTGCCTTTGCTATAATTCCTGATTACAAAGGTTATAGTAGATATTATACCTCATTGGAAAACTTAAGGATAATTGTAAGGATTAAGAGTCCTGGAAATATTTTTTTTTTTTTAATTTATTTAATTATTCAACCAGATTTTGAGAAAAAACTCCGAGATGAAAGGGTTAAATCAAAATCTCGTTAAATCGGAAACCTCTGTAATTCGTAAAAACTTGCTGGTCCCTTGCGATTACGAATTATCGGGATTCTACTGTATATACTTATAAAATAGCACGAAAGAATTCATAGTGAAACAGAAATAGGGCAAAGCAGAAGATGCAGTTGTAGCGATGAGAAAAATCGGTTCTGGATTTTGTTAACAAATATCGATGCTTTTGAAAAACTTAACGATATTATAGACAAATATCTTTACGTAAATACCTGCTGTCAAATTTTCTCTCTCGGAATGGTACTGACGTTGGCGAAATTATCAAATACTTAAGGGTGAGTGCTTTTAAAACTTCGCAGACAGAATAATTTGGGTAAACATTCTATTATGTCATTTCCCTGAGGAATTATTGTGATATTTTAGGGCAAACTAAATTATATTAATCTTTCGACTTGTGTTATTGTGAAAAATAATAAGTCAGAATACAAAGTGATAGCAGCGACCCAAAACATGGAGCGCATGAGCAGAAACTGAGAGAGTTGACGTTGGCATTGGTCTTTTTCATATGAAGAAATGGGAATCGGCCACATACAAAAGAACGGATACGTCGACTAAGTTTAGTCCGAGGTGTTCTATGAAACAAACGCTCAATCAAAATAAAACAAAAATACATATCTTTATTATACGAAGGTTGCAACTTAAGTTTTGATATAGAACAAGTAAAAACAAATATTTATCATTGAAAATAGATTTATTGCTTTCCAAAATATTCTCCATGAAGATCAATACATTTTTGTATGCGTTTGAACCAATTTTCGAAGCACTTTTTCTATTCCGAATGGGGTAACTCTAAAACACGTGTTTTGAACGCATCAACCGCTTCTGCAGGCGACGAAAAGCGTTTACCTTGCAATTTATTTTCGATGTGAGGGAATAAAAAGAAGTCATTGGATGCCAAATCAGGTCTGTATGGCGGATGACTCATCAATTTGATGTTGTGAGTGCTCAAAAAGGCTCTCGTTTGAGACGATGTGTGAAAGCTCGCATTGTAGTGGTGAGTGGAGAATGATTCGTCTTTGGTGGCTGGTTTTCCTTATTTCTCCGAACATTTCTGTTAAACAAATGGTAGTGTACCATTCACAATTGACTGTTCTACGTTGCTTTAATAGTACGGTGGCCACATGACCAGTTTTTCCGAAAAAAACAGGCAACCATTTGCTTCGAAGTGCTTCGTACGCGAACAACTTTTGTTGGATTTGGCTCACACATACAGTCGATTGTGTTATTTAGTTTCGGGCTCATATACATGAATTTTTGTTTCGTCACCTGTTACGATCTTATAGACGTCTTTTGAAGCACCGCGATTGTACTTTTTCAACATTTCTTTGCACCAACCGTCACGAGCCGTTTTTTGTGCGATTGTCAAATTATGCGGTCAATAAAACGAACAAATCTTTTTGGCGGCCGAATGTTCATGCAATATTGAATGTATGCGAGTGGAACGAATGCCCAAGCATGTCTCAATCTCACGATAAGTCACATGCCGATCTTGCAATATCAGTTCACCCACAGCATCAATGTTTTCTGGCACAACAACCGATTTTGGACGACCTTCTCGAAATTCGTCCTTAAGCAAACAACAACCACGATTGAATTCCGAAAACCTGCGAAACGCGGTGGCTCGGGATGTTGCTTCATCATCAAAAGTAGAAGAGAGTTGATCGGCTGACTCTTTTTGAGTTAATCCACGTTTAAATTCATAAAAAATCATCGCACAAAAATGTTCACGATTTAAATCCATTTTTTGGCCAAACAACACAAATAGCACTCGTATGACAAAACGTTCTGAGTACGTTTACCATTAAAAACGTCAAAATTTACGATGTTGATGTCAGATTTGACATATCTACACTGGTGTTGCCATATCTCAAAACTTAAGTAGCAAGCCTCGTATATAACATTCACACAAAAAAAAGAATGGCTGAGTTCCTAAATGCATAATTGCAAAGCACTAATGTGCTTTAAATACTTTTAAACTTATGTATCCATTTCGAAACACGTAATGCTCTTCATTAACATTATTAGGTCTGTTTGGCGGAATACCCAACAGTTCTTCAGAACAGTCTGCCTCCAAAGAAACAGAGCCAACAGACCTGAAGATTGGGACATCCTCAGAGGAGGGGGTTTCAATTTTATCTCCATTTTCGCAGCTTCTAGAGTAGTTTAATGTTACAACTTCAATCTTTTTGATACCCCAGCTCGTTTTATGTTAGGATGTATTTAGATGGTCCTTCTTTTCTAAAAGACTTTTTCATGTGTTATAATTCGAGTTTCAAGCGTAGAAGCGATGGAGCGGTACACCAGCAATAATTCCAATATTGTACCTAGAGAGGTTAATCCGCCAAACTGCCCAGATTTGAGGCCAATGGGACATTATTGGGGTCTAATTAAGCGGAAACTGAACGAGACGAAAGGTTATCAAAGCACATAAGGGGATTTAAGATTAACTGCAGCTTTCAAAAACAATAATGAAGCACATTGAGACCTTTAGGGGAGAGTTTCCTGAAAAAGTTCTAAACTTCCTTAAAAACAAAGAATTATACTTAATTTTTTTTTTTGGAAAGAATTCACTTAAAGTCAAGTATAATAAAAAAAAATTTGGCATAATTTGAATTCATGGCTTACTGGATTTTTTTATTTTTGTATGTTACAATATTTTTGTGTGCACTCCTTATGTTTCAGAAAAAAGTAAAAATGTTTCCTAAAACAAGTTAAAAATCAGCAATCTTTGCAATTCTCCATATAAAATGTGATTAAACCAACATCACTGACAACATAAAAAATAAATTGTTCGAGATTGTAAACGAAAATGCATACATAAAATTAACTAGATACGAATTTTATAATCAAAAACTCATTCTAAAAATAATAAGAGAGAAAATTGTGATATTGTAGTAGTTCTGGAAAGTTTTGAAAATGTCGCTTAATACATTCTTCCGATAAGGAATCGATATGAACATTCAACAATTTGAATTAAATGTATGCAAAAAAAGAAAAGAAATTATAGGTAATAATTCAAAAATCACAAAATTACCTCTTTATCTTTGGCCGCAGAAAGTGCACAGCATACACAACATACAAAAAAAAAAACTAAAATGCAACGATTTTTATGGCAGAAAAATGTTATTCTAATATTTCTGGCAAATAGCCAAAAAAAAAAAAAACACAATTTTTTTTATGCCGGTAAATGTAAAATAACAAAAAAAAAAATCTTCTTTTTACATCCAAACACGATGAGAACCTACAAACCATACACACGTACGAATGTGCAATACGAGTCGATTAAACCGATAGTAGGGGGAGAGAAACACCAACAGACGTCCTCACATACGCGTCGTTGGCATAAATGACATGCACAAAAAATTCATTGTGTGATATTGAGATGTCACAGGTCGGTCATACAGACACGATGATAACACAAATACAAAAACACGAAGCGAAACTAAACCTGCGGAGCGGATGTTTAAATACAAAATGCGTGCGTGTGTGTGTGTGATAGCGCGCGCGACGACGAAATATAGCACAACACACTCAAAATTTCAGTTTAAAAACAAAAAAGTGTTGCATATTTTTAAGCGCTCAACAATTGTCGGCAATTTTTTTCTCGTATATATATCGCTAAAATATTTTCCATGCCAAATGCCACCACACTGCAATAAATTATACACTCGCCGCACTGCATATAAAAATCTGTGTGTGTCTGTGAATGGAGGAAAAGCAGCGTTTTTATTTATTTGTGTGTTTTATTCTTTTTTTGTTACAGCAGCAGCCGTCGCAATTTTATCGCTATTTGATAATCGGCGAACACATTTTTCACATTCAATTCAATTTACTTGCTTCGTATGCTTTGCTTTATTTTTTGAATTTTCCTTTACTTTAGCTTTTTCACTCAATAAATTTTCAATGCTGAAGTCTATTAAAAAAAATTTCCATTTTTTCACTGAATTTTCATTTTATTATTATATTTTTTGCGTTACTTTACTTCGCCTAAAAAGCCACTACTTTTTTTTTTTTTTTTTTGACTTTTTTCACACCTTTCTTTACTTTCTTCTTGTTTTTTTTTGTTTGTTATTTTGAGCTGAGATGAATCGTTTTCACTTTTTTTCGTTACGTTATTTTAATATGCCTTTCTCATTATTTTTTCACGCTTTTGAATTTAAATTCAACTTCTTTACTTTTATTTTGTCGTCAACAACGGCAGCTTCCATTAAGGCTTTTTAGCTTAGATGGCCATTCAACACAGTGATGCGGAAAATTTTTAACCTTTTATTCAATTTTCTTTTTACTCTTTTTCTTTCATTCGAGACCCGGCGTACGCTAATGAAACTCGACCGACTTAATACCGACTAGAGTCAGGTCCTGCTGCTGAGATGGTGGTAGTGATTATGGTGGTGGTGTGCGTAAATTGCTGACGGCAGCTAACAGCTTCCATTCCAAAGTGGCACCACATTCTGCTTTTGTTACATTTTTTATGAGCATACATTCAAGCAGACATATAGCTCGTAAAAACAGTAAAGTTTTTTCCTCCCGAAAAAAATAAAAGTGGCCGTAAGAGAAGATGGAGTCTATTACACTAACGCATACACAAATGCCATTCACTACACACCGCTGTATACTATCCACTATAGTGTTGTGCGCTCAAATGCCAAACGGCAAATAAAAGTAAGGCATAGTTTTAGGCATATAAGCTTAAATGTACACATATGCATGTAAACGTATACACATATGTATGTATGAATATGTAGACTACAATCTCACATATGAATGTTAGTTTGTGTGTGTGTGTGTGTGTATGTACGTATGTATGGAACGACCACTTTATCCCTTTTTGCACATCTCATTCACTATTATTATTGCACATGTATGTGCATATGTATGTATGTGTGCGTATGTGTGTTTTATTCTATGCTCTTCACTTCCTTGACTCTCGTTGTTGTCGTTCCTTCTCGTTTCCATCAAATGCCATTAAATACCAAATAGTTCCAAAACTCAAAATAAACATACACACACACTAATTCCTTCTTCGCACACACTCTCCTCTATACAACAAAGCACACACAGTCACTTCTTTTCCCTATTATTCCTCTCAAAATGTATTTTCAAAATATTTATCCGCTAAACACGTCCAAACAGTTCGAAATGCCGGCTATGACTGAATTCTAAAATCGGTTTCATCGTTTTCGGTATCATCTTCATTGGCCTTTAACGTTTGTTTGTATGTAAGTGTGCACGTTAAGTGTCGTCAACGTTGACGCTACTGTTAACGTAACGTTACCGTCACTGTCGACGTCTCACATACTCAGCTGATTATCTGGCGTCTAGTTTGCTTTGTCTTCACTTGCCTTCCTTCGCTGCAGCTTCCCCTTGTCTTGTTGGAGTGTAGTCGTAACTGTTGCAAACCACCAATCCGTAAATACGACAACCACATTCGATTCTCTCTTTTTAAAAGCATACCCCGAACTTCTCTTAATTTGTTTTATTTTGCTCTTTCATATCTGTCTGCTTGCATTTTTGCTTTATTTTGCAATTAGTCTCTTTCTTACTCTCTATCTCTCTCTGGATTTTGGTCCTTTTTCTTCGCTTTTGTGTTGCTCGCATGCAACAGCCAGCCACATAAATGAAGCATTTTACACATTGGTCTGAATGAGTTTCTGTCTGCTCCTGGTGTTATTGTATTATTCTTGTTGTGGTTGTTTTGCTCGACTATATTCATATATACATATACAAGTGCTCATGAATAGCTCTCGTAAATTTATTGATACAGAACTTTTATCGAAATTGTTGTGAATGCAAATATGCATAAATGATGAAAGTGTTGATTTCCATGAAATGTTTTTGAACAATTTTATTTGATATAATTTTTCTTTCATTACCTCATAAATTATATCAATTATTTAGCCAAGTATGTTTTTTGAAAACATCCATAGAGAAGTCAATACCAGAATGATTAAGTTAATCACTAAAACCATCACAGAACTTTTATCTTTCTAGAGCACAGCCAGTTAAATTTCAACACCTCACTCTAATTTTTTTTTTTTTTTTGGTAATAATAGTAACATCGTGCGAAAGTCGGCAAATTTTTCACAAAAGTTTGGATCATTGGATTTTAGTTTTTTTATCCGTTGAGTAAAAAGCATCTGAAAAATATGTTTTTAGTGATATCCTGCAGAGAGCTGCAGTTTTATCAGGAAAATTTTTGTTAATATTTTTTAATCAAGCAAAAAATTCTGCACTGTTTCTAAAGTTAAGTATTTTTGAAAATACGCAAACTGAAAATTGACGATGTTTGGAAGAGAAAATCTAAAAAATATGTGAAAATATGTTTCCGGATTTTTTCTCAACTTTAGAAGCCACCTTTTTTTTATCGGAATATGCAAAAACATGCTCCGCTATCTTCCACTCTCAGGAAATAATTCACGATTTTTTCAACAAAAATCGGAAGTACACATTTTTTTTTGTTAACCCTAAAAGTATGCAATCATGCTGAAAAATGAATAGAAATGTAAAAAGTCAAAAGTTACATTCATTAATATCCCTTTTATTCCAATAAAAATTGTTTAACTTTCTAAAAAATCAAATATCAACATAAGTAAATAAAATTAAATTTCTTGAAGATCAAACCGCCCATTCATCCACTATAGCTTGCCTAATATTACGAAAATTGTAACTTTAAGCTCAGTTTGTGTCGAAACCAAAACAAATTAATTAAAACTGACTTCAGATTTGAGTTTAGTGAAATTTACTAGTATGTGAAATTTCATTAAAATCAATCATTGTACTGAATCAAATCACTGTGGAGCATCCGCATTTTTTTAAAGGTCTTTCAAAGGAATTTCAAAGGATATTGAAGACAAAAACAAAATTTGACATGCGTTCTTGGTCGTCAATATGGATATCAAATGAAAGAGAAAAATTCTCTAAAAATAATCAAAAAAAAGTTTTCTTTGATTTATTAGGGCAAAAATATTCGAAAATCTCAGAAAAATTCTCTAAAAATAATCAAAAAAAAGTTTTCTTTGATTTATTAGGGCAAAAATATTCGAAAATCTCAGCTTAAATTTTATTTCTGAATATCGTTGAAAATATCTAAAAAAAAAAAATAGTTATTCAAATATAAGTACATTAAGGATAACCAACACATTATTGTGACCCTAGAAATGTATTTCCTTGGTAGCCACCTGAATTTTTTTTCCAGATAGCCCGAAATAGACTTTTGGGGTGAGCACAGATCTCATCACCGATTGCGCATAGGGTCAGTAATAACTTCATTCTGAAGTCTTGATTCACAGGTCTTGATTATTTCCCTAAATCTTTTCCCTGTTGTCATCAATGATATTTTTGTCATTGACTAATATCTCTATATACTTCATGCGCGACGACATTTGACACCTGTCCGAAACATCCTATCTTTTTTTGAAAATTTTTAAATGAAAATGCATAAAACGAATGTCTCACAAAACAATCATCTCAAATAAATATCCGAATAGAATTGAGTCAATTGAGCGTAAGATTCAGCCAGTGTTGCCTGCTATCCCTCATACGAATTCCCAAATCTCCAATTAATCCTCTGTTTATGACTGAAATTGACATTGAAAAGTCAGCGGCTCTTGCGACTCTAAGCGTATCAAGCCAAGCTTTTTAAAACGGAGTAAGAAATATTTCAATCCGCCTGATATCCGCTTAATCTACATCACATATATTCATCCCAAAATGGAGTTTGATTCGCATCTATGGACAGAAACTTCACCAACGTAGCCAGCGCTCCTGGACCGTATACATCGAGCGTTAAGCCAACATCAGGCAGGCTCAATTAACTTCTTGCATTACTCTATTCTACTTTTATTTCAGCAGAAATGCACGGGTTGATGCTGCTAGTTAGCGTGTTCCCCAGAACTACGGGAACCGCATGCAGAGCTTACGCATTCCACATTTAAAATATACTCCAAAACACTAAGCATTACCGAGATAATTCTTTTTTTTTGTTTTACCGTTCGTTTATGGAATAAGCCCCACGTAAAAAAAAAGTTTGAAGAGCCCTGAACGCTCAGCAGCTAAATATGTTACCGTTTGTAAAATATGGCACTTCAAAATTTTACGATTTTTTTTCAGATTTGTTGCTTTAAAAATAGAAACGAATTTAAATACAAATTTTTATTGCAATGTTATGCTATGCTTCAACTCTATCCCATATTCATATCTTCCACTAAAGTATATAAAATAACATATAACAACAACAAACCAATGTTATCGACTAAATTCCAACCAAAAACTATATAAATCAGCCCTGTTCTGAAATCCGTTTCTGTTCGGAAACGGAACTGATTCTGATGTTTCATGTTCTGCAATCAGATTTCCGGAATTGCTATTGGATTAAATCCGATTGTAGATGTTCTGACATCAGATTTTATGAAATTTCAGTCGGATTCAATCCGATCAGCTAAGAGCGTGTGGATTTGTAAGTTTCTGAACAAATAGAAATTGTCAAAGAAAAAACCAAAGAATTAAATGTGATAAAGCAACTGTAAAAAATATTGTTGTTTTTTTTTTTGCAAAAACTTATTAATTCGAGTATTTCAAGTTGATAAAAATGAGCTTTGCAGTTTTGACAGCAATTTTAGTTGAGAACCAAAAAAAAATTGTGTTTTGAGCAGCATTTTTATGTTTTCCCTTAATTATAAATATTACAAAATTTACAAACATTTTTTATTGGTTTTGTTTTATTTTCTTGCTAAATTTTTTAATTAATTAAACTTCAAGATAATTGTAATGACAAAAATCACTAAACATACCCCTTGAATAGGATTCAATTTCAGTTCGAAATTTTCAATTTTCTTCTGAATGCAGAACAGCTTTTTGAATCCAAATCGGATTTCAATTCCGTTTCCGAAGCAATTCCGCTTCGAATGTTTCCTATTTTTAATATTCTTTGAAATTAAATATGAGTGTCCAAATGAATTTTGCATAACGTTTCAGTCTTTTATAAACATATTTCTCCAACGACTCAAAAAAATGTATTTCGGTACAAGGCCGTATTTAGGGGGAAGTTTTGGGGGTTCCGATTTGTTTTCTTCGACATGAAGTTTGGCTATGGATTCAAAAAGAGAAGTTGATACTGAGCTCTCTTGCATTCATAGTTTTTCTAGGTCAGTAACTATTTTTGGTTTAAAGTTTCGTCCTGAATCAGTTTGAAAAGTTAAAAAATTAATAAAAATAGAAAAAATTATCGAATCCTTGTAAAATTAAACTTGCTTGAACCCCATTTTTTTCCTAAAACGTGACGTGATGGAAATTTTTTAACTCAGATTCGTGTTCAACGTGAAAAATTCTTTTGCAAAAACTCCATCTTAGCAGTTTTAGAAGAAAATCTTTAAAATATAATTATTTTTTTAACGCATTATTGCTTAGAGCACCACAATTAGAATGATCTCTTTCATTGCTGTGACTTCACGAATTTCAAGAATATAAACCAACCTCATCCGGGTTCCTTATCATTGATAATGGCTCAAATTCCAAATGATGATCATTTTTAAACAAAAAAATTAGCCTCTACTATTTTTGGTAATTTTTTGGGTACATCATCAGTAGTGGGAAGTCAATGATTAATGAAATTATGTTCCTCAATAATAATATTTATTTGAAAAAAAAATTTAATTTGATTATTCTGTGAATTTTTTGTCACTTTTGGCCATTTTTTTGAGGTTAAGATTAAAAAAAATCGGATAATTTTTCCTAAAATTTTAATTTTATAGGGTCCATCAAATGTATCATCGATTTAATTTATTGTATTTAAAAATCAGTTTGATAAAAATTATTTATGAATATTTTCTTCGAATGAAAACCCCCACCGAACAAAATTTCTGGCTACGGCCCTGTTTCGGTATAATAATAATTTCAATATTTTTCACCTTTATCTTGGTAATACTTAGATCATATAAACTTTGAAATAATTAACGTTCCAGGTCGTTTTCATACGACTATATCTCCGAATTTATCACGGATCGAAAATGACTTTATGACTAACAAATATAGGCTTTGAGGCTTAGAGTCTTATACATATACATTATACAGAAGATTTAAGAGAGCAATATGAGGAGAAATGAGCAACAAAAAAACGCCAAAAAGATTTAACGTATCAGTCCGCGTTTTGAACCATATGCAGAATTTTTTTTGTTTTCGCTCTTTAAAATGCTTCCTAAATCCGCCACTGACTTATGTATGGGTACTTTCAACTCTAAATATCAACGGCACGTATGGATGTATTTATATACGTGCATGAGATGTGAAGTCAGCGTGAACAGTAGTTTAACTTCAAATTTTGATGACATAAGTGTATGTAGATATGATTCGAAAAGCTTGTGGCTAAATAACAAAAACAATAACATCTATACTAGAATAATAATAGTAAAAATGCCTCTATGTATGTGTAAAGCATACATACATACGTCCATACACTAGCGGATTCAAGCGGACGTTTTGAGTTTAAACCTCCCTTTATCGCCCCATCCCCCTTACCGACATTAAAAACATTTATCAAAATTAAAAATAGCCTAACAAAATTATTCCCATACAAAATACGATCTTTTAGAAAGTTTCCAAAACAAGCTTAATTTTAAAGAGATGATAGGAACTAATTTCCTTCTTTTTTTTTTGTGTCCGATTTGAGGCACCTTAATGTATACATATTTATAATGCAAAAATCTGAAATCAAATAATGATGAACTGCTGTACATAAATAAACAATCAAAGTCCAAAGACAGAAATGTGTGTGATGAGATAGGGAGAGAAAATGCAATAATGCAAAATATAACATAAACAAAAACAACCATCAGCTGAATGAAATCAATTGTGCGCCAAAAAATATGCAAACAATGCAATGCGCGCCTCAAAAACAAACAGACAACAACGACAACAACAAATAGAAGACGATACAAAAATTGTAAAAAAAGAAAAAAAAAATACTACGCGACTTTGAATATAAACTTTTTTGCTTACACGCTTATGCTTTTAATTTTTTTTTGTACTATTTTTGTTGTTATTAGCATAGCACGTGCCGCATTTATATGCTCCCTCTCGCTCTCTCGACGCGAAAAAGAGTGAAAGTAAATTTCATGCTCTTTTGAAACTAAACGCATGCGTTTTCATACTTTAGAATTGCTCTTCATTTCTTTCTACTTGCATGTATATCTAAGCAGCTCTGACAATGGAAAATGTCAAAATGATTTTGACTTTTGAACAAAACTGACCTATGCCACTATGAATTTTGTAATGCCGGCAATAATATTTTATGTACAAGTAGAAGTTACTTAGATGATACATTTTGCCTGTTCTGTACTCACACACACACACACATACAATTTATACACGCTACCTCTCTCTTCGTTGTGCTATTTTATTGGCTTGTATTCTCCCTCTCCTTTCTCTCTTTCCCACTCTATCTCTCTCCCTCTATTTGTGTCTTTTATATCTAATACTATTTTTTTTTTGTTTTTTGCATTCAAAGTGAATTGTTAGAAAACTGTCAAACCACAGCTAGAATTTCATACATCATCCTTAATTCAAAACGATATTTTCATGCTGCCATGCAAAAAGAGTTCATAATATCCTAAAAGTATGCTACAAATGTGTGTGTGTATATGTATTATGTATAGTCGTGTATATGCGTACCCGCGTATGTGTTTGTAATGTGTGTGTAAATGTGTGTGCTTTATAGAATGCATTACATTTTTGCTTTTTTATCTTTTACCATATCATCTGTTTCCGTCCCTATGATATATTTACGCAATTTTCCCTGCAGGAAACCATATTTTGCTTAGGGACTTTAGCGCACAGACAGTCGTACACACACACACACACATACGCAAATACGCACGCTCACACACAACACACATTATCCTGTATGATTGTCTATGTGTTTGTATGTGTATGTAATACAAGAGTTTGTGGTGCAGCTCATCTCATTTGCATAAATTCAATTTGTGTTTTTATATTTGAAATGCTTTCAAAAAAAAAAAAAAAACACAAAATAAATAAATATAAAAAAAACATATGTACATTTGGGGTAAAATGAGATACTTTTTGCCAGGATTTATCATTTACAATATCACTATTGCATTTGACAGAAAGTTTTTAAGCAAAACTTTTATATATCTTATCAAAAACTTATTTTTGAATAACTTAAAGGCAGATGTATATAATATTATTACATTACAGTTGAAAATGAAAAGTTAATGCGGTATGTGTGTGTGTGTTAGTGCTATGTATTTCAAATAAAAAATTATTAAATCTGTTTATTAAAGTTTGAGTTTGTAATGGTGACTCTACGGATTTATCTGCTTAAAAATATCTGGATGCAATATATTAAATTTTGGATATATTTCTTAATAATTTGGTGACGCTGAAAAGGGAAATATACTGAAAGGATAAGATTGACTGATTAATGCAAAATTATTTTCACAATGTGATAAGTGACCAGGGATTTTGAACAAACCAGGATTTCACAAATCTATAAATCGGTCAGTTCTACAAATGTTTATGGTTCACTTGCTTCTGGAATTCATGTGGTAAATCCCAAATCTTCTGAATTTGAAAGGATTCTATGGAGAAATGGCTAGCAAGCACGATTCGGAGATGGAATTTGGAAACTCCGTACAAAGTTTGGTTCTATTTATTTCCACAGTCTTTGGAAACAAATAGACAAGGAGCAAGATTTCAATGTATTCGATTTGTGTAAATTTATTGTCCAATGACCATGAGAGGTTTCGAAAAAAGTTGAAAATTAGCAAACCGAGCATTTTATCATCTTCGTCGTCCATTTCATGGCAAAACAAAAATTAAGAAAAAACTTCGGAAGTCGAATTTATATACAGCCGATCAGTACAACTTTTAATAAATAAAAAACTTTTCAAAACTAAAATTTTGTTCTTTTAATTACTTTTTATGCATGTATTAGTTACCTAGATAAGACCATAAGCAGACCCAAGGCCACTCTTTGGACGAGAAGATGTTTAATGGGAAAAAGCTGGGGTGTCTAAGCCATCTAGCGTCACAAAATCCGTGGATTTGGATTTGTTGGTTGGGTGAGAACCCGACCCATCGAGGGATTTCGATGTTGGTAACCGCTGGGAGGTTTTCTGAGAATTGAATCCACCTAGAAAGGGATCCAGGCTTCACACACTCATCCCAGTCAGTTCCATCTAACCACAACTCCTGCAATAACATCTTGGCTTGAATCATAATTGGAGAAAGCCATCCTGCCGGGTCGAAAAGTTTCGCGACTGAAGAGAGAATTTGCCGCTTTGTGACCCCATTCACCGATGAAATTGGAGAAATGGTATAAGAAAAAGTGTCAGAGAGAGCATTCCAACGAATTCCGAGAGTTTTCGTAGAACTTGCACTTTGAAACCGTAGAAAATCGGAATCCAAGAGATCTCCAACTGGAATTTTTTCTAATATGGCAGGGTGATTCGCTGTGATTTTTTTCAGAGGAAATCCAGCTGAGCCAAGACAATGAATTACTTGGGAAAGTGATTCGCTTGCAGAATCTACATCATGACCACCAGAGAGGATGTCATCGACGTAGGTATTTTCTGTTAGGATTTTTGCCGCGAGAGGGCATTGCTCTTGTGTATCTTGCGCCAACTGATGGAGAGTTCTGATGGCTAGATACGGAGCACAATTAACTCCAAACGTCACCGTTTTGAGTTTGAAATCCTGAATAGGAGCATTCAGTGAGCTGCGAAAGAGAATTCGCTGGAAATCTTGATCATCTTTATGAACCAAAATTTGCCTATACATCTTCTGCACATCTCCATTGAAAACGAATCGGAATATCCGCCATTGGAGAATGAGAAGCATGAGGTCTGGTTGAAGAGTAGGTCCAGTATAGAGAACATCGTTCAGAGAGTTTCCTGAACTAGTAGACTTTGAAGCATTGAAAACTACACGGACTTTGGTAGTTACTTTTTCAGGTCGAATTACCGCGTGGTGTGGTAAATAAAATGAGAAGTATTTTCCATGGGACACTATTTCATGAGAATGAATTAGTTCCATATGATCGAGGGCGAGATATTCCTCTAATACTTCGTCATATACGGTTTTCAGATTACCCTTTTTTTGCAAACTGCGCTCCATTCCAAGAAATTGTTGGAGTGCAGTAGTCCTTGAATGACCTAATGCTAAAGTTTTGGGAAAACTTTCCTTGAATGGCAATCTGACAACGTATCGACCATCGGAATTTCGTGTTGTCGTAGAATTGTATAAATCCTCATAAGCTTGATCTTCAGGCGAGAGTGGAAGAACTTGAGGGATTTCTTCTTGCTCCCAAAATTGCTTTAGTTGAGAACTAAGCAATTCATTGTAAATCACTTCCGATTACTAAATCAATTTGCGCGGGAATATGGCAATTTGAATCGGCAAGATCTAACTTACCGAGTTGCTGCCAATTAAATCTTCTTATGGGGAAATTGGGAAGAAGTTTAGTCAATTGAGGTAAGACTATCGCTCGAGCATTTATCCTTTTGTTAGTTTTGGGAGAAACTATTGTAAAAGAACAAAGTATAATTCCGAGTTAGAAGCCTGCTAAGCGATGTTGTGAACTTCTTACAACGTTTACAAGACGTCATCGATGTTGCACCCGTGCAAGGGGGCCGGGATGTCTAAGCCATCTACTATTTTCTATTCTATTCCTTTCTATGGACCCTTGGGCCCTTTCCCAATACTCCTTTTTTTCTATTTCTATTTCTTCCTTTTTCTCTCCTTACTCTATTTTCACCGCTCTATTCTGTTATTTTCTTTATCCTTATTATTATTCTTATGAATATTTTCCAACCGTTCGGTCGCTGTTTCCATATTGTTCATTTTCCATTTTCAAAATTTCTATTGCAATAAACTTTATAAATTCAAAACCGACTTTCCACCGTGTTTTTCATTTCAAAAAATATAATTCATCTCCGAATTATACATGGGGACTCAATCCGAAAATGTCACTATGGCTATATACAGCCATTACTAGACCAATCCGTACTTATGCGGCACCTGTTTGGTGTAAAAGCTAGATCAGAAAACAGCGCAGAGCAAGGTCAATAAATTACAAATACTAGCCTATGTTTCCACAACTGGGGCAATGAGGTCTGCTCCGCCTGCAGCCCTTAAGGTTTTATTAAACCTTCCCCCAATTTATTTATTTATTAAATAAGAAGCACTACAATTTGTACCAAAATTCATACTAGAAAATGAAGAAGGTGCAATGCGCCTATGGCGAACTCTACTTAGGGATGAAGCCGAAATGCAATCACTTAATCTAGCCCTAAATGACTTCTGGCACCCCAATTATAACTTTAGAAACCAATTCAAGGTAACATTCCCAGACTGAGTAAACTGGGAACTGAAAGAACCTCCATCACTGTAGAATTCTCATGTCTGGTACACAGATGGCTCTAGAATGGATGATAGTGTTGTTGCAGGAGTTTTAGAAAAAGTCCAAGAAGACACCTATTTACGAGTATGGGTGTTGAAAACTCAGTTTTTCAGGCCGAAATACATACAATAGAGCTCTGCCTTTGAGAAGAGTTAGAAAGTGACACTATTAATAGCCACATCCTAATTCACTCGGATAGTAAAGCCGCATTATTAGCACTCAATGCACTCAATGCTGCTAAAATTAACATGGGACTGTGTGCACCTATTGAGTAGACTAGCTACCCGCAACAGCGTTCATCTAATATGGGTACCAGGTCATAGTGGGCATCAGGGCCGTAGCCAGAAATTTTTTTCCGGGGGGGTTTTCATTCGAAGAAAAAATTTATAAATAATTTTTATCAAACTGATTTTTAAATACAATAAATTAAATCAATGATACATTTGATGGACCCTATAAAATTAAAATTTTAGGAAAAATTTTCCGATTTTATTTAATCTTAACCTCAAAAAAATGGCCAAAAGTAACAACAAACTCCCAGACTAATCAAATTAAATTTTTTCAAATAAATATTATTCAATGTGCATTCTAGTGCATTTCTTTTTTATCGTGAGGGACATAATTTCATTAACTCATTGACTTCCCACTCCTGATAATGTACCCAACCTCAAAAAAATTACCAAAAATAGTAGAGGCTCATTTTTTTCAAATGATCATCATTGGGAATTTGAGCCATTATCAATGATAAAGAACCCGGATGAGGTTGGCTTATATTCCCTAAATTCGTGAAGTCACAGCATTGAAAGGGATCTTTCTAGTCGTGGTGCTCTGTGCAATAATGCGTTATAAAATTAATTTTAAGATGGGTTTTGCTAATAAGATGGAGTTTTTGCGAAAGAATTTTTCACGTTGAACACGAATCTGAGGTCAAAAACTTCCCATCAAGTCACGTTGAAGGAAAACAAATGGGGTTCGAGCAAGTTTAATTTTACAAGGATCCGATAATTTTTTCTATTTTTATTAATTTTTAAACTTTTCAAACTGATTCAGGACGAAACCTTAAATCAAACACAGTTACTAACCCAGAAAAACTATGAATGCAGGAGTGCTCAGTATCACCTTCTCTTTTTGAATCCGTTGTCAAACCTCATGTCGAAGAAACAAATCGGATTTGATCGCTTAGTGTAACTAAGATTTCAAATTTATTTTTTATATTTGACTTTTTAGATAAAAAAACCGATGGAAGTAAAAAATATCGTTAAATAGATTTTATTTTGACTTTTTTTCCATCCATTGGCAATTAATCAAAAAAATTTGAATAAAGTTACCACATTTCGGGGGGGGGGGAGATCAGAACCCCCAAAAGGCCCCCCCTCCCCCCCTAAATACGGCCTTGGTGGGCATATTGGAAACAAAAAGGCGGATGAGCTCGCCAGAAAAAGAGGTGTCTGCAAATTTACTAGACCAGAACCATTCTGCGGGCTGTCATGGAGTTCCACGAAGCACAATCTCAATAAATGGCTTGAAGGTAGATCGCATAAATACTGGATAGAAACAAAAAGTATAAGAATAGCAAAAGCCTTCATGCCCAGTATATCTAGAAAGAGAACTATAGATATTCTTGGATTATCAAGAACAGGTATTCGCATTGTCTCAAGTTTCTTAAATGGACATTGTAGAGTAAACAAGCTTCTATATAATATAAATGATTTAAATAGGTTATGTAACGAGGAAGAAGATTCAGCTGAACACTTATTGTGCCACTGTAATTGTCTAATTTGGACCCGTCTTCGTAACCGTCAGAAATTGCGGACGAATCTCCCAAGAATGTCTTAAAATTCTTAACGAATACAAGACTCAGGAATGAGTTGTAATCTATAGAGTTTGTCAGAATAGGCCCAACTGGGGCATTGGTGACTAGATGACTAGTTCCCGCTCTTTATTCAATCTAATCTAATGTACTATACTAAGAAAGTACCGAACCGTAGTTTTAGCTCAGGGGTCCACAAAAAATAATTCTAAATTACGAAATAATTTGATTTCAATGATCAATCCTGCTTAATGCTCAAACAGACGAGAAACCCCATAGTGGGCACCAGAGTTGCACACACACTTTCAACAGAGGTTATTAAGGTTACTTATATTGGAAGGAAACTAATGGAACAAACAGAGTCTAACAAATCAGGATTGACTATACTGTATTCCACAGCAAATGGGCAATATGATAAAGAAAAGGGGAGCTGTTATTCCAAAAAAAAAAAAAATAACTGGAGTCTGGACTACTATAGATAAAATGGTATCAATAACCTTTTTCAAATTGAAACCATACTTTTTGAGCAACTCAATCTCTAGCACAGTAAAAAGACTTATTTTGGCCGATCTCTAATTATAATAGAATATATAATGCTGGATAGAAAATTTGGCTCCCTTCCAACAACAAAAATAACTAATTCGTTCCTTAATTCCTCTAAGCAGTGATGGCATTACTTCTGCCAAATTCAGTTATAGTTTCATGCACTAGAGTAGATAGAAGAAAAGCCCGCAAAATTAAGAGAATAAATGTTCAAAATCTGTTAGTGAATGAGTATGAAAACTTATTATTTAAAAAAGGTTCTGATTCATTAAGTTTTCTACTCGAATATGCTGTTTGCAAATGCATCAGCTCCCCCATAATCTTCAATTTCATATTAGCCAGACAACGAATAAGGCAAAACTAATAGAAATACCTTATTGCCGGAAACTGAAATGGATGGAAACTGAAATACCATAGTTCCTAACAAGTGTGTATAAGTGCTCTAAAAACCGTTAGAATATTGGAATAAATGCTAACACTGACCGTGATCGAATAAACTAGAAACCACTGAATAGTTTTTTTTTTTCAATAAATTCGGGTTCATATATACTATCAATCCATTTTCGACAAATATTTTTATCAGCATAGACCCCTGGATTTCTCGAATATGCTGTCAATGATTTGTAGTTTAATCCGAAATATTTACCATAAATTATTTTTCAAAACTTCACAGTTCTCTTGGGAATAATGAAACCTCAGACTGACCATTTCCTGCTAGAGTCAACTGAAATATTTACAAAAGTAGTCTGCAAATTTAGCTCAAGGATTTTAATGCAAAAAATGGAAGAGATTATAATGGTGTAACGATAATAACACCCAACACTTTTTTTATCGCAGGTCTCCAAATATATCAATTTAATATGTTTAAACACATATGAAATATTCCAACTACTTATTCATAATATGCACCATATACTTTGTTTTTTTTTTTATAGCATTATGTTCGTTTTAAATTTGCATAAACCTCAAATTATTCCTCGAATAAACATTTTAAATCTTTAACACACACTCACCCAACTGCGGAAGCAAAATTTCAATCTTTTCAATATTCCCATAGTAGTAATAAATATTATCAAATCATTGTTCAATAATTACATCTTTAAAGCGTTATTAATATTCATTAGACAGCGCAAGGAACTTCATATACACTAGTCCTTACACACAAACACACGCACGCTCACACGACCTCATCCAAATAAATATACAGACACAAACTCATAACGCAAACTACATAGAGATGATGCAACAGAGAGAGAGAGAGAGAGACAGAAAAGCAAAAAAATAATGCTTAAAGCATTCCAAACACATTGTCAGTGAGGCTCAGTGCTAGGCTCATTATTCTTATCCTCTCAAACAAAGTATACAAATCGGGGCAAATCGAGCTGGGTAAGGCATACGTAAGGATACGGATGCCTTTGCAAATGCCGTGAGTTTTATGGTTATGAACTTGGCTATTATTATTATTATTATGATTATATTTTATATGTGTGTGTGTGTGTGTGTGTGGGTGTTTGTGCAGCTCGTTTATTACACAAGACGCTGCTGCTTGATGATGTAAACTCACTGCGCTGCGTTGATGCCATTTATGCAAAGCTCTAAAATAAATTACAAAATTATAATAATTTTATGCGCTAACGCTGACGTCGGCACTTTTCATTTTCTCTATTGTACATATACTTTCGTGCATGAACCTTTCGACCCCCTCCTTCCCCCCTCCCCCCTCCCCCCTTTCCTCTTAGTGTATATAACAGTAACAACAACAGAATAAACGTATAAAATATATGAAGATGAGCTCACATACATACATACACACGTATGCTTGAATGTATAGTACATCGAGGCATATCCTGTTTGAATTTGGCTTCTTTCAACATTTTACTGTTTTACTTATTTTTTGTGTCTGCCTATGTGTGTGAGTGTGTAATTTTTTTGATGTAGATATAGGGCAGGCTCACCGGAAGGAAGTGGTCGTGTTCGTGGTCGTCGTTGGAGCCGACATCTTTGCTTAGCTAAGTAATAAATTTTTGTATCTTTATGAAAATGAAACCTTGTCGGAGTCGTTTCTTTTAAGTCTTTACTTACTTACTTAATAAATTTGTGTGTGTTAAGTGAAAAATAAAACAAACGAAAAAAAAAAACGAAGAAAAGATTTTCTTAAAATGTTGTGGAAGTATAAAATTAAAAGCTTCATCTGTTGAATATTTATCTATGTGTGTGTGTTTCATTGATGCACTGCACGAATTTTACAACGATTCACAGTGGTCCTAAATTCCAAAAAGCTGGCGAAAATATAAATATCTAATTTTCTGTACTTACCAACTTACCTTCATAGATTTTTCGGCTCGCTTGTTACTAGAAAACATGTTAAAAAAACAAGTTTTCTATAATTATGAGAGAAAATTTATTTATTTATTTGTATTCAATTGTACCTTATAGCCTAATTATCCATAAATCAATTGATGTATAATATTAAAGCTGTTTCCATTTAAGGTAAAATCTAGGGAATATATTTTATTGGCAGTATGAATGTATAAACTCGTATTTTTTTCGTAATTTGGACATTTATTGTGAAAAGGTGATTTATTTTTTAAAGTGGCCGAGCATTGTCGTGCTGAAGAATAACTTCGTCGTGTCTATTCTCATATTCTGGCCTCTTATCCTTTAAAGCTCGGCTCAAACGCATCAATTGTAGTCGGTAGCGGTCGCCAGTGATCGTTTCATTCGGTTTCAACAGCTCTTAATACACGACACTTTTCATATCCCACCAAATACACAGCATGAGCTTGGATCCATGGATGTTCGGCTTTGCCGTTGATGTTGATGCATGTCCGGGCGGTCCCTATGATTTTTTACGCTTTGGGTTATCGTAGCGTATCCACTTTTCATCGCCAGTCACAATACGATGCAGAAAACCCTTTCTTTTCTGTCGTTCAATCAGCAGTTCACATGTGGAAAATCGTCGTTCGACGTCTCTCGGCTTCAATTCGTACGGCACCCAATTTCCTTGCTTTTGAATCATTCCCAATGCTTTTAATCGTTTAGAAATGGTTGATTGATCAACTCCTAAAGATTCTGCAAGTTCTTGTTGCGTTTGACATGAATCTTCTTCGAGTAATGCCTTCAATTCTTCATCTTCGAACATTTTCGGGCCGCCTGAACGTTCCCTGTCTTCAACATCAAATTCACGGGCATACCACACCTGACACATTCTAACGTCTATAGCACAGTCAGGATAAGCTTCAGTGAGTAAACGATGTGCTTCAGTTGCGTTTTTCTTTCAATGGAAGAAGCAAATTAAAACTTCCCTCAAATGTTGTTTTGTTGGCACGAAATTCGACATTTTCAGCTATAGTAAAACACTTTTGTAAAATTATGAAAATTATTTGACATATCAATTCTTATAGTATTTTTGGCGCTCTTCGAGATAGAATAGCTGTTAATGTCAAAAAAATGGCGTGTATGATAGATATGAAGTTAGTCACAATTACGAGTTTATACATTCATACTCCAATAAGAATCTATTAACTTCAGACTCAGAAGCAATTTAATTCATTTTGGCTTTAAATAGAACGGAAATTGAACGAACAGTAGTTAAACAAAAGTTTTTTAGCAGTGAAGGGTAATCGATATTCCCGGGAAAGAGGTTTTTTCTCGAGAGAACTCAATTTATTAATAAACATCGAGAATTATAAAAAGGCATCAGATCATCAAAACGGAGAAACTGGAGAGTGAAACTCGTTAACTTTTTTTTTTTTTTTTGATTCAATGCAAATGGAGTGGGTGACATAGAAAGGATTCTAGATAAAGGTCGCATATTCAAGACTAGAACCAACCAAACTACATTAAAAAAAATTTTATATATTTTTTATATTATGGGCATCATGTCTATAATCTAGAGACATGATGCCCATAATAATAGGAAAGTTTTGTGAAAATTTTCTCCAAAACCAAGTAAATTTTTTATTATTTAGTCAAAAAAAAAAATTTCTATAATCCCAGAAAGTTTTTTTCTACAGCAGTAATTTTTTGCAAATATAAGAAACTTTCATTGATTTCAAAGAAAAAATTTCCAAAAAGTAGAGAAATTTTCGAATTATAGAAAAATTTCTATAGTTTTGGCATGTGCATGTATTAAATATAAAATAAGGAAGCTTGTTTACTCTATTTAGAGCTCCACAAAAAGTATAATATATAAAACTTTCGGCATGCTTTGCAAATTTAAAACTAAAACAAAAAGAAGATTGTTGGTATCCTTTTATCTCACTCGCACACATTGGTGCGAGTGAGGTAAAAGAAACGCCAATTCTTTTCAATGTTGCGTACGCTTTTTAACGCAACACATTATTATTAAGCTCTTCGAAGGAAAAAATAAAACAAAAATGATTTCAGAATATTTTTGGTGGCTTCAATGAGAAACTGATGATGCTGGATTTAAAAAAAATCACGGTCAAGCTAACATTTTTGAGTTGAATGTCCGAAAATTGTATTTTTGTAAAAATTTTGTTATCACAAAAAGTTTAATAACTCAGTCAATTACTTACCGATTTTTAAAAACAAATATGCGTTGTATTCGTTTTGTTAATAAACATATTTTTTTTTTGAATGAATTCACAAGTAGTATGGTTTCTTTATAAAATAATGTATAGAAACCTCGCCAAAGTTGAGAAAATGCGAAAGAAGTGAAAAAAAATGTATTTGCTGGACAAATACACACAGATTCCACAAGTTTTCTTAAATCAAATATATATCATTCGAAAGGTCTAAGTATTTTCTTCTAAAATCGGTAAGAAACTGAAAATCTGTTGATAGTCAACTAAGTTGCAGGCTTATAAGTGCGCAAAGGTACGCAAAACCAGATTTTTAACGGTAAATCAAGATTTTGGGGATGTTTGGCAAATTTTACATACAGACTCTTGTTTCACTCGACAAGAACTACAAGAAAAATAGTATCACTTCCCAGGTATTTCTACTTCACTAAATTTTGTAACATCTTCAAGTTTTGACCACCTCTTTTGAAATTCAGACCACTGTGCGCCATTTCGATTTTTAAATATATTTTTACTATCAAATTCACAATCAACGTTCACGCCAACATGTAACTATTATGCTGTTCGACATGGATTTTGGCGCTTGACAAGCCTGAAATCAGAAATAATAAATTAGCTCTAGTTTTTGAGAAAAATAGAATCGCAAGTCCATAAAAGTTGAAAATTTTTGAGCCCATGTAAAGAACTAATGCAAGCCAACAGAACATTGTAACTAAGAAAAAAAAACTTGGAATAAAAGCTTAGACTGTGCTCTTTACAATTTCTAATTAGTTTTTTTTAACATGCGCCATGAGGAAAACATGTAATGAGATCCTATAAAAAAAATGTGTCCGAGTATCTCAAGGTCATGACATCTGTTTTTTTTTTTTTTTTTTTTTTTGCAGTCATACATTCGAAATCTTGCTTTAAAATGCTAAAAAATTACGATTACGGCAATGAGCATAGTTTTATACAATATATTCTGCTTTTCAATATTAATTTGATCACCCTTAAACTATAATTTTTACTCTTAAATAGTACCAAAGTTCAAAAGAATGGGGCTGAGTCTGTACATTGAAAATGGTCGAAGATGGCGGAGATCTGCAAGCCGACCTTATTTGTCGACCTCGAGTCTCCTGTTCGCGTATCTTGCTTGCTGCCTGCATTAACAGTCTTATTGTCTGTTCAACAGCCACTGTGTGGCAAAAAATTTCTAAATTTATTTTGCACAAGCTCCTCATCAAAGACATGATATAAAACTAGAGGCAGCGTTATTGCCAATGTTGGAGCCTCCTATTTAGCCAACCAAGTGAGAATAATGTGCGATCCTAAAATTGACCGAAAACACAATATTGTGTCGAATGAGTCCAGATTTTTGCAGTTGTTAGCCATCGAGCCTTGTGAATATTGCATTGTCCCGGCATCGGCATCATCGGAACAAATACCTTTGGTCTCTACTAAGACCTTCAAAATCAAAGTCAGGTAGAAAACATTTGGCTGCTGTTTCTTCAATCTGTTAATTTGGAACCTATTTTGGGCTGAAGTGAGACCGTCGATGGTTTGAAACAAACTTCGACATAGGAGTTCTTTTAAACGTATTAGACATGCTACATGCAAGGGTTTCCCTAGCTTTTCTTCTAATTTCCATATCATGCCTCTGATCCAACCAGTATTAACATTTGTCCCATCATAACCTACAAGCAATAGATTTGTCTGACCGCCACTAAATTCTTTGAAAAGATATACGAAAAGATATTCCTGATTCAGCGGTTACGTGTCTTACATATAGGAAATTAGGCTCGACAACAAGGGAAATATGCTCCTCTTTGATTATTCGGTGATTAATTAAACCGTTTTTAATTTAAGCCACAGTGTCATCTTTACGATCGTCAAAATAAAGGCATATTATCTGACCGTTTTTCTTTAGTATCAAATATAAATTTGTAACTGTTTAGAATTACAAAAAGGGAGTACTGGCACACCATAGCGTGCTGCTGAGGGGTATTCATAACTAAACGAATCGAATTTTTCCCCCAAGTCACACTATGGGAGAGAGGGAAAATTGGCGTAGTCGCGAGTCTGAACCAGAAGAAACAGATTCAAACAATTTCGAGATAACAGATTTGGATTACGAAGAACGATTCGGATTCAGCGACGCCAAAATCCCTCGAGTATCAAGTTTCATGGCTTTCTATAAACTGTGCATTGTTGGCCACTATAGTGGCCTCCTCAGTTAAACATTGTTGAAGTTATGGCAACGAAGGCGAACAGGAATCTGCATCTTTGCGAGTGCCTTGTTTGATGACCTACAAGACTTAACTTATATTCAAATTAGTTGCCTTCTTAGCTTTTCGAATTATGGTATTACTAAAATCGAGCTATACAATTATGGTAGACAGCCAGCTCTGGGTACTTCTCAGTGAAAATTGTATACAATTATACAAAGAAATTAGAACCACTCTTTAGAAAACTCTGGAACCTTTAGTGACTCAGGATCGGATACCCTTTTCCAACTTATTGCTGGACGATACTTATGTATATGACTCTAGTCTCAATTTTCAAATAAAAAAAGTCTCTTTGACCCTATTTATTCTATTATTTTATGACGTAGACCCCCCAACATAAAGACTTAGGGCCACTATACAGAAATCTTGATTATCTTGAAATCACTGCGTGAGATGAATAGGTTTCACAAAAAGATACTAGAGAAATATTTTCTAATATAAATAGCAAAATAATGAAAAAATTTTCACTCAGGGTGTAAAATCTCATAATTGCTAATATTAAAATCAGGAATCATAGCTGAACCACAATACGGCAACCACAACAACACCAAAGGCAAGAACAACGACAACAAATAAATATCATATACAAAACAACATCACAAACAAGCAAAAATTATTAAAAGCAACCGTAACAATATTAAAGAAACCGCATAATGCGCTCAACTTTATCTAACAGCAGTTGCAGCAAAAAACCACCGCAACAACAACAGAATAAACACTTTTATAAACACAACAAAAACATAATATATATACACACATATACATACAATAGTTTTACAAGCCAAGCAGCAAATATAAGGCGGCAACAGCAAACAACAAAAGTTTGAGAGAAACCACATCAACACCACCGAAACAACCGACACCAACACTAACTAGAAAGATGTTGTTGCTTTTAGCTGTATGCGGCTGCTGTTGCTAATGATGATAATGATGATGGTGTTAACGTACGTGCTTTAAAAAAAAATAATAATAATAATATACGCTACAACTATACAGCAGTAATAGAAAACCTCATCATTATCACCAGCAGCAACAACAACAATAACAACAGCAATAGCAGCTTTAATGTTAAAACAGCAGCTGTGTGTGCCGTGCCGTGCCGTGCCGCTTATGACGCGGCAACAATATAATAAGCGTTTTATTGTATTAAAAGCCAAAATAAAAAAATAAACGCAAAAACAAAACTCCTTCATACTCTCGCACACAACACACACACACATATTCATACAAACTCATTTTCCCTTTGGTGGTGTCGCTTATTGTCGACGTGCTTCTGCGTCTCTAGTCTTACAGTCTCCTCACTTTATTTCATTCTTAGAGAAAACACTTGTTGACTTTTTGCTGCAAATGTGTTAATTGTTTTTGGTCGTATGGTGCAAATATGTGTGTGTGTGTGTTGCATAATTTTAGGAGGTTTTACAAAATTCTTATTAAGTATAAAATAAAGTAAAAAGTCGCAAAGTTTTAGGTAGAAAGACAGGAATACTATAGAATCACTTACAGTGAGGGGCAATGACGAATTTTTTTGTGAGAAACAAAATGCAAATACTGCGGCGCTTTTTGGCATTATACTTTATTGTTGTATTTAGTTGTAAAAAAAAATTGACTAAAGCTGAAATTATAAAATGTTTCGTAAAAAAAAAAAAGTTTTTAAAACTTATATCTGCTTTATTGTATAAAAATGATTTTCGCTGTTCATTTGATCAATTCCGCCGTCTTCTTTTCAGTGACTGGTATTGGCATCTTGTAAAAAGATTTCAAACTGATGCGGTCATGCTCTTTGAGGTCTATATCTACTTTTATTTGGTGTTTGAATCATTCGGGCACAATAATTTGTCATATTATTTAATCACAAAATAAACTTTTTTTTTATAAATTGTTGTTTCTTATCGAGTACTTGCCGGTATCAAAACAACACTACAGTATCAACCAGCATCAACACAACACTGAGTATACTCAGTTAAAGTAGTTAAACATCAAATCACATCAGTACCGTGCCGCAAATGGTTTTATCTTATTCAATTTAATTTTCACTATTTACTTTGAATTTTTATTTATTTTTTACATAATATTTACTTTCAATGCTAAGAAATTTTCGTATTTCATGCTTTTCACAATTTACTTTTTGAATTTGAAAATTCCATTTCATTTCTCATTTACGCGCAATCAACAGCAAATGTTCTAGCATCAGCAGTGTTGCCATATTTTTTTTGGCAAAAACTGTAAAAAGTAAAAACAAAAACTGTATTTTGGAAAAATAAACTGTAACCTATAAAAACGAGAAAAACAAAACTAAAATTTTTAATTTGAAAAGTTTCTCAATCACTTGCCCATCATTCCACCACACATTCAAAATTTAATAGGTCCAATAATAAAATAGTTTCCGCATTTTTGGGAGATGCTATGCTTTCTAGAACGAGGCAGAAATTTTAAGTCCTATAACTTCTGCGAAACCTAATACAATAATGGTGCAAAATTTGGAAAAAAAAGTTCGCTCATTAGGCATGATTTTGGAAATAAAAAACAAACGAATATACAAATATTGTATTAATTGTTGAGGACATGAACCTCATTGAGTTCGACACAGCAACATTTCTTGTATTTATTGATTTGGTCATATTTCATTTTATTGTATTTATTAAATTTGTATCTTTGAATGTTGGCTAGGTATTTCTTGTATTATTGATGTAATATTGTACATTTTAGCTATATGTTGCAACATTGGGCGCTTAACGTTACCAAATTTTTATATCCATTTGTAATATAAAATAGAATCAGATAATTTTTCAACTCTCAACAAGGAAGTCGCCGATTGGCACTTCCTCCTTGCATTCTTTTAAAATATTGGCACTCCGCCATATCATTACCAAATCACATTCTTTTTAATAAACTTGTAAACTCAACTAATTTGTGCTTAATTATTCTTACATTTCTAAAAACATTAAAAAGGGGCATGCTACTCTGCATAAACCCGAACATGATAGATGTTTCGGGTTATGCAGAATTGCATGTCCGTTGTTAATTTGAAAATTGTTTTTAAATGGTTTCTTTTTGGTTTTTGGATAAAGAGAAAAAAAGGAGCTCAATTATTTTGTACAATAAAAATCCAATTTATTCAACTAAATTTTGAAAGAAGATATGGGGATGAATGTATAATAAGAGTTGGAAGTGCTAGTCGGCGACTTTCTTGAAAGAGATATGAAACCAGTTCTTATAAAACTTTCAACCAAAAAACGGCAACAACAATCAGCCATCAGACTGTTTTTGTTTGAAATAAACAGCGTTTAACTGGTGTCAGATTCTACTCGCAAAAATGCTCTGAAATAGTTAAAATTAATTTATTTAAATAAATATGTAATAATATTAATAAAAATAAAACCTGATTCCTTTAAAATTAAGTAAAATAAGTCAATAAAAAACGAAACAAATTCATTTAAAAATGTATAAAACAAATATATGTTATTATTATTATTATTATTGTTATTAATAAGAAATTGTTATTCTTGTTATGACTAGTTAAAAAATTAAATGAACATTCCTGGATCCGATTTTTTGAGTAGTCACAGTTCACCAGTAATCAATACAATAATTTTAAAAGCTCTAAAAATGGTTTCATCAAATTTCTTGTACATTGATCTTGATGCCACAAAATTTGCTCAATTTTATAATTTTTTTAAATAAGTCTTTCGTTTTTTTCAGCTAATTTTCGAATTTTAGTTTTGTTAAATAGTATTAATTTGGGGAAATATTCTTCCCACACTCGCTACCTGCAAGTGCTACCTTGAAATATAATTACATTTTTATGATAACTAAAACATATTAAGGTCTATTCTGCATATTATTGCAAAAACTGTAAAATTGGGAAAAAAAAACTGTAATATTTAAGGAAAATCTGTAAGAATGCATGCCGACCTAAAAAACTGTAATTTACTGTAAAATCTGTCAATATGGCACCGCTAAGCATCAGCAACACTTTTTTTTTTCTTGTGGCTTGAATTATTTATAACACCTTGCCAACATTTTATTTTGTATGAGTGAATGTACATGTGTATATAGTTGTATATGTATGTGTGTTTATAGTTCATTTAAATTTGCATAATCTGCACAATTTTGACTTGAGCCATTTGCGTTCTTTTCTTATGCTGTGACATTTGCATTCACTGAAGTTTTATTTGAAAACTTAAAACTAAACGTAAATTTGCTTAACAATTTGCTGTGTTGCTACTTTTTCTTTTTTTGCTTGTACTCTAGTCGTAAATGCAGTAATTTACGTTTCAAAATAAATTGAAAAAAATAATTTGGAGTTTGTGCTTGATATTAAATTTTAAATAAATGAAATTTTATGAGGTGTAGTAAAACTTTATGAGAATTTTTACATACCTACTTATTATTTTATTCACTGTTAGAAAATTAGTTTTCCGAATTTAAAATTTAAAGTACAATATCTACAGTTGGAGCCAATGTATTAAGTTTTACATCGAATAGATTGATAGTTTGATGAACAAATCACTGAAAATATTAATAAACTAGAGCGGCTAGTAAATGTATCATCGATTTAATTTATTGTATTTAGAAATCGGTTTGATAAAAATTATTTATGAATATCTTCTTAGAGTTAACAGCAGCACCGCCTCCCCCACCCCAAAAAAAAAAATTTGTGGCTACAGCCCTGCTTGGTAATTTTGCCACTGCCTACCAAGATTTGTACTAGTGAATATAAGAAGTTCATAAGAATTAACCACCAGACCAAGACGGGAATCGAACCCGTAACCTTCTAGGTGAAAGTCTAGTGCACTATCTACTAAACTATTGAGGTCGTCAATTTTCCTTGTAGCAATAACCTCTTCAGCGCCAAGAGAGAACCGAGCTAAAATTTGTACATTTTGTTTTTGTTTCCCACTAAATATCTCATCATTTCAAAGGAAAAAAAGTTACTAAAAAATTTGTTTGTTTACCTAATTTGTTTGCGACGAAATTTAAGTTTTCGAATGGGAATGAGATGAAACCAAAAACCAATTAAAGTTAACGCCTTCCATAACAAACCTTTCAAGGGATTTTTCTAGTTTAAAGCGTACATTTTTTTACTCACACTCATATTTTATCAGCTATGAAATTTTGTGTCTCATGTAGATTTTCTGTATTATGCATATGTCTGGCTTCCATTTAAATGATCGTAACGATTTTTTTCAAACATTTTTTCACTGTTTTTTGCATGATATGCAATGCGTAAATTGCTTCACAAAAAAAATAATAATAATATTATTTATAAAATAATTCAAACAAAAAATAACACTGTTCAACAGCCAAAAATGAGCAGAGACGGGACAAGTGTACTTAGGGTAATGGGAAGTCGCTGAGTCCGGATTTGCTGCTACGTCACAATTTTGAAAAAAAAAAGAAAATTAAAAATGAGGCCTTGAAACCCCTTATAACAGAAATTTGCATTGAAATTTTCAACGTTGTGTCGCGCTTAGTGACATTTTTGCAACTAATATAAATAATAAATATTACGGTTGCTTTGCCAATTCAAAGTTTTTGAAAAAGAGTTGCGCGATTTTTAGCATGCCCTATTCTTAATTTGTTCGGATTGTACTCACCATACGTTAACAACGAAAAAAGGATGAAGGAACAAGCATGAAATTGCATGCAGATCTGCCATTCTAACAATGGAATTGCCCATATATATGGATATTCAATGTTAAGGTTTTATTGATGCTTTATAACAAGCGCGTACACAGAGGGGGAGGGGGGTTAAAGGGGTTTCCATATTTCTTCAATAAGAAAAGTGCTTAAAACAATAAAAGGATTTTTTTTGCATTTTAGAAGGTGTAGTAGTTTGTGGCTTACCTAAAAAAACTGAGGTAATCAGGTCTAAAAGAATTAAAAATATTTCTACGCCACATCACAAGCAAAAAGTGTTCCCTGGAATCGAATGTATTTAACACAGTATTTTAGAAGTTATTGAATTTTGCCTATATGAAGACCTATGAAGTTATAATTTCTACATCAAGTTTGTTATTTTATCTAGCTGAATTTTTCAGTGCAAATACAAAATGTTGATATTCATTTTAAGAAACTATTTCCAAATCCATAAAACGAGAACAAAAGAAGATTTGCACAGATTTCTAAATTGATTTATTGAATAGATAAAGTTTTGGTATTCAAACCCTTCAAAAACAGTAATTAAAACTTATAAGTAATAACAATACCTTATAATAATAATAACATTTAAGAGTAAGTTCAAAAAAATATTAATTTTTTGGGCGAATAGCCATGTGAACGTATTTCAGGGAAAATCTGTTACCACGCCACTTATTCCATACAATTCCTTTACCTTTATCGGCTTCACTTGTATTTCCATTTAGGTACAGACCATTTAAATTACTGTAAAATAATTTATATTATTATAATTACAATTTAAATTATTATGATTACAATTTACATTATATTATTATGATTATAATATTTACCTGGAATGACAATTTTGGTACCACCATGCACCCATATACCAACTTGCGCAACTAAATTTATCAGCTAAGTCGTTGTCCATGTCTTTCGTTGAGAATTTTTCGCCATTATGTATTGTTAGTGAATCATGTCCGTTACCACAAAATCCTCCCAATCTAAGTTTATATTTTTGATCCTCATCATCTATAGCAAATTTGGCGTACTTGGCAAATCGCTTCTCACCTTCAAAGTCTTCCATTTCGATCCACAACTCATGCGGTTGGGCATGCGTCATTGCGTGTATTTTATCTAAGCCCAAAAAGAAGTTGGTGTCCAAATTACCAAAACCATTTTTATATTCATTCCAGTTGAGATAGAAATCTGTGGAATTATCTTTTCGCCTTTGTATAATGGTCCAGGCGGTTCCGTTTCCGGGGTCTGTCAAGCAGTACGCCTCAAAAGGTTTCATTCCCGGCAAGTACAAATCATAAACGCCACTTGTATTACTCTCATAGAACAGCATTAATTCCGCACAGCTTCTTGATCGTTTTTCTTTCGAAATACATTGAGAAGAAATTTTACTGGCCATAAGATTATCGTGAGTTTGCTGTTGCTTTTCAAGTGATTCTTTCATATTTTGAAGCATTTCATTATTTGTGTTTTGTTGTTTTTCAAATGATTTTTTCATTTCTTCAAAATGCTCATCGTTGGTATGTTGTTGCTTCTCAAATAATTGTTTCGTTTCTTGAAGAAGTTTTTCATGTTTAGATGTCAAACCTTGTTCGATTCTAAGGGTATAATTAAAAATTAAATTCAAGTCTTTCATTTATAATTGAGGTTAAGCTAACATAGTATAAATGCGGTAAATTAAAAAGAGAATATATTTAAAGGTATTGCTGTAATCTCTGTTCAAATCAAACTGAGCTTGGATCAGTTGTCTACCTATTGCCCACAGAATGCCTCCATTCAAGATGAAAAATAAGAGCTTTATACACGGCCTTGAGTAGCAACGGTAAACTTTCTATAGTAAAATTTACCTTTTTTCCATTATTTTCATCAAAACGGGCGTGATTTAATTTCCATAACTCCTACGTGAACATGCGTGAGCGTGGCATAATTTCGACGTGACTATGTCGGCGTTACAATACACAATTTTTTGAATCCTTAATTTTTGTGTTAAAAATCCAATGAAAATTTGGACCAAATTTTATTTTTAAATAAAAACATGTAAATATTTAGTTTAATGCGCATTATTTATACATATGTGCATATTATTTATATAAGCACTGTATTTTTTATTTACGTAAATAGAAATATAACAATAAAAAACTGCGTGCGTGAACATGCGTGAAATTGTTTGGAAAATTTCAACGTGCGTGAACATGTGTAATTTTTTTGTTTTTTTTTTTTATTTTGAAAAATGCCAACGTGCGTGAACATGCATGGTTAGTATTTTCAAAGCCATGAGATTGCGTGAGCGTGAGTCAAAAAAAAAAAATACTGACGCACCCATCTCTAATACACAGGGATAAAGCCCTTATAAATGCAGAGTATTGTGGTGTTTGGAGAAGGAAAATGGGTAAATGGGAGGAAGAAAGAGAGAGAAGCTTCGGTGAAATTTTATTTTAACCCTTAAATGCGAAATACGTCCGATTTCAATTAAAAGCATACTTAGAGGTAGTATTTGTGATCCCGAGTTTGTTCTACGAGTTTTCAAATAAATTAGTTTGAGGTGCCGTAATTTCGATTTACATGATTTGCCCCTATAGTAAACCTTTGGGCACTATCTGTAATTTAAAATATATATATATATAATAATTTTTACAAAAAATTATTTGGTTTTATTCCATACCATTTGGCATAAATTTATTATCACGGCAATATATTTGTTATATAAAAATTCGAAAATTTTCAGTTTGTGGTTAAAAATTTTTGCAAAACATGCTTTTGAGTTAAAAATAGCTGTAACTATAGCTGCTATTTTCACATTTTTTAAATTGAATTTATAAAAAATTATCTTCTTAGAAAAAAATCACCTTTTTTCTAATTTGAAAAACAGTTAAACTATCTTTCTATGAGACTTTTTTCAGATGATGCAAATATGCATCAAAAACCATTTAAAGGTTAAATTTGGAAATGTTATAACAGTCAGGAAATATATTTCCAAGGATAGAATTATCTCTGTATTGCGTGGTACGATGGAACACCATGTCCACGGGAAATAAAAATCAAAAGAAATACAGTATATGCAATTTAAAGTTGAAACATCTGGCAACCCTATAACTTATGACAGCGTTGTCAGATCGACTAATGACATACCGCGTTGAAAGCGTCAGTCAAAAGAAATGTATAGCATGGAACATAACGCGCTGAAATTGTTCAGTAGTACATTCAAAATAACTACTCAATTTCCCCGTAGAGAAGTAATTTTGATGTTTTGAAGCCGATTGTTCATGAAAATGGTATGGAGCACTTCTGGTTTCAACAAGACGGCGCACCACCTCACACAGCTCGTGCCGCAATCAATTTTTTTAAGCCATTATTTCCCGGTCGGTTGATATTAAAAAATGGTGATTTTGACTTGCCTCCGCGTTTGCCAGATTTTACACCGCCGCACAGTGCGTCGACAGAAGGCAAAAGTCAAAAATTCCAAAAATTTGGTACCATTTTAAAGATAATAATTCAAGCAAATAAGAAACTATAACAGTTTTGGTAAAAACACATCTTGGGGACCGGTGTAAGCCGTCAAAGCGGATATATTTTACTCAAAAATCAATGCCTAATACAGTTGAGATTTAAAGCATTTTACAAAACAGAGAACCATGAGAACTTTTATAACAAAATTTCGTGTAATTATTTCTAATTAAATTGGGGATATATCCCAGCTATATTTTTATTCCGAAACTTTTTAAGCTATATTTTTAACAGAAGCTTAAAAATTAAATTTTTTTTATGGAAAAATCCAAAAATTCTCCATATTCAATGGACAAAAAAAAGAGCACAAAAGTTCACAAAAAAAAAGTTTATTTTTGTATAGTACATACTTTCGACTCTCAGGATTAAGAAACAAAATTCTGCGCATTTTTGCGCTTTTTCCAAAAAAGTTATTTTGAAAATAGATCCAAAAGCAACTTTTCATGTTTGAAAAATGCGAGGCTTACATAGAAGTGTGTAATTCGCAAGCAAAAAACTCTCCAGTTTTACATTTTTTTAAACTCTAACATTATTCACATATATGACATATAAATACTTTTTGCTGTTTTGTACAATTTAAAAGCAATTATGAGGTAGTAACCTGTGTACATAGTACATAATTGCAATTTTAATGTTGACTTCTTCAGCTTTCCTGTTACCTTTATTTACATTTACAACAAATTGAAAAGTTAATAATCAAGTGTGCAGCGACATCATTTTATATCTTTCTAACCAGTTTTACTTTAAAAAACAGGGTTTTCAATTGAGCCAAAACGACAAATAGATTTTAAAAACTGACTTCGTTTTCGAATTCGGCGTCCTCGATTTAACTTATGTACAAAATTTTATAAAAATCGTTCAACTCCTTTGACTTTTGCCAAATTTTACACTACATCGACGCACTGTGCGCCGGACTTGTTCCTCCGGGGCTACTTGAAGTCAAAGGTTTATAGCAATAAACTAAGGACCATAGATGAATTTAAGGTCAACATCCGCCAGTATATAGCTTCCCTATCGGCCGAATCATTGGCCAAAACGATAAAAAAAAATGCCGAAAAAATCTCAAATATAAATTTTATGAGCAAAAAAAAATGTTGGTTCCAAGTTAAACATCGACCTCGATAGCCTAGTGCACTAGACTTTCATCTGGGAGGTTCGGGTTCGATTCCCGTCTTCGTCTGGTGGTTAATTTTCATTACTTTCTTATATTCACTATCAATATGAAGTGTATGAGAATTGTAAGATAGAGTACAATTACACACATTGGTTGGTAATGGCAAAACCACCAAGCCGATAAAAAATTTCCACACCGCCGTTCGGCGTTAAACTGTAGGTCCAACTATGTGGTATCACAATGGGCCGTTCAGGCCTAAGTGTCTCTCGACAGCCACTCCAAACTAACCTAATCTAAACATATTTTCGTGAGTTTGGTCAACTGCTACAACAACTTCTAAAGAATTTTTAGTGCAGGAATTGCAAAGTAATCAACCAAATAAAATTCGATTTAAAGATTTTTAAAATTAAATTCAACAATACTCCTAATAGAGAAATAAGGAAACATTATACAACTCAACTAGTGTTATTTATACTTGCTTCTGATTTAATTTTAAGTTGCTATCCTGAAGTAGTTGTTTCAGCTTTTGGGACTCGTTTTCTAACCTGTAATAAGATTTTACTTTACGTATGTTTTATTTTTCAAATATTATTAGTCTTCACCTTAGATGCAGTTTCTCCAATACCTTTTCTAATCTGCAATGAAGTTTCATTAGTTTTTTCTCTTTATATATAGTAAATAGTATATTGATTAAAGATTTTTAGTTACTTTTGCTCAAATTTTAAATCCATTTCTTGCATAAATTTATTTCTTTGCGTTTCAAGTGCTTTTTCTAATCTGAAATATGCTTTTAATCGAATTAATGTTTAATGTATTTGTTTGATAGTATAGTTTTTACCGCTGATCAAATTTTGAATCAAGCTCCGCCATGATTTCCTCTTTTAGAAGATCTTGTGTTGACAGATGAATTACGAAACCCTAATATATTTTTAGTTTTTTCTTTGTTATTACAAGCTTCTTGTGCAAATTTCATACATACCATTGAATCTTGTGAGCTTTTATTTATATTATCTGCTGCATTCGATGCAATTTTATTATTAATTATTACAAGAATTATTGCGATCAATAGAAAGTTCAAACTCTTTAGAAGGGGCATTTTATAAATATATATTTTTTTTATGCTTTATTTACTTCTTATCGTTGTTAGTGTTCTATTGAAGTCAATTATTGAATTCTAACGAAATTAAAACTTTTGATTCCCGAGTTAAGTTTCTGTGTGTTCGCTGTTTCACTGTTTGTATTTGAATAGCCATGTCGTTTTGAAATAAATATATATACTTCATACATAATTACATTTACTTATCAGCTTTGCGATTAAGTTAAGTTTTATATTAATGATATTTCCAATTAAAGTGGTCAGATTTTTGAACTGAAAAATCAACACATCGAGCTTGAATTTAATTGAAAATTTAGAAATTTTTCGGAAAATTTTCAGACCGGTAATAATGTAATTATGACCGGTAATTATACTCTGAGATTTCCAGTTTTAGTAACTTAATATTAATATTTATTTTTTTAGTGTTACACCTATTATTTGCTTGGTTTCCTCCGGTTTAAAAAATGTGCAAAACACTTTGCATGTCAAATTAGAGTTGATTTAAAAAAAATTGGCTTCCAAAGATTTTAGGGCTTGGCGATTTCTTTACTTTTTTAAGAAAGAGGACATTACATAAATTCAAAAGTTCTTTAAAAATTAAAATTGAGTTTTTATTCCTCATATATAATTCAAATTACAATTTTCAAATCATGGCATATTTTGAAAGAGCTCCCTGAAACTGCATAAAACTACATAAACCTACGATATATCTACGACCAGTTTTTACCTATAATTTTTAAATGTAAAGATTTTAAAATAACCATTTATTCAAAAATATTAATAATAATTATACCAGTATTTGTATTCACCCCTCTTTTCAACAGTTTATTTCAAAGTAAAAATTTAAAAATTCCTACTCTAGTAAATATGCATGTGTATAAATTACACAAATACTGATAAGGAGTTTTGGATGATGCAATAATTCTTGGAATAAATAAAATCAGTACACTGAGTTTCATTTGTTCCAATAATTTCACTATCTGCCAAAAATAAATTTGTCCAAAAATAACAAGGTTCTGAAAATAGATTCTGATCGAACTCAAGGAAAAAATTTATACGGGTATCGGCGTTTTAAAAGTTTACGTCTAATTTTCTTTTTACGCGACAAAGTTTACTGCTAATGAGGATAACTCATTTGTTTATTGTAATGATATTGAAAGTTTATTATACTTAATCTGTTAGAAATTGGCAAACTTTATCGGTTCATCGGTTCGAATGAAAAAATTAGATGAAGCTGAAATAATACGATGTCGACATTCTCCATGGCTCGAAATTCCCCACATTCCCCTAATTTTATTAGTTGTTTTGTTCGAGCGATGAACGCCTTTGGTAGTTTCATCAGTTTTAACCGTTTTTAAATTTTTTCCCTTTTTTTTATGAGATTCTATTTGGAATGGAGAAATGTTTTTATTCTATAATTAATATTTGACAATATTTTACATATTTTTTCACTGCATATGGTTTAAATTTGTTAATTTTTTCCTAAAACTTACATAACCTGCTCTTTTTCTTGCATTTGAGCAAAAAAAAAGTATGTGCCAACTCAGGACCAGGGGTGTGCCGGTTTAGGACCACTATTTTGAGAAATAGTAAAAATCTACTTGTTCTCTTTGCGCTGCATTGCGACCACAAAATTCACTCTACTCTGTTCCGAATGACATGTGTTCAGCAAAAACTCTTTCGGTGCTGACTCTGGACCACTCTCCCCTATATATACATATGTATATTAAGAAGCGTTAAATTTTCTTCCTTTACCGACTATGCGATAAAATGTTTTTTCATGGAAATTCTAAGCTGCTTTGCCGAATGAAATATATTTCTAAGTCCTAGTTAGACCCTGGGGACTTTCAGTTTTATTTCTCAAAGAGAGAACAGTTTTATTTCTGATATAAAACTCTCGTATTACCAGCTACCAAGGTTATAGGCACATTTCAGACTTTAAGGATATAAAATCGAAAGTCCGCAGGGTCAAACTTAGATTTAAAAATATATTTTGGTAAATTTGCATATAATTTTATGTGCAGCAACTTTACTTTATATCAATTATTGGTAAAATTCTAAAACGTTCCCTGATACTGATTATAACTTTAAATAGTTTCTACCAAAAAAAAAAAAAAACAATTTAATTCTCCAATAAGATGCAATTGTATATTGTACAACTAAAACAAAAATTAAATTTGTAGATTAAATTATAAATAATTTTATGCTCTAATTGAATCTTCAATTTCTATCCAATTAGAGTGTCATCATTATCTTACTTTCAAAATGCTACATTTCACTAATTCAATTATGCAGAAATATTTATTGCAGCAATTAGTGAGTAATCAAACGCACCCACTAATACACCAAAGTACAATATTTGAAAAGTTCAGCATTGCGCATTTGGCGCTTAACTAAATATAAGCCGAATCTGGCGCACAATCCCCAATAAATTTACTGTCACTAATGGCGCCATAATTAAATTATGCCACATAATGCAGCAAGTAGTAGCAAGCGCAAAATAAGCGCAGCACGTCGTCATGCATCAACATCAAATGCACCACTCAACTGGGGCAGTTCATCAGTATCATCAACATCATTATCAGCTGAAGCTGTACATAGTAGTTGCTACAGAGTCAGCAGCAGCAACTTTTGATGCTATTTGCGCTGCACTCAATTTCAAATTCAAATCAGTTAAAGAGCATCTCTACAAAAGCTTAAGAAATCAGCCTTTGTTCAGCATGATGAACGAATAGAATAAGGTTTCATTGCCTGCATGACTGGCTGCTTGCCGCATGTAAGTGGAAGCTGCTTATCACATAACGTTGATGCATCCCTGATGACACTGACTATGGCGGCGTCAACGATGACGGCTACGACGATGATGACGACGTTGACGACAACAGCAATGATGACGGCAATGACAAGCAAAAGATAATGTCATAAAGAAGAAAATAAAAAGAATAAAGTGTAGAGAATAGAATGAAAATGCAACTGATAATAATAACTACATAATAAAAATCAGAATGCAATGCCGTCGAACACAAAATCGTAAAGGGCTGACAACACAGTAGCACACGGTTGCAAAGTAAGAGAAAGAACGAATGAAAGACGGCGAGTGAAACTAAAGTTAAACTGAAGTGAATCAAAGTGAAGTGGCATGGAATAGAAGTGAAATTTAATGCAAAAAGGGCGTAAGGAGTAAAGTTGTGCTAGAGTGGCTTTCAATGACTTCAATCTGTTTTTTTGTTTGTTTGTTTGTTTTAGTTTTAACTCATCCATTTTCCACGTTTCTTTACTCCTATTACCCCGCTTTACCTCCTCACCATCTAACAGTTCTTCACTCTAGTTCTAGTGTTTGAATTGTGAAGTTCTTGTAAAGAGTTTCAATGAAGAAAAGAAAATAGGCTACATACTCCATATACATACTTTATGCATTTATGTAAAGTATGTTCACAAAAAAAAAATTTACATAAAAAAATCAGAAAAAAAAAGATCTTAAAAATTGTATTTTTTAGTTTATAAGTATTTTATTAAAAATTTAAATTCATAATAAATGGTAAAACAAAATATAAATTTTATTGACACCTATTTCATCTACTGCTACACCTGGAATAGCCAGATCAAAATTAAGTTCCATCTGGGCATTTAAAAAAAAAATCTAGCATTTTCTGGACAAAAAATAAAAAGCTTAGCTGTGAAAATAATAACATTCTTTGATGGCAAGTCGCTGGTTGCTGGAAAACCAGCAATTTTTTGCCACGATTCTTTTTTTTTAGAGAAGAGTTTTTGAAGGAATGCCAAAAACAACTGCAAACTTCGTCCGCTATTAAGTAGACTGATCCAGAAAAAAGGCAATTTGAAACCGATTGAAAGAACAAAAGGATCAAGAAGGCTATAGAAAACACATTTGAGACCAAACGGCATAACCCAAAGGATAAGCTTAAAGGATCGGTTCAAAAGTGCAGTCACAATAAGAACTGAGCTATTACAACTTGTCGAAAACTTACGCAGAGGGCAACGAAATGGATGGAAACAAATTGCCTGGCATGGAATAAACACTACTTCAATTTGGCCTTGGAAGACAGGAGAAAAGTTATATAATCAGAGAAATCAAACTCAATTTGCTATGCGCAGATAATCTTCGGTATGTGCGTCGCTCAGCTGGAGAGCAATACTATGTACCGAAAATAGTCATGTTTCCATAAAGTCAGATGGTTTCGATGTGTTTCTCCTCCTATATCCGGGGTCCCTTATACCATATTAAAGAGACTGTGAACGCTCAAAAGTATGGTTAGAATTTTAGGCAGCAGTTCCTGTAAGCTACTTTCGCATGTTAATGACGTTAAGTTACCGGACGACTTCTGCGCCATGTCATTAGTTAATTATTAATAGTTAAAATGTAGTTTATCAGGCTTAATGAAACGTTCTTTTTTTTGAAATTACTAAGTGACTAAGCCACAACAATATATTAAGAGCAGGCAAATCATACGGCCGTTTTGGAATCCGCCAAGATTCCTCATCAGTGATCTTTGTGATGGTTCTTACTAGTATCTCAACATTCTATATAAGTAAATGTCTATTTTTAATTTTCTATTAGACCAATTTATGTATTGTTAACGAGATTATAATGACAGGTTTTTTGGTCGAAATTTTCATACGCAAATAGTTAACTATTTCATACTTTTTTCCCAACGTTTCGGCGCAAATTTTAGGCCTTCTTCAGGGGATTTTCATTTATTTATAGTAAATACTATTTGTAAAACATTCAGTCAAGTAATTAAATTAGATCAAATAAAATATAGTCCTTAATTAACAAAAGACAAAAAAACACGAAAAAAACTTTACAAAACACGTAACATTTTTTTTTTTTTTATTTTTTATTTTTTTATTTTTTTTATCGCCGAATATTATTATAAATGTCTAATATTTTAAAACATTGCCGAGAATTACAAGGTTAGTTATTAATGGTTAGTTTTTGATACCTTTAGAAAAAGTATATAATAAAGTTTGATTATTGATTTTTATTTTTTTACTGACTCAAAATGTTTCTATTGGCAGTGATTAATTTATTAAAATATGAAAAATATGATAAAATATGTGAGAAAATATTTGAAACTCAAAGTTTTACAATTTACAAAAAAAAAATATTCATTAAGAAAACATTAAATTATTAATAACAAAGTATAAATTCTTCAAGTAGAAATTGAACTCCAACAGTTTTCGATGAAATTAGAATTTATCTGCTGGAATTACTAGGTAGCTCGCCAGAATAAAGTCCCATAGAGCACCTCTGGCATATTATGAAACGGAAAGTTGCTTGAAAAACAAGCCAAAAAATAAAAAATTCCTTGTTAGAGTGTTAGAGTTCTAAACAACTTTTGCTTTTAAAAAATAACGAATGATATCCTGAAAGTGCTTGTTGATTTCAAGCCATCCAGGATCATCCAGGTCATAATAAAGGCGAAAGGAGGGGCAACGTCATATAAAAAAATTTTGTTTGTGACTCTAACAAAAAGCAACTTAATCCTTGTTTGTATTTTCAAAAAGGAACATATATTTTTATTTTTAATTGATACCCTAAAAACGTGAACTTTCTTCATTATTTTTGTTTTAATTAAAAGGTAATGAAATTTGTGTGTAAATAAGGTATTTCTTTCGCAATTTTGTTTATTTTGCTCCCAAAAATAAGAAAATCAGGTTTAGCTCCCACATTAAACGATTTTCTTGACATTGTTGTGATGTAATTTTCATTACAGCCAGTGTATTTTGTTTGTTATTAGAACATTTGTAAATAATTACGCTCACTTTCTGTATTTCGAACAAAAATATACAGTATACACTTCAAATGTATGTTCAGTATACATTTTTAAGTGTCGTATATACAAATTTCGGAATAAAAATGTCGCATGTAGCTTAATAAGTGCAAAAATTTCCGATTTTGTTACATACGACAATCTAATTCCGAACTAAAATTACAATATTATTCTATCGGAATGGAGTACAAACTCAAAAACTGAACACTGAACAGCCAAATATTGGTTGTTTATCCTCCTTAAAATCACTCTGCTGAAAAAAAAGTAATAAGAGTCCAAACTTTGAATTGATTTTACTCAAAACTATCAGAAGCCACATACGATACTTAACTTTTCATATGACGATATGACCGCTAAATTTTGCTAAAATTAGTAGACTACATACTACATAAACGAAAACTTTTCTACGCACTCATTGCTGCAAATTAAAGATTCATTGTATCAGTAGTAACAAACTCCTGAAAGCATCTGGAGTTTTCTAAATAGTCTCACTTTAAAAAAAAAAAAGCTTGAATGAATTTAAGGAAGTTACGCTTTCTAAGGAATACTTTTTTGGCTTTTTTAATGTCTTTTCTTTTTGAGAAATTTTTAAGTAAACTTACTTTATGTATTATCAAATAAGGAAGTTATGAGCGACACTTGAGTGAGTGAGCCTAGTATGTACATATGTATGTCGACGACAGTTGCCAACGGCAACAGCATCCGCAACTTGCAAAATTGTGTATGCATCTGTGTGTGTGTGTGTGTGTGTGTGACGGCACCTTATGATGTTGTTGAGGTCGCATTAGCGCATTCAGCTCTCGTTCAAATGCGATTTGAAATGTTGAGTGGTGCAATGTCAGGCGAATTAACATAATTAAGTGATTTTAATTATGGAAGTTTTAGAAGAGTTTTCTACTTAAGTGCTTATTAAATAGTCAGGAGCAAGAATTGTTTTTTTTCTGGTGAATGTTGTTGATATCAATGAACGAAATATAGTATGTATGAAATTATATTAGTATTCACGAAATTACATTAGATTCTGGACGCTTAATATAACCATCTTCAAATTTCCTCTATGTATCTCATAAACACTCTAAAACCTCACATATAATGAAGTCATTAATTTGTCGATTCATTTACAGTTTTATTTTAACTCGTTATCAAATTCATTTACATTTGAGTATTTAAGTATTTAAGCATTTATCTATGGCAATAATGTATACTTAATAATTCTTTAATTCTGGTACAACGTGATTTTGAAAATCTACAGGATCACAGCAAACAGTAAGACCAGATGATGGCCAAGCACTTAAGTTAATTGTATCCGGACATGAAACTGTTTTACATATCGGTGTGGGCATTCTAATTTCAAATACATTATTATAGGTGAGAAAAACTCCACGGCCAACTTTATCATTAAAAAGTTTATATATCCATTTAGGTATTGGATTACGATTTTGGTCTGCCAAATACGCGGGTACTGACCTACCATCTTCATCTGTTAGACTCAAAACACCCAAAGCACCAGTAATAATTAAAGATTGTCCAGTATGAGAAACACGATGGCGTACCCAATTTTCAATTATTTTCCAATTCCCACGATTAATAGTATTGAATTGTGGTATTGCATTAATAAATTTGAAAGTAGAAAGTATATTATCGTGAAATAAATAGTCTGCAGATGGTGCCAAATGGCCGATACCAAAGACGGGATCTGAAGTAGATGTGACATATTGTTGATCTTCACCATAAAGTTCTTTAAAACGATTATAAATATTTCGTATTTGATATGAGTCTGCATCGGCAGCGCTTATCAACTGATCTGTAGTAAATGATTGTTCAGGATGACTTGAAACTGTAAGTGAAATAGATAAAGACATATATTGCATTTTTAAAAATACCTTTTCATTTAGATGAAATAAATAATATCAACTCACCTACTGAATAATTCCAGGCTGTATGAATAACGAACTTTGCGCGTACATTTGCTTTATCATAGCAAGCTCTGTATAGTTCCAAAAAATTAATATAAAATGGATAGCCAACACGATACATCATGCCGGGGCAGGTATCATCATCTATTAACTCCACTGTTGCAGACATGGGCTTCTGACACCAATAATCTGGAAAAGGTAAATCCCAATCTCCAGAGCTTAAGCATATCGCAGTAACCATTTTATCTCCATTTTTGCACAGCATGTATAATGTTGTTTCGACGGGTACTTCGTCAACGCGTAAAGGAAGATATGCATTATCCTGTTTATAGGTAAGAATTGCTTTCGTTTTTTCAATCTCATTTTTAGTAAGCTGACATGCTCCATTTACTTTTCAGAAAGAGAAATATTTATTCAGGAGAAGGTAATACAAAAAATTGTATATCAAATTCTTACCGGTTGCAAAAAATCCAATTACAAATAGTAAAAATGTTGGAAATAGTAATTTTGAATACATTCTCTATTCTCTCATGCAGGTAGAGAACGTTTTAAAAATAAACGATGCACTAAATCATTAAATAAATATCTACTCTTATTTATAGGCAATTGAAGCAATCTAAATTTGCTTTTGCTTTATTTTTGCCTTCCTCATATTGTTTGGGGGGTTTGTTGTAAATATGCGCATACACATCAACATCTTCACCTTTTTCATCATAATATTTAAATATACATTCATTTGGCCATATATACATGCATACACTAACGGTTCATAAGAGGGATTTTTGGGCTAAACCCCTTCCGTCTTTACCGATAAAAAAAACTTATACATTTTGATCGTTGGTTTTTGGTTTTAAAAAATATTCCAAATTGAACTCCGGAGTGCAACTAGGGCTCTTTAGATTTTATCTTTTACTGAAGCACCATCTTTGCCAATTTCAGTGAAATTTTGTGCACCAGGGTTTTTGAGGTCATGGAACCCATTTTTTATCTAAAAAAATCTTTCAAAAAGGGGTTCCGGAGCAAATTTTAGTTAAAATTTTATAACACATAAAATGGGGTTGTAAAAAAAAGTAAAAATTATGTGAAACATATTTATTTATTTAAGTCTATGGAGCATTAGCGCTGTTAGACATGATATATAAAGAACAATTAAATTAACTTAATTTAAACTGAGGTTCTAGTTTACAATATTTAAATATAACTATTTCAATATTTAAGAATGATTCAAAGCAACCTCAACAATTCATACTTAAACTTGGTTCTACTTAAAGATATATCAATCTCATTTATGACAGAATCAAGCTCTGTGCACGATCTTGATATTGGTTCGGATTTGCTATGATTCGTATATGAACGTGGAGTAAGTAGAAAGGAATTTAGCCTGAACCTAAGAGGTCTTGCAGGAGCATATATTGGGTAAAGGGAAAAAAGCAATGAGCAATCAATGTGGAAACACAAAACATCCCTAGCTAACATAATGCTATAATATTTACGTCTCGAGTGTAATGATTTTAAGTCGATAAGCAAACACCTACCTTTATATTGAGGTAAAATACGCTCAGGCCACCTCATCTTTCTTAATGCATATCTTGTGAATTTTCTCTGTATTGACTCAATTCGATTACTACTAACCATATACGAGGGGCTCCAAATACAACAATCATATTCCAAGATAGACCTTACCAGGGATACGTATATAGTTTTTAGAGTATACGGATCAGCGAACTCCTTTGAGTTACGCATGAGAAACCCCAATTATTTATTGGCTCTGCAAATAATATACTCATGATGCAGGTTAAAGTTGACTTTATTGTCAAAAATTCCCCCTAAGTCTTTTTCACTCCTTACTTCTTCAATCGTCGTGGCAAAGACATGATAGCTGTTTTGATTAGAACATGCTGGTCTTGTAAAACTTATACTTTTACATTTAGCAATATTTAAATGGAGATAATTTTCAGCACACTATTTCGAAACACCATCGAGATCTCTCTGCAACATAGCAGAGTCATTTGGTGTTGCTACCTTTCTAAATATTTTCAAATCATCCTCGTAAAGAAGGCAATTAGAATATTTTACCATTTGCGAAAGGTCATTAATGAAAAGGACAAAAAGAAGTGGGCCTAAATGGCTTCCCTGTGGGACCCCTGAATAATTATAAATTTTTTTTTTTTACATTTTGATCCGATTTTGACAAATTGCGTACGGTTAGTCAAATAATCTTGTAACCAATTAAGAAGGCTTGAGTGGAAACCCATGGCATTTAGCTTATTAAGCAGAATTAAATGCTGTACCCTATCGAAAGCCTTAGCGAAATCAGTATAGATTAGTGTTTGTGGATCTACCACTAACAAATCCATGCTGAGCTTCTGAAATTCAATTTTTCACTTCCCAGAATAATCTCCTTTTCACAATTGACTCGAAAACTTTTGGTATCAATTGCAGTTTTGAAATGGGTCTGTAATTGATTACCTCCTGTTTCGAGCCAGATTTGTGAATCGGAGTTATATGCGATACCTTCCATTTGTCTAAAAATTTCCCCGTAGAAAGGGAAAGATTAAAAATCATAGCAAGTGGTTGAGCCACGCTTTTATAACACTTTTTTAACAAAATCGGCGGTATATTATCTAGGGACAAGTTATTGCTTTCTTTCAGTGCAGAAAGCCCCAACATTACTTCATTCACATCTAGTCTCGAATGGCCCTTGCTTGTTATCTCAGTAATCTCTTTACTACAAGCCACAGTTGAGGTATTTTCAAAAATAAAATTTGATTGAAAGTATGATGCAAGCATATCGCAGATTTCTCTTCATTACTCGACGTGCGATTGTATCCCTTTGTCAAAAAATGCTGCCATGATGGGGGTTACAAAGTCGATCCACTTTATTATTCACTGAATAGAGATGCTGAAATTAACTACCACAACTGTTCTATATACTTATTTTCGTTGTATTTCTCATTGCAACTAATCATTTGAATAGTTAGGTATGAATTCAAAAAAGCTTTTTACGTACTCGCAAACTCAAACTAAATAAACCGGTCAATCATTTGACCCGTACTGTTGTAGTTCATAATCCCAATATCTTGTCTCTATTCGTGCAGATGATTACAATTACTACTGTTGATTTTTTATTGGTTATAGCTGCTTACTTACGCTGCACTTAAATTCCTGTCAACGTATCCAACAATTATATGCAGTATCCCTCTCAAGTTGTTGTAATTGTTTATTAGAAAGGAGCTCCTTAACGATTATGTTATATGTGTGTTCATTCAGCGCCATGGTACTTATACCTACTCAAATTTAAATTAGTTGCCCCAACTCCTTAAAGGGCAGGCTTAATTGAAAAACGAAATGAATAAACTCGTAAAATCACATTCCTTTACTTTTGTTTTTTGGTCTCGCGACTTTGATAATTTTTGCTCATTTTTCCTGGCACCAAAATACCATGCCAATCCGCTCTCCAGCTGTAAATATGTAGTGGAATGGAATAGTGAGTCCTTAATGGACTCAATGGAAAGGGAAAGGGACTTCGTTTCTTTCCAATTTCTTTCTTGGCTTCGCTTTCGGAATACCTAAAATTAATATTAATTTTTGGAAAAACTAATCTGTTGTTGTTGCGTTTCAAATGAGACCCTGTTTGCTAATATTGAATTGAATTTAATGGAGATATGAATTTTTAAACTTCTCTATTTTAGGTAATTTTTCGCAATAGAACACAATTTTTTTCATTCGAACCAGATTAATTTTTGATGCCGTTTATTCAAATATTCGCACCCCTGCCCCCTCAATATGCATGCAAAGACATGTTTCCTAATAAATTCCAGATAAATTTACTTCAGTTCTTTATTTTTGATTTTTTGTTTTTATTTATTTATATTTCAATCATATTTAAATATTTGAAACTATAGACTTTTTATAATTAAAAATCCTTTAATTCAGGTACAACGTGATTTTGAAAATGTACAGGATCACAGCAAACAGTAAGACCAGACGATGGCCAAGGACTTAAGTTAATTGTATCCGGGCATGACACAGTATTACATATCGGTGTGGGCATTCTAATTTCATATACATTATTATAGGTGAGAAACACTCCACGACCCACTCTATCAATAACAAGTTTATATATCCATTTAGGTATTGGATTACGATTGGGTCCCGCCAAAAAAGCGGGTACTGGATCACCCTGTGTATTTGTCAAAGTCAATACATCTAAAGCACCAGTTATAATTAATGATTGTCCAGTATGAGAAACACGATAGCGTACCCAGTTTTCAATTGTTAACCAATTCCCACGATTAATAGTATTGAATTGTGGTATTGCATTAACAAATTTGAAAGTAGAACGCATATTATCCAAAAATAAAAAGTCTCCAGATGGTGCCAAGTGGCCGATATCAATAATTCCATCTTTAGTTGAAGTAACATATTCTTGATCTTCACCATAAAGTTCTTTAAAACGATTGTAAATATTTTGTATCTTATATGAGTCTGCATCGGCAGCGCTTATCAAACGATCTGTCGTAAATGCTTGTTCAGGACGACTGGTAACTAAAAATTAAAATAGATTTTTATGTTTGTACATAGATGCATTAGTAAATGAATCTTCGTCGAAAAATAGAAGCGGAAATATTATCTCACCAACTGAATAATCCCAAGCTTTATGAATAGTAAACTTTGCGCGTGCATTTGTTTTATCGAAACAGCTTCTGTAGAGTTCCAAAAAACTAATATAATATGGATAACCAACACGATACATCATGCCTGGACAAACTGGATCATCTATTAACTCCACTGTTGCGGACATAGGTCTCTGGCACCAATAATGTGGAAAAGGTAAGTCCCAATCTCCACCTCCTAAGCACATCGTAGTGATCACTTGATCCTCATTCTTGCACACCATGTATAGTGTTGTTTCGACAGGCACTGTGTCAACACGCAGTGGGTACTGCTTGTTATCCTGCTTATAGGTAAATATAGCTTTCGTGTTTTCAATATCGTTTCTAGTAAGTGTACATGTTCCATTTGCTTTTTATAAATATACAATATATGAAAAGTTATATAATTAGTTTAAATACATTTAAATAAAAAATTTTTTTTTATCAAACTATTCTTACCCGTTGAACAAATTCCAATTACAAATAATGAGAACGTCAGAAATGATATTTTTGAAAACATTCTTGCTTTGCCTGTGTAGAGAACGTTATAAAACTAAGCAGTGCACTAAATCATTCAATGAAAATCTGTTCTTATTCAAGTAAACGCAATCTAAGTAATTTTGCTTTTGTTTTTCTAATTCTAGTTTTTTTGAGGCTTGTTGTAAAACCATATCAGCAGCTAAATCATTTGGTATATTATTTTATATATATATAATGCATATGTACACTAGCGTATCCACAGATTGCAGGAAGGGGGAATTATAGATTTTCCGTCCTTTCAAAAAATTTTATTATACTTTTAAAAGCAACAATCACAACGTACGGAAAGAATTTGCTGGGAGGGAGAGAGAGGAGGTATTTTATTCCCAAAAAACCCTCCATTGGATATGCTAGTGCGTATGCACTTAGGTGCATGGAAGTTTTGCAGGCAAAGTAATTTTGATTGGTCTTATAAAACTGTAAAGGTGTATTACAATGCCTTCAAATATTTTCCAATCCAAAAAACGATTCCGGATAAAATGGGGATCTCCAATGCATTAGAGTCATTGAACTAAAGATCACTTTTGAGAATCATTCCGAAACAATTATTTGGTTTATTTATAACAACTCTTAATTAATTAAAAATCTTTTTAAAATATTTTTCGTTCTTAATATTACACCCTAAGTTTAAATAGGTTTAATAGTAAATATAGACTAAATTTCATTGACAGGGAATAAAAGCTTTAGATTACAAAACTACTTCAAAACTCAGACGCAAAGCAGTTTATTGTTGTGCAATGATATTATGGAAAATCCGAATTTGTAATATTTTTATAGTAGATTTAATACGGTTGTAAAATTTGGGTTTGGGGGGAGCTGATTTTACTAAATTAAATGATAAATATCAGACTTTATATCGACCAAAACCCAGACCTAAACAAAAAACTAGTGCAAAAATTTTATCAATGTTCACATCAAAAAAACAGGCAAAAAATTAACAAAACTGAGACCAAAATTCAAACTAATATCGGATAGAAATTTATGTGGAAATTTTGACCGAATTTCAAACTGAAATTCAAACAATTTTTTTCAAATCGAAGTTCAAATCAAGATTGAAAATCTAGATCAAAATGAGACCAAATTCAGACCAAACCTTGATTAACTCATTATTGCCCAGCCGGTATGTTCACTTACCAGCACTTCGTTTAAGCATATAGCTTAAAATATGTGACCTATGACTTATCTGACGGATTTATATTGTTAAATGATCTATTTTGAGAAAACAATTTGAAGGAAATTTCAATTTCCTTTGAAAGAAAAATATTGATGAAACAACTTTATACATCTCGATATTTTTAGTAATTTTTGGTCGAAACAAAATCCAGAAAAAAATTAAATTAAGATAACAGTTTATTTGGATAGTAATTTAACTGAATTTTTAAAATATACCATATTCATATCACTTTTGGCATCGATATCACTATTGATATCGGCCTGGTGGTATGTGAGTTTACCATCTCACAACTTCAGAACTAAGCACCTCATTTTTACAAAAATTTAAATTTCAACGAGATCCGTACACGCTTTCGGGTACCGGGCAACAACCAGTTAAAAAAAATGTTAAGACCACAAATTGGATCAAAACTGCAACAAAAATCGATCAAAATGAGGCCAATTTCAAATCAAAACTCAAACTAAAAACCCAAAATTCAGAACGAATCCAAACCAAAATCAGTTTAGAATTCATACCAAATTAAAAAAAAAGAAAAGATTAGACCACAACTAAGACAAAACTTTAAAAATACCACCAAATACCGAACGATAGCAACCCAAAATTCAGACCAAAAAGCTAGTGGGAATATCAGATAAATACTCACACCAGAGAATTTTCTCTCAAATTAAACAAAAACTGGACCAAAATTCCAGCCAACCATCAGACCAAAATTTAAATCAAAATTCAGACCGGTTTCGGACCGAAATTCAAACCAAAATACCTATCAAAATCGATAACTAAGAGAGAGATGATGAATAAAACTGCCATTTCTTTTTATCTTAGACACTGAAGGCCTACAAAATAAATAAATTTATACTTATAAATATGTAGTTATGGGGTTTTTACTTCATATTTCCCAATTTTGAGTGGATTTTTGTAGGTGTCTCATACACGGGTACAAATTTTTTTTTGACAAAAATACACATCCTCAGAAAATTGGTAATACAATTTTGCGTGTCAATGGAATCACTATAATTTTTTCGGATAAAAATTGCATATTTATATTTTTCCCACAGTATATAAAACACTCAATTCGGTTTAACCAGTTGTGTTTAAAAATTTATGGCTCAAAAACAAGCCCGTCTCATATCTGGTAACATTCCCTTATTTGTTTACTCTATATATAACCCAAAATGAATACAATTAGAGAAAAATTCAGCAGTTATTAGCTTTGTTCACGTACTTTTCCATCAAAAACTTTCAGCGAGAGAATAAAAGAAAGTTTAAGAAAAAAATTGTCACAAAGAGAGAATCTATCGGAAAAAGGACGTAAACAGAAAACTATTAAAAACTTTCAACTAAACAGCTGATCCGTTGTTTTGACAGTTAATTTTTATTGCGAAAAAATATTGCGCAGTTTATAATTTCATTTAAATAATTTAAAGAGTAATTTGTTGAAATCATTTCATGTGGCACACTCGCATTTACATATATTTACATTTTCAAAACAAAACATTCACTTTAAGAAATTTAACACAAACATTTTTATATTTGGCAGTTGTTTTTTTTTCGGCAGCTAAAAATGTTACTTTCCGAAACTTTCAGCTACGTTTTTCTCTCTCGCATTCTTACGCTCTCGTTTTTCTCTCTCGTTGAAAGTTTTTCGAGTTCGTGAACACTTTTTCAGTGAAAACTATTAGCAATTGTTAACAATTTCTCGTACGTGAACAGACCTATTGCTGGCTTCTTGTATGGCATTGTGATTTCCATGCGAATTTTTGCGTCAATACCTCCAATTAGAGTCCGACCGATTGACCGGCATCGGCTTCGACCAATATTGGTCTAAAATTATGGGATTGGCATCGGATCTTTTTCATTTTTTTTTCTTTGTTTCTATTTAGATTCTTTTTGCTTTTTTTTTTTTGCTAAATTTTAAAATGTTTCATTAGAAATAATATTAAATTACCATTTAAGTAGTAAAAAATCTTTTATATAAGTAAACTTCATCTATACAACAATTAATAAATTAAATCTTTTCCATCAATAACGACTTAGCAAAATAAAATTTGGAAATTGTTTAATAAAACGCAGAGTACGTTCAAAAATAACATAAACTTTTGTTATATTGTATTTATTGAAATTTGTATTTCTTTTTGTTTACTTTAATATTACAACAAAATAAACAAATTTTTATGAAAAAAGAGAATATATTTTTTAATGTATGTATCATAATCGTCTGGCCGATGATCGATGTCGGCATCGGTTCGGCCAAAAAAATCGTAATCAGTCGGGCTCTATCTACAATATTAAAAAAATGTGATACTTTTTCATATGAATGCGCTTTTTTATTAATTCGCATTCTCACTTAAATTGTTTTTTATTTTGTTTGTTTATAGTAATAGAGCAAATACGAAACTGCAAGCATTTCAACTTTTTAGCGGCAGTTTGTCATCCCGAACCCTAACACATTCCCTACTCTTCTTCTTTACGAACTGTCATCGTTTTCATAAGTGTAGCACACCTCTACGACAATATTTAATGTGCTACCACTTTGATGCGCATATAATGCGCTTTTTTTTGGAAGCAGATTGAGTTCGCCATATACGAATGAGCGAAATTTTTCATTTTCTTCTTTTTTTTTTTTTTTGATATGCACACGTGCACGAAACAGCAACAGAAAAAATGTGAAACAAAAGCTTCTAAAATTAATTATATTACTAATATTCGTTTACATTGTGTTACATAATTGAACTTGGATTTGCATACATACATGAGAAAATTCAAAATATTCTGAAGTGAAGAGTTAAAAATAATATAACCGCTTTTCATCGTTTTGTAAGATTATTTCGTTTGCGCTTTTTGAGAGGAAAATTTTTTTATAATAATACTATTCATACCACCTGTTGTTTAGGAAGAATTGATAAGCTTTTAATAAATAATTGTGGTATTTCCAAGTAGAATTGCTTAATCTGGGTACGACGAAATATTTAACGCGACCTATTCATGCTTTGTTTTGGAAACGCATCGATGGCGCCTTAACCTCTTCGCTGAAAAAGTATACATTTATGTACTCACGTTTTTGCGTATTATTTAATTTGTTTAAATTGTTGTGATTATTTTTCTTGAGTTCTAGTAAAATAAGGAAATTAAATAAGAATTAGGTTTTCTCTTAATTGCATTAAAACTTAAGAAAAGCAACTAAAATAAATTCAAAAATTAAAAATCTGCGAAAAAACTTGTAAAAAATATGTGACCTTGAACGAAAAGGTTTAATTATGCATATAAGATCCACATCTTCTCCCGGATATGCAACAAAATCAAAAAGAAGGAAGAATAGCATGCGGTTCAGTGTATAAAAGGAAGCGCTTTAACGCTTTCAAATTTTACCACTGAGACAAAATCCGGAAAATATTGCTTCGTTAACCGATTTTTTTTTTTGTTATTTTTTTTTGTTATGTCCTGTTGATTTGTATAAAATTTTATTACATAAAAGTGATTCGTGTATTTTTTATTGTTATTTATTTTTCACACTTAATTTTACAATTGAAATCATTTTTTGTTGTGTTATTTCATTTACATTTCTGAATACATACCAATAACACTGTGCAAAAGGAAAAAACTAGATGGAGATGCATCAATAGTTTTAAATACTTCCTGGGGCTCTGATGAATATTAGGTTTTGTCACACGAAGCAAGCAAGCTAGGCAATAGATTTAGAATCTTGTGATCGTAATGATTTCGTCAGAGACATTAATTCAAATCATAAAAATAATATCCTGGTATAATCTTTCAATTCTTCATACTTTGATATAAGTAAATAAATAATTTTAAGCAAATTTGGCATACATTTTGCTTGCAAAATATCTATCCACATAAAAGCTTACAAATTTGCATACCATGTGCATGTAAATAAATGTAGTGAACTGAAAGGTTAAGCTGATATGCTCTTACAACTCTTGCTCTTGTTGGGAGGCAACAAACCGAGAAAAAGAAAAGCAAAGCAAAGCAAAATTACTTAGATTGCTTCAATTGCTCAAACTTACTTCAATAAAAGCAGATATTTATTAAATGATTTAGTGATTTATTTAGTTTTGAAACGTTCTCTACATCAGCAATCAAGAATGTTTTCTAAAGTAACATTTTTAGCATTCTTACTGTTTGTAATTGGAATTTATCTAGTTCAAAATATGAATAATTTGGTATAGTATAACATTTTACAAGTAGACATATATATATATGAGTATATTATAGCAATGGCGAAGTTATAACAGTGTTGCCCCCTCCTCTTATAATTCTGCCATGATTAAGTAATTTTTTTTAAAGACGATGCAAATGAATTCTATTTAAGTGCTCATATTCATACTGAATGATTTTTAACAGATTTAATGAAAGTTATTTATCAAATTAACAACAATTTATGTATATGAATTCAGGCAGATCAGATGACCGTTTCGGAATCCGTCACGATCCCTCATAAGTGATTCTTACTTAGTGATGGTTCATACCGCTGCAATTTTATATGATGGTCTAGTGGCAGTATGCTGGACTTTCTTCTTTGGGGTCCCGAAATCGATTCCCGTCAAGAACAAGGCTTATTGGTAATATTCTTTTGTTGGTGAATACGACAGAACCGTCTCAGAGCCAGCATTTCGGTGTTACCGACTACGCTCTAAATATAAATAAAATATTTTTAAAAATAACGTATTTACCTTTATTAGGGCTATTTACCCTCAAAACTTCTTCCAGAAAAAATATTTATTTTTTTCTTATATATATACAGCTGAACTTCGCTATAGTGAATTCGCACGAAACCAGAAAATTACTTCATTATATATTGGGAGTATGAATGTATAAACTCGTATTTTTTTCGTAATTTGGACATTTACTGTGAAAAAGTGATTATAAATTTATTCTTTAAAGTATTGTCCATCGTTAGCCACAACCTTTTCCCATCTTTCTGGTAGCATACGGATTCCGCGTCTAAAGAACTCCTCATCTTTTGAGGCTATCCATGAATCGACCCATTTTTTGAGTTCTTCGAAAGAACGGAAGTGCTGTTCAGCCAGGCCATGTGTCAAGATCGGAACAAGTGGTACTCAGAAGGAGCAATGTCTGTTGAATAAGGCGGGTGGGTTAGCACTTCCCATTTCAGCGTTTAAAAGTATGTTTTTCCTTGCCTTGCAACATGCGGCCGAGCATTGTCGTGCTGAAGAATAACTTCGTCGTGTCTATTATCATATTCTGGCCTCTTATCCTTTAATGCTCGGCTCAAACGCATCAATTGTAGTCGGTAGCGGTCGCCAGTGATCGTTTCATTCGGTTTCAACAGCTCATAATGCACGACAACTTTCATATCCCACCAAATACACAGCATGAGCTTGGATCCATGGATGTTCGGCTTTGCCGTTGATGTTGATGCATGTCTGGGCGGTCACCATGATTTTTTACGCTTTGGGTTATCGTAATGTATCCAATTTTCATCGCCAGTCACAATACGATGCAGAAAACTTTTTCTTTTCTGTCGTTCAATCAGCAGTTCATATGTGAAAAATCGTTGTTCAACGTGTCTCGGCTTCAATTCGTACGGCACCCAATTTCCTTGATTTTGAATCATTCCCAATGCTTTTAATCATTTAGAAATGGTTAATTGATCAACTCCTAAAGATTCTGCAAGTTCTTGTTTCGTTTGACATGAATCTTCTTCGAGTAATGCCTTCAATTCTTCATCTTCGAACTTTTTCGGGCCGCCTGAACGTTCCCTGTCTTCAACATCAAAATCACCACTTTTGAAACGGGCATACCACACCTGACACATTCTAACGTCTATAGCACAGTCAGGATAAGCTTCAGTGAGTAAACGATGTGCTTCAGTTGCATTTTTCTTTAAATGGAAGAAGCAAATTAAAACTTCCAGCAAATGTTGTTTTGTTGGCACGAAATTCGACATTTTCAGCTATAGTAAAACACTTTTGTAAAGTTATGAAAATTATTTGACAGATCAATTCTTATAGTATTTTTGGCGCTCTTCAAGATAGAATAACTGTCAATGTCAAAAAAATGGCGCGTATGATAGATATGAAGTTAGTCACAACTACGAGTTTTTACATTCATACTCCCAATAGAAACTTCATTATACTGAAATTATGGTATTTTTCCATTTTTTTTTAAATAATCAGTAATTTTAGTTTGGATGTTTAGTTTGAGTGCCGAAATGAAGCCCGCGCGGCCTAATTTCATTTTTGTTCGCTGTCTGAATTCATTTCATCAAATGAATTTCGGCCGCGTGCAAATTTATGAAAAAACACCATAATGGCTTTACTGCATTAACGCCATATTTGCGATATGGCTTTATTTCCAAATCGAAAGTGCAGTAATGCCATAATTTTCAGCAGACGAAGTGGAAATAACGCCATACCAGTGTAAAATGTTTTCTCTGCTGCAAAAATCGAGAAACAAAACATAACGCTCATTGCCATAACGCCCAATGAGCTCCATGTTTTTTTAAAATATTTTAATTTTTTCTTTATTTTTGAAGAAAAATTTTCGTCTGCCGCGCTTCTTTCAATGTTACATTTCAATTTAAGTAACTAATACCAAAGTTAAGAATAAACATCAATTTGCTTTGTTGAAAAAAATGACCAACGTAACTCAAGGAAAAAACTAAAGAAAAATGTCCGATCATTTCGTTTGTTTGTTGTTTCTTACTTTATTATGAATTAAAAATCCAGCGCGGTCTAAAGTCATTCGATCGTATGACTTTAGCCCGCGCGATCTAGTTTTATTTTTTGATAGTGGTCTTAAGTCATTCGATTGAATGACTTTAGCCCGCGGGGCCTAATTTCATTTTTCGATCGCGGTCTAAAATCATTCGATCGAATGACTTTAGCCCGCGCTGCCTTATTTCTTTTTTGATCCTGGCCTTATATTGGCTTACTTTCAAAGTTATGCGACTTTCACCATTTGCAGAATTTTCAACCAAAAAGATTAAAAATCGCTGGTAGCGCTGGTCTTTATAACTTGTTCGATTTTGCTCAAATTTTGAGGTAAATTTTTTTCCGAGGTAAGCTTCATTCAATATTTTTGGCCGTAATGAAAAAAATAAAACAAATAAATTTTTATTTTGAATCGCCCTATTGGCCATACAAGAAAAATTGGGTATCAAAAGTGCAAAAAAAATTAAAGGAAAAGGGGTTAGTAGAGTCTATATTGTGGAAGTCAAAAATGATCAAAGTTTCATACTAAATGACTCTCTTTCTCAGAAACACTTAACTAATTTCGAAAATAAGTATTAATTAAGGATGATTCTGTTTCCCGGGTATGTTTTGTCTAACCGTATTTTGAAAACTCTAATATCGAGATAGCTGACTTGAGATTCATGATCAGTGACCTAAATTTAGTCTGAAACACTTCTTGAATCTCTATTTTTGCGAAAAATTCGCTACTTCGGATTCGAGAAAAAACTTTTTGATATGATTTCAATGCTCAATCTCTTGCAATTCGGTATTTTATTCGTTAACTTCGAAAATATCAATGAAAATGCCCAACAAGATCATTCTCAAAGAATTTTTACAATTTTTCAAAATGCCATATTTTTGAAACCTTGCCCTCACTGACTAACTTCATGAATTTACATATTTTCAATTACCTAATTAAAATATTACGACCGAAATCAGCGCAATTTTATAAATTTCATTTTAAAATTCTTTTCTTTTTTCCATTTTTTCAGTTTTTTTTGGTGGTCAACCAAAAACTTCTGCTGACTTTGAAACTGAAACACCATTGAAAAAAAAAAAAAATGAAACGAAATTTGCCACGGAAATGAATAGAGAGGAACTGAACTCCTGAAACTTATTCACTTCAAAAGTTGGTGCGCCGTAAGCAGATGATGGCGCGTTGTTGCTGTTGTTGTTGTGATCATTATGGAAAAGTTTTAGTTTTTTTATTTGCAGTAATAGAAAAAAACAGAAGGCAAAAGTTTTATGTGCTTAAAAAGAAATTTTGAATAAAAAATAAAAATGGGAAAAAACAGAAAAGTAACAGAAGGAAAAGTATGAAAGTGTGGGATGCGTCGGAAAGAAATAAAAAGGAAGGAAGAGAGGGGCAGCTTAGCTTCAGCAGCGAAAAAAAAAAGATACCAGAAAAGTGCTTATCCGTGACAAAACCTTTTTTCACTTTGCATTTCCGGGTGAGGTGGTGTATGAACGTATGAATACATGTAGTTGGTGGAAGTAGCAAGGGAAGAGGAAATGGAAGTCCAACATTATTACTTTTTGTTGTTGCTGTTGTTGTTGTTGTTGTTGTTAGCACAACAAAAACAGAAGCAATGCGCGCACGCTTTGCATTTCCAAATGATGCCAAATTTGCTGGGGCAAAAAAAAAAACAACAAAAAAACACAGCACACAAAACTTGATAAAAGAGAAAAAAATCAACCAAACAAAAACCATGAATGCAAAGACTGATGGAAAATAAAGCGAATTAAATTATTTTTCATGAAAATGCAAGTTTTCAGGAGAGCAAGGCCAGGGAGGGGTGAATGAATGAATGAATGTAAAGAAAGCAGATAGCAAATGAACGCGAGCGCGTTGAAAATTGAAATGAAATTGACTTTGTCGACGAAGCGATAAAAGTAAATTAACATAAATTTAATTTTTTTTTCTTTTACTTTCTTGTATTTTTTCTCGGTTTGCCTTCTTCTTTTTTTCCCCGTTATTTCGTTTACGGTGACAAACTTAAGTGCCATTTCGAGGTGACACAGCGGGGCACTGGACAGTGCAAGAGTGGGGGGGGGGGGGGGGGAAATGATTAGGCAAATGAAATATTTTATGGTTCAAAAGAGAAAAGTGTGTGAAAAGAACATAGTAAATTTTAAAGCTACTTATTTGTGCTTAAATAAAAAACTTTTAATTTTATGAATTTAAAATATAAGAAAGAATCTTTGCAGGAAATCTACCTACTGTATGAAAAGTGCACAAGGTCCAAGGGGTTAGATATTTCCTTTTCTTCAAAATACATAAAGGTGCAAGACCGCAATACAATTTTTTGATTTCTCATCGCTGAATTCTGAAATCTTATAGTTGGATGCTCAAGTTTTAGTTTATTAAATCAGGTCTATCTGTTATATTTGACTATAATTACACTGTACAACGGCCAAAAAAGCTCAAGAGTTCTGAAAGTGGATCTTATATAATTTGAGTACACTGAACATGATGGCGTTTTTAGTTTTTCTCTATCACGTCTAATTTATTTTTTATAACGGTTTAAAAAAATCATATACAGCTATGGCCAGAGAAATAGCACACTTAAAGAATAGCCAAATAGTATCAGAATTTCTTTTTAATTTGAATTAGTGTAGTAACATGCTTTTGCAGTATACTTGCTACTTCCAATGCTGAAACAAATAACTGTAAAAAATGTCCCGTTACTTGTTTGATTATTTGTTGTGGTGATTTTAGTAAATATAGTATGTATTTGAGTAAGACAAAGAAATAGCACACTTTAATTGCAATGATCAGTGCTCTTTGTAAAATCGAATTTGTTGGATGCAAATGATACAGTTTTATTGCGAATTTAAATTAAAAGTGATTTTTTATCAAAAATGGGCAGAGGTTTACATTGCAGTGTAGAAAAAAGAAATATTATATTTTCACTATACGAGAGAGGTAGAAATCAGTCTCAGATCGCCAGAATAGTAAATTGTTCACGAAAAATGGTATATAACGCAATCAATTCTGTCAAGACAAATCGTGATTTACTGAAAAAAAATAAGAAAGGGAAAGCCCCTCCACGAAAAACAGCGGGACAAGTCGACAGAGCTATTGTTAAGAAGTCTAAGGTTGATCCTTTCAAGTCCTCACGCACAATAATGACTGAAATAAACCAGGAATTCGGCATAAACATTTCAAGCAGACTTGTAAGAAGACGACTCAATGACGCTGCACTGTTTGGACGCGTCAGCAGAAAAAAGCCACTCCTGTCAAAAAAAAATATTAAAGCACGGCTGAGTTTTGCAAAAGCTCATGTTGATAAAGACCTCAGTTTTTGGAAAAGGGTACTATGGAGTGATGAATCGAAGGTTAATCGCATTGGACCTGATGGCAGGACATTTGTGCATCGTCCAAAATGTCAAGAATTCAATACAAAATACACCTGCAAAACTGTAAAGCATGGAGGAGGAAGTGTAATGATATGCGGTGCGTTCTCTTGGCGTGGAGTGGGTCCGTTGGTCAAAATTGAGGGAAAAATGGATAAGTCCGATTATTTTAACATTCTTCGCAGCACAATGGAACCGTTTGCATTTGAATCCATGCCAGTAAATTGGATTTTCATGCATGATAACGATCCAAAACATGCAGCAAAAGTGGTAAAGCATTGGTTATCGGTTGAAAAAATTGAAGCTCTGAACTGGCCAGCTCAAAGTCCCGACCTAAACCCTATTGAACATCTTTGGAATGACGTTAAAGTTCACATCGGGCGAAAAAAGTTCAGGAATGAAGGCGAGCTTTGGGCGGGTATTCAAAGTGCTTGGTCCTCCATCCCCCAGAGCAGATGTCAAAAGTTAGTACGAGTATGCCTCATAGATGTCAAGCTGTCATAAAAAATTATGGTCACGCTACAAAATACTAACTTGGTAATTAATTTCATAAAACAATTTAGTAAGTTTTTCTATTAATTTTCTTTAATTTTTACAGCGATCCGTAAGTGTGCTATTTCAATGTCTAGCTCAATATGGACCATCCTAAGCCAAAACAAGTTAAACAGAAAAAATTAAAAAAAAAACATTACTTTAGTTCTTTATTTTTTTAAACTTTGAAGTCCAAATATTTCTTTTGTATCATTAAACAAAATTTTTTTATTGCAAAATATTAAATAAACTACACTTTATATGAAATTCAAAAGTGTGCTATTTCTCTGGCCATAGCTGTATGTATTAAAACACTACACAATGGAATTGACCAAAAAGAAAAGCTCAAGAGTTTTGAAAGTGGATTTTATATATTTCGAGTATGCAGAACATGATGGCGTTTTTAGTTTTTCTCTGTATCGTCTAATTAATCAAGATCAACTTTCAAAACTCTTGAGCTTTTTGATGTTTTTAACCCAATTTCCAGTATGCGGCGTAAACTCAAGTACTGAAATACAAACATTTTTTCCCACAAACTCAAAGCTAAGAGTTCATGACACGTGTAAGTTAATTTTTACTTCAGTCGTGTGTGAATAACGCATAAAAATCGACAGTCCGTACCACAAAATTTGTGCCAAAATCTTTACTTCCATATTGTATATTTTGGTTTTAGTCTTCAATATACTTGCCTTCTAGGGTGATACTCTTGTTCTAGTGGTCTTCCAAATTACCCGATTTGTCACGCTCTTTAAAATAGCCCTTTGTTTCACCTCCCTATTCGAGTAAAATCTCTTGTCCGGCAGCCATTGCTGAAAGAGATAAGAACCACTGGAGTTAAATCTGGCGAATACGATGGATGCGGTACCAATTCATAGTCCAATTCGCCCAATTTAATAGTAGACTTTGCAGCTGAGTGAGACGATGAATTATCACGATGAAACAGCACCTTTTTGTTCTTCAATTGTGGCCATTTTATTTTATGAAAAACACGTTCTACTGACATACTTAAGGTCTTAAATATCTTTCTGACTTTTAATTTGCGATCATCCATCAGCATACGTTGGATTTTTTGGATATTTTCTGAAGTGGTGACCTCAATTGGACATACAAATCGTGTAGCGTTTTAGGTTATTTCGGCTCGTTTCAATTCAGTTTACCAGCTACAAATGATAGTTTTCTACGGCACAGAGTCAAGATAACATTTTTCAAACCATTTCAAGGGCTTCGACGTATATTTCCCTCATCAAAAAACAATGTTTAATGAGCATACGAAATCTTTTTCCCATTGCTAAAAAATAGTCGGAGGTTGGTTGCTGTCAAGTGCTGTAACTTCTAAAGTAAAGTAATATGGATTCTGATTTAGTGGCGCCGCGTAGTGACTAGTCCCGAGACTTTTCGAGCCATGAGTAGAAGCCAGATTCGTATTCAGCACGACATTTTACATTTAAAAAGGTATGTAGCAACCTTTAACCTAGTGTAAAGTAGTGTAATTTGTTCTTAATTTTCAGCTTACGTTAGCTACAACAATTTTATCGCAAAAAGACAATGAAAATGAACGCTAAAAGGAAATTGTGAAATATCGAGAGGTTTATTTTTTCCAATCGTATGAAACAGTATTTTTATATGAAGCACAAAAATATTTCTAATTGTCGAAAGAATGCTACAAGAACAAATGTTCTAAAAATAAAAAAATTTCTTTCATTTTCTTAAAAAGTAAAAAGTGAAAAAGATTTACGAGCATTTTTATAAGTATCCTTAAAACTTTTCTATTACTATGCACTACACTTCAAGAGTAGCTATTGCCATTGCTCTCTTCACTTTGCTTTTGTTAGTTAGCCCGTCCAAGTCACCCTCTTTTATGTTCATACCCGTTTTATATCTTCACTTCTTCTTAGCAAAGTGGCTTCTTTATCACTCTTACAATAGCTGTGTGTTTCACCTGATATCATTATTGTTATGTATTATCATTATTTTTATTATTACTCTGAACATTTTCCATTTAGATTGAAATCCGTGCTGGCTGGCTGGCTGAGTGGCTTGACTGAAGTATGTACATACTTGTTACCCCACCAGCTACCTATACTACATCCTGTACACTTTGATCTACTTTAAAGTAACTTCTCTTTCTATTCAGCAGTAACATTCAGTATCCTTCACAGTTACACTGTAGCTTCTTCTTCTTCTTGATATTCCTACTATACAATAAAGTGGGTACATTCATAGATATTCTTCAAAATATAATAAAGTGCATTTTCACGCACTGAACAAGAAAAAAAAAGTAAAGTTAAGATGAAAAAATAAAACAAAATAAATGTATAAAGCGTAGAAAAAATAAGAAAGGAAGAAACAAATAAAGAAGGAAGCTTGAATAAAGTTGCACTCAACATTGTTTTCAGGCGAATTTTTGCAATGCAAAAAAAAATACAAAAAATATGAATAAAGTAAAACAAAGAAGTGCCATAATTGAAAGTAACTTTGAGTTTTTACTTGCGTAGCTAAAGTGGACTTCTCGTTTCTCATGATTACATTCTTCATGTTGAATGAACTTCTTCCTCTTCTTGTTCAACTTCTTCAATTATTAAGAGAGAATAAATGTCAAGTTTTTAAAATCACATAAGAATTTTGTTATGAGTTTTCTAGAAAAAAAAAAACAAACGGGTTTACTAATCTTATCATTATTTGAGGAGAAAATTTGATTAAGTAGGCCTTCCACCTTGATGGTTTTAAAAAATCTGATTTTTTTGCATTTTTCTAATCGGCTTTTAAAAAGGGTTTGCTTAACTCTCCCTAGTTCTCCACGGCTAGCACATGGACTCTTTACGTGCCTCTGCTTCACCCGTACGCGGCTATGGTTTTTCCAGATAAACCTCGTCGAGCAATTTGCTTCAGTGATTTTTGGGGACACATAATAAAGCAACGAGTTACATTTGACTCGTTGTGCCTAAACACTTGCATCCTGAAAAAATTATTGTTGACATCACAACATATTTGGGTAGTTATAACAAAGAACTCAAGGGAATTCTGAAAGTCAATAAACTTGATGGGAACTGTTTTGAAACGGAGCAGTAAGCCGATTAACTAAACTCTGAACGAGTTGACCCTGTGGAAGGAAACAACCAAAACTCCAGGATTGAACAAAGAAAGGAGCCGGTGGCACAATGTTAATTTCCACATTGCCAGGAAAGGGAACTCTACGAACCTGTAGGCCGATTATGCAAAGCGCGACGGATCGTACAATTTCCGCCTTTTCAAGCGCGATCCGCTTCGAACTATGCTATTATGAAAGGCGAACAAGGCGAACACTTTTGTTCCAATATTTCCATGAAATTTGACAGATTTCCAGTTTCTATTGCGAATGGGACAATAAAAAAAATAAAAACTAAATTGTGTATTAACGAACACAAGGCAGAAGTGAAACTTCATGTGAACTAAACGAAACACAAGCAAATAACAAGCAAATGAAATTTTTCAATCGCTAAATTTTTTACTTCATTGGCTTGTGTTTTTTAATTTCATTTACTTGTGTTTCGTTTAGTTCACAAGAAGTTTCACTTCTGCGTTGTGTTCGTTAATACACAACCAATTTTTTTTTTTGGATTAATGCTAGAACAAAAATTGCAACTCTGTACCGGTAATGTCGATGACAATTGTAGACGAACTTTTTTTGTGTGCGACATCGTCATGTAATTCCTTGGACATTTGCGCCATCTGTATGTGAAATGTATAACTGTCATTAACTTTAAAATGGCGATGCTACACATTGTTCTTTCCGCCATAGGCGTGTGTGTGTGTGTGCAATTAATATGTTATATTGAATTAAAACTATTTATGAATCGTTTATTGTGTAGCTTGCTCGTGAATTCAGTTACGGAGTATTGATATTTAGCCCCTCATGCATATTGCTCGACAAAATTATGTCGCATTGCAAACTTTCGCGCGACGTCACATCCGGTTGGTTTTACTCTAGAACAAGAGAAAAGAAGTTTCACTTCAATAAAATAAAAACCAATAGGTTCGCCATCAATCCGCCATATCAAAAGCTATCGGACTTGAGTTGCGATAGTGCAAGTTAGTTAAAAAATAGGTGCTGTGAGTGTGTTTCTGGCTGCAGAACAAGAGGAGGTAGAATAAAAATATAATTCTAATTTAAGAGTGCAAATACCAAAAACCATTTCCACCCTCACATACGATCCGCCGCGCTGTGACTCATCAGCCTTCTAGCATCAGAGATTTGATTACGTTCTAAATCTTTAAATGGATTTTCCTACAAGTCAAGTTTTTCCAACACGGGATAACTTTTTTTTAAATATTCAGCCCGAATGCTGCTATCGTTTACAAACTTTACATTGTTCAATAACACGCAAACGCACTAAAAACTTTTTTTTTTGGGCAAGCATCCGCCATTTGGAGAAATGAAAAAATTTAACTTTACGATAAATCTCCGACAAATTTTTTACCCAGAAACCAAAATATACTTTTCCGAAGGTTTTTGACGCGTTGAATTCGAATCCGAGGTCACAATTTCTCTGACCTTAACCGAAATGTTAATGTAATATTACATCAAAAGGTAATTTATTTCATTAAGCCATTAATGGGGCCCGAAAGACTACTCTTTCTTTTCAAAACGTATTTGGATTTTATAGGGAAATCTTTTTTCATCTTTGGAAAATTATATGTTGAATTTAAGTACATAGTTCAACTTATTCCTCGATTTTTGGACAATGAAAGACATCGAATAAATACAAATCTTCGACGCATTATGTTTTCCCCAATTCCCAATTATTGCTTTGCCTACATTAATTATATGTTCTTGGCGTTGGAACTGGAATATTCCTTAGAATTTTTAAGTGACGATAACGTGCCTAAGGTGGCAGCATTTTTTGAGCCGGCCCTGCAAGCAGAACATATTGTGGTAGATAAATGAAACTGAAAATAGTCAATAAGTCTATGCTCTCTAGAGAACTTAAAAAAAAATCACTTTAAAAAAAAAATAATATTAAACAAATATTCTGAATTTCCATCTTTTTTGTAATACATATTTCTTTAAATAAATTTCTCTTTGGGTGTTTTGCCTTTCAGTTAAATTTTGATTCTCAGTAACTTTCTGTGAAAAAGGATATCTTACTTTGTTTCGACGTTAAAATAATTTTTATCCTTCAAGGGTTAATATCTCACAAGAAGTGAAAGCTAGCGGGCTTCATATACAAAACATTCATCCCAAAGAGAGTGTCAAGAGGAGGAGAGGGTGTAATGTTTATTCCCAACATGGTTGGACGCAAATGCTTGGCTTTTGATATTGTTCCGAAACCCTGAAAAATTTTGACTCTGAATTTTAACTAAATTACAAAGCGTTTCAGTTCCAATATACAATATTGATTCGATCAAATGTGAACAAAATTTTTTATTTGTAATTCAGCTATCTAAACTTGAACTGCTGAGTTAAAACATTTAAATTCCGTTGAAATTCAAAGCACCGCTGCAGAATTAGTGAGGTACATATTTTACAACGTATTTTATGCTGTACGAAACTAAAAGATAATAAAAAAAGGAGACAGGAAATATTCTGATGAGATAAACAAAAAGATACAAAAGAAAAGAAGTAACTTTTGTGAGCACGCACACACACATATACATTCACACACACAAATACACCCATAAAATGGTAGAAAAATTATAGCTTTTTTTCTATTAAATATCGCACACGAATTGTCAGACTTTATTGCAATTTACTGACGTAAAACGTGACATATTAGGCTTACGTTACGCTCATTGCTATGATAACGTGACAGTGTGAAACGCTTTGCTAGCACAATGTGTTTCCAATTGTGTATGAGCCAGGCGGAACAAATGAAATGTGTGAGTTTCATTAAAACTGAACTGATCCTGTGTGACTGAGGCAAAAATGAAAATGTTCAAGGGCTGAAACTAGTAGTGGTCGCTAAGCATTGCGCGCAACTTAGAAGTGAAGATCTGAACTCGTAAGAATTAGTCTGTGGGAATGATATACATTTAAAAAGGTTACAAGAACCAATTCGAATATATTCCGATTTGCGCGGTGGCATGTAGAAGTTCCAGGGTTCGAGATCGTTTACCTTAAACCGCCTGTACCTAGATTGATTTATTTCTCTCTACGACAAGTAGAGTAGAATTTTCCTATTGGAATGTTCGATATTCATACATATATGTATGTGCATATGCTCAAGTTCCTTGGAAGTAGATACGTCAAAGCAGCGCAGTAGCGACAGCAGCAGTCAAAAAACTGCTTAAGCGTGTAACACAAAGATAAAAATGGATAATGCTGAGCTGTGTTTGGAACATGCCAGCACGTAGATGGAATCAAATTGAATTTGTTAGAAAATTTTATAAGCAAATTCATTTTGATTGTGCTGGAAAGGTGTAAAAGATGCAATTGTGTGGAAATATTTGATTTTTTTCTTTTTTTCGTTTCTGATATCTAGGTATGTTTTTTCTACATTTGCTATGAGAAGAAAATTAATTTCTTTATCGTATTTAAATTCATCTTGTGAGAATTAAATGTATTTCTTTTCGGTAATTTAGATGGTAGTCGGAGAAGCAGATTCTTCTTAAATTTAAATATTTCACAAGCTAGGTATCTAAAAGGAAAAGAAAATCGAGAAAGATTTCATATATATTTCTTAGCAAAAAATTTTTGTTCACGGACGGAAAATTGAACTGTGTTTTAGCTTTGAGTTGGTTGATTTTGAACCTGGTATACATATGCAGAATTATTCGATTTATTTGTAGCTATTTATATTTACATTTTGAGGATGCCAACACGGCAAGAAAGTCGATTTGTTATTCCGCATGGATTTCGTAGCCCACTTAACTCAGGGCAAGTTTTCCACGAATGCATATGGAGTGAATGTGCCTTCCCTTGTGACTATTCCAAGAAAGTTTAAAGGATTTTAGACCGTAATTTTTTTATGGAGGACGACCTTCATAAAGGCCGCCCGAATTTTCACCCAACGACATAAATATGGCTAATTTGTGAAGGCTAAAATTGTCGAAAATTGATATTAGATCCGAGAAATGTTGTCTGATAAACTCTACTAGAATAACTGTGTCACGAATATTAGACAATCATCTGGAACACTTGAGAAAATCTGTTCGGAAAGTCCCAACAATCAAAAAGAGATACGCGTTTGTTTCGCTTAATATTTCATTACAAAACTTGATAAAATTGAGATTACCACCGTATATAACAAAATGAAACTTTATTCTATTTATAAGTACGACCCGGAAACCAAACAGCAGTCTATGATATAGAGCCCAAAAGGTATACATTTTCCCGTTAACACAAAAAAAGTAATGGCTTTTCAAAGCTTTGTCAGAAAACCAGAAAAAAGTGGAACTGAGTCGCTGTTCTTGGCACCAAGATAATTCTTCAGCTCACACTAATTAATTTAATACGTTATTTAAATTTCGAAAGCTAATTAATTTGTGCTTTTCAAAAATATTAATTTCGAATTAGTGATTTCTGCTTGAACGCCCACGATATCCGTACAGAAGGGAAATGGGGCTCATTGTAAGCCATCCACTCTATAGTTAACTTCAATTTTCAATGTAATGTAAAACTTAAGATTTACCTTGAATAAAAAAACTTTGAAAGTTCAGAAACAGTGCAGAAATTTTGAAATTCTCTTTGAAAACAACTTGCGTAAATTGTTTAAACATATAGTTGTGTAAATATATTTAATAAAAATTCTTTTGTTCTTCTTTAGTTGTAATTTACTTATATACAAGTCTATGAATTTGTGTTCATTGCATGCAAGCTTTGAAATATTTGTACAGAGTTTTAAAAGCATATTGCAATAGCATCTTTGATAACTATATCAGAGTACAGTGCAATCCATTAAATCGAGCTTCATTGTATTTGAATTTCTTATTAAATAAAGTTTTGAATTTCAAAATGTTTTAAATTGACAACACTGAATATTTATATATGTATGCAGTGGGGAATACAGAAGGAAGATATGGAGCCGTTTTCGATCAATTGAACTCGTGCATCCATAAAAGATCGTTCTATAGCGCAACAAATGCATTATGAAAATCTAAAATTTCGGGGTTAGTTTGAAGTTATCCTACTTTTGGAAAGCTTGATAATAACACTGATCGACAAAAAATTGTCATTGTTAAACACGAATCTGATCGTGATAATGATGACTACATATATACGTTCCTTTAGCCTGTTATACATTATCTAAATTACCCGTCACGTCGGATTTTCAAGAAAATTGCTTTCAAAAGTCAAAAAACTCCGTTGTTAGACAATTTCAATCAAACGTGTGTAAACCTGACGTAATAAATTAATGCCTGAACTTTTAACTATAGAATTCTGATAAAATTTTTTACGGCACAACTTTTTTCCATAAAAATCTAAATTCTTAGGCCCCAGGTCGGTGCTAGAAAAAAAAATTGTGCAAAATCGCAAAGCACGTACCTGTTGGTAATTATGTATATCAGAATTTTAGTCTGGGCTTTTGCCAAGTTTGATAGAATTTTAGTCTGATTTGTTGTCTAAATTTCAATTTGATTTTGAGTTTGTTCTGAGTTTTGATCTAATTTTTAGTTTTGATTTCGGTAGGATTTTTGTATTTGAATGTGCTTTGAATTCTCTACTGAATTTTGCTTGGATTTATTCTATGTTTTTTTTTGGAATTTGGACTAATTCAGACTTATTCAGACCAAATTTTGATCTGAGTTTTTAAGGTTTGATTTATGGTCTGGTTTTTTATCTTCTTTTTTGTGTGAGTTTTAGCCTGATTTTTGGTTTAAATTTTGAACTGGTTTTTAAACTGCATTGTGGTTTAGTTATTTGTCTGATAATTATTCTATAATTTGGCAAAATCAGGTCTACCCAAACCCAAATTCTAGATCCGCTAAAAACTAAGATTACGCGTTCCAGTACTCTAACGTTGCGCCAGTGACGCTAGAGCAATTGAATATAGCTCAAAATAAGGGCAAATTAGAAGTAAGCATTATTCGAGACCAAGGAGCTCGACTCTCACTATATAGTTACTTTCACTTTCAACCAAAAAATTTCCTACCGTAACTTCTGCAGTAGTTCACTTTAATCGGATTCAGTTTAAGCTAACCGAAAATTGCTTGCAGTTATTTGGAAACTAGTGCTATCCAATTAACTCGTTGTTACTGGAGGTTACTTTTTAGAGTGCACGTTATAAGTGGAAAGTACGGTTTGTATGTATTTACCATGATATAACAACAGCAACGATAACAATATTCAAATATCAAACAACAAACAATCACATCAGAAAGCATCCATCAACAACAACGACCCTTACAATAATTACACTCAGGCAAATAAATCATAAATTATAAAATAAATCTATTCATGTTGATATTTCGATACATTCAAGATTGTTTGCAAAATTCTCAATTTATTTTGTTTGTTTTGGCGTAAGCAACAAATACACACAAAATCATGAACACATACTCCTACACATACATAACCAATATACACAATAACAAAGCTGGCTAGAACAAGGATAGATAATACGAGAAATATTTCATAATGCGTTTGTGTCTGTTCAATATAAGAGAAGTGCTTGAATATGTTGTGTATGAATGTTTATATACGGGTACAGAAATGAAGGATATCCTTATGGTTAGTATCCACCAAATATACCCTCATACACAAGCATACAATACATAAGCAGGATGTCCATCATAATCAGTGTCAATATTGTCTATTTATATGTGAGCGAGTTTATATAAATTTGTTTATACATATGTATGTAGAGTAATGTATGTATGTATGCGTGGTAGTGGTAGGAAATGGTAGAAAATGAGTAATTTTATTTCTTTTCCATTTTATTGAAACTTAAACAAAATGAAAATCCAAAAACATATATAAAATGTATAAATATTTGCTTTATATATACTTATATGTAGCATACATATTTTTAATATATATGTGTTGTGAAAAAAAATCTGCATATCTATATGTACATACGCAGTAGATACTTACACTCAACTATGCATTTATAGATATAAAATACCTTTACTTTTGATGCCAACGACCTTTTAGCTTAAACTGCAATCTACATACATGAAGATATATATATGTATTCACAAGTATGCATGCACACATATATATGAGCACATTCCATAAACACACAAATGTTAACCCAACAAAACTAAATTGGTTTTTGGCAAAACAAATACCTTTTGCTTACAAATGAATTTAAAATTAACTTTTGCAATTGAAAATTGACTTTCGTATAACATTTGAAACATTTCGTAAATTTAATTACTTTTTATAAGAATAAGAAAAATATTAAATTATTTATGTAATTAGTTTTGTTTTTGGTTTTTTTGTTTTTTCTAAAAATAACAAATATTTTTTCAGAAGCTTCAGTTCAATACAGCGAAATTATGATTTCTTCAAGGGAAGCATGTCATTATTCAATACTAGGTCAGTCGCGAAAGTGACTCAACACTAAAACAAGTGACGAGTTAATAGCACCCGTTTGGATTTTCATATGTGAGAAAAATAGTACTAAATCTAATGACACCAACACATAACTAAGGAGTGAGATTGAAAAAATCTTAACACACGTTTTACCTAAAAGTTTTTTTTTGGGTGTAAAATTTAAAAATTTCTTTGATCTAGTTATCTTTGGAAAATATATCAGTTTGTTCGAAATGAGTGAAGAAAAAGTAGGTCTTGAAATTATTAAAAATTTTCAAAAAAATCCAAATTGGTCCTACAAAAAATTGGCCAAAGAATTTAGGGTCTGCCGTCAAACTGTTTCCAATGTTATTAAACAGCTTCAGGAGAATTTGACCATCGATAGGAAACCTGGTTCGGGAAGAAAACAAGGACCACATGATATTGGAAAAGCCAAGAAAACAGAAAGCATATTGAAAAGATCTCCAAATACATCTGGTAGAAAAGCTGCCCGGTTAGCCCAGTGCTCTGACTATTTGGTACGAAAAGTTAAAGCCAATGCAGGTTTGAAAACATACAAAGTCCAAAAAGTTCCAGACAGGAATGCTACAAAAAATTTAGACGCCAAAAGTAAGGCTCGGAATATAAAATCGAATTTCATTCAAAAATATTCATGTTGTATAATGCACGACGAAACGTATGAACTGGCAGATTTTACGCAGCTTCCGGGTCAAAATTTGTATGTTGCTGATGCTCGAGGAAATGTCGAAGACCGATTTAGAATCCAAAAGCAGACAAAATTTCCTAGAAAATTCCTGGTATTGCAAACTATATGCAGTTGCGGCAAAAGAAGCAAGTCATTTGTAATAGTGGGCTCTATAAATACCGAAATATACATCAAAGAATATTTGAAAAAAAGGCTTCTTCCTTTCATAAGAGAGCACAATGTGCCCACATATTTTTGGCCCGATTTGTCATCATGTCACTACGGCAAGAAAGCTCTGGAATGGTACCAAAGTAATAACATAGCTTTTGTACCAAGAGAGGCCAATCCTCCAAATTTTCCGGAGCTAAGACCAGTTGTGGCTCTTGTGAAAAGAAACTTAAAGAGCACAAAAAAGGTGTCGAAGATTTTAAAAGGAGGAACTGTTCCAAAAAGGTGTCTGAAACAACTAATGGAAGGCTTACCGAAAAAGGTCCACGAGTTCATAAATAGTGGTTAGAACTATAATAGTTATATTTTTCTGTAATTTGTAAAATATTATCAATTAAATAAAAACAAAATCAAAACTCTAAGATCAACCGTTTAAAAATTATTGAATTTTATATATGTTAAGATTTTTTCGATCTCACTCCTTATACAACTGGTTCACCTGCGTTTGTCAGATGTATCATCCGCCTCGGGCCCTCATAATTTTCGACTGAATAGAATTCCAATGTATTAAAGTTGTTAAAAAGGGAACCAGGCGAGCGAACGAAGCTTAAGGCATACACACTTATTTTTTCAACAGCCCTACATATACTTTTTCACATAGATCTTAGAGAAGAAACCTATTACGGAAAACATTCGGGGCGTTGAGGGAATAAATGTAGAAAGTTATAACAATTGTCTTAAAGTTGGAATTAAAACTTCCTGGTTTTCCTTTAATTTAACTGAGCTTAGGGATCCTTAAAATTACAATTTTTCATTAAATGTATAGCACACTTCGAAAACTTACATAGGGATGTGTTGACAAATAGAAAGGTAAAAAAATACGAAAAAAAATTGTGTGGTCCTATTAAAATATTAGTAAAAAGTAAGTTTAAATGTGTTTGGAATACTAAATCCGAATACTAAGCTGAAGCAGTGTCTAAACCACTTTTCGCCGAATTGAGTATTACATATTTGGAAACAGTTAATTTTCAGATTCATTAAAGAGAATAAATCTTCTTTAACCTTAGACTAGAATATCGTCGGTGTGAATGCTACTTTCAATTCCATCTTCAATTCCATTTTCAAACAAGTTTATAGCTCTTTTCGGTTTTCAGAATTCTGCTAGCGGGATTTCAGGCCATTATTAATGCGTTATATATTTAATAGTATATTCTACAACTGTATTTGGATGCCTTCCCTCCACTAGCAGGAAAAATAGCTACGGACAACAGAAGCAAACGATACGTCGCTATGGCACCTAACCAAGTAATAGCCAACGCTGAACCAGCTTCGCGAAGTAAAACCAAATGGTTGTCTCGCGGGGGAAGTAGTAGTACATCTCTCTTTCATCCCGACCGGGTAATTTAACATTTCCTTCTTATCGCAACATTTCCGATCAGAGAATAATCGTTGGGTAACTTCAGTATTCTATCAGTTTTGCATCCCACATCAAACATTAATTTCTTTCCAAGCAATGTTCCGATGGTACAAAAATTATCGGGCTTTGCTTTCGAATTTGAATTAAACCAACTTTTTAAAAAGTCGTCCGCCATATTAGATACGCTATTTTGAATTTTTAAATTCTACAGATTCGGATTCAGTGACCCCAAAAACCCTCAAATAACAAGTTTTAGACGAATCGAAACATTTTTCCAGAAAGTCGTTTGTCATACTGTTGCAGGTCAGGGTCTATATACATGGCGACTGTATTTTCCGAATATACCTCATGCTAATACAATTTTTCACTCGGAAAAATTTTATTCTGTATAATTCTATAAATCTGTAGAAAATTTCCGGCCCTCTGAAGGTTAAGGTTCTATTAACGGGGCACCCCTAGTAGTAACTTTCAAAAACTTGATTATTTGTTTTGCATTTTCTTAAAGCATATGTTTTTAAAAATGTGGCTAAAAATTATTAAGCTGATACAATGAAAATTGATGACTCTTTCTGATTGGAGAAAGAAAATTTCTTCCTGACATTAAAGCAAGTTGAAACTTTAAACGCGTTTTTCTCAAAATGGCATTTTTGAAGTCGGTGATCACGATTACTCAATAACTACTGAACCGATTTTCTTCAAATTTAATATACTTTTTCAATACAAAATATTCCAATGATTAATCGGAGGATTTTTTTTTTATGCAAAACAATTTTTTGTACAACTGAAAAACCATCGTTTTTTTAGTGAAAATCGAACTGTTAACTTGATTGATGGGTTGATTCTATTAAATATTTTTTCAAGTCCTTCGATTAATCACTAGATAGTTTTATAATAAAAGTAAATCCATTTCATTTTGGCATTTGAGATGACCCAGATTTGCAAAATGTTGGTCAGCAAAATAAAAATTTATAAATATTCCTGACTGTGCTAGACGTTAGAATGTGCCAGGTGTGGTATGCCCGTTTCAAAAGTGGTGATTTTGATGTTGAAGACAGGGAACGTTCAGGCGGCCCGAAAAAGTTCGAAGATGAAGAATTGAAGGCATTACTCGAAGCAGATTCATGTCAAACGCAACAAGAACTTGCAGAATCTTTAGGAGTTGATCAATCAACCATTTCTAAACGATTAAAAGCATAGGGAATGATTCAAAAGCAAAGAAATTGGGTGCCGTACGAATTGAATCCGAGAGACATCGAACGACGATTTTTCACATGTGAACTGCTGACTGAACGACAGAAAAGAAAGGGTTTTCTGCATCGTATTGTGACTGGCGATGAAAAGTGGATACGTTACGATAACCCAAAGCGTAAAAATCATGGGGACCGCCGGGACATGCATCAACATCAACGGCAAAGCCGAACATCCATGGATCCAAGCTCATGCTGTGTATTTGGTGGGATATGAAAGGTTTCGTGTATTATGAGCTATTGAAACCGAATGAAACGATCACTGGCAACCGCTATCGACTACAATTGATGCGTTTGGGCCGAGCATTAAAGAATAAGAGGCCAGAATATGAGAATAGACACGACGAAGTTATTCTTCAGCACGACAATGCTCGGCCGCATGTTGCAAGGCAAGTAAAAACATACTTGGAAACGCTGAAATGGGAAGTGCTACCCCACCCGCCGTATTCAACAGACATTGCTCCTTCTGATTACCACTTGTTCCGATCGATGACACATGGCCTGGCAGAACAGCACTTCCGTTCTTTCGAAGAACTCAAAAAATGGGTTGATTCGTGGACAGCCTCAAAAGATGAGGAGTTCTTTCGACGCGGAATCCGTATGCTACCAGAAATATGGGAAAAAGTTGTGGCTAACGATGGACAATACTTTAAAGAATAAATTTGTAGTCACTTTTTCACAATAAATGTCCAAATTACGAAAAAAAAATACGAGTTTATACATTCATACTCCCAATAGAAAATAAATGAAAAGGAATTAAAATAATATTTGATTTTTTAAGCTTATGAAATTTTTAAAACTTAAGAGGTACTTCGGTTTACTTTGTAAAAGTGGCAAAATCTCAACTTCGGCCAAAAAGTGGCTTATCTGAGTTTGAAACTAGACAACTCATACGAAAATCAAAAAAAATAATGAAGAGGTCATCCAGTAATATCTTTCATAATGGACAAAAAACATATATAGTGGTATGAAATTTAGTATCATAATTGTAGAGGTCTAAAGTAACTATGATCTCAGCAGAGAATTTTTTCCTATCCCTATTAGAAATTGGGAATGAAGAACTGAACTAATCATCTATAATGCCAATGGAAATGGAATCATGTCAAACTCTGTTTTTGAAGTTATCCTTGCTACATACAGAAACTGGGTCAATAAAGTAAGCATAAGGAACAAGATAAGTGGGCGTGTTAGTGGTGGGCATATCTTATGTCTAATAAATGCTTTTGTAGTATTATTCCATTGAACCTCACTGACAAATTTGAACACTTAAACTCAAAACACTTAAACTCAAATTTGAACACTTAACAAAATCAACAATTTCATTGGAGGTTTCAAAATGGTGCAACACAATTTAAAATCTAGAAAACGCATTTTGAGAAATTCAAATCAGAATATGTTACAGCCTTAAATTGTTATGAGCCCTACAATAATCTGTTATTGCATTTAAATAAGGTTTTTGAATTCATATAGTTTAAAAATATAATTGCTATAAACTTCAAATATTAACTTTTTATTTTATTTGAATCCTCTAATTCGAAATATTCTGACAAATAACTTTCAAGCACATGCATACAAATGTACATATGTGGAAATGTATGTATGTTGTATTTGTACACCTTCGCTCGTGTGTGTGCTTAAACTGACATTCAACAGACTAAAAACTGACTTCAACTTTGTTATAGTTAGTGCAACTTACTTTGATCTCTGGCAGTAATAGGAATGTAGTCGTCATTTCAAATTGGCTACATCGTTGTTGCTGTTGTTGAAACCATTTGAAACGCGAAAAAAATAAAAATTGCAATATTACAAGTTGGTTTTATTTTATTTTTTTTATTTACTTAGCATCAAAATGAAGATAGAAAAACTTTCCAAAATAAAGTTTCTTCTTACGTTCACAAAACATAAACGAACAACATAATCACTCCATTATTGTTACAACAACAACAACAACAAAAGCAGCAACATAAAGAGAAATTGCATAAAGTCATTGAACCAAAAATTGATTGAGTGCAATGAAAAAGTTGCAATTTGTAAGTCGAGAAAAGCTAAGCTTATTGTTGCCAGCAAATCAAAAAAAAGAAGCAAGTAATCTAAAAAAAAAAAACTTTCAAAGGAATTTGGCTACTGAGCCAAGAATGAATCTCAAAAATGATTTATAGATTTGTAATAAAATTTCAAGTACTTACTAAGAATTTTCAAGGACTCTGCTTTTGCCTTAACCCTCTAGCAGGCCAGCCCTCCTTATGGGGCGCAACACTTTTATCCACTAATTTTCAACACTTTTATTACAAATTTCCGCATCAAAGTGCTTCCAATTTTGGATGCAAATTTTTTTTTAATTTAAGCTGATTCGTTTGCAATCTTATCATTTCTTCAATAAAATGCCCAGTTTTGCGATTCTGTAACTCGTTTGCGACAATTATTTTTAACAATGAGAGATGTGAAGTAATCATAGGATCAGCAACAAAAACAAGCAGGGGCAAGGCTTGTTCTGGGGAATGAATGGTAATCTTAATATGGATTTAGTTGAGCTTCTGTATAAATTTGTATAAGCTTGCATTTTCCTAATGCTTTAAATATGATCTACCATAGGCATGTAGCCTATGGGGCATTTCATGTGAAGCGGATAACGAAAAAAAAGTGAGCTTCTGAAATTCGTTGATGTTCAGCCTAATTGAACTTCTATTTGTCAATTTATGAGAAGTACTTTTTAGAATTGTGATTTAAATAGGAAATTTACTGTTCTTTTCAATTATGGAATCAGGTTCGAAATTAATTTTTTTTCTCTAGTACAAAACCGGAAGTAAACGTTTAAAAACAAAATTTTAACAACTTCAACCATTTAAAAAAAAAAATTTTTGAATTTAATTAAAACTCTTTAAATAATACCCTTAAAGTTTCAAAATGGGATCTACATTAAATTAGGAGATAAACGAATCAAAGTATAGCTACCACGCTGAGTACGACACCACGAACCAAATACCTGCATTAGAGTGCCATTAAGCTATATGTCGATTTTTTTTTTTGAAAAATCTATTGGTGGCACCCCCTCGATCGGTTCGTTTGACTCAAAAATTAATCTGTGTAAAATTTTAGGTCAATTGGATAAGGGGAAGTGGTGCCCCAAGAGCTCCAAAAAACGGTTTTTGTGCACAAAATTCATATTTGATTGTGTTTATCTCAGACATTTTTTATTTTACATAAAAACTGTCTTTACAAAATTTATAGATCTATCTAAGAGGAATAATTTACTAATTTAAGCTTTTTCGGTATTCCTAATAGCTAACGAATAAAAGAAAGAAAAAGTCGAAATTAGCCGATTAAATCTAGCAAGTTTTACAAATGTAATTGCCCGCACAACTACTTTTTTTTACTTATTCGCTAAAAAAAAAACATAGTAACACCTGCATGATCAAAATAAAAATTAATTAAATAACCTGAAGAAGCGTTTGGCGAGAAGGTGAAAAGCCGTTTCCTTCTCCTCCTCATCAAAGCAGCTCCTAAAAAAGTCGTTTGTGAGCAATCGTAATCTAGTGGCATGTCAACCGAACAGACAATGCCCAATAATTATTACCACTACATTGCTAAAAGGGTTATGTAAGAAATAGGGAATGTTGATGCTAGCCTCTCCAGCTCATTGGTTTTACAATTGCCTGGAATGTCCTTGTGCCCTGGTACCCAATACCGGTGTACCTTGAGCCATTCCGATATCTCTTTAAGAGATAGTCGGCAGCTAGCGACCACCTTAGAAGTAGTAAATAAATATCAAGCTATTTTACGGCTGTTTGACTATCTATTAACTACTAGTGAAGATGGCTAGCTAAAAGCTATTAAATTTACATAAACAGTAAATAGAGAAATACTGACGAAGTTGGGAAATAGAAAGGCATGTGATTTTTATAAAAAATCTAAATAATACTATCAATAGCACTGCAAAATGTAGTTTTGATAAGCATTTCCTTTCGATTTCAAATTTAATTTTAAAAATAGGAATAAAAAATTGATGAACCCGGTTTCACCTATCCACCTCTGTTTGCAAATCTAACGCGTCGCATCAGCTGGTGCTGGTAAAATTCCAAATAGTATTGCCAAAAAATGAGAACTATTTTTTTCTAAATTTACAAAGACTCGACTACTCTTTCGTTATTTTATATTAATTTTTTAAATTTTTAAATCTAGTGGTACTAGGACAAACATTTCAAATTGAGAGTTCTTAACTTTGAAGAGCGTTTACAAAAAATTGGTTCGAAAAAATTGGGAATTTTTTGCCATATAAATTGGAATTAATTTGTTTATTTTTCAAAAAAATTTTCAGAACTATCGTAGCAACTCCAAAATTTTCGGAGGCAATCATAAAATGTTATTCTTTAATTCTAAGTCGTCGTTTTTCATTAAGCATAATTATTCTTCTGCCGTTTGGTATGGTCCATTAAAAGTATCATCGTATTCATTTTCACAATTGCAGACATAACTTAGTAAACTTTTCGAATTTAAATTTTAAAATTTCAGTCCGCGTTTGCTATAAGAAACAAAAAGACAGAAAGACCCAAAAAAGTATATCAAAAAACAATATTAACAAAAGTTTTACCAATTACAGTAACTGGGACATTCACCTCGTTTGTAACTAAATTTTTTTCCTTTTATTTGGAGTGGGAATCATAAGATCAACAACTTTCGAGAGCTTGCGAGTGTTTCGAGTTACTCGACGTTCATTTTGATAGATAAACAAGTTACAGCCCACTTTTGGACAGAAAAAATTGGTTTCATATTCCAATAAACGACTAGCAAGTGTTACTATGTTTTTTTTTTTTTTAGCGAATACTTAAGAATAGTTGTGCGGACAATTACATTTGTAAAACTTGCTAGATTTAATCGGGTAATTTCAGCTTACTTTTTCTTTTATTCAATAGTTATTAGGAATACTGAAAAATGTATAGGAGTGAATTATTTCTCTTTTTTATGTAAAATGTGTGAGATATAAACAATCAAATATGAATTTTGTGCACAATAACCGTTTTTTCCAAATTTTGGAGCTCTTTTTACATTTTACACATTTTATTTTTTGAGTAAAACGAACCTATAGAGGGGGTGCCGCGACAAATTTTCGGACTTTCGAAAATTAATGGCACTTCAACCCAGGGCCGTAGCCAGAAATTTTTTTCGGGGGGAGTTTTCATTCGAAGAAAATATTCATAAATAATTTTTATCAAACTGATTTTTAAATATTGACAAATTAAATCGGTGATACATTTGATGGACCCTATAAAATTAAAATTTTAGGACAAATTTTCCGATTTTTTTTAATCTTAACCTCAAAAAAATGGCCAAAAGTGACAAAAAATTCCCAGAATAATCAAATTAAATTTTTTTAAATAAATATTATTCAATGTGCATTCTAATGCATTTTTTTTTCGTGAGGGACATAATTAACTCAACATTAACTCATTGACTTCCCACTACTGATGATGTATCCAACCTCACAAAAAATTACCAAAAATAGTAGAGGCTCATTTTTTTTCAAATGATCATATATGGGAATTTGAGCCATTATCAATGATAGGGAACCCGGATGAGGTTGGCTTATATTCCCTAAATTCGTGAAGTCACAGCATTGAAAGAGATCATTCTAGTCGAGGTGCTCTGAGCAGTAATGCGTTAAAAAATTAGTTTTAAGATGGGTTTTGCTAAGATGACGGTGTTTTTGCGAAAGAATTTTTCACATTGAACACGAATCTGAGGTCAAAAACTTCCCATCACGTCACGTTTTAGGAAAAAAAATGGGGTTCAAGCAAGTCTTATTTTACAAGGATCCGATAATTTTTTGTATTTTTATTAATTTTTAAACTTTTCCAACTGATTCAGGACGAAACCTTAAATCAAAAACAGTTACTGACCTAGAAAAACTATGAATGCAGGAGTGCTCAATATCACCTTCTCTTTTTGAATCCGTAGTCAAACTTCATGTCGAAGAAAACAAATCGGATTTGATCGCATAGTGTAACTAAGATTTCAAATTTATTTTTTATATTTGACTTTTTAGAAAAGTAAAAAATAGTAAAAAATATCGTTAAACAGATTTTATTTTGACTTTTTTTCCATCCATTGGCAATTAATCTCAAAAATTTGAATAAAGTTTCCACATTTCGGGGGGGGGGGGGTCAGAACCCCCAAAACCTCCCCCTAAATACGGCCTTGCTTCAACCTACATATTGGAAACAAAATATTTGCTTACAAATCTTAATTTATCAAGTTCGAAGGCTGAGTGATTCAAATTGTGCCTAAAACAAATATGCACATATGCATATGTGCATGCACGTTGTATTGTGTTGCGCATATCCAATTTGTGGTGCGCATATTTGTGAATAGAAAATTGATTTATTTCATTTTTCGTTGTACAACATGTGCGAAGTTTTGTTCATATTCGTTCATGCCAAATATTCACACATGTTGTATCGCGCTCAGCTGATTTGGCAATTCTGTCATTTCATTTTTCATTATTTTGTTACATCGATTCAATGATTTAACTTACCTGAAGTTTCACTTTAAGAAATCTAAAAGCAATGTGTGGTTTTAAACAGAACAAAGCTAAATATAGTTAGTTTGTGCTAAGCACGGGAGTATTGTCAGCGTCTGTCAGCTCCAGGCTTACTTTGGCTTGGCTAATAAATTCTGATTGGTCTTCCAGTAGCATAGACGAAAATTAGACTCTAGACTATTAATTATACATCTACCTTACTTTCTGGCTCATTGAGAAATGAGCAATTGTACCCCTTGGCAAACGAGGCTAACACAGATAAATTCAGAAAATATTTCAAATGAACACAAAATGTAGTATAATGAACCTTTGGTGGATTATTTATTATTACCATGTTGAATAACATAATCAACATAAAACTGAATATAATAAAAAGTTTGATTAGTTTTAACCAAATACAGAAAAGTTTCAGATTTAATTTTAAATAATTTTCATAAGATTTAAGATTGAGCACATCCCGCAGCACGAAAAGGAGATAGCACAAATAAGTAGATATATTCTTTTAGAAAAATAAAACTCATTAAATTCCTAATATGTCCTTGATATAGAAAAATCCCAGAAAATACGTTTATGCCACATTCAAAGCAAACAAATAGCACATACATATATACAAACTCATATACATGTATGTATGTATGTGAATAACAATGGAATAGGATGAAAACAAACAACTACACAAATCACATTGGCATACACACAAACGTTCTCGCAGTGAGAAAGAGAGAGAGAGAGAGAGAGCAGTTTTATATAATCCTTATGATTTTTGTCATGTTTGCACATATCCTTTCTTAAATATACTTTTCCAGTACGATATATGAAGGCGAAATAAACGACGACGGCTACGACGACCAAAAGTCCATATGTCATCTGCACTGCTGCTGCTGTGGCGTTAAGTTTTGTATTGATCCTATGGGGTTTTCTATTTTGTTGTTTACCTTATGTTTGTAGTTGTACGCCGTCATTTGCTTCTACCTTTTTTGTAGGATATTGCGCTATTGCAAAATTCGCAAATATTCCCTAAACTTGAATCCTTTATATTTATGTTTGAGTGTGTAAGTCTGTTGTGTTCATTGCTTCCAATCAACATAGCACCGTTTTGCAGTAAATTGAAATACTTTTTACGATTTCCTACGTTTCCGTTGCTTCATGTTTGTGTGTGTATACATTTTTGGCGCTTCAGCATTTTATGTGTATGTGTCTGTTTGTGAGTGTACACATATATATAACTATTTGTATTCACATATGGTTTTTTTTCGTTTTTTTTTGTAAAGATTACATAGAAATGTCTCCAATGACAGTCGCTCTATTTGCTTCCAACACACCAACACAACGATACGTCTTCGTTTCCGTCATGGATGTCCTTTTCATCTTTCTTTCTTGGCTTTGTTGTTTTTGTTTTGTATTTGGACTTAGGTTTTTTCTCTATGTACATATGTATTTTTCATTTCGTTCTTTTGTTTGCTATAATTCTCTCTTCCTTCTAACATCACATCCGTTTACTTTAAGTTGCTGTTGTATTTTCTTTATGTTTGCTGATTAAAGGATATTTTTCGGCGGGGGAATGAAATTGATTAAAATGACCGGAAGCGGATATTCATTTTGTAAGTTTATTCATTCGCTCTTGCTAAACTTTTATTATATACTTTTTTTTTTTTGTAGTAGTAGTTACTTTATTGGTTTTTCGTTTTTTTTTTCGTTTTTGTTGCTTTTTTTCTTAGAAAATTGATTTTTGTTGTGTCCAATTTTCATGATTGCTGTTACTGCTGTTGTTTGTTTGTTTGTTTCCGGCTGATAGGAGCTAGTAAATACCATCATTATCATCATCAGCGAAGTACATACATAAGTTAAAGCAACCGTAGTCTTGCTTTTTTATGTGCAGGGATCTATTTTCTTAATTGCTTTGGAATTTATTTTGTTTGATTTTATGTATATGGAAAACTTTGTTGTTTTGCTGAATTGATTTCAGAATTAATTGAAGAAAAGTTAAGAAAGAAGAATCATAATCTTTGGAATTAAAAATAAGTTCATGTTTATAAACACTAAATTTAAATGAACTTTTAACAAAGAAAACAATTTCAAGAATATAAATTTACTTGAAATTGGTTTTTATGGTATTGTATACGAAATTAATGTAAATTTTTTGTGTAAACTCCTTCTGAAATTTCAGGTTATCTAGGAAGAGGGTAGATTAATCGCGGACAATGGAATAATTGGTGTCAGCAAAACTGGGAAGTGTCATTTTCTATGGAGTCTAGTTATAGGGGATACCTCAATTATCTGACTAAAGTATTAATTGTAAAGGCATTGCACAGATTCTCTAAAACTTGGTAAATGATGTCGATTCCCATTTTTTCAAATGGAAATCTTTAAGAATATTAATGAAAATCAGGTTCTCTGGACTAAAAATAAACTTAACTCAGACAACAATCGTACTCTTTATTAGTAAAATGGAGCCATTATAGTTAGTTACAATCCTAGGCATATGGATGTATACATTACAAGAATAACGAAATCAAGACATCCAGGGAACTTAGAAGCCAATTGGAATCTGTCTCTTTTACAATTTTTTGCACTTTTTACACACAATTAAAAAAACAATCTTAAGAAAATTAAATTGATTTTACTGAATTAAAAGATAAATATCAGACTCACTATCGACCAAAACCCAGACTTAGACCAAAAACTGGTGCAAAAATTTTATCTAATACAAGTCAAAAATTAAAAGATAACTGGGACAAAACTGAGACCAAAATTGAAACTAAAATCGGATAGAAATTTTGGCGGAAATTTCAAACCAAAAATTTAAATACTTTTTTCAGATCGAAGTTCAAACCAAGAAAAGAACCAAATTCAGATAAAAAATCTTGATCAAAATGAGACCAAATTCAGATCAAATTCTTGATTATGACTTTTCGGATGGATTTATTTTGTTAAATGATCTATTTTAGAAAACAATTTGAAGGAAATTTTAGTTTCCTTTGAGAAAAAATTTTGATGAAACAATTTGATACATCTCTATACTTTGAGTCATTTTTTGTCGAAACAAAAGCCCGAAAAAAAATTAAATTAAGATAACAGTTGATTTAGATAGTACTTTAAACGAATTTCAAAAATATATATTCATATCACTCTTAGCATCGATATCACTATTAATATCGGCCTGGTGGTGACTTTACGATCTCACAACTCCACAACCATCCTTACACGCTTTCGGGTACCGAGCAAGAACCGGTGAAAAAAAAAACAATGTTCAGACCACGAATCGGGCCAAAATTCCAACCAAAATAGACCAAAATGAGATTAAATTCAGGTCAAAACTCAGACTAGGTTAGGTTAGGTTGGAGTGGCTGTCGAGAGACACACTTAGGCCGGAACGGCCCATTGTGATACCACATAGTTGGAAGTACAGTATAACGCCGATTCCGAACGGCGGTGTGGCAATTTTTTATCGGCTTGGTGGTTTTGCCATTACCAACCAATGTGTGTACTTGTACACTATCTTATAATTCTCATACACTTCATATTGATAGTGAATATAAGAAAGTTATGAAAATTAACCACCAGACGAAGACGGGAATCGAACCCGAAAGTCTAGTGCACTATCCACTAGGCTATCGAGGTCGTCTAAAAAAAACTCAGACTAAAAACCCAACAACTCAGACCAATAGTTAGACAAAACTTTAGGCCAAAAAGACACCAAATACCGAACGAAAGTAACCCAAAACTCACACCAAAAACTAATAGGAATATCTGATAAATATTTACATCGATTTATCGACGAATTCAGCCAAATTTTAAAACGAAATTCAGACCGATTTCGGACCCAAATTCAGACCAAAATAGTATCAAAATCAACCCAATTCACATGAAAATATTAACCACAACTCAAACTAAAAGTTAGTTTAAAACTGAGGCTAAAAAAAGACACCAAACACAAATTAAAAGCAAACCAAAATTTCAACCTGAAATCAGATCAAACGCTGGAAAGCAAATCAAAATTAAGACCAAACATGGACTAAAACTCAAACCAAATTCAGATTAAAATTTAAACTAAAATAAAACAAAATTCTGATTTACAATCAAACCAGAATTTTAATCAAAAACGGGCAAAAACGGAAAAGTTGAACCAATATCAGACTAAAATTAAGAAAAAAATTCAATCCAAAAATTAGACCATTATCAAGCTTTCTAAAAGTAAGACATTTATAAGCTAGCATTGAAATGGTAGATTTAATGTAGTCTGAATTTATTTAATAACCGGTTGCACTGTAACATGCATCCTATTGGCACGCCCAGCATGGCGGCTAATCAGATTGATTCAAATATCCGACCTTATTTAGTATATATTAAATTATTATTATTAAAATAAAATATAATATAAAATATTATTTTAAATCTTAAAGTTTTTCGTTTGTTGAAAGTATATACTTTTCACTGCTGACGGCTTTTTTTTTGGAAAATCTAAATATTTTTGCTCTCTCAAAAATTACTGTTTACTATAAGATTATCGGGTTCTGGAGGGGGGAGAAGGGAGGGGGGCTTCAGCCCCTATATCACTCCCCCCTGTCTCTGACCAATAGTGGACGAGTTATAAGCCTAAGAGAGATGTGGTAATTTTTCAAAAAATCCACTAAACCACAGCAATTTTATAAGTCAAAAAAATCGCAGCCGTAGCCTATCTAGAAAAAGCTTATATGAGATTTTAGTCAGCTTTAGTAGTGCTATCACCTCTATATCGCAGAATAAGTGAATTATGCAATTTTTTTAAAAATGTTGAACTCCGTTATTAGCAAAGCTGAACGTAGTCCATTATTATTTTTTCACAATTTTAAAATTTTTTATATTAAATCTTTTAGCCGCTTTCTGGATCTAGAACTGGTTAAAGTACAGTTTCAATAGGAACTTTTGAATGATATTGGATAAAAAAAGAAAGAACTAGAACCATGAGTTAAAGCTATACTACTTTAAAAGGGATATCAACATTAAATAGTAAATACACAGATGGGTCGAGGATAACTGAAGATATAGAGGTAGTGATATTTTGCCGAGACATTAGGATTCTTTCAAATATCAGTGCACCAAAAATCAACTTTAGACTAATTTCAACTCCAAAAATCAAAATTATCATTTCGTTGTCTCTTCATATCTATCTATTCTAGGTTTCTTTTGGTCTATACCTAAATTTCTCAAATAAAATATATTTTTTTAAAAAATTTAACTATCTCAAATTCGTGACCAGCAGGCCAAAATTAATTTGAAACACTTTTTAAACCCTTATCTGTGCGAGAAAGCCCTTTTTTGTTGCACAGTGTTATAAATAAGTTTCTGCATGGTTATTAAAATTTTTTAATTATTTTATATCGAAGGAGTAAAAATATTCTAGTTTTTTCAGAAGTGATTAAGACCGTCCTAGTTTCTTCAAGAGGTTAACTTTAAATCGCTAGCATGATATAGATTAATAGAGGCATGCCTGATAAATTTATCTCGAAATGTTATTTTATACAGAGGCCTGCGAAGTTTTGCAATGCAATTTTCAATATTGAATCTGGATAAAATATTTTTTAAATATTTTCAACGCTGAATCTGCATTCATTTAACAGTTTCGATTTGATGCGAAGTATGTTAGATACAAGAAGGTACTAACAAAAATTAGAGGAGTTTTTTGGGCAAAAAAGGCAACAAAAAATTTAGTTTCACAATTTTTTATCTTCCTACATAATTTCTATTATATTCAAAACATTTTTTAAAAACTTACTCTAAATCCGCTATTCAACGGATTGATTTCCACCTATTATACTCCATACCATAGACGGCGGTTTGGTTTGCTAATAGAACTAAGCTTCATCCCAGGTTACAATTTTATTGCAACTGCTATATTCTCCATTTTCGAATTTTGTAAAGAAATAGTGGGCACAACGAACATGTCAATCAAAGTTAATCTGATTTCATCTTTTGGATGAGCCAGCTACTTAGCAAAAATCACAAGAGAAGGTGATTGATATCCATTTGGAACATTTATGGAACATTTACACTAGCTTGAGTCGAAATCCGAAGAGAATTGCTAACCGAATTTCTTACTGTGTTAGCGGTGAGATTTTTGCATCACTAATTTTTTTAATCTCCATTTTCACCAATCGCCATGAAATATCCTAATGTTATGATAATTTATCTACCAACTGTGGATTTTTCAAAAAATAAAATAAATAATAAAATACCACCAACTTTTGTTAGTCCCCTCGTAGGAGATTCTAAATTCGCTATTAAATGCTACTTAAAATCGTAAAAATTTCATGGAATAAGGATACAAGAAATTGTGACAAACAAATTTTGTAAGCTTTCTAAAAAATATATACTCATAAACATACATTTACTCATAAGTATCATGTATCAATTTGTATCTAAATATAATTCAAATAAAACAAGAAACAAATCCAATAAACATAGAATACGCTCCACTGAATTGATAAAGCGGATGACCGTTTCCAATAAAAAAAACAACAAAATGATGAAGCTGATGATGAAAATTATGTTTATGATATGTTCTTATTTTTATCATATTTTTAATGTTGTTCTTGTTGTTGTCATTACAGTCACTTATGATGACTGCAACTGAACTCAATTTAATATGCTACCCAAAAAGTATGCTACTTTATGTGTGTGTGTGTGCGCGTGTATGTGTTTGGTCGACTCTAATGCATAAACAAAAAAGGGGACATCATCATCTGCTGGTACATAAATTGTAAATAAATAATATAGCAGCAACAAAATGTTAACATAAATTTGTAGAAATTTTATATGCTTCAATCAACAATATCAAATATATAAATAATGTTCTTTTCATATAAATATGTATGTATGCGTGTGCATGTGGGTGAAGGAGTGTATGCATGCTCTAAAAATCGAAAAGCCATTCACAATTTGCAACAACAACTGCAAATACATTTCCATTGAATTTACATAAATTTTAACGCCAACACATTGACACATGGGATTTATGCTTACATACATGTGTTTATGGGTTTGTTAGTAAGTGCGTATGTGTGTGTGTGTGTGAAAATGCGTTTATTGCTTATTTTCATATACTTCATATGTATGGGTGGATACTCCAATAAAAATAAAGTTAGTTAAATTAGACAATATCGATTTCAAACAAAATATTATAAGCACATCTCTGTAACTAGAAGCATAATTATGCCATTTCAATTTTACTACATTCACCATCACTAACGGATAGCAGCAATTAAAATTGTTTTTTTCATGCAGACCAACGATCAAAATGAATAAGATTTTCACCTGTTTTGCCTAGGAATCGCTAGTGTTTCCTATTAACTTAGTGGCTAAATGGACAGGGAAAGTTAATTCTCTCTATAGATTTCCATCACAGTTTGATCTCTACAAAATCTATTAACATATTTATGAAAGTAAATAAGAAAAAGAAAAGGAAAGAGATAATAACTCAAAGAGTATACTGTCCATTTTTCCAAGTATTCGTGTGTATGCGAATGTGGGAGTGAGTATGTATGTGGCAAAATGCGGTTTTTTCTTCTTGTTCTCTCATATATATATATATTTTTTTTTTTGGTCTACTCTCATTTGAGTGACATTTTCAGTTACATTTGAGTTGCTAATTTATTACATCCGACATGTCGTAAATTCACTTTGACTATCAGCAACATTATTGTTCTTTATTTTACCCATGCTACAATTGTATCCACTACCAATATAAATGAACACACACGCATATGTACCCAGGCAAAACTTTCTAATTACTTCTGAAAATAGTTTAATCTAGAATTCTTGCGAAAATAACTAAAGAAGCTAATGTAAAAAACTCAAGTTTTGGTATTGTAATTAACCACAAACTTTTAATTATATCGATTTCAGAGTCAATCGGTAATTCGAATCTGAAACTAGCTTTAAAATCAATTCTTTGAGAATTCAATACTTTTGTGTTCTTTTTTTTTAAGTATTTACTTACATACTTTTTTGCTGGTTATGTATGTAGGTACGCTTTGTACGAGTTGCTTGTATATGTATGTTGTTAACACATTGACAAGCACCTACACTATATCTCATGATGATGTCCTTTATGTCCTTCAATGTTGTTCATTTACAATTTGGCAAATTGTACAATTTTGCACGCTAATGAAGAGCATTCGTTCGCTTACATATATTTTCATCTCTTCGTTGACGGTGTCACTTACTTCGGTTTGATAAAATTGATACACTCTAAAAATAGGAAGTTAGTGTAAATAACGTACTAAGACTGAAACAAAATAGTAGAACTAAGAGGTGATGGGTCTCAGTACTGTGTAGGGCTATATTTAAAAATATGTCTAATTTTTTTTAATTTCAAAGTAAAAACCTCAATTTTCAACGGGGCGTATGAGGAACATTAATTTTCTAAGATAACTCTGAGTTAAACTGTAGAACATTAAGTGTAAACAGAGCCGTAGCCAGGATTTTTTTTCGGAGGGGGGTTTTCATTCGAAGAAAATTGACATTGACTTGCCATTACTGATGATGAGCCCGACCTCAAAAAAATTACCAAAAATACTAAAAATAGAGGCTCATTATTTTCAAATGATTATCAGTGGGAATTCGGGCCATGATAAGGAATCCGGATGAGGTTGGCTTATATTCCCAAAATTCGTGCAGTTACTGCATTGAAAGAGGTCTTCCGAGTCGGGGTGCTCTGAGCAATAATGGGTTAATTACATTTTAAGATTGTTCCTAAAACTTTGGAGCTGATCCACTACTACTGCCCTACATGGGCTTTGCGAATAAAATGGTTCCTAGTGTTGAATGAATTTTTTATGCTGAACACGAATCTGAGGTCAAAAATTTCCCATCACGCCACGTTTTAGAAAAAATGGGATGGAAAACCCTAAAATAGAATTTTTGACCATTTTTAAAAATTGGAGAGCTGAACACTGGCGTGCTATAAACTTCGAAATCCAGGAATTATAAGCTGAATCATGCCCTTCCAAATGAGCCCTAAACCCGAAACTGTAAATCAAAAACAGTTATTGACCTAGAAAAACTATAAATGCAGAATTGCTCGGCATCACATTCTCTTTTTGTATCCAAAGTCAAACCTCATGTCAAAGAAAACAAATCGGATCTGGTCGCATAGTGTAACTAAGATTTCAAGTTTATTTTTTTATATTTAAAAGAAACCGATGGAAGTAAAATATATTTAAAAACTGTTCAATAGATTTTATTTTGACTTTTTTTTTCATCCACTGGCAATTAATATAAAAAAATAGAAGAAAGTTTCCACATTTCGGGGAGGAGGGGGTCAGAACCCCCAAAACCTCCCCCTTAAATACGACCTTGAATGTAAATATGATGGTTTTTATCACACTAGGTCAGTTTTTGATCCGATCCTTAAAGTCAAAGAATTTTCAAAAATACTAAACTAAAAATTTAAATTTTTATAGTTTTTTTATTTTGATGGGGCAAGTTTTGAAATAATCAATTAATCAATATTGCAATTTTTTTACAGATTTCTATCATTTATGAGCATTTTATTGAAAAAAGTGAAGTGCAATAGAACTAAGTCGTAGAAAAGTAGTCAGTCATCACTGCCTCATCTCGAAATCCTTGGTAGCGCCTTTCGATTCGTATCACATCTTGGTGTAGCCGTTCTCCTTGCTCTAGTCTCTAGTATCGTCCAAATTATACTGAAAGAAATTTTTGGGGTTGAAAGAAAAATATTACCAATTTCTAAAAACAGGTGTCATGGTCTCTAGATTTTATAAACGGTGAAAATTGCATACAAAAAGCATTTTTCTTCATCTCGATTCGGATCAGGTCACAAATATATATTGGAATTTATTGCTTTTTTCAATTATATTAAAAAAAAATTGAATTTTGCCGGCCTTTGTAATTATCAGGTTAATGAAATTAAAACTAAAACGTTCCAAGGACTTTAAGTAGCTGTAGGACCCACAGTGATTATATCATCGACAATATTTTTAAGCTTTTTTTTAAGCTTCTCAGTTGAAATATTATCAAAAAAATTATATAAAATTTGTTATTTGTTTGTTCGGTTCCATGAATTATAGGATTTTTAAGTGCGGGACGAAACACTGTGGAGTTCCACCTCTTGACTGGCAATAAAAATTGTCAAAGAAAGGCTTGAATAAACTGTTGGTATCATGTTGATATTCGTATACAAATATAACTCACACAACATGAACGGATACGGCAAGCATGGCCTAGGCTCTCACAAATATTAGTAGTCGTAAAAAATTACAGTTTTTTTTTCTCACAGTGCACAAGTATAAGTATAAATTTCCATTATATTAGTAGGTTGGTGGGGTTAGGTTGTTATTGGGAGAGTTAGTAATTTCATTGCGTATTTTATCCATTTCGGAGTTTTAAAATTTGTTCATGATGTGCAATAAAGCTTTAGCGTACTATTTGTGAATTATAGATTTTGTTTTTGGCTTTATAGTTGTTATTAAGTATACGTATGTGCATACCTAGATATATAATTATGTATGTATATAAGTAGACGCTGCCTACTTTTAATTTAAATTTAATGGCGCCGCCACATACGAACAACGAATGGATAGGTCAGGATGATGTTACTCATTTGGGGCAGACGTTCTGGCTCCAAAACGGAATGGATGGCAAATATTTTGTATCGCGATTCTCTTTCCAAAACTTTGGAGTGTGAAAAGTTATCGAAGTGGGTGTGGCCGGTGTTGAATGTAGAGCTGATTTGGAGATGGAATTAATGGACCTACTAGTTCCAGAAGCAGCCGTAGACAATGCAAACTATAAAAAATTGTCCTTACTCAGAAAATCATTGCAATTATTGAACTCTGCCCATCAAATCAATTTAATGAGTCCTCCACTAAAACTGAACATTATAAATGAATAGACACACCCAACCCAGCCGACCAAATCTTCGTAAATTATTTCGTTTACGTGACTTTGGCGATAGTTTTGATGACAAAACTATCGCAAATAATTCCGAAAACGATAAGAAAACGAATCATATGTCGCTCAGTTTGTGGCAGTAAAAGTCTCGTTTATGACACTGGCAAAAGATGATATCTATATGATGATAGCGAGCATTTTACGAGTCTTTTTACGAATCGTTTCTGATATCATTTGCGAGCATTTAGAGATATTTTTTACGAATCATTTATGATAACGGTAACGAACCTTTTGCGATATTTTTGCGCGTCTTTCATTCATGTTATTTTTTACTACAAAAAAATTAATAATTCTGTGGTCTGATTTTCAAATATTTTTATCTATTACTACAATATTATCATACTACTCTGTATTATGGAATAAAAAAATAAATAATAAAAATAATAATAAAAATAAAAAAATGGTGGATTTTAAATTGTACCTATAATTTAAAAAGCATAAAGTACATAAACGTCTTTGTGTAATGGCTAATTTTCATAACCTTCTTATATTCAATGTAAATATGAAGTGTACCAGAATTATAAGAACGTGTACAAGTACAAATCTTTGTCGGTGTTTTGCAACGCTCGTATTTATGCTCGCAAAACTATCGTTTGGAAGCACGTTTGCGGACTTTAAGCGAGTGTTTTGCGACACTCGTATTTATGCCCGCAAAACGCTCGTTTCTGAGTTCGTTTGCGATAGTTAGGCGAACTTTCGCTCAACATTCGCTTCGTGGTTCACTGGGAATTTGAATGGCGTTGGCAACAGAGAAAAGTGCGAAAAAGGCCGGACTTGGCCATTTTCTACCATCTACAAAGTCCAATCAAAATCCTTGTTTCTTTCAATCATCTTAAAATAGTTTAATTTCACAGGTCTGTGTAATCTATTCGAAATCTAATAGCCAATGCCTTTAATAATAGGAAAATAATAGCATTTCTGCCTCTAGGTTTTCTTCTTTTATGATAAATAAACTGAGTTTTGTAGTATATAATTACAGGCTTAAAACTTTTATTTGCTCATTGGATAGCATGAGAATGAAGAATTAAGTGCACCACTGTTGACACCGCTAAAACTTTCATTGCAACAATTTCAACTTTGTGCCAGAATAAGTTTTAACTCCACTTTTTCAAACAATGCAATGCATTGCAATGAATGGAATAATGTTAAAACTTTATTGTGTAAATTAAAGTGAAATGAGAAAAAGTGAAAATGCCACCACAGTTGAGTGAAAAACTTTTTCGCATGCATTAGAATGAAAATTAATTAGTAAAAATATAATAAAAATACGTGTTTAAATTTATCTTTTTTTAAATATCAAAAAATGGCAAAAAAAAAAAAATAAAAAATTCTTAAAATTTTCAGTTTCAATTTTATGTGCACTAACATAGCTAAAGTAACCACCTGCTATCAGATTAGCAATGATGTCAGCAAGTTGCAACTAAGTAGTAATGCCTGATAACATTCAACGTTGGTGACATTTACTGACCAATATTACTATGCTACCACCACTAACGTGGCCAGCTATCTAAAATCCACTCGAACTAATGCAATACGAAATGAAAATATTAGAGGAAAGTTTACAAAAACTATGTACTTACATTGCAGGATTATATTCCTGTTTCTTTTTTTACTGCTCCTACTTAATACTGCGGCAGAAGTGCTCTATGTTGTTTTCATTTTCCATTTGGCTCATAATTTTGTGAAGTTATTATGACATGAACATTGATAATGGCAGGGAGATGCTGCTTATAGCTTTAGGTAGTAGATACTAACATATATGAGTACATTAGAAAATATATCATTTACAAGATAAAGTTTAAAAGTATGTTTTAAAAAATGGTATATAGACAAGGAAATATACTTAAGTGGAGTGGTGAATAAGTTTAAAAACGAAAGCATCTAATGGGAAATTCTCTTGCAATAAAAAATATTTTTTTTTTTATAAAATATAAAGTTTCGCTGCCAAGGCCTGACAAAGTTTGAGTAATACAAAAGTTACAACGACAAAAAACCTTTGCAAAAAAAATTATATAAAATTACCAGCCTCCGATCTAAGTGTAATTTACAAATTCCTATCAACTTTTGGGCTATAACAGACGAGAACAATTCTTAACGAAAGTTGATGCCCTGAATTCGAACGTTCGATTCGTTTGTCAAGATTGGTTCTAGTTTTCGAGTTTTCGCATGTTGGCAACACTGCGCCGTCGTAACGACTATCAGCTGTTGGCTTCGCTAGTAATATAATTTCAATTGTATTCCATACGTTTCCTTTTTGTTTTAGAACGTGTGAAAATGCAGAAACAGCATTGCAAAGTCTATTCGAAGTGTTTTTGTAAAGTTTGCGAATTTTATATGCTTGAAAAAAGTGGCAAACTCGCTTAAAGATGCGTCTCTGTAGCAAAAAAAGGAATATTTATCGGAACTGATATTCGAAAATTAATGGCTAACGGAAACTTTACAAAATGTTTAACGTCCAATGAAGTGGCAGCGTGGGCGGGATGGGGTGATACGAGCGGCGACTAGGTAGAGCGACTAGACTTGACGAAAATCGAAAAACAATACTATGGATTTTAGAACAAGGGCATGATGAGCGACTACTGTTGGTCTATTATGAAACTGACCTCAAACAATACAAATTGCCATTAGTTGTAAAAAACAGTGAAAAATTAATTTATTGAAAATCTAGAAAACTAGAACCAATCTTAAAAAACCAATAGCCAGACCATGTGGGTTTTGCTAGCGCTACACTACAATGTAGTCAACATTAAATGTTGACATTCTTAACTCGCGTATACGCCATTTTCATGAGAATTGAATACTAAGGCGAATTGGATTTTTATCTTAAATAAAAAACCATCTCCGTATTCCAAACCCTGACGTTTCTCAGTGTCAAGTAAAATTTAAAACTAAAATTTCCCTGATTCTCTTTGAAAAACTAAGCGACCCAATTTTTTTTTTTTTTTTAAATTTATAATTTTAATTTAAATGAGTACAACAATGGGTAAATGCATTAATTAAAATAAGAAATAACAATGCAAAATTCATGCAGATTAATTTTATTAGGGGTAAACATGGCAATACTGGCGTGCAGCAGCACTTGTTGCTGCGTGATAGCGACGAAGGAAATATATATTGTGAAAACTTTTTCAAATTATCACGCGAAGTTGTAACATTGACTACACACATAAAAACAATTGAGTAACTATGCATGTATATACATATGTGTGTGAATAGTATTAAAACTGTGAAAACTTAGTAAGCGAGACAGGCAATGTAGATAGATAATGTGCTAAGTTTTTAATACTGTGCTGCAGTTAATATTTGCGAAAACGAAAGGATAACGAAGGCGCCAACAACAATACCGTAAAATACAAACACACATATACTATATAAAAAAAATGTAAGTTGAAATGTTGTTGAATTAGAGCAGTCTTTACATTTGAAATGAGCTCTGCACTTCTAGAAATGCTAGCAATTTACAATTCGCTAATATGTCAGAAGGAAGTTGGACTTTGGCGATGCAACAGTCAGCGCCGTCCACTCCACTCTATCGTTCGCTCCACCACACCACTATCGCTTTCATTCATAACAGAAGTGAACAAGCAACTTTTCAATTGAGTTTTCCTCTTTGTGAGTTTTCTTTTTTTCCATTATTACACTTTGCAACACTTTAGAATCAACAACAAAATAAACTATTTGCCGCTAGTGTCAGAAGTTACCATCTTTTCCATCACTCACCCACTCAAGGCTTAGCTCTCTATTTACTTACTTCATAAGACCGCTATCCATGTCACCCTCCTCCTCCTTCTTCAAGCAAAAACCGAGGCAGGCAGCAGACGACAAAGTTTTTACATTATTTTTACATCTAGTTGATATTTCATTTCGTTCCACTTTTATACATCTTTATATATCTGTATGTATGAATATTTTTATTGTTGTTGCTGTTTTTGCTACTTACATTTATCCTGCGTGTGGTTTCATATTATCCTTGTTGATTTTGCATGCTAATTCGCAGAACAATCTGCGTAAAATATTCTCAAGACAGCAAAGTGTACACGAATATGTTAATATGTATATGAGAATAGTTTTGGCTGCCTATTTATACGTGTCGAATCCTTTCTCATACAAAGTGCATATGTATGTGTGCGTAGAAGTGTGCGTACTAACACTTAAAAGTTTAATAGTAGTTTAAGTTTTTTGTTGCCGTTGAGATTTTATTCGAATGTGTAAACATGAATAAATATTAAAATGAAAATAGTTGAGCACAAGGAATCTTTATATGGTACAGTATACGAAAGAAATTATTAACACTCAATGATTTTTAATACAAAAAACTTTTTGCTTTTTAAAATATATAAGTTTAGTAAAACATTTTAAGTACATTATTTGATAGTTAATTAACTTGCATTTAATTTAATCTTATTTTTTAACTTTTCCGATACAACTCCCTGATTTTTGATACAGTCCCGAATGTAATATTAATGGAAAAATAATATACTCATATTTAAATTACAATACTTGGACTTGGACAGCGTCGATTTTTCAAGAATTTTTAGACTTCTGTCAGCAGCAGAAAATTTCTGATAAGGTTCGTTTTCCATTTTAATTCAAAAGGCAGAAAATACTTTACACTCCAAAAACAATGTTATAAATTAAAAAAGCTACATCTGAAATGGAAATAATTAGAAGCAAAAATAATGAGTTTTGATTTACTAAAGCTAAAACGAAATAAAATTTCTCATTCTTTAAGAATTAGTCTAGAGATCGAAAAATGAAGATTTTTTCATGATTTTTTAAAGATAAATTGAACAATGAAAACAAGTGACAAATGATATCAGTTCTTTTATCAACTATTCAAGATTACAAATTTTTTTTTTTTTTTTTGACACATGTATATTAAAAAAAAGGTGTTTCCACTTGTGACAGTATGGTGTATGAGTATGGTTATTGGCGTAACAGGAGCGATGAGAACATGTCCGACTGCTGCACTAGAGGTACTATTGTAGCTCACTCCATTACACCTCGTGATAGAGAATGCCTCCAAGGCAGCAATCGTAAGAGGAACAAGAAATAAAAGGTTGACGAGGAGATCTATAGGGCTTGGAGACCGAGATAACCCGGCGAAAGACAACTATCTCTTGGACTGTCCCCAGGACAGAATGGACAAACAGTATAGTTTTGAGAAACACTTCGTTGCAAAACTTAGTAGTAAGAACGAATGGGAGGGTGTAGAGTATAACTACACACTCAAAGAACACACGATTAAGTGGTATACAGATGGGTCACGTACCGCGGATGGAACTGGGGCAGGGGTATTTGGGCCAAGAATCAAACACTCTGAGCCGATGGGGAAGTATTCTAGCATCTTCCAAGCTGAATTTCATGCAATTAGCATATGTGTGCAATTCAACCTGGATAGAAAGTACAAACGGAAAGATATCGCTATCATGTCGGACAGCCAAGCAGCCATTCGAGCATTATGTTCCTTTGAGATCACCTCTAAGTTGGTGTGGGACTGTTTGAGCAAGCTCAATCAACTGGGCAATAACAACAAAGTCGCTCTATGTTGGGTCCCTGGATACGCAGGAATTAAGGGTAATGAGCAGGCAGACGAGCTTGCAAGAAAGGGGGCAGCAACCACTTTCGTGGGACCTGAACCCTTCTGTGGAATAGGAGATAGCGTAATCAGGGAATTACTCAGGCAAGAAGAGAGGAACAAGAGGCAAGAACTCTTTACCAATCTTACGGGACTGAGGCAATCCAAAGCTTTTAGGTAATTATAATAAGAGTAGATACGCATTCTGCATTGGTCTCAACAAAAACAGTTTGCGCATATTAGCTGGTATTCTGACTGGGCAATGCGGGCTCAGAGAACACCTTTGCAAGATAGGGGTTGAGCAAAGCTCAATTTGTAGGTTTTGTAATGAGGAAGACGAATCATCAGAACATATTTTAGCTCAATGTGGAGCACTGATCCACAAAAGAAGAAAATGTCTGGGCATGCACCAAGTGCCCAGTACAGAACTAGCATCCATAGCTCCGGGCGCAATACTCAAATTCTTGAGGGAGACTGGACTGGATGAGGTACTCTAGGCAGATTAGACTAGATAGAAAGAGGGACGTACAATAGATCTTATAGGTCGCTGTACAACGACAGAAACCTCTATAATAATACAATACAATACAATGGTTATTGGCTGAACCAGAATTAGCAATTTTGAATATATAGAGGCAAAATGGCGGCAGTTTAAAAAACTATAATTTTACCAATTTTTTGGGATTAAAATGGCCATTTTTTATCCCAAAATCAGATTGCAGTTCAGCCCATAGAGAAATGTATTGTAAATATTCTGTCCAAATTTGAGCTTATTTTGGATGAATAGATTTAGAGTAATCTTGATGCAGATGTAGGTTAGTGTATCGAAAAATATTACAGTGCGACACGAAAATTATGCTGGGGTTCTGACCAGGGCTGTCGTTGTGAAATTTTTTTGTGAAGCGAAATTCTTAAAAAATCTAAGTGATTTTTAAAAAAATGAAGTGTTTTTTAAAGCGTTATAAGATAATGACATATTTTCAAAATTTATCTGGTTTTGTGTTTAGTTTGTGAAAAAAAAACTTTTGGTGGAGCGCTACTGTGTAGCAGACACAATAAGGCTCCGACAAAACTTCTTGAATGAGGACACATAATTTGTTTTAAGGAATTTTTCATGCCAAAAACGAAATGGCAGAATTCTTCGAAACTGTCGCCTTTTTGCATAAAATCATTTATAAATGAAATCCTCCACTCGCCTTCTAAATCATCTACCTCTTCATTTTCAACCAAATTCTAATAAATTGTATTACAGTTCGTCGTCAGTGTTGCTACATAGGTATTTAAATAAACACAAAAAATCTCAAATTGTACTAAGGGATGTATGCTAAATGGTATCTTTTTACTTTTTATATGGAATATAAATTCAAATCCTGAGATGAGCATAGATTTTTTTTTATAGATTTTAGTTTTTCATTGAAACTGCAAAACCGAAGTGTTTTTATGAAAGAGGAAGTTGCGAAGTGCCAAGCAAGTGACAGCGACAGCACTGGTTCTGACTCATACAGTTGGGTTGGCTTTGTGCGTTTTCCGAATTTTTCCATCACTTGGAATTTTTTTTTAGACCTACTTGAAGATATTTAATACTTTGCGCGACACTACTGAATGTAACAAACGTCTAGGCGTCCGATTTTCAAAATCTTTCTTTTAATGGATCCACAAGATCTGCTGCAGACCTGACATATAAAAACTTACTCATTGGATAAACAAGAATAAAGTTACGGGCGAGTAACGTTAACCAAATAACTCGACCAGAATAGTGATCGAGATCTTTATACGCGAACTTTTAAGCGCTCTTTCCCACAGTTTCTGTTTATTTGTCACGTTTATGTGTTCCAATATTAACCCTACACTATTATTCCATTCTCTGCTATTTTTAATTGCACGATCCCAATTTATATTTAAGCTTAGTCCTAGGTCTTATATAGCTGTTGCCCAAAATATTTGTTTTTGTGGTACTTTTTTTGTCAGCTTATGTGGTAATCTGTCATCTTTATATTCAAACAAAGTCTTATAAATGTATTTCAAGTGAGGTTCAAGAGTGTATAAATGGCTGTTTGGTGTATCCGTTTCCAAAAGAATGCAATATGATGGTGCATTTCTAGGAAGACGTAAAATTTTCTTCAGAAAGTAAAGAAGTAACTTGTCCACTTCTTCAAATACCGAAAAACCCCATACTTGCGCTGCATAGCTTTGAACTGCTCTAGTAACTGCCAAATACAGTTTCTACTTTATAGAAATGTTTATTTTGTTACTTGTTAAAAATACTCGCCAAGTTGCGTTTATACTGCTTTTTGTTAAGCTATTTCTATTTTCTACATGTTTCTTGAAACTAAGTTATGGTGTTACTCCTAAGTAGTTATACTCTGACCTTATTTCTATAAATTCATTCCTAAATTTCCATTTTTCTTTTTCTGATAGCCTGCCCCCTTTCCTAAACACCATTATAGCCGATTTTGAAAGATTTACTTCCATATTCTAAGTGTCACAATATTTTTCGAGGTTGTTAATCATTCTCTGTAGCCGATCAATATCATCAGATAATATTACAATGTCATCTGCATATAATAGTAATCGAATATTCAATTCGTTAACATATAGCCCTCCTTCTAAACTGTCATGTAAGTCATTTAAATATAATGAAAAAAGTAGAGGTGACATTAGACATCTTTGTCTTACACCTGAAGAAATATCAAATTTGTCCGACATAGCCATTCACCAGTCCACACTATTTGAGTTTGTCTTGCTATAAATTTGTTCAACATAATTTACCATTTTTGTTGAAATTCCTAGCTTATGCAATTTGTAGATTAAGAGCTGCCTTGGAATTCTGTCAAAAGCTTCCTTAAAATCTACGAAAAATGCGTAAACTTTATTTTTGTCTTTAAATTTCAAGTGCACAATTGATGTCAAGTTGTATATATTGTCTACCGTTGAGTGCTTCATTCTGAATCCTGCTTACAAACGATGTTCTATTGCATTACAAACACAGTCGATTTCTCTGGCGTATCGCTCGTTTATGGAATAAGCTATCTGCAAATAACTTTTCTGATAGTTTGACCTCTTAAACTTAAAAGCACACGTTCACAGAAACGTTTCCTTATTTGCTAGGGTTTTCTGTGAGAAAGTAGGGTTAAGCTTATTCCAAGCTGAGGTCATGACTATACAGGTAGCGGCGAAATGGCTGAAATGTAATAAAGTATCTGCCCATGGAATTTTTATTTTCAGCGACAGCCTACCTGCTATCAAATCCCCAGCCATTATATCACTGACCTCCCAAATGGATTTTGATAATCGGCGTTTACTCAATGAAACAAAACTAACGAACTAGCGAAATTAGGCACAAAAAATACGCTTATACAATTTAAAAATTGCCCGGGTATCCCACTGGCAACCTGCACTGCAAGCTTAGTGTTCAAACGGAGTTCTTGAAGCAAGCGGAGGTATGGCCAGAGTATTACTGTAAACGCTCTAAGAAGCTACTATCTCTCGGTAGAAGACAATTATATAAAGCTGTGGCAATAAAAACTGGCCACTGTCTTATAGGCGTACACGCCTAGAGATTGGGCATGCTCTCAAACGACTATTGCAGAAGTTGTGAAAATTAAGAAGAAGAGGAATTAATTTCTCTCTACTTGTGCTTCTGCCCAGCTCTGGCTAACTGTAGAAAAAATGCCCTAGGTCAAAATTTTCTAGATGACTTATCCGACTTGAAGTCAACCGACCTAGGGGTCCTACTTAATTTTATAACAAAGTCTAATTGGTTCGACTAATTTTCAGGTTCTAATGTAACACCCACTTGGTAACACAACGGGCCGTATTTGGCTTAGGTGTGCCCGGTCAGCCACTTAACCTAACCTAGCCTCACTAGGGTAAAATGCTTGGAATAATACTTTAAAATAATGTTCCTTATAAAAAAGTTAAAGAGGCGCATATGAAAATTTTTGATGCCATTTATACCAAAAACCCTTGGAAAGAGGGGTACAAAGAGGAGGTTGGTGTAAGAACAAAAAATTTTTAATTTTGCATAAAGGACAAATTTGTATCAAGCTACAAAGTTGTAGGGCCGCCGATTCCCATCATCACAACACCACGACCTTAAACTCCCCCTAAAAACATTGTTATAATTATAGTAGAATATTTAGTTTTTATTGCATCAATGTAGTCTTTTATTTAATCCTATTAAGATTTTAAGTTCTTATACTGAAATGTAATCAAAATTGTTTTGGGTCAGTCTTTACCATATAGTTTACCAATAATTCTCGCAGTAAAAAATATAGTTGATCTCATTAAAGCATACCCAATATTTCACATACATTGGAGTATAGCATTTCACTAGTCAAAATCATTTCATTTCAATTTTAAGTACAAAGCAAATTAAATTGATTTCAACTTTAAAAAAAATTTCTACATAAATATAGTGATCAACACACATTATAATTATGTTATGTATAATAAGGATTTGTCAACAGATTTACTTCGTATTTATTCCTTAAGTTGATAAATCCTAAAGTCTAGCAAACAACAAAAATTATAATAAGTAATACCAATACCAAACAAATTCAACTCTGTAGGAATTCACTCGAGTGCCAACACAATATGGCGTCACTTCCTCAAAAAAGCTAATAGCGGAAATGTAAGTGTAGTAAAACTTTTTGGTTACCATAAAATTTCGCTGAATTAAATTAAGTGAATGAAAAATGCAACAACAGCATCAGTAACAACAAGAACAACAGCAACTGTGCAAAAAGTTGCACTGCGATGTTTATAACTTCCCAAACACAATTGTTGACAATGTCAACAGAAATTATCTGTGTTGTTTTTGTTGTCACCGTCTTTTGGGGGTTTGTGTTGTCTGTCGAAATTGTAATAGCATCAACATTAAGAATATACACAAACACAACAATAGAAAAGTCAAAAAGTTACAAATAAGTTTAAAAAGTTTCATTTCAATACCAATTGTTGCTGTTAATTTTACACGCATACACACACATAAATATATGTACGCTTACATATTTTAAGATATTCAGAGATTCAGTAAACTTTATTGAAAATTCTATAAGTTATGAAATTAAATTAAAAATTTGAATTGAATATTTGAAACCTTGACCCGTAGGGTGAATAGAAAAGTTAAAAATTTATGGGTGTTTTGTAAACTTTTGATGTTAATTTAGATGCTGGAATACGCACTTACAGCTATAGCCATACACTTACAGCTCAGCCACAACAATCATAATTTACAGTATACAAAATTAACCATTTACTAAAATTTTTTTCTTAAGAAAAATAATATAAAATGTTTGGCTCATAGTTATAGTCAAAAGTAAAGTATACTTTAACTAAACTATACTTTAATGCCATGCATTTCTTACGCCATTAAAGTACAATTTAGTTAAAGTGCAGTTTATTTTTCACTATGACTATGCGACATTGAAATTCATCATATTGAAATTTTTGAAGGTGTGAATTAACTAGATTTAATTGGGAGGCTCTGGCATTCTTTCTTGATTGTGATACCCCACGAATATTTAAAAAACAAAAAACACACAAAATAATTGGTGGAATGATTTCTTTTGCGATTACTTTTTTTTGGTTTTACTATTCGGTTAGATCGGGCGTTATCACACTCATATAGTAATTTTGTTGTAATATTCAAACCTTGCCAGGGTTTAACAGGGTTAAGAGATTTAAGCTTGAAGCTTAATATCTAATATGCCTATCCCCTGCTGTAATCATATATTTTACCACAACACTCCTCTATGTAATAAGCATACTTTATCCCCATGCAAAGCTATTCGTAAATATATTAATAAAGAAACACATAAGGAGAATAGCTATTTGTAGAAGTACTTGTGATATAACGTCTGCCCTAAAAGCTTTATCGTTTACTGAATTCTGTTCTGATACTGATATGTGGATGTGTTAGAACCTAGTAAATGTGTTTTAGCTGTTTATTAAGGTACCTCTAGAAGAGCCTCTCATCGACTTCGATTAGTGCTCTCTGCACTGATCGCCCTCACCATCACCACTTCCGTGGCAGTCTCACGACGACCCTACATATATTGTATTATTGAATTGAACTTCTCAACTAAGAGCTTAAAATACCACTCTGATATTAATTTAAATTAAATTGAATTTCCTTTAAAATGTCACTGTGGTATATATCTATTCCAACATATATCTGGAGGATTTTGTCTCAAGTGAACCCACTCTTAAATCCACTCGATCGGGCTGATTGTCCAAAATGTCAAAATTCTACCTCCTCACACTCAGCAAGGTTTTGGCCGATCTCGTTCAAAATTACTGTGGTAACTACTATACAGTAGGGTGCAAGTTTGAGCCTGATTGGTTTTAAGAGTGGGTTCCCTTGAGATGAAACACCCCATATATACTCCCAGTATAAACTACTATATTGTAATAGAGTTTCTCAACCCATGGGGTTATACCCGTTGCCAGACTGTATAAATTCCCATTGCTTGAGCAAGTCTACATTAGTTCTCTTGAGTAACTCCTGCTCACAGCAAACAATAATTTACAATAAAATAACACGTTCCGTGGCATATTAGGTCTGTTCACGTACAAAAAATTGTTAACAGTTGTTAATAGTTTTCACTAGAAAAGTGTTCACGTACCAGCGATGCCAACTTGCGGTGAATTTTACTTAGTACGGGGAATCGGAGAATGAGCTGTTTTTTGCGGGAATTTGAATCCGTCCAGCTTTTACTTAATAAAGTCTGTAGAATATTTTTTGTTAAATTTTATGTAATGTAAATCATTTAACTTTTGCAATACTTCATATTTTAGGTCTTATAATCTTCATTTCTTCTTAAGCGGGCACTTTCTTGGTTTGGAGAAATTGATTTTTAAAAAAGTGTTTTGTAAAAATTTCAGAGAGAAACTCGAAGTGCTTTCGTAGATATAGGCGATTATAGCGGCGAGTGTCAGTCAGACCAAAACAGTCGCGCAGCTCTTCGGTATCAGTTTCGGCCGTTCAGAAAGGCTATTGTATGCCTTTGTCCAGCACCTCGTGATTAATAATTCCGGACTGCGACTGCATCGGTCACCGATCTGTGCGTTATGCAGATGCGCCTCTCGGTCGTATTGGGCGGGAGGAAGATCCGTTGGGATTCATCGATATATTTAAAAACCGATAGACAAAGCCTTGAACCCGTTCTTCTCAAAACAAGGTTTTTGCCATTGGCACGTACGGTCTAAAATTTAAATACATATGTTTTTCTATACAACAAGACCCCAGGACATGATAGAAAAAAAAGTTTGGTCAATTTTTTCCTCAATTTGCAACGTTGTACTTTCGAAAAAAAATCCCAATTTTTTAAAAAACTAATTTTGGCTGTAGTTAAAGGGCGATAGAATTTATATATTTTGGTTAAACAGCCCCTCTTTTGGATCCATGTAACTAATTACCTATTGCATTTGGAAATTTTTATCGAACACGTTTTTTATTTAATCTTCCGAAAAATAAAAAAAAAATCTTAAAAATTCAAAATGTGGCCATTTTTTTTTTCAAAACCAAAAATAGTTTTGACTTTTTAAAAGGTGAACAACAGGAAAAATTTTTTGTTTTTATTTGGGTCAAAAGAAAGTCCATGTATTTTTCTTTGAGTGTTTATCTATCAAAATGAACGTCGAGTAATTCGGTACACCGGATTCATTTGCCTTCAATCGACTTTTAGAGTGGGTTCCTTTGAGATGAAATCCCCCATGTGTCAAAAGAATTCCTTACTATTAACCAGTTCTGGAGCGCATTAAAATAACATTAACCTTAATCAATTTTAAGCGTGTGTCACTGTTATAATATAATATTATACCGTTGCGGGGAATTTGATTGAAAATCGGGGAATTTCTCGAGGGCTATGGGGGAGGCAGAACAAATTAGTTGGCATCCCTGTCACGTAATCGAAAAACTTTCAACGAGAGAAAAAAACGAGAGCGTAAGAATGTGAGAGAGAAAAAAGTAGTTGAAAGTTTCTGAAAGTAAAATTTTTACTTTCACAAATTTTCAGCTGCCGAAAAAAAAAACAACTGTCAAATATAAAAATTTCAACAATAATTTTGTGTTAAATTTGTTAAAGTGAACTTGTGATTTTGAAAATGTAAATAGTTGTGAATGCGAGTAGTGTTAATTCGATATCCACATAGTATCGATACCTTTACTCATTACTTGTATCGAATAAAAGTATCGATGCTACCGAAAATATCGGAAAAAAGTATCGAATATGTACTTGTATCGAATACTCGTTTAAAGAGACAAATTACTCTTTTTTTAAGTGGTTGTCAAGGGAAACATTAAGGCCAGAACGGCCCATTGTGATACAACATGGTTGAGCCTACAGTTTACACTACTCAACACGAGTTTTTCGCCAATAAATCATGGTTTTGAGATATATCCACTGGAAACACGCTAATCATGTAGAAATTACGTTAATTTAATTTAGCAAATCGCTGGAAAATTTATAATAAAAGGAAAACTAATCAACAGATTAAAGCTTGTTAAAAATATTTTATTTTAATGAAAAGGTTTCAACAAACATTATGTTCAACATGCATGGCCAAAAATATCTTCTAGAACTTCAATACTGTACTGCAATATTGTCATACATTGAAATATTGCAATATGGACTGAAATATTTTGAATAATTCTGCAGTAGCATTTTGAAATATATTATTGATTGCTGTAAAATATTGTAAAATGATCCACAATTTTAAATATTGTATAACAATATTTCAGTTTTTTAAATAAATATTTTCCAAAAGTATCGAGTATCCGATACTGGCCCTTTTTCCCGATACCAAGTAAAATACTTATGTTATAGCATAGAGTAAAAAAAGTACTTGAATCGAATGAAAAGTATCGAGTTTTTACTTGTATTTACTTGTATCGAATCATCACTAAATGCGAGTTGTGCCCCACGGAATGAATTCAAAAAATTATTCTTTAAATTAATTAAATTAAATTATAAACTGCACAATATTTTTTCGCGCTAAAAATTAACTGTCAAAACAACAGATCAACTGTTTAGTTGAAAATTTTTAATAGTTTTCTGTTCACGTACTTTTTCTGATAGTTTCTCTTTGCGACAATTTTTTTCTCAATCTTTCTTTTACTCTCTCCCTGAAAGTTTTTGATGGAAAAGTAAGTGAACAGAGCTAATGTATCTTGAAAAAAAAAACCAAAAATAACGTCCTTCTTATTTTGGTTCGCCTCAGATCTAAATTCATACGAAATCGTACACTGTTATTTCCTCTTTTGAGAAGGTCTGTACTATTAGTGTGCCTTTTTGAAGGTATTCTATGGACATATGAGCTGCTTCCTACTTAGGTAATGTCACCTCAAAAATTTCCCATTCAACCTTTCTTCTAATTATTTTATTATACCAATTGATACATACATTTGGATATCTCAATTTAATCTTAAAACATGCTTTTTGAACAGGTAAATATATCTTTTTATTTTATTTAGGGTATAAAAATGGAACAATATGAAATAGGGTTCAGTTTCATCATATTCAAGTTCGAGCTTATCTCTCTCCAATATTTTCTTTCCAACGTTGCCACATTTCCGAGGTCCTGTTCCTTTACGCCTTTAATAACGGTGATCAGTCAGGTCGCTTGCGATTAGGGTAGCTAGATTTTTGATCTATAAAATCAGTACATTGAACTTGAATTGAAAAATCAGTAAAGTAAACATTAAACTAAAAGCTCTTTCAGTGGCTGAAACTAGTTTTAAGTTTTCGCTTTGGGATGTCCTATTTTACAATAGCAGTTCAGTGAAATAAAATTAACAAATATGCGAAACTTACCTGGACCACTTATTTCGTGGTATCAATTTTATAACTGTGTCTGTATTTGCACATATTGAAAGTTTTTTTTTTTAATTTATAGCAACTTTTCTTTGTACTTACACACATTACTTGGACAACTTTCCACCATTATTTCTAATATTTACTGTAATAATGTAGCATAAGTATTTATGTAATAATATACCACAATTACCACTTAACAGAACTGAATTGTGGAAAATATTATGGTTTCTTTCTTATTATTTGGTTGTAGGGTAGAAATTGTAGTTTTAGTTTTTGTCTGCACATGCAACAATGTCCAAAAAAAATCCAAATTTTTTTAACTCCATAATAAATTTCAATGAAATGTAAGAGCATTTTGTTGCATGAAGACAGCGTAGTTCTTCTCCTTGTTAAGGGGGTGTCCTGAATTAGAAAGTTCAAAAAATCGTTTTTTTTTTTTTTGTATTGCCTAAATCGATATTTATACTATTCAAGAATATATTTACAAGTGGCAGCGGCCAATTCTGAATACTTTCACAAATACGAAGCATCAGGTTTTTGGCCCATACATATCTTTTGAAGTGCGTTTTCTCCAGTTGTTATTTTCTAAATTGGTGGGCGAGATAGCTAAAAAACTAAACGACCTATTGATTCGAACCAAAGTTTTTTTTTCTTCGGTATTAAATTCCCTTCTAAGTGAACTAAAAAAGTTGGTCAAAAAGTCAATTTAGTGCCTCAAAATTTTTCACTGCCAAACAAATTTTCTTTATATACTTTATGTACTTTTTTATCAAGCAATATGTGGTAAAATACGAGTTTAGTATGCTGTACCACCCTAATGCTGAGGCAACACAGCTATCAAACATCACCAATGACCTCAAACACTTACGAAGAGTAAAGCCTCGTGGAAGTAGGATAATGATACTGCGAAACCAAACAAGTCTAAGATAATCATATTGATTGGATAATTATAAAAATATTAATTAATTACTGTAAAATAAGTTTGAAAAAAAAATGTAAATATATAAAAAAATAAACTTTAAAGTTCATGAATTCCTTTTTCCCCTTTTAAAAAAATCACAAAAAAACGCTTTTTTAAACTTTTAATTCAAGTCACTCCCTTAAGGGCAACGAAATACATGATATTGAAGTGTCTTAAATTTAGTAGAAGCACTTTCTTTTACTCTATACAAGTGAGCAATGGATTTCTTCGTGTATCCCAAATGCTTTTCAAATATTTCTGCAACACCCATTCAAACCCAACCAAACGGCATTCATACAAAATGACGGTTTACGTCGAGAGTTTTTTGAAAGAAAGTTTTTGTTTTGCTTGGAATTTTTGTCAATTTTATAACAAAAAAAATTTACAGATTTTGTTGGTAGCCCTATGCCGATCAGATTCAGTCCCTCCCAAAGCCTATTTGAAGTAGATTTTTTCTGCGCAGTAAGGTAGCAGATTTTTTTGTAGTTTTCGCATTCTACGGAGTGACATTTCATTGAAATCTTTAAATGGAGTTTTCTTAAATTTTTTTTTTTGACTTATGACCGTCTTGCAACAAATGCGCGATATGTAATACTCGTTCTGCCGAATACATTTTTGTACGTGATCAGTTGTACGTTCACGAATTAGACGATTCGACTCCAGTTCACCAGCGCTTTCATTTTTAAACTTAAATATTCGTCAGTTTTAGTCTTTTTCTAGGTATACTAAGATCCTATTAAAGATCTCGGACGCCCTCCACTGAAAAATGTGCGGTCTGGAATCTTTAAGACCACTTGGAAATTGTCATAGGGGATTGATGTTGAAAACCGTAGAGAATGACCAAATTAAATTTTTTTCTCTGTTAACGGTAGGATTTCTGCAGATCACTACTTCCTCAGATTACTACTTTTATTTATTTTTTGCTTCCATTTCTACCGATCTTCCTGAAATTTAAAACGAAATATCGTAATATTATTGCAAAATTATCTATTGACTTTGAATTTTTCAAAAACTAATAAAATACCTGCAACTTAATGAACTTTCGTTATCCGCCTCGTATATTTGAATTCTTGATAAAAAGCCAGTATATTTTTCAAATTTTGAGTTCTTCAATTAACTGCAATTGCTTGTTGCAAGCGAACAGCTTTTCGCTTTCTAATAAACTCAAATGCACGCAAGCGAAAAACTATAACTGACATCATTGGTTTAGTCAGGCTTACATATTTAACAGTATTGGAATTAGGAATTATGTCATTTACTTTTTGTGTAGATTTAAAAAAATTTCTCGAGCTGTAATGAATATGATGATAGTATGAATGCATATGGTATGAAAAATGCAAAATATTGGCATTATTTTGGACTTTAGGTGCCTTCTCTTATTGGAAAACAAATAATATCCTAAAAACAAATAAAACGATTCAATACTTTTTTACACAATGAAGTTTGAATGAGTTTGAATTGTAAAAAACATCAAAATATGTCGTATAGGATGCACTTTCCTCACTAACACTTTTATTATACTTGTAATTGCTTTACTGAAAGAAAAACTGTTCATTTAATGATTTCGATTCCGCTGAAAAAAAAAAAATATTTCCATATTCCTTTCGATACAAGTTCTTTCATTACATCTTTAGTTGTATCGGTTTATTCTTCACTGATTAAGATTTCAAATCTTCCGACATTAAAACCATATTCTTTTCTTTCCATTTTGAATAACGACATTACAAACAATTTTTCAAAGCATATCAAACTAATTATTAACATTATGAATACATATATTTCTACCACAATTTAGGATTAAAAGAACTATAAGCTCCTGCTCCTGCTCCTGCATCCGCGAAACTAAATTTTACATGTCAAAATAAATTTAAATAAAATTTAACTTTTATAATTTTGCAGTGTGAATTGAAAAATATTGTACATTTTCACTATTTTATTGTTATTATTTTGTTATCAATAAACAAATATTATTGACTTTTCAGCATTTGTATGATATGAAAAGTATGTATGAATTACTCTTTCGTTAATATTTACAAATAAAATTATTATTTCTTAAGTTTACAATAACAACGTTGCCTTGTTTATAATACAGAGTTTATTTTTGTTTTGTTTTAAATAAATGAGAAGAAAAAAGAAAGACATAAGCGCATTTTCACTAAATATTCGGAGCATCGAATGAAATTAGAGTTTCCTTAAAGTTCTATTCCTGATTTATATTCTTGATTACGTAATTTACTATTAGTGCGAAAATTGCAAAACTTATTATAATCACCAAATTTGAATACAGCGATTGCCAATTGCTATTACGACCAGTGATTTTATTTTGTGTTGAATTTGCCATTGCATCACTTCCATTAACATCACCGTTCGCCATCAAATTGATGTTGCTATCTGTTCCGGTTTTGATATTCCCGTTTGCTATGCCATTTGCAGCAGCGGCGGCGGCAGCAGCTGCTGCTGCCGCTGCTGATGTGGACTGTAAGCGTTTACCGATTTCTTCACAGATTTCAGGGAAAAGTTCCCGAAAATGTTGATTTTTCAAATTAAATGCAAGCGATTTCTTGGCATATTGGTTTTTCTCGTACACTGACGATTCTATTGCGCCTAAAGTTGGCGTTGTCTCCAGCTAAAAAAAAAAACAATTGCATAGATTATTAAAAAAATTCTTACATAAATAATTTGCGCCCATTTTTACCACTTACCATAAAGCTCAATAGTCCCGTTAAAATTGTACCAACACACCAGGTAGGATTCCACGTATCAGGATGAAAATCTGAAATTATTAATAAAACAGTCAATAGAGCAATATAAAAAGGTAACTCAATAATAGAGTATGTGGATCATAGGTCAAGCATGTTTTAGCAATTTTGTCTATTGTTTTCACCGCCATGTTAGCGAAACTTAACTAAAATATGAATATTAGTTTCTATAATTTTGGCACCACATCATTTTCACATACATAGTAGACATGGAAAAGAATATATATCAGGGATGCCCGTAAGGATTTAACGTTTAAAACTTTTAACTTTCGAGTATTGAAATTTTATTTGTGAATTTAAAAGCTTTTGGCTCACGAGTATGGAAAACAACATATTTCGAAAACAAGTGATTCAACATTATTCAAGATGGCAGCTTCAGGTATACTCTGTATAAGACTTATAATAAAAAAAAACTCGGCCTTAGAGTGAAGGCATAGAAAACATGTAGGTACCTATTTCCTGATTCATTAAGAATAACTAGTCTCTATTACCTGATATACTGAGACACAATCTTGTGTTTGTTTTGAAGCGTCCATTTGGTGTTAGCATATAAATTGAAGGTGGCTTAAATGGAAATTCACGTGGGAAAAGCAATGTGCCATGATAATAGCCTCCATGGTATGGTGAATCCTCTGGACCCTTAACAACATAATGCCATTCCAATAAATTATTCGGCAATGGCTCGGCTGTAATATACGGCAGGGGATCACGTTTCAAACGCATGTAATCCTGTTTCATGCGCGAAATAGCTGTAGGTTGTTTTCGACCTGACGACGACGCAGACGACGACATCTTCAGTTTTTTTAGGTTTTTGTTGCGTTGCTATGCTAAAATTAATAATAAAAAGATTATTATTCAAATATCATTAAATGGTAGACAAGTTTTTGAAAACAATATATATATTTTCTTTAGTATGAAGCATGAAACTAGAGGTACTAAAGAAAATTTTAGGGTGCTCGTAAGAAGTATGCTACATCATTTAGACATACTTTTATGTTCACTGTAATGCATTTTGTGTTCTGAACCGGAAGCAGAACAAAAAGCACTGTGTTTCAGACTATAGTAAGACAACAGAGGTCAGGTTCAAGGCCCGGAGTTCATTGAATTCATTCATTGGAATTTCTTCAGTGCAGCCTAACTAGCACACAAATAACATTTTATATCTATCTATCAATAACATAGTCCAGCATGCAATCCAACTGAAGATGTTAACGCAAATCTCAGCTCAAACCTCAGCAAGTGCCGGATATGTGCTTCAAAGTAATTGACAGCGCTTTAGATAAGCATTAATTCCTCTTAGCGATAGTAAAACAAGACAATAAATTTTCCATCTCTTAGGGACTAAAATAATATTAGCATAAAATTTACTTATTGAGAGTCTCTGGAAGAAGAATTGATCTAAACAATAGAATCAATTCAAACTCCTCTAATCGACACAGTTCTAAAAAATATGAATTCTGTACTGGAAGACTTTTCGTATTTTAACAAAATTAAAGAAAAAACTTGACTTTATATGTCATGCCCTACTAGGTAGCTGCAAATGAATCAAAGCCAGCGAAGCAGAGTTCAAGTAACTTTCAGATTGGTGTGACTTTTTTAGCTCCCAGAACAAAGCAGTTCTTCGAACTTTTCGAAATTCGCACAGAAGTTTCCAGGATTCGATCCTTTCACTTTGAATGATACAAAAAACTATTCGAATGGCTTTTGATTCTGCCAGAATATATCCATAGTGAAGAATGCTGCTGAAACAGAAGTAAAACTGACCAGTAACTGATTTAACGTACAAAGAGAAGGGCAGACATTGTTCATTACAGACCTTTGTGTAGAACTGAATTTTCTTCTCACATTATATCTAAATTGCTAAATGTTATATGGGGATTGATTTGCATACTTATAAAAGAAAGACAAATGTAATTTTGGTCGTTTTTTGTCAGCAGAAACTCTCGGTACCTCATTTGGCTTTTTATGTTATCTATTGAACAATTTGGAACTCCTAGAACTTATTAAAAAGGTAAATTCATGGCACATGCAGTTCTACATTATAACACTTGCTGGAAGCTTTACCTCCTTCTCAGACAATCTCTATAATAAATCCTATATTGTTTTGTAGTATAAGGTACGCCTTGTAATCGTAAAGCATACACCGAATTTGGATTCATCATTAAATATGATGTCGTCCCATTGTCACTGCACCCAAAATCACTTTGGTGCACACCATTATGTTTTGCACTCACACAACCATTAATAAAAGTTTCTTATTTATATTAAAAATTAAATAAAATATATACACTGTGCAACAATTTTAGGGTCATGGAATCTAACGGATAAGCGACCAACAGAGGTCGGTAGTGCTGGTCCACAGTAACAAAACCCTAAGAAGGCTTTAAAAAGTTAGCTCGCTTCACATTTTTAAAGCCTTTCAAAGTTGAGCTGTTTTAGTGTATTTTTCAAACCTATTTTCTGTTTATAATAAAAATAAAAATTTTTTAAATTCTATACATTTCTGTTAATAGTATTATTGCTTATTTTTTTCTATAATGTTAAAATTGTTTTGGTTCTTATTTCGCTGAAGTAGTAAAAAATGAGCACTTCATTTTTAAAAAATAAGCTGCAAGAGGCAAACTTTGAATGCCTATATCTTTAAAAAGGAAGCTAACTTTGCAAAATCCTTTTATAGTTTTGTTACTCTAGACCGATTCCCAGTTAGAAAAATGTGTTGCACAGTGTTATCATCTGAATTCAAACAATTCCCACATATTCTGCTGAGCTTTTGGCCGAACTTAAGACTTGTAAAAAAAAAAAATGTCTCCCACAAAAAACAGGATTTGTACAGATCATTGATTAATTAACTGCACTAAGATGTAGAAATTTAACAAATTTCACGAATAGCTAAGTTCAAATGGTATGAAAGCTATTTCTAAATGTCCAACAAATTAAAACCAATAAATTTTTTTCAAAGTCACGCGAACAAATGTAATATTAGTAATGACTTTACTGTGTCTATCGTTATTATTATTAGTTATTTTTATAAATAGCGTCAAACTTTGAATCAAAATACAACGAAATGCATGCCTATGTATGTGTATATCGCAAACAAGTAAACATGTTTTCCTGATAAGACTTCGCCAAGAAATTTCAGTTTGCAAAATAAAAAAAAAAAACCAAAGAGAGAGCGTGAAGACAAAAAGATAAGAGTGCGGGACACGTGTGAAGGTACACAAATTCTAAAATTCTATGGCAGCTGTGCTACTTTCAAGCAAAGAAATTCTCCTACTTTGAATAAAAAATAAACTACGTTTCTTCGAAAACATTTTACAATAGTTTTGTATTGAATTCTTTAGCAAAAATACGTTCAAAAAATTAAGGGAAATCAAATTAAAAAATTGGCTGAAATAATTTTTTTTTTTTTTTTTGGAGAAATCGATCTTTGGCTCTTTTCCTAATGTGATTAGCAGAGAAATTATTTAGAAATTGAAGACGAAACAAAAAAATGTATATGACAATTTTCATTAACAACTTTTTAACGAGTTCCTTCCCTTCTCTTTCGCCTTTGCGATGAATCTTGACCTTAACAAATACATGTAATTTAGATTGAACCATGAACGCACCCTGTACTATTCTGATATATCTATTGTATTTTGGTTAATTATTTACGTTGCTTTCTCGCACTTTTCAACAATAGTTTTGTGTTCAACTTTTTCCTTCCTTGTTCCGCACCACCTTCCTTCCCTTCCACAAAAAATAAACACGAAATTTGTAGATGATGTGTTTTTTGGCTTTACTTCTTTCTCCAATTTGTGTATTTGTTGTTCTGCTGTGGAAATTATTCGTTTTCCTTTCCAGTTTGTTGTTTTTCTCACAATTTTTCACTATTGATCGTAATTTATTGTTGTTTAAAATTATTTTCCAAACAATAATTTATATTTTAGAATTCTAGGTTTTTTTTCTCAAAATTTATGGAAATTTTCACTCGATGAACAAATTATGCAGTTTGATTTGCTACTTCACAATAGTGATGACATTGTTGTTATCGATTTAATGTAGCAGTGCTGCAAATACAGTTGATAATAGAACAGAGATGCTAAAAAATCGTTGATTGAGTTTTTAATTGGAAAATCACATGTCTCATGCTGCATTTAGACCGCACGAACGAATGAAGACTCTTTAGCTAATTGTAGTAATAATAGCTATGTTTTATTCGCCAGTCAGTTTAACATGTGCGAATAAAACGACCAAGTTTTTAAGTCTTTTCTTCGTTATAATGTTATTCACAATGAAACTGCTCAGCAGCTAGAGCTAAAACAATTTAATGGGTTCCAGTCATTGCGGTCAATCCCAATGTTTTTAGTTTTTACTCTTTATAAGAATATTTAACGATGGTTTTAACTTATTTTCTCCGCCAGACATTTTAAATATTTTTCTTTTCTGTTTTTTGCCAAACTGTCATGCTTCTTGTTTCGCTATTAGCAGTTCACAATAGAATTTGATGTAGTTAAACTTGTTAAGTATACATGCAGCTAGAATTATATGTGTTATCTCTGCCGCTTTGTTGTTGTTTTTCCATACATTTATTGCTGCTAGTTATACACAACAAGAAGCAAGTGGCGAATAAAACGCAGCTAATATTACATACACCTAGAAGCCACTAAACTTTCACTAAAAAATACACAGAAAATTAAAATAAATTATTTAGTATTCCATTGCATTAAAAATAATGTACATTTCATCCCTTTTATCATATTTTACTCCATTTCCACGGTTTCACAACAACAGCAACACTGCATTCGTACTACAGATCGAACTTGGTCTGATCAGTCCAAACGAACGAAAGAATCTTCATTTGTTTGCCCGGTGTAAATGGTGCAACGTTAAACCAAGGTTGAACACGACATACGTAGAATTTTCATGAAGTATTTCCATGAAAGTAAGAGGGAGAAGCTTTTGGAGTGGACAAAAATGCGCTGTCTATGATTTTACTGCAACTGTCACAGCTTTCTCTCGCTGTTGCGATAAGATGCAAATAATGTAAATTTGTGGTTTCAATGGCTATTTCAGCTCAGCCATGATTCTTTTCCATTAAAAATAAAATTTTTATTGAAATGAGCTATGAATGTAATATTCTTGTTTGATTAAAAATAAAACAAACAAAACAAAACGATAAAGCGTCAAAAAATAAAAATACAGGAATAACTGTCGATGGTTGTGTGCAAAAATTCCCTAAGAAAGATTTCTTGCCCGTAAGTCAACTTCGTGGGCAATTACACTGTACCACAAAATTGAATTTTTTATCAGGGATTTCACACGCATTCTACAGTAATTTGGTATCTTTGTGACCGAATTTGAAGACCCTTCTGCTCTTTCATTTACACCCCATACTCCTCATTTTAGGAGTTTTTTAAGTATGGTACAATATTGCTAACGGGCTAAACGAATAACAAAAGCATTATAGTGTGTTTGGGAAAACAGTTGCTTATTGAAAAGTATGGGGTCATAGAACATCAAAACAGCCCCAAACCCTTTTCATTCATGGAGAAATAAATTCAGTCAAATTTCATATTTTTCATGCATGTTATCCCGAAAACCTGAAATGGTGGAGCAAAATATTTTCGGATTCAAGCTCAGCGACCCAAAATTACTATTAAATATATGTCAGCTCCTTCCACTGTGAACAGTTATTTAGTGCAAATGATTAACTTTTTATTTGAGGGTACCTATTTATGTTATTCTGAATATGTTTGCAAATACATAGATAGAAAAAATTTATTTAGTTTTTTATTTTTTTATATCTAAATCCTTCGGCCGAAGGTTGGAGGGATGGCTGAAGTTCGCTATATGTATTCAGTTCTGTTAGGTATTCTTCACGTTTATTGATTGCCGAAAACTTTAAGTTCTTGCTTAAGTAATTTTTTTTAATGTTTTGTCTTTGAAGTCCAGGAAAAAGCAACAGTGCAAAAATTTGTAGTAAAATCTTTTGCATTATTTTTTGAAAAAAATGCGTTTAATTATTAATTATATCAAATATGTTTATAAAAGATAAGAGAATATGAAAAATTGGAGGAATTGTACTATCCAATTGTTGTCTACAGTTCCGTAGCTATTTTTGATTAATGTTTGAAAATTTAAATTTTAAGGTAACATAAGTATGAATATGTTGAAATTCAGGAACAATATTTATTTCAATTGCATATAAATTTGCATGGAGATATATGTACATACTTACAAAGTTTGAAATTAAAGAAAAAAAAAATTATGAAAATAGAGAAAATAATGGGATTTAAATATAAAACTTACAAACTCGACATCCTTATAAAATTTAATGTTGAAGATAAAATTTGTATGAAGTTTCAATCTTTTATCAGCACCATTTGAAGCTTCACACTTCCGTTTTCTGTTGGTTAATGTTGAAGAAAACACATAAATTGGGTCTCTCATAGAATCATCCGAAGACCAGTCCAGCTCATCAGTAGACGACATCATTTATAACCAATTTTTTTTTAATGAAATTGAAAATGCAGAATATCCACAATTTTTAACTTTGCAAAATTAACTATTAACTGAGTGAGGATTAGCGCCAGTAACAAATTAATTAAATTAAAGAACGGAAATTAATTTATAACTTACTTATAAAAAAACGAATGATTTTTTGATGAATTGCTTTTATATTTGGTTATTGTTATTGACACGTCAACCTAGTGACATTTGTCTCAAAAGCAACTTAAAAATTTATTTATGTTCAAATATGTAGGTATTACATGCGTATGAGTAATTGTACTCAAAATACGAAAAAGTAATTGTACTTAAAAAATGTTGAGTACGATTACTGTAATCGTACTCAAAAAAAAATTAAGTACGATTACAGTAATCGTAATTTTTGAGTACGATTACAAGTAATGGTACTTTATGTGTAATAGATTACAAAAGTAATCGAAACCGCCCAGCTCTGATTTGGTGTCATGATTGCGGAAGACTTAAGTAATCATAATCTCAAAACAAAACGTTTCTATCAAGCCCCATTAAAATTCAGGCATCAAAGGGTTAAAGCTTGATACATGCCGTATTGACATGACCTAGCGCAAGCGGAGCTTTCAAACAAATGTTAAATATTTTTTTTTTCTTTATTTAATTAAGAAATTGTCATTCAAATGAGGCCTAGTCGTCCAGCCTAATGCTTTGAATTTCCATAATTTCCACATTGTCGCCATTTTCACACAACATGATTAAAAAACAATATTTCAAAGAAAATTGATATTTGGGCAATCTTGCTGGTTAACTAGGTTTCACAAACATAAAGAAATATAGTGAAAACATTTAACTTGAATGTACATATTTTTGTGTGTTGAGTTGAGGCTGTTTCTTATCATCCTCGTTTTGTTTGAATTTATGTTTGACTATACTTTCCATTGATTGACTATTTAATAAATATCGGTATAATTTTTATTTCAATTGCACTCGAGAGTGAAATTTAGAACATGGCTGGCTGATTATACACATAAGTAATCCCCGCCGTGCTTTTCAAAGTAAACTTTATTATTGTATTTCGTTATTTATATTTTCAGTAAATGTATAATTATTTAATTCATCTGCATTATTTTATTGAATCTTCAATTAATAGATACGTATGATTTTTTCTTTTTAAGAAAAAAAAAATATTTTGATATGTATTTTATAGCCCTGATCACGAAAATTATAAGAATTTTGGAAATTATTTTTATTTACCTGTTTGCTAGCTATCGAGAACTTTCTATCGATTTTGAATAAAGTTTTTACATCAATATATTGTTCTTAAGATTGCAATATTATATTATTCATCAAATTGTAATAAAGCCGAGCTAAATTAATCCAACATGTTTTTATAAATAAATTTTCACAAAAACTCAAACGTTTACAATGCTATGAAAACTAATATACGCGATGTTTTGCAAACTTTCAACCGTAATTATCAATGTAACGGGATATCTAACAGTTGAATGCAAAAAAGGTGAACCAAAATAGAGAATGTACACAAAATAGAAGGAAGAATTAGAAATTATTTTCACAAAACAAAATTATCATGAAATGAAATAAGCAAATAATATATGACATGTCATGCAATAAAGGGTTAAGGTAATTTTCAAGGCAAATTTTCAGGCTTTACATCTTTAATTTGTAGTAATCATTGCTAAGCGTTCACTGATTTCCACACAGATTTCAGGGAAAATATCACGAAAATGTTGATTTTGCAAATTAAATTCAAGCGATTTCTTGGCAAACAATTTTTTCTGCGGAACTGTTGATTCCATTGAGCCCGTAGTTGGCGTTGTCTCCAGCTGAAGAATCAATTGCAAAATTTCTTACATAAACAACACGAGCATTTCCACTATTTCATCATTTTCACATTTTACTTACCATAAAGCTCAATAGTCCCGTTAAAACTGCACCAATACACCAGGTGGGACTCCACGTATCGGGATGAAAATCTAAAATTATTTATGAATTATAAAGTCAATAGTTTATAAAAAGTTGTGAATGTTAAATTTCTGTTTCATGTGTAGGATGGTATGGGAGCCTCCGCTCTAATGCCGATGTTATTTAATAGTTCTGCCCACAGCTTTCACCGCTATCTTAGTTCAAACAAAAGTTGTACGGAATATGGTACTCTATAACATTGGAGCCTTTCATTCTAGCGTAGAAGTCATCGTAACATTGATATCAGATATGCTGGTTAAAACTCGTGGGCGCAAAAATCAACATTACTAATTTCCATATAATGAAAACGCGTCGAAAAATATAATTAGTATTACAAGCTCAGACTTAGAGTGGAGATACCCGTATCTAAATGCAAAGATATTAAAAAAGGACAATTTTTACTTAATTAAAAATCACCTATTTAGAATATTTAAGTCATACCTGATATACTGAGACACAATTTTGTGTTTGTTTGGAAGCGTCCATTTGGTGTTATCATATAAATCGCAGGTGGCTTAAATGGAAATTCGTTTGGAAAAATCAACTTTCCATAATAATAACCTCCACTGTACGGTGAATCCTCTGGACCTTTAATAACATAATGACATTCTAGCATGTTGCTTGGCAATGGCGCGGCGGTAATATATGGCAGAGGATCCAGTTTCATACGCATGTAATCATGTTTCAAGCGTTTATGACCCAAAGATGTCATTTCTAGTTCTTTTAATTGTTTATCGTCTTACTATAAGATAAGTAATTAAAAATTCATTATTTTAATATTAGTCGATGTAATAAAAATACGAAATCATTCATTTGCGTTTTTCAATTACTAAAGCCCTAATTTTTTTCGCCACTACTCCCACACATGTTAATTAGGATGTAAAAAACCGGTAGGTTAAACCGAATGAGTGATTTTTTAATGAAAAACCCCAGTTTTCACCGTTGCTGTTCTGAAATATACATATAAGATGAAAAATAGCAAATTTTCCCCAACACTGTAAGTTAGTTGCATCGCCTTCTATTTGGTCAACTCACAAACATAATTTCTCGGTATTATCAAAACTTGAACATGAAAGGAATACTAACGAAATAATAAACCATATAAAATATTGGAACGAGAACAAACACTGTATTCTACACGTGAGTGACACAGTGACACTTAAATTCTTAACAATAATCTCCATGTCAGTGACATCCGAAACACAAGTGTCGGCAATAAACACTATAGCTATATACATGCAACGAAGACTATGATTATATTCTAGCGCTGTCTTTTCCACATAATCAATTCCTTCTTTTGCACTTTGAAGATAGAGCTAATGTTTTATGCCTTTATTTGCATAGATTGACCACTTAACCAATATTAAAATAAAACTAATTATACATATGTATAAGTAATCCCCACTACGATTTACAAAGTAATAAAGATAAAATAAACTTAGTTCTTATATTTTTATATTTATATTTCTTTAATTAATTCTGCATGATTTTATTGTATCTCCTTCAGTATCTTTATTGGTAAATGAGGTTGAAGCAGTTTTCAATGCAGATTTTTAGGCTTTAACATCTTAAATTTGTTGCAGACATTGCTAAGCGTTCACTGATTTCCACACAGAGTTCAGGAAAGAGTTCATAAAACTCTGGATTTTTTAAATTAAATTCAAGAGACTTCCTGGCAAACTCTTTTTTCTCCAACACTGTCGATTGCATTGAGCCCGTAGTTGACGTTGTCTCCAGCTAAAGAAACAATTGCAATTAGAAACAATTAGAAAAATTCCTACATTCCCACTATTTTCTGATTTTACTTGCCATAAAGCTCAATAGACCCGTTAAAACAGCACCAATACACCAGGTGGGATTCCACGTATCAGGATGAAAATCTAAGATTATTTATAAAGTCTATGGTTTACAAAAAGCTGTGAATGTAAAATTTTTGTTTTATGTGTAGGATGCGTATGGTATGGGAGCCTCCGCTCTAACGCCGATATTATTTAACAGTTCTGCCCACAAAAGTTGTAAAGAATTTGATTCTTTATAATTTTGGAGCCTTAAGTACATTCTCTACTACCAGTTACTGTTAAAGATTTATATCAGATATGCTGGTTAAAACACGTGGGTGCAAAAATCGACATTACTAATTTCCATATTGCACCCTAACAACAAAAGTAGCATAACTCAAAATTTACAAATATTGGCTTCTATTTATTTTTTCAAAGCATTCCTAATGCTACAAGATTTACATCTTATATGTTACAGGCATTAGTTACATATATTCATTTTTAAGATTAGATTTAAGTAAAAATATAACCATTAAAATTAAAAGTAAAAAGTATAGTAAGAATTATGCAATACAATATCAACAAAATTAATTAAATTACAAAAAAAAATTTCTTAAATTTTACTTTTATTTAACAATTAACAATTAGTAAAAAGTCAATATATGGGGTGAAAAAGAAAATCAAAAATTAAATAGGGAATAATAATTATAATTTAATATTCAAAAGTTTACTCATTCAAAAATTTTAACAAACTTACTCTGAATTGCAATGCGTTGCTAATAAGCTACAAGTGGTTTTGTTAATGAGTTCCATAGACGGATGGCATACATAAAAAGTTGACGCTCAGAAGTCAGACATGAATAAGCTGGTATTAAAATTTTTTTTCTACGTTATGATTTCATTGCTTTTTGGCATTGCTTTTTGCTATAAAATAGTTCGCCTGGCACATCCCAATATACAACAAATTACTTTAGAGAAGAATTATTTTGAGTTGTGACTCTTTAACTGATTGATATGAATTCAATCAACTATATTATTTTGTTTTGCGACGCTTTTAATGTCATACTAATTTTAGGAAAAAGAGTCATAACATATTTTTTTTTCTACCCACAATCACAAAAAAAAAAAACAGCTTAACCCACTAAGGTTGAGCGGGAACCAAAGTAGATAGATCAAGAAAGTAACTTGAGAAAAAAAAAACAGCACAGCGACAAGGGGCCATATGGCACCGCATATCATTTTTTTTTTTATAATATTTCATTCATATTTACAGGCACATTTTTTGCCTCTACTGAAAATTTGTAAATTTTGATTAGTACTAGTTTTGCTGTGCGATATATCGAAAGCGCGTCGAAACTATACATAGTATTAAGAACTCGACTTCAGAGTGGAGATACCCGTATATAAATATATAGATATAAAAAAGCTCAATCACATATTTAGAAAGTTTAACGCTTACCTGATATACTGAGACACAATCTTGTGTTTGTTTTGAAGCGTCCATTTGGTGTTATCATATAAATCGCAGGTGGCATAAATGGAAATTCCTTAGGAAAAATCAACTTGCCATAATAATAACCCCCATTGTATGGTGAATCCTCTGGCCCCTTAATAACATAATGGCATTCTAGCATATTGCTCGGCAATGGCGCGGCAGTAATGTACGGCAGGGGATCACGTTTCATACGCATGTAATCATGTTTTAAGCGCGTAAAAGCATCAGGGTGTTTTTGACCCAACGATGTCATCTTTAGTTTATGCTGTTATATTACTGTACTAAGGTTAACAATCAAAAACTCATTATTTAAATATCAGTAGGTTATAAAAAAAAAAAAATCATTCATGGACAGAGCTGTAAAATAATGCAATCATATGGGATTTTCAATACTAAAGCCACGATTGGTTTCGCCACAGCTCCGACAAACATGTTAATAACCTCTTCGCTAAAAAGATACCCGTGCAAAAGGATCAGAATTGTGTTTTAATAGTTATCTTAATTTAAGATGAAAGATTTGGATGAATACAACGATAATCAAAACTCAGTAATTTAAGCGAATTATTTTTAAAAAATTGTAAAAAGTTATTTAATTTCTTCTTCGTTGAATTGTCATTCAGAATAAAATTGCTCAACAGCTGAAAATGAGACATTTTAAAAAATCTCGAAAATTGCAGTACTGGATCCCAGTCATTGCGGTTAATCGTCGGCATAGTTATTACTTTTTATACGAATATTTAACAATGAGAATGTAAGTAGTTCTAAACATCCGGTCGAATAGAATAGTCAAAATGTATTAAAAAGTATTCGGTTACAAAATGTTTTGAGTTTCCAAAAAAAAATATCGATAACTTATTGGGGTTGTAATCAGTGTTGCCATATTTTTTTGGGCAAAAACTGTAAAAAGTAAAAACAAAAACTGTATCCTATAAAAGTGAAAAAGAAAACTAAAGTTTTTAATTTGAAAAGTTTTTCAGTCACTTGCCCATCATTCGAAATTTAATAGGTCCAACTCCACATGTTTGGGAGATTCTATGCTTTCTTGAACGGGCAGAAATTTTAAATCCTATAACTTCTGGGAAACCTAATACAATAATGGTGCAAAATTTTAAAAAAAAATTTCGCTCATTAGAAATGATTCGGAAATAAAAAACAAACGAACAAACAAATTTTGTATTAATATTAAACCAGTTCTTATAACACTTTAAACCCAAAAAAAAAAAAAAAATCAAGTTATTTGATTTGCCTTAATTAATCATAACTACAACTATCAGCCATCAGACTGTTTTTGTTTCTACCCGTAAAAATGCTCTGAAATAGTTAAAATTTATTTATTTAAATGAATATGTAATAATGTTAATAAAATAAAAAACAAGTGATTCTTTTAAAATCAAGTAAAATAAGTCAATAAAAAAAGAAACAAATTCATTTAAAAATGTGTAAAACAAATATATGTTATTTTTATTATTAATAAGAAACGCTAAATAACATTCTTGTAATGACTAGTTAAAAAAATAAATGAACAGTCCTGAGACCGATTTTTTGAGCAGTCATAGTTCACCAGTAATCAATACAACAATTTTAAAAGCTATCAAAATGGTTTCATCACATTTTTTGAACATTTCTCTTGATGCTAAAAAATTTGTTCAATTTTATAATTTTTTTAAGTAAGTCTTTTGTTCTTTTCAGCTTATTTTCGAATTATAGTTTTGTTAGTATTAATTTGAGGAAATATTTTTTCCACATTCGCTACCTGCAAGTGCTACCCAAAAATACAATTACATTTTTATAATAACCAAAACATATTTAAGTCTATTCCGCATATTATTCCATAATGATCAGAGAAATGATGTATGACGTCAATTCCGTGTTGAGTTGTGTAATTTATCTCTTTAAACAAGTATTCGATACAAGTACATATTCGGTACTTTTGTCCGATATTTTCAGTGGCATCGATACTTTTGTTAGATATAAACTAGGGATGTGCAAATCGATTTCGACTTCAATCGAAATCGATTTTTAATCGACTTTTAGCACAAAATTTCAACTTTTTATGATCGTCTTTAAAGTGCCAAATTTGATCGAAAGTTGACTTTTACTTTCGACTTTTAGTGTAAAATTTTTTTATAACTATTAATTCAGTTCTCACATTTATTTTAAATTTTAAAAAGTTTTTCTAACTGTGGATTTGTGCATGTGCAGCTGTATGTACTAGTAATTTTTTACATTTTATTTTAAAATGATTCTAAAATAGTCTTCTTCTTTAGCCTACTGTGTATTATTATACTTCACACATCCATAGGCTATCCCATGGCAGAAGAATTAAGATGGTAGATGCATTTTGACAAGTAAGGCTGTGGTTAAATTGCGAGTATGCTCGGCTAACACCATGAAATTTTTGTTGCACCGACCACAAAGAGAGAGTCTTTACTCACTCTCACAAAATGCTTGTCACTTCTCTCGTAGAAGCATTTTACATTATTTTCCGAAATTTTGTTTTTTTTGAAATTGAACTAAGAGGGAATCAATTATTTTCGAGGAATCATTCCAACTAAATTGGAATTTAATTCCAAGAAAGTAATTGATTACTCCTTGTAATGAAATTTAAACTTTTATCAATTCCATTACCAAGGAATTGAAAACATTAAAGCACCAATTACAATTCCTTGGAACTGGAATTGGGATTGTAATGTAATTGAATTTACAAAGCTCTGGTTGCACGTACATAAAAATTCGCCACTTGAATTAATGACATAATTTTAGTAATAAATTGTCATTATTAGCTGCATTTTATTCGCCACTTGTTTCTAGTTATGTATAACTAGCAGTGACAATTGTATGGGAAAACAACAACAAAGCCGCAGAGATAAAACGTATAATTATAGATGTTATGTATACTTAACAAGTTGTTTAACTAGATCAAATTCTATTAAGAACTGCTAATTGTGAAAGAAAAAAGTTGACAGTTTGTCAAAAAACAAAAAAGGAAAGAATTCGAAATGTCTGCCGGTTTAAACCATCGTCAAATATTCTTATAAAGAGTAAAAACTATGCCCACGATTAACCGCAATGACTGGGATCCATTAAAATGTTTCATCTCTAGCTGCCGAGCAGTTTCATTGTGAATAACAATATAACGAAGAAGAGACTTAACAACTTTTTCGTTTTATTCGCACATGTTAAGGCGAATAAAACGCAGCTATTATGACAAGAATTATTGATAGCTAAGACACTTCTTTCATTTCAGACTTTAACCTTACATTGTGTTATAAACTATTTCTTATTATACACACCTGCTCAAAATAATAGTTACACATTAGAATTCTAACTTCAACAAAACAGAAAATTATTTTTATTTAACATTTTCAAAACAAAACAAACGCACATTATTTCTTTGATTTTATACGTATAAAAAAAAAACAATGGATACGTGCAAGGCACGCAAGATATTTGATGTGTAAACAGTTAAACCAACTGAACGCCATATACATAAGCTCACATATGTATAGCCATTTATAGGGATTTGATGTATAATTTATATGCTTAGGTAAATAATTCAAATTAAAAGATTTTTTTTATAAAGTTAAAAATTTATTAGATATCATTATCTTTCATATTTATGTAATAGCCCAATTCACTATAAATTGCAAATGGCCTTGCATCAATGCAAATGCAAATTTTTGTTCCATATCGCATGTATTTGTTGTTGTGATAGCAGAAATATTTTGTATTTGCTCCAAATCGTGAATAGGGCTGATATGTTGTAGTTGAATTATTTTGCTTTTACTCAATGTATCGGGCACGACTTGCTCGCATATACGCAACTGCAATTGCATCTTTTTTTTCCGCGCTTTAAGTTTTACTTCCTGTCGATTTGAAATTTTACTAGATTTGAAAGTTTTACATAACGTCGTATAGGTATATGAATTTGTACACACATACTCCAAATCAATTCTCAGGCGACGATAAGTGCTTTCCGCATTTAACCTTAGAAAAGCAACAGGGGTGACCAGTCACCCCTCTACTTTTTAAAAGCACCGCAAAGAGATTTGCCTTAACTGCATTTAATAAAAATAAGAAACAATGTATTTTCTTTGAAGTAAATAAGTGATTTTATAATACCTAAATAAGTTTGATTTTTTCTGTTTAACATATTTGCTATTTACATAGATAAAAAAGTGTTGCCTTTCTAAGGTTAATGCACAAAGCAAAATTTTTATAATGCCGTGGTTTGCTATTATTATCACTAAATTTTGTTTATACATTTATTGAAACCTAAATTCCTTTTTACTTATTATTTTGTATTGTTTTTATGTTTTAAAAATTATTTAATTATAATCCAATCTAACTAATTGAATGCAAAGCCTAAAAACGCCTGTGTTTGCTACGTCGACTTCTCTGCTTGTATGGTGTAGTCGATCTCCACACGTTTAACACCAACAAATAATTCTGCAACGAATAAATGTACACACACATTTTGTTTTCGTATGTTTCGTTTGTATGTGTGAGTAAATTGATCGAAACATAAACAAACAAACTCCGCTCGTATTTTAATTTCTCCCTCTCTTCTTCTCTTCTCTTTGTTGGTTAGAGTAGCACAGTCATGCCGCGCAGTAGTGTGAGCGAGAGAGGAACTGGACGTTACAGTTATCTTACATCTTACGATACAGTTATTCTTACATTTTACACATTTGAAATTTTGCCCATACCGTGAGCTAAAATGTTTACACATCAAAAATAATTTCTTTAATATATAGTGTAAAGTACAAAAGTTCAGATCGATAAATATTTATTTTGCCTAAATCAGCCTGCTCATAAAAATAGGTACACTTATGCTTTATAGAAAAGTACAAAAAAATTAACAACGGTAAGAATAGTTTTGTATATATTTTTAATTATTTATCTAATAACCTGTATATACACCCCCTTGCTGGACTACTTTCACGATTCTTTTCGCTTGCTGTTGATTAAAGTCTGACAGGATTGCTTGAGTATGTCGTACCACATTTTTCCGACAAATTGTCACAACTGCTCCTTCTTTTGAAAAAGTTTGCTTGGGCAATTTGTTTTTCAACTCTCCCCACAGGTTTTCTATCGGTTTCAAGTCCGGGGACTCAACAACAAATCGACTTAATGGTCCTCAAAGTGATTTTTTTACCAGCATGGGATGTGCTTTGGGTCGTTATATTGCTAAAGGATTCAATGCAAAGGCATGTTTTTTTCAGAATAGGGTAGCATCACATTTTCCAATTGTTCCTTGTATTCCGCGACAGTTATTTTATTTGTTGTCAGGTATATAGGACATATCCATGAAAGGTAACACCCCACACCGTAATACTTCTGCCTCCATGCTTCATTGTTTTCATTGTTTTTTTTTTTTTTTTTGTTAAACAAACATGAAACATCTTTGCCTTTGAGGCGTCGAACATTCCTTTCTTCATCGCTTCCAAAGAGATTTACTTTAGTTTCGTCACACCTTCGTGCTCCTTTTTTATAATTTAGCGTTAAGGAAACTTTTTTGGCTATTCATCCTGGTGTGTTGACTTTTTATAGCCGTCACCAAATTATTTCAGCACAAACCTCGTTTCCAATTTTTACTGCAATCGCCTTTAATGATTTAAATAGGTCCTTTCTGCATTAGGTGACTATATGTCGATCACGCGTTGTGTTCGTTTTTGAAGGCCTACCTTTGATTTTGTCTTTTTTATCACATTTCTGACAAAATTATGGAATATGTTAGTAAGTTCACTCATGCACCGAAGAAATTTCCCATATTTTCTCAAGTTGGAAACCGATCGGGGGTTTTTCGTCGGTACGATGTGATTTACGACCCATATAAATAAGAATTTTCATTATCAATTCATGTCGTTATGCAAAAAATATTAGAGAAAGCTTACCGTTCTTTAAAAAAAAATCCGAAAAAAATGTAATATTAACTTCTATTAAAATGTATTAAATTACACTTGTAGGTGTAACTATTATTTTGAGCAAGCCAATTTGTAGTTCATTCACAGAAAGTTCAAGTAAATCATATATTGAGGATTTACACTTTCTATTTTGTTGACAACAGCGTTGCTAGATTATGCTGTTTATATTTTCTCCACAATTTACCGTTTAAATTTCCAAAAAAGTTGTGCAGAGGAGTTAAAATTAATAGTTATGAAGTGTAACTATTATTTTGAGCAGGTGTGTATATAATAAAGGCCTAATAAATAAAAGTAAAGAACTTCATAAAAAGAATTCAGTCCGTCCGACTACATCAGTAATATTGTTAAAATTAGAGCACAAATTAATTAAAAATGAGACCCTACAGTATCGAGTACTTCCTATATATATTTGGTGATAACTTTACAGCCTCGTAACGAGTACTCAAATATTCGATGCTCATGCACCACTAGTATTTATTTTCTTGCCTCCCTTAACTTATTGCATTTTTTCCAAATTCTATTGCAATTTAAGACTAGTCACCATGGAAGAAGTATTCTACAATAATTGAAAATTACTACAATATGAAAAATGTGTCGCATTAACATGTACATACGTATACTTTTTCAGCGAGGAGAGAGAAGCAAAGTGATCAATTTACATTCATGTGTCACACATAGAGCAGCGGCAAAACCATTGCGTCTGTTAGATTATTTTTTAAACATTTTTGACTTCAGATTTAAACATTGATATCGAATATATGAAATTGGCGAAGTTAAAAAACATACATTTTATTCACCAATATAAGTTTATTAACAATACTGGAAAAAAAATAAATTTAATAACAATACGGAATGGAAAACTGGCAGAACATTTTATTTATTAAATTTTTCACGGAAATAATGTTTAATTTTTTGTGATCACTAGTTGAAAGTTAATAAATTTTTGCACAATCTTGAATCATTTTTTTTTACGATAAGAACTTATAGCGATAATTTAAAACTCTTAAAACACAAATGAGTTAATCTAAACATGAATCATTTATTGTTTGCATGATACGAATTTATAACAACATAAAACTAACCTTAAAATCCAAACGAGTTAGTACAAGACGCTGCAAACAACCACACACAAACACAACTGAAAATGAAATTTAATAAATGACAAGCGAAGCGGTGCACTTGTTTTTTATATGTATTTTAGGGAAGTCCCCAAATAACAGCAAGCATCGACTGTTTTTTAGTTCACCATACACCCCGTGTGTTTATTACTGTGAATGGCATAGGTAATAAGAAGAGAATGAGTGGCAGGGCTGCATTTCTATCGTTTCCATCAAGCAGAAGCTTGAAAAAGAATTACATTGGGTGCATTCAGAAGGTACAGCTGTTGCGCAACTGTGGCGTATGTATCTTCTGAATGGGTTGTTGTGAATTTCTGCTCCGTGGAGCTGTTGGCATTTCGACGCCATTTTTTCCATCATATTATATTTCTGCTCTTTCGGGCCAACATGTTGTTTCAAAAGACCTGCGCCGTCTATTTTATTTATCGGCGGCTAGGCGATTTTTAGACGGTGGGTGATAGCCGATATTTTCTTTTGCTTCGGCAGCTGATATAAAAATACTCGAATATAATATTTTAAACAATCCTATTATAAGCAAATTTATCTGTTTAATATTATTCAATTCATATTATGAAGTATGTCGTTCATTTGTACTGTGAGTACGGCTTAGCCGATAAATCACGGCCGGTAGCAAATAAAATTAAAACGGCTGCACAAAGTTGACTGTAAGCCGCACGGCGCAGGTTTCTGGCTTATAGTTTAAAAAATGTATAAAAGAAAATATACATGATGTGTGCCGAAGATACAGTTTCGATTCTATATACAATTGGCGAGTGTATTTAATAATAGATATCTTTCATTATTTTTGTCTTTGATAAAATTAAAATTTGTTCACTTTATTGTTTCTCAAAAAAGAAAACAGCTGTTACTCAATAATATGGCAAATGATCCATCATGCCATTCAGAAGACACAAAATGTATATATGTAGCAGAAGCGAATTTAATCTCAACATGTTGAGCCTCCGGTGTGTCTTCTGAATGCAACCATTGTCCAATTTCTTAAATCGGAATTACATAATTACGATTGCGACTAGCTCCATTTGAATGCGGCTGACAGCTAAATTGAACTACATGATTTTATATGCAGTGAACTCCATTGTCGTCTACATTTGCCAAATTGCCGTATTAAAGCGCAAAAAGTTGGGCAAATTTCGAGTTTTTAATGCGGCGGCATAAATTTTAGCAGAAAATTGTTCTCTCATGATTAAAGAAGGAAAAAAGAGAAGTCATTTATGCGAAAAAAGTCAAAATCTTCTTCCATTTTTATTTTAGTTAATCAAAAGAAAACAATTTTAACACCAAAATGATAGAAATCAGCTTATTGAATACGCTTTTCATAGTTTCAAGCTATGAAGTTCCACCTTTTTGGAGACCATACGCTTTACAAATTATCAATCGACTTTGTCGAATCACATAAGAAATCACAGAATTCAGGTTGCACAGACAGTTATATGAAAATTCAAAATTTTTGATCTGTGCCAAAGTTTGCCGGCGCAAAGTGTATGGGCTTGTCAAACGACTTCGCGCTTGCCTTTTTTGTCACTTGCTTTCATCCGTTGTGGGGATGAAAAAAAAAGAAAAATGGCTGTGTCTGCCCTATAAATTGGGAATTAATTTTGTGTACATAAATCTATACAGTTCCAAGCAACTCAAAACATTTTTATCAAAGGTCTAATGAAAGGATTTATTCGAAATAAACTACATATTGCACATTGATTACCACACCGCCACTACAAAAAAAGAAAACAGTTTAAATTTATAACCAATAAAAAGGTTGAGTTTTCATACTTGTCCGATGCTCAGGGACTCAGGACGAGACGGCCCATTTATTAGACAGCTTAAAGTCGGTTTGAGAAAATTGCATTTAAAATTTTCAATACCGACACTTACTCATTTTTCGAAGAGAGTTCATAAAATACTAATATCTACAGGTTTGTATTGCTTTATATACTTGTAAGCTGCAACAGTAAAGTGAGGAACAGAATGTGAAGCTGAAGCGTGAAGTAACAATCTGTCAAAAGTAAAATGTATACATTTTCATTGTAATCATATACAATGTGAAGTTGTCGCTGTCGCAGAAGCTGAAGATGAAGCGCAAAATAAAAACTTTTTAACTTTGTCGCGCTTCAAGAATAACAATTGATTGTAAAAATAAAAAAGTGGAACAATGCATTGAAATATTTATAAAACTTGTAAAAGAATTTGATTGGTTTACAATTTAAAGCACTTTGATTGCAAAGATGTGGAGAAAAATATGATTGTGTACGTTTTTAATTAAAATAAACATGAGCTTCAGAGGTGCACATTCTGTTCACATTTTTCTTTGTCGCGCTTCATTGTTTTCTACGCTACATTCTGAGCTTCAGCTGCGTACTTCACGCTTCACACTCAGTTCCAGTCTTAAGACGACCTCGATAGTCTAGTGGGTAGTGCACTAGACTTTTATTGGGGAGGTTCGGGTTCGATTCCCGTCTTCGTCTGGTGGTTAATTTTCATTACTTTCTTATATTCACTATCAATATGAAGTGTATGAGAATTATAAGATAGTGTACAAGTACACACATTGGTTGGTAATGGCAAAACCACCAAGCCGATAAAAAATTGGCACACCGCCGTTCGGAATCGGCGTTAAAATATAGATCCAACTACGTGGTATCACATTGGGCCGTTCAGGCCTAAGTGTGTCTCTCGACAGCCACTCCAACCTAACCTAACCATGCCGCAACAGTAGGTACAATAACAATATATCAACTTCATATATTCTCAAAAGACAATATTCAAAAATGTAAGAAAACACAAATTTTTTCAAAATTATGATTGAGTATGACCCCTCAAACCTTAAATGCTTCCAGTATCTTTAATTCTTCCGCCCCTACTGGGATTATATATCCCAGTAATGTTTGAAAATTCAAGTAAAGTAGAAGATATGGTTCCCATTTTACTTGAGTTTCTTTAAAATACTGATGTTGGCTGTAAATACGTGGATTATATATATTCAGCATCATCGCCGTAAGTTACCTTTAATCCAATTTCTGGCTCCAAAGATTATAGCAGACATTATGCCCCATTAACAAAAGTTAAGCATAATTATAAGGATCGAGGACCCTGAACATATTTATTTTATTATTTGTATAAAATATTTAAAAAAATCAATCAGATTTTGAGAAAAACTTCGAGGTGAAAGGGTTAAAGATACAACCATTCAAACTAGCTTCTTATCGTTTCTTTTTTTTAGCAAACTTAATACCAATAAACCATTTCTGACCTTATAAATTAATAACTTTAGAATTTATAGAATTTGAAATATGAGAAAAAATATTTTTCCAAATTTAAATAAAATTGTACATTTGGTCCATGTTGTTTATACGAAAGTGTGCTAAATGCCCAATGTATCCTTTTTTTAACTAGCATCTTAAAAATAATGTTTTCGCAAAACTCTGAGAAACTTTTGTTCTTATCTCATCTTTTTACATATCATTTATTTTTACAATAAAATCGGCGTCTTTGGACATTTAAGGCATAATAAACTTACAGCATAATTCAATAATACTTCAAAAATGTATTATGAAGACACTAGTATGTATCAACTCCGCTGATATAAGTCAGCATCAGTTTTATATCCTTCCATACTGTCGCAACAACATTTAAATCTAAGAATGATTATCTTCTAGTGTGAAATGCCGATCTTTCTACAACAACAAAAGGTTTGTGATATTACCGTAATTCATGATTATGTGATTAAATGAAAAAATATTAATAATTTCAGTTTTAGAATACAAGATGGCTTAGGGTTTGTGCGTCTTAAATTGACCGCTATTTCATGTTATCTCTAGAAGCTCTACTTAAAATGATTTGTCTATTTTAAAATGATTTTATTCAACATTGCATGAACTTCAAAATGCTTCAAAATTGTTTTTAAACCGATATTGCTTGTCTCCGTCTTTATTGACAAATGTGTTTACGTATATTACATATTGACTTTGACTCTGGGCTGTGTAAGTCTATGTGGAAGAATTCAAAATATTATGAAGTAGATAACGATACCTATTTGAATGGTCGAACACAATCGTACAATATTGTGTGTATTTGCTGCTGATAGCGATTAAAATTGAGAGCAATGTGCAATAATGTATGAACATTATCAGTCAGGAAAAATACACAGTCTGTAAAAGTTAGTTAATTTACTTTGTTTTCTATAATTATATATATATAAAACAACAACAAAATGAATCAAATTGGAAGAATTGGGTTTTTGGGTGGTGGAAAAATTGCTCAAGCAATGGCCAATGGTTTTATATCAGCGGGTAATATATAATTTGTCTAAATGATTATAAATATTATACCCACATAATTGCAGGTTTAACTAAAGCGGACTCCATAATAGCAAGTGTACATCCCGCGGATCAGGCTTCTTTCGAATCATTCCAAGTATATAATAGCTTTGGAATTTCACAATTTTATATAAAGTTGAATGTGTCTATCACTTTGATTTTAGAAAATTGGCGTTGAGACTATAACAGAAAATGAGCCTGTTGTACACAAATCTGATGTTGTATTCATATCCGTTAAACCACAAGTGGTGCCACACGTTTTAAGCGACATACAAAACAAAAGTGAAAATAAACTATTCCTTTCAGTGGCAATGGGCGTTACTTTACAAACCTTAGAGCAGGTACGTAAAACCAAAATTATAAATTCATTCATGAAAACTATTAATACATATACTTATATTTATTTGATTTATTTAAGAATCTATCGCAAAAAGCTCGAGTAATACGTGTTATGCCTAATACGCCCGCCTTGGTTAAATCGGGTTGTTCGGTATTTGTACGTGGTAAAAATGCCACCGATGCTGATGCAAAAATAACTCAGTCACTGCTACAGTCGATAGGCACTTGTGAGGAAGTCGACGAGTACCTGCTAGATCCCATTACTGCGCTAAGTGGCAGTGGACCTGCGTATGTGTTCGTTATGATTGAGGCATTGGCGGATGGTGCTGTTCAAATGGGTATGCCACGTGATTTGGCGTATAGACTGGCATCACAAACTGTTTTGGGTTCGGGGCACTTAGTGCGTGATAGCAAAATGCATCCGGGACAATTAAAAGATAATGTTACAAGTCCAGCGGGTTCAACTGCAGCAGGCTTAAGACATTTGGAATTAGCAGGTGAATTTGAATTTATAGTTACATCGTCCAAAAGAAAGAAATCCTGGATTACTGATTCCCCCAACCCTGTCTGTACATACATTTTCTCTACCACATTTGGTGGTAAGATTTGCTGTCCAAGTTATTTTCTTTTGCTTTCTCATAATAAATTATTTTCTCTGGCAGGCTAAAATTCTTAACATTAAAATTATGCATACAACTTTTTTCAGGTTTTCGCGCTGCTGTTGCTGGTGCCGTAGAAGCAGCTACTCTCAAATGTCGAGAATTTTCCAAAAAATAAATAATTGAATAAAGCTATAAATTAAATATAAACTCTGTAAAATTTAATCGCTTATAAAAGAAAACAATTAAAAAGAAAATTACTAAATTTAAATAGTATTTTTTTAGAACTTTTTTTTCTTTTTAAGGCGCGCCAATTCGTTGAGTTCACTTTGTTGTACCGATGCCTCTTGGTAGATGCGTTTGACTTTCTCTTTTCGTTCCGTATCGCTGAAAATAACAAACAAACACAAAAAGTGAATTCATTTAATCACAGAATCAGTTATATATGACTATTTACCTCTGTATCTGTTGTTGAATGCGAATCTTTTGTAGAAATTCTGTATCTCTACGTATCTCGCGTACAGCACCTTTAGTTTCACGCTTGAGTTTATGCAACAGCTTAACCTTTTCTTCCTTTGCCTTGGACAATTTGGGACGTCGTTTATCATCGTATACTGCCTCAAATCGTGGTTCCAGCAATCGCAAAGCTTTTGGTTTCCTCTCGGGTGGAACTAATTTTGTAAGACTCTTGCAAGCAACTGTTTCTAATATTTTTTTGGTTGCCTCAAAATTACTGTGCACAAACCCTGGATATATATCTAATGGTAAACGATCTAGCATTTCCAAAAATGGTTCAGCTAAATAATTTGCACCCACATTATCGCTTACAATTGTAAAAGCATCGCCAATGAGTTTGAAAGTCATATTCAAAGCTCTGATTTTGAACTCTGTGGAGAAGGTAGTCATTACTAAATCTTCACTTTTCAACAGTTCTTCGCCAATATTTTCTTTATCGGGTATCTCAGCTAATGCTAGTAGCTTGTTCATTGGACCAGTGCTCTGAAAGGGTGGCACTATCTTTAGTACCTCAATGGGACGCTTGGGTATGCTTAGGTATACAATCCCAAGCAGATAGTTTAGAGCAGCAGGTAGAAATCGTTTTGATTGTCGTGAAAACTCTAATGAAATAGTAGCTAAAAACAAACCTATGGCAACGTCTTGACGCGTACGAACTCGTGCTTTTGAAAGTATATGCTGAATAAATATGTTGCAAGGTGTTACAATTGGATGCCGAAAATCAGAGGTGGAATAGTAATTCGACACCAATTTAAAGAATACTATAGTTTCTAGAGGTGGAAACATTTTAGAGTTCTTACGAAATTCTATATGTTTTTCTTTGATTACGCCGAGTAATATTTCTGACATTTTTTCCGGATTTAAATGTACCAAATCATATAAATGTGGATTGAATCTGTCGAGCACTTTGAAATGTGCAGCAACATCTACTTGCGTTGCGTCGCTGAACAGTTCGTTGATGTATTGCATGAGGAAAGCAAAAAGCTTAACAACTTTTTCACGATTCACACCCTCCAATTTGGGATGATTGCATTTGATTAAACGCTCCACTATAAGCGCTTTATCCTCGGCTGTGTGCTTCTCTAATAGATCAGTGAAATCTTCATAAGAATCTGGCATTTCTATAGTAAACGGTAAATCTGTACGTTCTTTTGTTTTATCGGCTTTTATCGCTGCCTTTGAATTTTTCTTTAGTTGCTTTTGTTCAACTTTTTTAGATTTAGCTCTCTGTTCCTGTTCTGATTCTGGTTCAGAATCTGTCTGTTTTAAATCACTCATGTTATCGTCTTCGTCAGAATTTGAATTTTCACTTTCTTCTTCCTCTGCATCACTGATGTCTTTTTCTTCGCCACGGCCCTCTTCATCTTCACTGGACTCATTATCACTACTGTTTTCGTCGTTATTTTCATCATCCGACTGAATTTTCTCCTCACTATTTGCAGCAATCTTTGTGCCCAACTGGCCTAAAATTTTTTTTTATAAATTTAAATTTTGCATATTACAAAGAAAAATAATATCTTTAGTTACCATCCAAATTATACGCTAAAGTTCCTTCCTCCTCCTCTTCTTCACCATATGCAAAGTAACCATCATCGAGATCATCCGCGGAACGATGTTTTGGCTGCTCTTTTTCCACCACCTCTTCACCGTCAGCCTGCATACGTTTTAAACGTTGATTTTCTAAATTTTCTAAACGTTCCTTTTCCTTCTGCGCTAATTCTTCTTCAGATAGTAATTTGTCCGTAACAGCACCTCTTGGCTCGAATATCATTTCACGCATTGCTTTGTCATAATCATCTGGTGTTTGTTTTGCTTTCATTTCGTTTTTGGTCATTTTGCCCATGAGACCAACGAGGTCCTTATAATTCGTATCTAATTTCTCAGTTAACTCGTGGATTTCATCTTTTTCTTTTGCAATTTCAATTTTACGGCGCTTTTGCTCTACAATCATTTCTTCTATTGCAGTCTTACGATCTTTGCCTTGTTCATCATCGCCTCCAAAGTGTGCAGCTTCTGTGAAGTCAGCTGTAATAAAAAAAAAATTTGTATTTTTTTTATAGAAACGTTTAAACTTCAACGCGTATTCACTCTTACCATCTAAACCCTCTTCGTCCATGTCTTCTTCATCAGAGCGATCATCACGAAACTGTTCAATCTCTTCCAGAGTCTGTCCACGATGAGTAAGTACCTCATCATCATTAAGATTGAATCTGGAAGCTTTGCCTTGTTTCATCTGTGACATTTTCTCTGCCATAAAACGCGCATTCATGACTTCTTCGTTCAGCTGCGCTGGATCCAAATGCCTTCCGATACGCCTATCCCGGAATTGATTGCTTTTGTTTTTGTCACGAAACTCTACCGCTAATGTTTCCTTTCGCTTTTTCACTGCTTTATTACGCGATACACCAGGTAATCCTTTGTCGTGTTTGCAGGTTCTTCCCAATATATGAAACTTTTCCTTGTTTATGTGCACTTCGAAAGGATTCATTTTCTTAGAGCCCGCAGCAGCAGCAGCAGCAAATGGATTTGATTTTCCTGCGGTGTTTGCCTTCTTGGCATAAACCAAGTCGGCACTTGCCTTTTTAGACTTTTTTGCTTTAACCATTTTACTTTACAACTTATTTAGCTATTTATTAATTTTTTGGAAAGGAAAAAAAACTGCACGGCAATTCCAAAGACAACAAAAACTTCAACTGTCACTTTTTCGAAGTTCAGCACGTGGGGTATATTCTTCACATGGTTGCATGCTGTTAGTACGTAAAGAAGATCTGAAACAAATCGTAACGTACTAACGTAACTTTCTTAAATGTCATTGAAACGGATCGCATAGACGGCACGAAAAGTATAAAAAGTTTTGTTTATTAAATAAAATTTCACGAAAATTAAAAATTTTAACATATTACAAATTCGTTTGCTTATTCTGCGTTACGTTACGTATATTATGGCCTTGGTCTGGTTTGGTGGTTAATGCCACTATCGATATGAAGTGAATGAGAACTATAATAAAGGGTACAAGTACACATCTAGGTTGACAATGGCAAAAAACACCAAGACCATATTGTCACACCGCCATTGGGAACGAGTCCTAAAAAGTATGAATTATTAATTAATTATGATGCACTTGTCCAAACTACATGTAATTTTAAACCTCTACGCCTAAAAATAACGGTTTTATTAACGAAATCCAAAAGGCCGAAACTACAAGTACATGAATTTAATAAGCAAATAGACGTATTTTTTCACTTGAATGAAAAAGGAAACACAATATTTTAATTTTTTTATGAAACTAAGTGATACCAAAGATACTAAGCCTTCACAATTACATTTTTCTTAAATCTATAATATTTTTCACTTTTCACTGTTTTTGCTTCTTCTGTAAAAAAATAAAATGTGTAGTTACGGCTTTTTGGATTTTAGATGACGATATTAAACAAAATATTATATAGAAAATTTTTATGTTAATATGAAGTTTATTCAGTAAAAATTTTAAAATACTTTCTGTGGTCAAAAGAACTAAAAAAGTAAATAATTTTTGTGTGTGGTGTATAATTAATGTTGACGGAAAAATTGAAAATTGCATTTCTTATATAAAGATATCACAAGCCAAAGATATTAAATAAGATAATCATATAACATTTACATATGGCTCAATAATAAGGTTATTGAAATCACGTTCTTCTGTCAAATTCATTACGAAACAGCTGATTTATTTTGCTCTCATATGTTTTAGCTTGATATACATGACATAAGAATTAGACGAATAAATTGGGAAGAAGAAGAGCGCTATGCTGGGGGCATAACCTTATTATTGCGTATTTGCATGGACTTAGATAAATTTATATTTCTATAATCAGGTACACACATAAATTGCTTGAACTGATTTCTATGTGAGAGTTGTGGATGTTAAGTTTCTACAATCAGGTCTCTAATGTAGTTGGTACTAGTAGTAGTAGTAAGTAGAAAAGGGCAACACTGTCATTGTCATAGTACTTTCTGAAGCAGCACTGTCTTCGAAGTTGTCGTGGAAAAATTTTCATTTTGCAAAACGTACAATTCGTGTCGGTGAAAATAAAAATCTTAAAAAAAATAGGAAATACCACAGCAATTACAATAATTAAAAAAAATCCTGAAAGTGGGTTGGTAAAATTGAATATTTAATAAAATGAGTACAACGCCGCCGCGTACGGCGTTGGAAGAACGTCGACTAGAAATGCATCCGCCGCAAAGTCATTCAGAGGCTGCCAACAATGGCGAGCGTGAATACAGGGCGATGAAGGAAAAAAGTGAACGAACTCGTTCCCGTTCTAAAGATCATGGACGTGATCATAAAGAAAAAGATAAAGAGCGTGATAGGGAGAAAGATAAAAAGAAAAGGTAATAGTGTTGACAAAAATTAATGCAAGTTTCGATTGTTCATAAAAATTTCATCTATAAGCGATATATCAAAATAAAACACTATAGCTTGCTTTCATTCCATGTGATATATAATTGAAACCATTTTCTGTTTCTAGGGAGCGTTCCCGTGATCGTGACCGCCATCATGACAGCAGCAAAAGTAAGGATCGTGACCGCCGCCGAGATAGTCGGGACAGATCGAAAGACCATGATCGCGATCGAGATCGCCGCCGTAGAGATCGTGATAGAGGTGACAAAGACCGTGATCGAGATCGGCGTAAGGAAAGTCGTGACCGTGATAGAGACTCGCGCTCACACCGTAGTCGTTCTCACACTTACGAGGATTACGAGGGTCGTCGAAAACGTCGTTCGCGTAGTCGCTCTGGTCGCCGTGATCACGAACGGTCTCGAAGTCATAGTTACGAACGTCGTAGACGTGAAAGAGAACGTGATCGTAGTAGTAGAGATAGAGATCGAGGCGGACGTAGTAATACTTTGGATATGGAAAGAGATTCGCGAGACTCTAGATTAGATTCAATCAAGGAAGAATCTCTTAGCAGTCGGTTCGATCTCACTCAAACCATACAAGAACTAATGAACAGCACAACATCGACTAAGAATTTTGCAGCACTTTTTAACTGCACAAACAGTAATGATGGTTCGTGTAGTAATGAACCCTCGGAGAATTCACGTAAGAACAAAAATATAATGACTTTATATAAGTATTCGAAATTTATTGTTTTATTTTGACTTGCAGAAGACGGCTTGGAACGCAAACGTCGCAGAAAGTCACGCTGGGGCGGCACCGAAAATGATAAGACTTTCATACCAGGCATGCCAACTATTTTGCCCTCCACGCTGGACCCCACTCAACAGGAGGCATATTTAGGTAATTATAGATATTTATCTGTCTTAAACTTTAAGCATTTTGCACGATATATGCTCAGGTATTTGAAACCGGTAGTTTTAAGCTTAAAAATATTAAATTTTAAAGCAATAATTAGTGAACCCAGAACCTAGTCTAATAGAAATACATATTACGATAAATCGAAAATGTACGTGTGCGACATCAGTGTAGAACATCTTCAGTTGGAAACATCGCAAGCAGAGTTACAAGCCAATTCCAAATCAAAATCGAATGTGAAACAAAAATTCTTATTTGCATATTATTAACTTATCCGCTTTCTTTGAAGGATATCCAGAGATAATCGTGGACGATATGCTGTGCATCTTTTAATTGATTTATTTTTTATTAATCAAATTTAATTAGCTAATACGATTTCTAGTCAGATTTAGTGGCGGTGATTTGAGGTTTTAGCAGCAGCTTGTTTGCGCATAAATCAGATGCACGCATCAACTTGTTATCATAACAAAAACCGAAACAAACAAACAAACAAACAAAATACGAAGGCATTTTCATTTTCCAATTGTACATTTCTCAATTTATAATTTTTTCTTCCAAGCAATATTTGAGTTTTGAAGCGCATACTTACCTACTATTAATTTCGATTCTTCACTCATTTTACAATTTTTATTTCAAAGCTTAATGTAAGTATATAATTGATTAAAATGCTGAAGCCGAGATGACGTTCCATGCAACAGTTTTTCCTTCCCATGTGTTCCTTCTTCTCTGATAATTATTAAACTATTAATTTCAATATTTTTCAGCAACTTCTACACTGTAATCTGTTATGAAAAAGTGTTATTCAATAATTTAACTTATTAATTTAACTTTTACATAATAATTTTTTATTAGATTTAATGTAGTTTATCGTTTACTAATATCGAGGCTTGCCCTCGATTTTCTTTCTTTTTCTTTTAACCCGTTCTATTTGCAGTTCAATTACAAATCGAAGAGATAAGTCGCAAGTTACGTACTGGAGACTTGGGCATACCACAAAACCCAGAAGAAAGGTTTGAAACAATTTATAAACGAACACTCTATCACACTTGTTTTCTTGTAAATCTGCAGCCGATGTGAAATAGAATTGTGAACATTATCAATGTGCTTGGTTCAACAAACAACAATATGTTGGAGCTCCTTCACTTACTGTATTGTGGCAACAAAAATCACACGCATTTCAAGGGATTTGTAACAGGTTTAAGTGATGTGAAACATCACATGTCATGTTTTGTTGTTAAAAAAAAAAATTAATGAATTTTTATTAATTCAGATTTGAATGACACTAAAAAGAGAAATTGGGAACCAACGTTGTATATTTACATTTCAAAAATTAGTTTTAGTAATTCAGAAGCATAAGAAGTTCTATAAAATGTTTTTCCTTATTTATTTTTGATTGCGAGGAGTTATTTGATGCTTACCCCAATAACAATAGGAAACATTGGAGTTCTTTTTTTTTTAATTCTAAAGATTTAAGTTGCTGTATTAGATATACATATTTAACTTACAGATTTTACTGCAAGCATTTTTTGTGCTATTACACAGAGGTTAATAAGTTTTTTTTTAATAGACTTTCATTTTTATGTTACCTCAACAAAATGTAGGTTAGGTTTGAGAGATGACAAGGCCATTGTATAAATGGCCGTTGCATACCCTGAGTTCTTAATCTCTGACTTAGTCAACCCACTTTGTAATGAATTTTTAATTGTCTATTGAATAGTTTGATGCTTAGTCACCGAAAGAAAACAATTTTTTCAGATTTGTCCAATTAATTTGATCCACATAGTTGTGTGGGGCTTGCTAGCTACAGTCGAGAGGTGTGGTAGTTTCGTGTATTATAATCCTGGGCCGATTTCAATTTCGATCGAAGGTAAACCTGTTTCCATTTGTGCCTACACAATCGCACGAATTTAAAAAATATGCGCTGTTACTCTAGATAATTTTTTTTTTTTAGAGGGGTTTTTCTTAACTTTGTTTAGCTCATGACAGCTAATCGATGGAGCCGAAATATTTCCATGCCCCCCTGACTCTAAATATATAAATTTTATTTTGTCTTTTTTCTTTTTTACTGGTTAGTGCCTTTTTGGGGTTTCCTCTCCGTTGTGCCTTTAGCACAGATGGAAATATTTTGTTTTACACTGCTAAAGTCCAACTAAAGGCTCCACATTCCAAAATTCAAATGCAGTTTTGAGCAATACATAAACTAAGTTTCCGATGAGTCCACAGTTTTTATTTATGAAACGACCGACAAAGCTGAAAGTCATGTTAATAATGCCAATTTTGGGCCTTTGGTTGTAAACGGGTATATTTTGGCTGTATAAATTTTGGGAATGATAAACGCAACTTTATTTGACGAATTGTTTCGCATTATTTTTGCTTTTTGTAACTGACACCGTGCCATACTTGAAACAATTTGACTTTGCTTTGTTTTCCTCAAATAATTTTCTTTGGTTTCAAAATTTAAACTTTTTTTTTGTAAGCATTTTAATGCCATTTACTATATGAACTAACATTTTCTTTGAATAAGTACTAGAACTAGATAGATATATAAATTCGTTCTAAAACGCATTTCAATGAATTTTTTTCAATTTTTTGTGTGCTTTTTTCAGTTCTACGTTGTTTTTTTTTTTTCTGTGTGTTTTTGGCGCCTAAATTTGCCTTTTTTTTTGCAGTTTTTTTTTTTTTGCCTTTTTCTTAGTTTTTGGGTCCACAAAATCCGCTACCTGGTTATGATCATTTCTACAAAGTTGAAGTTACATACTGAGTCTCATTCTACATAGCATGTATGGAATTTGCACACAGTGCTTGAGCTACGTTTGTTGATACAGTAGGAAAGCAGGCAAATATCATCAGTATACGCTAAGTGATTGAGGTAGTAGTTGTTAAAAAATTCTACTGGACATGTCTGTAAATAGGTCACTGGAAACATAGCCTTATAACTCCACTTTAAACAGCAAAACTTGCTTTTATGTAATACAGTTGGCATTGTTGTGCATTTCATCGATTAACCCAATTATTTTTTTTTTTTTTTGGAAACCCCCCTTTTTCAGCGCGGACCATATGCATTCTCAACAAACAATCAAAATCAACAAACATGTGAAAATGAGACCTAAATTTGACGCAGCGCAATGGATGAAGAATTACTACAAAAGCTGTCGTGGTGTTCATCGATCGTCGACTCAAGATAATCTTCTATGCGGACGAGTATAATAAATGGTGCTATTATCCTTGTTAGTGCACGGAGCACACAACTGTCGAAGATTTTTTAGGGAAGCGCACTTGCACCGAAGTCGCATAAAAAATCAGTTGTTGAATTTCTCTATTGCGACATTTGGGCCAACTTTGGGCAACTCCTCGGGAATTTTATCAACACCAGCCACCACATTGCTTTGATTACTGCTATTGTGTCGGGTTGTATTCGAGAATTATGTGCTGTCAATGTTTCGGCTCCTCCGAAAGAAATATCACCTTTCAGGGTGGGCGTGATCACTGACAAATATTCCTACCGTCGGTGTAGTTGCTCCTCATAGGAGCTCAGAATGCTTTCTCTATTTATTTCACAACTATATTTATCAACTTTTTTGCTGATCTTCTATATGTTACCCAAGTCTCAATTTCTGGCTTTTTCTATTTGGCGATGGGCTCAACTGACTCGACTGCAGTTTCAGAAAATTACTTTTCGCTAATTTGCGACTATTCCTTCATAACTCAAAGTTTGGCATTTTTGAACGTAGCGTTCAAAAGTAACCGTTCACCTAACAAATTTTCACTAGTCTACTCTTAAAGGTTACAGCTGGAGTGCAGCGTTTGCGTTGCGTTTATACAAAATATATAAAATTTAAAACGTTTGTTTCGGTATCCGTCACAATTTCTCATCAGTGATCTTTATGATGGTTTTTATAAATATTTCAACAAACTATATAAGCTTCTTAATATCTGCAATTGTAACCTAGAATTACAAGGTTAATCATACTGCATACAGATGCTGTAAGAAACTCTCTATATATGTACTTAATATATGACTTTGTTTTCGCAAATGTGCGATTTGTTCTGTGGTCCAAAAAGTTTCAATTATACTTCAGAAAAACGATTTTACATATTTATTAAAAGTTTTATCTGTAGTACATTTTCTAAAAATATAAAATACATTTGATTATTTTGAATTATAATTTGAAATCAATTTGGAGTATCCCAAATCGAATTTTAGTTAATATTCTGAAGTAAAAATAGAATATTCTGAAATATTTCCACTCGGAATTTAGCCTGAGGTAGTCAAATTTTATGTTACAGGCAACTGGCCAAATTTGTCTTAGAATCTCTTTATAAACTGATTAGCTAATAGTAAACAGGACTCTGGCTTTCTAAAACTGATATCGTTTTTTCTTAATATTTTTTTTATTTTATGTTCACTCACGCACTTGAAATCGAATTCTGTTTTTATTGTAAGAAATTTATATTGAAATACATAATTATCTATGTTTAATCGGATGGTAAATACAAACCAATTTAACTTTAATCGCTTCGACTTTTTCTCATACACTAATTATAATTTTTACTTAATTAAATTATTGTAGGTACATAAAAATAAAAACAAAACTAAAACAGATCAGAACAATAACGAACCGAACGCTGATAAAAGTGTTGTGTCCAGGGTTGCCCACATGTAAGCATTCAATGTACAATGCAATATTCATAAAAAAATCTAATTTCAATAGAAATTTTTTACTAATTTTGGAAACATTATCTTTTTCCATGACGAAAAGCAGAGAAAATGAGCTCAAAGCTGAAAAGCTTTAATTGCAGTAATCCACATGAACTGTGAAGGCTGAGAAAAAATAATAAAAAAAAAACTTACATTATCACATTTATACAAATGGGGTAGCATACTGCACAGCAGCGGTACAATTCAGTTTCTTCCAATTAATCAATGCTATTAATCAAAATTCTTCTTTTTCACCCCTAGCAGATTAAAACTAATGAATTCATAATAATTTCTTAACAATAATTAATTTTTACAAAAAAAAAATAGCTAATTTTAAATAATTAAAATTTCAGGATACACATAGGATTTTTGTTCCTTAAATATGTATAAATATTTTATGATTTATGTTTAGAATAATTTGTTTGCAGTTTTAAAAGCAAGAGCTAGTAATGATACTCTCCTGTGTAGTATTGAATGCTTCTTGCTTTTACGCGTTTTGAGAATTGTTGAATTTCATTTGTGTTTTGTTTTTTTCTTCTTCATTTCATTCGCAGATCTCCCTCGCCGGAGCCAATATACAGTTCTGATGGCAAGCGCTTGAATACGCGTGAGTTCCGTTTCCGTAAACGTTTAGAGGAACAACGCCATCAGTTGATACAAAAGATGCAAAGTGTTAATCCAGAATTTAAGCCACCAGCGGATTATAAGTGAGAATAACTGGCGATTTCCTTGAGATTGTATTAAAATTCAAAATATCTGCTTTAATTTTTCAGACCACCAGTGACACGCGTCAGTGATAAGGTGTTAATACCGCAGGAGCAGCATCCCGATATCAATTTTGTGGGCCTGTTAATTGGCCCACGTGGTAATACATTGAAAGCAATGGAAAAGGAGACAGGCGCTAAAATAATTATACGTGGCAAAGGCTCAGTTAAAGAGGGTAAAGTTGGTCGCAAAGATGGTCAACCGCTGCCTGGCGAAGATGAACCTTTGCATGCTTTTATTACTGCTCCAAATCCGGAGGCTGTGAAGAAAGCCGTCGATAAGATTAAAGATGTTATACGTCAGGGCATCGAAGTGCCTGAAGGGCACAATGATTTGCGTCGCATGCAGTTACGCGAATTGGCACAGCTTAATGGTACATTGCGCGAGACCGATTGTCCACGTTGCACTAATTGCGGTTCCACAGAGCACAAATCATGGCTTTGTCCTGATAAACCAAATGTAACGAATAGTATTGTGTGCACATCGTGCGGTGGTGCTGGGCACATTTCGAAGGATTGCCGTAGCAAGCGTCCCGGTGCTGGCGAAGTACCTACTGAAGATTCACAAGCAAAGATCGATGAGGAGTATATGAGCTTAATGGCCGAGCTGGGTGAAGGGCCGCCACCATTGGCTGTGCAGCCGAAACCAAATATTGATCCCTTGGCACAAGTTCATCTCAATCGTGGCTACAGTCTTTTTGATAAGAAGCCAAGCCAGCCACAAGCTATACAGCAGGCACCGCCGCCACCAATAATAAATCATCCGCCGAATTCAATTGCCGCACCACCTCCTATGCATCCTTCGGCGCCACCGCCGCCAATTCCGCCGGGGTGGGGTACTCCTGGTGGGGGTGGAGGTGGCGGGGGCGGTGGTATGCCAATGCCACCGCTGATGCCGCCATGGATGAGCGCTGCACCACCACCACCTCCCGGTGGCGATAGCATTAATCCGCCGATTCCTGGTGCTCCGCTTCCTCCTCCGCCCCCGGGTACCACTGGCTTGCAACCGCCTGGCACAGGACCAATGCCACCATTGATGCCACCTCCACCTGGCACTCAGGCTCCATTGCCACCATGGTCTGCAGGTCCACCAAGTATGATGCCACCTAGTTTTGGCGGGTGGGGTCCAGGACACGGTGGATATATGCCACCACCACCGCCAGGCTCTGCTCCTCCCCCTCCGCCCTGTGCTCCTCCGCCGCCAGGGTTGCCGAGTTTGGCGCAGCCTCCACCACCACCGCCTCCAGCTTAGAAGGCGATCGCCCATGATTTGTATGCATGTGTGTGTGTAGTAGAAGCATTTAAAATTATTCTTGTCAATTGGATTTGTTATGCTGCTGCACATTTTGTCCTAACTACATATTCAATTTTAAATTAACCTTGAAATATCTAATTAAGCGCTATTAAAATTTGCTATTGAAATTATAATTAAATCATTTCAAAGTAAAATTTCGAATAAATATTATAGGTAGTTGATTGTCGTTGAAATTATGGTAGGTACAAAATGTACGTATGAATATTGACTTCAACATTGTTTCAATTTTATTCCTTTGTATTTATATCTTTATTTATAAATCTACTAAATTTGTATTGCGATCCACGTAATTTAATCTGCATTAAAAAATTTCAACAATTCTATGAATAAAAGTACGACATTAGTACAGAAATTTTAGTTTTTTGTGATGGAATGATTAGTGATCTTAAAGTTAAATATCAAGTTTTCTTTAAATAAAAAAAAGTTTAGGATCGTTCTTTAATGTTTAAAAGAACATTTGTGTTCTTAATTAAGTTAATTTAAATTCAACGTACAAATTTAAAAATGTTTCAATATCTCTAATAAATGTACAAACGTGACAGTAAATTACGCAGTAAAATAACCCAAACAATACACCACAGGGTGATAATTAGAAACTATTTCTGATGACCTTCAATATGCCACGTACAGAGAGTTCATGTGAACAAACCCTATTTTTTTTTCTTAAAATGAGTAAATAAAAATCTGAAAATTTGGTTTTTTAACTTACTACTACTACTGTTATCGAGGGCCAAGGCCGAGCTTTTCGCATCCATTCATGTTGTGTGAGTTATATTTATATACGAATGGAAGGGACCTACAGTTTTATGCCGAATCCGAACGGCGAAGTGAAAAGCTTCTCATAGGCATTTTTTTTACTCTTGGAGGTTTGCCATTGCCTGCCAAGAGGTGGTGCCGTGAACAAAAATTTTTATTTTATATTTTGGATTTTTGACCGTGCCGAGATGTGAACTCGGGCAACTCTGCGTAGCAGTCCAACACACTAACCACTAGGCTACGGTTTTTTAACTTATAAAAAAATATTTTTTAAAGATTGAATAACTATTTCCATATTGAACGAAACATTTTTCTATTTCATTTAAAATCATCAAAAACATTGATTGAAAATTGAAATCCTCCTATGATGAAAATTTTAATGATTACGTTCTGGTCATTGATTTAGCATTGTCAGTAGAAAAATACAATTCTCATGCTAAACCAATAACATTAGTATTTAAAAAAAAAACAGTTCTAATGACAAGCGTTAGAAAAACTATTAAAAAATAGCATTAAACCAATTCTAATGACAAGCCGACAGCATTTGAATCATAAAAACTAATTCTAATGATTAAAAAAGTCGCATTTTTTTGTTGGCACTGCAAATGAAATGTTCAAGAATACAGTATTTAGGCAAGTTCTACGTCCATTGTACTATATCATGTGCTCCCTTTTTCTATTCTTTAAATCTATCAGATTTATTGATAAGCCTGAACAGATCCTGCAGAGTCAAACAGCTCAGATATTCGTCTCTCAACACTCCAGTGCCTAATATTCTAATTCTGGCCCGACAGAAAGCGGGGCAGATACTTAGTGGTATTAATAGTTTTATGGCGCTAGCGAATCCATAAATTTCATAAGAGGGGTTTCAATTTTGTTTTTTTATTCATTACTAATGACCAAGATTTTAATTGGGAATGGAGGGAGGTTTAGTTCTAAAACAGACTCTTTCACTATTTTTTATATTTTAATTATCGTTTATTTAAAATTTAGACTTTCTGCGATATTTTTTTTAGTTTCTAGTTTCATTCATAATAAAAGAATAATGGAAATCGTAACGTAGGCAACTGTCACGTATCGTTTCTATTATATAGGCAGAGCATGTAAATAATTGCCATGATCGCCATAATTACCATAGAAGGTGAAATTTTGCTTATATGAAAGGGGTGTTTCTTTTCGTTGGCCTTTTAAGTAAGCCTTGAAATCTAGAATTTCTGTTGCCTCACCGTGTTGATTTTGTCGAAAGTGTAGCCTTTGACATTCGTGGTTTTAACATACACACAACAGTATTTTGTCTTTCTCAAGTATTGTTTGCAATAGACATTAAAAATTTTGATAAGCAAGCACCTGTTGCTATTTTGGATCAATTTGTGTTAATTAATAACTTAACGACTGTGACTGCAAATTATTAAATTGTTACAACCATTTCATATTATGATATAACTTTTTAAAAGTATTTATTTTTTAATTCATACGAATTTAATTCATTCAAAATAATAAAAATAATTAAATCTTTTTATACACGCTGCTTGCTACTTTTTAAGCATGTCTATTAAAGTAATCCTTGGATTCTTTTATATCGGGCTTAATGGTATCAGGATTCGATTCAGGATTCCAATTGGCTGGACATACTTCGCCGTGTTTGTCGACGAATTGAAATGCCTTGATGAGACGCAAAACTTCATCAACTGAACGGCCTACAGGCAAATCGTTGATCGAATATTGACGCAGTATACCGTCTGGATTGATGATGAAGGTGCCACGTAGTGAAATGCCCTCATTTTCCAGTAATACATCATAATCGGAAGAAATTTTTTTTGTCAAATCCGATAGTAGCGGATAGGCGAGACTACCCAAGCCGCCATCCTTGCGTGGTGAGTTGCACCATACCAAATGGCTGAAATGCGAGTCTACAGACACACCAACAATTTCAGTATTGAGAGCTTTGAACTCATTGATACGATCGCTAAATGCAATAATTTCAGTTGGACAAACAAATGTGCTGTATATGAGTGGAAGCGAGAAGGAGAAATAGGTGAGAAGCTATAGACAAAAATATATTTGTATGTATCTATGTTGTATCACTTACAAGTCCAAAGGATAGAAAAAGAGCACCAAATATTTGCCACTAAAATCGGATAACTTAATCTCTTGAAACTCATTTCCAACAACAGCGAGACCCTTGAAGTCGGGCGCATTTTTCTGAACTCGTACGGCCAGCAATGGAGCGGCTGGGAAACGGAATAGATAAGCATTGAATCAGAATAAAGCAAACATTTGTCGATAAATATACACAGCAAGAGATAAAAGGTTATTCACTCACTTTGATGCAGCAGGCGATAGGCGACGTTCTTCTGTTGGTTTTGCACTTGCTTGCACAGCAGGGGTACCTTTGAATGTCCAAGTACAGAAAAAACATAAAATACATTTCATTAATATTTACAAATGATACAAATTACGTAATCTTCTATTGAATGAATGGCATGCAAATTTTTCTGGTTTATATTTTCTCACTTACATTTCTGAAAAGCGCACGACTAATGAATGACATTTTCCAAATTTGTTATTTCTAGTTTATTTGCTAAATTGTAAAATTTAAGTTTGCTTTTCTTTGTATTTATTTAATTTATTTTGCGCACCGTCACCGGCGTTTTTAATTGCTATACAAACACAAGCGATATTGGGTCCAAAATATTGGGAGGAACTCATTTGACAGTAGCAGCTGATAGTAGGAAAATAACGTTGCCAGACTTTATTCATAAATCAGTTGCTGATTGGGAAAATACCAGTATATAAACATCGAAAGAAATATATTTCATTGTTTTGAATAATATTAACGCCGGATAATAATGAATAAACAGATTAGCGCAGTTCTCGTTATGCTAAAATTTGAGCGGTTTTAATTCGTTCGCTTTTGAATTCAAGGATCAAAATTGAACAAAAAATACGGTTTAACACAATTTTCAAGATGCCATTTTATTTTGAATCTAAAGTAAATAATAAATGGTTTACATATTTGTTCAGTTCCAAGTGCTTGCGGTTTCAACTGAAGTCATATGGATATGGTTTCCGTTGGTACGCCAATACTATTTGTAAAGGATTGCACAAGCGTAGAGACCATGTAAATCCCTTAGCTTAGACAGTAAAGTAGGGATTTTAACTAAAAACGTGAATCGTTATGGCTCATGCTAGGTAAAAACTTGAAAAATTTAGGCGTAAAATAGAATGAAACCTGTCACTTTTGAGAACCGGAGAACGAAATGATATGCAAAGCACTCACTAGCAAAAAAAAAATTCTGGGGAACTACTTGCTGGATAGTTAGATCCCAAGTGAGTTAAGCATAACTGAGTTATATAATCAAGCTAAAAATGTATGTATGTATATCTATATGCAGTAACAGATCCAAGAAGGGAGAGTGGCTTTGGGATTAATCTCATCCTCCATCCCCATTACTACTGGTACAACAGCCAATTGATTGCCTAGACCAAGCTTTTTGCATCCACTCATGTTGTGTGAGTTACATTTATGAACGAATGATAGGGACCTACAGTTTTATGCCGAATCTGAACGACAAAGTAAAAAGCTTTTCATAGTCAATTTTTTCTCTTGCCATTGTCAGCCAAGAGGTGGTGTCGTGTAGAAAAGATTTTAATATATCAGCCAAAGTTGGTGCTCATACGGGCGAAGGCATGAACGTCATGAGCAGGACGGCCGTGCTCTCTTGAGTGCAACCACTTTTGGACTTTTTCTAATAAAAAAGGAACAATCGTATTGAAATGTCACTTTTTCTTGTGCTTATGAAGACAGGTTCTTTTGATCGCAAAAAATGCAAAACAAATATTAATGGTCTGTGCCTTAAATGTGTACTTAAAATTAAAACAAAAAAATAAAAACAACAATCTCTAAAGAAAATAAAATAAGTTTATTAAAAAAAAAATAGCAAGAAAATGAAGATTGTGTGTGCCCTAGAGGTGTAGTTTATTTGCGTTCATGTTGCCTATTCAAATTCTAAAAAACTATCAGTGAAATTGGCAAAATCGGAACAATATGAACATGGAACATTCATCAATGCGCCGATTTTTATTTACCTCTTTTTCAGACAGGCAGTCATGCTTTCACCCGTCTGAACAGCCTCAAATGCAATAATCACTAGGCTACGGTGACCATCCCCCTTATCGAAAAACTTTCATATATTTTGATCGTAAGCCAGGTTAAAAAACAGTTGTAAAAGGACGCAAAAATTATGACTTTTTCCTCATAGGAACCTCTAGTAAATGTAAGGGAGTGTTCTCGGGTATAAGACGGGTTTTTTGAGCCATTTCACTATTTAAACCAAATCGGATTTACTGTCGGAATGGTAATGAAAATACGCGATTTTTATCTGAAAAAAGTATTGTGATTCCATTGGCACGCAAAATATTATGATCAATTTTTTGATGCTGTGATTTTTGTGCAAAAAACAATTTGTACCCGGGTATGAGACACCTACAAAAATCCACTTAAAATTGGAAAATATGAAGTAAAAACTTCCTTGTTATTTATAAACATTAATTTATTTATTTTGTAGGCTTTCAGTGGCTAAGATAAAAAAATGGTAGTTTTTATTCATCATCTCCCTCTTAGTCATCGTCTTCTCCATCCAAATCGCTATAGCAATGTTAGCCGCTTGCATGTGATTCATTTCATGGACGATTTTAGTTTTTGGGGTTCGAACGAATCCCAGCGGACCCACTTACCCGCCCACCCGACCGAGGGGCACATCCGCAAAGCGAACGGATCGGTGACCGAAACAGAAACAGCCCGGACTGCCTGTGTAACGCAACTCGTGAATGGGTGAAGTAATATATCCCAATGGTTTTCAAACAGCTACAGATTAGAATCATCAGCTGTTTAATCATTTAAGGAATTTAAAATTGCTTGTTTTATAGAAAATAAGGAATCAGTTATATCAAATAAGCCATGTTGGTTGTTGAAATCATTGCACATGCAACGTAATGGATCATTTTGGGCATAGTTAGATCGGCAAGTACTCAATTTAATCAAGATAGGATACCTAGAACAACGATTTGGGATATTTAAGTCAATTTTATTTAGTAGAAATTCAGAATGAATGTCACCGTTCAGTAATTTAGTCATAAACATAACATTCAGCATAGTTCTTCTGCTGTCTAATGTCGGTAGGTCAATAAGTTTGAGACGATGAATGTAAGAAGGTAAATTATGTAATGGGTTCCAACGTAAATTTCTTAACGCAAACAAGAGAAACTGTTTTTGAACTGACTCAAGTTTGTCTTTATAGCAATTATATTGAGGACTCCAAACTGTTGAACCATACTCCAAAATACCAGTGCCGTAAAAAGTGTTTTTGTTATATCCGGATAACACAAAAAAATTGTTTCTAACCATATATAATCCAAAAATTGGATGGCAAAAAATACTAAATGTTAATGCATTACACTCACCTTTTTTAATTAATTCACTCGAAAATATATCACTTTGAAAAAAATCAAAAAAGTTTTCGTGATCGATTTTCACATACGTTTTCGGTATATGTCTCGAAAAATTTCGGCACAGGTGAAAGCAGACACGCTTTATTATATTCCATAAAAAACTCGATATTGAAAAATTTGATGTTAGGTCTTTAGCAAATTAAGGTAGTGATATGTATGTTTACAATATTTTTAATTATAAACTTTATCTTCTAACTTATTCCAAGTATTTTCTTAAAGAATCTGAAAATGGATATAATATGAATTTAAAATTGGTACTCGTGATTTCACAAAACCGTTTATATTTTTCATCTTAGAAAAATATCCTTATGCCCGATTTTGGAAATATTTGGTTCTGTGGGCTTTTGAGGGTTAGGAATCCGAAAATAAAAATTTTATAGTATGCCGATGCTGGTTATAGAGGTTTAGAATTTTGTTGATTCCTGAGTAACTAATGCATCTAATATTTATCGTGAAGGGAGGGTTTTATCGCCGAAATCCTTGGATCCCCAAAAATTGCAAAAAAAAATATGTTTTCTCACATTAAGTAATTACAAAAGAAATTAATTATAGTAATTTCCTGGTAAATCAAATTATGTGAATTCATTCGTTTTTATTTATAAATTATACTTCTACTACTATTATAGCATAAAAGCCCATGGGGGCCCTAGGACCAGCTTTAACATCCATTCGCTTTGTCGAGTTATACTTCTAACAGCGAGGTGAAGAGCTTCTCCCAGGTAATTTTTACTCTTGGAGGTTTTGCCATTGCCAACCAAGAGGTGATGTCGTTTAGAAAAATTTGTATTTTCCATTATTGGTTTCTGACCGTGGCGATCATTGAAACCATGGACCTGCTTAGCAGTACATCGTATAATCACTACAGCACAGCGACCACAATAAGATAAAAAAAAAGTGTGAAAATGTTTCATCAAAGTTAATAAAATCAAATCAACGCAAACAGACAATAAAATACATCCATTAAACTTTAAGCATTTGATCTTTCCTTCATTAACAAAGCGAGACTCATACAAACACAAAAAGCCACTCATTATCTTTTACCCACATTCCCCCAGCTCATCTTCCGAAAATTGCCATTTACCAATCCATGTGATGTTGGTTAATAATGAGAAAATTCGCTTTTCTGTGAATAAACGTTTTTGTTTTCTTTTTGTCTTTTGGCGTGAATGCGTATAGCCACACACACACACACATGCACGCATACATTGTCAGACACAAAATCATACGCACATAATTTACGAAGCCCACAAGAGAAACAACATGCTCATTAAAAGCAAATTTCCATCTACTACTACATACTAGTACATAGTACTAAAACAAAAAAAGAAACTCCATATTACGTTTGCATGTAACAGCAACAGCAGCAGTAGCTGTGCAACAATGAACACCACCGCAGCCATCCGGTGGGTTGGCGTAATTACAAAATTACTTAACTTGCTGCTTTCCCAACAGACACTTTGGCGTAATTTGCCAAAATTACAATACATTCATGTATATACATGTACATACACATACATAGAAATTCTACATACATTCAAATAAAAAGCGTCGAAAATGAAACTGTAAAGAGCGCCAAATTACCGACAAAAATGGCGGCCAAACCCAAACGTTTTTTTGTTGCTGATTTTGTATGTCTGTATGTGTGTGTGAAACAGTGCTGCCATCATTTGGTGTATGTAAATGAAGTAGAGGGGATAATTGCAAACATGGGAATTGCCTAATTGCCTCAAGTAAGTGCTTCGGCGCAGTCAGTATACTACAGCTACATATTTTAGATATGTACATACATACATCCATATATTGTAAGTATGTATGTATTCAAATATATAAGGTTAGAGTTGTACTTTTTTTCATTGGGTTTATAATTTTTCTATAAGTTTAAAAGAGTGGTAAAAAGATTTCATCATTTTATTGTTGTTATTTTGCATTAGAATGAATAGATGAATTAGAATAAATAATTTTTGGAAGAGATAAATTATGACAAGGGTGCAATATAAATAGTGAATACATAAGTACTGTTTGTTTTTCTTTTTGGAATTTTAGAAAGATAGTTACCTTTAAGTCTGTGCGATAAAATTGTTGGCCGCGAATTGCGAAGAAATCGCCACAAACTCATATGGAACATCTTGTACGGGCATAAAAATAGAAAATATAGCTGAAATAAATAGTTCTCGAACATAAACCTCAATTAAAGTGTATATTTTTACAAAAATAACAAAAAACCTACGAAAATTCGAATTTGCAGGTTATTTTTTGACCAATCTACACAACCGAAGAAGAGTACAAAGGAATTTCAAACCACTTCATTTGAAAAAAAAAAAATGCAAAAATCGTTTGAAACTTAAAAACTTTAAATGCTCATTAAAACAATTTGGCAACTCAACAAACCAAGCTTTTTTTCAATTTCGCCAAACCAAACTTTTTGCGACTACTTATATATGTCTACTGATATTTGGTGCGTGAATCATTCACACAATACCAATCGCCAATCATTCATCCAATACCAATACCTGAAAGTTCGTCTCAGAGTTAATAACAGCTGTTAGTTAATAACAAACTAGTTCAAGGCCGTATTTAGGGGGGAGGTTTTGAGGGTTCTGACCTCCCCCCTCCCCGAAATGTGGAAACTTTCTTCTATTTTTTGATATTAATTGCCAGTGGATGAAAAAAAGTCAAAATAAAATCTATTGAACAGTTTTTAAATATTTTTTACTTCCATCGGTTTCTTTCCAAAAAGTCAAATATAAAAAAATAAACTTGAAATCTTAGTTACACTATGCGACCAGATCCGATTTGTTTTCTTTGACCTGAGGTTTGACTTTGGATACAAAAAGAGAAGGTGATGCTGAGCAATTCCGCATTTATAGTTTTTCTAGGTCAATAACTGTTTTTGATTTACAGTTTCGGGTTCAGGGATCATTTGGAAGGGCATGACTCAGCTTATAATTCCTGGATTTCGAAGTTTGTAGCACGCCAGTGTTCAGCTCTCCAATTTTTAAAAATGGCCAAAAATTCTATTTTAGGGTTTTCCATCCCATTTTTTCTAAAACGTGGCGTGATGGGAAATTTTTGACCTCAGATCCGTGTTCAGTATAAAAAATTCATTCAACACTAGGAACCATTTTATTCGCAAAGCCCATGTAGGACAGTAATAGTGGATCAGCTCCAAAGTTTTAGGAAACAATCTTAAAATGTAATTAATTCTTTAACCCATTATTGCTCAGAACACCCCGACTCGGAAGACCTCTTTCAATGCAGTAACTGCACGAATTTTGGGAACATAAGCCAACCTCATCCGGATTCCTAATCATGGCCCGAATTCCCACTGATAATCATTTGAAAAAAATGAGCCTCTATTTTTAGTATTTTTGGTAATTTTTTTGAGGTCGGGCTCATCATCAGTAATGGCAAGTCAATGCCAATTTTCTTCGAATGAAAACCCCCCCGAAAAAAAATCCTGGCTACGGCCCTGGACTAGTTCATTGTGCTAGTTTTTCTTGTTAAATAGTAAGATCCCGCGAATGAGCATGACTTTTATCAGCTTCTCATCTGAACAATTTTTTTCAAATCGCTCAACATCTTCTGTCCTTTAATTGAGCCTCAAGCTTCGACAATGCAGAAAAAGGAAGAAGTATAGAATACGTCGAAACTAGGCTTGTGCTACTGAGTTTTATTTCAACGCACAAAAATAAATCTAGTATGGATAAGCCAATTTTACTGCAAAACGAACTGGAAAAACGTGGTATCTTTTCTGATTAATAATTTACTTAGTATGTACAGTATGCAAAGCCACTTCAATACACATTATTTTAAAAGCTTACCTTTTGTAGTTACTGAAACGTTGATCCGTTGTAACTTCTTTGTATATAAGTTAAACAACTTAACTTTCTCGACAAAGTTTAATGATTTTTCGAGAGCTTTAATTCGATAAAAAAAAAAATTAAAAATTTAGGTGGAATTAATTAAAAAAAATATAGATAACTAGTCTAAGGTGACCTTGAAAGTCAATGAAATTCCAATAGAATAGAATCCAAAGAAAAAATAAAAATTTGTTTATATGACTCCACCTTTTGGCTGGTAATATTAAACCTCCAAGAGTAAATATTGCCTATTCACTTCGCTGTTCAGATTTGGCATAAAATTGTAGGTCCCCTCTATTCGTGTATAAATAGAACTGAGACCACGTGATTGGAAGCGAAAAGCTCGGTGTAGGTCTTCCATAGGCTGCTGTGTCATAAAAGAAGAAGAGGAAGGAATATTGTATATATTTTTGTAGTATATTGAGTACAATTTTTTTATCAGAATTGAAGAAATTACGAAAGAAGGACAGATAATTATTACGCCTTCAGAGTAACTCTATTATATAAATGTATACACAATTACAGAATTGTGCATAAATGGAAATAAGTAATATTGGGCATTTGTATCGAATGTCAGATGTTTTGCCAACATTATCCTTAAAATAGTCTTAAATATGTAAAATCTAAGCACTTGAAAACAATGAGAGATGCCAAACAAAAGCGCGCCTATCATTCAGAATCATTGGCAGTAACAGAAACAGTAAACAGTAACACGTATACAAAAGTATCAAGATCACTTTGTTGCGCGCATTGTTCTCCATCCAATGCGTACAGTAGAGTCTGAATTTTTGCTTTGAGTAGGTGAAACAAAAGCTGCACATTTCCAGTAATAATGAAGTAGAGATTCTCGCCTTCTGTCCTACATATTCCCATACATGCAGCGGCATCGTGTGTGCTCTGAACTCACTCACACATTCACTTACCTTCATATGAGTTTTGCAATGAGCCGATTTAGGGAATTAGTAGATTAGCTCTTGTGTGTGAGTGTATGAAACGTCTATGTTTGCACCCAAGTATATGTGTGCGTGTGTAAATCCTTCGAGAATACTTTTGTTCTGGTTGCAGTTTTATATATCATTATCTTTGTACTGAGTGTGTGTTAGCGGTAAATATTTTGCTTTGCAATTTCTGCTCTTGTGATTTTGATATATGAACATATGCATGTGTATGTGCGTGTATCATTTCCAGCTCGGGCGTGTGTCCTAGAAGTGTATGGGCAGGGCATATTGAGAATAGACAGTTTTGTATTTTCTTTATATTGTTTTATATTTGTTGTTTTGCCGACCATTGTAGATTTGTTTGCATGTTTTCACCACAATTTTATAAGAGCACTTTTCGGCTTTGTTCAAATGAAACAATTGTGTTCACATGGCATCTTCATTATATTCACTTTATTCGTTTTTTATTTCTCATGCTTATGTAAGTATGTATGCTTCAAGATCAGTTGGATTAAGATCCGCTCTCAATATGAATAAAGATCTCCGTATTTGTCGGCGTATACTTTGAAGACGAAAATATTTAAATTTATCAAATCTATATATTGCTCATTTTATTCTGGTTAATATTTTTATGCAAAATTGGCATTCGAAATGAGGCAGAAGCTTCTTAACCTAAGAATGTTTGGTAATGGGAAACACCTTTAACATTCTATTTAACAATTTTTAACAATTATTCTCCCAGGTTTTAATGTACCGAAAAACTTTTTTCATATTAGCCCTATTCACTCTTTAGAGTAAAGAGCTGAGTAACGGAGTAAAAAAGTAATGTTTTACCAAAGAATATATAATACATAGAAGACGCATCACCTACAAATTTATTTGCACAAAAATTTTGTTCTATGGAGCCATAACTGCCTCCAATTTGCTCTCAAAATTGAGTTGTCCTCATAAAAGCAATGAGTGGTTGAAATTATTTGTTTCTCTTTGCTGTTGTCTTTGTTTAATGAGAGAGAGAATTTTGTGTTTTCTTTTTTTTATGCTTGCATTTCCATTATTTAGCAGTATTTATGTATGGCACAGATTATAAAATTCAAATCACTAGTTGTGACGCGAAAAATAGGCATTTTTCAAGAATTTTTACTAGATAAACTACTAAAGTTTTTTATAAAATCTATTTATTATCTCAGTACATGTATTGAACTTAACTTCAACCAATTTCAACTGAAAAATATTTGAATTTGGCCTTTCTGGAAAGCATGTTTTGCGGTGACCAATATTTTGCAAATCTAGATTATTTGAAATCTAGGATTTGAAAAAATATAACAAAATGGCCAACTGTCAAAGTTAACAATTCGAATTTTACTACAAAACGCTGGTTTTTCAGCTGTAAAAAAATGGCTTTGCATAAAAAAATCCTTCGATTAATCTCCAAATTATTATGTATTGAAAAAGCATATTAAATTTGAAAATAATTGGTTTAGTCGTTGTTGAATAATCGTGGCCACCGACTTCAATGACGACATTTTGAGAAGAACACGTTTAAAGTTTCAACTTACTTTAATGTCAAGAAGAATTTTTTTTTTTTTTTGGAAATAACAAAAAACTTACCTTAATAGCCAAATTTTTGAAAAATAATACTTTAAGAAAATGCCGATTTTGTGTAAGTTACAGCTGGGGGTGCCCCCTTAAAAACTTTATGAAATAATTGTTTTTTTTAAGTAAAAATTTTGAGCACCGATTGATTTCAACTTTTTATGCTTTTTCGAATACAAAAAAAAAAATAAAATATTACAAAAAAAAATTTTGCGACGACCATAATTTTGGGTCACAAATTGAAAAAAAAAAAATTAGGTAGGAAACAATATAGATAAACGGAACAGCGCAAAAAAAGCAATTACATGTACCTACATATTCTCCGCAAAAAACCCATTCATATGAAACTATACGCAGTCTCACTTGGCTGCACTCTGTAACGATGTGAGAGAGCCTATGAAAATAAATAAGTGGTTTCGCTCTTCCTCCTTACTGCGACCGCCCGAACCCGAAACTAAAGCAACACATTTTGGAAAAATTTTGAGTGATGAGCCTTCTATGTATTGTATATTCTTTGGTTTTACCCTAGACCGTGAACTCATCTAAAACATAGACAGAGTACTCTCTGCGATCAATGTTCCCAATTGAATTTACTATCAACAAAACTTTTGTTTTTTATTTTTTGTTGTCATACAAATCAAGAAGTAGGCAACACTAATTTTCTCTCTTACTCAGAGTAATAGAGTAACAAATATTTCACTCAAGGGTCAAATTAGAGTAAAAGTGTAAAGTGAGGGTAAAGGAAAATGTCATATATTTTGTTGTTGTAGAGTAATTTTTTGTTACACTTTTAACCTGTTACTCCGTTAACCAGCACTTTACTCTAAAGCGTGAACAGGGCTATTGATTTCGGATAAAGAAACGTTAGTATTGTTTTATTAGAATTTTAATTCGTATGACCACAATTATATAATCAATGCCGTATCACAATGGTTTAACTAATGACATTTCTATATTAATTATTATTTATTTAAAATAGAAAGTATTATCGGATTTGTGTAAAACATGACTTAAGTATTTGAAAGGTAAAAACTGCAATTTTCTTTTTGAAATTATTAGATCACCAAAAAATAGAGCATTTCCACCATCAGATGGTAAGATTTACAAAAAGATTCGAGCAAAGCGGTACGGTTTCCTTTTCTCTCTTTGACTTTTTGTGCCCTCAATTGGATGACATGGACCTGGACAACATGTGGTTCCAACATGACGTCACGGGTGGCGTTACATTGGGTTTGTTGCAAGAAAGTTTCCAGAACGCGTTATTTCCAGAAGATGCGATGTGAAATGATTGTCAAGATCGTGAGATTTAACGCCCTTAGACTTTTTTCTCTGGGGCTATTTTAAGTCGCTGGTATATGCCAATAAACCAACAAACATTAACCAACTGGAGTACAACATCATTCAAACCTTTAGTGAGATCCAACCTGACTTATGCCTAGTGATGATTCAATACAAGTAAATACAAGTAAAAACTCGATACTTTTCATTCGATTCAAGTACTTTTTTTACTCGATGCTATAACATAAATATTTTACTTGGTATCGGGGAAAAGGGTCAGTATCGGATACTCGATACTTTTGGAAAATTTTTATTTAAAAAACTGAAATATAGCTATACAATATTTAAAATTGTTGATCATTTTACAATATTTTACGGCAATCAATAATATATTCCAAAATGCTACTGCAGAATTATTCAAAATATTTCAGTCCATATTGCAATATTTCAATGTATGACAATATTGCAGTACAGTATTGAAGTTCTAGAAAATATTTCTGGCCATGAATGTAGAACATAATGTTTATTGGAACTTTTTCATTAAAATAAAATATTTTTAACAATCTTTAATCTGTTGATTAGTTTTCCTTCTATTATAAATTTTCTAGCGATTTGCTAAATTAAATTAACGTCATTTCTATACGATTCACATGTTTCCAGTGGAAATATCTCAAAACCATGATTTATTGGTGAAAAACTCGTGTTGAGTAGTGTAAACTGTAGGCTCAACCATGTTGTATAACAATGAACCGTTCTGGCCTTAATGTTTTCCTTGACAACCACTTAAAAAAAAGAGTAATTTGTCTCTTTAAACGAGTATTCGATACAAGTACATATTCGATACTTTTTTCCGATATTTTCGGTAGCATCGATACTTTTATCCGATACAAGTAATGAGTAAAAGTATCGATACTATGTGGGTATCGAATCAACACTACTTAAGCCACAAAGTCATACCAAATTGAATCTCTCGAATGGAGTCCTGTAAACGAAGCCACGGAAGCCTTTTGAATGATATCATATTCTAAGCATATCGTTAACCACTGCCAGTGCCATTGACGTTCTTTGTCGACTGGAGAAGTGCTTGTTTTAGCAAGTTGGATTATTTATTCATTCATTCGAAGCGGGCGGTCAAAAGAATTGATCGAAGGCAAGAACATTTTTTTCTATCTCAGCCTAACTTTGTTTCGAGAATAGTTACAGCTCCCTTTGAAGCAAATTTAGATAAATAAACAAACAAAAAAAAAAAAAAAAAACTATTTCATTGTTAATCTGTAAGACAACATACCTTCATTTGAGTCCTAATATTTGGGTTGTATTGTTTAGCAATAAGCTGAGCTAAATATGTACAAACAATTTAAAATTAATTAGAAACAACAAAATATACTTAAACTTTAACTTAAAAATGTAAAATTAAAATAAAAGTAAAATATTTTCTACTAATTGTATACGATTGATCTCTGAGACTAAGAGGAATTAGAAGTAAAAAGTTGCTATTCAAAAATAAAATTTCTGGGAAGTGTTTACTTTGAAAATCGGCTAAAATTCTTTAATATACAGAATTCACACGCAAAAGAATTTGCTCAAAAAAATGCATGCACAGCAGACACTCAGGTGCCGTTTGTGAATGTAATCGTGTGATCGCATCCGATCTTTCGAGTATGTACTTCAGATGTACACATGTGCATACAATCACAAAACATTGACAATCGATACAACAGAAAAGGGATCACATATTTCGTCATCTCAACTACAATTGCAGCTTGTAAGACAAATCTTCATAAGCAGATAAAGGATCACAAATGTTCCTCTCAATGCATACACGCTTGAGCACTTCTTCAGTTTATTGGTACTTACTTTGAGTTTGACAATTGTCACCAGGAGGATTACACTTAAGGTGCGATCATTGTGTGCTTTAGACTTGTTCTAATTTGGTTTTTGTTCTTTTATTTTGTATTTTGTTGTTTTGTTTTCCATTAAAATTTTCTGTCCCTTATTTTTTTTTACTTTGATGTGCTGTTTGGAAGTAGACTTATTAGGGAATATCATCTGATGAACATCTTTATGATTAACGTTAATAGATCTAATGTGATTCATATCATTTTTCAGAATCTTACTTCCAATGTATAAAAGATGTTCGTTGCTTGTTAGTAGTAAGTTTTGAAATTTGAGAATTTGTTGCAAGTTAATTAAGAAAGTGACAAAAATAAATGTGCAAATGATTGATTGATCTTTAAATGTTATAACGCCGATATCAAAGTATCAAATTCATTTCTAAAATTTTTGCGTGAGAAAATTTAAACTTTCAGCAAACTGCAGAAAAATGTCGGCATATGTTAGGTTAGGTTGGAGTGGCAGCCTTCTGCTTGAAAGCACACTTAAGCACATTTAGGCTCATTGTGATACCACAGTTCGGCGCGACTCCCCCATTTACGGATTGGAGAACCATGAGGATTCCATAATGAATCTGGCTATGTCCTTAATATTTACGGATGATAGCTCCGACAGACTAGTGAAGAAAGGAGAGCCCAGAAGTTTTAGTCTCCTCCTGGCCAGAGATGGGCATTCGCACATGAAATGGAGGACTGTTTCTTCCTCCTCCTCAGAGTCGCAGCCCCGACAGAAGTCATTGAATGGCAGTCCTAGCTTTGCAGCATGTCTCCCCATTATGCAGTGTCCCGTGAGCACCGAAGTCGTAATGCTGATGGAGTTTCTGCTAAGGTTGACTAGCTGTCTAGTTCGTCTATTGTCCATAGTGGTCCATGTTAGCCTGGTAATACCACAGGTATGCTCCGCTACCCAGGATCATTTTGCTTCCTCAAGGTAGTTTTGCTTAATGGCCAATTTAATAGACGTAAGAGGGACACCAATTGTGCAAGGAAGGTGATATATCTGTAAGCTGCGAGCCCTGTTTTGCTAACTCGTCGGCATTGCAGTTACCTGAAATATCCATATGTCCAGGCACCCAATATAGGTGGACCTGAGAGTGACTCGACAAAATGTTGAGTGAAGATCGGCAGTCGAGAACAAGCTTTGATGTAGTGAAAACACCGGCAAGGGACTTGATTGCTGCTTGGCTGTCCGTGTAGATGCAAATATTCTTATCGAATGAATCGTTGCGAATAAGCAACTTGGACGCTTGATAGATAGCCATTATTTCCGCCTGAAAGACGCTGCAATGGTCAGGAAGTCGGAAAGAGAGTCTGAGATCTAACTTACTAGAGAAGATGCCACAGCCGACTCTTTCCTCCGATTTGAATCCATCTGTATAGATTTCAAATGAATTGTCAGTGACCACCTCGTCATTAACCCATTCCTCTCTACTGGGGATATGGGTGAAGAACGTGTGGTTTAAATTAGGGGTAGAGCAAATGTAGTCTACGTTAGTTGGTACGGACGTATCGTGGATTAAAATCTTGGCATGGCCCAGGTTTGACCGGGTCCAGCGAGTTAGGGCACTGAGTCTGGCCGCAGAGCACTTAGCTTGTTGCTTAACCAGAAGTGAAGTAGGCAACCAATGAAGGATTGCGAAGATAGCTTTTGTGGAGGTAGTACGGAGAGCCCCAGTAATCAATATGGCTGCCGTTCTTCTAACCTTATCCAGTGGTTTAAGGTTGACCGCCTTTGCAGTAGCTGGCCACCAGAAGACGGATCCATAAAGAAGATTAGGCTCGACCACAGCTCACTGTCGGTATAACTACATATTGATTGAAATCAATTACGGAAGTTTCCAAATTGGGCATCTTAATTACAATTCATTCACAATCATCCCTATAAATACTACTCCTAACTCCTTGATGAGCATAGAACCTCTTTAAAACTTAAGTTTTCGTCTTCAAGTTTTCGCGTTTTCTCGCTTCCTGCAACCTTAACCCTCTAATCCGCAAGGCCGCCCTGAGGCAGCCTTCACTCTATTTTAATTAATGGACAAGTGCCAATATATTTATTTTTTAAATAATTGGCAGACCTGAAGAAAGAATAAACACACAATTTGTGATCAGTTTGCACTTTCTGCGATCACACGATTGTTGTTTATAGTTATATTTATGTGCAAAAGTGTTGTTTTGTGACGAAAGATTATCGCGCATATAAGTTTTTTATAAGAATCTTAAAAAAAATATTTCTAAGTCTCCTCATATACTGTCGTATAATCATAAATTCGTATAATTTTGTATAAAAAATAAGAATTTATGACAAATGAGAGGATACAATACCAAATTAGACACCTTGTGAATTGCCCACATACTTATATCTTTATTTTTTGGCTTAAACTGGCATAAGGGCAGCCTTTTGTTTTTCTCACCTAACTGCTAAACTCAAAAACTAATCAAAAAATGGACTTCATATTCATTTTTCTTTCATCAATGTTAACTGGAAACAAAAATTCAGGTGTTTGTTTTATTATTATTTCAACCTTGCGGGTTAGAGGGTTAAGAGTTCCAATCGATCATGTCAACATAGCTCGGTATGTGGGTATGGTATGAGAGTATGTTTGACCAATTTTCGCAGTTTGATCTTAAGTTGGGATAGGAATCTGTTTTCACAAGTGTAAATAACACTATCCAACAAAAACCAATTTTTTTCAAAAATAACAAGGTTCTGAAAGTTGATTCTCATAGAACTTCAGGAAAAAATGTATACGGATCTCGGCGTATGTAGGCCTGCAATGATATCAGATATTAGTTGAAACTGTGCTAATCAGTCTTTGTTTTGTGTTAAAAAGGAATAACAGCTCAAGTTTATGTCAGCCGAGCTTGATAGCCTTGAATAGAAATATTTATTTATTTATTTATTTCATTCAGTCTACAGTTAAAAAATTACTTACAGACTAGTGATACGAAAGAAGGTAAAAGATTAATTAAAAATTTTTAATAAATCTAGCTTAAATCTATACTCGTTAACATTGAAATCAATCACATGGGAAAAATTGTTACATGATCTAATGCATCTTGATATTGGTTCGTAGAATGCATAATTAGTGCGGTGTGAGGAATCGACAAACAAATGATTTTGACGTAATTCGCGAAGCGGTACATGAAAGAAAAAAATAAATTACTTAATTCCTCGGAATTGATTTTGCCATTGACTAGTTTGAATGCGAACAGTAAAGACAAATAGATCCTTCTATCTTTTAAAGACTGCAGACCGAGAAGTTTGCGTCTACCAAGATAGGAAGGAATACCATCAGGCCAATGCATCTTGTATAAAGCGTACTTAGTGAATACTTTTTGAACTTTTTCGATTTTGTTGCTATGAGTATCGTAATACGGGTCCCAAACCATTGAACAGTAGTCTAAGTGACTTCTCACTAGGGAGATATACAAAGCTTTTAATGTTGTGGGATCTTTAAAGTCTGTAGTATGTCTTTTGATGAAGCCAATCATAGAAAATGCTTTTGAGACAATATAGTCGATATGAGAATTAAAGGTCAGTTTAGAGTCAAATATGACACCTAAGTCTTTCGTATCAGTCTTACGATCTATATTAATACCGTTTATTTGATAATCAAAGAGCAATAGCTTAGGTTTTTTTGAATACGAAATAACACAGCATTTGTTAATATTTAAATATAAGTGATTATCGGAACACCATCTTTGGAAAGAGTTAATATCCTGTTGAACATTCAAACAATCTGACAACTGAGAGATTTTTAAATATAACTTCACATCATCTGCAAACATTAAACAATTAACAAATCTGAAATGTTGTGGTAAGTCATTGATGAATAGTAAAAAAAATAAAGGGCCACTATGTAAATATTGTAGAAACTATGAAACTGTTCCAAAAGGTTCTACGTTCAAATCAAAGTTAATGCTTAAAATAAAATATAATTCAAAAAATTATTTAAAAATTCGCACCAGCTTAATATTTATAAGGGGCCGTTCACATATTACGTAACGCAATTTTTGACCAATTTTGACCCCTACCCCCCTGGTCGTAACACATCGTAACAAAATCGACCCCCCTCTCCCCTCCCCCCTAGTAACGTAACAAATTTTTATTTATGAAATTTGCTTTTTTTTCAATTTGACTTATTTATATCGACATCTATTGAATCAATTCCTATCACAATACCTTCCATTTAGTTTCAAGAACAACCGGACATTTCTAGCCCGAGATATAATTTTTAAATAATAAAAAAGTTGAAAAAATTACAAAATGATCCATAAAAAAATGTTAGCAATGATTTTCAAATTCAGCGGGAGAAAATTAATTTTCTAAACTAGTGAATTTCTGAAGTCATATGTATTTGATAGCATAAAATCGACGTTACGTAACGGAGTTGATGACGCCCGCTCCCCCATGCAACACTTTGTAACACGCGCGTTACGTAATATGTAAACGGCCCGTAATCTAAAATATATGATAAAATATTTTCTGTTTTCTCCTTTTTCCACAACGTTATCATAATTGAAATTTAGATATATGGAAAGTACTACCTTTGGCAGTGTTGTGTGGTAACATATCAAGAACACTTATAGCAGGATGATCGCCGAGTCCAACCATTATTCGTTAGTCCTGAATTAAAAGCTTTATTGGAAGAATGAAGAGACGTTTTAAGCCTCTTCTCCCACTACGCTTGGAACCTGCTAGTATTATATAATATGTATTGGTCTAGAAATTCTTCTACAAAAACTATTTAAGATTAAGGGAGTAAGAGACAAAGAACAGAAATGGTTTCGTAGTTATTTAACTGATCGAAGACAACGAACAATGATCAACTCGACAATGTCCAATGAGATTGCAGTTAATATTGGTTTGTCTCAAGGATCGGTTCTGGCTCCGATATTGTTCTTAATATACATAAATGACATAACTTCATGGTTAAAGTTTGATAAAATTAATCTATTTGCGGATTATGCTTTGATTACTGTGCATGAAAAAGACGTAAAAACAGCATTAACAAAAATTCAAAATGACAAAAATATATATGACTACAACTAGAAATAATATTAATGACGTAGAAACGTAATAATGAAGAATGGAACTAGTGACCAAAATTAAATATCTAGGTGTACTTATAGATAATAAGTTACAATGGCTGCATTCACGAAACTCATCAATTCCCCAACAGTTGTAAAATTCTATTGTGAATGGCAACATTTTTAGTAAGCAAGCGCCTTTTTTGGTAGCGAAAAATTTTTATGATACTTTTCATCGGTTGATTTGTGTACAGCGGCTTATGTTTATCTATTTCCTCTATATATATTATTTTTGTTTATTATGGCTGTCATAATTGACAAAACATATTCATATTAACGCCATAGTCAAACATACTTTGCAAAAACATTAAATTATTTATATTCATTATTTAAGTTTTTGGTTTTGTTAAAGGCGAAAAATAGTAAAAAACTATTCACAATAGAATAGTTAACGCTAAAAAGTAGCAGCATGTTCACAACACGAAAATTGATGAGCTGCAACTGTTTAGCAATTGATGAGTGTCGTGAATGCAGCCAATGTAATTAATGATCATATAGACAACATAGTCAGCAAAATAGCTAAGAAAACAGGATTTATGAAACGAACGTGTAAATATATTAAAAAAGACCTTAAAATACTAGTTTATAAATTTATAATTGAACCCCATTTTATATATTGCCCGTTCATACTTTTTATTATACCTGACAGTAAATTTGAGAAGATCCAAAAGCTCAGAAATAGAGCCATGCAATTTATTCTTAAGAAACGATATGACACTCCAATTATTGAAACAAATCATATTTTATTATACAATGAAATTTATATTTGATATAAAAAATGGAAGACTACATGAATATTTAAGTGCTAAGATAGTTTATGTAAGAGACTCACATAAAATTGACACAAGAAATAAAAATAACTTTAAGTTGCCAGGTTTTCGGACAGAAGCAGATAAAAATAACCTTAATTATAAGGGCTTAAAATGTTTTAATGAATTGCCCCAAGATATAAAAGAATGTGATAATGTTAATGTTAAATAAATAAAGAAAATTATATTGATAGTTTTTAGGAGACTATGAAAATTAAATCTAGAGGTTAATTTTCAAAGTCATGACTTAAGTTCATGTCAATTTCGTTATATATAAACAGGTTAATGAACAAATGTACGAGCTGTTATGCAGACTAGCTACAATGGGGGGGGGGGGGGAAACAACATAAGTATATAGAACGGTAGTGGTAGTTTCTTTCAATATCTCTATTCAGTGAAGATATTTGGAATCAAATCCGTAATTCTGGGTAATGATTTCAAATATTAGTAGCTTATATAGGATATTGAAAGATTAAGAACTATCACTAAGATCACTGATGAGGAATTGTGGAGGATTCCGAAACGGCCGTCTGATTTGCTTGTCTCTATATACATTGTTGTTGTGATGACTACATTTGTTCATTAAACTGTTTATATATAACTTCAGAAAATTATATTGTTATTATAAGTTGTTGCCAATTAGGTAAAAGTCACTAATTGTATGTTATATGTATTCTTTTCATTTTATTTCTTTATCATTATATATTTTAATTTTTAATTACCTAATACTATGTATTGTTAAACTTATTTATTCTTAAAGAAAGCTGTAACAAATTTTTTATTATTTATTAAATTGGTCTTTAGCTAAGCTATAACAATGATTGACTTATAAGTACGTAAGATATATATAATTTTTTTTTTTTTTACAATATAAGGCTAATATTTAGTTATCGCAAATAAATGATCTTAAATTTAAGGTATATACAAAAAAGAGATACAAATCATTTAATTGAGCTTCGTTGACGATGTCTAGTGGGATTTGATTTGGAGTAAAATGTTTTTGCAGAAAGCGAGTTCGGTATTCCTCGTATATGGGACATTTACATATAATGTGAAAGAGGGTTTCTTCTTCTGCCATGTTACAAATAGAACAGGTGTAATTTGGATTAATTCTATGAGACATGTTATTAATGGTTAAAACAAACCATCGGGACAGCTGTTACAAATAAGTAAATAAAAATATGAATTGTACATCCTGAAACTGATGAGCATTCTATATACTAATGATTGTTGGAACTCGAAAAAATTCTTCCCAGCGCTTCCTCCTGTTTTGTGGTTTTGTGCCAGTGAGTGGCAGCCTAAAGGTCTTACATATCGCACTGCTTACTATTGCAGTTCTTTGTACATCTAAAAACTAGTTCTTCGTGAAGAAAAATTATGCAATTAGCTTTCAATCTCACAAATTACTTAATTTTAATACACCTACATACTTACATATACATTTGTATCGTAATTATACTAAATGCAGATGTTCTATTCCGATTAAATTAAAAAGAAAATTCTTATTTGAACCACAACATTAAATGTAAATGTTACGTGCAAGAAAAAATTTACTACGCTTTCTTTTTTGTTTTGATTTGCAAAGAAAGTAGATTTAACTTACATTTGCTTCATTTCGCAAAAAAAAAAAGAGGAAAAAGCGTCGCTTAACTTTGTTGTATCTTTGATTTGTTGCAACATGTTGTATAAAGAGAAGGGCGCCGCGCAGTATTGTGGCTTCCTCGCTTGATTCCTTTCTTGACGATTACTCACTTTGAGAAATACATTGCGCGCGTGAAATCTTTTTTTATACGTAACTTTGTTTCTTTTTTGTTGTTGATGTTGATTTTCTTGTCGCTGTCGCTGTTGTTGTTGTTGCTGCTGCTGCTGTTGTTGCTTTTTTGACTTTGTTCACCTTTTTTTGAAAACATTTAGAAAAACCATTAAAGAAATTACATTTTTGGTGTTGGGGATGCGCATTGATAAGAGTTTCAATGTGCTACTATTGCTGTTGCTGCTGCTGTTTATGTGTTGGAGGGTACTCAGTGGCGGGACCAGAAAAGAGGAGGGGCTGATAGTATTCTGATTGATAAATTTTTAAAAGTACTAACATTTGAAGCAAAACTTATTTTCGATACTAAAATGTTCCTCATACAAAATTAGAAGTTGATGCTATCTCATCTGAAAATTAAAATTTTCAAAATATTTTGGGTCTAGCGGTACTTCAATTGTTACAATTTTACCTGCAATCGCAACAAGAACGGTTGAGTGGACTTTAGCTCCCCCCATGGAGGTTTTTACTAAGGACGATTTTAATATGTTTATCTTTCAATCGCAAAACCAAAAACACATCGTTAATGAAGACAAACCCATTTTTAGAGCACAAAACAAGAATGCCCGTAATTATTGTCAGTATAGAACTGGACCTGCTCAAATGAAATTGCAGATTATTTAATCACATTAGATTAAGTCCATAAAACAGAAATTTGTTATATTGCAAAATAGAGTGCAGAATAATATTTGTAATTATCATAAATGGGTTCGTCAGTGTTCGACCTGGCTCAGCTCGAAGAGCATGTACTAGTGGTAGTAGGTTAGGCAAAAGAGACAACATTTCTCTATCTTATGCTTCTGTTCTTAGGCTCGGTGTAGTGTAGAGAAGATTTTGTTCGCTAACAAATTTTTAAAGAGGCACTACCAAGATGCGTCACGATGCTACTGAAGCAAAAAACGCAGTTTATAGAGCCACCCTTCAGTCAGATGAAATGCGAGCTGCTAAGGAGCGATATATAAAGTTGAGGAGGAAGAAGTTATGAGGGGATCACTTCTCCCAGCTGCTGAATGGCGATGGCAACAATAATCCCCCATTGGGGAAGGTGCCGCGAAAACTCGAATCACTGACGACGTTGATGTACCATCACTCGATGATGGCGAGGTCATTGTTTGGCTGAAGAACAATAAAGCTGCGGGTGAAGATGAGTAGCTGACTGCTGAGTTATTATGGACCGGAGGTAAAGACCTTACAAAATGCATGTACGAGTTTTTATGCGGAATATGGTCGAATGGAACTATGCCCACAGATTGGAACTTCAGCGTACTCTGCCCAATCCATAGGAAAGGCGATGCCATTATTTGCGTCAACTATCGTGCTTTGCGCTTAATATCGTATACATCTTCCATCGAGCGTATTGTGTGAAAGACTGAAGCCAATCGTGAATAAACTGATTGGACCTTGTCAGCTTGGCTTCAGGCTTGTTAAACTAACGAAAGAGTAGATATTCATTCTATGCCAAATCTTAGAAAAAACCCGAGAAAAACTAATCGAAGCCCACCTTCTATTTGCTGGTTACAAAGCCGCATTCGACAGCACTATTAGGGATACACCAACAGTGCAATGAAAACTGGAACTGACTTTCCCGCACCATTTGATACCAAGCAAAGATACAGACAAAGTTCCCCTTCTAGTGGTCAACAGGTACTACAACGGGCTTATTAGTCAATAAGAGATGGACGAAGATAAGGCTCTATAAGTCCCTCATTTTTCACGTCATAATATATGGCGCTGCGATGTGGACAATAACGAGCAATGATAAGAGGCTTTTGGAAGCAATCGAGAGGAAGATACTTCGTGGCATAAGAGATGCAATAGTTTAATTTTAGAGTAAACTAGATAAAATTCTGAGGAAAAAAGTTCTATCGATTTCATAAGTAGCTAAAAACGAGCAAAGCATATATTTAAAATTTTTTTTTTATTAATTTTGCACCTAGAAGTCCGAATTCACTGTTAAAAACAGCTATTTTGGTTCTTGGGCCTGAAAAAAGACAAAATTTCTCGTAGGCTTGTGTAATTTGAAGAAAAAAATCATAGCATTTAAAAATGTGTAATTTTTTTTGAAGATTTTAGGGCCTTCTGAAGATGATATAAAAAATTGGAATAATAAATAATACAAATATCATCCTCTCCACCATTAATGATTTTCAGATCCGCCACTGAATATACGTGTAAGTATATAGAGCGCACGTGTGTGTGTCTGATTGTGAGTATAAGGTGTTTACTTGTATTTGTGTACCATAAACATCAAAGCGATTGAGTTGTAATGATTGCTTTGAAAACTGAATGCAACAAAGCAATTTGAATTCAAATAAAATTAAAATTGCTTACGATTCTTGTTCAATTTTTTGAAGGGTTCTGCTGCTGCTGCAACATAAAAGGAAACATTTTACAAATGAGTCCAACAAAAAAAAAAAAAAAAAAAAAAATTGCATTGCTTTATTTACGTCTATGTATAATAAATTAAAATAAATTAATTGTATTTAATCATTCCAAAAAACAGATAAAAGCTTACAATTTCATTTTAATCTTGAAATGTGTAACATTTTATTTGGGCCTATTAAAATAGTTCCAACACAAATGCATTTTAGTTGTAATTTTTATCGAACTGTTTCCAACAATAATTTGCATTTTGCTATAAATATGCATTAAATTACAAGCACTCACACTCATACATACTTATATACATATGCAATATTTTTATATACATGCATGCGAAATGCCAACAATTGCCATTAAAATTTAAATAAGAGCAATTATTATTAATGGCCTAAACCGCATTTTTAAATTGCAATTTCTCTCTTGCCAACAATTTTCACGCGAATTTCGTGTTCACTTCACATACACACACAAACACAGATATGCATACAATTGCATTCATAAAATATACTTGCACATATACATATGTTTGTATATGCTTTCATTTAGTTATAAAAAACAGCAACAAACATTTGAACATATACATACAAGAGCCAATGAACATTTAAACCGGATACGGCCGCCATGATGTGATTTATTTTATATTTTATTGTTAATTTAAAATTGCAAGCTTTTGCATACCAAAAGTGTTGACCACAATCGAAAACACTCATTCACACTGCGCATACATACACATGGTATGAATATACACGTGTGTATTTACATGCATATTCGCTTATGCATGAATGTATGTAAACACACATACAGATGCAATAGCCAGCACTGTATAGCACAAATTGCAATAATTATTATGCTGGCTTTAATAGCATTTTACAATTAAATAAATTGTTCCTACTAAAATTGTAATTTGTTGTTTTTGTTTTTCACATGCATTTGTACATATTCACGTGCGTCCAATAAACACACACACATGGATATTGGCATACGTGTTTTATTATACGGAGGAACTAACAAAAGTTCGCTAAGTTGGATGAACAAAAATAGTCATAAAATAAATATTTGCATAATGCATATATATAAAAAAAATTAATCAACTTCCAGTTCCAATGGGGAGGGAAAAACAAAAAATTTATAATTTTTTACGGATAATTCGGGGTCTCTATCTAAGATCGATTTCCTCTTAAAAGCCACTAGGGCTTTCTGGGCCTGCAAGAAACTCTTTGGTAAAACATGGGGTCTTACTCCTAAGATGATCTTCTGGCTCTATGTACACAATGATAGTTAGACCTATCATAGCCTATGCGGCTCTAGTATGGTGGCCCAAAGCCACGCAGGGCTCGGCCATCACCAAACTTAACAAGCTCCAAAGGCTTGCTTGCGTCTCCATAACTGGAGCTATGCGCACCTTTCCAACTCCTGCCATTGAAGCGTTGATTGGCCTGGTGCCATTACACATTTTCATCAAGAAAACAGCTGCAAATACTGCTTTGCGGCTGCGTATATCGTCAAGCTTACTGGAAGGCAACTATGGTCACCTGAGCATTCTTGACGAAATCCCTAACACTCCAATATGTACTGTATCGGATTATATGGTTAGGGATCTGTGTTTCGGTAGGAAATTCAACATCATTCTTCCTTCCAGGTCCGAATGGGATGGCCAGTGTCCCGATTTCGGTCCCTCTGCTCTCAATTGGTATACAGACGGCTCGAAAATGGACTGCGTTTCTGGTGCCGGTGTTGTAGGACCCAATACTAGAATCACAATCCCTCTGGGTATTTGGCTCAGTGTCTTTCAAGCCGAAATATACGCAATTGAGACCTGCGCTCATATAAACCTGTATAAAGGTCTTAAAGGCGCAAATATTGTAATTTTTTCAGACAGCCAGGCGGCTCTCTTAGCACTCTCTTCATGGTGTTTTTCCTCTAATCTGGTGAAAGAGTGTTTTGAGAGTCTCCAGCGCCTGTCTACCCGTAACAAAGTGACGCTTTGTTGGGTACCCGGCCACTGTGACATTGTTGGTAATGAGGCAGCCGATGAACTGGCTAGACAAGGTTCATCTACCAAACACATTGGCCCCGATCCGTTCTGCGGAGTCGGCTGGACCTCTACGAAATCTATGGTTGAGGAGTGGTCTAAGGCAAAATGGCTAGAGTATTGGAACTCTATCCCAGGTTTAAGACAGGCAAAAGCGCTTATCGTTCCGCTTGCCCAAAATAAGCCCATCTCTTATCCCAAATCAGACCTTAGGCTACTGGTGGGCTACATATCTGGACACTATGGGCTCAGATATCACCTAAACAAAATAGGTCTGTCTAATGAGACAGAGTGTCGTCTATGTCTGGAAGATGACGAGTCGACACCTCACATTCTGTGTGAATGTCCGGCCTTGGCTCGGCTCGGAGGAAGAATTTTTGGTGTTCCTTTTCTGACGGCTAATCAAATAAAATCTTCTTCTACAAAAGATGTCTTGACTTTTATTAGGTCAGCTGAACGTCTTTTGTCATAAAATGGGGAATGGCACAAAAAATCTTTTAGGTCACAGTGCCTGCCTGTTGGGCTTCCCTAAATAATAAATAATAATAAGATCGTCGCTTTGGAGGCCTAATCACACTAATATACCAAATTTGTAATCTTAACTCGTAGGTACATATTTCATGGCTAAGAAATAGACAGCGACATCATACCATCCTCTTACCCACACTTTAGAGTCTTATATTAAGTCATTATCCGTTATTTGACCACACTGACTAAACGGTTGTGAAACCTATCACTGAAGGTCAAACCATTAAAAAAATTAACCTTTGAAAAATAAATATTTTTTTTGTTGCAATAATGTCTTTATAGTAGATTAACCATTAGAAAAAAATAACTAACAATTTTCCATGAGAATATGTCCTAACACAAAGTTGTTTAGAGCCAACGAAGTTGATGTAAGTCAAATATTTTTTCAAGAAATATACTTAAAAATAGAAAAAATTACCGTTTTTTGCAATAATATTAAATATTAATAATACTTGGGGCTTCTTAAGGACCATTTTTTTAAAGAAAATATTCAATGGTTATTGGGTATTTTTGTGTTTTGCAATGGTATTTTTGTACTGGATAACCCGTTTGAAAAAATAACCAACTATCTTCGAAGAAAATATTTGGGTTCTCTGTAAGTCAAAATCATCCAAGGTGGTGTTATTGCCTGACCAGTTTCCAGGGGAATAGAATCTATAAGTTTTGGCTTTGCTGTTTTGTTTTAACGGGTGAATTTGCACCTTTTCGGCTCCATACCCTAGACTGTTGTTTGTCTTTCGTATCGTATTTATAGAACCAAATTTCATCATTTTTTTTACGATTTTAGTAATTGCGTAAAACCCCCGTTTTTTAATTTTAAATATTGACCAATTTATTTTTGATCGACTTGAAACCCATCGATCTGATTTCTTCGTGCATCTCAGATAAACCAGAAACCCTGTTCACCAGTTATCATTTCTTTTGCCGATCTAAGATCTTCGTCTACTTTTTTCACCAGGGCTACATTTGTATCGGTGGCCGAAGATTTTGGACGGCCTTCACGAGCGTGGACCTTCAAACAAAAATGTCCGTCTGGAATCTTGAAAACCACTTGGTCATAAAGGATGGGCGCAGTCAATGCATATTGGCATTCGTGGAAAATATGCACTGTCTTGAGTTGATGTCAAAATCCCCAAAGAAAAGCAAATCGAATTTCATCCTGTGTTGACGGTGAGATTTCTGCTGACCTTATATCAGGATTTTATTTTTTCTTCTCGGGAAATATCGGAATGCTATTGCAATTCATCTACCAACTTTTGATTTCCCAAAACTAAAAAAATACCACCAGCTTAACTAACTTTTGTTAGTTTCCTCGTATGCGTTTATATTTATACCTACTCTGCATGTGCATTATGTACATGTATGCAAGTATTTTTAAATTGTCTGATTGTGTTTATGACGATACAATTTTACTATAAACTTCATATTCTTAGTTTGGTTGCGGTGATTGAAAATATGTTGGCTTTACATTCGAATAGATAAAAATTGCGTTTTATTTTTGTTTCATTTAGTTTTTTTTCGGTTAATATTGTTTTTCAGTTTAATGGAAAAAATGTGCGTATGGAAAAATATGCAGCTAGATATTTACCATCATGAAGAATTATTGTATCAATTTCGAAACTCAAACTCTAATTTCAGTTGTATTAAAAAAAAAAGGAATTAAGTACGAAATTATAAGTGGCACAATTTTAGAAGATTATAAAATAAAATTAAATCTACTGAGGTACTGACAGACAAAAATTTAATTAATTATTTTAATCATGTCTTTGTTTGCTTGAATGAATTTGGACGCAGCATCTTAAAATGTTGTCGTTTTTGGTTAGGTTTATTTCCTTTCACATATCGCTCGCTTGATGCAAGACTGTTATAATCCAAAAACATTCGAGTTAAGTATGCAGAAATTACTGTTATTTAATTCCTTGCCTTCTGTAAAAAAAATCATAGCGATATCTTATAAACTTTTTTCGTGAGAAGATTATTTGTTGTTATTCGGTTCTACTGAGTGGGAAATTATTTATCATTTTAAATGCTATTTTCTCAAAAGAAAGCATGCAAAAATAACTTTTATTTAATAATTTTTTTTGTGTAAAAATACCATAACGATATCTTTTGAATTCTCCCCGTGAGAAGTAAATATATCCTTATTGCGTTCTACCGAGTGGAAGTTCATTGAAATCTTTAAATGCGATTTTCTCGAATATTTGCTTTTTTTTTTACTTATGACAGTCTTGCAGTAAACGAGTGATATGTATTAGTACCTGTTGTCGTATGAGTGCGTGATCTAGGTCATATTTTGTAACAGTCTCACCCTGTTTGTTTCTTTTTCTGATTGTTCACAAAATAAAGTACATACGCGTTGCTGCTATCGAGAAGAGAAAATCAATATTTGCTTGGAGAAAAGTCGGTTTACGATAGTTTTTAAATGAGTGAAAGTAATTTGTTATTAATTGAATTGAATTTGATTATTGTCTTCAGCTCTCACAATCCTCGAAATATGGAAACTGATACATCATCAACATTGTCTACTTCATTGACGAAGAAAAAAAAAGTAAAATGAACACACATAATCGGAGAAAAAGTTTCAAGACGTAATTGCTAGGTAATAAAAGCATAAAAACTGTACTGATTTGTACTGATTTCCACTGCTTTCCAACGTCTAATGTACTGATTTTGCAGTTCAAAGATCTGGCTACCCTAGGGATAGCTAATACCGTTTCTACGTTTCTCTTTTTTAGTTTTCTGAGTTTCAAATCGTGTAAAAACTGCGTGAATTTTGGGAAATGTTGTAAAATATACGAGTCGTGGTGTAAAATATACGAGTAGGTGCACAGTCCTTCTTTTTTCTAATTTCTCTAACAATTTTTTGAAAACTTGTGCCAAGCAATTTTCTCTACACGAGTATATGCATTCACGAGGTCATCCTCAGCGGAAAAAAATCCGTTCTGGAATCTTTCAAACCACCTGAAAACAACCACAATGGAAGATTCATATACATTTAGACATTCGAGGAAAATTTGCATTGGCTGCAATGGACGTCGGGAATGACGAATAGAATTTCTTGCTTTGCTGGAGGTGGAATTTGTGCAGACTTTATAAGTAGCAGCAGTTTTATTTTCTTCTCGTCTCTATTTTCATCGGTAGGTAATATTATTAGAAATGGTCCATTAACTTTGGATTTTCCAAAAACTATAAATTACCAACAACTTAGCGAACTTTTGCTAGTCTTCCCGTATAAAGTTCTTGGCGCAAAACAAAATTGAATTTTGTTGGTCGTCACTGACAATGGTAAGCCTCCAAGATTATAAATTGGCGTTAGGTTTCGCCTTAAAACTGTAGACCTCTTCTAATCGTGCATAAATACATATAACTTGCACAACATGAATGGATATGAAAAGCTCGGCCTTGGCTCTAGTAGTAGTAGTTTGTAGTTTTGAGATATCGCTGAAAAATGTAATATTTCCGAAAGATTATTATTATGATTGGTACGGTTGGGACGAGTCGAAAGTCAGGCACTGCTATCTAAAAGTCTTGTTGTACCAAAGCCCTAAATTAAGACAAAAGAAGATCTGCTATTCTGATGAAGGCTAAAACATCTTTTGTAGAAGAGGTTTTAATTTAGTTAACTATGGAAAACGGTTTGTTAAAAATAAAAAATATCCTTTGTTTGCCGAGCTAAGGCCTGACATTTTTACAGAATGTGAGATGTCGTTTCATCGTCCTCCATACATAGACGACACTTTGTTTCGTTTCACAGACCTTATTTATTAAGATGATATCTAACCACATAGTGACCGGATAGAAAGCCCAGCAAATTCGACAAAATTGATCAGAGCCTGTGTATATCGTAGTGACTTGGGAGCTCACAAAGCGCCAATTTGTTATGGGTAGACAACTTCTACAAAGAGCCAAAACACTCCTTTACCAACTTCGAAGAGAAGCTTCATGATCAAATTGTTTTGTGAGCCGCTTAGTTGTCAAAGAAGATTACAATCTTAGGCTTTTACTATTTTATTTAGGGTAATTGTAAGCACTAGGCCAAGTGACCGTCAGTATCAAGGCCGTTTTTTGGGGGGGAGGGGGGGTATTTGGGGGTTCTGACCCCCCCGAAATGTGGAAACTTTATTCTAATTTTAGAGATTAATTGCCAATGGATGGAAAAAATGTCAAAATAAAATCTATTTAACGATATTTTTTGTTTCTATCGGTTTTTTTTCTAAAAAGTCAAATATAAAAAAAAATAAATTTATTTCTTACTTACACTATGCGATCGAATCCGATTTGTTTTCTTCGACATGAGGTTTGACAACGGATTCAAAAAGAGAAGTTGATACTGAGCACTCCTGCATTCATAGTTTTTCTAGGTCAGTAACTGTTTTTAGTTTAAAGTTTCGTCCTAAATCAGTTTGAAAAGTTTAAAAATTAATAAAAAAAAAGAAAAAATTATCGGATCCTTGTAAAATTAGACTTGCTTGAACCCCATTTTTTTCTAAAACGTGACGTGATGGGAAGTTTTTGACCTCAGATTCGTGTTTAACGTGAAAAGTTCTTTCTCCAAAAACTCCATCTTATTAGCAAAACCCATGCAGTTTAGGCAATCTTAAAATATAATTATTTTTTAACGCATTATTGGTCAGAGCATCACGAAAGATCTCAACCTCATTCCTTATCATTGATAATGGCTCAAATTCCCAATGATGTTCATTTGAAAAAAATGAGCCTCTACTATTTTTGGTAATTTTTTTGAGGTTGGGTTCATCATCAGTAGTGAGAAGTCAATGAGTTAATGAAATTATGTCCTTCAGGATAAAAAAATGCATTTGAATGCACATTGAATAATATTTATTTCTAAAAATTTAATTTGATTATTCTGTGATTAGAAAAATCGGAAAATTTAATAGGGTCCATCAAATGTATCATCGATTTAATTTATTGTATTTAAAAATCAGTTTAATTTATTGATTATTTATGAATATGAAACGAATGAAACCCTTCCCCCCTTCCCCCCTCCCCCCGCCCCCCGAAAAACATTTCTAGCTACGGCCCTGGTCAGTACACCAATTGAGAGCGAATGGACCGAAGTTGGGGAATTAGGCATTCCAAACGGATTTGGAAGGAAGGGTGATCTAAATCTAAACATAAAATTGTTGTTTTTTTACTTTTAAAATTATGAATGAGTATGGCCCCTTTACAAGGATAAAGTACTATTTGAAATATCTATAGAAAAAACGTACACATTCATTTGAAAATTAATGAGGTAACTACTTATATATAAACGTATTTACATAGTTTTGATACACCCCACTGTGAAACAGAACACACATAGGTCATGATATAAATTTTAAATATAATTTACCTATTTTATTGTATCATGTTATGAGACTGCAGGAGGTATTGTAAAGTAGACGTGAATATTATAATAATCTTTCAACAACAATTAATTGGCAGTTATCCCAGTATCTACACATTGTTTGCTACCAATAGCGCGTTGGCAGCGATGGAAGCAGCGCATCAAAACGCAGGCAAATGGAAATATCTTTTAAGTAAAATCTACAAACATTCAAAATAGATTTTAATTATAATCCAATTTGCAATAGCGCAAACAGTAGCAGAAACTCACACACACACACACACACACTTATACAGACGCATAACAAAAAATTATGATCCTCACGAATTAGATCAGCTTAAGATAACCAATGCAGCCTTTCTTGCACATTTGAATGTATTTACATTTTTCTGGTCAAATGGCAAATAAAATTTTTAAGGCGTCTGTCTGCTTAGGGATTTTCGCATGGCGCCAAGCAAATCAACTGGAAAATTTAAAAATCAGAAGGAAAAAAGGATACAATTGGAATACCAGAGAGTCAATGTTGTTGTTGTTGCTGTTGAAGCCGCTGGTAATAAACAAATTGAGATTTTTCGTTGGTGATATACATATGATTGCGCACATATGTTCATGCAGTTTTTATTTAGGTTCAGTTTTTTTTTTAGCGTTTATTACAATTATGTGCTTAAAATTAGTAGTTACAATTTATATCCATTTTTTTATAGCATTATAATAAGTAATCAAAGGCGGTATTTTATTTCAGATAGTGGATCTAGAAATGCTCATTTAGTATAATAAAATTTTATAGGTACAGATGACGGGAATATAATTATTATAGAATATTTCATTACAGCTCGTTTCAACTTAGTTGATATTTCTGCTTCATGCATTGAGAGGATTTTACTCTCACTTAATGTTAAATAACGACTGCTGATTGGCCACTTGAAAGCTCGGCTGTGGATATTTTCTCTCTGGACATGATTATCTTTTGAAAAGAAGTGTACAAATATAAATATATGTGTAAGTGTTTAGCAATATTTTTCTAGTCCACAGCAGATCCAAGCAATGTTATTGAAATCATTCAATTACTGTACGTCCCTTGTCAATATCAATTTGCACTTTTCACCCTATGTTTTGTTTTACCGCAACAGTTACAAACAACTATATCAAATTGAATTGCATCAAAGTGCTACCATAAAATTATTTATTATTTATAACAAGCGTGAGATTTTTTTTCTGGTATCAACACCAAAACAAATCAGCAGAAAAATCGAAATCTTCATAAACAAGCAAGAATTACTATAACAACAACAACAACAAGAAATAAAGGGGCTCATTAAAATTAAAGTGTACGCAAATGATTTCATAACAAATAAACCCATTATCCTCATCACAACACATAGACACACACGTCTAACTTATTCACGCCACCAAGGTTACCAAGGCGATGGATGATGCTCGTTTTAGGTACGAATATGTTCAAGCATGTTTAGGTCGGTAGGTAGGTAAATATGATAGTTGTGTATATATTTTATGGTTTCCATAACGTGATTTAAGTTTTGTGAATATAAAACATACATACTTGTAAGGTTGCAAGTTAGGAAATATTTCATGAAAGGACATACTCACAAATGAACCCTTGCGTATATAAACTTTTCTCTACCCTTCAATTTTTGATTTTCTATTGAAAGTGAGATCAATGTGAAAAGTTACAACTACTTACTTGTTTTTTTTTTTTTTTTATATGTTTGTTTGAGCTTGTAATAAAAGAGGCACACATGCATATTGTTATTGTAATCAAATTATTCAAGTGCATCTTATAGGCATATACATACATCTATATACATATCCACATCCACATATGCTTTCTAAATGTCAAAAGGGGTGTTAGTAAGTAAGCGTGTGTGCTTGTATCCTTTTATATTCTTTTAAAGAGCGTATGGTGTGTGGCTTTTGTAATTTAATAAAATTAAACATAATAATGACGTGTTGCTAATATTTTTATATTCAACAATTTACATAGAATATTTTTTCATAATTATAAAGAATTAAAATATTTATATTATATAATAATGGTATTATTTTGAAATGTTAATCTGAATTCTAAACGACTATTTTATTGTGCATAAAGTATGCTTAAAAATAATTCACATCCCAACGAATTTTTTAAACAAACAAATGATTTTCTAAAAATCTGAAAACTTAAATGTAATTCTACATATAATAAATTTATGGGGGCCTGGGAGCTGAAGATACGAGGTAAGTAAGTTTAGGTTGAAGTGGCTGTCGAGAGACACGTTTAGGCCTTAACGGCCCATTGTGATATCACATAGTTGGACCTACAGTTTAACGCCAATTCCGAACGGTGGTGTGGCAATTTTTTATCGGCTTGATGGTTTTGCCATTACCAACCAACACACATTGGTTGTACACTATTTTATAGTTCTCATACACTTCATATTGATAGTGAATATAAGAAAGTAATGAAAATTAAATACCAGACGAAGACGGGAATCGAACCCGAACCTCCCAGATGAAAGTCTAGTGCATTACCCACTAGACTATCGAGGTCGTCAAGACACGTGGTAAATTCTGAGATATTTCAAGAGCGGGTGAGTTCATATTCAATCCTTACGCTCCTCCGTTTTAAGTCGGCATACAGTTTCCTTGTGGCGCCCTGTGGATAGTGATCTGACAATCGTCAGAAAACGAACTAATGTGTGCGGCGGGTTTCACTTGACTTTAAATCAATGGTTGTACGTTGTGTTTGGAACCCACCATGTTAAAAAAATATTCCAATATTCCAAGCCTCGGATAGGATATTGCCGACCACCGCAAACGTGTAAAGGACAACGATTTAAAGATATGCATCTAGAATGCCCCTTTACACGGAACGTGCCTCTATTCAACTGGCAGATGTCCTCGATAAATATCGAACTGACAGCACTGCTATTCAGAAATGCTCCAAAAGAGCATCCTGTAATATCTATTGTGCCTGTCATGATCTGAGTCGCAAATTTGGGGTTGGATTTGTGGTTGGATAAAGACCGCGCCATCTGGTCTCGGAGTTCACGCCAATGAACGAGCGCTTAGCTACTATCAAAATCAAGATACAATTCTTCAACATCAGCCAAATTTGTGTCCATGCCCCGACGGACGAGAAGGTCGAAGCAGCCAAAAATGTTTTTTACGAACTCCTCAACAAAACTTATGAGTACAGCATCCGCTACGATGCTAAAAAATTTTGCTAGATGACTTTAAGGCTAAGGTGGGCAAGGCGAGTCTCAGTTTCCATGATGAAACCACTGAAACGGTATGAGTTTGTTCGACTTCACAAAGAACATGACAGTTAATAGCACCAGATAATGTCGTGGTCGATGGAAGGAACGCTTGCTGTATACTAAAGGCACATACGATACGTGGTGCAAGCAATGACTCGAACCACTACTTGATAGCCACAGTTGAATACCGATGCCTCTCACTCCTCGTATCGTAAAACACCCCTCAATTTAATGGTGTGTGTGTACAGTGGACACAGAAGTGCTAGGCCACCACCATCGATGAAGAAATTTGTAGTACAACCAAAAGTGTCACGAATGGCTGGCATAAGGTTCGAAAATTCTTTGAAAAATAAGATGCCTGATTACAGACTGATTTGAAGACCGGGGCCTCTTCCTGCAAGTTCGAAATAGAAAGTCTGCTGAAAGATATCTAGGGTATTATGAGGTTATGGAAGGAACTCTTCTCACAACTGCTTAATAGCGATGACGGCAAAAATTCCGGCAGTGGGAAGTTATTCCAGAAACTCCAATCACTGACGGCGTTGAAGTACCCCCGTTCGATTATGACGAGGTCTTACAATTATTAAACCACACTGATCACAAATGTTTAGAATCAATTTAGGACTTCTTACCTGAAAGTGCCAAAAGGAAGCGATTTTGCACAACTACAACCATCTATCAACATAATTGTTAATAAATTATTTTGTATCATTTTCATAATAAACTAGAAGTAGCTGGTTGCCTGCGATGTTGCTGTGGTATTTGGTATTCATCGAAGTGTGTCTTTGTTATGCACCAGCATCTGAACCACAATCTAAATGAAATCAGTGACCTGATTTCGTTAACTCTATAGTGGTCAAATAAAACTTTCGACTGAAAACGATTATAATAATTTTTAGATCACCACGTAACCGACCAATTGCCAAAAAAACGGGCATGTCCTCTTCAAAATTGGTAATCCTAGTAATGCTACCTAATTTATAGAATCTGCTCATAACCTTCAATTTTACTGAGACCAGCACTAATGTTTTTCAATTTTGTGGCTTTAGACTTATTGTTGTCGATTTTAATGCTAACGAAGCGTTTTGATTTGTCAAGATTATCAACTTTCGCTTACATATTGATGAGAATAGACCATTATCTTTTGCGGAGTTCTTGGGCTCGGATTCGATCTGGGTGCCATATTATACCTTTTTGTTCAGAAGTTAAATTTCAATCAAAATGAAGGAGTGAGACTTTATATTATTATTTTAGCGCTAGTGTTGATTGGACTCTTGGATGAAATACTGTTAATTCCGAATTCCTGTAGATTGCCTTGGCGATTCGAATGAGAACATACAAAATCTTGTTGTTTTCCTTTGTTTCAACAAAAAATAATTGAGTTGTTATTGTTATTTGTTTTTGTTGGTATTTTAGCAGCTATTGTTTTATTTCATTTCATAAATTACTCTCTTTACGTTCTTTTATAACTCTCCAAGTCATAAAATTCGCGAATTACATTTAACCAAAAGAATTTTGTATGTATGAGTTTCTGTGCGTTAGTATTGACGTAGAGTAATTTCGTTTGCTGGCCTTTCGTTATTGTTGCTGCGCAAATTCCCCTTTATCCTTAAAACCAGAACTCAACCTCAGAGTTTGTTGCTGTGTTGTTGCAATACACTCGTAGTGGAGTGTGACATTTGGTGATACCAATGGGATTTAACACAAAGCATAGAATGAAATTGAATGAGGGATTTTCTGTTAAGCTTGACAAAGGTAATTTTATGGCAGTTTTTATGATGTGGCGACAAATTGTTTTTCCTTCTTTTCTTCTTTTCCTCTTCTTGTTTTCCAAGTGTATATGAAGAGAAAGTTAAACATTTTTTAGTGCTAGTTGGAGTCGTGATAGTTTCTTTGGAAAATCAGTTGAATTTTCCATACCTTAACTTTTCGCAAGCATTTGAATTGAGTATAATTTGCTAGGAACCTAATATCATAAATCAAATCTCTAATTTTGAATCAGATCGTTGAAGATGAAAATCTGCAATTTCTTTAATCTCATTTGATATTTATCTATCGTTTGATTATTCTTACCACAATACGGTTGTATTGTTGTTGCTACCGCGTTACGCGCTTCTTTCCTCTCAATATCACAACGGGGGGTCTCTCTCTCTCTCTCTCTAAATTTCTTACAATAATCGCGGACCGTTATCCTGTGGTGCTGTTGTTATTTGATCGCATAGTCACTAAGTAAACATAAATTATAAAATAATTAAGTCCTTGTTGTGGAGATAATTTCGGGGGTTTTTTTTTTTTGGTTGATTCTATTTAAGTAAGCGGTTGTCGGCATGTCGTTCTGATGTTTGTTTTTGATTCACTCTTACTCCTTTGTAGCTAAAAGATTATCATTGCTGCACTAAAGGCATTAAGTGCTTAAAAAGTAAGAAAAATATTATTTTTCAATGTAATTGTTGGAAAATTTGTAATCCATATAAAAAACATAGTCCTTGTCAAATTTTGGAAAAATTTGCACGCTCATATATTTTATTTCTTCCATTTTTTTACTTACCTGTCGGCGCCATTTTTTCTTTATTTTCACCATTGTATATTTCCTTTCGAACATTTGCCGCGCGTGATATCCTTTTTTTCTCTCGTATGACTGCATTTCATCTTCTTATTTTTATTTTTGCAAGCATAATAGCGAACTTGAAACTTTTACTTTTTTAATTTTCAAGTCAGCTGGAAAATAATAAAATTAGTAATATAAAGAAAATGTTTCAGTGGATTGATTTACGCAGTTTTGGCATTGATCAGTGAAGAATAGGTTTTTACCTATAAAATAAAATGTTACAAGAGATTAAACACACTTATGCTCGTTTATAAGCTCTCATTATAATTAAAACATAACAGTGCTTCCATTCATTCACTTGAACAATTTCGTTTTAATTTATAAATCGAAATGAGGACTCAAGTTTCGAATCAAGTTTCGTTTAGAATACAAGGTTGCGAAAACTAATAACGATTTACAAATTGTCTATGATTTTTGTAGTTAACAGATGCGAAAAACATGACGATAAATAATGAAATGCCGTATTCCACAATAACATGGAAAAATTAAAATAATCTTTTGGTTTGATCATAATCACCCGATCTGGTCATTTCAAATCTCTTTATTTGGGGTTATTTGAAGTCATTGGTCAATCTGAACACGCCTCAAACTCTCATAGTATAGAAAATATTGTCGGGATCATTTTTCCTTGAAGCTCGATAGTCAAAAGCTGACTGACCTGATCCTGCCGCCATTTTATTGATCTTCCTTGTCAACGTGTTGTTTCAATATCTGGGCTAACATTTGCTTTTGGGATTTAAAGAGGAATTTTTGGCTTCGGCATGAAAATTTTGCGAATCTAATAGCGAATTTGCATAACTACCATTCCGATACTACATTCAATTTACTGTTAAAATGAAGTCCACGAAATGCATTATAATACGCAAGTGCCAATGTTGATTCGATAGCTCTTAATTATTTGATCTAACAGAACCAACTCATGTTCTTGTTACACAAGCGTACAACTTCAGGATGCGAATCTTTAACCACATCATTTTTCGCAAATTTCGAAGTCAACCTGATTGACAACCTTGTTGTCGAGTCACTCGCAGGTTCACCTATATTGGGTACCAGAACATATGAATATTTCAGGTAACTGCTATGCCGACGAGTTAGCAAAACAGGGCTCGCAGCTTACAGATATATCACCTTCCTGCACCATTGGTGTCCCTCTTACGTCTATTAAATTAGTCATTAAGCAAAACTACCTTAAGACAGCAAAAAGATCCTGGGTAGCGGAGCATACCTGTGGTATTACCAGGCTAACATGGACCACTATGGACAATAGACGAACTAGACAGCTACTCAACCTTAGCAGAAACTCCATCAGCATTACGACTTCGGTGCTCACGGGACACTGCATAATGGGGAGACATGCTGCAAGACTAGGACTGCCTTTCAATGACTTCTGTTGGGGCTGCGGCTCTGAGGAGGAAGAAGAAACAGTCCTCCATTTCATGTGCGAATGCCCATCCCTGGCCAGGAGGAGACTAAAACTCCTGGGCTCACTTTTCTTTACTAGTCTATCCGAGCTATCATCCATAAATAAGGACATAGCCAGATTCATTATGGAATCCTTATGGTTCTCCACTCCGTAAATTGGGGAGTCGCGCCGCACTGTGGTATCACAATGAGCCTAATTATGTGCTTAAGTGTGCTTTCAAGTAGAAGACTGCCACTCCAACCTAACCTAACCTAACAACCTTGGTATCGAACTATCTTGTGAAAATTTCTATTTCATTTTCGCTGCAATATTGGACAGATGATCTACTCCCGCGTCTGATCTTTGCTTTCTTATTTGGCAATGGAGGATTTGCAAAACGATTAGTTCGAACGGTTACAGCAGTAAATACCATTGTTATGAAGGACTTCGAATAATTGGAAAGGGAAGGGAAATAATGTTCGAAAGAGAGTTATGTCCTTTTTTCGGCCGAGATTCAATTTGCTGGTTCAATAAAAAATATTTACTCACTGTCAATGAACTCTGGTACATAATGAATTCGAACGGCATATCACTTTTCCATAAAGAAACTGCACTTTAATGCTCCTTTGCTTTAAAGCACTGTTTGGCTTTGGATTTACCTTTGAATGGGATACCCTGGTCATCCACACAGAAACTTTCTTCTAGTGGCATTTAATGCAGTCGATGGTGATTTTTCTTCTTTGAATCATGGGTAGTTGCAGTCCTTTGGACGAGCAGCAATATCAGTGAGATGGAAATGGTTTCTCAAGGACAAAAACCGATGTTATGTCAAAAATAAATGGAATACCCCAACGCTAGATGGCTTATTTTGCTAAAGTATTTCAGATCTTCATTGTGACAGCAGAATATGATATTAGAGTGCAAAAAACCAATAAAACTGAAAAAAAAAAATTTAATTTGCGAAAACTGGATGCGCTACTGCGAAAAGCGTGATTTAAAAGGATGTTTTAAAATAGTTTTGGGATCTTGTATGGAAAAAACAATTATCTTGCATATGAAAGTATTTTAGATAGAAATATATTCCTATGTAAAATAGGCCGCTAAAGCGAATGGCGTACCCAGTTTTTTGATAAAGCTGAACCGAAAGCCACCCCGAGCGCCTAAAGTGACCATTTGACACTTTTTTTTACGAATTTTTAAATTCACCCGTTAGGATTTTTCAGATAGTGATATTTTTTTTTTAAATTGAAGTACGTAGAATTATAGGTAATTCAATTTAGTTTATTTAAAATACAAAAATCGAGTTATATTTGAACAAGTGAATTAACTTTTAGTGAACCCATGTCGAGTACAATCACGTTCACCTTTGACAAATGTCGCCAAAAAATTGAAAAAAAACCAAGTAGACGTTGAAAAAATTGCCTTAAATTAATGAAACTTACCAATAAAGAAGTAACTACTAACTTTTAACATTTTCTCCATACTTAATCGCTTGCTTCCAAATTGTTGATTTATATCAAAATGCAATACAGGTGTCCCCCGTATAATACGATAGTTAGGTCCCAAAAAAGCATAGTGTTGTGCAAATTCATGTTATATGGAACAAGGAAGCAGTATAAAAATATAATCTGCCGTATTATATACGAAATCGTATTATACAGGGTAAGCAAGTAGTACAACAACAGGGTTATGTTCCAAGCGTCTACCCAACGCTGATTATAGTACACGAGAACTCGTGCTAATTTACAGCAGGTCATCACAATATCTTGAGCAAACAATACTTGAATTACTGCATGGGTAAAAAGTTTATTGTCCTGAAGGCAAACCACCATATATTGACGGAAAATTAATGGCTAAATGGAGGAAAACTTATCTGCTAGTAGAGCATACGTTGAAATGCGCAGCTTTCATGAAAAACTTCACCATTAAAATATTTTATGAAATATGGTATGAAGTCTGTGCGCCTTTCTTGCCGACCATTCTGGATAGGTTCACATAAAAATCAAATTTACACTTGATAACTTTTTTTTTATGTGCATATATTGATTTGTCGGAGGCTCTTCGGTTCCTGAAAGTTCATCTCTTTGCACAATATCGATAATACGGAAAGTTTAGAAGTTGCAGCTCTTCAATCCCTTTAAGCTCAGGCCCAATTCATTAAAATATTGTTTGAACTTTACCACTGAATTGGAAATTTTTATTAAAATATATGTTGAATAAATAAACAGAAATTAATAAAAACTGCTTTATTAATTTTTGGTGCAAATTAATGCAAATTCGGGTTCAGAGATGAATTCAGGAGGAAGTGTACTTTATGGTGTAATTAAAATTTGAACGATTTCTTGAATACTTTTTTAAAAGATAGTACCTACAAAGGCAAATTGAATGTGCTTGACCTATCATAAGTCTATGTGACAGCATTGAGTGTATCTAGTTAACAAAAGCCGGATCCACTCCATGCTGACCTTCCTTATTGCACATGCCGTTAAAAGTCGCGTTGTCAAAAGGTCTTATTAAATAGTGCCTCCAATCTGCTCTAGTTGGGAAAGGTATGAATTTTTTTTTCAGATGCATAAGCAGGAAAGCAACTGACTTAGCAATAGTTTACATATCTGTATTAGAAAAAAAATCAATTAAGATATTGTTTAAATTCACAGTTTTTTTTTAATACATTTTCATCTCATCATAGATCTTATATACATTTTGATATATGCAAAAACATCACTAACAACATAATTAAGACTTGAAATGTCAATACGTAAAAGGATTCATCTATAGTCTTTGTACCCATGTCTAAAAAACAAATACGTATACGGAAAACCAAACGAAACTAAATCGCATCTACTATTGTATGTGTGTATGTGTGTATGGGTGTGTGTGTCTATGTGTCCGCGCGGTCTTATATGAGTGATTGCTGTTCCAGTCGTTGAGTTCTTTCGCTACACTGGACGACATACAATAGTATCAAATTTATTAGCCGCCTTTGCCGCTGCTATCGTGAATTTTTATTGTTGCTGCTCGAGCATTTTCCACTCTTTTTAATACTTAGAATAGATTTGCAGCGCGGAGAAAGAAAACAAAAAAAGGATTTGTCTATATATTTTATCCAATAGTATTCCATTCGTTCGTTCGTTTGTCCATCCAGCACGTATCTATGTCTGTCTGTTTGTCTGTCAATTTATCCTTATGCTTTCATGATTGTTTTTTTTTGTTTTTTTTTTTTGTATTTTGCTTTTTATTGCAAATTGGTAATTTTATACTATTGGCGGCGGTGTGGAGCGGTGTAGTACGGTGGCGGGTGAGCTGCTGAATAGAGGTGCGGTGCGGTGCGGCATGTAGTGATGTGTTCATAGATGAATTGTTGAGTTGTTGGCGGACGATATCTTGATTTGAATTCTCAAAGTTGTTTAATTTAAAATGGTAAAATCAACACAATGCATTGTATGTTTTTACAATTACACACACATATACATAAAAATTTTATAAAGGAGAATTTGTGTGTGTTTAGAGTATGAGAATGTAGAGCACAAAGTGTTGCAAAATAATTTCTGGCTAGAAAATACTATAGACAATTGTATCAAAGTAGAACTTGATATTGTTAGCAATTCTTTCTTTGGATTATCTTGTTGTTTTTGATTTCTTTCTTTTCTTCGTTTTCTATAGTGTTTATTTCTTTCTTCTTATTCATTATTTTATTTGTATGTAGAATTGCTGTGTGTGTGTGTGTGATGGTTTTTGTGGCGATAACTTAAATTGAAAACTTGTAAATCGATTTAATTAAATTGCAAATAATTTACTTGGTAACATGAGTAATGAACAACAAAGAGTGTTACTTTCAAAACAAAAATATTTCAAATGTCTGTGCAGTTGATTATACAAAGCCATGGTTGCCTGTTTATTATAATCGATGAAAAGTAGATTTTATGAGAATAGGTATTTTGTTTGCTGATAATACTATGGAAAAATGTTGTGAATGTGGTAGGTGGTAAAAAAAAAAGTTTTTCAGCAGCTAAATGATGCTATCCCAAAGAGGATGAAAAAATCTTACTTGTGCACCCAGCTCTTGATCAAAAATACGGATTAATATAATCGATTTTAAGCTTTAAAAACTTGGATCCAATTGTCATTTCAAAAGAAAAGGGGTCTTAAATGCTGATTTGATTGTGATTTCCCTAATTTCAAGCTAAGAAAAAAGGCTTTGCATCCTTCATATGTTTGCTGAGAAAATCCAACAGTTATTGCTCTTAGGCTTTTGGAACAGGAATTTTTTATTTTTTGATCTCACCTAAAAGCCGTTGCAAATTCGTTTTAGGGATTCTGTAGCTTGTTGCTATAAACTGGTTTCTTGTCAATAAAGATTTATTTTCTTTCGTTCAACAATACTTGGGGATCTAAAACAGTGTAATCCGTCGTTTTAGTGACCTATTATGACTGAAAATAAATATACAAAACACTAATTGGCCTTCTCCCGAAAAATCCCCAATTTGCTCTATAGCACTCAGTCGCAATTAAATACACGTTAAACACATAAGTTTATATTTTCGGAAAAACCTTCAGTAAAACGAAAAATTATGAACATATGTGGTTTTGAAGTCGATTTTACTTGCAAAATAATCAAAAACTGATGCCACAATAAAACCTTTTCTTTGAATTTAATCACTTTATTTACGGAGAAAATAAACTATTGCATTGTCTTGTAGCTACGTCTCTGTGAGACTTTAATTTCAAACCCTTCCCCCTTGGTTTCGCTAGTGTAAGGAGCAATAACATCGATCTCTCGAAATGGACGGAAACCCGAGGTTATATGAATAAAATGAGGGGTAAAACTGCATACCTTACTAAAATTTCCAAATATTGTGATACAAAACCTTATCATTTTTGAATTTGTATTAATTATGATCTTTTTCTTAACCAAAAGTAACAACGAAAATTTTCCCATACGAAAAACGAGTTTTAGAGGTTTCCTCAAAACGATCCAGCTCACGATAGCTTATCGTTAGAGCTATAATATTTTCAGAAACATCAAAAAATAAACAGCTTTATTTTTGCATGGGGCTAAAGGGACCTTAAATGTATACAAAAAGTATCTATCTATATCTACTTGAGTTCATTAGAAATATGTTCATTAAATAAGGAATGACAAGAAAGTTTCAAACTTGTACAAAACCGAGGAACCTTCAAATAAAGCATTCTATATTATGTGGTTTTCATTTTTTACTACATATTACAAAATCCCACATGACATGAAATGCTTTTCTCTTTCTACAAGAAAATTTCCCGCACATTGTTTTACAAACCACCAAACTCATAAAATTGCATATTGGCTATAACTAAGTCTGCAACATTCGCCATAGCCACTCACACACACATTGGAAAAAATTTACAAGACAAATTTTTATGACTGCAACAAATTTGAAATAAAATTTATTTTCCCAATTCGATGTGAGTTAATGCAAACCAAATGCGCGAATGTGGCAGACAGATAGAAAGGTATTTGAAATAAAGCCACGCCGACATTAGCCTGCAGTACATATGCTTGTGTGTTTAAGTGTGTGGCAGGGTATAGTATGAGTGAAAAAACTCTAGCCCTATTCACGATATGATGCAAATGGTCGTGCATCATTGCAAATGCAAATTTTAATTACATATCGCATATATTTGTTGTTGTGATAGAAGAAATATTTTGCATTTGCAATGATGCAAGACCATTTGCACCACATCGTGAATAGGGCTAATAATAACACTGAAGTTCGCTTGCAATCCCATTATAATACGAATGCAATAACTGTATGTATGTTGATGTTGCTGTAATATTTTGTTTGAGAATGTTACAAATGCACGCAATAAAAACTCAAATGATAAAATATGGTTGGCAGTTTGCTTTCTCAATTTGTTTAAATCAAAATAAATGCGTTATTTTCTTATGTATGTATTGGTGTACGTTCATACTTATTTGCCAAACAGGTAAATAAGCAAGGGTTCTTCTTAAAGAACAAGTCTGGAGTTGATTGCATTGATAGTATGATTGCTATTGAAAAAAGTTTAGTGGCATTCCAGCGATTATTAAAAAAAATATCGATCATATATAATTTAAATATTAGAAATTAGAAATAGGAATTGTGGGTTTCAATTCATTTCAGAAATGTTCAGAAATCTTTGATCACACTCGGTTGCTAAATTAAGTTTCGTTTTTAGAGGATCTTATTATATAGGCCAAATCTATGGAGACTTAGAACCAGATGCTAATATTAGAAACTGAAAAGTAAAATTATTCTACACTTTACAGATAAAAAAATTTAATTTTGAAGTTTAGTGTATGGTCTAGGAGTGAATGCACCATTTCTCGTGAATGTTTCCAAGTATTCCTAAGGATTCTAGATAGAGATTTTTCGGCCCTCTGAAGGCCATCCGGAGTCTTCAATCGATACATAGGTGGCCCTATACAAAAAAAAAATCGGGGAACACGAAGAAATTTGTTCAATGGGTATCGACGAATTTTGAATGACGGTCAGAAAGAGACACGTATCTGATTTGTTCTATATTTCAACAGGAAATTTGAAAACAAAGCTGTTCTATAAGTTGGACCCTTTCTCTGAAAACTGGCCAGACAGTAACTGTTATACATAACTACATGGATACAGGGAATTGTTTCCAAAAAATGTTTCAAAATTTGTTAGAAAACCAGAAAAAAGGAAGACTGCTACGCTTTTTACACCAGGATAATGCTAAAAAAAACCTTCAACTTTATTGAACTTTCTGGAAAGGGAGACATTCGACCTGCACCATTTTTCCCGGATCTAGCACCGAGTAATTTCTGATTGTTTTCTAAAATACTTAAAACAAAAAAACTTGAAGGGAAGAGACTTCAGTAGTAAGGCAGAAAAAGTTCATGCAGTTTTTTCTTTTTTTTTTAAACAGACAAAAGAAGCATTCAAGAATAAAACACTCAGATAAGTTTTACGTCCATTGTACTATATCCTATGTTCCTTTTTGCTATTCTTTAAATCTTAGCAGATCCTGCGGTGTTAGAGAGCTCAGGTGTTCGTCTCTCCCAACACTCCAGTACCAAATATGTTTACTCTGATCTGGCAGAAAGCGGCAGACACTAATAAAGTGGTCCGCCGTCTCTTTACATTCTTCCTCCAAACCACAGGAAGCACATAAGGTACTAGCTCCCAGGCCAATCATATGCAAATGTTTGGCCCAAGAGAAATGACCTGTATATAATCCCACCAGCTGCCTGCAGCTCTTTCTGTTAAGTGATAACAGAAAGTCTGTTAGACGTTTCGAGATAACAGGTAACATGGTCTTTTGTCTATCTTCATGTAGTTAATGGTAAAATTGAGAAACTCCGAAGGATGATGTTAACGAAGATTTTGAAAGCTGTATCTACTGAGAAATATATTGGAATTAATGAAAATTGTGTAGAGAAGATGAAAATTAAATTTATGGAACAAAAAATGTTTGGTCTGGTTTTTTCCATCATGCATCATCACTTATCTGAAGTTTTGTGGCGTAAAAATTATTTAAGACTGAAATTCTGTTTGATGATTCTCACTCAAGCTTGGCTCAAGAATTTGATTCTAAACTAATTTACTAATTTGAAAAGCACCATTTATTACAGAATTAGTTTTCTGATTGACCCGATTGGAAAACCTTTTCGTTCTTAAACTATCTAAATACAATTTTCTTCCTTTTGATTTAATTGTGATAAACCAGGGGCTTCCAGTAAACTGAGGAATTTAATAACAAAAATGGAAAACAAATACTTAAAGTTTGAGCTTTAATATCGCTGAAAAGTTTGATTTAATTTTTTTTCGAAAATTTGCTGCTGTTGATTTGATCACCTCATTTTTGATAAAAACTCTTTGTATCAATTTTCATTAGTCGCAATTATTTTTAAACAAATTTTTTTTAATACTACCTATAAATATCAAAACTACAACGGCAAAACCCTATTGCATATTTTGCATTGTATTGTGTACAGGGTGACAATTGTAAAGTGACGCAAGTTTAATACTCTGCAGCAAGCTTTGCCATTTACCGATACTTTAATTTAAAAAGCAAATTCATTCATCATTGGCTTTGCTTTTAATTTCATTTGAATTTTTGTTATTACATTTTGAAATTTCCATAAAAATGGACAAGGAAAATATTCGTCGTGAAATTATGAAATTTCATTTGGCAAATTATAGTAGCCGTCAAATTGTAAAGGCTTTAAATTTGTCAAGTCGTACGGTAGACCGAGCTATTATTCGATATAATGAAACTGGGGGTTTTGGAGATAGAGACCGGGGAAAATTTTCAACAGTTGCCACTACTGGTTTAACAGAAAAAAAATCGTAAACGAAGCAAGCGAAATCCAAGGCGATCAATGAAAAAAATCGCTAAGGAAGTTGGAGTAAACCGTGAAACAGTGCGAATCATTGCAAAATCAAAGCTTAATCTTAAGCCGTACAAGCTCTGAAAAGCTCAAGATCTGACACAAAAAAAGAAAGATTTGCGACTGCAAAGATGCAAGGCGTTGCTACGCTCCTCCGTGTTAAAAAATGTTGAAAATATCTTGTTTACAGATGAAAAAATTTTCACGGTTGAACAACATTTCAATGCGCAAAATGACCGAATGTGGCTAACATCATCATTGCAACAAAATAGGACTGTTGGCCGAGCTCAAAAGCCAGCTTCCGTTATGGTATGGGCTGGAGTTTCCGCTAATGCCAGAACCCCTCTAATATTCGTTGAAGAGGGTGTTAAAATTGACCAGGTTGTTTATCGGAGCATTTTAAATGAACATGTTCTTCCCTGGGCCCAAGATACATTTGGAAATGAAAACTGGACTTTCCAGCAAGATTCTGCACCTTCCCACATGGCAAAATTAACGCAAACATGGATAAAAGACAATTTTTCTGGATTCATAAAACCTCAAGAATGGCCACCATACTCCCCAGACTTGAATCCAATGGACTACTCTATTTGGAGTATTTTAGAGAGTAAGGCTTGTGCATCTCAACACCACAGTCTGGAGTCGCTGACAAATTCATTAGAGAAAGCCTGGACTGAAATTGATCAGGAAGTCCTGCGGCGAACAGTCCTACGATTTCCGGATCGATTGAAGGCATGTGTGCAGGCTAAAGGAGGTTATATTGAATGAGGTGGGGTTCAAATGAATGCTTATATATTCAGAAATGTTAACACTTAATTGTACTTAATGGAAGTACGTCCTTTTGAAAATAACTGCTGAAATGTGTGCGTCACTTTACGATTGTCACCCTGTATTCTTTCAGAGTGACGTCACGTCATAACCATTTTTTTTTTACTTTTCTGAGAATTTCGTAAATTTAAAAATTTACTAAAAAGTGTGCTCACGAGTTGATTACAAATACATCACATTGTGAATACCACTAATATCTTCTTTATATTAGATTTACATAATAAAAACTTAGACTTTGAATGGCTTTTTCAAATTATATATAAAAATATATTGGAAAATATGTGAAAAAATCAATTTCAAGGTAGACGTCGAAAGAAGAAAGTCAACATGGTAACCTAACTAAACACTTATAAAGATATCAATTAAACGAGACGATGAATGTTTTTTTTAAAGGGGCACTGCCCTGATTTATTTCTTTAAAGAAACATAAGCATACTTATGCACCATAATATTTTTACGAGGAATTTATACAATTCATTTGAATAGATAATATTAATTAGTTAATAAACTGCAATATTTCTGTTGATTTTTTAAGTGCATTTTCAAACCGAATTATGGAATATATACCATTATTAACTTTACTACGTTTTCAAAGAATTAAAAACAAAAATCGGATAAACTAAGAACAAACACGAAAATAAAATAAATGCATTTTGTAGCGCGCTTAATTTACTATTTTCATTTTCCCCAGTTTTAAACCAAAACAATTTGTGCTTCATGAAATAAACTCTCGCTAACTTTTTCTTCTCTCTTTCTGACTGCTTCCTCTCTCCCTAACTATTCCACTCATTCCCCTTTCTCAACTCTTTTTCCTGTCCTTAATAGTTTTCTCACCATACCATTAGTTTGTTTATTGTTTCTCCTATTCCCCTGCATTTAGTTACTTAAATATTTTACTGAAGAAGAAAAAGCACTAAAATTTTTCATAGTCCACTACCGAGCTATTTTATATTGTTGTTGTCTATCTTTTTTAAGTATTTTTTTTTTATAGATGTTTGTGTATGTGTGCGTTCCATTTGCAAATTTTATTGTTGTTGTTTTTTTTTTTATAGTATTTTGTTGCAAAATGGAAGCAATTTTAAAAATTGCTTTGTGGTGGTTAAAATTTCTAAATGAAAACTGGATTTGCTACTATTTTTCTGTTGCTGTTGTTATTTTTAGCTATTTGTTAAAAAAAAAAAAATAAGAGATATTATTTCAGTTGAACAAAGATGAATACGTATGTATTTAAATAAATTATGAATTTTAATGGAAACACTATCTATTTGTGTATATTTTTAAATCAAACAATAAACTCGATAGTGGGCAATAAAATTGCAGTTTTTATGAAATTTAAGGAAATTCATTTTTTTAAAAATATATTAGGTCAAAAGTTAAATACATTTTTGTAAGAAATATAGAAGAAGAGTGTAGAAAAAGTGGGCAAAGTGGGCACAAATACGAAATGGGGTATCCGAAGTTGCTTTGAGTAAAGACGTTACTTAAACTCAAGGAAATATGGTACTAGACTACCAAAACTTGTGGACACGACGGAATCTTTTCGCAGGTGCAGACAACCCATAATTGGTAATCTCACTGATTATATAACTCCCAGATTTGACATACATAAAATTTCAAAGTATAAAGTTAAAAATTGTTTTTTCTGGTTAGAATTTTGAAAAATAAAACATTCAAATAAATATTTAAATATATTTAAACCCGCTTAAGCCCGTAGCCCCAAAAATGACTATAGAAACTTTCAGATTCTGAGGTAAACCAGTAGAATTGGCAGTCTTGTGTGGGGGGAGTTGGTGAAGGTTTCCAATTTAATGGATCAATGTAGAGAAGAACTTGCCTTTCTATGTTTCTGATTGCGTATTATTCTCAGGGTTCGTTTTCAGATTAAAAAATTAAACAGAACTTTAGGCCAATTTCTTTTTATATTTAATAATAGCTGCGTTTTATTCGCCACTTGCTTCTAGTTATGTATAATTAGCAGCGATAATTGTATGGGAAAACAACAACAAAGCGGCATACATAACACGTATATTTATAGCTGTTATGTATACTTAACAAGTTGTTTAACTACATCAAATTCTATTGTGAGCTGCTGATAGCGAAACAAGAAGCGTTGACAGTTTGGCAAAAAACAGAAAAGGCGGTGAAAATAAGTTAAAATCATCGTTAAATATTCTTATAAAGAGTAAAAACTAAAAACAATGCCCGCGATTGACCGCAATGACTGGGATCCATTAAAATGTTTCAGCTTTAGCTGCTGAGCAGTTTCATTGTGAATAACATTATAACGAAGAAGAGACTTATGTTAAACTGGCTGGCGAATAAAACACAGCCAATATTTAATATTTTTCGTCGCTATTGTCATCGGAATCCATTTCCATATAACTTTTCTCTTTATTTTTTTTTCACAAACACTTCTATCTCCTCGTTCTATTTGGTTTTCTGTTCAATTTTGTTGTATGGCAATTGCATCTCCTTCCAAAAATGCCGCAGCCAACAACATTTAAACATTTTTCTACAATGTAACTATTTACAATATTATATATTCGTACATATAGACTACTTATAAATGTTTATCTTTTCTAATGGTTTTTGGTTTGCTTTTTGATCCGCTTTTATGGTCTGGTTTTTAGGCTTATTCTAGGTCCAGCTTTTGAGCTGAATTTTGATCTAGTTTTTCCTTTGAATTTTGGTCTAATTTTTAATTCGAATTTTGGTCAGATTTCGAACTGAATTTGGGTTTGAATATGAACTGAGTATTGATCTGATTTTTTTACTTGATTTTAGTCTATAGTTTTATTTGAACTTTGGTCTAACTTTTTGTCTGATATCTTATCATTTAGCAAAATAAGCCCTCCCCAAAGCCAAATCATAGATCTGTCACTGATTCTAGACAAAGTACAGCCACAATTAGTTCCAATTTTTCTCGGGAATGTTTGGGCAGATCTATTCTTTTATTATGTAAACTAATGCTTCTAAGAATTTTAACCTTCGTAGATCCAGATATCTCACTGTATCACTCACTATCTTTCTTTTTTTATTTTATCATTGCATCTACTGTAAGTCCTAATACTTTCCAATCAATTTCTTGTCAAAAGAAAGTGGCTGACTTGTTGTTCAAAACACTTCCAAAAAGACTTTACTTTACGGTATTACCTAATTGATTATTTGACTGTCCAATGATACCACAATTTCTTTCATATCATTTCGTATTCGACCCATTTGTAAACACTAGTGGATCCAAGGGGGGTATTTAACCCCAACCTTACCGAAGAAAATTTCATATATTTGGATTGTTGCTCATACTCCTGTATAAATTTTAAAGCGGTGAAAAAATTAAGCAACCCACAACTTCCCCTCATTTGCACTCTCTAGATCAGTTAGTGTATTAAAATAAACGTATGGAAGTTATATCTTCAGTCCTGTCATCTGTAGGTGAAGCATTTATTTCAGTTGAAATATCTTTGATATTTTCATTGCTAATAACTTATCCCTTTCCAGTATTCATACCACATTGGCTTCTTGCATAAGAGTTTGCTTATTTTTTGTTTTCTTTTATATTTTGCTTTTATCGAGAAACTTAAATTGCAAATTAATTGAAGTTAAGTCGAGCAAAAATTATCTTTCAAAACAATAACAACAACACTAACGATAACAGTAACAACAAGAATTTCTACAACTTCTTGCTTTTTAGTTAAAAGCGTACAACAAAAAGTTGAAAGCAAACCATTAAATCGACACAAATATCAATACCAAAAAAAAATGAAGCAATACCCAATACTAGTTGCAGCAATAACAGAAACAACCCTCATTTAATCCTTATTACAAAATTCTACATTTTGATCCTTTTCAACAAATTCAGTCAATGAAATCCTTATGGTCTTCGTACTAGCATTCGAATAGCGTGGCATAAAGTGGGGAGTTAAGTCAATGAAAGTTTTCAACTCCCCGAATGCTCGTACGTCATTTAAGTTCATCGTTTCGTTTGTTTGATTTTTGCTGCTGCTGCTCCTCTTTTTGTTCCTGTTGTTATTGCTGTAGGTACTTATATTTCCCTTTTCTATTGATATTCTTATTCAGTATTAATTCTCAACTATGTGTGTATGTATATGTGCATTTTTTCCTCTTTTATTGTAGAGCAATTTGTTGGAGAATCGCTTCGTCTGTCAGTTAGTCTCTCTGACTCAAACTCTAGTCATCGTTGCCCTTTCTTCTCCATATCCTTTCTTCATATTTTTTATGTATCGAATTGGGGCAGGCAGTAGCTTTAGATAGGGGTGAGAGTGGGTGGTTTTCGTGTAGGAGGTCATAATGGTCACTCAATGAATTTGTCTACAATTCTGCATATTTGCTCAGAAGTCTTCTCCCTGGGCATGTGTAAGCATTCAATGGCCACTTTGCAAGTAATGAGAATGTATACTTTAGTTTTTTTTTTGTTAGAGTTACCATAGTTTTGCAAATTTTTTTTTTATTACAGATTTAAGGTATTTACAGAATAGTTATACATAATTATAATAGAAATATTTAGTTTTTAAAAAATTATGTTTATTTTATTTATTTAGTATTATCAAAGCTAAAAAAGCCTAATTTAAATCTACATAATTGAATTTCATCTTATTGCTAATGTATATGATTAATGGATTTAGAATTTTAATGCGAATTAAGGCGGAGACCAGACTATAATAAATTACGAGGGAAACTATAAAAAACTTTCTACTTAACTTAACTCTGAAATACTTTTAGATGTATACTTTTAAAGCCAGGCCACACAATGGCCTTGTTCCTATCATGTCAATGGTGCTCCATAAAACAGTGGTCGATAGATTTTTCTATGCAAAAGCAAAGCAGACTTAAAATAAGGGCTAAAACAGATCAAAACCCAGACTAGAACCATTATCAAGCTCTCCAAAATCAGAATATTTATTTTTAAACTATTTCTGAAATTCCAGATTTTTATAGTCAAAGTGTATATGACGAAAGCTTCTAAAAGGTTATACGCATTTGCATTATAGGAGAAAAACTGTAGCTCTCTGGATATCGATATCTTAATAAGTCAAAATTTAACTATGCATATGATATGATCTGAAGAAACAAAAATATTTTTGGTAGAATTCAAAATTAAAGTATTTGAAGAACTACAATTCAAAGCAAAATTAAAGCATAATAGTTTAGTGTCGTATATTGCGTTTTGATTTAAGATTCCTCATTGCGCACGCACATGTTGCCCCAAAATAAAAAAATTTCTCATACAATACAAAAAAAAGGGCTTGAATGAGTCAGCGAAGTCAACCCAACAAACAAAACGTACCGTTTCCGTTCCAGAAACGATACAGAAGTGCCGGATTTGTATCCAGAAATCAATCCGTTTCCGGTACAATCCGGAAAAGGTACAGCAAACTGATAAAAAGGAACATACAAAACGGAGACTTTTCCGTTGAAAGTACGACAAGACGCACAGTTTACGGATTGTATATTCTTATTAAAAACGTACAGTTTACAAACTGTGTATTCTTATAAAAAACGGAGACTTTTCCGTTATTAATACGATATGACGGGCCGTTTCTAGACACTATATTCTTACTAAAAACTGAGATCTACTAATATATATGTATAAATATGATTTATTTTCAACAACGACATACATATTTGTCTGTACATGCAATGTACATGTTTACATAGCAATGTAAATGTGAAACTGCACACTACACTTATTCTTCCTGCTTCTATAAAGGATAGTGTAGATAGCCAAAGATGTGCATTTCTATCTTGAATTTTCATGGTTGTATTTCCATATTAACAATTTCAGTAGTCCTCCTCTTCAACAGTATTAATGTCTTGAAGAAATTTTCTGCTTGTATTTTTTCCACGATTATTAGGAATTGCGCCTATTAGGATGAGGAAGATACTATTAAAAAGAGAATCATTTTTTGTGTAATATTTACTCACATAAAAAATGCGAAATTGGCAATTGTCCAGTCTGTAATCGAAAGCTTCTATTAAAATTAGAAATTGAAAATTTCTATTGAAAATTTTCAAAAACTAAATATATTTGAAACAATCTTACGATTTTACGGAATACAAACGGATACAGACTTGACGGTGAAATTACGGAGAAAAAATGGATACATTTAGAACGGAATATTTACGGCACGTAAATGGATCTGTTTTAACGGAGAATTTACGGAAACCGTTTTGACGGAGTTAATACTGACTAAAAATGGAAAATTGAATAAAAGTACGACTTTTACTGTACTGTTCTTCCGTTTCTGTATAGCTTGAACTGTTTTTACTGTACCGTAAACGGATACATCGTCACTGGATTCCGTAATTTTGTTTGTTGGGAAGTGATTTTTTTTTCATGATAGTTTTAGGGAGACTATGAAAATTAAATCTAGAGGTTAATTTTCAAAGTCATGACTTAAGTTCATGTTAATTTCGAGTTTGAAGTTATATATATATGTAAACAGGATTAATGGACAAATGTAGTCATCACAACAACAATGTATATAGAGACGGACAAATCAGACGGCCGTTTCGGAATCCGCCACAATTCCTCATCAGTGATCTTAGTGATTTTTTTTTCGTTTGAAATTTGTGTTTATTTTATCAGTCTTAGTAGTTGTTCATACGGGCGCAAGCATGAACACTTGACAGAGACAGAAACTCACCTGTCTTTTTTTAACTACATATTTTTTCTACGTCTCTTTTTCAGATAGGCGTTCATGCTTCCGCTCGTGTGAACAGCCACTTAAATTAAATTTTAGACGTTCTAGAAGATTCCAATTTACCTTTACCAATGATATTGCCAACTTTGGCTGATTTCCGATAATTGAATTTTATAGCTGGTAATCGTGTTGATTAACCTCCGCTCTAGCATTTAAATTTATATTCTATATTTATATATTTGAATTATCTTTCAAATGAACTAACGATGACTTAAATCGTATAATGTCTTTCTATTCCGTATGAAAATTCCCATGCCCGATATTGCATAGTGATATTTGTATAAGTTTTAATTTGAAAGCCATTAAATTGAATTTTCTGCTGATATGGATTTCTCAAAATCCAACAGAATCCCCTGATCATATTTTTAGATATTCCGAAACATCTGTATGAAAAACCTAACCATTACATTTTACAGCATATTGGCAACCCTAAAGCGAATTTTGAAAATATTTGCAATAATGAAAGTACAACTGTTAAGAAAATTCAACCAATTCCATATTGTCTATCTATTAATGTAGATTAAAATTAAATAATACATAGACATCTAGGTGTAAATACACTTATACAAACTATGTATGAGTAAATAAAAATGAATTAAATATAAAAAATGTTTCATCCAAAAAAAAAAAAAAACAAAAAAGGACTACAATAAAGTAAATGCTCTAATCAAAAAAATTTAAAACTTGTTCACATTTCACATACTGCAGTAACGGAATCTCCATTTATACTTTCAGATTAAATTAAAGTGGGGCAACGCCTCAGCGACACCCTTGATCATATACTCGTACGGAAACGACGTAAAACAAAAAAATACAAGAAGACGTAAAAAGTTATGTGTTCCAATTCAAAAGTTAAAAGAGGTTTCCCTTCCATACAGAAGAATTTCTTACCACATACTACCTAATAATGCTGGCATGGAGTACCATGGTGGCGCTGTAATGTACATAGACAGAAAGACAGACAGATAGACATACAGAAACGCAGAGTTTGTTACACCCCACAAATTGATGCCTTCAGCTTTGTGTGTGTGCACCTTGAATGTTTGTACTTTCTGTTTGGAACGCACTTACCAAAGCAATATCCTAAACAGGATAAATGTAATTGCGCATGAATTTTTACGCATTTTTGCTTTGTTACTACTAAATACATATACTAGAGATGCTGCTACTGCCTCAGCAATATTTGGCATGGTGTGAGAGACTGGGCAAGTGAAAACCCGTCGGTTTAAGGTATGATGGGAATTACACACACACACACATGGCAATCGCCTACTTACTCACACTACTTCACATTTTGGCAATTCCTTGAGAGCACTGTCTGCAACTACATTTCATCTAATAATGCCCGCCGCTGATTGGCCAACAATGGGCACGCCCATTTCTCATTTATCTCATTGCTGTAGTATGAGTACTCACTCTCTTTCACACACTCACTTGCTCTCTCGCTGTGTGATTTTATTCAGTGTTATTTTTTTTGTTTCCTGTAAATTGTTTGTGAAACTTTTTTAAATGCTACATGGTTTTACTCTGCAATAGCAATAAAAGCGAAAGCACTTAAAAATTTTATTTTGTATATGTTTTTGTTGCTGCTTTAACAATTACTCTTCATCGTGCGCAGGGTTGGTTACTTTTGACAGCGGCTGCGAACGTGTACGGTGGTAACCTGATCTCGTTCTCTAAGAGTTTTGTAAAAATGGCCGATATGTTAATTTTCATGAGTAAAACCTCCCTTGTTGTTTCAGTTCAGGTACGTAGTGAAAATGGAATTGTTTGCAGACTTATTATTAGTTATTTCAAATGTTCTAGTTGTATCCACAAGTGAAAATGAAACATTCCCCTTAAGTGTTTCGTTTCTACTTTTTCGCTTTGCAATAAGCACGTGTTACTGTGACGAATTCCATTTAATAGTAAATAATCTATAGTAAAATATGATTTCGAAGAAATATTACATAACCATGTATATTTGTATCTATGTAGTACATATTTATAATCACATATGTTTTTGTATGTACGAATATAATTTGAACAAAAATCGGGCCTTAGTAAGGCTTTAGAATTTTTCAGAAATAACATAAATACTTATGTATATTAAGTTTCCGATGTTTCGAAGAACGGAAAATGTTTTTTCATCTGTAACTTTTTGCTCCACATTGTTTCAGATTCGACCTTTCATATGCGTTCAAGCTCAATACGGTGAAACTGGGAGGTGTACAAAAGTCGTATGAGCTTTAATCTCTTATTCGAAAATAACACAGGTCAACACAGTCATTTTCTTCTTAAATTTTAATAATTGTTTCTAGATATACAAATATAATGTGTTGATATCCATACTGAAGCTTTTATGTCTCATAAATTACCGACGATAGATGAAAATAATATTCAAAAGTTGTACGAAGCCAATAATTTTAGTTGAAAAAATACATAGTTGTTTGAAATTAGTCAATCTATTAAAAAGGTGTGATTAAACCTCAAGTTACCAAACGTGCCTCTAGCCAGCCTAGATAAGCGGATACGCTTATGTTTAAGACATTCCAGTTTTAGGGCAATTTCATAGAAAAAAGAAATATTGTGTCACAAAATACACTGTCATAAACTTATTCGGCTTTCATAAGGTCGTACCATGAATAAATTGAGATTTAGAATTGACATCTATAGTTTTGAAAGTTTTGATACAAAGAAAGATAGAAATCAAAAGATAGTTTTTTGTTCTCCAGTTTTTACATTGCTGGCCGAGAAGTGGACCACATAGAAAAATTGTAATGGTAACTTGAGTTAAGTTTGGGTGATGGCCTCTAAAACGTCACTAAGTAGATAATTTTAATACTATTGAAAACCTTGTGGAAGCTGGTAATTTCCGAATAGATCAATTTCGTGAGGTTAAGAAGGGAAGAAGAGTGTGAATTCTTAGTAATTTTTGAAGTTATATATAATTTCAAGAATTTCGTTTGATCTAATATAGAGTTTCCTGGACAACTGCAGTAGTTTCTACAATATTTCCATTCAATGCTTTGAAGCTAGCCCAACAAGACAATATTGGTATTGCTTTTTACGACAGAATTCTTTGAAAAGTCGGCTACCTAAGCCATGGAGTTAAAATAATTTTGAAAAAATATGAATAGGTAAGTCATTTTATGATTTTTTTCTTGGAGTGTTTGAGTGTAAATGGCTTAAATAAAGTATTGGGCAGACACAGAGGAAGTAATAAATTTATTTTTTATTTTGGTAGTTGTGAGCCCCTTCCTGTTGAAATTTGGCCATGCTTCTTCTCTAGCAGAGGGAAATTTTGGCTTCCTTTTTTATTATCAAGAAGGGATCATAAATTTTAGACTAGCATACAATCGGTTCTAATTTGACAAGATTTGTTAACTGTTTCTTATGTTTTCTGGTTTGGATCTTCTGATCATGTTTTCCAGTACTTTGGTTGCTGTCTACAGAACGCGGTTACTTATGATTATACATGATGTGACTTATCCATAGCGAGAATAGCTGCATGGAAAACACTACAGTAATAAATGAGTGTGCAAAACTTGCGTTATAAAGATCCAGTACCTTTTTCCATCTTGAGTTAGGGTAGAACGAATGAGTCTTTCTATCGACTTGTGATCGAATATTCCGGATTTGGTTGTGACAATTTTATTCCCAAGTGGAATGAAAGAAAAATGGCATATAGTACGTTAGATATTTGATTATAAACACTAGCGGATCCAGAGATTATGGAATGACGTTTTAACTTAACAAAACTTTAACAAAAAACCTTTAAATTTTGGATCAATGATCATCGTGACTAAACAATTTATTGCCAAGTTTGAGAAGCGTTTCCCTTCTCTCTATTGGAACTGCAAGTTATTATTAATTAATTCTTATATTTTCTGGGATCATTAGATCTAGGACTACAATATGTATTCGAGCTGATCGTGCTGGTTCGTGCTTTTAGGTCTTTCGTTGAGTTGAAGACGACTTAAGTCGTATTTACTCGAATGCGTGAGCAATAAAGATAATATCGCACCATGAGAATAGAAGTGTTGTAACTTCTAAAACATAGTTTTAAGATAATCACTTTTTAAACATTGTAATGGTGTGATGTTTTATGGGGTGGAAAACTGTTGTTGGCTAAATAGCGCTTAAACGGTTAGTGATGGAAGTTTTGGCTGTGTTCCAGAGCATCTAAAAATACATTAGATTCAATCAGAACCTGAAAAATTTAATTTTGCAAGTTATGACACTTCTATTTTCATGGTACGATATGTTAGTTGGGAGTGGAAAGAGGGAAAAGTATTTGGGAACATTTTGGCCAGAGTTGAGTTCGTTAAGCTTCTGCCTATACATTAAAAAAAAAAATATAACTACAAAAAGGCTCTCATACTATTTCAAGTTTTATATCACTCAATTTAAGAGTATATGCAATTTAAGATATTTTTGTTTGCTAAAAAAAAAGTTAATTAATGGATTTGTTTGATATTTTATAACTGACACAAACATGTGCCAAAATGTCTTTGTAAAATAACAAATTTGTCCATTAACTTAATTTAATTTGAAAAATACAATGTTCACAATGTGTAGTCATGTAAAAACTTGGTCAAAACACCAGCAATATCAACCTTTACTTACAATATGTAGATAAATACATACATAAGTATGTGTGTATGAATATATTTAAAATTGTTTGTAAGTATATTTTATTTAATAGTGTATCTAACACTTGACCTTTGTATGCGAATTGATTGATATAATGCTTTTGAGTCAATAGCTTCTATAAATAAGTTGTTACCAATTCACTATTCACTTTCATTCCTTAGAAACGAAATGGTATTGAAACAGCACAGTATGCAATTATGTATAGGTAGGGGTTGCGAGATATTTTGTGCAGCGTAGGGGGTGTGAAAAAATATAAGAAAATAAACAAAAAATAACTAAATCTTATTTAGGAAATGTTTGTATATACATATATGTAAATATATAAAACATTTGATTTGATTTCTTCCACAAAAACAAATGCCAAAGTGTGCGCGCTTGGTGCGGTTGCAGAGCAATTGTAGCAAAAAATATCAAGAACAAGAAAACGTTGAAGGTGCAGCAGTTGAAGAGAAAGAAACTGCATGAAATTAAAATCAACCCTTGTGAAAAGGACAGCAGCACAGCGCTGAGCTCTTCGCACATTCTAGCAGACGCAATACAACATTCTCTACGAGCATATTGCTCTGCATATGACCTATTGGGTTTTTTGTTTTTGCTTGCTTTTAGGGAATACAGAAGAGAGTAAGGTAGTTTTTCTCAACCCCGTACGCAATTTGCACGATTTGCACTGTTTTTTGTTTTTTTTTTTTTTGTTTTCCTCCGCTCGTGTGGCACGTAATGTTGCTATTGTCGAGGGGTTTGTATTAGGTAGAACGATTTTAGATTTTATATTTTTTTGTGTGATGTGTGTGTGTGTGTGTGTGTGAACGTTTTGTGTTTTGTAAAATTGTGGAAAACCATTTTAGCGCAAAGACTAAAAGAATTCCAACCAACCACCTTAGTTTCAGTTGTGCAGAGTGCGCGGCAATACACACACATCACACAGCACCGAATCGAATCGAGTCGAGTTGAGTCAGTGAGTCAGTCAGTTAGTTCTTAGTGTCGTAGACCGGGGGTTAAATCGTCAGAAAAACAACAAAAACATAGTAAAAGAAAAAACAATAAAACTAAACGATCGACTAAGGAAACAACACAAATAAACACAATAGAATAGAACAAAACAATTTTCCGAGCTGTGAAGAGGACGACAGCGTTTTAACTGAAAATTTGAATTTAAATGCGAATCGTTGATGAAGCGGTGAAGACGTCTCTAACGGACTAAACTATACGGGTGCATTTATATTACACCAATCAACATTTGCCGTATTCTGTTAACGGAATCACAGAGCTACAGTGTGAGAGCAAGTGAAGCTCTTTTCGTTTTAGCGGCTTTTTCAACGATTTTGTGACAAAAAAAAAAAAAACAAAGAAAAAGAAAATGCACTGTGTTAAATATAATTGTGAAAATATTTTTGCATATCACATTAGGCAATCCAATAGCCTATAATAACCTAAGTACATATACAAGTGTAGTGAGTGGAGCTATTTGTAAACGCAAACCTTTATTCAAACAAAAACCTAAAACTTTTATCACCGTCTCAACTTCCGCGTCTAAAAAGTGTGTGAAATAAAAATGTCTTCTTCCGAAGAAGCTGAAGTTGATATTAGTGTCGTCTCTAGTCCCGAACCGAGCCCAATCGGTTGTGGCAATGGCCGTGATAGCCCTCTTCTACATTCTGCCTCACCAGCACTATCAGCCGGCAGCACACCAACTGCCACATCAACACCGACAACCGCTGCTGGCACGCCCACTTCGAGCACAAACTATCACAGTCCAACAACAACGGCTGCGGCAGCGGCGGCACTATCCGCTGTGCCACCGACGGTTTTGCATCATCATTTGCAACATCATTTAAGCAATTTGAGTGCCGGTCACCATCATCCCGTAGCGTTACATCATGCACTCCACAATTTCAGTCATTTACATCCGGCACATCCCGCACATCCGGCGCATCAGCAATTGCTGCAACATGCAGTTACCCCAGCAGCGGTGGTGGCAGCAGCGGCGGCAGCTGATCGTCTCAGTCCACCAGCAATGGCTGCCATGGCACCAAAGTCTCCAGATCGTAATGGAGATGGCAGTGACGGCAGTACGACGACGACGTCAACTTCAATTACAAATAACCATAATCACAACAATAACAATAGTAAATTAATTAACAATAATCACAATAATAATAATAATAACAATCATAATAGTGATAGTAATGGTAGCAATCAAAATATACCATTGGGTAATGGTATATGCAATAATAATGGTGGAGGAGGTGGTGGCGGCACCGGAAATAATAAAGTTACAACTGGTAATGGTTTCACCAGTTTTTCCATATCGAGCATACTCAGTCGCAGTGACTCCACTAAGAAAAATGGGAGCGGTGGTGGTGGAAGTAATGGCACTACATTAATTACACCTATACCGCATCTGCCACAACCTGGTGCCGGCGGACCTCAGGATGCTGCTATGTTGTCGAGGTGAGTATTTGAGAATATATTTAGATTTGAAGGTAATAGTATTTCAAAAAAAAGTTTTGTAAAGTGTTGCACGGAAAAAGAACTAAATAGAAGAATATTTCATAAAGTCAACCAGACATACTGGGCTTAACTGCGAGTAAATGAATGAAAAGATGAAGTGAATACCTGTAAATCATGTTCAGATAGTTGCGAATTTCTCTCAGTGTTTATTGTTTACTTCTAGGTCCATATGCCACACAGTAAAAATTTGGTATTTTTTTAGCCAACTATCGATCTCCTCTGGACATGTTCAACAGTTTAACAAAACCTCACCACTAAACTGAATATTTTTTTTCTATATTCAAATGATCACTTTTTCCAATATCTACTGATCTTTATTATAAATTCATTGCATAAATACTTTAGATTTTTAACTCAGATTATTACAAAAGTATAGGTTCTCGTATTCAATAAAAAAAAAAACAAAATGCAAAAAGTCAAGTTTCAGTTTTATTTAAGATATTTTTTGAAAAGGATCAAATTCACCTGTGTATTTGTAGAATTGAAGGATAATCTTTGGAAATTCATGAATTTGAGAAACATGAAAATAAATATGTTAAAAAAGAAACAAAAACACAGACAATCGTAGATGAAATGATAGAAGTTGGCTACATTGAATGTCAAGGTGTCGTCAGTGGTGACGCAAAAGTTGATTATTTGGAAAATTGTAATATCGGGTTTCATTTTTTGTTAAAGATTTATTTTAAATTGAAGAGTTTGTAGTGTTGGAAAACATTCGTAGTTTTATATAACTTTATTTACAGTCATTAATGGTGATAGTTTTCTAGAAATATCATTTCAAATTAAAAAGTTATTTAATGTTGTACATACATAATTTATAATAAACCAAATTTTCATCACTATAAAGAAGTAAGGTTGGGTAAATTAGTTTTTGAAATATTATAATCATAATATCGGATAGATTAGTAGTGATTCTTTTGTGCAGTGTTGAGATTAACATAGATATTTATAAATGTGCCAAAATTTTGGACAAAACGTACTTTTCAATACCAAAATGTACGTCACAAAAATTGTATTGCATGTATCAGTACTTATATATAACTAACGTTAAAGCCCTTTTCCAAAATCAAGTTTCTAATGTATTCTTGACCACAAATTTTTTAGGACATACAACCTAAACTTACCTCTCTTTTCTTTTAGTTAATATACCAAAATTTGAAAACAAATCGTCGCCTGAGAATTGATTTGGCGTATAGGTATACAAATTTGTACACACATACGCCAAATCAATTCTCAGGCGACGAAATGCTTAGTATATTAAAGTCTGAAAACGTGTTTTGCTCCTAAAAAAATATAAAGATTTGTATTAGGTCCTTAACAAATTAAGGTAGCGGTATACATTCATATGTGTAGCAATATTAAACATATTTTTCAGTATATAAAATTAATATAAAATAAAACTTTATTTTTACTAAATGACGCAGTTTTTTTCGTTGAATATTTACATATAGATTTTCTTTGAATTCATAAAAATCATGAAAAATCGATGTAGGTCTCAACTAGGGTAACCAGACTTACTGATTTGATTAGTACATGTCCTGATTATTTATTTATATATTGATTTTTTGTATTTTGTTCTGATTTTGAACTGATTTTTTAAAATTAATATCTTAAGAATTTTTGTGATTAACCTTAATGGTCTTAAAATCGTTTTTGCAAACGATTTCAAGATCACCCTGTTTGTTTCTTTTTCTGATTGTTCATGAAATAAAATACATACGCATTGCTACTATCGAGGTGAGAAAAGCAATATTTGCTTGAAGAAAAGTTGGTTAATGTAAGTTTTTAAGTGAGTGCAAGAATTTGTTATTAATTGAATTTGATTTCACTATGCAACAGTTTTAGGGTAGTGGTACCCAATACAGGTCGATAGTACTGGTCTAGAATAACAAAACCCTGAGAGGGTTTTAAAAAGTTAGCTCGCTTTTAAATGTTATAGCCTTTCAAAGTTGAGCTGTTTCAGTGTATTTTTCATTTCTATTTTCTGTTTATAATAAAAACAACAATTTGAAAAAAGTTTCAGGATGTTTATATCACTATATTACATTGAAATTACTAGGTAATAAAATCATTAAAACTGTACTGATTTGTACTGATTTTCACTGATTTCCAACGTCTAATGTCCTGATTTCGCGGTTCAAAAATCTGGCTACCCTAGTCTCAACACATTTCTGATTGCTTTTGTTATAAAATGTTTTAATATTTTTCATTTTGATGATATTCATCCTGGCCCGAAAAATACTTTCAAAAAATTAATGGATTTCTATCGGGAAGCGGTAGTCGGTCCTCAGACTTTACATTATTTTGATATAGATTTTGACTTTAGATTTGAAAAGAGGAAATGCTACTGATCAATGCTGAATTCACAGTTTTTAAAAATGATTTTTTTGTTTCATTTTTGTTCTGAGGCTGCGAAGGGTACCTCACTATAGGTCACAGTCGTTGACCATTATTATTATTACTACCTGGGTTTCTCCCACCTACGCTGTCCGAGAGGGAATGTACAGTTCGGGCATGGCCTTAAAATCGTCACTGGACCCCTCAGTGCTCGAAAATCGACCATTTTTTTTTTATGTTTGTACATACTGTATTTATCATCTAGATTGCTTTTGAAAAAGAACAAGGACAATATAGTGGAGAGAAAGAGAGTACATAGACATACCAAACGATGAAACGATCAGTTGGTAAAAGAGACAGAGGAAGATATAGAAGGTAGGTACATGGGAGAGTAAATACACAAGCAGTATGTACGGTCATGAACGTACTCAGTTTGAATTCCCATGTATTTTGTTGTTGTATTTGGATGCATCTTCTTACCTGGTTTTATCTGCGCTAACGGCAACATATCGTCGCCTGAGAATTGATTTGGCGTTGGTGTATAAATATTCGTATGCCTATACGTCAAATCAATTCTCTGGCGATGATATAGTAAAACTTTTACGTTGACCTAGCCGTTAATTAATCATAATAAAAAATAAAAAGTATAAACAATTAAATAAACAAAAACATTGTTCAATTTACCTATAAATTTTATACGTGGATATTGAGTTATCGATTTAAGCTAATTTTTGTGTTGAAAGCTTAATTTTATCACAAACTAAAAACCATACACATTTACAACAACAAAAAAATGGAACAAAGAGACTTTGAAATTCAGCGTAGTATGAGCTTTCAATTGAGATTTCAAATTAAAATTGCTCAAAATTTTTCGAGGGCGTGGGGAAAACTGGAGTGGTTGTATGCTTTAGGAATGCACCTTGGCATATATGACGTTGCTCAAAGACTGTGATTCCTCATGAAGTAACCTTGTGAGTTTAAAAACTAATATCATGTAGAAAGCATTATTTCGGATTGCAGATTTAAATCTATTTGAAAGGTAATAAAATGCAATATTTTTTACAAAATTATTGACGCATTAGATTTTAAAGCATAAAAAAGGGAGATAATGATCAGCAGGAGCATATAATTATAATAAATATCGATTTTAAATTTAATTTTTAGATTTGGAACAGAACCGAGCTTAGACAACCTTAATTTCCCAAAAAAATTTCACGAAAATTCCAGAGTCAGCTGCGGCGAGTTGGCTCTCCCGGACCCTTTCCTAGCTACGTCATTGGCATGATGGGATAAGTTTCCCCATTATGAATGACTACATTTAGCATTTGGCTACATTCGCGCATCATGCAATACGTCCATGCAGAGATTTAGTGCCAAGATCAGGAATATATTGAAGAGGGTAGTACCGTCAACTGTGGTCAGGCCCGACGGGAGGGGGGTGGGTCGGGTGGGATTCCCACCGGGCCCGGAGTTTTTGAGGGGGCCCGGATTTCAATCCAAATCCTAAAATCCAGAAAAACTTTAACAAGCGTCTATGCGTCTGAAAATTGAATTACAAACCATGAAAATCATTTATCGGGTTAATCATCTATCAATCGTGAAGACATTTTGCAGACGAGCCCGGGTCCCATATTAAAAAAGAATAAAAAACTTCCATCGGATCCTGCTCAACTCAAACTAGAGTGTCTACGCCTGGAAGCGAAATTAGCAAGAAAATAAATTTTTGAAGGAAAGCAAGAAAGGCGTACTTATGAATTATGCGCATTACGAGAGTTGATAAGAAAAACTTTTAATGTAATTAAAGTAAAATGGAAACTTATTATACAGATATTCATACTTAAAGTACAAAATAAATTTTGTTTTTTGATATTTGTCTTTGTATTTTTATATATTCCGAATTCTGAAACATATTCCTTAGTGAGCAGTACGAAGATATTTATTGTATCATTTGTGGTGGGAAGAGATAAGGGCGCGGGGGGGGGGGGGTGGCCCAAAGGTTATCAATCACTACCGGGCCCGAATTTTCTCTCGACGGCCCTGACTGTGGTGTCCAGCGCATCTTTCAGTGAAATATTTCTTTATCAGAAAAAAGTTTCCTAGTATGTTATAACTGTTTAATTTAAAAAAAGGACGATTTTTCCAAAAATTTTATTTGGTAAAAATACGAAAATTTTTCTTTTTTTTTTATCAAAAATCTGTGGATTTTATTATCGAAAATCTTTGCAGAGCTGTGAATAATGAAAAAGGGACACATTTAGTTCGAATCGGATGGTTGGGATGGCTCTTCATCTTCCGATTCTACGATGTAGCTGCATAATCCGCGATGAATCGATAATGGCCGTTGGCTATTTTTTTTTTTGGAGTTGTTTGTGGACGAGAATGTCCAGCCTTTAATATGCAATCGTGGTGTATTATATTATATGGTTCAGATGCATTCAATCTAATAATTCGAAATATTTAATTTAAATGCTCTTTCCAGACAAAAAACTCAAACCCTGTTGTTTAATTCTGTAAGGAGATACTTTCAGCGTTCACCCAGGTACATTGAGTTTTGTTGGAAACCCAAATTTATTTTTAACACACTAAGGTGCAATTCAAATTTTACTTATATCGAGTTAATTTTAATTTTGCCCATCGAAAATAACAAATACTTGCAATTATAACGAAATATTTTATTATTAACCACAAAAGAATCAAAGTTAGGATTTGTTTACGAATGAAAAAGATCTATAAGTCATAACGAGCTCGAACGGCAGAGAAAAAAAATTTCTTTGGCAATTTTTACTCTAAAAAAAGTAGTTCTGTTATTTTTTTTTTGTCGATTGTGCCAAGAATCAAACCCAGGCTCTATTCCTCTACATTTTGTAATTAAAGATATTACGTGTTAGTTAAAATATGCGGAAAAAATTATTAAAAAAAAAATTCAATTAAAATATCAAATTACAAAGAAAACAAAAAAAAAACAAAGAAAAAATTAACATGTGATCGAAATATAATGTATCTATAAAACAAATACGCTTCAATATGTTTATAATAAAAAATGAAAAGGGCAAATGAGAATAATACCCTAAACTTATTTTTGTGTTCTGTGCTCAATTTATACCACATGAAAATGACCTATATAAATGTATCGTCATACTTTATACACTACATTTATACAGCTTTGTATTAAAATATTGCATATTCTTACTAGGCATATGAATAAAAGGTCAGTTCAAAACAGTCAGTAAGTAAACGGTGCGGTGAGTACCTCGTGAGTTCATTAATAAATTCCTCACATATGGAACGAAAAAAAAAAAAATTCATAATCAAAGATCAAATTACGTCAAGCGATTAACGAATGTGTTGAATTAAAAAAATGCTGCACTTAAATTATCTCCCCTTTAAAAGTCATATACAAGGATATGCATACATATATTTATGTATATAAGTTTAATCCTTACCTAAATATACTATTTAAATACCAATAACAAAAAAACTAAAACAGAAGGTGAATAATTCAACATTTTCTTCTTTCTGCGCTGGCATTTAAAAGTTTTTTTTTTCTTTTAATAATGATCATTTTCATTTCATTAAAAATTATCTGACTCCTCAATCTCAATGGTTTGTTGTTCTGTTGTGAGTGCGCGCACACGTTGACGTGGGTAGATAACGATCTCAGTCGAGAGGAATACAAGGAAAGAAGGAAGAGAGAGAGAGAAAGAGAGAGAGTGTGAGTTCCACAAAGTCTGCGGTGCACAGGCGCTTAGCACTTAAGGGACTTCAAGACTTCAAAATTGTGGCTGTGACAGTGGCAACTCACACTGGGGGAAAAAAGCGTAATGCCAATTAAGTTAGCATGCGGATCCTCCCCTGGGTAAATGCATATATATATATATATATAAAAAAATATGTATGGATGTGTATACTTGAGCCTGAATCGGTTTCATGTGCGCATGCGTGCCTGCCTTTTTGTGACTGTGTTTGTCTTGTTTGGCGCTTGGTTTTTGACGTGTGGCTAAGTTTTGGAAGTTTTTATCAGTTTATCATCATCTGTTTTTTAATTGTGTGTATATGCGTTTTATTTTATTTTTGTATGTTTGAATTGAATTGAGGTAGAAGTGTGGGCATTTAAAGGGAACGCGCGTGTTAAGCCCAAATTAAATGTATGTATATGTATGCTGAACTGTTTTGGGGTGTAAACCGGAGCGTTTGTTTGACATTACAAAATGATTAATTCAAGCGCAAGTAAGTCGTTGAGTGATCATTTAGTTAGTGAAAAAAACTTAAACTTTCATTAATGTACGGTGGAAATATGTAATTGAAATTACATTATTTTGACATTTTGCGTTTTTATGCGTATTTCTTTAAATTATTATCATAAATTTAGTTGATTGTTGTTGGGTATCAATTCTGACACCCCCCTCCCCCCCCCCCCCCGAATTGTGGAAACTTTATTCTAATTTTTGAGATTAATTGCCAATGGATGGAAAAAAAAGTCAAAATAAAATCTATTTAACGATATTTTTTACTTCCATCGATTTTTTTTTTCTAAAAAGTCAAATATAGAAAATAAATTTGAAATCTTAGGTACACTATGCGATCAAATCCGGTTTGTTTTCTTCGACATGAGGCTTGACTACGGATTCAAAAAGAGAAGTTGATACTGAGCACTCCTGCATTCATAGTTTTTCTAGGTCAGTAATTGTTTTTGATTTAAAGTTTCGTCCTGAATCAGTTTGAAAAGTTTAAAAATTAATAAAAATAGAAAACATTATCGGATCCTTGTAAAATTAGACTTGCTTGAACCCCATTTTTTTTCTAAAACGTGACGTGATGGGAAGTTTTTGACCTCAGATTGGTGTTCAACATGAAAAATTCATATAGCATATGCTAATAATTTTGGGGCTTTGCCATCGAAGTGAGTTAGAATTTTGTTGACAACTAGCAACCAATGAAGCGGGGATAAGACACCTCCCTAAGGGGTTCCACTGAACGCTACCTTGGTTACTGTAGCCTCATTCCATTCCGTTCTTATCTGCCTACAGCTTAGAATACTTTTATCCACAGATATATGTCGGTATTAATTTCTAGAGCATTGAGACTATCTAATATAGCTTCCTATATATAAGTATATAGCTGGTACAATGTCAAGCCACAACTAAAATTTATCTGATTAACTTTAAATAGGTATCCTTTCCGAATATTTTCGTCGAATTATTAAAGCTAAAATTAAATTTGATAATGCCAATTTTAATATTTTTTAATGTTGGTTAGACAAAAGAAGCTCGATAAAATATCTACCTTGAGATTGCTTTCTAACGGATAACTAGTTTTGTCCATTTGCTGTCAAATTTGTCAAAAGGCTATGGTGAAGATACTAGATCAAGAATTAATATCTTCAACCATATATTGCTAGGTAGAAATAAGTTCCCTCAACTCGACCTCGGCGTATATTTTATTTCTTGTTGATCCTCAATAGGGAATCACCCTGTATTTTTAGATTATCATATCCTGAATCGCATATGCCGCATTAAAATGCTCAATGTTAATACTCTATTTACATTCATTTAACAAAATCTAACTGACAATGAACATAATAAATTCGATTTGTGAATCTATATGCAGAGTAAAGAAAAATGCACCATTCCCAGTTTCACTATGTATGTAATTTAATACCTTTGAGAATGCATGCAACATATTTCGGAATAGAAAAATCTCTAAACCTAAATCAAATACAAAATATAAACCATATTTCTCTGATAAACAAAAAAAAGAAGAGAAGGAGATGGCAAACAGCCAACCAGCCAGTCAAGGGTGCTCAATAACTCCCCTCCCTTCTACTACAAAAAAAAAAACATTACACATATTGTCCCTTTTTTCGTTGCTTGTTGTTGGTGCGACTTTGAAGCATTTTGCTGCATGGCGCGCAATAATACACAACAACTACATACGAGTACAATATAATTATAGAGTAATTACAATCCAATTGCAATTCAATGCTTTATTCCATTCATAAAAAGTAATAATCTTATCTATCAAAAGGGATTAACGCTTTAACAGCAGCAGGAGCGGCAAAATAAAGCATTTAGTGGAAAATTGCTTATGATTTGAGAGCGCGAAATGGAAAACGTTTGTATGAGTTGAAGTTCTACGTCATTTACGCTTTGGAATCAAGCACTTATCTTGATAATTTTTATTTTCCTTTTAGAGACAATTGAGCTTTGGGAATTGACTTGAGATGCTTATCATTATTTTTTCCCAACAATGGGTGTGTGTGCGCAGTTTGTATAAAAAATATTGTCACCGCTATATTTCAATTTAATATGTGTTCAAAATAATATGTTTCATTTTATATTTGGTGAGATTAAAATCGGTTTTCAACACGTGGCATTTAGCAATTTGTTGCGGTTTCATTTGAATATATAAAAAGGAAACCTCAAAAAGTCCAAACCTTGCCACGTGCAAAAGAAAATTTAAATAAGTATACAAAGGAAAAGTAGAAAAATAGCGGATAATCTGCGAAATTATTATGATCTGTATGGTATTTAATAATAATCGTACTAAATTACATTAAACATTCACTGGAGAATCAATTATGCTTCAGTCTCAAAACAAAGGACGAAGCTGAGAACTACCACAATAAGTACGGTCGCCATCGAAAATAAGATAGCGTAGACTTGCAAATCTCACAGAAAAAGTACATAAATGTATTTGGATTTAACTCTTAGATGCTCATTTGAAATAGATTTATATCGCTATATTTAATAAAAACTAAATTTATTTAGCCACGATTAAATAAACTGTTATTTTCAGTGATAGCCAATCGAAACTTTTCTTAAAACCTGAAGAATTTTACTTTCAGATTCAAAACCGAGTTCAGCGAACAAAAATCTACAGGGAGTTAAACATTGAATCCTCGCTCCTCATTCCATAAGGATTTTTCATGAATCGGGAGTTGCCTTGGTTAAATATATTTAGCAGTTCTTCACACCTGATCCTCCAAAGATAGGATATAATTGTTTTCTATTTTCGCCGAGAGGGTTGAATGATTGTTTTTTTTATCAGACTAGATTTCGAAACATCCAATCGAGTTTGAGCTAAATATGGTGGGGAGTCGCTGAGTTTGCTTGCAACTTCCTTAATATTTACTTTTAATTTAAAAAAAATTGACAACCACTTTCTTTTTGTTTCTGCTGTAGTGGTTCAATTAGCGATTGAGTGCCATTTTGGTACCACATACTCATTTCCTTAATGGAAGTGGTTTGTCTAGAGCCAGCTGGTGAAATTAAAAAACTGGAGAAATTTTCCGATCTCAAGTCTGGAAATCTTAGTATTGTTGTCTAGAAAAAGTTTATGGAATAAGTTCAGTTTGGTTTTGACCTTAGTCGGGCAACGGCAAAGGAAGTGGGAAACATTGTCATGCTCTTCCAAGTTTCCAAAATTCCTACATAGTGTTGTGATTTATACGAAATCTGGCAGCATGCTTCTCTATAGTCTGGCTACGTCAGGATGGTTATGGAAATAGAAATCTGGTTCTTTAGAGGTCGAATTATGCCTACATTTTTTGGATGCAGCGATGGTGAAAACTATTTTCCAACTTCTATCTACAAGGGTGGGGAAGCCAGAGACTATGTATATTCGCTCTTATTTTCCTTAGGAGTTTTGTTACTCAATTTTTAAACCTGAACTGACACACACCTAGTGATGATTCGATACAAGTAAATACAAGTAAATACAAGTAAATACTCGATACTTTTCATTCGATTCAAGTACTTTTTTTACTCGATGCTATGCCATAAGTATTTTACTTGGCATCGGGGAAAAGGGTCAGTATCGGATACTCGATACCTTTGGAAAATATTTATTTAAAAACTGAAATACTGCAATACAATATTTGAAATTGAAGATCGTTTTAAAATATTTTACAGCAATCAATAAATCAGTAATATATATATATTCAAAATGCTACTACAGAATTATTCAAAATATTTCAGTCACAATTGCAATATTCCAATGTATGAAAATATTGCAGTACAGTATTGAAGTTTTAGAAAATATTGCTGGAATGTATGTAGAACATAATGTTTATTGAAAACGTCATTTCTATATGATTCACGAATTTCCAGTGGAAATATCTCAAAACCATGATGTATAGGCGAAAAACTCATGTTGAAAGTGTAATTTGTCTCTTTAAACGAGTATTCGATACAAGTACATATTCAATACTTTTTTCCGATATTTTCGGTAGCATCGATACTTTTATTTGATACAAGTAATGAGTAAAAGTATCGATACTATGTGGGTATCGAATCAACACTACATACACCACACACCAGTTCACTGCTTATAAAAAGTGAAAATTTTAAACAATTTTTAAAATTTGGGTTTATTTTTACTAAAATCAAGTTTGCAGATTTTTATTGTTCAGTGACCTATAATAGAATTTCATGGGCAACATATTTCTTGAACATATTAGCCCTCTATCGACCCTCGTAACCTCGACCTGGGTCAAAAATTTAACTTTTTTGAAAAGAGCAAAAAAGACACATAACGGTGAGAACTAAAGGGTTAATATGTTGAAAGAAAATATTCTACGGAAAATTCTATTATATGTTGCTGAACATACATACAAACAAGCTTTGATGCAAAACTAACAAATTGTCCTATCATTTATTATACTTAATCTGTTGGAAATGGGCAAACTTCAGTCCTGCGTAAAAAGAAAATTAGACGTAAACTTTTAAAACGCCGAGACACATACAATTTTTTTTCTCGAATTCTACCAGAAACCACTATATGAACCTTGTTTTGTTTTTGTGTGTTGAACAGTGTAATTTTTCAGCATGTTTCTATGATCTGAAACCCAAATTAGAGTGCCGAATAACTCTCTACATTGGCTAACTAAATAAGAAGATATTGAGTGTGAGTTCAAAGCTCTAATCGCCACTTATCCGTCTGTAAAAAAGTTATTTTAACCTTGTCTCGAAGTTTAGTTAATGATTTGCAGGCTTTTTTGTTTGTCAGAAGTTCGGCCTGAAAAACACTGTCTTTGTCTGGGAGTCGAAGTGATTCGGCAATATCTAGGCGTTTTGAGTAGATTGCCGTACCAACTCCGTAGAGTAACATATTATCCCAAAACTAGCTACCACACCTTATTATTTCTATCCTGGTCATTTTGGAGGAAAAGTGCCGAAGTGTTTCGTGAAATTGTATGCGGATGTTATGTAGCAAGTCTACTTGCGATGGCTCTGGTATATAGTTAGTTCGATAGGAAATAGATAAGCTAAAACGTTTAGAACTTTCGTTGAACATGAATGAATAGCTTCTGTAATGCTGGAGGCTGATCTTTGGTGGAATATTCGATGACGATTAATATTAAATATTGCTCACACAATATGAATGAATGCGAAAAGCTCGAGCTATCCCCTCCATGAGCTGCTCTGCTATAAAAGAAGAAGAAAAAGAACATATCATCAAATGGATTGAACGTTTCTCCATTTCTATTAAATGAAATAAGCATAAATGTTCCTAATCGCGTTTCCAGAAACTTCATACCTATCAAGTTAAGCATACGCAAAACAAATTATGCACATTTTGATCCTGTTCGCTGTATGTGCAATGATTTTAATAACTTCTATATGTTAGTAGATTTTTGTACTCCTCTTTATATTATTAAAAAATCTGCTCTATCTTATTAAATTAGTAATATATTTTTAATGTAGCTGTTGATAAGCCAAATCTGTAGCTGTTTTCGACGACCTCAATCGCGCTTCATCCCATCTTGTTCGTTTAACGCAACGCAGTCCGGACTGGTTGTATCGGTCACCGATCCGTGCAGTCACGGATGCGTCCCACGTCGTACTGGGCGGGAGGAGGGTCCGCTGGGATTCGTCGTAAAAATTAAAAAAAAAAAAATCTGGCAACATTAACCCTAAAAAACAATAATCGCCTGAGAGGCAGCTCGGGACAATTAGTATTAAGTGATAACAAATTTATAATATTGTTCTAGAGTGAAGCTTTTAAACCTCTAACCAAACCATCAAAGTTAATGCACATAAATTGTAATGCTCAACCGTAGGGTATAAAAAATAATGCTCCGAAGAAAAAAAAAACACTTAAGACTTCTGGAAAAATGACACTTCTTAAAGAAAATTATCCCAATTAAAATGATAATTTACTGTTGTTATTGTTGGGGCACCTCAATCTAACTAAACTGTCAACATAAATGTCAAAACAGCTTGTAGCTACTTGCTGTGCTAATTATTTAAATCAAAGCAAACCAAAAAAGCAAAGCGAAAAAAAAACAACAAAATGTTGCTTCCGGCTCCCCAAAGAAAATTTTAAAATATTTATGTTTCTATTTGATGATGTCTCATAAAAGTGGCTTTATTTTATTTTTTGTTTTTTTTTTTGTTTATATGTATATAAGTAAGTATATTTTTCTCTTTGTTGTTGTTTATGTTCGTAATGAAATAAATACCAAATAAATTTACCTGCAGCCAAATGTTGGTATAATTTTTCAATGGTGTCATTTGTGGCGGAAATGTGGTGGTGGCCATGTTGATTTTTTGCTATTAAAATTGCTCCCCAAAACCCACGCTTGCTAACATACCTATCGTAAAATTGTGAAAAAGGAAAAAGGATGTGGGTGGGTGGTTTCTGAAGTGGGGAAAGCGGATTGGGTTGTCAATGTTAACGAAGTTGTTTCTCTCCCTTGTCTTCTTGTGACAACAAACAAATAACGTGGTGGTGTTTTATTTCTGCTTGCAGGCAGACAACCCCAAAAATATTTTTAAGTTTTCAGTTTGCTTCTTTTTTTCTGCTTCGTATACCCTAAAGCTAAAAAGTAATTTTTAATGAATTGTTTGGTGAACTTTTGTGGTTCTCCAAAGGCTTTTTAAAAAAAAGTGTGGAAAAATGAAAAGTTGTTAACAGTTTTTAACAGGCTTCTTTGAAGCTTTTTGCGCTTTGTAAATGGGTATGTGTGAAATTTATGTATTTGTGTAATAGTTTCATAAACAAACAGCTAGAGAGGAAGGAAATTGTAGTACAATTAAAAAAAAAAAGAAAGAAAGAAAAAAAAAATAATATGAAATTAAAGTGTATTTTTTATTATGATTACTTTGACTCAGTGGCTAGTGTATTTGCCGACCTGCTATGTAAAGAATTGCGAGTACCAAGTTTTCGTAAAACCAAAATTAGCTGCTAAATGGCTTTTCTTTTCAGATACGCCATAATATTACAGACCTTTAGCTTTGTACGTATTATGTTTAAAAACGGTATCTGGCCCTAAAAATAAAAGAGTAGATTTTCTTATTATTTATTAATTTCAGCCGCACAAAATGGCATGCGTATCTCTTCAATACTTAATGAACAGGAAAGAAAGAAAATGTTTTTTAAGTAGGCGTGAATTCTCAACCCCAAGAGATCATTACAATAGTTTATTAATTTTGGACAAAATATGTCAGCAACTGTAATAACTACCTCAAAATAAATTACACAGTATACATGGAGAGTGTATCTGGGTTGTCATTAACGACGCTTGTCCGAAGGGAGGATCTAAGCTAAGAAGAGGATCCATCTCCCAATCACCCCTTAGCTTGGTTACGCAATTGCTTCGGACTATAGTTGTTTGATTACACAGTACACTACTTAAGTATTGGCTGTGGCAACACTGGGTGTGGTCAGATGTAATCTGATGTCTCCATCGTAAAGTTTGACATTTGAAAACATATACGTTCTCAGGACGTTTTATCATACAAACGTCATTTGTGTTGTTTACATTGAGTTGAAAAATTTAACTCAACAAAAAAATGTAATTAATTCGTGAAAATTTTCGTGCGTTTAATTATTATGGTTTTTGACATGAACTAACTCAACAACAGTGCATTGATAAACTTAATTTGAATTTTGGCGATGAAGAACCTTCAAATACGACTGTTTTTTTCTGTTACAGAGAATTCAGTTTTGGTCATCGTTTGTTCACCGGCGAATTACGTGAAGGTCGTCCAAAATCAGCTGTTGTGCCAGTGAACATCGATGCTGTGAGAAAACTGATAAAGCAAGATCCATGAGATTGAAGTAACCTTATTCATTAGTTCCACCAGCATACATTAGACATTGCATAATAATTTCGCCGTGAAAAAGATTTGTTTTCGTTGGATCCCAAATAAATTGAGCGATTACCAAAAAAAAAGCCTCGTGTTGACTGCTGCAAGAAAAGGATAAAAAAAAAATACAACAGCAGTGGGTCAAAAGATGTGTATGAGATCGTGAGAAGTGACGAATTATGGATCTACGCGTACGAGCCAGAAAGTAAACAGCAGTCGATGGGTGGTTTAAAATGAGATAAATCCAACAAAAGTTATACGCGCTTGAAGCACTGCGAAGCAAATGGTTACTTGTTTCTTTGAAAAATCTGGTCCTGTGGCAACGGTACCACTTGAGCAACGTTGAATGGTCACTTCTGAATGGTGCATAAGCATTTGTTTGCCAGAAGTATTTGGTGAATTGAGGAAAAAAGCAAACGTCATCGAATCATTCTTCCTCACGACAATGCGAGCTCCCTTCAAATAACCATACATCTCTTCAAATAACCGCTTTTGACCACTCAAAACGTCGAATTGATGGGCCATCCACCATACAGTCCTGATTTGACACGCAATAACTTCTTTTTGTTATCGGGCATCAATAAACTATATAGACAACGATTTGTGATGTTCGAATAAGCTGTTGATGCGTTCAAAAACTATGTTTTGGAGGTGTCCCAAGAGGAATAGAAAAACTGTTTTGACAGAATAATACAAAAATCGAGTTTTTTGCATAAGAACCAAGCCACTCAAACTATACCGAGAAAAAAAAAATGTAATTTTAACAGTTCATCGCTGTTGTTAAGAAAATCTGTTGTATTGAACGCAATTCGTTTGATTCAACAGTTTTTTATTTTGTAATGACAATTTTCGTAACATCTCTTCTGTTGAAATGATCTCTAATACAGTAACAAAATTTTTGGCTTTCACTAACACAATTTCAAAATTTTATACGGTCTATTTTTAGAAATAATGATAAACAAAGACAGCCTGATTGAGTATTTCAAATTTGTATATTTTACTCTCTCTTGTGTAGTTAACTCTTTAAGGTTAGGTAGGGTAAAAATTGTCCCAACTTTTGCTCCATTTTCTACGCATGGTGGGATATATTTTAACCGACCTAAAAAAGTTTAAATTACTTATATTCATATAGCTTAACATTTTATTTACAGTTTCTCATTCAGTTGTCAATGCTATAAACCAAAAAAATTCTGTGCACTGGAGTTTTTATTTTCTTTAAAATCATGTGCTTCAAAGAGCTAAAAAACAGTAATAAGTGCTCAAAACATTGAAAGAGTAAAACAAACAAAATTCGTTGAGAGTTAATTTGGTTATGTGGCAGAGTTGGTAAGCGCGTTGTTCGACAGTTATCATGCGAATGTTTTGGTGGCCACAGGTTCGAGTCTGCGAAAAAGCAATTTAAGAGAAAATAATTTAAAACGGTAATAGTAAATAAAAAAATACATTGAACAAAAAACAAAAAGAAAAAAATAATTCCAAAATAAAAATTTTTTTTTGATTTTGAAATTTATTAAAAAAAAAAATGTAAAACGAAATTTGTGGGATTTGAATCTTAGCCACAAGTAGCTGCGTCTTGCTTGCGCACTAGACAACTAGGCTATAGCGTGAAGTATCTAGGCAGTTACTATTTTGTAGTTTTGTTTTTCTAATAAGCGATGCAACAGCAACAGCACATTGTCTGTTTATATAACAGAGTTCACTTTTGGATGGGATTTAACAGCAAAATCTGTTGGTTTAATATCCTTTCCGTGTGATATAACAGCATTTTTTCCCTTAGTGTTCATAAATAGATATTAGAGAATCGTCTGCACAAACTATTTTAACTCGCTAATTTTTGTCTCCCTTACATCGACTATTAATTGATTTTGAAGCTTCCATTTTTTAAAATGGAAAAAAATTAGGTACAATTTTGATCAAAAAGATACAATTTTCCCGTTGATTAGGTACAAATGGTAAGCCCTAAATATTATCACTGGCTTGTGAGACCTGACTAATGTACAGAACAGGTGAAAAATTTAAAGTATTCATCTAGCGAGAAACTATCCTTATGGGTGAAGTTCATGTAAGCGCCGATAACAAAGGAGTAATAAAAAGAAAATGGAAGTGGATTGAACATATTCCTCACAAACCAACCGGTAGACTGATGTCGAATCGAAAATTCACTCTGTTTAAAAAAGCGAATTCGCCCTTTGGCCGAAGAGAGAGATAAGATATCTAACAAGTCTCTCAGATGAAAGGCTGATCTTCGACAAAAAATAACATTCTGTAGGGCACTACTGCAGATAAGTACTAGAGTGGAATAGCAAAAACAACGAAATCGGAATCATCACGTACATAAATCGAGTCGATGAAAACGTTTGCTTGAGATTTTTTGCTTAACAGGGTGCAAAAGAAACTAAGGAGACTTTTCTTTTTCTTTTGAATACAGCATCATTATGTGCGATCTGTTTGAAGAACAACATAATTTGCATTTAAACTATAAAAATTCTAGTACTTACTATAAAAAATACTAATATACTATATTCGATTGAAAACACCCCTGTTGTATGGAATATGTAAGAATAAGTTGAAAGTTTTCACATTATTAAAAATCATTACAGTATATCCGCACTTTCAATGATAGAAATCAAAGTTCAAAATATAGTAAATACTTCAAAGAGTAAATAAACATTCGACTCAGCATTCAAATATATATTCAAACCCTGATTTTAATAATAACCCACCTAGGCACGTATATAATTACCTCTTCACAATATGTAGCACGTTGCTCAAGAATACCTCCCAAATACAATGACATCACAATGACAACAATGGCATAACATTTGCAATAAATCCTTTTTGTAAATCGCACTAGCACAAAACAAAAGGAAGACCAAAAAAATAAAATATTAACAAATGTTACAAAATTTACGCAACAGCTCAAGAAGTAGTACGCATCGAATCGGTCGCTGCTTGCACACCTATTGAGCAGCTACTGACAATAACAAAAAAGTAATCATAATATTTTTGATACTAATCCAGCTTAATAACACTTAGGATGGTTGAATGAATGAGTGAATGGTTGGTTGATTGGGATGCTGTTTGTAAAATATATATATATGTATATATATGTGTGTGTGTGTGCGTTTGCGATTTGTGTGCTTGTTTAATCAGGAGGAAAAATTAGAAACTCTTATGTCGAATATTGCTTTTAATATTTTCGTACTTTGTGGTTTCGCATAGTGAGTGGAGTGTACTAGCATGGTCCACCGCTTATGGTGGCACAAACGCTGCATGTTGACACTTCAAAATGAAATATCAAAATTATAGTTTCTTCTTCTACTAAATGCAGCCAATTAAAGTTTTAAATCGTTTATGCATGAGTGGTCAAATATAGAAAAAGAAGAAAAGGAAAAGGGCGAATTTATGTAAATAAACGCGGGCTATTATAGGCAGATATTCAAAAATGCATATGGAATGAAATAATTTATTAAAATTGCTTACAATTGATTACAATGCTAAGAGTTAAGGGTCACTTTTAATAGTATCGAAATAATACCAAACGAATAAGCAGCTGTAAATATGATTTTGCCATCATCTAAAGTACGTGCTAAGAAAAATTACGCAGATCCAATAATATTGAAATTTTAAAATCCTCTTTACCTACTTTCAATAGTAATAAGATATTTTAACGATTTCAAAATAATTTGCAATAATTTGTGTTAAAAATGAGAAGGAACTTGGAACACTTTCTCTTTTCTATTTTCCCAGAACTGCAGGATATGGCTTGCCTAACATGACATTATATTTGAATTAAAACTCTTTCAGTACCTCTGAAGGAGATAAAAATAGATGAATTATTTTTCTTTTTTAAATTTTTTTCATTATGATCATAATCACTTAAATATATTAATTGGGAAGGCACAGGTTAAGCCTGTGTATGCATAGCTGGAGTTATGGCAACTTGTCCTTCGGCATTCACGGAGGTTCTATTAGAATTAACAGCTCTTCCTATTTCCATCTAACTCTATCAGGTGAAGATATTGGGGTAAGAGGATGTTGGAATTGGAAAAATAGAGATAACATCCTGTTATTGCTATACCGAAGGGCAACATGCAACTCAAGTTTAGTTTTATAAACCGATTCAAAATCAACCTTAGTAACAAGAAGCAATGGGGAGCTACATCTGAAACGTATAAGATAGACTAGTATATGATAAAATGGTACACAAATGGTTCTTTAACTGATAAAAAAGGACCAAAACAGGACTAAATCCTATGAGTCCATGGTTCGAAAGACTAGTTTATTTTAAGCGGAGATATACTAGAACCAAATTTACCCTATAGTAAATCGGTTGTCAAGTCATTCAAGTCCCACCAAGCAACCTCAAAACTAGTGATTGAGGGTCTTGATAAACTCAAAACGCTCGGCCTGAATAATCGGGTTTAAATTCGAGCTTAGGGGCATATTGGGATTGTAGGGGAAGAAGTTGTTTATAAACTAGCACAGAAAGGAGTATGAATTCCTTTTGAAGGTGCAGAGTAGGATAGCCAGGGTTTTGATCTAAAATATCATTGCATTAAAATTGAATTGAAGTGAGGAATCGATTGCATATCTTTTCTAAATTTGGGATTATACCAGTACTCAAAATATTTATTAAATTTTCTAAAAACTTAACAAACTTTAGATTTTTAATATATAGATTTAGAAAAGTCAGTACAAAAATAATGGAAAGTATAAGTACTAATTTCAAAATTAGCATTTAAATGAAAAATCAGTATTTGTACTGACAAAATCAGAACGTCTGGATACCCTAGATGAAAGCCATTCTGCGGGATGGGAAAAGCAACCTTCTTACTTGTCATTAGGAAAAAGGAAGAAGTTATACTGGGAAAATATACCAGGACTAGAGTACTCGAAAGCACTTATAACTGGAAACATATAGGTAACTTAAACCTGACCAAGAATAATCTGAGAATCATTACATGAGTCCTGAGAATTCTTTCTAATAACTCATGTAGGGTTCGCAGAAAAAGAGATAAAAAGTTCACGACTGTGACCCGTATATGAATGCTCGAAGAGTAGTAGAAAACACCTGGGCGACCATCAAATAACAGATGTTAATCTAAATTTCTTTGAAGTAGGATCAAAACTAAAAATTATATTAAAGTTTGTACTTAAGTTTGGATATACTGTAGGTCCATGAAGGCACACAATAGATCTCATAGGTCACAGTGTACTCCCCAACAATAATAATAAAATATAATGCTTTTCTTTATTTATTATAAAACCTATTTATAATAGCATTTTTAAATTGACGATGTAAACATGAATCCATTCACTACCTACTTATTTAGGAATCCATAGAAATTATATAATTTCCACTTGTCGTTAAGCTTGTTTTCATTTAGCAAATACCATTTGATTGAAACAAAATGAAATGAAAAAGAATTTCAAATGCAATAACATATTTTTAGTTAAGTATTTTTCTTTCAAGTGCTTTTTGTTTAGAACAAAAGTAAAAAGGAATTGAAACTATAATAAGATTAAATTAATGAAAACTTTAATTTTTTCGTAATTGGTTTCACATGCACCATTAATTTGTATAGGTATCCTCTAACTACATTCACTAATTTAAAGTGAGTAGGTTAGGTCTAAGGTATCAGGCAAATCTTGTATACTATTAGAATAAATAGATTATACTTATCATTTGTAGGTAGTGAATTCATAGATAAGGACATTTACTTTAATCCTATCCTTGGCGCAAATATAAGCGATTAATTAACTAATCCGAAATTCGAGCAGATATATCACAGAATTGAAACAGATAATTACTGAAAAAGTACGGATTAAGAAAAAATATAAATATAATCTTCAACCGAACTCCAGGTGAATATCAAATTCGAAAGTTTTTCCCCTCAGGTTTATTATTTCATGGTTTCAGTCTCAAAATTTTTTAATTTTATTTCTTTGCTACAGATAACTTTTATCTCTTAAATAGCAACAGTATTCAGTTTTTTAATATAATGTTTTTATTATTAAATTTCACCACCCTTTTGCAATAATATTTACTCATTCGAAAACAAAAATGAAACTGAAATTGATACAAAATATATTGATTTATTTGCACATGGTATATGTTCTGTTTCATTTTCACATCATTTTACCTCGGTCAAAAGAAAGAGGTCAGGGTAATGTTAATGTCATACATATTCACAGTACACCCATCAATACATATATATCTACCTAACAACCCAACAATAAACAATAACGAACGAAAATAACCAAAGTAGATATGCAACAAAAAAAGAAAGAAGAAAAATCACAGCCGAATGTGCTGTGCGGTGCAGACTGTGCGGGTCACTAACGATATGGTCGAAAAGGTTAATACAGTCGCATTTAATGGTAAAATGCAATTTAAAACGTTGACTTTTGTTGGCTTTAATCGAGAGTATTAAAATTAGTCAAAGAAAAAAAAAAAAAAAGATAGAAACAAATGAAAGACAAATTTAAAAATAAAAACAGACAAACAAAAATAAATGACAATAAAAATAGGGGAAGGAGTGTCGAAGGAAAGGGAAATTGCGAAACACACAAAAAAAAAAGAAGAAGTTATATAGTAGTAATGACTTAGTTGACAAGGCCATGCTATAGAAAAAACTTGAGTAAGATTGTTAAAGAGGGCATGGTACCAAATCCATGAATCGGCATATCTGGGTAAGCATAGCAATGAAATAGTAGCCAAGAGGCAGAGTTTTGTCGATTTTGTACAAATGACCGTGGCACAAATAATTGAAGCAACATATCTGGGGTACCCAAAAAAAAAAAAGGAAGGAAACGAAGTTTTGTGGGCAATTAATTGGACAAAATGTGGTAACTTTTAATATACATACAAACGAAAAGCTGTAAACGGCATTTCTTTATTTTTGTTTTTGTACTAGGAAATTTTATAATTTTTCTTTTACATACCTAGTTCATTTGTTGGCTAAGCTTTTTGAGTCGTCAGACCACTTTCTTAGTGTCTGTCCCGCTTTCTGCCAGATCAGAGAAAGCATATTTGGCACTGGAATATTGGCTGACGAACATCTGAGCTCTTTAACACCTCAGTATCTGCTAAGATTTATTAATAAATCTGGTAAAACTAAAGAATAGCAAAAACAAACACAGGATATAGTACAATGGACGTAAAACTGAGTGTCTGCGTGCCGTATTCTTGAATACTTCTTTTGCTGTTTCAACAAAAAAAAAAAAGAAAAAAAGAAGCTTTTTGTCTGCAAAAGTTTGTTGAGATTACTTTAAGCATTCCAAAATTATTACTTGAGATTACAAATGGCTAGGGTAGAATTTTGACATTTTGGCCAAACAACCCCTGTTTCGAATCCATGTAACTAATCACCTATTGCATATAGAAAATTTTGCCTAAGGACATTTTCGACAGAATTATATTCAGTCTTTTGAAAGAAGAAAAAAAATTTAAAAAATTCAAAATTTGACCGTTCCTTTTGAAAAGAAAGCTCAGGCTTTTCCTTGAGAACTTTGAAGTTCAAATGTAGGGACTTGTTTATCTATCAAAATGAACGCCGAATAACTCGAAACGTATGTATTTGATAGATTTTGAAAATTTAGTTTTCTAGGACGATTCGAGTCTTCGGAACCAACTGAAAGAACCTGGGCTGAGCCAGGACGTAAAAAGGCTTGAAAGGCTAACATTTTTCTTACAAGCTAATATCGGTGCCAACACTTAATGAATATCTTTAAAAGCTGGATGAAATTACCCCCCTCAATTGAAGACTGCAAATGATATTAACTCCTCGGAGGAATAAGGGAGGATTCTAACAGTAAATTAAATTCTCTGCAAAAGTTTTGTGATCTGAGTAAATGGTTCTTGGGGGCTATTATACTGGAGCAAGAATGAAGATTTTATTGATTTCCTCATTTCTTTCTTTCTGTCACAACCGAGATAGAAGTATCAAAAAAGTTCTATCACGCTATTGGGCAACCACTCAATCCAACCTATCAAAATTCATTCCCACAAAATTCAAGCTCTATACAATTTTGTTTATTTAATCCAAAGAAAGGCGAAACGAGCTTTCAGTTGTATCGAACCGTTTTTGTCTTCGAAATGTTTAGGTTAAGATGAAATACGAGCGAAATATGATACAATGAACAGCAAATTTATTGTAAGAGCAAAAATCGGAAGTTGGTTTTTAATTGGTAATAATAAATACTACTATTTGATAGGGTTTTATTAACCATTTCAGAGATATTAAAAATTAAAATTTTGGGTGAAATTGAGCATTAAAGCCAATACGAAATACCTTGCCTCTCAGAACATCTAATATAACGAATAAGATTTTTGCTGTAAAAGTAAAAAATAGCAAGATATATACTAGTTTTTTTAAACAATTACATTTTGTTTTAAAAAGTTTTAAGGGAGGAAGAGGGGGCCAAGCTTTTGATTCTCACTCAGTTTCAATTCTAAATCTGTGTTTATTTCTATTATGCTAAAAATTTCAGCGAAGTGGAATGCAAAAAATATTAACCTACTATTATGAACATTATTACCTTGAGTGTATTCAGTGTAATTTGCCAATATAACCCCTATGTTGTACTGCAAATACTTCTTAAGTACCAGTATCACTTTGCAAAACCTTCACAGTATTATTGTCACATCGTAAAATCAATACAATTTTCATTTTATTTTGGTGAGAATTTCTTTAAAACACAAATATATAAATTTCACGCAAACACTCGTATCTTATGTCAAATTTATGACATTTAAATACTAATAAAAATTTAAAATGCTAAAGTTGAAGCTTATCGAATTTATTGTACTTAAGCTTATTTGTGTTTTCTTTGTTTCGTTGGCTTACTGCCGCCCTTTCCCTCCTTGTATAGAAATCTTAAACTTGTGAGATTCTCAATGCTTGGGGTAAAATATTTTCGAAAAACCTTAATTGGATTGGAATTTTAGAATTTTTATACCTACGACTATTTACAGTTCAATTATGCAATGATTTCAATAAATATATTTCAATAAATAGATATTAAGGACATTCTGTTTTTATGAAAAAACAAAAATCCAAAACTCAGAAAGTATATAAAATCAATAATTCTTGCTATTCTAAAAGTTATGAACGCTTCAGTTTCATTTTTCTTTCATTTACTTTTTCTCTTTTTTTTCTGCCCATCTCCACCCAATTATTTCTTTGAATAACATATACACATACATGTGTATCTGTGTATGTTGGCAACCCTTTATTATCTTTCGTTTTTACGAGTTTTAGGGTATAGCAAAAGGTAACTGTGAATATGTATACGTGTAAGATAAATCAACTCAATCAAGATTTTATAAGCTGTTATATAAAACCATCTACCATATTCTACTTACTTACTTACCTACCCGCAGCACTCCCTTTCAAAAGTTGTATGAATAAAATCTAAGAAAATCACTTAAGTGCTTTATAAAACAACTCAAACTTAACCTAATGTAGTATATAAATATACATACATACACGCACGTTTATGGATATATATATGTATGTGTGTGAACAGTATAGTGTTGCCAGATGCAGTTAATTTGAAATCAACCTCAAGAAACATTATTTTGTATTAAAAAAATTCCAAAGTTATATGTAATGAGATGGCAGAAATTTCAGAAACTCCTAAGATTGAGTTATCTGAAGTATATTTGATTTTATTTGGAATATTTTAAAATCTATTCGAAATTTTTAGTTAAAAATATTTCAAAATCTATTAAATTGTATTTAAAATATTCTAAAGTATATGTATTTCGTTATTTGGAAAGTCTGCAAACCACTTAAAATATTTTGAAATCAATTTGTAATATTCTTAAATTATAACCTATCAAAAATGGGTTTTTCGGCCCTAAGTCCAGATTTTGAGGGACAATTCAAAATTCAAATTTTTTTTGTCACACTGTGTTATTACTCTAAATAAAAACTTATAATATTTAGGAATCAATTCGTAATCTTTTAAATCGATTTAGTTGTTCATAAATATTTTTAGGAATTCAGAAATTGATTTAGAATATTTTGAAAATTATTTAGATAATTTTGTAATATTCTTCAACGACCATTATGTTCTCCTAAAATCGTTCTCAAATATTTCTTTTATTAATGTTTATAAATAAAAAATATTTTAATGCAATACAATAAAGTCAATTTGGAACATTCTGAATTCAATTTGTAATGCTCTAAAATGAACATTGAATATCTTGAACTCAATAAAAAGCTCTTATTTTTGGTTGGAATTAATTTTAGATATTCTACCATTAAAAAAGAATTTTATGAATTCTTGAAGTACCTACTTTGCAAAGAACATTAAATTCTCTAGAATTATTTTGAAAAAATTTTCCATTAATATGGAAATTTATGTAAATATTTTGAAATCAATTTTGAATATTCTGAACTCACTTTTCTGAACTGGAGTACTTTGAAACAATTGTTATAATATTTTTAGGAATTTTGAAATTAATTAGTATCTTAATCTTAAAACCAACGTAATCCATTTGGAGTTTTCTGAAATCAACCTAGAATATTTTGAAAACTATGTTTGCAAATTATTTGGCATATTTTCAAATCAAATCAAATCAATCGGGATTCGATTTGGAATAACTTGAAACAAAGATTAAATTCTTTGAAATAATTTTATATTAATTCGGAAAAATCTGGAAAATATTTGAAATCTAATTGTTTCTAAAATAAATTTGGAATACTCTGAAATGAAATTAGAATACATACTTTGAAATGAACATTATACATGTTTTATATACAAATTTATTTGCAATTCCAAATGTTTTTGTAATACTTATTCTGATAGAAATGTAATTTAAACTCAGTTGTATTTTGAATTTAATTATGAAATCGCTTTGAAATATTCATAAATCAATCTGGAAAAATTTTTTCAAGCATTTGGTAAGTAATTTTGTAATCCATTGTGTATATTTTGGAATTAATAGGGGGAATAGTTTGAAATCTATTTGAAATATTCTGAGGAAATACCTAAAGTAATTCTGAAAAATATTTATACATATTTTTATTATGTAACCTGAAATACTATTGTAATATTCATAAATCAATTTGAAATACTTTTATTATTAATTTAATTGAAATTATTTGAAATTTGCTCAATTAATTGAAAATATTTGAAATTAGCTCAATTTGGAATACTTAATTTTGGAAATGAACATTGTATATTTCGATATAAAACTCTGTTATAAAATTGCTAGTAATTAATTTTAGTATTCTAAAATTAATTTTAGTATTCTAAAATTAATTTGCTGAAAACATTTTGAAATATTTTTATATTGATGTGAAAAATATATGGCAAATTCAGAGCTCAATACTCTGAACTAGAATACCTTTATAATTCAGTTGAAATATTCTAATGTTATTTCAGTGTATTCTGAAATCATTTTGAAATATTTTTAAATCAATTTATGTAGAAAAAACTTAAAAATTATTTGGTAGATAATTTTGAAAACTTTGAAATCTCTTTAGAGTATTCTGAAGTACTTAGTTATCCATAAATCGATTTAAAATTTTCTGTAATAAAAAAATATTTAAGCATAATATGGCAGCACTGAAAATATAACTCAACCCTGTTATCCTTACGCATTGCACAACCCCAAAAGAACCATTATCTGGTAGTGAATTTGTGCACACTTGAATGATTTGACTTGAAAGTTTGATTTAGCACATAATATAAATAAATAAAATGTATTTATTAAGATGCTTTTAAGTAAAAGATGAGCGAGCTTGTTATAATAAAAGTACAAATAGGTGGTGGAGTAGAGGGGGTAAATTTACAGCCAGCTGCTTAAGGTTATAAGTAACTTGTTATTGTTGATGGTGGTAGTAGGGTGGTGGTCATAGGTAGTCAGTTAATTCAAGGTAGTAAGGGTTGTTGAGTTTTGATTTCTTTTTTCTTGTAAGATTTTCCTTTAACATCTTTTGCACATCAAATGTGAAATACCCAAAGGCAAGGTTTACTGTTTATTCGTCTTTGTCTGTATAGATGTACTATGTATATAATATAACAAATATATACCTATGTGTATACAAATATATACACATATGTATATAAGATAGTTAATAAGGTTAATTGCAAGCATATACATATGAACAAATGCTTATAATACTATCAAAAAGATTTTTCTTCTCAATTCATAGCAATTATCTTTGAGTGTCTTTGTATTCAATATAGGATCTACAAAAAAAAAAATAAAAAAAATGGTTTTCCCTGTATGTTTTTCATTCAGCTTTTTTTATTGCGCTTTTAGGGCTATATTTTTTCATTCAGTATTTCATACGATGTTATTGATTAATTTGTTTTATGCTCTTGTTAATTTTCTACTATATTCTACTACTACGACATTAAAACATTTTTGTATTTTATTTTCTTTCTTTAATTGCAGATTGGGTTTCATTTCACAATGGGGCGCTTTAGCTGGTCGTTATGCAGCATTATGCCCTCCAGGTTGGCCATGGGCGCCACAACGTATGCCTTTTCATAGTCCCACGCATGGTAAGTTGAGATGATTTTTGTCGGTCTTCGATATTTTTTTTTTGTAATATATTTTGTTTTGTTAGCTTTATACATAAAAACAGTATAAGCAAGATTTTGAAACTGAATAGTTTTAGGATAGTAGTAAGGATTGAAGAAGGAAAAGTAAAGAAACATAAAAGAATAAAAATTAATGACTGTTCGAAAGCTTAGGAACGGCACAGATTACATACAAACATTATATCTGCTTTATAATATTCTCTATTGTTCAGATATTTTCTTACTTTTAGTGTGTGTCTGTCACATAGGAAAAGACAACCCCATTTGGAAGCATCTGGTTTTCTTGATATCCTCTATTCTGTCAGAACTTCTGACCACGTCTAGTGCTAACTAAGTACAGATTAGATGAGCTTCTTCTAGTGTTCCCAAATTAGTGTACGAATGTGTAGAGCTTACCTTGGTAGCACATTAATCCCACAATATCATATACATATTATAATAACACTGGAATACAATAAAAATAAAACATGAATCAAAGTATGTTTTCTAAACTAATTCGAGGTTGCTGAATATGAAGGCCCATTAAAAAAATAAAACTTCGGATTTTGTGATTACTTTTTGACTTGTGTGAAAATTTCTCAAAAACCACACCAAAATTGAAATTTCAGCAGACATATCTCGGTCATTTATAGTCCAATTTAAATAGACTTGATAACATAAGATATTATTAATGAGATATTTGCCTGTAAGTAAAACTGTAACCTGAAAAACCGTCATTTTGTCATATCTCGGAAACTTGGTCATAGAAAAAAAAATGAACGTGATTTTTGTGTTCAGCAATCTCGAATTAGTTCGGAAAACATCCTTTGGTTCATGCTATATTTTAAGTTTGAAATGTTATATTCCAGTGGGATTGATGGACTAACTTTTAATCAGAATCAATAAATAAAACACCCGATATACCTACATAGGAACAACTAATCAAGGCAGTGAGTGGCCCTCTGTGAAAAACGCATTCAAAACAATTATTGTATGTATTATCCTAGCACCACTTATTTTGGTTTAAAGAGGATGACAATTTTATTACGCTTTATAACGATTGGTGTGTGCGATACCGGTTATAATTATTAATAAACATTGTGGAGAGCCGAAAGTTGCTGGCACTGCGACCTAAAATATTTTTTGTGCTTACGTTGTACGTTATACTTACCTAACGAAGGCTATAATTTCTTTTGTAGATGAGAATTTTACTTCGGAACAAATTACTTTTTGCTAATTCCCCTTCAGACCGAGTCAGGACATTCACACAGAATGTGAGATGTCGTGTCGCCATCTTCCAAGTCTAGTCTTATTTTGGTGATATCTAAGCCGACTCAAATTTAGGTCGAAAAGTTAAACGCCTTCACTTGTCTGAAACCTGGAATTAGATTCCAATACTCGAGCCATTTCTTTTCAATTCATTCCGCAACGATAGATTTCGAAGAGACCCAACCGAGTCCGAAGAAAGGATCGGTGCTAATGTATATTGTTTATTAACTTTTTCTAGATAGGTCATTGATGGCTGCATTGCCAGCATTGTCTTAGTGGCCACATCCCGGTTTGGGTAGAACATTTTAAGGAAAAGTATTTTATAGTTTCTCGTTCTCGAGCAATGGCTCGACAGGTAAAACATTGGAAAAAAAGTAGGAATATTTGTGAAAGTTCAATTTAATCAAAATCTTGAATTTTATATGAATTACACTGTGTGACAATGAAAATATATACTTTCAACGAGGCATAGCTCAAATTGTAGGAATAGTCAAGCAGAAGAAAACTGCATACTTAGAATTTGGAATTGACCATCAAAATCTGCACTTAGCGCCGAAAAACACATTTTTGATAAGTTAAAGCATATGTATACTTGCCCGTAACTTTTTTTTATTTATCCGATGAGTAAATTTTTATATTTCATTCAAAAAAGGAAATTTTTTTTGCTTAGTAATATATTTTAAGAAATACCAGAGTTAGAGAGCAAAATATAATATCATAATTTTGAGGGTCAATCCATAATAAAGGGTTTTCCATTAAGGACATAACAATTTTATCTATTAATAAAACATAGAATTCTTATTCATTGTGGGTGTAGTGCAAGCATTATATTTAATGAATGAAATTCGATTTCGGTCATATGACCACCACGAGCCCGTTTACAGCGATCGATTCTTTGGACCCAATGTTCCACCACTCTCGCACACATTTCGACAGGAACGTTGGCAATTTCGCGTTTGATATTGCCTTCGAGCTCGTTTAAAGTTAACACGTTTACCGAATTAGCCTTTCAATAAATCGATTGTGACGCGTGCTGTGTGGCTAGTGGTGCCGTCTTGTTGAAACCACATATCGCTGATGTCGAGTTCATAAAATTCTGGCCACAAATAATCTTCCAACATAACACGATAGCGCTCGCTATTGACGGTAACATGACGGTCGTTTTTATCTACGAAAAAATATGGCACAATCTCACCTGCGGCATGAAAACCGCACTAAACAGTAACTTTTTGCGGATGCAACCGTGTCTCAAGAAGCACATGTGGGTTTGTTGCTGACCAATAACGCATATTTTGCTTATTAACAAAGCCATTGAGCCAGAAATGAGCTTCATCGCTGAAGATGATTTTTCGATGAAATTCTTCATTTTCTTCAAGTTTTGCCAGGGCTCAATTGGAGAAGTGTCGGCGTTTCAAATGATCAAGTGGCTTTAGTTCTAGAGATAATTTCATCTTGTAAGCATGTGTGCCAAGATCTTTTCGCAAAATACGCCACAGTGTCGTTCGAGCTAAGCCCAGTTCTTGAGAACGACGTGGAATCGACTGATTTGGGTCATTTTGAATCGATACACTTACGGCTGCGATATTCTCTTCGCTTCGAGCGGTACGACGTCTTTTTGGCACCAATAGTGAAAATGTGGATTCAAATGTATGCACTATAGCACGCACGCACGCCTGTCGGGTGGGACGATTATTACGACCGAAAATTGAAGTAAGCGCTCTTAAAGTGGCGACCACCGACTCAGACTTTCGGTAGTAATTTTTAAATATTTCCAAACGTTGCTGGTTCGTGAACTTAACCATGATGAAAATGCTGACTTTAACTAATCTTTTGACATTGACAGTTCATTGAAAAAGTTTAAAGGTGCCTTCATATAAAGATACGAAATTGTTATGTCCCTAATGGAAAACCCTTTATATTCAAATTCTTCTTTTTTTTTGTCACACTGTGTTATTAATTCTACAACATGATCTCTTGAGTTTCTTCTAGAAAAACTTAAATATGCCATTTAAAAATGGCGCCTAACTGAAATTTGCTCAAAATGTCACTTGAATTACATCTGCCTTAAACCATTCATTTATTCTAACAGATTTAATTGTGAGCTGCTAAGAGGAATTTTAAAATAACTTACAATTATCCTGACTACAGGCATAAATAATTGTGCTTTTTAATGCATTTTCTATTTCAACGTAATATTAATAAAAAATAAAAAGAGAAACTCTTAACATTACACCACTACCACGGAATCAAGTTATTAATAATTTCTACATTTTACTAACGTTCCCCGAAGTCGCCGCCCAAGCCGCCCAGCCAAAGTGAATGAATGAGAAGTAACGCTTTGATGTTTTTAATGACATCCATTATGAGCGTGTGGGGCTTTCGTTATATTTGTTGCTATGTTTTATAAAAGCTTCTTATTTATACATTCATACATAAATTCATACAAACATTTTACTTGAGCATTTCTTTTTTAATTTTATTTATTTGTGGCACCATATTAGAAGCTACATAAGTTTTTTCTAGATATGTTGCAAGTGTTTTTCTTTTCATAATTCATAAATATTATTTCATTTATGAATTCTACATTCTATGGACATTCATTTTGCTGTTTATTTGCTTAACAAACAATGTTCTTAAAATTAATGAACGAGAAGCATCTACTACTTAAGTGAAAAACTAAAAGCAGCTTAGTTTTTCTTCTTCTTTTTCCATTTGTACCTCGTTCGATTCTTCTTCTCCTTCGATAACGACTTCACCTTCTTCTTCATTTACTCTGTTTGACTTGAATGTTTTTGTTTGCAATTGATTTCGTTTCGTTTCTTTTATTTCATTATTTTTGTGTTTTATTTTTGTTATTGTAATGTTTACTTGGTATTTGCATTAACCTCAAATGTTTTTTTAAAATATTTCCAATTCGTCTGCAAATTTTTTAAATGTTTTCTTTCATTTTAATTAGTTTCGCTTTAATACCTTAAGGAATTTATACATTTGCATCATTTCTTTTACTCATGCATACTTTTCTTAATTGGCCCTAAAGCTGCACACACACCCATACATACATACCCGAATGCGTTATGCAATCTTAAAATTCTTTGCATTCTTTCTACATAATCATACATGTATGTACCAGAGTATTAGCGTGTGGGTGAAAGTGGGCTTAAATATTCGTAAATAGGTTCGAAAATCAGTCCCCTCCTTCTTCTCCTATTCTATTGTGACGATGATGACAATAGTTGTTAACTAAATACGAGTATAACAATTCACTATTTAACACACGCACACCTACAAATATTTTCAATTAATTACAATTTGTATTTGGGTATTACGTTACCTATATACATGTTTCTAAGTATTTAAGCACCTTGATTCAGTAAATGTTTTTCGTATCTATGTATTTGAAATGCCGTTAGGCTGATCGGTCATTACATATAGACATACATATGTATGTACATAAGTGTGTGAATATAAGTATGTATGCGTGTGCGTATTTGTATGTCGTTTCGTGCAAATCCGCGTATTAGCAGCAGTTTAAGCCTATTTAATTGGCCTCTTGCATTAAGTCGCTACAAATGCAATTGAATTTGTTCATGTAAATTGGCCTTAAGTTTGCACATTATTATCGCTATTGGAATGTGCTTAGTTAACACGGGTTAACGTTGGTTAACGGGTTGTTGTGTTGTATAAAGTGCTTAAGTTTCAACAAGCATAGAGAAGTGTAGAAATTAAATTTTATGTTGATATATAAATTGCAAATGCTTAGCAATGTTGTTGTTTGAATTTACTGTCTGTTTTGCTTTTTTTTGTAATCAGTTTAATTGAAGTATGTAGAAAATATTAAACTTTTTATTGGTTTCTAATGGAAGTAGAATAATTCTTCTTTATTCTTTGATTCATTTTGCATTAAAGGTGGAAATTTTTCTCATTGCAGTTTGTTGAAAGGTAAAGAGTTGTCTAAACCGGATCGGCGTTCGAAAAACGGATCGATTTGAGTGGCAATGCCAAAACCAATCGGCTCGTCGTTGATGCCGCTACCGTAAATAGAAGGATCTGAAATTAAATGTAAAAATTAAATTAAAAACGTAAATGTGCATGATTTATGCGGCGAACAACTCATTTTTTTGGGGTTTTCCATCTAAAATTTTTAGTCTTCAGCTTGTGCCCAATTTAATGAACCCATTTAGCCGTATTCCTGTTAGGTTACCAGACACTACTATTTTATAAAATTCTCTAAAACCAGTAGGCATAAGTACTGATATTTTAACTTTTAAGTATGTATGTTTAAGTTTAGGTACAAAAGTCTGTACCTATCTTTGTACTTTTAAACGACACTCAGCATTACCGCATCTGCTACTCCTTACATTATATCTTCAACTATCATGCATTCAATGAATTTTTAGCAAAAAGAATATTTTGGGGTGGGCGTGGTTTGGTGGTTACAGGGGCTTTCCAGTCAAACGTAAACTACAGGCACATTTGTGGCCGTGACCTTAAGATCAAGACTATTCTGTACCTCATCTAGTCCAGTCTCCCTTAAGAGCTTAAGTACCACGTCAGGCTGCGCTTAAATCCTTGCTTAATCCTCTAACCACGTCTAATCTGGTTATGCATTGTAAATCCAGGCTTGATTGTGTTGGAAAACACAAAATCTGCTGTTGATATGGGTTCTTGGACACTCAGGAATTTAAGGAAATGAATCTGCTGACCTTCTGGTCAGAAAGGGTTCGGAAACTGGTTTCCTGGGCCCAGACCTGTACTCTCTTTGTCATCTACAGCCATCAAGACCACCATTAATGAGTGGGTCGACTTGATCCACAATCGTAAATGGACCTGAGCGGCTTTAGACAGACAAAGACCATATTACCTGTTATCTCGAAACGTCTAACAGACTTTCTGTTATCACTTAACAGAAAGAGCTGCAGGCAGCTGGTGGGATTATATACAGGTCATTTCTCTTGGGCCAAACATTTGCATATGATTGGCCTGGGAGCTAGTACCTTATGTGCTTCCTGTGGTTTTTAGGAAGAATGTAAAGAGACGGCGGAGCACTTTCTTAGTGTCTGCCCCGCTTTCTGCCAGATCAGAGTAAGCATATTTGGTACTGGAGTGTTGGGAGACGAACACCTGAACTCTCTAACACCGCGGGATCTGCTAAGATTTATTAATAAATCTGGAATACTTCTTTTGTTTGTTCCAAAAAAAAAAAAACCACGCCCTGATCAATGGATGCTAGTTCTGTGCTGTGTATATGCCCTCATTTCATTCCTTAGTCGATCAGTGCTCTGCAATGAGCTAAGTATTGAGCTTCCCCCAATACCTATTTTGCAGAAGTGTTCTCTGAGCTTGCAGTATCCAGCAGTTCGAATATTAGCTGTTATACGCAAACTGTTTTAGTTAACACCAATACAGGAAGCGTTTTGGATTGCCTTAGTTCCGAAATATTATTCAAGAGTTCTCGCCTCTTGTTTAGCTCTTCCTGCCTGAGTACTTTCCTAATTACGCTTTCTCCTATTCCATAAAAAGGTTCACGCCCATTTTAGCAAGCTCGTATGCTTGTCCTTTCCTCACTATTCCCATGTGTCCAGTGATCTAATACTGAGCGATTTTATCGCCCTTGCCCAGTTATTTCATCTTGCTCAAACAAACCCACACTAACTTAGAGGTGATCTCAAAAGAGCGCAGTGTCCGAAAGACTGCTTGACTGTCCGACATATTCGCAATACTTCCTGTCTAAGTTCAATTTCGCACCATATAAGTTCTCTAAAATATACTATAATTTGACTCGTCAATATTAATAATAAGACGAAACTAACCAACAAACTTCTCCTCCGCTGCCCCCTTGTATTATACATGCGATAAATCGGTTATATTACCCGTTATCTTTACGGTTTAGCCTCATAATGTTTAAAAAATACAATTTTGTTGGTGTTTGCATATAAAAAAAAAAACCCGATCGTATTTTTAGTATTTTTTTTTAGATCACTCTATTAAAATACCAGTTCGTCGTAGAACGAAAAATAACTAGGTACAATATATTTGTGCAACTAGGTTCTTAAATCTTATTTTAGAATGGCAAAAACTTAAGGTTTTTTTCTGCAAACAAAAAAATCTAATATCAGTGGAAAAATACGGAAAGTTTTAATTGTGAACAACTTTTTTTTTAAGCCTTAGTCGTTGTAACTTAAAATCTATTGACTATAGCGAAAAATTGTTTAGTCCATAATTGTTTGGTATTTAATTCTGTAGAACTTTTACTATGGAAATTTCTTGAAGTAGGATCTCTGAAAATGAAATATTAAATTATTAGTCAGTAAATACGCAGTAGTGTACAACTTTTCACTACTATAACATGAAAAGTATTGATCTTAGCGAAAACCTAGCTTAAGAGAACCTAGTTGTAAAGAATCTAATTATCTACCAGTTTGGTTTTCAAAATTTCACCGGAAAAGAGTTATCTTGAAAAATCGAATTTACACATAAAACATAAACAAGATGATGGCGAAAACATAGGACAGAAGCCTTAGGAAATTTGGATTTAAGATGAAGGGACCCATCCACCTACATATAGAAGTGTGGTTTTCAATCTGGCAATACTTTTTTCGGAGTTGGTCTTTTTGACAGCGGTCACTTGATTTATGTTCAGTTTGGTTTGCCATTTCATAATGAATAATTGGTTTGCCATTACTCCTGAACAACGTTTGCAAATCGTGTAAATTTATTATCCATGGATCGGTTTCGCACCACGTTTACTCTAGTGAATAATGCGCATCCTTAGAGACACCGTATAGTGCGCACCGAAGACGCTATTGCTGCTTTGGAGCAGAGTATCGAAGAAGACCCGAGTGAGTCCATCCGCCATCGCGCGCAACAATTGAAGCTGTGCCCATCCACTTTATGGAAGATTTTGCGGAAGGATCTTGGTTTGCGGGCTTACAAAATCCAACTCGTGCAAAAATTGAAGCCGAACGACCATCACACGTTCAGTGAATGGGCCCCAAACGAGATGGTCACCGATCCCGATTTTCACAAGAAAATGTTGTTCAGCGATAAAGCTCACTTTTGGTTGAATGGGTATGTTAATAAGCAAAATTGTCGCATTTGGAGTGATGAGACGTCGTTACATCCTCAAAAAGTCACTGTTTGGTGTGTTCTATGGGCAGAGGGAATCATTGGTCCATATTTCTTCAAAGATGTAGCCGGCCATAATGTTACAGTCAATGGGGAACGCTATAGAGCCATGATTGATGAATTTTTCGTGCCTGAATTGGAGGATGTTGATGTGGACGACCTTTGGTTCCAACAAGACGGCGCTACATGCCATAAAGCCAACGAAACAATTTATTGAAGGAAACTTTTGGTGAGTGCATTATCTCGCGTCGTGGGCCTGTGGCGTGGCCTCTAAGATCATGCGATTTAACATCGCTGGACTATTTTTTGTGGGGTTATATGAAGTCGCTTGTCTACGCAGATTAGCCCGAGACGATTGACGCCTTGGAAGAGAATATTCGGCGCATTATTACTGACATACGGCCCCAATTGCTGCAAAAAGTGGTCGAAATTGGGCCTCTCGGCTGGAATTTATTCGAGCCAGCCGCGGCGGCCACTTGGCCGAAATCATTTTCAAAACATAATGGCAAACCCTTATCTTTATGATAAGGCTAAATTCTTGGCCATTACATTAAATTATATGCGTTTTATTTCTTCCTGAAAACCACACTTCTAAAAAACACCCTTTACAAAAAATAATTTCCCATTCAAAATTTGCTGTATGCAAAAACTAATAAAGTTCCATCAATTTAGCGAACTTTTGTTAGTTCCCTCGTAATTAGCATTCACATAATAAGTTTGAGGGTTGTTGGTTCGCTATTATCATTTATTGCCTTTAAGATGACAGTTTTTACATCTATATTTTCTCTTACATTGACAAAGATACACAAATATTTTTTAAAATCAATTAAAAAAAAAATGGGACTGAGAAAAACTGGCAACGCCATAATTAATATTATTTTATCTCACGCCAAGTTTTAGTTAATTGCTATATATACATATATATTTAGTTTACTTTGTTATTAGTGTTGATTCGATACCCACATAGAATCGATACTTTTACTCATTACTTGTATCGAATAAAAGTATCGATGCTACCGAAATCGGTAAAGTATCGAATATGTACTTGTATCGAAAACTCGTTTAAAGAGACAAATTACTCTTTTTTTAAGTGGTTGTCAAGGGAAACATTCAGCCAAAACGACCCATTGTAATACAACATGGTTGAGCATACAGTTTACACTACTCAACACGAGTTTTTCGCCAATAAATCATGGTTTTGAGTCATTTCCACTGGAAACACGTGAATCATATAGAAATGACGTTAATTTCTGCAGTAGCATTTTGGAATATATTATTTATTGCTGTAATTGTATAGCAATATTTCAGTTTTTATATAAATATTTTCCAAAAGTATCGAGTATCCGATGCTGACCCTTTTTTTCGGTCGAGTAAAAAAAGTACTTGAATCGAATAAAAAGTATCAAGTTTTTACTTGTATTTACTTGTATCGAATCATCACTATTTGTTATAGACAATTGAAAAGTGGGTCTCGAAGGCTTAGCGAATCTCAAACTCTGTGGTAGTTTTTATAATTTCTGACATTTTGAGAGATTTTATTGTTAACTCCATTTCGTAAATTTCATTTTGAAGATATTGTTTTAGTTTTAAATAATGACATTATTGTACATATACATATTTCTATAAGTACGCACACACATACAGACAATATTTTCAATACATTCAAATGCTCATAAATAGACAAGTAAATTATCTTACTTATATCCATCTATGAATATGTATCCAGGAAGAAGAAAAATTAAATTGTTTAGAAATAATAGGGAAGAAATGTCTTACAGCAAAATAGCTTTTACGTAAATTACAGCAATTTAAACTTTGCTGCAGCAGCAAACGATAATAAAAGCCAAGAAAATCGACCAACTGACAGCCATTTTAAAAGGTAATTTAACACTCACACTTGCAGAGAATGAAATAAAACAGTTGCAATACACAAGCAAACATACAAACATATATACGTATATACTTAATGGCAGACAGACAGACAGATAAGAAAAAAGAAAAGGAAAAACAAACGCCCACTGTTTGAAGATGACTTAATTGCATTTTCCACCACTGTCGCACATTCTTATGCTACACACATTAATGTTATGCTGATGGTAGTAGTGAAATGAGGTGGGGTGGGTGGAGTGGTGTGATATAGTATATATAAACTAGTGAATACATGTACACATATATGCATACTTGTGTATTTTAGGGTTCTCACTGATTCTGCGCCTTAAATGGGGCAAATCTAAATGCTGAGAGGTTAAATTCTACAGATTCAATTTGTCAATATAACTGAGTTCATATGTTATGCACGAAAACACCCTAACCGGTGGAAAAAAGAAATTCTTCTTGCAGAAACTAACTATAATTTTCTCTTTCTCATTTTTTATCTTTGCAGACAGTTCCTCCACCAACACCACCGAGAATCCTTCATCGCCCACATCACTCAGTCCGAATCACAACAACGGCAATAGTAATAATAATAACAATAACAACAACAGCACGAAATCACCCTCACCACATGGCTATCACAATCCACAACAGCATCCACATCTTTCACATCCACATCAGCCCTCGACGCCTACCAGCAGCAGTGGCGTCGGCGGAGGTGGTGGTGGTGGCGGTGGCACAGGTGGTGGTGTTCTCTCTCACCTCAACCATCATTCCTCACATTCCAATTCAAGCTACATGCTGCCAACGAGTTCCAATGAATCCGATGATGATGGTGAAGAAATCATTGAAGAGGACGACGGTACAGATGGACCTTCAGATGGCTCCTCACCGCATGGCGATTCGAATCAAACGAAACGTAAAAAGAAAACACGTACAGTATTTTCACGTGCACAAGTCTTTCAACTAGAGTCCACATTTGATTTGAAACGTTACCTAAGTTCGTCCGAACGTGCAGGCCTTGCCGCATCTCTACGACTCACAGAGACACAAGTGAAAATTTGGTTTCAAAATCGTCGCAACAAATGGAAACGTCAGCTGGCCGCAGAATTAGAAGCAGCCAATATGGCGAATATGGCACATGCAGCTCAGCGTCTAGTACGTGTCCCCGTACTGTATCATGATGGTTCAGGTTCAGGATTCGTACCGCCACCTCCTCCACATCATCATGCAATGCAATATTATGCAGCACAAGCGGCACGTAACAATAGTCCGCCACGACCGCCGCTTTCATCGTTGGTATAGGGCGTGGGGTGCCTGGCGGCCGTTGTGGGGCCAACGACATGTGGTCCTATGTCTTTACTTAAACCTCTGCCGCCAGCATCAACACCTTCACCGCCAATGCAACCTACACGTTCAACAACAGAAGCAGAAGATTCCGAAGCGGATGAGACCGCAATTGATGTCGAAGCCGATGAAGATGATGAAGATGGTGGGATGCATGATACGCAAAAGTTACTGGAAAATACAGGAGTCAGCGAACAGCGTCAGCATCATTCACCAAAATCAACTTTTTCGATGGCTACTTCTTTAGATATGCTTGCGAAAAGTGCCAATTTTATAGATAGACACAACAATATCGCCAGCATGGTTATGAATGGTTGTGATGCTAATGGAATTCGCAATGGTGGAGCTGGGGGTAATGATAAATCGATAACCCATAAAGCTTATTAGGGCGTGGAATGTATGGGGGGGGGGTTAGCTAGCTGTCAGTAGAGCCTTAGAGAAGCATGTGTGCTATTTGTATCTGTATGTATGTATTAGAATCTAAAAGTCGCAATGCTTAAGAGCACAGAAGAATTTCAAGGTTAAAATATTTTTCAAATCACAAAATTTCCTGGATGGAGTCTTTAAAGACAAAATATTTCATTCAGTGTAATACCAAAATTGCATGAAACCAAACTTGTGGTTATTTTGCTTTATCAGACTAAACAGAATAGCAGCGTTTTTTTTATCCGATCATGTGCAACGCAGCTCGACTGTGAAAAAAAGAATTCGTACAAAAATGTAGTGAATTAAGAAACAGACAACAGCTTCTTTCCAATTTCAGAGTTGAAAGTTATAAAAAAATTACATCGCTGAATGATGAAATTGGGAGACATTATTTGAGTGAAAACACATACTCAACCCACTGTTATTGCTTTTTTCATGTGTTATCAGCGTTAGCGACTATTGTTTTATAAGGATTTTGTATCTTAACCCGATGTCAATTAACATAATTTTTGTTATACCGTCAATGAACTGTGTGTATGACACCCGAGAAATAATAAATCCTTAAAATAAAACCGAATTTTTTTTAAGGTTTTCTTTTTTAATTTTTATAAAATGTTAAAATATATTTTAAGTGCAAACAAAAAAAAAATGAAAAAGATGAACAAAATTAACCTTAAATCACTGAACAGCTCGGGTGTAATACACCAATGTACATTGACTCCGGGTTAAGGGAATTTTGTATTGCAGAATTTTAATCTATTCAGATTTCGATGTATGCATGTATCCATTGATACAAACATACTTTCACATGCACATATTCAGTACATTCATAAATAGATACATGCTTTGCGCTAAATAGTTTGCTCGTTCCCAGAAGTCATGTAAATTTTTATTTAAAATGTCATAATATTACCTACTAAATAAAATAGGAATGTAGATATTTCATATAGAAATAAATACATTTAAGTAAAGAAAAAACATAAAATTGAAAATATGTAGATATGAAAAATTGGTTTCAGATACAAAGAATTTTTGTGTGCACACATTTTTAATATAAGAATACGATTTCTTCTTGTATAGTAAAAAAAAAAAAATAAAATAAAAAAAAAACCAAAATCGCAGGAACTATTTATTGTTTCTACATTGTAAATAAAATCTTCACTTATTTATGCTAAGTTTAAAAACATATTCTAATAAATATTTATTGCACTGTGGTAAAGTTTCTTTCTGCATATACAAGCATACATATGTATCTTCTAAAGGTATATAAGTAAACATTAGCGAATCCTAGGGGGGTTTTAAGAATAAACCTCTCTCCTTCCCGCTGAATCTTTCATACAATTTGATCACTGGTCATGAATCTTTCATACGGAAATCTCTGGATTCGCTAGAGAATTTAGATATGTAGAAAATGCTTGTAACTTACATTGTATCTATGTACTTATGTATATGTCTTTTGCTCAATATACAAATAAAATCTATCTACTTACCTATAAAGAAATCACTTTTGTATATGAAAATCCTTTTGCATATGTATAAAAATGTAACTTATAATTATAAAAAAAAAAAAAAATATTGATTACCTCTAGCATTTTATAAATATTTATAAATAATTATATACATGGGACATTCTCTGTCAATGGGAGACCACCGCCCCTCCCCCCTCCCCCTGTCCAAAATTGGTAAAGGTATTTTAGGGCATGTTTGGGGTCAAATGAAAGCTTATTATCTCTAGTTTCGAATGCAATAAGGCCTTTTTTGATTTTGCAAGATGGAGGACCAATATGGCGGCTGCAAGTCTACCACCTCACCATAAAATAATAGTTTTATCAAGCGTACGTTTACCCAAGTCATCATAAAAAAAAAACAGATAAAGCCTTTTTTGTATATTTTTTTCGCTGAATATGAATCTAATATTATTTTTCACGGCAAATGTCACGTGTTTTCCCTAACCTCAAAAAAGTTCCAAAAAGGCTATTTTTCGGGTCTTACGCTTACCAAAGTCATCATAAAACGACGGGAAAAGCTTATTTTTGTGTAGTTGATAAACATGAATCTCATATTATTTTTCACGGGAAATGTTACATGTCGTCCCTAACCTCAAAAAATGAAAAATCCCAAAAAACTTTTTTTCGCGTCCCACGTGTCCAAAATCACCAGAAAACTTCCCAAAAAACTGATTCTTTATGTTGCATTTCTTAACTTTGCTGTAACATACTTTTAGCGTTACCGCAGAAATAACGACGTGAACTTAGTTGGTCTCTGTTTCCTTTGCGGTGCTTTATTAGAGTTAAAACAAAATTAATATTGAAGAATACGATTTTTGGGAAGTTTTCTGGTGATTTTGGACACGTGAGAAACGAAAAACTGTTTTTTGGGAAAAAACAGTTTTCCGAAAAACACCATTTTTGAGGTTAGGGACAACACCTGGCATATCCCGTGAAAAATAATATTAGATTCATATTCAGCGAAAAAAAATATACGAAAAAAGGCTTTATCTGTTTTTCTATAATGACTTGGTGCATTCGAAACTAGAGATAATAAGCTTTCGTTTGAGCCCAAACATGCTCTAAAATACGTTAACCAATTTTAAACAGGGAGGGGGGGGGGGGGGAGGCTTCTATTGGCTGAGAATGTCTCACATATATATATTTGCTGTAATAAAAAAGAAAAAATGAGAAAAACGCAAATACATTTCGTATTTTTAATAGTAAGCTTAAAAATTGAAAAGCCAAATATTTATTAAATATGCACTTACAAAAAAGAAGCATAATTCATAACATGTAAAAGAAAGTTTATAGAAAGTAGTTAAATTATATTGTAATAAATGTTAATATCATATCTTAAAAACAAATTAAATAATAAAGAATTGCTTTAGTTATGCATACAAATTAAAAAAAAAAAAATTTAAAGTAAATTGTGTTTTAATCATATTACATAATTATTATTCAAGATAATTGTTTGGGCTCCATAAAAATTAGTGGTATTCAGATGAAAACGTCTTATCAACTGTAAAGCATCAACCTAAGGTGGAAGTATGTGGAGCAAATACAACTCGGAGTTGGCGGCATTATAATATCGTGGCATTAGTTTAGAAAGGTCCTGAATCAATTTTTTTCGAAATCAGTTCAAATGCTAAAAAATTAAATTTGGGGGAAAAAAATTTTGTAAAATTTTTCTAAACTGTGGTAACGAATTGTATTAGTTAGGAATTCACTTAAAAGTGCGAAAAAATTAGTTTCCGGCTATATTCAATGACATATAAAAAAATCTGTATTAGGTTTTGGCTAATATTCACAACAAATTTAGCAATAAAGTGAATTATTCTTATTTGTTTTTATTTTTGGCTTATCTCAATCTGAAAACCATTTATTGAGATATAGAAAGTCGAAAGTATTATATAAATTCCCATCCCACATGCACAAAATAATTGTTTTTACAAATGGGTAAATGTGTCTCGCCCATTTGCATTTGGAGCACATCGGACATATTGGGTTATTTTGAGCCTAGTTTGTTCTACAAGCATCCAGTTTAATATGTATAGGATATATAATAGCGTTTTCTTTTCTTGACAAAATGTTGCATTTTTTTGCCTCGTGCAATGGCAACAATTTTTTAATGTTGCCCACAACACTGCCAAAATGTTTCCGTTTTAGTGTAAGAAAAGAACATAAAAATGCTACTCTGTCAGAATCAGCAACATTCTCACCCCGTCATTTAATTGAGTGCTAAAGTGTTACATTTTTCCCCGCTCAGAAGGCAACATTTTTTAGAAAAGAACACAATACTCTTGGAAAGGGCTGCCTCTTTTTCGGAAAAGAACACGAAATTTGACAACCCTCGCACGGTGCAGAAAAAATGCAACATTTTATTGAGAAAAGAAAACGCTATAAGAAAGTGAAGAGCAACTTTAACTCAGTAATGTCTAGCTGTGCCATTTGGTACCTTGTCGCTGAGCCGTTCCTGAGCCATGTTGAAAAAACAATTTTTTTCTCTAATTACTATATTGATCCATCTAGTTTGGTTCCCGCTCATCCTTAATGGTTTAAAAATTTAAAAAATATATAAATCAATTTCCTCTTGGAATAAATTAAAATGAATATTGAAAAGAATGGTATTACTTTCATTTTCAAATCATTTTAATATTCATAGCTTATTGTGTATTTTTTATAAAATTAATGTTGTGCCAATGCCATTCCCAGTGTTTTCTTGTCCATATAATTAAATTTCACCTATAGTCTTGGGAAATTGGGATTTTTTCTTAATGTTAGTCAACGTTTTAAGATTCTCGATGCTCGATGTTATTGCTTCCGCTTTTTGCTGTGCAGCTGTTAGTTTATGTGCGGTGTTTTTGTTCTGTTTCAACTAATACGGACTTGATTATTGGTTTACTTTAAAGTTCGGATCCTTTTTTAACGGGATTGGAAAATTACCATATAAAAATCTGTTTTTGATTTGCTGGAATAACATTTATCAGTTTTATAATTTTTTATAATAATTTATTATAGAATTTGTTACAGCGCCACCTATAGCAGTAGAAATAGAAGTGGAAAACTTAGTAGTAAAAGGAATAGAAAATAGTATTATAATTTGTTGTAAAAAAGTGATTGAAATGGTAGTACAAAAGCAACAGAAAAAGTAGTAGAAAAATAGTAGTAGAAATAATAGTAAAAAAAAGTAGTGGAAAAATGTAGTAAAAAAGTGGTAGAAAGTATTAGTAGATAAAGTAGTAAAAAAGTAGTCGAAAATAAGAAGAAAATTTTGAAAAAATAAATTAAAATAGCAGTAGAAAATAGAATTAAAAGATGGTGCAACAACCACTAATCCAACAAAACTGGAAAAATTTTTTGAATCCGATATTGACAAATAATACTTCCAGGGTATATGGAAGGTGTCCATACCCTTTGTCAACTCACCCATATTTTTGTTGCAGCATGGCATTGTTAAATCGCATTCTTGTACCAAATTTCTGTATTGTGCTATAAATGATTCTAAGATATATCAAAAAAAAGTGTTAGGATTGTATGGGAGGTGACACGCCCACTTTCTTAAAAGCCTTTATGAGTAGCTATGTTTCATCCTCTTGTCAAAGCGAACATATTATGGAAATATGATTTCTATCGGTCAAGTCGTTCAGAAGTTACACGATTACAAACATACACACAAAACTCTACGATTATATACGAGTACATACATATAAGTGCATATTCCACAGTAATTTTTGATATATAAATTATGTGTTGCATACTTTTGGGCTTGTTGAGTCCTATTTTTAAAATTAAAGATTCACCTTTCTTTATCTGTTTATAATAATAATTAGACAGCATATTTTTGGGATGCAGTTTACCACTCTTCACCGGGCGGTACGAAACTAAATAATAAAAGTGCGGTATACTTTTAGAGTTCTACTTTTAATATTAAAAAAATCACCTGAATTTGTTTATACTAATTAAAAGACAGCATACTTACAGGGTGCAATTCACCATCCTTCACCTGGCGGTACGAAAGTCTAACATAACCACCACAATATTTATATACAAAATAATAAAAGTGCGGTATACCTTTAGGGTCCTATTTTTACTATTAAAAATTTACCTTTCTTAATCTGTTTATACCTATTATAAGACAGCATACTTTCGGGGTGCAATTCACCACCCTCCACCTTGCGGTATTAAAGTTTGACATAGCCAGCACTATATATTTACATACAAAATAATAAATGTGTGGTACACTTTTATGGTCCTAGTTTTAGTATTAAAAATTCATCAATCTCAATCACACTCACTCACACATACTGTGAAACCTCACACGACCTCACCTCACCTCACCGACGTGAAATTTGTTTTTAGTTTCCATCAATTCATTCTACTACAAATTTTCCTTCAGTACCGAGGCAAGATGTTATCACATCAAAAAGTGCTTCGATTTTATTCAATTATTACAATACTTTAGGTTTTATTAAAAAATCGTAAAATTTATAGCCCAGCGGGTTCCCCAGTTAAACGGGACCAAATTTCCAGCTTTTTGCTATGAGCGTTTAAAAAAATGCAAAGAACTCATCATAGGTTACGTTTTTGGTAGCACTTTCTTTAGGTTTTAAGACACAGTTTTTTAGTTTTTACGACTGTGAAAATTAAGCTTAGTTTTTCTTTAAAAAATATTTACATTTATTTTAAACAAACTAACGGATTTTTAAATATCTTTACCATATTTCAAAATCATTTTGAAGCAATCAGCTAATACAAGAAATGAAAGGTAGTGTTTATCGCGTAGTATTATGCAATCATGCAAAACATTTACAAAGGCTTAGCAGTTATTTAAGCCAGACTTCGCTCTCCGAAAAAACATAAACAAAGTGTATGAACTCAATACATGAGAGATGGTACGTAAGATCAAAAATGATCGACTTTGATAAAAAAAAAACCAAAATCTAAATTTTGTCTCTTACGCCAATTTGACGACTAGCTCGATATGCGCCAGGAGTGTTCGCAATCGGAAAACGTTTTATGTTGGTAGACTCACAATAACCCAATGTATCAATCGAGGGGGGAAACAAGAACTTTTTTTCCGCCCACACATCAATATTGATGAAACCATTATATTGAAGTCAATTAAACATTATTTTTTTTTTTTTAATTTTTTTTTTATTTCAATTTAACCAACTATGTATGTAAATGTATACGAGCATGCATTAAAATGTGTAAGCGATATTTTACACATGCATTTTACACGCATTGAATACATTCAGCAGAATGATAGCAACAGCAACAACAACATGCTACGATAACAATTGCAATACAAATACCCAAAGGCATTTTATGCAGTTTTGTATGTGGAAATGATTTTTTCCACATTTAAAACAATAATAACAAAAATAAAAAAAAGAAGTAAATTGCGCTTATTTTTGCAATTAAACATGCCACACCAGCTACCAACTGCAAGCAATAACAGCTACAACAACAACAAAACCAACAACAGTAATGAAACAAAAAAGTAACAACAACGACAACAGCAAACGGAAAAACTTAAACCGGATGCAACAGCAATTGTTGCAACAGCGGCAGAAGTACCAGTTGCAGCACCAACAACAACAATAACAACAGCAACAGCATTTCATGAATATTTGCGTTGGCAATTAATCGTAAATAAGCGTTTTCTGCGGTATTGTTCTTAAAACTCTCTGAATAAGGGAGCAAAAAACATAACAACAGCAACAACTGCAAGAACAAATAAACATCAGTTTTAGCGTTTGCAATGCCGCTTGAAAATGAAAAAAGAAAATATAAAAAACAAAACAAAAATAAACTTTTATTGCAAGTTCAGTTGTTTTGTCAAGTGAACGGGCAAAAGTGGAGCAGAAATACATACATATCTACATATTGTTTATATGTACATAATAAAAACCGTTATTATATAATTGCCTGCAACTAAATCTAACCTAATTTTTGGTTAGCAATTATTGAGAAAGTATTTTGTATATAAATTTTGAATACCCTCTGGGTGTGTAGTATGCATAGAAAAACTAATCGTAATGATTTAGATAAGACTGTTTAGCAACCTGAATATTAAAGGATATATTCTAAACGAATATTTTACGTTTTTGCTCTATTTGACATTGGAGTTGAGATTAAATCTTTACATTATAAGCTGGATCGTTTTGAGTAGGGTAAGCAGTTTCTTTATAAATTAAATTTTGTCTATTAAAAAGCTACAGTTAATTGATCTCTTAATTGCTTTCTCATTTAATTAATTCAGAAACTGTACATTGTAATCGACAGAATTGGCTTCCACTACTACTAAAGATTTAGTGACAGTGAAAACTATAGTACCGTGAAAATTAAGTGACTAAGTCTCCATTATGGTTAATGACCCTCGCCGTAAAAATTTTTCCTATTTTAATTTTGAAACGATTGTTCTTTTTTGGGGTCAATCAAAATTACGTATAAAAGTTACTAGTCAGAAACAATTTATTCATAATATTTTGGGCCTGATTCTGGAGGTAAAAATATATAAACTCTTGATCACCGTCGGGTAATACCCGCACGCATGTATTTCCGGGTACCTGACAGTGCAGGTATTATCCGATAACACAAGTACCCGGTCAACGGGTATTCGCCTGCATAACAGATTTTGTAATTTCTTAATTTTACAATTGTTTTCAATCAGTGTACTAGCAGACGGGTACCAGAAAATTCGCAGGTACCCGGATAATCGAGGATACCCGGGAAAAACGGGTACCCGGAGCATAGTAGGTACCCGTCATATGTTATGTTTACAATGCTTTTCAATCTGAACTTCCATTAAGTTGTCAATTAAACTCTGCTTCTTTATCACTAAACGTTTAGTGGTAGTTAGGTTTGATTTCCACTACCACTAAACATTTTCTGGTTGTAGGTAGGATTTGATTTCCACTACCATTAAGTATTTTTTTATTATTATTTGAAAGAGGACGACTCGAAAGTCAGGCACTGCGACCTATAAGATCTATTGTACCAAAGCCCCAAGAAAAAAAGAAAGGCAGAGAGAAAGAAATATAGATAAAGCCGAGAATTGAACTCAGGTCTCCAGAGATAAGAGTCTGGCACTCTGCCACTAGACCACAGTGGCGATGGTAGGACCTACAGTTTAACGCCGATTCCGAACGGCTGTGTGGCAATTTTTTATCAGCTCGGTGGTTTTGCCATTACCAACCAAGGTGTGTACTTGTACATATTCTTATAATTCTCATCCACTTCATATCGATAGGGAATATAAGAAGTATATGAGAATTAACCACCAGACCAAGACGGGAATCGAACCCTCAACCTTCTGAATGAAAGTCTAGTGCACTATCCACTAGACAATCGAGGTCGTCAAGTATTTAGTGGAAGATGAGTTTGGTGCCCCCTGGAATGGAATTTTATTTCCATTACCACTAAGCATTTAGTGGTAGTGGTATTTTACTTATACTGCCACTAAAGGTTTATTGGTAGTGGAATATGATGTCCACTATCACTAAACGTTTAGTCACTGTGACATTTGACTTCCATTACCACTAAAGTTTTAGTGCTAGTAAAAACTATAGTGCAGTCAAAATTTAGTAACTAAGTCCCCAGTCTGAAAACAGCCCCTAAATCCGGTTCATAGATCCGCCTCTTCATGGTCAGTAGACTGCTTATACATTTTATGAGAGCATCGACAGGTGCCAGTGTCGATTACACTCGCATGCATACTGATTTCATAATGAAGGTAATGAGATAGGATGAGAAAATTTCCAAAATGGTCATCTAATGTTCCAAACTGTGAATAGCTCCATAGAATATTTTCAGACTTAGGTTAGGTTGGAGTGGCTGTCGAGAGACACACTTAGGCCTGAACGATCCATTGTGATACATTTTCAGACTTAAAAGCAAAAGTATTTTGCTAAAAACTATGCATAAATTAATATGCATACTTTGTGTTGAATTAAAAGAATAATTTCTAATAATTCCTTAAATTTAAAAAATTTAAATGCTTCGAAACTCAACTTTTCTCTTAACTCAACGCATTAACAGTGGATTTGCTACTGGATATTATATGAATATATATGAAATTGCATATAGTAAATGGTTTTATATATACAGGGTGGGCCATCTACATGTGACCCATGTAAACTCTTAATAACTTTGACTTACGTTGTCAAATCGACAAACGTTATACCACAGTTGATGCGTCATTTCAAGAAGTTATTTACCATGGATAACTACACTCCGCCTGATTGCGCTGAAATTGTTCAGCTATACATCCAGAAAAATTTCTCAATCGTGGCTACTCAACGTGCGTTTCGTTTAAAAAATAAAATCAAAAGTGCTCCCGCAAAAAACACCATAAAGCGTTCGACGAAAAATTTCTTTCGAGTGGTAGTCTTAGAAATGCCAGGCGTCCAAATGAACCGCGAAATGTGTGATTGGATCGTACTTTTTCGAGGACGAGCGATCGAAGCTACTTACCGTTAATGGTGACCGTTATCAAGCCATGATAACCAATTTTTTTTATGCCAATTGAGCGTAGAAAGCGAATACGTAACTTCTGGTTCCAACAAGATGGCGCGCCATGCCATACTGCAGCCGCCATGATAGATTTACTAAGGTCATTCTTCCCTGGTCGCTTGATATCCAAAAATGGCGATTTTGACTGGCCACCGCGTTCGCCCGATCTGACGCCGCCCGACTTCTATTTGTGGGTATTTTTGAAATCCAAAGTGTACATTAACAAGCCACGGACTTTGGCTGAACTTAAAGCAAACATCGAACGTGAAATAGCGGCGATACCGAGAGCTACGCTCGAGAAAGTGATGGAAAATGACGAAAAAAGGGTACATTTTGTCGTCAGGGAAAAAAGGCGAGCACTTGAGCCAAATAATATTTTAATAGTAATTTATATGAATCTCTTTGGATCAAAATAAATGCCTGTGCACAAAAAAATCAAATTCTCTTTTCCTAAAAAAGTTTATTTAAGAACCACATGGGTCACATGTAGATGGCAAACCCTGTATGAATGTACTATATTGGATCATATTTGGACACACACATACACACATATGGTCCCATGTGATGCTTTTATAAAAAGAAAATAAAAAATTTCCAAGCTAATTAAGAAATTACTGCAGGCAAGCTGCAATGTATTTACTTATGTGCAAAATACATGTATACACCCCTACTGCCAGCTACCAAGTTGCCTGTTTTTCAAAAAAAAAAAAAAACACTTACTCACACAATCTTCATATTTCTGTGCCCACACGTACTATATACACCCACACATATGTATGAATGTACCACACAGATACATGAAGTTGTATGTAAAGTGTCCCAAATAAAAGGGCTTAAAAAACAGTAACGCCCCCTTCTCTCAATTATTATTATACATTTACATATGATAGAATATATTTCTTTTATTTTGTAATTTCGCTACAATTTTTTTCCAGTCTTTTTTTGGTATATTACGAAATGAATTGAAATTTTATTTTTGTGTATTTTAATTTTTTTTTCTAAAGCCATAAAATCCATTCATGCGCTTAAATAAAATGCTCAGGCACTTGACTGCATCCATACAAAAATTGCTACTCATAAAAATATATATTCATATACATACATACATACATATGTATGAATGTATGTATAGAGATACAAAAGTGCCTGAATTTGGATTTAGCCTTATATAATAAAAACCCTTTCAACAAGAAAAAAAAAAAAAGATGAAAAAGCTGAAAAGCGCATATAACTCAAGCCAACAATGTTGCCAACATTTGAGACTCAAATTAATTTTAGCTGCCTGCTCTTCTTCTTTTTGCTTTTTCATTTCATTTTTTTTCGTTTGTTCACAATAACAACGAAAATATACGTTGTATTTTTTGCAAGGAAATTTCTTATTACGTTAAGTGGATAATATGGAAAGAAGCCAAATTTTTATCGTAACGTTAAAATCCATTCAATGTAGTATGTGCTTGCCATACAAAAAAAAAAGAGAAAAGAATTAAATGAATAAAAAAGTAATTTAACAAAAAAGGAGAAAAAATAATATTGCAGACTTTCATAGGCTGGGCAGATTGGCTCGGCTGGCGCTTTTCCAAAAAAAAAAAACAAAAAAAAAAAGAAGAAGGGATGCGCAAAAAAATATAATTTTGGTTGAAAAGCATTTTCATTTTTACTGTGAATACTACATACACAGATGTGACTACTTAATGTGCTAAGTGGGAGGAGGAGGAGAAAAAAGAGCTTATTATGGTATATGCATGTGGTAAATGTAAATACAATAGCGAATTTTAGCGAGTTTTGAATAGAATAATCCTTGCTGATTCAAATTAAAGTTGGAGCACAATTTTATTTTTTAATGATTGGATCTCAATTTCTTGCAAATATGAGCCACTTTTCATTACTTCCTAATATAAATCAAGGATATATATATAACAATTTTATTGTTTTAAAGTTAATATTATAAATATTTTAATGTAAGTCAGTGAAAGAAGCGGAAGAAAAGAGTTTGTTTACGAATAAATAACACTAATTTACAAATTGGAAAAAATGTCGGTACACAGGGTGCCACTATATTTTTCTTATGTGTATATTTTTGCTCATAGTTTTTTGAGTAGGTATGAATTCGAGATACGAATTTTTCTAATTTTTGATTGTCTTTAATTTTATACAATTCATTATCAAATTTCTCGCCCTTAATTCCAGATATGGTCTAAATATTCAAACTACTTCCGAAAAAAAACCAAAACTTTAATGCGATTTCCGAATGGATACTCTTATCAAGAAGAAATTATGCGGTCTTATTAATCATATGCCCCTTACCATCCTCTCCATCATTATCTCCTTTTTTTCCTTTTCGTTAATCTCGAGCGAGCAGTTATTTTGCCGGAGAAAGACAAACATGCACCATTTCCCTTATAATAATTATGCACTTGTAAATAATGTTTTGAAGGAAACTGAACTATGTATTTATAGTGTCACTCTTCTGACACCATTTATTAATCTATAACCAATGAAAAGAAAAAAAAAACGATTTTCAGCAATTTTCCAACAATAGAATAGGCAATTGTTTTAGCAAAATGTGTGCCAACGTGATGAATTAGAAGTAAAATTATACATATTTAAATTAATGTAGAATAATTAAAAATTATTTAGAAAATAAATGGAATTGCACTGGCTATAAACTTAGTGCATGCACAATGTCTGTAATCAATCATAGTTGATGTTACCAAGAAAAAAAAAAAAAAGGAAATGATTTAGGGATTTAAAGTGCATTTGAAACTGAAGAAGAATAAAATTAATACACCAAAATCAAGTTTTATTATTCCAGAAATATTCTGAAATATTAATCAGCGCTGGTTTTATATGCTCTAAGCAGTGCTTGAAGTTTTAATATAATTTGTAAATAAATTTATTCCAGCTTTGACGTTGTATATTTTGCCGTACTCCACTTGACCTGGACCCTCTTATGGTTCATGCTGCTACACGAGCTTCAAACTACACATGCTAATTACACATGTAGGTCGTTTGGTTTCATCCCAACGGAAAGGGAAGCGCTCCCAAAAAAGCTTTTTTACCTACACCCAGAGAAATACTTCCTTGGTTCGAAGAAAAACGGCTATAAAATTGAGGAAAAATGGGAATGATTTGGCGCCATAGAAACGGTTTCCTCATTTAGATATATAAAATTTCTTTGAGTTGAGGAAATATTTTTCAAATATGAGAAATTTTATATAATTTAGGTAAAATTTTCCTCAGTTTGAGGAATAATTTTCCATAGATTAAAGACAATTTACTTTTTGGAAAAGAAATCCTCAATTTATGGAATATTTTCTACAATGTTGTTTTAATTAAAAGGCATAGAAATCATGTTTTTTTTTACTTGAATTCATTTATTATTTTATTTTTAACCAGAATTAAGGTTTACATTCATACGTATTTTTACACACACTACAGGCATCGTCGCCTTGAAATGATCAAAAGATCCAAAAAATTATAAATTGAACTTTATTGAAATTTATATCTTTTGAATATATTTTATTTTTTTCACAATATATATATATATTTTTTTTTTTCACAATATATATATATATATATTTTTTTTTTTAAATTATATCAATAGCCACAAACCACTTCGCTTGAAATAGAGACGCCGACTTAAAACTTCAAAAGAAAAACAAAGCGTACGCGATTATCTGCTAAGGCCAAAAGAGTAAAGCTAGTTTTTTGTATATACAAAAATTTTGTATGGAGAACATTTTTGGTATATTCGTCTCTTTCTTACATTTTCATTTTTTATGTAAAAATAGTATGTAAGTTTAATTACCTTATTTTATTCTAAATAAGGTAATTTGTTCTTTTATGGTATTTTGATACTTTTGTTTTGCAGCCAAATGGTGCTTGCATTTTTATATGCTGGTGCGACTAAATTTTGGAAAAAACAGGTTTATGGAAACGTCCATTGTTCCATGCGCATTTATGTTAACAATAGACCAAGTAATTCATAAAAGCTCCTGAGTTAAAATTTTATGCAGAGACGCGTTGTAAGGACTAAGTTTTAGAAAAAAATTATATTTGAAGATGCCCATTTACCACACCCATATTTTCTTGTGTTTTATTTACTTTTTTATTTTACTTTTCTTTAATTTTAGTTTTAACAATTTCATTGAAACTTGGGATTTGATTTCAATTGGTTGGCAGCACCGCAATTAAATGTCCAAAAATGAAGAAAAAACTTACATCAAATTCAACACCATGGTTGCATGAAAGGAGCACATTTTTCTTCATTTTGAGGAAAATTTATATAAACGAAAGAAATTTTCGTGGATTTTAATTGAGGAAACTTTTTCTTTGTTTTAGAGATGGGTATTTTTCTGGGTGTACAATGGAGCGCTCCTCTGCCAGCACTAAGCGCTCCTTCTTTATAGTACAGCTAATATACCTTTTACATTGCATGTCATAGGAAGTAAGCGATGACATTAAGCTTCCTGGAAGCGCTGAAAGAGCGCTCCTAGGAAACGCAAAAGGAGCACTTTTGGGAAGCCTTTTGGGAAGAACAATTTTGTGAGCTCTTTAATTTTTTTTATTAACTTCATATACTACAAACATTTATTATTTTTATTTATTATATTTACATACATATATGCAAAAAAAAAATAAAATCCAAAAGTATGCCTCACCAAACATTGGTGTTTGGTGAAACACGAAAATGTATCAATACCAAATCAACTTACAAAAAAAATTACAAAGTACAAAAATCATTCAATATTTTGTTCCACTCGTTTGAGTGCTTCTCTTAACCTTCCTTGGAAGCGCTCTTTTGTATACTTGAAATCGCTTCCGGGAAGCTCAATGTCAGCGCTCTCTACTAGCTTCCACGAGAGCACAAAGTCAGGGCTCTCAAAGAGCTTTTTTAAGTAGCGCTTCAAATTTTCCCGTTGGGATGTTTTTGATGAATAAGTTCAGACCAAAATCAAATCAGAATTCAAACTAAATTTCAAACCAGAATTTATACCTTAAGTGAAACCAAAATAAGATCTTATTCGGTTAAAAACCATACCTTAATTAAGACTGAAGAACTTGGACCAAAATATTAATAAAATATTTAGTTTTAATCAAAATTCAGGCTATATTTAGACTACAATTCAAGCCAAAGTTCAAACAAAAAATCAGACTGAAATTCAGACCAAAGTAGTATTTTCAATGTTATAATACGTAGCCCCTCTTTAGATCCGCCACTGGGCAAGGGTAATTACGTTGCTTGAGTTTATTCGGCGAAGAACTTTTGCTGCTTTTCTTAATCGTTTGCCTAAATATAGGCTCACTCTAAAAAATGTTTATCTAATAAACCCCAAAATGAGGGGAAAAGGGGATGGTGGGGTCAATGATGAGCATATTAAAAAATATTTAGTGTTTCTTAACGAATAATTTTTGCTCAGACAACAAGTATCTGACATTTAACAAGCATTAAAATAAATATTACATATTTTTGGTTAATTTAGTATTCCGAATATATTCAAATTAAACTAATGGTAATTTGCAAACTCGAGAAGCTATGAAAAAACTTATTTTAAATTCATGATCATCTGAATATACAGAATAGCTGATTTTAATTACAGCCTGAAGGATCAAAGTCCAAAATATAGATTCCGTTAGATGATAATTCATCCTACCACACTTAGTGTAGCAATCAATGCATTCCGTATTGTTGAATTCTCAATCGAGTTAAGTAGCGATTGAAGAAAAAACAACACGCTTTTTTTTGTGGGATTATTCAGAAAATATATATCTAGCTCCCTTGGAATATCATTTTATAAATCATTTAGACGACCTCGATAGTCTAGTGGATAGTGCTCTAACTTTTCACCCAGAAGGTTGCGGGTACGATTCCAGTCTTGGTCTGGTGGTTAATTCTCATAAACTTCTTTTATTCACTATCGATATGAAGTGGATGTAAATTATAAGAATGTGTACAAGTACACAACTTGTTTGGTAATGGCAAAACCACCTAGCTGATAAAAAATTGCCACAGCCGTTGGGAATCGGCGTTAAACTGTAGGTCCTACCATCTCCACTGTGGTCTAGTGGCAGAGGGCCAGACTCTTGCCTCTGGAGACCCGAGTTCGATTCTCGGCTTGGGAATGTTTCTTATCTATCTTTCTCTCTTCCTTTCTTTCTTTCATAATTTCGAGTCCTCATTCCTTAAAATAATAATAATTAGTCATTTGAAGGTCACCAATTAAGGTGCTTAGACCCTTTCGAGTGTAGGTTAGGTAACTAAGCTAAATACTTAGACCCTTCTAATTTTGCTTTAATTTAAACAAGGATATTTTTGTTGTCATTTTATTAATAAATTTTTTGTTATGCAATATCTAAGTACATAAAAATATCAAAATAATTCGTTTTATTCACATTTTTTGTTATATTCCCGTTCGATGTTTTTGGCATTTTGACCCTTTAAACTTACATCTCTTCAATTGTGGGATCTTAGCACAGAAAAAATTTGACAGTAGTTGGAACTTGCCAAAACTATTCCCACGTGACAGATATAGATATGGTGCTCAACTTCAACACGTTGCAAAACTCTTTGCCGTCTTCTAACAGATAAGTGATTTTCGTCTGAAACGAACTTTGTTATTAAACATAATTTTTTTGATTATAATACAACACATAAAAAGGTGACAATTTTCTCATGTGACATTTTCTTCTTCATTTTCATATTATAATTTACGAACAATTAAAAATTAAGACATTCTTAACGCCCTATGTGAGAATGTAATGTGATATTTAAGTTTATTTTCAATAATATTTCTGTTGTTATTGTTTTCAATTGCAACCTGACGCATATCCTGTCACATTCAGACAGACAGACGCTCAACATAATTTTTTTTCTTTTTGTATTTTATTTTTTGTTATTTATTTTTTCTTCATTACTTTTCATATTGACATTTAGTTGAAGAAGGTAGACAACGGGCATCAGAGGTAAGGGAAGGGGATATGGGGAAGTGACAAAGTACATGCTACATAAATTTAATAGGTATGTATGTATGCTATAAATTGTCTTCTTGATGCAGTTTTATCTCTACGTGTGTGTGTGTGTGTGTGTGTGTGTATTTGCTCGTGCTTGCGTTTCAATTAAGGCAAAACAGTTAAATTACGCTTAAAAAGGACATTTTTGTCGTAAATATAAAACATACAAACACACACACCACACACAACTAAAACACATGTGTCTCATGCTCATGTGCCCACCTCGTCCATTACGTACTACTGCTTCTGCTTTTTTATGATCCATTTAGCGTTTTGTGTTAGTATACGAGTACATACATTTATTTTACTTTATTATTTTGTTGGTTTTTTTATTCTTTTATTTTTATACTGTTTGCGTCATTATCCTTGTCATTATGTGGTCATATGTTGTTGTTTTTATATCTTCATTCGTTTTTTATTTTTTTGTTATTTTTAGTTTTGCCTTTTTGTTGCTGTGGCTGGCTATGCGTTTGTGTGAGTGTTTATGTTTTTTTGCGAGCAGTTGCGGCTTTTTATGATTATTGCAATTGCGGACAAAGCGATTTTGGGTGATTGACTCAATGGTTTCAATTGCAACGCATCATTATCATGCTGCTACAGCTATCCACTCACGGCATACATACATACATACATATGTATGTAGTTGTCCACTAGTCGTAATGTCACACTTTTTTGTATACATATTTTGCTTTGTGGTTGTTGTTATTGCTGTTTTTCGTTTTTTTTTACTATTATTGCATATAATAGAGCTGTCAGTGTCATCCTTTTGTTGTTACTGTTATACAGAGGCCATTAATCAAACTGTACGTAGACAAGTACATACACAATCACACACACATATGCATGTGCGTAGATATGTATATGTATATGTGCATATGCAACATACACTGACGAGCAAAAATTCAGTATTTATCATCAACACGAACTTTGTTCTTGTAAATATTTAGTTTTTGTCAAACAAATGGTTGCATATTGTTTTATATTAGTACTGGATAAACCTGAGCGCCTCGCGACCTCTCCTCGTCTGGATCTGGTAAATTTTCTGGAATACGAAATTTACAACAAAAAAACATATACAACAGAAATAACCCTATGAACACGGTAATCTCTAAAATAAATAAAATTAATGCACTTATTATTATATTCACTTGATTTGCATGCGTAATTCTACTTCCACTAGACCAATTTTGGTAACACTCTTCTCAGTTAATACTTAACATACAAACCCTTAACATCTCCCTTGCTATGGTTCCCTGACATACCGTTTCAAGTATTTTCTTTGTTTATTTTAATGAGGGTTATCATGGCTACTGGTCCAAATTGTTTTCTTGCTTTCATTGTTTTCCTTGATATGGTTCTCACATATGACGTTTCAAATATTTCCTTTGTATAGTAGGTGTCACGCCCATTAACCCAAGCTTATCCATATTTTGCTAACAGAATATTACCTCCATACTAAATCTTAGTATCGTACCACAAATGGTTCAGTTAACTTAAATAGGAGATGCCACGCCCTCTTTTCTAATCTCACACATTTATTCTATAGCATGGCATGAGGAAGTAGCGTGTTTGAACCAAATCTCAGTACTGCGCTGTTAATGGTTCTGGAAAAATGCTCAACAAACAATTAGTGGTGTGTTGTAGGTGCCTCGTCCACTTCAAATTAGGATCTCAGACTCCACAATAACCTTGTATTGACAAATAATTTCTTCACACCAAATCTTAGTACCATACTACAAATGATCGCTGAGATATACTATAATGAATATTAATGTTATATGATAGGATAAAGCAGAAAGCCAGTGATTGGACCCTGAAAGTTGCGTCACTCAAGGCGAAGTAATAGAAAAATCTCCGCTTTGACATCCAAGAGCTTTTTGCTCAGCAAGACTATCCTAGAGCGATGTGAACTCTGGACTTTGGATGACTGAAAACGGACAATTTCAGATTTGGCTATGATGGAATGAAAGTACTATTATAGCAGAGTAAAACCCTCACCGGGTTTTGCAAAGTTGATGACCCAGTGTTTTTTTGCCAATAATTTGATCAGACGAGATCAAAATTAACCGTTTTCAATCATACCGTCGCGACGGTCATAGTTCTGGTCTTGGGGTGACATCAACTCACACAAGTGAACATAATCATTCAGCTCTTTGCAGAGTTGTTTTTTGTCAAAATATACTCGTTTGTTTATCACAATTTTATATGTAATGCTACTGTTTTGTAAAATAACTCATTGCCACCCTGAATACTTGGCGTGCTCGGTATACAATACACCGAGCATATCGTGTTCGGTTTGAAAGTGAGTAAAGACTCTCTCTTTGTGTTCGGTGCATCAACAATTTCATGGTGTTCGCCGAGCATACTCGCAATATAACCACAGCCTAAGTTCGCGTGGTTCAAAAATAATCGAGTGTTTGGCCACGAATTCTATAGAGAATTTGTATAGTCACTTGAACTAGTAACTAAAAAATTATGCTAACCCATCCAAATGCCAAGCAATTTTCTAAACGATAGTTCGTCTTGTTGATCTTTACTACATTTTTACTCCTCAGTGTACATGCATTGCATTTGTCCATTCATTGTAATTTCATAGCGCTCTCTAGGATTGCGTGGTTGTGTGTGCGGTTCACTTTAGTTTTGTTTTGTTTTTTTTTTTTACTTTTTTATATGTGGCTGTTTTTATGCGTATGTATGTATGTGTAATATTTGTTAATATTTCCTTATTTTTATTTATGATTGAATGCAGTTGCGTATTTGTTTGTTTATGAACTGTCAGTATTGTTAATTAAATTGTGGTTTGATATATTCATTGATGTACATAGTTACATACATATGTACATATCTGCAAATGTATGAATATATGATGCCAAAAGAAATAAAATACATACAGATTTTTGATATGCTTTTAAAAATATTTTATAATTTCACAGCAATTTGAATGAACTAATCATACATTCGTGCATACATACAAATAAATATGTATGTATATATGTTTCCAGGTATATCACTTGATGCTACATTAAAGCCGAATCCTCACACTGGATTTATGATATGCAACGAAATGTAGAGTAGATAACAAATGTTAGCGGAACGAAAGAAATTTACCTGAATTTTGGATCAAATGAGCTTTTGGCACTCCTAATCCAACCAGAGTATGGAAAAAATCCAGAATTCCAAGATAATCATTTTTGAAGCCTGTGATTGTTCTATGTTTATGTGAAACCTGGTTCTTAATCAACGTGGGCTTGATGCTCCCAGATTACTGTGGTCATCTAGAGGATAAAGATATCCTCCGAGGAAACAAGGTGTTTTATAGTTCCCTTATGGGCTCATTTTTTCTAAGGAAATATTAAACCAAACTCGAAAGTTTCTTATTCGATTTTTTGATTGACGGTAAGCTTTTGACTTTTTTGCATTTTTAGCGCTTAAGTTTTCAATATTAGTTGCATTTTTTCAGTGTTATATTCTTATCCAACGGCAGATCTAGGATTTGGGAGGGGCCTAATTTTGTTAAATTAAACAATGAATGCAAGTATTTTGAAATAAAAGTGTTCTTAAGAATAATAAAAACCTATTGCAAAGCATCGAGATTAAATCATAAACCTGATAATAATTATTCCAAAATTCATACCAAAACTGAGACTCAATTCAGACCAAAAACCTAACTAAATTGTAATAAAAAATCCGAACAATTTGAACCGAATAATCAGACTAAATTTAGATTCTAAATTCAAACCAAAAAACAGAGCAAACTTCAGACCAATATTCACCCCAAAAGTCGGACTAAAAATTAAACCAAATTTCAGATTAGAAACTAAGTCTAAAATACAAATAAAATCGAACCAGTCCTTAAAACACATTAAAAACCAGAACAAAACCATTTTCAAGTCTCACCATATAGGACGTCTATGGACTGACTGTCTGATTTATTAATTTATTGTAATGGAAATGTATATGATAAAGTGTAGCACTGTGGAGGGGTTTTCAAACGTTATATGTGTTCATATTTTTGTGGACTGTGGCCCTCATTACCTCAGAATCCGCCTCTATTCATATCCTATGCCAACTTTCTTGGAGTTTGGTACAAACTTATCATCATTCGTTATTTAAAACAGAAAGATCAGTACGAGAAAAGGGACACACTGTATTCGACACAAAAGCTGACTCCAAACGAAAAACTGAAAAACAAAATTTAAGCAATTGGTTCAACCCTTAAAAATCCAGTATGTCCAATTTCAATTAAAAACGTGCCTAGAGGTATATAGTATTTGTGATTCCGAGCAACATTTGTTCTACGTATATGCAAATAAAGGTGCCGTAATTTCGATTTACATGGCAGACCTCTGTAGTAACCTTTGGAGATTACCTTGAGAACAAAAATGCTTTCCGAGTTAAAAATAACTGTAACTATACGACCGTTGTCATTAATTCCATTCGTATTTATGTATATGTATTGATAAAGAAAACTTTAGACAGTAAGATCAGATGTTTATTTAAAATGGCGAACTTAAAATGGCGGGACAGGCAGCCGCTAAAGTGGTTGGTCACTACAATGACCACTAGGTATTTAAGGGTTAAATAATAGGATACTTACAGGACGCTTCCAGAAAAGGTTGAAATTGAGCTGCAAGTACCTAGTTAACCTATGCGTGTTTACTTATCTTCAACTATTTTCTGCTTGGGATCATTTTCTCAATATCCGGTTAAGCGCTAATCCGAACTTTAATCGAGGGTTAATAGTAATAGTTCGGATATTGAGAAAACTGCGCTTAGTGTCTCATCAAAGAACATACAATACATAGAAGGCGCATCTCTCAAAATTTTTCCAAAATATGTTGCTTTCGTTTCGAGTACGGGCGGTCGCAGTAAAGAGGAAGAGCAGTTATTTTGCTTTTACTCTCTCCCATGCACTCTCTTGGTTTTTTTTTCTTAAGCTCTCTCACATTGTTATAGGGGCACCCCCAGTTGTAATTTCTAAAAAATCGGCTTGTTTTTGCATTTTGTTAAAGTATATGTTTTCAAAAATTTGGCTACAACAAAATATTGCAAACAAAAAATTTACTCTTGACATTAAAGTTGAAACTTTAACTCATATCGTCCCAACGTTCGATTAATCGAACATCAACTTGGAAAATTCGTCAAAAATACATTTACAAAGTTTACCCAAAAGTATTCACTGTATAATATTTTTATTATACTGACTTTAAAATTACATTTAAATAATTTAAAAATATTGTTTTTCACCTGACTTCATGGCCAGATGTCTGTTCATTCTTTTTTTGGAAGGTGGTTTTGAAAATCAACAAAAAATAGTAAAATTAATTATTTTGCATTGAAATGACAAATTCCCTAGATAAAATAACAAACTTGATGTGAAAATTAAAACTTCACAGGTCCTTATATATTTTCAGAGGCTACAGCTGACCAAATTTCTGATAAAAAATCCATGGGAAAATATGCAGAATTCAACAAAAATGCATTTTTCTGTTTTTAACTTATAATAACTTCTAAATCACAGTGTTAAATACATTTGATCCCAGGGAATACTTGTTGTTCATGGTGTAACGTAGAAATATTTTTAGTGTTTTTACACCTGGTCACCTTATTTTCTTGGAGAGAGCCAAAAACAACTATAGCCTCTAAAATTCAGAAAACTTTTTTTTTAAGTACAAAAATTTCTTATTGAAGGCATGAAAATTGCGTTTTTCAAATCCTTCGATCAATAACTAGATAATCTTATAATAAAAGTTAATCCATTTCATTTTTGGATTTCAAATGATCTAGATTTGCAAAATATTGATCACCGCAAAACATGTTTTCCAGAAAGGCCAATTTCTATTCAAATATTTTCGAGTAGAAATTTGTTAAAGTTAATACAATAATTCAATACAAGTAGTTTTAGATAATAAATAGTTTTTAGAAAAAACTTTAGTAGTTTAACTAGAAAAAATTCTTGAAAAATTCCTATTTTTTCGCGTCACAACTGGGGATTTGAATTTTATAATCTGTGACATGCAAGCACCAAAAAAAAAAAAACATGAAAAAACGAAAACACAAAACTTCTCCCTCTCATTATACAAAGCCAACAGCAAAAAGATACAAATAATTTCAACCACTCATTGCTTTTATGAGGACAACTCAATTTTGAGAGTAAATTGGAGGCAGTTATGGCTCCATAGAACAAAATTTTTGTACAAATAAACTTGTACGTGCTGCGCCTTCTATGTATTATATATTATTTGGTTTAATGCTGTTTGTTTTGTGAGTTGACCTCATTATGCTATACTCTCTTTAAAGATCTTTCTGTCGGATTAAATAGACCTGTTTCCGTTTACTCTCGCATCATCCGCTCAATTAGTTTAAGCATTCACTGTTTCCTTATCATATTAAAAAAAAAAAAATTCAGAGATCATATTTAATTTTTATCAACTTGATTGAATAATAAATCTGTCTGTCTGTCATTAACAATTCTTGGGGTATGAAATGCAATTGGAAACTAATCCGATTATTCATACTTTCCTTCTACAATTCTACTCTAATAACATTACAATTATACAACAATTCAGTTGTTCTACGAGCTCATTACGCGACATATTGTCAAAAATAATATCTGTGCTGTGTGTATGTGTGCATGAATGTATGTGCTTATAATAATGGAGGCAAACATCACGCTCAAATTACAATCAAAATCAGTGCACTATTTGTACAATTCACTCCCAAGTAATCAAATACAAAATTCAACTCTTAACAAATCACTCACTCACTTTGTACTACACTTAAAATTGAAAGTGCGAATCAAGGCGTCTGATAATTGTGAGGCTAATTTACTTCATTTAAAATACACACGCATACATACGTAAACAAAATAAATGCAACGCGAAGAGCATCGAGTTTCACAGCAAAAAAAAAAAAAAAAAAATGTGCAAAAAAAAAACAAGGACGGTTCGGAAAGAATTTCCTGCTTTGGCCTTAACAAACTCAGCTCAAACTGCTGCTGCTGCTCCTGCTCCTGCTCCTGATGAAATGCTAAATTCGAATCCAATTGAATAACAATAAAATGCTTGAGTTGTCATTTGATGCCTGGCATTGTCATTTTGTAATTTCATTTCAATTTTTTTTTTTGCATTGCAGCGATTTGCTACGATTCACATTCTTCATTTTACTCGTTCCCTAGCTGAGTCTTCTCCCATACTCACCGTACTTCAACTGATATTTAAAATAAAAAATGTCACACTCTCTGTGTGAGAGGTAGTTATTTCAATCGCTATTGTAGTTGTTGTTACTTGTTTCTCTTCTTTCTCTGAGTGTGTGTACCTACAAATTATATAAAAACATATTCATTCCACATTGCAACAACAGCAACAACCAGTAGCAACAGATCCTTTCACCAGGAAATCAAAAATACAATGAAGGAAAACAAAAAATTTTAAAAAAAATATGTAGATATAAAATTATACTCCCAGGATATGTACAGGATATGCTATGTAATTTGTTGTAAAATGCTTTTCACAACAACAACAACGACTCACAACCAAGCAAATCTTTCCTTTGGTAATGTTTAATGCTATTGTTGTTGTTGTAGTTAGTTGTGTAATTTAATGTCATTTAGCCTGCGGCTAAATAAACGTCCCTCTTTCGCTCTTATCCTTCGTAACTACTACGTAGACTGCAAGTACTGTAAACAGCTTAACCAGTGAAACAGCAGCAGTAAACTGCGTTAGAAACCGGAAAAGCATTGAAGCTGAATACGGCATGAAGCTGAGTCTCGACGATTAAATGCTGTGAAGATTATACAGTTAAAAAAAATTTATCGTAATATTTTAATAAATATTGAAAAGGATATTCAAAGTACACACAAACATATATATATATTTTTTATTGCATTTCATAAGTAGATCTATCGAAAATATATTTGTATATATCTTACTAGAATACAAGCATCAAAAAAATACATGGCAGATTTTACCTCCGACTATAAATTTTAATAGTTGTTCTATAGAGCTTATTATGTAATGTGAAAGGAATCAGTTAAGCAAGTAAGGGAAATTGAATTCAATCCTGGTCTAGCTGTTTTCCAACTATTAAATTCATTCTCCACGAAGTTTCTTTCAATCAAGGTTATCAATAAAATTTGTATATGTGACTTTCCAAAGGTGATTTGGAGACACAACGTCCGACCCTGTCGTCCGATTTTTTCTAACACATATGGGACTCCCGCTCAAATCCCATAATCTTGGTATATGTTAGACTAACATATTGTTTTTTTTTTAATTTTTACATGTTTTAAATTGAAGTAAAAATTATTATGAAAAAAGGAAAAAATTTTCTCAAAAAGTGAGATTCATACCTCTCCACTAGGGAGGTGTGGTAGGCGATAAAAGTTTCTTCCGGCACAGTCCTGAACAAAGACTGTTAGTAAAGGGTTTTAAAAACTTTTAGTATTTATAAGAGTAAAGAGCTAGACTACTTCGTCAATTCTAACTCTTTTTATAGGTGACCGCTTCGCCACGGGTTTGGTTGATAAAGCGAACAGTTTAGTTAAAGTCTTTACAGAGATTTCTTCTTTGCCAGTTAGCGATCAGGCATTACCCGCTTTCAATTCTGCATCTTGTGCTATGCTCGAGATATATTTTCGAACGCGTATAGTTAAATGAGTTGTTCAGAATCTCGACATTAATAAAACTTTGTGTCCACGCTGGCGGGATCGTTCCCCGTATTTTTGAAAACTTCATACAGTACTTATATATTTCTGTCTAGCTGGAAAATTATAAATGTATAACCCGTTTCTAAAAAATACTAAGGTATTCACCCTGCAAATTACCGCCTTACTGCAATTTGTTCTTCGATATCAAAAGTTCAAAGCATAGTAAACTTTCGCTGGGCAAAAATATAGACAAAATATCTAGACCAAAATATGGGAATGGTTGAAATCACTTTATGGGCGATCTCTCATAAAGTCCTCACCGGAGAATTGGAACCATAGTATTCTCTATCTATCTTCCTTTCATTTACCTATCTTCTTTTAATGTTCAATACAATACTCTGCGTTAGAATAGCAAGTAGAAGAGCAAAAAAAATAAATACTTTCAGCAATACTTTTTAAATGAATATGTGATTTTAACCCTGGCAAACGATCCGGAGTTACGTTTTCCCAAATATGACAAATTTTCTTTTTTGATGTCTTCCTTTAAATCTAGTAAATGGGTTAATTTCGTTTAATATAAATATACATCTTTTAGTTTATTTCAATTTTGGGAATGTAAAATTTTTTAAATGATTTTTCAGTCGATAATTATTATCCATTATCATTATCCTACCCACATAATCTAGAATAAATATTTTATCTATATAAATTATGTTTGAATTTGAATTTCAAGCAGTTTCTATTTCGGAAATAAAATCATGTCTCAAACAATTGAAAAACAATACTGACGAGTTCTTTTTAAACCCAAAAGTTCTACTAGATACAGTGTTTGTAATTGGCCAACAACTAGTTTCCATCATCAACGAATCATTCAGTAATTGCACCTTCCCAGGCGTACTCAAGAGATCAACAATTACTCCAATTCAAAAGAATCCAGGCTCAATACTAATCACGGATCATTGCTGAATTGTATTGAGAGACTTAATGAGTTACTGGCCTTCAAGCAATTCAATCACTATGTCGATATGAATAATTTACTAAACGACAATCAGTCCGGCTTTCGTGCTCTGCATTCATGTGAATCAGCAATCAACGACATTTTGTTTGAATGACGTGCAGCTCAAAACAAATCCAAAGTTAGTATTGCTGTCTTTTTGGATTTTCAAAGAGTATTCGAAACTATCGATCCAATGTTACTTGTACACAAGCTAGCCAAGTACGGAGTGACCGGATCGGCATTGAATTTTTTTCGAAGTTACCTAAGTAATAGAAAGGAGGTCGTAAAAATAGGTGATCGAATTTCCAATGAGTTAAGTAATGATTTAGGAGTTCCACAAAGTTCAATACTTGGACCATTATTATTTATCCTGTATATAAATAACGTATTCAAATGCTTAAAATATTGCAAGGCAAAAATGTTTGCAGACGATACATTAGTTTATATAATAGGTGATAGTATAGAAGAAGCTACAGAAAAACTAAATTGTGTATCAACGAACACAAGGCAGAAGTGAAACTTCTTGTGAACTAAACAAAACACAAGCAAATAACAAGCAAATGAAATTTTTCAATCGCTAAATTTTTTACTTCATTGGCTTGAGTTTTTTAATTTGCTTGTATTTACACAACCAATTTTTTTTTGGGATTAATGCTAGAACAAAAATTGCAACTCTGTACCGGTACAATTGTAGAGGAACTCTTTATGTGTGCGACATCTTCATGTAATTCCTTGGACATTTGCGCCATCTGTATGTGAAATGTATAACTGTCATAAACTTTAAGATGGCGACGCTACACATTGTTCTTTCTGCCATAATCGTGTGTGTGTGTAATTAATATGTTACAAGGCCGTATTTAGGGGGAGGTTTTGGGGGTTCTGACCCCCTCCCCCCTCCCCCCGAAATGTGGAAACTTTATTCTAATTGGATGCAAAAAAGTCAATATAAAATCTATTTAACGATATTTTTTACTTCCATCGGTTTTTTTTTTTCTAAAAAGTCAAATATAAAAAATAAATTTGAAATCTTAGTTACACTATGCGATCAAATCCGATTTGTTTTCTTCGACATGAGGTTTGACTACGGATTCAAAAAGAGAAGGTGATACTGAGCTCTCCTGCATTCATAGCTTTTCTGGGTCAGTAACTGTTTTTGATTTAAGGTTTCGTCCTGAATCAGTTCGAAAAGTTTAAAAATTAATTCAAATAGAAAAAATTATCGGATCCTTGTAAAATTAGACTTGCTTGAACCCCATTTTTTTTTCCTAAAACGTAACGAGATGGGAAATTTTTGGCCTCAGATTCGTGTTCAACGTGAAAAATTCTTTCGCAAAAACTCCATCTTATTAGCAAAACCCATGCAGTTTTAGGAGGCAATCTTAAAGTATAATTAATTTTTTAACGCATTATTGCTCACGACTAGAAAGATCTCTTTCAATGCTGTGATTTTACGAATTTAGGGAATATAAGCCAACCTCATCCGGGTTCCTTATCATTGATAATGGCTCAAATTCCCAATGATGATCATTTGAAAAAAATAAGCCTCTACTATTTTTGGTAATTTTTTTGAGGGTACCCAACCATCATCAATCAATCATCAGTAGTGGGAAGTCAATGAGTTAATGAAATTATGTCCCTCACAATAAAAAAAATGCAATAGAATGCACCTTAAATAATATTTATTTGAAAAAATTTAATTTTATTATTCTGTAAATTTTTTAGGTTAATATTAAAAAAAATTGGAAAATTTTTCCTAGGGTCCATCAAATGTATCATCGATTTAATTAATTGCATTTAAAAATCAGTTTGATAAAAATTATTTATGAATATTTTCTTCGAATGAAACCCCCCCGAAAAAAATTTCTGGCTACTGCCCTGATATGTTATATTGAATTAAAACTATTTATGAATCGTTTATTATATAGTTTGCTCGTGAATTCAGTTACGGAATATTGATATTTAGCCCCTCTTGCACATTGCTCGACAAAATTATGTCGCATTGGAAACTTACGCGCGACGTCACATCCGGTTGGTTTTACTCTAGGACAAGAGAAAAGAAGTTTCACTTCAAAAATAAATGAGGATATGAATATTTTATACAATAGACTTTGTCAAAATAAACTAAAACTAAACGTGAATAAAACAAAGGCCATGATTATAACGAAACAGAAAATAAATAGAAGTATTGTTAGTATATATGTAAGCGGCTCAAGACTTGACATTGAAAAAGAAATTAAATATCTAGGAATAATAATTGATGACCAATTGAATTTTAACAAAAATATTGAACATATATGCAAAAAAAAATATTTTAATTTTAAATTGTTAATGCTGTAAAAATGAAGAATTCTAAATAAACTATTATTATTATTATTATACAGTATATATTATCTCTTTACACATAATAGTTTATCTATTAGCCATGTATGCTAATTAAAATGTAATAATTTGATTTTGTTGATTAACTTTTAATATGTACAGTTTGTAGCAAAATTGAGCAAATGAAGGGACATTTTTGGGATATAAAAAGTATCAGCATAGATAAGTTTCTTCACATTCAGATCAATAAAAGTGGAAACAAATTTTTGAAATCAGATAATATCTTTAGATTTCAAAGGGTCTTGAAAGTACTGAAATTTCGAAAATAATTTTTGGGCCAACAAATTTTTATAAATTCCACAGCTTTTTTATTTCTCCTTGAGTGTACAAATATAATGCAAAAATAATTTTTGAAATCGGATAATTTTTATTGGTGCCCCAAGAGGTTCAAAGTTCTGAAGTTTCGACCATAATTTATACTTTTCATACAAATTTTGCTTTGTACATCTTGCTGCACCAACAAATATTATCTGATTTTAAAAATTATTTTTCCTTTATGTTTGTACACTCAAGGAGTAATAAAAAAGCTATGAAACTTGAAAAAAATTTTGGCCAAAAAATTTTGAAAAATCATAATTTATTGCCGAAATTTCGGTATTTTTAAGACCCTTTTGAAACCTGAAGGAGTTATTTGATTTTAAAAATTTGTTTCCACTTTTGTTCAACTGAATCTGAAAAAACTTTACTAAGCTATTACTTTTTAATTGGGCGCCATTTTTGGGTTAATTTTTATGTATCAAAAATGTCCCTTCATTTGCTCAATTTTGATTCATACTGTATATGCAGGCTTTAAAAAACTAAACATATTTTCTGTAATCATTAGCTTTCGAATGGAACCGACCGGTAAAAGAGATTTTATTAGCTTTGCTTTGCCAAATCGAATTTTCATTTTGGAAATAGTTTTCATGTAGAAAAGTTTGTATTTTTACTTTTCATAATTTTTACAAACGTCGTTATGCACAATTTGAGTCGTTGCGTGCAAAAGTGATGTAAGTCAGCTTTTTGTTTATTATTTGGATTTTCATCTTCAGGCAATAATTTTGACCTCATTTAGTTTCCTACAAAAAAGGTGAATACCTATGTTGAACATGTGTACTATAAAGCTGCCTGTACATCGGGAAAATAAATTTTATAAGAGCCCTATTTTGCACAGCACTTCTTCAAAACCAATGTATTTTCAAAAATCTGATTTTGACTTACACAACTTTTGCACGCAACGGCTCATTTATTGACTTAGGGTGACCATAGCATATACTCGTTTGTTAAATGATGTAGAATGATTCTCATCATAAAAAAATTATACAACAAAAAACGGATTGAAAGCTGGGCGTAACCATATAGTATATGTATATGAATACAATGAATACAATTAAAGTCATTTTTTTTGGTGTATTTGTTTGTATTGTTGTTGGTTTTACCAAGTGGATATCATAGCGCTCATGTTCGCGCATTTTCTTTAAACTATCGAATGTGTTGAATAAAAAAAAAACAATATTATTTAAAACTTATTGCCAACGGGCCAACAAATCACGCCCAGCAAGATGAAATCAAATAAATGCATATGAAGTGACAATAATAATTGCAAAAACTACAAAAGACTTCGACCATTAAAAGTGAGGAAGTATGGTGTGATAATTATAGGTTGCACAGTGAATGTATGAATGTAGTTTGTAGTGTAAAATTTGTATTTTATAATTGTAATTTTTTTACATAAAGGGTTGCTTTAAAGTATATGATTTTAACGTTTTTTGGAAAGAGAATTGAATTAAAATTACACTAAAGTCATTGTACCGGTGATTTTGTGATATATTGAGTTATAACCAGTGCTGGTGTTGATCACCCAAATATTTAACAAAATTTAATTCTCATAAGAACCCTTTTTCTTCCATTTCAAAAATTGAAATTCTCATTGTCTTAACACTATTTCTTGACGCTTGAAAACTACTACGAATTTATCTACATGTTTCAAATGAGTTTTAAAATAGTACCAAGTTCAATTACTGTTTATTGAAATAAATATAATGAACAATAATGCCAGAAGTATTACAAAAGCCATAGAACAAGCAGATCAGACAAAAGTTTCGGAACTCGCTACGTGTTTACTCTTTTTAATTTAAGAATATGTAAATATCGAGGGACTAACAAAAGAGCGCTAAGTTGGTTCAAAAAAAAAAAAAAAAAAAAAAATAGATGGAAAATTTAATCTTTTTAATTTTCATAACTTTTTATCTTCTCTGAATGATTTCCACTGATTTCAATACATTTTTTAAGTCGTTAAAATCCCTTTTCAAAACATTCGTCAAAATCGCCTTTTTGCAGCTTCTCAATTTCGGCATAACTTTTTTTCCGCGTTTTAATTTCCAAAAAACACTAAAATCAGCGGGAAAAGCGCTGAGATGGCCACACTGCCAATTCATCAGTTTTTTTTTTTTCTTGGATCAATCTTGAATTTTTGTCAACTTTAGTTTTCACCAGGGTCACTTTTGTAGCGTCGGTCTAAGATTTCGGGTGCTTTTCATAAGAGTCGTCTTTCTCAGAAAAATGTCCGGTCTGTAATCATTGAACCTATTTGAAAATAGTCAATAGCATTCACTCCTCATACATTTTATCATTCATGGAATGCACTGGCTTGAGTTGATGTAGAAATCCTTGGAGAATAATAATTCGAATTTCTTGCTGTGTTGACTATGGAATTTCTGCCGATCTTACATCTTTACATCAATAATTTTACTTTTTCTCGTCGTTATTCTTACGGATCTTCCGGAAATTATCGAAATATTATTATAAATATTTTTTTGTCCCTTTGAAATACGCATCAGTGGACAAGAAGGTAGCAAGATTGCTAGATTTGACAGTTTTCATTGTTTTTTTTTTTTGGAACGCTATATCAAAATATTATACAATATTTTATTAGAAGTGAATATAAATTTAGGGATTAGCAAATACAGAAGTAGCAAAACAATAAACTGTTCCATGTTTTAGTTTCATTTTAAGTAATGTGTAACAGGCTTAAAGAACGTTTATATGTTGTCATCACAACAACAGTGTATATAGAGACGGGCAAATCAGACGGCCGTTTCGAAATCCGTCACGATTCCTCATCGATTCCTATATAAGCTACTAATATTTGAAACAAGAATTACAGGTTTGATACCAAATATCTTAACTGAATAGAGATTTGTAGCTATTTTTTTTTTTTTTTTTGATAAAAATAACCCCAAAAAAGTGACTAATCATAGGTTAGGTTAGGTTGGAGTGGCTGTTTAGAGACACGTTTAGGCCTGAACGGCCTATTGTGATACCATAGTTGGACTTACAGTTTAACGCCGAATCCGAACGGCAAATTTTTATCGGCTTGGTGGTTTTGCCATTACCAACCAATGTGTGTACTTGTACGCTATCTTATAATTCTCATACACTCCATATTGAAAGTGAATATAAGAAATTAATGAAAATTAACCACCAGACGAAGACGGGAATCGAGCCCGAACCTATCAGATGAAAGTCTAGTGCACTATCCACTATGTTATCGTGGTCGTCAAGACTAATCATAACTTTTACTAGAATATTTTTTTCCGAATAAACAAATATTGCTCTTCTTACTTTACATAAAGTACAAATTGTTTAAATTAAAAATAATTTAAATAAAGCAAAAAATTTAATATACCACGTTTTTAAAACGGACTAAAAAGTATAAAATAATTTATCCTAGCCGCATAGAGATTAATAATTTCATTCAGGTTCTTAACCCCATACAGATTGCCCTGAAAATTTATAGTTGTGAATCTTAGTAGGTATAAAAATACTTGCATGATTTTATCTACTCTGTCTATCTACTTTGCCAAACTCCGTATTAATTATCCTCGACACAAACCACACATTAGCTATGTCATCTGTTAACACCGTACTCCTTATTTATACCCCAACCTGAAAGTATGCTGTACTATAATTATTGTGCAATAATAACATTTATACACCAGCCTGAAAATATGCTGTACTATAATTATTGAGTCTATAAATAAATAAACGCTAATACTTTATATTATATTATATTTATATACATTTTAGATATTTTATATTGCATTGTCATCCAGTTCTGAGCCATGTTTGAAGTTTCGAGTCTTAAGCTCATTGGGAAGTTAGTATAAAATCGATTACAAAATTCCTCCCGAACAAATAGACAGACACCATTAAAAGCGAATTGATATAAACGTGGTAAAAAAAGTTGTTGTTTTTGAAAAAAAAAATTACTTAATTTCTAAGTATATTCTCTTTTAAGGTCGATATAATATGATAGTTCAAATCACAAGCAGAGGCTGTAAACACCCATCCCCTTCTCCCCTAACCGATGAAAATCTCATAAATTTTAATCGTTGGCTATGAATCAAACCAACATTTTAAAGGGACGAATAAACTGAAACCTTACCGTTAAGAAATGTTTAGATCCGCTTGTGGTCAGAGCAACAGATACATCAAACGCCTCTGTTCCCCATTCGATATTTTCTGTAGTATTAAACCGCTTTCCAGTGAGCCAACTCTTCTGGTTTGGTAGGAGATAAAAGTCACGTGGGCCCAAATCTAAAAAGTGCTGGTTTGTAGTGATGCATCCATGTTTTACCAACAGCATCTCCTATTAATGCTTTGGGTATCAAAGGAAATGTACTTTAAGTATATAAATGGAACCTTTTGTATTATTACTCTTTGAAATAAAACCGTCTGCAATAATTTTCTGTGACCGAATTCGACCCATCTCCCATTAGAATCAATATGAAAATTATACTTACAGGTTCGAATTCAGTGAGTGAAAATGTGCCATGATTACTTAAAATTCAAATCACCACAATTGTTGTGATTTCTCCGACGTACTACGACAATTCTATAGCTAAATTTTGCTAATCTTCCAAAATAGTTTTGAGAAACACTTCGTTGCAAAACTTAGTAGTAAGAACGAATGGGAGGGTGTAGAGTATAACTACACACTCAAAGAACACACGATTAAGTGGTATATAGAAGGGTCACGTACCGCGGATGGAACTGGGGCAGGGGTATTTGGGCCAAGAATCAAACACTCTGAGCCGATGGGGAAGTATTCTAGCATCTTCCAAGCTGAATTTCATGCAATTAGCATATGTGTGCAATTCAACCTGGATAGAAAGTACAAACGGAAAGATATCGCTATCATGTCGGACAGCCAAGCAGCCATTCGAGCATTATGTTCCTTTGAGATCACCTCTAAGTTGGTGTGGGACTGTTTGAGCAAGCTCAATCAACTGGGCAATAACAACAAAGTCGCTCTATGTTGGGTCCCTGGACACGCAGGAATTGAGGGTAATGAGCAGGCAGACGAGCTTGCAAGAAAGGGGGCAGCAACCACTTTCGTGGGACCTGAACCCTTCTGTGGAATAGGAGATAGCGTAATCAGGGAATTACTCAGGCAAGAAGAGAGGAACAAGAGGCGAGAACTCTTTACCAATCTTACGGGACTGAGGCAATCCAAAGCGCTTTTAGGTAATTATAATAAGAGTAGATACGCATTCTGCATTGGTCTCAACAAAAACAGTTTGCGCATATTAGCTGGTATTCTGACTGGGCATTGCGGGCTCAGAGAACACCTTAGCAAGATAGGGGTTGAGCAAAGCTCAATTTGTAGGTTTTGTAATGAGGAAGACGAATCATCAGTACATATTTTAGCTCAATGTGGAGCACTGATCCACAAAAGAAGGAAATGTCTGGGCATGCACCAAGTGCCCAGTACAGAACTAGCATCCATAGCTCCGGGCGCAATACTCAAATTCTTGAGGGAGACTGGACTGGATGAGGTACTCTAGGCAGATTAGACTAGATAGAAAAGAGGGACGTACAATAGATCTTATAGGTCGCGGTACAACGTCAGAAACCTCTATAATACAATACAATACAATACACATAAAAGTTATTTTTACATTTTTCCCTTATGTTCAAAAAATTGAAGAAACAAAATTTTCAACCACAAAACTTACTTACTTTTTGATCAGAAAGAAAGCGGCAAAAGGAAATAACATGCATAGTAGTAGACCACTATGACCCTAAGGTATAAGAATCAGAATATTGTGCAACTCGGAGGAAATGTGAAATCATCATAACCTGTTATTTACTTGGATGTAAAGTGTGCCGTCCTCAAACAGTATAGAGAAAAACCGTGGTAGCTGAAACGTAAAGTCTTCTTTCGAATCGTGTTCATCACAGTCGAAGGAAACTGACTGTGGTGGTAAGCAGGAGCCTGGTGGTGAAAATCCAAATTATATAAAAAAAGTAGACTTACACCATTTTGCTGTTAATGGCTCATATGTTAATATGTATTATATTTGTAATCCATATTGTTATTATAAATAATCCGATTGTGATGCAAAGCCAAGAAAAGTCCTTTCTAAAACTTCATCAACAGCGAATTCAAACGTATAAATCCGGCAAGCGTGTCGAAGTGTGAAATTGAAGATTAACAATTTCGGAAATGACATAATAATAGCTTTTTTGACAGATTTCTTCTCATCTTTATATTTTGTTTTTTTTTTTTGTTATACTTCACAGCATGTGAATTACCATAATATTAGGCATTGCCTTAGATAAGTAGATATATAAGCAGGGAACCGAGTACATGGCAGAAAATATAAATCCCCATGGGACATAAATTTTGAAAAGTACATTAATCTAACTACAAATTTTCTACCAATTTCCTAATTTGTTTAAAATTCCAATACACTTTGCTGTATATTTTTAAAATTATCTTTGTGCTTGTATCTCTTTGGGTTTACAATTACCAATTTTCAACCACATAAATTGACATTTAACTGATGACATCCTCTATTTTAATACTTCACTTATCTCATTTAATTTACTTCTCTTATGAAAATAGTACCAATAATAACAACAGCAACATTAATATCGTCACCACCACCAACCCCATCCCTACAATTGTTATTTCTTAATGCTACTACATGCATACATACATGCATACATACATACATACATATATAAAGCCACCCCCTGAGAGGTAGGTAGGTAAGTGGTAGATACTTTTGCTTCAACAGTAAACCAAGTCAGTCAAAACAAAATCAAGATAAAAAAAAAAACGAAATTCAATCTGTCAAAAATAGATTACAGACCAATTATGTGCTCTTTAAGGGTTGCCATCAGGCGCAATTTCCTCCCAATATGTGTATCTGCACTTTGTTGAGTTACTCTCAAAGTCACAGTGAAACAGTGAAAAAAAAGTTATCATAAATGTTTAATCTTCATTTTCGTTCTGCTCGTCGTTCTGTATTCATTTAATCGACACCACTGTGCAATTTAATAGAATGAATCTTTTCGATATCAAAACGAAAGTATGTATGTAAGTATTGCTTTGTTATTGGGCTTGAGTATTTATAATTTATGTTTTTAACCTTCAGAGGGCCGGCAATTTTCAACAGAAATTTAATATTTTTTTTTTTATGTGAAAATTTTTATTAACATGAAGTCTATTCGGTAAATACAAACGTTAATATATATAGTGGCGACGACCTCGATAGTCTAGTGGGTAGTGCACTAGACTTTCATCTGGGAGGTTCGGGTTCGATTCCCGTCTTCGTCTGGTGGTTAATTTTCATAACTTTCTTATATTCACTATCAATATGAAGTGTATGAGAATGATTGGTAATGGCAAAACCACCAAGCTGATAAAAAATTGCCACACCGCCGTTCGGAATTGGCGTTAAACTGTAGGTCCAACTATGTGGTATCACAATGGGCCGTTCCGGCCTAAGTGTGTCTCTCGACAGCCACTCCAACCAACCAACCAACCACCATATTTAGTGACCACTCCGGTACTCTAAAGGTTAATGCTTATGTTAAAGTGTGAGGTAGTGCTAGTGGGGTAGTGCTGAAAATGTTATATGGTCGAATTACAGTGAGCCAAATTGCGACAGTAGATCGATCATCATTTCAAATTACACAGATTGTCATATTTAAAACTTTTTTCTTCTCTTTACATCTCAAGTATAGTACTTGAAAATGGTTTAAGTAGCCCAAATCAATTTAATATTTTTCAAAATTATTTTTTAAGAGAGTATTTCGCTCTTAGTTGTTAAGAGATAGCATCTATGTAGTGAAGCACTTTTTTCGGATTATAATTTGGTTTCAATTTGAACTTCGAAGACATAACAAAATTATTTTTGAAAATATAAAAACAGAGTCAAAATCTTAAAAAATCACTCGAAATATGTTTGGTAGTTGTACCTTTGTTGAACCGAGTTTTGGGAAAAAAAAACATTAGAAATCACAATCTAGACTAGTAAATAGTCGTCTATTTTGATTAAAATTTTGACATTTTTAAAATACATTAATTTTCATAATACTCACTGTACCCAATAAATCACAAATCAAAAAAACCTTTTTCATTATAACAATAAACAAAATATGAATGTAAGAATCAGAAAATGAAATGCAAAGTGAAACAAATAAAAGCCACCATACTCTCGACGGGGGAAAACAAATACCAGGGGCATGTTATCCTATACATATAATGCAACTTCTACATATATAAATACTCGTACTCGTGTATCTGATGATGGTACAAGTTTTTTTTTTTTTTAGATGGTACGAGTTAGAATAGAATCACATTGTTCAAGTGAGTTTTACTTATAGCAGACAATTATAACATATTTTTACAGTCAAACCTGGATAAGTGGAATTAAGATATATCAAACAATGATGAAAGTGTTTCAAGAATACATATAAAACTGCTAAAATATGACCGATTTCTTGTAAAAAAACTAGTATAAGCTCAGAAATTTTTAATTCATTTCGTTTTTTATCTAAACACTCATATGCAAGTAAAAATTAAATTAATTTTTAAATAATCGCATTTTTAAATTTATACTTACTTACTTCAATATTTGGACATGGATAAATGGAACTGATATTGCGGTTCGGAGGCATGTTTACAGCAGTGTTACGACAATCGTTATGATGGTGCAAGTTTTGCTTTAGAGAAGTGGTTAGATTTTATCTGAAGCGGTTTAAAAAAAAAACACAGGCTTGCGAAATCAAATTTTTTGCTCAGATGATCGAAAAAGCAATATTTTTCTGTGTATTTTTATCCATTAAATCTGAATCAGGAAAAATAATTTTTCTATCACGTCAGAATTTCGTAAAATCTTAACTCAAAAGTGCGGAAAAGGATTAATTGGTCGTCTACAAAATCTGGAAACAATTTTTTACAAAAATTTGGGCTAGAGTGTGGGACATACATTTTTTATAACTACATAAATAACTAAATACAAATTTTCCGGCAATTTGTTTACAATTCCAATGTACTTTGCTGTATATTTTTATTATCAAATTATTATATTTGAGATTTTATCTCTCTGGGTTTAAAATGACCAATTTTCCAGGCTAGACTGTGAGAGTTTTTGATCCGATAATTAAAATCATCTTAATATGTCAGAAAAATGATGGGATCACTGTAAACTAAAAAATATTTGAAAGGTGAATTATATTAGGTTTTATAAATTCAAATAAAATCAAAATTTTAATTTTTGAGGTTAAAGTTTTTCAAAATTGCAATGGAATGAAAGATCGGATCGAAAACTTTTTTAGTACTGTTTAAAGAGTAAATATTACTTATTTAAAAATTTAATACTGTATTTTATAGCCAGCAGAAAATAATCAAAATTGGAATTTTGAAATGTTTTTTGTAAAATTTTCAAAAGCGTCCAAGTGGCTTATTTTTTTATAACGATTCATTCGATACGAATATTCGCATTTACACGGACTGCTAAGCAGCAATCAAGTCCTGGTGTCTTCACTACATCAAAGCTTGTTCTTGATTGCCGATCTTCACTCAACTTTTTGTCGAATCACTTGCAGGTCTACTTATGTATATTGGGTACCTGGACACATGGATATCTCAAGTAACTGCAATGCCGACGAGTTGTCAAAACAGAGCTCGTAACATGCTGATATATCACCTTCCTGCACCATCGCGGTGTCCCTCTTACGTTTATTAAATTGGCCATTAAGCAAAACTACCTTGAGGAAGAAAAAAGATCCTGGGTAGCGGAGCATACCTGTGGTATTACCAGGCTAACAAGGATCACTATGGACAATAGACGGACTGTACAGCTACTCAACCTTAGCAGAAACTCCATCAGCAATACGACTTCGGTGCTCACGGGACACTGCATAATGGGGAGACATGCTGCACGACTAGGACTAGGAGGAAGAAACAGTCCTCCATTTCATGTGCGAATGCCCATCCCTGGCCAGGAGGAGACTAAAACTCCTGGGCTCACCTTTCTTCACTAGTCTGTCTGAGCTATCATCCGCAAATATTAAGGACATAGCCAGATTCATTATGGAATCCTCATGGTTCTCCACTCCGTAAATGGGGGAGTCACGCCATACTGAGGTATCAAAATGAGCCTCATAATGCTTACGTGTGCTTTCTTGATGAAGGCTGCCACTCCAACCTAACCTAAGGATCGTTTAAAAAATTGCCCCTAATATTTATATGGGCCGAACGAAAAGTATATTAATTTTTTAGCGAATCTAGTAAAATGATAAAAACCTCACTAAACCGTATTGGCAAATTTTAAACAGGTACCTTAATTCTAAATACAATTTTTAAAAATTTTCAATCTGGCATTTCAACGTTCAAAATAATTATTACCTAATTTTTGTTTTTTGTATTACGGGGCCCTGAATAATATACTTGATTGATCCCAAATGCATCAGTATAAAAACATTATTCTTTAAGTTCTTATAAGTTAAAAGCAGTAAACTTTGGGAAATATACACCTTAGTTGAACTCCCTAATTTTACCATATTTTTTTTTTTTCAATTTGGTCAGCTGTAATTTGTAAAAAATTTATGGAAATCTGTTAAGTTGTAATTTTTACACGAAGTTTGATATTTGACCTAGATAAATTTCAAATGCAAAATAAATATAAGAGTATTTAATATTTTTTATTAATTCCTATACACTGCTTTAAAAAATGTATTTCTGTTTAACTAGTTCTAATAACTTTAAATAAAGAAATGCAGTTTTAAAGCCATTTTTGGCATAATTTTTGAATAAAAATTTTTTTTAGTTGAATTTGAAATATAGGGACTTGAGTTAAGCTTGCATCAATCAGTAATTAGTGAACTCTTTAATCGGTCTTCATTGTTTCAAACTTGGTTCAATATTGTCAAAATTTTAATTTAAAAAATTATCAGATACTAGATATCGATGACCAGGGGTTGTAAATTTTTCGCGCAAGTTTGGACTAATGTTTTTGGAAATTATGTAGTCCAGCAGGGCCGTAGCCAGGATTTTTTTCGGAGGGGGGCGGGGTTTCATTCGAAGAAAATTGACATTGACTTGCCATTACTGATGATGAGCCCGACCTCAAAACAATTAGCAAAAATACTAAAAATAGTCAGAGGCTCATTTTTTTTTTCAAATGAATATCAGTGGGAACTCGGGCCTATATAAGGAATCCGGATGAGGTTGGCTTATATTCCCAAAATTCGTGCAGTTACTGCATTGAAAAAGGTCTTTCGAAATCTAGAAATTATAGGCTGAATCATGCCCTTCCAAATGAGCCCTAAACCCGAAACTGTAAATCAAAAACAGTTACTGACCTAGAAAAACTATAAATGCAGAATTGCTCAGCATCACCTTCTCTTTTTGTATCCAAAATGAAACCTCATGTCAAAGAAAACAAATCGGATCTGGTCGCATAGTGTAACTAAGATTTCAAGTTTATTATTTTATATTTGACTTTTTAGAAAGAAACCGATGGAAGTAAAAAATATTTAAAAACTGTTCAACACATTTTATTTTGACTTTTTTTCATCCACTGGCAATTAATATAAAAAATAGAAGAAAGTTTCCACATTTCGGGGGGGGGGGGGGAGGGACGGTGGGTCAGAACCCTCAAAACCTCCCCCTAAATACGGTCCAGTGTTGTTTATAAATTCAGACTGGAACTGGGCTAAGGATTAATTTACTTTCGTCCAATACCTGAACAGTATCAACATCTGACTATTGCCAGCCGATTTTGTACTAGCAGAGACGAATACCAACATTGGGTGACATTGTCAGGATACCAAAATTCGCTATTGTAACTAACTACTAAACAGAGAGATGGAGCCAAGCAACTGCTAAAAAGTATCAAAATGTTCTATTGTATTTTTGGTAAGCCCTCAGAAAATGAAATATTTCTTAAAAGGCTTAAAATATCTAAGTTAAAACTGACATGAGTAGAATGCCATAATAACTGCAGGGAAAAGTTCGATCTCTTGAAGATTACATTTATCCAGGTTTGTCTGTATTAAATTTTCATCCATTTCAGTTGAGTTTAGTTCGCTTTGGTTCGGTTCGGTTTGGTTCAGTTCAATTTATTGCATGCCATTCTTTGTATAAGTACCATTTAAGGGTGATAATCGCCATTTGAGGGGTGAAAATGAAAAAATCAAACAACAGAAGAAGAAGATTAAAAGTGCATTTAATATATCCGCGCACCGCGTCCCTGGCGATGAATGAGAGATGAGTGTGAGTCTCGAATGTTTGTAGAGAATATGTAGAGTGATAATGTCGGTAAACGAGAATATAGCCTCAGGGGAATTTTCTTGTTCTGTTGTACGTTTATGTAGTGTGATGGTTGTAGGGGGGGAGGAGGGGGGGGAATGGAAAATGGTTTGGAGTAGATTATAATGAACTTCAAGTTAATACTAAATGTCTCAATAATACCTAATAGAAATGTGAAAACTTTACCCTTCTCCCCCTGCTACATACAGCACTCCACCTCTCAACTTATTGTTTATACATGTTAAAAAACCTAATGACTTAGAATCATTTGATTGTGTGTGATTGGGTGGGCGGATAGAAAGACCGGGGAGATGGCAGGCGAGATTTGCTTAAACTTTATATGTGCATACGTATGTATGTGTGCGAATGATTGTTCTTTCATTCATCCCTGCTGCGTTCAATTGTATTGAAATGTAGTAGAGAGAGAGATTGAAAAGAAGAAGCTACTGTTGCTACCACATAAAGACTGACAGTTGCGACATATGTTGCAACATGCTGCATTTTCCTGGTATGTTAGAAACACATTGGCAAAATGACTTATGCCACAATAACGTGTAAAATTGTTATAATTCTTGTGGTTACTAGCTACTCTAGCATTTCATGAAAGATAGGTGGGAGGCTATGGACTTCTAACTATACAACGCCAAATTCATCCATGTCAAGAGCTAGCTGTGGTAGTGGGTAATAAATTTAATTTGAAAATTTTCGAATTGCAATATCTTTGTGGTGTTATCGTGTGTGGGTGTGTATATGTATGTGTAATGCACATGTATATGCATGGATTGTTTCAGTTCAGAGTCTCATTGAATGAATGAGTTGTGTTGAATACATGAGATTTGGTATTTGAGTTTTGGATTGAATTGGATTGTATTGCATTGGATTGGGACTGGGACTGGGATTGGGTTGGGCTGATGTTTTTGTTGAGTACTTTGTGTGCTTTTGTTGTTTGTTTGAAAGGTATTTAGTCAATTAATTTCACTGATTGGACATTTTGTTGATAAGATTATTATTATTATTATTGTTGTTGCTGTTGCTATTGCTTTTGCTTTTGTTCCTACTATATTGCTTTGTTTTGTTTCGTACAAATTAATTAACTTGTATTTAAGGATTTGTTACATACAAGTCAAGTCCAACAACACACAGCACAATACCTAAGTAAAGTAGTTGCATGTTTTTCACTTTTAATTATTTATTGCTTAAGGTATTTAATGAATTGTTTAAAGTAAATGACATCAAGAAAGATAAACGTGCATATATAATTTTAATCATACACATACATAAATACAAAAATTTAAATAGACTTTCAATATTAAATTAAATTACATTTAAGTATTCAATAGATTTTCTTTGAACTAATTAACACTTCAAATGCTACTTAGCAGTAAGTTAAGCATGTAGAAAGTTATCAATACAAAAGTTTGCATTTGCGTATTTCAATTTAGCAAAGAGGTTTTTATTTTTACAGTATAACTGTATTTAGGTGGCCTTGAACTTTCTCTGTTTGGAAAATCGATTTTTTCTCCTATTCGAAAGTATTATATTATTTTGTGAAAATTTCAGAGAGAAAATCCGTGCACTTTCGAAGATATAGACGATTATAGCGCCGAACATAAGTATATTTTATTTGCTATAAACTGGCAGTTAAAACGATTTGTTACGAAGTGTTACATGGAGGAGGGCGGTGTCATCAACTGCGTTACGTAACGTCGATTTAATACGATCAAAAACAGATAAGTTCGAATGTAAATTTTTCATGTACTCTCAAAAACTGATCCAGAATTATTACATTATTTTTTCTTGTATTTCTTTTGTATAAACTAGCATGAAAATATTGCTTCGCATTCCAACTGCATTTACTGATTGTTTCTATGGCTTCACGTTTTTTGAAAAAGTTTAAAGCATTCTTATGAATTCCGTGAGGAATTTTTCAGCATGCCGCACAGTGGTCTGCAATCCCAAAAAGCTGGCCGTAAGTCGAAAAATAAAGCTTTTTTTTTGGGGGGGGGGGGAGGAGGGGGATTCTGACATTTAAAATAGTTGCAGTGAGCAGCGTGTGGAATTTTCAAGTGGAAAAAATGTGTTATTAAAAAGTGGGCAGTTTTGAAACGGTTTCGCCGATTTTATCGAGACAACATTGCAACTTAGAGACAACTTATAAGAGTAAGTACTTTTCATAAATCTAAATAAAAATATTATTGAATTATAATCAAAACAATAAATAAGTAATGAAAACGCAGGTATTTTTATCTTGTAAGCTGTTTTCAAGGCTGAGAAAAAAGGGTTTTAAAAAAATTCTCAAGGGAGTTTTTAGTTTTGAATTACACAGTGCAACACATATTTTCGGGACAAAACCAAACCAATCTCAAACGATAGTATTTGACTTCAGTAACAAAAGCCCCAATTTTTTTTTGCTTCACTATGTCACAATTTTTTTTTACAGTGATTTGAAATTTTGATAGTTTTTGTCAAAAATCGAATCAAACAATAAGAAAAATCATACGCAAAATTTAGCTTAAGGTGGTTCTTAACCCACTAGCTCTCACCAGTATGGGTCATTTTGGGCCATTTTATTAAAAACTCTTTAAAAGCTAGGTTTTAGGATGAGGTAAAGGGTTGAACTATTCCACAAAAATATTCTCCATAAAATTTCATTAAGGTTCACCAAAACAAGTAGCCTTTAGAAATTAAAGGTAACACATAAAAAATGAAATTAAGTGTTCAGAAATTTATTTGTAAGCATATATGGCAAAATGCGATATTATGTATGATTAACGCTCGTATCTATACAGTTTTTCGCGGTACTATACCGTTTTTTCAAGTCCAAAACCGCATACCGCCTTTTTTACCAAAATACCGCGTTTAAACTAAGAAAAAAATATAAAAATTTTAGCGCTACGAAATTCAAATTTATCATTCGCAATGCAAAACGTCTGAAAGAACAATGGCAACTCATTGTGAGTATACTTTTGAAAGAAGTGGAATCATTGAAGGCGATTTTTGTCGTCAAATGTAACTTGAAATATCCATGCGTTGATTTCTATAAATATCTCATAGCAAAGCCGGAATCGCTTCGTCAAATTTCTTCAAAGCAAAAATTCAATATAACTACAGAATGATTGATGGATAAATTGCTTTCCTTGTTAATTTTCATTGAAAAAATTGAAACCGCGAAATATATAGTTTTTTTGGAATCGATTTACAGTTTTTTAAAAATTTTTTGTAAGAATTATACAGTTTTTGGTCCGAAAAAAGATACGAGCGTTATGTATGATCAGTAATATCCTTTATAATGGAGTTTTCAAAAATACCAATAAATTTTGTTATATCTGCGGCCATTTCACGTTATCCCATCGCAGGTAGGGTTGTTTAAGCACTGAACTAATATTGGCGTATGAGGGGCCGGTGATTACCGCACCCTTACAATATTATTAAATGATTCTCTGTTGCTAAAAGCATATATTACAAGGATATTACTAATCATGCTTACAAATAAATTTCCTAACACTTAATTTCCATTTTTTTTTTTATTTGTTACCTTTAACTCCTAGAAGCTACTTGTCTTTGGTGACCCTTAGTGATATTATCCGGAAAATATTTTTGTGGAAGGTTTTAACCCTTGGCCTCCCCTTTAACTTAGCTTTTAAGGAGTTTTTAAGAAAAAGGCCCGAAATGACCAATACTGGTGAGAGTTAGAGGGTTAAAATGTTCTAAAAAAATATTTTTTGGAAAATTTTAATATAGGTTACCCAAGACAAGAATCACCTTAATTAAAATTTTACATATGATTTTTCTCATTATTTGACTCGATATTTGCCCAAAAAATCTAAATTTCAAAACACTGTAAAAAAAAATTGTGACGTAGTGAAGCATCGGGGCTTTTGTTACTGAGGTCAAAGACTATTGTTTGCGATTGGTTTGGTTTTGTCCCGAGATATTGACCCTCAAATTATTGCTTAGTATTATAAATTATTCAGTTTTGAAAAACATAAAAATATCAATTGCCGAAAGTTGCCGGAATGGATTTTACACAATATTTTCAATGCAATGTACAGATGCGCTATTTTCTATGTCCCAGCAATTGTAAGATCAAAAAAGTACTTGTATAATAGAAATTTTTTTGTGTAAAATCCGTATGGATGGGGATAGAGGAAGGTTAACGATTTTTGCGTCCAATAACCGTTAAAAATTCCATGAGGTTTTATTAGTTGTATTAGCCTTCCTACTCTATTAGCTTCTTTCGTATTGACACTTGGGACAACATCACCATGTATATCAAAAATCTACTACCTTGAATACGTCATTTTGTTTTTGACAAATTAAGAACGGATACGTAATCAGAGATCCAAAAAACCCCCAAATGTCTGGTTTCAAAATTCAAAATTCAAATTCAAAATTCGATTTTTTTGTTTGTTTTTTAAAAAACTGAGATTGGATTCGTAATTAACGACTTTAAAAACCCCCAAATGCCTAGTTTCGTCAAAATTCGATAATTTTTTTTGCAGATGAACCATCATTTTATATCCGCCATTTTCTTTTTTTAAAAACTGAGATCGGATTCGTAATCAGCGACCCCGAAAAACCCCTAGCACAAATAATCATTACAAAAAACCGATTTTTTCGACTTATGACCAGCTTTTCAGGATTTCAGATCACTGTGTGCCGTCTGGTATTTAGTTGTCCGCCAGGTGTCTTTTCCGGCTACGCATTGTTCTAAAATGTGGTTTGAAAATGTGTCTTCCTCAAAAAATCTATATACTTCACTACGTTTAGCCTGGAATGTCATGTTAAAATACATATTATAATTTTTAAGTTCTCCTTTGTTGGATCCATATAATCAGAAAAGTTTTAGTTTATGTTTTCCTAAAAACGTTTTTGATTATTCCATACCAGGTACGCTACCCCAGTATGATGTTCCTAGTTGTTTTCCTTATGTTTTTAACAACACGTTTAAATAATTTTTTCCCAATCCGCAGACACATTTTAGTCCAAAAAAGGAAAGTTCATCTCCCTTTTCTGCTAGTTCATGTGCCTTCAATTCCTACATGGCTTGAAATCCAAAGGATCCGGACCTTGTTGCGTAAACCAAGCGTATTAAGTTTTGTCAAGGTACTCTCAGATAGGGTCGCCAGACGGTCCTAATTCGTCTTGATTGTCCACATTTTTAGTCCCGACTTTCAGAAATTTTTCCAGATAAAATTTTCAAATTTTAGATACAATTTTTACTGATAAATTTGAACAAACACATTAAACAATTCAGAAAATATCCCGACGTTCATTTTCAGAGGTGTACAACAAGGCCGATTTTTTTATGTATGGGACTCAAATAGCGTTGCCAAACTTCCCGTTTTTGCCGGGACATTCCGGTTTTTTCGATAATTTATAAATGTCCCGCTGGGACAAGATTTTTCCCGGGTTTTAATAGGGTGTATATATTTCCTAACTTAGTACTTACTTTTTAATGGCAGCCCAGATTAAATATATTATAACAAAATGAAAAATCTAAAACAGAAAGAAGACACGAAATAAAACCAATATTTATTGTTTTTTGTTGTGTGGAAAAATCTTTTTTCAATGTCCAGATAAAAGCTGAAAGATCTCAATGTCCAGATGAAGCCCGATTTGCATCTGGCAACCCAACTCTCAGACTTGCTTAGAGTTCATCTGAGCCGATTTGAGTTCCTATAGCCAGTTGACTGTTGTTAAAAATACAATGCTCTGTGTTTTCGCCTCAGGTTAAAGTAAGCATCTCTTAGTAGGTTCCCAACTGAAAAAATTACATTGCAAGTAATTGTAGAATGTCTAGAGATAGGAAACGCTTGTTGGTTAGATTAATCATTTCTTTAAAATATTTATTTGGATTCATGACTAATGATTAAAATGTATGAGATTTGATTTGGTAATGGGAGTGGACCCTCCCCTAGGATCCGCTTGTGATTTGAGATGATGTGATTTGGGAGATGGTGATATTTTTGCCAACAAAGAGAATTCCAGTTATTCACGGGAGGTGACGGTTCATTTGCGGAAGCGCAAACGATCCCAAAGGCTAAGGCCCTCGAAAATCAAAAGAACTTAAATTTTATTTGTAATTGGTATTGAAGACTTAAAGAAATCTATGTTGGAGTCCGCCAATAACAGTTCCAGCGCCCAGATTTTCTTCTCCTTTTATTGCACAGCAGCCCATGCAGTACCTAGGCCCAGCATTTTGCCTGAGGTCATGTTTGGTTTCGGAGGTATTTTCCGCTTTAAGCACTCTGAGTAGCCGATCAGCATTTAATCACTACGACACGGGGCACAGTGGGGCGAAATCGAAAAGATTTGGTCACAAATCTAAAAAGTAACTTTTTTTTTAAGTCATTAACGACATTTAGTGATGTTAATTAAGATCTATTGAGTCCAGGGCCACCCACAAATAACCCAAAGTCCGAAGTAAGTCCATTTCGATCAAAGATTAGGAGTAGGTTCAGAAAAGTTGACAAAGACTACAGTTCAGGCTGGATCCTTTGGAATGAGAAGCCAAAAGATCTAGTAAGGTGCATTGAGGAAAGTTTCTTTAAATAATCAGTAAAAGGCAGAAGAAGAACAACTAAGAACATGATACGGGGGTAACATACTTGGTGTGGAACAGTCAAAAACGCTTTTGGGAAACGATTTAAATTTTAAAACATATACATATGAGAATATATTGGATACCATATATTTTCTGAATCAATGTGAAAAAAATTCAGTTTTTCGTTTTACAAACGTTAACAATAAGAATGAATAGCTACGCCGCACTTTAAGTAGTTGCTGGCGGTGGTGCAGATGTGGCTAAACCCAAAAATAAATATTTTATCTTAAAAGGTACGCTACCACCCGCACTACACACATTCTATAGAATGAATTGTAAAGTTTAGGACAAAAGATTTAGCACGCGCATATTAACAAAATGGAATTGCTTAAATTGCGAGGGGAGCAATTCTCGAACAATTGTCGGAAAAAAAAGACGCAGAATTTTAATGAAAAGTATTGGATGAAAAAGAGCGAAGGATAAAAAGAAACCAATACAATGAAATGACATTTTGATTTTACTTTCTTTGATTGACGACGTAGTTGAATCAGAAGCTGATAGAATAGAAACAACACTTGAATAAGAACGCTGATCGCTTTTGAATATTTGCGCTTTTAGGAGAGGAGATTTTTGGGTTGATTGTTTGTTGTATTATGATTTGTGCAAAAAAAAAAAAAAAACATTTGCGCACTTTTATTTTTACAATTATAAAGCGCTTTAAAAGAAGAAAACTGTTAGCATGCAAAAAGGAACAGCTGGGTCCTTTGCAAAGGAAAAGAAAAGAATCAATTCTGCTGGCTGATGTTTTGTCAAATAGTAATAACTTTTGAATAGAATAAAGCAGCAGTGGAACATGCAAATTCATTATACATAAGAATAAATTAAACAATGACATTTTGAAGAGCATGCGCTCAGGGGGGCGTGTAATTATAATAGTTTAGCACAAGTTATTATGAAAATTAAACGTTTTTTGTTTTTTAATTTATGTATTTTGTTTGTGTAGCGTCAACCTCGAATAAAAATTTCATACTCAAGTGTGTGTCAATTAAGTTAAAAGCTATTTTTCGACACCTGCAGCTGCAACTTGCTAAGTTGCTACTAACTGCAACCACATAACAAAGACAACATTCTCAAAGGACAATTCATTCGTAGTGTGGTGTCGTAATGGAAATGAGGTACTTTAGCTCAACTGTCGCCTTACCGCTGGATGATGGTAAATGGATGGATGGGTGACTAAAAGTTTACTCTAGTGGAAATGTTAAAACGTCCATTGTCATGAGCATAAGAACAAGAATAAGTAGGAGAAGCAAATGCAACAACGTCTCCTATAATGCTAACGAAAAGTAGAACAACTTAGTGCCTTCCATCCCGATTTTCTTTTCAACGCTCCTCGAGCGCTTTTCTATTCAAAGTGGCATGGCGTTGCATGCTGCACATTTCGCTGTCATTAAGTAAATAGAATAGCATGAGTAATGGGTGAGAAGAGAATCTTTTAAGTGATTAAAATGTAAACACACACAGCTTCCATCTATATACAAATAAATGGGTTTGTTGTCCGCCATGTTAGCGTCCATTTGTTTAACGTACTCTACCGTTACAAGCTGGTATGGGCACACACATACACGTGTACACCCACCGACTTGCAAGCTCACAATATTTTTTTGTTTTTTGTTTTGTATTGTAAATTGCGCTTTTTTCCGCGGTAAAGCAAGTGAAAAACCACTTTGGCCAAATTGACAACAACAACAATAACAAAAAACCAAAAAAAGGTAAGCAAAATGCAAAAAAATCAAAACCAAACGAAACACTAACGAAATTTGCACGACAATAATGCTATGACAAGACAAAAATGCCAACGGGCTGGCAACTCCATGCCTGCTCTTTTTGTTATTGGGCTATTATGCTGGTTGTTGCTGTTGTTGTTGTTGCACATTGCACGGCATATGTATGTACATATATTTGAGTGCGAATTCTTCACTTTGCTTCCACTTTGGCTTACACGCGTAGCGGAATCCATTAAAAAAATGCAGTACAAAAAAAAAAAAATTAGAAAAAAAATTATGGAGGCAAGAAAACAACAATGCAATGGAAAATAAAATGGAGGAAGAATACAAAAATGAACATAAGAAAAATGCAGAAAATGTTTCTGAACGGGTTCCCTTTGGCGGAATTGTTTGTAATTTTCTTGTCACTCACTCATTTTTGCCAATTTGACGACGGATGCGCGTTTTTAATTGCAAGTTTTTATTGAAAGAAAAATAAAGCCGAAGATTTTTTTAACTTTTCTCTGTCTTAAAACTATGCATTTATATGCATTTATTTTAGGCTTTTCAAAATAATTCAAACTCCAGTATATTGATAATTATGGAAAATACATAATTAAATATTTATATTAATGTTTAGATTGGGTTAGGACTATTTAAGCCCAAAAGTATTGACCTAATTCAGTAGAAATTTTGTGGCAGCTTCGGATAAAGTTCAGGAGTCTAAAAATTCTAACGTTGGTGTTTGTATTTGATGGACTATATAAAAAAAATATTGACTCTATTGAAAATTTTTAACTTTTAATCAACGCTACGGTAGCTAAATTTTGTTGTCCTTTCAAAAATTATTGTTGTCCAGGACCAACGAACCTCTACTTTACATTCGCTACTCCTTTTCGTTAAGCAGGATGGGATGTATTGGCCAGTCTTGTTGCTAGATAGTCCGGGTGGTTTCGTAGTTTTATGGAGTAGGTTTTGCTGTAATTTCTTACTTCTTTCAATACTGTAGGTATTCGAAGGTCGAGATGGATGGCGTCATTGTGAACGCACCAAGAGGCGTTCTTTCGATTAAAAATGTTGCGTAATAAAAATACCCATAGAGATTTTAGAGTTTAGAGTTGAAGGTGGGCTGAACTAAACCAAACCACTCAGTCTTAAATACCAAGATAGAGCCAGTAGAAGAGAGTAGAAAACCAGGAAAGATATGTGAGGGGATAAATGGAAAGAGGAAAAGTGTAGGGTCTCTCAAACTCGAACTTCTTTGTTTCCTTGATTGACCATAGAAGCCCAGAAAGAGGGAGAGTGCGGATATTATTCATACTCAAGGCATCACTACTCAACAGCCTTAATCTGATACTCGCGATGCTGGACAACTACAAAGATAATGTTCCGTAGTATCGTCGTCCACAAGACACGATTGGCAGGTTGCATCAGTGATGACGCCCATGTTGGTCATGTGCTGACCACATGTGTTATGCCCGGTGATGACAGGTGATGGCACTCACCAGTAATCTCAGGTTCCTTCTTTTCAGTTTCAGAGGAAATTTCGCTGATCTCCTGTTAGGTTGCCTCACGAAGCACTTTGCGGCTCTGCAGGAGTCAACCTCGGATAATTTTTGTTTATACGCTTACGCCAAGAAATGGCTCCGGAACCCATGGTGCAATTGCAGAACCTTCGTTAGCTAGTTCATCAGCTACTTCATTCCCTGCAATACCACACTGTGTCCTGGAACCCATATAAGGCATAACTAATTGTGTTTTGCGACTATATTTAGCTTTGCCTTACACTCGCTGACCAATATTAAAGAGCTGACAGTGTTAGCAAGGGCCTTCAGTGCAGCTTGGCTATCACTGCAGATGCCTATGGATTTCTTCTCAATTGTCCCTTTAGCGGAAACCTCCGCTAGGAAGCTTGTCGCAATGTATACTCAGTATACCAGAGCTAGATCCAAGTCTTGCCAAAATCTTGCCTGCACTGCCAGTATACCTTTAGTGCATGCGAGACCTTCAGTTAGAGGTGCGTCTTCCATAACAGTTTGCAATCTAAGGTTACCCCTAAATATTTAACTTCAGAAGACAATTGCAGTGTTACTCCCTTCATTGTTGGTAGTAACAGGCCATCCTTTTTGCGTTTTCTAGTAAAAGCACCTTAGTGCACTAAGTAAAAGCACCTTAGTGCACTAAGTGCACTAAGGTGCTTTTACTAGGAATCACTAAAAGACCCTGCATATCACACCAAACCTCAATCTTGTCCCAGACTTCTTGTTTTATATTGATTCTTGCCAAGAGGCTTTAGTTTGACCTTGTATACTAGCAATTTATTTTCCAATGAGAGTTGTGATTCTCAATTTAGAAGCCAGTACAGTTCTCTGAGGTTGTATGTATATATGGGAATGGAAATGTTTTTCTTATGCGGCTTTAGGCGCGTTAAATGATCCCACTTTCGATTTCCATGTTTTGCGTAAAAACACAATCAGGAGAACAAGATTAAAGAAAACTATCTAGTTCTTTTATTGATCTCTTACTTTTCAAATAATACCCTCTCTTTTCGGATTTCCCTTCACTTCCGTCTTTCACAATGTCGAAGTTCTCTATCTCTAGATTAAAGTTAAAATCGCCATTCAAGTTGAATCCAATGAAAAAGTATTCATTTCCGCCGTGTGTAACGATACACACAGAATTTTTGTTTTTATTCAATTTTTATGTTTTGATATCATTTCTTTTAAATAATTGAGTTAATACGTATTGAACGAATTATACTTCTACAGGGTGACAATTGTAAAGTGACGCAAGTTTAATACACTGCAGCAAGCTTTGCCATTTACCGTTACTTTAATTTAAAAAGCAAATTCATTCATCATTGGCTTTGCTTTTAATTTCATTTGAATTTTTGTTATTACATTTTGAAATTTCCATAAAAATGGACAAGGAAAATATTCGTCGTGAAATTATGAAATTTCTTTTGGCAAATTATAGTAGCCGTCAAATTGCAAAGGCTTTAAATTTGTCAAGTCGTACGGTAGACCGAGCTATTATTCGATATAATGAAACTGGGGGTTTTGGAGATAGAGACCGGGGAAAATTTTCAACAGTTGCCACTACTGGTTTAACAGAAAAAATTCGTAAACGAATCAAGCGAAATCCAAGGCGCTCAATGAGAAAAATCGCTAAGGAAGTTGGAGTAAACCGTGAAACAGTGCGAATCATTGCAAAATCAAAGCTTAATCTTAAGCCGTACAAGCTCCGAAAAGCTCAAGATCTGATCAAAAAAAGAAAGATTTGCGACTGCAAAGATGCAAGGCGTTGCTACGCTCCTCCGTGTTAAAAAATGTTGAAAATATAGGACTGTTGGCCGAGTTCAAAAGCCAGCTTCCGTTATGGTATGGGCTGGAGTTTCCGCTAATGCCAGAACCTCTCTAATATTCGTTGAAGAGGGTGTTAAAATTGACCAGGTTGTTTATCGGAGCATTTTAAATGAACATGTTCTTCCCTGGGCCTAAGATACATTTGGAAATGAAAACTGGACTTTCCAGCAAGATTCTGCACCTTCCCACATGGCAAAATTAACGCAAACATGGATAAAAGACAATTTCTCTGGATTCATAACATCTCAAGAATGGCCACCATACTCCCCAGACTTGAATCCAATGGACAACTCTGTTTGGAGTATTTTAGAGAATAAGGCTTGTGCATCTCAACACCACAGTCTGGAGTCGCTGACAAATTCATTAGAGAAAGCCTGGACTGAAATTGATCAGGAAGTCCTGCGGCGAACAGTCCTACGATTTTCGGATAGATTGAAGGCATGTGTGCAGGCTAAAGGAGGTTATATTGAATGAGCTGAGGTTCAAATGAATGCTTATATATTCAGCAATGTTAACACTTAATGGAAGTACGTCCTTTTGAAAATAACTGCTGAAATGTGTGCGTCACTTTACGATTGTCACCCTGTATATTCAATATATTTATGCAAAAAAAAATTTCCGATATAAAACGTACGACCCTGATAATGTCCTGGGTCATTCATTCATCATGTCATAATTCGTTATATTGGACTACCAATGTAACTTCAATATGGCGAAAAATGCCAAAAGTTTCAGATTTTGTTAAAAATCTTTACCTTTTAAGGGGAACAGTTACCAATCGGTTGAGTTTTGTTTATATTACGTTTGACTTTATATCAGACAATTGATTTAGAACTGCTTGATTTTGTAGGTAGTTCCAATTTCGACCTGTTAGTTACAACTTAAAATAAATTTGTTTGTTTTTTGATTGAACCACTCTAATATTATTATGTATATGCGTATCTATTTTATGTACTAAAGAATTTAGAAAAAAATAAAGAATTAACATAAAACTGGCAAAAAATCAAAACTTAATTAAAATTCATAGCAATTTTAGAAATGAAATATAATCATTCATATACACACACACACACACACAAAGATTAAAACCTTCTCGTGCAGATGATGGGTACTTGCATATTTTATATATATGAATGTGTAAAGGCAGCTTACCCCCATATGGATGCATATACATGTCAACGCAAAAGTAAAAATTCACTCATTAAAATTGATGAACATACCAAAATGACAAAAAGTAACTACAGTTAATAAAAAACCACATAAAAGTAAAAAATGAAAAAAAACAAACTGAAAATACACAAAACATTTTCATTTCATAAAAAATTGCAAACAAATCTGTATATTTTGCTCTCAAAAATACAAGCAAATAAGCAAATGCATATGAAGGAACGAACAAATGACAGAATGAATATGAATTATTATTGGCCTGCCATGCAAAAATGTCCTGCCACAACCAAACCAAACAAAAAAAAAACAAAAACATAACAGCAATGATTTCAGCCCAAAAATATGCAATGCAAAAAAATTACGAAGAAAATTTCCAAAATGAATGAACATGAGCATGAATGTTTTTGTCACCTAAAAAAAAGTAAAAACAACAAAAAAAAAAATGAACTAAAATTTCTGTTTTTTTCTTTTTTTACATTGCCATGGTGACTTCTCTAAACCACCCTCAAGCCCCTTCTTTAACCTTACGAGAACCAACCACAACCAGAACGAACCAATCCACACATATTTCTGCCCTCCATTCTCGAAATTGTATGGAAACGAACTTTTTGGCGCTTTGTCTTCTTGTAACATGTTTCAATTTGGCGTCTAAAAATGAATTTAAAAAATGGAATCCCAAAAAAAAAAGGAACGGCATTCATCTGACTCCGCTTCGTCTGTCCACATTATAAATCAAATCCATTTCATTATATTCACAGAGTACATGTGAATACTTTCTATAGGGAGTTACTGCATCCATTGCGATTTCTCGTTTTTATTTTTTATTTCTGTTTGCTTTTGGTTTTTCTTTAAAGGATTTCATAAGTTTTACGGCCTCATGTTCTGTTGCTGCTCAATGTCAGGAAAAATTTTGAAAAATGGCAAAATGCCATTGTTGAATACATACCTAAAAAAAAACTTACAAGCGTTTTTTTTTTATGTTTTGCTCCTCTGCCCCCACCGCTCGCCAAAAAGGGAAGAAAGAACAAATTTGCAAAAGTATCAAACGTGTCGTTTTACAATATCCCCAAAGCGAATATTCGTGTAGTTAGAATTTTGGTTCTTTTTTTTCGTTTAGGCGTTTTCGTTTATATTCACTGATTAATTGAGGAATGTTCATATGTGTGTAGGGCACAAGGTGGTTGTGGAAGAAGTTGCATAGACGAGATTAGAAAAATCCATTGAAATAAGGTTTTCCTATTTGCACCGAAAAAAAGAAGAGGAACAAGCTTAAATATTTATGTACCTAGCTCCATGATGTAACTGGGTGCACTGTAAATGCAAATTATGATTTCCTGGCATTAATTAATAAAAAAAATTTGCTTTCATTTTTTAACTAATATTTAATAGTATGTAAAATGGAAGCCATTGAGTTTACTATTTCAAAATTAGTCAAAAGGATGAGAAGATGAGATTTAGAAGATATAGAAAGAGGTTGATTTCAAAATTTAATTTTAGCAGTAACTTGTAGGGGAAATATTTAAAGTCTTTGGACGCCTCACAAAGTGGTGAACCAAACCCACTTCTCGTGCCACTCCTATCACAGATCTATTTTTGATTGGTTCGTTTTAAATAAAAAGATGAAATTATCATTCGTAATGCTAGATAAATTGGTTTTATTTAATTGATTTTTTTTTTTAATTTCAATTATTTATTGAAAGTTTCTTTTATAGATTTAAAAACTAATACTGAATTTTGTTTATATTTTTTGTGGACCAAAAAGAAATTATTTTTTACGAACAAAGAAGAGGGAAGATGGGAAATAGGTCATTACGCCCGGGCTTCGATTTTCTCTCACGGCCTTGGCAGCACACTCAGCCGAGAGATCATAAACAGAATTATACTTCTCAATAGGTGTTATTATGGGTTGAAGAATATAATACGCTCCCTACGCAGGCAGATAACGCGCTATAAGCCTCTCATGGCATGAATCGCAAGATCTATGGCCCATTATGCTTGAATGGAATACAGCGAATAAAATTGTATCTTGAACACGTAATATAGTCAATAAGCGGTCTGAGGTCCTATTTGGTGAAGGCTTTAGACCGCTTATGAGTAAGTTGTGCGACAAAATCCTTCCTTTCTTTGGACACCAACGGAAAACATTTTGTACCGCAACTGGAAACTTAATTAAAATTACGATTTTATCCCCATTGACAGATTAAACTTTTATTTATTCTTGAGGATTTTTTGAGTGCATGAGGAGATTTGTGTGATCGCCGAATGGGAGGCTTGAGGTGTGAGTCACTGATCCTGTTCGTCAAGAACTCGAAGATATAGGGTTAACACGACCCGTGCTCACTGGTTAGTTTGCAGACGGGGGATATTACTGGCTGGCAACAACCATTGCACCCTGGTATCCGAACAGTCATCCGCCTCCAAAAAATTAAAAAAGAAGTCTCGCTCCGCAATCAGAGGGTTAAGACGGACCACCATATGCTGTTATCAAATCCAAACAAGCCTGGCAGTTTAAGGAAAATTAGAAAACACAACTTACATATCATTCTTTTGAGTTACAGGTCATATGACCATTTAGTGAAATGTAAAATCTTACACTCTTCCAAGACAAGGCGTCTCCCAGCATAGCTTAGAAGTGAGAACACGTTTTGATTCCGCTTAAAGAGGCTCAGAGGAATTTCCGAGAACAATTCCTACATCTTGCTAACCACATATGGTATAGCACAGACTTGAAAAATCAGCAAAGAATTCTGCAAGAACCAATAGCCGACTTACTAGGATCTGCTGTGAAATAATAAGCTACTGCCAGTATTGGTCACTGGCCGGTAGGAATTAAAGCGGATGAAATATACATCTTATTCAACAACCATTGTCGCAGCTACAACGAAAGCAGTGAAGAAGAAACTGTCGACCGCTTACTCTGTAAATGCCCGATCCTCGCAAAAACCAGACTCTGCATACTGAGAAAAACGTTTTTCGACGCATTGAAAGAGTTTTCCAAAGTAAACTTCAAAGAACTCTATATGTTACTAAACCAAACATTCTACTACTATCCCCAATTAAAACATTCTTAATCCAGGGTTTTGTGGTATTACAACGGCGCTAATTAATATGTTAATTGGACCGCAGTTTCAATTACGATGCATTAGGTCACCCTACTCCCAATTCTGCCTACCTTCCATAAGTTCCCACAGGTACTCTAAATATTTTCACAAGAAATACTATAAAATCCATTAAATTAATTATACAAAAAGAACAATGCAATTTTTTTGAAATGGTAACAACTTGAACTGTACCAAGCATCGATACTCGAACCTACTCGAAATATTTCAACGACATAATAAAGTGTGCACTCAATATGAAAAACATATTGGCAAAAATAAGTAAATCATCTCTCAGCACAATTTTAACCCCAATGCTCATTCAAATATTTAAAAAAAAAAATAATAGAAAATCACATGGTGCAACAATTATGAAACAAAATTTAACCAAAGTATAGCGGAAATGGATACTTGTAACCATTTTTACGTTACTGTAGTAGCACTAATGTACAAACGTGTAGAAGTAAGGTTCCCTTAGACTGAATGGGCACGTGTCACATACAGCAAAAAAAAAAAAAAAACAAAAATAATTATCACACGCTTTCGTGCAAGACAACAGCGAATAAACCAACGAACAAGAGCGAGAAACGTGGGCGCGTGCACGAAAACGATCTGTATAGGTCGCGTTTATCAGCATATTCTAGGGCAGCGAACAACCCCATTATTATGGCAAATTTTCCACTTGAATATTATTGAGAGGTACTCGAAAGACCCTCAAGAAGCGTGTGCACTTTTCAACACACACACACATGATATTTACTGCTTGTTTACTAATTGTTGATAAGTGGGCGTGTCGTTTACATACGGTTTATTGCATTTAGCAAACATTGTTGCTAACATTAAGTACATAAATACGTAAAGCAACCACTATCATAACAAATGGGAAAAAAGAAGGAATTCTCATAATTACAAACGCAAATATTAACATTAATAATACGAGTGAGAGTAAGCGTAAATTACAACAATGAACGTTCGACACACTCCACGTCAAAAAGCCGCGCTGATTACATACAATGTTTGCTGTTCGGATCTGCTCAATGGCGTTGATGATACTGTTTACTTTTATGGTATGTAATCCTATAATTGCTCCTGCCATGGATATTAGGATATGTTTGTTAGTTAAGCAAACGTGTACGCATCTTTCGACTGTTTATATATTTAATTTTGACAGAAGAAAATGACACTTGACATATTAACCAATGGCTCAGTTTTTTTTTATGATCTAAGTGCTTGTAAGATTTTACCTTTACGTCAGTCTCATAAGTATTAGCCGAAAATTAGCTAAACGTGCCGTTGATTAGTGCATATTTCAAGGTTGAATGCAGCAATTTTTGTAACTGTGGTGCATAAGTCATGTGTATGTGCTTGAGAAATCGCGCGAAGGATACACGATTTTATGTTCTGATTTATTTATGTATGTAGTTAATAAATCATTTTCACTTTGTTCAGTATTAAATATCGGATAGGGTAACGCTGAATAGTACCTGGAATTACCTGAGGTGCTTATCAAAATCGTTCTTGTTGATCATTCATTTTCAAATATTTCTAGACTATGAAAAATATTAAAAAAAAAAAAAATGTATGAGAGTTTGGTTACATCGTGCGACAACACTTGGAGTACTTGGAGTACGAGAAGTCCACTCATTCCTAATTGGTTCTGGAGTCAATTGACAGCGATTTTTTTGTAGAAACTGAAATTTCATAAAAATTGATAATTATCGAAGTAAGGCCGTATTTGAAGGAAGCGTATCCTTTCAATACTTTTAAATTTAATTTTAAAACTTGAAATTAAACTCGGTTCTGAGAGTTTAAAGATTCCAACAAAAAAAAATTTGATAGATGCCAATTTTAAAAATTCAATTAAAATTCGAATTGATACTTTTATCAAGATGACATTTTTCAGTCTTATCATTACCTTAATATTTTACTCGTTTCAGGCATTTAACTCGAACCATCTAATGATGGAAAATTTCAAACGATATTGTTAGAATTTTTTTTACATTTTATGCACAACCTTTATTAGTATTTAGACATCAGTTTCACTAATTGATTATCTTCTTCTTCTGTCATCCTTTTCTCCCAGTGGAGCACAGGGCTTTGACCATACTCTAAAAAGGAGCTATATAACGAGATTCTCGGCTGATCGTTCCAGTAGTAACTAACTGGCTACAATTCTGCATCCGTGTCTTTGCTGGCGCACCAACTCGTTGACCACTTCCCTGGGGATTTCATCGAACAGCGATATTTTTGTTGGGCCTGCGGCTAGAGACTGTCGTTGGCGTTGAGAATTTGGTACAGGCATTTGTTAGAAAAGGATTGTAAGCGAGCAAATTGGTTTGACAGTAGGACCCTGCTATAGTATAGCTCTATTTCCATCAAATATGAAATGAAAGCTTTATGTTTTATAATTAAAAAATTATGTATTAGAATCTATTCACGCTAACCAATAGATTTGAATTCGATTCCATTATCATCCCTAGCCCTCTAAAATCAAGGAATCTTTAATTTTTGAGATCCTTTAGTAGTCTGTATCGTATCTTCCTGGTTCCTTTTCTTTTAGCTAAGGTATGCTCAGCGAGTAACCAGGATACGCAAATAAGACACGATAGTTCGTTTCGATTTCTTATTTTCACTTGTTTATTTATATTATTCACTGTTCTCTTTGTTGTAATTGCCCTTGATTCTTCGTACGTTAGTATTTGTGTTCGTGGTACCCCGTATAGTCTCTGTTTGAACCTTGTAGCCTATCAATCGTTCTTCTCTGGCGTTCGTTTGTCTTCGTTGGCACTCGTTTGTCTTCCTTAGCGTTCAGTTTGGCCTTGTTGGCGCTCGTTTGCATTCGTATGTTTCCTTTGCGTGTCCTCGTGACACGATGGCTAGGTCGTTGTCGTTCATATGGTCTGTGGCAACTTCGTTTGTGCTATACCAGGGCACGTGGATACGACCCCCTGATGCCGATTTACACCTCAGCGGAAATCTTAATCCTGACATAAGGATTTACGCCAAGATCCAATTAATACCTCACGATTGCATAATGTATTATGAAGAACCTAGCATGCGGACGCTCTGCTGATATAAACTAACGACTCTTTTATACTATCCTTCCGTGCGGACGCATCGGTTAGGTTTATTGCATGTAGACCACGATCTAAGTCTGAGTGCGAGTTCAGTTTGATGCATGTCCTTTTATACTAATGTTCCTCCTGTTGTACCGTTTAGTTTCCGTTCTGTAGATAATTTCCGAATTGTTGGTAATATTTTAATATATAAATTAATTACATAATTGTTTTAGTATAATTTATGTAAATATACATATTAATATTTGTATATACCACCTTGATCAAAAAGTTCCCAGAAAAAGCACCGTGTGGCGCTCCCATCGTTCCGATTTGAGTTAAGTTTTTTTGTTAAGTTGGTACATCCGTTGTTGATATTCCCTCTAACTTTTAGCGTCATAGCTTGACATTTGACTCTAGACGTAGCCAAGAGTACATCTATCTCTGTGTGTGTTGGCGATTTTTACAATTTAATTAAATTGTATTGAATTAAATTTTGCATAAAAAACGGATTTAATGGTGCGCGAACATTGGAAAAGTGTTTCGGTAACGATTCTGTAAAGAAAACGGTCGTTTAACAGTGGCACGAGCGGTTCAAAAGTGGTCGTGAGTCAATCGAAGATGATGAACGCAGTGGCAGACCATCGACATCGAAAACCGACGAAAACGTTGATAAAGTAAAAGAAATTTTGGTCAATAACCGCAAATTAACCATCAGAGAGTATTATTTTGGAGTTATGAGGCATTTGTGTGAAGCAAAGAGACCAGAATTGTGGACAGAAAACTCGTGGACTTTGCACCATGATAACGCACCGTCGCACAGTGCCATCATTATTCGTAATTTTTTGACGAAAACTGCAACAAATACCGAATTCACCAGATTTGGCTCCCTGTGACTTCTTTCTGTTCAATCGAGTTAAAAACCCATTACGGGGAACGCATTTCAGCAGCCGGGAGGAAGTAATGGAAAAATCGCAGGAAGCACTGATGGACATACCGAAAACCGAATATAAAAAATGTTTCGAGGATTGGATCAAGCGCTGGCATTAGTGTGTTGCAGTCGATGGGGATTACTTTGAAGGGGACGGTATAGATTTAGATGAACTTATGGCTTCTGCACAAAAGAATTTAACTTCAGAGCTTACATTGCAGTGCACTAGATAAAAGACCAAAAAAATTACAATATCTTAAGAAAATTAGATCATCCTAAAATTTTTTAAGGAGCTGGGGTAGTAGTACATTATTACTCTTATTAAATCAATGAATCATTATTCATTTCAAAATACTTCCTACGCCAATGTTATATCCAAAGAAAATTACACTGTGGTCTCAAAATTTACTCACTTCTTTACAAACGCATAAAAATTAATTAAAAACCCAAAGAAGTGCTTTTATGAAATAATAATAAACCCCTCAGCTAAGCACTTATATACACATCACATTGAAAATACCATTTAACCCATACCATCCCCATAATTTCAGCAAATTTAAACAGCAATCATTTCTGATTTGAATTTCACAAAAATTTCCACATGGGAGAATTTGTGAGCAATTGCAATTTACAGAAAACAAAAAGAAGAATTTACAAAAACCAAGTAAAAATGCAACATATGTATGTACATGTATGTGTGCATCAATTTGTGTGAGTATGTGTTTCAGTGTGTTAACGCGTTTGTGCACCGCAATCAAGAAGCAATCGACACCAGAACAAAAACCACACAGAAGCAGAAAATTCGTTCTGTGTTTTTGTGCAGCGTCGAAGTTGAACCTCGAACGCCAACGCTTACGGTGACTGCAACAGTAGCAGCAATAACAACAAAACAACAGCAGCAGCACTAGAGAACGATTTAACAAGAAAATGGAAATTTATTGCCAGACAATGAAGCAAAGGGCATGGCTGCAGAAAGGGGAAAAGAGTGTGGAGAAGCTTAATTCTTTAGGAAAATCTACGTAGAGAAAAAAAAGAAACGCTTAAAATTGCTCCCGAATGTGAATTGCATACAAAAACAACAGACAAGTAAATAAAAACAACAACAACAAAAATAAGAAAAAGACCTGCTGCTGCTGAAGACAAGAAAAAGCAATCAACATTGTTGCAAACAAGAATGTAGCAGCAGCAACGGCAGCAAAAGATTGCAATTGACTTTGGGTGAGGATAAACGCACGAGCAACTGCAGCAGTAGCAACAGTAACAATTGTTGTTGATGATGATGGCGACAACGGCGACAATGCGAGGGAGGAATTCATTTTTATTGGGAAAATAGAAAAGGGGAAAATCGGAAATCATTGAGCAGCATTTTGTATGTACTATGTAATAAGAACTGATGCTGCATTTACAACGAAACACAGCAACTATTGTTGTTACTGCTACTGCAACAGCTGCTGCACTGTTACCATGAATTGAGATTGGCTGCGCAAATTGCAATTGAGTTTCTTGTGTGTCTTTAGATTGTCTTCTGCTGCTTCTTCATTGGCAACTGATTTTTCCTATTATTTCTGGGATTTCTATTTTTCCATTACAGTGCTGGGCTGCAATGCATGCTGTTGCTGCTCATTCTACTAAATATACCCAGTAGAAGAAACTGGGTAACTACTTTCAAAAGGATGCATTCAAAAGTAATGATTAATTTCAAAGCAACTGCCAGGTGCAAAATTCTATAAACTGTTTCTCTCCAATGGCAATGCGAAAATATTTCCATCGGTTCTAACGGCAAACTATAATATAGTGAAGAGTGAAACGGTAATGTCTACTTAAGTTACTATAACATGGCGTGAGATGTCATGATAGGAAATTAATCAAAATTAAACTCGTTAGAATGGGTTCAAGAATTAGTTTCAAAATTAATTCTGTGGAAGTTTTTATATTTCTTGGAACTCTTTTTTAAATTAGTTTACTTAGTTTTATGCTGGGTATTTGAAATTCATATGCATGTATATGTGTCTGCTGCCATTTGAAATTGCAGTCATTGTTGTTGAATCGTTTTCGATTTGTCGTTCAATGCACGCATGGGATTCTTCAACATACACACGTGTATTTGAACAACTGACAGCAAATGCTCGACAGCTTTTGTCCTCATGATGGAAAATCTTATTTCATTTCTTCAATAATAAAAAAGAAAATAAGTCGACAGACAGATCAGCTTTTCTACTTGATAAAAATGGTTGCCTAGATTAAATGACAGGCATCAACTTTCAATGAATCCTCTGCCGAGTGTGTATTTGGCAAAATGAACTTAATTAACTTTACAATGTTTTAATTTTGCCTTTAACGATTAGACCACTTCTGGCAAATAAAAACAATATTTGATAGCCAAGAAATTTCACCAAAGTATCAGATAGGAAGATTATTACAAGCAAAATCGATTGCTTTCTCTGTAGCTGTGGTCAATGCCTGATAAATCATTCTTTGAGAATATTTAAAATTAAATTGATTTTAGAATATTTGAATATTTGAAATTTGATGGATTTTAAAATATTCCATTTTAGACTTCAGAATAATCAAATGTACACAAGAATATTTAAAAACGATTCCCATCATTATTACCAACCACAAGCATATGCGGATCTGTGATTGGATTTGGGGAAGTTAATTAGTTCTAAGTTAAAAGATATTTATCTGGGCAATAACTAGACTGAAATCCAGAAAAAAACCAACATTCTAAAAATCAGAATAAAGTAAGACCAAAAAAGAGAATCAAATTCAGATAAAAATTGTCACAAAATACTGTCCAAAATCAGACCTAAATTCAAGCTAAAACTTTAACTAAATTCTGGCCAAAAATTAGACGAAAATTCAGACTAGAAACCAAAACAAAATTCAGACCAAACACAGACCGAAATCTAGACGAGGTACAAATTCAGATAAAATACAGACCAAAAAATATACCAAAATTCAGACAAGAGCACAAACTAAAATTCAAATTAAATTCTGATCAAAAATCTAATCATAATTTAAACTAAAAAATTGGCTGAAATTCAGATCAGAAAATCAGAGTTAAAGTCAAACTAAGGTCTGAGGATCAAACACATATCAAAACGCATATATTCATGCCAAAATTCTGCACAAAAGCAACTCAAAAATCAAACAAAACTAAGGGATGAAAATCAAATCTATGATTTGTTTCAAAACCAGACTTAAAATATACCAAAAACTAGACCACAAGACCAAACACCATTACCAATTACTCCAAAAGAAAGACCTAACTCTGAAATTTCAGATTAAGTTTCATAATAGAAAGATCTTTAAAAGTTATAAGAGTTCATATTTTTGGAAGGGACTTCTCTCTCTCTGGCCACTGACCACAATTACTTCAGAAAACCCAAATTGAATTGAGTTTACTCCAATTTCACTTCAAAAACTTCATTTGTTCTTCCAAATGTTCTACAGAAAATTTAATTTTGACTTCAGAAAACTGTTTCAATTACATTTTGAGGGATCCGATCTTGCACCAGAGCAACTCCCAAAAAAACTGAAAGAAGATGTTCCCCTTAGCACAGATTGGTTTTTGGTTTGGCCGTAAGTGGTCATAATTTTCAGATATGACCTTGAGAATATGGTAATTTAACATATGCAGATATTTTTTATTTAGTACAGGAAATGAGGTAAAAAGTAGGTATCCCGGGGTTTTTGGGGTTCAGAAATCCATTTTTGATATTTATTTTTTTCTGCGATTGCCGCTAGAGATCGCCACTGAACATATTTTTTTTTAAGTTTTTTCATATATTTTTGGTTTAAAGTTAGATTAGGTTAGGTATCAGGGGGTTTTGGGGCCATGAAATGCATTTTTGATATTTATATTTTGCTACGACTACCGCTAGGCGGCACCACAGAATTTATATTTTTTTCTAATTAGTAATGGGCACGTGAAGTAGTGATAACAAATCAAGACTTAGAACCAGGCGCAACCAACGCGCCGAACGCTTGAAATGGTGGTGCACAGTGAACATACCATAGCTATTGACGATTGCGTGTAACTACGTTAAGTTTTCGTTTTTTTTAAGTATCTTAAGCGAAAGAATATGTTGTTATTGTCATTTATTTTTTAAAGTAAATTTTTCATATAAATATACAGTGCGTGACACAACTGTGTACATACTTTATATATGTTTTGAGTTCAAAGATATATGTTAGTATGAAACCTATTTAGGAAAAATCTTCTATAAGTATCTAGGGAATCCACTGATTTTATTTACCCTCCTTTCACATAAAAAATTTGGTTCAAGTATACCAGGTTTTAACAAAATCTTAGTGATTTGACGCAATTTGCCCCATATATGTATCAGAGGTTAAAAAAATTAAAATTAAGTATTTTTTAGTTCATAGAACAGTAGATGATTTTCTTATTATGTTTGATTGGTTTCACAGTATTTTGTAAACGGAACTTTTTTCACGAGCGAATAACTTTTCAGCAATGGTGAAAAGGAGCTTTCAGCATTTTAAATACAGCTTCAATATTTATGTAAAAACTTCAACTGGAATTACCTTAAACAATTTTCTTTAAATTACAAAAAAATATTAATTCTGTGGCGCCGCCTAGCGGTAGTCGTAGCAAAATATAAATATCAAAAATGCATTTCATGGTCTCAAAACCCCCTGATACCTAACCTAACTTAATCTAACTTTAAATCAAAAATGTATGCAAAAACATACAGAAAAATATGTTTAGTGGCGACCTCTAACGGCAATCGCAGAAAAAAATAAATATCTATAATGGATTTCTCGACACCGAAAACTCACGGATAACCACTTTTTACCTCATTTCCTGTACCTTATATAAGTTGAACAAAAAAATATGTTCAGTTGCGACCTCTAGCGGCAGTCGTAGAAAATAATAAATATCTAAAATGGATTTCTCGACCTCAAAAACCCCGGATACCTACTTTTTACCTCATTTCCTGTACTTAATAAAAAATATCTGCATATGTCAAATTTCCATATTCTCAAGGTCATATCTCAAAATTATGACCACTTACGGCCAAACCAAACCCCATCCTGTTCTCAGGGGAGCGTCTCCTTTCACTTTTTTTGGGAGTTGCTCTGGTGCAAAAAAACTGTTCCACTGTGTTATTAAAAGTATTAAATATAGTAAGGGAGTGTTCCCGGGTATGAGACGGGTTTTGTTTTTGAGCCATAAATTTTCACTGGACAAATCAATGTTTTATATACTGTCGGAAAGGTAATGAAAATACGCAATTTTCATCCGAAAAAAGCATAGTGATTCCATTGGCACGCATAATATTATGACCAAATTTCTGAGGATGTGTTTTTTTGCCAAAAAAAAAAATTTGTACCCGGGTATGAGACACCTGCAAAAATCCACTAAAAATTGGGAAATATGAAGTAAAAACCCCATAACTATTTATAAACATAAAATTATTTTAGTTTGTAGGCCTTTAGTGGTTAAGATAAAAAGAAATGGCAGTTTTTATTCATCATCTCTCCCTTAGTCATCGTCTTCTCCATCCAAATCGCTATCGAACAGGCCGCTTGCATGTGATTCATTTCATGGACGATTTTATTTTTTGGGTTGGCATGGCTAAAAATACAAAAAAATTGGATCAAAACACTAGTTAAGTGGAGTCTCATACACGGTGATATGCTGTGTTCTCATACCCGGAAAATATTGCCATTTTGGGAATAACAAAAAAAATTGTTTCTTACCATATATTGGCACAATCGAGAATTGGATCGCAAAATATATGAAAAACACTAAATGCTAATGCATTACACTCACCTTTTTCAATTCATTCACTCGAAAATATATCACTTTGGAAAAAATCAAAAAAAGTTTTGATGATTGATTTTCACATACGATGTTTGCAGCTGATACAAGCAATAGATCTATTCACTTCGTTGTTGCCACAAAAACTGACTCATGTCAAAAGAAAAGTTTGACAGTAGTCAGATCGGCAATATTGATAATGCATGATGTAAAAAATCGACTGTCTCATACCTGGTGCTGTCTCATACCCGGGACACTCCCCTACAAATGAAATATTCTGAAGCAGCACACTTAGAATAATTTGAAATCAATTTGAAGTTTTTTGAAGTCCATTCAATTGTTCTGAAATACCATTTAAATATTTTGAAATTAATTTAGAATAATTTGAAAATGAATTGAAATATTCTGAAGTTCTTCGAAGTACATTTATAATATTTTGGAATTCATTTAAAATTTTCTAAGGGCGACAGCTGTTGTTGTGTTCTATGCTCAATTTTCTTAGGTCCTGGTTTGATAAAGTCTTATTTACTTCGAGGGTGGCGTCTTGAAGGAGATTTCGAATATGTTTTTAATCATTACTTCTTATTATATATTTGAAGTATCTCTTAAACTTATATCGATGAGACTTCAGTCTTCAATAATTCTTAAATAAATTTTAATAGCGCGCATATCACTTAATTATTGTACCATGAACCCTAAACGTAAGTGGCAGGCACATTTACTTTTTATACATACGCATACTTAACCTTTTTGCCATAAACCTTAAAATAAATTTAGATACTTTAGCAGCACTATTTATGTACAATACACAATCACAACAATTTAATTCCTAATCAGTTCATTTATCACTTTCACATATGCACACATAAAAGTTATCCCACCCCGTCCACCCCTAATCTCAACAGCGCTAAACAATAATCAGACACAGAAAATTATACCATGTCTCATCTCCACAGGTACCCCACCTCTAATCATCCTCCACCCTCGAAGTAAATATCTGTTCAAATACGAATGCATATTTACTTGCGCCAAGTATGGCCAATCCAAGTTTTCTTTCTTCTTCTAGTTAATGGACTCTCAATGTGGTACAAAATGCTACTAAAATGATAATGGCCGCAATTTAATATTGTTTCAACAACCCAAAAGAACAGCAAAACAAAACAAACAAAAAAGTAAAAGTAACAGAGTACCAACAACAACAAAAACAATGAGCATATAACCGCAACAACAGCAACGAAAGCAATTTTCTCATTTGCCACTCTGACTAATGCAAAAATATATTTATTGAAATTGTATGATCCCATGGGGCCAATGTGCCCGGTGTGCTACTTGCTTTCGTATTAGATTGGATACTAAATAAATACATACGTAAATATGTATGTATGTATGTATGTGTATTTATATGTGTGCATATACACTTACATATCTGCATCTAAGTATGGATTTTATTTTGTTACAATTTATGATATTTTGTTGTGATGCTTTTGCAAATTTTCGTTCCTTAAATGTTTCTTTTCTGAAAAAATCATGTAGGCCTGTGTTTAGGATTTGCTTCGTTAGGCAAAAGGATGTACAGATGACTGTAGACATATATGCAATAAAATAAAATAACCCAGTAATAAATCGAAGTTTTAAGCAAAAAAAATAATAATAATTTAATTTAAATGCTAATTCTATATTTTGCTTTCGGGCATGGTAGTAGAGCTCAAAAATCATTTGCCGGTATCGCTCATGCATAACGCTCGTATCTTTTTTCCGACCAAAAACTGTATATTTCTTACAAAATCTTTTAAAAAACTGTAAATCGATTTTAAAAAAAACTGTATATTTCGCGGTATCAATTTTTTCAATGAAAATTAACAAGGAAAGCAATTTATCTATCATCTAAATCGTCTTCGTTCTCTATTTTCATATCTCCTTCTGTAGTTGTATTGAATTTGTGCTTTGAAGAAATTTGACGAAGCGATTCCTGCTTTGCTATGAGATATTTATAGAAATCAACGCATGGATATTTTAAGTTACATTTGACGACAAGAATCGCCTTCAATGTTTCCACTTCTTTCAAAAGTATACTCGCAACGAGTTGCCATTGTTCATTCAGATGTTTTGCATTGCGATTGATAAATTTGAATTTCCTAGCGTTCAAAAATTTTATATTTTTTTCTTAGTATAAACGCGGTATTTTGGTAAAAAAAAAGGCGGTATGCGGTATGTTTTGGCGTTGAAAAAACTGTATACTACCGCGAAAAACTGTATAGATACGAAAGTTACTCATGCACCAATTTAATGTATGGATTATGTGTCCTCTATTAAACTCAATCAGGTAATAGTGTCTCCAATAAACAAAGCTTTTCGAAGAATTTCAAAATTTCCCATGATGTAAAATTCGTTAGAGTTTATAAACCACATGGCACTCAAAGAATTGCCTCTACTGTTTATGGCTAAACAGTTTCCTTGCATATCCGTCTATATCCTAAGAGTGTCGATGAATTTTAGAAGAATAAAAACCAGGTTTGGAAATTTATTCTATCATTAACTTCAAGGTTAGGGGTGCTAGGGGTGAAAACGCTGAAAGTTATCCTTACCTATGCAGTAACATCACGCCGGACGGAAGTGCCAAGTAGAACATCACAAGCAGAATATCCAAAGTGAGAATTTGGACAGCTCATTCTACGGTTCTTCACTTCAAACATTAAATTTACGTTGCTATGTGGCTACAAAACTGACTACGTTTTTTGTAGTTGTGCTCGTCAGAAAACGTGTAAACAGCATTTTGAAAATCTAGTGGCCGAATACAATATCAAAGTAAAACCTCTACGAATTGTCTCAATTGGAAAAATGAAGACCTACTCACTTAGCAGTATCGATAAGTCCTACAGTTGGACCTTTAAGGAAGCAGGAGGCAAGGACGACAGAAAATGACTAGGAGACATACACTTGAGTGTAAATAGTGAAAGAACTGAAATCGACGTGAAATAAAACCAAATGGACCGCAAAATATTGCACTCGTTGGAATGCTCAAGGAGCTCCAGGATATATTAACAAAAAATGTGTGCTTTTATCTTGGTTGTAGAATACTTTTTGCTTTGTTTAGTTATGAATTTGCTCTTTCTGCCCCTGTCCCTTTTCCGGGTTCCGTCTTCTTCTATATGTCAGAACGGTTCTCATTCAACGAAATAGGATTGTTTGACAAACGTCAAATTACACCAGACACTACCAAATTAGTACTGAATGAGTAAGAGTTCCGTGCTTTGACAGGCCAACGTAAATTGTAATTCATCCAATAATGCCCCACCAATACTTGCCTGTAATGCAATCTTTAACGAGATTCATATTTTTCTCTCATTAATTCCTTCAGATATTTTTAGAGCATAGCGTCTCCACAAAGCATTCGTCTCGATTACGATCTTTTGCAATGACTTTCCCGTTAACAACATTTCTTTCTCAAAGGTTCGTTTTCAGGTAATTTCCGGCCTATTTTGGGTTCTACTGCCTTTTACTTGAGTTTAATCATGTGATCTCATGACGTGGCTTACGGAGATGGAACAAATTCATGTTTACGAACATTTCAAAGAGGATGATTAGGATAAGAATTGGCGACTTTATGCTTCGACATATACACTGTATGTGTCTATAAAGACAAAACAAATCGCCGTTCGTCATTCAGCCGTCGACTGTTCGACAATAATTCTTATTACTAGTACGAGCTAAAAGCTAGCTGCCATAGTTTCCCCTTCTCTAAACTTTCATGAATGGAGTTTGGATAGTCTGTGCTGCCATTCTTAAGTATACTTTAAGCATTTCCTACCTAATGTTGTCAAAGTTAATGGCCTTATTGTTTTCTTGTGAGCTTGATTTCTTCAACTTCAGGAGGACGTGACGTAAGAGTATTGCTTAGCTGTTTATAGGAGAGGAACGCGCTGTGAATATCGGCAATTAACTAATAGTTAGATCTGGATTATTAGTGCTTCTGAAATTAATAATTTGTCAAGCTCATGTGCTAATGAGATTAGCTAGACAATAATTTCACGTGTCTCATTTATATATTTCGTTTCAGCGAGCTTTTCGGTTCTTTCTGCAAGATTTTTTTAGCATGCCGTTTTGTTGTGATTACAATTTCTTTCTACTTTTTTATTAAGTCGTTGAAAGTTTGCTGCTTTATGCTTTTTTGAGGAAGTGTTGTCAGCTACAATGATCCGTAATGAAATTACTTACAAAAAAAGGATGAAAAAATGAGAGGAAGGCGGACTCTTTCCGAGGTTGACGTACAAAAGATCGTCAGGTGTGTCAATCGACCAAGAGCGTCAATCGACCAACTGTAAGAAGACGGTTATGAGAACATAAATTATATGCCCGCAGCCCTCGTAAGGTGCCACTGTTGCAAAAATATCATGTAGCACGACGTCTTAAATATACCCATGAACGTCTGATCTGGCCCATTGAAAAGTGGAGGAAGATATTGTGGACAGCTGAATCGAAAATTGTTCCACTTGGAGGTAAAGGGTCTCGCCAATATGTAAGACGCCCTTCTAATACAGAATATGACCCCAGATACACCACAAAAACGTTAAAAGGTTGCGGATCAATTATCTTGGTTTGGGGCTGTTTTACTTTCATAGTTGTGGGTCCAATTCACAAGATTGAAAACATAATGGATCAGCACGCATACGTGGTTATAATGCAGAATGTTATGTTGCCTTTTGCTGAAGAGGACATGCGGCTTAAATAGGCATTCCAGCAGGATAATGACCCGGAGCACACCAGTAAACTGGCAAAGGAGTGGTTTCGGACCAATGAAATTGAGGTTATGGATTGGCCAGCTCAATATCCTGATCTCAATCCCATTGAAAACCATTGGACTGACGTCAAGAAAGTAGTATGGGATGCTAAGCCCAAAAACAACAATGAACTATGGACTGTAGTTCGGCGCGCATGGCAGAGTATACCGGTAAAGAGATGCAACAGCCTTGTAGATTCCATGAAGAGGCGTTGCATAGCGGTTATTAAAAATAATGGTCATGCTACAAAGTATTAAGTTGGCGTATAAATCGAACTTTTAAAAACCCGTCCTTGTTTTTTGTATAAGGATCAGAATTCGTGAAATCTATGACTGAAAATTATTTTTTCTCAGATTTTAATATAAATATGGAAATGAGTAAGTTTCTATAAGAAAATACGATTCCCAAATTTTTAGCTCATACAAATTTTTTTTTTACAACTTATTGACACTTATTGATATTAATAATTTTAGGTATTTTTTCTTTTTCAATTTGATGTATTTCAGGATCTGCTCAACCAAATTTATCGGAATTTTCAAGACTACTTCTTTTTTAGTGATAGTTTATCACGAATTTCGATCGCCAAATAACGGTAAATTGTTTATTTATAACAATTAGCAAGCAAACATTGTTCTGGAGCATGAAAAAATCTGAAAAAAATCATTAACATTGCTAGTACTGTTTTCAAAAATATGAGCAAATTTCAAAGTGTGTCCATTTCTTGTTTAGAAGTTATGATTTTAAATCAGCACTGCACAACGTTTGGGGTAAGTGCGCTGTCGCTCGCAAAACAAAATTTACGAACACATGCAAATTTCACTATTTATCATTATAAATGTGGGATATAATGTTTATTAATATTTATTAATTAATCAAATTGAAAATTACATGTTTATGTGTTTATGAAAATATTTAAATGAACATTAGGAATTTGAATTACACTTGCGCACGACTCTGTGCGACTTCTTAACTTAACTGACGCAACACGAATGAAAGCTTGTCTGTTTGTATTCGTCTAGTCCGGGTTGCCTTTCTAGTAGGATCTAAGTACATTCGTCCAGTCCGGGTTGCCTTTCTAGCAGGGTTGCTCCCTTCCCACATAAATAAATCGATTATCATCAAATATTGACACTCCGGTTTCTTCTGAAAAAAAAATATTTCTGAATATAGGGTTTAGAAAATCCCTTAGGAAAAATATTTGTCACCAAATTATATATCATAACTTCAATAATACTAAGCGTAGAGCAATAAATCTAGGGTTATTACATAGAAAATTAATAGACCTTACTTTTAATATTACATTTGCAATTAATAACTTTTTTGAGTTGGAAGCAATTACTACTCAAAATCTAAAAATAAATTTTTTCTTCGACTTTTTTTTTAGAAAATTTAGGTTTTTACAAAAAGTTTTGTTATAATGTATTTAATTTTGTACATTCTCTTTATGCTGTGTAGTAAGGTACATCAATTTTTTATACCAAGTTCCTAGTCAAGTTGTACTGTTACAAAGATACTGTTAATGTAGTACTCCTCCACTACATTTTCTTGTACTTTTGTAAAAATTTGTATGAGCTAAAAATTTGGTAATCGTGTTTTCTTATAGAAACTTACTAATTTCCATATTTACATTAAAATCTGAGAAAAAATAATTTTCCGTGATTGATTTCACGAATTCTGACCCATAATTGTTTTATTAATCCACTACTATTTTACTGCTCCCTATAATTTTCATGCAAAACACATCTTTGTAAAACAATAAATCTTGTGCGTAAGTATTGGGAGTATGAATGTATAAACTCGTAATTGTGACTAACTTCATATCTATCATACGCGCCATTTTTTTGACATTGACAGCTATTCTATCTCGAAGAGCGCCAAAAAGACTATAAGAATTGATATGTCAAATAATTTTCATAATTTCACAAAACTATAGCTGAAAATGTCGAATTTCGAGCCAACAAAACAACATTTGCGGGAAGTTTTAATTTGTTTCTTCCATTTAAAGAAAAACGCAACTGAAGCACATCGTTTACTCACTGAAGCTTATCCTGACTGTGCTATAGACGTTAGAATGTGTCAGGTGTGGTATGCCCGTTTCAAAAGTGGTGATTTTGATGTTGAAGACAGGGAACGTTCAGGCGACCCGAAAAAGTTCGAAGATGAAGAATTGAAGGCATTACTCGAAGAAGATTCATGTCAAACGCAACAAGAACTTGCAGAATCTTTAGGAGTTTGCCAATCAACCATTTCTAAACGATTAAAAGCATTGGGAATGATTCAAAAGCAAGGAAATTGGGTGCCGTACGAATTGAAGCCGAGAGACGTCGAACGACGATTTTTGACATGTGAACTGCTGATTGAACGACAGAAAAGAAAGGGTTTTCTACATCGTATTGTGACTGGCGATGAAAAGTGGATACGTTACGATAACCCAAAGCGTAAAAAATCATGGGGACTGCCCGGACATGCATCAACATCAACGGCAAAGCCGAACATCCAAGGCTCATGCCGTGTATTTGGTGGGATATGAAAAGTGTCGTGTATTATGAGCTGTTGAAACCGAATGAAACGATCACTGGCGACCGCTACCGACTACAATTGATGAGTTTGAGCCGAGCATTAAAGGATAAGAGGCCAGAGTATGAGAATAGACACGACGAAGTTATTCTTCAGCACGACAATGCTCGGCCGCATGTTGCAAGGCAAGTAAAAACATACTTGGAAACGCTGAAATGGGAAGTGCTACTCCACTTGCCGTATTCTCCAGACATTGCTCTTTCTGATTACCACTTGTTCCGATCGATGACACATGGCCTGGCTGAACAGCACTTCCGTTCTTTCGAAGAACTCAAAAGATGAGGAGTTCTTCCGACGCGGAATCCGTATGCTACGTAAAAAGATGAGAAAAGGTTGTGGCTAACGATGGACAATACTTTAAAGAATAAATTTATAATCACTTTTTCACAATAAATGTCCAAATTACGAAAAAAATACGAGTTTATACATTTATACTCCAATAAATATTTTTTTTTTATTTATGAACATAGTTACAAAAATATGCTTCACTTTTGCAATACAATCGATGTTTAGTATTCTTATTAATTTTTTAGTATTCTTATTAATTCAAAGATATGTAAAATGTTAGTACGCACTACTATTTCACTGCTCGCATGTATATCAATTGTTGGTTTTCAACGAACGTACGCTAGCAGCCAAGCCCCGAACCGTTACTAAGCCTTACGGTAAATTTATTACTGGTATGCGATGTTTATGGAAACTCGTTCCAGGAAATTTGATGCAGGTTGTGCAAACTATTTTTTTGACGCTTCTTATTATACTTAATATATTGGGAGGCATCATGAAAAGTTTGTTTAATTATACACTTGATTTTTACACTGGGAAAATTGAATAAATTGAAAATGTTATCCAAAAGATATTGTAAACTTTTTATACAAATCTATGAATTCTTTATAATTCATTTAAAAAAAAATTTCCTATGAGAAGAGACCGATTGACTGCAATGTTTTTGATTTCGTACATATGGCTTTAGGGTGCTCGATTTTTGTTATTATTTTTAAAATATTGTTATAGACTTTCTTTCATTCTTTATTTTTTTTTTTTTTTTTTTGGTGAAATGAAAAATCATATAAAATTGAATATTACTTAATCTATATGGGAGATTTATGTAGTAGGTACATTTAGCACTGAATTTCTTTCATCTTTCATACATATTTAATTGTATATTTTGTGCTACGTATGTTCATGAAATGACCATTAGTTTCTAATTTCATATACCTCAATTGCAGGTACAAATAAATACAAAAAAAAAAAAATGAAAACTACAAACATTTTTATTTTTATTCTAGTGAGAAATAAAGTTTCAAATGCAAGTTGTAAAAAAAATAAAATAGTATTTTTGTGATAAGGTACAGCTTCATTAAATCGCACTTTAAAACTAAATTATGTAGAAAATCTAGAAAAACCTGTTCAAAAATTAATGCATAGAGAAGGCAAAAACCAAAACCAGCAAATAAACGAACAAATACAGCATTATGTATTTCTACTATGTACTAAGTGAAACAAGTTGTTTCATAAAATATGAAAAAGTCACATAAATAATTATTACACCTTAAATGAGCTCATATAAAAAGTAATTACACGCAGTTGTCATTAACGTATTAATGCGCTCACGGCAAAGGCAACAAAACACCGGTACAACAACAGCAATAACAACAATATAAACAAAAACACAATTAACCCTTTCTACTACAAGTACACTTTACTTATGGTACTTATGTTGCCTGTCTGCCTCCTTGCCTCCCTGCCTGCCATTCCATTTCTCTCTACATACTCTACCCCTCGTTGCACATAAAAGTAGGTAATAAAATAATAAAAAGTGTCATCATTTTAATCCTAACAACGCAAACACTTTTTATACGTTCTTACTCACGTTACGTAGAATAACGTACGTATCTACTTACTTATACTTGAATGTACTTTGAAAAATCCTGACGGATTTCGCATGTAATTACTTCAATTAAACCATCTGTGACAATTGCCAGAAAAGAACATGAAATTCAACTTTACTTTTAAAATTCCCAATTGAGTTTACTGCTATGCGCTCGCGAAAGTAATGCCAGTAAAATAAAGAGCTGAAAAAGGATGTTGATGTTTCAGCTTCATACATTCATCTTTACCCCACCGCATACAACTTTAAGAAAAGCCAGAAAGTGAGCGACGATGAAAAGATTTTTATAACTTATTTTTGTGTGCGCTCAGTTGACAACCCTATTTAAAGGTTTGCGGGGGAAAAGCGAGTTCTGATTTACACACATTTAATAGGGTGGTGTCATTATAGAATTTTACCACTTCAAGAGTCAATATTAACCTTTTCTCTCCTTGCGTAATCACAGTAGCGAGTGCAGACACTAACCGACTGCTTATTAATATTCTTATTTTAATTTGTGTAATTGTGTAAAGTTCGAAGGAGCATAGAGAAATAGAATCGCAATTCGTCAGCGTAGAGTGTTTGGCAAAATATCTAAAATTAAAAAGAATAGCAAGGCAGCGAAAAAGTTGGCTAGCAGCTTTCCACTTGCAAACGTTTTTTTATGTGCAAGCACCTGTATGTGAGAGAATCAGCAAATCAGCTGATTAGTTTATAAGAACCGAACAGCAACAATACGAATAAGAATGTATTTCTATGGACCAAATAACCACACTGATATCTACCCATTAAAAAACCTTTGAGTGTAATGGATTGCACATAATATAACCAATTGCGGCTTGGAGACAAACTGAAACCATTTAGTGCTCTCAACAAATTTCAACAATTCCCGTATATGTATGTCTGCCAAGTTGTTCTAGAGCCATACACCGGAAATGACGTTCTTGCAGTGCATACATTTCAAAGCGTACCAGCCCAGAAGGAATATGAGGAATGCATGGTTTTTATTATAAACAAATTTGGTCATGAAAAAATCATAAAGAAAAGATGAATTGAAGTGTAAGGGAACATGGAATGCACTGATTTCTTCTCTCATAACTTTGCTTCAGCTTTTATACAATCGAAAATAGTAAAGAGAAAACATATCTTACCAAGTAATGCAGCTAGAAATGTATGAAAGACAGCAGCGATGAGCAACACAATAACAGAATTTTTCCTCGAATATTTGCTTTTTTCTAACCGCGCGTCTGTGTACATTTTTGTTTTTTTCAAACTTAAGTTGAATAATCAATACGTCTTCAACGTTAAATTAGTATCGGAAAATGTTAAAAAATAGTGGATTGAGGTTTTGAAAAATGATTTGAATTCACTGAAAGGTAAGTAATTTCTGTTATATGAAATTTATTCTTATTAAATACTTAGCAATGGTTTTGTTTTACAGAGAATGCTGGTGAATGCAAGATTCTTTTAGAAAAGGTTCTTAAAGGTCTCAGGGTAAAAGCATTATATTGGTGGAAAAAATTCTTTCCTAGAAGAAACAACAGTAACTACAAATTTTCAATTAAATTTTCTACTATTCTTCCATTGGAATCCAAGATTGGATATATGTTATTAGGAGCGAAAAAATAATGTATGATTTCGACATTGAGTCATTCACTTACGATAGTTATTACATAAAATTGTAATGAAAATTACTTTTCGTAGGACATCGGCGTGTTAAAAATCATGTATTCTGGAAGTTATAGCCTATAGGAGCTATCCATTCCAACGTGCATTCCTATGCATTCCATTTTCCTTCTGGGAGTCTAAAAATATTCACGCAGTAGATGCTGATGTGTGCCACTGGAATTATTTTCTTTATCATAAGGTTGAAGAGTTGCCATTATAGGGAATCACCTTGTCAGGATGGACCTTTCCAATTTTAAAATGGTATTGGTTGAAAACTTTACTTTACTTTTCAAAATTGATATAATTTTACAAGGATCCAGATTCAAGCATTGCGGTTGGTCTGTAAACAGTGACGTACCTAGAGCATTTGAAGCCTGGGGTAAAAAGAAATTTGCCGCCCCTCTCTTGTAAGTAAATACTTCTAAGAGAGAATAAAATGATTCGGAAATCTACCCTTGGGACTGACAAAAAGACAGACAATGAAAGAAATTATCGAAAAAAAAAAACAAAGAAAACTTTCGTTTTGCAAAAAGTGTCCGCCTAAGAGAGGTGTTTAGGAGTAGAGAGTGCTCTATATCCTAATAAAATTTAGATTTTTAAGTAGAGATTAAAATTAAGCAATGTTTTCTATCATTTCGATGTACAACTTTTAATCTTGTTTGTGGTTAATGTTTTTTGTTTTGTAAAAACCGCAAAGAGTGTCTTTGCGCTTCGGGCAATGCCCCCTTCGCCTTCCCCCTTCTAACGCTAATGTCCGTAATCATAATTGTAAGGAAGATTTATAACACTGCGCTACAGGAAAAACTGAAATAGATATTCAATAAGTGCTCTAGATTAATTTTGATCTTTTGAGTCGTTAAACCTAAATTGGAGGGGCTAATTTAGGTATAACCTCTTCCGGTATTTTTTAATATGCAATTTTACTTCCGAATTCTTTTTCTTACTTTTCTTAATCGTTTGTTCAGTATGAACAGCAACTCAATATTAAACAGAACATTTCTTAAATCTTCATCTGGGAAAGATAAGTTAATTTCTGTTGCACATTGAAATTGCTGAATCGATCCATATCTGTTCTAAATTGAGTCGGTGTCTGTGAATATCTGTTCTAAGTTGAATCTATATTGAATTTATCACGACTCAATATGTTTTATTAGCTTGCCGACGATGTGCTTTAATCTTTCACAGATTAATGGCATCGCCTTTCTTTAGCTTATACAGAGATATCAATCATGGGCATGTTTTCCGCTTCCGGTCAGCCGGAGGGCGCGGCCTTATAATTTGTTAGTCTAGCCTTTGCTAATTTGGGAGTATGAATGTATAAACTCGTATTTTTTTCGTAATTTGGACATTTACTGTGAAAAAGTGATTATAAATTTATTCTTTAAAGTATTGTCCATCGTTAGCCACAACCTTCTCCCATCTTTCTGGTAGCATACGGATTCCGCGTCGAAAGAACTCCTCATCTTTTGAGGCTATCCACGAATCGACCCATTTTTTGAGTTCTTCGAAAGAACGGAAGTGCTGTTCAGCCAGGCCATGAGTCATCGATCGGAACAAGTGGTAATCAGAAGGAGCAATGTCTGGAGAATACGGCGGGTGAGGTAGCATATCCCATTTCAGCGTTTCCAAGTATGTTTTTACTTGCCTTGCAACATGCGGCCGAGCATTGTCGTGCTGAAGAATAACTTCGTCGTGTCTATTCTCATATTCTGGCCTCTTATCCTTTAATGCTCGGCTCAAACGCATCAATTGTAGTCGGTAGCGGTCGCCAGTGATCGTTCCATTCGGTTTCAACAGCTCATAATACACGACACCTTTCATATCCCACCAAATACACAGCGTGAACTGGGATCCATGGATGTTCGGCTTTGCCGTTGATGTTGATGCATGTCCGGGCGGTCCCCATGATTTTTACGCTTTAGGTTATCGTAACGTATCCATTTTTCATCGCCAGTCACAATACGATGCAGAAAACCCTTTCTTTTCTGTCGTTCAATCAGCAGTTCACATGTGAAAAATCGTCGTTCGACGTCTCTCGGCTTCAATTCGTACAGCACCCAATTTCCTTGCTTTTGAATCATTCCCAATGCTTTTAATCGTTTAGAAATGGTTGATTGATCAACTCCTAAAGATTCTGCAAGTTGCGTTTGACATGATTCTTCTTCGAGTAATGCCTTCAATTCTTCATCTTCGAACATTTTCGGGCCGCCTGAACGTTCCCTGTCTTCAACATCAAATTCACGGGCATACCACACCTGACACATTTTAACGTCTATAGCACAGTCAGGATAAGCTTCAGTGAGTAAACGATGTGCTTCAGTTGCGTTTTTCTTTAAATGGAAGAAGCAAATTAAAACTTCCCGCAAATGTTGTTTTGTTGGCACGAAATTCGACATTTTCAGCTATAGTAAAACACTTTTGTAAAATTATGAAAATTATTTGACAGATCAATTCTTATAGTATTTTTGGCGCTCTTCGAGATAAAATAGCTGTCAATGACAAAAAAATGGCGCGTATGATAGATATAAAGTTAGTCACAATTACGAGTTTATACATTCATACTCCCAATAATATTTGAACATTAATTTCGCTTATGATTTTGTGTCAGATTTTACTTTTTGAACATGATGAACTAAAAGGATGAATACATCTAATATTTTTTCCTCCGAGTTTAGCATGAATTAACAAAATTTCACTACGAAAACAAAGAGAAAGAAAAAATATGGAAATTTTGGCAGGAATCAAAAACATTGAAATACAATAAAAATTAAAAATTTTATTAAGTATTTATGCTTAACACTCTAAGAGAGAATTTTACAAGCAAAGACTACCCTTCGTTTATCCTTCAAAACGATAACATATTTTTATGATAAACCGAAAGAAACGGCATTAGAGTAAGTTTTGGAATACTTAAGCACATAAGTGTCAACAACTGTCAGCGGCAACGACAGTTCAACAAAATGTTGACAAAGACATTAGGCAAATGGATCCCAAAGGATTTTCTTGTTATTAAATATTATGTACTTAAGGCATTACGAACGAGTGCTTAAAAAATTTGAATTGAGCATTTTAAGAAGATTTTTCATTTCAACGAAAGCTAAGCAGGAGAAAAGTTAAGTGCTAAGTTATTTTAAGTCTTTTAATAATGAGATAAACAAACAAAATTTATTTACATAATTTATATTTATGCGTGCCTGAAAATATGGTATGGAGCGGAAAAATGCTCTGAAATATAAATATATATAGATGAGTCGTTCCCATTTGGTCGTTTATAGTTTTCGAGTTATTTCAGATCATTGCTCCCAAAGTGAATTGTGATAATTTTCATTATAAACACATCTCAAAAACAAATAACAAGTTAACTTTATATGAACGCATAAACTTGTTTGTGAGGATGTGCATGTATATGTATGTGTTTGTGGCTAACACGCACACACTTAATTAAGGGTGTGAACTGTTGAGATACGCCGTACCACACGCAGGTAACTCACGCACACACATTCAAATGAATTGACCACGAAAAACTCCATTAACTTGTAAATATTTCATTAGCGGCTTTTTCAACTTTTTCGCCTGCATGTTGTGTGGCTGTGTGAGTGTATTTTGACAATTTTTGTCCACTTATTGTAATGAAACCGTTAAGCAGCAGACACCACCTAACACATAAACAAATTTTGTTTAGGGTCCAAATTTCATTTTTGTTGCCGTTTCCTATTTGTGGCCATTTGCTGTCATTTAGCGGCTAAGTTCATTAGTGTGGAATTTGTGTTAGCTTCTTACTGCTGCTCTTCGTTTTTGCTTTTTTTTTTTTAAAGACAATTGGCGCTAATGTATTTGTAGTTTTTATTTATTGTTGTGAGATAAGCGAAAAGTGACTTTTTAAGTTAATTGCGTTTTTTTTTTCAAAGGCGTTAATTAACATGGTTGCTAGTTTTTATTGCACACAATTGTGAAAACATAAGTTTTTTTTCGGTTTCAAATTGCGTTTAAAAAATCTGCGTTTAATATGAAATTTGTATATATTTGAAATTTTTAGATTATATATTTATAATTTTAAGTCTATGAATGTAAGCTACTTTCAATAAGGCATAAACCTTGTCCTAAAGGTGAGGGTTGACACCTTTTAATAACAAGGTGAGCCTCTAGCATCTAACCTAGTCCAGTCAGTCAGTTAATAATACAAACCACTGACTGATACACCACTATATTAAGGCGGCTACCTAAACAAATAAAGAAACGCGAACTTATTCAACAAGAAGCAGAGAAAATGAGAAATTGCTTTGCATATTTTGCCAGTGTGTGCCAAATTAAAATGCAATATTTCTTAAATCAACATGTTTTGTGAAAGGGTAAGAGGAAAACAAGAAAAAGCTACTGGCGATTCTTCGAAAGGATAAGTGAAAAATGTGGTAACAAATATTGCTTAATGAATTCTGTAGTTTTTTTTTTTTTTTTTGCTTGTTTGTTTGTAGTTGTTTTCTTTTTTCCATACCTTTTGGTGTATCGTAAAGAGGGTAGTTGTTTTAGTTCTTACGTGTGATAAATGCACAAAATTACAAGTTGTTGAAATTTTTGGTATTTTTTATGCGGATATAAATATTTTGCGAATTAGTGTAATTGTAGTAAATGAATAAAGTAATCGGTTTTACAATAATTTAATTCAAACAGAACTTCTGCCCGGTATCCAAAGGTATGCGAAAAAGCTGATAGTGAACAATAGGGTTCCCAGCGCGATTGGGTCCTTGGAAAATTGCTGAAATTTCGTGTGACTCTATTTTGCTGGTATGATAAATCTTCTGTAGAAATAGAAAATGGAACTCATGCATATGACAGGGAAACGCTATTTCAACGTACCACGGATTACAAGGTTAGTTCTTTCTTCTGCCGGTCAGTGTGTATAGAATAGAGTCTTTACGTATATTTGTTCCGACTATTCCAGACTTTATTCAATTCAACGTAAACGTTCGCAGCTACTTCTCCTCTCTTTTCCCTTTCCCATTATCCCATCATTCCCTCATTTATAAATTAACAGAATGCCTTAAATATTGATTGCTTATGTAAAAAAAAATTTAGGGGAGAGTGGTCCTGATTCAGCACCGAAAGAGTTTCAGCGGAAAACAGGTGGTAAACTGAGCTTAATGGCATTTCAATGCCTTTGGTCAGGTACCACGATCCTATGTCTACAATTCTATGTCATTCGGGACAGAGTAGAGTGATTTTTGCGGTCGCTATGCACCGCAAAGAGAAGAAGTCAATTTTTACTATTTCTCAAAATAGTGGTTCTAAGCTGACACCCCCCTGGTCCTGAGTTGGCACATACTTTTTTTCTTTGCCCAAATGCAAGAAAAAGAGCAGGTTATGTAAGTTTTAGGTATGTACAAATTTAAACCATATGCAGTGAAAAAATATGTGAAATATTGTCAAATATTAATTATAGAATGGAAACATTTCTCCATTCCAAACATATGGTAATCTCAAAAAGAAAGAAAAAAAAATTAAAAAACTGTTAAAACTAATGAAACTACCAAAAGCGTTCATCGCTCGTTGTAGCCAATTTTGCATATCAAACTAACTAATAAAATTATATAATTATTAAAAAAAAATTTACTGTGAGCTTTCACACATTTCATGCTATTAAGCACACGAAACAAATCCGAATGAAAAATCGACTGTATCAGACGAAAGCACACAGAAACTAATGCACCTAAGACTGTCCGACAAAAATCAATTTTTTCAAAAATAACAAGGTTCTAAAAGTAGATTCTGATAGAATGCGAGAAAAAAAAGTATACGTGACTCGGCGTTTTAAAAGTTTAATCTAATTTTCTTTTTTACGCGGGCCTAAAGTTTGCCCATTTCTAACAGGTTAAGTATTATAAATCATAGGACAACTTGTTAGTTTTGCATCAAAGCTTGTTTGTATGTTCAGCGACTTATAATAGAATTTTCCGTAGAATATTTTCTTTCAACATATTAACCCTTTAGTGCCCACCGTTATGGGTCTTTTTTGCCCTTTTCAAAAAAAGTTACATTTTTGACCCATTAAGCGACTCTCTTAATGGGTCAAAAATGTAAATAGAGGGTTAATATTAGACTTGTGCGACCACTACCACCCTACATAAAATATACACATGAGTGACGTGAAATATATTTGAGTTGCAGTGCAACAAATTGAAGAATCATATTGCAAATAGAATATTTTAAGGACATTGAAGCATATTGAAGGTCACTTAATACCAATTATATAGATTATATGATTACTGATGAATAGGCATATTTAAATTAAGTAAAATAATAATATTAGTTTTAACCAATAAGAAATTAGCCATAGTAATTAAGATAAGAATAGTATGCTCTTTTAAAAAACTGTATATATGCCAAAGACATTTGAATAAAGACAAGCTTTTGACTCTAATCGTTGAACGGCTTATTTACTTAAGAATACCATGCTAATCTTCTAGTCAGAAGCTCGTCAAGGTAAGGCTACTTTGGAAACGCATGTCTTAGGATTTATTAACCTTCATATCCTTTCTAATATAAAAACCACATATCAATCTTCTACAGGACTTTCAATACTAAAAACTATGATTGAGTTGAAAAGGATGGTGAAAAATTCAGTAAAAACCAGAAAACCAAAGCAATAGTTTCAAAACCGCATAAGTCCACTATTTACACATAATAGTAGTATAATATTGAGTAAAAATGCCATAAAAATATTACAATATGAGCGTAAAAGCTCTAACAAATCTTGTTATAAAGCAAATATTATGATCGTTTTAAAATAACAGCAATTTTTCCGAACTATCTTACTTCATTGTCACTACAATCGATGTCCGTTCTGGTCGCCTTTAAAAAGATTCGCCTGTGGCCTCTACTAAGCACGCACTAATGTCAGCTGGTAAGGCTAAGTGGTGTCAGTTGCCCCTGTACCTGAATACCTTCCTCACCGGAATGTTTTCTTCCCTACGCTCAAAATTATCTAGCCAGTGAAGGTACTGGATTTATATGTGCTTCATTATTTCTGTGCCCGGGGTAACCGTGCATCTCCTTGAATGCACGTCCTCAATGCATATTGTACTATAGATCTTCTCCTCAAATGCTTCCAACAATCTCTCATCATTGGCTATCATCGTTCATGTCTGGAAGTTTATTACGAATGCCAAAAAGTATATGGAGCGGAATTACCATCATGAGGACGATGCTCGCGAAGGCCTGAAGGCCAACTGAAATCTTTGACTGGCAATAAAAATCTAGCTCTGATTAAGGCTAAAATTGACGAAGAACCAAAATTAATCCAAGAAATGAACTTGGCTGTGTCTTGAATATTGTAATTTTATTTGGTGTACACGAAGAAATCTATAATCACGAATTTTGAATGACGGTCAAAAAGAACCACCATATAAAATTTTCAAACGGAGGGTCTAGGGCCTCCAATAAAATCGTAACTGGAAATGCAGCTTGGTTTCTAAGCTCGAATCGAACAGCAAACAGCATCTAATAGTATGAAGTCCAAAAGTGCAAATTCACCCAATAACTGCTAAGTGGCATTTAGAAAATTGTTTACCGCAAACTTTTAAAATTGGTTAACAAATTTTTGTAACATGATAATGCGCCAACTCAAAGTGCTGAAGAAACCAATAACTTTACTGTATTTCAAAGTATAGCAAAAATTCGCCCAGCACATTATATCTCGGATCCAAATTTGAGGCGAAGAATCTTCAATTTTGTAGTTAATTAATGCAGTTAATGTTGAATGCTCGAAAAATACGATTTTGAGGAAAGGTACATCTACTAATTAAAGAAATATTTTAAAATTTTTGTTCGTGAATTTTAGTCAAAAAATCAGACAAATGCAGTTCCGCGAGTTCCATATTCACTGGATTTGGCACCATGTGACTTTTTTATTTTCCTCTGACTCAATAAATAACTTAGTGGACACCGCATTGATACCATTAGGGAGAAAAAAAAGAGCAATCTCTGGCAGTTCTAAAGGGCATACCAGAAATTAAATATAATCGATGCTTCAAAGATTGGAAAAATCGTCGGAATAAGTGAAGTATTGTATCGGACGAGGAGTACTTCTAAGGCGATATAATAAATATAAAATGTTCGTTTACTTGCAAATTCCCTTTACTTTTTGATTATAGTAATATATTGTTATTAAAAAAGTAAATCACTGGTTTATGCCAGACCAAAGTATACATATGTTACCATTTGGCATCGAATAACCGAAAGAGTTAAGCAGGCTTATCGGAATATTCGAAACTTATATATCCAGATATCGCTGAGTTAAATAAATATTCTTGTCCTGAACTTGCGAAATTTGGAAACTTAATAATACTCATTATCCGAATTAATAAAAATTATCCCACGTTAGTTGAAGCAAATCGTGGTTCCGGTTTTCTTCTGGATAGTGCAAAGTACATTGAGATTCAAATTATTGGTTATACTTTACAAAAGCTCATGCATCTTATTTTGTTTCGCTTTCGGTCTTAAACAAATCATTGGGCATGCCACTGGCAGCCTTATTGTTCTCCGGCCAAATAAGGGCTGTTAAAACCTTACCATTGTCGGTCAGTGATACTTCAAAGTCGTTAGTGATACAGGTTTCCGGAACAACTTCTCAGTGGCGGGATTATTGCCGTTATAGCCATTAAGCGGCTGCAAGAAGTGTTCCGTCCATAATCTCAGAATACCTTGAATATCTGTCCCTATTAGATTATAAAAAATTAAAACAAACCCAAATCGAACCTTAATCGACTGCGCCTTCGATATCAGGTGTTTGAGTAACCGGTTCAGGCTTTAATTTCATGCTAATTTACAATCGGAAATCGTTATTTAACTTTTCAATTAATTTTTATTTCGATATTTCCGGCAAAAACCACAAAAATGGCTACGGTCACGCGTGACTAACGCGTGCAGCTAACGACTTTAGTGTTGTTAATACATAAATTACTTCATATACATTTAAAAAAAAAAAATGAAAAAAAAAAAACTAAGAAACGCCTAGTGAAAAACATAGCAAGATTATAGCGTGGCTAAACGTAAAAAATGGTGGTTAAAAAAGTGGCGAAAATATAAACACGTTACAATATGTGAATTATGACTTTCTGTGGTAGTAAAGAAAATGGAATTCATTAAGTTAACAACTTCATAGAAAACATGAAAGCTTCACAGTTGATAGACAGTCATGAAAATAAAAGCCTCAAATAATATTTTTGTTTCCATTTGGAAAGACACGAAGCAATCGATTCGATGACGATTTCCAATACACAGATTTTTTTCATCATCAGAATCAAAAACACACACACACAAATAAACAAAAGCATTTGAAATCATTGAATAAAATGACAAAAACAAAAAGGAGTAGAAATTTTTGTATTGCAAAACAATTCAAAGCGAAATTACAATGTCATTCAAATTAATATTGCTTGCTATTAGGGTGGTCGGGCAGGCGGGCGGGATTTGCAGAAAAGCGTGTGAGAATCTGCAGGTAGAGAAGTGATCATCAAAGGAAAGAAAAAAAATTTTCCATCAATTCAAATTTATGTAAGTTCATATACCAGCTTCGTGCAAGTATATCACAATGGAGGAGTAAAAAACGCAATTTCATATTATGAACAACGGGACAACTCAACTGGCAACAACAATGACAACAGCAACGTGCCAATCGAAGCACAAGAGACTTAAAAAGGGGAATAAATCAGCGAAATAAAAGAAAACAAATGAAAAATGCAGCAAAAAAAAAAAAAAGATTGCGAGGAGAAGAAGAAAAATTGCTAGCAACTCACGTAGAAAAATGCAGAGGGCGCTAAAAACACAGAAGGATATACAGCACTTCACTCTTCAACCTTCACTGCTGCTGGCTGCTGGCTGCAACGAAAACTAGTGAGAAGTAGTGAGCTATGATTGTGATGAGAGAATGAATGAATGAGTGAATGCATGAAAGAATGAATGCGAAAAGAATCAACAAATACAAAGCATGAAATGATTACTTTTTGTATTTTCTAAGTGTAAGTTATCATTTTGTATGGTGGCTCTGGGTGCACACATACATACATAGGTATGAATTTGTGCATCTGTGTGTGTGTGAATAGTAGAAAGAAAAGAAATTACTTCTCAAACGAATGAGTGAATGTGAATAAAAAAGTGATCAATGCAATGAAAAAAGAAAAAAACAAAAAAAAAAAAAAAAACGTTCCAGATTTACAATTCAACGAGCAAAGGAAATTGTTTTTTTTTTTTTTTTTGACAATGATGAAAATGATGGGAATGTTATTGTTGTTGGTAGATGGGTGGTGGTGATAGTATACAGTAATATATTGTGAAATATATTTTGTAGTAGGAAACTAAAGTGATAATCGAAAACGATGTCTTTTTTATTATAATAAATGTAGAACTTAAACTTTCTATTTGCAACAAAAATATTTAAGTACATCATTCAAAAATTTTCATGCACTTCACTTAAAAGAATAGGGAACATGCCTAGAAAATAATGGTGCTGAATTTAAATTAAAAATGATGGACTCAATCAGGGCCGTAGATATATTTCGGGGGAGGCGGGGTGGAGGGGTTTTCATTAGAAGAAAATATTCATCAATAATTTTTATGAAACTGATTGTTTCCTAGTTTTTTTAATCTTAACCTAAAAAAAAATGACCGAAAATGAAACAAAATTCTCAGAATAATCTATTTAAATTTTTTTCAATTTTTTTTTAATTAATATGGATTCCAACGCATTTTTTTTATAGTGAAAGACATAACTTCGATAACCCATTGACTTCCCATTACTGACCATGTACCCAACCACAAAAAAATTTCAAAAATAGTCAGGGGCTCATTTTATTTTTTCAAATGATTATATCAGTGGGAATTTTGGCCATTCATTATCAATGATGAGGAAGCCGGATGAAGTTGGCATATATTCCCGAAATTCGTGCAGCCACAGGATTGAAAGGGATCTCTTAGCAATAATGGGTTAAAGAATTTATCACATTTTAAGATTATCTTCTAAAACTTTAGATCTGATCCAATAACACTGCCCTGTATGGGTTCGGCGAATAATATGATTCCTAGTGCTTGCGAATTAAAAATCTGAGGCCAGAAACTTCGCATCATGTCACGCTTTAGCAAAAAAATGGGGTTGAAACCAGTGATGAAAAAGTAGGTACAATTGTACCTTTTTCCGACTTTTAGGTACAATTTGTGAATGTAAAACATGAAAAAGGAACATTTGGCGCGACTTTTATTTATAACGAGCGTGATGGATAAGTAAGTTTAATGATCAATAAAATTCTTGAAATTTTCCTTATTATATCTTGCTCACTTTCAAATGGGATACGATGAAAAGTACGTATGGTTTCAATTCCACTCACATAATGGATAAATGAATTTTTGTGTTTGAATATGACGCGAAATTTATACATTTTTCAATAACAACGAACACGCACGAGATGAGGTACCGCGAAAGGAAAAAAAGCTTTCTGATTTTGAAAGGAATGGAAAATGAAGCAGAAATGATTGAAAGAAGACCTTAAATAAGGCAAAAAGTGTATAATATGTGGCGTTTCTAGTTTCGGCAATTTAAACCATACTGAAAGACATGCAAAATCCGATCTGCACAAAAAAAGCAAATGTTGCAAAATCTACCGTGAAAATTTCCAGTAACGCTAAATAAAATTCGGAAGAAAAGCGATTAACCAATTCAGCAAAACAATTGGAGATTCGTCTGTGCTTATACGTAGCAGAGCACAACTTGCCATTTACACGTGAAATCGAAATTGAAGGAAATTTCCCCAAAAATATTTATTAACAGTGATTTACGACACAATCTAAATTTTTCATCTGAGGCAACTGCGGAATTGAGAAACTCGCGACATAAATCATCAGTTTTGGCGCGATCAGGAAAGCAGTTTTTTTTCCTCAATTTCAGGAAGATTTCGGAACCGAGGCCCATTTGATGTAAAGAACGCAACTGGTATATTTATAATATCATTTTTTGCATAATTTGCAAGCATTGATCTCCATGAGAAAAATGAATTAAATAAATTAAATTGAAAAAAGCTATATACCAATGAATTGTATTATTTTAGGTACATTGAAGCTCAATTAGGTACAATTTTTTCATAAATTAGGTACAATTTGAAATATTGAAATTTCATCCCTGGTTGAAACCCCTAAGAATAGCGTTTTTGGCCATTTTGGATAAATTGTAGAGCTGAAAAATTCGAAATTTAGAAATTAAAGGCTGAATCATGCCCTTTCAAATAAGACCTAAGCCAAGAGGCAAGCGACCTTAAGGCAGATTTTGAAAATTCAAAGCGGCGGATCAAATATACCGGACGATTTTAGGGTGAAAGTGCCATCTGATGGTAAAAAAAAACTCCAAATATACTACATAAAAAATTTTGCTTTTTACTACCTTTCAAATGAGTCTAACTTTACAAGGATCCGATAATTTTTTCTATTTTTAATTAAGTTTTAAACTTTTCAAACTGTTACAGGATGAAACATTAAATCAAAAACAATTAATGACCTAGAGAGATTATGATTGTTCAGCATCACCTTCTCTTTTTGAATACGAAGTCAAAACTCATGTCAACGAAAACAAAACGGATTCGGTCGCATAGTGCAATTAAGATTTCAAATTTACTTTTTTATATTTGACTTTTCAGAAAGAAACCGATGGAATTAAAAAAAATATTCAAAAATCGTTCAAAAGATTTTATTTTGACATTTTTCCATCCACTGGCAATTAATGTCAAAAATTAGAAAAAAGTTTTGGTGGTCAGAACCCCCAAAACCTGCCCATTAAATATGGCCTTGGACTCAACAATGCCACGTTAAACCATTTTATTCTGATGCGATTTACATATACAGTGACTAGCTAAGAAATGGGAAATTTTCTTTCTAAAGCTTATAGTTTCAGTTTAAAACCGGAATTAAAAATTTTGGAAGGCATAAAAATTTGTTTTTTAAATAAATAAAATCCTTGCAAGGAAATTTTTATTATTAAATATATTTATTAGGAGCTCAATATTAAGACACTCCACCTTATTCCCGAAAGATTTAAGCTCAATTTCTTGTTCTAGAATTCCTCTAATAAATTGTATAAACTATCTAAACTTTTTTTTTGTATAAATCGTTTTTTCTACATTGATCCTCAGATGTTTAAATGAATTAGAATCAGGTGCTCGAAAAAATTAATTTATAACATTCATATTACATCCTTTCAGGAATCAAATTTGATTAATTTGGATCAGAGAAAGTTTTTGATAAAGGTAAATCGAAAAAATTCACTATTATGGAACAATACTTAATATTAAAGTAAAAAAAAGTCGTTATATTGTATATACACTTACGGTAAAAAAAAAACGCCGACGAGTATTTTTGCCTACATTGTTTGTTTCCCTGCTTCTTTTTGGTCAATCCCGTTATATTGCGGTAATTTTTAATTGTTTTTTATAATTGCTAATAAGTTTCTTGTCTAACAAGTAAAATTTTTTGTCAAATATTGCATTTATATTTTATCTGTTGGCGTTGAAACATCGATATTAAAAGAAACAATGGTTTTGACCGGAAAACAAAAAATTTATATAATAGCATATAAGCAGCAAAATATGACAAATGTAGATATATCACATAAAGTTAATTGTGATGAGTCTTTCGTACGACGATTTTGGAAAAAATTTTTGGAAACAGAGAGTTTGCTGCGTCGCTCTGGAAGTGGCCGTCCAAGAAAGACCACTGAACGAGATGACAGGGTTATAGTAAAAATAGCACTGCGCGATCGATTCAAAACAGCTCCCGAAATTGCTGCGGAGTTAAAAGAAAGCCAAAATATGGAAATTAGCACCTCATCTGTACAGCGTCGCTTGAGAGAAAATGATTTGTTTGCCCGCAGACCTGCGAAAAAACCGCTCCTCACATCTAAAATGTGTTCCTCACGCTTAAACTGGTGTAAAGGGAGAAAGAGGTGGGTGTATAACGATTGGGCACAAGTCATTCTCTTTGATGAGAGCAAAATAAATCTCATCAATTCAGATTCGGGATGTATGGTGCGTCGCAGAAAAAATGAGAGGTTTAGTAACGAATTCATTCAAAACACTGTGAAGCATTTTGCATATGTTATGGTCTGGGGGGCAATAACAAGCTGCGGTGTTGGAGAGATTCTACTTCTGGATGGTTATGTTAACTCCGCAGCTTATATCTATATCATAAAAAACGGCGTTTTGCCTAGCATCGAACAACTAAGTGAACACGCAACAAAAGCCATATTTCAGGACGATTCTGCACCTTGTCATCATTCGAAATCGGTAAGTATCCCACTTATAATAATGTTTTGTTTAAATTTTTTTTTTGGTAAATTTACAATAATGGACTTTTTATTTTTTCACAGGTAAAGGAATATAAGGAGTTTTTGGGAATTGAATCAATTTCATGGCCGGGCAACAGCCCCGATCTCAATCCCATTGAGAACGTTTGGGGCCATTTTAAAAAGAAAAGTGTGCCAGCAGAAACCAACTAACATTTAAAAGTTGAAAGAAATAATTGAACACACTTGGTACAATGATATTGATAATGATATCGCTATTAAAATAAATTTTACGATCTTATTTTTAAAAAGTATTTAAGAAATGAAAAATATATACTATATAAAACTAAAAAAAGTCACTTGAATTATATTTTTTTTTATAAAAACTATTTATAACTTCATATAAATAAATATTACCTTTTTAATGTAAAACTAGCTTTTTATGAATTTAATTGAAATAGGTTCGTAGAATTTGTTATTGTTAGGTGGACAGTTTTGAAAATGTTAAAAAACTTGCCCTTGGAAAAACGATCTAACCAACTTAAAACAGTTAAACAAGAGCAGATATTACAGATTTTACACGAAAAATTTTAAATCTTCTTGCAAAATTAAAATCGGCGTTTTTGTGACCGTGAGTGTACATATCGATCGGGCTAAAGCTTGCATCCAATGTTCTCACAGAAAACACCTGGGCTTTCTTTTAAGAAAACTTTGGGCTTTTTTTTTTGAAAAAAAGTCAAAACTATTTTTAATTTTTAAAAATAAAATTTCAAATGATGAATTTTGCTCATTTTTTCTTTTTTCAAAGATTGAATAAAAATCTGTCAAAAATTTGTCGTGTTGGAAAAAATTTCTTAATGTAATAGGTGATTAGTTACATCGGTCCGAAACAAGGTCCTCTACATATCAAATTATACTTGGTATCATTTCCATTTATTAAACACATCCTTTTTATGCCAGTATGTACTATATTTCTCAGGGTCAGCATAAAAATTTACCTGGGCTCTGATTTTCTGACAATTATGTTTAATCAAATTTCATAAACTAGTGTAATCAATTATTACATTAATAAAATAGCTTACTTGCCAAGCCTAAATATCACTCATTTATACTAAGTACAAAAACAAACAATTTGATGCCAAATTTATGTGCCATTAAAAAATAAAAATAATATTTACTAATTTATATAGACAAGCAATAAAAATGATGAATATGTAATAAACAAAATATGGTATACCAAAAACTGTTTGAAAATGCCACTTTATATGTTAATAATATGCAAATTTTCATTTTTTATCTACAAAATTAATAGAATTGAAGGAATTAACGACATTAATAATAACGACGGCAACAATAGAATTTTCTCTTAATGAATTCATACATCCAGACTGACCAAAAAAAAAGGCCAGTCCTTAAAGGCCTTGGCTAACAAAAACTAAGAAGAAAAAAAAATAAACTAATAACAAAGAATTTAACAAAACATTTTCATAATGAAAATAGCGCCATTAAAAAGAACGTAACAACTTGAGATATCGCAAATGAAATTAAAAACACGCTGCGTTCGGCAATTAAAATAAAACACACTCACTTAGGTGAATTCACCTAATGAATACATACACTAACACACACATGGATAACTAAAATTTAAACATACTAACACATATATGCGTATAACACTCAAGGAATTCAAGGTATACGAACAGCAAATTAGACATTATCACGAATACTCTACAAAAAGGTATATCCAAGTATGTGTGTATGTGCTTGATGATGAGCTGAGGTCAATTGCCTCTCGAAACAGGACACACACACAAAAAAGAATCTACTTAATATTAAAGTCAAAAAAGGCGATAAAAATATATCAAACTAGACTATATGGTAGCATATTAGAAAATATGTTAGAGATAGAGAGAGCAAAAGAGATAACAAGGATTCTTCACCCTCGAAAATTCGTTCAAAGGACATGTGCACTTTTGGTATCATTTCCATTTAAAATACCTACAACAACGCATCGTTTAATTAAATTATAACAAAGAAATAAAAAATTTCAAACCACAAAAATTGTTAAAATATCTTTGAAGTTCTTTAATGCAGCCAACAACATGAAGTCATAAAAATAAGCAATCTTCATGGGGTGTCCGAGCATTCGTACATACGGACATCATAAAAAGGATGTGTTTAATAAACTATGACGAATGCAACAGAATGACAGCAATGACGCGACAGAAACAGCAAGCGTCGCGTCGGCAGCGACTAGAAATTAGTGCATATTCCGGTATTATCTGATAGATACAATTAAATACAATTTTATTTTGCTTCATAGCTCGTGCCACTCAATCCCCTTTCAACTACTCGTATGTGCACTCGAAAAGTGGGTGTATCAAAAAGTGAAATATTTATGCGCATGCGCGCATCATATACACAAAAATTGTCAGCATATTAATTTAACTGTCAGTTTTTTATGAAGTTTTTTTTTTTGTTTTTTTTTTTATTTCGGACTTACGCAATGCAATACAACTCAACTTTAATAAATAATTATAGGTTCAAATTATGAAATTCATTTGTTTTGTTTACCTTAGTTAGGTTTGTTTTTCAAAACAGTGCCACTAATTTGATAATTTGATAATTATATATTGCGGTGTGTAGAGTAGAATGTGTGCAATGGTCATTAACCTTAAAATTTGTTGTTTCTTTGGAATTGTTGATATGTTAATTGGATTTTAATTAGTTGCGAAATTGTTGTCATCTATAATAATTTTAACTACATTTGCAATTTGTGTATACGCATATGAGGAAAAGGGTGGAGTTATTCTAATTAAGTTATCAAAAATTTACCCATCACTGTGTCATATGCATGGTTTAACATTATCTAGTCACACGTATATGAAATTGATGGATACAGTTTAAACTTGATAATAAATGTAGATTTTGGAGCTTTATAAAAAAGTTGAAACAAACTGTATGATCGGAAGTTAATTTAGGAAGTAACAGGTGAGGTATTTCATGTGAAGCGGACAACGAAAAAAAAGTAAGGTTCTGAAATTCGGCCTAATTAAACCTGTAGAAAATATAAATGTAGACACACAATTTTTTTTTTTGTATGAAGCTTATTTGCCAAGTTATGGGTTTTTAAAGAATTGACGTAATTGAAAAATGGATTTTTAAAAATAATTTTTAGAATTAAGCAAATTTACAATAAAATATTGAACATGGTAATTTAAATAAGTAATTTACTGTTCTTTTCAACTATGGAATCAGACCCGAAATTCATTTTTTTTTTATGCGCCAAACCGGAAGTAAACCATTTAAAAAAAATTTATTTTTCAAAATTTAGCTCAAAGTATTTAAATAATACCGTTAAAGTTTAAAAATGGGATCTGCATTAGTTTAGGAGATACATGAATTAGAGTACTTAGCTACCACGCTCAGTGCGACACCTATGTATCTATTGTATTATAGAGGTTTCTGTCGTTGTACCGCGACCTATAAGATATACCTATGTATCTATCTCCTAAACTAATGTAGATCCCATTTTGAAATTTAAAGGACATTATTTAAATACTTTAAGCTAAATTTTGAAAAATAATTTTTTTTTTTTAAATGTCAAAGTTATTTAAATTCTGTTTTTAAACTTTTACTTCCGGTTTGGTGTATAAAAAAATTTAAATTTCCGGTCTAATTCCATAATTGAAAAGAACAGTAAATTTTCTATTTGAATTACCAATTTCAATATTTTATTGTAAAATTGTATGTCCACATTCATATTCTCAAGAAGTTCAATTAGGCCGAATTTCAGAACTTCACATTTTTTTACATTGTCCGCTTCACATGAAATGCCTCAGGTTCTATAATGCCGATAAATTCAATTTCTTGATAAGTAAAAAATCAATACGCGTTACTACTTTTTAAAATAACAAATTGTTTTATACATAATCTACGCATTCTAGCAATAAAAAACTATAAAACATTTTGAAGGATATTTCAGGATATTCATGAATAATAAACCTCACCTCCATTTTCACGTATTCTTATATAAATCAGTCATTTTATTCAACCAAAAATAGATTTTTGGCGCAGAGTGCAATATATGAAAAACTTGTTTGTTCCTAATTGGGAACAGTTGCTGGGCATTGTTTTTTATAGGATAAAGCCAAACAACTTGGTCTGGTAGCAAACGATATGGTACAAGAATTCATCATTTCAAAGGGGGCCGTTCTGGTTTGCACAATCCAATTTGCTGAATTTTCTGACAGTAGGGGTAAGGTCAGTAGGTTGGGACGAGTTTTTTTTTTTGGACTATTAAATTTTACCGGATGAAAGTTTAGATGATGTGAAATATCAATGGAAAGCTACTAACCATAGCTATATTTGGTAGAAGAATTTTGTGAAACATTAAAAACAAAAAAAAATATATACTCGATTTTCTGAAGTGCAAAAAATCATTCTCAAAAAAGTTGGTCCGTAGGTTGGGACAACACAAAAAACCTGTTAATACCAACAACAAAATAATAACTAATGTCTGCTTTGAAACAAAAGCAATTGATTATACATGGAAATGGGAATTCGTTAGTTTTCAAATACGAATTGCGGGTTAAGTTCTTTAGTTTCTTCCAAAGTGCAGTAATAAATTTAATTTATTAATTTATTAACCTCTAAAGTCTATTGGGTAGTGGATTAGATTTTCACCTGGAAGATTGCGGGTTCAATTCCCGTCTTGGTCTGGTTGTTAATTCGGATAACCTTCTTATATTAATGTACTATCGATATGAAGTGAATGATAACACTGTTCTACAAATGGAAACTTTTGAAAACGAGCAGAGACGGGACAAACGCACTTAGAGTAGCGGGGAGTCGCTGAGTCCGAATCCGTGGTCCGTTTTGCTCTGATACGTGACAATTTTGTTATTGACATACAATTTTTTTTAAATTGAAAAAAAAATTTTTTTTTTTCATCAAAGCATCCATTTGTACAAGAAAAATTTTTTGGATTTTTTTTTTTTTAACTTTAAAATTTAAAAAATTTTTTTTTTTTTTAATTAAGTATTCTTATTTTTCGTAGTTTTTTTCATCCTCGTTATCATCGTTCACTTTTAGCTCGTTGTTATCTTAACCCAATAATGCCTAGCGGTGCCATATGGCACCTTGTTGCTGAGCCGTTCCTGAGCTAGGTTAAAAAAAAAATTGTTTCTCATGTTACTTTCTTGATCTATATAAAAAAAAAATTTGAACTGCATTTTTAATTTTTTATTTTTCAATTTTAAAAATTTTGATGCCAATAAAAAAAAATTGTAAAGTAGCAGAGCAAAACGCCCCATGGATTCGAACTCAGCGACCCCTATTACCCTAACTACACTTGTCCCGTCTCTGCTCATTTTTCGCTGTTGAACAGTGTAATTATAAGAAAGTATACAAGAGCAATGGCAAAACCACCAAGTGATAACAATGTGCCACACCGCCATTTGGAACCAGCGTTAAACTGTAGGTCGAACCATGTGGTATCACAATCGGCCGTTCTGGCCTGAGCGTGTCCCTCGACAGCTATTTAAAAAAAAGTTCAATTTAAAGTAGAACAATATGAATTATGGTAGGTTGGAAAAGCGGTGAGGTGGTGTGGGTTAAGTCCATTCGTTCCATGAAAAGTATTTTAATGGAGGACCAACGATCATTATGTTTAAACCCTTTTTCGAATTTCAACTATAATTATAGGCAGAAAGGGTAAGTATTTACTAAACAAGCAGACAGAATTTGCTAGTAATGTCAACTGATGTCAGAAGAGTGGCGAAAATTCGTTTATGATCAGAAAATTTAATTTTTACTGAATTCTTCGAATCTTTCCCTTCATCAGTCTTGACTCCATGAATTATACCTAGAGCAAGAGAATTCAAAGTTTGCGCAGTTCAAACAATATTCTAATATTGTTTGTCCACTTTCGGATCCAGATATAGTGAGAAGGAAGTTTTAATTTTTTATTCTCTTTTTTATATACACGCGTAAGACAAAAATGCTTGGAGGCGAAATACTCGCAAAAAAAGATACGAAATTTTTTACTTTCAACACAATAGAACAAGAATAGGCGTGTCTCTATAGAATCGAGCGTATATATATGTACATATGTATTTGTTTATCGAAAAATTGTTAATAACTAGGCCAAGGTGGCACAAAGTAGGTGCAAAAGGCAGAGAAAAACTGCAAGAATAAAAGTGTCGAGTAAACTCACATGGTTCGTTCTTCTTGTTTCATTCATAAATGATGTTAATTGAGCGCAAGTTTACAAAGGCTTATCCTGAAAAACCCTTCTACCCTTTAGGATCCGGTAGTGCTCTCATCCATTCTAACACTGATGGGGAAGATGAAAACAACTTTCATGTGAACGGTTTCAAATTCAATTTGTCTTCTCTCCGTCTTCCAAACGAGATTATAGCAATTCAAGAAACTTGAGTCACAAATTATATCTGGAAGTATCTCAACAAATTCTGGGTTTCAGGTCCTAGAATCTTAAAACTACTTCAAAGGTATTATCTTGGAAACGATAGAAATGACAGAAAATTTAAGTTGTGCTTAATTTTAACAGTTCCAAAAGTTAATTATGCTTACGTTTATGTAGAAATATAAGGCCAAGACAAAAATAACACAGCAGTTCTTAGATAATCCCATATAAAAATCTAATAAGGACAAAATTTCGAGGTAGTATTCTGGAAATATATATATTTTAATTGTTCAAGAACACAAACACTTTCAAAACTTACTTAGGAATAAAGAGACCTCATGTGATTAGGGAGGGATAACTATAAACTGAAAATTTATTACAAATTAATCACAGACACATAGATCTAGATGCTCCTTCTCTTACCCATTTCATGCAACCAATTTAGATCAGATATTTCCACAAATTACTCCTCTACCCCCAAAATGATAATGGTACAATTTAACAAAAAACAAATTCAATTCAAATGTAAACTTTGTCGTTGTCGTCGTCCTTATAGTCGGCGTCGCGTCTTGTTTTTCATTCTTTTCCTTTTATTGCAAAATTTGTCGACGAAGACGACTTTTGAATGGAAGATGCCATATCCTTATGCATATCCTTATACACAATTTATTATATATATGTATACATACATATGCACATATATACATTTGTATTTGCATTTGTATATGAATGCATGAATGCTTAATGTAAAAAGAAAATAACTTCAACAAGAAAATCATAAAAATGTATCAACAATAAACCCACAAGAATACAAATTACCAAGCCACACAAGATAAAAGCAAACGCACACACATAAACAAACACATATACATACATACAATACAAATACAAATGCAAGTAGATACGTGCATAAAAATAAAATGAAGAGAAAAAGAAAATTTGAATTTTTAAATTAGTTTTGTTAACTTTTGCGTCAGGCTGGCAATGTTTAACGACTCGTGCGGAAATTGCAAAGTGAATGTCTCGAGGAACTCAAGAACATACTCACACATACATACAGACCATCTACACACATATACATATGCATACTTTCATATGTGTAAGAAGTGGAAGAATTGTGCCAACAAGATGAGAAAATAACATAAAAAAGAAAATGGCTACAGAAATTGCAATTGTATAAGGAAGATTGAAGGAGTGGTAGATGACAATAACGACAACAACAATGATGATTTTGATGATAATGATGATGATGCGAAGAAATATTTAAATTCTACGTTAGCGAAAAAGATGTGGTTGAGTAGAAAAATACAAAGATGGGCACAACTCAAATGAAAATGTCATCAGGAAATAATGTGATGCTATTGTACATAAACAAGTGCTTACGTTGATCGGGACAGACTTTATAATGCCCTTTACACAAATTTTCTTGAACTCCGATTTTCATATTGTTGATAGTCAAAGAATATATTACACTTTCTAGTTAGCTTTAACTTAGCTGATCGTTAGATGTGATTTTATGATTTGCTTTTTACTTTTGTTTAAGGTCTGGTTTTTGGTTCAAATTTGAATCTAATTTTCTTTCTGTTTTTTGTCTGAATTTGGTTTGAATGCAATTGATTTGCAACTGTTTTGGATTTCGGTTTGAATGCTCGGTCTGGGTTTGGTTTGGCTTTTTATCGTTTGGATTTTAGTCTGAATTCAGTCTAAATTTTAGTTTGAATTTTTGCCAGATTTTTAGTCTGATTTTGGTAAGTTTTGGTTTGGCTTTATAATTGTTATAACTAAATAGTCTAAATTAAGACTACTAGTGAATCTAAGAATTGGTTAGATTTCATGTCGCATAACTCGTAAGGTCACAAAAATCCTTACCTTGCGGCAGCCGAGCCCTCACATACCACGAACTGGTTTGACTTTAATATAATTGATCTGGTTTTAGGCCTGATTGTTATCCATTTTATAATCAGGTTTCTTACCTGGTCCCTAGTCTTCTCTCAACCATAACAAAATGAAATACTTATGTCCCAAAATATACAGGGTGACAATTGTAAAGTGACGCAAGTTTAATACTCTGCAACAAGCTTTGCCATTTACCGTTACTTTAATTTAAAAAGCAAATTCATTCATCATTGGCTTTGCTTTTAATTTCATTTGAATTTTTATTACATTTTGAAATTTCCATAAAAATGGACAAGGAAAATATTCGTCGTGAAATTATGAAATTTCATTTGGCAAATTATAGTAGCCGTCAAATTGCAAAGGCTTTAAATTTGTCAAGTCGTACGGTAGACCGAGCTATTATTCGATATAATGAAACTGGGGGTTTTGGAGATAGAGACCGGGGAAAATTTTCAACAGTTGCCACTACTGGTTTAACAGAAAAAAAATCGTAAACGAAGCAAGCGAAATCCAAGGCGCTCAATGAGAAAAATCGCTAAGGAAGTGGGAATAAACCGTGAAACAGTGCGAATCATTGCAAAATCAAAGCTTAATCTTAAGCCGTACAAGCTCTGAAAAGCTCAAGATCTGACACAAAAAAAGAAAGATTTGCGACTGCAAAGATGCAAGGCGTTGCTACGCTCCTCCGTCTTAAAAAATGTTGAAAATATCTTGTTTACAGATGAAAAAATTTTCACGGTTGAACAACATTTCAATGCTCAAAATGACCGAATGTGGCTAACATCATCATCGCAACAAAATAGGACTGTTGGCCGAGTTCAAAAGCCAGCTTCCGTTATGGTATGGGCTGGAGTTTCCGCTAATGCCAGAACCTCTCTAATATTCGTTGAAGAGGGTGTTAAAATTGACCAGGTTGTTTATCGGAGCATTTTAAATGAACATGTTCTTCCCTGGGCCCAAGATACATTTGGAAATGAAAACTGGACTTTCCAGCAAGATTCTGCACCTTCCCACATGGCAAAATTAACGCAAACATGGATAAAAGACAATTTTTCTGGATTCATAACATCTCAAGAATGGCCACCATACTCCCCAGACTTGAATCCAATGGACTACTCTATTTGGAGTATTTTAGAGAGTAAGGCTTCTGCATCTCAACACCACAGTCTGGAGTCGCTGACAAATTCATTAGAGAAAGCCTGGACTGAAATTGATCAGGAAGTCCTGCGGCGAACAGTCCTAAGATTTCCGGATCGATTGAAGGCATGTGTGCAGGCTAAAGGAGGTTATATTGAATGAGGTGGGGTTCAAATGAATGCTTATATATTCAGTAATGTTAACACTTAATTGTACTTAATGGAAGTACGTCCTTTTGAAAATAACTGCTGAAATGTGTGCGTCACTTTTCGATTGTCACCCTGAATATGCGATAAATGTTTTTTTTATAATTTAGCAAAATCCACCAACTTTAAACCCAAATCACTGATACAGCACTGGTCGGTCACCTAGCTATCAGAAATTCCGGGATAATCCTCTAAGACTATCTTTAATTACTGATTTTCCCAGTATTGACTCAATTTTTAACAAGAAATTTGATATTCGTCTTATGTATATCGGTAAATCTATCAAATCCATGGGTGAACGGTTTATCAGGCCTAAAACTGATTGGTACTGAGTCAATTTCGAATAAATGCTGGCAATCAATCCTGGATTACCCCTGCAGGAAAAGGGTTAGAATATTCCCACGGTAAGGTATGCCTGTCGTAAGAGGCGACTAAAATACCCCACAGAAGTGAAAACGTGACCAAAATAAAGCGCTGCCCAATAGAAGAATAAACGCCAAGGTGACCCAGGCATCTGCCGCGCTTATACAAAAAGGTGTCCCGGACTGCAATGAGACCATGCCCGTCTCACCAGATCGGTTAAAAAAATAAGATGTGGCTCAAAAAAAAAAATAAATAAATAAACGCAAAAAAAAAAAAACCCGGACTAGGACTATATCGAATTTAACTTTCATATTATTTATCTTACAATTTCAAATTCTTTACTTCTAGTCGCTCTGAAATTTTTGATGAAACTGAATAGAGCAAAAACTGGCATTGGCTCAGGTACATCGAGACGAATCCTATCATGATTTTTTACTATTTTTCTATAGTCTGCAATATTTTTCTACTTTGGGCACCTATTTACGTGCCCTGGACGTGCTCAAAGGAAAAGTGATGCATAAAAATTTATTTTAATAGAAGTAAGTAATAGTGGCTCCCCCTAAACTGAAAATATAATTTTCAAGTCAAGTTCTTTATATCAGCTAAACTATAGAAATCCATATCGTCCTTAGGTACCTGTGAGCACAAACCATCTGAAAAATCCATCTACTCGTTTGCTTTGAACGTAGGGCACCGAAAAAATATAATGTTCACTTCAAAAAGGATATGTGGTACCATACTCTCTAGATAGGTAGGTAAATGGAGAATGTGAATATGAAAGCGTGAGCATGTTTATTCATTTTATCATTCAAATTGTATTGTACACATTACGCCCACAGTTACACGTACATACATAAACTCCAACATAGACACATACATACATATATGAGCATATTGTGTGGGTGTGTTTTTAAAATGGAAATAAGCATAGAAGTAGTTAGAGTTTGGTAAAGAAAAAATTGTGGTTTTGTGGGGTTTTTATATTTTTTATAATTTTTTTTTTTTTTTTCATTGTTAATGTGTTTTTGTTTTTTTTTTTTGTGCATGCATGTTCATTTGAAATGCAAAACAACGCGTTTTCGCGTAAAAACTTTTGTCTTATCTCCTGTTTCTTTTTGATCCAGCAGGTGAAACTCTGCGCGAGATTTGTTGACAGTTTAGGAATGTATTAAACTTTTTTCTACTTTTTTTTAATGAAACATTGTGATTATTTCGTTGTATTAATGTACGCTTTTTCGCGTACACTAATTTGTGTTCGGCTGGCTGTTATTTTTTGTTCTTTGGTTTTTATTTATATGATTGTGAGAGAAATTATAATGACAATTATAAATTTTCAACACATTTATATATGTATTTATGAAATCTGTGGGTGAAACATGCGCTAAATTATATGTTGATTGAAGAATATATTTGCATAAAAAATTAAGCACCCGAGTATGAATTATTTTTTCTTAATTTATAATTAGATATTTTATATTTCCCCCATAGTCGCAGACACAATGATTCTAGATAAAAAAAAAATTCTTTAAATGTTCCGGTGCTAGAGTTGGAGCTGAAAATTTCTGGGTAGATTTTTTCGAGAATCTTGGTTAAATTCTACTTTTTCTTTATTGTAATGAACAAATTTATGTAGCAGGATGTCGTTTAGGTTGGACCGCTTTTGACTTTTGCAAATAACTTCCGTTACATTTCGAATTTCGTATTTTGACACGGAAAGATTTCGCAAAATGCAATGTTTCTGAACATTAGAAAATAATTGGACTAGCAAAAATGGCGTAAGTTAGATCCAAAGTTTGAAAAAGGTATGTTCGATGGTTATTCCAACACGTTAAACGGTTTTAGAATTCATAGCCCAACAAAGAGAAATGTTTTCTTCAGCCTTGATGTAGTTTTCCATGAAAATTATTTTCATTATTCCAACAAAGAATAAGAAGAAGAAAAATACTTCAACGTATGCCGTGGTAGTGAAGGCAAATATTTAGTGCTGTTCAAGAAGATGCATTAAGTTTATATGAGTCTTATCTATCTCTTGAAGTGGGTGATAGTAGTGTAGTACACATCGAGGCAGAAGAGATCATGGTCAATGGCACAGGAACTATAAATCTTCCACCTGTAATATCATTGTGTATAAGTGAGGGATTAGCTTAAATGCCAAAAGATGCTTACAGCATACAACAAACAGAAAGTTCTGACGCGGTATGCGCTGGCTACCCGAAAGGGCTCTGAACCAGATATATGCTGCGTACGGGATCATCAATCTGGTTACTCTTGCAAGTAGTTAACACTTGCTCTCCCGATTGCCTCCACACCGGCCGTAACTAAGAGAGGGCGGGGGGGGGGGGGGGGGAGAGGGAGGGCTATCATGTGGAGAAAGTTTCCATAATTGATTTTTATAAAACTGATGTTGAAATACAATACAATCACTAGCGGGCCCAAGAGAGCGAGGAGGGTTTTATTTGAAAAACATCGGTTTTTATGTTAAAATTCCCATTTTCGATCCGCAAGTGAATACAATTACGTATTTGATGGATCCTACCAAACAACAGAAAATAATGGTCAATGGAAAACGACAACTTAGAAATTAAAAAAAAAAATGTAATTAACTGCCTGGCGAAACTTTTTTTCTTTTTTAATTTAAGATGATTTTTCCTCAAGTTTTGCGATGAAAACTTTATTAAAAAAAGTAACCGGAGCGTTTATTAGGCATGCTCCAGAAAGCACTTTCGAGTGAAAGTGAATTGAAATCACTTCAACTTCACTATTTGGTGCTCTAGAATTCACTTTGTGAAATGAAATCACTAGCATTTCACTCGTTGGTGCTCTATGATTCACTTTCACTTTTCTTTTCTTACTCGTTATTAAAAGTGAATTTCGAACGAATTCGCATGCTCTGGAAACCGAATTCACTAAAAAAAAGTGATTTGAATTCACTTTAGCAGCAACAAGTGAAATAGAACAACCGGCGTAAATTTAACAAAAAATTAATCAAGTATAGAAAATATGAATGAAAATAAAAATTTCAAGGAGAAAGCATAAGAGCTTCTCCCAGGATGCTTTATTCCTCAATTTATGGAGAAGCATCCAGACATCGCTAGAGGCTTCGTCAAGGGCGATAAAGTAAAAGTAGAAGCACTGGTAATAATTGGCGACGAACCTTAAGAGCAATGGCCCACCACAAAAAGGAAGAAAACAGCAAAAATAACAACAATTCCGGGACTAGGGCGACCGGGAGCAGCGCTTCTATATCGTTTAACACAGTAATTGAAGGTGTAATTGGCACTTCACAGTTTGGCCCCACTTCCACTTTTGCAAATGTAGACAGCACATGCTCCGTTGAAGAAATACTGCTGTGGTCGCTGCTGCTTCTTTTGCTGCCCGTAGTACCACCGCCTCTTCCGCCACTGCCGGCACTTCCACGGTCGCCAACGCTGCCGCTGTTAATGTTACTTCTACTGCTGCTTCTTCAAATGCCTTTAAATTTTTTCGCTAGCAAATTAGTTTTTTTTCAATATTTAGCGCATATTCAAATAAAACACTTATATTTTTAAATTTTTACAACCTCTTTTTGTTTTTTTTTTCCATGCGCCAATAACCAGCTGATCGAAAAATACAGCGAGTTGCAAACATTACAGCGAATTAAAAAAAATAGTGAATTGGAATTCACTCGGTTTCTCAAGCACCAAAAACAATTTCACTCGATTTCAAATTCACTTTCACTCGAATTCTGGAGCATGCCTGTATAACTCCAACATGAATCAATTTTTTTGTCAGTACCCCTAAAACTTACCCCCTAAATACGGCCCTGGCCTCCACTATTCCGCATAACACATGGTAATGCACCGTTTATCCTAACGGCTAGCTAATGCTCTTTGAAAGCAATCCTAGAGTCGATATCTAGGGTAGAACTAGTGGTATGACTAATTCTTTGCGAACCTTTTACTTGAAATCTCAGTAGCACGACCCCAGTCTTCTGAATTCTCAGCTCCAAGTCTGCACCATTCAGTAATTTCCTCACTCTTGTTATTCCATCATTGCATGCCACCTGTAATGAATCCAGGTCAACTGGCGTTGTATATTCGGGGACACTTTGGTATGTCTAATAACGGTAATGGTGAGTTCTACTCATTCGTTTCTCTTATCTGAAGAAATAAACTAAGAAGCTTTTTAGTTTTTATGATCTTATATAAAATAATTTCTACATAACACAAATGTTTGTTGCCTGAAAGACTTCTAAATATTTACAACTAGCGCAGTTATTTATTAAAATATTATTTCATAATTTCAAAATTTAATAAATTTTGCATAAACAACAACCGGCAATACATAAAATTTCATTGAAAATTAATTACCCATAAAATTTATGCATAACGCAATTATAAAAGCAAACAACAACAAAAACATTTGAGGGAGAGATACAGATTCCATTTACCATAAAATGAAAACAACAAAATCACACATAATGCAAATTTCTAGATCATTAATATCAATAAAATGATTGATTTTATTTTTCTACATCAAACTTTTCACTTCCACTTAACGAGAAATACAAAAAAAAATTAAGTCAATAATGAAAATTATCCAATTTCAAACATTAATTTGAAAGTAAACTTTATCAAATGTGCGTCAGGCATTGAGTGAGTTGCCGAATCAACCAAGGAATCAACCCCTTTTTTAATAAATGATTTTTACCGTTATTGTCGTCGTCGGCAAACATGACATTAATAAATCCTTTGACAATTGTTACATTAATGTCAATAAGCCACCACAAAAACAACAACAGCAACATTTGTTTCAATTTGGGTATTGTTGTTGATATCAAAATAATAATAACAAACACCCAGTGCTATCCTTTTTTGAACCAATAAAGACTTGTGCTGTTTAGAATATTTTTTTTTATGTATGTGTGTGTGTATTTATATTTATTCTGACACTTTGCCTGCTGTTGTCATTTCGCTGCTGTCAATGACACCATCAGCAACAACAGACTACAACTACTTGAAAACCTAGCAACAACAACAAATAAAAAGAAGCGAAATAGTGACTGTGTCCAATCTGTCAAAGTTGAAAGTGACATTATTTAGTTTTTGATATTCTTTCAGGGGTAATCAATCAATTTAATTCACATCCAATGTCAGCTCAGTTTCATTTTATTATAAGCAAGTAGTTGAATTTTAAAATTTTTATTTAAAATTTATTTTATTACAATTGTTTTTTTCAGGGTGTAATTGTAAAATAATAAATACTGAATTTAATACTGAAAAAATTTTTTAGTATCATAATAAAAACTATGGTCTTTTTTAGCAGTTTTCATTGCTATTTTTAATACAACAGCCAATATTCCATTTCATTTCTCCTTGAACAAACTAATTCAGTTGGTTAAGATTTTGAAAGTAGTTTTCGTAAACTTTGCTTTTAACCCTTAGATGAATGCATGGATAAGTCTCCCAGAAACACATTTTAAATTTAAACTCTGCATCGTTTTAGGCTGTGAAGCCAAATATTTTGAAAGTATGTCGACTAATGTACGAAAATTAAATTTTCGTTCTGAATATCCAAAGATATTTTCATGTAGTTCAGATCAGAAATCAAATATTTTGCTAACAAAATTTTGAAATACAAAAATGCAAATATGTGGTGGCGGGTCCAGAGAGAGGTTTTGGGATTAAACTTTTCTTCCCGAAGAATATCTCATATATTTAGACTGTATCCCCCTCTCCCGTATGGGAATCTATGGATACTCTGGTTTACTTCGACTGTATTAATCTTGAAATCTTACGGTCAGTTTATTGATGTCTTACTTTTGGAGAGCTTGTTAAGCTTTCTGCTTTTTTTGGGCTATTATTTAATATTATTTTAGGTCGGGTTTATAGTATGAGTTATTACTGATATTTAGCCTGAATTTTGTTTGAATTTTGGTCTGAATTTTTTTTGGAATTTTGGTCTGAATTTTGTACTGAATTTGGTCTAAGTTTTCGTTTGTTTCTAGTATGAATTCTAATCTCATTTTTTGTCTGAATTTGCGTTCCTTCTGGTCTGAATTTTACTATAGATTTAGGTCTGAGTTTTGGTTGAAATTCCAGTTCGGTCTGAGTTTTTTTTCGTTTTGGATTGGATTTTCGCCTAATTTTTGTTTACATTTTGGGACTGAATTTTATCCGCTTTTAGTATGATTTTCGGTCTGATTTTGTTCTGAACTTTGGTGTAAATTTTAATAAGACTTTTAGACAGACACTTCTGTCTGACTTTAGGCATTCGTAAATTTATTGTTTGATAACACAGTGCAGCAGCCAAAAAGAGATTGGTCTTTTCATTTGTATTTTAAAGTAATTTGGAGTCGCTATGCTCAAATCTGTAGAACATTTTGCTCGATCACGTCCAGTTTTTGAGATGACGGTAAATGAAATCTGAAAAATGCAATGAATAAAACTGTACCAGCATATTTTTAATTTGTAATTTATCCTTTTAGTGTCCATAGGAAAGTTATTTAGTTTAGTAAGGGACAGAATACTTTTTGTGAAAACAAAAATTCTCAATCTACGCCCCATATCCCAAATTTTGGGAGTTTTTTTTTGGCATGGCAAAGCAATTGAATTTATTTTTACTTTGTTTGTCATATAATCATTTCGTGATTTTTGTGCCTCCTTTTGCGATGCAAAATATATACTCTATGATACTAAAATTGCACAATATAGGTGAGTGTAATTGTGCCATGCCACACAAGGTTGGCATTATAAGGTCGTTGATTTCACGCGGCATGCGAGAGTTGACATGAAGACAACCGTTCAGGGAAAGAAGGAAAACGCACAGCTAAAACATATGAGAATCGGCAAATAAACATATATTTCTTTACTATGTTACTAATAAGCGATTAAATTTGTATTTTGTTGTCTTCTTTATTTATAAATTTTAGAATCAAAACTTTTTCTTTATGCCTTCTCACTTCGGCGTCACTTTTCTATCTCCTTTATTTCCTTCTTCTTAAATTCTAGAACATTCTATTCTTCCCTTGCCACCCTTTCGGTTCTTTTTTTTCGACAACGTAGGTTGCCACCAAACATAAATTATAAATACAATAATACCACATTAAGTGTGCAAATAAAACATCGTATACAATTAATATTACAACTCGGGCAACCTGACAAAACGATTGACCTCAATCGACTAAATCTAAATTATGCTGTAAAAATACACTTAATCATAGCTTAGTTCGGCTTCAGATGGCTTATCAATTCTTAATACTGTAGACTCACACGGCTCCTTAGGTACCAACCACTTCCGTAATTTTTGTTGATTCAACAATACCATCATATGGTAACTGAGTTAGCTGACAATTCTCAATATCTTTCACTACGTATCTATCGTGGGGCAAAACTTTATGAATAATATACGGTCCCCTGTATTTTGGGATTAACTTTTTATTTACCCCAACTGTGGTGTCTACATTTTTGATTACTACAAATTCACCAACTTGATATTCTTTTGCAGGTACGCTATGTTTTAAAAAGTATTGTAAATTGTATTCCTGTGACTTTTCAATAGCGGCCAAAGCATTTGATCTAATATTATCTAGCTTATTCCCCGAATCCCTAAAAAATTTATCTTCTAAGTATTCCGTTAATTCATCCACAATGTTACCACGCTGATCGGTTAACCGAATAACAACTGACTAGGTGTTTGCTTAGTGGTACTATGAATAGTATTATTCATAGCATTTCAACTTGAGAAAGTTTCAACGACCAATTGGCATGCTGTACCGGCTCGCTTAGTTTACTCAACATAGCACGAAGTACCCGATTAACCCGTTCTACTTGTCCATTCGCTTGAGGAGATGCCACAGCAACTTTAACATGGTTCACATTATTCTTTAATAAGAAATCACTAAATTCGTGTGAAGTGAAGCAGGTACCCCTGTCTGAAATAATGCGTCTGGGTCGGCTATAGTAACTAAAATATTTTTCCAATGCACAACACACTTCTTTTGTGCTGGTTGAATTAACAGGGTACAATCGTACAAATTTCGTAAAAGCATCAATCACAACCAATATATGTTTACGCTTTGACAAAATCGAGGGTAGCGGATCAAAGTGATCAACGTGGATTGTATCGAATGGCACTGGTTCTTAGGAATGTTATGAAGGTTATGGTCATTAATCCTAGCTGGCGCAGAGTACATGATACACTTTATACAATTTCAAATAAACCGATCAATTTTATTTCTCATGCCCACAAACCAATAGTTTTTTCGTATCTGATTGTTACTCTTCTCAACTCCCAAATGGCATATCTTCTCATGGATCATACGTATAATATTATCCTCCATTTCACTGGGTACATATAAAAGTAATCGCCCAGAATCTATTTTACGGAAAACTAACCCATCTTGAAACTCATACCCTTCCACCGTACCTATTTCCAATTGTTGCATTCGGAGGAATCTGGATACCAGCAGCATTAAGGCGTAAGGCATGTTGATTAAATTTTTATTAATAACTCCACATTTGAAGTTTAAAAAGCGATTAAATTTTTATTTTGTTTTCTTCTTTATTTATAAATTTTAGAATCAAAACTTTTTCTTTATGCCTTCTCACTTCGGCGTCACTTTTCTATCTCCTTTATTTCCTTCTTCTTAAATTCTAGAACATTCTATTCTTCCCTTGCCACCCTTTCGGTTCTTTTTTTTCGACAACGTAGGTTGCCACCAAACAAATTATAAATACAATAATACCACATTAAGTGTGCAAATAAAACATCGTATACAATTAATATTACATTACTATGTTTTGTTTTTCAGCGAATAAGTAAAAAAAGGCAGTTGTGCGGACAATTACATTTGTAAAACTTGCTAGATTTAATCGGGTAATTTTAGCTTATTCTTTCTTTTATTCAATAGTTATTAGGAATACCGAAAAAACTGATAAGAGTGAATTATTCCTCTTTGATAGATCTGTAAATTCTGGACAGACAGTTTTTATGTAAAATAAAAAATGTCTGAGGTATACGCAATCAAATATGAATTTTGTGCACAAAAACCGTTTTTTCCAAACTTTGGACCTCTGGGGGCACCACTTCCCCTTATCCAATTGACCTGAAATTTTACACAGATTGTTCTTTGAGTAAAACGAACCGATCAATGGGGTGCTATCAATAGATTTTTCAAAAAAAAAAAAAATTCTCCATAAAACTTAATGGCTCCCTAATATAGCGTTTTCAAAGAATGAATGAAAGAAGAACATTTACAAGAATGTCGAAACTTGGTGGGCAATGCTTACCTCATGTTTTTTGGGGTATTAATTTCGATGTTGTTATTAAAATTTTCCCAGATATTTCCAACACAAGGCTGTAAGCAATAACTTGTAAATAGCTGGAACGTTGTTCACCAAATTTTGTATAGAGAAAGTTTAGGTAAAAAATTTTCATGTGACAGCTTCGTCGTAAATAAAACGTATCAGTATCGCTTAAGCTGCTTCTAGATGAGACAATATTGTCTTATGATATGTCAAAAAAGTTACGAAAAATTGCATGCCGTATCGTGTGGAAGCTCTAAAGCAGAGTCACAAGGTATTGTGTAGAAGCATATACGAGTAAGTATGGCATACATTTTTTTTAACAGAATAATATGACAGTCCCAACGACATTTTTCTTAAGACAATGTCGTCTCCCTTAGAAATATCTTTAATAAGATATTTTTCTATGCAACATATGCCCAGCTAGAATTATCGTATATCCCATTGTGTGCCCCTTAGGAACACCAATCACACTTATAATTGGTGGCTCATTACAGATTGATTTCAATATTATTAAGTTTGGTCTATGAATTATATTTCATTCATCTTAATTTACTAATAATAACTAAAATTGACAGCATTTAGAGTATTTGTCGAACCAAAATGATTGAAACTGTTTCCTAAAGGGGTTTGCAGCTGAATGAAACACTTACTACTTGCTACAATTCAAATACATTATACAACAAAACTGACATACATATGTCGGCATGTGTGTTTGGGTATATATAGATATTTGTATGTGTGTACAGAAAAAATGTAAATAAAAAAACCGCATTCACAGCTAACTTTGTGCAAATAAAAACTAAATTTACAAAAATGTCACAGATACAAAGGAAAATAAGTGAAATAAAAACAAACTCACACACATACATACTTACACACATACATACGTATTTATGTATATACATAGAAAAAAGAAAAGAAATGAGAAAATAACTTTGTGTATTTTATTTGCCAACTAAAATTACTTGTCGCTCAAGGATATCTTTCCTGTACACAGCAGCAGCAACGGCAAACCAAAACCAACAGCACAAAAGTGAATGCAAATGAAAATACAGCAATAACAAATACACGAAAAAACAAAATGGAGAAAAAATAGAAAAATTTGCGCAGAAAGATAAAATGTGAAACAAAAAAGAAAAGAAAGAAAAAAGCAACAACACGAATAAGCAAACAAACAAAGAACATCTCTGAAGATTTTCTTGTCACGGAAAATATTAAAATTAGCATTAACTTTTGCATACTTATGCTGCGACAACAACAACAATAAATACAAGTTTCAGCTTTCGCCAATGGGTGGCGCTAATGTGGTTGTGGGGTTGCAGGGGTAGATGGTATGTGTGTATGTATGTAAATGCTTTGCTTCTTTGGTGCGAACTATAGCAATCAAAGTTGGGCGCAAACCAAAAAGGGGAGTGCCATGCCATGTCATGTTTCATGTTTGTCAAATGGAAGGGGTGGAGGTGGGCAAAATATAAATGGCAATGGTGCTCTGGGAGATGATTTGATGATGATGATGGTGGTGGTCGTCGTCGTTTGAAGATGAAAGAATCGTCGTCATAATCAACTGTAACAACTTTGATGCTGTTTGTATTTCTTTTCTCATTTTGTCAGTTTGTCTTCCCCTTGACTCCACTGTTTGGCGTGTGTGAGTGTATGTGTCCTTTTTGTTTATGCTAAAGGAACGGCAATGATGGTTGCATGAAATATGTAGGCAGTCATATTTGCTTTGATTTTTTTTGCGACGCAGAAAAAAACTTAAAGGTGGAGGGTGTTGTTGTTGGATTGGCAGTGAGTGGGAGTCGGAGGTATATGGTATGCAGAAGGTTGATTTTGCTGAAAGATCTCAAAATGTCACTGCGAATGAGCATCGTGTTGGAAATGATGTTGTCAGGCAATTTTGTACATTCCACTTCATAAAAATTATGATTGGTTTTTATTTCTTTCTTTTTTTCTCCTCTTTTGCGGTTTTCTTCTGCGTTTGTTCGTTGTGTACTTCGATGCTGACAGTTTGGTTATAGATATTGCTGGCACAGCGTAGAGGGCGGGAGAAAGGATAAAAAGAAAATTAGCATATTTATTATTTTATTTGCTGTTGGCATTTGCGAAATGTTAAGGTAAATGAGGTGAAATAAAAGTTTCTTTAGAATGTAATTTGTTAGATACTTTTCTTTTCGTCGCATTTTGATTATATTTCCTTTAGCTTGTTTGTTTGTTTGTTCTTTCGTTCATCATAAGCTAACTTTATATTTGATTGTGAGCTTTGATAAGTTTTAAGATGTTTCTTGTTTGTGTGTTTGTTTGAATGCATAATGTATGTGACCTTTTCTCTTTATAATTTTTAATAGGAAAAGTTGTAAACATATTTGCATAAAACATTGAAATAGTTTTCTACTTTTAATTATGTGACTAATATTAAAAAAAAATGTTGTATTCGGATTAGATTAATGTACTAATAAATGGCGTCGTAAAGTTCATTCATCTATTGAAAGTACTAGTCAATTAAGATCGCCATGGTGTAATGGTTTGTTCGATCAAAAAAATTAAAATTAGAATAGACAATTTTTCTACACATCACCACCTCTCGGCTGGCAATAGCAAACATTCAAGGGTAAAAACTGCCTAAGGATAGCTTTCCATTTTGCCTTTCAGATTCGTCATAGTGCGGTAAGCCACTTCCATTCGTGTACAAATACTACTCGCATAACACGAAAAGCTCGGGCCAGGCTTGCCATGTCCTATAATAGTAATCAATGAAGGATCTAGGATTTGAAGTGTCTAACTTTTCTCTACTTGGAAAAAAAATCAGTTTCATAAATATGCGCAAAAAGTTGCAATAATCGTTTATCCTTTCTTGTGATAGAAATTGAATTTAGAAAATTGGAATTCCTGTTTCATTAGTTTCTTTTCAATCATCAATAAATTTGCACCCAAGAATCTCAAATAATTTTATCTGATCAATTCAAATATTTCAGGGAATATTCTTAAAATGTCATTTCACTTGTCGAAACTTCTAAGTGAAGGTTCGCTTTAGTTTTAAATCTCACATTTTAAAATGAAACAAGTTCGCACAGTTAGTAAGTAGGTACTACGAAGGTTCTCTAAAAAGTTTCGGGTTTTTTTCGGTTCCTTTAAAATATTTTTAAAATTTTATATTTAAAATGTATGAAATTTTCATCGCTAAATCTAAACCCCTTCGGATACGCTAGTGAAAAAAAATCGTTTAATTTTTTTCACTTTTGTTCATTTCGAAATTTTATTCTTAATTCTAATTCTTTCCCCTTTATATTTTTTTAGATTAGACATTCCAAAATTATTATCATTTATAACTTTTATGAAGATATGGGGCCGACTCAGCTTTTCAATTTTTGATTACTATTTATATATATTCGTACCTAAAACTCAAGCTGACCCAGAAAACCCACTTAATTTTCAGTTTTAGCACGAAATTTTACTTCAAGAGATTTCGACTTGGATTCGAATTTGTTGAAAAGGCGCATGTTTTTATAACATCCAGGCTTAATTGATTCGTGTAGTCTGAAATACTAGGGATCAGGAAAGCATACCGTCTCTATACAATATTTGCATATTTCTGTTCTGTTTGCTGATCTGTTCCGCGTCGACGAGCTACATGTAATGTAAAAACTTTCATGACTCTAGGTTTTATTTGTAGGGTTTTATGACGAACAAGAAAGCGTGGAGCATGTATGGAAACTTAATACTTTAATATGCTTATAACTCAAGAGAGCGTTTTTTGTATAGCGACGGTCAGTTATCAATGCAGGGAATTATCTTCTTCAGTTCAGGGTAAGTATAGATATCTATACAGATATTCAATCTAATATCAGGTCCTTGCATTTGTCTCTGCCTTTGCATCCAACTGCCACAAGGCGTAGAACACTTTACCTCGGAAATGCATTCCTCAGACATTCCGAGATATGCTTCATAACACACTTCTTAGATTCATCAGAAGTCTTGATTTAGAATTGTGTTAAAAAGCAAAAGCTGAACAAATGATCAAATGTGGTCGTAGCCTATTTAAATAATAATAATGTGTCTGTTCACTCTGGCGCAAGCATGAACGCATCTCTGAAAGAGAGAGGTAGAAAAAATATGTAGTTAGAAAAAGACAAGGGAGTTTCTATCTCTTTCGTACTAAATATTTTTTCTACCTCTCTCTTTCAGGCGTTAATACTTGCAGCCGTGTGAACACCAGAGCTGTAAAAGGTTGCAGTCTTTTTAAGTTTGAAATCAAATGACTTCTAAAACAAATGATTGCAATATTACAGTCTTTTTGTGAATGCAGAATTAAGACTGTGAAGTCACAAGTCATATTGAAGTCAATGACTTATCCTTCTTTTTGACGACATTTTTTTGAAGTCACGAATGATCAGTCTCTTATTTGCAGTCCTGATCTCTATTATTAAATATTAAATATTAATTAATTTGAAGTCATTTAAAGTCAATTGAAGTCATTTGAAGTCGATTGCAGTCATTTGAAGTCAATTGACTTCAATTTATTTAATCTGGCATCAACTTGTTAACGCATCAAAATCTGATTGAAGCAAGATTTGTACCTCTTCAGAATAATGCGAAGTAAAAAGTTTCACATCATCAGCATATAATAAAATTTTTGAGTGACGGATGACAGATGGGAAATCATTAATATATATAAGGAATAAAATGGGACCAAGATGACGACTCTGAGGAACTCCAGGTGGAACTTCAATACAACATGAGATAGAGCTCTTGAACGGCACCTTCTGATTCCTGTTACACAGATATGAACGAATCCATTTAACAAACAGCGGTTGAAAACCGAACAAATCAAGTTTATCGAACGGCAAATCATGATTCACTACGTCAAAAGCTTTACTAAAATCGGTATAGATGACATCGGTCTGAAAGTTGTTAAAAATTTCTTTAATTATATTAGTTGAAAATTCCAAAAGATTGGTTACTGTGGACCTGCCTTTAAGAAAGTCAAGTTGAAAAGGTGATATCAACGATCCCACTAAATGTTTCAACTGATCTGTAACGATCGATTCAAATAATTTTGGTATCACAACTGTCTATTGTTAAAATCAAGAAGAGCTTTTTTGTGCTTAATTAAATAATTATATTACTTATAAATACTGTATATATTTTATCAGTCAATAATAGACTTCACTCATTAAAGCTGAAGTCTCAATTGACTGCAAGACTGCAAACCAATTTGAAGTCATGACTTCAAGTATAATGTGAAGTCATGTGAGTGATTGTGACTTACTTGCCTTGAAGTGTATAATCAATGAGCAGTCATTGACTTCAAAAACACTGGTGTCTTAATTTTTTAAAGTCATAAGTCTCAAATGAAATTAATGACTGTAATTAAAAACGTAATTCATTTCCAGTGACTTCAACGAATGCAGCTCGAAAGGACTGCAATCTTTTACAGCTCTGGTGAGCACCCACAATAATAGACCTCTGGTAAAGGTATGAAAATTGGACCCCTACTGAGACGAGTTCTTACTTCCATTCCCTATAATTTCCTTTCATAATGACATCGGGAATCATCCTTTTTTTTATGTTGCAGAACTCCTGTTCGTGTCCGGTTATGTCGGATTCCTACCGACTAAGCCACCTACTTTCTCTTCTACCGTTCTCCCCGCGGGACTACCATTGAGTATTACTTCGAGGGGATGGTTCAGCATTATGCTGTCTTTTTGTTAGCGTTGTTAACGCCATATGTCATCTTCCCTTTCGGAAATTTTTTCCGATGTGCCACCAGTTGTTGGTTGTTCCTCATTCATTTCCGTCGTCTTCTGTGTTCATGGCGTTTTGTAGCCTTCGTTCTGCTTTCCGCGTGTTTTCCGCATTCTTCAGCGCAGTTATTACGATTTTCGCTGTTTTACTAATAGCAGCCCATTTCTCTACCAAGTCACACATCTGTGATGTCAGATTTCCTACAGTGGGGGGTTTACCAAATGCTCTCTCCAATTCCTTCCTGTCCCTGTTAAATCGTAGACAGTGAAAGAGAATATGTGTTGAGTCCTCGGGCTCGTTCGGACACTGGGGGCAGAACGGGTCCTCTTCTATTTTAAACCTGTGGAGATAGGCCTTAAAACATCCGTGCCCGCTAAGAAATTGGGTGAGATGAAAATCCATTTTTCCATGTCTCCGATCCATTCATGATGTAATATGTGGAATTAGGTTAAATGTGCAACGACCCTTCCCGGATCGCTCCCATCTTCGCTGCCATTCCATGACAGTGCGCTGCCTCTCTTCCTTCTTTGTTGTGCTCGTAGGTCTGTCTCCTACAGAGCTATAAAGATGTTGCATCTCGGCCGCAAGTAGATCGATGGGCACCTTTCTGGCAAGGACGCAGATAGCGTCGTCCGACACCGTACGGTAAGCGCTGGCTACCCTCAAGACACTGAGCCTATAGGTTGATCGGATACCTTTAAGATTTGTCTTCTTAGAGTCCGCCCAAATAGACGCAGCATATAGTATCACTGAGCTGGTTACCGTTGAAAGCAGCTGACGCTTGCCCTACCTGGGGCCTCCTGTGTTCCACATAATACGTGTTAGCGCGCGGTTTATGCTGGCCGCTTTGTCACTGGCGGCTTGTAAGTGCTGCTTGAAAGTCATCTTTGAGTCTATGAGTACCCCTAGGTATTTTAGGAGTGGCTGCGAGGTACAGGACGGAATCATCCTCTGTATATATATACTGTTGCTACCTAAGTTGAACATGTTTAATGTTAACCAAATAAGCATTTATGGTAATAATAATATTTTTAATAGATTTTCGAGCACCACCTCTAACAGTGTTTGTATTTTAGTGCAAAGCAGTTTCTCTATGCTTAAATACACACACATTCAAAACCCGATTATTTTAATGTATCAACTTTACTACTCCACATACATACGTACAAACATAAGAGTATGTAGCTACATTTGAACAAATTAATTCTAGTGTCAAAGAACACTGATAACATTCGCGCAAACGAAAACGAATGGCGAATGATGAATCCTTGAGTATGGTGTCGCCCATCGTTCATAAGGCAGGATGGTAGGAAAAATAAGGTGTGGCTTTTCATGCCATGTCAGTCAACGGCAATAAACTTAAAAAGACAAACAAACTAATTTCGCCATATCTGGCACGCGCATTGCCTGAAAATCATTAATGTTTGCTCAGTCGTTCATTCGTACGTTCGTCGACGAAAATGAAAAAGCACTACAAAGCAAATTAGAATAATTAAATGGCTTCAGGCTTAATTGGACGTAGAGTGGAATGGTCAAATGCCAAAGCGAGTAAAAGAGGAAAAGGAGAGAAAACGACAATAAAATTAGAATTTCATGAAGAATTGCTCAAAATGTTATTATCATTTTTGGGATAATAAAATTTAACTTGAAAAAGTGGTTGGCTACCTAAAATATCAACAACAACAACAGCGAAAACATATACAATTCAGTTAACAAATTAGCATAATTGTTCACAAAATAAAATTCAACTTAACTAAAAGCGAAATAAAAAACAAATTGTTAATTACATCCTTACACATACATATGGTGGATGGTTGAATCCATGGATGGATCCGTTCTAGGTATGTACCCTAGATATTCTATTGTTTTGCCCACCCTGTACTCTGCTCCCTGCGCGTTGCCCATCATGATGCGTTGTTGCGTATCCCATGGAGCAAATTAGTTTGTATTCACTAATTGCGCCTTGGCATGTCATGTGACAATGAATGCCTCGTTGCCCATGCAAAAAGAAGGAGAAATATGAAAATTGTTTTGACTTTAGATAAGCGCAACGAACGTACATACATACATACATATGAACATATGTATGTAGGCAAGCAGCCGTGAGTGAGCAGTGATAGACGCGCAAAACTAAATGGAACGACAATAAAATTTATTAGCTTCAGTTAAATAAAACGGTAAGGTTAAGCTAAAGTAAACTGAATGAAAATGTAGAGACTCAGCAGACTCGGGTACAATTGTATGTTTGTGTGTGTTTGCGAAAATTAACAACTAACTACTTCGATAGTTACTAAAATTTGCCACTTAAGCACTTGAGACCGACATAATGACATCAGTTATTTGGTTTACTTCTTACTGCTTCACCCACTCGCCATTATTTGTGTGAAAGTCAACATGTACACAATCACTCGTATCCTGCTTCTTCCTATGTCTGACAGCTGTTCAAGAGCCTTTTGTCAATTGTTGCTTGTCACATTGGTATCTCTTTCACAAAATCACAACAACGAATGGACTCGACTTTGTACTCTGTACTGAAGGATATCATTGTCCTCTTGAAGTATCTTTCGCACTGTGATGTTTTGTTGTCGTTGTTGTCGGAGATAAGAACTTTTCAGTTTGCTGCAAACACGCAATTTCTAGGGTTGTAGTTATAGTTGAAGTTGTCAAATTCCAAAGGTATAAAAATTGAACACAATGACAAGTAGATTTCTTTTTATACAGAGTCGATTTGACAATTGAGCAAATAGCTTTTTTCATGTTCCATTTAAATCGTTTTATCAACAAATCAATTAAGTAAATGGAATTTTCGAGTGATACTTTTTGGCTAATATATATCCATAAAATTGGTCGATTTATACTGTTTAGCTTAAATGGAATCGAATCTGGATGGCGAACAAATTTTGACATGATATGCAGATTTGGAAAAATTTTTTTTTTTGTCATGATGACTAGTATTCACTATATACTATATATATCAAATTGTTCAGATAATTAGCAAGGATATTCGTTTAACGCATTATTTGACGCCCACCAGTTATGGATCGGAATCGACGGGTAGTATTTGTATTAGGATTAGAGTCCACAAAGACAGGAGCACATAGGCTTAAAACTTTATGGTATTCTATTCCGAAGATTAACACTTTCCTATTTTAGTTAAGCTTTATATTTGTCTATAGCTTTAAATTTACCAAAAGCTTTTGTAAACTTACTTATAGATTGAGATTGTCAAAGCTTGGATCGCACATTTCGTCTGCCTAAAGAAAAAAGAATATTCGCAGATGAATAATTGACCTGAAATTCATCATCTTCAAGACATACACCACATAATATTTATTCTCTGCTATGGATTTTCTAGGAATATCGTTGGCGTAACGAAGAAGGTCTGGGTCGCCACTGTTTCATGTCATTGTCATCTGATATTACCGACTTATGTATAATATGCCAAATAAGTGGATGCCGCTGCTGACATTTGTTCTTTTTGTCAGTCTGTCATTGTTGATCTTGTTCTACCCAATTTTGTTACAAAGATGTCTACGTCGCTAGGAGCCCATAACAGCGTCAGTGATAGCCATTAGAGCAAATGGAAATAGGGTTACATTTCGATTTCCTATTCAACAACAACGTCTTGGTAGTGACCGCAATCACATACACCTCTGTTAGAAACACTGAGGTGCAGCTATCGTTTGCTCTCTACCAGCCAGCTGGATGCAGGTCATTAAAGATTGCTTTATTTTCAAGATGAATGCAGCGGTGTTAGGTACCGTTAAGCTTTCTTAGCAGCGGTTGGTATCCCTCTGTCATGCTTACACAGGGATGATACTGTGATATGTAGCAAAAATTCTAAGAACTCGTATTTGGCCAGCGAGTGTAAGGCAAAACTAAATATTTTTACAAAACACAATCAGCCATGTCTTATATGGGTTCCAGAACTCTGTGTGTATTACAGGGAAAGAATTGGCCGATAAATTGCTCAACGAAGGCTTTGCAATTTCACCATGGGGTTCAAAATCAGCGAAATTTTTTCTCAAATTGAAAAGAATGGTTGGTGTCATCACTGAGCCCATGTTTTATATGACCCAATAAAATGATTTTGAGACTGAGAGCTTTGGTTGAACCCAGCCCACTCTCAACTCTAATTATCTTGGCAATCATGCGCCTATGATAGCCAAGAGGCCATTTACCACAATGGTCTGACGATGGGTGAACTGTTTTAGCATTTAGTCGGAGTTTCACTTCTTTTACTGCCTGGCTTAAAATGTCCAGTAAACGACAACTTTGGGATCGAGAATGAAAGTATTTGCTTCCCTTAGTAGAAAATATATAGCAACACCGTACAAAATTGGATTGTACATTGTGAATTGCGTCATCTCTGTCTTTCCAGAGTTGACTGATACTGTCCAGTCCTCAACATAATTTAGAGCGGATTTCAATTGTATATGCATGTATACAATGATGCCCAGGTAGGACCTCTAACGTTAATACGTTACCAGTCTGGATGACCGGCACTGATAAACTTCACTAGAAGGTTTCACAGTGTGATTGATAATACACCTCCTTGTGCAGCAGACAGTAATGTCTTGAAGCTAAACGCTAGTGCTAAAACAGAGGAAATCAGCGTTACCATTTCGAACTTGAGCAACCGATAAGTTGCCAATAACACTACTCTAAAAATTTACAAAAACTTTCACCACAACGAATGACGATAACATATTCAATAGTAAAATTTTCCGCAGAATCCGAAAATCCTAATGATTTTTTTCGATTGGCCCATGTAAATAGAAAAGTTCAAAAAAGTTCGCTGTTGAGAGCACATACTTCACGTAAATGCCTGTCAAAACTTTAATTTTCAGCCAATGAATTTAAAATTTTTGTATATTTTAGATGAGTGTCAGACCAAAATAGTAATAGCATAAAAAGTTCCAATAGTAACAATAATATTGCTGTTATGATCGAAAAATCACTTTTTTACGTTTTTTTCCAACAAATCTCAACTTTGAAGTCCTATATCCCAAAAAATTATTTGGGTCACAAAAAGTTAGCCCTTTTATCTTATAGAAAATTATACAAAAAAAATTTTAAGCATATATATGTTCATGGAAAAATTATATTTACGATGCAATAAAATTTTTTTAACATCAATGCAAAATTTCTCAATAGCCCCTGAAGACCCCATTTTCCGACTTCAGATTCATATTGTGGGAGAACTAGACGTGATGGGAAAAAACTGACTACGCAGTAGTGATCAGCGATTCTATAGTACTAGAAAACCAACAACAAATTTTGTTGCACTGTGTTTTTTTATTTGATTAAAATAAAACTGTTTTAAAAGAAAAAATGGTTTTTGCATTGATGTTAAAAAATGCTATAATTTCGTAAGATATGATTTTTTCACGGACAATTTTATGCGTAAAATTTGTGTAATAAAATTCTCTATAAGATAACTTTTTCAAACATGTTGATTTATTGTGAGTTTGATCAAAATGAGTGAAGAAGAAGAAGTACGTCTTAAAATTATTAAAAATTTTCAAAAAAATCCAAATTGGTCCTACAAAAAATTGGCCAAAGAATTGAAGGTCTGCCGTCAAATTGTTTGCAATGTTATTAAACAGTTTCAGGAGAATTTGACCATCGATAGGAAACCTGGTTCAGGAAGAAAACACGGACCACATGATATTGAGAAAGCCAAGAAAATAGAAAGCATGTTGAAAAGATCTCCAAACACATCTGGTAGAAAAACTGCCCGGTTAGCCCAGTGCTCTGACTATTTGGTGCGAAAAGTTAAAGCCAATGCTGGTTTGAAAACATACAAAGTTCAAAAAGTTCCAGACAGGAATGCTGCAAAAAATTTAGACGCCAAAAGTAGGGCTCGGAAATTAAAATCGAATTTCATACAAAAATATTCATGTTGTATAATGGACGACGAAATGTATGTACTGGCAGATTTTACGCAGCTTCCGGGTCAAAATTTTTATGTTGCTGATGCTCGAGGAAATGTCAAAGAACAATTTAGAATCCAAAAGCAGACAAAATTTCCTTAAAAATTCCTGGTATGGCGAGCTATATGCAGTTGCGGCAAAAGAAGCAAGTCATTTGTTACAGTGGGCTCTATAAATACCGAAATATACATCAAAGAATGTTTGAAAAAAAGACTTCTTCCTTTCATAAGAGAGCACAATGTGTCCACATATTTTTGGCCCGATTTGGCATCATTTTTGCCGTACTAAAAATCTCTGGAGTGGTACCAAAGTAATAACGCAGTTTTTGTACCAAGAGAGGCTAATCCTCCAAATTGTCCGGAGCTAACACCAGTGGAGAGATATTGGGCTCTTGTGAAACGAAACTTAAAGAGTACAAAAAGGTGTCCCAAAATATAGAAGATTTTAAAAGGAGATGGGCCAACTGTTCCAAAAAAGTGTCTGAAACAACTATAAAATCTCTAATGGAAAGCTTACCAAAAAAAAGGTCTACATGTTCATAAATAGTGGTTAGAAATATAAAAGTTATATTTTTCTGTAATTTGGAAAATATTATCAATTAAATAAAAAAAATCAAAACTCTAAGTTCAACCGTTTAAAAATTATTGAGTTTTATATATGTTAAGATATTTTCGATCTTACTCCTTACATCTCTACTTGATTTTATTCTTCTTCTTTCGGGCATTAAAAGGAGCAATAGTTTTGGCTGCAGATTCTGCGATTACTGTCCATCAAACAATGCTCATTCTCAAATTTTCAAGTTTATCCTTTTCCCAATTTCTAAATGAGTGATACCTTTCTAGTATTATGTGTTCAATTCAAGACTTATTAAGACTGATTACTGCAATACAATCGAAATTTTTCACATTTCACAAATCACAATTTGTTTGAATAACAAGCTGACTTTAAAAGGTATTCCAAGGTACATGCTTAGACTGCTCTCAGATTTATTACAGAAAACCTCTAAATTTACAACTAATTCAATAATTTTAAACGTTATTATTATTCATTTAATCTTAAATTTTTTTTTAAAACTAAATTAAAGCTGCCAAAGCTATCAAATTAAACTTGTAATAAAATTATTTATTTCTCACGTGTTTCCATGAACATTGTAATGTGGAACTCAACTTCATCTTGCAATTTCTTGGCAAAAAAATATTTTATGACAAATTTCGTAACATATTTCAGTAAATAATATCCAAAACTATGCATATTTAAGAATTTTCCGAGTGTCCTAAAGTTTGCAATAAAATTTAAATATTTCAAAAATTCGAAAAGGCTTTTATGCACTTCTGAAAATTGAGGGTTAATTCTGGTTAGTAGCAAAGTCACAAACCGCATGAAAAAAAAGCTTCAAAAGCATTTTGCAGGAAAAGCTTTTCATGGATTTGCTGCTTTTTTTTTGCATATCTTAATGGAAGATAAACACATGTATACAAAAACACCCCCCGAAAAAAAAGAAACAAACAACATACAGAAATATTTACGCACACATTGCACGCGCATGCATAACACATTAACACTTGTATGTAGGTATAAATGTATGTATGTTTGCATGAAATACACACAATAATTGCGCGAGTGTGTTTACTTGAAGGACTACTACGTATCCTTATGTGTACATGTATGCGAGTTTGTGCGTTTATGTTTGTGTGTTTTATATTTACGAATATGCAATTGTGTGAAATTGTATACAATCTGAATACATTACAGCATCCTTGTTGTCCTTTCTGTTTGCCGGTTAAGAATTCTACTACTAAAGAGTGTGTGTGTATACAAATTTCGCATGTATGCACAGTGATTTCTTCCAATACAATCAACATATGCAATACGAATGAGAGAACTAACTTCACCTAAAGAATGCAGATTCGCATGAGTGTTGGTTGTTGATGCATTGGTGTTTGGTTGGTCGCTTCTATGTATTTCGTTACTAATCTGCAAGATGCAACATTATATCGATTTTGTTATTGTAAAGGTATGTGAATGAATGCATAAAATTTATAACACTTTTGTCTTTTGTGTATATTTATTTTGGCGTCTAGTCGCAAGTTAGATTTATGTAGTAAGTATTAAATTATGCCAAATGTTTTTATTTAACAAATGCCTTCTTCAGTTTGCAATTCAATGCGTTGATTTTGCTTTTCATCTCCAATCTGCATGGACTTCAAGTGGCTTCAAGCTCAACACGTTTCCAATCGAACTGACTTCATCCATTTACATTACCCAGCCAAAGTAATATGTAGTTCATACGGTTCATGGTCCATTCAAAAAGTTATTGACAACTTCAACAAAATGGTCATCTGCATTTATAGTGTGGCTCCAGTGCATAGCAAAAAAAAAAAAAAAAAATCGGAATTGGTATTTTCGTTAGAAGTTCTACTTTATCTACCTTTGTTATAGTTAATTCAAGTAACAACTTTAACCTTTTTGTTTAGAGTTATATTTTAGATATTTTAGGATAATATAAAAATATAAAAAAAAGTTATACTACTCCAATGCAAATAAATTTGGAAACACAAAAAGCGTATAAATCAGAATTTAACCCCAGAAAGGTAATCTTCGTCGACTCGATCAGCTCAACATATATTTTTACAGCTATCTCTTTGCTTTACCTCGAAACAAATTTTTTAGAAACAATTATTTCTTTAATAATAAATAAATATAGTTAGCAAAGGAGGTTATAGTGTGTAAGGTAGGGTATTTCCGAGAGAGATGGAACCCCTTTTTCAAATCATCCCACATTTAAAGGGATTAGCAAAATAAGCCATGTAATCTACTAAACTTTAGTTTGAACCATTGTTTATAAGTACACGGAATGGTTTCGGTGTTATTCTTATTATTTGAAAGAGGACGACTCGAAAGTCAGGCACTGCGACCTATAAGATCTATTGTACCAAAGCCCCAAGAAAGAAAGAAAGGCAGAGAGAAAGAAAGATAGATAAGAAACATACCCAAGCCGAGAATCGAACTTAGGTCTCCAGAGATAAGAGTCTGGCACTCTGCCACTAGACCACAGTGGCGATGGTAGGACCTACAGTTTAACGCCGATTCCGAACGACTGTGTGGCAATTTTTTATCAGCTCGGTGGTTTTGCCATTACCAACCAAGGTGTGTACTTGTTAATTCTCATCCACTTCATATCGATAGTGAATATAAGAAGTTTATGCGAATTAACCACCAGACCAAGACGGGAATCGAACCCGCAGCCTTCTGAATGAAAGTCTTGTGCACTATCCACTAGACAATCGAGGTCGTCTTTCGGTGTTTTATCATTTTATACTTTTTTTTTCCAAATAAAAAAAAAAATCTAGGGTTGAGGAAGTGATGGAATCTTGCGATTGAGATTTGAACGCTTTTTTTTTATGAGGTGAGAAAAATATGCTGGAAAATTGATATATAAGAACTAAATACTGCATATTAGATCAATAATTTTAATTAAGAATATTTTTAAGAAAAATAAAAACAATTTTTAAGAACATTGACAACAATTGAAAAATATTTGTATGCATTTCTTCCCGTCGAATTTATGCGGTATTTTATAAACTTTCTATAAAAATTAAAAAAACTCATGAAACAAACTTTCTGAATGATAAAAAATTAAAAAAAAAACAAAAAAAAAATGTTTGTTCACATAAAACTTGATTTTGTATGAAAATTTAGTAAAGAAACATGCCGTGTTTTCTTTTCTTTCTCTCTTTATTTGGGCAAACCCAGTTTTGTCATCATTTGTTTGAAAACAAATTAAAAATGCATAATAATAATTTATAAAGCCTTTAGTTTTCCCACCTCTAAATATGAAAAACCGATTTAGCAATAATGCAGTAAACCAGGGCTGCCAAAAATCTAATAGTCTCAACTTTCACATAGTTCACTACTTGTCCATATTTAAGTGCATACCAAGTTAGAACAACTAAATCATAATTCTGGCAATTATGATTTTTTTCAGTGTATAGAAAAACAATTAATTTGTGACACCGCGACTATTCCATCTCACCCAAATTTGTAAGGGGAAAATCAACAATTCAATGAGCAAGCGTTCCATCTCTCCCGACTTTCAATTTCTCCCAGAATTACCCTATATATTCATTCCAAGAATTGGGGTTAAATATGACTTCATCGATTTGGCAAACACTTACAAAGTATGTAAAATATGATTAACTTTCTAGAGTTAAAGGTTCTTTCTAGTGTCACAGATATATTTATCAAAAAAATTTGCATATTCAAGGATCAAAAAAATAAATGAAAAAAAAAAATTATTATGTCAAGGGATTAGAAGAACAAAAAAAAAAATCCAGGAGACTATTTTATCACTTTTATTCATAAACGACTGAGCAAATTGTCCGACTTTGGCTATAGTAGATAGATAGATATTATGGGTTTAAAATGTACTGGATGATATTAACCCAGATATCTTTTCCTCCTGTGAGTGAGTGTCTCACAATGCAAGATGATGTGCTCCCGCGTCTCTTTTTCTTTTTGACAAAAGTGTCAAGTGCTGGTTGACCTACTGATTCTTTCCTTACCTCTTAGTTGTTCTTTTATAGTATTTTTGCCTATTCCTACAAAGGGTTCGGGACCAATGTAATTCTTGTTCGTTGCCTTCTTTGCTAAGTAGTCGGCTATCTCATTACCATTTCTATATTTCTAGACACCCAGAACAATGCAGTATTTAGGGGGGAGGTTTTGGGGGTTCTAATCAACCCCCCTCCCCCCCGAAATGAGAACATTTTTCTCTAATTTTTGATATTGATGCCAGTTGATTGAAAAAAATCGAAATAAAATCTATTGAACGATTCTTAAATATTTTTTACTTCAATCGGTTTCCTTCTAAAAAGTCAAATACAAAAAAAATTTTAAAAATAAATTTGAATTGTAATCGTACGAAGTTTGTAGCACGTCATGGCCCAAAACGGTATTTTCAGGGGTTTGAACCCCATTTTTTTCTAAAACGTGACGTGATGGCGAGTTTTTGATCTCAGATTCGTGTTCAGCATGAAAAATTCATTCGCAAACACTGGGAACCATATTGTTCACCAAACCCATGCAGGACAGTGTTATTGAATCAGTTTTAAAGTTCTTAATCTTAAAATATAATTAGTGCTTTAACCCATTATTGCTCAGAGCACCCCGACTCGGAAGATCTCTTTCAATGCTGTGACTGCACTAATTTAGGGAATATATGCCAACCTAATCACGGCTCCTCATCATTGATAATGGCCCGAATTCCCATCATTTGGAAAAAATTAGTCTATGACTATTTTTGATAATTTTTTTGAGATTGGGTACACTATCAGTAATGGCAAGTGAATGAGTTATCGAAATTATGTCTTTCTGAATTTTTTTGTCATTTTCGGCCATTTTTTTTAGGTTAAGATTAAGAAAACTCGGAAACAAACATTTTTCCTAAAGCTTTAAGACATTTATCCACTTTTCTCCCTAGTCTAAAAAGGCCATCAAATGAATCATCGTATTTAAACATCAGTTTCATAAAAATCCTGGCTACGGCCCTGACCCAGAAGACAACCAACGATGATGCACATATTGTTGGATTCGCAGATGATATTGCAGTAGTTGTTGTTGGAAAACACATAGAAAAAGCCGAAAATATTGGCAACGAAACTATACGAACAACACAAAATTGGTTTACTTCGGTAGGAAAGGTTTTGGAGGCGACTAGAGTAACCGTGAGCGACTGCGAAATTTCGAACAAATGGCAGTCAAATAACTCGGTGATTATGATAGACTATCATTTAAGCAGCACTTCACGTGCATTGCTGAAAAGAGAGTCAAAACAACAATGGCACTATGCAGGATGTTGATAAACACGAGAGGTCCTCGACAGAGACGACGGCAACTTATTACAAGTATCGTAAAATCCATATCACTTTATGGTGCTCCCATTTGGGCAATGAAGGCGAGATACAAAACCAATTTCCAAAAAATTTATTCTGTGTATCGCCTCTGTGCCCTCAGAGTAAGCAGTGCTTTTCGTACGATATCGAATGATGCAGCCCTAGTGATTGCACAGTAGATATGTAACCAAAGCAGCCGCAAACCGGGAGAAGCGTGTCGGGCAGAAATACGCGTAGCAGCAGCACACCGATGTCTTGACGCATAGCAGAACGGGTGGCTTACTGCTTCCAAAGATCGCTGGACATATCGGCTGATACCTGACGTTCGGGTGTGGTCCGATAGGAAGCATGCCGAAGTCGATTTTTATATCACACAAATTATCAGCGAGCATGGTGTTTCCGTGCGTATCTACATCGTTTCAAACGCGAATCATATCCATTCTGTACATTTTGTAATGATGTGTCTGAGGATGCAGAGCACGTGTTCTTAATTTTTCCCCGGTTCAGAATGCGAACAACTGACGAACTTATTCGGTGAACGAAGTACGCCAAGATATGCTGGCATCAACACAAGGATGGAACAACATTTGCAGCATGGCTACTACTGAAATATAAGAACTACGACGCCTTGAACGGATAAGACAGGAAAGCGTAATTAACAATGCGCAGCTTAAGCTGATCGAGCCCCGAGAAGTAATGCCTAGAGATAGTCCCGCGGGGAAAGTGGAAGAAGAGGAAGTAGGTGGTTTTAGTCGGTAGGAGTCCGACATAACCGTAGAACTGGAGTTCTGCGGTATCTATGCAAGATTTCCACCTGCCACCGTACAAAAAAATGAGACCCAGAAGATGGTTACCTTGTTTTTCTTACCCAATACGTCCAGAAACATAGAGGATATCTCAATTGAGTTTAGAGCTCTAATTGCGGTTTATTACTATCTGAATAAATTACTATATCTTGACCAATATACCACACTGGAAGTTGAATTAAGCACAGAACCGTATGGCGAGGACTTGGTACACGATATGATAAAGCTATGTGCTCTTTCACGTAGAGTTGTATACAAATTGATTCTTTTGTATCATTTCATCGTTCAGAAGGTCGTACATGCTCGAAGATCGGAGGTCGTCTCACGACAAATCTCATCATGTTAACGCAAAAAAACGACGGTCTTCGAGCATGCTCGAAGATAATCAAAATATTTTTATTTTTGACAACGGCTCGAAGACAAGCTCGACCGTGTGAACGCATATTGATCCAACTTCATACACTTCGGAGCAAACGATTTTGAGGGAGCATCACGCATCGCACGGAATGAATTCATAGAAATTTATAAAACATTTCCCGACATTTCCATAATTATATTTTTACAAAGATTTTGCAACATTTCTTACATATAATTTTTGCGCATTTACCTAGGATTAATGAACAAATTATGAATAATATTATGTGTTTTACATTCGTATTTTTGATTATACAGATAGGGTTTCTCACAAACTAAATGGGATAAGGGTGTTGTGTAAATATCACATTAATTTGCTAAAATTAATAGCAAAATTTATAATAACAAGATGTTAAAAAACAAAGCATATGAAACGCTAGTACAAAAATTAAAAGAAATACAATATGAAATATCATTGATTGCAACAGCTGTAGCGGATGCCGGCGCCATTGTGTGTTGCTTCATTGAGGGCTAGCGAATTATGACGGTCGCACAACAAGTTCAATTTTTATCGCACATGTCTTCGAGCGCCGTCTTCGGACATGCTCGCCCGTCTAAACGACCCTTTAAACGCTTTTTTCTTTAAGAATCTTATTTGCGACTGGTTTACACGATATCTCTAAACTAATATAGTACATCGATTTTTTGTTTGTTTTTGGTTTGATGAATCAAAGAGACGTTACACCCAATATTTTTAATTTTATGCAATTCTTCAGTTTTCATTATCTTTTGTTCATCAGATGGTAATAAGTAAAACTACATTTGAATATTTTCATTTTGTTAAACATGAGGGTAAATATTATGCAACCACAATCTTAGCAGAGAACGTCCTAGAAATACGCACGTAATTTTTCATGAAAGTATTCGATAAATATTTTGTAAAATCTCGAATAACCCTGTACAACAATTTCAGGGGTCATCCCTCATTTTTGAATATCGAGTGTTTGGTGGATTATGATTTTAGAGACCTGCACCGATAATTTACTGTCTGTTCTTTTAGTTTAAATTAAAAATTCTCGAAGTAGTACTCAAAATAACGTTAACGTTTTTTGCTTTACCTGTAAAATTTGAAAAATGTGTGTTAGGGCCTTAGCAAATTAAAGCAGCGATATTTGCAGTGTTTTTTCAGGTTGCTGATCATGAATCTGTTATTAAAATTTTCAAAAACAAACTGACGGTTCAAATATGGCAAAACCGCCTTATTTGTGATTTTCCATGTTGATAATGAATATCCTCTTCAGTTCTTCGGATAAGTTTTCAATGGAATTGAGGTCGGGAAACAGTTTTGGATTAAAATCCTGTTGAAAATGACAAATTAATTGAATGTTTAGGCTGCGTATGACAATATGAGATTTTCCAGTATGCATCAAAATAAAGGGTTATTAATTTGTTATATAATAGATTAGAGATTTTTGCTCTACATTCAGTATCATGGAAGTTCTGATGCAATATCTGGTGAGAAGTATGTTTCCTAAGGAATTTTCTTAAAGTTCTTATATCTCAATATATGTTAAAAATATACTCTATGCATAGGGTATAATTTCATTCGTCCCATTAACAAAAGTCGTGAAATTTATGGAACCAAAACCTAACTACTTTGACATCAAATTGAGCATTTTGTTCATCAAATAAATACATACTGTGTGCGCTAAAGTTACTTAAAGTCAAGTGGCTTCATGTAAAATTTTATGAATGATTGAACATTCTGCTTAATAGATCTAGATGGAATTATAAAAATACATTTCTTGTCGAAAAACTCCACAGTTTCATGATATTGCAATTCAATTCAATTTCTAAACATTGCAAAATTCCGTAGCATTAATAAATTTATATATTTTTAAAAATAACAAAACAGCTAATTCCTGAATTTTGATGGACCAAAATCATAGTAAAACTGAAAAGTGAAACATGGCGGAGCACCGACGGAAAAGCTAAAAAGATAAGAGTGAATAACCTAGAATCTAAAGTAATGGCAATTCCAATAGTTGTTCGCAGACAAGTTGGATGGAAGACATTGGACAGGGTCGGTAAAGGCCATGACGAATGAAATTCGAACTGGCGAAGGGAACAATCGATTGTCTAAACAACAATCAGACCATACTGACAGTCAAATTTATGAGGCTATAGCAGTGGAGGATACAGGAAACATTTTGGGGGAGGAGGGGAAATAAAAATTAACCAAAACTCGGGCTGGAGCGTTTTTTCTCGTTCGTGTATCATTTTTTTTTTTGCTTATTCATAAACTTTATTTCAATGACTAACAATTTCAAAGGTATGGCCATGTGAAAACTTACGCATTTTGGGGAAACTCTGTTCTTGTAGAAAATCATTTCACAATTTCTATGATCTATTTCCAAGGTAAAGGCTCGTGGAAAATATAACAATGGGAAACATTTATTCAGTTTTAGGTTTTGGATTGGTTTATAATGGATCGAGAATTAATAGAATTTTAAGAATAATTTAAGGTCGCTGATTTCTACCCTGTATTCAAATTATCTCTTTCCCATCTGGGATTTTCTTTATATCGACCCGAATTTGGTTTTTTTTTTTGGTGGATTCAATTCTCTACCTGAGAAAAGAACCCGCTGAACTGGTACTTGATTCACGTATTTAAGAACTAAATCACCGAAAAGATCCATTTTATTAGAACAATCCATTTGGACATTTTTTAAGAATTTAACCCCATCTAGGAATCGAACTTGAGGCAGATGGAACTACAGTCATCTCCGAAGTAATTATTGTTCAACGTCGTCGAGCTGTTTCTGAATTAGATTAGCAGCTTCTGTTGGAGATTAATTTGACGCTAAAATTGCAGTATCGTCTGGATAAGTAGCTATAGTAACACCATCAGTTTCAGGCATGTTGCAGGTAAAAATCGAATAAAGAGCAGGACCCAGAACACTGCCCTGAGGTACTCCGGCTTTTACTTGACATTTGGCTGATGTTTCATCATTTACTTTGATATAGAATGATAGGACTTTAACACCAAATAAAATGGAGCTGGAAGCAAATTTTTTAATTTGTACAACAGCCCTTGATGCCCAACTTTTTCGAACGCTTCTTGAATGTCCAAAAATATGGCAAATCAATATTTTTTGCGTTCCAGAAAGTCAGTGACAATATTTATGATATTGCTCAGGAGTACCGTGCTTATGACGATTGGCGATTCGGAACTATATTCTTACTTTCTTGTATTATTTGCAATCTACTACTTCGAATATTTTCGAGAATATTGCCAGCAAACTTGTAGATCTATATGAGGGCACTGAGTTTTCAGGCTTATTTTGTTTAGGTATCATTATTATTTCAACACATTTCCATAGAGAAGGAAAGTGGTTTAATGAGCCAGATTATTCATTATTCTTATAATTGAAAGTAAATCGCAATAACTAAAAACAACAATAACTAAATATGTTATCATTTAAAATGTGAACATTGATTTTAATAATTTTAAGATTTATGGCATACATAGTACTTTTGCTATTTTAAAAACTATATATTTTAAGAGACTATCTCTTTCTTTCTAATTTAGCTCCTAGCAGGGCTCAGCATCTCAAAAAAACTGCTCCATCGCGATTGGTTGCAGGCCCTTGTCTTCAGCCTTTTTCCTAATTTCGTATTTCAATGCCCATTGAACGCTTCCACGTTATTTTGAGGTGACCGCGTTTCCTGTTTCCTTCTGGATTCCACAGAACTGGTTTAGGGTGTTAAACTATTGTGAATGTAAATACGTTTAATTTTGCAGTAAAGTTAAACAATTTCAAAAATCGTCGGGCATTTTCAAGAATCTTTTAAGTCGGACATTTAACACTGTCTGGCACGCTTCAGAGGAAGAACGTAGCTCTCAATCCTTGCATAGCTTCAGCATATTATTTATAACATATAAATGAAATCTACTTTTTCTGCTATTAGTTTTAATCTCACCCTGTATGAGTGATTAACTTCTTTATCATAAATTCCTTTTCCATTCCATTCACCGAAAATTGCATTTCCCGACATGTGACAATTTCTCCAAACACCAAAAATTCACGCAAGCAACAATCGTACAGCAGAACTACTATGAAAAACAACCCCTCAACAAATCACAATCATACACATAATACATACAAACACGAGATGTACAACGTCCTTGCGACCTAATATTGTCCTAAATTCAATGTAGGTAGGTACAAACACACAGCAGCAGCCAACCATAACAGGCAACAACCACCACAATGTAATGTAATATCGCAACGTAGTAACGAGGAAACCAGCTGCAGCGTCTGTTCGCCTAGCACGCTAAGGTTGTTCTTAGTTACGACGTAATTGTAATACTTGTCTGGCTACAGCATTTTACATAATGCCGCCACGACATAACACACATTGACGACGACGACGATACGTTACGTTATGTACACACAGTAACAAACCAAAGAAAAAACAAAGAAGGCTGACCCGACCGCCCTCCAAGCGCACACACCCCCAAGGTGGCAACTTACTACACGATACACTTAACACCACCATTACCACTGTACTAGGCTTAACACTGCACTGCATAGCGACAAAGAATTTTTCGTCGTGGTCGTCTATCTGCTACTTTCTGTTTGCCTGGTGTTCCTTGGGCGTTACCTTAAGAAGGGTTAAACAGCTCTGATGGACACGTGTCTATTTTAATGCGCTTCAGCAGTTGTTCTTTGCCGTGAAGAGGTTCTTTAGCAAATTGGGTTCTATTCAAAGTAGATTCAACTCATACGAGTATGAGTGTATAATCATCCTTAGCAAGAGCAACACCAGCAGCAGCAGCAGCAGCAGCTGAAGTACCAACAACACCAGCTCAGCACAAGAACTCAACTCCTTTTACAAAAAACAAGAGGCCTTAATTTTTAACACATTATGTGCCCAATAAATGCCGTTGTTAAATTTTTCGTTTCATTTTTACCATCCGTTCTTCATTTTCATTGTTAATGAATGGTAAATGAGCATTATTGGATTTGTAGAACGCTTGAAATTAATATTGCTACACCCACTGACGGGAGGTACACATCAGTACGGTTGTGTTGGGTACTTAGAACACAACCTTTCTTCCATATTATTTGTAGGTATACATGAAAACAAAATTTTTACTAGAAACAGTGGCGTTTTCACAAATTTTTTTTTCTTCTTCTCAAGCCGTTAATCGTTTTTGGTCACCTTAACAAAGATTCACCAGTCAGGTCCACCTTAACCTTTCGAGATTAGGTCTTCCTCTTAAATAAAGTGAAGTAGAGTTATGCAAAGAAACCATCCGAAAAAAGCACTGAGCATAAAAAATTCTTTGAAATTCAATGCTAGCAAAAAATCTTGAATAATGTATTTCTAGAGAACTTTGTTTTGCAAAAAAATAGAAAAGGTTTCGATGGAGCATAATGATGAAAATTCATGATTTGTTCTGGTCGGTGTAGAGCCCTGGAGGCTTGGAAGGGACTAGTTATTAACGTTTAATGCTGCTGTACTGCTGAACTGAAGTTAGAGTTTCGTCTAAAAATGTTTTATTATAACAGAAATTAGAAATTCATATGCAAAGTATACGCGATAAAAGTCCAGCGCAGAAGTTGTTACACCTTTAAAAATAAAGGTTCCACGGCTTAACAACCAATATCATACTCACCAAAAGTAAGCATGTTTCGAATTTTCATCACCGCCACTGTTCTGTTCTGTTTTTTGCTTTTTGACTAACAAGCAATGAAAAATAGAATCCCACCCCTATTTGTGTAATACATACTACATAAACAGTTTCACCCTCTGTTTTTCTGTGTACACACACAATGTGATTTCGTTTTCGTTTTGCGACGTTGCCTTCTACTCGCATTACGATGACTCATCGTCAACGTTTATACATTTTTGACTGTGGAATGTGATTTTACTCCCAGCTAAAATTTCTTTGCGCCTGTTATAAAATTTCAAATGGAATTTCCTTTCATTTGGATGCAAATATGGCGGTTCCGCATCAAGCAGTGTCGTTGTGTCATCAGCTATCAGCTTGAACGTAATTCGTGTTCGTATGACATCTGCTGGTAATGTGTGTGATGTATCAATACTACTTTAAGAAGAAACATTTTGAACATTTGCTGTTAGATGGCGCTGATGGTTAACATCCTCGATGGTTTTGAACATATCTAAATACAATAGAGTTGCTGAATCGCACTGTATGTTTTAGCCGAAATGATGATAACAGTGTTCAAAATATATTTATTAGCAGTGATGATTGTCAGTGAATGAGATTGCGAACTGCTACATCGACTTTTCCTGACAACTACTCGTTAGCGAAAAAAAACGTATAACTCGCTAAAGTGTAAAGTAGATAAAGCATCATAAAACTGTATGCCAATTTTTAGTAGCTAATGATGAGCCACGGCGTAATTTATGAAAATTTTCAAGTTCCACTATCTAAATCTGTGGACCTGTTGATAGATTATTGAGTATTTGTAAGCTTTAAGTCTGTGGGGAAGCCATGAAGAGGTAAAATAAGTCCTTGTTGAGAGAAGAGAAAAAATAATGTATTCCTGAAGGGAAAGACAGAAAAAAAGATTTTTTTTCGAGAAAAAAGGGAAAAAGGAAAAGGAAGAAGAAAAGAAGTCTTTCTTGAGGAAAGGGTTTTTGAAGGCCTTCCTGGAAATGAAAGAGAAGAAAGCTTTCCTGAGACAAGGAAGATAATAAGACCGTTATGAGAGCCCGTTAATCTTTCTGATAAGGAGAAAAAACTGTGCCTTCAAGAGAAAAGCGTACCCTAAATATTTCATCAAAGTTTTGATGATTTAGAAACTTTTGGACTGGCTTAAACTAACTAACAAGCAACCTCTTCTCTTCGAAAAAATCAGCAGTTAGTTTTTGTAAGGAAGTGATGAGCACTTGCAGTGGCAAATCTATGAGTTTGGTTTGGGTAACTGATTTCCTTAAATTAAACATTAAACATCAAATATTTTTTGGGTTATAAATATTCATGGTAGATCTCAAATATGTTTTCAAACATTTTAGAACTGCATTATCAACCCGCATTACGAGTATAAGAATTAATACTCGAAGCAACAATTATACATAGACCAAAACTCAGACCGAGATATAGCGGAACAAAAAAGAGACCAAACCTCAAACCAACCTCAGATCAAATATTAAACCACTAGATAGACCAAAAATCACCCCAATATTCAGATAAAAACTTAAACCAACTATAGACAGCAATTCAGACCAACTTTCAGAGTGATATTCAAACAAAAAAATTACGCCAAAAACTAGGGCAAGAAAAAACTGAAACCAGATAATAAAATCAGACATATAAACAAAACAAAAACTGAACCATTCAAAAATAGAATATCTACAAAATTTTGATCATTGATCATAAATAAAAAAAATTTAAGAAGCAGAAAAATTTAAAACCCCTTTTTCGAAATTTCTAGATCCACTAGGGTTTCAAAAGTGGTGATTTTGATGTTGAAGACAGGGAACGTTCAGGCGGCCCGAAAAAGTTCGAAGATGAAGAATTGAAGGCATTACTCGAAGAAGATTCATGTCAAACGCAACAAGAACTTGCAGAATCTTTAGGAGTTGATCAATCAACTATTTCTAAACGATTAAAAGCATTGGGAATGATTCAAAAACAAGGAAATTGGGTGCCGTACGAATTGAAGCCGAGAGACGTCGAACGACGATTTTTCACATGTGAACTGCTGATTGAACGACAGAAAAGAAAGAGTTTTCTGCATCGTATTGTGACTGGCGATGAAAAGTGGATACGTTACGATAACCCAAAGCGTAAAAAATCATGGGGACCGCCCGGACATGCATAAACATCAACGGCAAAGCCGAACATCCATGGATCCAAGCTCATGCTGTGTATTTGGTGGGATATGAAAGGTGTCGTGTATTATGAGCTGTTGAAACCGAATGAAGCGATCACTGGCGACCGCTACCGACTACAATTGATGCGTTTGAGCCGATCATTAAAGGACAAGAGGCCAGAATATGAGAATAGACACGACGAAGTTATTCTTCAGCACGACAATGCTCGGCCGCATGTTGCAAGGCAAGTAAAAACATACTTGGAAACGCTGAAATGGGAAGTTCTACCCCACCTGCCGTATTCTCCAGACGTTGCTCCTTCTGATTACCACTTGTTCCGATCGATGACTCATGGCCTGGCTGAACAGCACTTCCGTTCTTTCGAAGAACTCAAAAAATGGGTCAATTCGTGGATAGCCTCAAAAGATGAGGAGTTCTTTCGGCGCGGAATCCGTGTGCTACCAGAAAGATGGGAAAAGGTTGTGGCTAACGATGGACAATACTTTAAAGAATAAATTTATAATCACTTTTTCACAGTAAATGTCCAAATTACGAAAAAATACGAGTTTATACATTCATACTCCCAATATGTTACAGATGTTTTACTGTTTCAAATATCACTATATAAATGCTGCACCATCCTAAAAAAAAACTTAGCTTTGCTTGTTTTTTGAATGATTAAAAGGTTTTTACTGTAATTTACCCCCGAAATTTTTACTAGTCTATCAAAAGGAGACAACGGTGAAAAGGAAAACAACACGTCAATGAGAAAGGAGTTTGAAGTGTTCAGGTCCCATAGATTTTGTGGGAAGAAGGGTTGTGATCAAACTTATTGAAGGTTTACTCCCAAGTTTAACCCTTACCGATAAAAATCCCATACTTTTTGATCGTTAGTTACGAATCAAAAAAAAAAAAAAAAATTAAAGGGACAAAAAAATTAAATCTCCTCCCCCCCATTGTAAATCTCTGGATCCACTAGTGGGCACATACAGTGATACATAAACAAATACATGCTTACATATTTATGTATTAAATTTGTAATTTTAGTAAATCTCCCCAATTACTCACAATTCAAGTGATTGAAAATCTAATTAACTCAAATTCAACCCCCAGCAACAAATACCGAAAAGATTAGAAACATTTTTCCCACTCAACACTTAGCATTCGTTCATTTTGAAGTTAATAAGAAAAATGTCAAATATCTCAGCAACGCATCAAATGATTTGAAAAGTCTTTAAGAACAACAGTAAATACGACAATATTTAATGACAACAATAACCAACAGCAGCAACAAGCAACAGCAACAGTTGCCGAAAGGAATGACGACGCATGAGCAAAATAAGTACAAGTAAATATCCCCATTCGAATTGACAAATAATCTAATTAGCCGGCAGTGATGAGTTTCGACTGTCAAAGTATGTACGTGTAGGAGAAAAAGAAGGAGAAGAAGAGTAAGTATGAATTGTGTAAAAGGAGGCAAATAATAATCACATATTACCAAAAACAAAACGCGACATTATGTCAAAATGTCAAGTTGAAAGGTAATAAATAGTTCAATTTAACATTTGTCAGTTCTCTACATCTGGAGCAATGTGCTCGCTTCCGATAAGGGGAATATCTCCTGTAGTATTTTTAGTTTTAAGAATTTTCTATTTTATTTTATAAACGATTTTTTTTCTTTTAATTATTTCTCTGTTGCTACTTACTCTCAAATTTATCTACTTGTTTGTATGAAGTTTTTGTTTGAGATTGTCATGTGTGGCTTAGCGTTGTGTTCTTCTGTCTGAAAATTCTAATTAGCTACATTCTTCATTAACCACCGCCAACTTTAGATATGTGCATGAGTAATTAACTTTCCTTTTTTGGGTAAGCGCAGTTAATATTTCATAATTGAGCAATTTATTTTCGCCTCTTTGAAAAGATCAAAGATTTTGGCGCCGGCACTGAGTAGGAGAAATCATTTTCATTCATACACACTTTAATTATGTAAATTTTTTGCTTGGTTAATAAAAGCATGTGCGCGTGTGTGGCACAAAAATATGCTCGTATAAATGCAGAAAAATTATGCAGTTGATTTTTTTTTCTAACAAATAAAAATTTGATGGAAAAACAAATGGATTTCAGAAAGGTTGTCTTGATTTGGTATAAAAAATGATTTCTTAATTTAATACTTTAAGTACTTTTGGTATTTCATTGAGGGATGATTTGCTTAAAGTTTTAAGTTTACATCCAGCCAGAGACAGGCAGCACACAGGAAGATTTCAAGAGTTTCTACTTCTTCGATGTCTTCATAACTGCGACAGAATTCACGTAGTCTTGCTGCATGTCTTCTGTCAGAATAAACGCGCGAAACTAGTTGCTGTTAGACAAGTTTTAAGTTTTGGTAGCACTAGCGAATTTATTCACTTCTTTAACTACATAGCTTGTGATCAGAATTTTGTATCCTTAATCCGGCTCGCAATGATAAAGGATGGTTTGATTTTCGCCAACTAAAGCAGCTGTATTTCAGTTTGAAGCAAACAGAGCTCTGTGATCTCATGACCTACCTGCTACACATCACTTTACAGGCAAGATATGGCTACATGTTCGATCAGTTATCTGTTTTCCAATAAATTAAAAAACCTTCTAGCGCGACATGACTGAAATGGCGTCAGCATTCAAACTGATTGAAAATTCATAGATACATATATTGTGCCACCTTAACTGACTGGACATGACTGAAACTACTATCTGATTTCGATCAATTCGTAGTAGTAATTGTCAACGAAGCTTGTTTTTATCATTTCATTGATCTAAATTTGTGTTGTTTCGACCCGACAAGCTTATACTAAGTTGAATCTTGAGGAAGATTTACGACGCAGAAGTTACCATGCACCAAAACTAAAAACTTTTTTAAAAACTTTTATGCAAAATACACAGATTGTTTAAAATTGGAAAGATTTAACCGGCCCGTTTAATATCGAATCGGATTACAGGGAAAATGGCTTTTTATTGAGAAATCTCGATGTTTCTCAAAATAATTTTTTTTTTATGATTTTTAGTATTTTATGTCTTGGTAATACCGAAATTTCGACAATAAACTATGATTTTTCAAAATTTTTTGACCAACAACTTTTTCGAATTTCTCACTTGTTTTATTTCTCCTTGAGTGTACGAACGTAATGCAAAAAGAATTTTTGAAATCGGATAATTTTTATTGGTGCATTTTTGGTAAAAAAAAATTTTCAAAAATATCCTAATTTATTATCGAAATTTACAAGACCCTTTTGGAATCGAAAGGAGTTATCTGCTTTTAAAAATTTGTTTCCACTTTTGTTCATCTGGATCCGAAAAATCTTTACTATGCAGATACTTTTTAATTTGACGCCATTTTTGGCTTATTTTTATATCCCGAAAATCTCCCTTCATTTGCTCAATTTTGTTACGTACTGTGTATGGTATATAAATTTTCCAGGTTTTTAGAAAATCCTTCACTGTTTGTTTATATGCTTTGATTTAAAAATTCGCTTGTATGTGAACAAATTTCGGACATACCGTGCACATTTTTATTTAAAGCTCCCCATTGACGGCCGATATTTTAGACAATTTCCATTTCAATTTATAAAATTGAAAAAAGAATTATCAATAAGTAACCGGTGTCAACAAATGCTTGAGGAACATTTGCGGAATGATTTGGCCAAAAACAATCACGAACAACGACTTGCATAATCTGACAATTACCATACCTATAGCAAATGAAATCAAACGCAGCAAATGGTCCTGGATAGATCACACGCTGCGTAAGGAGGACACAGATATTACCAAGATGTCATTTCAGTGGAACCCCCAGGGCACGAGAAGACCCGGCCGCCCCACACAAACATGGATGAGAACCGTGCTAGCAGAGAGCAAACACAGAGCATCCTGGAACCAGATCAGGCGGATAGCACTTGATCGTGATCGATGGAAAGAGTTTACTGTCAATGCATCAACTTCAATTCTCAAATCTCTTAGCGTTAAGCAATTAGTTAAGTAAGATAAGGAAATTAAGTAGATGTGTCAAGGAATAAATAAAAAAAAAATTAGATCTATTTTTTATTTCTAACTTTTAAACTTTGTAATCAAAAAAACTTTGAAAAATTTGTTTGCGTTATTTCTTATTATGTATAAACTGAGCGAAAACTAAAATACTAATTTACGACCGATTTCGTGGGGAATAATTATTTTTGTATAGGTATAATATTCATGAGCGCTACCAGTTTCAGGGAATGGATGGTTTCTGAGGATAAAATATGGATGAGATGACTAAAAAAAAAGAGATGAAAAGTATTTTCATGATAGTTTTTTTAGGAGACTATGAAAATTAAATTTAGAGGTTAATTTTCAAAGTCAAGACTTAAGTTCATGTCAATTTCGTTATTTGAAGTTATATATAAACAGGTTAATGAACAAATGTAAAAAATGACACCTAGAATCATTTTCTCACACACACACACTCTCCCATGTACTAGACTTTCAAATAACGAACTGTTATGCAGACTAGCTACAATGGGGAAAAAACAACAACATAAGTGTATAGAACGGTAGTGGTAGTTTCTTTCAATATCTCTATTCAGTGAAGATATTTGGAATCAAATCCGTAATTCTGGGTAATGATTTCAAATATTAGTAGCTTATATAGGATATTGAAAGATTAAGAACTATCACTAAGATCACTGATGACGAATTATGGCGGATTCCGAAACGGCCGTCTGATTTGCCCGTCATTGTAGTTGTGATGACTGCATGTGTTCATTAACCTGTTTATATATAACTTTAAAAAGAAAAGTATTTTCGTTTCTAAAACTAATTAGTCCTTAGTGGACTCAACTCAAGTTTACATACCGAAGAGTCGAAAAATATGATCTTTACCCCGAGTAATATCAACTAGGTGAATCAAATTTATTCACTAGTGGATTACATTTCTCATGCATTTTAAAAGGACAAACAAATTAAAAGCCCCTCTTAGGAGATGTTTAGATCCGCTAGTGCGTGGTATTATAAATACATAATTGTTGGTTACATATTTTGCCTTACTAAGAAAATTCTATGCTAATTAAATGTCGTTAAGTGTGAATCAAATTTTGTGTTTTTGGCAATTGTGAAAGTGTTCATGTTTTTACTCAACACTTGAGAGCTCATTAGATTTATGGTGTTTAAAAGATTTATAAACAAATTAAAAGTAGCAGACAATTTAATAATATACAATAATATGTTGTTGTTGTTAACATGCCTGCTTTAACCTGAAGGTAAAATTAGCACTGGCTGCCGTTTTGATACCATAACCTAATTTGTTTCATTGTTATCTAGAATAGATATCATAGTCCCACGAATTGTCACATCCATCTCGTGAGATTCAGAAATAATAACAGTTTTCCCATCTCCCTCAGAGATATCGTTAATACTGCTAAATAATGGCTTTTCTAAAAAGGGAAGTCTGGCCCTAGCCAAGCACGGGCACGCGCTGAGATAGAGAGCGAGGTATGTAAAGTATGTAAGTGCGAACTGCCATTAGTCTGGCTATTTTCGGACGAAAATAGTTCAGTAGTTGTTTGGTTCCCTGGTTATCGTATACCAGCTACGACTTTCTTGATGTGACGCACTTGCAGAGCCTTTTCCACGTCTTATTTGCAGTTGATAAATAGTATGAGATTAAAGGAGCTTTGATTTTGGCGAGCGGAATACCAACAGATTCCGCCTCAGCAATATCAAGAGCAGACCCTTACGGAGCTACTTTAGGTCATATAATAATAATTTGAGTTTTGTATGCATTTTTAAGACAATTTTGAAATTAGTTTTACCACTTTTCTTATTAAAGGCCACAACTGCAAATCTGCAATATTTCATTGAAAATAAAAGTTTTTCAATTTGAAAATTGATTTGTAAACAGAATAATCATAAATGCACCAGCTATCCTGAGGGAAACTTCGGAGGGAACCAGCTACTAGATGGTTCGATTGGTCTTTCGCCCCTATACTCAATTCTGACAATCGATTTGCACGTCAGAACTGTTTCGGTCTTCCATCAGGGTTTCCCCTGACTTCAACCTGATCAAGTATAGTTCACCATCTTTCGGGTCACAGCATATTTGCTCAAGGTACGCTCTAGTTAGAGGTATAAATAATATAAATATTATTATACATAACTGTATAGAACGCCCCGGGATTGAATTAATAAACTATAATAAAATAGATTTAAAAATTAATCCATTTAAATTAACAGTTAAGTTAATTACGCCATTAGGTTTTAAATAAATCCCAATGACTTGCACATATGTTAGACTCCTTGGTCCGTGTTTCAAGACGGGTCCCGAAGGTATCCTGAATCTTTCGCATTGTTAATCATATAAATGCATATAATAAATATAAAAATCAAAGATTAATATATTATTATAAAATTCAAATAAATTTAAGCATTATATATAATAAATCTATCAACACTTTATCAAATCATTCACATTTATTTTATGTTAATATGCAAGCACATTAATTTAAATAAACTTAAGTAAATGATCTTATGATAAATTATATATATGTTAATAGATTACAATGTCCTTATATGAAAAAAATGCACACTATTACCATAATATAAAAAATATATTATAGGATATAATGATGGAATTTTTCATAATGGATATTCAGGTTCATCGGCTTAACCTCTAAGCAGTTTCACGTACTATTTAACTCTCTATTCAGAGTTCTTTTCAACTTTCCCTCACGGTACTTGTTTACTATCGGTCTCATGGTTATATTTAGTTTTAGATGGAGTTTACCACCCACTTAGTGCTGCACTATCAAGCAACACGACTCTTTGGAAACATCTTCTAGTAATCATTAACGTTATACGGGCCTGGCACCCTCTATGGGTAAATGGCCTCATTTAAGAAGGACTTAATCGTTAATTTCTCATACTAGATTTAAGATATTCCATACACTGCATCTCACATTTGCCATAAAAAACAAAGTGACTTAGTGCTGAACTATTTTCTTTTCGCTCGCCGCTACTAAGAAAATCCTTGTTAGTTTCTTTTCCTCCCCTCATTAATATGCTTAAATTCAGGGGGTAATCCCATATGAGTTGAGGTTGTATAAAATTATTTAGTAATAAAAATTTTTATTAAGAATAAAAAATAAACCCAATTTAATAATATTTGTAAAATCTTTTCTTCTTTTTTATTAAATAATGTGTGTAATTTTATAAAAATTTACTTTTTTTTTCAAATATATTTAATTTTATTATTTTTGTAATATAGAGACAATTCTAGAAAAAAAATTTTTTTTTATATGCTAGACCTTCCTCAAATATTTATATATTAAATAAAATAATAATATATATAGAAAAAATAGAATACTAAGATTTCTTTTTAAATATTATTTTTTGAGGTTTTTTAATTATACTTTTTCTCTTAATATTATGAATATTTTAAAAATATTCAATAATATAACATGTGCTTAAATTTCATTTAAAAAAAAATTTAACAAATAAAATAAGCAACTTATTTAGCATAATCTTACAACCCTCAACCATATGTAGTCCAAGCAGCACTTTAAATTTAATTAAAGTACATAACAGCATGGACTGCAATATGCGTTCAAAATGTCGATGTTCATGTGTCCTGCAGTTCACACGATGACGCACAGTTTGCTGCGTTCTTCATCGACCCATGAGCCGAGTGATCCACCGCTTAGAGTGATAATTTTTATATATTTGTTTTTATATTAATATCAATTTTATATTTATTGAAAGAAATTAAAAATACACCAATTTCTGGCATATATCAATTCCTTCAATAATTTTCTTCTTTTTTTTTAAACCCAAAACTTTTTAGTTGCGAATGTCTTATTAATTTATAAAAATATTATAATAAATTATAATATTCAAATAAACAATATTAACTTATAAAAAAAAAAAAAAAAAAAACATATATATATTTTTTATTACACACACTTATTAGTTATCAAACAAACCATTTTTAAATATTTTAATTATATTTCAATGTATGCATAAAAGAAAACGAATTCTCTTTTACACAATATCACTGTAAAAATATTTATATTAGTTGAAGAATGTGCGGTAATTTATATATTTTGTGTTTTTATAATTTTATAAGTACAACGTACAGTTTTTAAGGTTTTTCTATATATAAATCAATGTATGCATATAATAAAATATACAATATCATTTGTGGCAAAAAAAAAACATATATATATATATACATATTTTTTTTTTAATTTTATATATAGAAACAATGTATGCGTATATAAAAATACACAGTATCATTGATGAAATAATGAAAAAAAAAAAAAACATTTTTAATTGTGAATGTCAAACCAATTTTTTAATGTTTTTTCTTATATCATTATATTAAAATTCAATGTATGCAAAATATTTACAATAAAGTAAAAAATTTATAACAATAGCATTGTGATAAAAAAATTTATTTCAAAATTTTTAAATCTTCTTTTTTCAGTATATTAAATATATGAAATAAAGAAAATTATTTACGGATAGGAACACATTAATGATCCTTCCGCAGGTTCACCTACGGAAACCTTGTTACGACTT